>OX451739.1:1615449233-1620249233 GCA_948472305.1 Vicia faba | reverse complement strand
TGTATTTCATGATATAGTAACTTATTTAATGTGTTCATGAGATTCAACACTGCAGATTTATACAGGGTCCCATGCAAGTTCATTATAGAATGTTGAGGCCAAAATACTAATGGCCAAAATAGAACAACCACCAATGTATGACGAGGCAGACATCCTGAGAAGGTTAAGGGCGTGGGTTCAACAATCGCCCCTATTGGTTTTGGTTTTCTTCCTATGTCTATCCTTTTACCTATTTCTTATTCTTTCTGTTTAAAACTTTTTTTTCATAAAACTTAACATTTTTCACAAACCTTTGATTTTTCATAATAAACTCGAATAATTAATTTTAAGGTTTTTTTAATCTAATTTTAGGTTTTAAATTAATTTTTGTTTCAACAACCACCCATGACATTTGCATTATTTTTATTTTCTAACCCTATTTTTCATTGATGTTTCTTCCCCTATCTATTTTTTGGCAAACTTAATTCTTTCTTATTAATCATTACACATAAACTTTTTATCAAAATTAACTTTTTTTAATTAAAATTAATTTAGGTTTAAATTTTTTTATTATTATTAACTCTTTTTTTATTAACTCTTTAATTTGATTAATTAACCATTTTTAACAAATTAGGATTAGGTTTTTGCTTTAGTTAGTAACTGAATTTTTGGCTTTTTTTCATTTATTAATAAATAAAATTAATTAACTTTTTTATTAAAATTAGTTAGAATTAGGTTTTTTATTTAACTTAAAATTATTTTCTACAAAAAAACACCAAAAACATTAACTTAGAATTTTCGGTTTTAATTTTTTCTTTAATTTCTTTTTATTTATTCTTTTATATTTTTATTTCTAGGAAAATTGTATAGGTCGCATTATCAATGTAATAGCGTAGATTTATCTTTTCTCGCATTTTTTTCTAATTATGTAATTGCTTCCGGGATGTAATAGTTTTAGGATTTCTTTTTTGCACTCTTCATTATTATACAACTGCTCTGAGGTTGTAATAGTAATTAGGGTTTAAATTCCGCATTTTTATTTTCAGTCCAAAATAATTATGTATCTGCAAAAGCCTTGTAATAGCTAGGATTTTAAAATTTCTACATTTTATTTTTGCAAACTATAAACTGCTTAGATGTATGTTAATAGGATTGTATGGAAAGACTAACTGAAAATTAACCCGGTAGAAAATCCTAATTGTGCAAATATTAAATAACTGAAATCAAACACATGCTCACTCCTAGGGTACTCCTCACTTGGTTGCCTCAAAAAACAATGGTCATGTCCCTCGAACGTAGGGATATCTTAGCAAAAGACCCTCAATCTAAAAGTCATCATAAAGATCATAGTCTCTTAACGTCCCTCGAGTTGCCTACGAGAAATGATCTTGTCCCTCAATATTGTCTACGAATATATGATGACAGTCCCTTCGAACTACTAAGGTATCCTTACATGTATCCTTCAATGACCATTTCGTCCCTTTCGATAGTCCCTCAAACTCCAACGACGGTGCTACCTATCTCTCAAATAGTAGGATAGCATTGTCTAAAGGAAACAAGAATAGAAACGATCTTTTTTCGAGTAGGTAGATGCTAGTAGGTACTTGCTCAACCCAAACAATCTTTTTCACACCAAACACTTTTCAAAAAAAGTTTTCAAAAACAACTTCGTAACACTCTTGAGGACAGAAACAAGGGTTAAAACGAAGTAAAACAAAACTTTTCAAAACACAGACAACCAATTTTAAAATGAGCAAGTACCTAAGAGCCCATGGAAAACCATGGATAGAGAGGGTGCCAACACCTTCCCTTTCTATAATCTACCCCCCGTACTCAAAAACATCTCGAAAAAGGATTTTTTTTTCTGTACTTTTTTCCTTTCCGATTGGATAAAATAAAAGTCGGTGGCGACTCTTGCTTACCGCGACATTTTTCGAACAAAAAACGCAAAACGCAAATCAGTATTTAACAGTCGGTTCTGCCACCGTATCACAGAACTGGCGACTCTGTTGGGGATTTGTTAAGTGGGGTATACCTTAGGATCTAGGTCATCATAATTACTTCTCTTGTTTGTTTTGGTTGCTTTACTTTTAAAGGTTTTTGTTTGGGAGTTACTATAGATCCTAGCCCGGATCTGAGGACACCTTTTAGGTAAGTAGCAATAAACTGTGAGGGAACTGTACGGCATAGATCGATACGGTTGAAATAGTAGCTACGTTAATGTGGCACATTGGTTGGCATCGGTATCCCTTGTGGAGAAACGAGGAGAATACGGGGCCGCTGTATGTGTCGTTAAGCATCAACTGACCTTAGAACCTTTAATCGACCAACTTGGCCATTAAAAAGTAGTAAGATAGCCGGCCTCGGTGTAAAGATGAGAACTGGTTGATACTCGATACTATACTCATTGAGACCATACTCTCGAGATAGTTCTGACCATAAGAAAAGATTGTGTAAGATGAAACCATGACCGATGGAGAATGGTCAGTGATATTGAGAACCTCTAGAACCCGGTTACTTTTTCTAGGACAGGTTTGAACCAACTAAACTTCAAGAGGGTACTACCTTAAAGCCCATGCAAGCCTAAACCTAAGGCTATTTGTGTGACTTGTGTGCTTTCAACTTGAACTACTTGCACAGTTTTATTATCTGACAACATGAGTTCCTTGCAGGTTTTGTTTACAGTCCTTATCCAATAACTTGGATTTCTTGCCGGATTTACTTGCTTACATCACCTTGCACTTTTGGTTAAACGCATAGCATACACATCATAACATCATGCCTTAACATTTCCTTAACCATTTCAACGATCTCAAGGGTTTGTGATGCAGGTTATGGTAAATCAAACGTCTAGCAAGGGGCAAAGGGGATTTATTTCCCCTAGCCAATGTCGTCAGAAGATCAAAACTGAACAACTTGAGTCAGGGGCTATAAACCACTTGATATGGTGAGCTTAACTCTTGTAGAAGGACCTTCAACGATACGAACTGCTTCAATCAAAGCGGCAAAATTTCAACTTCTGATATTTTCTTGTTTTTCTGCGAGATCCTTGAAAACATTGCATACATATATCATGCATATCATTGCAAAACAGGTCTTCCAGTATAGGTCTCTCATGTTCTCGCTGTTTATTTCAGCAATGACTCTCAAACAAGACAACATAGATCTTCAAACTCAAGAAGCTCAGTTCATGGAAATATTCCTAAACCTGTCCAAGGGGCAGGAAGAGTTGAAAACACTCCTCGTTGGGAACTTGGTCAAGAAAAGTCCTGAAGACAATAAGGAAGAACGGTTGGAACAACTGCAAGCTGAGGTAGGTGCAATGAGAACCCAGATTCTAGGGAAGATGGATCTTATCCAAGGCCTAGCCCGAAGATAAGAAGAGCTGAAAGCCATCATCAACCAACTTCATCAAGACGGATACAACAGTGTGAAGAAAACCGTCGAGGTCGGGGACCAAGTCATTGATCAACCTCCAAGAAGACAAAAGTTTGGTTTGGGGAAGAGTGGACCTTTCCAAGTTGCTACTACATCACGGGTCCAACAACAACCTCACCAAAAACAATGGGTTAATCAGAGCAAGCATGATATGCCCAAAAGGTAGTTTACCAAACTCAACATGTTGTTGTCTCAAGCTTTACAACACCTGTTAAGGATGAATCTGATTATGTTGATAGGACCTCATCCGAATCCAAAGACTTCTTCTCCTAACTACAATCTTGACGCAAGGTGTGCATACCATTCCAACAGCCCGGGGCATGATACTGATGACTGTTGGGCATTGAAAAATAAAATTCAGGACTTGATTGATGAAGGAGTGATGGAGTTTACACAAGATGGTCAGGCTGAGTTCTTCTACCATCCCTCCAAGGCACGTCCTCTGAAGTGACAAGACCAGACAAAGAGGCTTTTGTTCATTAGAATTTTCAATTTGCAATTTTCTTTTGATTGTTCGAACATCTATTCATGTCAAACTCTATTACTTTATCAATGCATTGCATATGTCTGTTTTGAATCAATTCATTCGTATTCACTATATTTAAATTGCTTTCCTTTTTGTGATATTCAACTCTCGAACAAAAGCTCTGAGCCTTTAGAGGGAGGATGACGAAAATGATACCATAATCTCTACAGTAAGCTTTTGAACAGACCCCGCTGACGATGTACATGCGTTGTTTCAAATCCTAAACAGTGGAGTTATAAGGAAGATAATCATAGTCAACCCCTTTGAGCCAAAGAAGTAGGAGTTTTTCTTTTCATGGAAATTAAAACCCTTAATCACAACCTGGGGCAGGATAGTTTTCTCAGTTAATCCAGGTGCACAATGAATGGCTTCAAAGAGGTCCTTCCAAAACAAAATACGGTGATGGTTCCCTATAATTGTCAAGACAAGCAGTCATTATCTCTCGAAATAAAAGCCCATTGAGTCAAAATCTATGAAGGAGACTTAAGGAAAAAAACGGGGGCATCCCGCTGACTGTAATCACAAAAAGAAACAGTTCAAGCAAAAGACATGGATAATAAAATCAAAAAGAAAGAGGTCCTACAAACCCTAAACAAAAAAGGAAATGACTGCCTATTCAAAATAATTTGTCAGTACCCGAACCATCACTGGAATATCAGAGCAAAGACTCAAACGGGATCTAAATGCACAATTAACTGAGTATAGGATCGAAGAACATCACGGAGAACGGGTGGATACAAATAAAATTTGAACCTTTATCCTTTGTTTCTTAAACCGTGAACCAGGCCACGTTATAACCCTTAAAAGTCCTAGCTGAAGCATGGGTTGGTTCGAAAGCATATTGTTACAAAAGGTATCCTAACTCCTATAAGGTTTGCTATAAATCCTGAGTTGACATCATACTTTTACAAAAAAAACTTGTTTTACTAAAAAATGAATTTTCAAACTTCAAGACAGACATAAGCTTTGCATTCTTAAAATAACATTATTTACATATGACTATTTTTTCAACTGTAGAGAAATCTGCATGATGAATATCTAATGAACAAAAACCTTATCAATAAAAAGGATCACCTCAAACCAAGGGACACGGTATGATCATTGTCCATCATCTGGGGCAGTCAAGTCAAGATTCAAGGAATCTCTCAAAGATGCCAAATAGCCAGAGGCAGATCTCCATCTGAATCCCTTGGGGCATTGGGCATGAATTCTAGCAACGAACCTTGTACAATCAAACAAACATCTTATGGTAGTGTGGCAACACTTACTACTATGGACAGTGACAATTCTCTGTACCCGGTGAACGTGGGCATAGTCGGAAAATACTACGCATGAACAAAGACCCGCTAGGTTGACTGGCCTAGGCAAAAATAAGGGCATCCCGACGAACCAAAAGGGTTCGGGAAAAAATTAGGGATAAAAACAAAAAAGATATGTACACCCGGCAAGTCGAAAACTTGAAAAGGAGGCTGGGGCAAGAAAGGGTATCCCGGTGGACTAAAAATCTGAAAAGACAGTCCAGGCAAAAGTTAGGGATTAAAGCGTACGACTATGTCCCGTTATTTTGTCACTTGTCTATCAATAGAAGAATTATCATTCCGATCGGCAGTTACCAAGCACCTCATAAGTTGGGATGACACTCAATCCACAAGGCCTCCGCAAGCACTTTCTCCAACAGGTACAGGGGCAGAAAAGTCTTGATACGAAGTCATTGTCATATCCTCAGCATGCGTCCCAGTAACATACACTCCCCACAGAGTAAGAAGTATCCAAAGACAGTGGTGTTAGCTTTCCCGAAAAGGACACAACTCTACCCGGCCGAGGTTCACAATCGCGAGTGAGTTGGCAAAATTCTCCCCAAGCAGAGCTTGTTTATCACCAGCAACAGAAGTTCATCCCCAGCTGAGTTTATTTCTCCAAATCAGCAGATCTTCTAACAGAGTATCTCTCTTCCCTACAAAGTCATTCTCCCATTGGATTATTCTCAAACAGAGTCTCTCCCGATGGAATATTCTTGAGCAGAACGGATGCAAATCTCCATTTAATCATCTTCGATCACTATCCCCAGCGAGAACGAAGAACTCAACTCCTTATACTCTCCAGCAGCAGACCAGGATTTATTCTCCCCAGCAAGAGAATATCACAAGAACATTGCATATCCATACATCATGGCATGCGCATACGCATCATACAGCACAATCCCATTTATTTTTCTTTACTCAATACATTTCATACATCATGACATTACATACGACTAACTCTTTACCTTTCAGGGAAAGATGCAATCAAGTTCTCACAAGTTTTCTCTGGTTCAGTCAAATCGATACTAAGATTTCTCTCCCAGTTGAAGACAACTCGAGACTTTTCCCTGGTTCAGTCAAATCGATACTAATATTTCTATTCCAATTAAAAAGGGATATGAAGCACAGAAACTGACCGGATAATAGTCAACCAACAATATATCATACCGTGAAACCTGGAGCGCCACCAGATAATAGTACAAAATACTATGAAGCCTGGAATCGACCAGATAGTGGTAAATCTTAAATTCAAGTTATGAAGCCCGGAAATCGACCGGATAATATCTTGATTTCTCCAAAATACTATGAAGCCTGGAATCGACCAGATAGTGGTATATCTTAAATTCAAGCTATGAAGCCCGGAAATCGACCGAATAATATCTTGATTTCCCCAAAATACTATGAAGCCTGGAAATCGACCAGATAACAGTATGAGGTACTGCGAAGCTTGGAGTTCGACCAAATAGCAGTTTACTCGGCCAGTTACTATGAAACCCAGAAATCAACTGGATATTAGTACGCCTTATATTCAAGTTGAAACCCGGATGCGATCGGATAACCACTTAATTCCTTCTGAAACCTGGAGCACGACCAGATAAGAATTGAGAAATTGCAAAGCCTGGAGCACGACCAGATAGCAGTTCATTTTGACCTCCTCAACTAAGAGATGATTCCCCAGTAGAGTAACGGACAACTGAAGCTCCTAAAATTCTATTTCTCCCAAGACAGAAACTAGCATTCCCCAGCGAAGTCCTCCTTAACAACAGGTATACAGGATCAAGGAATCTCTAATGCGACCGACGCTTCTTCGGATGGCATATTTAAGCCCATCTTCCGTCATTGACTTCCAAATGGCATCTATAAGCCCATTCCCGATATCTCAAGACAAGTACCACTTCATGCGAGTGCAAATTTCTGGGCACTCTAGTGTTCAATCATCTTCCACCTTCAGATCACGAAAGGCAGACGAGCCAATCTAAATCTTCAGGTTTAAGAAGATTGAACAGGGGCAGCTGTTGTACCCTAAAATTTGCCCTATTTTCATACACGCATATTATTGGTTTTATGGTTATGGAATAAAGGTATACTTATCAAGCTTCTTCAGGTTACAAGTGACGTTTATTTCGTCAATGGATATTCTTAGAGTATTTTTCGTGCTGAAGATCGGTTCGCCTTTTTGCAACGATTCGGGGTTCAAAGATTCACAAGTCCAACCCGGCGTGTCATATTCAGGTTTTCTTTCGCCAAGATATCTCTGATAACATATTATCAAACAGGTTCGGCTCAAGATTTAATTCTTTAAAGAAGGTATCCGAATGTGTGAGTTTTCTCGAAGAAATATGTGAAAAAGTGTGTTGAAAGTGCAGTTTTTACGCGCTAAAAAATTTATAACTTGAAGATCGTAGCTCATTTTGAACCCGTTCCGGTGGCCAAAATTCCGTATTGACGTTATCTACGTTTTCATCTCTCACGGTTGAAAGCCAATTTTGATCAGAAGGTCTTCAAAAATGCGGATCTATCAAGTATTTTCGTACAAAAAATTTGTGATAGAAGTTTATTTGCGTCATGTTCAGAAAATCATAACTTGATCGATTTTCATCGTATCGAACTGGTTCCTGCGCCAAAACTTCACAAATTGAGTTGACTACATTTTAACAGGAGGTATCGAGTTCGAACGGTATCCGAAAGGCCTTCATTTTTTGCTCAGAATGCGCGTAACACACCGAAAATCCTGAATGCTGAATATTATTTCATCTGGGTCAAAACTTTGAAAATTCATAACTCGGTCAATTTTTATCGGATCGGGCCCATCTTTTACACAAGGTCACTGACTCAGAGATCTACAACTTTTCTTCCAAAGTTGAGACCGGGTTATGCTCCGATCAATACCAGTTTTTTATTGAAGAACGTGTCAGAGTCGACACTGGAGCCCAAAATAAGTTTGTCTGAGCTGAAACATCAAAAATTCATAACTAATTCACCGTTTATCTGATTGAGCCCATTTTTTTACAAGAGTTATTTCTCGATGTCGGCTACATTTTTTTTCACATTTCAATTTCAAAAATTGCACTTAAGCCTCTGAGATTTAGCCTGAAACGTGACGGACTCAAGTGAACATTGGAGGCCCAATTGCACATTTAAAGCCCATTTTTTCTCTCTAATTTCTATTATATAATCTCATTCTTTTCACACAAACAAGGGGAGAAAAAAAAACCTTTGCCACAACGCTGTCAGAATATCAAATTCTTTCAAGAACCCTAAAACATTTAAATCCTTATTACAAACCCACATCTCACTACTTCTCCGGTAAGGGTAAGGCTGGTTTGATCTCCATGATCGAAAGGGCATATAAGCATTCATCTCACTACTTCTCCAGTAAGGGTAAGGCTGGTTTGATCTCCATGATCAAAAATGTATAATCATTCATACATGCCATATCGGTTTTAACATTAATTTTTTTTCATATGTTTGCTTTATTTGTATTTCATGATATAGTAACTTATTTAATGTGTTCATGAGATTCAACACTGCAGATTTAGACAGGGTCCCATGCAGGTTCATTACAGAATGTTGAGGGCAAAACACTAATGGCCAAAATAGAACAACCACCAATGCACGACGAGGCAGGCATCCTGAGAAGGTAAAGGGCGTTGATTCAACAACCACTCCTATTGGTTTTGGTTTTCTTCCTATATCTATCCTTTTACCTATTTTTTATTCTTTCTGTTAAAAACTTTTTTTTCATAAAAGTTAATATTTTTCACAAACCTTTGATTTTTCATAATAAACACGAATAATTAATTTTAAGGTTTTTTTAATCTAATTTTAGGTTTTAAATTAATTTTTGTTTCAACAACCACCCATGTCATTTACATTATTTCTATTTTCTAACCCTATTTTTCATTGATGTTTCTTCCCCTATCTATTTTTTGGCAAACTTAATTCTTTCTTATTAATCATTACACATAAACTTTTTTTCAAAATTAACTTTTTTTTATTTAAAATTAATTTAGGTTTTAAATTTTTTTTTATTATTAACTCTTTTTTTTATTAACTCTTTAATTTGATTAATTAACCATTTTTTAACAAATTAGGATTAGGTTTTTGTTTTAGTTAGTAACTGAATTTTTGGCTTTTTTTCATTTATTAATAAATTAAGTTAATTAACTTTTTTATTAAAATTAGTTAGAATTAGGTTTTTTAATTAACTTAAAATTATTTTCTACAAAAAAAAACCAAAAACATTAACTTAGAATTTTCGGTTTTAATTTTTTCTTTAATTTCTTTTTATTTATTCTTTTACATTTTTATTTCTAGGAAAATTGTATAGAACGGATTATCAATGTAATAGCGTAGATTTATCTTTTCTCGCATTTTTTTCTAATTATGTAATTGCTTCCGGGATGTAATAGTTTTAGGATTTCTTTTCTGCACTCTTCATTATTATGTAACTGCGATGAGGTTGTAATAGTAATTAAAGTTCAAATTCCGCATTTTTATTTTCAGTCCAAAATAATTATGTATCTGCAAAAGCCTTGTAATAGCTAGGACTTTAAACTTTATGCATTTTATTTTCTCAAACTATAAACTGCTTAGATGTATGTTAATAGGATTGTATGGAAAGACTAACTGAAAATTAACCCGGTAGAAAACCCTAATTTTGCAAAGATTAAATAACTGAAATCAAACACATACACATGCTCACTCCTAGGGTACTCCTCACTTGGTTGCCTTAGAAAACAATGGTCATGTCCCTCGAACGTAGGGATATCTTAGAAAAAGACCCTCAATCTAAAATTAATCATAAATATCATAGTCCCTTAACGTCCCTCGAGTTGCCTACGAGAAATGATCTTGTCCCTCGATGTTGCCTACGAATATATGATGACAGTCCCTTCGAACTGCTAAGGTATCCTTACATGTGTTTACCTTGGGTTTTGGTAAACAACCGCTGATCCTCCAAATGGTTACTTATTTGGTTACTCGCAGGATCGATCAGATTGATCCTATGGACATAGGTTGATTTTGAAGTTTGATTAAGTTGGATAAGGCTTTAAATAAAAGGTTTCAAGTAAATTGCATAAAGGAAAGGCTTAGTAAAATAAACAAGGCTTTAAAGTAAAGGTTCGACAGGAATTTAAAGGAGAAAAGCAAGTAAAATGCTGGAAAAGTAAATGACTTTAATTGATAAAATTGGTGTTTCACACATACATTTCTCAACAATTCTTTCTCACACACTGGGTACTTGAATCTAAATGAGTGACTATGTATAGAATTGTGAACACACGCGAGAAACTACATGTCTACTCCTATTTATACAAAAACATTCCAAGTAACCGTCGGGCAGTTACGCTGCCTCGAGATCAATCCACTTGGCACGTTCTCCAGGCTCGACGCTCCAGATCCTTGCACGTTTGCACGTAGTAACTGCTGGAAACCGTTTTCCCTCCAAAGCTTTGAATTTCAAACTGCTCCACTCTGGACCATCGAACACTTTCATCAAGAGACGTCTTCGACGAAAACTCCTTCGACGTCGAAGGCAATCAGCCTTCTTCCTTGGAAGAAATCTTCTAAGTATTTTGCCATCTTTCGACGGGCACTTCGACAGACTCAGCCAGTCGAAAGCATCTTTCAGCTTTTAATGGCTGACATAGATCAAAGCATAGGTGTCGAATTTAGGAGCCAACAAATTGCCCCCCAAGAATGCCTTATTTCGACTCTGAAAGAAAAAGGCATTCTTTGAAAACGCCATTCGACACCTGTTTTTCCACGCTTAATCACAAGTTCACTTGTGCACTTTTTGTTGCTTTTTACCAACTATTGGCAATCCCAAGAAACCATCATTGATTTGATCCTAGGACGTCACTTTCAGTACGGCGTGCAGTACCAAACGTCACTTCAGAATTTGTCATTATGACAAATTCTCAAAAACGAGGACGCACGCTGCGTCTCTCCACTTCTGCAGAAACGGCCAAAACAACAGGAGGCTGCCACGCGTCCCACTAATTCCTACAGCATTAAATGACATTTAATGTCCTCGTTATTGGGGATTTCTCCCACTACTATAAATAGTAGTGAATATCCCATTGTGGGACTTTTTACGCAAACCAGCCTTCAAACTTCCTTGTTTTCGTACAAGCTTGCTCTCTTTGCAGAAAACTCTTCCTCTTCACTTCATCTTCATCCTCAACAATGGCCTCTGCTTCTACTGCTCCCAAGGTTAACGCACCAACTGAACAACATGTTAAACCCAAGGTCTTCGTTACTGCTCCGGTAGTAAACTCTACAGGGAAACGAAGGGTTCCTGAACCTTCTGACATCTCCGTTCGCGATGCTTACTCGCGCCACTTGATGATCCCGGTTGGATACTCCAACCAGATCTTCGCAATGTCTGGCCCCATGAATCCTAGCATCTCTGAAGCTCTGAAGATCAAGAGCTATTTCCCAATCGTCGAGAAACTCAAGCCAGTAGCATGCGCCAAGAAGGACGCAGAAGACAACGAAGACCCTACACGCGAAAAAATCGACCTCCGCTTCTTCAACAGAAGTGTTAGGGTCTTCAGGTCTTGCCCTAATCTGACCTCCGACTATGTTGCTTGGCTAACAAAGTTGGAGAAGCATCAAACTCCAGTCTGGAAGGAAATGGGAATCTTCGACCTAGTGATGCTGTCGAAGACAGGCTTGAACTTCTCCCCATAGATGCTGATAGCTTCACTGTTGTTCTGGGATTACTCTCACTTCACTTTTCACCTTCCATGCGGGATGTTAACCCCCACACTCTTCGACGTAGCAGCTATTACTGGCCTTCGACCAACCGGAGATTACTTCGACCCGGAGGAGATGTCGGAGGACCAAATTGGCTTCTCTGAGACCAAGCCAACATACACCACTTTTATCAACCATTATCACGACAGGTCGACAGACGCGGTGTCGGATGTCGAACACATAGCGTTTCTAGCCTTATGGCTAACTCGCTTTGTGTTTTGTTCGAAGTCTCTACAAGTGACCAAAAAGATGGTCACTCTTGCTACCCAACTGCATCACCGCCAAAACATCTGTTTGGCAGAACTGATTCTGGCCAGTCTTTATGACTCTATCAGCAATGGGGCCACTCTTCTGAAACATGTCGAAGATAGGGCCAGTTTGTTACTCGCTGGGCCTTTTTGGCTACTTCAACTGTGGCTCAACGCCACTTTCGAATCTTTCTTGCCCAAGAAGGCTCAGATAAATGAACAGGCGCCAGCAATAGCAAACAGGCGAGTCGAAGGCATCAGGCTGGCTCTGTTAACACCTGTGGAAGATGGGCTGGAGTTTCAACAAACCTTCACTAACTTCGTTCTCATGTTCGCTCGAAGGAAGGAATTTGTTTCAACTATGGCTCCATTTGCCCAACGGAGAGTGGGGCCAGCATGGTTCACTAGGCCACATCCAAAGGAGTCGAGTGGTCCCAATGTCGATGAGCATTCAGTACTTTGGGAGGCGTTCCTTACACCGAGGATCATGCCTCTTCGTTTTAAGAGTTCTAAGACTCATTTGAGTCTGCTTGCCTATCAACCCAATCTGGTATCTCGCCAGTTTGGTATTATCCAAACCCTACCTTCTCCGATTTTTCAAAGAGAGAAGTCAATGTTGTACTTCTGCAACGATTACACAGAAGAAGCTGCCATCAAGCATATCGGAAGATATGCTGGTCGAACAATCCTCTCGTTGTTTGACTACCAGCTTAATTTCCTTTGCTCACCATCCTTCGAGGAGTGGTGGAGAAGCTATTATGCTGAGTACTTCTTCGACGAGAAGGACTTCATGGCTGAGTTGCAGAAGTCTTTTGTCCTAGTGTTGGACAAAGTAAAGAAATGTAAGTTCATGCTCTCACATTACTTTTTTTTTGTCTTTCTCTTCGACTGCTAGCCTATTAACTTTTTCTTTTGCTTTCAGTTGTTCGAAAGCCTCTAGCCAAGAAGGCTACAGAAGGCCAACAAGGAGGAGGCCCTTCAACAAAACCTCCACCGCCGGCGAAGACTACAGCGCCGGCGAAGACCATAAGCAACCAACAAGGGGAAGGCTCTTCGAGGAAGCCTCCTGTATCGGTAACCAGATTTTCTTCATTTTTCTTCTGGCTTTCGATTTTTGATTTTCGATGCAATTACTCAATCGAATTCCTGTTGGTTTTCTAGGCCCCTTCGCCCAAGAAAAGGGCAGCGTTGGTGGTCGAATCGGGGAGTGATGACGAAAGTGATTCCCCTCCTGCTCCCTTAAAGAGGCGAAAGTTAACGAAGGACGCTTCTGTTCCTGCTCCTGCTCCTGAAGGTCGAACCGTCAGAATAAAGGTTGCTGTGAGAAAGCCTAGGCCACCTCCAGTAATCATCGAGGAGCCAACTGAGGAGGAACTGAACGTTCTTCTTAACAAACCTGTCGAGAGTGACAATTCCAGCCCTGGGGCTGAAGTTAATCCACAGGTAATCTATTGGACCCTTTTTCATAACTTAGGCATAGATACCAGTATTCGATTGTGTCTCTTTCGACATCTGAAGATTTGTCTTCATTCCCTTTTCAGGACACTACTGAAAGTTCTCCACCAAGGACTTCAGAAACGTTGGAATCTGCTGACCTTAGCAGGCCTCAGGAAAAAGACTTGGGCAATGACGAAGCCCATACTGAGAATGAAGCCAATGCTGAAACTGTGGAGAAAACAACAGAAGAACCTATGGTGGAGGAACAACAGCCAGTGGAGGAACCACAGCCAGAAACGGTTCAGGTGGTGGATTTGTCGTCAGAAGAGAATCAAGAAGAGAGGGACCAAGGCAACGGCGAAGAGAATCAAGATGTTGTTGACGAAGAGAACCAAGGTGGTGCCGGCGAAGGACACCAGGGCGACGCTAGCGAAGAGCCACAAAATGCTGCTGGCGAAGGACCCCAGGGTGATGCTAACGAAGAACCACAAGTCGACGCTGGTACCGCCTCAGTCCAAGTCGAAGAACAACCGGTCGAGGCACTTAGCATTCAAGAACCTCAAGCCCAAGATAACACTATGGCAAGGGTTACCTCCTCAAAGCACAGGTCAAAAGAGGACTTGGAAATCTTGAAACAAACTGACCCTGTCAGCTACCTCAATGCAATCATCGAGAGTAAGAGTTCATCTGACACTAGTCAGGAAATTCCTACCCTGTCGGGGAAGTCTACTGAAACTTCTCCTCTTGATGATGCGTTGGCGAAGGTTAAGGCCCAGTTCTTCAAGAGGGATTTAATGAAGACTTTATAGGGGGACCCCACTGCTCCATCATGCTTAAAGGAGGTCTTGAATGCTGTTGACTTCGAAGCTGTAGCTCCAGAAATCTCAGACTTGATCATGGAATTACATTCTATGATTGATCAAGTTTCAGCGGATTACAGGCGCCAACGAGGTTTTAACAGTCAGCTCGAAGTGTTATATGGCAGAAGCTCCTCTGCGTGGACTGCTGTCTCAGATTCGACTTCTCGAATTGCTGAGTTGTCGAAACAGAAAGCGTCTGCACAGGAAAGAGTCGATGCCATTGAGCGAGAGAATGTCTCCTTCCGAGCACAAATCGCAGAGATAGAGGCGAAGATAAACGCCAACACTGTACTCCAGGAGGAAATTCTTTCGACCATCTCAGACACTGAGAGCCAGACTGAGATCAAGCAAGGCTTGGAATTCGCTGAGAAGGCCCAAAGCCTCGACGCTCAAATTGCCAAACTAGTGCAGGAAAACTCTTGGTGCAAGAAGAGGTTGGAGCTGCAGCATGCCAAGTATCTTCGACTCAGGAACTCTCTTACCTTTTGATTGATTCTCTTTTGTAACCACATTCTGTAATCGTTTTCGACAACAATTGCCATCTTGGCTGAAATTAATAAAAATTTCCATTTTGGCATTTTTAGGGTTAATTTAGTTTGTTCTTTTATTATTTTATTTTTATCTCTTGAAGTATAGGTTTGTATTTTTTCAAATATTTACCATTTACTCTCAAGAGCCTTTTATCTCCACTTATCTCTTCGACTTCATAGGCTCCACCAGAAAAAGTTTGGATAACTCTGAAAGGTCCTTCCCATTTGGGTGACCATTTCCCCATGCTTCGATCCCGTCGATCCATGGGAAGAATTACCTTCCAAACTAATCCTTCAGGCAAAAATACCTTAGGTTTTACCTTTCTATTATAAGAGTCTTCTACTCTTTTCTTCTGAAGCCTGAGTAAGTCGAGAGCGTGTAATCTCTCTTCGTCTAAATCCACCAGTTCATCTAACATCATGTTCCAATAAACCTCAGAAGGAATATCATAATGCCTCTGAACCCTTGCAGATTGAAGACAAATTTCTGCTGGCAACACTGCATCATGGCCAAAAGTTAGCCTATATGGTGTTGTACCAGTGGCTTCTTTTAGGGACGTTCGACAAGCCCATAAAATCTGGTCTAACGTCTTATGCCAATTCTTTGGTTTCTTCCCAACATGTTTCTTTATCAAGCCAATCACCACTTTGTTAGCTGCTTCGACTTGACCATTCGCCTGTGCGTAATAAGGCGTTGATGTTAGGAGTTTGAAACCTGTTTCCTGAGCAAATTCCTGCATCTTTCGACCAGTGAAAACTGACCCTTGATCAGTTGTTATTGTCTCAGGGATTCCATACCTAAATATAATGTTCTTTTGAATAAATTCAATGACATTTTCTTGGTCTACATTGACTAAAGGGACAGCTTCGATCCACTTAGTAAAATAATCAATGCCTACCAATATGTATTTCTGACTCTTTGATGATGCTGGTCGAATCTCTCCAATAAGATCCAACGCCCATCCTCTAAAGGGCCAAGGCTTCACTATCGAGTGAAGTTCGCTTGCTGGTACATGCTGGATGCCTGTATGAACTTGACACTCTTGGCAACCTTTGGCGAACTCAACACAATCTTTCAGCATAGTGGGCCAATATAGTCCTTGTCGAAACAACAACCATTTCATCTTATGGCCTGCTTGGTGAGCCCCACATGCCCCAGCATGCGTAGTCGAAAGGGCTATGTATGCTTCAGTTTCACTTAAACATTTCAGCAACACCCCTTCAGGCGTCTTCTTGAATAACTCATTTCCCATGAGTACATAACTCAACGCCCTGTATTTTGTTTTTCGTTCTGTCGAAGCTCCTGGATTTTGAAGATAGTCCACAATGGGTTTCCTCCAATCTTGCTCTGACAAGTTATCAATGAACGAAATCTCGAAGTTACTGTGATCAGCATATCCTAGTCTCGTCGACTCCAAGTCTGTTGGTGATAGACAAGTTGCTCTTATCTTCTCTCGAACTTCGATTGCTCTTTGTAATCTCGTTTTTGAAATTTTATACCCAGATGCAATCTGTGCCAAGTCATTGGCTATTTGATTTTCAACCCTGGGTATGTGTCGAATATTGACACTTTCAAATTTTTTCAACAAACGATTTGCTATCACAAAGTACATAATGAGATTCTCTCTTATGCATTTATATTCCTTTGTGACTTGCTTGATGACTAACTCTGAGTCTCCCATTATTTCGACTCGAGTTGCCCCCAATTCCAACAATATCTCAAGGCCAGTAATTAGAGCTTCATACTCAGCCTCATTGTTCGAACAAGAACCTTCTATTTGGTACTTGAATGTTGTTGGAATTTTATCTGGAGAAATAATCAAGACTCCTACTCCTGTTCCATTTTTATGGCTGGAACCATCGAAGTAGAATTTCCAAGGTTCTATCTCCACATAATTAATATCCTCGACTTGAATTGAGTGGTCGACTATGAAGTCTGTAACCACTTGTCCTTTTATTGCCTTAAGAGGCATAAAGGTCAAGGAGTATTCAGTTAATGCTAATGCCCACTTGCCAATTCGACTATGCAAGATAGGTTTCGACAACATATATTTGAAAACATCAAAATGAGACGAAACATAAACATCAACTGGTTTTATATATTGTTTGAGCTTTGTACAAGAGAAATACAGACATAGACACAATTTTTCAACTTCGCTATATCTAGTTTCTGCATCATTCAAAACTCGACTGAGATAGTAAATGGGTCTTTCGACTCCATTCTCATCCTCTTGGGCTAACATACTTCCCAGAGTTTTGTCAAATGCAGCTATGTACAATCTCATACTCCTATTGCTACAAGGAGGCACCAAAATAGGTGGCTTAGTGAGGTACCCTTTGATTTTGTCGAAGGCTTCTTGTTGATCTTGCCCCCATTCGAACCCCTCTTTATTCAGTCGAAGTAAGGGTGAAAAGGCCTGAGCTTTCCCACTTAGGTTAGATATAAACCTTCTTAAGAAATTTATCTTGCCTAAGAGAGATTGCAATTCCTTCTTATTCGATGGCGCTTTCGCTTCCAGAATTGCCTTCGTCTTGTTCTGGTTGATTTCGATTCCTTTTTTGTGGACAACGAAGCCCAAGAAATCTCCAGCTTTCACACAGAACGCACACTTCAAAGGGTTCATCTTCAGACCATGTTCTCTCATTCTTTCGAATGATTGTCGAAGGTGGTCGATATGGTTCTTCCTGGAAACAGATTTTATAACAATATCGTCAATATAAACTTGCATAAAAGTGTTAATAAAATCATGGAAGATAGTATTCATTGCTCGCTGGTACGTTGCCCCAGCGTTTTTTAGGCCAAAAGGCATCACTACCCATTCGTAAGTGCCTAAGGCCCCAGGGCATCGAAAAGCTGTTTTCGACACATCCTCTTCAGCAATGAATATTTGATTATATCCTGAATAACCATCGAGCATACTCAGGTATTCGTAGCCAGCGGCAGAATCGACTAGCATTTCCGCCACAGGCATAGGATATTCATCTTTGGGGGTGGCTGCATTCAAGTCTCTGAAATCTATGCACACCCTTAATGTACCATTCTTCTTAATTACTGGCACAATATTTGCAATCCATTCGACATACCTTGTAACACGGATGAATTTGCATTTCAGAAGTCTTTCGACCTCCGTTTTGATCTTCGACAGTATTTCTAGAGCGAAGCGCCTTGGATTTTGCTTGATTGGCTTCTTTCCAGGTTTGATTGGCAACTGAAGTTCTACCAATCCTCTGTCGAGACCAGGCATTTCGTCATAATCCCATGCAAAACAGTCTTTAAACTCTTTCAGCAATTGGATTACTTCCAACCTAAGTTCTGGATCAATTTTGGCACTGATGTAAGTTGGCCTCTTCTCTGATCCTTCACCTAAGTTGATTTCTTCTAAAGGGTCTTGTGCTAACATCTTAATGTTGTTCGCCAAGGGATCCTTTTCGAAGCCCAAAGGCTCATCGTCATAGATAGCGTCGAGCCTCTGTTCCTGCATTTCGTCTGGCATGATATCAGGAGGTTTTGGATCGAAATCCTTTCCTGGGCCAACAGCAGATAATTGTTGATCATTGGCCTGTGTGGCCATGTACTTTACTTCGGCTTCGAGAGCCGTTATCATCTTGGTTTCGGCTACATAAGCCGAAATTCGCTTCAAGGACTGTGACTCAGTCATTATCACTGAATTCACTTCCCCAACCAGTTGGTTGGATGTCAGTTAACCCACTGAAGTCTATGTGGGACAAGTCTTCTCTGTCCCATTGGAAACCATGCTCAGGATGCAGGTATAGGGAACAAAAGGTGTTTGGCGCTGGCGCCATGTCGAAGTCAGGAGTTGGACATGGCCCTATGTGAGCCAAGTTTTTGTCGAAATCTGTTACACCCAAGTGATTCACTTTGCCAAGGTAGTAACTTTGATCCGCCTCTATGTTTTCGACCATCCCATCTGGACGCCATAGCAGCAGTCTTTGGTGCATCGATGAAGGCACAGCGCCTACACCATGAATCCACTCACGGCCTAACAAAAGGTTGTAGTTAGGTTTGGCCGATATGACCATGAACATTGTTGGTCGAAGGATCGACCCAACTTTGATATCTAGCTGGATCACTCCCATGGTGGTCCCAATGCCTCCCTCATAGTTGGACAGGACCATATTGTGAGGTTTAATTTCCTCATCTCTTTTGCCAATCTTCCTTAGCATAGAATGAGGGATAATATTGATAGTTGCCCCACAGTCGACCAATATTTTATTCACAGTGGTCTCTTCGAGCTTAGCCCTTATGAACAAAGGCTTGAGGTGATTCTTCATCGCCTCTGTAGGTGGCTCGAAGAAGCCATTTTGTTCCTCTGTAGTGCCATTGTCCATGACAAAATAGCACACTGGCCTATGTTTGGCCATTTCTTGTTCCACCTCCCAATCACTTGCTTCGACTTCTACCTGTCGATTGAATTCCCTGGGCAGCACCGAAACAATATTCACCATTATATCCAGAGTATCGTCGGACTCAGCATTGTCTTCGTCTTCGACTTCGCTCTGGTTAGGCCAAACTAGGCTGTTGGTAACTGGTTCTCTCTCTAGAGGCTTCCTTTGTTTCCTTTGCGGAACATTCGAACTAGTCTCGGCCTTAGGTTCGTTGGCAGCCTCCCTTTCAGCTTTTCGTCTCCTTTGATATCTCCTCCATTGGGATCGAGACATAGGATTTTTACCCTTGTAGTTGCTGGACACTTGAGCAACCTTAGGTGCAGCAACTTGAGGCTCTTTCTTCTGAGTCAAAGAGGAACCTCTTGGCACATCGAAAGAATGCCATTTCTCTTCATTTGCCCTTTTTCGGCCAGAAGTTTTGTACCAAGTGTCTACTGGTACATTTGTTGGAGGCCTAAAAGTCAAAGGCCTCTTGTCTTGATTAGAACCCCTTCTGGGATCATGTCGAAGGTCAGCATTCTCCCTTCTCTTGTTCGCTGCTCTCACACCTTGAATGTGTTCAGCAGCTTTCTTATCAAAGATTGAACTGCATCTTGGACACAGCATTACCTCTGATTTCTTTTTCTGGCATCTTTGTAAAAAATCTGCCAAGTTTTCGTTTTCCCTAGGGAAAGCCGTTTTATTAGCCTGCTCTTGCCTTATGGCCTCTTCTGAAGCTTTTGGGTCAGAGAGTTCAACCATGTTGATATTCATTGTATCTTTAGTAGCAAGAGTTAACTGCTTCATTTGTGTCTCCAGATTCTCCGTCTGGCCTTGAACAGTGGCCAAGTGGGAACTGGGCTTTGGTCCAGTTTTTTGTGTTTCAGCAGTCTTCGACTTCGGGTCCTCGACCGCTTTCTGGACAGCCTCAATTGTCTTCCTGGATAAATTTCCATAAAAACTGCCAAAGATTGGCATGTTGATGTGGTCCTTTGAGACTTCGACCATGTTAATGCCTGGCTTCTTCGACTGGATCCTGATTGCCTCTATCATGTTCACCTCAGAGGGTTCTGCATAGTGGGCTTCAGCCTTCAGTGGATTGGAGTCGACAGCCATGGGGGATTTGTCAGCAAACTTTAATCTCCCTTCCTCAATAGCGTCTTGCACAAGATTCCTGAAAAGAAAACATTGAGAAGTTTTATGGCCCAAAAAATTATGATATTTGCAAAAACCTCTCTTCTTTCTTTGATCAAGAGGAGGCACTTTTACCCCAGGGGGTACTATCATTTGGCCATCTTTAACTAGCAAGTCGAATATTTCATCACATTTTGTGATGTCAAAACTATAAGTCTTTTTTGGGAACCTATCGTTGGTCCTGTCTGAACCAATGGGATTTTTCCCATTTGAGGGGACTAACTGTTTACAAGAGTATGGTGGCCCTTGTTTTAGTTCTGCTAAATCGACTTCTCCTTCTTCGACAGCTAAAGTATCGTCGAAGGATTCTAGATCTTCGTCATCCATCTCAACGTACGCTATTCTTTCTCTTTTGTGAGTTTTCGTTGCCTTAGCTTTTTCAGCTTTGAGGCGTTCGACCTGTCGAACTCTATCGGCCAGTTGGGCCATGTCTCTTAGGTACTGGGTGTCTAGCTTCTTCCTAATGGAATAATCTAAACCGCCTGCGGCTATTTCGACCAACTCATGTTCTGGCACTTGTGTAAAACATCTCGCCTTAAGCAACCTAAACCTATTCAGATATTCATCTATAGGTTCAGTGAAACGTCTCTTCACACTGGCCAGTTCTTTCAGGCTTATCTTGGTCTGTCCCATATAGAATTGTTCATGGAACAATCTTTCCAACTGGGTCCAATGATGGATCGAATTGGGGGGGAGAGTTGTAAACCAAGTAAAAGCGTTCTTGGTCAAAGAACTTGGGAAGTACTTGATCCTTAGGTTTTCATTATTTGAAATGTCTCCTGCTTCGATCAAATACCTCGCCACGTGCTCGACAGTTGATTCTGTCGTGTCCCCAGAAAACTTAGTAAATTTGGGGACTTTGCTTCTAGGAGGTAAGTCCGTTTGTAACACATATTCTGACAATGGAGATGTAAAGTTGGGCCTTCGAAAGCCCATGTTCATTCCATTCTGATTCATGATCCTTTCGATCATGGTTGCCAGATTGTTTTCCAAACCCATGTTTTGGTATTGGATATGCTGAACCACTTCGTCAGCATTTTGGTTTCTGTTAACTAACCTTACCTCTGGGGCTATTACCCTAGGTTCTTCGACAGGTTGTTCGACGGGCTGTTGAGCCTGGTTAATGGTGGTTTCTTCCTCTACAAATATCCCCTGATTTCCTCTTATTTGCGCCCTTTGGGGCTGTCGAATAGGTGGGGGTGCTCCAAAGAAGTCAGCCAAACGCGTCATTTGCGCTGTAACTTGCTGATTCGATTGAGTAGTATTTTGTATTAGAGGATTTAGCACTGTACTCAAAGTTTGTGCCAACATTTGCACCATATCATGGTTGCTTTCGTCCATTTGTTGCCTCAAGACTGCTGTCGAGGCATTTGTAAGGCCATGGGCTACTTGGGACGTTCCTCCTAAGAGTTGAGTCCTATTTCTATTCGCCATGCCTACTCCAGAGCCTTGGAGTGGCGAAGAGGCACTCACGAAAGGGTCTGAATAAGTGGACGCAGCATTCGTTAGGCTTGCCACTTCAGAAGTTGGCATACCATAGAATGGAATAAATCCTGGGGGAACCACAGGCCTTGTGCCTATATTTCCCCTTGGTGGGGGAGTTCCCAAAGGTATTCTGGGGCCTGTTAACGAAGTTATTGGCCCCGTGGTTGTGACTGACACTGCTGGTGTCGAACCAACGTTTGTCGCTTCACTTACGGTCATACTAACCGTTGCTCCCACACTCGTTTGTGGAATTTCGTTATTATTTGGCGGATTCGCCATCTCTTCCCTTCTTCTGGCAGTATTGTTATCGTTAGTGTATATTCTACCACTTCTCAATAACATACAACTCGAAAAGATGAGATTATTTTCAACAATCAACACACTGTCCCACTGGGTGTGCCAATTTGTTTACCTTGGGTTTTGGTAAACAACCGCTGATCCTCCAAATGGTTACTTATTTGGTTACTCGCAGGATCGATCAGATTGATCCTATGGACATAGGTTGATTTTGAAGTTTGATTAAGTTGGATAAGGCTTTAAATAAAAGGTTTCAAGTAAATTGCATAAAGGAAAGGCTTAGTAAAATAAACAAGGCTTTAAAGTAAAGGTTCGACAGGAATTTAAAGGAGAAAAGCAAGTAAAATGCTGGAAAAGTAAATGACTTTAATTGATAAAATTGGTGTTTCACACATACATTTCTCAACAATTCTTTCTCACACACTGGGTACTTGAATCTAAATGAGTGACTATGTATAGAATTGTGAACACACGCGAGAAACTACATGTCTACTCCTATTTATACAAAAACATTCCAAGTAACCGTCGGGCAGTTACGCTGCCTCGAGATCAATCCACTTGGCACGTTCTCCAGGCTCGACGCTCCAGATCCTTGCACGTTTGCACGTAGTAACTGCTGGAAACCGTTTTCCCTCCAAAGCTTTGAATTTCAAACTGCTCCACTCTGGACCATCGAACACTTTCATCAAGAGACGTCTTCGACGAAAACTCCTTCGACGTCGAAGGCAATCAGCCTTCTTCCTTGGAAGAAATCTTCTAAGTATTTTGCCATCTTTCGACGGGCACTTCGACAGACTCAGCCAGTCGAAAGCATCTTTCAGCTTTTAATGGCTGACATAGATCAAAGCATAGGTGTCGAATTTAGGAGCCAACAACATGTTGCCTTCAATGACCATTTTGTCCCTTTCGATAGTCCCTCAAACTCCAACGATGGTGCTACCTATCTCTCAAATAGTAGGATAGCGCTGTCTAAAGGAAACAAGACTAGAAACGATCTTTTTTTCGAGTAGGTAGATACTAGTAGGTACTTGCTCAAAACAAACAAACTTTTTCACACCAAACATTTTTCAAACAATGTTTTCAAAAACAACTTCGTAACACTCTTGAGGACATAAACAAGGTTTAAAATGAAGTAAAACAAAACTTTTCAAAACACAGATGTTATACCCCAAAATTTGCCCTCTCATTTATCAAGATTTTCCTCACAAGACTTCTTGGACTCAAGACAAGATTAGGGTTTGGTCAGCTCAAGATATCTCATCTTGCACTAATACCCCAAAATTAGGGTTTGGGTTTGCACAAGTATTTTTGGACCATCAATGCTTCATGTGACTTTCATACACCATCATGGACCCCTAAGATTGTGCATGACAAGTTTCAAGCCTTGAATCACATTTTTGCTCAGTCAATTGGACAGTTGACCTAAAAATCAACTATATTGGGGAAAAAGTCAACCATGGCCAATTTACAGTCAATCTTCATAATTTTTTATCCATAACAATATTTTAGACTCATATGAACCATTTGATCAAGTTTGGATCACAACTCCTCAAGAAATTTGATCAAATCATCAAAAGGGCAAAATGGTCAAAATTAGGGTTTTGAGGGCAATTTCTGATTTTTAACCTAGCCAATGACCAATTGGGTTCAAACATGATTTCAAGGACTCAATAGCATCATCTTGACCTAATCACATAGTTCAAAAGATCTCAAATGCATAGGATTGACAGATGAATTTTGCAGTCAACTGATCAAAAGTCAATTGTGCACTGAAAAGTCAAACTTTGACTTTTTAGTTAAAATCAAGTGCCAAGGTTCATAATTCATCAAGATATGTCAAAATATGAAACTTGTTGATCAAGAAAACCAATTTTGAAAATTAGGGTTTTGAATTTTGAAAATTTTCATAACATAGAAATTTTCTAAGTATGGAAATTTTCTTATTTTTTCCCAACTTTTCAACACTTTTTCACCATGATGCAATTGGATTCAAAGAAAATTTCCAACATGAAAGTTGTAGTCCTCCATTAAATCTACAACTTTTATTCACAAAATTTTCCCAAAATATACTTTTATCTCAAGTTATGAATTTGTGAATAAGGGTCCATGAACTAAAAGACTTAGTGAAAATTTGCCCTAATTTAGGCAGGTTTTTGACCCAACTTCATGGACATTTTTCACCTAGTTCCAAGAGGTATCTCAAAATGAATTTCAAAGATGGATTATATAGCATGTTACAAGCTTTCCAAAACGTCGAAGAACTCTCCAAGGTTATTTGTGGTTAGGGAGAATCGAAGAAGAGAAATTGGCATTTTGTCACTTTTGTTCAAGCCATTTTCACAAAATGTCAAGTTGCAAATATGATCAAGCATGCTTGTACCTTGCATTACAGGTCCTAAACTCCTTCTAAACTGCATAATTAAATTCTAACTCAATGGATAATGGATTTATTTTGGCTTTTGAAGCATTGTACAAGGAATAATTCCATAAATGGCCAAAAGTTCACATTGCCATTTTCATAAAGCAAGCTTTTCCAACTTTATCAGCCTTGAGCCTTGGACTTGTTCTTGTGGTGCAGACAATTTTCACAGGAATTAAGAAAAGCATACCAACTATTATCAGCCCTTGAGATAGCTAGTACAAGCATGGTGCATAAGTCTTGTCATTTTTCTTCAAATACAAGAAAGTTGGCCAAAGAAGTCAGAACTTGTACAACAGGAAAAGGGTGGACTTTGTATCACTATATACATATTCACAAACTTATCACAAGGCTAGACACGAATGCTTATGATATGAAACTCCCCCAAACTGAAAAAACACATTTTTCTGCCCAACATTACAGTTTCTACAAAATCAAAGCCAAGTCATATTTTGCTCGTGCGTTTCTTGTTTCAACACTTCAAACACCTTCCATACATCCTACCAAAGCTATCCAAGAATTCATCTTGCAATTGTGAGCTTTGTTTTAGACATCACCATTTTCAAACTTGAAGGTTGCAGCTTGACTTCTACAGGGAGTTTAAGCCATCCATAAGGCCAATTAAGCATTGGAATAGCTTGAGGGAACTTTAAGGAAGCTCACATGATCCTCAAGCCTCACTCAAAGTCCCCACATTGCCATATCCAAATCCAGATGAAGGAGGTATTTTTCAAAACTTTATCTCTTTATTTAGGCATCCTCAAGCCACGATTTGTGAAGCAAAAATGTAGTCTCTATCATGGTGAAGTTGTACATGTGCATAGTTTTCATTTATATTAACTGAGCTAAGAGAATTTGAATGTTGGACATGCTGAAAAAACTAGGTCAGAAATTAGGGCTACTGAAATTCTCCCTGATCTTTGAGAGTTAGATTATGAATTTTATATCATTGGAATCGTGAGATTCCAAGCTACATTTTTTATGTTGCAAGTTTTTGTTTTTATGCAAGCTATAGCAAGATACAGATTTGAAGGCAAGAACGCGCGCAAATGGAAGCTGGAGGACAGGGATGAAGTGTTTGGGCCTTAGCACGCCTGGGACTTGCTCTTTTGTTTTTCACACCCCCCTGACTACTATTTGCACCCCCTGACCTGTTTTCTTATATTTTTGCATTTTTCTTGCATATTTTATATTTTTGACTTGCATTTATTTTTTCTGAACATTAAAAAGTCACAAAAATATTTTCTTAATTTTTTGCAATTTCATTTTATTTTTTTATTATTTTTTGGCATTTAAAATAGTTTTATTTTAATAAATAGAGCTTATTTTCTTATTTATTCATAAATACATTTAATAAAAATACTATACATTTTTATTTTATTATTTTTCACTTAAAATATTATTTTCATACATATTTTAATTTTTAAATATTTGTTAATAATATTATTTATTATTTACTTGTATAAAAATGGACAAAATATAAATATAGAATATATTTTTTCTTTTAATCAAAAATTAGGGTTTCCCCTTTCAAAAATAATACTAATATTTCTCTCTTATTTCTAGGGTTAAATAATTTTTTTTTATCATACAAAAAATAAAATACAAAACATTTTTGCATAAATACATTTTATTGCATTTTTATTATTTGTATTTTTATTTAATTTGCACAATAATTCAATTGGGTTGTAATAGTATTTTAGGGTTTATTTTTGTGCAATATCCCCATTCAAAAACTTGTATCCCCCCTCCCATAATAATTGTTGTAATAGTTTAGTTTACTTTTACGCAATTTATCGCTTTTATGCCATATGTAGTAAATTAGGGTTTTGCATGATAAGACCAAAAATCAAACAAATAGAATGACCTAATACAAGACAAATGCATGTAAAATGACACACATTGCACACAAGCACCCCTAGGGTTTCACCCACTTGGTTGCCTTAAAAAATAGCCATGGTATGCATGCAAAGTATCTTGGCAAAACAATACAAAATAAGATCATAGTCCCTCGATGACGCTATCAAAAGGTTGTCTCAAACAAATGATCTTGGTCCCTTAAAATGCTAAAGATACTTGGCAACATTTCTATCATGGTCATACAATGACCCACGCCCGTCCCGTTTAACATCCAAAGATAGGGTTGTTTACCAAATCAATGGTAAATCAACAATGTCAAAGGAATAAAAATGTATAGGAAAGACATTTGAGTAGTTAGAATGCTTCTAGTTACTTGATCATTTCAAAGTAATCCTTTCTATTTTCAAAAAAATAAAACACACATTTGAAAACATTTACAAACACCTTTCAAAACATTGAAGCATTTTTCAAAAGACAAACATCTTTGTATACATTCTTACGAACGAGAATCATTACAAAGATTGCCTAAACAAAGGCCTCTTTTCAAAATACTTTCAAAACCACACAAAGCACCATTTCAAACAATTCCAAAAGCAAAGCAAGTGATCTAAACAAGTAACTAAGAGCCCATGGAAAACCATGGTTGAAAAGGGTGCTAGCACCTTCCCTTTTCATAATCTACCCCCCGAACTCAAGAAAACATCTCAAAGGTCTTTCCTGTGCTTTTTGACCTTTCCTTTTGGATAAAATAAAAGTCGGTGGCGACTCTTGCTAAACCGCAACATTTGAAAACACAAACGCAAAATCTCAAGTCAGTTCTCCCTCCGCATCACAGAACTGGCGACTCTGCTGGGGATCTAGATAAAAGTGGGGTTACCTTAGGGTTTAGGTCACCTTTACTTGCTTACATTTGTTTTCCTTGTTTGCTTTACACTTTGATTCTATTGTTTGGGTTTGAATCCTCCACCCGGATTTGGGAAACATTATAGGTAAATAGAAATACATTGTGGAAACTGTGTGGGGTATACCGACATGGTCTAAGAAATAGCTATCTTAGTGCGACATATTTGTAGGCACCGATAGCCTTTGAGTCAATCAAAGAGAATACGGGGCCACTGAGTGATGTCATGAAGCACTGATGAACTTCTAGAACCTTTACTTGACCAACTTGGCATTTTAGGACGTAGTGAGATGACCGGCTTTGGTGCAGTCCGAAGTTGGTAGATACTCGATACTACACTCATTGAGGGTTGGTTCCTTGGAATATTTCGGTCTCCAGTAAAGAGGCTGAATTGAAACAATGAACAAGGAAACAATCCAGCGATATTGAGCTCCTTAGAACCCGGTAACTATTTCTAGGACAAGTTGAGCCAACTAAACTTCAAGAGGGTACTTACCTATGAAACCCCATGCAAGCCTAAACTAGGAACTTCTGTGATTTGCTTGTACATATATACTTGTGCATAACATCATGGACATCATGAACATCATATGCATCCACTAACCATTTCAAGGATTTTGGAGATTCATCTTTGTTCTTGTTTTGTAGGTTATGGATTCACTTCGCAGGAAAACTGTCCAAATTAACCTTGTGAGAATTCCTCCACAACTCAAGGAGCTAGCTTCAAGGATTCCTGAGAATTATTCGTTCACCAAGAGACATGGTCGTCTACTCAACTTGGTCACCACCAACACAGAGGAGGATATGGTGAAAGTTCTCTTTCAGTTCTTTGACCATTTGCATCATTGCTTCACATTTCCTGACTACCAACTTGTGCCCACTTTGGAAGAATTTTATCAACTCTTGAGGATTCCTTTTCTCAATAAACTACCCTTCAACGGTACGGAAAGAGATTCAAAGCCAGAAGAGATAGCTCAAACCCTGCACTTGCACTCATCTGATGTCACAACACATTGGGAAAGAAGAAGTGGTGTTAAAGGTTTCTTGGTAAAGTTCTTGTTTGAGAATGCCCAAAGTTGCTGGAATTCCTTGGACTTGAAAGCTTTTGAGGATATTGTAGCTCTTCTCATCTATGGGATGGTCCTGTTCCCTAATCCTGACCAATTCATAGATGTGAGTGCTGTCAAAATTTTCATATCTCGCAACTCGGTGCCTACATTGCTTGGGGATATCCTCCACTCTTTTCACACTCGTACAATGAGGAAAAGAGGTGTTCTCATGTGTTGAACTCCTCTCTTGGCAAGATGGTTTATTTCTCATCTTCCCCAATCAGTCTTGAAGAATGAGCAAGGTTTGAGGTGGTCACAACGGTTAATGACACTTACACATTCAGATATTCATTGGTGTTCTCGATCCAGAGAAAATGTCATCATTGTTGACCGCTGTGGGGAATTCCCTAATGTCCCTCTACTTGGAATTATGGGAGGCATCACCTACAACCCTTGCTAGGCTCTAAGACAGTTTGGTTATGGCCGAAGGGATGGCCCACATGATATGCTGATTCAAGGATTGGTTTTCGACTTCGACAATGACGACCAAGGACTCCGTCAGAGATTCATCCGAGCTTGGAGAATGCCCAACAAGGTGGATAGCAAGACTCTGGAACACAAGAATTCCATCCCTCTTGAGCCTTACCTTAAGTGGGTACAAACTTGCGCCCAAAGTCTTATGATGCCTTACCCCTCCATTCTCCCAGTGATTATAGAGCCAATTAAGGAAGGAGAGGTTCCATACACCATCCTACATCCTGACATGCCAACATCACTTGAAGATCTACAAAGGAGTTGGATACAGCTCAAGGGAGAGCGCGATACTTTCGAAGCCCAATTCTATGCAAGCGAGAAGAAGGTTTTGGAACTCACTCGGCTACTTCACGAAGAGCAGACTCTCAACACCTACATTGCACCAAAGAGGATGCGCAACGTATTTTTACCTTAGAATTTTGTATTATTTTGCCCAAGGGGCACTGATGTACTAACAATTCTATCTTATTAATATGACGTATGTTTCCTTTTTTATTTAAAACAAATTTGAATTTCTGAATCCTTGAAAGCATTGTATGAATACAATCATTCATCATATGCTTTGAGTGGTACATAAACCTAACTTGACTTTGCTTCAAAGCTTTAGTCAAGAGACACAAAACACTCTTGCTTCAAAGCTTTGAGTGATACAAAAACCCTTACAATCAAAACCTATTCCAAGTCACTTATCACAATGATACTTGCTTGGATTACAGCAGTTAAAACTATACAGCTCCTAATTGATCTTCAGTCGAAAGAGTTCCTTTGCAACCAGCATTCCTGTTGAATATATATGCAGCTGTTTCTTCAGTTAGGGTTTCCACAAAAATCTAGGGTTAATTAGGTTTAACCTTAAGACTTGGTCACAAGACTTTATCAACCAGATTAGGGTTGAGCTAGGTTAACCCAAAGTCCACGTGAGATTCTGTTCTGGAAGGAATGAGCCATCTTCCTGAAAAATCTCAGAATTAACCAAACTGCATATCTATTAGATCAGTACAGGATGTCTTAACATTTGTTATGACATCAGAATTCCTGTTTACTGATTTTGGTAGAAGGCAATAAATGTGATCATTGCAAAATGCTCAGATACACACTCATAAACAGTAGCTACTGTATGCCATACTTTTTCTGCATAAAGTACCTAATAATCCAGAATGTTATGACATCAGTCATGACAATTACACACCTGGTTTTACCAAAAATACATGCCAATAACTAAACACTTACAAACTCCCCCTTTGGCAGATTTTTGGCTAAAACCCCTAAGCAATCAGAGAATAGAGAGCAGCAGAATGAATATGACTGCAGAAAAAATATGATGTCTACCATGTCTACCAAGTAATTAACTCAAAATATCTCCCCCTCTTTAGCCAAAAATAGGCCAAAGATACATGTACTTATATGTTACACAGTCATCCAAAATAAGTAATAAAAACAACAAATAAAATCTGAAAACACTTGCATCAACAGGAACCAGCAACAGGCTTGTCAACTCCACCAAACTTTAAGCACTGTCATCTTCAGAGGAGCTACTTTCTTCAGCATTGAGCTGATCTTCAGCAGCACCCTCTTCCCTTCTGTTTCCTTCAGTCTCCTCTTGTTCCAACTAGAGAGAGAACTTTGATTGAGAGAATGGGATTTGTTGCAGAGTTGAGAGAGGAAGGAGGAAAATGAGTGTCTATTCAGCTTCTTAATAATTATGAAAGAAATGGGAAAGCATATGATTAACCCAATCAAAATAGACTTAACAAAAATAACTCCTTCAACCCTTGTTTTAAGCAAAATTAATTGCTACAATTCCTCCTGTTGGCAAATACCCAACTTGCCCCTCAAGTTTTCAAATTGATTTGCATCAAGTGCCTTGGTAAAAATGTCAGTCAGCTGTAGCTCAGTGGCAACATGTTCCAGTTTAATCGTCTTCTCTTCTACAAGGTCTCTGATAAAGTGATGTCTTATGTCAATATGTTTGGTCCTGCTATGCTGAATAGGATTCTTGGAAATGTTGATTGTACTCAAATTGTCGCAGTACAATGTCATAACATCTTGTGTGACATTATACTCAGTAAGCATCTGTTTCATCCAGATCATTTGAGAACAGCTACTACCAGTTGCAATGTATTCAGCTTCAGCAGTAGAGAGAGACACACAGTTCTGTTTCTTGCTGAACCAGGAGACCAGATTATTTCCTAAGAAGAAACATCCTCCAGAGGTGCTTTTTCTATCATAAGCACTTCCAGCCCAATCAACATCACAATAACCAGTCAGAGTTGGTTCACACCCATGAGAGTATAGCAAGCCATAGTTGTAAGTTCCACTTACATACTTCAAAATTCTCTTTACTTGGTTGATATGACTAACTTTAGGATCCGCTTGGTATCTTGCATAAACTCCAACTGCAAAAGCAATGTCAGGTCTGCTGGCTGTTAAGTACAGCAAACTTCCTATCATGCTTCTATACAGACTTTGGTCCACCTTAACCCCACTTGAATCTTTGGATAGCTTTAAATGAGTAGGTGCAGGGGTCCTTTTGTGACTGGCATTCTCCATACCAAACTTCTTGACAATGTTCTTTGCATACTTGCTTTGAGATAGAAAGATTGAGTCCTCCATCTGTGAGACTTACAGTCCAAGAAAATAAGTCAGTTCTCCCATGAGACTCATTTCGAGTTCAGCCTTCATCTGGTCAGCAAAATGTTTAACCATTTGTTCTGACATTCCCCCAAACACTATGTCATCAACATATATTTGAGCTACCATTAACTTCCCTCCTTCATTTTTGACAAAGAGGGTTTTATCCAAGCCTCCTTTTCTGTATCCTTTGTCTGAGAGAAATTTTGTTAACCTGTCATACCATGCTTTAGGAGCTTGTTTCAGGCCATATAGAGCTTTCCTCAATTTGTAGACATGATCAGGGTGGTTTGGATCCACAAAACCTTTAGGTTGTTCCACATAAACTTCTTCATTTAAGTACCCATTTAGGAAGGCACTTTTTACATCCATCTGAAACAGCTTGAACTTCAGGAGACAAGCAATTCCCAATAGGAGTCTGATAGATTCCAGTCTGGCTACAGGGGAAAAGGTCTCATCAAAATCAACCCCTTCAACTTGACTGTATCCTTGGGCAACAAGTCTTTCCTTATTCCTAGTGACAACTCCTTCAGCATCTGATTTGTTCTTGTATATCCATTTTGTGCCAATGATGTTTGTTCCCTCTTGTCTAGGAACTAACTCCCAAACTTCATGTTGCTTAAATTGGTTCAATTCATCTTGCATTGCACCAATCCAGTATTCTTCAGTTAAGGCCTCCTTAACATTTCTTGGTTCAATTTTAGACACAAAGCAAGAGTTTGAGATGATTTCTCTAGATCTTGTAATGACTCTACTATTTGGATCCCCTATAATGAGTTCTTTAGGATGATTTTTCTGAATTCTGATGGAAGGGATTTTGCTAGCTTCCTTGGATTCAGAGTCTGCTGTAGTGGTGTTAGGAAGGTCATTCTGTTGAGTTGGAGTCTCAAAGAATGTCTCAACATTACAAGGGACATCTGTTTCTTCATGATAATCATCAACTATGACATTTATTGATTCCATCATGACTTTGGTCCTAGAATTGAATACCATATAAGCTCTGCTGTTGGAGGAGTATCCTAGAATTATACCTTCATCACTTTTAGGGTCCAGCTTTCTCCTTTGTTCACGATCTGCCAGAATATAGCATTTGCTGCCAAATACATGGAAGTACTTCACAGTTGGCTTTCTTCCTTTCCAGAGTTCATAAATGGTGGATGAGGTTCCCTTTCTCAAAGTGACTCTGTTATGGACATAACAGGTTGTATTCATAGCTTCAGCCCAAAAATGAATAGGAAGTCTTTTGGCATGTATCATAGGTCTGGCAGATTCCTGTATGGTCCTATTTTTCCTTTCTACAACTCCATTTTGTTGAGGAGTTATAGGAGAAGAGAATTCATGACTAATTCCTTCTAAGGAACAGAACTCATTAAACTTACTGTTTTCAAATTCCTTGCCATGATCACTTCTGATTCTGACAATACACCATTCTTTTTCTCTTTGAATTCTTTTGCACAGTTCTTTAAAAACTTCAAACACATCAGATTTTTCCTTAATGAAGTTAATCCAGGTGAATCTGGAATGGTTATCCACAACAACATAGGCATATCTCTTTCCACCAAGACTTTCCACCTGCATTGGTCCCATCAGATCCATATGTAGAAGTTCCAGAACCATAGAGGTGGTCAGATGTCTTGACTTTGGATGTGACATCCTAGTCTGCTTACCAACCTGACATTCACCACAAACTCTCCCTTCATCAATTTGCAGTCTTTGAATCCCTTTGACTGCCTCCATGGAGATAATCCTTTTCATTCCTCTTAGATGAAGATGGCCAAGTTTTTGGTGCCACAGTTTCACCTCTTTTTCTTCTTTGGCAATAGAACACACAGTGGAGTAATTAGTGTTCTCAGGCTCCCACAAGTAACAATTGTCTTTAGATCTGACTCCTTTCATTACAACTTCTTGTTTTTCATTAATTACAAGACATTCAGATTTTGAGAAGTTGACCTTGAATCCTAGATCACATAATTGACTGATACTAATGAGATTAGCAGTCAGGCCTTTTACCAATAGTACTTCATTCAGATTTGGAACTCCAGGGCAGTCCAAATTACCAACTCCTTTGATTTCACCTCTAGCACCATCTCCAAAGGTCACATAACTAGTGGTGTGAGGTTTAACATTATTGAGAAGGTTCTTGATTCCAGTCATGTGCTTAGAACACCCACTGTCAAAGTACCAGTCTTCCTTTACAGAGACTCTCAGGGAAGTGTGGGCTATCAGGGCAGTAGCCTTTTTCTTCCATTGAGGAGTATGTGGTACCCTGTTAGACTTAGGTTTGACACTTGGGTTCTGATTAGGGTATCCATACAATCTGAAGCAGAAAGGCTTTATGTGACCAAACCTCCCACAATGATGACATCTCCATCTTTGGTACTTTTTCTTCATATTTCTCTGTTCCCTATGTTGAGTGTTATGTTGTGACATCTGCTTTGACATTTGTTTATCAGACCTAATCTTCTTGTCTGCACCAGATTTCTTTGCTGCCACAAATCCTAGACCAGACTTGTTGCTCACATTTTGTCCAACCTGAAGGATTTCTTCCAATTTGTCAGTTCCATTTGTCAGCATCTTGACAGATTTGGTCATCTGGTTCAGTTTTGAGTTTAGCATTTGAACTTCCCCTTCTAGATGACTTATAGTTTCAAGGTCTGCCCTTTTTTCAGCCTCCAACTTTATGATGATTTTTGTTTGTCTCTCATTTTGCACACAGACTTCAGTACTTCTGATACACAATTTCTTGTAAGTATCAGCCATTTCTTCAAATGTCACTTCTTCATCACCAGTGTCACTTTCAGAGGTACAAACACCAGTTAGTGCAGTAACTAGTTTGGCAGATTCTTCTTCAGAATTACTTTCTGAATCACAGTCAGACCAGGTAGCAGTCATTCCTTTCTTTTGTTTCTTAAGAAAGGTAGGACATTCAGCTCGAATATGCCCATATCCTTCACAACCATGGCATTGAATTCTTCTGCCTTGATTTCCCTTCTCTTCAGACCTTGGTCTTCTGCTGGAGTCATAAGATCTGTTAATGTCAGAGGGGATGTTCTCAACATTTGACCTTGACTTTGGATCCATTCTCTTGATGAGTTTGTTGAATTGTCTTCCAAGCATGGCTATAGCTTCTAAAATATTTTCTTCTTCATCATCCTTGTTTTTATCTTCAGAGTTGGATACAAGTGTTATGCTCTTGTTTTTCTTGTCAACATTGTCACTGATCCCCATCTCAAAAGTCTGAAGAGACCCAATGAGTTCATCCACCTTTAACTTGCTGATATCCTGGGCTTCCTCTAAAGCAGTTACCTTCATTGCAAATCTTTTAGGCAGGGATCTGAGAATCTTTCTCACCAGTTTTTCTTCAGACATCTTTTCTCCCAATGCTCCTGAGGTGTTGGCAATCTCCAAGATGTTCATGTGAAACTCATGAATGGTTTCATCTTCCTTCATCCTTAGGTTCTCAAACTTGGTAGTCAGCATCTGAAGCCTTGACATTTTTACATTGGATGTGCCCTCATGGGTAGTTTTGAGAGTGTCCCACACTTCCTTGGCCAGTTCACATTGATGTACTAGTCTGAATATGTTTCTATCAATTCCATTGAACAAGGCATTTAAAGCTTTGGAATTACCCAGGGCTAACTCATCTTCTTCTTTGCTCCATTCTTCCTCATGCTTCAGACTGATTGTCCCATCTTTCTCAGTTATGGTGGGATGGTTCCATCCTTTGTCAGCAGCTCTCCAAGCCTTTTTGTCCAGTGATTTTAAGAAGGCAATCATACGAGGTTTCCAGTAGTCATAATTTGTTCCATCCAGAATGGGTGGTCTATTTCCAAAAACTCCTTCTTTGTCCATAGTGCCAGAAAGTGATATCCCTAGATCTCACCCAGTAATACAGGCAGGGTGCCTGCTCTGATGCCAATTGAAATTCTGGCAGCAGATACTCAATGTCACAGTGAATGTTATGACACCGTATATGACTTTCTATAAGACAGTAAATAAAAACAGTAAAGAACACAGTCAATTGTTTACCCAGTTCAGTGTGAAACAACACCTACTCTGGGGGCTACCAAGCCAGGGAGGAAATCCACTATAAGAGATATTAATTCAGGAATAAACCAACCAGTTTATCTCCTTCACTTTAGACCTACCCAATGCAACTTCAATCTAAGTTCAACTTAAACCTGAGTTCCTACTCACTCCCCCTCAATCACAGCAGTGATACTTAAAACAATTGACTAATGAAATAATGAAGACACTCTTCAGAACATACACTTGATTATGCTTCACAGCTTTTTAATCAAGTAACACAAACACTCGTGCTTCACAGCTTTGAGTGGTACATAAACCTAACTTGACTTTGCTTCAAAGCTTTAGTCAAGAGACACAAAACACTCTTGCTTCAAAGCTTTGAGTGATACAAAAACCCTTACAGTCAAAACCTATTCCAAGTCACTTATCACAATGATACTTGCTTGGATTACAGCAGTTAAAACTATACAGCTCCTAATTGATCTTCAGTCAAAAGAGTTCCTTTGCAACCAGCATTCCTGTTGAATATATATGCAGCTGTTTCTTCAGTTAGGGTTTCCACAAAAATCTAGGGTTAATTAGGTTTAACCTTAAGACTTGGTCACAAGACTTTATCAACCAGATTAGGGTTGAGCTAGGTTAACCCAAAGTCCACGTGAGATTCTGTTCTGGAAGGAATGAGCCATCTTCCTGAAAAATCTCATAATTAACCAAACTGCATATCTGTTAGATCAATACAGGATGTCTTAAAATTTGTTATGACATCAGAATTCCTGTTTACTGATTTTGGTAGAAGGCAATAAATGTGATCATTGCAAAATGCTCAGATACACACTCATAAACAGTAGCTACTGTATGCCATACTTTTTCTGCATAAAGTACCTAATAATCCAGAATGTTATGACATCAGTCATGACATTTACACACCTGGTTTTACCAAAAATACATGCCAATAACTAAACACTTACACTAAGTATGATGGGGTGTCTTACCCAAAAATGCACCTCAGATCCTATGTCAGGAAGATTCAACCATATTCTTCTGACAAAGACATGTGGGTCCACTTTTTCCAGGACAGTTTATCAGGAATGCAGCTTGATTGGTTCTACCAGTTGGAGAGGACAGATGTTCACAATTGGGAAGACTTGGCAGCAGCCTTCTATAAACAGTATCAATACAACACCGACTTGGCGCCAACCCGTACTCAGCTACAGAGTATGGCTATGGCTACCAATGAGGGCTCTAAAGACTACGCCCAAAAGTAGAGGGATCTAGCCGGAAGGGTGCAACCACCTTTATCTGAGAGGGAGCTAGTGGATATGTTCTTGGGGACTCTGTCATGCCCTTTCTTTAATCATCTGATTGGAAGCTCCTCTGCAGGGTTTACTAAATTGATTTGAACTAGCGAAAGGGTGGAAGCCGGTATTAGAAGCGGGAAAATTCAGAAAGATGCGTCTACCTCTGCTGTTGCATAAAAGCCCTTCACAGGAAGAAAGGAAGTGTCTACTGTCTATGCACAGAGAATTCAGGGAAGAACCGAAAGACGACCAACAATGGGGGCCGTTATGATTCAAAAGTTTGCATCAGACCAGCGAAGAAACAACCAGCCGAGAAATAAGCAGCAAAGGGTGGAAAGGCCTGTACGGCAATTCACCAAGATAAACATGACTCCCGCTCAAGTCCTACCACATCTCTTGAAGTTGAATTTGGCCATGCTAAAAGAGGCCCCTAAAAATCCTAATACTGCATCTCCCCACTACCATCCCAACGCCAGATGCGCGTACCATTCAGAAAGTCCAGGGCACGACACCAACAACTGTTGGGCTCTGAAGAACAAGATTTAAGATCTGATTGACGCAAAGGAAGTTGAATTTGAAGCTCCTGAGAAACCGAATGTTATCTCCGCTCTGATGCCTAGGCATGGACACAATGCCAATGTTGTGGAAGAAGATCTGTTTGTTTCTACTGTGGATGAACTGTTAACTCCTCTCCTAACCATCAAGCTGAATTTGTTGAAAGTTGGGGTGTTCCCAGGTTATGACCAAGATTGCCATACTTTCCTGTCCTCATCATTTGACTGCCCTCTGTTGAAGAAAGGTATCCAACAATTGATTGATAACCAGGAAATTTTGTTTGAGAAAGCTCCCATTTCACCCTTTCCAGTTCCAGAAGTTTCAATAATAACCATATACGCAAATCCTTCCAGGGTTCCTAAAAACCCGTTAGGATTACATATGCTCCAGTGACTACTCCGTTGAAGATAACAATGCTCGGGCCAGCCCCATACAAATCCGATAAAATGGTGCCATGGAACTATGGTGGAGAAATCTACTACCATGGTGTCAAACAGATTGAACAGACTGCCGAAGACGAGAGCTCCGAAGAAGATAATTACGACATCAGCAACATTGCCGGAACAAGCAAAATTACCCGCAGTGGGAGAATTTTCTCTCCAAAGATTGTGCCTCCAAAGGCAGTATCTGGACCCGTGGCCGTTCTGAAGATTACATATGTGCCCTTGATTGTACCTGCAAGTACCCTCCAATAATGACAATACAACTCCTATCCCCACTTCCGCTGTTGAGAACAAAGGAAAGAATGTTCAAGAGGAGCCTGTCCTGACGAAGGCTCAGTCATTAACTATTCCTAAAACGTCCAAGAGGGAGATGGAAGAAATCTTGAGGATTATTAAGAAAAGTGATTATGATGTGGTCGAACAACTGGGGCAGACCCCCTCTAAAATCTCTATGTTAGAGTTGTTGCTTTGCTCTGAGGCACATGCTAAATCTTTGGTCAAGTTTCTGAAGACAGCGCATGTGCCGCAAGAGACGTCTGCGGATCAATTCCAAGAGTGTGTGGCCGGTTTGACAGCTGACAATGGCCTGGGTTTCTCCGATGCTGACTTGACCTCCAAAGGGAGAAAACACAATGACGCACTACATGTCTCAGTGGAGTGTAGGGGGGCCACCTTAGCTCATGTTTTGGTTGATACTGGATCATCTTTAAATGTCTTGCCAAAGAAAGCCCTGGATAGATTGGATTGTGAGGGGCTGACCCTAAAACCCAGTAATATAATTGTGAGAGCATTCGACGGCTCTAAAAGGATGGTCCATGGGGAGGTGGACATCCCGATCAAAGTGGGTACCTAGACGTTCAATTCAACATTTTACGTGATGGACATATGTCCTTCTTACTCTTGCCTGTTGGGACGTCCCTGGATTCACAATGCTGGTGTCGTCACCTCCACTTTGCATCAGATGCTCAAGTACCCCATCCAAGGGAAGATCATAACCGTCCATGGGGAAGAGGAGTATATGATTATTCATTTGAATTCCTTCTGTTATGTGGAGTTAGATGGCGAGTTCATAGAGACCCCTTTTCAACATTTTGAAGAAGTCTCTCCTAAAATAGTCGTAACCAAGGCGGTATCCTCAACTCCTGTGATCACAAGACCTGTACCCCGAATGTCTTCTCTAAAGGATGCAAAGGCAGTAGTGGAAGAAGACGGATCCACCATCTGGGGGAAGCTCCCAGACTTTCCCTACAAATCAGACAAGTTTGGCTTGGGATTTACCTCAACTGCTCAGAAGGCCGTGCGCCGCGCCCGTGCCGGAGGGCCACCTGTAAAGATCAGCCACTAAGGGGTTAATGCACTAGAGGACAGTGAAGAAGAAGGCAGCCTGGAAGACTGGATATTCCCTACTATCGGTTGTGCAACTGGGAAGCAAAAGACTTTGTTCCGATTACTTTCATACCGCAGTAATTTATCTTTTCCATTTCTGTTGGATCTGTAATAATTCACAAAACAATTCGTACTTTTTCAACCTTGTGTTTTACCCGAGGCACATAGGTCCATTTGTAAGGGTTCTTATTTCATTTTCATATGTCATTTAATGAATCATGGACGCTTTTCATATTTAAACCTTTTGTGCTCATTGTCTTTCTTTTACATTTTGTTGTTTTAAGATGGCTATCCCTTACACACACCCACACTCACAAATGCAGGTACCCTTCCATTCTGGATCCCATGGGTAACGATACTGCTATAGCCTTCAGTGGCTCTGAAGATCTGGTCTACCAAGCCGAATATGAAGGTGAGGAAGATTGTGAGGTGCCAAGGGAATTGGCCAGATTATTACAGCAAGAGGAAAGAGCAATTCAGCCTCATGAGGAGCAGTTGGACACAATCAACTTGGGTACTGAGGATGATAAAAAAGAAATCAAGATAGGTGTCAATCTAGAGTCGAGTGTCAAGGAGCGCCTAATTCAGCTATTGCATGATTATGTTGAGATCTTCGCCTGGTCATATGAAGACATGCCGGGACTTGATATAGACATTGTGGTACATCATCTACCAACCAGAGAAGACGGTCCACTAGTGAAACAAAAGGTCCGCCGTATGAGACCTGACATGTCAGAGAAGATCAAAGCAGAAGTGATAAAGCAGTTCAATGCTGGATTTCTGGCTGTTACTTCCTATCCACAATAGGTTGCTAACATTGTGCTCGTGCCTAAAAAGGACGGCAAAGTGAGAATGTGCATGGATTACAGAGACTTAAACAGGGCCATCCCTAAAGATGATTTTTCACTTCCGCACATCGACATCCTGGTTGACAACACAGCTCAGCACAAAGTATTTTCTTTCATGGACGGATTCTCAGGCTATAACCAGATCAAAATGGCTCCTGAGGACATGGAGAAAACTACATTTGCCACACAGTGGGGTACGTTCTGCTACAAAGTGATGCCATTCGGACTGAAGAATGTCGGGGCAACCTATCAACGCGCCATGGTAGCTTTGTTTCATGATATGATACATCATGAGATAGAGGTCTACTTAGATGACATGATAGCCCGATCACAAACTGAAGAAGAACACCTTGATCACTTGCAAAAGTTGTTTGTCAGGTTGAAGGAGTACAAGCTCAGATTGAACCTGTGATCGGTGGAAATAGAACTGACTGTTTTGAAATGCTGGTTCGTGAAATGTCGCGGTAAGTAAGAGTCGCCACCATCTTTTATTTTCTCCAACAAGGAAAGGACAAAATCACAGCAAAATTCCTTTTCGAGATGTTTCTCGGTTCGGGAGGTAGATTATAGAAAGGGAAGGTGTTAGCACCCTTTCTATCTGTGGTTATCCACGGGCTCTTAGGTACTTGCTCACTATGTTTTCAAAATGTTTTGCTTTTCTTGTGTTTGTGGGTTTTGAAAAAGTTTGTTTGAAAATTTCGATTTAACTCTTGTATATGTCCTCAAGAGTGTATGAAGTGTTGTTTGAAAACTTTTGTTTGAAAAGTGTAAGTGCGAAAAGTTGTTTTTGTTTTGAAAGAGTAAGTACCTGAGACCTTCTACCTACTCAAAAGGAATTAAGCTGTGTAAATGTCCTTTAGACAATGCTATCTCACTATGAAGGAGTAGGTAGCATCGTCGTTGGAGTTTCGGGTCAATTCGATTAATGGAACATGTGGTCACTAAAGCAATAGTAGGACGCCTTAGCGATAACCCTAATGTCTTAGATCGTTTTATCCGAGGCAACCGTTTCGAGGCAACTTTCATCTTTAGACAGGAGGGCGACCTCTAAAACACCCTATACTCAATGACCACGTCGAGGCAACCAAGTGAGGCGTACCCTAAGAGTGGCATGTGCGAGTGTATTGTTTTTCAGTTAATTTTATCTTTATACATGTCATGGGTTATCTATGTTGATTTTAAGTTCATACATTAGATCTTTTCATGCATTCCCTATTATCAAACATCTAACAGTTAATATTGTGCGGAAATTAAATTGCGGGAAATTAAATCTAAACTATTACAAGGCGTCGGGTATTTACATCTCCAAAAACAAACCCTTTAATTTAAATTGCAGAAAGTAAAATAAAGCAATAAATAAAGTCCTAATTAAAGTTATTACATTCCGGAAGCAAGTACAATAATATGGAAAAATGGATCGCATGCGGGAAATTAAATCGGATGCGAGTTTTTTGGGGTTTTGACCCTTTTTTTGAAAGAAAGTGATTTTTTTGGTTATTTTTGAATTAAATGGAATTAAATTAAATGAACAATTAAATTAAATTAAATAATGAAAATATTTTTGGATTTTTGAGTTTTTAAAGAAATAAAATAAATCGAATTAATGCTAATAAAAACCTAATATTCTAAATTGATTTTAAATATTGCAAAAAATATTAAAAGTTAAATCTAATTAAAGCTAAATTGATTAAATTAATTTATTTACAAAAATAAAAGTGATGAAGTTAATTTTAATAAATAAAATATTTTTTGTGTTTTTGATTTTATTAGGAAAAAATGTTAATTGGTTAGTGATTAATAAAAATAATAACGATTAATTAATTAAAGGAAAATAATAAAAATAGAGAGAGTTTAGGAGTATACGGGCCTGATTGGAGGGGTGAAACAGCTGTTGGCGTCATGTGTAAACTGTTTTGTTTTGGCCATTTGTGTTTTGGCTTTTGGCCATTTGTGTTCTGGCTTCAACGTTCCTTAACCTTCTCAGGATGTCTGTCTCGCCATGTATTGGTGTCATGTGTAAGCTGTTCTGTTTTGGCCATTTGGCTTTTGGCTTTTGGCCATTTGGCTTTTGGCCTCAACGTTCCTTAATGAACCTGCATGGGATCCTGTCTAAATCTGCAGTGTTGAATCTCATGAACACATTAAATAAATTATTATATATCATAAAATACAAATAAAGCCAATATATGAAGAAATTTAATGTTTAGGTCAATATGGCATGTATGAATGATTATACCCTTTTAATCATGGAGATCAAATCAACCTTATCCTTACTGGAAAAGTAGTGACATGAATGCTTTTATGCCCTTTTGATCATGGAGATCAAGCCAGCCTTACCCTTACTGAAGAAGTAGTGAGATGTTGGTTTGTAACTGAGATGGCTTGTTTGTAGTGAGATTTTGGTTTGTAACTGGGATGGCTTGTTTGTAGTGAGAGAGGGATTTGTAATAAGGATTTCAAGGTTTTAGGGTTCTTGAAAGAATTTGATATTCTGACAGTGTTGTGGCAAGGTTTTTTTCTCGATTTTTCAATATTGGTTATGGCTCTTACAGCATCTTTTCCACGTGAACTAGGTCTGGCTTGCTTGCTTATGTATGTATGAATGAAATTAGGTCAGCAGCTGAGCCTTAACCTTGTGCAATTAAGTTTGGAGATTTTGTTTTAACACCATTGAAGAACATTCCATACTTGGAGCAAAACTTGGATTTTATGCTCAAAATGGCTTGGCACGAAATTGGTAGCTGGCATATGATACATAAAAGCTATTCAAACCAAAAGATGCTATTCCATTAATTTTTTTGATTTTATTTGAATTATTATAGATTTAAAATGAATTAAATCAATAAAAATTAAATAAAATAGAAAAATAAATGTTTGATCTTGAAACTAAGCATGGGACACGTGTATGGCATGACAAGGCTGAATCAAGTGGAAGAAAGTGGGCCCTTTTGTCAAAAATTGAAGTTTTAAGGATAGTTGACTTTTGCCATTTCTCAAAAATTTCTCAACTTCTCCAATGCATATCTTGCTCAATTATGATCATATGAACATGTTCTTGGACATTTCGGAAAGGTCCTAAAGTCCTCTAACCAATGCCTTTGGTCCCATGTCATTTGGATTTACCAATATCAAGTTATGGTCTTTGACTTAAAATGCCTTTTTGTTGACTTTTGAAAATGACCTATAATGTTGAAATTGATAACTTTTTGTGAGAGCATTTCTTGGACTTGGAATGTGAAGATGAGTTGTAGGAAATGTTATCCCCTTAAAAATGAGCATTGGATGGGATTTTTATGATGAACCATGAAAAAGTTATGCCTTGGTCAAGTTACAGTTGACTTTTCAGCTATCCAAAAATGGAAACTTTTGCATCTTGATGATTTTTGAGCCATGCTTGTGGAATCATGATCAAGACTTGATCAAATGATGATTGTGGCTTCAAAATAAGATGTTGACCAAAAATTTTGACTTTGACTGTAAAATGACCATTTTGCCCCTACAGTTGATTGTGGAGCAACTAGGGCTTTTGACTGTGCAACTTGATGTTGTGAGTCTTGAAACTTAACATGTGGATGCTTGACAATATATACAGGCCTATGGGACTTGATTGAGCCCTTGAAAACCTCAACTTCATTGAAGGAACCAAAACCCTAATTTTGACTGCCTTAGGAGGCATTTGGGATGTGCAACCCTTGAGTAGACTTGAGCAAATTGAGATGATGCTTGTCAAAACTTTGAAGAATATGGGAGGGAAAATTTTGGGGTACAACAGTTGCCCCTGTTCAATCTTCTTAGACCTGAGGATGTAGATTGGCTTGCGTGCCTTTCGTGATCCGAAGGTGGAAGATGATTGAACACTAGAGTGCCCAAAAATTTGCACTTGCATAGTGGAGTATCAGCAGTGTGATGGCGGGAATGGGCTTACAGATGCCATTTGGAGATATGATGGATGGGAGGATGGGCTTATAGATGCCATCTGGAGATGTGACAGAACCTTGTCGGGAATGGGCTTATAGATGCCATTTGGAAATGTGATGGATAGTTGTGGAGATGGGCTTATAGATGCCATTGGGGGTGTCGATCGCGTAAGAGATTCCTTAGCGAGAACTTGCGTACCTGAGAAAGAAAGATAATTTCCTGGCCTGTTACAGGGGTTGATCTTCAAACTCTTCATGCAGATATGCCTTGGCTAGATACAGGTATCGAATCTGGAATTTGTCGTCTACAGATATGCCCTGGCTTGATACAGGTGTCGAATCTCTAAACTCTTCATGCAGACATACCCTGGCTAGATACAGGCATCGAATCTACAATCAAACACTCAAAGATATGCCATGGCTGGATACAGGAATCGAATCTGGAATTAGTCGTCTACAGATATGCCCTGGCTGGATACAGGTATCGAATCTCTAAACTCCTCATGCAGACATGCCCTGGCTAGATACAGGTGTCGAATCTACAATCAGTTACTCACAGATATGCCTTGGCTGGATACAGGAATCGAATCTGGAATTAGTCGTCTACAGATATGCCCTGGCTGGATACAGGTATCGAATCTCTAAACTCTTCATGCAGACATGCCCTGGCTAGATACAGGTGTCGAATCTACAATCAGTTACTCATAAATATGCCCTGGATGGATACAGGAATTGAATCTGGAATTAGTCGTCTACAGATATGCCCTGGCTAGATACAGGTATCGAATCTCTAAACTCTTCATGCAGACATGCCTTGGCTAGATACAGGTGTCGAATCTACAATCAGTTACTCACAGATATGCCCTGGCTAGATACAGGAATCGAATCTAGAATTGGTCGTCTACAGATATGCCCTGGCTAGATACAGGAATTGAATCTCTAAACTCTTCATGCAGACATGCCCTGGCTGGATACAGGTATCGAATCTACAATCAGTTACTCACAGATATGCCTTGGCTAGATACAGAAATCAAATCTGGAGTTGGTCGTCTACAGATATTCCCTGGCTGGATACAGGAATCGAATCTCTAAACTCTTCATGCAGACATGCCCTGGCTGGATACAGGTATCGAATCTACAATCAATTACTCACAGATATGCCCTGGCTGGATACAGGTATCGAATCTGGAATTGGTCGTCTACAGATATGCCCTGGCTGGATACAGGAATCGAATCTCTAAACTCTTCATGCAGACATGCCCTGGCTGGATACAGGTATCGAATCTACAATCAATTACTCACATATATGCCCTGGATGGATACAGGTATCGAATCTGGAATTGGTCGTCTACAGATATGCCCTGGCTGGATACAGGTGTCATATCTCTAAACTCTTCATGCAGACATGCCCTGGCTGGATACAGGTATCGAATCTATAATCAGTTACTCACAGATATGCCCTGGCTAGATACGGGAATCGAATCTGGAATTAGTCGTCTATAGATATGCCCTGGCTGGTTACAGGAATCGAATCTCTAAACTCTTCATGCAGACATGCCCTGGCTGGATACAGGTATCGAATCTACAATCAATTACTCACAGATATGCCCTGGTTGGATACAGGTATCGAATCTGGAATTGGTCGTCTACAGATATGCCCTGGCTGGATACAGGTGTCGAATCTCTAAACTCTTCATGCAGACATGCCCTGGCTGGATACAAATATCGAATCTACAATCAGTTACTCACAGATATGCCTTGGCTAGATACAGGAATCGAATCTGGAATTAGTCGTCTACAGATATGCCCTGGATGGATACAGGAATCGAATCTCTAAACTCTTCATGCAGACATGCCCTGGCTGGATACAGGTATCAAATCTACAATCAATTACTCACATATATGCCCTGGATGGATACAGGTATCGAATCTGGAATTGGTCGTCTACAGATATGCCCTGGCTGGATACAGGTGTCGAATCTCTAAACTCTTCATGCAGACATGCCCTGGCTGGATACAGGTATCGAATCTACAATCAGTTACTCACAGATATGCCCTGGCTAGATACAGGAATCGAATTTGGAATTGGTCGTCTACAGATATTCCCTGGCTGGATAGAGGAGTCGAATCTCTAAACTCTTCATGCAGACATGCCCTGGATGGATACAGGAATCGAATCTACAATCAGTTACTCACAGATATGCCCTGGATAGATACAGGAATCGAATATGGAATTGCGAAAGTTGATGGTAATCGTCTTTTGATTGACCTTTTCCTGAAAAGGAAAAACATCAGTTGTATGCAATGTCATGATGCATGAACTGCATGATTTTAAGATGTTCTCAAAAATAAATGAGATTTGTGTTGTATGATGCGTATGCATGCTATAATGTATGAAGATGTGATGTTTATGAATGTATTTTCGTCTAGGAAAATAAATCCTTGACGGATGCCAGGAAGTTTGTTGAATCCTGGGCTGATGTTTGAAGAGGAGAGTTCTTCGTTTCCGCTGGGGATGATGGTTGCAAGGATAAACCGGTAGGAGAAGATGACTCTGTTGGGGAATGAACTTGCTGGAGAGATTACTCTGCGGGGAGTCACTCTGTAGGAAGAGATACTTCGTTGAGATTTTGATGGTAACTCCGCTGGGGATTCTGTTGATAAGTTATGTTGAGGGATTTTGATGAACTCCGCTGGGGGATAGGAAGAACTTCACCGAGGACGATCTTCCCGTGGTAATTAGCTGAGGATAACCCATTTATAAGCTCTGGTGGGGAATAACCTTTGAATAAAGCCGGGGAGATGCGTTCGTACTCTGCAGGGGATAAGCTTCCAGAATCTACTGGGGATAAGCTTCCAGAATGTACTGGGGAGATTGATTCAACTCTCCTGGGGAAACTCTTGGACTGCACTGGGGAAATGGCTCCACTGGGGTGTCTGATATTCCACCGGGGAACAATCTTATATCAAGACTGCCAGGGATACTTGCTGAGGAATATCTGTACATTCTGCTGGAGAATATTGAGATTTTCTGGGGATACCCAACTTCCTTAAGGCTGACAGTAGACTAACTCTGCTTGGGGAGAGCGTTGTTGACTTGCTGGAGATACTGTGCCTTGTCAGGGCAGACGGGAGACCAACTCTGCTCGGGGGAGAGTATTGTTGAACCTTGTCTTACTCCCGTGGAGTGGAGGCCTCTTGGTTATGTTCTTCAGCCGAACCTACCTTGGTACCTTGGTTGACAGAGCAACTAGATCGCTTGGACAACTCATTATTGCCCCTGTTTCTGATGTGAGAGAAGAAGATACCTTGTGAGGTGTTAGACAACTGCCGATTCGACAAATCTTCTTCTGGTAGGCGAGTGACGAGATGACGGGACATAGTCGTACGCTTTTGATCCCTAATTTTTTCCTGGACCGCCCTTTCGGGTTTTCAGTCCACCGGGATACCCTTTTTTGCCCAAGCCGCCTTTTCAGGTTTTCGACTTGCCGGGTGTACCGATTTTTTCATTTTCATCCCTTATTTTTTCCCGAACCCTTTTGGTTCACTGCGAAGCCCTTGTTTTTGCCTAGGTGTGTCAACCTAGCGGGCCTTTGATTATGCATAGGATTTTTTCGACTATGTCCGTGCTCTCAAGATGCAGGGAGTTGTCACTGTCAGTGGCATTGTGTTGCCATACTACCAGAAGATGTCTGTTCGTGCAAGATTCATTGCTGGAATTCCTGTCCAATTCCCCAAGTGACTCAGGCGGAGATTTGCCCCTGGCTATTTGGCATTTGAGAGATTTTCTGAATCTTGACCTCACTGCCCCAGATTATGGACAATGATCATGTCGTGCCCCTTGATTGGGAGTGCTTTTGTTCATTAGACATTCGGCGTGCGAACTTCTATGTTGTTCAAACAAATAGTCATACGCAAGCAATGTTATGTTAAAAATGCAAAGCTTATGTCTGTCTTGAAGTTTTTGAAAATGCAGTTTTTTTCATAAAAACAAGTGAATTTTTTTTTTGTAGACTGTGATGTCAACTAGTTATTTTACCGCAAGCCTTAAGGAGTCAGGATACCTTTCGTAACAGTATGCTTTCGAACTAACCCATGCTTCAGCTAGGACTTTTAAGGGTTGTAGCGTGGCCTGGTTCATGGTTTAAGAAACAAAGGATAAAGGCTCAAATTTATTTGTACCCAACTGCTCTTCGTGATGTTCTTCAAACCTAAACTCAGCTGATCATGCATTAGACCTTGTTTGAGTCTTTTTCCTGAGATTCTGGCGATGGTTCGGATATTGACAGTTTATTTTGAATAGGCAGTCATTTATCTTTTGTTGTTGTTGAGGGTTTGTAGGACCTCTTTCTTTTCTGATTTCATTATCCCTGTTTTTTTGCCTGAACTGTTTCTTTTGTGATTACAGTCAGCGGGATGCCCCAGTTTTGTAAGTCTCCTTCATAGGTTTTGACTTGTTGGGCTTTAGTTTTTTTTTGGTAATGAGTGCCTGTCTTTATGATTATTCGGAACCATCACTGTCTTTTGTTTTGTAAGAACTCCTTTGGTTCCATTCGTTGTGCACTTGGATCAGCTGAGAGAACTACCCTGCCCCAGGTTATGATTAAGGGTTTTAATTTTCGAAAAGAAAAAAACTCCAACTTCTTTGGTTCGAAGGGGTTGACGAGGGATTATCTTCCTTATAACTCCAGTGTTTAGGAATTGAAACAATGCCTGTACCTCATCAGCGGGGTCTGTTCAAAAGCATATTGTAGAGATCGTGGTATCGTTTTCGTCATCCTCCCTCAAGAGGCTTAGAATTATTAATTGAGAGTTTGAACATCACAAAAAATGAAAGCAGTTTGAAAATGGCAAATGCGAATATATTGATTCAAAACAGACATATGCGATGCATTGATAAAGTAATAAAGTTTGCTATAAAAATAATTGTTTGAACAATCAAAGAAAAAATACAACTTGAACATTCGAATGAACAAAAGTTTTCTCGTCTCAGGACTTGTCACTTCAAATGGTGAACCTTGCAGGGATAGTAGAAGAACTCAGCCTGGCCATCTTGGGTGAATTCCACTGCTCCTTCATCAATCAGGTCCTGGATCTTGTTCTTCAGAGACCAGCAGTCGTTTGTGTCATGTCCCGGACCATCAGAGTGGTATGCACATCTTCTATTGGGATGATAAGTAGGAGAAGAGATGTTGGGATTCCGGGGAGGAGCCCTTAGAGTTACCAAATTCAACCTCAACAGTTGTTGTAAAGCTTGAGACAGCGACGTGTTGAGCTTGGTAAATTTCCTTCGGGGCTTACTCTGATCAACCCGTTGCTCTGGGCGAGGTTGTGGTTGGACCTGTGAAGTGGTGGCAGCTTGGAGAGGCCTATTCGTTGAACCAAACCTTTTACTTCTTGGAGGCTGATTACCGGTTTGGTCTCCAACCCTGACTACTTGCTTCATAATGTCTTGCTGAAGCTGGTGAGTTTGATGCTGGATTTGTGACCCTGAAGCAAGTTGAGGAGCTTTTTCCTTGTCTTCTTTTCTCAAAGGGAATTTGATGGTGACTGGATCTCCAACCTTAGATGTTCGCCCAAGTTGGTTATCCCAGAGCAGTTGGTTGACGAGAACCCTGAGCTCTTCTTATCTTTGAGCTAAGTCTTGGATGAGAGCCATCTGCCCAGCATCTGGGTTCTCATTGTATCTACCTCATCTTGCAGACGTTTCAGCTGTTCGTCTTTATCGTCTTCTGGACTGTTCCTAACCAAAGTCCCCGTGAGGAGTGTTCTCAGCTCTTTCTGCCCCTTGGATAGATTTAGGAGGATCTCCCTGAACCGAGTCTCTTGAGCATGAAGATCCTGGTTGTCTTGTTGGGAAGCCATTGCTGAGATAAACAGCGAAGAAGGTAAGAGACCTGTACCAAGGGTACCTGTAATGCAATGATATGTATGTATGCATGCAATGTTTTCAAGGATCTCACGGGGTAAACAAGAAAAATTGTTAGGATTTGAATCTGGGTAGCTTGATTGGAGGAACTTCGTGTTGTTGAGAGTCCTTCTTCAAGAGTCAAGGCTCACCATATCGAGTGGGTCATAGCCCCCGACTCAAGTCATCAACCTGGCTAGAGGAAGATAAACCCCCTTTTGCCCCTTGCTAGACATTTTGGTTCATCATGACCTGCATTACAAGCCCTTGAGATCCTTGAAATGGGTTAGTCCTTATGCAGGATGTATGCAATGGTATGATGGTATGATGTTATGCTATGCATGGAGTGATGTAAGTAGGCCCTGTAATGAGTCCAGATTAAGGACTGTAAACAAAACCTGCAAGAAACTCAAGTGTCAGATAACAAGCATGCAAGTAGTCAAGTTTGAAGGCACATAAGTCTCACAAGACAGCCCTTAGAGTTCAGGCCAGCATGAAGTTTGGGTCCTACCCTCTTGAAGTTGGTGGGCTCAAAACCTGTCCTATCAAAAGTAACCGGGTTCTAAGGAGCTCAATATCATTGGGTTGTTTTCTATGTTCATTGTTTCGATTTAGCCACTGAACTGGCGATCAAAATATTCCAAGAAAACAACCCTTAATAAGTGTAGTATTGAGTATCTACCAACTTCGGATTGCACCAAAGTCGGTCATCTCACTACCCCTAAAGAGGCCAGGATGGTCAAGTAAGGTTCCTAAGGTCAGTTGATGCTTCATGACACCATGCGGCGGCCCCGTACTCTCCTTGACTTGACTCAAGGGTTACCGGTACTCACCAAAGTGCCACATCAACATAGCAAACTGCTTCAACCGTGTCGGTATACCCCGCACAGTTCCCTCACAGTTTGTTGCTACTTCTAAAAGGTATCCCCCAGATTCGGGTTAGGATCTATGAAACTCCAAGGCAAACCCACAATATTAAAGCAAACAAAGTAGGCAATTGAAAACATAAGAGTGGTCTAATCCTAAGGTACACCTCACTTATAAACTCTTCCCCAGCAGAGTCGCCAGTTCTGTGATCGGTGCAAATAGAACTGACTGTTTTGAAATGCTGGTTCGCGAAATGTCGCGATAAGCAAGAGTCGCCACCGTCTTTTATTTTCTCCAACAAGGAAAGGACAAAAGCACAGCAAAATTCCTTTTCGAGATGTTTCTCGGTTCGGGAGGTAGATTATAGAAATGGAAGGTGTTAGCACCCTTTCTATCTGTGGTTATCCACGGGCTCTTAGGTACTTGCTCACTATGTTTTCAAAATGTTTTGCTTTTCTTGTGTTTGTGGGTTTTGAAAAAGTTTGTTTGAAAATTTCGATTTAACTCTTGTATCTGTCCTCAAGAGTGTATGAAGTGTTGTTTGAAAACTTTTGTTTGAAAAGTGTAAGTGCGAAAAGTTATTTTTGTTTTGAAAGAGCAAGTACCTGAGACCCTCTACCTACTCAAAAGGAATTAAGTTGTGCAAATGTCCTTTAGGCAATGCTATCCCACTATGAAGGAGTAGGTAGCATCATCGTTGGAGTTTCGGGTCAATTCGATTAATGGGACATGTGGTCACTAAAGAAATAGTAGGACGCCTTAGCGGTAACCCTAATGTCTTAGATCGTTTTATCCGAGGCAACCGTTTCGAGGCAACTTTGATCTTTAGACAGGAGGGCGACCTCTAAAACACCCTATACTCAATGACCACGTCGAGGCAACCAAGTGAGGCGTACCCTAAGAGTGGCATGTGCGAGTGTATTGTTTTTCAGTTAATTTTATCTTTGTACATGTCATGGGTTATCTATGTTGATTTTAAGTTCATACATTGGATCTTGTCATGCATTCCCTATTATCAATCATCTAACAGTTAATATTGTGCGGAAATTAAATTGCGGGAAATTAAATCTAAACTATTACAAGGCGTCGGGTATTTACACCGCCAAAAACAAACCCTTTAATTTAAATTGTGGAAAGTAAAATAAAGCAATAAATAAAGTCCTAATTAAAGTTATTACATTCCGGAAGCAAGTACAATAATATGGAAAAATGGATCGCGTGCGGGAAATTAAATCGGACGCGAGTTTTTTGGGGTTTTGACCCTTTTTTTGAAAGAAAGTGATTTTTTTGGTTATTTTTGAATTAAATGGAATTAAATTAAATGAACAATTAAATTAAATTAAATAATGAAAATATTTTTGTATTTTTGAGTTTTTAAAGAAATAAAATAAATCGAATTAATGCTAATAAAAACCTAATATTCTAAATTGATTTTAAATATTGCAAAAAATATTAAAAGTTAAATCTAATTAAAGCTAAATTGATTAAATTAATTTATTTACAAAAATAAAAGTGATGAAGTTAATTTTAATAAATAAAATATTTTTTGTGTTTTTGATTTTATTAGGAAAAAATGTTAATTGGTTAATGATTAATAAAAATAATAACGATTAATTAATTAAAGGAAAATAATAAAAATACAGAGAGTTTAGGAGTATACGGGCCTGATTGGAGGGGTGAAACAGTTGTTGGCGTCATGTGTAAACTGTTTTGTTTTGGCCATTTGTGTTTTGGCTTTTGGCCATTTGTGTTCTGGCTTCAACGTTCCTTAACCTTCTCAGGATGTCTGTCTTGCCATGTATTGGTGTCATGTGTAAGCTGTTCTGTTTTGGCCATTTGGCTTTTGGCTTTTGGCCATTTGTGTTTTTGCCTCAACGTTCCTTAATGAACCTGCATGGGATCTTGTCTAAATCTGCAGTGTTGAATCTCATGAACACATTAAATAAATTACTATATATCATAAAATACAAATAAAGCCAATATATGAAGAAATTTAATGTTTAGGTCAATATGGCATGTATGAATGATTATACCCTTTTAATCATGGAGATCAAATCAACCTTACCCTTACTGGAAAAGTAGTGACATGAATGCTTTTATGCCCTTTTGATCATGGAGATCAAGCCAGCCTTACCCTTATTGAAGAAGTAGTGAGATGTTGGTTTGTAACTGAGATGGCTTGTTTGTAGTGAGATGTTGGTTTGTAACTGGGATGGCTTGTTTGTAGTGAGAGATGGATTTGTAATAAGGATTTCAAGGTTTTAGGGTTCTTGAAAGAATTTGATATTCTGACAGTGTTGTGGCAAGGTTTTTTTCTCGATTCTTCAATATTGGTTATGGCTCTTACAACAGCTTTTCCACGTGAACTAGGTCTGGCTTGCTTGCTTATGTATGTATGAATGAAATTAGGTCAACAGTTGAGCCTTAACCTTGTGCAATTAAGTTTGGAGATTTTGTTTTAACACCATTGAAGAACATTCCATACTTGGAGCAAAACTTGGATTTTATGCTCAAAATGGCTTGGCACGAACTTGGTAGCTGGCATATGATACATAAAAGCTATTCAAACCAAAAGATGCTATTCCATTAATTTTTTTGATTTTATTTGAATTATTATAGATTTAAAATGAATTAAATCAATAAAAATTAAATAAAATAGAAAAATAAATGTTTGATCTTGAAATAAAGCATGGGACACGTGTATGGCATGACAAGGCTGAATCAAGTGGAAGAAAGTGGGCCCTTTTGTCAAAAATTGAAGTTTTAAGGATAGTTGACTTTTGCCATTTCTCAAAATTTTCCCAACTTCTCCAATGCATATCTTGTTCAATTTTGATCATATGAACATGTTCTTGGACATTTTGGAAAGGTCTTGAAGTCCTCTAACCAATTCCTTTGGTCCCATGTCATTTGGATTTACCAATATCAAGTTATGGTCTTTGACTTAAAATGCCTTTTTGTCTACTTTTGAAAATGACCTATAATGTTGAAATTGATAACTTTTTGTGAGAGCATTTCTTGGACTTGGAATGTGAAGATGAGTTGTAGTAAATGTTATCCCCTTCAAAATGAGCATTGGATGGGATTTTTCTGATGAACCATGAAAAAGTTATGCCTTGGTCAAGTTACAGTTGACTTTTCAGCTATCCAAAAATGGAAACTTTTGCATCTTGATGATTTTTGAGCCATGCTTGTGGAATCATGATCAAGACTTGATCAAATGATGATTGTGGCTTCAAAATAAGATGTTGACCAAAAATTTTGACTTTGACTGTAAAATGACCATTTTGCCCCTACAGTTGATTGTGAAGCAACTAGGGCTTTTGACTGTGCAACTTGATGATGTGAGTCTTGAAACTTGACATGTGGATGCTTGACAATATATATAGGCCTATGGGACTTGATTGAGCCCTTGAAAACCTCAACTTCCTTGAAGGAACCAAAACCCTAATTTTGACTGCCTTAGGAGGCATTTGGGCTGTGCAACCCTTGAGTAGACTTGAGCAAATTGAGATGATGCTTGTCAAAACTTTGAAGAATATGGGAGGGAAAATTTTGGGGTACAACAGAACCCAAACAAGTGTACATTCGGAGTCCGGTCCGGTAAACTCTTAGGATTCATTGTCAGCAACAAAGGCATCGAGGTTGATCCTGCCAAAGTCAAAGTTATACAAGAAATGCCTGCTCCTCGCACTGAGAAGGAGGTCAGAGGTGTTTTGGGACGCCTAAACTACATTGCCAGATTCATTCTCACCTAACATCTACTTGTGAACCAATCTTCAAGTTGTTGAAGAAAGATCAGGTAGTTAGATGGAATGATGATTGTCAGATTTCTTTCGATAAAATCAAGGAGTATTTGCTAGAACCTCCTGTCCTGATGCCACCCTTCGAAGGAAGACCGCTAATCATGTATCTGACCGTCCTAGAGAATTCAATGGGGTGCGTACTGGGGCAGCATGACGAGTCTTTCCGAAAAGAGCATGCCATTTATTACCTTAGCAAAAAGTTTACCGACTGTGAAACTAGATATTCATTGCTCGAGAAAACTTGTTGCGCTCTGGTATGGGCTGCTCGCCGGCTAAGGCAGTATATGTTGACTCATACCACTTTGCTGATATCTAAGATGGATCTGATCAAGTACATCTTTGAGAAGCCTGCTCTATCTGAAAGAATAGCTAGATGGCAGATGATCTTAACGGAATATGATATACAGTACACGACCCAAAAGCTATAAAGGGGAGTGTGTTAGCCGATCATCTAGCCCATCAAGCTGTAGAAGATTACCAATCCATGAAGTTCGACTTCCCTGACAAAGACATCATGACATTGGACAACGTTGAAGATTTCAGACCATATGACGGACCTGAACAAGGATCCCGATGGACCCTGTACTTTGATGGGGCCTCCAATGCACTTGGTAACTGTATCGGTGTTGTTCTTATATCTCCAGAAGGATGCCATACTCCTTTCACCGCCAGACTTTGCTTCAACTGTACGAACAACATGGTAGAGTACGAGGCATGCATCTTTGGACTCAAGGCTGCCATAGACTTGGGAATCAAATTTTTAGATGTGTTTGGGGACTCAGCTTTGGTCATCAGTCAGATCAAAGGAGAGTGGGACACTAAGCATCCAAACCTCATCCCTTACAAAGAACATGTTTTGACATTGTTACCACATTTCGAGCAGATTACCTTTGAGCACTTCCCGCGAGAAGAAAATCAGTTGGCAGATGCTCTAGCTACGATGTCATCCATGTTTAAACTTAACTGGGATAATGAGGCTCCCCAAATCACCATTGAACGGACGGACGAACCTGCACACTATCACGAGATTAACACCGAAGAAGTAGTGGACCAGCCATGGTTTCATGAAGTCAAAAGGCATCTCGAGGCTCAAGAATACCCAGAAGGAGTTTCAGTCAATGACAAAAGTTCTTAAGGAGATTCTCGACAAAGTTCTTATTGAGTAATGGCATCCTGTACAAGCGCAATCATGATTCTATTCTACTCTGTTGTGTGGACAAGATTGAAGCTGGAAAGATCATGGCTGAATTGCATGAAGGTATCTTCGGCACTCACTCTAGCGGGCATACGATGGCTAAAAAGATCCTACGGGCAGGCTATTACTGGTCTACCATGGAAGTTAATTGCTATCAACACTCCCGGACTTGCCATAAATGTCAAATCTATGCAGACAAGGTGCACGTGCCTCCTGTTCCTCTAAATGTCTTAACAGCTCCTTGGCCCTTCGCTATGTGGGGAATCGACATGATTGGAGAAAACAAGCCTACAACATCCAATGGACACCGTTTCATTCTGGTGGCCATTGACTATTTCACCAAGTGGGTCAAAGCAGATTCCTTCGCATCCATTACTAAGAATGTTGTTGTCCTCTTCATCAAGCAGAACCTTATATGCGGGTACGGTATCCCCGAAAGGATCATCACTGACAATGGTACAAACCTTAACAATATTATGATTACCGCCTTGTGCAAGCAGTTCAAGATTCATCATCACAATTCATCCCCCTATCGGCCAAAGATGAATGGTGCAGTCCAAGCTGCTAACAAAAATATCAAAAAGATCATACAAAAGATGACAGTCACCTACAAGGACTGGCACGAAATGCTACCGTTTTCTCTTCACAGGTACCGTACCACGGCTCGCACATCAACTGAGGAAACACCCTATTCTTTAGTTTATGGCATGGAGGCTGTCCTACCTATCGAGGTTCAGATTCCCTCCTTGAGAATCATGAAAGATGCTGGTTTGAGTGAAGACTATTGGATCCAGACTCGGCTTGATCAACTAAACTTAATTGATGAGAAGAGACTTACTGCTGTTTGCCACGGTCAGACGTATCAAAAACGGGTGATCAAGGCTTTCAACAAGAAAGTCAGACGCCAGGTATATCAAGTTGGAGATCTAGTGATCAAGCGCATCATATTTCCACAAAGTGATCCCAGGGGCAAATGGACTCCTACCTATGAAGGACCATTTGTAATCAAGAACATCTTTTCTGGTGGGGAAATGATTTTAACCACCATGGACGACGACGACCTGCCGCACCATGCGAACGCAGACATAGTCAAAAGATACTACGCATAAAGGACCCGCTAGGTTGACACACCTAGGCAAAACAAGGGCATCCCGGCGAACCAAAAAGGTTCGGGAAAAAATTAGGGATAAAACAAAAAAAATTGTACACCCGGCAAGTTGAAAACCCGAAAGAGCGACTTGGGCAAAATAGGGTTTCCCGGTGGACTGAAAACCCGAAAGGGCGGTCCAGGCAAAAGTTAGGGAATTAAAGCGTATGACTATGTCTCGTCGGATCACTTTAAGGACAATCTCTTCACATACAAACTCTGAGTTTCTGATCAACTCAATCATCTTCGGACGAAGCAACGGATGGACAAGATATTCGGAGATACGAAGGCTATAGCGGAATGGGAACCCCATGGGGTTTTTTACACATAGCTATCTTTCTTTGTATAAATTTTTCTTACTTTTATGACATTATCCTCTTAATGGGATGTCTATCTCCTTTGTACAAAACACTTATTCAAAGTAAATACAAAGATATCTCTTTCAAAGTACAAAAACTATTTGCCTTTTTCTTTTACACTTGTGTTTTTATTTGCAAAAAACGTCCAATGATTCATTGATGAACATAATTACTGTTTACAAATAAACAAAGTGGAAAAGAACAATTACTGACAGACTGAAAGGATAGGAAAACGTCTTTAGGCTATTCCATATAGCAATCCCTACAGTATATCATCTAGATCCCCAGCAGAACTAAAATTTTAAACCCTTAATCTCCATCAGAGTTAAAACCTCAAACTCCCAACCCTCAGTGGAGCCAAAACTTTTAGCTATCAATCCCCAGCGGAAACCATCCAGTTTCTCTAAACTCCCCAGCAAGTTATCTTGAAACCTGGAAATAAACCAAATAACAGTTAACTTTTGTCTCTCCCCAACCTAGGATAATTCCACAGTAGAGTGGCAGACGACCAAAACTCCTGAACCTACTCCACAACAGTAAGCCTGCTTCCCCAAAGTTTTCACTGCTCCTCAACAGAATGAAGATTCTCATTCTTAATTCCCCAGTGAAGTCGCCAAAGTTTTCATTGCTCCTTAACAGAATGAAGATTCTCATTCTTAATTCCCCACAGAAGTCATCAGAATTTTTCTCTATTCCCCAACAGAATAAGGATTCCCATTGTGTAACCCCCAGTAGAAGTCATCAAAGTTCTCTGGATTTCCCAAGCAAACTACTCAGGCAGTATATGGCATTGCTCACAACAGAATTTTATCAATACTCCAACTTCAAGACATGAAGGATCCTCATATCCCCACAGAAGTTGTCAAGGATTTTCTATCCCCAACAGTCGCCAAGGATTTCTTATCATCAGCAGTCAGGGATTTATTTTCCCCGGCAGCAGTCAAGGATTTATTTTCCTCAACAATATATTAAATCAGCTTACATGCGCATACATTACATCCATATATCATTGATAAAATACATATATTGCATCATACATTTCATGCAACGTAACTTTGTGTTTCAGCTAACATTTTACCCTTTTAAGGATAAGATTAACAAGCTACCATTAACGGTATACAATCATGATACAATACAGATACACTCCAGACACGGAAGTCATTATGTTGCTCATTCAGATTCGGATTTCAGATACAGTTTAGATACGCTCCAGATACGGATGCCATCCTGATGCTTATTCAGATTTCAACTATCAGATACAGTTCAGATACACTCCAGATATGGAAGTCATTTTGTCACTTATTCAGATTCTAGTTCAGATACGCTCCATATACGGATGCCATCCTGATGCTTATTCAAATTTCAACTATCAGATACAGTTCAAATACAGTCCAGACACGGAAGTCATTCTGTCACTTATTCAGATTCTATTTCATATACGCTCCAGACACTGATGCCATTCTGGCCCTTATTCAGTTTTAAGATTCAGATACAGTACGGATACACTCCAGACACAGAATTCATTTTATTGCTCATTCAGACTCAGATCTCAGATACAGTTTAGATACGCTCCAGACGCAGATGCTATTATATTACTCATTCAGATTCAAACTTCAGATACAGTCCAGATACGCTCCAGCCACGGTTGCCATTCTGTCACTTATCCTGATTTTCCCTAGCTTAGATACACTCCAGACATGGTTGCCATTCTGCCACTTATTCTGATTTCCCCCAGCTCAGAGACGACCAGACACGGATGCTATTTTTTTGCTCATTCAGATTCAGTCTTCAGATACAGCTCAGATACATTCCAGGTACGGACACCATTCGGATGCTCATTCTTTTGGCTTACAACAAACATTCTTGGATGGAATCTACAAGACCATCTCCAACAAGATTATATCACCTCTTCAAATGGCATCTTTAAGCCCATTCCCTCAATTACACTTTGACGAGTGCAAATTTACGGGCACTCTAGTGTCCAATCATCTTTTACCTTCGAGTCACGAATGGCAAAGCTCGCCAATCTAACTCTTCAGGTTCAAGAAGATTGAACAGGGGCAGCTGTTGTAACCCAAAATTTTCCCTCTCATTTATCAAGATTTTCCTCACAAGACTTCTTGGACTCAAGACAAGATTAGGGTTTGGTCAGCTTAAGATATCTCATCTTGCACTGATACCCCAAAATTAGGGTTTGGGTTTGCACAAGGACTTTTGGACCATCAATGCTTCATTTTACTTTCATAGACCATCTTGGACTTCTAAGATTTCTCATGACAAGTTTCAAGCCTTGAATCACATTTTTGCTCAGTTAATTGGACAATTGACCTAAAAATCAACTGTATTGGGGAAAAAGTCAACCATGGCCAATTTATAGTCAAACTTCATAATTTTTGATCCACAACAACATTTTAGACTCATATGAACCATTTTATCAAGTTTGGATCACAACTCCTCAAGAAATTTGATCAAATCATCAAAAGGGCAAAATGGTCAAAATTGAATATTTTTTATTAATAACCAAGTATTAAAATAATATTTCGCAAATAACCGGGTTTCGGAAAAAATTACGCAAATAACCATGTTTGAGATGGCTCCACAAAGGAGGAGCCATCTCATTTGGCGCATGCTCCTCTTTTTTTAAGGGAGGCGCCATCTCACTTGGCGCCTAAGTGCTTAGGGCAAGCCCTAAGCCAAGTGAGATGGCGCCTATGTAGAAAATTAGGTCAAAAAAAAATTTTTTTTTTCTTTCCTGCGCATTGCGTATTAGACAGAGATAAACAAAATGGATTTTTTATTTTAAAAAAAATAATTACATTCAACTGTTTTACATTTAAAGAACAGTAAAAAAATGGATACAAAAAATACTGGGAAAAAAAAAGATACATCAATGATCCCCAGGAACCCGGTAATGACCCCCAGTTCCGCATCCCCGTCCCCGCCTTTCTCTTGCTGGGTGCCGTCTCGTTTCCTGCTGCGGCAAGGTCGATGGCCCAGCGAAGTCAATGCGATCCGAATCCATAAAATCAGTAAGATCTCCATATCTCGAAGATCCGCTCTGGTACAGTCGGTTACCCATACCCTCGAAGTTTGGTCGTGTTGGCGGTGGGTGGGGTTCCATGGTTGGTCGGTAGCATTGGTCGTCTGAGTATGGGGGGTAGAAAGGAAATGGATCTTGGGGTGTTTGGTATTGTGGATGTTGGGTTGTTTGGTGATATGGTGGTTGATGGTAGGTTTGGTCGGCTTGGTCATAATCTTCTGACATTCCCATATCAGGGCTAAGGCTGGATGTTGAGGGCGCCATATTGGGATATGTGGAAGACTGAAATTGTGTATGGGGTATGTGGGTTTGCTGGTATTGGGGTTGGTATTGTGGTTGGGTTTGAGGCATATCCGGGTATTGGTAGTTTGGCGGTGATTGTGGTTGGTAGTACGGCATTTCATTGTAGTTGTGTTGTGGTGGGGAATGTGGTTGTGTGTTTGTTGGTCTGTTTCTTCTTGGGGGTTGGTTTGAGGTTGATGGATTTTGGGTTTGTTGGTGGGGAATCGAGGGTTGTGCCCATTGCGTGCGTGGGTCAACCAAGTACCTCGGATGAGACACGTGCATATCTGGGTTACTAACCGACCTGTACCACGACATATATTGATCAGTGTGTCGCATGTTACCTTGAGTAAGGAAAACCTGGGATTGCAAGATGTAGCGGTGACGCCTTTGCCACATTTTACACCATTCTGGAGCAAAGTCTTTCCAGTTGGTAAGACCCCACTGGGCGTCGACCCTTTTTAGATGCCAGGGGGACAAATCTGTTGGATCACTTGGTATCTCTTGGATCATTCCGAACTGCATCTTCACACGGTCGCTGTGGTGCATCTCCACAATGTTGAACCGAATGAGTGCAGTCTTTGCAGTCCAAGTTGCTGCATCCTCTGGATTTGGAGAATGGTCCAAACCCAAATATGGTCTCCAGACGAACTGCGATAAAATTTAAATCAGGTAAGCGCAAAAGTAATGTATAAATAATTAAAATGAACAAAAGTTAAAAGCTACGACGTACGTCATCAGGGCCTAAGTGATCCAACAGATTCCGGTAGAGTGCGACATTGAATCTGGGATTCTTGCCGTAATCCATACCCCTCACGCAGTACCTAAAGGAAATGAGAAACATGTTATTTTTAGCATATATTTTGGAAAGAGAAGAATAGTTATAAATGCTATAACTTAATGACTTACTTTGTTGCGTAAGGGAAACCAAAAGTGTTGTTGTTGATGGGGTTTAAGGACTCCATCCTCCACCAACCCCAGGCTTGTAGTAAAAATGCGCACCCATAAAATGTACATTTTTCCTTGACTGCGTTTTTGCACAAGGAACTGTACAGGTGGGCTAATACTGCAGAACCCCAACTATATTTTCTAGTTTTATCAAAATTTGTTAGTAAATGTAAGTACATGAAATTTACACTATTTCCCGTACTTTCGGGAAATAAAAATGTACCAAAAAGTATCATAATATACGTTCTGGCTTTTACTACTCGATCATTCTCTGAGGAATTTTCATTTAATTCCATACTTGCATAATGCCGTTTCAGGTCAGTGAGTAGTATTCCCTGCCCTCTTGCTCCACCACCTTCTACCATGTCCCTACCCAACAGTTCTTCACACTGTGAGTTAGGTTGTTGAACCGACCCGTTCACCGCCTTACCGTCGATAGGGAGGCCCAGTAGCATGTACACATCTTCGAGAGTGATGGTACATTCACCTATTGGTAGGTGAAATGTATGGGTCTCCGGTCTCCACCTCTCCAACATTGCAAGAATGAATTTTGAGTCAATGGTGCAGTTGGAGATCTTTATCACGTGTCCAAAACCTGCATATTCCAGATAAGGGACGATAAATGGGTCGGGAGCTAGGTATTTGTGCGAACGGATTCTGAATCTTTGTGTATCCTGAGATCATAATTAAACAAGAGTAAGATTAATTAAGATGAACAACACGTTATTTGAAGTATGACAAATGTATAACCAAAGAAGAGACTTACAAATGCAGCAATGTTTTCCCTTGTGCCTCTGTGAGTATCTCCCATTGTTAGAAGGGCCATTGTTCAGAATGCTTGAGAGAATGAAAGACTTAGGAAGAAATAGAGAGTATGATAGACTTAAGAAATATTTCGTAGCAGAGAGTGAGAGTTGTGTGGGTGTGAGAGATGTTTCATAAGGTATGTATTTATAGGCAAATAAGTTTGATGTAGTGGTTGCATGCCTGCGATGTGTCACATTTGCATGCTTAGGGTGTTACACATATGCATGCATGCATTTACAAAAAATGTAAGGTGTCACTCTTGCAGGCTAGGTGGCAGCCCATGCATGTATCACGATTGGACAGTAAGGGAGGCGCCATCTCACTTGGCGAAATAGTACAAAAATGTATGGTGTCGCCACCCCATTTGGCGAATAAGAGGTGTCACGTTTTACAGCATTGGCTCAGGCTACGTGACAGGCTTTGGGATTCCTTTCTTTGTTGCATGCAAGGCCATTGGAGTTGATGGGTGGAGTCTTACACAAAACATTTATGTGTGCAGAATAGGGCCAGGCTAGGTGGCAGGCTAGGTGGCAGCATAAGCCCATGCATGTATCACGATTGGACAGTAAGGGAGGCGCCATCTCACTTGGCGAAATAGTACAAAAATGTATGGTGTCGCCACCCCATTTGGCGAATAAGAGGTGTCACGTTTTACAGCATTGGCTCAGGCTACGTGACAGCCTTTGGGATTCCTTTCTTTGTTGCATGCAAGGCCATTGGAGTTGATGGGTGGAGTCTTACACAAAACATTTATGTGTGCAGAATAGGACCAGGCTAGGTGGCAGCATAAGCCCATGCATGTATCATGATTGGACAGTAAGGGAGGCGCCATCTCACTTGGCGAAATAGTACAAAAATGTATGGTGTCGCCACCCCATTTGGCGAATAAGAGGTGTCACGTTTTACAGCATTGGCTCAGGCTACGTGACAGCCTTTGGGATTCCTTTCTTTGTTGCATGCAAGGCCATTGGAGTTGATGGGTGGCAGGCTAGGTGGCTGCATAAGCCCATGCATGTAATATTATTGGCAGCCTTGGGGGGTTGCATCACTTACTTAATTGAAATTTTTTGCCTTACGTTGAACATAACATTCATTCACATAAACTGTAAAATTTTCCAACCTTCGAATCAGTCATCTAACCTTCAAACATTCCAGCATTCATACCTTCATACAATCAATAAACCCAAAACATTCCCACCTTCATACCTAAAACAATTCTACACAATGACCTCTTCACCACAATTTGTTGTCAAAGCACATTTCAACGGTGAGACATACATGTGTCCCACAGTTGGGTTTTTGTTTAGAAACACCGACAATGTTCGATTTCTCTTAAACGGGAAAGCAAATTTCTCGTACTTTAAGAAAGGATTGGAGGCCAAACTTGAACGAGGCCCGGTATCCCAGATATTTTATCAGAGTCCAGTCTTTTTTGGAAACAACCAAGTTATTTTTTATAAGGTTGCAATTCAAGATGACGAGGATTTCCAGAACATGATTTCCAGCCATGTCTATTCTGGAAACGACTCTATTGAGTTGTACGTTTTGTTTCAAGAGCCTCCGGTGACACGGGAGGTAGAGCCTCCGGTGACACAGGAGGTTGATCCTTTGGAGAATGAGCAAGATGAGGTGGATGCAGTTGATGATGAAGAAGAAGATAACGAGTTAGAGTTTGATGAAATGGTGAACGACGATTCTGACGATGATGGCATCCCAAGTATTCCTACCGACAAAATCTACACACCACCTACGCACATGACAAACTTCAACATGGGCGGAGATGAACCTTCTACGGACTTGTTTTTCCAACCGTATATGCAGTCGGATGAAAATTTAAAAGAGAAGGACAAGTTTCGTAATAGAGAGGAATGCATAAGGGCCATCAAAAAATTTCACATGCTCAACTCGGTTGATTATAAGGTGGATCGTGTAAACCCGGAAAGGTACAAGATCAAGTGTGTCCACCCTGACTGTATGTTCAAGCTGACTGCTTCATACAGACTAAGGGGTGACTGCTGGGTCATAGGTTCCATGACTACCCATACTTGTGTAAGTTCCACTCAATCACAAGACCACCGAAAACTCAACCATGATCTAATCTGTCAAGAAATCCTACCCCTGGTCAGCAACGACCCTTCTTTGAAGGTGAAAACAATCATCTCCCACATCACCACGGTTTTTAACTACACTCCGTCTTACCGTAAGGCGTGGTTAGCAAAGACTAAGGCGATTGAAAGGGTGTACGGAAACTGGGAGGAGTCATACCGAGAACTTCCCCGCTACCTAAATGCACTCAAGACATATTCTCCAGGTAGTGTTTATGTTCTGGAAACATTGCCAGCGTACGCCCAAGATGGTAGTCTACTACATGGCAACGGAATATTCAGTCGCGTCTTTTGGGCATTTCAACCATGCATCACAGGGTTTGTATCATGCAAACCAATTCTACAAATAGACGGGACTTGGTTGTATGGGAAGTACAAAGGCACGCTTTTGATGGCAGTTGCACAAGATGGCAACAATAACATTTTCCCCGTTGCGTTTTCCCTTGTCGAGGGGGAGACCGGTGGTGCTTGGAGCTTTTTCCTGAAAAATCTTCGTACACACGTGGCTCCTCAACCAGATCTCTGTTTGATCTCGGACAGACATGCCTCCATTGAAAGTGCCTATAATAATCCGGCAAATGGTTGGCATGACCCTCCTTCTACGCATGTCTATTGTGTCAGGCATATCGTCCAGAATTTCTCGAGGGAGGTCAAGGACAAAACATTGAGGAAAGCGGTGATGAATGCGGGATACGCACTGACACAGCCCACATTCAAATATTACCGCAACGAGATCCGTTTGTCTAACCCAGAAGCCGGTACGTGGATCGACAATATACCGGTCGAAAAGTGGATTAGGTCATACGACAATGGCCAAAGATGGGGGCATATGACAACAAATCTTATTGGATCAATGAATGGGGTATTCAAGGGCATACGAAACCTCCTCATCACTGCCTTGGTGAAATCCACGTATTTTAGGATGGCTGCGTTATTTGCCAAAAGAGGTGAAATCTGGTATGCGGTCTTGCAATCAGGACAACTATGGAGTGAAAGCTGTATGAAATACATTAAGGCTGAAAGTGCTAAAGCCAACACTCACATGGTTACACGGTTTGACCGCCATAGCCACAACTTCATTGTGAAAGAGACAATTGACCACAATGAAGGCCTGGCAAGACAAGAATACAGGGTCATTTTACCTTCTCAATGGTGCGATTGTGGCAGGTTTCAAGCTTTTCGTATGCCTTGCTCTCATGTCATTGCCGCTTGTGCTCATACCCATCAAGACGCGCTTCAACTGTTCTCAAACGTTTATAAATCTGAAACGTTGCTCACTGTTTACAACAACAACTTTCCTTTAGTGGCAAAACCGGACTATTGGCCTGAATACAACGGTGATATAGTTTGGCACAATGACCAAATGCGAAGGAACAAGAAGGGTCGTCCCAAAAGCAGGCGCATAACAACAGAAATGGACGATCTTGACAGGTTGGAAAGAAAGTGTGGTTTATGCCGTCAGGTCGGACACAATCGCAAAAACTGTCCGAATCGGGCGTCTGGCTCGACCACATAAATTTTGTAATACAATAAATCTTTTCAATATTTGTGTTGTAAACATTATGGGTTTTCCGTTAATAAAACTGTTCACACAATTTAAGAAATTCAATATAGGAAATTACATTAGGGTTTTCGCGTACAACAATGATTAACGATATTCAATCTAGGAAATTACAACTGTTAACACAATTTCATCTGACCCATGCATCATCAGCATTACATCACTGTCTGTTTTGACTTCCTCCAATCACACATTAGGTCTTCCTGTCGCATGCGAGGTTGTTGTTCATTTTCGCTGGATCCTTCGAATTTTTTCCCCCTCGGCGATGTCTCCATCTAGCCACCGCATCAACTCCCGCTTCAGACGCTCCATGGAGTGAATGTGCCAGAATTTCATTTTCATCGCAGGTTTCGTGGCGGAGAATATAACGTAACCATCTCTGCTAAAAATCATAGGCGACGTCATTACGTAAATAAGGGAGTACAAAATAAAAATACAGTGCGAGAAAGTGTGAGAAATTTCAAAGAAACGGACGAATTATTTATAAAACAGCAAAAAACCCTAGTTTTGCCCTAGGCGCCAAGTGAGATGGCGCCTCCTCTCCTTTTTAAGGAGCATGCGCCATCTCACTTGGCTAAAAGCCAAGGGAGGCGCCAAGTGAGATGGCGCCTAGGGCAAAACCCTAGGTGCATGCGCCAAATGAGATGGCTCCTCCTTTGTGGAGCCATCTGAAACATGGTTATTTGCGTAATTTTTTCTGAAACCTGGTTATTTGCGAAATATTTTTTTAATACATGGTTATTAATAAAAAAAATTCGGTCAAAATTAGGGTTTTGACTGAGAAAGGGCAATTTTTGATTTTTAACCTAGCCAATGACCAATTGGGTTCAAACATGATTTCAAGGACTCAATAGCATCATCTTGACCTAATCACATAGTTCAAAAGATCTCAAATGCATATGATTGACAGATGAATTTTGCAGTCAACTGATCAAAAGTCAATTGTGCACTGAAAAGTCAAACTTTGACTTTTTAGTCAAAATCAAGTGCCAAGGGTCATAATTCATCAAGATATGTCAAAATATGAAACTTGTTGATCAAGAAAACTAATTTTGAAAATTAGGGTTTTGAATTTTGAAAATTTTCATAACTTAGAAATTTTCTAAGTATGGAAATTTTCTTATTTTCCCCCAACGTTTCACCACTTTTTCACCATGATGAAATTAGATTCAAAGAAAACTTCCAACATGAAAGTTGTAGTCCTCCATGAAATATACAACTTTGATTCACAAAGTTTTCCAAAAAGATTCTTGGATCTCAAGTTATGAATTTGTGAATAAGGGTCCATGAACTAAAAGACTTAGTGAAAATTTGGCCTAATTTAGGCAGGTTTTTGACCCAACTTCATGGGAATTTTTCACCTAGTTCCAAGAGGTATATCAAAATTCATTTCAAATATGGATTGTAGATCATGTTGAAATCTTTCCAAAATGTCAAAGAACTCTCCAAGATCATTTGTGGTTATGGAGAATCGAAGAAGAGAAATTGGCATTTTGTCACTTTTGTTCAAGCATTTTTCACAAAATGTCAAGTTGCAAATCTGATCAAGCATGCTTGTACCTTGCATTACAGGTCCTAAACTCCTTCTAAACTCCATAATTAAATGCTAACTCAATGGATAATGGCTTTATTTTGGCTTTTGAAGCATTGTACAAGGAATAATTCCATAAATGGCCAAAAGTTCACATTGTCATTTTCATAAAGCAAGCTTTTCCAACTTTATCAGCCTTGAGCCTTGGACTTGTTCTTGTGGTGCAGACAATTTCCACAGGAATTAAGCAAAGCATACTAACTATTATCAGCCCTTGAGATAGCTAGTACAAGCATGGTGCATAAGTCTTGTCACTTTTCTTCAAATACAAGAAAGTTGGCCAAAGAAGTAAAAACTTGTACAACAGGAAAAGGGTGGACTTTGTATCACTATATACATATTCAAAAACTTATCACAAGGCTAGACACGAATTCTTATGATCTGAAACTCCCCTAAAATGAAAAAACACATTTTTCTACCCAACATTGCAGTTTCTGCAAAATCAAAGCCAAGTCATATTTTGCTCGTGCTTTCTTGTTTCAACACTTCAAACACCTTCCATACATCCTACCAAAGCTATCCAAGCATTCATCTTGCAATTGTGAGCTTTGTTTCAGACATCACCATTTTCAAACTTGAAGGTTGCAGCTTGACTTCTACAGGGAGTTTCAGCCATCCACAAGGTCAGTTAAGCATTGGAATAGCTTGAGGGAACTTCATGGAAGCTCACACGATCCTTAGGCCTCACTCAAAGTCCCCACATTGCCATATCCAAATCCAGCTGAAGGAGGTATTTTTCAAAACTTTATCTCTTTATTTAGGCATCCTCAAGCCACGATTTGTGAAGCAAAAATATAGTCTCTAGCATGGTGAAGTTGTACATATGTATAGTTGTCATTTATATTAACTGAGCTAAGAGAATTTGAATGTTGAACATGTTGAAAAAACTAGGTCAGAAATTAGGGCTACTGAAATTCTCCCTGATCTTTGAGAGTTAGATTATGAATTTTATATCATTGGAATCGTGAGATTCCAAGCTACATTTTTTATGTTGTAAGTTTTTGTTATTATGCAAGCTATAGCAAGATACATATTTGAAGTCAAGAACGCGCGCAAATGGAAGCTGGAGGACAGGGATGAAGTGTTTGGGCCTTAGCGCGCCTGGGCCTTGCTCTTTTGTTTTTCACACCCCTCTGACTACTATTTGCACCCCCTGGCCTGTTTTCTTATATTTTTGCATTTTTCTTGCATATTTTATATTTTTGACTTGCATTTATTTTTTCTGAACATTAAAAAGTCACCAAAATATTTTCTTAATTTTTTGCAATTTCATTTTATTTTTTTATTATTTTTTGGCATTTAAAATAGTTTTATTTTAATAAATAGAGCTTATTTTCTTATTTATTCATAAATACATTTAATAAAAATACTATACATTTTTATTTTATTATTTTTCACTTAAAATATTATTTTCATACATATTTTAATTTTTAAATATTTGTTAATAATATTATTTATTATTTACTTGTATAAAAATGGACAAAATATAAATATAGCATATATTTTTTCTCTTAATCAAAAATTAGGGTTTCCCCTTTCAAAAATAATACTAATATTTCTCTCTTATTTCTAGGGTTAAATAATTTATTTTATCATACAAAAAATAAAATACAAAACATTTTTGCATAAATATATTTTATTGCATTTTTATTATTTGTATTTTTATTTAATTTGCACAATAATTCAATTGGGTTGTAATAGTATTTTAGGGTTTATTTTTGTGCAATATCCCCATTCAAAAACTTGTATCCCCCTCCCATAATAATTGATGTAATAGTTTAGTTTACTTTTACGCAATTTATCACTTTTATGCCATGTGTAGTAAATTAGGGTTTTGCATGATAAGACCAAAAATCAAACAAATAGAATGACCTAATACAAGACAAATGCATGTAAAATGACACACATTGCACACAAGCACCCCTAGGGTTTCACCCATTTGGTTGCCTTAAAAAATGGCCATGGTATGCATGCAAAGTATCTTGGCAAAACAATACAAAATAAGATCATAGTCCCTCAATGACGCTATCAAAAGGTTGCCCCAAACAAATGATCTTGGTCCCTTAAAATGCTAAAGATACTTGGCAACATTGCTATCATGGTCATACGATGACCCACGCCTGTCCCGTTTAACATCCAAAGATAGGGTTGTTTACCAAATTAATAGTAAATCAACAATGTCAAAGGAATAAAAATGTATAGGAAAGACATTTGAGTAGGTAGAGTGCTTCTAGTTACTTGATCATTTCAAAACAATCCTTGCTATTTAAAAAAAAAAAACACACACATTTCAAAACATTTCCAAACACCTTTCAAAACATTGAAGCATTTTTCAAAAGACAAACATCTTTGTATACATTCTTACGAACGAGAATCATTACAAAGATTGCCTAAATAAAGGCCTCTTTTCAAAATACTTTCAAAACCACACAAAGCACCATTTCAAACAATTCCAAAAGCAAAGCAAGTGATCTAAACAAGTAACTAAGAGCCCATGGAAAACCATGGATGAAAAGGGTGCTAGCATCTTCCCTTTTCATAATCTACCCCCCGAACTCAAGAAAACATCTCAAAGGTCTTTCCTGTGCTTTTTGACCTTTCCTTTTGGATAAAATAAAAGTCGGTGGCGACTCTTGCTAAACCGCAACATTTGCAAACACAAATGCAAAATCTCAAGTCAGTTCTCCCACTGCATCACAACAGACAAGAAATTTTAAAATGAGCAAGTACCTAAGAGCCCATGGAAAACCATGGATAGAAAGGGTTCTAACACCTTCCCTTTCTATAATATACCCCCCATACTCAGAAACATCTCGAAAAAGGATTTTTTTCCTGTACTTTTTTCCTTTCCGTTTGGATAAAATAAAAGTCGATGGCGACTCTTGCTTATCGCGACATTTTGCAAACAAAAAACGCAAAACACAAACCAGTATTTAACAGTCAGTTCTGCCACCGTATCATAGCAGGGTCCTCTTGCTCGAGATGAAAGACCTTGAGGAATAGGTGGTGGCCCTTACTGCTGAGGTTACACCCACTGAAGATGAGTCGGAGGACACAAAATATTTAAAGACTCGGGCTGAGCTTGTTGCCTGTTTTCAGCTGGCGGTGGACGACACCCAGGCTGCCTCTGAGGGGAGTTTTGAAAATTCTATAAAGCATATGTACATGCTGAACCCTGGGGTCGAACTCAACACTTCAGGAATGGGGGTCAACTATTACGTGGTTGTCGGTAAGATTCTGGTTCCCGATTATCTCAAAGAGTTTAGTGCCCAGCCCACCGGGGGTCCTTCCCAGCTATCGCCCGTCGCCAAAGAGGAAGCTGAAGGATCATTATTTTTCGTTTTATTTATTCCGGCATGCGTGCCATATTGTTGTAATTTTTTTTCTTCGGGCTTTTTCCTGTTTATGTAATTTTCGAATAAGTGTGGTCTCTGGCCATAAATTTATTCTTTTTGGATGGGGCGTTAAAAGCCTCTTTTGATGTAATATTCGCACAATAGCGGCCCAGGTGGTCGTTCCTTTTAGTTTTCTGGCCATGGTGGTCGTTTGTTCTGAATATTTAACTTGTGTTTGCATGTTTGTTGATGAACTTGCCCGTTTTGGACATTTTTTACTTTGATAAGAGTCTGTAGCTGGGATTTGCTCGTTCGGTTTGTATGTTTTCCAGTATGGGGAAACTGATCAAACGGCCAGGGTGAATACCGGGTGTGGGCCGGAACTCAGGTCTCATTTTGAGGGACCTGGGTTCAGAGGCGTGAACTTCCCGTTGCAAGCCGGGAGTTTTAACAACGTGGCACGAGGACTATGAAGCTCGATCGAGTTATCCATGTCGGGCTGAAGGTGCGCTTGTTATAAGAGCGGAGCATCGCCCCTTTTGAATTTTTTGGGTGTTATGCTTGTTCCTAGGCATGCATGCATGGTAGGGCGTGGGTGAGTTTGTCTTGTCGACCAAACTCGCCGACTACTCAGTTTTTTTAATTGTAATATTGTTTTAGCTTTTCAGTGTTCCATGATCGAATGAGTTGTTCCCCTTGTAAGTTTTCCAAGTGATACGCTCCAGTCCTTGTTTTTGTGTAGACGCGATAAGGACCTTCCCAGTTTGCTGCGAGCTTGCCCTCGCGAGACTCTTTGTGATTTCTCTTCAAGACAAGGTTGTTGACCTCAAACTCTTGTCATATGATCTTGGCGTTGTAGCACATGGCTATTTTTTGTTTGAACGAGGCCTATCGTAGGGCCACTCCTATTTTGATTTCTTCTACTAGATCTAGTTCCTCCCAAAGGGAAACATCATTTATCTCCTCGTCTAGAGGAGCCTCGATTCGTCTAGAAGGTTCTTCGATCTCCATGGAAATGACGGCCTCCGTCCCGTGATTTAATCAAAAGAGGGTATCCCCGGTTGACGAATGTGCAGTTGTTCGATATCCCTAGAGTACACTGTGTAACTCCTCGACCCATCTTTTCTTGGTTTCGTCCAATATTCGCTTGAGGCCCCTAAGTATTACAACAGTGTTGGGTGGTGCCTAGTTTGGCGAAGAATTCCTAAAAGGTGTGGTTTGTGAACTGAGTCCCGTTGTCAGTGACTATGGCTTGTGGGACGCTGAACCGAACAAGGATGTTTCTTTTGTAGAAATGAAGGACGTTTTTGGCGGTGATTTTTGCCAAAGCCTCGACTTCTATCCATTTGGTGAAGTAGTCAACCGCTACGATCAAATATTTGTTTTGATTGGTTCCGACCATGAATGGACCGAGGAGATCCAATACCCACCAGGTGAAGGGCCAAGGAGAGGAGAGGGACCTGAGCTCGTTGGAAGGAGCTAAATGCATGTCTCTGTCGTTGGCATTTGTTGTATTTTTTACGTGCTCTTTTGCATCGTGCTGCATAGTGGGCCAATAATATCCCGCCCATAAAGCTTTTCTTGCAAGGGATCTTCCGCCCAGGTGTTGACCGCTAATACCCTTGTGGATTTGGAGCAAGACGCGATCTGCACCGATTTGGTCGACACACTTGAGAAGGGGAATGGAAAATCCTCTCCTGTAAAGTTTTCCCTTGATCAAAATGTATGAACAAGCTCTTCGCTTGATGACAACGGCTTTTTTCGGGTCGTCGGGGAGTTTTCTCTCAGTGAGGTAATCGTGTACGGGGGTCATCCAACAATCGCTGTCCCCAATGGCGAACACTTCTAAGGTAGAGGGTGGCTTTAGGGTGCTTGGTCGAGGAAGGATTTCCTGTATTACTGACTTATTCCCTCCTTTCCTCTTCGTGCTTTCCAGTTTAGATAGGATATCTACGCGGGTGTTATGCTCGCGGGGAACATGTTATACGTTCAGAGATTTAAATTTCTTTTTCCCCTCCTAGACCAGAGCCCAATATTCAGCGAGTTGGTCATTTTTGACCTGATATTCCCCTCAGACTTGAGAGGCATCCAGCTGAGAGTCAGTGAAGATCTTTACTTCCTCGACTCCCAGATCTTCGACCAATCGTAAGCCTGCTAGGAATGCCTCGTATTCGACCTGATTGTTGGAGGTCGAGAAAGATAGAGCGAGGGAGACCTCGATTAGGGTCCCTTCTTCATTTTCCAAAATGATGCCAACACCACTTCCTGTTGAACTAGAGGCATCGTCAAAGAAGATTGTCTAACGGCGTGATACGTCGGGGTCTGCGGGCAAAGCCATTTCATCTATAAAGTCGACCAAGGCCTGAGCCTTAAGGGCTTTCCTTATCTCGTATTGAATATCAAATTCAAAGAGTTCTAAGGACCATTTCAACATTCTGTCGGCCATGTCTGGTCTTCCGAGCAGCTGCTTTATTGGCTGGTCCATTCAGACGACTATGGTATGGGCCAGGAAGTAGTGTATGAGCCTCCTCGCCACGTTAACAAGGGCTAGAGCTACTTTTTTGATTTTTTGATATCTTGCCTTTGGGCCTTGCTCGTGAAATAAATTGGTCTTTGTCCCTCTGGAGTTTCTCTAATCAGTGTCACGCTTATTGCCTCGGAGGCGACGACCAGATAGAGGTAGAGGACCTCGTTTTTCTCGGGTCGAGAAAGGACAAACGACTGTGACAACTCTCGTTTTAGGTGAATGAGGGCTCACTCTCACTCGGGCGTCCACTCGAAGGAAGCTTCCTTGCGAAGGAGTTTGAACAAGGGAAGCGCGTGTTGAGCGGATTTTACCATGAATCGAGAGAGGGAAGTGAGCATGCCATTTAAGATTTGGATGGACTTTTTCGAGGTGGGCCTCAGAAATTTGCAGAATTCCCGACATTTGTCGAGGTTTGCTTTGATGTCTCTTTCTGTTAGGTAGAATTCGAGGAACTTTCCCACTCATACATCAAAAGTACATTTTTCTGGGTTGAATCGCATCCGGCACTTTTGAGCCTACTCGAACACTTTCTTTAAGTGAATGGCATGGTCGAGCTCTTCCGTGGACTTGACGATTATGCCGTCCATATAGACTTCGAGCATGTCGCCTATCTTGTTGCGAAAAAATTTGTTCATCATGCGCTGATATGTAGTGCCCGCATTTTTTAGGCCGAAGGGCATTACATTATAGTAATAGTTGCCCGATTCGATCATGAAAATGGTGTACTTTTTTTCGTTTTCGCCATTGGGATCTGGTTATAACCAGAGTATGCATCCATAAATGATAGCGATTTGAAATCGGCCGAGTTGTTGACCAGTTTGTCAATATTAGGGAGGGGATAAGCGTCTTTCAGGAAAGCCCGATTGAGATCAGTATAATCAATACACATGCGCCACTTTCCATTATATTTTTTCACAAAAACTACATTTGAGATCCAGGTTGTGTATTGGGCTTCAGAAATAAAATGTTCCTCTAAGAGGTCTTTTACAGCTAGTTCTGCAGCCTCCGCTTTCTCGGAAGACTGTTTTATTCTACGCTGAGCGACCTCCTTGAGGGAAGGATCTATAGTCAAGTGATGGCATGCAATTTCTGGATCTAATTCGGGCATCTCGGTCGCACTCCAGGCGAACATATCAGCATTCTCCCTTAGGCAAGCTTTGAGTTGCCTTTTTGCCAAGTCGGGGAGGTATGCTCTAATCTTCACTCCTCTTGTGGGATCTTCTCCAAGGGGAACGAGCTCAAAGTCACTGTCCTGGATTGGCGGTATGTGACTCGAGAGTTTATCATGATCTGCAGAGGGGGTCGAACCTTCGCCTTCGACCATGGGATCATTTCCCTTCCTTCTTTGCTCGACACGATCTTTATTGGAGAAGCGGCTATCAAGGTTAATGGTGTCGACCCTCGGCAGTGGCTTGACTTCCTCGGAGTTGGAGGCTAGAGTGGCTCCGATGGTCGTTCGAGGTTGAAGATTGATGGAACTGAGGCCCTTGGCTGAAGCTTCAAAACACCTTCTTGCTGCTTGGATGTCCCCGTGGAGGGTGGCGACCAAGCCTTCAGTGATGTAGTACTTCATTTTGAGATGTACGGTGGAGAGAACCACGATGAGTTCAACGAGAGTGGATCTCCCGAAGATGCACTGGTAGAGAGACAGGCAATCCACCACCAGGAATTGGGTTTTGATGGCTCTGGCTGTTTCCCCTCTCCTGAAGGTGACGATCAGCTCGACATTTCCCCAGGTTTCGTACTGGCCCCATTGAAGCCCTAGAGATCTGATCCTATATACGGGGTCAGATGGCTTTCATTCAGCTATAAGATGGTGAACAGTTGGGCATACATGATGTCCACCGAGCTGCCTTGATCAACCAGTATGCGTCGCACGTCGAAATTCGCCTTGCGAGCTCTCACGAGTAGCGGGATGGTCGAATTTGGGGCTCCTCCTGGCAGTTCCTCCCTGTAGAAGGTGAGGGGATGAGAGCCTCCTCGGAATTTGTCCAGCGTGGCGCCCATGTCCGAATTAGCTTCGATGAGCTAGTCGAATCTTCTTTTTACCGAGCCAACCGTGTTCCTGTTGAATCCCCCACCGGAGATGACCATTGTAACACCCCTTCTAATAAACCCTGTATTAAACGATATAATTAAAATCAGAGAAAATAAAATTTGCATGGAAGGAGTGTCATAACATCAATTCACATATTCAAGAAAAACGGACATGACATATTCATCACTTTAATCATTTAATCACATAATACATTCATGACATATACTTTCTTTTTCGTGCAAATGCAACGGAATCATAATAATATTATCTTCTCCAAAGGAGGAATCAAAATATAAAATTCAAGGCATTAAGCCATATGGTCATACACCAAACATGTTATCAAGTCATAATATACATACATCAACATATAATCAAAACAATGGATTATATACAAGTATAATCCATATACAAAATATACGAGTTCGAATGCGGACACCTAACCCCCAAGTGTTACAACCAGAGCATCGACTCGATAAACCAAAATAAAACGGATTACAATCCAAATGCATCCGCTAAGCTAGTGCCTCGCACTACCGTCTTCGGTACCTGAACAATGTCGTAGCAAGCATTTTCCAACAGAAGGGTAAGAATTCCAACAAATATAAGGTATGTAATTTAAAGCAAATGAAAGGCATTAAATAAAGGAATCTTACTCTTTTTCCAACTCTTGCATAAACCACATAATATATTCATTTAATCCAATTCCCATATTCAACAATTCAAAGAAATCAAACACAATCAATTTCATTTACTAATTAGCACATAATGCATAATATTCAACAAAACATCAGCTTAACAAAGTGTGTATGTGCGACTTGACACAACGACACGACTCATGCATGTGGTACCAATCATCTATTATCCTTCGGATTTACCGATTGTCTATCCCTCAGACGGATAATCACAAAGCCCATTCCCTAAGCTTTCAAACCTCCACTCTGAGTTTGGGACGAGCCACTAGCCTCCATGAGACTAACGGACATCGCCTCTTGACACGACTTATGATGCGGTGTGCAATTCAACAACAACAATTATGCAAATTAAGACATCCCTTTATCTCAATTACAAGCATACATCACCATAATTCAACCCTATAAATTAATCTCACAACATTGCACAACAAACATCATTTATTTCATTTCAACAATTATCACACAACACCAAAATATTTATAAACCAAACACATCATTTCCGAAATCGGAAATTAACCAAATATCTCGAAAATACAACACACCTACAATTTAATTAATCTCTGGTCGAACTCAAAATATTAAGTTTTACCCATTAATCGTAACCGATTATATTAATTAATCATACGATAACATAATATTTATAAACCGAACATGTTATTTCCGGAAATTGGTATTTCATAATACATTTCCAATATACCACACGTCTACAATTTAATTCATCTCCGGTCGAATCCAAAATATCAAGTTTTATCGGTAAACCGTAACCGATTATATAATTAATCACACCGTTAATTATAATATATATTAATATATTAACTAAACTATTTTACTTTTATATATATATATATATATATATATATATATATATATATATATATATATATATATATATATATATATATATATATATATATATATATATATATATATATATATATATATATATATATATATATATATATATAATGAAAATTAATGTTTTATTAAATTAATTTAATATAATTAAATAAATACTATAATAACATTCTCCATTTCTCCTTTATTATTTTTTGGTCTCAAAAAATAACTCCATCATAATTACCTACGCGTTTAACTTAGTTACCCCGTTAAATTTTATTAATTTTCGGATAACTAATTTTACCGTCTAAACCGACTAATTCGAAACAACACAATTCCGATCGGTCTCCGAAAATGTCGCAATCTCAAAAAATAACTCAACCATAATTACCTACACGTTTAACTTAGTTACCCCGTCAAATTTCATTAATTTCCGAATAACTAATTTTACCGTCTAAATCGAAGAAAAAAACGAAATCAAATGCAATAAAAATATACTAGATATTTAGGGGAAGTCTAATCCTTACCGATTAATCTCTGGAACGAGCTTTTCGGTTGATTCCAACAACTTTTCCTTCTTCTCTTCAACCCTAGGTTTCCTCCTTTCTCTCCTTTCCTCCTCTGCTACTTTTCCTTATGTTTTCTATATTTCTTTTTAACCTACTGACTTGCTAAGTTTTCTTTTTATATAACATATACTTTAGTTATTAAATATATATTATATAAACGATGTATACTTTACTTATTAAATATATATTATATAAACTATGTTATGTATATATTATATAAACATACCGAAACAAACGTAACATATATATAATATATTTTATTTAATAAAACTAAATTCTATTATTTAATTAAACTAACTTAATAAAATTAAATAAATACTTTAATAATTCAATTAATATTAATATAAATCTATTCTCACAAATAAATCAAATAATACATATAATAAAATATTTACACACTAAATATAATATTATCGTACAAAAATAGTTATTTTTCGGTAAAACAAATAAACCCAACTAATCACATACCAGACCCAATAATATTTCGCCGGGTATAATAATAATTATACCGACTGAAAATATACTTTTATCGCCGAAATACATATTATCCGATACTTCTGAAAATAATAATATTATACCGAATATCATTCTCCGATTGAACCGATTACATATTAAACTTTGTCCAAATTCATTAACTAAATCCTTATTTAATTTAATTAACCCATTAATTAAATTCAGGCTGTTACAACCATGGCCGTGGGGAAAGATTCCCAAGGATTGTGGGAGGAGAAGTACAGGGGGACATTCTCCATGTCTGGGTAGTAGAAATCTTCCGGCCGCGAGATGCTCATGGCGACCGGTATGGCATCGATATCGGGGTACTTCTTCCCTTCTTCGACGTTTTTAGTTTCTGGTGCTTCATCGTGAGCGCCCTCCTTATTTTTGTATTGTTTGAGGTGCCCATCTCAAATCAGTATTTTGATTGAATCCTTGAGATGAATGAAATCCTCGGTGTTATGCATGTCACTTTTGTGAAACCTGCAATATTTTCTCTTGTCGGTTCCCAATTTAGAAGGTGTTTATCGGGGGAAGCGCACCCCGGCCCGCTTAAATTAAGAATTGGCGCATTCAGATAGAATACGCTCCCTTGATGTAGTCCGAGGGGTGTAGTCATGGAAACAACCAGTTGGCCCCTTGTAGTCTTTGGAGTCCCGGGACTTGTCTTCGCGTTTCTTTTCTCCCCGACGGGATATCGAGGGCTCATCATTCCTCGAGGACTTGGAACTTTTTCTGTGCCTTGATTCCCTGGTGCTGTTGGCGGCTTCCTTCTCCTCGTACTGGATGTACGCCTGGGCCTTGAGGAGGAAGGAGTCGAGCATGGCCGGTGTCTCAATGCCCACAACTTTGGCAAAGTCGCTGCGGGGACGAAGCCCGCGCTCGAGGAGATACTTCTTCATCTTGTCGGTCGTTGAGACTTGGACTGCTTCCTCGTTGAAGCCTTCGATGTATGCCCGTGGAGATTCTTCACTGCCCTGGATGATTGCTTTGAGTGAAGCCTCCGACTTCGGGTGTTGATGAGAGGTAGTTAAATGCCTCGAAAATATTCTCCCTAGCTGCTTCTAGAAGGTGATGGATTCATCTGGGAGACTCTTGTACCAAGACATTGCTCCCTTCCTGAGAGTGGTTGGGAACAATTTGTATTTGATGGCCCCTCTAACTCCTTGATAGTCTAAGAGGGCGTCAATGTTCTCAATATACTCGTCAGGGTGCGTCGTTCCATCGTAGGTTCCCAACGGAGGTGGCTTCTCTATGCCGACAGAGAGTGGGGCTTCTGTAATTTCCCTTGATAGTGGGCCACGTGGCTCGTCGTCTTCACTATCAGTGGGGGATGGAGAAAGGGAGTGATAATTTCTACCCCGTCGATCATCGCAGTCTCATCGGGAGGAGGGACTCCTCTATTTTTGTCTTGGTTCGGGTGAAGGTAATCGAGCTCGGTAGATTTGACAGTCGTCTTTCCTCTTCTTGGATGAAGGGGAGTCTTGCTCTTTCGCAGGAAGTGTGCGGTTGCGTTTCTTGAAGAAAGAAACATTGCGCTTCTCCTTTCTTGGTGGAAGATCACACCTATGTGGTGATATACTGGGGGAGTTTCGTCGTCAGGCTCTCCAAGGAAGAGACCTCGACCGCTTGTTCTCCTAGGCCCCTATCCTTTGGGTCTGTTGTAGGATGAGAGTATTGGTCTGATTGATAGCAATGAGAAATGCTGCAATGGCCGGTCGGTGCTGAGAGGAATGGGAACTGATTATAGAATTTCTAGAAGTTCCTCGGTGAGATTCTTGGGATGTACTTCGTCCAAGAATTATTTGTCTCTGCATCGGGCGTCAGTTGAATCTGGAGACGCAGTCTGTCCGTCTCAAAAACCCAGGTTGTCCTCGAGGTGAGGATGTTCCTGATTTTCGTCGGTTTTGTAAGCAGGGGAAAGAATAGCCTTTCTGAGCAGATGGAGATCATCATGGTCAGTCATGATTTGTGAAAGGCATCTTGAAAATTTTCTTTCATCTTTGATTTTCGAGGAAAGAAATATGGGGAGAGCAGTTTCCCACGGACGGCGCCACTGATCTTAAGCGGTTGATCAGAACCTGTAAGATGGTTGGACGATTATCTGTAGTCGGGCTATGATGTCGAGGAGAAAAAGGGGGTTGTACTTGCAAGGCACTACGATGATCAAGTAAGAGTGGGAACAAGAAGATACAAGCAAAGTGTTAAGGTATTGGTGGTGAATAGTGAATATTCAATATCTGGCCCTCACAGGTGTGAGAGTTTATATAACGCCCCTGGCGCATGGCCATTGATTCCTGTTTTTGCGCTTGGATATGCGGGTCCGTAAAAATAGGTAACTGCCAGGACTTGATCAAACGGAGAAGATGTACCTGTAACTAGCTGTTGGTTCTGAGGGGCAGGCAAGTAACGGGCAGCGGTCCGGTCGGTTCCTGGTTACCCGCACGACTTGATGTCGGACAGACTGAGAGGTGCTCGTTGATCACCTTAGGTCAGTGCCAGCTTGGGAGGACAAAGGGTTGATATTGGTCGACGGAGAGTGGACGGCTCAAGCCATAGACGTGCAGTCCGTACCGAAAGAAAGGATCAGACTGGACCCATCCTAACTGTCAAGTCAGTCCAGAACAATAACATTAACGAATAAATATTCTATAGAATAGTTCTAAAAAATGATGGATATTATGGATATTACTTTTAAATATATAATTATTTCTTACTAATTACAAATATTTATTATCTATACGCAATTAAATAGGGGACAAATATTTATATCTATAAACATAATTAAATATGAGACACACATTTATAACTATTAAATAACTAGATATGAGATGAGATGTCAAATCTTCATTGAGCTCTCTTTTTGTTACATTTTAATATAGTAGTTTAAATCAGTTTAATGACTTTATTTAATTAAACTTATAAATGATTAAATCCTATATTTTTAATAAAATCAATTCAAATCAGTATCAAATTTATCAAATTATTTTCTATCTACTAATAGAATTTTGTTTAAAATATCAATACATTTTGACAAAGATAATTATATATATATATATATATATATATATATATATATATATATATATATATATATATATATATATATATATATATATATATATATATATATATATATATATATATATATATATATATATATATATATATATATATATATATATATATATATATATATATATATATATATATATATATATATATATATATATATATTATGAGCAAAATGTATTGTTTTAAACTATTTATGTTATTTATGTTATTAATATTATTATTTTTAAAATTTTTAAATTTAAGATATAATTTTTTTTAAGATGATATATCAAAATTTGAAATATATATTATTGATGTAAAATAATTTTGGTAAAATAATTTTATTTTTCTTTTAAAAATATATATTTTTAAAAAATATGTATTTTTTAAAAATATATTTTTTAAAAAAATATGTATTTTTTTAAAAAATAATTAAAAAATTGGTAAAACAATTTTGTTTTTCTTATTTACATTCTTATTATATTTTGAAAACAAAAGCGTGTGTACCGCACCAGTATCTGTGCGAACGCACGAGTAATATACCAGTACCGTGTAAACATACGGATAACCATATCATAATTCGTGTGAACCCACAAGTTATTTTTTTTACAATTAAAAGAAATAAAAGTAAATATATTTAAAATAATATATGAATTCAAACACGGGAAAAGTGTGTTATTTTTTAATTATTTATGTTACTAATATTTTTGTTTTGACATTTTTTTCAAATTAAGATAATATATGAAAACTTGAAATATATATTATAGATGTAAAACAATTTTGATAAAATAATTTTCTTTTTTATTTTAAAAATATGTCTTTATATAGAAATAATAAACTTTTTGATAAAATAATTTTGTTTTTCTTATTTATATTTTTATTATATTTTAAAAACAAAAACATGCATACTACATCAATACCCGTGCGCATGCACGGGTATCCCGCTAGTTAATATTTAAAACATTTCATCAATGAAAATAATATTTATGCACATGAATATTTAATTGGTAAAATATTTATTTTGGTCCCTTAACTATATTTTTCGGTTCAGATTGGTCCCTTAATTTTTTTCGTGTCACTTTGATTCTTTAACTTTCAAAAAATTTCATTTTAGTCATTTTTGTCTAATTAGCGACGGAAAAACTTTAAAATTGGCCGCTAAATCCGTTGCTAATTAGAAAAAAAGTACTAAAATGAAACATTTTGAAAGTTAAAGAACCAAAATGACACAAAAAAAAATTAATGGACCAATCTGAACTCAAGGATATACTTAAAGGATCAAGATGAATATTTTATCTATTTAATTTGAATGATTCTTTATTAGCACAACACATAGTAAATATAAAATGCACATTCAAACACCATTTAAATTTAAAAAGAAAACAAGAAATGATAATGAAATAATATTAGAGACACAAGAATGTGCTGCCTTGCATGGTCAGGATCGTACTACTCATATTTTGTTGAAAATAAGTATTTTGTATCTCAAATAAAGATAATTGTTAATTAAAGTAAAATATGTATTTTACTGATAGTGCTTTGTGAAAAAAATATAAATGATGATATTTGAAAATTAGAATTTTGTGTCTCAAATAAATATAATGTTAGTTAAAATAAAATAAGTATTTTGCTGATAGTGCTCCGTGAGAAAAATAAAAATTTTGACATTTAAAAATAAAAATTTTGTATCTCAAATAAATATAACATTGGTTAAAATAAAATGTGTATTTTGCTACAGTGACTCATGAGAAAAAATAGAAACTTTGATATTTGAAAACAAGAATTTTGTGTCTTAAATAAATTAATGTCAGATAAAATAAAATGTGTATTTTACTGATAGTGGCTCGTGAGAAAAATAAAAATTTTGACATTTGAAAATAAGAATTTTATGTCTCAAATAAAGACAATTGTTAATTAAAATAAAATATGTATTTTGCTGATAGTGTCCTGTGAGAAAAATAGAAATTTTGACATTTGAAAATAAGAATTTTGTATCTCAAATAAATATAATGTTAGTTAAAACAAAATGTATATGCTGATAGTGACTAATGAGAAAGATAGAAATTTTGACATTTGAAAATAAAAAATTTGTGTCTCAAATAAAGACAATTATTAATTAAAATAAAATATGTATTTTGCTGATAGTGGTCCATGAGAAAAGTTGAAATTTTGACATTTAAAAATATTTTTTTAGTAATTATGAATAATTTTTTAATAATCATAAAATAATTATATTTTTAGTTGAATAAATTTTTACGTGTTTCTTTTCGTTCTATTAAAAAAGAATCAATTTATTTATGTATTTATGTTTAGAAAATAAAAAGGAAAAGAGAAAATAGAGGGTGAAAAAATTAAAATGAAAGTGAAAATAGTGGGGAGAGAAAGGCAGGAGAGAAAAAGGTAAGTAGAAGTGAAATGAAAATAGAAGGAGAAGTGAAATGAAAATAGACGGAGAAGTGAAATAGGATAGAAATTGAAAAAATGGAAAATAATAATTATAATTTGAATTTCAAATTTTGAAAAGAGACAAAAAAGAGGAAAATATATTGAGTCATGACACTTCATGTGTGTATGCAATGTGATTAAAATGTTCATTATGTTATTACATAAATGTCCTTTTGTGAGTGTAAATTTTTTTGACAAAGAAGGGCAATTTAGGATCTATATTGCATTTTTTTTGCCAATTTAGGGGATGGGCGATGGTGTTATCGAAAGCTCATTATTAATATATTTTTTTATCCATTAATGACTACAACTATTCATTTTTGAATTTATTTTTATACAAAAAAAACATGAGATTGCATTGAAGGTTCACACTGAATTTATATGATTCTAGAGATTTTATTTAACTATTGATCTTTTCATGAGATTCTAATACTTCTACGTGGAAGGAGATAGACAATTGTTTAATTTTTAATTAATAGTTGTTTTTATTTTACTATTTAATATGGATTAATGTAATTTAGATTCTTTGTAAATTTCTTCTAAAACAAAATAGATACAAAAATATAATTGTCAATGGAATAAAATTATAATACTGTTGGCTGAAGATTTTGATAATATTATTAGAAGCAAAGTAAATTGGACGTTTCGATTGAAATGAAATAAAACGTCATGTTTCGAAATAGTAGAAGCAATGCTTCGAATGAGCATATCAAAGCTTAGAGCTTCGAGTGACAGTTATGAGAATATATCCAAAGAAGTCTCGAAATGATAACAAGGTTGTATCTAAGGAATGCGTTCGAAGCGAAGAAATGCCAAAACATTTGAAAATCAAATGCAAGCGGGATGTTCGAAATTTGAAATTTATGCGCTGGAGCATTCGAAGACGCGTGGAAGCAAGAGAGAGGCATTTCTCTGCATGTTCTGAACGTGGCAGAATCTTATAGCAAGACCGTTATGGTCGAAGTAGTATAAATAGAAGTCTTAGCATTAGGATTTCGTGTGTCATATCTATTGTACAAGAAAACTCAGTAAACATTCAAATTACCACATGGCTAGGGAAACGAATGCAAGAGCAATGTACGTATGATAACACCACATGTTTATGATTTAATGAAAACTCTTTATCAATTCCAGTACTTTCCTTTATCTTTATATCAATACCATTTACAAATTTTTGCATCTAAAGTCTTTTTATTCGAAATCTTTTCACTGATGCCTTACATTTAAATGTTTTCCTTCCATTTCAAATACTTTACATTTCAGAAACTGTTATACATTTCATGCCTTTATCTTCAAATTTTTATCCTTTGAACACCTTTTTTACTTAAAGCCATTTTACAGTTTTCTTGCATTAAACGCTTTCTTCACATTTCGAATCTTTTACATTAACTGTTTTCTTTACGATTCGAAGCCATTTATTTGTCTTTTATGCAGTTTTACATGTCTTTACAATTGACCTTTATTCATGCAATTTAGTTTCGCGCACGTTTATTTGATCGCACCTTTAGATCTTTAAGAGAGAAATCGAAATAAGTTAAACACCTACACAACATTCTAAATACCAACCATGAATACCAGTTCGATCATGAGAGTTACCCTAATGACCAACACGTCCTAGGATCAATCTAGTCGATCCTGCGAGTTACCAGAGAAATTGAATAACAGTCAGTAAGTTTATTCGATAGTTTGGAGGACTAGCGGTTGTTTACCAGAAATCACTGTAAACAAATTGGCACACCCGATGGGACCCATCGTTGGACATTACGGAATTTAGAACAGAAATAAAGATTGTTGAGACGTAACCATTATAAAAACGTTGGAACCTAAGAAGTTTGTTGTTTTATGAACCTGAGAAGTGGTAAAATAACCAACAACAACCAACCCTTATCCAGAAGAAAACGTTTGAACAAGATGTCTAATTCTGACAATCAACAAGGGGAACAAAATGCCCCACATACAACAGGCACTAATGTATCCGCTTCAATGGGAACATCTAATGTGATCCCTTTGAATGCACAGTCTGTTGCGTCTTCTACCAGTAATATAGCCACTATTGGAGTAAGTGGCATATCAACTAATAGTTCGATCTTAGGAAATACTGGAACCATTGGTTATCCTGGGGGATTTGTTCCACCATCAGGGACGCAAACCCATTTCGCCACTCCACTAACTAGACCACCCGGTTTCGATGGTAATAGAACCAGAAATTCCTCTTATGGAATGCCAACATCTTTTATGACAGGTTTACACAATTCCACATCGAATTCATCACCACAATTAGGGTCTGGGTCTGGGGCGAATCAGTTTATGACAAATAACCAAGGGTCAGTGGGTTATAGCACAATGCCTATTTTAACCACAGAAAACCAGTTGGCTTTTAGGCAATTGATGGATGACAGTAACCATAATATGATAGGGGTATTAGCACAAACTATGCAGGAAATATTTGCCCCAATAGTACAAAATGTGACTGTGACAAACAGAGAAAATGCAGATAACATGAGTCAAATAGAAGATTTCTTTGCTCCCCCAGATAGGCGTAGGCAGAATCAGGCGGGAGTTCGAGCAAACATACCTATTGTGGAACAAGTTGCTAATGACCCAACTTATAGACCACCTAGAGAAGAAGTTAACTTGGGGGCAAGGGCACAAAGGCTAGAAGCCCCAATGATCCCAGGCCCAAAAAGAGAAATTATGGAACCAGGGGCAAGGGTCGAAAGGCTGGAAGTCCCAGAGTTTCGAGAAGAACAACCTAGGGGGGTTGTCATGGTGGGTCGAAATCAAGATGCTGATGCAGTCGTTCATAGAATTCGAAACGATAACATCTTGGCAGAAAACAATTTAACCACCATGATAGAGAGAGTCATGGCCCAGAATGGCCTCAACACAGGAATTAGAAGGCCAAATTATGCTTCTCCTATATTAGATTGCATAATGCATACTGATTTACCACGGGGATATAAAGTCCCTAAATTTACAAAGTTCGATGGGGATACCAATGAGTCAACAGTCGAACATATAGCCAGATATCTAACCGAAGCGGGAGATATAGCCAATAATGAAGACCTCAGGATCAAATACTTCCCAAGTTCCCTGACTAAAAACGCCTTCACATGGTTCACCACTTTGCCTCCTGGGTCCATTGATACTTGGGCTCTTTTGGAGAGATTATTCCATGAACAGTTTTACATGGGACAGTCAAAAATAAGCTTGAAGGAATTAGCCAGTGTCAAGAGAAAGTTCACTGAACCCATAGATGATTATCTGAATAGATTTAGGCTTTTGAAATCCAGATGTTACACAGTGGTGCCTGAACATGAGTTAGTCGAAATGGCCGCTGGTGGCTTGGATTACTCTATTCGAAATAAACTAGATACTCAATATTTGAGGGACATGGCTCAGTTAGCCGACAGGGTTCGACAGGTCGAAAGGCTAAAGGCCGAAAAGGCTAGAGTCTTTAAAAATAATAAGAAGGAAAGGATCTCCTATGTTGGAACTGAGGAAGCAGAAGATTATCCTGAATTCGAATTCGAAGAGGTCGAAATCGACCTCGCTGAATTAAAACAGGCATCACCCTACTCCTGTAAATTATTGGTTCCCACAAAAGGGAAAGAGATTGTTGAAAATGAGAAAAGTGACAAATTCCCAAAGAAGGTTTATACCTTCGATGTCAATGTGACGAGATTTTTGATTTACTTGTCAAAGATGGCCAACTCATTGTGCCATCAAATGTTAAAATACCTCCTTTAGATCAAAGAAAGAAGAGAGGATTTTGCAAATATCATAGTTTCCTAGGCCACAAAACCTCACAGTGTTTTCTTTTCAGGGACCTAATTCAGAATGCAATCAAAGATGGCAGACTGAAGTTTGCTGATAAAGCAAAGATGAAAGTGGACGAAGATCCCTTGGACGTCGCAGACACCAACTACTCTGAGCCTGCATGCATTGGAGAGATTAACATGGTGGAAGCTGACCAAATTGATGCCCCAATAGGAGAGAAAGGTACTGAAAACGAAAGTTGGGTGATAGTCGAAGTCGATAAGGAGGTCACTGAAGACGTCCAGAAGCAACCAGAGACTTTGATTGAAGCAACACCTTTAGTTGTTGCAAAAGAAATCCAGGCTACTGAAGGCCAGAAAAATCAAAACCAAGAATTGACGCAGGTCACTGAAGGCCTGAGGCTGGAATTGGAGAAAGTCCAAATCACGAAGCCAACTTCCCCTCATAAAGAAATATGGGACACTTTAGGGGAACCCAGTGGAAAATTTGACTATTTGGTCAAATATTCTGCCCCAGAGAGTTCAAAAGTCCACATTGAAGATATAAAACCCACAGGATGGGGAGATGATGAAGCTAAGGGGGAAGATGTTGAGGTAAACATGGTGGATATGGAGAGGCCTCGCTCTGAGATGGAGGAGGTAGAAAGATACTTAGAAAAAGAGAAGTATAAAATGGAGGATAATCATGCTGGAGATGCTAGTCTCAAGGATTACCTCATGACGTGCCACAAGGGAGATACATGAATGATATTATGCCCTAGGTGCAGCATCCTCTGCAATCATAGAATCGCTGCGAACTTCGAGAGGGTACAGAGGGCTCGAACTGGCAACAATTGGCGCCAGGATAACCAGCTATTCAGGTGTTATCCTAAGGCTGGAGAAAGTTTGCTGGAATTTGTGTTTCGCTGCTACAAAGGGGCAACCAAGTGCTTGATATGCCCAAGGTGTTCTGCTGTGTATGATCAAAGCATGGCCAGAGCCTTCGAAACGATTCCCTTCGCCCCTTGCTGGAACCATCAAGAAACTATTCAGATGGGCCCACGTTTCGATAGCAGACACAAACAACAAAGGCCTGATAGTCCTTATCCCAAGGCTGCTCGAAGAGTGACGTTCAAACTCCCTGCTGAAGTGCCAACCGACAGATGGCTGCAAGTCAGAAATGACAAAGGCAAAGACAGATGGAGAAACACCGAACGAAATGCACGCCATGCTATGACATACAGGAGGCAATTCAACATAGCAAAAATGGAAGAGGTAAGATTAGAGAACTACAAAGGGAGGAACCCCATGTCGAGATCCCAGTGGCGAAGGCAGCAGAGGATTCGAAAGGCTGAGAGGGAAGCTGTGGCAAATAAAGGGGAAACCTCAGCAAGGAACCAAGGTGAATCTAGCACCAACAAACCCACACCAAAAAATCAAACTGAAGACAAACCCCCAGTTAATAGGAGGCTTTTTTCTGAAGTACAACTGGATGAACCAAAGGAATACACTCCAGGCCCAGAAGAAGACGAAGATATGATAACGGATAACTTCGAGTCAGAGGGGAAGTCTTTATTCAACCTAAACTGCAACGTGGTATCTGTGCTTCCCTGTGAATTTGGACAGGAAACTGAAATTGATGAATATGAGGAAGAAGATACCATAGATTTGATGAAGCATAGGCCTGTGTGCTACTATGTGATGGACAATGGGGCTGTCGAGGAGCAAAATGCGTTCTTCGAACATCTAGAACCATCTATGAAGAACCATCTTAAGCCACTATTTATTCGGGCAAAAGTTGGTGCCCATGGCATGAATAAGGTTCTAGTGGATGGGGGTGCTGCAGTCAATTTGATACCCCACTTCATGCTGAAAAGATTAGAGATCTGCGAAGGAGACATCAAGCCCCACAATATGGTTCTATCTAATTATGAAGGGAAAGTGGGCAAAACACTGGGAGTGGTTCAGTTGGACTTGACTATAGGCTCAAGATGTAGGCCCATCATGTTTATGGTGATCGAAGCCAAGGCCAACTACAACTTATTGCTGGGAAGGGAGTGGATCCATGTCGTAGGGGCAGTTCCTTCGTCAATGCATCAGCGATTAGTTCTATGGAGAGAAGATGGGATCGTGGAAAACATTGAAGCAGACCAGAGTTACTTCATGTCAACAGTCAATTTAGTTGACAAAAGGAATTATGACAAACATCTGGCAAAGATTGCTCCGTGCGTTCCAAATGATGAGATCAATGAAACCAGAAACGCCCACTACTACATGACCCTTCGCCATGATGGCCTATACTGGGATAGAAGAATAATCAGTGAAGAAGAGGGAGTCGAAAGTACTATACAAAGACGGCCAGCAGGCTGGGACTTCGACAACCTTATCCATGACTGAGTCCACCTTTTTTGAAAGGATTTCGGCCTATATGGCTGAGAACGAATCAAAGGCGGCCTTAGAGGCTGAAATAAATAAATTAGCTGTAAAGATGAACGAAATAAGTGGGGATGGCTCGAAATGCTCACCCTTTAAAGAACTTGAGATGGATCAAAGGTTGGACGCCATCTACGATAAAGAACCCTTAGGCTTCGAAAGGGACTCCATAGACTCAGGTGCCAAAATGTTGGCGCAGGATCCACTCGAAGAAGTCAACTTAGGGTATGAAAACACGAAAATAATAACCTACATAAGTGCAAAACTTAGCCCAGGCCTCAAGCAGGAAGTAATCGAAGTCCTCAAGAAAAACAAAGATTGCTTCGCATGGGATTATGACGAAATGCCTGGTTTAAAGAGGGAGTTAGTCGAACACAGACTGCCAATCAAAGATGGCAAGAAGCCCATCAAACAAACTCCCAGAAGATTCGCACCAACGGTTCTCACAAAGATTAAAGCTGAGATCGAAAGGTTGCTGCGTTGCAAATTCATCAGAACCACAAGGTACATCGAATGGTTAGCAAATATAGTACCTGTTATTAAGAAAAATGGTTCTTTAAGAATTTGCATAGATTTTAGGGATTTAAACACTGCAACCCCTAAGGATGAGTACTCCATGCCTGTGGCAGAAATGCTAGTAGACTCTGCTGCAGGGTTCGAATACTTGAGTATGTTAGATGGATACTCTGGGTATAATCAGATTTTTAGTGCTGAAGAAGATGTTGCCAAGACAGCATTTCATTGCCCAGGAGCCTTAGGCACCTACGAATGGGTGGTGATGCCTTTTGGTTTAAAGAACATTGGGGCAACTTATCAAAGGGCAATGAATTCGATTTTTCATGATTTCATTGAAACCTTTATGCAGGTGTATATTGATGATATAGTCATCAAATCTATATCTGCAGAAACACATTTGCATCATTTGAGCCAATCATTCGAACGAATGAGAAAACATGGCTTAAAGATGAATCCCCTTAAATGTGCATTTTTTGTGCAGGCTGGAGATTTCCTTGGTTTTGTGGTTCACAAGAAAGGGATTGAGATCAACCAGAACAAAACCAAAGCCATAATGGAGACGAAAGCACCTCCGTCAAAAAGGGAGCTGCAATCTCTGCTAGGGAAGATTAACTTCCTCAGAAGATTCATTTCGAATCTGAGTGGAAGAACCCAAGCCTTCTCTCCGTTGCTTCGTCTAAAGCAAGGCCAAGCCTTCGAATGGAACGAAGCCCATCAGGAGGCATTTGACAGGATAAAAAGATACCTCTCTCAGCCTCCTATCTTGTCTCCACCTTCATGGGGGAAGCCCATGAGATTGTACATATTTGCCTCTGAAGTTAGTATAGGTAGTATGTTAGCACAAGAAGATAGCAATGGTATCGAAAGAGCCATATACTATTTAAGTAGAGTACTAAATGATGCAGAGACCAGATATAGCAATTTAGAAAAGCTATGTCTCTGTTTGTATTTCTCTTGTATGAAACTCAAGTATTATATAAAGCCTGTTGATGTTTATGTTTAATCTCATTTCGATGTCATTAAACACATGCTTTCAAAACCAATAATGCATAGCAGAGTTGGTAAATGGGCTTTAGCCTTAACAGAATATTCTTTGACTTTCATGCCTTTAAAAGCTGTGAAAGGCCAAGTGATTTCTGACTTCATTGTGGACCATTCATTGGTTGAGCAGACTGTCATGAGTTACATTGAAATGCAACCATGGAAATTACACTTTGATGGTTCAACCCACAGGAATGGAAGTGGCGTTGGAGTCCTTCTAATTTCTCCTGAAGGAATTCCAACAAAATTCAAGTATAAATTAGATGGTCCTCGTTGCTCGAACAACGAAGCTGAGTATGAAGCGCTCATTGTTGGACTTGAAGCTTTGTTGGAATTGGGGGCAACTAGAGTCGAAATTAAAGGAGACTCAGAATTAGTGGTCAAGCAAATAACAAAGGAGTATAAATGCATAAAGGAAAACTTGATGATATACTTCGTCATAGTCAACAGGCTACTTAGGAAATTTGAATACATGGATATTCAACACATACCAAGGATAGAGAACCAAGAAGCAAATGACTTAGCACAGTTGGGTCACGGACAACTCACCGTTCCATTATATCGCGGACACGGCTACCACCTCAACGTTCCATTAAATCGCGGACACGTATATTGGCCACCATGTTAATTCCACACAATGGGAATTAACAAATGCAACATGATATGTAAAGTATGTAACACTCAGCATACTATTAACATCAATCAACATATCATGCAACATCAACAGCATCAATTATAATAGGATATGGATAGCATGTAATCACTCAGCATACTATTAAACATCAATCATACCAAGTTATATCATAATTCATGCTTGATATCATCATCTAAAAGCATGACAATAAAATCTACGTAGTGTTGGTATCATAACATTCAAACGTTATTCGATACAAGCATCAATCAACACTAGGAAATCAATCAACAGCATATTCAAAACATATCAAACACTGCACATCAAACAGGATCAATCCCGTACATAACAGCATGCTCAGAAAATAAAATTCAGAAACCAACACAGGAGATTTAACACGGGTGCCCGTGTAAATCAACACTGCCCGTGTGGAAATGTGTCCAGAAAACACGTTATTTTGCCAATACAGGGGATCAACACGGGTGCCCGTGTGAATCAACACGGCCCGTGTTGAAATGTGTCTGGAAACACATTTTTTTGGCAACACAGTGGATCAACACGGGTGCCCGTGTGAAACAACACGGCCCGTGTTGATGAGCGCGAGTCAGATTTTTCCTGAACTTGCAGCAGCTCAGAACAGCAGCCAAACGCGAAAACTACCAGCCAAAACGCGCATTTCGGTACCTAACGACATCGATTTTGTATAACTCAAAACAACACATCAATTTCATAATTACCAACAATTATCGTAGTAACCTTAAAAGTGATTATTCGTCCTTTTGGGGAAATCTGATAACATCAAGGTTATCCCTAGAACACCTAAGGTAAATTCACGATCATACAATATACTCCAAATTCACCATTAGGAACCTAAAATCCCTAATTGATTCATAAAATTGGGAACCTAAACCTTTTCTAACAAGGTTCAACCCTAAGGTTATTGATCCCTAAGAACATCTAACAATTGGGGTTTCTCCCTACGATTATCCAAATCAACCGTACCTAAACCCATAAGCAAAAGTAAATCGAGTAGTAGCCCCCCTTACCTTATCAAATTGCAGCTTGAGTTCTTCGAGCGATATTCTTCGTTCTTCGTACCTTCAGAGCTCAGCTTCCCAAATATCCCAAATTCTGTGTTATCGTGAATAATGAGAAAATAACTTGAGTTCCAAAACATATCCTCATTCCTTTTGCACCCCCACTCTTTACTAACAACATCCAAGCCCAATAACTTAAAAACCCAATATTTCTTATTTCTTTTATTTTCTTCAAATATTCCAAAATAAATAATTCCTTTTTATTTTATTAATTCTGATAAAATAATTTCCCAATTAAATAAATCAAATAATTACAACTGGGGTGTTACAACTCTCCCCCACTAAAAGAGTTTTCGTCCTCGAAAACATACCTTAGACGAACAGTTCCGGATAAGCCTCTTTCATCTGGCTCTCTAGTTCCCAAGTGATATTTCCATCTGCTGGACCTCCCCAAGCAACCTTCACTAGTGCTATCTCTTTACCCCTTAACTGTTTCACTTCCCGATCTTCTATCCTCATAGGCAATGTTTCTACTGTCAGGTTATCTCTCACCTGCACATCATCTATTTGGATTACATGAGATGGGTCTGGAATGTATCTCCTCAACTGAGAAACATGGAAAACATCGTGCAAATTCGCAAGTCTCGGAGGTAAAGCAATACGATAAGCAACTTCTCCAACTCTCTACGTAATCTGAAACGGACCAATAAAACGCGGAGTCAACTTCTTAGATTTCAACGCTCGACCAATACCCGTCATCGGAGTAACTCTCATAAACACATGATCTCCAGCACTGAATTCTAAATTCTTCCTCCTCTTATCATGATAACTTTTCTGACGACTCTGAGAAGCTCTCATCTTCTCTTTAATCAATTTGATCTTTTCAGTAGTCTGCTGAACAATCTCCGGCCCAATTATTGAACTCTCTCCAGATTCATACCAACACAAAGGCGTTCTACACCGTCTACCATACAATGCCTCAAACGGAGCCATACCAATACTTGAATGGTAACTATTGTTATAAGTAAATTCAATCAATGACAAATAGCTATCCCAAGCTCCACCCTTCTCTAAAACACAAGCACGCAATAAATCTTCTAACGATTGAATCGTCCTCTCTGTCTGTCCATCAGTCTGAGGATGGTAAGCTGAACTCAACCTCAATTTAGTACCCAAAGCCTTCTGCAATCCTTCCCAAAATTTCGAAGTGAACCTCGGATCTCTATCTGACACAATACTAGAAGGAACTCCATGCAAACTCACTATTTTTTCAATGTACAACTGTGCCAATCTCTCCATTGAGTAATCCATTCGCACCGGTATAAAATGAGCAGACTTAGTCAGTCTATCCACAACAACCCATATCGCTTCACAATTCTTAGGAGTCCTCGGCAACCCGGATACAAAATCCATAGAAATACTATCCCACTTCCATTCTGGAATAAACATCGGTTGCATAAATCCAGACGGCTTCTGATGCTCAATCTTCGATTTCTGACAGATTAAACATGCATACACAAATTCAGCTATTTCCTTTTTCATTCCCGGCCACCAAAACAATTTCTTCAAATCATGATACATTTTCGTGGCACCTGGATGAATACTCATCCCACTGCGATGTCCTTCCTCTAATATACTCTTCTTAATTTCTGCGACATCAGGAACACAAACTCTATCGCCAAATCTCATAACATCATTTTCATCAATCCTAAACTCACCACCTTGACCTTGGTTGATCAATGTCAATTTATCAACTAAATTAACATCAGATTTCTGCCCGATCCTAATCTCTTCTAGAATACCACTAGTAAGTTTCAACATACCCAAACGAACACACTTCGGAGTACTTTCACAAATTAAACTCAAATCTCGGAATTGTTCAATTAAATCCAATTCACGAACCATCATCATAGACATGTGCAAGGATTTCCTGCTCAAAGCATCTGCAACTACATTTGCCTTACTAGGATGGTAATTCAAACCAAAATCATAATCTTTGAGAAATTCCAACCACCTTCTTTGCCTCATATTGAGCTCTTTCTGATCGAAAAGGTACTTCAAACTCTTATGATCACTATACACTTCAAATCTCGAACCATACAGATAATGTCTCCACAATTTCAAGACAAACACAACTGCTGCCAACTCTAAGTCATGAGTAGGATAGTTCCTTTCATGAACCTTCAACTGTCTCGAAGCATACGCAACTACCTGTTGATTCTGCATTAGAACACCACCTAATCCCATCAGAGATGCATCACAATAAACCACAAAAGATTCCGCCGGATTCGGCAAAATCAGAATAGGAGCACTAGTCAATCTCCGCTTCAATTCTTGGAAACCTTCCTCACAATCAGAATCCCAAATAAACGCTTGTCCTTTATGAGTCAACTTCGTCAACGGCAATGCTAACTTTGAGAATCCTTCGATAAACTTCCTGTAATAACCTGCAAGACCAAGAAAACTTCTGATTTCGGAAACAGTCTTCGGCGCTTCCCACTGAGATACTGCTTCTACCTTCGTAGGATCCACTGCAATACCATTCTTAGAAATCACATGTCCAAGAAAACTAACTTCATTCAGCCAGAACTCACATTTGGACAACTTTGCATACAACTTCTTATCTTTCAACAACTCTAACACAATTCTGAGATGTTTCGCATGCTCTTCGTCATTCTTTGAATAAATCAGAATGTCATCAATAAAAACCACAACAAACTTATCCAGATACGGATGAAATATCCTGTTCATATATTCCATGAAAACACCAGGTGCATTAGTAACTCCGAACGGCATAACAGAATATTCATAATGCCCATACCTCGTTCGAAAAGCAGTCTTTTGAATATCTTCCGCTTTCACACGAATCTGATGATATCCAGATCTCAAGTCAATCTTACTGAATACACTGGCTCCAATTAGCTGATCCATTAAATCATCAATCCTCGGTAAAGGATACCGATTTTTAATGGTTACTTTGTTCAATTGCCTGTAATCAACACACAGTCTCATAGAACCCTCCTTCTTCTTAACCAACAATACCGGAGCACCCCAAGGCGAAACACTTGGGCGAATAAACTTCTTCTCCAGTAGATCTTCCAACTGGCTCTTCAATTCAGCCAACTCAGACGCAGACATACGATATGGCGCCATCGACACCGGTCTCGTACCAGGAATCAAATCTATAGAGAATTACACTTCTCTCTCAGGAGGTAACTCACCAACATCATCAGGAAAGACTTCTGGAAAATCACACACCACTGGCAATTCATCACTCCTGACCTTTCCTGTTGCATCTAACGAAGCAAGTAACATAAACACATTAGCACCATCTTCCATTGCTTCTTGTACCTGCCTAGCAGTCATAGTCAAATTCTCGACACCAACTGCCTCTGGGAAAATCACCGACTTAGCAAAACAGTTCAGATGAACCCGGTTGAATTCCAACCAGTTCATCCCAAGGATAATATCAATTTGTTCAAGCGGTAGGCACACTAAATCCATACCGAAACTTCTACCAAAAATCTCAATAGGACAATTCCTACATACAAGTGAAGTTGTCACTGAACCCGATGCAGGAGTATCAACAACCATGCTACCTCGCATACCAGATATGTCCAGATTCAACCTCTCAGCACAATCCAAAGAAATGAAAGAACGAGTTGCACCAGTATCAATAATTGCAACTAAAGGTGTGCCATGAATAAAACACGTACCTTTAATCAATCGATCCTCTGGAGTAGTCTCAGATCCAGACAAAGCGAACACTTTTCCACCTGACTGATCCTTCTTAGGCTTAGGACACTGCTGACGAATGTGACCTTCTTCGCCACAATTGTAACAAGTAACAGACTTCCCTTTGCAATCAATAGACAAATGACCAGTCTTTCCACATTTATAACACTTCTTCTCATCACTCTTGCAATCTCGAATATGATGACCAAACTCACCACACCTGTAGCATATGATAAGAGCCTTAGAATCTCCCCCACTAGGCCTTTTCCATCCACCTGATTTCTGGTTATCTCTACCATATGGCTTGCCACGGTCCATATGTTGCTTTCCTCTTTTATCAACAGCCCCACGAGAGTGAGACGACCTATTCTTGGTAATATCTTCTTCCAAAATCCTGCTTCAATCCACCAGATCAGAAAATCTACGAATACGCTGGTACCTGATTCCCTGCTTAATCTCATCTCGGAGACCATTCTCAAATTTGATACATTTAGAGAATTCTCCAGCCTCATCATTGTTGTAGTGTGCATAATACTTTGCCAGCTCAGTGAACTTAGTAGCATACTCACTAACAGTCAGATTGCCCTGCTTAAGCTCCAAAAATTCAATTTCCTTTCTTCCCCGAACATCTTCAGGAAAGTACCTCCTCAGAAAAGCCCTTCTGAAGTTAGCCCAAGTCAGTGCCTCTCCATCCTGAACCATTTCAGTCCTTGTTGCAACCCACCAGTCGTCGGCCTCTTCTGCCAACATATGCGTACCATATCTGACTTTCAGATCTTCTGCACAATCAATCACACGGAAAATCCTTTCGATTTCCTTCAGCCACTTCTGAGCACCTTCAGGGTCATGTGTACCTTTGAACAACGGAGGATTGTTCCTTTGGAAATTCCCTAATTGCCTATCAGCACCAATCACGCCTCCACTTGGATTTCCAGCAAGTACACCAGCTAACATCCCCAAAGCCTCAGCGAGTGCAGCATCATTTCAACCGTTACCTCTTCCAGCCATATTCCTGAGAATTAAAACATACTCCTCATTAGAATACAGTATCGACAGTGTTACCTTACACTAATCGCATACAAAAGGGATGACTGACTCAAGACTCTGGTCGCAACGACCGACTATGCTCTGATACCACTATTGTAACACCCTCTAAAACCCCGAACAAAATTTCGCAAATAATTAAAATCATATTTTCAGAGTACATGTATTAACGAGGATGTCACAATTCTCTTTTAATAAAAACAAGTTTCTGTCATGCATAACATAGAAGCAACTCATACATGTTTACACAGCGGAATAATTTAATTAACAAAACCAATGTTATAATATTTTCAAAATCATCAGGGATTAACACCTGGAATATATCAACATCATATTATAACAAACATAAGGAAATAAACGAGTCTGACTAAAGCAGCTCAACAAACAAACGTTCCCGGAGTTACAACTATCAGAGCATGACCCGGACAATACTTAAACAGAAATAAACTAGAAACAACAAGCCTTCGCCAAGCACCTGAACGAAGCTCCTCAATCTGAAATATTCAACAGTAAGGGTGAGCATCTCAACTATACATTTGATTATACATTCATAACAATCAATTCAGAAAACCATAAGCATCACCCAAACAGTTAGCATGTTTCATAGTTTTACGAAAACCTTTACAATTCATATATTCATAATATATCACTTTTCATACTTATAATTAACATCAAACATCATTAACAATTTAGCAGCAATACATGCATACAATCAATTAAATACAACATTGTAAAATCATCCATTCACGTTATATTCAATATAATGCAACACACCCATGCATGTGGTACCATTTTACCGCCCCATTATATCTCGGGTCACGGACAACTCACCGTTCCATTATATCGCGGACACGGCTACCACCTCAACGTTCCATTAAATCGCGGACACGTATATTGGCCACCATGTTAATTCCACACAATGGGAATTAACAAATGCAACATGATATGTAAAGTATGTAACACTCAGCATACTATTAACATCAATCAACATATCATGCAACATCAACAGCATCAATTATAACAGGATATGGATAGCATGTAATCACTCAGCATACTATTAAACATCAATCATACCAAGTTATATCATAATTCATGCTTGATATCATCATCTAAAAGCATGACAATAAAATCTACGTAGTGTTGGTATCATAATATTCAAACGTTATTCGATACAAGCATCAATCAACACTAGGAAATCAATCAACAGCATATTCAAAACATATCAAACACTGCACATCAAACATGATCAATCCCGTACATAACATCATGCTCAGAAAATAAAATTCAGAAACCAACACAGGAGATTTAACACGGGTGCCCGTGTAAATCAACACTGCCCGTGTGGAAATGTGTCCAGAAAACACGTTATTTTGCCAATACAGGGGATCAACACGGGTGCCCGTGTGAATCAACACGGCCCGTGTTGAAATGTGTCTGGAAACACATTTTTTTGGCAACACAGTGGATCAACACGGGTGCCCGTGTGAAACAACACGGCCCGTGTTGATGAGTGCGAGTCAGATTTTTCCTGAACTTGCAGCAGCTCAGAACAGCAGCCAAACGCGAAAACTACCAGCCAAAACGCGCATTTCGGTACCTAACGACATCGATTTTGTATAACTCAAAACAACACATCAATTTCATAATTACCAACAATTATCGTAGTAACCTTAAAAGTGATTATTCGTCCTTTTGGGGAAATCTGATAACATCAAGGTTATCCCTAGAACACCTAAGGTAAATTCACGATCATACAATATACTCCAAATTCACCATTAGGAACCTAAAATCCCTAATTGATTCATAAAATTGGGAACCTAAACCTTTTCTAACAAGGTTCAACCCTAAGGTTATTGATCCCTAAGAACATCTAACAATTGGGGTTTCTCCCTACGATTATCCAAATCAACCGTACCTAAACCCATAAGCAAAAGTAAATCGAGTAGTAGCCCCCCTTACCTTATCAAATTGCAGCTTGAGTTCTTCGAGCGATATTCTTCATTCTTCGTACCTTCAGAGCTCAGCTTCCCAAATATCCCAAATTCTGTGTTATCGTGAATAATGAGAAAATAACTTGAGTTCCAAAACATATCCTCATTCCTTTTGCACCCCCACTCTTTACTAACAACATCCAAGCCCAATAACTTAAAAACCCAATATTTCTTATTTCTTTTATTTTCTTCAAATATTCCAAAATAAATAATTCCTTTTTATTTTATTAATTCTGATAAAATAATTTCCCAATTAAATAAATCAAATAATTACAACTGGGGTGTTACAGAGGTCCTCCAGCCCGAGCGCGCCTAACAGCCCATTGAGCCCCTGTAGTAAAGCCCAACCCAAATTTGTCAGTTTTGTGAGTGAAATCAGGGAGCTGATCCCAATTGGCACACCCACCTTCTTCAACCACGGCCCTAGCGTCCTTGAGGGAAGCCATCTTCAGAGGAGGTTTGCTGCTAATAGTAGTTTCAGTTGATGCCAAGATCTGAGGGACCTCTTCGATGTTATGACAAGGAGTTTCTATGAATTCCCCTTCCATCTCTACGTAGCGGAAGGAATTGAGGTGGCTCACCATATACTCCTCTTCACCTTGCACAGTGACAATCTTCCCTTTTACCGGATACTTCAACATTTGGTGCAGTGTGGAAGTAACTGCCCCAGCCTCATGGATCCAAGGACGACCCAACAAACAAGAATACAATGGCCTGATGTCCATCACATAGAAGGTGGACCCAAAAGTATGAGAACCCACTTTGACAGGGATGTCCACCTCCCAATGCACCATTCTCTTCGATCCGTCAAAAGCCCTTGCCACAATGTTACTAGGCTTTAACGTCAAACCCTCGCAATCCAGCCGATCCAACGCCTTCTTAGGAAAGACATTCAGTGAAGACCCAGTATCTACCAGCACATGAGCCATAGTGGTGCCCCTGCATTGAATCGAGATATGCAGAGCATCATTATGCTTCCTTCCCTTTGGTGTCAAGTCTGCATCTGAAAAAGCCAGCCCATTATCAGCAGTCAGGCTGGCCACACAATCTTTGAACTGATCAGCTGAAGTTTCCTGCGGCACATACGCAGTCTTGAGGAGTGCAATCAAAGCCTTCGCATGGGCCTTGGAGCACAACAACAGGGATAACATGGATATCTTTGAGGGGGTCTGCCCCAGCTGCTCGACCATATTGTATTCGCTCTTCTTAATTATTTTTAGTATTTCCTCTATCTCTTGCTTAGAGGCTTCCACAATAATTTTTCTAGGCGCCTCCATCCGGGCAGGCTCACCTATAATTTCTTTGCCACGGGTATCAGACGATTTGCTGACAGGGGTAGTAACTGGAGTAAGAACAGGAGCAGTAGTGGATGCAATAACAGGAACAACAGATGGGATGACAATAGGCTTGTTGACAGTCTTAGGGGAAATCTCGGGAGAGAAGACCCTTCCACTTCGGGTAACTTTGCTGGTTCCGAAAATGTTACTAACATCAGAATCAACCTCTTCATCTTTCAGATCTTGTTTGATGCCATGATAGTACACATCGGCACCATAATTCTAGGGGACAACGCTGTCCGAGACATACGAGACAGGACCAAGAACAATGATTATTAGCGGAGCAATTCTTGGAGCAGATGTAATCCTAACAGGCCTTCTCGAGGAAACCTTGGAAGGATTGGCCGAAATGGTTATAATGGCAATGTCTTCAGATGGAACAACAGGACCCAAAGTTTTTTCGAACAAAATTTCTTTGCTGTCCTTCAAGCGTTGAACACCTAACTTCAACAAATGGCAACCAGAAGGTAGAAACGAACACATGTGGCAACCTTCACCACAACCCGGAAATAAACCGGCCAACAGAAAATTCTTCTTCACAGTCATGAGAGGAGTAGAAACTTCATCCACAGAGGTAACGAACAAATCAATATTAACAACATTAATTCCACGACCGTGTTTAGGCATGGGAGCAGTTATGACATTGGGCTTCTCCGGAGCATCGAACTCAATTTCCTCGGCTTCAATCAGATCTTGTACCTTATTCCTTAGAGCCCAACAGTCATTAGTATCGTGGCCAAGACTCTCAGAATGATAGGCACACCGAGCATTTGGATTATATCGGGGAGATGTAGTATTTGGATTCTTGGGAGTCTCTTTCAAGGTTGCCAAGTTGGATCTCAACAGATGAGGTAGAACTTCAGCCAATGTCATGTTGATTCAGGTAAACTTTCGTTGTGGTCTTTCCACCCTTTGTTGATTGTTGCATTGTGGAACAACTGCAGGCCTAGGTATCATTACGGCACTTACTATTTGACGATGTTCAACCCTGTTTTGGCCCCTCGGGCTATAAATGGCGTTGGCCTCCTTCTTACCAGCAAAAGGCTTCTTTACCGAACTCAAAGAGGCATCCTTCTGTATCTTACCGCTCCGAATCCCAGCTTCCACTCTTTCTCCAGTTAGAATCAGCTCGATGAAACCAGCTGACGAGCTTCCGATCAAATGATTGAAAAATGGACCAGATAGCATCCCCAGAAACATATGAACCAACTCCCTATCAGACAATGGGGGTTGAACTCTTCCAGCCAAGTCTCTTCATTTCTGTGCATAGTCTTTAAAGCCTTCACTTGCACCCTTGGACATACTCTGGAGTTGAGTACGAGTAGGAGCAAGGTCGAAATCATACTGATACTGCTTGTAGAAAGCAGCAACCATATCTTCCCAATTTTAGACATTGGCTCCCTCCAGTTGGTAGAACCATTCAAGTTGAGTCCCTGATAGACTATCTTGAAAGAAATGAACCTACATATTTCTATCAGCGGTGTGGGGCTGGATCTTTCTGACATAAGAGCGGAGATGGAGCTTTGGGAAGGACACCCCATCATAGTTAGCAAGAACTGGAGCTTTGAACTTCTGCGGGATGACCACTCCCGACACCAACCCCAATTCTTCGAAATCCAGTCTAGGTATCCTCTGAACTTCCATGGCACTCAAACGATATTCCAACTACTTGTATCTATCCTCAGCAGGAGGATATTGCTCATTATTGTAGTCAGTATCATTTTCAAAAACTGTAGGACTCAGATCCTTCTCTTCTTTCTGATTCTCCCCTTCCTTGGATGAAGAGGTCAGATCGACTTATCGCTTCAACTGCTCTCTAAACCTTCTGCCCATTTTTAGAATACCGGCAGCCTTCTTCTTTTTATTTTTCTCTTTCAGGATGAGGGCTTTTAGGTCCTCCTGTCCTTTTTCCAGACTTATGAACATTTGTTGGAACTGGGCGTTCTGTGCCTGAAGGTCCTTGATGGTTTATTCGGAAGACATTTCTGCTGAAATAAACAGCGAAGAAGATGAGAAACCTGTAATGGCACCTGTACATGCAATGTTATGAATGGGATGCGCATGCAATTATTTCAAAGACTTTGGGAAATTTAAATTTGCAAACCAAAATAAACAAATATTTTATTAGATGAATTTGAAGTTCAAATGCCTTTTAGGCGTTATAATTGAAAATAAATTTAAAACTAGAAAAGAAATCAAAATTCCCATGGATGCTTCCTCTTTGTGCTGAGATAGTCATTGAGTCCTCTTTCCTCAGGGAGCTGCTTTGTGAGCTCTGTGATACGGTGGGAGAACTGACTTGAGGTTTTGCGTTTGTTTTCGCAAATGTTTCGGTTGAGCAAGAGTCGCCACCGACTTTTTATTTTATCCTAAGGAAAGGTTAAAAAGCACAGCAAAAACCTTTGAGATGTTTTCTTGGGTTCGGGGAGTAGATTATAGAAAGGAAATGTATTAGCACCCTTTCTATCCATGGTTATCCATGGGCTCTTAGTTACTTGCTTAGATCACTTGCCTTTTATTTTCAATTGTTTTAAATGGTGCTTGTGTGTGGGTTTGAAAAATGTTTTGAAAAGAAGCCGATGTGGTGGCAACCTTTGTAATGATCCATGTGGGGATGTATACAAAGGTATATATCTTTTGAAAAGGTTTTCAATTGTTTTTGAAAGTTGTTTTGAAAGTGTTGTGAGGTGTGGATTTAGAAAATAGGCAAGTGTTTTAGTTTGCAAGTTTTGATTCAAGTAACTAAGAGGTTATCTACTCCTAAATTTCTCAAAAGATTATTGCTATGTTTTAACCCTTTTAACAAGTTTGTTCCACCATTGCATTTGGTGGACAATCTCATGTTAGGATGTGAAAGGGACAGGCGCGGGTCATCGTTTAGGCCATATTGCAATGGTGCCAAGTATCTTTGGGCATTTTCTTTAAGGGACTTGATCATTTGTTTGGCAATATTTTGAAAATATTATCGAGGGACTATGATCATTCAATTTGTTTGTTTTGCCCAAAGAGACCTAACATACAATATTGCCCAATTTTGAAAGGCAACAAGTGGAATACCCTAGGGGGTGCAAGTGTGATTTGTGTGTTCATTTTCATGCTTGTTTGTCTTGAGATTAGGTCATAACTATTTTGTCGTTTTTTCGCATACAAACCCTAATTCTAACATGGTATAATTAGAAAGCAATAAAGTGCGAAAATAAATTTACTAGCTATTACAAAACCAAATATGGGAAGGGGGGTACAAATGTTCAAATGGGGATTTTGACAAGGAATTTAAACCCTAAGCTATTACATCAATATTGAATATTTACAAGATGATTAATTTGCATAGATTAAATAAAATAAAACAAATATGCAAGAATGCAAAAAGAATTTTTATATGTATGAAAAAAAGAATTATTTATGTAAGAATAAAAAAGAAAATAAAAAAAGTATCATTTTTTTTGGAGTTTTTCATATTTAGGGCAAAACCCTAATTCTATTAAATAAAATGTATTATTATTTAATTTAATACAAGTATTTATTTATTATGTACAAAAATAAAATAAAATGAAGTATGTTTATAAAAAGTATTTTTTATGTCAAATATTAATAAAAATGAAAAATATAGGCATTTTTGTATTCTAACCTAATTATACTAATAAATATATATATATATATATATATATATATATATATATATATATATATATATATATATATATATATATATATATATATATATATATATATATATATATATATATATATATATATATATATATATATATATATATATATATATATATATATATATATATATATATATATATATATATATATATATATATATATATATATATATATATATATATGTATTAAGTCCTAAATATATATTATATATAAAAATAATAATATTTAATATTAAATAAAAAAAAGTATTTTTCTATAAATTTTTTTCAGAAAGTTAAACAAAAATAAAAGTGTATAAAAATGCATTGGCACTATTTTTTAGTATTTTAAACAAAATATGTATATTTATCTATTTATGTATAAACTAAAAGAAAACTAAATAAATGCCTAACAAAATCAAAAATGGTGAGAAAAAATATTTTTATATTTTTAATGTCATGAGAAAAAAATAAATAAGTCAATCAAAAAAGGAAAAAGTCAAAAAGTCAAAGAAATAAGCAAAATGGGCTCAGGGGGTTCAGAAGCAATTATGTGGTGCAAATAAGAAAAATATTCCAGGCCCAGCCCAGAACCAGTCATCTTCAACCTCTGAACAACATCATTCAAGCAAGCACGCGTTTTTTATCTCTTGATTCCTGGACTTTCAAGCAAAACTCATAACATGAAAAGTATAGAGCATGAGAAGACGAATTCAACCATGTAAAGAACTTGACTTAACTCTCTAAGATGAGGGAGAATTTATTCTCCCCCAATTTCTGACCTAACTTTTCATCAATATTCAGAACCAAAATTCTCTAAGCATACATAATATAAATGAAATCTAATCATATGGGCATGTTCAGGGCTATGATTGTGACATGTTTCCTTCACAAACCTAAAGCTAACAATGCCTATACTGAGAGATAGAACTTCATGAAGATACCTGTTCAGTTGGAATCGTGCTTTGCAATGGAGGAGTTTTCAGAGCAAGATGATGATTTGTATAGCTTCCTTGAAGTGTGAGGATGCTATTCCAAGTTCTACTTTGTCTTGAAACTCCCTGAATCGTGCTAGAGAACTTCAACTGCAAAACAGAAAAATAAAAATGGTGAAGTGGCTTGGAGGTGTTACAGATCGTGCTTTAGCTTTTGGATAGCTTGCATAGGTGGTAAGGAAGGTATGTGAACTGGTTTGGGCAAGAATGCTTGAAAGATTGAGAGTTGGAACTCAATCTGCAGAGGTTGCTCTGTTTGAGCAGTTTCAAGATGATTCTGAGTTTTGGGAGGGATGAGAGGTGTTAGGGTCGTGCAATAGTTTGGTTATGATCTTTGGAATGTGTTTGATAACTTTGTCTAAGTGTTTGTAAGCTGGTTTTCAAGTTGTTACAAGTTATGCCATGTTTCTTCTATGTGAAGCAAGAAAATGCCAACTTTTCCCTAGGCTTGTACAGGCCCCTCAAAATGTGCTGCATCTTTTAGTCTTGATCAGTGTGTTATGTCCATGAATCTTATGTCCAAAGATATGCATTGTACCTCTTGATCTTCAAACTTGACATAAAGTTCTATTTGCAAAAATGGATAAATCACTTTTTCCAATTAAGGCTTAATTCCTTGTGTAATGACTATATGAACAAAACAAAGCTAAAACACAATGGATTGGCATTTAATTATTGAGTAAGAAAAGGATTAGAGGCCTGTAACTAGCTTGCCCATGCTGATTTGAAAAATTGCAAAGTGTATGAACATGTACATGGCCATGAATCAAAGTGACTTTTGCCCATTTTGCAAAATTCGATTATCCCTAACCATGAGGTTGTTTGAGAAGTTCTTGGACATTTTGGAAAGCTTGGAATGTATACTACAATCCATCTTTGAAATGAAATTTGAAATTCCAAGTGGAAGTGTATGGAAAATGGCCTTGAAGTAGGGTAGAAAACCTTGTCAAAAAAGTCAAATTTTCACTAAGTTATGAATGGTTTAGTGCCCTTATTCAAAAATTTGTAACTTGAGATACAAGCCTCAAATTGGAAAACTTTGTGAATCAAAGTTGTAGATTATGTAACAAGCTACAACTTTCATGTTTTGACTTTTGTTTGAATCCAAATGAATCTTGGTGAGAAAGTGGGGCAAAGTTGGGAAAAAACTAGGGTTTTCCATAACTTAGAAAAATTCTAAGTTATGAAAAATTCCATTTCAAACCCTAATTTGCATTTCTTGGTTTCTTGGTGAACAAGTTTCATGATTTGGCATGTTTTGATGAAAAATGAATCTTGACTCTTGATTTTGACCAAAAAGTCAAAGTTTGACTTTTCTGTATACAGTCAAAATTAATCAATTGACTGGGAAATTCAACTATCAATCTTGTGTACTTGGGATCTTTTGAGTTTGTTGAGCATGTCAAGATAATTCCATGGGGTCCTTGAGTCCATATGTGAGCTTGGTTTGCCATTGGCTAGGTCAAACAGTCAAAAATTACCCTTGTGCAGTCAAAACCCTAAAAAATGACCATTTTGCCCTTTGGATGATCTGATCAAATTTCTTGTGGAATTGTGATCCAAACTTGATCAAATGGTCCATATGAGTTCATAATGTTGATGTGGGTCAAAAATCATGAGGTTTGACTTTTAATTGACCATAGTTGACTTTTTCCCCAATACAGTTGATTTCTAGGTCAACTGTCCAATTGATTGGGCAAAACTTGGAATCAAGACTTGAAACTTGGTATGGATAAACTTGGGAGTCCAATATGAAGCATGAAAGTCATCTTAGGAATTTTAGGTCAAAACATCTTTGTTCAACCACAAACCCTAATTTGGTTTAACAGTGCAAGGAGAAGTCTTGAGCAGAGGAAACCCTAACTGGATCTTGATCTTCAAAGGTCTTGTGATGAGAAAATGTTGAGGAAATGGGAGGGCAAATTTTGGGGTACAACAGTTGCCCCTGTTCAATCTTCTTGAACCTGAAGAGTTAGATTGGCAAGTTTGCCTTTCGCGACTAGAGGGTAAAAGGTGATTGGACACTAGAGTGCCCGGAAATTTGCACTCGCATGTTGGAGTCTCAACAATGTGATGTCGGGAATGGGCTTACAGATGCCATTTGGCAGTGGTGGATATGGAGATGGGCTTATAGATTCCATCTGGAGATGTGACAGAACCTTGTCGGGAATGGGCTTATAGATGCCATTTGGAGGTGTTGATCGCATAAGAGATTCCTTAGCGAGAACTTGTGTAATTGAGAAAGATAAATGTTTTCCTGGATTGTTACAGGTGTTTGATCTTCAATCTCTTCATGCAGACATGCCCTGGCTAGATACAGGTGTCGAATCTACAGTCGGTTTCTTACATATATGCCCTGGCTGGATACAGGAATCGAATATGGAAATCTTCAGACGTGTCCTGTCTAGATACATGAATCGAGTCTGGAAATGGTCGTCAACAGATATGCCCTGGCTGGATACAGGAATCAAATCTTAGAACTCTTCAGACGTGCCCTGGCTAGATACAGGAATCGAGTCTGGAAGTGTGGTCAACAGATATGCCCTGGCTGGATACAGGAGTCGAATCTTGGAATTGTCGTAGTTAATAGATGTGCCCTGGCTGGATACAGGAATCGAATCTTTGAACTCTTCAGACGTGCCCTGGCTAGATACAGGAATCGAGTCTGGAAACTGATCACTCTCAGATGTGCCCTGGCTAGATACAGGTATCGAATCTGGAACTGTGACAGTTGAAGGTAGTTGTCTTTGGGATTGTCTTTTTCCCTGAAAAGGAAAAAACATAAGTTGTATGCAATGTCATGATGTATGACATGCATGATGTCATGATGTTCAACATGAAGTAGTGTTGTATGCCTTTTATCATGTATGTAAGCAAGATGTATGAAAATGTGAAATGTTCTATGAATGTAATTTCTCCTTAGGAAAATAAATCCTTGACGACCAGCCGGGGAATTGCTCCGTGGAAGAGATACTTTGCTGAAGTTTCGATGAGAGGCCTGCTGGGGACTTTAATGATGGATTCCGCTGGGGATAAAGACGATAAACTCAGCTGGGGAACACCATAGATAAACTCCGCTGGGGAATACCAGAGATAGACTCCGCCGGAGATAGAAAGAACTTTGCCGAAGGCGATCTTCCGTGGCAATTAGCTAAGGATAACCCAGTTATAAGTCCTTGTGAGGAAATAACTCTGAATAAAACTCGGGAGAGACGTCCGTACCCTGTAGGGAACAAGCTTCCAGAATCTACTGGGGATGAGCCTTAAGACCTGCCGGGGGATGTTGTTCCTTTTCAGGATTGACGGGGAATCAAACTCCATTTGGGGAAAGTATTACTGAATCTTGTCTTACTCTGCGGGGCGTTGAGATGATTTGGTCACATTCTTCAGTTGAATCTACCTTGGTACCTTGGTACCTTGGCGGACAAAGCAACCAGACTGCATCAGACAACTTCACATTTGCCCCTGTTTCTGATGTCACCTGTAATTGATCTTTTGTTTTATATGCAAATATTTATGAATCAGCAATTTAATGTCAAATGCATATATCAAAAATGAACATTGGACGTTCTTCGCAAAACAAAACAGAAAAAGGAAAAAACAATGGCAATTTGTATGGACAAGTGAATTTGTATTGATTTGATCTTTGCCTGTGAATAGGCGTTTTTGTACAAGAGGCTGACATCCTAGTAAGAGGACGCCGCCAAAAAATATAGAGTTTACAATTTTTGAAAAGAAAACAAAACAGCTATGTGAACAATCCCACTGGGTTACAACTCTGCTATCGCCTTTATGTCTCCAAGCGTCTCATCGCTTTGCTGCCTAGTTGAAAATGAAGCTGATTGGTCGATGCCAAAATCTGAGCCAGATAGTTGATGCCGAATTCCGGATGCAAAGTGATCCAATGAGACATAGTGTTACGCTTTATCCCTAACTTTTGCCTGGACCGCCCTTTCGGATTTTCAGTCCACCGGGATACCCATTTTTGCCCAAGCCGCCTTTTCAGGTTTTCGACTTGCCGGGTGTACAGATCTTTATTCATTTCATCCCTTATTTTTGCCCGAACCCTTTTGGTTCGCCGGGAAGCCCTTATTTTTGCCTAGGTATGTCAACCTAGCGGGTCTTTTATTTATGCGTAGTATTTTTTCACTATGTCTGCATTGGCGGGGTGAGGAAGGTCGTCACCATCCATGGTGGTTAGGATCATGGCTCCTCCTGAGAACACATGCTTAACCACAAATGGCCCTTCGTATGTAGGGGTCCATTTGCCCCGGGGATCACTTTGAGGAAGGATGATGCGTTTGATTACCAGGTCCCCAACTTGATACTCTTGTGGTCTGACTTTCTTGTTAAATGCCCTGATCATGCATTTTTGATACGTCTGACTATGACAGATAGCGGTGAGCCTCTTTTCGTCAATCAGATTTAATTGATCAAGTCGAGTCTGGATCCAGTCATCTTCACTCAAGTCTGCATCCTTCATTATCCGGAGAGAGGGTATCTGGACTTCAATTGGCAAGACTGCCTCCATGCCATAGACCAAGGAGAAAGGAGTTTCCCCGATTGACGTCCTTGCTGAGGTACGGTACCCATGAAGAGCGAACGGTAACATCTCGTGCCAATCTTTATAGGTCACTGTCATCTTCTGCACAATTTTCTTGATATTTTTATTAGCTGCCTCTACAGCCCCATTCATCTTCGGCCGGTAGGGAGAAGAATTGTGGTGCTGTATCTTGAATTGTTCACAGAGTTCAGTGATCATCTTGTTATTGAGATTGGTACCATTGTCCGTAATGATTCTTTCTGGGACGCCGTACCGACAGATCAGATTATGCCGGATGAAACGTGCCACGACGCTCTTGGTTACTGTGGCGTAGGAAGCTGCCTCAACCCACTTCGTGAAGTAATCGATCGCCACTAAGATGAAGCGATTCCCATTGGATGCCGTCGGTCGGATCTCACCGATCATATCAATCCCCCACATTGCAAAAGGCCAAGGTGCCGTCAGGACGTTCATAGGAACTAGAGGAATATGCACCTTGTCAGCATAGATCTGGCATTTGTGACAAGTTCGGGAGTGTTGGTAACAATCAGCTTCCATTGTGGACCAGAAATATCCTGCCCGAAGGATTTTCTTAGCCATGGTGTGTCCACTGGAATGTGTTCCAAATGTACCTTCATGCAATTCTATCATGATCTTCTCTGCTTCAGCCTTATCCACACAACGTAGTAGAGTCGAATCATGATTCCGTTTGTAGAGAATGCCGTTGCTGAGGAAGAATTTTGCTGTAAACCTCCTCATGAACTTCTTGTCATTGACAGATGCACCTTCAGGGTATTCCTGAGCTTCCAAGTACCTCTTCACCTCATGATACCAAGGTTTTTCAGTCACCTTCTCGGCCTCGAGATCGCAGCAGTATGCCGGTTCATCCAACTTCCAGATAATGATCCGGGGAGCCTCATTGTCCCATTTAACTTTGAACATTGAAGACATCGTAGCTAGTGCGTCCGCTAGCTGATTCTCCTCTCTTGGGAAGTGCTCAAAAGTTATTTCCTCAAAGTGGGGAAGCAAGGTTGATACATACTCCTTGTAAGGAATAAGATTTGGGTGTTTCGTATCCCACTCGCCTTTGATCTGATTGATCATGAGAGCAGAATCTCCAAAGACACTCAGAAATTTGATCCTTAAGTCGATTGCAGCTTGTAAACCCATGATACATGCCTCATATTCTGCCATGTTGTTGGTGCAGTTGAAACATAATCGGGCGGTGAGTGGAGTATGAGTTCCTTTGGGAGATATGATTACAGCGCCGACGCCTTTACCCAAAGTATTGGAGGCTCCATCAAAATGCATAGACCATCGGGATCCTTCCTCAGGTCCTTCATCCGGTCCAGGTACTTCACATTCAATTACCACCATGATGTCTTCGTCTGGAAAATCAAAGTTCAATGATTGGTAATCGTCCATAGGTTGGTGCGCCAAATGATCCGCCAGTACACTTCCTTTGATCGCTTTCTGAGTTGTATACTGGATGTCATATTCTGTCAAGATCATTTTCCATCTCGCTATTCTTCCAGACAGAGCGGGCTTTTCAAATATGTACTTGATGGGATCCATCTTTGAAATCAATAGAGTAGTGTGAGTCAGCATATACTGTCTCAGCCGGCGAGCAGCCCATACTAGAGCGCATCAAGTTTTCTCAAGCAGTGAGTAACGAGACTCACAGTCGGTAAACTTTTTGCTCAAGTAATAAATAGCGTGCTCTTTTCGGCCAGACTCGTCATGCTGCCCCAGCACACACCCCATTGAATTGTCAAGTACTGTTAAGTATAGTATCAGAGGTCTTCCTTCCACTGGTGGCATAAGAATGGGCGGCTCTTGGAGATATTCCTTTATCTTTTCAAAGGCGGCCTGACATTCATCGTTCCAGCGTACTACTTGATCTTTCTTCAGTAATTTGAAGATTGGCTCACAAGTAGCAGTCAGATGTGAGATGAATCGGGAAATGTAATTCAGTCGTCCCAGGAAGCCTCTGACTTCTTTCTCTGTCTTTGGAGTCGGCATCTCTTGTATGGCTTTTACCTTGGCAGGGTCCACCTGAATACCTTTATCACTTACAATGAAACCTAGCAATTTTCCGGATCTTACCCCAAAGGTGCATTTATTGGGATTCAACCTCAGCTTGTATAACTTTAGTCGGTCAAACAGCTTCCTCAGATGATCAAGGTGCTCCTCCTCAGTTTGAGACCTTGCAATCATGTCATCAACGTATACCTCAATTTCATGATGGATCATATCATGAAATAAAGCAACCATGGCACGTTGATAAGTTGCCCCAGCATTTTTCAATCCGAATGGCATGACCTTGTAGCAGAAGGTGCCCCACTGAGTCACAAAGGTAGTCTTTTCCATATCCTCCGGAGCCATCTTGATCTGATTATACCCTGAAAAACCATCCATGAAGGAGAACACCTTATGTTGAGCAGTATTGTCGACAAGAACGTCGATGTGAGGTAAGGGGAAGTCATCCTTGGGGCTTGCCCTGTTCAAATCCCTGTAGTCGACACACATCCTGACTTTACCGTCCTTCTTCGGTACTGGCACCACATTAGCAACCCACTGAGGGTAAGAGGTCACTGCTAGAAACCCGGCATCAAATTGCTTCATTACCTCAGCCTTGATCTTTTCGGACATCTCTGGGCGCATACGGCGGACTTTTTGCTTTACCGGAGGGCAATCTTCCTTGGTTGGCAGGTGGTGAACTACAATGTCGGCATCCAAACCAGGCATGTCTTCATAGGACCAAGCAAATATCTCCATGTAATCACGTAGCATCTGGATCAATCGTTGCTTCACGCTGAGCTCTAGATTAGCCCCAATCTTGACCTCTTTCCTATCTGTCTCAGTACCCAGGTTAACTGTTTCTACCGGCTCTTCATGTGGTTGAATAGCCCTCTCTTCCTGGAGTAACAGTCTTGCGAGTTCACCAGGCACTTCGCAATCATCCTCACCCTCGTCTTCGGCCAAGTTGATCGGATTCTCGAAGTCATAACTGGCGGTAGCAGAGCTGTTACCAGTGAGATCCAGAGTGGATTGAAACCTGTATAAGTGAGTGTGTGTAAATATAGCTGTTTTGCAATATATATAACACAGAAAGAAAAAGAGCACAAGATTTGAAATGCAACAAATTTCCAATGTTTTGATTGATGATATATGGAAATGTCATACAAAAAGCCCTCACAAATGGAGCTACGATGCCCCGGGTAGGACACCGAGCCAACAAAGTTTTAACATATTGTTTGTTACAAATTGGAAATCAAAAGAAATTAATTACTGCGTGACAAATGTGATAGGTGTAAAATCCTTTGCCGTCCAGTTGCTCGGTCCGTTGCTGGTAGTCGGGTAGATCCAACTGTCAAACTCTGCTTCTTCTACATCCTCCTCAATAGCATTCACCCTTGGGTTGGAGATAAATACCGGAGCCTTTTTGATCTTTTCCTTGCGCACAGCCCTCTGAGCCTCTGCAGTAAAGCCCAACCCAAACTTGTCCTTCTTTTGAGTGAAGTCAGGAAGCTGACCCCAGTTTGCACAATTGCCTTTCTCGATTACAGCCCGAGCATCTTTCAAGGACGCCATCTTCAACGGAAAATCTTCTTCAATCACTGCCTCAGTCGATGCCAACACTGGAGGTACTTCCTCAAAATGCTGAAAGGGGGTTTCAATAAACTCCCCGTCCATCTCGATATACCAGAATGAATTCAAGTGACTAACCATGTATTCCTCCTCACCCTGCACAGTAACAATCTTCCCTTTGACAGGGTATTTGAGCTTTTGGTGTAGAGTGGAAGTTACTGCCCCAGCTTTGTGAATCCAGGGTCGACCCAACAAGCAGGAGTAAGATGGACGAATATCCATTACATAGAACGTTGAGTTGAAGACTTGGGAACCCACACGAATGGGGATGTCTACTTCACCGTGCACCATCCTCTTAGAACTGTCGAAGGCTCTAACAATGATGTTACTGGGTTTCAACTCCAGGTCCTCACAATCTAAGCGATCCAATGCTTTCTTGGGCAAAACATTCAGGGAAGAGCCGGTATCCACTAACACGTGTGCGAGAGTAGTGCCCCTGCATTCTATGGAAACATGCAGGGCATCATTGTGATTTTTCCCTTTGGCGGTAAGGTCAGCATCCGAGAACCCTAAGCCATTGTCAGCCGTCAAATTAGCCAAACAGTCGGTGAATTGATCGGCGGAGGTCTCTTGCGGCACATGGGCCGTTTTCAGAAATGAAATCAGGGCTTTTGCATGGGCCTCTGAGCATAGCAGCAATGATAACATAGAGATTTTGGAGGGAGTATGCCCCAACTGTTCAACAACATTAAAATCACTCTTTTTGATAATTTTAAGAATTTCCTCCATTTCTTATTGGGAGGCTTCCACAGCAGTCTTCTTTGGTGCCTCCGTCCTGGCAGGCAAATCGGTAGCAACTTCTTTGCCCCGAGTACCAGAGGACTCGGAGGCAGTAGTAGACACAGGAACTTGAATTGGAACATGCACACTTGCGGGTGTGATGGTGAGAGGTTTTCGGATAACTAGCGGTGCAATGTCAGGCGAGAAGAGCCTGCCACTGCGGGTAATCTTTGCGGGACCAGTGATGTTACTGATACTGGTATTGGTGTTGAACTCCTGCTTCACCCCAAGCACATATACGTCGTCTCCATAATGCCATGGAACAGCTTTATCAGACTCATACGGGAGAGGCCCCGGGACAGTGATAGTGATGGGTGCAATAGACATAATTTGGACGGGTTTCTTTACGGGAGCTTTGGCAGGATTGTAAATTGTGACAACAGATATTTCTTCAATGGAAACAGATGGAACGACAGTTTTCTTGAACAAAATTTCCTTGCTATCCATCAGGCCTTGGATGCCTGATTTCAGCAGTGGACAACCGGTAGGGATAACAGCACACAGGAGGCAACCCTTACTACAACCCGGAAATAAACCGGCTAGTAGCAAGTTCCTCTTAACAGTCAAAAGAGGGGTAACAACTTCATTCACAGAAACAGCATACAATTCTTCCTCAATGGCATTTACTCTATGCTGGGGCATAGGAGCAGTTACAACATTCGGTCTCTCAGGCGCTTCAAACTGAATTTCCTTTGCGTTGATAAGATCTTGCACTTTGTTTCTCAAGGCCCAGCAATCATCAGTAGTGTGCCCGGGACTATCAGAATGATAAGCACACCGGGCATTTGGGTTATACTTAGGAGACGCAGTGTTGACAACCTTAGGAGCTTCTTTGAGGGTCACCAAGTTGGTTGATAACAGTTGGGGTAAAATTTGAGATAAGGTCATACTCAGCCGAGTATACTGCCTCTTGGGCCTTTCACTTCTTTGTTGATTGTACTGCTGAGTAGCAGCAACATGTTTTGAAATGACCAAAGCATTGACGGCTTGGCGACTTTCGGGCTTGACTTGTCGTCTAGGACCGTAGACGGCACTTGCTTCTTTCTTAAACGGCCTCTTCTCAGTACTTGTAGAGGCAGCCTTTTGTATCTTGCCTGACCTGATGCCAGCTTCAATTCTTTCTCCCGTTAGAATCAAATCTGTAAACCCAGCGGAGGAGTTACCAACCAAATGATTGAAAAATGGACCAGACAAAGTCCCTAGGAACATATCAACCAGCTCTCGATCAGTTAATGGAGGCTGCACCCTGCCAGCCAAATCTCTCCATTTTTGTGCGTATTCTTTGAACCCTTCACCCGTTCCTAGAGACATACCCTGAAGTTGGGTACGCGTAGGAGCGAGATCAGAATTGTATTGGTATTGTCTGTAGAATGCGGTTGCCAAATCTTCCCAGTGTCGGATGCTAGTTCCATCTAATTGGTAGAACCATTCAAGCTGTGACCCCGAGAGGCTATCTTGGAAGAAGTGAATCCAGAGGTTCTTATCCGCCGTGTAAGGTTGGATCTTCCTTACGTACGACCTTAGATGCAGCTTTGGGCAGGAGACCCCATCATACTTGGAGAAGGCAGGCGCCTTAAACTTGTGTGGAATTACTACCCCAGAAGATAACCCCAGATCTCCGAAATCCACTCCCGGCACATTCTGAATTTCCATGGCGCTCAAGCGGTCCTCCAATTGCTTGTATCTGTCAGCAGCAGGTGGGTATTGTTCGTCATTATAGTCCGTCTCGTTGTCGGAGACTGCGAGACTAGGAGCCCCTCCCCCTTGGGGACTGTTTTTCTCAGCAGAAGAGGTAGTTGGTTCAGCTTCGTTATGGATTGTGTTCCCAAATCTGCGTCCGGTGTTGAACAACGCAGTCCTCTTTTTCTTCTTCTTCTTCAGGAGTAGAGTCTTCAACTCTTGCTGACCTTGGGCTAGGCTTAGGACCATCTCTTGAAACTGTGCACTTTGGGCCTGAAGGGCCTTGATTGCTTACTCACTGGATGTGTCTGGATTCATGATGACTGTTCAAAATAAACAGCGAAGGAGATTAAGCAACTTGTGAAATAGGGTACCTGCTATGCACATGGTGCAATGGAATGCGTATGTTTTATGTTTTCAAAGACAAACAAGATTCAACTTTGTAGACAAAAAGGAAAACACACTTCATTAGATTAAAATTTTCAATTGTTCAACAATTTGCCCTTAGGCATTACAGGAATGGAAAATACTGGAAAGGAAATAAAAGCTATAAAGGGAAATATCCAAAGCCCATCAATGCTCCCATGGCCTCCTTTTCTCAGTGTTGATGTAGTTGTTCAGGACCCTCTCTTCTTCCAATTGCTTAGTCAGCCTCTGGATCTTCCGCTCCTGCTCGTTGAACTTCTCCCGATAGAAATCCCGTTCTTCCTTTAGCTGCGCCCAAGATCTCTTTATTGTGTCAAAATCAGTAGGTATCTGAGGAGGGAGGACAGTTGGAGGAACCCCATCTTCCTCAGGAGATTCAAGAATGAGAGGTCTAACAGCTTCGTACGGCATACCTAACCTCTGAGCACGGATGCGGACCCACTTGCAATAGGGTTCCAATGGTAGAGAAGTCTTTGGTCCCAACTCATGTGGGTCAGCTTTGTGAATTCTGTCCCAAGCTCTAATGAATCCATGGCGTAGTTTGTCACTGTCTGCCTGAAACTCAAAATGGAAGTGAGGAACCAGCATTTCATGAGGCCCATCTCCTCTGGCTCTTCCAAACTGACGGAGAGCTAAGCATGGATTGTAAGAGATCCCTCCTTGGATACCAATCAACGGAACATTAGGGTATTCTCCGCAACGGTCAACAACAGCTACCTCATCCAAACCTCTGAGAGTCCAGGTGATGTCATTATTAGTGAGAGACATTAACCTCCGAGCCCAACCTTTTCCTTCTTCATTCTTCAGCACGAACTTAGGAAGGTGCGAAATAAACCACCTTACTAGCAAAGGAGCACAACACCACGGAGTTCCCCGTTTTCGAGCAGTACGAGCATAGAGTTGTTGTAGAACATCACCCAAAAGAGTGGGTACCGGATTCCGAGACATGAATATCCTTATGACATGGGTACTGATGAAGGTGTCAGGGTTGGGAAACAATACCAGACCATAGATCAAAAGAGCCAGAATATCTTTGTATTCCTTGAAGTCCAAGTCATTCCAGAAATCATTAGCCTTGCTAACCAGAAATTTGACCAAAAAGCCCTTGACCCCATTTCTAGTTTCCCAATTGGCTAATACCTCTTCTTTGGTCAAGGGGAGAATTGCAGCAATCTCTTCAGGCCTAGGAGTCTTTTCCAAACCAGTGAATGGAGTTTGTTCCAAGACAAGGATCCCAAGCAGGTAAGAGAATTCTTCCAGGGTAGGAACCAGCTGGAAGTCTTGAAAGGTGAAACAATGATACAGAGGGTCATAAAACTGGGTCAGAACACTCATCAGTTGTTGGTCCCATTTTGCAGTGATCAAGCCAAGGAGAGAACCATGTCTGTTGATGAAGGAAGAAGTGTTTGGAATCCTACCAACCAAATCCTGGAGCAAAACTGGTGGTTGAACAAAGTTGAGCCGAACAGTATTCCTACGTACGGGCATCATGATGTCCTACAAAACAGAGCAAAGATGAAACTCTTTTGTCTTTGAAATGGGTTAGTCCTTTATACAGGATGCATGCAATGGTATGATGGCATGATGCTATGATGAAGCACACCACAAGTATTCACATAGGCAAATAAGGCACACAAGTCACACAAGACACCCTTAGGTTTCAGGCCAGCATGAGTTTCAGGTATTACCCTCTTTTGGTTTTGTTGGTTAAAACCTGTCCTATCAAAAGTAACCGGGTTCTAGAGGATCTCAAATCATTGGCTACCCTCAATCGGTCATAACTCCAGCATCACAATCTTTTCTCGCGGCCAGAACCATCTCGAGAGTTTAGCCTCAATGAGTGTAGCATACTGCTACTGTCCTAATAGCCAAGTTGGTCAATTTAGGGTTCTAAGGTTGGTTGGTGTTTAATGACTCCTTAGATGACATATATTCTCCCTGTTACAACACAAGGGATATAGGTACAGACTAAGATGCCACACCAACATAGCCACTGCTTCACCCATGTCGGTCTATGCCGGACAGGTCCCTCACAGATTATGCTACCTAAAAAGGGTATTTCCCAGATCCGGGTTAGGATCTATGAAACTCCGATGCAAAGCCCACAAATATAAAAGCAAACAAAGCAAATAATTGAAAACAAAGGTGATCTAAACCCTAAGGTTACTCCACTTTTAATTAAATCCCCAGCAGAGTCGCCAGTTCTGTGATACGGTGGGAGAACTGACTTGAGGTTTTGCGTTTGTTTTCGCAAATGTTTCGGTTGAGCAAGAGTCGCCACCGACTTTTTATTTTATCCTAAGGAAAGGTTAAAAAGCACAGCAAAAACCTTTGAGATGTTTTCAAGGGTTCGGGGAGTAGATTATAGAAAGGGAAGGTATTAGCACCCTTTCTATCCATGGTTATCCATGGTCTCTTAGTTACTTTCTTAGATCACTTGCCTTTTGTTTTCAATTGTTTTAAATGGTGCTTGTGTGTGGGTTTGAAAAATGTTTTGAAAAGAAGCCGATGTGGTGGCAACCTTTGTAATGATCCATGTGGGGATGTATACAAAGGTATATATCTTTTGAAAAGGTTTTCAATTGTTTTTGAAAGTTGTTTTGAAAGTGTTGTGAGGTGTGGATTTAGAAAATAGGCAAGTGTTTTAGTTTGCAAGTTTTGATTCAAGTAACTAAGAGGTTATCTACTCCTAAATTTCTCAAAAGATTATTGCTATGTTTTAACCCTTTTAACAAGTTTGTTCCACCATTGCATTTGGTGGACAATCTCATGTTAGGATGTGAAAGGGACAGGCGCGGGTCATCGTTTAGGCCATAATTGCAATGGTGCCAAGTATCTCTGGGCATTTTCTTTAAGGGACTTGATCATTTGTTTGGCAATATTTTGAACATCTTATCGAGGGACTATGATCATTCAATTTGTTTGTTTTGCCCAAAGAGACCTAACATACAATATGGCCCAATTTTGAAAGGCAACAAGTGGAATACCCTAGGGGGTGCAAGTGTGATTTGTGTGTTCATTTTCATGCTTGTTTGTCTTGAGATTAGGTCATAACTATTTTGTCATTTTTCGCATACAAACCCTAATTCTAACATGGTATAATTAGAAAGCAATAAAGTGCGAAAATAAATTTACTAGCTATTACAAAACCAAATATGGGAAGGGGGGTACAAATGTTCAAATGAGGATTTTGACAAGGAATTTAAACCCTAAGCTATTACATCAATATTGAATATTTACAAGATGATTAATTTGCACAAATTAAATAAAATAAAACAAATATGCAAGAATGCAAAAAGAATTTTTATATGTATGAAAAAAAGAATTATTTATGTAAGAATAAAAAAGAAAATAAAAAAAGTATTATTTTTTTTGGAGTTTTTCATATTTAGGGCAAAACCCTAATTCTATTAAATAAAATGTATTATTATTTAATTTAATACAAGTATTTATTTATTATGTACAAAAATAAAATAAAATGAAGTATGTTTATAAAAAGTATTTTTTATGTCAAATATTAATAAAAATGAAAAATATAGGCATTTTTGTATTCTAACCTAATTATACTAATAAATATATATATATATATATATATATATATATATATATATATATATATATATATATATATATATATATATATATATATATATATATATATATATATATATATATGTATTAAGTCCTAAATATATATTATATATAAAAATAATAATATTTAATATTAAATAAAAAAAAGTATTTTTCTATAAAATATTTTCAGAAAGTTAAACAAAAATAAAAGTGTATAAAAATGCATTGGCACTATTTTTTAGTATTTTAAACAAAATATGTATATTTATCTATTTATGTATAAACTAAAAGAAAACTAAATAAATGCCTAACAAAATCAAAAATGGTGAGAAAAAATATTTTTATATTTTTAATGTCATGAGAAAAAATAAATAAGTCAATCAAAAAAGGAAAAAGTCAAAAAGTCAAAGAAATAAGCAAAATGGGCTCAGGGGGTTCAGAAGCAATTATGTGGTGCAAATAAGAAAAATATTCCAGGCCCAGCCCAGAACCAGTCATCTTCAACCTCTGAACAACATCATTCAAGCAAGCACGCGTTTTTTATCTCTTGATTCCTGGACTTTCAAGCAAAACTCATAACATGAAAAGTATAGAGCATGAGAAGACGAATTCAACCATGTAAAGAACTTGACTTAACTCTCTAAGATGAGGGAGAATTTCTTCTCCCCCAATTTCTGACCTAACTTTTCATCAATATTCAGAACCAAAATTCTCTAAGCATACATAATATAAATGAAATCTAATCATATGGGCATGTTCAGGGCTATGATTGTGACATGTTTCCTTCACAAACCTAAAGCTAACAATGCTTATACTGAGAGATAGAACTTCATGAAGATACCTGTTCAGTTGGAATCGTGCTTTGCAATGGAGGAGTTTTCAGAGCAAGATGATGATTTGTATAGCTTCCTTGAAGTGTGAGGATGCTATTCCAAGTTCTACTTTGTCTTGAAACTCCCTGAATCGTGCTAGAGAACTTCAACTGCAAAACAGAAAAATAAAAATGGTGAAGTGGCTTGGAGGTGTTACAGATCGTGCTTTAGCTTTTGGATAGCTTGCATAGGTGGTAAGGAAGGTATGTGAACTGGTTTGGGCAAAAATGCTTGAAAGGATTGAGAGTTGGAACTCAATCTGCAGAGGTTGCTCTGTTTGAGCAGTTTCAAGATGATTCTGAGTTTTGGGAGGGATGAGAGGTGTTAGGGTCGTGCAATAGTTTGGTTATGATCTTTGGAATGTGTTTGATAACTTTGTCTAAGTGTTTGTAAGCTGGTTTTCAAGTTGTTACAAGTTATGCCATGTTTCTTCTATGTGAAGCAAGAAAATGCCAACTTTTCCCTAGGCTTGTACAGGCCCCTCAAAATGTGCTGCATCTTTTAGTCTTGATCAGTGTGTTATGTCCATGAATCTTGTGTCCAAAGATATGCATTGTACCTCTTGATCTTCAAATTTGACATAAAGTTCTATTTGCAAAAATGGATAAATCACTTTTTCCAATTAAGGCTTAATTCCTTGTGTAATGACTATATGAACAAAACAAAGCTAAAACACAATGGGTTGGCATTTAATTATTGAGTAAGAAAAGGATTAGAGGCCTGTAACTAGCTTGCCCATGCTGATTTGAAAAATTGCAAAGTGTATGAACATGTACATGGCCATGAATCAAAGTGACTTTTGCCCATTTTGCAAAATTCGATTCTCCCTAACCATGAGGTTGTTTGAGAAGTTCTTGGACATTTTGGAAAGCTTGGAATGTATACTACAATCCATCTTTGAAATGCAATTTGAAATTCCAAGTGGAAGTGTATGGAAAATGGCCTTGAAGTAGGGTAGAAAACCTAGTCAAAAAAGTCAAATTTTCACTAAGTTATGAATGGTTTAGTGCCCTTATTCAAAAATTTGTAACTTGAGATACAAGCCTCAAATTGGAAAACTTTGTGAATCAAAGTTGTAGATTATGTAAAAAGCTACAACTTTCATATTTTGACTTTTGTTTGAATCCAAATGAAGCTTGGTGAGAAAGTGGGGCAAAGTTGGGAAAAAACTAGGGTTTTCCATAACTTAGAAAAATTCTAAGTTATGAAAAATTCCATTTCAAACCCTAATTTGCATTTCTTGGTTTCTTGGTGAACAAGTTTCATGATTTGGCATGTTTTGATGAAAAATGAATCTTGACTCTTGATTTTGACCAAAAAGTCAAAGTTTGACTTTTCTGTATACAGTCAAAATTGATCAATTGACTGGGAAATTCAACTGTCAATCTTGTGTACTTGGGATCTTTTGAGTTTTTTGAGCATGTCAAGATAATTCCATGGGGTCCTTGAGTCCATATGTGAGCTTGGTTTGCCATTGGCTAGGTCAAACAGTCAAAAATTACCCTTGTGCAGTCAAAACCCTAAAAAATGACCATTTTGCCCTTTTGATGATCTGATCAAATTTCTTGTGGAATTGTGATCCAAACTTGATAAAATGGTCCATATGAGTTCATAATGTTGATGTGGGTCAAAAATAATGAGGTTTGACTGTCAATTGACCATAGTTGACTTTTTCCCCAATACAGTTGATTTCTAGGTCAACTGTCCAATTGACTTGGCAAAACTTGGAATCAAGACTTGAAACTTGGTATGGATAAACTTGGGAGTCCAATATGAAGCATGAAAGTCATCTTAGGCATTTTAGGTTAAAACATCTTTGTTCAACCACAAACCCTAATTTGGTTTAACAGTGCAAGGAGAAGTCTTGAGCAGAGGAAACCCTAACTGGATCTTGATCTTCAAAGGTCTTGTGATGAGAAAATGTTGAGGAAATGGGAGGGGAAATTTTGGGGTACAACAAGCTCTAAAACCTTCCTCTCCTGAGCATGGAATTGATCCTTGTAAGTATCCCTCTCCTTCATCAACTGAATCCAAGACCTCTGTAATTCCCCAAGATCAATGGGCATATAAGGATAGAGAACCGTGTAAGGAATACCCCCTTCCGTAATGGGTTCCACAGTGACTGGTAAAATGGCCACATAGGGCATCATAAGCTTTTAGGCGCGAGCTCGTACCCATTAGAGGTAAGGTTCCATAGGAATGGAAGCCTTTGGCCCCAAAGCCTTGGCGCCAAATCTGTTTACGATTCCCTAAGGTCGTATGAACCTCCGGCGATACTCTTGAACATCATCCTCATAATTGAATATAATTCCCTCAATAAGTAACTCATGGGGACCATCCCTTCGAGCGTAACCAAATGGTCGCAGAGATAAACAAGGATTGTAGGTTATACCCCCTCTGATACTAAGCAATGGGACATTAGGGTACTTCCGGGAGCGGTCAATAATATCAGTGTTTTCCATAGCTCGGGAACACCAAAGAATATCCATGTGAGCGAGTGACATTATCCTTTGCGACCAACCCAAACCTTCTTCATTCTTCAGTGTGGACTTAGGGAGGTGAGAAATAAACAACCTCGACAGTAATGGCATGCAACACATAAGAACCCCTCTTCTATTCATGGTACGAGTATGGAGAGTGTGCAAAATATCTCCAAGCAAGGTAGGTACAGGGTTGTGGGAGAGGAAGATCTTGATAGCATTCACATCTATGAATGAGTCTGGATTAGGGAATAGAACTAACCCATAGATTAGAAGGTCCAAGACCTCCTCAAAAGCCTGAAAATCCATATCATCCCAAAACAGCTTGGCCTTGTCTATCAGAAACTTAGCTAGAAAACCCTTGACTCCGCTTCTTGTTTCCCAATTGGATACCACGTCGGCCCGTTTCAGATGCAAAGCCGAGGCAATGACTTCTGGCTTAGGAACTTCTTCTAGCCCTGTGAAGGGCAACTATTCAAGAATGGGTATATCCAACAGCTGAGAAAATTCTTCCAAAGTAGGCACCAACTGATAGTCTGGAAAGGTGAAGCAGTGGTGCTTGGGATTAAAGAACTGAAAGAGTACGCTCATCATCTTTTCATCGAAGTTTGAAGTAACCAGGTTGAGAAGTCGACCATGTCTCTTAGTGAACGCAGAAGTTTCAGAAACCCTTGATACTAGCTTTTGGAGTTGGGAAGGTATCTTCACAAAGTTGATTCAGATAGTGTTTCTACGAACGGAAGCCATGATCTACAAAACAGAACAAAGATAAATTCCCTTGGTATTTGAAATGGTTAGTGCAATAAGAATGGATGCTATGTTATGATGCATGATGTCATGATAAACCACAAATATAGAAAACACAGTCAAATCACACAAAGTCCTTAGGTTTAAGGCCTGCACGAGGTTAAAGGTCACACCCTCTTGAAGTTTAGTTAGTTTCAAACTTGTCTTAAAAAGTAACCGGGTTCTATGGTATCTCAATATCACTGACCATTCTTTATCGGGCATTGTCTCAGCTCAAGCAATCTTTTCTTGCGGTCGAAATATCCTGAAAGTTTGATCTCAATGAGTGTAGCATCGAGTATTAACCAATCCTCAGATCTACACTGAGGCCGGCTATCTCACTACTTTCTAATGGCCAAGTTTGTTCAACTAAGGTTCTAAGGTCCGTTAGTGCTTCACGACACCATGCGGCGGCCCCGTATTCTCCCTGTTTCCCCACGAAGGATACAAGTACCAACCAAAGTGTCACACCAACACAACCATCTCTTAAACCATATCGGTCTATGCCGTATAGTCTCCATGATCTATTGCTATTTACCTAATGAGTGCCCCCAGATTTGGGTGTAGGATCTATAGTAACCCAAACAGAAACCCTTTAAGAATAAAGAAAGCAAGTAAGAAAGCAATTTTTTAACATGACCTAGATCCTAAGGTATACCCCACTTATATTTTCCTCCCCATCAGAGTCGCCAGTTCTGTGATACGATGGCAGAACCGACTATTTTTTCTGGTTTGCGTTTTGCGTTTTGTTTTCAAAATTTATCGGTAAGCAAGAGTCGCCACCAACTTTTATTTCATCCAATTAGGAAATGGAAAAAGAACATAAAAAACCTTTTTTTGAGATATTCTGAGTATGGGGGGTAGATTATAGAAAGGGAAGGTGTTAGCACCCTTTCTATCCATGGTTTTCCATGGGCTCTTAGGTACTTGCTCATCTTTTTAAAATTGCTGTTGTGTGCTTGTTTTGGAAAAGTTTTGTTTACTTCGTGATAACCCTTGTATCGGTCCTCAAGAGTGTGACGAAGTTGTTTTGAAAAACTGTTTTGAAAAGTGTTTGTGTGGAAAGTTTTGTTGAGCAAGTACTTAAGATTCTACCTACTCGAAAAAAGATTATTCGTTCTCGTTTCCTTTAGACAATGCTATCCTATTATTAAGGGGTAGGTAGCCCCGTCGTTGGAGTTTATAAGGGACTGTGATACGGTGGGAGAACTGACCTGGGTTTTGCGTTTGTTTTCGCAAATGTTTCGGTTGAGCAAGAGTCGCCACCGACTTTTTATTTTATCCTAAGGAAAGGTTTAAAAAGCACAGCAAAAACCTTTTGAGATGTTTTCTTGGGTTCGGGGAGTAGATTATAGAAAGGGAAGGTATTAGCACCCTTTCTATCCATGGTTATCCATGGGCTCTTAGTTACTTGCTTAGATCAACTTGCCTTATTTTTTCAATTGTTTGAAATGGTGCTCTTGTGTGTGTGGGTTTGAAAATGTTTTGAAAAGAAGCCAATGTGGTGGCAACCTTTGTAATGATCCATGTTGGGATGTATACAAAGGTGTATGTCTTTTGAAAAGGTTTTCATTTGTTTTTGAAAGTTTGTTTTGAAAGTGTTGTGAGGTGTGGTTTTAGAAAATAGGCAAGTGTTTTGTTTTTGCATGTTTGATTTAAGTAACTAAGAGGTTATCTTACTCCTAAATTTCTCAAAGACTATTGCTATGTTTTAACCCTTTTAAACAAGTTTATTCCACCATTGTGTTTGGTGGACAATCTTGTGTTAGGATGTGAAAGGGACGGGCGCGGGTCATCGTTTAGACCATAATTACAATGGTGCCAAGTATCTTTGGGCAATTTTCTTTAAGGGACTTGATCATTTATTTAGGCAACTTTTTGAAAGCGTCATCGAGGGACTATGATCATTTGATTGTTTGTTTTGCCCAAAGAGACCTAACATGCAATATGGCCCATTTATTGAAGGCAACAAGTGGAATACCCTAGGGGGTGCAAGTGTGATTTGTGTTGTCCATTTTCATGCTTGTTTATCTTGAAATTAGGTCAAACTATTTTTGTTGTTTTTTGATTCGCATACAAACCCTAATTCTAACATGGTATAATTAGAAAGCAATAAAGTGCGAAAAATAAATTTACTAAGCTATTACAACACAATATATGGGAAGGGGGGTACAAAGGTTCAAATGGGGGTTTTTGACAAGGAATTTAAACCTAAACTATTACATTAATATTGAATTATTTACAAGATATTTAATTGCACAAATTAAATAAAATAAGAATAAATATGCAAGATGCAAAAATGGTTTTTGTATGTATGGAAAAAAGTATTTTTATATGTCAAAATAAACAAAAATAAAATTATTATTTTTTGGAGTTTTTTATGTTTAGGGCAAAACCCTAATTTTATCAAATAAAATGTATTATTTATTTATAATATTTATTTATTATATACCAAAATAAAATAAAAATGAAGTATATTTGTCAAAAAGGTTTTTTTTTATATTAAATATTAATAAATAAATAAAGTGTGTATATTTTGCAATTTTACCCTAAATATATTTATATATATATATATATATATATATATATATATATATATATATATATATATATATATATATATATATATATATATATATATATATATATATATATATATATATATATATATATATATATATATATATATATATATATATATATATATATATATATATATATATATATATATATATATATATATATATATATATATATATATATATATATATATATATTATTTGCTAAAGATGTATTATATATATAAAATAATAATATTTAATATTTACAAAAAAAAGTATTTTTTATATAAAATATTTTCAGAAGATAAAATGAAATAAAATGAAAATAAAAATGTGTTTGCACTATCTTTTAGTATTTTAAATAAAAAAAAGCAAGTTTATATATTTATTTATGCACAAAACTAAAAGAAACCAAATAAATACCTAATAAATTCAAAAATGGTTCAAAAAATTATTTTTATATTTTTTATATCATGAGGAAAAATAAATAAGTCAGAATAAAAAAAGAAAAGTCAAAAAATCATTAAAATAAGCAAAATGGGCCTAGGGGGTGTGAAAGTAATAACATGGTGTAAAAAGAAAAGTCAAACAGGCCCAGCCCACGTGGAGCTTCTTCAACCTCCAGCATCTCTGTTTGAACAAAAAACACGCGCCTCTTTTCTTCCATTGCAAGGTCCTGATTCTTTGAGTTTTAGCAAAAACTTACAACACTAAAAATGTTAAGCATCCTCTCACGAGTTCACACATATAAAGAACATGTTTTAACTCTCAGAAATGAGAGAGAATTTCTTCTCCCCCAATTCTTAACCTAATTTTTGTTCCAAGTTCAGACATCAAATTCTCTAATCATACATAATATAAATGAAATCTAATCATATGGGCATGTTCAGGGCTATGAATGTGACATGTTTTCTTCACAAACCTAAAGCTAACAATGCCTGGATAGAGAGATTCGTGTTCATGAACTTACCTGTTCAGTTGAAGTTGTATCTGGTGATTGAGGTGTCTTCAATGCAAGGTGATGATTGGTACAGCTTCCTTGATGTCCAGGGATTCTATTCCAAGCTTTACTTTGTCTTGAAACCTTTTGAATCGTGCTATAGAACTTCAACTGCAAAACAAGAAAATGAAAATGGTGATGATGCCTGGGAGTGTTACAGGTCGTGTCTTAGGTTTTGATTAGCTTCAAGGGATGTTATGGAATGTGTTTGATGTGTTTTTAGCAAGAAAGCATGGAAGATTTGAGCTATGGGACTCAAACTGCAGGGATGCCCTGTTTTGAGCAGTTTGAAGGTGATTCTGGGAATGGGGAGGTATTGGGGATCATAGGGTCGTGCTTCAGCTTAGGATGAATGTCTTGAATGTGTTTGATAACTTTCTCTAAACCTTGGTTAACTGATATGAGAGTTGGTAGATGTTATGCAATGTTTCTTACACTTTAAGCAAGCAATGGCCAAGTTGAGTTCTAGACAGGTAGAGGCCCCTCTAATGTGCTGCATAACTCAGTCTTGATCAGTGTGATTAACTCCTAAACTTGTGCCAAAGAGATTTCAAATGTACTTGCTTGGATTTGCTTTAGACATAAAGTGTAACTTTTGCAAAAATGGATATAATGCTTTTTCCAATTTGGGATTAAACCTTTAGGCAATGCTTGAACACATAGAACATGGTCTTGGCACAAAGGATTGGCATTAAATTTATGAGTGTAATTGAGATAAAAGACATGTAATCAAGGGAAGCATGCTGAATTCAAAGTGGCACAAATGTATGAACATGTAACTTGGCCAATTCAAAAGTGAGTTTTTCCCATATTGTCAAATTCGATTCTCCCTAACCATGAGGTTGTTTGATGAGTTCTTGGACATTTTGGAAAGCTTGGAATGTGTAATACAATCCATCTTTGAAATGCAAATTGAAATTCCAAGTGGAAGTGTATTAAAAATAGTCTTGAAGTTGGGTAAAAACCTTGCCTAAAATAGGTCAAATTTTCTCTAAGTTAAGAATGGTTTGGTACCCTTGTTTCAAAAATTGTAACTTGAGATACAAGCCTCTTTTGGGAAAACTTTGTGAATCAAAGTTGTAGATTATGCAATAGGCTACAACCTTCATGTTTTTACTTTTGCTTGAATCCAAATGAATCTTGGTGAGAAAGTGGGGCAAAGTTAGGAAAAAATTAGGGTTTTTCATAACTTAGAAAAATTCTAAGTTATGAACAATCTTCATTTCAAACCCTAATTTGCATTTCTTGATTTCTTGATGAACAAGTTTCATGATTTGGCATGTTTTGATGAAAAATGAATCTTGACCCTTGATTTTGACCAAAAAAAGTCAAAGTTTGACTTTTCAGTATACAGTCAAAATTGATCAATTGACTGGGAAATTCAACTGTCAATCTTGTGTATTTGGGATCTTTTGAATTTGTTGAGCATGTCAAGATAATTCCATGGTGTCCTTGAGTCCATATGTGAGCTTGGTTTGCCATTGGCTAGGTCAAACAGTCAAAAATTGCCTTTGTGCAGTCAAAAACCTAAAAATGACCATTTTGCCCTTTTGATGATCTGATCAAATTTCTTGTGGAATTGTGATCCAAACTTGATCAAATGGTCCATGTGAGTTCATAATGTTGATGTGGGTCAATTTTCATGAGATTTGACTGTCAATTGGCCACAGTTGACTTTTTTCCCCAATACAATTGATTTCTAGGTCAACTGTCCAATTGACTGGGCAAAATTTGGAATCAAGACTTGAAACTTGGTATGGATAAACTTGGGAGTCCAACATGAAGCATGAAAGTCATCTTAGGCATTTTAGGTCAAAATATATTTGTGCAAACACAAACCCTAATTTGGGTCAACAGTGCAAGGAAAAGTCTTGAGCAGAGGAAACACTAACTGGATCTTGATCTTCAAGGGTCTTGTGATGAGAAAATGTAGAGGAAATGGGAGGGCAAATTTTGGGGTACAACAGTTGCCCCTGTTCAATCTTCTTGAACCTGAAGAGTTAGATTGGCAAGTTTGCCTTTCGTGACTCGAGGGTAAAAGGAGATTGGACACTAGAGTGCTCGGAAATTTGCACTCGCATGTTGGAGTATCAACAATGTGATGTCGGGAATGGGCTTATAGATGCCATTTGGAGAGATGGTGGATAGGGAGATGGGCTTATAGATGCCATCTGGAGATGTGACAGAACCTTGTCGGGAATGGGCTTATAGATGCCATTTGGAAGCGTTGATCGCATAAGAGATTCCTTAGCGAGAACTTGTGTATTTGAGAAAGATAGATATTTTCCTGGCTTGTTACAGGTGTTTGATCTTCAATCTCCTCATGCAGATATGCCCTGGCTAGATACAGGTGTCGAATCTACAATCGGTTGCTCATAGATGTGCCCTGGCTGGATACAGGAATCAAATTCGGAAATAGTCGTCAACAGATATGCCCTGGCTGGATACAGGAATCGAATCTGGAAATCTTCAGACGTGCCCTGGCTAGATACAGGAATCGAGTCTAGAAATGTGGTCAATAGATATGCCCTGGCTGGATACAGGAGTCGAATCTGGAATTGTGATAGTTGATAGATATGCCCTGGTTGGATACAGGAATCAAATCTTCGAACTCTTCAGACGTGCCCTGGATAGATACAGGAATCGAGTCTGGAAACTGATCACTCACAGATGTGCCCTGGCTAGATACAGGTATCGAATCTGGAAACTGTGACAGTTAAAGGTAGTTGTCTTTTGGATTGTCTTTTTCCCTGTTCAGGCAAAAACATCAGTTATATGCAATGTCATGATGTATGAAATGCATGATGTCATGATGTTCAACATGAGATAGTGTTGTATGCACTTTATCAGGTATTTAAGCAAGATGTATGAAATGTGAAATGTTTATGAATGTATTTTCATCTAGGAAAATAAATCCTTGATGACCGGCCGGGGAATTAAATCCTGGGCTGACGTTGAAGAGTATAGCTCTTCGCTTCCGCTGGGGATGATGGTTGCAAGAATACACCGGTAGGAGAAGATGACTCCGTTGAGGAATACACTTGCTGGAGAGATTACCCTGAGGGGAAATGCTCTGTGGAAGAGATACTTTGCTGAAGTTTGACGAGAGCTTCACTGAGGATTTCAATGATGGACTCCGCTGGGGATGGTGTTGATAAGTTATGCTGGGGAATTTTGATGAACTCCGCTGGGGATTGAAAGAACTCTGCCGAGGGCGATCTTTCGTGGCAATTAGCTGAGGATAACCCAGTTATAAGCCCTTGTGAGGAATAACTTTGAATAAAGCTCGGGAGAGACGTCCGTACTCTGCAGGGGATAAGCTTCCAGAATCTACTGGGGATAAGCTTCAAGACCTGCTGGGGATAAGAATTTCCACTTTCCTGGGGAAACTTTTGGAATCGCATAGGGGTATTGATATTTTTCCGGGGAATGTTGCTATCTTGTCTTACTCTGCGGGGAGTTGAGATAACTTGATCACATCCTTCAATTAGATCTACCTTGGTACCTTGGCGGACAAAGCAACCAGACTACATCAGACAACTTTACATTCCCCCTGTTTCTGATGTCACCTGTAACTAGTCTCTTGTTTCATATGCAAATATTTATGAATCAGCAATTTAATGTCAAATGCATATATCAAAAATAAACATTGGACGTTCTTCGCAAGACAAAACAGAAAAATGAAAAACAATGGCAATTTATATGGAAAAGTGAATTTGTATTGATTTTGAAATTTGCCTGTGAATAGGCATTTTTTGTACAAGAGGCTGACATCCTAGTAAGAGAAAGCCGCCGAATAACATAGAATTTACAATTTTGAAAAGGAAACAAAACAGCTATGTGTACAATATTCCCACTGGGTTCCAACTCTGCTATCGCCTTTATGTCTTCAAGCGTCTCATCACTTTGCTGCTTAGTTGAAGATGAAGCTGATTGGTCGATACCGAAGTCTGAGCCAGATAGTTGATGCCGAATTCTGGATGCAAGGTGATCCAATGAGACATAGTGTTACGCTTCATCCCTAACTTTTGCCTGGACTTCCCTTTCGGGTTTTCAGTCCACCGGGATACCCATTTTTGCCCAAGCCTCCTTTTCAGGTTTTCGACTTGTCGGGTGTACAGATTCTTTTTCATTTCATCCCTTATTTTTACCCGAACCCTTTTGGTTCGCCGGGAAGCCCTTATTTTTTCCTAGGTATGTCAACCTAGCGGGTCTTTTATTATGCGTAATATCTTTTTACTATGTCTGCATTGGCGGGGTGAGGAAGATCGTCACCATCCATGGTGGTTAGAATCATGGCTCCTCCTGAGAACACATGTTTAACCACAAATGGCCCTTCGTACGTAGGGGTCCATTTGCCCCTTGGATCACTCTGAGGAAGGATGATGCGCTTGATTACCAGATCCCCAACTTGATATTCTTGTGGTCTGACCTTTTTGTTAAATGCCCTGATCATCCGTTTTTGATACGTCTGACCATGACAGATAGCGGTGAGTCTCTTTTCGTCAATCAGGTTTAATTGATCAAGTCGAGTCTGGATCCAATCATCTTCACTCAAGTCTGCATCCTTCATTATCCGGAGAGAGAGGGTATCTGGACTTCAATCGGCAAGACTGCCTCCATGCCATAGACCAAGGAAAAAGGAGTTGCCCCGGTTGACGTCCTTGCTGAGGTACGGTACCCATGAAGAGCAAACGGTAACATCTCGTGCCAATCTTTATAGGTCACTGTCATCTTCTGCACAATCTTTTTGATATTCTTATTAGCTGCTTCTACAGCCCCATTCATCTTCGGCCGACAGGGAGAAGAATTGTGGTGCTGTATCTTGAATTGTTCGCAGAGCTCAGTGATCATTTTGTTATTGAGATTGGTACCATTGTCCGTAATGATTCTTTCCGGGACTCCGTACCGACAGATCAGGTTATGCCGGATGAAACGTGCCACGACGCTCTTGGTTACCGTTGCGTAGGAAGCTGCCTCAACCCACTTCGTGAAGTAATCGATTGCTACCAAGATGAAGCGATGCCCGTTGGATGCCTTCGGTCGGATCTCACTGATCATATCAATGCCCCACATTGCAAAAGGCCAAGGTGCCGTCAGGACGTTCAGAGGAACCGCAGGGATGTGCACCTTGTCAGCATAGATCTGGCATTTATGACAAGTTCGAGAGTGTTGGTAACAATCGGCTTCCATTATGGACCAGAAATACCCTGCCCGAAGGATTTTCTTTGCCATGGTGTGTCCACTGGAATGTGTTCCGAATGTACCTTCATGCAGTTCTATCATGATCTTCTCTGCTTCAGCCTTATCCACACAACGCAGTAGAGTTGAATCATGATTCCGTTTGTAGAGAATGCCGTTGCTGAGGAAGAACTTTGCCGCAAACCTTCTCATGAACTTCTTGTCATTGACAGATGCACCTTTAGGGTATTCCTGAGCTTCCAAGTATCTCTTCACCTCATGATACCAGGGTTTTTCAGTCACCTTTTCGGCTTCAAGATCGCAGCAGTATGCGGGTTCGTCCAACTTCCAGATAATGATCCGGGGAGCCTCATTGTCCCATTTGACTTTGAACATTGAAGACATCGTAGCTAGTGCGTCCGCTAGCTGATTCTCCTCTCTTGGGAAGTGTTCAAAAGTTATCTCTTCAAAGTGGGGAAGCAAAGTCGACACATACTCCTTATAGGGAATAAGATTCGGGTGTTTCGTATCCCACTCGCCTTTGATCTGATTGATCACGAGAGAGGAATCTCCGAAGACACTTAGAAACTTGATCCTTAGGTCGATCGCAGCTTGTAGACCCATGATACATGCCTCATATTCTGCCATGTTGTTGGTGCAGTTGAAACACAATCGGGCGGTGAGTGGAGTATGAGTTCCTTTGGGAGATATGATTACAGCGCCGACGCCGTTACCCAAAGCGTTGGAGGCTCCGTCAAAATGCATAGACCATCGGGATCCTTCCTCAGGTCCTTCATCCAGTCCAGGCACTTCACAATCAGTTACCACCATGATGTCTTCGTCCGGAAATTCAAAGTTCAATGATTGGTAATCGTCCACAGGTTGGTGTGCCAAATGATCTGCCAGCACACTTCCTTTGATTGCTTTTTGAGTTGTATACTGGATATCATATTCTGTCAAGATCATTTGCCATCTCGCTATTCTTCCAGACAGAGCAGGCTTTTCGAATATGTACTTGACGGGATCCATCTTTGAAATCAACAGAGTAGTGTGAGTCAGCATATACTGTCTCAGCCGGCGAGCAGCCCATACCAGAGCGCATCAAGTTTTCTCGATTAGTGAGTAACGAGACTCACAGTCGGTAAACTTTTTGCTCAAGTAATAAATAGCGTGATCTTTTCGGCCAGACTCGTCATGTTGCCCCAGCACACACCCCATTGAATTATCAAGCATTGTCAAGTATAGTATCAGAGGTCTCCCTTCCACTGGTGGCATAAGAATGGGTGGCTCTTGGAGGTACTCCTTTATCTTTTCAAAGGCAGCCTGGCATTCATCGTTCCAGCGTACTACTTGATCTTTCTTCAGTAATTTGAAGATTGGCTCACAAGTAGCAGTCAGATGTGAGATGAATCGGGCAATGTAATTCAGTCGTCCCAGAAAGCCTCTGACTTCTTTCTCTGTCTTGGGAGTCGGCATCTCTTGGATGGCTTTTACCTTGGCCGGGTCCACCTGAATACCTTTATCGCTCACAATGAAACCTAGCAATTTTCCGGACCTTACCCCAAAGGTGCATTTGTTTGGGTTCAACCTCAGCTTGTATAACTTCAGTCGGTCAAACAGCTTCCTCAGATGATCAAGGTGTTCTTCCTCAGTTTGGGACCTTGCAATCATGTCATCAACATATACCTCAATCTCATGATGGATCATATCATGAAATAAAGCAACCATGGCACGTTGGTAGGTTGCCCCAACATTTTTCAACCCGAATGGCATGACCTTGTAGCATAAGGTGCCCCACTGAGTCACAAAGGTAGTCTTTTCCATATCTTCCGGAGCCATCTTGATCTGATTATACCCTGAAAAACCATCCATGAAGGAGAACACCTTGTGTCAAGCAACAAGAACGTCAATGTGAGGCAGAGGGAAGTCATCCTTGGGGCTGGCCCTGTTCAAATCCCTGTAGTCGACACACATTCTGACTTTACCGTCCTTCTTCGGCACTGGCACCACGTTGGCAACCCATTTAGGGTAAGAAGTTACTGCTAGAAACCCGGCATCGAATTGCTTCATAACCTCAGCCTTGATCTTTTCGGACATCTCTGGACGCATACGACGGACCTTTTGCTTTACCGGAGGGCAGTCTTCCTTGGTGGGCAGGTGATGGACCACAATATCGGCATCCAAACCGGGCATGTATTCGTAAGACCAAGCAAATATCTCCATGTAATCATGTAGCATCTGGATCAATCGTTGCTTCACGCTGAGCTCTAGATTGTCACCAATCTTGACCTCTTTTCTATCTGTCTCAGTACCCAGGTTAACTGTTTCCACCGGCTCTTCATGTGGTTGAATAGCCCTCGCTTCCTGGAGTAGCAGTCTTGCGAGTTCGCCAGGCACTTCGCAATCATCTTTGCCTTCGTCTTCGGCCAAGTTGATCGGATTCTCGAAGTCATAACTGGTGGTAGCAGAGCTGTTACCAGTGAGATCCAGAGTGGATTGAAACCTGTATAAGTGAGTGTGTGTAAATATAGCTGTTTTGCAATATATAACACAGAAAGAAAAAGAGCACAAGATTTGAAATGCAACAAACATCCAATGTTTTGATTGATGATATATGGAAATGTCATACAAAAAGCCCTCACAAATGGAGCTATGATGCCCCGGGTAGGACACCAAGCCAATTAAAGTTTCAACATATTGTTTGTTACAAATTGAAAATCAAAAGAGTTAATTACTGCGTGACAAATGTGATAGGTGTAAAATCCTTTGCCGTCCAGTTGCTTGGTCCGTTGCTGGTGGTTGGATAGATCCAACTGTTAAACTCTGTTTCCTCTACATCTTCCTCATTAGCATTCAACCTTGGGTTGGAGATAAACACCGGAGCCTTTCTGATCTTCTCCTTGCGCACAGCCCTCTGAGCCTCTGCAGTAAAGCCCAGCCCAAACTTGTCATTCTTTTGAGTGAAGTCAGGAAGCTGACCCCAGTTTGCACAATTTCCTCTCTCGATTACAGCCCGGGCATCCTTCAAGGACGCCATCTTCAACGAAAAGTCTTCTTCAACCACTGTTTCAACCGATGCCAACGTTGGAGGAACCTCCTAAAAATGCTGAAAGGGGGTTTCAATAAACTCCCCGTCCATCTTGATATACCGGAATGAATTCAAGTGACTAACCATGTATTCCTCCTCACCTTGCACAGTAGCAATCTTCCCTTTGACAGGGTATTTGAGCTTTTTGTGTAGAGTGGATGTTACTGCCCCAGCCTTGTGAATCCAGGGTCGACCCAACAAGCAGGAGTAAGATGGACGAATATCCATTATATAGAACGTTGAGTCGAAAACTTGGGAACCCACACGAATAGGAATGTCTACTTCACTGTGCACCATCCTCTTAGAACCGTCGAAGGCTCTAACAATGATGTTACTAGGTTTCGACTCTAGACCCTCACAATCCAAGCGATCCAATGCCTTTTTGGGCAAAACATTCAGGGAAGAACCGATATCCACCAACACGTGCGCGAGAGTAGTGCCCCTGCACTCTATAGAGACGTGCAGGGCATAATTGTGATTTTTCCCTTTGTCGGTAAGGTCAGCATCTGAGAACCCCAAACCATTGTCAGCTGTCAAATTAGCCACACAGTCAGTGAATTGATCTGCAGAAGTCTCTTGCGGCACATGGGCCGTTTTCAGAAATGAAATCAGGGCTTTTGCATGGGCCTCTGAGCATAGCAGCAATGATAGCATAGAGATTTTGGAGGGAGTATGTCCCAACTGTTCAACAACATTGAAGTCACTCTTTTTAATGATTTTAAGGATTTCCTCCATCTCCTGTTGGGAGGCTTCGACAGCAGTCATTTTTGGTGCCTCCGTCCTGGCAGGCAAATCGGTAGCAACTTCTTTGCCCCGAGCATCAGAGGACTCGACGGCAGTAGTAGACACAGGAACTTGATTCAGAACATGCACACTTGCGGGTGTGATGATAAGAGTCTTTCGGATAACTGGAGGTGCAATGTCAGGCGAGAAGAGCCTGCCACTGCAGGTAATCTTGGCGGGACCAGTGATGCTACTGATACTGGTACCGGTGTTGAACTCCTGCTTCACTCCAAGCATATACACGTCGGCCCCATAATGCCATGGGACAACCTTGTTAGATTCATAGGGGAGAGGCCCCGGAACAGTAATAGTAATGGGTGCAACAGACATAATTTGGACTGGCTTCCTCGGGGGAGCTTTGGTAGGATTGGAAATTGTGATAACAGATACTTCTTCAGCCGAAACAAATGGAACAACAGTTTTCTTGAACAAAATTTCTTTGCTGTCCATCAGGCTTTGGATGCCTGATTTCAGCAGTGGACAACCGGTAGGGATAACAGCACACAGGAGGCAACCCTCGCTACAACCCGGAAATAAACCGACTAGTAGTAAGTTCCTCTTAACAGTCAACAGAGGGGTAGCAACATCATTCACCGAAACAACATACAAATCTTCCTCGATGGCATTTACTCTATGCTGGGGCATAGGAGCAGTTACAACATTTGGCCTTTCAGGCGCCTGAAACTGAATTTCCTTGGCGTCGATAAGGTCTTGCACCTTATTTCTCAAGGCCCAGCAATCATCAGTAGTATGCCCGGGGCTATCGGAATGATAAGCACAATGGGCATTTGGGTTATACTTAGGAGATGCAGTATTCACGACCTTCGGAGCCTCTTTGATGGTCACCAAGTTGGTTGATAACAGTTGCGGTAAGATTTGTGACAAGGTCATACTCAGCCTAGTATACTGCCTCTTGGGCCTTTCACCTCTTTGTTGATTGTACTGCTGAGGAGCAGCAACAGGTTTTGAAATGACCAAAGCATTGACGGCTTGGTGACCTTCTGGCTTGACTTGTCTTCTAGGACCATAGACGGCACTTTCTTCTTTCTTGGAAGGCCTCTTCTCAGTACTTGGGGAGGCAGCTTTTTGTATCTTTCCTGATCTGATGCCAGCTTCAATTCTTTCACCTGTCAGGATCAAATCCGTAAACCCAGCGGAGGAGTTACCAACCAAATGATTGAAAAATGGACCAGACAAAGTCCCTAGAAACATATCAACCATCTCACGATCAGTCAATGGAGGCTGCACCCTGCCAGCCAAATCTCTCCATTTTTGTGCATATTCTTTGAACCCTTCACCCGTTCCTAGAGACATACCCTGAAGTTGGGTACGCGTAAGAGCGAGATCAGAATTGTATTGATATTGTCTATAAAATGCGGTCGCCAAATCTTCCAAGTGTCGGATGCTAGTTCCATCTAGTTGGTAGAACCACTCAAGCTGCGACCCCGAAAGGCTATCTTGGAAGAAGTGAATCCAAAGGTTCTTATCTGCCGTGTAAGGTTGGATCTTCCTTACGTACGACCTTAGATGCAGCTTTGGACAGGAAGCCCCGTCGTATTTGGCAAAGGCAGGCGCCTTAAACTTGTGTGGGATTACTACCCCAGAAGATAACCCCAAATCTCCGAAATCCAGCCCCGGCACATTCTGAATCTCCATGGCGCTCAAGCGGTCCTCTAATTGCTTGTATCTGTCAGCAGCAGGTGGGTATTGTTCGTCATTGTAGTCCGTCTCGTTGTCAGAGACAGCAGAACTAGGAGCTCCTCCCCCTTGGGGACTGTCTTTCTCAGCAGAAGAAGTAGTTGGATCAGCCTCGTTGTGGAGTGTGTTCCCAAACCTGCGTCTGGTGTTGAACAACGCATTCCTCCTTTTCTTCTTCTTCTTCTTCAGGAGTAGAGTCTTTAACTCTTGCTGACCTTGGGCCAGGCTTAGGACCATCTCTTGAAACTGGGCACTTTGGGCCTGAAGGGCCTTGATTGCTTGCTCACTGGAAGAGTCTGGATTCATGATGACTGTTCAAATAAACAGCGAAGAAGATTAAGCAACCTGTGAAAAAGGGTACTTGTTATGCATATGGTGCAATGAGATGCGTATGTTTTATGTTTTCAAAGACAAACAAGATTCAACTTTGTAGACAAAAGGGAAACACACTTCATTAGATTCAAATTTTAAATTGTTCAACAACTTGCCCTTAGGCATTACATGAATGAAAAAAAACTGAAAAGGAAATAAAAGCTGTAAAAGGAAACATCCAAAGCCCATCAGTGCTCCCATGGCCTCCTCTTCTCAGTGTGGATGTAGTTATTCAGGACCCGCTCCTCCTCCAATTGCTTAGTCAGCCTCTGGATCTTCCGTTCCTGTTCGTTGAACTTTTCCCGATAAAAATCCAGTTCTTCTTTTAGCTGCGCCCAAGATCTTTTCATTGTGTCAAAATCAGCGGGTATCTGAGGAGGGAGGACAGTTGGAGGAACCCCATCTTCATCAGGAGATTCAAGAATGATAGGTCTAACAGCTTCGTATGGCATACCTAACTTCTGAGCACGAATGCGGACCCATCTGCAATAGGGTTCCATTGGTAGAGAAGTCTTTGGTCCCAACTCATGTGGGTCAGCTTTGTGAATTCCGTCCCAAGCCTTAATGAATCCATGGCGTAGTTTGTCACTGTCTACCTGAAATTCAAAATGGAAGTGAGGAACCAACATTTCATGAGGCCCTACTCTTCTGGCTCTTCCAAACTGGCAGAGAGCTAAGCATGGATTATAAGAGATTCCCCCTTGGATACCAATCAACGGAACATTAGGGTATTCTCCACAACGATCAATAACAGCTACCTCATCCAAACCTCGGAGAGTCCAAGTGATGTCACTATCAGTGAGAGACATTAGCCTATGAGCCCAACCCTTTCCTTCTTCATTCTTCAGCACGAACTTAGGAAGGTGCGAAATAAACCACCTCACTAGCAAAGGAGCACAAAACCACGGAGTTCCTCTCTTTCGAGCAGTACGAGCATAGAGTTGCTGCAGGATATCACCCAAAAGAGTGGGTACAGGATTCCGAGACATGAAAATCCTTATGGCATGGATACTGATAAAGGTGTCAAGGTTGGGAAACAAAATCAGACCATAGATTAAAAGAGCCAGAATGTCCTCGTACGCCTTGAAGTCCAAGTCATTCCAGAAATTATTAGCCTTGCCAACCAGAAATTTGACCAAAAAGCCCTTAACTCCACTTCTAGTTTCCCAGTTAGCCAATACCTCTTCTTTGGTCAGGGGGAGAATTGCAGCAATCTCTTCAGACCTAGGAGTCTTTTCCCAACTAGTGAATGGAGTTTGCTCCAAGACAGGGATACCAAGCAAATAAGAGAATTCTTCCAGGGTAGGGACCAGCTGGAAGTCTTGAAAGGTAAAGCAATGATACAGGGGGTCATAAAACTGGGTCAGGACACTGATCAGTTGTTGGTCCCATTTTGCAGTGATCAAGCCAAGGAGAGAACCATGCCTGTTGATGAAGGAAGTAATGTTTGGAATCCTACCAACCAAATCCTTGAGCAAAGTTGGTGGTTGAACAAAGTTGAGCCGGACAGTATTCCTACGCACGGGCATCATGATGTCCTACAAAACAGAGCAAAGATGAAACTTTTTTTGTCTTTGAAATGGGTTAGTCCTTTATACAGAATGCATGCAATGGTATGATGGCATGATGCTATGATGAAGCACACCACAAGTATTCACACAGGCAAGCATGATAAGGCACACAAGTCACACAAGATAACCCTTAGGTTTCAGGCCAGCATGAAGTTTAGGTATTACCCTCTTTTAGTTTCGTTGGTTAAAACCTGTCCTATCAAAAGTAACCGGGTTCTAGAGGATCTCAAATCATTGACTACCCTCAATCGGTCATAACTCCAGCATCGTAATCTTTTCTTGCGGCCAGAACCATCGCGAGAGTTTAGCCTCAATGAGTGTAGCATACTGCTACTGTCCTAATGGCCAAGTTTGGTCAATTTAAGGTTCTAAGGTCGGTTGGTGTTTAATGACTCCTTAGAAGACCCATATTCTCCTCGTTGCAACACAAGGGATATAGGTACAGACCAAGGTGCCACACCAACGTAGCCACTGCTTCACCCATGTCGGTCTACGCCGGACAGGTCCCTCACAGATTATGCTACCTAAAAAAGGGTATTCCTCAGATCCGGGTTAGGATCTATGAAACTCCGATGCAAAACCCACAAATATAAAAGCAAACAAGGCAAACAATTGAAAACAAAGGTGATCTAAGCCCCAAGGTTACTCCACTTTTAATTTTCTCCCCAGCAGAGTCGCCAGTTCTGTGATACGGTGGGAGAACTGACTTGGGTTTTGCATTTGTTTTCGCAAATGTTTCGGTTGAGCAAGAGTCGCCACCGACTTTTTATTTTATCCTAAGGAAAGGTTTAAAAAGCACAGCAAAAACCTTTTGAGATGTTTTCTTGGGTTCGGGGAGTAGATTATAGAAAGGGAAGGTATTAGCACCCTTTCTATCCATGGTTATCCATGGGCTCTTAGTTACTTGCTTAGATCAACTTGCCTTATTTTTTCAATTGTTTGAAATGGTGCTCTTGTGTGTGTGGGTTTGAAAATGTTTTGAAAAGAAGCCAATGTGGTGGCAACCTTTGTAATGATCCATGTTGGGATGTATACAAAGGTGTATGTCTTTTGAAAAGGTTTTCATTTGTTTTTGAAAGTTTGTTGTGAAAGTGTTGTGAGGTGTGGTTTTAGAAAATAGCAAGTGTTTTGTTTTTGCAAGTTTGATTTAAGTAACTAAGAGGTTATCTTACTCCTAAATTTCTCAAAGACTATTGCTATGTTTTAACCCTTTTAAACAAGTTTATTCCACCATTGTGTTTGGTGGACAATCTTGTGTTAGGATGTGAAAGGGACGGGCGCGGGTCATCGTTTAGACCATAATTACACCTTATTATATATATAAAAAAATAATATTTTATATTTACAAAAAAAAGTATTTTTTATATAAAATATTTTCAGAAGATAAAATGAAATAAAATGAAAATAAAAATGTGTTTGCACTATCTTTTAGTATTTTAAATAAAAAAAAAGCAAGTTTATATATTTATTTATGCACAAAACTAAAAGAAACCAAATAAATACCTAATAAATTCAAAAATGGTTCAAAAAATTATTTTTATATTTTTTATATCATGAGGAAAAATAAATAAGTCAGAATAAAAAAAGAAAAGTAAAAAAATCATTAAAATAAGCAAAATGGGCCTAGGGGGTGTGAAAGTAATAACATGGTGTAAAAAGAAAAGTCAAACAGGCCCAGCCCACGTGGAGCTTCTTCAACCTCCAGCATCTCTGTTTGAACAAAAAACACGCGCCTCTTTTCTTCCATTGCAAGGTCCTGATTCTTTGAGTTTTAGCAAAAACTTACAACACCAAAAATGTTAAGCATCCTCTCACGAGTTCACACATATAAAGAACATGTTTTAACTCTCAGAAATGAGAGAGAATTTCTTCTCCCCCAATTCTTAACCTAATTTTTGTTCCAAGTTCAGACATCAAATTCTCTAATCATACATAATATAAATGAAATCTAATCATATGGGCATGTTCAGGGCTATGAATGTGACATGTTTTCTTCACAAACCTAAAGCTAACAATGCCCGGATAGAGAGATTCATGTTCATGAACTTACCTGTTCAGTTGAAGTTGTATCTGGTGATTGAGGTGTCTTCAATGCAAGGTGATGATTGGTACAACTTCCTTGATGTCCAGGGATGCTATTCCAAGCTTTACTTTGTCTTGAAACCTTTTGAATCGTGCTATAGAACTTCAACTGCAAAATAAGAAAATGAAAATGGTGATGATGCCTGGGAGTGTTACAGGTCGTGTCTTAGGTTTTGATTAGCTTCAAGGGATGTTATGGAATGTGTTTGATGTGTTTTTAGCAAGAAAGCATGGAAGATTTGAGCTATGGGACTCAAACTGCAGGGATGCCCTGTTTTGAGCAGTTTGAAGGTGATTCTGGGAATGGGGAGGTATTGGGGATCTTAGGGTCGTGCTTCAGCTTAGGATGAATGTCTTGAATGTGTTTGATAACTTTCTCTAAGCCTTGGTTAACTGATATGAGAGTTGGTAGATGTTATGCAATGTTTCTTACACTTTAAGCAAGCAATGGCCAAGTTGAGTTCTAGACAGGTAGAGGCCCCTCTAATGTGCTGCATAACTCAGTCTTGATCAGTGTGATTAACTCCTAAACTTGTGCCAAAGAGATTTCAAATGTACTTGCTTGGATTTGCTTTAGACATAAAGTGTAACTTTTGCAAAAATGGATATAATGCTTTTTCCAATTTGGGATTAAACCTTTAGGCAATGCTTGAACACATAGAACATGGTCTTGGCACAAAGGATTGGCATTAAATTTATGATTGTAATTGAGATAAAAGACCTGTAATCAAGGGAAGCATTATGAATTCAAAGTGGCACAAATGTATGAACATGTAACTTGGCCAATTCAAAAGTGAGTTTTTCCCATATTGTCAAATTCGATTCTCCCTAACCATGAGGTTGTTTGATGAGTTCTTTGACATTTTGGAAAGCTTTGAATGTGTACTACAATCCATATTTGAAATGCAAATTGAAATTCCAAGTGGAAGTGTATGAAAAATGGTCTTGAAGTTGGGTAAAAACCTTGCCTAAAATAGGTCAAATTTTCTCTAAGTTAAGAATGGTTTGGTACCCTTGTTTCAAAAATTGTAACTTGAGATACAAGCCTCTTTTGGGAAAACTTTGTGAATCAAAGTTGTAGATTATGCAATAGGCTACAACCTTCATGTTTTTACTTTTGCTTGAATCCAAATGAATCTTGGTGAGAAAGTGGGGCAAAGTTAGGAAAAAATTAGGGTTTTTCATAACTTAGAAAAATTCTAAGTTATGAACAATCTTCATTTCAAACCCTAATTTGCATTTCTTGATTTCTTGATGAACAAGTTTCATGATTTGGCATGTTTTGATGAAAAATGAATCTTGACCCTTGATTTTGACCAAAAAAAGTCAAAGTTTGACTTTTCAGTATACAGTCAAAATTGATCAATTGACTGGGAAATTCAACTGTCAATCTTGTGTATTTGGGATCTTTTGAATTTGTTGAGCATGTCAAGATAATTCCATGGTGTCCTTGAGTCCATATGTGAGCTTGGTTTGCCATTGGCTAGGTCAAACAGTAAAAAATTGCCTTTGTGCAGTCAAAAACCTAAAAATGACCATTTTGCCCTTTTGATGATCTGATCAAATTTCTTGTGGAATTGTGATCCAAACTTGATCAAATGGTCCATGTGAGTTCATAATGTTGATGTGGGTCAATTTTCATGAGATTTGACTGTCAATTGGCCACAGTTGACTTTTTTTCCCAATACAGTTGATTTCTAGGTCAACTGTCCAATTGACTGGGCAAAATTTGGAATCAAGACTTGAAACTTGGTATGGATAAACTTGGGAGTCCAACATGAAGCATGAAAGTCATCTTAGGAATTTTAGGTCAAAATATCTTTGTGCAAACACAAACCCTAATTTGGGTCAACAGTACAAGGAGAAGTCTTGAGCAGAGGAAACACTAACTGGATCTTGATCTTCAAGGGTCTTGTGATGAGAAAATGTAGAGGAAATGGGAGGGAAAATTTCGGGGTACAACAGGGACGTTCGAAAGGGACAAGTACAGTCACCAAAGCAATGGGTTGGAAATTTTAGTAGTAACCCTAGAGTCTTAAGATCTTTCCGAGGCAACATTTCCAAGACAACATTTCCGAGGCAACATTTGAATAGGTTATTTTGATCTTTTAGACTGGAGGGCAACCACTACAATCTCCTATGCTTACTGACTGTTTTACCGAAGGCAACCGAAGTGAGGCAAACCCTAGGAGTGAAATATGTGCATGTGAATTTTTTCAATTAATTAGTCTTTGCACATTAGGTGATCTACCGTTTTAATTTTCAAGCATTCTTCCCATACAATCCTATTAACCATGCATCTAACAGTTAAAGATATCAGAAATTAAAAGTGTGGCAAGTTTAAAGGTCCTAGCTATTACAGGGCTTTGACAGTTACATAATTATCTGGACTGGAAAAAAATGCGGAATTTAAAACCATAATTACTATTACAAACTCGGAGCAGTTACAATAATAATAAAAAGAATTAAAATGCGCGCGGAAAATTAAATGTGAGAAAAATTGAAAACCCTAAAAATCTAATTGAAAATATGTTTAATTTATTTTTTTTCAGGAAAAAATTAATTAAGTTATGTACAATTAAAACCCTAATTCTAATTATTTTTTAATTATAAAAAAAAGGATTAAATTGCCCTAATTTAATTATACTAAATTAATTAAGAAATAAAAAATATTCTTTTATGAGAAAAGTGATTTTTGGTGTTTTTTTGTGATTTTTTGATTAAACAAAAAATGATTTTAGATATTATTTTTGAAAAGATAAGTAATTAAGAAAATAAATAAAATAAATTAAAAAAATAGAGAAAGAGAGGAATTGGGCTTGTGTTGTGCTGAATGGGGGGGTGCAATGTTGAATTTCCCTGGCCAATTAGACATCCAAGCCCAGTCAGCGCTTGGTTCCATGTGGCGTTAACCTGAGGGTGTACCATGGGTCCTTCATTGCTATGCGTTGGATCTGGTTGACTATGCATCTGCTGGCTAGATATTGGTGGCGCATGGTAGTCATCTGGGCAGGTGACGCATATGATCTATAAATGGAAAATAAGAAAATAAAGTTTTGCTGGGACCTGGGATCAAACCCATGTCCTTCTGTTCACCAACAACGCGCCTCACCACTGGGCCAACTGGCTTGTTTGTTAATAATATAAGAATAAAATATAATATACAAACACGTGGTTAACTGAAAAAAATGCGTGCAAGATTCAAATGACCCAATGTAGGGTTACTTCGATATGAAAGTGTGATACGGTGGGAGAACTGACTTGATTGTTTTGCGTTTTATCATAAATGTTGCGGTTAGGAAGAGTCGCCACCGACCTTTCTTTTATCCAAAAGGAAAGGTGAAAAAGCATAGAAAAGACCTTTGAGATTGTTTCTTGAGTTCGGGGGGTAGATTATGAAAAGGAAAGGTATTATCACCCTTTTCATCCATGGTTTTCCATGGGCTCTTAGTTACTTGCTAGATCACTTGATTTTGTTTGAAATTATGCTTTGTGTGGTTTTTGAAAAGTATTCTGTAAAGAGGCCATTGTTTAGGCAATCTTTGTAATGATTCTCGTTCGAAAGAATGTATACAAAGATGTTGATCTTTTGAAAATGTTTTCAAGTTTGTAAGATGTTTTGAATGTGTAGGTGCTTGTTTTTTTTTGAAAATAGCAAGGATGTTTTGTTTGAAATTGAGCAAGTAATTAGGAGTAATCTACCTACTTAAATGTCTTTCTTATTCATTTTCTTTTTCTTTGACATTGTTGTCTTACCATTGATTTGGTAAGCAACCCTATCTTTGGATGTAAACTGGACGGGCGTGGGTCATCGTATAACCATGATTATCAATGTTGCAAAGTATCTTAGCATTATCCTTTAGGGACTAAGATCATTTGAAAGACAACTTAGATAGCGTCATCGAGGGACTATGATCTTATATTTGCTTGTTTTTGCTAAGATACTTCACATGCGTAATATGGCCATTTTATAAGGCAACCAAGTGGAGAACCCTAGGGATGCTTGTGCGTAAGTGTATTGTTTCATGCTTGTTTATTTGTCTTGAATTAGGGTTTTCTAAGTTAGTTTTAGTCTTTTCATACAGAAACCTAATTACTAGCAATTGTATATAAAGCGATAAATGGCAAAATTTAAAGTTACTATGCTATTACAACATTTGGGGATGAGGTATACAAATTTACAAATGGAGAATTTGCAAGAAATTAAACCCTAGTTATCTATTACAACCATATTGAATTGAATGAACAAGAATTGAAATAAATATTATGTACAAGAAATGAAATGAATATAATGTACAAATAATGATATGAATATAATGTACAAGAATTGAAATAAATAATATATAAGAAGGTAGAGAAACAATGTATAAGGTAATGAATGAAAAGGAAATGAAATATTTGGTTTAAGAAAAGGTTTTTAAAAGAAAATGATTTAATAAAATATAAATTAACTTAATTTAGAAAAGAAAATATTTTTTAGTGTTTTTATGAAAAGATTTTGAATATTAAATTAACTAGTAAAATTGATCAATTAAAATAAAACCTAAGTTCTAATTTAATTTTAGTTATAACCCTAAGTCTAAAAAAAAAAAACTAAATTTGTTTAAGAAAATATTTATTGTCTCTAGCTTAGAAAGTAATGAAAATAAATATATATTGCTAACTACATAATATAGATATATTTTTTTTTGTTTTTTTTATTAATAAAAAATAATAATAAAATTAGTATTAATAATAGTAAAAATAAATAATAAGAAAATAAAAATAAAAATATGAAAGTGAAGTTTGGAGTGTGAAAATCAAATTAGAATGTTTGTTAGAAAAAACATATTGGAGTTTGGCCCAATAGTATTTTTTTGTTAGTCAGAAAAATGATAATAAAAAAAATAATTGGGTCTGGAGTGATTAGTAAGCAGGAGGTGCGTATAAGAGAATGAGGTTGGGCCTGGTGTTATTGGTTTGTTAACAGGGGGTATATGAGGAATAAGGGACTGGTGTTTGGCAAAGGGGGTTTGGGCTGCTTGAAGGAAAGAAGGCCCATTTGTTTTAACAAAACAACCGGATTATGAGACAAAGTCTCATTTGGGCCAAAACATTTCTCTCTCTCTTCCTTCTGATACTCTCACTCTCTCTCGTTCTCTCCTCCTTTGAGTATTTGGGCGGAAATCGCCCTAGCGGCGGTTAGACGACGGTGGACGGTGGTTCCTACGGCGACGATGCTTCAACATTAATTTTTCTACTTTATCTGCTTCATCTCTTCCTTCTGAACACTAATCTCACTTTCGTTTTTACAGATCATGACAGGATTCACATAGATCTTAAAGGGGATGGACGAAACCCTAATTGTTCTGATTTGCTTTCTTCTAAATGATTTTGGTGAGATATTTCCTCTCTATCTCTTTTTACTAATCTCTGATAGGGCTTAGGTTTTTTGAAAATGATGATAAAATTTTTGTTAGGGTTTGTGTCTTGCATGCGGTATTGTGTTTCTATCTTTGATGATAATGAATTCGAAAGAATGATTTTTGAGGGCTTGATGTTTTAAGGCATTATTGCGTTGCTATGATTCTGTATATTGCTTTTTGTTGGATAGAAATGGAAAGGGTTTGTTGGTTGCTGTGACTTTGATTCTATTTCTTCTTGTATTTTTGATGATGAGGAGAAAATGGGAAATGGTTTGGTTGGTTTTTTATTTCTGAGTAATTCGTATGTTTTTGATAAATGACTTTTCTGAAAGTTTTGGCTTTGTTTGTTTGTAAAGATTGGTTTCTGTATGTTTTCTTTGTAAAAAAAATGATGTTTGGCCCAAAGGGGTTCACTGATTGTTTGGGGTTTGGAATCTTTGTATGTTTTTTTGTAAAAACTAAAAATAAGATGAAGTTATTGCTGATCTTTTTAAAAAGATGAATGATGATGGCTTTGTGTTCTCTTATGTTACAAGCTCTCTTGTCCCTATGTGCTCTATTTGGCTTCTATAAGTTTGTGAATTGACCCTAAACTATATGTTTTGTAAAAGAAAGCTAAGAAAAAGTTCAAAGAGTTTGTATATTTCTATGAAAAGAAGCTGAAAACAAATTTGAGAAAATTTACCTCTTGGCTTTGTTGCTGTCTTTTGATATCCTGTGGCTTTGCGGGATCTTTGTTCTTTCTGTATATTTTTTCTTGCTGGCTAAAAAAACTCCTCTCTTATGTGCATACTATTGCTACCTTTTATATTAGTTTATTTCTGATAAAAAATGATAAAATAATGCTGGCTTTGTTGCTTGTACTGTTTTTTTTTTATAAATCAACTTTGCTAGTTGAATTTGCTTGCTGCTGGTACAGTGTCTGTTGTACTGTCTTTGCTTTTCTTGTACTTATTGTATATTTTCTGACCTTGGCTTCTCTTGTGATCCAAGACTTAAATGCTTGAGATTTTGTACAGCTAGGCCCCCCTCTTTTGAGTTTGCTTCTTTATTGATATGTCAAATGCTGACTTTGTGATTTCCTGTATTGCTTCTTTTCAAACTTGTATTTGCTGATGGCTTTTGTATTTTGTCACTTGTGGACTTTTGCTATGAACCAAACAATTTTGCTTTGATATTTATGGTAAAGTACCCTAGGCCTATGACATGACTTTACAAATTTTGAGGCTCTTTGATTGTTGATTGTACTGGTTTTCTTGTTGAGACTATTTTCTGATTTAAAGCAACATGAGGCTTTTGCTTGTTGATTTGATATTTTCTGATTTCCTCTTTATCTTTTGTGAACCAAGATTTGAGATTTGCAAGACTAACCCTAGTCAATGATGTATGATCCTGATTTTCTGTTTCCTGATGTACTGGTTTTTTCTAAATTAGACCTGCACTTCTTGCTTGATGAATTCTGGTTTGCACCTTTTATTTTATTGTGAACCAATTATTTTGAGATTTGCAATATAATTTTAGCCTATGATAAAACTGAAATTGTATGAGGCTTTTTTGAGTTGTTTTAAATCATGTTGGGCTGAAATCTGTTGGGCTTGTACTTGTGTTGGACTTGAAACTCTGTTTGCACTATTGTGAACCAATTATTTTGAGATTTGGAATATAATTTTAGCCTATGATAAAACTGAAGTTGTTTGAGGCCTTAGAACACAAAACCTTCTTTTTCTGAACTCTGGTATTTTATTGCCTTTAGATTCTGCACAGGTTTTGTTCTGGAAGCTTGCAGTGTGCCTTGTTGTTAGTTACAGTTTACTTATGTTACAGTATTGATATCTTGCTACCTGTTATGCAGCTTGCCCTGCTGTTTGTTGTAGTTTGCTTGCCTTGATATCTTGCTGCCTGTTATGCAGCTTGCCCTACTGTTTGTTGTAGTTGGTTTTGCTGCAGCATTGATATCTTGTTGCCTATTATGCAACTTGCCCTGCTGTTTGTTGCAGTTTGCTTGCATTGTTTGTGAACCAAGCTTGCACCTTTTGATTTGCAAACCATAAACTCTCAGGCCAATGATTAAATAAGAATTGTATGAGGCCTTAGAACACAAAACCCTTCTTTTTTGATTCAAAAACCACCCTAATGATGAATTAGAATACTTTGTATATTTTTTGTTCATTTCTGGATGTTTAAGTTACTAACAAACTTCTCCCTCTTTTTTTTTTCATGAACATGAGGCATGGATGGCCAGCGAAGGTTGGAGTAGCTGCTTGAAGATGAAGACTTTGAAGAAATAAAATTTCTCTTTTTTTAATAAAATCTTTGTAATTTATTGAATTTGTAGACAAAACAATTTTGTAAATTCAAACTTGTAATGTAATGAATACAATGCCTCTGAATAAATTTTGTATGAAATGGAAATATTGTACCAATCTTAACTTTGAAATTCTTACTTGAATGTTCTGAGCAAAACACCTTATTTTGGGTAACTTGTATTTCAAGCAACCACCAAATATGATCAAGCAAAAATAAACACTTTATACTCCAATCAAACTTCTAAAACAAATAAAATGTTTAAGAATTTTAATTCCACTTGATTAACTTAAATCCAAAGACTTATGGTCAAAAGTCTTAATCTTCAACCTTTGTCCAATGGCTAACTGGTAATCAAAATGAGTTCGCATATCATTCTTGATTCAAACAGGATTTCATCATCTACCAAACATGTTTTAAGAACAATCGTCAGTCTTGTAGAATTAACAAACTTCAACGAATTATATTTAAGAATATTTGAAAATTTGAAGACTCAATTATCCCTGAGAAATCCCAAACCCTAATTATTGATTTGCCGTTTAGGAAGAGAATATGTCTGATCGACCCTCGAGCTAATTGAGTGTACAAGAAACCCTAGGATAGCATCTTCTATGAAAATTTAGAGGGAAAATTTTGGGGTACAACAGCTGCCCCTGTTCAATTTTCTTGAACTTGAAAAGCGAAATTGGCATGCTTGCCGTTTGTAGCTTGAAAGTGGAAGATGATTGAACACTAGAGTGCCTGAAAATTTGCACTTGTTGGTGTACGAAGTAATGCCTTGAATCTATTATATCGGGAATGGGCTTAAAGATGCCATTGAATGAACTGAGGGATAACTGTCGGAGATGGGCTTACAGATGCCATCCAAGGGTGACTGTTGACAGGAAATGGACTAAGTCCGACCTTGATTTCAGCTGAAAGAGTGTCAGGATGGCATTCATGTCTGGAGCGTATCTGAACTGTATATGTAAGATGCTCTGAATGAGTATCAGAACTGCGTCTGTGTTTGAAGCGTATATGTATTGTATCTGTAAGATGCTCTAAATGAGTATCAGAATGGCGTCCGTGTCTGGAGCGTATCTGAACTGCATCAAAAGATTTAATCTGAATGAGTATCAGAATGATGTCTCTACCTTGGAGCATATCTGAATGAGTATCAGAATGGCATCCGTGTCTGGTGCGTATCTGAACTGTATCAAAAGGTCGAATCTGAATGAGTATCAGAATGGCATCTGTGTCTTAGAGCGTATCTGAAATGTATCAAAAGATGTATCTGAATGAGTATCAGAATGGCGTCTGTGTCTGGTGCGTATTTGAACTGTATCAAAAGGTTGAATCTGAATGAGTATCATAATGGCATCCGTGTCTTGGAGCGTATCTGAGCTGTATCAAAAGATGTATCTGAATGAGTATCAGAATGGCGTCTGTATCTGGTGTGTATCTGAACTGTATCAAAAGATTGAATCTGCATAAATATCAGAATGGCGTCCGTGTCTTGGAGCGTATCTGAACTATATCAAAAGATGTATCTGAATGAGTATCAAAATGGCGTCCGTATCTGGTGCGTATCTGAATTGTATCAAAAGATTGAATCTGAATGAGTATCAGAATGGCGTCTGTGTCTTGGAGCGTATATGAACTGTATCAAAAGATGTATCTGAATGAGTATCAGAATGGCGTCTGTATCTGGTGCGTATCTGAACTGTATCAAAAGATTGAATCTGAATGAGTATCAGAATGGCGTCCGTGTATTAGAGCGTATCTGAATCGTATCAAAAGATGTATCTGAATGAGTATTAGAATGGCGTCCGTATCTGGTGCGTATCTGAACTGTATCTGAAAACTTTGAACATTGTTAATGTTAGCTGTGGATTAATCTTATCCTGAAAAGGGTGAAATGTTAGCTAGTATGCTAAGTTATGTTGTATGAAATTCATAGTGTAATGTATTCGTGTTATCAATGATTATGATATATGGATGCAATGTATGCGTATGTGAGCTATTTTGCTGCACTGCTTGTAAGTTTTGGGAAAGATAAATCCCTGACTGCTGCTGAGGATAATTCTTCACATTGTGAAGTTGAAGTGTTGATAAATTTCTGCTTAGAGAAATAAACTCTGTTGTAAGGGAAATACTGTACACTGCTTGAAAAATCCTGCTTGGGGAATCCGGAAAAATTTGGTGACTTCTACTGGGGATTGATAACTGTAAGTTTTGTTTTACTGGGAATTAAACTGCATACTGCGGAGGATTTTTATAGAGGTAGCCTAGGGAGATTTCCCTATCTCTTAAATCCATCAGTTGCCTTTTCTTTTTGTTTATTTGTAAATAATAATTATGTTCAAATGCACATGTTTAACAATAAATCAATGGACATTTTTGTAAACAAAATACAAGAGTAAAGAAAAATAAATAGTTTTGTGCTTCCAAAGGAATATCTTTGCATTGACTTTGAATAGACGTTTTTGTACAATGAGACAAACATTCTAGTAAGAGAATGTCGTCGTTTAAAATGAAAATTTTGATACAGAGAAAAGACATCTATGTGTAATAATCCCATGGGGTTCCCATTCTGCTATAACCTTTGTATCTCTGAATATCTCATCCATTTGTCGCCTTGTCTGAAGTTGATGGAGTTGATTAGAACCAATGAGTTTGTTAGTTAAAGCCAAAGGTTGTCCTCAAAGTGATCCGACAGGACATAGTCATACACTTTAATTCCCTAACTTTTTCCTGGACCACCCTTTCGGGTTTTCAGTCCACCAGGAAACCTTTTTTTGCCCAAGTTTCCCTTTCTGGTTTTCAACTTGCCGGGTGTACAGATTTTTTTTGTTTTATCCATAATTTTTGCCTGAACCCTTTTGGTTCACTGGGATGCCCTTGTTTTTCCTAGGTGTGTTAACCTAACGGGTCTTTCATGCATAGTATCTTTTGACTATGTCCGTGTTCGCAGGGTGTGGTAAGTCGTCGCCGTCCATGGTGGTTAAGATCATTGCTCCACCAAAGAATATGTTTTTGATTACAAATGGCCCTTCGTACGTAGGAGTCCATTTCCCCTGGGATCACTTTGCGGTAGGATGATACGCTTAATTACCAGATCCCCAACTTGATATACTTGGCGTCTGACTTTCTTGTTAAAAGCCTTGATCATCCATTTTTGATACATTTGACCATGGAAAACAACAATAAGTCTCTTCTCATCAATCAAGTTTAGTTGATCAAGTCGAGTCTGGATCCAATCGTCTTAGTTCAATCCTGCATCCTTCATAATCCTTAGAGAGGGGATCTGGACCTCGATAGGCAAGACAACTTCCATGTCGTAAACCAAAGAATAGGGTGTTGCCCCGGTTGATGTGCGAGTCATGGTACGGTACTCGTGGAGAGCGAATGGTAGTATCTCATGCCAGTCTTTGTATGTGACTGTCATTTTCTGTATGATCTTTTTAATGTTTTTATTTGCAGCTTTGACAACACCATTCATCTTTGGCCGATAGGGAGAAGAATTGTGATGCTGAATCTTGAATTGCTCGCACAATGCGGTGATCATAGTGTTGTTGAGATTTGTACCATTGTCAGTGATGACCCTTTCTGGGATACCGTACCGAAAAATAATGTTTTGCTTGATGAAGTGGGCAATAACATTCTTGGTAACGAAGGCGAAGGAGGCTGCTTCAACCCACTTTGTAAAATAGTCAACAGACACTAGGATGAAGTGATGTCCATTGGAGGCTGTCGGCTTGATTTCCCCAATCATATCAATTCCCCACATAGCAAAAGGCCAAGGAGCCGTCAAGACATTCAGAGGAACCGGGGGTACATGCACTTTGTCGGCATAAATCTGGAATTTATGACAGGTCTGAGAGTGTTGATAGCAATCTGCTTCCGTGGTAGACCAATAATAGCCTGCCCGTAAGATCTTCTTCGCCATCGTATGCCCACTGGAATGGGTGCCAAAAGTACCTTCATGTAATTCAGCCATGATCCTTTCAGCTTCAACCTTATCTACGCATCGAAGCAATATGGAGTCATGATTGCGTTTGTACAGGATGCCATTACTAAGGAAGAATTTAGCAGAGAATCTCCTTAAGAACTTCTTATCATTGATTGAAGCTCCTTCTGGATATTCTTGAGCCTCGAGGTACCTCTTGACTTCGTGAAACCAAGGTTGGTCCACTACTTCTTCAATATTAATCTCGTGACAGTGTGCTGGTTCACCCATTCGTTCAATGGTGTTCTGGGGTGCCTCGTTATCCCATTTAAGTTCAAACATAGACGACATTGTGGCTAGTGTGTCTGCTAGCTGATTTTCTTCTCGCGGGAAATGCTCAAAGGTGATCGTATCAAAATATGGGAGCAATGTCAAAATGTTTTCTTTGTAAGGGATGAGGTTACGGTGTTTAGTGTCCCATTCCCCTTTAATCTGACTGATGACTAAAGCTGAATCTCTGAATACTTTTAAGGATTTGATCCCCAAATCTATGACAACTTTAAGACCAAGGATGCACGCTTCGTATTCCGCCATATTATTTGTACAATTGAAACAAAGTCTTGCAGCAAAAGGAGTATCACATCCTTTAGGAGATATGAGTACAACACCAATACCATTGCTTAGTGCGTTAGATTCCCCATCAAAGAACAAGGTCCATCGGGATCCTTGTTCATGTCCATCATATGGCATGATTTCTTTGCAGTTGTCTAATGTCATGATGTCTTCATCTAGGAATTCAAACTTTATGGACTGATAGTCTTCTCTAGCTTGGTGAGCAAGGTGATCAGCTAGCACACTTCCTTTTATAGCTTTCTGGGTAGTATACTGTATGTCGTACTCTGTCAGGATCATCTGCCATCTAGCTATTATCCCATAAAGAGCAGGCTTCTCGAAGATGTATTTTATCGGATCCATTTTAGATATCAACAAGGTAGTATGAGTCAGCATATACTATCTTAGCCGACGAGCAGCCCATGCCAGAGCGCAACAAGTTTTCTCGAGCAGTGAATATCTGGTTTCACAGTCGGTAAACATTTTGCTCAGGTAGTAAATAGCGTGCTCTTTTCGGCCAGACTCGTCATGCTGCCCCAATACACACCCCATTGAATTTTCTAAAATAGTCAGATACATGATCAATGGTTTCCCCTCGATTGGTGGCATCAATACAGGAGTCTCTTGTAAGTATTCTTTGATTTTGTCAAAAGCAACTTGGAACTCACCATTGCATTTGACTACTTGATCTTTCTTCAAGAGCCTGAAGATTGGCTCACAAGTAGCTGTCAGGTGAGAAATGAATCTGGCAATATAGTATAAACGTCCCAAGAATCCTCTGACTTCCTTCTCAGTATGGGGAGCAGGCATCTCTTGTATTGCTTTAACTTTGGCAGGATCGACCTCAATACCTTTGTTATTGACAAAAAAGCCTAGGAGTTTACCAGACCGTACCCCAAATGTACACTTGTTTGGATTCAACCTCAGCTTATACTTCTTCAGTCTCTCAAACAGTTTTTGTAAGTGGTCAAGATGCTCTTCTTCTGTTTTCGATCTGGCTATCATATCATCTACGTAGACCTCTATTTCATGATGTATCATGTCATGAAATAAAGCTACCATGGTGCGCTGATAGGTTGCCCCAACATTCTTCAGTCTGAATGGCATCACCTTGTAGCAGAATGTGCCCCACTATGTGACAAATGTTGTTTTCTCCATGTCCTCAGGTGCCATTTTGATTTGGTTGTAACCTGAGAATCCATCCATGAAGGAAAACACTTTGTGTTGTGCCGTATTGTCAACTAGGATATCAATATGGGGAGTGGAAAATCATCTTTAGGACTCGCCCAATTCAAATCTCTGTATTCCACACACATTCGTACTTTGCCGTCTTTTTTAGGTACGGGAACAATGTTGGCAACCCATTGAGGGTAGGAAGTGACAACCAAGAATCCAGCATTGAATTGCTTCATGACCTCTGCTTTAATCTTTTCTGACATATCAGGTCTCATGCGGCGAACCTTTTGTTTTACTGGCGGACAATCTTCTCTTGTAGGAAAACGATGTACCACAATGTCTGTATCAAGTCCTGGTGTGATACGGTGGGAGAACTGACTGTTTTGAAATGCTGGTTTGCATTTTGCGTTTGTGTTTGCAAAATGTCACGGTAAGCAAGAGTCGCCACCGACTTTTATTTTATCCAACAAGGAAAGGGAAAAAGCACAGAAAAATTCCTTTTTTTGAGATATTTCTGAGTATGGGGGGTAGATTATAGAAAGGGAAGGTATTAGCACCCTTTCTATCCGTAGTTATCTATGGGCTCTTAGTTACTTGCTCATTGTTTTCAAAATTGTTTTCTTTGTGTTTGTGGGTTTTGAAAAGTTTTTGTTTTAACTTCGACTTAACTCTTGCTTCTGTCTTCAAGAGTGTAATGAAGTGTTTTTTGAAAACTTTGTTTGAAAAGGAGTGTAAGCGTGAAAAAGTTTTGTTTTGATTGAGCAAGTACTTAAGAGTTAACCTACATACTCGAAAAAAGAATGTTTCTATGTTCGTTTCCTTTAGACAATGCTATCCCACTATTAGTGAGCAGGTAGCACCGTCGTTGGAGTTTGAGGGTCAATTCGAAAGGGACGTACGGTCACTAAAGCAATGTTAGGACGTTTTAGTTGTAACCCTAATGTCTTAGATCAATTATCCGAGGCAACCTTTTCGAGGCAACTATGATCTTTGGACAAAAGGACGACCACTAAAGCATCCTATACTCAATGACCGTGTATGAAGGCAACCAAGTGCGGTGTACCCTAGGAGTGCACATGTGCGAGTGTGTTGATTTCAGTTATTTTTATCTTTACACATGTTAAGGGTGATCTAACTGTTTTTTAAATTAGGCATTCATTCTTGTCATGCAAGCCCTATTATCAAACATCTAATAGTTGTATAATTTGCAGAAATTAAAGGTGCGGAAATTAAACTAAATTATTACAAGGCGTCTGGTATTTACATCGCCAAAAGCAACCCTTTGAAAATAAAATAAAGCGGTAAAAAGTAAACGTCCTAATTAATTATTACATACCAGAAGCAGATACATCAATTGGATAAAGAAAAATAAAGTGCGAGGGAAATTAAATCGAATGCGAATTAGGGTTTTGACCCTTTTAAAAGAAAATGTTTTTTTTTTGTTTTTATTTTAAGAAGAGAAATTAAATCCTAAATTAAATACTAAATTAATTATTAAATTAATTAAATGGAAAAAAAAAATTAATGACATGTTTTTTGAAGTTTTTGTTATTTTAGGAAAGAAAATAAAATGGTTAAATTAAAGTTAAAATCTAATTAATTCTAATTAGTTTTAAATATTTACAAAATAAATTAAAGTTATTCTAGAATTAAAAACCTAATAAATTAGTTAGTATTTATTAAAAAATAATTTTCTCACATTTAATTGGATAAAAATATTTTTGTGATTTTTTTGTTAAAAAGAAAATATTCTATTGGTTAATAAATTAATTAAATTAAATAAAATTATTAAATTAAAATAAATAAAATATAAGAGAAAGAGGGAATGGGCCTAGTTTTTGGGAGGTGTTGAAAGCAGTTTGTTGGCCCAATAATGAAGGTCCAATTGACTTTTGGGATTCCATGCGTATGCGTTGACTGGCTTTTTGGTGGACCTTTGATGCTGACCACCAGATCTGGCCATCTGGCACGCTTGATGAGGAAGGCGCATGGTGGATCTCCAGCTTAGGCGTGCACCTGATTATCTGCAAGAAAACAATATTGAGAAAATGGAGGACCTGGGATTCGAACCCAGGTCCTGAAGGGAAATCCACACCATGCTTGCCACTACGCCACTTGCTCTGCTTTGTTAATAGAAGACAAATCAAATATAATATACAAAAATAAGCATTATTGGAAAACAAAAGAAAAAAGGGCACGCTCGTTTGAACATGCCAATGGATGGGCGACAGCTCATCGTCCCCTTCCCCCCTCCGTTGCTAAAACTCCCAAGAGCTATACCCACGGACATATGTTCGTCACTACAAACCAAGCTTATTCCAAAACCCGCTACATGCCATATAAACGCATTCTAAGAACATGGTTGAGTTCGTCTCAACCTACTGATCACAACCATAGCCATTATCATGGCTAATTGTACCTGAAAATAAAAGCCCCAAAAAACTCCACGGAACCCTAATCATGGTGAATCACAATATAGGTTATGTAAATGAAATTGGCTAATGTAGAAAGCTTGCAAATGGCATGGTGATTACAAATATGCAATTATTTCATGTTAACAATGCCTAATTCTGAAATACGAAATCAAGAACATGGCTGCTTCATGAACGACTTACAGCGCGTGTGAGGGTCTGAAAATGCCTGGTTTTGATTGGTTTCGCTTGTGGAGATGGCCAGGAAGAGATTGAGACAAGTCTCAAGTCTTGAAATTGCCTCTAGACTTGATTTCGATCTCACACTTTTTTGGTGTTTTTTCCAATTTGGTTCTGCCTCTAGAACTGATCTCCAACCCTTGAAATTGTCTGCCTCGCTTCCTTATGTATTGTACAATACATTAGGGTTAATTTTGCTGTCCAAATCTTCCTCCATTGATGATTTTGATATTTGATTTTATTCTCCATTAAAGCTTTCCAAAATTGGCTCATTTGCAATCTTTTTGTACCCACATGGCTCGATACGAGTTTGGAAGGATGCTAGCTGTGTAACAAGACCTGAAATGATCACAAGATCTTTAGTTTTCAATGTTTTTGATTTTATTTGATTTATTTTGTTTTATTTTGATTTAATTCAAATTAATCCAAATAAAAATCAAAATAATTAATAAAAATATGATATGGACACATGGGCAAGGCTAGAGCACGTGGGAAATAATTCAAACTCAAAACAAGTGAAAAAGAATGGGTCCCTTTGGCAAAATTTGAAGTTTTAGGGATAGTTGACTTTTGGCAATTTTGCAAAAAAATTCCAACTTCAACAATGCATAACTTCCCCAATTTTGAACTTTTTGAGGTGTTCTTAGACTTTTTAGAAAGCTTGAGATGTCCTCTAATCAACCATTTTGGTCTCATATCAAGTTGATATTCCATGCTCAAGTTAGAAGCTTTGACAAAAAATGTGTTTTTGTTGACTTTCAAAAATGACCTATAATGTCAAAATTCATAACTTCTTATGAGTGCATATTTTGATCTTGGGGTATGAAGATGGATTGTAGGGAATTGAATCCTATTCAAAATTTTCTTTGGATGGGTCATTTCTCATAAAGTATGAGAAAGTTATGCTTGGTCAAAATTAAGTTGACTTTTCCTACAAAACCCTAATTTAGCAACTTTTGAATCTTGATGAATTTTGAGCAATCCTTGATGAATCATGATCAAACCTTGATCAATTGATGAAATATCCTTCAAAATGAGGATGTTGACCAAAAATCTTGAAGTTTGACTGTATGTAGGCCACAGTTGACTTTGCCCTAGCATAGTCGATTTTTGGACCTTTGAGCAATTGACTGAGCAAAATTCCTCTGCAAGGCTTAAAACTTGACATGGATGATATTGAAAACATATTAGGACATTGGGGAGAACTTGAGGTCATTTTTAATCAAGGATCTTGATGCAACACAAAACCCTAATTTGGCGTAGACTGCCTTAGGAGAGAGCTTGTCTGACCAACTCTTGGACTACTTTGAGCAACTTGGAGATTTTTCTTGCAATGTTTTGAGAAATATGGGAGGGAAAATTTTAGGGTACAACAACTGCCCCTGTTCAATCTTGTTAAACTTGAGGATGTAGATTGGCTTTCATGCCTTTCGTGATCTAGAGGTGGAAGATGATTGAACACTAGAGTGCCCAGAAATTTGCACTCGCATGAAGTGGTATCTGCCTTGTGATGTCGGGAATGGGCTTACAGATGCCATTTGGAGGAGTGTCGTTCGCATAAGAGATTACTTAGCGAGAGCTTGCATACCTTCCGTTGAGGAAGATTCTGCTGGGGAAGTCTGATCTTCATTGAGATTTAGGAACTTGCCCGTAATTCAACTGAGAAAACATCTCTACTGAGATTTAATAACTTGTCCGTAATTCAACTGGGGAAACATCTTCGTCGAGATTTAATAACTCGCCCGTAATTAAATTGAGAAAACTTCTTTGTTGATATTTAGGAACCTGTCCGTAATTCAACGGAGGAACTTTGTCGAGATTTAGGACCTTGTCTGTAATTCAACTGAGAAAACATCTCTGCTGAGATTTAAGAACTTGTCAGTAATTCGACTTTGGGAAACATCTTCGTAGAGATTTAAGAACTCGCCCGTAATTCAACTGAGAAAACTTCTCTGCTGAGATTTAGGAACTTGTCTGTAATTCAACGGAGGAACTTTGTCGAGATTTAGGACCTTGTCTGTAATTCAACTGAGAAAACATCTCTGTTGAGATTTAAGAACTTGTCCATAATTCAACTAGGGGGAAACATCTTCGTCGAGATTTAAGAACTCGCCCTTAATTCAACTGAGAAAACTTCTCTGCTGAGATTTAGGAACTTGTCTGTAATTCAACGGAGGAACTTTATCGAGATTTAGGACCTTGTCTATAATTCAACTGAGAAAACATCTCTGTTGAGATTTAAGAACTTGTCCGTAATTCAAATAGGGGGTGTTGTACCCCAAAATTTTCCCTCCCATATTCTTCAAGAGTTGCCAAGATCATGGTTCAAAATCTCTCAAGGGTTGCACAGTCCAATTGCCTCCTAACACGGTCAAAATTAGGGTTTTGGTTCTTGCAAAGAAATTGAGGTTTCCAAGGGTCCAATCAAGTCCCACATGCCTATAAACATTGTCAAGCATCCATATGCCAAGTTTCAAGACTCACAGCATCAAATTGCACAGTCAAAAACCCCAAATACTTCACAGTCAACTGCAGGGGCAAAATGGTCATTTGACAGTCAAAAGTCAAAATTTTTGGTCAACATCTTATTCTGAAGCCACAAACATCATTTGATAAATTCTTGATCATGATTCTCAAAGCATGGCTCAAAAAGTCTCAAGATGCAAAAATTTCTATTTTGGGACATTTGAAAAGTCAACTGCAAATTGACCAGGGCATAACTTCTTCATGGTTTATCAGAAAAATCCCATCCAAAGCTCATTTTGAAGAGGATGACATTTCCTACAACTCATCGTCACACTTCAAGTCCAAGAAATGCTCTCACAAAAAGTTATCAATTTTAACATTATAGGTCATTTTCAAAAGTCAACAAAAAGGCACTTTAAGTAAAAGACCATAAATTGAGATTGGTAAATCAAAATGACATGGGACCAAAGACATTGGTTAGAGGACTTCAAGACCTTTCCAAAATGTCCAAGAGCATGTACATAGCTTAAAAATTGAGCAAGATATGCCTTGGAGAAGTTGGGAAATTTTTGGGAATTTTGAAAAGTCAACTTTGCTTCAAAAACTTCAAAATTGCTAAAGGGCCACAAATTCTTCCTTGAATCATTACCCAAAGCATATGCACGACCCATTAAGCTCAAAGGGATTTATTTTCTCATTTTTAATTAATTAATTGAGTTTTTATTATTATTAATTCATTTAATTAGTTTTAAATATAAGAAAAATATCAAATCATGCTTTTTAAATCTTTTTATGCAGCAAATATCTTCCACACATGCAAGAGATTTCGTGCACCATCTCAAGGGGACAATATCTTCCATAATTGGCATGGTTTTCATGGCAAAAAGATTGGAAAAGATATGTTGAAAATCAAATATCTAAATCATTAATTCATGGACTATGGGCTTGGTTTTTGACCTAATTTCGTTCACTTACATATGCAAGACCTAATGGAATCAAGAGGGACACGAAAGAGCTGCTAGAGAGGCATAACAAAATTGCAAAATTTCCATAAAAACTTGAAATCTAAAATCATAGTTGGGGCACGTTTCAAAGCACAAAAAGCATTCTAATCCGTTCCTGACATTGCTAGGAATCGATTGCAATCAAAAACGAGTCCTCATACTCCAAGAATTGGTAGAACAGAATCGTCTTCTTCATAAACATGTCCATAATCGTTTTTCAATATCCATGCATTATTCATGTGTTTTATGTGTTGATTTACACTAATATTGATGTTCTGAAGCTATTGGTAATATTTAATTGAACTAACGATGCTTGTATCCAAGTATGCCATGGTTGAAACTTAGGGTTTCTGAAGCTCTAAATTAGGGTTTCCCTCGTATGGTAAAATTGGACATTCAAACCGGTGCAGACCAAATCGTGGCAACAAGACGAAGCGATTGAACTATTCGCGCTCAATTTATGTTAACCATAGGCGTATTCGCTATTTTTTACAGGTTTCACTTAGTGGGGGTTTAAAACCCCCGCTATCTGTTTTCTATTTGCAGGCAAACGAAGAAGAAAGCTAGCGTGGCTTGATGTTACTGGACAATTCAAATTTGGCGCGTGTTTTTTTGTTCATACCACTAACGCTTGCTTTTTTATATAATAATCACGTTCCATTATATTAACAAAAGAAACGCAATGGCCCAGTTGGTGGATGAGTTGTCCTGCAGGCATTGGGACCTGGGTTCGATTCCCAGGTCCCCCCATATATTTCATAATTTTTCTCCCAATGCTTTCCAGTGCAGCGTTCAACCAAAGGCCTACCATGCATCCTCACATTCTCGCTTGCCACATACTCATGAAGATCAATCTGAAGGCTACAAAAGGAGTCCTACCATGTACGTCAGTCAATGCACATACACACGCGCTAGAAAGTCAAACAGGGCTTGGATTCTGATGGGCCAAAAATACTTCAAAAACCTCCTAAATGGGCCAGATACCCCCAATGTTTGTATTATATTTTTTAACTTCCTTTTCTTTTCTTTTTTTTGTTTTAATTTGTTTTAATTGTTTTATTTAATTCACCAAAAATAATTTTCATAATATAAAAATAAGAAATCAAAAATTGTAATATATTTAATAATATTTAATTCACTATTAATTTATTTTGTAAATAAATGTTAATAATTAATTTAGTAAATTAGGTTTTAAAACTTTAATATTTTTCTCAATAAATTAAAATATGTAGAAATTAGGGTTTTTTAACATTCTCATATTTTTCTTAAATAAATAATTTTCTCATTATTATTATTATTAATTATTGCTTTTGTAAATAAATATGTAAATTAATTAATTAGTGTAAATTAGGTTAACTTGAATATTTTCTTAAATAATTTAAAATAATTTAGAATTAGGGTGTCCTTGTAAATTCTTTATTTTCATTAAATACCAAAAATATAAAAAACATTTCTTTCCTTTTATTAAATAATTAATTAACTTTTAATTCTATTTAATTTCAAAAGGGTCCAACACCCTCGAACGTTCTATTTTTATTCTTTTCGCACATTATTTTATTTTCTTATGAATATTATGTAACTGCTCAATCCATGTAATAGTAACTAGGTTTTACTTTCCGCATTTTTATTAAAACGGGTCTTTGTAATTTGGCGATGTATAGACCCGCGCCTTGTAATAGCATAGGATTTATCTTTCCGCTTTTAAGTTTCCGCACTTTTAAATTCTAATCACATGAAATAATGAATGGCCAATTAAAAACAACGCGTAGCTCACCATGTCATGATCAAAGATAAAACTTAACATGAAAACAACACACAAATTCACACACCACTCTTAGGGTACGCCTCACCTGTTGCCTTCGAAATGTGGTCGTCGAGTATAAGACGTTTTAGTAAGTCCTTATGTCCATGATCCAGTTGCCTCGGAAAAGTTGCCTCGAATTAAAAAAAAGGATCAATGGCATAAGGGTAGCTTCTAAGGTGTCCTACTGTTGCTCTGTTGACCACACTGTCCCTAAAAACGAATTGACCCGAACACCTCCAACGGTGGTGCTACCTACCTCTCAATGGTGGGATGGCACTACCTTAAGGACATTTACACAGCCTAATTCCTTAGGGTAGGTAGATGACTCATAGATCCTTGCTCTATTCAAAAACAAATCAAAAAACTCTTTTCACACCGACACTTTCAAAAAGCTTTCAAAACAATTTTTCAAACACTCTTGAGGACTGATACAAGAGTTATTCCGAAACTTTTAACGAAACTTTTTCAAACCCACTCACAATTGAAAAGCAAACACCTTTGAAAACACAAACGAGCAAGTATCTAAGAGCCCATGGATAACCATGGATAGAAAGGGTGCTAACACCTTCCCTTTCTATAAATCTACCTCCCGAACCGAGAGATAATCTCATAAGGAATTTTTCTGTGCTTTTATCCTGTCCATGTTGGAGAAAATAAAAGACGGTGGCGACTCTTGCTTCCGCGACATTTCGCGAACCAACGTTAAACAGTCAGTTCTAAATCCACCGATCACAGAACTGGCGACTCTGCTGGGGAATACTTATAAAAGTGAGGTGTACCTTAGGACTAAGATCACTTGTGTTTTCAATTGTCTGAATTGCTTGCTTTATTATCGTGGGTACTGTCTTGGGAGTTCTATAGATCCTAACCCAGATCTGGGGAAACCTTCTTAGAAAGTAGCAACAAGGCTGTGAGGGAACTATGTGGGGTATACCGACATGGTTGAAGCAGTCTGCTACGTTGATGTGGCACTTTGGTGAGTACCGGTAACCCTTGAGTCCAGTCAAGGAGAGTACGGGGCCTCCGCGTGGTGTCGTGAAGCATCAACTGACCTTAGGAACCTTAATTGAACCATCTTGGCCTCTTTAGGGTAGTGAGATAACTGACTTTGGTGCAGTCCGAGGTTGGTTGATACTCGATACTACACTCAGTTAAGGGTTGTTTTCTTGGAATATTTCGGTCGCCAGTTCAGTGGCTAAATCGAAACGATGAACAATGAACGCAATCCAATGATATTGGGACCCTTAGAACCCGGTTACTTCTGATAGGACAGGTTGAGCCCACCAACTTCAAGAGGGTAATACCTAAACCCCATGCTGGCCTAAACTCTAAGGGTTGTGGTGTGACTTGTGTGCCTTATCATGTTTGCTTCTTGTGAATATTTGTGGTGTGCTTTATCATAGCATCATGACATCATACAGCATCATATGCATTGACTAACCATTTCAGGGGTTCGAATCTTCATCTTGTTCTTGTTTTGTAGGACATGGAAACTATCCGCAGAAAGACAATTCAGATCAGCCTTGTAAGGATCCCTCCTCAGCTTAAGGAACTTATATCCAGGATTTCCGAGAGCTCTTCTTTCAGTGAGAGGCATGGAAGACTCATCAGCTTGGTCAACACCAACATTGAGGAGGATATGATAAAGGTCCTCTTCCAGTTCTTTGACCCTCTGCACCACTGTTTTACTTTTCTGGATTATCAACTGGTGCCTACATTGGAAGAGTTCTCCCGGCTTCTGAAGATCCCTATCCTTAGTCAACTACCCTACAACCGTACGGAAAAGGAACCCAAACTTGAAGAGATTGCTAAAGCCTTACGCTTTCAACCATCTGACATCAATGGATATTGGGAAGTTAGAAGTGGTATCAAAGGGTTCTTGGCCAGGTTTCTGTTTGAGAAGGCCCAAGAATGTTGGAATTCCCTTGACCTACAAGCCTTTGAAGAAGTTGTGGCCCTCCTTGTCTATGGATTGGTTCTGTTCCCAAATCCAGATCAGCTTATAGATATCAGTGCTGTCCAGATCTTCATGTCCAGGAATCCTATACCTACGTTGCTTGGGGACATCCTTCACTCATGTTACACTCGAACCATGAGAAAAAGAGGTTTTCTTATGTGCTGCACTCCTCTCCTGGGAAGGTGGTTTATTTCGCACCTTCCACAATCAGTTTTGAAGAATGAGCGGGGTTTGAGATGGTCACAACGATTAATGACTCTTACACATGCTGATATACATTGGTGTTCTCGGTCCAGAGAAGACATCACTATCATTGATCGTTGCGGGGAGTTTCCTAATGTTCCTTTACTTGGAATCAGAGGAGGTATTACTTACAACCCGTGTCTGGCTTGGAGACAGTTTGGTTATGCTCGGAAGGAGGACCCTCATGACATGTTAATTCCTGACATAGTTTTTGATTTCGACGACGATAAACAAGGACTTCGCCAGAGATTTATCAGAGCTTGGAGGATGCCCAACAAGATAGACAGCAAGACACTGGGGCATAGAAACTCCATCCTGTTGGAGCCTTATCTCAAGTGGGTACGAGCCCGCTCCCAGAAGTTAGTGATGCCTTATCCTCATGTTCTCCCTGTGATCAAAGAGCCAGTATTGGAAGGAGAGGTGTCCTACACCATTCAGCATCCTGACATGCCTACATCCTGGGAAGAAATGCAGAAGAGCTGGATCCAGCTTAAGGAAGAACGGAATTCTCTTGAGTCCAGTCTACATGCTAGTGAGAAGAAGGTCTTGGAGCTCACCCGCCTACTGCACGAGGAAAAGACTCTCAACACTTACATTGCTCCAAAGAGGATGCATAGTGTCTTCTGGGATTGATTTGCTTTTGTAATATTTTGCCCATGAGGCTTTGATGTACTGAACAATTACTCCTTTAATGATAACGTGTGTTCCTTTTGTCTACAGCAAGTTTGAACTTTCGAACCCTTGAATGCATTGTATAAACACATATCATGCATCATGTGCATAACAGGTACTCTTCTTTTCAGGTTGCTTAATGTTCTTCGCTGTTTATTTCAGCATCATGAACCCTGAATCATCTACCGAGCAGTCCATCAAGGCCCTTCAGGCTCAGAACGCCCAATTCCAAGAGCTGATCATGAGTTTGGCCCAAGGTCAAGAGGAGTTGAAGGCTCTGCTGGTCAAGAAGAAGAAGAAGAGAACTGTACTATTCAACACTGGCCGGAGGTTTGGTAACACACTGCAGAATGAGGTTGATCAAGCTGGTTCTTCTGTAGGGAAAGGCAGTCCCCAGGGGGGAAGGGTTCCTAGTCCGGTGGTCTCTGACAACGAGACTGATTTTAATGAGGAGCAGTATCCTCCAGTTGAAGACAAGTACAAGCAGTTGGAAGACCGTCTGAATGCCATGGAAATTCAACAAGTACCTGGTTTGGATTTTAGAGACTTGGGTTTATCTTCTGGTGTGGTGATCCCACACAAGTTCAAAGCACCATCTTTCGCAAAGTATGACGGGGCATCCTGCCCTAAGTTACATCTCAGATCTTATATGCGGAAGATTCAGCCATACACTATGGACAAGAACTTGTGGATCCATTTCTCCAGGAGAGTCTTTCAGGGACTCATCTCGAATGGTTCTATCAGCTGGATGGGACCAAGGTTCGTAACTGGGAGGATTTGGCTACTGCTTTTTACAAGCAATATCAATATAATGCCGACCTCGCTCCTACACATACCCAACTCCAGGGTATGTCGCTAGGATCGGGAGAAGGTTTTAAAGAGTATGCGCAGAAGTGGAGGGACCTGGCTGGCAGAGTACAGCCACCATTAACCGACCGTGAATTAGTAGACATGTTCTTGGGGACCCTATCCGGGCCGTTCTTCAATCATCTCATTGGCAATTCATCTGCAGGGTTCACAGATCTCATTCTGACTGGGGAAAGGATAGAAGCCGGGATAAAATCAGGGAAAATTCAGAAAGGTGCGTCCTCAAGTTCTGAGAAGAAGCCTTTCAAAAAGGAAGCCAGTGCTGTGTATGGGCCTAGAAGGCAAAACAAACCAGAACGCCGCCAAGCTGTCAACGCGGTGGTTATTGCAAATCCTGCTGCCGCTCCTCGGCAACCTAACCAACCAAGGGGTGAGAGGCCCAGAAGAGAATACACTCGGCTGAGTAGGACCTTGTCACAAATCTTGCCGCAACTGCTATCGACCAACTTGGTGACCGTCAGAGAGGCTCCGAAGGTGGTGAATACAACCTCTCCGAAGTATAATCCAAATGCCCGCTGTGCTTATCACTCCGACAACCTGGGGAATTCTACTGATGATTGTTGGGCCCTAAGAAATAAGGTTCAGGACCTTATTTATGCGAAAGAGATACAATTTGAGGCGCCCGAAAGGCCAAACGTTGTGACTGCTCTTATGCCCCAGCATGGAGTAAATGCTATTGAGGAAGACCTATATGCAGTTTCTGTGGATGATGTGGCTACCCCTCTTTTGACTGTTAAGAGGAACCTATTGCTAGTCGGTTTATTTCCGGGTTGTAGCAAGGGTTGCCTTCTGTGTGCTGTTGCCCCTGCTGGTTGTCCGTTGTTGAAATCAGGCATCCAAAGCCTGATGGATAGCAAAGAAATTTTGTTCAAGAAGACCGCTGTTCCTTTTGTTCCCACTGAAGAAGTATCTGTCGTCACAATTTTCAATAATCCTACCAAGGCTCCCCCGAGGAAGCCAGTCAAAATCATGTCTGTTGCACCCATCATTATTACTGTTCCGGGGCCCCTCCCCTATGAATCTGACAAGGCTGTCCCATGGCACTATGGGGCAGATGTGTATGTGCTTGGAGTGAAGCAGGAGTTCAACACCAGTACCGGTATCAGTAACATCACTGGTCCCGCCAAAGTTACTCGCAGTGGCAGGCTCTTCTCGCCTGACATTGCGCCACCAATTATCCGAAGACCTCTTATAATAACGCCTGCAAGTGCGCCTGTTTCCACTTCTGATCTAGTTTCCACCCCTGCTGCCGAGTAATCTAATACTCGGGGCAAAGGGATTGATGATGAGCCTGCCCGGATGGAGGCACCGAAGACTGTCAATGTTGAAGCCTACCAGCAAGAGATGGATGAAATTCTTAAGATAATCAAGAAGAGTGACTTCAATGTCGTTGAACATTTGGGGCATACCCCCTCCAAGATCTCTATGCTATCATTGCTACTGTGCTCAAAGGCCCATGCCAAGGCCCTGATTTCATTTCTGAAGACGGCCCATGTGCCACAAGAGACATCTGCAGATCAATTCACTGACTGTGTGGCCAATTTGACAGCTGACAATGGTTTGGGTTTCTCGGATGCTGATCTTACTGCTAAGGGAAAGAATCACAATGATGCCCTGCATGTCTCCATTGAATGCAGGGGCACTACTCTTACTCACGTGTTGGTGGACACCGGTTCTTCCTTGAATGTGTTTCCCAAGAAGGCCTTAGACCGGTTGGATTGTGAGGGCCTGGAGTTGAAGCCTAGTAACATCATTGTCCGAGCCTTTGACGGGTCGAAGAGGATGGTGCATGGTGAAGTGGACATTCCGATTCGTGTTGGTTCTCAAGTCTTCGACTCGACGTTCTATGTGATAGACATTCGTCCATCTTATTCCTGTTTGCTGGGTCGACCTTGGATTCACAAAGCTGGGGAAGTGACCTCCACTATACACCAGAAGCTCAAGTACCCTGTCCGAGGGAATATTGTTACTGTGCAGGGGGAGGAAGAATACATGGTTAGTCATCTGAATTCATTCCGGTATATTGAGATGGACGGGGAGTTTATTGAAACCCGCTTTCAACATTTTGAGGAGGTGCCACAAACATTGGCATCAGCAGAAGCAGTAACTGAAGAGGATTCTCTTTTGAAGATGGCCTCCTTAAAGGACGCCCAGGCTGTAATTGAGAAAGGTAAATGTGCTAACTGGGGCAGGCTCCCTGATTTTACTCCTAAAAATGACAAGTTTGGGCTGGGTTTCACTGCAGAGGCTCAGAGGACTGTACGCAAAGCTAGGATCGGAAGACCTCCCGTGTTCATCACCCACCCGAGAGTGAATGCTATTGAAGGCGATACGGAGGAATCAGAGTTTGACAGTTGGATTTACCCGACGACCAATGACGGACTGAACAATTGGACTGCAAAAGATCACATACCTGTTACTTTTGTTACGCAGTAATGAATTCCTTTGTTTTTTAATTTGTAATAAACAATAAATTGAAACTTTATGGCCCGGTGTCTTACCCGGGGCACCGCTGGCTTCATTTGTGAGGGCATATTACTTGTCATTTCCATATACCGTGAATAAAGACATTGGACGTTTTTCGCATTTCAAATCTTATGCTCCCTTTCTTTCTTTCTTTCTTTATATATTGCAAAATAGCTATATTTATACACACTCACTCATACAGGTTTCAATCCACTCTGGATCTCACTGGTAACGACTCTGCTACTGCCAGTTATGACTTCGAAAATCCGATCAACTTAGCCGAAGACGAAGGTGAAGATGATTGCGAAGTGCCTGGTGAACTTGCAAGACTGTTATTCCAGGAAGAGAGGGCCATTCAGCCACATGAAGAGCCAGTGGAAACGATAAATCTGGGTACTGAGACAGATAGAAAGGAAGTTAAGATTGGTGCCAATCTGGAGCTCAGCGTGAAACAACGGTTGGTTCAGATGTTACATGATTATGTGGAAATCTTCGCCTGGTCTTACGAAGACATGCCTGGGTTGGATACCGACATTGTGGTCCATCACTTGCCTACCAAGGAAGAATGCCCTCCGGTTAAACAAAAGGTCCTTCGTATGCGTCCAGAGATGTCCGAGAAGATCAAAGCTGAGGTTATGAAGCAATTTGATGCTGGGTTTCTAGCAGTGACCTCTTACCCTCAGTGGGTTGCCAATGTGGTTCCGGTGCCAAAGAAGGACGGCAAGGTCCGAATGTGTGTTGACTACAGGGATCTGAACAGGGCGAGCCCCAAGGATGACTTCCCTCTACCTCACATCGACATTCTGGTGGACAATACAGCTCAGCACAAGGTGTTCTCCTTCATGGATGGTTTTTCAGGTAATAATCAGATCAAGATGGCTCCTGAAGACATGGAAAAGACTACCTTTGTTACCCAGTGGGGCACCTTCTGTTACAAGGTCATGCCATTCGGGTTGAAAAATGCTGGGGCAACCTACCAACGTGCCATGGTCGCTTTATTTCATGACATGATCCATCATGAGATTGAAGTGTATGTCGACGAAATGATTCCAAGGTCCTAAACTGAGGAGGAACACCTTGACCATCTGCAAAAGCTGTTTGACCGTCTGAAGTTGTACAAGCTGAGGTTGAACCCGAACAAGTGTACCTTTGGGGTAAGATCTGGAAAGTTGTTAGGCTTCATCGTGAGCGACAAAGGTATTCAAGTAGACCCTACCAAGGTTAAAGCCATACAAGAGATGCCAGTTCCCAAGACAGAGAAAGAGGTCAGAGGCTTTTTGGGACGTCTGAATTACATTGCCCGATTCATCTCGCACCTAACTGCTACTTGTGAACCAATCTTCAAGCTGCTGAAGAAAGATCAGGTAGTACGTTGGAACAATGAATGTCAGGCCGCTTTTGACAGAATCAAAGAGTATCTCCAAGAACCACCCATTCTTATGCCACCGGTTGAAGGGAGACCTCTAATACTATACCTGACAGTACTTGACAGCTCAATGGGGTGTGTGCTGGGGCAACATGACGAGTCTGGCCGAAAAGAGCACGCCATTTATTACCTTAGCAAAAAGTTTACCGACTGTGAGACCTGATACTCATTGCTCGAGAAAACTTGCTGCGCTTTGGTATGGGCTGCTCGCCGGCTGAGACAGTATATGCTGACTCACACTACTCTGTTGATTTCAAAAATGGATCCGATAAAGTACATATTCGAAAAGCCTGCTCTGTCTGGGAGAACAGCAAGATGGCAAATGATCTTGACAGAATACGACATCCAGTACACGACTCAGAAAGCTATCAAAGGAAGTGTATTGGCAGATCATTTGGCACACCAGGCAGTAGATGACTACCAGTCCATGAACTTTGAATTCCCTGACGAGAGCATCATGATAGTGACTGATTGTGAAGTACCTGGACCGGATGAAGGACCTGAGGAAGGATCCCAATGGTCTATGCACTTTGACGGAGCCTCCAACGCTTTGGGTAATGGTATCGGCGCGGTGATCATATCCCCTCAAGGCACTCATACTCCACTCACTGCCCGGCTATGTTTCAACTGCACCAACAACATGGCAGAGTATGAGGCATGCATCATGGGTCTTCAAGCTACGATTGACTTAAGGATCAAGTTTCTGAGTGTCTTCGGAGATTCCGCTCTCGTGATCAATCAGATCAAAGGCGAGTGGGATACAAAACATCCGAATCTTATTCCTTACAGAGAATGTGTGTTGACATTGTTCCCCCATTTCACAGAGATAACTTTTGAACACTTCCTAAGAGAGGAGAATCAGCTGGCGGACGCGTTGGCTACGATGTCTTCTATTTTCAAAGTCAAGTGGGACAATGAGGCTCCCCGGATCATCATCTGGAAACTGGACGAACCGACATACTGTTGTGATATTGAGGCTGAGACAGTAACCGAAAAACCCTGGTACCATGAGGTGAAGAGGTACTTGGAAGCTCAGGAATACCCTGAAGGTGCGTCTGTCAATGACAAGAAGTTTCTGAGAAGGTTCGCAGCGAAGTTCTTCCTTAGCAACGACATTCTGTACAAGCGAAACCATGATTCGACCTTACTGCGTTGTGTGGATAAGACTGAAGCAGAAAGAATCATGGCAGAGCTGCATGAAGGTACCTTTGGAACACATTCCAGTGGACACACCATGGAAAAGAAAATCCTTCGGGCAGGATATTTCTGGTCCACAATGGAAGCCGACTGTTACCAACATTCTCGGACATGTCATAAGTGCCAGATATACGCTGATAAGGTGCATGTTCCTCCAGTTCCTCTGAATGTCTTGACTGCACCTTGGCCTTTTGCAATGTGGGGTATTGATATGATCGGAGAGATTAAACCTACGGCATCCAACGGGCATCGTTTCATCCTGGTGGCGATCAATTACTTCACAAAGTGGGTTGAAGCAGCTTCCTACGCCACAGTAACCAAGAACGTCGTGGCAAGGTTCATTCGGCATAACTTGATCTGTCGATACCGCGTCCCTGAGAGGATCATTACAGACAATGGTACCAATCTCAATAACAAGATGATCACTGAGCTCTGCGAGCAATTCAAGATACATCACCACAACTATTCTCCTTACCGACCGAAGATGAATGGGGCTGTAGAAGCAGCGAATAAGAATATCAAGAAGATTGTGCAGAAGATGACAGTGACCTATAAAGATTGGCACGAGATGTTACCGTTTGCTCTTCATGGGTACCGTAGCTCAGCAAGAACGTCAACCGGGGAAACTCCCTTTTCCTTGGTCTACGGCATGGAGGCAGTTTTACCGATTGAAGTGCAGATACCCTCTCTCCGGATAATGAAGGATGCAGACTTGAGTGAAGATGACTGGATCTAGACACGACTTGATCAGTTAAACCTAATTGACGAAAAGAGACTCACTGCTATATGTCATGGTCAAACATACCAAAAACAGATGATCAGGGCATTTAACAAGAAGGTCAGACCACAAGAGTATCAAGTTGGGGACCTGGTAATCAAGCACATCATTCTTCCTTAAAGTGATCCCAGGGGCAAATGAACCCCCACATACGAAGGTCCATTTGTGGTTAAACATGTGTTCTCAGGAGGAGCCATGATCGTAACCACCATGGATGGTGACGACCTTCCTCACCCCGCCAATGCAGACATAGTAAAAAGATACTACGCATGATAAAAGACCCGCTAGGTTGACATACCTAGGCAAAAATTAGGGCTTCCCGACGAACCAAAAGGGTTCGGGCAAAATAAGGGATGAAATGAAAAAATCTGTACACCCGGCAAGTCGAAAACCTGAAAAGGCGGCTTGGGCAAAAATGGGTATCCCGGTGGACTGAAAACCCGAAAGGGCGGTCCAGGCAAAAGTTAGGGATTAAAGCGTAATACTATGTCTCAATGGATCACTTTGCATCCAGAATCCGGTATCAACCTCAAGTTCAGACGACATCGATCGATCAACTTCATCTTCAACTGAGCAGCAAAGTGATGAGACGCTCGAAGATATAAAGGCAACAGCAGAGTTGGAACCCAGTGGGATTATCTTTCTTCACACAGCTGTTTTATTTTCCCTTTTTCACAAAATTGTATAAACTCTTTTGTTCAGCGGCGTTCTCTTACTAGGACACCAGCCTCTTGTACATAAACGCCTATTTACAGGCAAATTCAAAAAAATCAATACAAATTCACTTTTCAGACCAATTGTCAATTGTTTTTTCTTTTTCTGTTTTGTTTGCGAAGAACGTCCAATGTTCAATTTTTGATATATGCATTTAACACTAATTGCTAACTCATAAATATTTGCATACGAAACAAAGGATTAAGTACAGGTAACATTAGAAACAGGGGCAATAATGAGTTGTCTAAGCGATCTAATTGCTCTGTCCACCAAGGTACCAAGGTAAGTTTGGCTGAAGAATGTAACCAAGATATCTTAATTCCTCAGAGAGTGAGCCAAGATCCAACAATTCTCTCCTAAGTAGTTGGTCTCCAATCAGCCCTAACAAGGCACATTATCTCCTAGCAAGTCAGCGATACTCTCCCCAAGCAGAGTTAGCCTACTCAGTCAGCCTTATGGAAGTTGGATTATCCCCAGCAGATCTCAACATTCCTAAGCGGAGTATGCAAATATTCTTAACAAGCATCCCCGGCAGTCTTGATCTAAGATTGTTCCCCGGAGGTACAAACATTCAATGGAGCCACTTCCCCAGTATATCTCAAAAATTTCCCCAGGAGAGTCCAGTCCAATCTGAAAAGTTTCCCCAGGAAAGTGGAATCCATCTCCCCAACAGGAAGCTTATCCCTAGTAGATTCTGGAAGGCTTATCCCCTGCAGAGCACGAACGCGTCCCCCGACTTTATTCAGAAGGTTAGTTCCCCACCAGGATATAACTGGGTTATCCTCATCCAATTGTCACGGAAATATCGTCCTCGGCGAAGTCTTCCTATCCCCAGAGGAGTTCATCAATTCCTTCAACAGAACTTATCAATGGTATCCCCAGCGGAGTTATCATCAATCTCAGCAAAGTACCTCTCTTTCCCCACAAAGTTCACTCCCTGCAGAGTAATTTATTCGCCAAGTTTATTCCCCAACAGAGTCATCTTCTCTTACCGGTATTCTTGCAACCATCATCCCCAGCGGAAGCAAAGAACACTATTCTTCAACATCAGCCAAGGAGTCAACTTCCCGGCACCCGTCAAGGATTTATTTTCCTAGACGAAAACACATTTCATAAACATCACATCTTCATACATTATAGCATGCACATATGCATCATGAACATACAATCTCATTTTGAGAACATCACGCATGCCATACATCATGACATCGCATACAATTAACGTTTTGTCTTTTTCAGGACAAAGGTCAGTACAAAGATGATTACTATCAACGGTCGCAACTGAAGATCCGATTCCTGTATCTTGCCAGGGTGTATCTGTTAACGACTATATTCCAGACTCGATTCCTGTATCTTGCCAGGGCACGTCTGAAGAGTTCAAAGATCCGATTCCTGTATCCAGCCAGGGCGTATCTGTTGACGACTACATTACCAGACTCGATTCCTGTATCTCGCCAGGGCACGTCTGAAGAGTTCGAAGATCCGATTCCTGTATCTTGCCAGGGTGTATCTGTTGACGACTATATTCTAGACGCGATTCCTGTATCTCGCCAGGGCACGTCTGAAGAGTTCGAAGATCCGGTTCCTGTATCTTGCCAGGGTGTATCTGTTGACGACTATATTCCAGACTCGATTCCTGTATCTCGCCAGGGCACGTCTGAAGAGTTCGAAGATCCGAATCCTGTATCCAGCCAGGGCGTATCTGTTGATGACTAATTCCAGACTCGATTCCTGTATCTTGCCAGGGCACGTCTGAAGAGTTCGAAGATCCGATTCCTGTATCTTGCCAGGGTGTATCTGTTGACGACTACATTACCAGACTCGATTCCTGTATCTTGCTAGGGCACGTCTGAAGAGTTCGAAGATCCGATTCCTGTATCTTGCCAGGGTGTATCTGTTGACGACTGTATTCTCCGGACTCGATTCCTGTATCTTGTCAGGGCACGTCTGAAGAGTTTAAAGATTCGATTCCTGTATCCATCCAGGGCACATCTACATAAAGAGTTTGAAGATCAACTCCTGTAACAGGCCAGGTAACTATTTTCTTTCTCAGGTACTGTTGGCTGAAGATTTTGATAATATTATTAGAAGCCAATTGAATTAAACGTTTCGATCGAAATGAAGTAAAACTTCATGTTTCGAAGTAGCAGAAGCAGTGTTTCGAATAAGAATGTCAAAGCTGGAGCTTCGAGTGGAAATTATAGGAACATATCTAAAGAAGTCTCGAAATAACAACAAGGCTGTGTCTGGGAAGTGCGTTCGAAATGGAGAAAGACCAAATCATTTGAAATTCAAATGGAAGCGGGACATTTGAAGTTTGAAATTTATGTGCTGGAGCATTTGGAGACACGTGGAAAGAAGAAGGAGGCATGGTTCTGCATGTTCTGAACGTGGCATAATCCTATAGCAAGACCGTTATGGTCGAATTAGTATAAATAGAAGTATTAGTATTAGGATTTCGTGTGTCATATCTATTGTACTAAATACTCAGTAACATTCAAACTACCACATGGCAAGGGAAACGAATGCAAGAGCAATGTACGTATGATAGCACCATATATTTATGATTTAATGAAAACCTTTTACCATTTCCAGCATTTTCCTTTATCTTTCGATCAAACAACATTTATAAGTTTTCTCATTTACAGTCTTTTCACTTCGAAATCTCTTCATTAAAGTTTTACATTTCAATGCTTTCTTCACATTTCAAGCACTTTACATTTCAGAAAACTGTCATATTTTCCATGCCTTTACCTTCAAGCTTTATCCTTCGAACGCACATTTTTACTTAAAGTCATTTACAGATTTCTTGCATTAAACGCTTTCTTCATATTTCAAACCTTTTACGTTCCAGAAATCCTTTACATTAACTGTTTTTATAATTCGAAACCATTTACTTGCCTTTTATGCAATTTTACATGTCTTTACAATTAACATTTATTCATGCAACTTAGTTTCGTACACACACATTTTGATTACATCTTTAGACCTTTGAGAGAGAAATCGAAATAAGCCAAACACCTATACAACACTCAAATATCAACCATGAATATCTGTTCAATCATGAGAGTAACCCTAATGACCAAGGAATCCTAGGATCAATCTAGTCGATCCTGTGAGTTACCAGAGGAATTGAATAACAGTCAGAAAGATTATTCGATAGTTTGGAAAACTAGCGGTTGTTTACCAGAAATCACTGGAAACAAATTGGCACACCCGGTGGGACCAATAATTGGATATTAGAAATAAAGATTGTTGAGACATAACCATTATAAAAATGTTGGAACCTAAGAAGTTTGCTGTTTTATGAACCTGAGAAGTGGTAAAATAACCAACAGCAACCAACCTTTATCCAGAAGAAAACGTTTGGACAAAATGTCTAATTTTGACAATCAACAAGGGGAACAAAATGCCCCACATACAACAGGCACTAATGTGTCCACTTCGATCGGAACATCTAATGTGATCCCTTCGAATGCACAGTCTGTTGCATCTTCAACCAGTAATATAGCCACCAATGGAGTAAGTGGTATATCAACTAATAGTTCGATCTTAGGAAATACTGGAACCATTGGTTACCCTGGGGGATTCGTTCCACCATCAGGGACACAATCCCATTTCGCCACTCCATTAACTAGACCACCCGGTTTCGATGGAAATAGAACCAGAAATTCCTCTTATGGAATGCCAACATCTTTTATGGCAGGTTTACACAATTCCACATCGAATTCATCCCCACAACTACGGTCTGGGTCTGGGGCGAATCAGTTCATGACAAATAACCAAGGGTCAGTGGGTTATAGCACAATGCCTATTTTAACCACAGAAAACCAGTTGGCTTTTAGGCAGTTGATGGATGACAGTAACCATAATATGATAGGGGTGTTAGCACAAACCATGCAGGAGATATTTACCCCAATAGTGCAAAATGTGACTGTGACAAACAGGGAAAACGCTGACAACATGAGTTGAATAGCAGATTTCTTTGCTCCCCCAGAAAGGCGTAGGCAGAATCAGGCGGGATTTCGAGCAAACATGCCTGTTATAGAACAAATTGTTAACGACCCAATTTATAGACCACCCAGAGAAGAAGTTAACTTAGGGGCCAGGGCACCAAGGTTAGAAGCCCCAATAATCCCAGGCCCACAAAGAGAAATTATGGAACCAGAGGCAAGGGTCGAAAGGCTAGAAGCCCCAGAGTTTCGAGAAGAACAACCTAGGGGAGTTGTCTTGGTTGGTCGAAATCAAGATGCCGATGCTGTCGTTCATATAATTCGAAACGATAACATCTTGGCAGAAAACAATCTAACCACCATGATAGAGAGAGTCATGGCCCAGAATGGCCTCAACACAGGAATGTGAGGGCCAAATTATGCTTCTCCTATATTGGATTGCATAATGCATACTGATTTACCAAGGGGATATAAAGTCCCTAAATTTACAAAGTTCGCTGGGGATACCAATGAGTCAACAGTCGAACACATAGCGAGATATCTAACCGAAGCGGGAGATAAAGCCAGTAATGAAGATCTCAGGATCAAATACTTCCCAAGTTCCTTGACTAAAAACTCCTTCACATGGTTTACCACTTTGCCTCCTGGGTCCATTGATACTTGGGCTCTCTTGGAGAGATTATTCCATGAACAATTTTACATGGGACAGTCGAAAATAAGCTTGAAGGAATTGGCCAGTGTTAAGAGAAAGTTCACCGAACCCATAGATGATTATCTGAATAGATTTAGGCTTTTGAAATCCAGATGTTACACCGTAGTGCCTGAACATGAGTTAGTCGAAATGGCCGCTGGTGGTTTGGATTACTCTATTCGAAAGAAACTAGATACTCAATATTTAAGGGATATGGCTCAGTTAGCCGATAGGGTTCGACAGGACGAAAGGCTAAAGGCCGAAAAAGCCATAGTCTTTAAGAATAGCAAGAAAGAAAGGATTTCCTATGTTGGGACTGAGGAAGCAGAAGAATATCCTGAATTCAAATTCGAAGAGGTCGAAATCGACCTCGCTGAATTAAAACAGGCTCCGCCTTATTCCTGCAAATTATTGGTTCCCACAAAAGGGAAAGAGATTGTTGAAAATGAAAAAAGTGACAAATTCCCAAAGAAGGTTTATACCTTCGATGTCACTAAATGTGACGAGATTTTTGACTTGTCAAAGATGGCCAACTAATTGTGCCATCAAATGTCAAAATACCTCCTTTGGATCAGAGAAAGAAGAGAGGATTTTGCAAATATCATAGTTTCCTAGGCCACAAAACCTCACAATGCTTTCTTTTCAGGGACCTAATTCAAAACGCAATCAAAGATGGCAGACTAAAGTTTGCTGACAAGGTGAAGATGAAAGTGGACGAAGATCCTTTGGACGTCGCAGACACCAACTACTCCGAGCCTGCATGCATTGGAGAGATCAACATGGTGGAAACTGATCAAAGCGACGCCCTAACAGGAGAGAAGGGTACTGAAACTGAAAACTGGGTGATGGTCGAAGTCAATAAGGAGGTCACTGAAGACATCCAGAATACGCCAGAGACTTCGATTGCCGCACCTGTAGCTGTTGCAAGAGAAACCCAGGCTACTGAAGGCCAGGGAAATCAAAACCAAGAACTAACACAAGTCACTAAAGGCTTGAGGGTGGAATTGGAGAAAGTCCAAATCACGAAGCCAATTTCCCCTCAGAAGGAAATATGGGACACTCTAGGGGAACCCAGTGGAAAATTTGACTATTTGGTCAAATATTCTTCCCCAGAGAGTTCGAAGGTTCAGATTAAGGATATAAAGCCCACAGGATGGGGCGATGATGAAGCTAAGGGGGAAGATGTTGAGATAAATATGGTGGATATGGAAAGGCCTCACTCTGAGATGGAGGAAGTAGAAAAATACTTAGAGAAAGAAAAGTATAGAATGGAGGATAATCACACTGGAGATGCTAGTCTCAAGGATTACCTCATGACATGCCACAAAGGAGATCCAGGCATGATATTGTGCCCTAGGTGCAGCATCCTCTGCAATCAAAGAATCGCTGCGAATTTCGAAAGGGTACAGAGGACTCGAACTGGCAACAATTGGCGCCAGGATAACCAGCTTTTTAGGTGTTATCCCAAGGCTGGAGAAAGTTTGCTGGAATTTGTGTTTCGCTGCTACAAAGGGGCAACCAAGTGCTTGATTTGCCCAAGGTGTTCTGCTGTGTATGACTAAAGCATGGCCAGAGCCTTCGAAACGATTCCCTTCGCCCCTTGCTGGAACCATCAAGAAACTGTCCAGATGGGCCCACGTTTCGACAACAGACACAAACAGCGAAGGCCTGATAGCCCTCACCCCAAGGCTGTTTGAAGAGTGACTTTCAAACTCCCTGCTGAAGTGCCAACCGATAGATGGTTACAGTTCAGAAATGACAAAGGCAAAGATAGATGGAGAAACGCCGAACGAAATGCACGCCATGCTGTGACATACATGAAGCAATTCAACACAGCAAAAAGGGAGGAGGTGAGATTAGAAAATTACAAAGGAAGGAACCCCATGTCAAGATCCCAGTGGCGCAGACAGCAAAGGATTCGAAAGGCTGAGAGGGAAGCTGTGGCAAACAAAGGGGTTACTTCAACAAAGAACCAAGGTGAATCTAGCACCAACAAACCAAAAAATCAAACTGAAGACAAACCTCCAGTCAATAGGAGGCTTTTCTCTGAAGTACAACGCGATGAACCAAAGGAATACACTCCAGGCCCAGAAGAGGATGAAGATATGATAACAGATAACTTCGAATCGGAGGGGGAGTCTTCATTTAACCTGAACTATAACGTGGTGTCTGTGCTTCCCTGCGAATTTGGGCAGGAAACCAAAATTGATGAATATGAGGAAGAAGATACCACAGATTTGATGAAGCATAGGCCCGTGTGCTACTATGTGATGGACAATGGGGCTGTTGAGGAACAAAATGCGTTCTTCGAACGTCCATAACTTGCTATGAAGAACCATCTCAAGCCACTTTTTATTCGGGCGAAAGTTGGTGTCCATGGTGTGAACAAAGTTCTAGTGGATGAGGGTGCTGCAGTCAATTTGATACCCCCTTTCATGCTAAAAAGATTAGAGATCCGCGAAGGAGACATCAAGCCCCATAATATGGTTCTGTCCAATTATGAGGGAAAAGTGGGCAAAACACTGGGAGTGGTCCAGTTGGAATTGACAATAGGCTCAAGCTGCAGGCCCACCATGTTTATGGTGATCGAAGCCAAGGCTAACTATAACTTATTGCTGGGAAGGGAGTGGATCCATGGCGTGGGGGTAGTTCCTTCGTCAATGCACCATCGACTAGTTCTGTGGAGAGATGATGGAATCGTGGAAAACATCGAAGCAGACCAGAGTTACTTTATGTCAACGGTCAATTTAGTTGACAAGAGGGATTATGATAAAAATCTGGAAAAGATTGCTCCATGTGTTCCAAATGATGAGATTCATGAAACCAGAAACGCCCACTACTACATGACCCTTCGCCATGATGGCCTTTACTGGGATAGAACAATAATCAGTGAAGAAGAGGGAGTCGAAAGCACTATACAAAAACGGCCAGCAGGCTGGGACTTCGACAACCTTATCCATGACTGAGTCCACTTTTTTCGAAAGGATTTTGGCCTATATGGCTGAGAACGAATCAAAAGCGGCCTTAGAGGCTAAAATAAATAAATCAACTATAAAGATGAACGAAGTAAGTGGGGATGGCTCAAAATGTTCACCCTTCGAAGAGTTTGAGATGGATCAAAGGTTGGATGCCATCTATGATAAAGAACCCTTAGGCTTCGAAAGGGACCCAGTAAACTCAGGTGCCAAAATGTTGGCACAAGATCAACTCGAAGAAGTCAACTTAGGGGATGAAAAAACGAAAAGAATAACCTACATAAGTGCAAAACTTAGCCCAGGCCTCAAGAAGGAAGTAATCGAAATCCTCAAGGATAATAAAGATTGCTTCGCGTGGGATTATGACGAGATGCCTGGTTTAAAGAGGGAGTTGGTCGAACACAGACTACCAATCAAAGATGGCAAGAGGCCCATCAAACAAACTCCCAGAAGATTCGCACCAGCGGTTCTCACAAAAATTAAAGCTGAGATCGAAAGGTTGATGCGTTGCAAGTTCATTAGAACAACAAGGTACGTCGAATGGTTAGCAAACATAGTACCTGTTATTAAAAAAAATGGTTCTTTAAGAATTTGCATAGATTTTAGGGATTTAAACACTGCAACCCCTAAAGATGAATATTCCATGCCCGTGGCAGAAATGCTAGTAGATTCTGCTGCAGGGTTCGAATACTTGAGTATGTTAGATGGATACTCTGGGTATAATCAGATTTTCATTGCTGAAGAAGATGTTGCAAAGACAGCATTTCGTTGCCCAGGAGCCTTAGGCACCTACGAATGGGTGGTGATGCCTTTTGGTTTAAAGAACGCTGGGGCAACTTATCAAAGGGCAATGAATTCAATTTTTCATGATTTCATTGAAACCTTCATGCAGGTGTATATTGATGATATAGTCATCAAATCTATATCTGCAGAAACACATTTGCATCATTTGAGCCAATCATTCGAGCGAATGAGAAAACATGGCTTAAAGATGAATCCCCTTAAATGTGCATTTTTTGTGCAGGCTGGAGATTTTCTTGGTTTTGTGGTTCACGAGAAAGGGATTGAAATCAACCAGAACAAAACCAAAGCCATAATGGAGACGAAAGCACCTACGTCAAAAAGGGAATTGCAATCTCTGCTAGGGAAAATTAACTTCCTCAGAAGATTCATTTCGAACCTGAGTGGAAGAACCCAAGCTTTCTCTCCGTTACTTCGTCTAAAGCAAGGCCAAGCCTTCGAATGGAACAAAGCTCACCAGGAGGCATTTGACAGGATAAAAGAATACCTTTCTCAGCCTCCTATTTTGTCTCCACCTTCATGGGGGAAGCCCATGAGATTGTACATATCTGCCTCTGAAGTTAGTATAGGTAGTATGCTAGCACAAGAAGATAGCAATGGCATCGAAAGAGCCATATACTATTTAAGTAGAGTATTAAATGATGCAGAGACCAGATATAGCAATTTAGAAAAACTATGTCTCTGTTTGTATTTCTCTTGTATGAAACTCAAGTATTATATAAAACCTGTTGATGTTTATGTTTCATCCCATTTCGATGTTATTAAACATATGCTTTCAAAACCAATAATGCATAGCAGAGTTGGTAAATGGGCTTTAGCCTTAACAAAATATTCTTTGACTTTCATGCCTTTAAAAGCTATGAAAGGTCAAGTGATTTCTGACTTCATTGTGGACCATTCTTTGGTTGAGCAGACTGTCATGAGTTACGTCGAAATGCAACCATGGAAATTGTACTTTGATGGTTCAACCCACGGGAATGGAAGTCGCGTTGGAGTCCTTCTGATTTCTCCTGAAGGAATTCCAACAAAATTCAAGTATAAATTAGATGGTCCTCGTTGCTCGAACAACGAAGCTGAGTATGAAGCGCTCATTGTTGGACTTGAAGCTTTGTTGGAATTGGGGGCAACCAGAGTCGAAATTAAAGGAGACTCTGAATTAGTGGTCAAACAAATCACAAAGGAATATAAGTGCATAAAGGAAAACTTAATGGTATACTTCGTCATAGTCAATAGGCTATTGAGGAGATTTGAATACATGGATATTCAACACATACCAAGAATAGAGAACCAAGAAGCAAATGACTTAGCGCAGTTGGCTTCGGGTTATAAAGTGTCTACCAAGAACTTTAAGGATTTGGTTGAATTAAGGGGTAGAGTTATGGCTACTAGATTCACACCATCGGATCTGGAAAGTATGAAATTGGGATATGCTGAGAAACAGGGATTCAAAATATTAGCCATAAATACTTTGTCAGATGCAGATTGGCGAAGTCCACTGAAGAGTTATTTAGCAGACCCAACTCTAAACGCGGATAGAAAGACGAAATACAGAGCATTGTCATATCTCCTCATGGGGAACGAATTGTTTAAAAAGACCCAAGAGGGTGTATTATTGAAATGCCTAGGAGAAAGTGAGGCATATTTAGCATTGTCAGAAGTCCATAATGGGGCATGTGGGGCACATCAAGCAGGCCATAAAATGAAATGGCTGTTATTTTGATACGGCTTGTATTGGCCTAGCATGCTCAAAGATTGCATAGACTTTGCTAAAGGATGTGAGAAATGTCAGAAACATGCAGGGATTCAACATGCCCCTGCAAGTGAGTTGCATTCGCTCATCAAACCATGGCCATTTAGAGGATGGGCATTGGATTTGATAGGAGAAATAAATCCTGCTTCGTCCAAAGGACAGAAATACATCTTGGTGGGAATAGATTATTTTACCAAATGGATCGAAGCTATACCACTGATAGTTGCTGATCAAGAGGCTATTATTGAATTTATACAAAAGCACATTATCTATAGGTTCGGATTGCCAGAGAGCATAACCACAGACCAATGCTCTGTGTTTACTGGTAGAAAGATGCAAGGATTTGCCCAAGAAATGGGGTTTAGATTGCTAACATCAACGCCATATTATGCTCAAGCAAACGGTCAAGTCGAAGCAGCAAATAAAGTAATAATAGGATTAATCAAGAAGCATATTGGCAAAAAGCCAAGAAACTGGCACAAAACTCAGGACCAAATATTATGGGCTTGTAGAACATCTCCTAAGGAAGCTACTAACACTACGCCTTTCCAACTCACATTTGGTCATGATGCAGTGTTGCCAGTAGAAATTCATCTACAATCAGTTCGAATTCAGAGACAAAACGAAATCCCAGCTGCATTATATTGGGAAATGATGATGAATGAATTAGTTGAGTTGGACGAAATTAGATTACATGCATTGGAAATTTTGATGAGACAAAAAGAAAGAGTGGCCAGAACATACAATAAAAGGGTGAAGAAAAAAGTATTCATTATTAATGACTTAGTTTGGAGAGTCATATTGCCTATGGACAAGAAAAATAAAGCATTAGGTAAATGGTCACCTCATTGGGAAGGACCTTTTCGAATATTAAAAGTATTCTCAAACAATGCATACGAAATCGAAGAACTCGTGGATGATAAACGTATCCTAAAGGTTAATGGGAAATATTTAAAGAAATATAAGCCACGCCTGCAGGAGATTCGAATAGTAATAACGTAACCAAGATGTTATAAAAGGCCAAAATGGCAAGATAAAATGCCAAAATGGCGTTGTTCGAATATTACATATAAGAAACCAAAATTGTAGTCAAATAAACATCAAAATCTAGAAATAAGAGTTATTTTTCAATCGATTGAAAGTGCTTCGAAATGATTCAAGCTTCTGCTGAGCGAACCGCCTGGCTCCTTCCAAGGTTGCCACTTCTCCTTTAAGTTGTTCTGCAGTCTCCATTTCTGCAAGCCCCTGGTTGAGAAGCTCTTCGAATTGGTTACCAGCAGTATTGGTTTCGAAGGCTATTTGTTGTTCTTTAGCCTCCTTAACTTTCTGTTGAAGTTCCAGAATCTGCCTTTCCCAAAGAAGTATGGACTCAGCTCGAGCCTCATAATCAGTTTTCGCCTGCTTCAGATGCATAGCTTGATCCTCAGCTTCTTGAGAGAGTTTCGAAGCTTGTTCATAAGCAGCATCCATGGCAATGCGTTTCTCTTGAACCTTCTTGGCAGCAGATTCGTCTTGGAGAAGGTAACCAGTTATGTTGTCCAGCAAAGCCTGAAGATCGAACAAGAGAGTACTAACTGGCAAGGAGCAGGTAGAAAGATTGACCTTTGTAAGCAGCTCCTTCATAGTATAGCAAGCAGTACTATCTTGCTTGAGCACTTCGAATATATCCACATTGAGAATTGTTTTCCTAATTTTATTAAGAAGTACAATTCTTTCATCTGTGGGAAGAGGATAGCTGGTCGAACTGGTGCCAGCCCTAGCAAGTGGGACGTCCCTCTGAGCCAACTTTGCCTTCATGTACCCAATAGGGTCATTTCGTCTCAGAAGTGCCAGTTCCTTGTCAGTCATTCGAGACAAAGAGGATTGAGGGAGTTCCACACGTAGGGGAGCCACGTCCATATCAACCTCCATGGGTTCGTTGGTCGCATTACCATCCTCTTCATTCGTTTCGTGCTCTTGGTCTTCTTCGTCCCCATCCAAATCCACCACTTCGATGCCTTCCCTTTCACTGCTATTTGCGTTGGACTCCGCCCCAGCAGTCGAACCATCATTGGCATTCTCCTCCTCAGACTCTTCGTCTGCAGATTCTTCGTCTCTTTGCCCATAATCAGCTTTCTCTCCTTCAGTTTGAGTGTCCTTTGGGTCCTCTTTAAGAGTTTTAAGAGGGGACTTTTGAAGAGAAGCTCTTTGCAAATCCTCTGCAGATGTTTGAAGTGGTGTTTCGTTTATCTCTTTCAGAGGAATGGAGGTACCTTGATCATCCTGCTGTTCAGAAGTTCCAGTCAGAACCGCCATATTAGACGAACCTTTATTCTGAACGAGGTTGCTGGAATCTCCTTGAGGAGAGGAGTTGAGTGGAGCAGCAGCTTTGGATGGTGAATTCGAAGTAGTGGAAGCTGGATTCAAGATGTTCTGCAAGGAGCAACATAATGTTAAAGAAACATTCACCAAGGTAATAAGAAGTTATTATTGTCAAAAAGATTTAAAGGTTCAATTTACCTATGGACTCTCGGAGGAGAGGTTACTAGCTATACGTTCCAACATTGTGTTGGAGGTCGAAGGTGGGTTTTTGGATTTGGGTGAGGGAGCAGCATCCCTGGAATCAAGTCCAGAGACACTAGTTGGAACGGTACTTTTCGAAATATCTTTCTTTGGCTTCTTCTTCGAAGCAGTTGTTAAGTTTCCTCCAGCCTTGGGATCTTCCCCAGTGGTGCTTGATTTCCGCTTCTTGGGAGTAGTAGGAGGAAGCTTGTTGGTCTGAAAGGATTTAAACGAAGAGTTAAATGCAAACCATAAAACATGAGTGAATTCGAAACCAACAAGGCTAAGTGATTACCGTTGGAGTTGGAACACTGGTTGTTGTTGGTATTGTTGGTGTTGTTGTGGTTGCAGCAATAGTGGTTGTTTTGGGTGGAGTCACTTTGTCAGTAGTTTCGATGGAGGCTTGAGAGGAACTCCCTTCTTTCGACTTCGAGGCAGCTGTCTTTATCCTGATGGCTGAAAATCGAAACAATTAAAGCAAAGGTTAAAGATATGGAAAATAAAAGACGTTTGGGATTTTCCCAAGCATTCGCACCTGTGCCTTGATCAGATTTAATTGACATGGCAGAAAGGTCGTATCGAAGGTGTCCTGGGAAATCATGAAGCCAGTGTTGAGCCCATGTCACAGTCTCAGATGGCTTTGGTTTCCTTTGAAGATGTTTGAACATCTCTTTGCAAGTGAACCACCAAGGATATGGGGGAAACCAAGCCAGAGCCAGTTCTGAGGTAGGTAATCTGGGAAATTTAGGTGGATGCATTTCGAATGCCAACCTATACCTATCCTCAGGTGACAACCCTGAAGGAAGTTTTAACTTAGAAACTTTTTGTTTAAATTTTTCCTTCAAGGTCTCAGCCGCTTGATGCACAGTGGAGTCCAAGCGCGTGGGGTCATAAGTAGTTTCAAAATAATTTTGGAAAGCTTTAATCTCTTTGGCATGAGTAAACATACCTTTCTTTGCTGGTACCTGCACATCGAAGGCATCAATTAGTTTCTGTTGAATTGTAAGTGTATCGAACATATAAGTTTGATAAAACTTGGTCCACCATTCCAGAAACCCTTTAGCTGTGAGATGGGTAGGTTCGAAGGTTATCAGCTCAAACTGGGCAAAGTCTTGATATTGTTCTTGCTGTATTTTGGCTTCCCGTGCCTTGAAAGTTCATCCAGAAGTGATGGCACTCTCAGTTTGAAATAAAGGTTCAGGAATCAGTTGGCATAAACCAAACTGTCTCGAGACAAAATTTGGTTGGTAAGCAAAAAGAAAAATCTGGTTCTTGGCTGGAGTTATTCTTGAAGAAATGAGTCTAGGTAGCAAAAAAGCTCTCCATACATCCTGAATCTCCTTGCTCTTGATAGCTTCTGAGAGAGCCATGGTGAACCAAGAAGGTCCATGAGCCCTCGAAGCAAAAGGCGCCATGCTCTCTTCGAACTTGTGCCTTTTGGAGAATATCATGATGTACTTTGAGAATTGGAATTTGAAGTCATCTTTGTCGTCATTTGGAGTTAATCTTCGAAGCCTAGTGCCTTCGACTATCCTATCATTTATCTCAGGATCTTGTTCATCAATATTGTTGGCGGTTGACAAGGAGGGTTCGAACATGACATTTAGCCATAGTTGAAGTAACCAAAAAGGGCCAGCCAACAGAATATTCTTGGAGGTATGGGATTTGAGGCTCGAAACAGCTGACCTCAGGCTTTCATAAAGGTCAACTAAGAGCAGTTCACTTAGGCACACTTTTCGATTTTCGTGCAAGTCCCTAGCTAGAGGAATGAACCTACTAGCTACCTGTAGGGATCTACTGTAGAAAACGTATCTTGACAGCCATAGGGTTAAGAAAGCAATGTGTTCTACGTCAGACACATTGTCCCCCTCAGCATGGTAATGATTGATAAACTTGGAAAAACTTGCTAGCTTGACTTCGAAGTCAATTATGCTTGAATGTTCTTCATTGTCGGGGATATAAGTTTCTCCTACTGGCGATAGCCCAGTGATGGCTGCTATGTCGAAGAAGGTTGGGGTGATCATTCCACCTGGGAGATGGAAAGTGTTATAGGTACTGTCCCAGAAATAGAGGGACGCGAATAGCAGAGGGTGGCTGTAGGTGAAACCAGGCTTCGATAGCTTAATCAGGTTATAGATACCCAATTCTTCCCATTGCTGGGATTTCTTAGCTTCTACTTTCTTGAACCAATTTTGATAAGCAATATCAGAGGTGGGGCAAGATCGAAATGGCTTAAAATTACTTTTTACATAATCCAATACAAAGGGGTCCTTAGGAGGAACAATTGGGTTTTCTATGGTATTTGAACTAGAAGATTCTATGGCCTTAGGGGCGTCCATTTTGTTAAACAAGGGTTTAAAACTATAACAAACTGGGAAAATCGTCCTGGTGTCTTTTAATATTTCAAAAACCGTAAGAGGGCCATTTAAAGCTAACCTCTTACCAGCAACGTTGGTAGGAATGAGTACCTGTGACGCATACAACATTTCTTTTTCCTTTGAAATCATCTGAGGGGCAAGAGCGGATTGACCTTGGTGAGTGATAATCTTACTTTCCATGGTAGTTCCTGCAGTTTTTCCTTTCTTGTTGGAGACTTTCTTGAGTTGGGATGAAGTAGAAGAAGACATTTTTGAAGGATGTTGAAAGCTTGGGTTTTTTGACGAGAGAAGGAGGGTAAAAGATTCAGAGTGTGAAAAGAAAAGAAAAAGATTAAGTTGGTGATGTTTTATAATGGGGAAGTTTAAGCATCCGCTGAATAAGGGTGTGATACTTGGAAATCATGGGTTGGTGTGATGAAGAGGTGGCGTAAAGTTAACATGGGTAATAGGCGTGATTTAAAGATAATCATTGTTTGTAACTGCACCATACTGTGAAGTGGCTCCAGGCGGTTAAGGAATCCAAAAAGCGCTATGATTGACGTGACTGGAGTCAAATGCATTAAATGTTGCGATGATTTGAAAGTCACATCAAAATCTTGTGTAGATGTTTAAAATAGGTATTTCTCAGAGAAATCGAAATACATATTTTAAAGGGGCAATTTGTTGGCTGCAGATTTTGATAATATTATTAGAAGCCAAATGAATTAAACGTTTCGATCGAAATGAAGTAAAACGTCATGTTTCGAAGTAGCAGAAGCATTGTTTTGAATAAGCATGTCAAAGCTGGAGCTTCGAGTGGCAATTATAGGAACATATCTAAAGAAGTCTCGAAATAACAACAAGGCTGTGTCTGGGAAGTGCGTTCGAAATGGAGAAATACCAAAGCATTTGAAATTCAAATGGAAATGGGACATTCGAAGTTTGAAATTTATGTGCTGGAGCATTTGGAGACACGTGGAAAGAAGAAGGAGGCATGGTTCTGCATGTTCTGAACGTGGCATAATCCTATAGCAAGACCGTTATGGTCGAATTAGTATAAATAGAAGTCTTAGTATTAGGATTTAGTGTGTCATATCTATTGTACTAAATACTCAGTAACATTCAAACTACCACATGGCAAGGGAAACGAATGCAAGAGCAATGTACGTATGATAGCACCATATATTTATGATTTAATGAAAACCTTTTACCATTTCCAGCATTTTCCTTTATCTTTCGGTCAAACAACATTTATAAGTTTTCTCATTTACAGTCTTTTCACTTCGAAATCTCTTCATTAAAGTTTTACATTTCAATGCTCTCTTCACATTTCAAGCACTTTACATTTCAGAAAATTGTCATATTTTCCATGCCTTTACCTTCAAGCTTTATCCTTCGAACGCACATTTTTACTTAAAGTCATTTACAGATTTCTTGCATTAAACGCTTTCTTCATATTTCAAACCTTTTACGTTCCAGAAATCCTTTACATTAACTGTTTTTATAATTCGAAACCATTTACTTGCCTTTTATGCAATTTTACATGTCTTTACAATTAACATTTATTCATGCAACTTAGTTTCGTACACGCACATTTTGATTACATCTTTAGACCTTTGAGAGAGAAATCGAAATAAGCCAAACACCTATACAACACTCAAATATCAACCATGAATATCTGTTCGATCATGAGAGTAACCCTAATGACCAAGGAATCCTAGGATCAATCTAGTCGATCTTGTGAGTTACCAGAGGAATTGAATAACAGTCAGAAAGATTATTCGATAGTTTGGAAGACTAGCGGTTGTTTACCAGAAATCACTGGAAACAGGTACGCAAGTTCTCGCTAAGGAATCTCTTACGCGATCGACACCTAGATGGCATCTGTAAGCCCGTCCACATACCAACAGTCTCCAAATGGCATTTGTAAGCCCATTACCGACAAGGTACTATCATACTTCCAGATGGCATCTATAAGCCCATCCTCTTATCCATCAGTCTCCAAATGGCATTTGTAAGCCCATTCCCTGCATCATACTGCTAACACTCTACTATGTGAGTGCAAATTTCTGGGCACTCTAGTGTTCAATCATCTTCCACCTTCGGATTACGAAAGGCACGCCAGCCAATCCGCATCCTCAGGTCTAAGAAGATTGAACAGGGGAAACTATTGTACCCCAAAATTTTCCCTCCCATATTCTTCAAGAGTTGCCAAGATCATGGTTCAAAATCTCTCAAGGGTTGCACAGTCCAATTGCCTCCTAACACGGTCAAAATTAGGGTTTTGGTTCTTGCAAATAAATTGAGGTTTCCAAGGGTCCAATCAAGTCCCACATGCCTATAAACATTGTCAAGCATCCATATGCCAAGTTTCAAGACTCACATCATCAAATTGCACAATCAAAAACCCTAAATGCTTCACAGTCAACTGCGGGGGCAAAATGGTCATTTGACAGTCAAAAGTCAAAATTTTTGGTCAACATCTTATTTTGAAGCCACAAACATCATTTGATCAATTCTTGATCATGATTCTCAAAGCATGGTTCAAAAAGTCTCAAGATGCAAAAGTTTCTATTTTGGGACATCTGAAAAGTCAACTGCAAATTGACCAGGGCATAACTTCTTCATGGTTTATCAGAAAAATCCCATCCAAAGCTAATTTTTAAGAGGATGACATTTCCTACAACTCATATTCACACTTCAAGTCCAAGAAATGCTCTCACAAAAAGTTATCAATTTCAACATTATAGGTCATTTTCAAAAGTCAACAAAAAGGCACTTTAAGTCAAAGACCATAACTTGAGATTGATAAATCAAAATGACATGGGACCAAAGGCATTAGTTAGAGGACTTCAAGACCTTTCCAAAATGTCCAAGAACATGTACATAGCTTCAAAATTGAGCAAGATATGCCTTGGAGAAGTTGGGAAATTTTTGGGAATTTTGAAAAGTCAACTTTGCTTCAAAAGCTTCAAAATTGCTAAAGGGCCACAAATTCTTCCTTGAATCATTACCCAAAGCATATGCACGACCCATTAAGCTCAAAGGGATTTATTTTCTCATTTTTAATTAATTAATTGAGTTTTTATTATTATTAATTCATTTAATTAGTTTTAAATATAAGAAAAATATCAAATCATGCTTTTTAAATCTTTTTATGCAGCAAATATCTTCCACACATGCAAGAGATTTCGTGCACCATCTCAAGGGGACAATATCTTCCATAATTGGCATGGTTTTCATGGCAAAAAGATTGGAAAAGATATGTTGAAAATCAAATATCAAAATCATTAATTCATGGACTATGGGCTTGGTTTTTGACCTAATTTCGTTCACTTACATATGCAAGACCTAATGGAATCAAGAGGGACACGAAAGTGCTGCTAGAGAGGCATAACAAAATTGCAAAATTTCCATAAAAACTTGAAATCTAAAATCATAGTTGGGGCACGTTTCAAAGCACAAAAAGCATTCTAATCCGTTCCTGACATTGCTAGGAATCGATTGCAATCAAAAACGAGTCCTCATACTCCAAGAATTGGTAGAACAGAATCGTCTTCTTCATAAACATGTCCATAATCGTTTTTCAATTTCCATGCATTATTCATGTGTTTTATGTGTTGATTTACACTAATATTGATGTTCTGAAGCTATTGGTAATATTTAATTGAACTAACGATGCTTGTATCCAAGTATGCCATGGTTGAAACTTAGGGTTTCTGAAGCTCTAAATTAGGGTTTCCCTCGTATGGTAAAATTGGACATTCAAACCGGTGCAGACCAAATCGTGGCAACAAGACGAAGCGATTGAACTATTCGCGCTCAATTTATGTTAACCATAGGCGTATTCGCTATTTTTTTACAGGTTTCACTTAGTGGGTGGTTTAAAACCCCCGCTATCTGTTTTCTATTTGCAGGCAAACGAAGAAGAAAGCTAGCGTGGCTTGATGTTACTGGACAATTCAAATTTGGCGCGTGATTTTTTGTTCATACCACTAACGCTTGCTTTTTTATATAATAATCACGTTCCATTATATTAACAAAAGAAACGCAATGGCTCAGTTGGTGGATGAGTTGTCCTGCAGGCACTGGGACCTGGGTTCGATTCCCAGGTCCCCCCATATATTTCATAATTTTTCTCCTAATGCTTTCTAGTGCAGCGTTCAACCAAAGGCCTACCATGCATCCTCACATTCTAGCTTGCCACATACTCATGAAGATCAATCTGAAGGCTACAAAAGGAGTCCTACCATGTAGGACAGTCAATGCACATACACACGCGCTAGAAAGTCAAACAGGGCTTGGATTCTGATGGGCCAAAAATACTTCAAAAACCTCCTAAATAGGCCAGATACCCCCAATGATTGTATTATATTTTTTAACTTCCTTTTCTTTTCTTTTTTTGTTTTAATTTGTTTTAATTGTTTTATTTAATTCACCAAAAATAATTTTCATAATATAAAAATCAGAAATCAAAAATTGTAATATATTTAATAATATTTAATTCACTATTAATTTATTTTGTAAATAAATGTTTATAATTAATTTAGTAAATTAGGTTTTAAAACTTTAATCTTTTTCTCAATAAATTAAAATATGTAGAAATTAGGGTTTTTTAACATTCTCATCTTTTTCTTAAATAAATAATTTTCTCATTATTATTATTATTAATTATTGCTTTTGTAAATAAATATGTAAATTAATTAATTAGTGTAAATTAGGTTAACTTGAATATTTTCTTAAATAATTTAAAATAATTTAGAATTAGGGTTTCCTTGTAAATTCTTTATTTTCATTAAATACCAAAAACATAAAAAACATTTCTTTCCCTTTATTAAATAATTAATTAACTTTTAATTTAATTTAATTTCAAAAGGGTCCAACGCCCTCGAACGTTCTATTTTTATTCTTTTCGCACATTATTTTATTTTCTTATGAATATTATGTAACTGCTCAAACCATGTAATAGTAACTAGGTTTTACTTTCCGCATTTTTATTAAAACGGGTCTTTGTAATTTGGCGATGTATAGACCCGCGCCTTGTAATAGCGTAGGATTTATATTTCCGCTTTTAAGTTTCCGCACTTTTAAATTCTAATCACATGAAAGAATGAATGGCCAATTAAAAACAACGCGTAGCTCACCATGTCATGATCAAAGATAAAACTTAACATGAAAACAACACACAAATTCACACACCACTCTTAGGGTACGCCTCACCTGTTGCCTTCGAAACGTGGTCGTCGAGTATAGGACGTTTTAGTAAGTCCTTATGTCCATGATCCAGTTGCCTCGGAAAAGTTGCCTCGAATTAAAAAAAAAGGATCAATGGCATAAGGGTAGCTTCTAAGGTGTCCTACTGTTGCTCTGGTGACCACACTGTCCCTAAAAACGAATTGACTCGAACACCTCCAACGATGGTGCTACCTACCTCTCAATGGTGGGATGGCACTACCTTAAGGACATTTACACAGCCTAATTCCTTAGGGTAGGTAGATGACTCATAGATCCTTGCTCTATTAAAAAACAAACCAAAAAACTCTTTTCACACCGACACTTTCAAAAAGCTTTCAAAACAAATTTTCAAACACTCTTGAGGACTGATACAAGAGTTATTCCGGAAATTTTAACGAAACTTTTTCAAACCCACTCACAATTGAAAAGAAAACACTTTTGAAAACACAAACGAGCAAGTATCTAAGAGCCCATGGATAACCATGGATAGAAAGGGTGCTAACACCTTCCCTTTCTATAAATCTACCTCCCGAACCGAGAGATAATATCATAAGGAATTTTGCTGTGCTTTTGTCCTGTCCATGTTGGAGAAAATAAAAGACGGTGGCGACTCTTGCTTCCGCGACATTTCGCGAACCAGCGTTAAACAGTCAGTTCTAAATCCACCGATCACAGGGGGAAACATCTTCATCGAGATTTAAGAACTCTCCTGTAATTCAACTGAGAAAACATCTCTGCTGAGATTTAAGAACTTGTTCGTAATTCAACTTGGGGAAACATCTTCGTCGAGATTTAAGAACTCGCCCGTAATTCAACTAAGAAAACTTCTCTACTGAGATTTAGGAACTTGTCTGTAATTCAATGGAGGAACTTTGTCGAGATTTAGGGCCTTGTCTGTAATTCAACTGAGAAAACATCTTTGTTGAGATTTAAGAACTTGTTCGTAATTCAACTAGGGGAAACATCTTCGTCGAGATTTAAGAACTCGCCCATAATTCAACTGAGAAAACTTCTCTGCTGAGATTTAGGAACTTGTCTGTAATTCAATGGAGGAACTTTGTTGAGATTTAGGACCTTGTCTATAATTCAACTGAGAAAACATCTCTGTTGAGATTTAAGAACTTGTCCATAATTCAACTAGGGGGAAACATCTTCGTCGAGATTTAAGAACTCTCCTGTAATTCAATTGAGAAAACATCTCTGCTGAGATTTAAGAACTTGTCCGTAATTCAACTTGGGGAAACATCTTCGTCGAGATTTAAGAACTCGCCCGTAATTCAACTGAGAAAACTTCTCTACTGAGATTTAGGAACTTGTCTGTAATTCAACGGAGGAACTTTGTCGAGATTTAGGACCTTGTCTATAATTCAATTGAGAAAACATCTCTGCTGAGATTTAAGAACTCGTCCGTAATTCGACTGAGGTAAAAGCTTCATAGCTTTGAATTTTATGAGAACTTAACCGCATCCTTCCTGAAAGGTAAAGGTTAGTTGTATGTAATGCATGATATGCATCAGGCTATGATGTTCTCAAAATTAATGAGATGGTATTGTATGATGTGTATATGCACGTGTCATGATGTATGGAAATGTAATGTTTTTAGCTGGGGAAAATAAATCCCGGATAGCTGCTGCAGAAAAGGGTTGAATTCTTCGTTTTCCGCTGGGGATGGCGAACAAAGATGACTGTGAGAATAAACCCGCAGGAGAGGATAAATCCGTTGGGGAAAAAACTGATGAGGAGATTACTCTGTGGGGAAGAGATGCTCTGCTGAGGAATCCACTGATAAATTTTACTGGGGATGAATTACCGTTGCTGGTGATACTGAATCCTGTTGGAGATTGAATTCTTGTTTGTGAAATGAAAGAACTCTGCTGGGGATGATCTTTCAGTTGCGACTTCACTGGGGATGACCTTTTAGGTTCTTCTGGGGACAATCTTCCAAAGTCTACTGGGGATGATTCTCCACACTTCACTGGGGGAAGCTTTTTCAGACTGCGTTGGGGAAAATTTCAAACTCCACTGGGGATATTTTATGCTCCGCCGGGGATAATAAGACTTTTCAGTGCTGATGGTAGATAAACTCTGCTTGGGGAGAACATTACCGATCCATTCGTGGTTGCGAGCCTCAGCTGGGGAGAATTAACACCACTGTCCTTTTCTTACTCTGCGGGGAGTGTAGATGTTACTGGGACACATGCCGAAGATATGACGATGGCTTTGCATCAGGGACTTTTCTGCCCCTGTATCTGCGGGAGAAGGTGCCTGCGGAGGCCTTGTGGATCGAGTATTAACCCAACCTATGAGGTGCTTGGTATCTTTCGATCAAAATGACAAGTCTTCTTCTGGTAGGCTAGTGACAAGATGACGGGACATAGTCGTACGCTTTGATCCCTAATTTTTGCCTGGATCGCCCTTTCGGGTTTTCAGTCCACTGGGATACCCTTTTTTGCCCAAGCCGCCCTTTCGGGTTTTCGACTTGCCGGGTGTACAGATTTTTTCATGTTTTATCCCTAATTTTTTCCCTAACCCTTTTGGTTCGTCGGGATGCCCTTATTTTTTCCTAGGCCAGTCAACCTAGCAGGTCTTTATTCATGCGTAGTATTTTCTGACTATGTCCACGTTCTCAGAGTGTAAGGAGTTATCACTGTCGGTAGTGTTGTGTTTCCATACTACCAGAAGATGTTCGTTTGATCATGCAAGATTAGTTGTTGAAATTCATGTCCAATGCCCCAATTGATTCAGATGGAGATTCGCCCCTGGCTATTTGGCATCTTTGAGAGATTCCTTGAATCTTGACTTGACTGCCCCAGATGATGGACAATGATCATGTCGTGCCCCTTGGTTGTATGTATTTTTCCATTTGAGGTGACCCTTTTTACAGAGAAGGTTTTTTTTTGTTCACTAGATATTCGTCGTGCGAATTTCTCTGCTGTCGAACAAATAGTCATATGCAAACAATGTTATTTTAAGAATGCAAAGCTTATGTCTGTCTTGAAGTTTTTTGAAAATGCATTTTTTCAGTAAGATAGGAAATTTTTGTAAAATGTGACGTCAAATCAGGATTTACAGCAACCCCTACAGGAGTCAGGATACCTTTTGTAACAGTATGCTTTCGAACTAACCCATGCTTCAGCTAGGACTTTTAAGGGTTATAACGTGGCCTGGTTTACGGTTTAATAAACAAAGGATAAAGGCTCAAGTTTTTATTTGTACCCACCCGTTCTTCGTGATGTTCTTCGATCCTAAACTCAGCTAATTGTGCATTAGATCCCGTTTGAGTCTTTGCTCTGATATTCCAGTGATGGTTCAGATACTGACAATTTATTTTGAACAGGTAGTCATTTTTGTTGATAGTTTGTAGGATCTCTTTCTTTTTGATTTTATTATCCCTGTCTTTTTTCCTGAACTATTTCTTTTGTGATTACAGTCAGCGGGATGCCCTGGTTTTTTTTATTAAGCCTCCTTCATAGGTTTTGACAATGGGCTTTTATTTCGAGAGATAATGACTGCCTGTCCTTACGATTATACGGAACCATCACCGTCTTTTGTTTCGAAAGGACTTCTTTGATGCCATTCATTGTGCACCTGGATTAACTGAGAAAACTACCCTGCCCCAGGTTGTGATTAAGGGTTTTAATTTGTGTGAAAAGAAAAACTCCAACTTCTTTGGCTCAAAGGGGTTGACTAGGGATTATCTTCCTTATAACTCCACTGTTTAGGATTTGAAACAACGTCTGTACCTCGTCAGCGGGGTCTGTTCAAAAGCATACTGTAGAGATTTTGATATTATTTTCGTCATCCTCCCTCTAAAGGCTTAGAATTTTTTAATCGAGAGTTGATCATCACAAAAATGAAAGAAATTTGAATATAGTGAATACGAATGGATTGGTTCAAAACAGACATATGCGATGCATTGATTAAGTAACAAAGTTTGACATGAATAAATGTTTGAACAATCAAAAGAAAATTACAAATTGAAAATTCTAATGAACAAAAGTCTTCTCGTCTGGTCTTGTCACTTCAGAGGACGTGCCTTGGAGGGATGGTAGAAGAACTCAGCCTGACCATCTTGTGTAAATTCCAATGCTCCTTCATCAATCAGGTTTTGAATTTTGTACTTCAACTTCCAACAGTCGTCAGTATCATGCCCCGGGCTGTTAGAATGGTATGCACACCTTGCATCAGGATTGTAGTTGGGTGAAGAAGTCTTAGGGTTCGGATGAGGTCCTACCAATGTCACCAGATTCAATCTCAACAGGTGTTTCAAAGCTTGGCACAACGGCATTTTGAGCTTGGTAAACAGCCTCTAATTAACCCATTGTTTATGGCACGATTGTTGTTGGACCCGTGAGGTAGTATCAACTTGGAGAGGTCCATTCTTTACCAAACCAAACTCTGGTCTTCTGGGAGGCTTATCAATGACTTGGTCCCCGGCCTTGACTGTTTGCTTCATGTTGTTGTATTTGTCTTGATGAAGCTGGCTGATAATGGTTCTCAGCTCTTCTTGTTCCCGAGCTAAACCTTGGATAAGAGCCATCTGCCCCAGCATCTGGGTTTTCATGGCACCTAACTCAGCTTGCAGTTGTTCCAGTCGTTCGTCCTTATTGTCTTCAGGACTTTTCTTGACCAAATTCCCGACGAGGAGTGCTTTCAGCTCTTCCTGCCCCTTGGATAGGTTTAGGAATACGTCCCTGAACTGAACTTCTTGAGTTTGAAGATCTTGGTTGTTTTGTTGGAAAGCCATTGCTGAAATAAACAGCGAGAACATGAGAGACCTGTACGGGTACCTGTAATGAGGTCCATGGGAATGAAATGCGTATGATATGGTTTCAAAGACTTTGGAGATTCAAATTCGTAAACCAAAATGAAACACACTTTTATTAGAGTAAAAACTTGAAATAATGTTTAACAGGTGCCTTTAAGGCGTTACAAAAAGAAATACTGAAAAGTAAATCAAAACTAGAAACAACAAAAGACATTAGCGCTCCCATGGTCGTTTTCCTTTGGTGCTGAAATAGTCATTGAAGACCCGCTCATTCTCCAGTTGCCTTGTAAGCTTCAGAATCTTCTGCTCCTGCTCATGATACTTCTCTCTGCAAGTATCCCTTTCTTCCCTTATCTGGATCCAAGACCTTTCCAGTGCCCCAATGTCAGTGGGCATATGAGGATGGATGATGGTAGGGGGAACCCCTTCTTCATCAGCATGTTCAACTATCACAGGCAAGACAACTTCGTACGACATTCCCAGATTTTGAGCACGTGTACGAACCCACTGGAGATATAGTTCCATCGGAAGAGAAGTCTTCACGCCTAGCTCGTGCGGATCAAATTTGTTGACCCTATCCCAGGCTCGTATGAATCTGTGGCGATATCCTTCACTATCCCCTTGGAAGTCAAAGACAATGCTCGGAAGTAGAAACTCATGAGGTCCGTCCCTCCTAGCTCGCCCAAACTGTCATAGGGCCAAACAAGGGTTATAGGTGATCCCTCCTCTGATTCCCAACAATGGAACATTGGGGTACTCCCTACAGCGATCAATAATAGCTACTTCTTCCATGTCTTTAGTAGTCCAAATGATGTCCGTGTGAGCAAGGGACATAATCCTATAGGCCCAACCCATGCCTTCCTTGTTCTTCAAAACTGATTTGGGGAGGTGAGAAATAAACCACCTCGCCAGCAATGGTGCACAACACATAAGGGTTCCCAGTTTCTGAGCAGTACGGGCATAGAGAGTATGCAAAATATCACCCAAGAGAGTGGGTACTAGATTATGGGATATGAAAATCTTTACCGCATTCACGTCGACAAAAGAATCTGAATTAGGGAATAGAACCAGACCATAAATGAGAAGAGCTAGAATGTCTTCAAACGCCTGAAAGTCTAAACTGTCCCAGAACTGATTAGCCTGATCAACCAAGAATTTAGTCAAGAAGCCTTTTGTACCACTCCGAGTTCCCCAATTAGACATTACCTCAGCCTTTGTCAGATGGAGGGCTGAAGCAATCTCTTTTGGCCTAAGGGCTACTTCCCAACCTGTAAATGGTGTCTGCTCTAGAATGGAAATACCAAGTAAATCAGAGAACTCCTCCAGGGTAGGGACCGACTGATAGTCCGGAAGGTAAAGCAATGGTACAATGGATCAAAGAACTGGAATAAGACACTCATCATCTATTCATCCAGCTTGAAGGTGACTAGACTGAGGAGGTGACCATGTCCTCTGTCAAAAGAGGAAGTGTCAGGAACCTTGGAAACCAAATCTTTAAGCTGAGTAGGAATCTGTACAAATTTGATCCGAATAGTGTTTCTACGCATAGATGCCATGATCTGTAAAATAGAACAAAGATGAATCCCCATTGGTCTTTGAAATTGTTAGTCCAATGCAATATGCATGCAATGTCATGATGCATGATGTCATGATAGAAAACACACCACAAGTATTCACAAATAGCAAACATGGTAAGGGCAAACAAGTCACACAGATAGCCCTTAGATTTCAGGCTGGTAAGGAGTTTAGGTACTACCCTCTTTCAGTTCAGTTGGTTCAACCTGTCCTAGAAATAGTAACCGGGTTCTAGAGGATCTCAATATTACTGACCACCCTCGATCAGTCATAATTCCATTTTAGCAACCTTTTCTTGCGGCCGGAATCATCGCGAGAGTTTGGTCTCAATGAGTGTAGGATACTGCTACTTTTCTATGGCCAAGTTGGTCAATTATAGGTTCTAAGGTCAGTTGGTGCTTAATGACCCCTTAGCAGACCCATATTCTCCTCGTTGCACCACAAGGGATATCAGTATAAACTAAAGTGCCACACAAACGTAGCTACTGCTTAAACCGTATCAGTCTATGCTGTACAGTTCCCTCACAGTCTATTGCTACTTACCTAAAAGGTGTCCCCAGATCCGTGTTAAGATCTATAGTAACTCCGATACAAAGCCCACAAATATAAAGCAAACAGATCAAACAATTGAAAACAAAATGATAAACTAATCCTAAGGTACACCCCACTTATAAACTCCCCAACAGAGTCGCCAGTTCTGTCATACGGTGGGAGAAATGACTGTTTTGAAATGATGGTTTGTGTTTTGCGTTTGTGTTTGCAAAATGTCGCGGTAAGCAAGAGTCGCCACCGACTTTTATTTTATCCAACAAGGAAAGGAAAAAAGCATAGAAAAATTCCTTCTTTTGATATATTTCTGAGTACGGGGGGTAGATTATAGAAAGGGAAGGTATTAGCACCCTTTCTATCTGTAGTTATCTACGGGCTCTTAGGTACTTGCTCATTTTTTTCAAAATTGTTTTCTTTGTGTTTGTGGGTTTTGAAAAGTTTTTGTTTTAACTTCGATTTAACTCTTGCTTCTGTCTTCAAGAGTGTAATGAAGTGTTTTTTGAAAACTTTGTTTGAAAATGAGTGTAAGCGTGAAAAAGTTTTGTTTTGATTGAGCAAGTACTTAAGAGTTAATCTACATACCCGAAAAAAGAATGTTTCTATGTTCGTTTCCTTTAAACAATGCTATCCCACTATTAGTGAGCAGGTAGCACCGTCGTTGGAGTTTGAGGGTCAATTTGAAAGGGACGTACGGTCACTAAAGTAATGTTAGGACGTCTTAATAGTAACCCTAATGTCTTAGATCAATTATCCGAGGCAACAATATCCGAGGCAACCTTTTTGAGGCAACTATGATCTTTGAACAAAAGGACGACCACTAAAGCATCCTATACTCAATGACCGTGTACGACGGCAACCAAGTGGGGTGTACCCTAGGAGTGCACATGTGCGAGTGTGTTGATTTCAGTTATTTTTATCTTTACACATGTTAAGGGTGATCTAACTGTTTTTTAAATTAGGCATTCATTCTTGTCATGCAAGCCCTATTATCAAACATCTAACAGTTGTATAATTTGCAGAAATTAAACTAAATTATTACAAGGCGTCTGGTATTTACATCGCCAAAAGCAACCCTTTGAAAATAAAATAAAGCGGTAAAAAGTAAACATCCTAATTAATTATTACATACCGGAAGCAGATACATCAATTGGATAAAGAAAAATAAAGTGCGAGGGAAATTAAATCGAATGCGAATTAGGGTTTTGACCCTTTTAAAAGAAAATGCTTTTTTTGTTTTTATTTTAAGAAGAGAAATTAAATCCTAAATTAAATACTAAATTAATTATTAAATTAATTAAATGGAAAAAAAAATTAATGACATGTTTTTTTGAAGTTTTTGTTATTTTAGGAAAGAAAATAAAATGGTTAAATTAAAGTTAAAACCTAATTAATTCTAATTAGTTTTAAATATTTACAAAATAAATTAAAGTTATTCTAGAATTAAAAACCTAATAAATTAGTTAGTATTTATTAAAAAATAAATTTCTGACATTTAATTGGATACAAATATTTTTGTGATTTTTTTGTTAAAAAGAAAATATTCTATTGGTTAATAAATTAATTAAACAAAACAAAATTATTAAATTAAAATAAATAAAATATAAGAGAAAGAGGGAATGGGCCTGGTTTTTGGGAGGTGTTGAAAGCAGTTTGTTGGCCTAATAATGAAGGTCCAATTGACTTTTGGGATTCCCTGCGTATGCCATGACTGGCTTTTTGGTGGACCTTTGATGCTGACCACCAGATCTGGCCATCCTGCCATCTGGCACGCTTGATGAGGAAGGCGCATGGTGGGTCTCCAGCTTAGGCGTGCACCTGATTATCTACAAGAAAACAATATTGAGAAAATGGAGGACCTGGGATTCGAACCCAGGTCCTGAAGGGAAATCCACACCATGCTTGCCACTACGCCACTTGCCTTACTTTGTTAATAGAAGACAAATCAAATATATTATACAAAAATAAGCATTATTGCAAAACAAAAGAAAAAAGGGCACGCTCGTTTGAACAGGCCAATGGATGGGCGACATCTCATCGTCCCCTTCCCCCGTCCGTTGCTAAAACTCCCAAGAGCTATACCCACGAACATATGTCTGTCACTACAAACCAAGCTTATTCCAAAACCCGCTACATGCCATATAAACGCATTCTAAGAACATGGTTGATTTCGTCTCAACCTATTGATCACAACCATAGCCATTATCATGGCTAATTGTACCTGAAAATAAAAGGCCCAAAAAACTCCACGGAACCCTAATCATGGTGAATCACAGTATAGGTTATGTAAATGAAATTGGATAATGTAGAAAGCTTTCAAATTGCATGGTGATTACAAATATGCAATTATTTCATGTTAACAATGCCTAATTTCTGAAATACGAAATCAAGAACAGGGCTGCTTCGTGAACGACTTACAGCGCGTGTGAGGGTCTGAAAATGCCTGGTTTTGATTGGTTTCGCTTGTGGAGATGGCCAGGAAGAGATTGAGACAAGTCTCAAGTCTTGAAATTTCCTCTAGACTTGATTTCGATCTCACACTTTTTTGGTGTTTTTGCCAATTTGGTTCTGCCTCTAGAACTGATCTCCAACCCTTGAAATTGTCTGCCTCGCTTCCTTATTTATTGTACAATACATTAGGGTTAATTTTGTTGTCCAAATCTTCCTCCATTGATGATTTTGATATTTGATTTTATTCTCCATTAAAGTTTCCAAAATTGGCTCATTTGCAATCTTTTTGTACCCACATAGCTTGATACGAGTTTGGAAGGATGCTAGCTGTGTAACAAGACCTGAAATGATCACAAGATCTTTAGTTTTCAATGTTTTTGATTTTATTTGATTTATTTTGATTTAATTCAAATTAATCCAAATAAAAATCAAAATAATTAATAAAAATATGATATGGACACACGGGCAAGGCTAGAGCACGTGGGAAATAATGCAAACTCAAAATAAGTGAAAAAGAATGGGTCCCTTTGGCAAAATTTGAAGTTATGGGGATAGTTGACTTTTGGTAATTTTGCAAAAAAAGTCCAACTTCAATAATGCATAAATCCTCAATTTTGAAATTTTGGAGGTGTTCTTATACTTTTTATAAATCTTGATATGTCCTATAATTAACCCTTTTGGTCTCATCTCAAGTTGATATTACATGCTCAAGTTAGAAGCTTTAACAAAAAAGGTGTTTTTGTTGACTTTCAAAACTGACTTATAATGTCAAAATTCATAACTTCTTGTGAGTGCATATTTTGATCTTGGGTATGAAGATGGATTGTATGGAATTGCATCCTCTTCAAAATGAGCTTTGGATGGGTCATTTCTCATAAAGTATGAGAAAGTTATGCTTGGTCAAAGTTAAGTTGACTTTTCCTACAAAACCCTAATTTAACAACTTTTGAATCTTGATGAATTTTGAGCAATCCTTGATGAATCATGATCAGCCCTTGATCAAATGATGAAATATCATTCAAAATGAGGATGTTGACCAAAAATCTTGAAGTTTGACTGTATGTAGGCCACAGTTGACTTTTGCCCTAGCATAGTCGATTTTTGGACCTTTGAGCAATTGACTGAGAAAAATTCCTCTGCAAGGCTTGAAACTTGACATGGATGATCTTGACAACATATTAGGACATTGGGGAGCACTTGAGGTCATTTTTACTCAAGTATCTTGATGCAACACAAAACCCTAATTTGGGGTAGACTGCCTTAGGAGAGAGCTTGTCTGACCAACTCTTGGACTACTTTGAGCAACTTAGAGATTTTTCTTGCAATGTTTTGAGAAATATGGGAGGGAAAATTTTGGGGTACAACACCTGGCATGTCTTCATATGACCAGGCAAAGATTTCAACATAGTCATGTAACAACTGAATCAGATGCTCCTTGACACTGGGTTCCAAATTGGCACCTACCTTGACTTCTTTTTTGTCTTCTTCGGTACCCAGGTTGATTGTATCCACGGGTTCCTCGTGAGGATGAATGGTTCTTTCTTCTTGTTATAGCAGTCTGGCCAGATCCCCTGGTACTTCACAATCTTTCTCACCTTCGTCTTCGGCTTGGTAGATTAGATTCTCAGAGTTACGAAAGGCCATGGCAGTACCGTTACCCATGGGATCCAGAATGGATGGATACCTGCATTGTGAGTGTGGGTGTGTGTAAGGGTATAACTATCTTTGAAAGAAAATAAAATGTAAAAGAAAAACAATGAGCACAAAAGTTTATATGCAAAAACGTCCATGATTCATTGATGTCATATGAAGATGAAATAATAACCCTTACAAATGGACCATTGTGCCTCGGGTAAGACACAAGGTTTTAAGAGTGCGAATTGTTTTTGAATATTACAGATCCAACAAAATGTAAAGATAAATTACCGTGGGATAAAAGTGATTGGGACGAAGTCTCTAGCCTCCCAATTGTTGAGTCCTCTATTGACAGTCGGAAAGATCCAATCCTCCAGGTTGTAATCATCTTCACCATCTTCTACCGCGTTGACCTCACTGTTGCTAGTCTTCAAGGGTGGCCCTCCAGCACAGGCACAACGTACAACTGTTTGAGCACTTGAAGTGAAACCTAGGCCCAACTTGTCAGACTTATACGGGATATCCGGAAGTTGCCCCCAGATGGTGCATCCACCTTCCTCTACCACTGCTTTGGCGTCCTTTAGTGATGACATCCGGAGTGGAGGTCTTGTAATCTTGGGAATCTGGGACACAGTCTTGGTAACTTCCACCTCTTGGGGGACCTCTTCGAAGTGTTAAAATGGAGTTTCAATGAATTCACCATCTAATTCCACATATCTGAAGGAATTGAGATGACTGATCATGTATTCTTCCTCTCTATGGGCAGTGATAATCTTCCCTTGAACCGGATACTTAAACATCTAGTGCAATGTAGAGGTAACAGCGCCAGCACTATGGATCCATGGTCATCCTAACAGATAGGAGTAAGATGGGCGGATATCCATTACATAAAAGGTTGAATTAGAAGTTTGAGTCCCAACCTTTATGGGGATATCCACTTCCCCGTGCACCATCCTCTTCGAGCCATCAAATGCCCTTACTACTATGTTGCTCGGCTTTAACATCATTCCCTCGCAGTCAAGTCTGTCAAGAGCTTTTTTCGGTAATACATTCAAGGATGAGCCTGTGTTCACCAAAACATGGACCAGAGTTATGCCCCTACATTCCACTGAGACATGTAATGCCTCATTGTGCTTTCTTCCCCTCGCTGTTAGATCAGCATCCGAGAAACCTAGGCCATTATCCGCTATCATGCTGGCTACACAGTCTTGGAATTGATCAGCAGACGTCTCTTGAGGCACATGGGTTGTTTTTAGGAACTTCACCAAGGCTTTTGCATGTGCCTCGGAACACAGTAGTAATGCCAGCATGGAGATTTTGGAGATAGTTTTCCCCAATTGTTCAACTACATCATAGTCGCTCCTCTTTATAATTTTTAGGATCTCCTCCATTTCTTCCTTGGAAGTTTCGGGGATAGTCAATGGCTGGGCCTTCGTCCGGACAGGCTCGACCAAAATACTTTTTCCTCGAGTTTCAGCAACATGAGTGTTGGTAGGAATGATATCAGGGGTTGTAACATCATTGTCAATAGGAGCACTTGAAGAGATGATTATGGGTACAAAAGTAACCTTTGGAGCTGCCACAGGGATGATCACGGGTCCAGAAACTGCTTTTCGGGGAGAAATTTCTGTAGAAAAGATCCCACCGCTTCGGGTAATTTTACTAGTTCCGGCAATATTGCTGATGTCAGAATCTTCTTCTTCGGAGTTTATCTCTTTGGCGGCCGGCCAATCCTGTTTGATGCCATGGTAGTAAATTTCCCCTCTGTAATTCCACGACACAGTTTTGTTTGATTCATATGGGATTGGCCCAGGCATTGTGATTATTAAAGGAGTTGCTTTCGGAACCGATGTAATTCTAACAGGTCTTTTGGTGGAGACCCTGGAAGAATTGGCAGAAATGGTAATGATAGAAACATCTTCAACAGGAATAGGTGAAACAGGAGTTTTTTCAAACAAAATCTATTTGTTATCTATCAGGCACTGAATGCCTTCCTTCAACAAAGGGAAATCAGTTGGTGAGGACAAGAAGAGATGGAAAACTTCATTACAGCCCGGGAACACACCGACTTTCAACAAGTTTATCTTAATGGTCGGAAGTGGAGTCATGAGTTCATCAACTATGGTAACAAACAAATCTTCTTCAATAAGATTGGTATTGTGACCATGTATGGGCATAGGAGCAGAAATGACATTTGGCTTCTCGGGCGCATCAAACTTAACTTCTTTTGCTTCAATGAGGTCTTGTATTTTGTTCTTCAAGGCCCAATAGTTATTAGTATAGTGACTAGGAGTTTTAGAGTGATATACGCAACGGGCATTGGGATGATAGTGAGGGGTTGTTGTATTGGGGTTTTTCGGAGCTTCTTTCAAGGTTACTAAATTGGATCTCAGAAGATGCGGTAATACTTGAGACAGAGTCATGTTAATTCTGGTGAATTGCCTGACTGGCCTTTCCACCCTTGGTTGATTACTTCTTTGTTGATCAGATGTAGGCTTGGGAATCATAACAGCCCCTATCATTGATCGGTGTTCCGCCCTATCTTGGTTCCTTTGCGGATATACAGCAGCTACCTCTTTCTTCCTGATGAAAGGCTTCCTTACAGCTGTAGAAGAAGATGAATCCTTCTGAATCTTTCCACTTTTTATGCCAGCTTCTACCCTCCCTCTGGTCAATATTAGTTCAGCAAAGCCTGTAGATGAACTTCCGATTAAATGGTTAAAAAAGGGACCGGATAAGGTGCCTAAGAACATGTCTACCAATTCCCTTTCAGACAGAGGGGGTTGAACTCTTCCAGCCAAATCTCTCCATTTTTGTGCGTAATCCTTGAAACCTTCATTGGAAGCCATGGCCATACTCTGGCGTTGAGTACGGGTAGGCGCCAAATCAGCATTATATTGATATTTCTTGTAGAAAGATGCGGCAAGATCTTCCCAATTATGGACGTTGGCTCTTTCTAGTTGGTAAAACCAGTCGAGTTGTGTTCCAGACAGACTATCTTGGAAAAAGTGCACCCATAAGTCTTTATCAGCGGTGTGGGGTTGGATTTTTCTCACATATGACCGGAGATGCATTTTAGGGCATGACACTCCATCATATTTTGCAATCATAAGCACTTTGAATTTCGGATGAATCACAATCCCCGACACTAGTCCCTATTCCTCAAAGTCTAAGCCCGTCACCTTTTGTACTTCCATCGCGCTCAAACGCTCTTCGAGATGTCTGTACTTGTCATCATATGGAGGATATTGTTCCTCAGAGTATTCTTCCTCTTCTTCCTCCACTTCTTCCGATTCTGACAGGACAACTGTTTCCTTGCCTTTCCCTTCTCCTTCACCAGATATTGTTGCAAAATTCAAAGTCCTTCTTGTCTGCCCCTGAAATCTTCTCCCCATGTTTAAGACTCTGGTTACCTTCTTTGTTTTCTTTTTCCTCTCTTCAGCTAGCAGAGTCTTCAATTCTTCTTGCCCCTTGGCTAGGGTCATGAGCAATTGTTGAAACTGCATATTCTGGGCTTGGAGATCTTTCATTGTTTGCTCGAGATCCATCTTACTGAAATAAATAGTAGAGAGATGAGGAGACTTGTTACAAAAGACATGTTTATGCTATGATGAATGATATGTGTATATGCGATGTTTTCAAGGATTTTAAAGATTCAAGTTTGTTTTAGACAAAAAGAAACACACGTTATATTAATAAGATAAAGTTTGAGTACATCAATTCCCCTTGGACAAAATAATACAAAACTCTAAGATAAAAAAGTAGTGCGCATCCTCTTTGGTGCAATGTAGGCATTTAGAGTCCGCTCCTCATGAAGTAGCCTAGTGAATTCGAAAACCTTCTTCTCGCTTGCGTAGAATTGGGCTTTGAAAGTATCTCGCTCTCCTTTGAGTTGTATCCAATCCCTTTATAGGTCTTCAAGAGATGTGGTAATGTCAGGATGTAGGATAGTGTATGGAACATCTCCTTCCTTAACAGACTCGATGATTACCGGGAGAATGGAGGGGTAAGGCATTATAAGAATCTGAGCACGAGTTCATACCCATTTGAGGTAAGGCTCAAGAGGGATGGAATTCTTGTGCCCCAAAGTCTTGCTACCCACCTTGTTTAGCATCCTCCAAGCTCGGATAAATCTCTGGCGAAGACCTTGATCGTCGTTGTCGTAGTCGAATACCAAACCTTGAATCAGCATCTCGTGCGGGCCATCCCTTCGGGCATAACCAAACTTTCTTAAGGCTAAACATGGGTTGTAGGTGATGCCCCCCCTAATGCCAAGTAGAGGGACATTAGGGAGTTCTCCACAACAGTCAACAATGATAACATTCTCTTTGGATCGGGAGAACCAATGAATGTCTGAATGTTTGAGCGTCATTAACCTTTGTGACCACCTTGAACCTTGCTCATTCTTTAAGACTGATTGGGGAAGATGGGAAAAAACAATCTTGCCAGGAGAGGGGTGCAACACATAAGGACACCTCTTTTCCTCATTGTGCGAGTGTGAACAGAGTGTAGGATATCCCCTAGTAATGTAGGCACCGGGTTGCGTGACATGAAGATTTTGACGGTGTTCACATCTATGAGTTGGTCAGGATTTGGAAACAAAACCATCCCATAGATGAGAAGAGCCACAATTTCCTCAAAGGCTTGCAAGTCTAAGGAATTCCAACAGCTTTGGGCTTTCTCAAACAAGAACTTTTCTAAGAAGCCTTTGACACCACTCCTAGTTTCCCAATGAGTTGTGACATCATATGAGTGCAAGTGTAGAGCTTGAGAAATCTCTTTTGGCTTTGGATCTCTTTCCATACCATTGAAAGGTAGTTGATTGAGAATGGGAATCCTTAAGAGTTGGGAGAATTCTTCAAAAGTAGGCACAAGTTGATAGTTGGGAAATGTGAAGCAATGGTGCAAAGGATCAAAAAACTGAAAGAGCACCTTCATCATATCCTCATCTGTGTTGGAGGTGACCAAGTTGAGTAGACGTCCATGTCTTTTGGTGAATGGAGAGTTCTCAAGAATCTTTGAAGCTAGCTCCTTAAGTTATGGAGGATTTCTTACAAGGTTGACTTGAATAGTTTTCCTGCGAAGTGAATCTATATCCTACAAAACAAGAACAAAGATGAATCCCCAAAATCCTTGAAATGGTTAGTGGATGTATATGATGTTCATGATGTCCATGATGTTATGTACAAGTATGCATATACAAGCAAAGCAAACAAGTCCTTAGTTTAGGCTTGCATGGAGTTTTATAGGTAAGTACCCTCTTGAAGTTTAGTTGGCTTAAACATGTCCTAGTAATAGTAACCGGGTTCTAAGGAGCTCAATATCACTGGATTGTTTCCTTGGTCATTGTTTCAGCTCAAGCCTCTTTAATGGCGACCGAAATATCCCAAGAATCCAAACCTCAATGAATGTAGTATCGAGTATCTACCAACTTCAGACTGTACCAAATCTGGTCATCTCACTACATCCTAAAGGCCAAGTTGGTAAAGTAAAGGTTCTAAAAGTTTATTAGTGCTTCATGACATCACTCAGCGGCCCCGTATTCTCTTTGATTAACTCAAAGGCTACCTATACTCACAAATATGTCGCACTAACGTAGCTATTTCTTAGACCATGTCGGTATACCCCGCACAGTTTTCACAATGTATTGCTACTTACCTATAATGTAAAACATACAAGTCAAACAATGTAAGCAAGTAAATATGATCTATCCCTAAGGTAACCCCACTTTTAGAATTTTCCCCAGTAGAGTCTCCAGTTCTATGATACGGTGGGAGAACTGACTTGATTGTTTTGCGTTTTATCGCAAATTTTGCGGTTAGCAAGAGTCGCCACCGACTTTTCTAATGTGAAAAAGCACAGAAAAGACCTTTGAGATTGTTTCTTGAGTTCGGGGGGTAGATTATGAAAAGGGAAGGTATTAGCACCCTTTTCATCCATGGTTTTCCATGGGCTCTTAGTTACTTCCTAGATCACTTGCTTTTGTTTGAAATTGTGCTTTGTGTGGTTTTTGAAAAGTATTTTGTAAAGTGGCTATTGTTTAGGCAATCTTTGTAATGATTCTCGTTTGTAAGAATGTATACAAAGATGTTGATCTTTTGAAAATGTTTTCAAGTTTGTAAGATGTTTTGAATGTGTAGGTGCTTGTTTTTTTTGAATATATTAAGAATGTTTTGTTTGAAATTGAGCAAGTAATTAGGAGTAATCTACCTACTCAAATGTATTTATTATTCATTTTCTTTTCCTTTGACATTGTTGTCTTACCATTGATTTGGTAAGTAACCCTATCTTTGGATGTAAACAGGATGGGCGTGGGTCATCGTATAACCATGATTAGCAATGTAGTAAAGTATCTTAGCATTCTCCTTTAGGGACTAAGATCATTTGAAAGGCAGCTTAGATAGCGTCGTCGAGGGACTATGATCTTATATTTGCTTGTTTTTGCTAAGACACTTCACATGCGTAATATGGCCATTTTATAAGGCAACCAAGTGGAGAACCCTAGGGATGCTTGTGTGCAAGTGTATTATTTCATGCTTGTTTATTTGTCTTGAATTAGGATTTTCTAAGTTAGTTTTAGTCTTTTCATACAGAAACCTAATTAGTAGCAATTGTATATAAAACGATAAATGGTGAAATTTAAAGTTACTATGCTATTACAACATTTGAGGATGGGGTATACAAATTTACAAATGGGGAATTTTCAAGAAATTAAACCCTAGTTATCTATTACAACCATATTGAATTGAATGAACAAGAATTGAAAAAAATATTATGTACAAGAAATGAAATGAATATAATGTACAAATAATGATATGAATATAATGTACAAGAATTGAAATAAATAATATATAAGAAGGTAGAGAAATAATGTATAAGGTAATGAATGAAAAGGAAATGAAATATTTGGTTTAAGAAAAGGTTTTTAAAAGAAAATGATATAATAAAATATAAATTAACTTAATTTAGAAAAGAAAATATTTATAGTGTTTTTATGTAAAGATTTTGAATATTAAATTAACTAGTAAAATTGATCAATTAAAATAAAACCTAAGTTCTAATTTAATTTTAATTATAACCCTAAGTCTAAAATAAAACTAAATTTGTTTAAGAAAATATTTATTGTCTCTAGCTTAGAAAGTAATGAAAATAAATATATATTGCTAACTACATAATACATATGTTTTTTTTTGTTTTTTTTATTAATAAAAATAATAATAAAATTAGTATTAATAATAGTAAAAATAAATAATAAGAAAATAAAAATAAAAATATGAAAGTGAAGTTTGGGGTGTGAAAATCATATTAAAGTGTTTGTTAGAAAAAACATTTTGGAGTTTGGCCCAATAGTGTTTTTTTGTTAGTCAGAAAAATGATAATACAAAAAAAATTGGGTCTGGAGTGATTAGTAAGCAGGGGGTGCGTATAAGAGAATGAGATTAGGCCTGGTGTTATTGGTTTGTCAACAGGGGGGTATATGAGGAATAAGGGATTGGTGTTTGGCAAAGGGGGTTTAGGCTGCTTGAAGGAAAGAAGGCCCGGTTGTTTTAACAAAACAACCGGATTATGTGACAAAGTCCTTTGGGCCAAAACATTTCTCTCTCTTCCTTCTGATACTCTCACTCTCTCTCGTTCTCTCCTCCTTTGAGTATTTGGCAGGAAGTCGCCCTAGCGACGGTTAGAAGGCGGTGGACGGTGGTTCCTACGCCGGCGATGCTTCAACATTAATTTTTTCACTTTATCTGCTTCATCTCTTCCTTTTGAATACTAATCTCACTTTCGTTTTTACAGATCATGACAGGATTCGCGTAGATCTTAAAGGGGATGGACGAAACCCTAACTGTTCTGATTTTCTTTCTTCTACATGATTTTGGTGAGATCTTTCCTCTCTATCTCTTTTTACTAATCTCGGAAGGGCTTAGGTTTTTTGAAAATGATGATAAATTTTTTGTTAGGGTTTGTGTCTTGCATGCGGTACTGTGTTTCTATCTTTGATGATGATGAATTTGAAAGAATGATTTTTGAGGGCTTGATGGTTTAAGGCATTATTGCGTTGCTATGATTCTGTATATTGCTTTTTGTTGGATAGAAATGGAAAGGGTTTGTTGGCTTGCTGTGACTTTGATTCTGTTTCTTTCTATATTTTTGATGATGAGGAGAAAATGGGAAATGGTTTGGTTGATTTTTTGTTTCTGAGTAATTCATATGTTTTTGATAAATGATTTTTCTGAAGGTTTTGGCTCTGTTTGTTTGTAAAGATTGGTTTCTGTATGTTTTCTTTGTAAAATAATGATGTTTGGCCCAAAGGGGTTCACTGATTGTTTGGGGTTTGGAATCTGTGTATGTTTTTTTTTTGTAAAAACTAAAAAGAAGATGATGTTATTGTTGATCTTTTTAAAAAGATGAATGATGATGGCTCTGTGTTCTTTTCTGTTACAAGCTCTCTTGTCCCTATGTGCTATATTTGGCTTCTATAAGTTTGTGAATTGACCTTAAACTATATGTTTTGTAAAAGAAAGCTAAGAAAAAGTTCAAAGTGTTTGTATATTTCTATGAAAAGAAGCTGAAAACAAATTTGGAAAAATTTACCTCTTGGCTTTGTTGCTGTCTTTTGATATCCTATGGCTTGGCTGGATCTTTGTTCTTTATGTATATTTTTTCTTGCTGGCCAAAAAAACTCCTCTCTTATGTGCACAGTATTGCTTCCTTTTATATTGGTTGATTTCTGATAAAAAATGATAATATACCGCTGGCTTTGTTGCTTGTACTATTTTTTTTGGATAAATCAACTTTGCTAGTTGACTTTGCTTGCTGCTGGTACAATGTTTGCTGTACTGTCTTTGCTTTTCTTATACTCATTGTATATTTTCTGACATTGGCTTCTCTTGTGATCCAAGACTTAAATGCTTGAGAATTTGTACAGCTAGCCCCCCCTCTTTTGAGTTTGCTTCTTTATTGATATGTCAAATGCTGACTTTGTGATTTTCTGTATTGCTTCTTTTCAAACTTGTATTTGCTGATGGCTTTTATATTTTGTCACTTGTGGACTTTTGCTATGAACCAAACAATTTTGCTTTGAGATTTGTGGTAAAGTACCCTAGGCCTATGACATGACTTTACAAATTTTGAGGCTCTTTGATTGTTGGTTGTACTGGTTTTCTTGTTGAGACTATTTTATGATTTGAAGCAACATGAGGCTTTTGCTTGTTGATTTGATATTTTCTGATTTCCTCTTTATCTTTTGTGAACCAATATTTGAGATTTGCAAGAGACTAACCCTAGCCAATGATGTATGATCCTGATTTTCTGTTGCTGTCTGTACTGGTTTTTTTCTGAATTAGACCTGCACTTGTTGCTTGATGAATTCTGGTTTGCACCTTTTAGTTTATTGTGAACCAATTCTTTTGAGATTTGCAATTAATTTTAGCCTATGATAAAACTGAAATTGTATGAGGCTTTTTTGAGTTGTTTTAAATAATGTTGGGCTGAAATCTGTTGGGCTTGTACTTGTGTTGGACTTGAAACTCTGTTTGCACTATTGTGAACCAATTCTTTTGATATTTGCAATATAATTTTAGCCTATGATAAAACTGAAGTTGTTTGAGGCCTTAGAACACAAAACCTTCTTTTTCTGAACTCTGGTATTTTGTTGCCTTTAGATTCTGCACAAGTTTTATTCTGGCAGCTTGCAGTGTGCCCTGTTGTTGGTTACAATTTTCTTATGTTGCAGTATTGATATCTTGCTGCCTGTTATGCAGCTTGCCCTGTTGTTTGTTGCAGTTTGCTTGCCTTGATATCTTGCTGCCTGTTATGCAGCTTGCCCTGCTGTTTGTTGTAGTTGGTTTGTGCTGCAGCATTGATATCTTGCTGCCTGTTATGCAGCTTGCCCTGCTGTTTGTTGCTGTTTGCTTGCATTGTTTGTGAACCAAGCTTGCACCTTGTGATTTGCAAACCATAAACTCTTAGGCCAATGATAAAACAAGAATTGTATGAGGCCTTAGAACACAAAACCCTTCTTTTCTGATTCAAAAACCACCCTAATGATGAATTAGAATACTTTGTATATTTTTTGTTCATTTCTGGATGTTTAAGTTACTAACAAACTTCTCCCTCTTTTTTTTATGAACATGAGGCATGGATGGCCAGCGAAGGTTGGAGTAGCTACTTGAAGATGAAGACTTTGAAGAAATAAAATTTCTCTTTTTTTAATCAAATCTTTGTAATTCATTGCATTTGTAGACAAAACAATTTTGTAAAATCAAACTTGTAATGTAATGAATACAATGCCTCTGAATAAATTTTGTATGAAATGGAAATATTGTACCAATCTTAACTTTGAAATTCTTACTTGAATGTTCTGAGCAAAACACCTTGTTTTGGGTAACTTGTATTTCAAGTAACCAGCAAATATGATCAAGAAAAAATAAACACTTTGTACTCCAATCAAACTTCTAAAACAAAATAAATGTTTAAGAATTTTAATTCCACTTGATTAACTTAAATCCAAAGACTTATGGTCAAAAGTCTTAATCTTCAACCTTTGTCCAATGGCTAACTGGTAATCAAAATGAGTTCGCATATCATTCTTGATTCAAACGGGATTTCATCATCTACCAAACATGTTTTAAGAAAAATCACCAGTCTTGTAGAATTAACAAACTTCAGTGAATTGTATTTAAGAATATTTGAAATTTTGAAGACTCAATTATCTCTGAGAAATCCCAAACCCTAATTATTGATTTTCCGTCTAGGAAGAGAATCTGTCTGATCGACCCTCGAGCTAATTGAGTGTACAAGAAACCCTAGGATATCATCTTGTATGAAAATTTAGAGGGCAAATTTTGGGGTACAACAGAAAGCCTGGATAGTAAGGCTGTGAGAGGGAACCTGGATAGTAGGGTTACTTTGATATGAAATCCTGGATAGTAGGGTTGTAAGAAGAAACCTGGATAGTAGGGTTACTTCAAAGCGATAGTGTAGATTAGTTGGCCCATTTGATTTCGGGAACTGAGTTTCCATTAGTCGTCTGCAAATGTGATTTGTATAACCGTTGAATTTGTTGAAGCTAATCCTCTTTTCCTGGAAAGATATCAGGGTTAGTTATATGCGATGCATGAAATGCAGGGTGATATGATGTTCTCAAAATAAATGAGATTATGCTGTATATGACATGTATGCGTATGTCATGATGTATGTTCATGAAATGCTATCGGGGTATGCTCGCGTCTGGGAACATAAATCCCTGACAGTTGCTGGAGATTTTGTAAATATTATGTCAGGAAGATATGCTGCTTGAGAATAAACTCTGCAGGGAATGAACTTAGAAAATGTATTTTCGTAGCTGAAATGACGAACTCTGTCGGGGGTTGAGCCTCTGTATCTGGAGAAATAAACTCTGCTTGGGGGATGAAATTTACTGACTCGCCCACGATTATGAACCTCAGCTGGGGTGGTTAAGTCCTGTTTTGGGTAAGCTGACATCAATTCCTTTGGAAACTTTTACTCTATGGGGAGTGTATGTACCGATAATCATGTTCCCAAGTTGGCTCTATCCCGGTACTTACTGGGCAGAGTAACTGTAGGGTTTGGCACTTCTTGCTTTTTCCTTATTTCTGGAATTACGAGTAATTGTCTTTAGTTTATTATGTAAGTATTTATGAGCAACAATCATTTTAAAATGCATATATCAAAAATAAATCATTGGCCGTTCTTGCAAAACAAAACAGAAAAATAAAAAAACAAATTGAAGTTTCTTGTGAAAATAATTTGTATTGATTTTTGAAGTTGGCCTGTAATAGGAATTTTTGTACAAAAAGGTTGACGATCTAGTAAGAGAACGCTGCGAAAAGATAGAAATTATACAATTTGTGTAAAAGAAAAGAAAAACAGCTATGTGAAACAACCCCATTGGGTTCAAGCTCTGCTATTGCCTTTATATCTTCAAGCGTCTCATCACTTTGCTTCTTGGCTGAAAGTTGATCAGATTGATTAGTGCCGTCCGAGCTTGATAGTCGATACCGAAGTCTGGTTGTAAGATGATCCAATGAGACATAGTGATACGCTTCATATCCCTAACTTTTTCCTGGACCGCCCTTTCGGGTTTTCAGTCCACCGGGACACCTTTTTTTACCAAAGCCGCCCTTTTTAGTTTTTGAATTGCCGGGTGTACAGATTTTTCATTTTCATCCCTTACTTTTGCCCAAACCCTTTTGGTTCGCCGGGAAGCCCTTATTTTTTCCTAGGCCATTCGACCTAGCGGGTCTTTGATTAGGCGCAATATTTTTTCACTATGTCTGTATTTACAGGGTGAGGAAGGTCGTCACCGTCCATGGTGGTTAGAATCTTAGCTCCTCCCAAGAAAATGTTCTTAACCACAAATGGCCCTTTGTACATGGGGGTCCATTTTCCCCTGGGATCACCTTGCAGCAGTATGATGTGTTTGATCACTAGATCCCCGACTTGATATTCTTGGCGCCTGACTTTCTTGTTAAAAGCCTTTATCATTCGCTTTTGATACGTATGACCATGGAAGATGGCAATAAGTCTCTTTTCATCGATTAGATTTAACTGATCAGGCCAGGTTCAGATCCAATCGTCTTCGTTCAAACCTGCATTCTTCATAATCCTGAGAGAAGGTATCTGGACTTCGATGGGTAGGACTGCATCCATGCCATATACCAGAGAGTAGGGTGTTGCCCCTGTCGACGTCTGTGCTGAGGTACGATACGCATGAAGAGCAAATGGTAACATATCATGCCAGTCTTTATATGTCACCGTCATCTTCTGCACAATCTTCTTGATGTTCTTGTTAGCTGCTTCAACAGCGCCATTCATCTTTGGCTGGTATGGAGAAGAATTATGATGCTGTATCTTGAACTGTTTACAGAGATTGGTGATCATTGTGTTGTTGAGATTCGTACCATTATCAGTAATAATTCTCTCTGGCATGCCATATCGATAAATCAGATTGTGTCGGATGAACCACGCCACGACGTTCTTGGTTACTGTAGCAAAAGAGGCTGCCTCAACCCACTTTGTGAAGTAATCAATGGCTACTAGGATGAAGCGATGTCCGTTGGAAGCGGTGGGCCTGATTTCTCCGATCATGTCAATGCCCCACATTGCAAAGGGCCATGGAGCTGTCAAGAAGTTTAAGGGGACCAAAAGCACATACACCTTATCAGCGTAGATTTGGCACTTATGACAAGTTCGAGAGTGTTGATAACAGTCAGCTTCCATAGTGGACCAGTAATATCCTTCCCGTAGGATCTTCTTAGCCATGGTATGTCCACTAGAATGGGTTCCGAAGGTGCCTTCATGTAGATCTGTCATGATCCTATCTACTTCGCTCTTGTCTACACACCATAGTAGCTTGGAGTCATGGTTGTATTTATAGAGGATTCCATTACTGAGGAAGAACATTGTAGCGAACCTTCTCAGAAACTTCTTATCGTTGACAGATGCCCCTTCGAGATACTCCTGATCCTCGAGATAACTTTTGACTTTGTGAAACCAGGGTTTGTCTGCCACTTCTTCATTATCGATCTCATAGCAGTGTGCTGGTTCATCCAACCTCTCAATGGTGATTTGGAGAGCTTCATTGTCCCACCTAACCTTGAACATAGAAGATATGGTAGCTAGCGCGTCCGCTAACTGGTTCTCCTCTCGTGGGAAATGTTTGAAGGTTACCTCCTCAAAGTGTGGGAGCAATGTCAGTACATACTCTTTGTAAGGAATGAGATTCAGGTGCTTCGTATCCCACTCGCCTTTGATCTGACTTATCACCAGAGCGGAATCCCCGAATACACTCAAGAACTTAATCCTTAGGTCGATAGCAGCTCGAAGACCCATGATGCACGCCTCATACTCCGCCATGTTGTTGGTGCAGTTGAAACATAATCGAGCAGTGAATGAAGTATGATAGCCCTCAAGAGATATGATTACAGCGCCAATGCCATTACCTAGTGCGTTTCAGGCTCCATCAAAATACATAGGCCATTGGGATCCCTCCTCAGGTCCTTCATCCGGTCCGGGTTCCTCGTAGTCGGTTACTAACATGATGTTCTCATCCGGGAACTCAAAATTCATGGACTGGTAGTCGTCCACGGCCTGATGAGCCAAATGATCAGCCAATACACTCCCCTTTATTTCTTTTTGGGTTATTTATTGTATGTCGTACTCAGTTAAGATCATTTTACACCTTGCTATCCTTCCGGAGAGAGCGGGCTTCTCGAAAATGTACTTGATTGGATCCATCTTTGATATCAACAAGGTAGTGCGAGTCAGCATATAATGTCTCAGTCGGCGAGCAGCCCATGCCAAAGCGCAACAAGTTTTCTCGATCAATGAGTATCTTGTCTCACAGTCGGTAAACTTTTTGCTAAGGTATTATATTGCATGCTCTTTTCGACCAGACTCGTCATGCTACCCCAGCACACACCCCATTGAATTGTCTAGCACTGTTAAGTATAATATCAACGGTCTTCCTTCAACTGGAGGCATCATAATTGGTGGTTCTTGAAGGTATTCCTTGATTCTTTCAAAAACGGTATGGCATTCATCATTCCACTTTACCATTTGATCTTTCTTCAGAAGCTTGAAGATTGGCTCACAAGTAGCAGTCATATGTGAAATGAACCTGGCGATGCAATTTAGACGTCCCAAGAAACCCCTAACTTCCTTCTCCGTACGGGGAGCTGGAATTTCTTGTATGGCTTTTACCTTCGCAGGGTCTACCTGAATACCCTTGTCACTGAAGATAAAACCCAGAAGCTTACCAGATCTTTCCCTGAAGGTGCACTTGTTCGGATTCAACCTCAACTTGTATGTCTTCAACCTGTCAAACAATTTTTGTAGATGGTCGAGGTGCTCCTCTTCTATTTGAGACCTAGAGATCATGTCGTCAACATAAACCTCTATCTCATGGTTGATCATATCATGGAACAAAGCGACCATGGCACACTGATAAGTTGCCCCATCATTCTTCAATCCAAAAGGCATCACCTTGTAGCAGAAGGTGCCCCACTTTGAAACGAAGGTTGTCTTCTCCATGTCTTCAGGAGGCATCTTGGCCTGGTTGTAGCCAGAGAAACCATCCACGAAGGATAAGATTTTGTGTTGTGCGGTGTTATCGACCAGAACATCAATGTGAGGAAGTGGGAAGTCATCCTTGGGGCTTGCCCTGTTCAGAACTCTGTAATCCACACACATCTGTACCTTATCGTCCTTCTTAGGTACCAGAATGATGTTAGCAACCCTCTGTGGATAAGAAGTGACAGCTAAGAATCCTGCGTTGAACTATTTCATGACCTCTGCCTTGATCTTCTCTGACATTTCAGGGTGCATATGACCGACTTTCTGTTTAATCGGAGGACAGTCTTCTTTAGTTGGCAGGCGATGTACCACAATATCAGTGTCCAAACCAGGCATGTCTTTATAGGACCAGGCAAAAATCTCAACATAGTCGTGCAACATCTGTATCAACCTCTGTTTGATCTTAACTTCCATATTTGCCCGATCTTGACTTCTTTTCTGCCTGTCTTCGTGCCCAAGTTTATCATCTCAACCGGCTCTTCATGAGGCTGTATAACCCTTTCTTCCTGTTCTGATAGTCTAGCAAGCTCTCCAGGCACCTCACAATCATCCTCACCTTCGTCTTCAGTTTGGTTGATCGGATTTTTGAAGTCATAACTGGAAATAACAGAGTTGTTATCAATGGGATCAGAAGTGGATATGGATCTGCATTATGATACGTGAGTGTGTGTAAGAGAATAGCTGTTTCGATAAAGTAAAAAACAGAGAAGAAAAACAGAGAGCGCAAAATTTGTATGCAAGAAACGTCCAATGCTTTATTAATGATATATGAAATGACAAATAATAGCCCTCAAAAATAAAACCAATGTGCCTCAGGCAAGGCACAAGGCCGTAAAGTTTTAAATTGTTTATTACAAATCTCAAAACAAGTAAGTCAATTATTGTGGAATAAAATAAACTGGTATAAAGTCCCTAGCCGTCCAGTTACTCGATCCACCGTTGGTAGTTGGGTAGATCTAGCTGTCGATGTCTGAGTCCTCCTCGCTATCTTCAATGGCATTAACCCCGCGATTGTTGATGCATAGGGGAGGTCCTCCAGCCCGAGCGTGCCTAACAGCCCTTTAAGCCCCTGTAGTAAAGCCCAACCCAAATTTGTCAGTTTTGTGAGTGAAATCAGGGAGCTGACCCCAATTGGCACACCCACCTTCTTCAACCACGGCCCTGGTGTCCTTGAGGGAAGCCATCTTCAGAGGAGCTTTGCTGCTAGTAGTAGTTTCAGTTGATGCCAAGATCTGAGGGACCTCTTCGAAGTTCTGACAAGGAGTTTCTATGAATTCCCCGTCCATATCTACATAGCGGAAGGAATTGAGGTGGCTCACCATATACTCCTCTTCACCTTGCATAGTGACAATCTTCCCTTTTACCGGATACTTCAGCATTTGGTGCAGTGTGGAAGTAACTGCCCCAGCCTCATGGATCTAAGGACGACCCAACAAACAAGAATACGACGACCTGATGTGCATCACATAGAAGGTGGACCCAAAAGTCTGAGAACCCACTTTGACAGGGATGTCCACTTCCCCGTGCACCATTCTCTTCGATCCGTCAAAACCCCTTACCATAATGTTACTAGGCTTTAACGTCAAATCCTCGTAATCTAGCCGATCCAACGCCTTCTTAGGCAAGACATTCAGCGAAGACCCAATATCTACCAGCACATGAGCCATAGTGGTGCCCCTGCATTCAATCGAGACATGCAGAGCATCATTATGCTTCCTTCCCTCAAGTCTGCATCTGAAAAAGCCAACCCCTTATTAGCAGTCAGGCTGGCCACACAATCTTTGAACTGATCAGCTGAAGTTTCCTGCGGCACATGCGCAGTCTTGAGGAATGCAATCAAAGCCTTCACATGGGCCTCAGAGCACAACAACAGGGATAACATGGATATCTTTGAGGGGGTCTGCCCCAGCTGCTCGACCACATTGCAGTCGCTCTTCTTAATTATTTTCAGTATTTCCTCTATCTCTTGCTTATAGGCTTCCACAACAATTTTTCTAGGCACCTCCGTTCGGGCAGGCTCACCTATAATTTCTTTGCCGCGGGTATCAGACAATTCGCTGAAAGAGGTAGTAACTGGAGTAAGAATAGGAGCAGTCATTGATGCACTGGCAGGAACAACATATGGGATGACAATAGGCTTGTTGACAGTCTTAGGGGAAATCTCAGGAGAGAAAACCCTTCCACTTTGGGTAACTTTACTAGTTCCGACAATGTTACAAACATCAGAATCATCCTCTTCATCTTTCAGATCTTGTTGGATGCCATGATAGTACACATCGGCACCATAATGCCAGGGGACAACTTTGTCCGAGACATGCGGGACAGGACCAGGAACAGTGATTATCAGCGGAACAATTCTTGAAGCAGATGTAATCCTAACAGGTCTTCTCGAGGAAACCTTGTAAGTATTGGCGGAAATGGTTATAATGGCAATGTCTTTAGATGGAACAACAGGACCCAAAGTTTTTTGGAACAAAATTTCTTTGCTGTCCATTAGGCGTTGAACACCTAACTTCAGCAAACGGCAACTAGAAGGTAGAAACGAACACATGTGATATTCTTCACCATAACCCGGAAATAAACTGGCCAACAACAAATTCTTCTCCATAATCATGAGAGGAGTAGAAACTTCATCCACAGAGGTAACGAACAAATTAGTATCAACATCATTAATTCCATGACCGTGTTTATGCATGGGAGAAGTTATGACATTGGGCTTCTCCGGAGCATCGAACTCAATTTCCTTGGCTTCAATCAGATCTTGTACCTTATTCCTTAGAGCCCAGCAGTCATTGGTATCGTGGCCAGGACTCTCATAATGATAGGCACACCGAGCATTTGGATTATATCGGGGAGATGTAGTATTTGGATTCTTGGGAGCCTCTTTCAAGGTTGCCAAGTTGGATCTCAACAGATGAGGTAGAACTTCAGCCAATGTCATGTTAATTCGAGTAAACTGCCATTTTGGTCTTTCCACCCTTTGTTTATTGTTGCGTTATGGAGCAACTGCAGGCCTAGGTATCATTACAGCACTTACTGTCTAATGATGTTCAACCCTGTTTTGGCCCCTTGGGCTGTAGATGGTGTTGGCCTCCTTCTTACCAACAAAAGGCTTCTTTACCGAACTCAAAGAGGCATCCTTCTGTATCTTACCGCTCCGAATACCTGCTTCCACTCTTTCTCCAGTTAGAATCAGCTCGGTGAAACCAGCTGACGAGCTGCCGATCAAATGATTGAAAAATGGACCAGATAGCGTCCCCAGAAACATATGAACCAACTCCCTATCAGACAAAGGGGGTTGAACTCTTCCAGCCAAGTCACTCCATTTCTGTGCATAGTATTTAAAGCCTTCACTTGAACCCATGGACATACTCTGGAGTTGAGTACGAGTATGAGCAAGGTCGGCATTGTACTGATACTGCTTGTAGAAAGCAGCAGCCAGATCTTCCCAATTTCAGACATTGGCTCCCTCCAGTTGGTAGAACCATTCAAGCTGAGTCCCTGACAAACTATCTTGAAAGAAATGAACCTACAGATTTTTATTAGTAGTGTGGGGCTGGATCTTTCTAACATAAGAGCGGAGATGGAGCTTTGGGAAGGACACCCCATCATACTTAGCAAAAACTGGAGCTTTGAACTTCTGCGGGATGACCACTTCTGACACCAACCCCAATTCTTAGAAATCCAGTCCAGGTATCCTCTGAACTTCCATGGCACTCAAACGATCTTCCAACTGCTTGTATTTATCCTTAACAGGAGGATATTACTCATCATTGTAGTCGGTATCACTGTCAAAAACTGCAGGACTGAGATCCTTCTCTTCTTCCTGATTCTCCCCTTCCTTGGATGAAGAGGTCAGATCGACTTGTCGCTTCAACCGCTCTCCAAACCTTCTACCCATATTCAGAATACCGGCAACCTTCTTCTTTTTATTTTTCTCTTTCAGGAGGAGGGCTTTCAGATCCTCCTGTCCTTTTTCCAGACTTATGAACATTTGTTAGAACTGGGCGTTCTGTGCCTGAAGGTCCTTGATGGTTTGTTCAGAAGACATTTCTGCTGAAATAAACAGCAAAGAAGATGAGAAACCTGTAATGGTACCTGTACATGCAATGTTATGAATGGGATGCGCATGTAATGATTTCAAAGACTTTGAGAAATTTAAATTTGCAAACCAAAATAAACAAAGATTTTATTAGCTAAATTTGAAGTTCAAATGCCTTTTAGGCGTTACAATTGAAAATAAATCTAAAACTAGAAAATAAATCAAAATTCCCATGGATGCTTCCTCTTTGTGCCAAGATAGTAATTGAGTCCTCTTTCCTCGTGGAGCTACTTTGTGAGCTCTAGAACCTTCCTCTCCTGAGCATGGAATTGATCCTTGTAAGTATCCCGCTCCTTCATCAACTGAATCTAAGACCTCTATAATTCCCTAAGATCAGTGGGCATATAAGGATAGAGAACCGTGTAAGGAATACTCCCTTCCGTAGTGGGTTCCACAGTCACTGGTAAAACAGCGACATAAGGCATCATAAGCTTCTCGGCGCGAGCTCATACCCATTGGAGGTAAGCTTCCATAGAAATGGAAGCCTTTGGCCCTAAAGCCTTGGCACCATATCTGTTTACCATGCCCCAAGCTCGTATGAACCTCCGGCGATACTCCTGAACGTCATTCTCATAGTTGAATACAATTCCCTCGATAAGTAACTCATGGGGACCATCCCTTCGAGCGTAACCAAATTGTCGCAGAGCTAAACAAGGATTGTAGGTTATACCCCCTATGATACCAAGCAATGGGACATTAGGGTACTCCCCGCAACGGTCAATAATAGCAGTGTTTTCCATAGCTCGGGAACACCAAAGAATATCCATGTGAGCGAGTAACATTATCCTTTGTGACCAACCCAAACCTTCTTCATTCTTTAGTATGGACTTAGGGAGGTGAGAAATAAACCACCTCGACAGCAATGGCATGCAACACATAAGAACCCCTCTTCTCTTCATAGTACGAGTATGGAGAGTGTGCAAAATATCTCCAAGCAAGGTAGGCACATGGTTTCGGGAGAGGAAGATCTTGATAGCATTCACATCTATGAATGAGTCTGGATTAGGGAATAGAACTAACCCATAGATTAGAAGTGCCAAGACCTCCTCAAAAGCCTGAAAATCCATATCATCCCAAAACAGTTGGGCCTTATCTATCAGAAACTTATCTAGAAAACCCTTGACTCCGCTTCTTGTTTCCCAATTGGATACCACGTCGTCCCGTTTCAGATGCAAAGCTGAGGCAATGACTTCTGGCTTAGGAACTTCTTCTAGGCATGTGAAGGGAAACTGTTCAAGAATGGGTATATCCAACAGTTGAGAAGTAGGCACCAACTGATAGTCTGGAAAGGTGAAGCAGTGGTGCTTGGGATCAAAGAGCTGAAAGAGTACACTCATCATCTTTTCATCGATGTTTGAAGTAACCAGGTTGAGAAGTCGACCATGTCTCTTAGTGAACGCAGAAGTTTCAGAAACCCTTAAAACTAGCTTTTGGAGTTGGGAAGGTATCTTCACAAAGCTGATTCAGATAGTGTTTCTACAAACGGAAGCCATGATCTGCAAAACAGAACAAAGATAAATTCCATTGGTCTTTGAAATGGTTAGTGCAATAAGAATGGATGATATGTTATGATGCATGATGTCATGATAAACCACAGGTATAGCAAACATAGTCAAATCACACAAATTCCTTAGGTTTAAGGCCTACATGAGGTTAAAGGTCATACCCTCTTGAAGTTTAGTTGGTTTCAAACCTGTCTTAAAAAGTAACTGGGTTCTAAGGGATCTCAATATCACTGACCATCCTTTATTGGGCATTGTCTAAGCTCAAGCAATCTTTTCTTGCGGTCGAAATGTCCCGAAAGTCTGATCTCAATGAGTGTAGCATCGAGTATCAACCAATCATCAGCTCTACACCGAGGCCGACTATCTAACTACTTTCTAATGGCCAAGTTTGTTCAACTAAGGTTCTAAGGTCCGTTAGTGCTTCACGACACCACGCGGCGGCCACGTATTCTCCTCGTTTCCTCATGAAAGATACTGGTACCAACTAAAGTGTCACACCAACACAGCTATCACTTAAACCATATCGGTCTACGCCGTACAATCTCCACGATCTATTGTTGTTTACCTAATGAGTGCCCCCAGATCCGGGTGTAGGATCTATAGTAACCCAAACAAAAACCCTTTAAGAATAAAGCAAGCAAGAAAGAAATAAATTTTTTAACATGACCTAGATCCTAAGGTATATCCCACTTATATTTTCCTCCCCAGCAGAGTCGCCAGTTCTGTGATGCGGTGGCAGAACCGACTATTTTTACTGGTTTGAATTTTGAGTTTTTTGTTCGCAAAATGTCGCGGTAAGCAAGAGTCGTCATCGACTTTTATTTCATCCAATCAGGAAAAGGAAAAAGAACAGAAAAAACCTTATTTTGAGATATTATGAGTATAGGGGTAGATTATAGAAAGGGAAGGTGTTGGCACCCTTTCTATCCATGGTTTTCCATGGGCTCTTAGGTACTTTCTCATCTTTTTAAAATTGCTTGTGTGTGCTTGTTTTGGAAAAGTTTTGTTTACTTCATGATAACCCTTGTATCGGTCCTCAAGAGTGTGACGAAGTTATTTTGAAAAACTATTTTGAAAAGTGTTTGTGTGGAAAGTTTTGTTGCGCAAGTACTTAAGATTCTACCTACTCGAAAAAAGATTATTCGTTCTCATTTCCTTTAGACAGTACTATCCTACTATTAAGGAGTAGGTAGCCCCGTCGTTGGAGTTTATAAGGGACGTTCGAAAGGGAGAAGTACATTCACCAAAGCAATGGGTTGGAAATTTTAGTAGTAACCCTAGAGTCTTAAGATATTTCCGAGGCAACATTTCCGAGGCAACATTCGAATGGGTTATTTTGATCTTTTAGACTGGAGGGCAACCACTACAAAATCCTATGCTTAATGACTGTTTTACCGAAGGTAACCGAAGTGAGGCAAACCCTAGGAGTGAAATATGTGCATGTGAATTTTTTCAGTTAATTAGTCTTTGTATATTAGGTGATCTACCGTTTTAATTTTCAAGCATTCTTCCCATACAATCCTATTAACCATGCATCTAATAGTTAAAGATTGTGGAAATTAAGAGTGCGGAAAGTTTAAAGGTCCTAGCTATTACAGGGCTTCGGCAGTTACATAATTATGTGGACTGAAAATAAAAATGCAAAATTTAAAACCCTAATTACTATTACAAACTCGGAGAAGTTACAATAATAATAAAAAGAATTAAAATGCGCGCGACAAATTAAATGCGAGAAAAATTAAAAACCCTAAAAATCTAATTGAAAAAATATTTAAGTTATTTTTTTTAGGAAAAAATTAATTAAGTTATGTACAATTAAAACCCTAATTCTAATTATTTTTTAATTATAAAAAAAGGATTAAATTGCCCTAAGTTAATTAAACTAAATTAATTAAGAAATAAAAAATATTCTTTTATGAGAAAAATAATTTTTGGTGTTTTTTTGTGAATTCTTGATTAAACAAAAAAATGATTTTAGATATTATTTGTGAAAAGAAAAGTAATTAAGAAAATAAATAAAATAAATTAAAAAAATAGAGAAAGAGAGGAATTGGGCCTGTGTTGTGCTGAATGGGGGGGGGTGCAATGTTGAATTTCCCAGGCCCATTAGCCATCCAAGCCCAGTTAGCGCTTGGTTCCATGTGGAGCAAACCTGAGGGTGTACCATGTGTCCTTCATTGTTATGTGTTGGATCTGGTTGACTATGCATCTGCTGGCTAGATATTGGTGGCGCATGGTAGTCATCTAGGCAGGTGACGCATATGATCTGTAAATGGAAAATAAGAAAATAAGGTTTTGCTGGGACCTGGGATCGAACCCAGGTCCTTCTGTTCACCAACAACGCGCCTCACCACTGGGCCAACTAGCTTGTTTGTTAACAATATAAGAATAAAATATAATATACAAAAACATGGTTAATTGAAAAAAATACGCGCGAGATTCAAATGAACCAATGGTTGATTGCCACATCATCATCTTCTCCAGGGAACGTCGCTTTAGATATTCACCCTATACCCAAGGATAACGCTTGTAGCCATAATCCTGTACAACTCAAAAACTCACAAAACTCAATATAAATGAGATTAAAGGCCATGGTTCAACTGGTTATGATGTCACAGTCGTCATGGTACCTTATTCATGGCCTAATTTTACCTGTAGCCAAAAACCCTAAAACGCATGTGGAAACCCTAACAATGGCAAGTACAGATATAGGCTTCAAAAATGCAATTAAACTATTCAGTCAGCTTGCAAACATGTCAAAGATTACAAATATGTCAATCAAAAGTGCTAATAATGCATGAATTATGGTAATCGATTCTGAAAAAAATTGTAAACTGTTGAGTTACAGCTTGCATTTCTTGATGCTTCAGACCTTGCAAATGATTGGGATGACTTCCTGAGACGTCCAACAATTGATTGGCAGTGCTAGGATGGCTTGAGATGGCCTGTGGAGTGAAAACCAATTCACACTTTTCTTAGAATTTTTTTGAATTTGCTCTGCCTCTTTCACGACTGCTAACCCTTGTCTTATGCCTTGTACATGTTCATTATATATCCTAGAACGAATTAGGGTTATAAAACTGGCTTGTATCTTTGCAATTATGGAAGATTTGATTTGATTTCCATGCCATATGTAAACTTGCTATATTGAGCCAAATCATCCCTTTCTTGTACCAATCATGCTTGATTCGATTTGGCCTTGATATTTCAACATATTTTGATTGCAAACCTGTCAAAAAATCAAATCAAAACATATATTTGTTATTATTTACCAATTATTTGATTTAATTGAAATTTTAATTAATAAAACTCACAATAAAATGGAAAATAAAGAAAATAACATGTGGATGGATAATTGGGTCGTGGACCATATTATAAGTGAGGTGCAAGCATAAAACGTTAGGCCCATTTGGCAAAAAATGCATTTTTGAGTACATTTGACTTTTGGCAATTTCGCAAAAAAGGTCAACTTTGACAAGGCATATCTCCTCCAATTTTAGCCCTAGAGATGTGTTCTTGGACTTTTTAGAAATCTTAGGATGTCTTCTAAGCAACCCTTTTGGTCTCATCTCGATTGAGTCTTCCATGTTCATGTAAGAAGCTTTGACCCAAAAGGTGTTTTTGTTGACTTTTCAAAAGGGCCTATAATGTAGAAATTCATATCTTTTTATGAGTGCATATTTTGAACTTGGGGGATGAAGATGAATTGTAGGGAATTTCATCCTTTTCAAAATGAGCCTTGGATGGAAAATTTCTGATAAAGTATGTGGAAGTTATGCTTGGTCAAAGTTTGGTTGACTTTTCCTAAGAAACCCTAATTTAGCAACTTTTGGGTTTTGATGAATTTAGGGCATTCCTTGAAGAATCATGATCAACCCTTGATCAAATGATGAAAGTTACTTCAAAATGTGGGAGTTGACCAAAAATCTTGAAGTTTGACTGTATGTGGGCAACAATTGACTTTTGACCTAATACAATCGATTCTCAAGCATCTGAGCAGTTGGTTGAGCAAACTTCTTGTGAAGTGCTTGAAACTTTACATGGAGGGTCTTGAGAAAATATTTGGACCATGGAGAGAATATGAGGTCTTTGGAGTTCACCCATATTGATGAAAATGGAAACCCTAATTTGAGACACACTGCCTTAGGACTGAGTTTGTCTGGTCAACTCTTGGGCAAACTTGAGCAAATTGAGGGTATCTAGGAGTATGTATTGAGTAAAATGAGAGGGAAAATTTTGTGGTACAACATTAACATTTGCATAAGATGAAGCTTCGACCCACTGGTGAAGTAATCAATGGCAACCAGAATGAAACAATGATCATCAGAAGCAGTTGGCTCAATGAGATCAATCATATCAATGCGTAAAATTTCAAAGGACATGTAGAGGTCAAGACATTCAAAGGAACGGGAGGAGCGTGTACTTTGTCAGCATAGACTTGGCACTTGTAGCAGATTATGGCATGGTTGTAGCAATCATTTTCCATGGTGGACCAATAGTAACCAGCTCGCAAAATCTTTTTGGCCATGGTGTGTCAACTGGAATGAGTCCCAAAGGAACCTTCATGCATTTCTTCAATGATCTTTGCTGCTTCATTCTTGTCTACACATCTGAGCAACATACCATCATGATTTATTTTATACAAGATACCATTGTTGAGAACAAACTTGGCTGACAAGCTTCTTAAAAACTTCTTGTCTATGATAGATGCATCTTCAGGATATTCTTGAGCTTCAAGGTACCTTTTGATATTGTGAAACCACATATTACCATCTAATTCCACTTCAACTTCAAATCAAAATGTTGGCTCATCCAACCTCATGATAGTGATTGAGGGTGTTTCATTATCCCATATTACCTTAAACATGGATGACATAGTGGCCAAAGCATCTGCAAGATTATTTTCCTCCCTCAAGATGTGCTCAAACGTGATCTCTTTGAAGTATGGAATCAACTTCATAACATGCTCTCTGTAGGGAATCAAATTTGGATGGCGAGTCTCCCAATATCCATTAATCTGACTAATCAAGAGAGCTGAATCTCCATAAACTTTCAAAAAATTGATTCGCAAATCAATTGTAGCTTCAATCCTATAGATACAAGCTTCATATTCAGCCATGTTACTTGTGCAATAAAAAACAATTATGGCTGTGAAAGGAATATGAAAACATGCAGGAGAAGTAATGACAACTCCAACACCATTTCCCATAGCATTTGAGGCACCATTGAACACGAGCGTCCATCACGATCCTGGTTCGGGTCCTTCTTCTGGGCCAGGAATGTTGCAATCCCTGATATACATGATGTCTTTATCTGGGAATTCAAAACTCATTGGTTGATATTCATCCACAGGTTGATGAGCAAGATAGTCTTCTAATACACTTCCCTTGATGCCTTTCTGGGTAGTATACTAGATGTCGTATTCATTCAAAATCACCTGCCAATGGGCCATTCTGCCTGAGAGTTGGTTCTCAAAACTTTACTTGATAGGATCCATCTTGGATATCAAGTAGGTGGTATGTGTCAACATATATTGTCTCAGGCGCTTGGCAGCCCATGCAAGTACACAACACGTCTTTTCAAGCAAAGAGTACCTTGACTCACACTCTGTAAACCTCTTGCTCAAGTAATAGATGGCCTATTCTTTCTTTATGGTCTCGTCATGTTGACCGAGCATACAACCCATGGAATTTTTCAGAACTGTTAGATACATAATTAACGAATTTCCCTCCACTGGAGGCATAAGTATCGGAGGTTCCTGCAGATATTCTTTTACTCTATCGAATGCTTTTTGACAGTTGTCATTCCACCCGACCGTATGATTTTTTCTTAACAACTTGGATATTGGTTCACACATGGCTGTGAGTTGAGAGATAAATCTATAAATGTAGTTCAATCTCCCCAAGAAACCACAAACTTCTTTTTCTGTTCTCGGTTCAGGAATTTCTTGTATTGCTTTTATTTTAGCAGGATCAACCTCAATACCTTTTTCACTTACGATAAAGCCCAACAACTTTCCTGATCTCACCCTGAAGGTGTACTTGTTCGGATTCAACCTCAATCTGAATTTTCTCAATCTTTCAAACAACTTCTGCAAATTAACCAGATGTTCTTCCTCTATCTTATATTTGACAATCATATCGTCAACATATACTTCAATCTCTTTATGCATCATGTCATGAAAGAGAGTAACTATAACACGTTGATATGTTGCCCTTGCATTCTTCAAACCAAAGGGCATCACCTTATAGAAGAAGCTTCCCCATGGTGTAATAAAAGTTGTCTTCTCCATGTCTTTTGGTGCCATCTTTATCTGATGGTAACTATAGAAGCCATCCATGAAGGAAAACAATTTTGACTGAGAAGTATTGTCCACCAAAATATCAATATGGGGAAGCAGGAAATCATCTTTAGGGCTTGCTCTGTTCAAGTCCCTATAATCAACACACATTCTTACCTTCCCATCTTTCTTTGGTACCGACACAATATTTGCGATCCATGGTGGATAAGACATAAATTTCAAGAAACCTACATCTAACTGCTTTTGAACCTCTTCTTTAATCTTCTTAGACATCTCTGGATGAGTTCTTCAAAGCTTCTATTTGATCGGAGGACATTCTTATCTAAGAGGTAACCTGTGCATAATGTTGCACCCCAAAATTTACCCTATTGATTTAGGCTTATGTTTCATCATGAATATCATATTGCATTTCATTCATACATTATGATGGGATCAATACTTAGGTTATCAAGTCTTCCTCAAGCTTTAAAGGTTGATTGCATTGACAAGTTGCTCAAGTAGAACCTTATCATCTAAACCTCTGGATCTTTCAAGCTCAAAAGTTATTGCATATCTCAAGATATTTTATCCATCTCTTTGGATCATCAGAGGATTGAAGTTTGTGTTTGATTATAATAGGAATCACTCTTTGGATTCACCAGTAGAATTAGGGTTTTGAAGCTTGATCAACTATCTCATAGTACAGGGTACAAAACTAGGGTTTTGGATTTAATTATGAATTCTCTGACTTTCTCAACCAAACTTGTTTCCATGATTCACTACATATTATTAAGCATCTATTATTGAAATTGAGGTTCAATTTGGATTGGAAATGGTTCAATTGATCAAAAGGGGAAATTGGTCATTTTGACCAAAGTTCATAAAATCAGGAGTTGACCAAGTGGACTTTTGGTAAACCATCAATTTAAGCATCCTCTTTTCATATTCCATACCAAAATTCATCTTTGAATCATGATAAATGGTGAATTTGAGTGTAACTTGTTCAAGAACTAACTTAAAAATTGAAAAAAATTCTATGTGGCAAGATGACTTCTCTTGGGCAAGTCACATGCATAATTTCATCAAACACTTGGCATGCCATTTTGTGGAATCAATTTCTTGTGACTCAAGCCTCAATTTTAAAAATTAAAAATAGGATTTTGTTGCCTTCCATGAGAGCTTCCCATTGAGCCTTGAATCATTCAATTTGGCCAAAGTTTGAGTGAGTTGCAACACCTCAAAGTTGGTACCTCAAGGCTGACTTCCTGCACACCATGCAAGCCAGACGCGTGCGCGGACCAGGCAAGTCAAATCACACTTTTTCCTCAATTTTTCAACATCATTTCTCCATCAATTCAGCCTCAATTTGAAAAATTCAAGGCCCTATGATGTTCTATATTATGTGAACTATTGAAAGGCCCCTCAAGCATTAATTTCGCACGAGCCAATTTTGAGAAACTTGATTCACAAGGCAGTTGGTCAATAGGTTTGCAAAATCCAGTTTTTGGTGCATATTTGGTTTTGATCCGTTACAGGTCACCTTGCATATACAATGCACGAATTACCTCACTGTATTTTTTACCAAAATAAGCCAAACAAATACCATTCCATGTGCACATTCATTTTGCTCTCATTTGCAACTTTTAGAAACTTTGCTCATTTTCAAATTTACACACACCATTTACACCTCTGGCCATCTCATCATTTGGATTTTGGATGATCTTATCCCACCCTTTATTTTCTCACTAAAAGACAATGCAAAGGCAAAACAAAAGAAGAAAACGCATGCTGCATATTTTCTAATTTTTTTTCCTGTTTTTTTTTTAAATTCATGCTAACGGATTTGTGAGGGCCCAAAAGACATGGCTACCCTCACTCCAGGTGTTCTATATAAACCCAGAGCCTCACTCTTTCTCGCTGGATGCATTCATTCTCTCAAAAGATCAGAAGTTGCTATCTCTCTCTCTCAAAAAAGTTTTCTATTTCAAAGCTTCTTTATTCTCCATTCCAGAACTCGATTCATGACCATTTTCACTTCATTGGAGCATTAGAAGCAAGGGACAAGTGTTTTAACTTTGTTTCAGAGGACATAGTTGAGTTTACTTCTCAACTCGAAAGCTTGCTCGAAGTTCTCTGGGTTTCTTTTATTCTCGCTCAGTTGCTACGGATAGTTATCTGTTGGTATTGAATTATTTCCTTTCTTCTATTTTCATTTTGTATAGTTATATGTTGCATGATGGGACCTCTGTTGCTGATATATGTCAGGAGGCCCTCTGTCTTGTTTGATACATGTGTTGTGTTTGTGATTGTTTTCTTTAATTGTTGATTGATGAGTCACTCAATTTAGAAATTGAGATCACGACTTCGCTCTTAGTGCATGTTCTGCATAGGATGTTTTTCTTTAATTGTTGATCGATGAGTCACTCAATTTAGAAATTGAGATCACGACTTCGCTCTCAGTGCATGTTCCCCATAGGATGTCTATTGTTCTTTTTCTCTAATTGTTGATCATTGAGTCACTCAATTTATAAATTAAGATCACGACTTCGCTCTCAGTGCATGCTCCCTATAGGATATTTTTCTCTAATTGTTGATTGATGAGTCACTCAATTTAGAAATTGAGATCACGACTTCCCTCTCATTGCCTGTTCCCTATAGGATAGTTTTGTTAAGCTTCCTTTGACATGTTGATTAAGGTAGGAATCCATGTATGCTAGCATAGGGTAGGATTTTCCTTTATCCTCAACCTTAGGGTCAATCATTGTATGATAGCACTAGGGATAGTGCTAGGCTAGTTCCCTTAGTTGTTTCTTTTCTTCCTTTGCATTTTGCATCTTAAAACAAAAGTTGTTTTCTTGGCAAATCATAAAACACTTCTAATAAACTCAAACCCTTCTTCAAGGTAAAAGATACAAATCAATCTTATTTGCTTGTGCGGCTCTTGGCTTTGTTCTTAAACCTGGTTTATTGATGTTTTGCCATCCTTACCATGCCATGCTATCTCGTTACCTTTTAGCCGATGTTTCGCCATCTCACATTTGTTAGAAGCCGATGTTTCACCATCGCACATGTTTGTTATGCTACTTTGATTCTCAATATCATTGTTAGGGGGTGATGTTTTGTCATCCGGTTTATTGATGTTTCGCCATCACACATGTTGGTTATCCTACTTTGACTCTCAATGTAATTGTTAGCTGTGATGTTTTATCGTTTGGTGTTTCGCCATCTTTGCCATGATACCTTACTACCTTTTAGCCGATGTCTCGCCATCGCACATTTGTTTGAAGCCGATGTTTCACCATCGCACATGTTTGTTATCCTACTTTGATTCTCAATATCATTTTTAGGTGTGATGTTTTGTCATCCGGTTTATTGATGTTTCACCATCTTTGCCATGATACCCTGTTATCTCTTAACCGATGTTTCGCCATCGCATACTTGTTTGAAGCCGATGTTTCTCCATCGAACATGTTGGTTATCCTACTTTGACTCTCAATGTCATTGTTAGGTGTGATGTTTTATCGTTTGGTGTTTCGCTATCTTTGACATGTTACTTTGTTATTATTTAGCCGATGTTTTACCATCTCATTTGTTTGTTGTTTTATTTGATGTTTTGCCATCTTGACTGTTTTTGTTGTCTTAACTAAAAAACACAAACCAACCATAATATATGAGCCGAACTACGGCTGCTCTGATTCCTTAAAAGGCATACGTAGGCAAAGGGGTAGGGCCCAACCGAGCATAACTTTTATTTTCCCTACATTTTTTTCTTTTCCGCATGCATTCCCCTTTTAGCTTTAAACCATAGACACAGGTTTTGACCACACCCATTAGATTAGACACCAAGAGTGGATACCGTAGAGTACTACAGGCGTGTGGGGTGCTAATACCTTCCCCTCGCGTAACATACTCCCTTAACCGATATCTCGGTCGAAAGACCGTGATTTCTCCCTTTTCAGGTTTTCTCGATGTTCACCTTTCCCTCTCTGCGGGATAAAAGACGTTCAATGGCGACTTCATTGTTTGTTTCATTGCAAGATGACGATTCTGCCAAGTGGTTTCAGCTGGCGACTTCACTGGGGACATATTTACCTCTTGCTGGTCCATCCCGGAGTCGTTCCTAGCTATTGTTTGTTTTCTTTTTGGGTGTTTATTTTACCGCTTTGCATATTTATCTGTTTGCATTGCATCCTATGTACGCTTTAATTTCTGGATGCTGGATTTGGCTGGACTGTTTGGATTCTGGATTTCTTGGTGGGTGGGTTGTTCCATGAGGTAAAAGGCCTCATACCCAGGCTATGAGTGAATTCCATAGGAACTAGGAATAGAGTGGCCATGGCAGCTATGAGGCGGATGCTTTGTAGACCTGACCATGAGACCCATGACTTCAGAGGTAGTTCGGATAGGTGTTATCGTATGATGATACTGACAGTCGGGCTCTTGTACTCTGATTTGGCTTTTAACCTTACCTTGACCTATACTACACCCGTGAGAGGGGCGGGTAAACTTTTCTTTCAGGTACAGGTATTGTTGGTAACTTTGTGTTGCGAAGGTGACTCAGGTTCCCATGATAGTTTTGAAACTTTGGGATTTTCTTTTGATCTTGAGTGGTGCTGTTCTGTAATGGTCCAGCCATGATCCAGTGTGAAACTTTGATCCTGTCATGTTGCATCATAGCATATTTATTTCTTTAAAAAAATGATGTATAAAAAAATAACTAGCATGTGCATGTCATCTTCCAGGGACATTCGAGAGTCTTCTTTCCATCAGAAATGGCTGGCCTCCCGTCGGATGAGTTTGATTCAGTTCATGTTAAAGAGCCCAACATGCATACATTCGCTTATCAGATTCCTACTATTGATGTGTCCGAATTGAAGAGGTTGAGTTCTTATCTGAAGGGTGATGTTCTGAATAATTTCAACAAAAATTATGGCAATTTGTTACTAATCCTTAACACTCCAGTTGACCCAATGGCTTTGGTCACCCTCTTCCAGTTCTATGACAAGGAATTACGGTGTTTTACTTTTCAATATTATCAAATGGTTCCCATGCTAGAAGAGTACGCGTACCTACTTAATATCAAGTTGTCCGACGAAGTTCCTTTTGTCCAAGTGCCGGAGAAGCTGAAGTTCGAAGTTATTGCTAAAATTCTTCATTTAAGTTGGAAAGATGTGAAAGACAATTGGAAATCAATTGGGGATACTACAGGGTTTTATTTGGATTTCTTAGTGAAGAAAGCTGAAGACTGGGCAAAGAAAGGGAATTGGAGTGACTTCAGCTCTCTGTTTGCTCTCATGATATACGGGATCATCCTCTTTCCTCACAAGAGAAATTTTGTGGATTTGATGGCTATTTGTGTTTTTAGAAATAAGAACCTGGTACCAACACTCTTGGCAGATACTCTTTACACCATTCATTTCACGCATTGGAAAGTAGGTAATGTAAGTTTATGTCATTCGATGTTGTATCAATGGTTTAAGTTGCACCTACCGATAAGTGGCCCTTTCATGGATACAAGAAATTCTCTCCAATGGTCATCAAGACTTGTCAACCTTACTTCATTTGATATCCGGTGGAATTATGACATGGGGGAAGTACAAAGTATTGTCACTAGCTGTGGAGATTTCCCTAATGTTCCCCTCATAAGAACTAAGTGGTGTATCAACTATAATCATGTGCTTGCTTATCGTCAATTGGGATATGCAATGGATGGACCGCCAAAGGTTGAGGAGGTGTCTGAATTAGTGTATTTTGTTAGAGGAAGTGATCCTGTGATGTTGAAAAGAGTGACAAGTGCATGGAAGGGAATTCACAAGAAGGATAGAACTACTTTGGGCAAGAAGGTTCCTATTGCTAGGGTTCCTTACTTGGATTGGATTAGAGCCAGGGTTAAGATTTTACGGTTACCATTTGCAAGGTCGGCTCCTATATGTGAGCAACTTCCTACTGTTCTGAGTAACATGGTGCCTACCGAGGTGTTCACCCAGGTTCATGTTGAGAACATTTTACTTCGTGCAAAAGGCCGTGAGGCAGGGATGAAACTTTATTGGGTAGATCAAGAAAGGGCCGACTTAGCTCGCAAACTCAAAGAAGCTCAAGGAGAAACTTCTGATGCAACCATTTTTAGGAAGAGGTCTCATGCTGAAAGGGAAGAAGAGTTAAGTAAGACCCAGCAAGAATGCCAGAAGCTTCAGGCATCTGAGAATAGCTATAGAAAGAATATTCAAAACTTGGAGAAACAACTCAAAGACAAAGATGCTCAGCTTAAGAAGGAAGTAGCCCAGAGGCATGTCGCAGAGGATCAGTTTCAAGAAAATAAAGTAGTCGCATCACAACTTTTGAAGGAGAAAGCCAGGCTTGAAGAGTATTGTCAACACCTTGAAGTATGTCTTGTTCCGGAGATTTAGTTTTGTTACTTACCTTTGGTGTATTAGGTCACCCCCAGGAGTGTTGGAAGGGACCATTGTTTGTTTTTATTATTTAGTTTTTTTGTTAAGTTTACTTTGAAGCACGTATTTTGGTTTTTATCATTACACTCTTAAATGTCCGGAGTCACTTGAACATCGTTTCTTTTGTTTGTAAGTAATTGAAGTGTTTGTCTTATTGACCTTTTTTCTTTCCTTTGATTGTATGCTTGATTATTGGTTGCATGCCGTGGTTGATGAATAAAAGGACTCTCGAATACCGGGAAATGACAAACATATCATGCACATCATGCATTTCATAACATTACAGGTTTCTCAAGACGGTATTCTTATTCTTCTGCTTTTCTTATTCAAAATTCAAGACGACTACTCATCGGTATTCCACCAGAAACAATTTTCCAAGACAGATGGAACAAGTTCAAGCTGAACTCGCTGAAATGAGGGCCCAAATGGCTACTCAAATGACCCAGTTCATGGAGGTCATCACCAATGTGAATCTCCGGCAGGAGGAACTGGCTGCCATTGTCAACAACCAACGCCGCTATCCAGGGGATGGTGGAAATCAAGGGCTCTATTAGGACATTTCTGTAGGATTAGGGGATGTGCAAAGTCAGCCTGTTGGAAATTTTCACGGGATGCCCGGAAACCCTTTTGTGCGCAACGTAGGGCAGTTTCCCTTATCTCCGAGACCTCGTCTTGTGGGGAACAGAAGAGATAATCAGGGCAGTGTAAGGGGATATCAAGAGCAGGATTATGACTTTGATCAGGATGAAGATCAGTTTTTTGTTCGGTGTTCAGAGCCGAAAGTTCAGGTTCAGGATATGAAGTATCGGTTGTTCGAAGAACGTTTGAAGGTTGTGGAAGGGAAGGGAGCCCTTGGTATGGATGCTAATGATCTCGGGTTGGTGTATGGGGTGAAAGTTCCTCCAAAGTTCAAGCCTCCTGTATTTGAAAAGTACAACAAAACGTAATGTCCTGTTACTCATGCAACTGCTTATTTTCAAAAGATGTCGGTACATACTGAGGATCAGGGGCTTTTGATTCACTTTTTCCAGGATAGCCTATCTGGGGCATCCCTGGAGTGGTACATGAAGTTGGAGAAAACCCATATTCGTTGCTGGAATGATCTTGCTCGGGCTTTTGTCAAACATTATCAGTACAATGTGGATATGGCGCCTAATCACACTCAGTTACAGAATTTTTCACAAGGACCAAGAGAATCTTTCAAGGAATACGCTCAGAGGTGGCGTGAGTTGTCTGCGAGGGTTCAACCTCCACTAATGGAGAGAGAACTCATTGATATGTTTATGAGTACCCTACAAGGGCCATTCTATGAGCACATGATAGGAAGTACTTCGGCAAGATTTGCAGACATGGTTATGGCTGGTGAAAGAATTGAGGTAGGTTTGAAATTGGGGAAAATTCAGATTGGAGGTTCTAGTGGCTCATCAGGGGGCAGTAAGAAACCATTAAACACTTACCCTAAGAAAAAGGAAGGTGACGCAAGTGCGGTTTACTCTCATAGAGGAAGAGGAGAGGATTGTTAGCACCAACAAATCAATGCTGTTTCTATTCCTGTTAATGCTCCTCCATAGCAGAGACCGAATACATTGCCTCAACAACAAAGAAAACAAGATGCTCCCCGGAAGTATAATAATCAACAATAGAGACAGTTGAGAAAATTTGATCCCTTGTCGGTATCTCTTACTGAAGCACTCTACCATTTGCTCGATTTGAAGTTGATTGGTTTGAGAAATATGCCACCACCCCCCGCAAGACTTCCTCCTAACTATGATGCTAACACAAGATGTGAATTCCATTCAGGCGGAGTTGGCCATTCTACTGACAATTGCTTTGCGTTGAAGTGCAAAATACAAGACTTGTTGGATGCTAAGGCAATTGAGTTTACTCCAGTGACTGGTCCGAATGTTACTCAGAATCCAATTCCTAGGCATGAAGGGGGTGTTGTTAATATGATTGATGATAATGGTGAAGTGATGAATTTAATCATGAATGTGGAACAAGTAACTACTCCATTATGGTATGTTAAGAGGTATTTGCTTGACAATTCTATTTTCCCGGGTTGAACTTTAGAGTGTGCCAAGTGTAGAGAGCAACCGAAGGGTTATGATGATTTAAAAGCCAGTATCCAGTTGTTGATAAAGCAGGGTTCCCTGCAGTTCAATAGAAAACCGAGTTACCGTAAGGTTACCGAAGAAGATGTTGTTGTGGTATCTATTCCTTACACCCTTGTGCGCATTCCTGTCCCATCTAGGGCACCTCCTTTGATGATTACGGTACCTGGTCCCATGCCATATACCAGTGAGAAGGCCATCCCATGGAATTATGGTCTTCATGTTTATTACCATGGGGTGAAGCAGGAGGTAAGTACTCATTTGTATGAGGAAGAACGTGCTGAAGATAATGAAGGGGAAGTTCATAATTTTTCTGGTGTGGGTCGAATGACTAGAAGCGGGAGAGTATTTGGTCCTTCAAATGTGCAAGATGCGGAAGATGCTTCTGCAAGAGAAAAAGGAAAACAACAGGCGATGATTGGTAATCCAAGGGTTACGCCAGCCAATGTGACTCAACCAATTCCGATACCAGAAGCTTCTTTAGTTCCCGATGAGGTTGAAGAGTTAATGCGAATTATCAGAAAGAGTGACTATAGCATAATTGATCATCTGAGCCATACTCCTTCTAAGATGTCTATCTTGTCTCTGTTGATTCATTCAGAACCTCACAGAAATGCTTTGATGAAGTTGTTAAAGAATTTGTTCATGCCACATGAGATAACAGTCAATCAGTTTGAGAATGTTTGTGCTAACATATCTGCCGGGAATGTTCTGGGCTTCACAGATTTTGATCTTCCTCTGGAGGGGCGAGACCATAACAAAGTGTTGCATATTTCAATGGAGTGCAGGGGCACTACTTTATCCTAGGTTTTGGTTGACACAGGGTCGTCTTTGAATGTATTGCCCAAGTCAGCATTGATGAAAATTGATTATTCTGGACTGGTGTTGCGCCCTAGTGATTTGATGGTGAAGGCGTTTGATGGGTCTCGAAGGTCAGTGTTTGGGGAGGTGGAGTTACCAATCAAGGTTGGTCCTTGCACCTTCACGGCTACATTTTTTTGTGATGGATATACAACCAGCGTATTGTTGTTTGTTGGGGAGATCGTGGATTCATAAAGCAGGGGCAGTCACTTCTACTCTTCATCAGAAACTCAAGTATCCTGCAGAGAGAAAGGTGATAACTGTGTGCGGTGAGGAAGAGTACATCGTGAGTCATTTGACATCATTCCTCTATGTTGAAGTTGAAGGAGAGATACATGAGACTCAGTTTCAGGCGTTTGAGACAGTTCATGCTGTCAATTTTCCTCCTCTAGAGCAGAAGAGGAAACCTGAAACTGTTATGTCTTCTCTCAAAGATGCGAGAGCTGTGGTGAAAATTGGCAACCCTGAAGGTTGGGGTCAGGTGTTGGACGTTACCCCAAAATTTAATAAATTTGGTCTTGGTTTTAGCCCAGGTCAGCAGAGTGCAACTCCCAGAGCATCTAGTTTATATACTCCTGTGAAGTTTTCCCGTCCTTGTGCTACTCAAGAAGGACACGTCAATGCAGTTGGTGACGATATGGTTGATGGCTACAATATAGAAGATTGGATTCGTCCGACTATTCCAGGCCAGACACTCAACAATTGGACTTCTGTGGATGTTATCCAATTTTCAAGCGCTGAGGAGTAATTTTCTTGTTTTCTTTTATTATCATATCATAATTCCTACATCTGCCCAAGGCGTGGTGAATCATTTGTGTAGGGACACCAAGTTTATTTTCAAAAGTTTATCATGAAATAAAGGACGTTTTTGCATTCAAAATTTTTTCTCCATTTCTTTTTATTCTTTTTTATCTGAATGGCGATGTTTCTCTTTTCACACACTATCACTAAAAAACGCCAAAATGTCGCTCAGGCATATGCACTTCCACCACCGGTTATATTGATAACGACTCTTCTGTGGCTCATTATGACTTTGATACTCCTATTTATCAAGCTGAAGAAGAAGCATATGAGGATTGTGATCTTCCTGAGGAATTAGCAAGATTGTTAAAACAAGAGGAGAAGGTTATCCAGCCTAATCAGGATTCGATTGAGGTGGTGAATATTGGCACAGAAGAGGTAAGAAGAGAAGTTAAGATAGGGGCAGATCTCGAAGAAAGTGTAAAGGTCAGATTGATTGAGCTACTCCGTGAGTATTCTGATATTTTCACTTGGTCTTATGAGGATATGCCTGGGTTGGATACAGACATAGTGGTGCATCAACTACCGCTCAAAGAAGGTTGTTCTCCTGTCAAGCAAAAGCTCCGAAGAACTCATCCTGAGATGTCCAAGAAGATCAAAGAGGAGGTCTAGAAGCAGTTAGACGCAAATTTCTTAAAGGTCATCAATTATCCGCCATGGATTGCAAATATTGTGCTTGCGCCCAAGAAGGATGGTAAGGTCAGGATGTGCGTGGATTATAGAGATTTGAACAGGGTCATCCCTAAAGATGATTTCCCTCTTCCGCATATTGATGTGTTGGTCGATAATACTGCTCATTCCAAAGTGTTCTCGTTCATGGATGGTTTTTCGGGTTACAATCAAATTAAGATGGCTCCGGAGGATATGGAGAAGACAACATTTATCACGCCTTGGGGAACTTTATGTTATAAAGTGATGCTGTTTGGTTTGAAAAAATGCCGGGGCAACATATCAGCGTGCCATGGTCACTCTCTTTCATGATTTGATTCACAAAGAGATTTAGGTATATGTGGATGATATGATTGCTAAGTCTGACACGAAAGAGGAACATCTTATTCATCTGGAAAAATTGTTCGAGAGACTGAGGCAGTTCTTGCTGAGGTTGAATCTGAATAAGTGCACCTTCGGGGTGAGATCCAACAAGCTGTTGGATTTTATTGTAAGTGAAAAAGGTATCGAGGTGGACCCGGCCAAGGTAAAAGCGATACAGGAAATGCCTGAACCAAGGACAGAGAAGGAAGTACGTGGTTTATTGGGAAGGTTAAACTACATTTCTATATTTATTTCTCATCTCACAGCCACTTGTGAACCTTTGTTCAAGTTGTTGAAGATAAGTCAGACAGTGAAATGGAATGAGGATTGTTAAAAGGCCTTTGACAAAATAAAGGAGTATTTGCAGGAACCTCCGATACTCATGCCTCCAGTGGAAGGAAGGCCACTAATCATGTATCTAACTATGTTGGAGAGCTCAATGGGTTGTGTCCTCGGTCAGCACGACGAGACAGGGAAGAAAGAGCAGGCTATTTACTACTTGAGTAAGAAGTTTACGGAATGCGAGTCGAGGTACTCATTGCTGGAAAAGACTTGTTGTGCACTTGCCTGGGCCGCCAAGCTTTTGAGGCAGTACATGTTAACTCACACCACCTACTTGATATCCAAAATGGATCCAATCAAGTACATTTTTGAGAAGCCAGCTCTTACAGGCAGGGTAGCCCGTTGACAGATGATACTCACCGAATATGATATCCAATACACTACTCAAAAAGCAATTAAGGGTAGTGTACTGGCCGACCATCTTGCTCATCAGTCCATGAATGATTATGAACCAATGAAGTTTGATTTTCCAAATGAGGAAATTGTGTATATTCGGGATTGTAATATGCCAGACCAAGACGAAGGACCCGAGCCGGGATCACGTTGGACGCTTGTTTTTGATGGTGCCTCTAATGTCATGGGCAACGATGTCAGAGCTATTATCACTTCCCCTGAGGGATACCACATTCCTTTCACGGATCGTATTTGTTTCGATTTCACTAACAACATGGCCGAATATGAGGCTTGCATTTATCGCATTGAAGCGGCGATCAACCTGCACATTAAATTTTTGAAAGTTTACGTGGATTCCAATCTTGTTATCAGCCAGATTAATGGAGATTGGGAGACTCGCCATCAGAACCTAATTCCCTATCGTGAGCATGTTATGGAGCTGATTCCGTACTTCGAAGAGATAACATTTGAACACATTCCCAGAGAAGAAAAAAATCTAGCTGATGCACTGGCAACTTTGTCCTCCATGTTCAAGGTTAAGTGGGCTAATGAGGCACCTTCCATTACCATCAGAAGTTTGAGTGAGCCAGCTTTCTGTTTTGAGGCTAGTTTGGAATCAGATGGTAATCCTTGGTTTTATGATGTTAAATGATATCTTGAAACACAAGAGTACCCTGAAGAGGCATCCGTCACAGATAATAAGTTCTTGAGAAGATTTTCAGCTAAGTTCTTTCTCAGTAGTGGTGTGTTGTATAGAAGGCATCATGACGGTTTACTGCTCAGATGTGTTGAAAAGAAAGAAGCAGCTAGAATCATTAAATATATACATGAGGGTGACTTCGGGACTCACTCCAGTGGGCATACCATGGCCAAAAAGATTTTGGGAGCTGGTTATTATTGGTCCACCATGGAGACTGACTGTTACAATCATGCACGGGTTTGCCACAAGTGTCAAGTATATGCTGATAAAGTGCATGTGCCGCCAGTACCTTTGAATGTCTTGACTTCCCCTTGGCCCTTTGCGATGTGGGGAATTGATATGATCGGCAAAATTGAACTGACTGCATCCAACGGGCACCGTTTCATTCTGGTCGCCATCGATTATTTTACAAAATGGGTTGAAGCTGCATCCTATGCCAATGTCACCAAGCAGGTGGTAACTCGGTTCAGTAAGCACAATATTATCTGTCGCTATGGAGTTCCTGAAAAGATCATTACCGATAATGGGTCTAATTTGAACAACAAAATGATGAATGAGCTTTGTGAGTCCTTCAAAATCAAACATCATAACTCTTCCCCATACCGACCAAAGATGAACGGTGCTGTCAAAGCGGCCAATAAGAACATTAAGAAAATCATACACAAGATGGTGGTAACCTATAAAGATTGGCATGATATGATTCCTTTTGCTTTGCATGGTTATCACACCACTGTGCGTACTTCGACTGGGGCAACCCCTTTTTCTTTGGTTTACAGCAAGGAAGAAGTATTGCTGGTAGAAGTCGAGATTCCTTCTCTTAGGATCATGAGGGATGTTGAGCTGGATGAAAGTGAATGGGTACAGAATCGGCTGGATCACTTGGAACTTATCGACGAGAAAAGGTTGACGACTGTATGTCATGGTCAGGTATATCAGCAAAGGATGAGGAAAGCTTTTGATAAGAGGGTACGACCTCAGTGCTACAAGCCAGGTGACCTTGTGCTAAAAAGGATAATTCTCCCCAAGGAGATCCCAGGGGCAAGTGGGTTCCGACTTATGAAGGTCCTTTCGTGGTCAGAAAATTTTTCTCTGGAGGAGCGATGATGCTCACGACTATGGGTGGAGAGTACTTCCCTCTCCCTGTAAATGCTGACGTAGTTAAAAAATACTTTGCATAAAAAAAAATTAAAAAAAACCCGTTAAACTGAAAACCCTAAAGGGAGGTTTAAGCAAAAAGAGGGTGTCTTGGTGAATCGAAAACCCGAAAGGGCGATTCAGGCAAAAGTTAGGGACTTAAAGCAAATGACTACGCTCGGCGTGAGATCCTTTGTTTCTTTCCTTTGTTCTGTCACCTGGCATAAGCTCGAAGCTAATCCAAGAATGACCTGTCTGAAAGCAGTAAGATGAAGGTGTAAGAGTCATAAGAAGTCATAACAGAGTCGGGACTTGATGGATATTCACATTCACATTGCCATTTGTAAACACTTGTTTGCTTTGATTTTGTAATTACTTGCTTCCAAATGTAAATGCCTTTTTCACAGGCTGATTTCTGAAAATCAATAGAATATCTTCTTTCAAGTATACATATACATTTCTTTTCTCCCTTTTTACTATTTTGTTTGCAAAAACGTCCAATATTTTGATAAGCATGTGCATATAAACTTTGTGGGCCTTACAAGGAAATGGTAATCTAAGTCATGGTTAGTTGATCACTTGAAATACGAATAACAAACACAACTTCTACTGTGCAAGGTGCGTGTTTAGTTCTATGTTTGATGGGATTCTCATTCACTTTATTGGTGGATGCTTCGCCATTTTGTTTCACAGCTCCGTGTTGTTGGTAAAGGTCATGGGTCAGGGTAATATCAAGATTACGGCAGGTCGGCGAGATCGGCGAACCTGGTTGGAAATATTTCTTCCCCATAATGGTTTTTATTACGTTTCTTTGCCGCACTTTCATGTGTTATTTTGATTGTTTGTTTTAGCATTGTCTGCATATAGGATTTTGTTTGTGGCCGAATGTCAGTCTTGATGCGTTGAATATTTTTTCCTTGAAGAAATTGTTTCGTTTTACCTAATCCATCCAGTATCACTCTTTAATCGTTTTTTTTCCGGGAATTTTGATACCAGCGGTGCCAATTCTTTTGCTTAGCCAAGAGTTTGGAGGAAGGAGTTTAGCTAAAAACGATGACTGTAGTGGTATGCTTTTGAGTAGAACCCCGTTGATGATGTACATGCATTGTTTTAATCCCCAAACACTAGAGATATAAGGGAGTTAGACCCTCGTTAACCCCTCTGAGCCTTCGAAGTAGGAGTTATATTTCCGTTAAAAAAAACCCTTTTTTTAACCAGGGGCAGGGTAGATGTTCAGTTAATTTGACCAAGCATTCAAATTTCAGAAGGAATGTCTCGGCTGAGGATCACCACATTTTATCTTTCGCATCATGAGATCATAAAAATGTCTAAACCACGATGTTCATTTCCTCACAAAGTCCTGAGGTCGAGGTCGAATCGATACAATAATGGCTATCCCTCACCGACCAAGGAATGAGGCATTTGTTTTCTTCAAAAAAGAGAGAAAGAAAGAAAAAGTTCAAAGACCCAAAGTCATGTTGACTTGTTCGAAGTGGAAAGTATGAATAAGAAAGAAATAAAAAGCCCCGCTAAGTCGAAACTTGAAAACAAGTCGCTTAGGAAAAAGTTAGGGCGTCCCGCTGGACTCCCAAAATTGAAATTCAAAAGATCTTGTCCAGGAAAAAGCTAGGGAAAAGAAGAGCATAAAAGGCCGAAAAAGATTATCCAATAAAATTTTCATCAAAAGAAGAGGAACATTAATATCAAAAACAAAAGCATCAGAAGTTAAGTGACAATCATGTTGGAGAATTTGTCGTGATCACTCAACAATTATAAATCCTTTTGAAAGATGAATGCTTGTGATAAGTCAACTGAACTTAGGACAAGAGAATATCACGAAGGGGGTGGGCACCAAATAACTTGACCTTGAAAAACTTTTTTCTAAAAAAAAAAAAAACCTCGAACCAGGCCATGTTACAACCTCTAAAAGTCCTAACTGAAACAAGGGTTTAACTCGAAAGCATACTACAACAGGATAATGTTTCCTAAACTCCCAAATATGTGTTGCATGTTCATGTTGGTATCTTATCACCCGCATCTTGACTCGTTTTTTTTTTAAAAAGAGAAGGGGAAGAAAAGTTTTGAAATTTTTGCACTCTAGCCAATGATTCATTCACAACAGAGATGCGACAATTTGTTAAGGTTTTCAACTTTAAGGCTTAAATAATCATCACATCAGACCTGTCATTCCCAAAATAAACATCTTTCTGCATGCAAAACATTTGTTTGACATAAAAAAAAGAGTTTACACGTTGAACACCTGTAAGGAGCTTAATGATTTCCAAGAAGGAAATATTTGGTTTTTCTTCTAGACGGAGCCCATGTATGAATAGGAATTTACCTATCCCCAGTGAAGTTTCATTCCTGCAGCTAAGTTTTGTTGCGCCAGGAATCTTCTTTTAAAGGCTTCATTCTGAGACTCCGGATTTAAGGATATCGCATGTCCCCAACGGAGTTGCCAATAGAGATCCCTCGCCATGACCTCTCATTTCCCATCCGGTCTATTGCTTGGGGCATCCTTATGTTAAGATCTTTCCTTATCCCCAGTAAGGTCAATACTTTGTGACTATCTGCATGATCCTTCCAATGGTTGCATTCCAAGAAATCTCTCTCCAACAAAAATCTTCAACAGAGTTCTGTCTCCCTGGTGAAGTCCCGTTTCCTCAGCAGAGCTTTGTTCCACCAGTAAAGGTTTTCACCCCTCACGTCGGGTTTTTTTGTCTTGGTGTCATCCTCAACACGGCCGCCCGCTGCCTTTTCCAGAGATTACAGTCTTGCTCTTATCTTATCTTCTCCCTCAATGTCTAATCTGAAGATAGCGTCCCTCTCCAGAAGCTACAGTGTTGATCTGATCTTCTCTAGGAGTTTGCAATTTATTTCTGCAGTTCCTCTTAATGTTTGTGGTCCGTTTCTACTGGTTGCTCGATTATTTTTCTCCACAAAGCTTCATCTCTTCGAGGTTCCCTCTCTAGTGGTTCCCCATATTTTCTCCTCTCCTTTGGATTTTGCAATGTATTTTTGCAAGTCATGTCAGATTCTGACTTCTTGGTTATTGGCTTCTCAATTGGCCATTCCCCAGTGAAACTTTTAAACATGCATCATTACATTGCATCTACCAAATTGCGTAGCATTTCCATTATATGGAGCATTGCGCTATATAGAAGGAATTCAAACATGCATCGGAACATAAGCCATTTTTTTGTTTCTATTGTCCCCAGTGAATTTGCTAATACTTCATATTAAATCCCCAACGAGGTCTTCGTCCTAATTATCTCATTTTATGCCCCATGCCAATAGGCTTTTGATGTCAATCATTTGTTTGTTTGAGTGTCTACTCTTGACTGTAGTTCAGTTTCGCCCTGGCGCGGTCTTCTCGAGTTTAGTCTTCACTATCCTCTCCGGTTCATTCCAATGTTTATTGATGCACCTTTCGAATACTAGTTTTGTCCTGATATTCGTTTTCAACAGGTTTTTAGGCGTACGCCCTAATATCCTTGCTTCGGGTTGAGCTCAGAGTTTCGTCTCCTCACCTTGTGCATGAAATCCAGTTTTGTTCTGGTGCTCATCTAGTTTAGTTTCACCTAACTAGTTACTGAGTCGAGTTTCGTCTCGTTTTTTCTTTCATACCTTGGACCCTTTGACGGTGTTCATTTACCGAGTGCTGTGTTCGTGTTGCGTCCCTGGTTTGAAATCAGTCCCTTTTGTTCCTTGGATTCTTTTATCAGTTTTCGTCACTGTTTATCCATTGATCTAAGACCAGCAGGTGCTCTGAGAAACATGCTCTCTCATCACTCTCGCTTTGGGTCGAGTTTCGCCTCGTCGCTTGTGCATGAAATCCAGTTTCGTCCTGGTACTCATCTAGTTTAGTTTCGCCTAACTAGTTATTGAGTCAAGTTTCGTCTTGTTTTTGCTTTCATACCTTGGACCCTTTGACAATGTTCATTTACCGAGTGCAGTGTTCGTACTGCGTCCCTGGATTGAAATTAGTCCCTTTTGTTCCTTGGATTCTTCTATCAGTTTTCGTCACATGTTATCCATTGATCTGAGACCAGCAGGTGCTCTGAGAAACATGCACTATCATCACTTTGCTATGGGTCGAGTTTCGCCTTGTTACCCGTGTGTGAAATCCAGTTTCATCCTGGTACTCATCTAGTTTAGTTTCGTCTAACTGGTTATTGAGTCGAGTTTCGTCTCGCTTTTGTCCCTCTTTTCTAGGATTCTTTCAGTTCCTTCATATCATCTATCTTAGTCGAGATTAGCAGGTGTTCCTAGAATCACGCACTCTAGCCACTTTGCTTTGGGTCGAGCTCAGAGTTTCGTCTCCTCACCCGCATACGTTTTCTTTTCCAGAGCTTAATTTCGCCTATACTCCGTGGTTTGAGTTTTATCTCACCCTTCTTGAAGCCCAGTTTTGCCCTGGCACATTTTGTCTGGAAGTTTAGTTGCGTCTACTCTTCTTAGTTTTTATTATGTTTCAACCTGCGTTATAGCTTCATTCTAACGCATGTCTTGGGGGTTTTTCTGCTTCTTTTTCTTTCTTCTTCAAGAGTGTAAATTTTCGGGTTCTTTTGTATTCAATCATCTTCAATACTGAACGCTGAAAGTTGTCACTTTTCTCACTTATTATGTTAAAGATATTTGAATAGGGGCAGTTGTTACACCCTAAAATTTACCCTTTTGGTTTAGGCTTATGTTTCATCATGAATATCATATTTCATTGCATTCATACATTGTTATGGGATCAATACTTTGGTTATCAAGTCTTCCTCAAGCTTTGAAGGTTGATTGCATTGACAAGTTGCTCAAGTAGAACCTTATCATCTAAACCTCTGGATCTTTCAAGCTCAAACGCTATTGCATATCTCAAGATATTTTATCCATCTCTTTGGATCATAAGAGGATTGAAGTTTGTGTTTGATTATAATAGGAATCACCCTTTGGATTCACCAATGGAATTAGGGTATTGAAGCTTGATCAGCTATCTCATAGTACATGGTACAAAACTAGGGTTTTGGATTTAATCATGATTTCTCTGACTTTCTCACCCAAACTTGTTTCCATGATTCACTACATATTATTAAGCATCTATGATTGAAATTGAGGTTCAATTTTGATTGGAAATGGTTCAATTGATCAAAAGGCGCAAATTGGTCATTTTAACCAAAGTTAATAAAATCAGGAGTTGACAAAGTGAACTTTTGGTCAACCATCAAGCATCCTCTTTTCATATTCCATACCTAAATTCATCTTTGAATCATGAGAAATGGTGAATTTGAGTGTAACTTGTTCAAGAAGTAACTTAAAAATTGAAAAAAATTCTAGTGGCAAGATGACTTCTCTTGGGCAAGTCATGCGCATAATTTCATCAAACACTTTGCATGCCATTTTGTGGAATCAATTTCTTGTGACTCAAGCCTCAATTTAAAAAATTAAAAAGAGGATTTTGTTGCCTTCCATGAGAGCTTCCCATTGAGCCTTGAATCATTCAATTTGGCCAATTTTTGAGTGAGTTGCAACACCTCAAAGTTGGTACCTCAAGGCTGACTTCCTGCACACCATGCAAGCCAGACGCGTGCGCGGACCAGGCAATCTAAATCACACTTTTGCCTCAAGTTTTCAACATCATTTCTCCATCAATTCAGCCTCAATTTAAAAAATTCAAGGCCCTATGATGTTCTATATTATGAGAACTTTTGAAAGGCCCCTCAAGCATTAATTTTGCACAAGCCAATTTTGAGAAACTTGATTCACAAGGCAATTGGTCAGTAGGTTTGCAAAATCCAGTTTTTGGTGCATATTTGGTTTTGATCCGTTATAGGTCACCTTGCATATACCATGCACGAATTACCTCACTCTTTTTTTAAGCAAAATAAGCCAAACAAATATCATTCCATGTGCACATTCATTTTGCTCTCATTTGCAACTTTTAGAAACTTTGCTCATTTTCAAATTTACACACACCATTTACACCTCTGGCCATCTCATCATTTGGATTTTGGATGATCTTATTCCACCCTTTATTTTCTCACTAAAAGACAATGCAAAGGAAAAACAAAAGAAGAAAACGCATGCTGCATATTTTCTAATTTTTTTTCTGTTTTTTTTAATATTCATGCTAAAGGATTTGTGAGGGCCCAAAAGACCTGGCTACCCTCACTCCAGGTGTTCTATATAAACCCAGAGCCTCACTCTTTCTCTCTGGACGCATTCATTCTCTCAAAAGATCAGAAGTTGCTATCTCTCTCTCTTAAAAAAGTTTTCTGTTTCGAAGCTTCTTTATTCTCCATTCCAAAGCTCGATTCATGACCATTTTCACTTCATTGGAGCATTATAAGCAAGGGACAAGGGTTTTCACTTTGTTTCAGAGGACATAGTTGAGTTTACTTCTCAACTCGAAAGCTTGCCCGAAGTTCTCTGGGTTTCTTTTATTCTCGCTCAGTTGCTACGGATAGTTATCTGTTGGTATTGCACTATCTCCTTTCTTCTATTTTCATTTTGTATAGTTCTATGTTGCATGATGGGACCTCTGTTGCTGATATATGTCAGGAGGCCCTCTGTGTTGTTTGATACATGTGTTGTGTTTGTGTTTGTTTTCTTTAATTGTTGATCGATGATTCACTCAATTTAGAAATTGAGATCACGACTTCGCTCTCAGTGCATGTTCCCCATAGGATATTTTTCTTTAATTGTTGATCGATGAGTCACTCAATTTAGAAATCTAGATCATGACTTTGCTCTCAGTGCATGTTCCCCATAGGATGTTTATTGTTCGTTTTCTCTAATTGTTGATCGATGAGTCACTCAATTTAGAAATTGAGATCACGACTTCACTCTCAGTGCATGCTCCCTATAGGATATTTTTCTTTAATTATTGATCTATGAGTCACTCAATTTAGAAATTGAGATCACGACTTCTATCTCATTGCCTGTTCCCTATAGGATAGTTTTGTTAAGCTTCCTTTAACATGTTAATTAAGGTAGGAATCCATGTATGCTAGCATAGGGTAGTATTTTCCTTTATCCTCAACCTTAGGGTCAATCATTGTATGATAACACTAGGGATAGAGCTAGGCTAGTTCCCTTAGTTTCTTCTTTTCTTCCTTTGCATTTTGCATCTTAAAACAAAAATTGTTTTCTTGGCAAATCATAAAACACTTCTAATAAACTCAAACCCTTCTTAAAGTTAAAATATACAAATCAATCTTATTTTCTTGTGTGCCTCTTGGCTTTGTTCTTAAACCTGGTTTATTGATGGTTTGCCATCCTTACCATTCCATGCTATCTCGTTACCTTTTAGCCGATGTTTCGCCATCGCACATTTGTTTGAAGCCGATGTTTTGCCATCGCACATGTTTGTTATCCTACTTTGATTCTCAATATCATTGTTAGGGGTGATGTTTTATCATCCGATTTATTGATGTTTTGCCATCGCACATGTTGGTTATCCTACTTTGACTCTCAATGTCATTGTTAGGTGTGATGTTTTATTATTTGGTGTTTCGCCATCTTTGCCATGATACCTTACTACCTTTTAGACGATGTCTCGCCATTTCACATTTGTTTGAAGCCGATGTTTCGTCATCGCACATGTTTGTTATCCTACTTTGATTCTCAATATCATTGTTAGGTGTGATGTTTTGTCATCCGGTTTTTTGATGTTTCGCCATCTTTGCCATGATACCTTGTTTTCTCTTAACCGATGTTTTGCCATCGCATACTTGTTTGAAGCCGATGTTTCACCATCGCACATGTTAGTTATCCTACTTTGACTCTCAATGTCATTGTTAGGTGTGATGTTTTATCGTTTGGTGTTTCGCTATCTTTGACATGTTACTTTGTTATTATTTATCCGATGTTTTACCATCTCATTTGTTTGTTGTTTTATTTGATGTTTTACCATCTTGACTATTTTTGTTGTCTTAACTAAAAAACACAAACCAACCATAATATATGAGCCGAACTACGGCTGCTCTAATTCCTTAAAAGGGATACATAGGCAAAGGGGTAGGGCCTAACCGAGCATAACTTTTATTTTCCCTACATTGTTTTCTTTTTCGCATGCATTCCCTTTTTAGCTTTAAACCATAGACATAGGTGTTGACCAAACCCATTAGATTAGACAACAAGAGTGGATACCGTAGAGTACTACGGGCATGTGGGGTGCTAATACCTTCCCCTCGCGTAACAAACTCCCTTACTCGATCTCTCGGTCGAAAGACCGTGATTTCTCCCTTTTCAGGTTTTCTCGATGTTCACCTTTCCCTCTCGGCGGGATAAAAGACGTTCGGTGGAGACTTCATTGTTTGTTTCATTGCAAGATGATGGTTCTGCCATGTGGTTTCACATAATAATATATGTATCTAGACCAGGCATGTCCTCGTAGGACCAGGAAAATATATCCACATACTCTCGGAGCATATCAATCAGTCTTTCCTTTACACATTCCTCTAAATCAGCCCATATCCTGACTTCTTTTTTGGCTTCTTTGGTACCCAAGTCAATCATCTCCAAAGATTCCCGGTGCGGATGGATGACATTTTCCTCTTGCTTTAATAATCTTGCCAACTCTTCAGGGAGTTCACAATATTCCTCACCTTCTTCTTCGACTTGGTAGATTGGATTATCAAAGTCATAATGAGCGATAGCAGAATCGTTATTAATGGAATCCAGGATGGATGTGCATCTGTGTGAGTGATATTTTTTATGTTTTAGTGATAGTGTGTGAAGAAACAAAACCTTGCCATTTAAATAAAGGATTAAAACAAAGACAGAAAGAAAAGGAACACAACATTTGAATGCAAAAACGTCCTTTATTTATTGAAAAACTTTTGAAAAAGCAAACATGGTGGCCCTACACAAAGATTCAATATGCTTTGGGAAGAGCGTAGGAATTATGACATGATAAAAAGGAATTAAGAAAATTACTCTTGAGCGGTTGTAACTTGGATGATGTCCATAGAAGTCCAGCTTTTAAGATCTTGACCTCAAACACTTGGGCGAATCCAATCATAAATGTTGTAGACATTGTCTCCATCATCGTTGTGATGCGGTGGGAGAACTGACTTGAGGTTTCGTGTTTGTGTTCGCAAATGTTTCGGTTTAGCAAGAGTCGCCACTGACTTTTTATTTTATCCTAAGGAAAGGTCAAAAAGCACAGGAAAGACCTTTAAGATGTTTTCTTGGGTTCGGGGATTAGATTATAGAAAGGGAAGGTATTAGCATCCTTTCTATCCATGGTTATCCATGGGCTCTTAGTTACTTACTTAGATCACTTGCTTTACTTTTCAATTGTTTGAAATGGTGCTCTTCAATTGTTTGAAATGGTGCTTTGTGTGTGGTTTTGAAAGATGTTTTGAAAAGAGGCCATAGTTGTGGCAACCTTTGTAATGATTCTTGTTTGAATGTATACAAAGTGTTTTTGTCTTTTGAAAAGTTTTCAATGTTTGAAAGTAGGGTTTTGAAATTGTGTTGTGAAGTATGTTTTGAAGATAGCAAGGATGTTTTTGCAAGCTTTTGATCAAGTAACTAAGAGTTATCTATCCTATTTTACTCAAAGATCTTTCTTATGTTTTTTTTAACCCTTTTAACAGTGTTGTTTCACCATTGTATTTGGTGAACAACCTTGTGTTAGGATGTTTAAACGGGACAAGAGTGGGTCATCGTATAGACCATGATAACAATGGTGTCAAGTATTTTTGGCAATTTTCTTGAGGGACTTGATCATTTTGTTTAGGAAACTCAAATAGCGTCATCGAGGGACTATGATCTTTTGTTTGTTTTTGTTTTGCCAAAGTACTTAACATGCATACCATGACCCATTTTTGAAGGCAACAAGTGGATTGTAACCCTAGGGGTGCAAGGGTGTATTGTGTTTGTTTTTCATGCATTTTTGTCTTTGATTAGGTTAAACTATTTGTTGGTTTTGATTTTGCATACAAACCCTAATTCTCTAATCATGGCATAATTGAAAGCTTAAAGGTGCGAGAATTTAAATCCTAAGCTATTACAACGTGATATAGGGAGGGGGGTACAAATTTGAATAGGGGAGTATTTTGTAAGAAATTAAACCCTAATTACTATTACATCCAAATTTAATTTGCAAGGCATAATATTTAAATGTACAATATTTAAATAAAATACAATAAATAAATATTAAATAAAATGTATTTATGCAAAAAAAGGTTTTTATTTGTTCATGTATGCAAAAAGTATTTTTAATGTAAAAGGTGTGAAGAAATAAATAAAAAGTTAATTTTATTTGTTTTTTGGGCAAAAACCCTAATTTCTTAAGAAAATAAATATAATGTATTATTTATGTACAAAAATATATTAACATGTATAAAAATGAAATATATCAAAAAAATTATTTTTTAGTATAAATAATAAAAAAAATAAAATGTATTATTTTTGTGTTTTTTTTATTCTATGCTTTTAATAATATATATATATATATATATATATATATATATATATATATATATATATATATATATATATATATATATATATATATATATATATATATATATATTAAATATGTTAGGTATGTAAAAAATAAAATAAATTATTTACAAAAATGTGTATATTTCAAGAAAATATTTTCAAATGTGAATAAAAATGATAAGTGAAAATAAAAGTATTTTTTTACATTATTTTTAAGTTTTAACAAAATAATATAAAGTATTTAATCATTTTAATGTTGGAAATAATTAAAATAAATACCAAATAAATATAAAAATTTATGAAAATATTTTTTAAGTATTTTTTATGTTAGAAAATAAAATATCAAAGTCAGAAATAAAATAAAAATGCAGAAATAATAAAAATACAAAGAAATGGGCCAGAGGGTGTGAAACTGGAAAAGAGGGTGTTAGAAGCAAAACAAGCCAGCCCAGCCCATCAATTTCATCTTCTTCCTCCAGACTTTGAAAAAACGCTCGTTTTCCACACAAACTTGTATCTCCTGTATTTGTGATCTTTTGACAAAACTCAAAACATGAAACTTGTAGAGCATCAAACAACGAATCTAACCATATCAAAAACTCAAGCTAACTCTCAAAGACCAGAGAGAATTTCTCTGGCCCTAATTTCTAACCTAGTTTTTTCAGAAAGTTCATGGATGAAATTCTCCTAGCACGATTAATATAAATGAAAACTAAGCACATGTATGGTTTCAAGGCTATGAATACAACATCTTTCATTCACAAACCTAAGTCTAACTATTCCTAAATAGAGAGATAGAAGTTCATGAAATACCTGTTTCAGTTGAATTTGAGCTGGACAATGCAACAACTTCCAATGGTGCCTGAGGTTCTTTTAAGCTTGCTTGATGTCCCCTGAACCTTTCCCAATGCTTGGTTTGTTTTGAAGTGGCCTGAATCGTGCTACAGAACTCAACCTACAAAGCTTCCAAACAAAAATGGCAATGTGTGTTAATGGAGTTACAACATGTTGTGAATGGTCTGGATAGCTTAGGTATATTGATTGGAATGTGTTTGAAGTGATTTTGGACAAAATGCACGAGAGGATTTGATGGTGGCTTGTGATTTGCAGAACTGGCCCTGTTTTGCAAGAAAATGAAGATTTTTAGTATAAGGGTGCTTTAGGAGTGAAAGGCTCGTGCTTCTGACTTGTGAGGATATGCCAAACTTGTTTCAAAACTTTGCTTGAGTTGGTTTTATTAGATGTGTGAGATATAAGCTTTTGGCCCTTTGACTTGTTTTGAAAGCAAAGTTGGAAGTGAAGTGTGATAGGCCTGTATAGGCTATCTCCAAGCATGCACCAACTTCTTGTACTATGACTCAGATTGTGGAACTTGTTTGCTGCAAATAAAGAAAGTACAAGGCTCAATAAAATGCAATTTGACATAAAGTGGCCTTTATGAAAATGGAAGTATGACCTTTATGCTCAAAATGAAAAAGTTCAATGTACAAAGCTCTCTTAATCAGAAAAATGACAATATCCAATATATTTGCATTCAATATTGGAGTGTAAATTGGTTTAGAGGCCTGTAATCATGTACTAAGCTAGTTTATGTCAGATTTGCAACTTGGTATGAACATGTATTGGCCATGGTTACAAAGTGAGTTTTTTCCAACTTCAAGCATTCGATTCTCCCTAACCACAAAGGTGTTTGAGGAGTTCTTGGAAAATTTGGAAAGCTTGCAACATGTAATATAATCCATCTTTGAAATGAAACTTAAGACTCCAAGTGGAACTATGTGAAAAATGGCCAAGAAGATGGGTCAAAATCCTGCCTAAACTAGGGCAAGATTTCTCTAAGTTAAAAGTTTTAGATACCCTTGTTCCAAAAATCATAACTTGAGGTACAAGATTCTTTTGAGAAAAAATTGTGAATCAAAGTTGTAGACTTTGTGATGGACTACAACTTTCATGTTGTAAGTTTTTTTTGAATCCATTTGCATCTTGGTGAAAAAATAGGACAAATTTAGGAAAAAATAAGAAATTTTATAACTTAGAAAATTTCTAAGTTATGAAAATTTTCCATTTTAAACCCTAATTTGTAATTTTGGGTTTCTTGATGAACAAGTTTCATAATTTGACAAGTCTTGATGAAAAATGACCCTTGGCACTTGATTTTGACCAAAAAGTCAAAGTTTGACTTTTCAGTATACAGTTAAATTTTGATCAGTTGACTGAAAAATTCATCTGTCAATCCTGTGCATTTGAGATCTTTTGAACTTGTTGAATGGGTCAACACAATGTCATTGAGTCCTTGATTCCATGGTTGAGCTTGATTTGTCATTGGCTAGGTCAAACAGTCAAAAATTGCCTTTGTACAGTCAAAACCCTAAAAATGACCATTTTGCCCTTTTGGTGATCTGATCAAATTTCTTGTGGAATTGTGATCCAAACTTGATCAAATGGTTCATATGAGTTCATAATGTTTATGTGGGTCAAAATTCACGAGGTTTGACTGTCAATTGGCCACAGTTGACTTTTTCCCCAATACAGTTGATTTCTAGGTCAACTGTCCAATTGACTGGGCAAAAATTTGATTCAAGGCTTGAAACTTGGTATGGGAAAACTTGTGAGTCCAACATGAAGTATGAAAGTCAATTTGGGCATTGTAGGTCAAAACATCCCTGTGCAAACTCAAACCCTAATTTAGGTCAATAGTGCAAGGAGGTGTCTTGAGTAGAGCAAACCCTAGCTTGATCTTGAGTTCCAAGAGCCTTGTGATGAGAAATGTTGATGAAATGGGAGGGAAAATTTTGGGGTACAACAGTTTCCCCTTTTCAATCTTCTTGAACCTGAAGAGTTAGATTGGAAAGTTTGCCTTTCGCGACTCGAAGGTAAAAGAGGATTGGACACTAGAGTGCCCGTAAATTTCCACTCGTCAAAATGTTGTTGAAGGAATGGGCTTAAAGATGCCATTTGGAGATGGTAGAATCTTGCTGGAGATGGGCTTAAAGATGCCATCCAAGAATGTTTGTTGAACTGTAATGTTGTAGGTCAGAAGAATGAGCATCAAAATGGTATCCGTGTTTGGAATGCATTTGAACTGTATCTGGAGACTGAGTCTGTATGAGCAAAAGAATGGCGTCCGTGTCTGGAGCGTATCCTAGCTGTAACTGTATATGATCTTTGAACGAATATCAGAATGACTGCCGTGTCTGGAGTGTATCTGTATTCTGAATGGGTAACAGAGAAACATTTGTGTATGGAGCAACTGTGTGCTGGGGATAAGTTCTAAATGAGTGACAGAATGGAAACCGTGTCTGGAGCGTATCTGGACTGTATCTGAAGTTGAGATCTGTATGAGTAGCAGAATGACTTCCGTGTCAGGAGTGTATCTGAGACTGTAACTGGGATCTGAATAAGAGACAGAATGACTTCCGTGGCAACTGCACTGGGGGGAATCAAACTGCTGGTGTAAAGGCTTGAATGACATCCGTGTTTGGAGCGTATCTGAACTTGAAGTTGATAGTTGAATCTGAATGAGAGATAGAAAGGCTGCCGTGTTTGGAGTGTATCTAGTCTGTATCTGATTGCTGAAGTCTGAATGAGTAGTAAAATGACCGTCGTGTCTGGGGTGTATCCATACCGTATCTGGCTTGAAATTTTGAATGAGTAATAGAATGACGGCCGTGTCTGGGGTGTATCTATACTGTTATCTGAATAATTGTTAACGATAGCCTTTTAATCTTATCCTGAAAAGGGTAAAATGTTAGCTAAAACATAAAGTTATGTTGCATGTTATGTAGGATGCAATGAACTGTGTTTCATCAATGTTTATGATATATGAATGTAATGGATGTGCATGTAAGCTGATTAGCTGTCTTGCTGAGGAAGATAAATCCTGGATAACTGGAGGTAATAAAATCTCAGACTGCTGCCGAGGAAAGTAAATTCCTGTCCGATGCTGAGGATTCAAAAAAAAATCTTTGATTGTTGAAGATGAGAAATCCTTGCTGATTGCTTGGGGATTAAAAATCTTTGATGACTTGCGGGGATGAGAAATCCTGGGACCAATGCTGGGGATGCACAAGGGTTTTGACAACTTCTGCGGGGAAGAAGGATCCTTCATGACTTTCCTGGGAACTAAGGAAAATTCTGAAAATCTCTACTGGGTAGTTAAAACCTAGGAGGCTTCTGCTTGGAGAAATGAGGTCGAGAATCTTCGATCTGCTGGGAAGTAACTCTGTGGGGAGAATGTTTTACTCAGCCGATGAACTCAGGAGCTTGGGTTGTACGCCAATCTACTGGGGAAGCATCTTAGTCGGGTTTAAGCCAAGAAGTTAACGGTTATCTGCTTGATTCTCAGACTCTTATGATAACCTGCTGGGGAAATTGAGGGAAGTTGAACCGTTCCCACCGGGGGTTGATAGTTGGAAATTTAACTTCGCTGGGGAAGAAAGTTTAGAATATTCTGGCTCCGCTGGGGATAAGTATTTCAGGGTTTTCGGGCACCACTGGGGATCTTGAAGTTTGAACTCTGATGGGAACTTTGAAACTTAACTCAGTTGGGGAATCAAGTTTAGAATGCACTGGCTCCGCTGGGGATCTTGAAGCTTAACTCCGCCGGGGATCTGTACTCCAAGGTTTTAGCTTTGTTGAGGATCTGAATGATGTATTGTAGGGGATTTCTTCTGGAACAGCACAAAGATATCTTCCTACACCTTCAACCTACCGGTAATTATCCTTTCTCAATTTCGTTTTATTTGTAAGCAGTGATTATATTCAAATGCATATGCCTATTTAACAAAACATTGGACGTTTTCAAATAAAACATAAGTGTAGAAAAGAATGAAAGGAAAGCAAATTTCTGCACTTTTAAGTATCTTTGTATTAACTTTTGTAAGTATCTTTTTACAAAGGAGACAAACATCCTAGTAAGAGAATGTTGTCATAAAATTGAGAAAAAATTTATACAAAAAGAAAGATGGCTATGTGTAACAATTCCATGGGGTTCCCATTCTGCTATAGCCTTTACAACTCTGAATATCTTATCCATTTGCTACTTCATCCGCTGATGAATGGATTGATCCGAAACTTGGAGCTTGTTGGAGAAGAGATTGTTCTTAAAGTGATCCGTCGAGACATAGTCATACGCTTTAATTCCCTAACTTTTGCCTGGACCGCCCTTTCGGGTTTTCGATCCACCGGGAAACCCTTTTTTGCCCAAGTCGCCCTTTCGAGTTTTCAACTTGCCGGGTGTATATATTTTTTTGTTTTATCCCTGATTTTTGCCTGAACTGCCCTTTCGGGTTTTCGATTCACCGGGATGCCCTTTTTTTCCCAAGTCGCCCTTTCGGGTTTTCAACTTGTCGAGTCGTTTTACGCGTAGTATCTTTTGACTATGTCTGCGTTCGCAGGGTGCGGCAAGTCGTCACCGTCCATGGTGGTCAGAATCATTGCCCCACCATAAAAGATGCTCTTGATCACAAATGGTCCTTCGTAAGTAGGAGTCCACTTGCCCCTGGGATCACTTTGCGGCAAGATGATCTGCTTGATTACAAGATCTCCGACTCGATATTCCTGACGCCTGACTTTCTTGTTGAAAGCCTTGATCATTCGTTTTTGATACGTCTGACCATGACAAACAGCAGTAAGTCGCTTCTCGTTGATCAAGTTAAGTTGATCAAGTCGGGTCTGAATCCAATCGTCTTCACTTAAACCGGCATCTTTCATAACCCTTAAGGAAGGAATCTGAACCTCCATAGGCAAAACAACTTCCATGCCATAGACCAGAGAAAAGGGGGTTTCCCCTGTTGAAGTATGTGCCGTGGTACGATATCCATGCAGAGTGAACGGTAACATCTCATGCCAGTCCTTGTAGGTGACTTTCATCTTTTGAATGATCTTCTTGATATTCTTGTTCGCGGCTTCAACAGCACCGTTCATCTTCGGCCGATAGGGAGATGAATTGTGATGATAAATCTTGAACTGCTCGCACAGAGCGATGATCATTGATAACGAGAAATCGTATCATATAATTACTATGCTTTTTACCGATTTTATAATACATTAAGTCGTCTAACTCCCGATTATTCCGATTTTATTTGTCTTTTCACAGGTATAACATTTGTCAACTTAAACCAATGAAAAAGGACTACATGAAGGAGGCTAGACAATAAACAAAGAGAAAAGAAGTAAATCTGCAAAGTGTGGAGATTTTGAAGCAGTGACGACCGTCACACCCTGTGACGACCGTAACGACCCCCAACTTGAAACAACGCTCGTCACACATCATTGACGAGCGTAATGCGCTATTTAAGCGCATTACGACCGTCACCCACCTGTGACGACCGTCACGCGCGTAAAGATGAACGTTGTGAATTGGTGGGGACATGGGCAACGTGAGGGCAGAAGTGTTCTCCTATTTTCCCTCCACTCAGTAACCATGCACCCTATATTTCCTCCACTCAAGCCTTTTCTCAAGATTCTTTCAACTTCTATATTTTCTCCTATATATATGTGTGGTAGTGCAAAGGGAAAAAGGTCGAAGGAATTCTCCCAGAACAAAATTACTACTTTTGCAATTATTTTTATTTCCTTGTTTTTGAGTATTTTCTACGTACTGTAATTCCTACTTCCAGCACTATTTCAAGCATTAGTCTTAGGGTGTTAATTCTTCATTTAAGAATTAACACAATTTGTTGATTTCGATCAAGCTGCAAGTCATATTGTAACATTTCAAGATTACCATAATAACGTTATTTCCAGGTTTTTATTGCAATTAATATTTATTCATTCTTGTATTATGCCAATTATTTTTATAGATTATATTTTGAATTAAATTGTTATTAAATATATTATGTCCGGCTAAATTATTCGTACCGGTATGTGACTCTTAAGAACCGAAAGAATTCAGTGATACCTTGGCCAAAAATATTTATAAAACAATTTCTGGTTTCCAATTTCCATGTTTAATTTAACTACCCTTGTCACGAGAGTGAGAGGATAATTAACACGATTTTGCCACGAGAGTGGGAAATTAATTAAGGCAAGAACCTGCATGCGAGAGCTGGGGTTCAACCCAGATAGTGGTAACGAAACATTAATTTTTAAATACACGAGAGTGTTTTAATAAATTAATTAAACTCAAATTGTTTTCAAAAAATGTTATTAAATTTAAAGTGCATCCACTAGGTTTAGTAGCATGACTTATTTCATGAACACGAGAGTGTATGTCTCAGGTTTTTAAACAATTAGTTTTTACCGAAATACTTTATAGGCCAAGCGATTCACCGAATTCCTGAAGTCCGAATATCACATACCGGTATAACTATTACTATTATTTTTAATTAAACTATTTCCCCCCTAAAATCAAATATTCATCGCTTAGTTAAACAAACTGTAACATTAGATCGTATGCGATTGATCCTCAGCCTCTGGGTTAGATAATCATTTAAAACTAGAACGACTAAAGTGTATACTTGCAGTTAGTATCCCAATAGACTCATAAAGTCCCGATCAAGTTTTTGGCGCCGTTGCCGGGGACTGATTAGTCAATTAATTATGATTCTTCTGTTGTGCGTTTAGACTAGGCAACAAAAAACCCTTTTTCGATTTGTATGCCAAGGACTTGCTCACAAGGCGAACCACTTGACAAATCGACGGACGAACCTGAACGCATCCTTTCCGTATGACGTGCAGTCATGGATTACTGTTTAAATCACGCTATTCCTTTACTCAAACCCGAAATCAAGATTGATTCTGAAACAGATTCTAATTCTTCCTCTGAGACCGAAACTAATCCAAAATTAGACATGGACGAAGAACAAAGGACCCCTCCACTGAAGGAGTACGCAACTCCATCACAACAAGAACCCCACAACAGCATTGCTGCTCCAGCAATAAACCGAAACGATTTTGAGTTGAAACCGTCATTGATATAAGCTATCCAACAACGCCAATTCTCTGGAGATCCTACCGAGGATCCAAATGAATATCTTACAAAATTCGTTCAATTTTCTGACACAGTTATAGCAAATGGTGTTAGTAAAGATGCAATAAGATTACGTCTTTTCCCTTTCTCGCTAAGAGATAGAGCTCGGGATTGGTTGCAATCCTTGCCATCAAATTCCGTCACTACGTGTGAAGGACTTAAGATTGTATTTTTAGCACGACACTTTCCCCCAAGCAAGACTGCTGCACTAAGAGCCCAAATCAATGGATTTAGGCAGAAGGATACTGAATCACTATTCGATGCATGGGAACGCTACAAAGATATGATGCGAATGTGCCCACATCACAGACTAGAAAAATGGCATATCATCCACACATTTTATTAGCAAATAAGGTATATGCCCTAGCGACTCACAATAAAATGTTAGAAACCCAAATCTCCCAAGTAGCACAACACCAAGCTAGTTCTGCAGCACCTGCTGGTACATTTCTTGGACAGCCACAACCCAATCCTAAAGGACATGCAAATGCTATCACATTATGAAGTGGGACAGCCCTTGATGGACCGGTAGATCCTAGACTCCAAAACCCGACCATGTATCAGAAACATGAAAAAGAAGTAGAGAAGTCGAAAGATCAATCTGAGAATGTAGAGGAAGACGCGAATGAGAATAGAGAGGCTTCAGAAAAACCTTACGTGCCTCCACCACCATATAAACCACCAATTCCATACCCCCAAAGACTTGCAAAATCCAAGAACGAGGGGCAATTCAAGAAATTTTTAGAACTTCTGAAACAATTAAACGTTACTTTTCTGTTTACAGAAGCTATAACCCAAATGTCGTCATATGCTAAATTCCTAAAAGAAATATTGTCTAATAAGAAAAAAATCGTTGAAAACGAAACCATTATGGTAACTGCCGAATGTAGCGCCATAATTCAAAATAACATGCCTCCAAAGCTAAAAGATCATGGTAGTTTCTCCGTACCATGTGTAATCGGAAAATCTGGCATAGACAAAGCTCTATGCGATTTAGGAGCAAGTGTTAGTCTAATGCCCTTATCTATTTGCGAGAAGCTCAAACAAGGTGACATGAGACCTACCAAGATGTCCCTACAACTAGCCGACAAATCAGTCAAATTCCCTGTTGGTATGCTAGAAAACATCCCTGTCCGAATAGGACAATTTTACATACCGACTGACTTTATAATAATGGACATCAAGGAAGATTCAAACATTCCCATCATATTAGGAATACCATTTTTAGCTACTGCAGGAGCCATCATTGACGTTAAGAAAGGAAAGCTTACCTTCGAGGTAGGAGAAGAAAAAGTAGAATTCATTCTTTCCCAATTCTTTAAAGCCCCTGTTATAGATGATTCATGCTGTCTCCTATATATTATTGATGAATGTGTCAAAGAACTAGAAAGCCAAGAAGACACCTATTATGGGATGCTAAAAATTCCGACACCAACTATCCTCAAGGACGATGACTGGAAACAAGAACATTTAGATGCCAACCTAAGCGAATGTTTCGCCTTAACACCCGATCCTTCCCCAACTGATAAGGAAACTGGTATAGGACTTAAAACATTACCTGAAGATCTTAGGTATGAATTTTTAGATAAAGAAGTCGAACGGCCAGTTATAGTTAATGCCAAATTACGGAAGATCGAAACTGAAAAACTTCTTAGTGTGTTAAAGAAATATCCAACCGCGTTAGGCTATAATATATCAGATCTAAAAGGAATAAGCCCTTCTCTTTGTATGCACCACATTATGCTAGAGGAGGACTGCAAGACTTCTAGATAACATCAAAGACGAATAAATCCTATCCTAAGTGAAGTCGTTAAGAAAGAAGTGCAGAGATTGCTAGAGGCAGGCATCATATACCCAATATCAGATAGTAACTGGGTCAGCCCAGTTCACGTGGTGCCTAAGAAAGGAGGTGTTACGGTTATAACAAACACAAAAGGCGAATCGGTAGCACAACGTACCCAAACAGGATGAAGAATGTGTATCGATTATAGAAAACTAAACAAAGCTACGCGCAAGGACCATTTCCTATTACCATTCATTGATCAAATGCTCGAGCACTTAGCCAAACATTCCCATTTCTTCTATCTTGACGGATACTCAGGATTCTTCCAAATTCCCATTCATCCCGATGATCAAGAGAAAACCACGTTCACATGTCCCTATGGTACCTTTGCATACTGAAGAATGCCATTTGGACTATGTAACGCACCTGCAACTTTCCAACGATGCATGATGGCGATTTTCATAGACTTTTTAGACGGAATTATGGAAGTATTCATGGACGATTTCTCTGTCTGTGGAGAAAGTTTTGACGGATGTTTATCAAATCTTGAATTAGTGCTGAAACGCTGTGTCAATGTCAACCTAGTGCTCAATTGGGAAAAATGTCAGTTCATGGTGAGACAAGGAATTATGTTGGGTCACATTGTATCAAGCAGAGGGATTGAAGTCGACAAAGCAAAAATCGAAATTATCAAAAACCTTCAACCACCCAAAACAGTTAGAGAAATAAGAAGTTTTCTAGGACACGCTGGTTTTTACCGACGTTTTATAAAAGATTTCTCTAAAATCACTAAGCCACTAACTAAATTATTAATGAAAGAAGCCGAGTTTATTTTCGACGATAAATGCTTAAACGCATTTGAGACGCTTAAGGAAGCCTTAATTTCAACACCTATTATGCAACCTCCTGATTGGAACCTACCATTTGAAATAATGTGCGATGCGAGCGATTATGCTGTAGGCACAGTCCTAGAACAACGCAAAGATAAAAAGCTTCACGCTATCTAATACGCAAGCAGAACACTCGATCCTGCACAAATGAATTACGCCACTACGGAGAAGGAACTCTTAGTTGTTGTATTCGCATTGGATAAATTTCATTCCTACTTAGTGGGCGCCAAAATCATTATTTACACGGATGATGCAGCGATCCGATACTTACTAAGTAAAAAGGACGCCAAACCGCGACTACTCAGATGGATCTTACTCCTACAAGAGTTTGACTTGGAAATAAAAGACAAAAGAGGGACTGAAAACGTGGTAGCTGACCATTTATCAATATTAGATGGAATCCAAACCGAGAGTGTTCCCATAAACGAAGATTCCCCTTATGAACGCCTTATTGCTAAGCTAGAGATAAATCCTACCGACAGTTTAGATCAACATAATGAACCTTTAACAACTGCGGTAGTAAAAGCCATTTGTACCAACACCACATTACCATGGTACGCTGATTTCGTCAACTATTTAGCTGCCGGTGTTTTACCACCTGATTTAACGTACCAACAATGGAAGAAATTCTTCCATGATCTTAAACACTACTTTTGGGATGAACCATTACTCTTTAAAAGTGGCGCCGATGGTATCTACCGTCGCTGTGTTCCTAACGATGAAATAGACGACGTCATCTCCAATTGCCATTCCGCCCCTTATGGTGGACACGCTAGTACATCGAAAACTTGTGCAAAAATACTTCAAGCTGTCTTCTTTTGGCCTACTTTATGGAAAGACGTCCACGTAGAAATTATGAACTGCGATAGATGTCAATGCACAGGAACTATATCTAGACGCGATGAAATGCCGCAAAAAGGGATTCTCGAAGTAGAAATTTTCGATGTGTGGGGAATTGATTTCATGGTACCATTCCCCACATCTTTCGGAAATAAGTATATATTGGTAGCTGTTGACTACGTATCAAAATGGATTGAAGCCATCGCTGCACCCACAAACGATACACGAGTGGTACTTAAACTATTCAAGCATGTTATCTTCCCACGATTCGGTGTACCAAGACTAGTAATCAGTGATGGCGGTTCCCATTTTATCTCTAGAATTTTCGAAAAACTACTTTCAAAATATGGCGTTAAACATCGCATAGTCACACCATACCATCCTCAAACGAGCGGACAAGTGGAAGTGTCAAATAGGGAGATAAAAAAAATCCTTGAGAAAACCGTAGCCACATCCAGAAAAGATTGGTCCTCCAAGTTAAATGATGCTCTTTGGGCATATCGGACAGCTTTTAAAACCCCTATTGGAACAACGCCGTTTAAATTAGTTTATGGAAAATCTTGTCATTTGCCAGTATAATTAGAACATAAAGCTTATTGGGCCATTAAAACCCTTAACTTAAATTACAAGATTGCTGGCGAGAAACGAGTATTAGATATCCATGAATTAGAAGAATTGTGTTTAGACGCTTATGAAAATGCTAGAATCTATAAGGAAAGAACAAAAAATGGCACGATAAGCGTATCTCGCGGAAAGAATTTAAGGAAGGAGACATCGTACTCCTATTCAACTCTAGATTGAAACTTTTCCAGGTAAAATTACGTTCCAGATGGTCAGGACCATTCGAAATTAATAAAGTTTTCCCAAGTGGTGCGATAGAAATTAAAGGAAATTCTATTGAACCATTCGTAGTCAATGGCCAGCGCTTAAAGCACTACTTTAACGTTGGAAATATAGACTATTCAGATTATTTTCAGTTAAGTGAGCTACCTACCCCGATACCTAACTGAATAGGTATTATCTGTCGAGCCGTCGACATAAAAAAAAGGCGCTTCGTGGGAGGCAACCCATGTTTTATTTTAATTATTTTTATTGTTTTAACTTGTTTTTATTTTTCTTTTCTTTTTCTTAATCTTTAAAACTTTCATGCTGCATCTCTTACTCCTTTTTGTTTTCTTTTTATTTTCTTCTATTTTTATTTTTCCTTTAAACTTTCCTTTTCTTCTTGATTTAACTTCGGCATTTTTAACCTGAAAATACTAACTTGGTTTTTCAAACATTTATTAAATATTTTCAGGGGGGTAATTCTTTTGCTTTCATATTTAGCTCCATGGCACGTGTAAACTTCATGAATATCACTTTGAGAAGCAGACACCAAAGAAGACGCTTTGAGGATCTGGATGAGCGGGAAATGTGCCCTACAATCTACGCTGATGACCATGCTATTACTGCTCTTGGCATTCGTGAGAGTGTCATGTATTTGCTACATCAGATTGGCTAGGACACTACTCCTATCCGAAGACGGTATTATACTTACAAGAAGCTGACCCTTGAGTTCCTGAGCACCCTAAGCTACATTCCAAATCACGGGTTAGGATTCAACCGTGGGTTGATCACTTTCAGGTTGTTTGACATGGACTACAGCTATAACCTTAGGGAGTTTGCCCACCTTCTAGGATTCCCTTTTGGACCTGATGTTATCACTATGACCCAGGAGGACCTCTTGCTTGATTCTTACCTTGATTTTTTCTGGGGAAGCATTACGGGAAATAACCATCCAGAGCCGTCTGACCTTTATTCTGAGTGCATCCACAACCCAGCTATCAGGTACTTTCATAAGATCATCGCCCATACCCTTTTTGGTAAACAGCAGAATGTTACATCCGTGTCCCGCGATGAGCTCTTCATTATGTACTGTGCCTCCCAGAGCCGTCCGGTAAACGGTGCCGCTTATATGCTAGCTAACATGGAGCATATTATCCAAACTCCAAATGCACCAATCCTGTTGGGTGGTTTAGTCACTATGATATCAAATGCAATTGGACTCCGCAGGCCTATGCTAGGATCAGCCCCGCATTATGGAATAAAGCCGATGAATATTGAATTCTGCTTCAACACTAGCTTTATCGGGAATCTTGGGCCATATCAATTTGAATTGTTAATTAATCATGAGACTGTCCACCAGTTTATGCTCCCGAACCCTATCACTAGTGTGCATAATAGAGCAAACTGTCTTTTTGACCTCCACCATCCTGCTACACCGCCTTCGTCTCCTTCTACTGTTGACATTTACAAAGTACCCAACACCTCTCACGATGAGGAAGACCCTACCACACCACCGGGATACCATCAGTTCCCCGATCCATGGAAGCAGCAGGTAGCTTCTACTGAGACCGCCACCCAGGTTCCAGAGATCCCACCACCGCCTCCACCTACTGTTACCCTGCACTCTTTCCATGAAGAAATTACTGAAATGCGGGGCGAGCTTACATCTCTCCGAGTGGACTTCATCGCTTTCATGGATTTGGTGACCGACCAGCTAGATTTCATGCACCAGCATATGTTCCCGACTCCCCATGGCTAGAGTTGTCGTTGTTATCTTGATTTATTCTCTCGCATTTGTACATACAGTAGGGACACTGTTTAGTTTTAGTGTGGGAAGGATTCTAGTTATTTTAGCATTTTATCATTTTTATTTTTAGTTATTTCGAAACAATTTTTATGGATTAATTCAATTATTTATCAAGTACCAAGTTTATTTTATTTTTCATTCATTTTCATTTTCAGTATATTTTTTATTTCTTTTAATTTACTGTTTATATTTCACGCAAATATTATTTCATTATGTGTTAGTAAATAATATTTCAGAACTTTAATTATTAGAATATTTCAAAATATTTCAAAACTTTAATTATTAGAATATTTCAAACTTAGAATATTAAGAAAATAAGAAAAAAATTATATAAACATCTCTAACGGTCTTGTAACGGTCTTCTCATTAATGACATTGAACGTGTTACGACTGTCACACCCTCGTGACGAGCGTAACACACATTTTTGCCGTGTTACGACCGTCACACCCTCGTGACGACCGTCACGCGCACAATATATCAGAACGGCTATTACAGAACCGTTCCAACCATTGCCTTCTTAACCTCACTTCCTCCATTGTTACAGAACCACACGAAAAATACCTACTCCACTCCATTTTTTTTCAAACTTCCAAATTTCCAACACTAAAATACTATCCACCCACTACCCCAATTTCATTCCAAACCTTTTGCAATCAAATTCTACGAACACCATGGCTAACAACCAACAAGCTCCCGCTCTCACTTTCAGATCTGGCGAACAGGGAGAAAACCAACGGGTCAAATTTCATAAGTTTCAACGCCGAGGTCTCCAACCTACACGGTACGTTGATATTGACTGCTTGAGGAGTTTGGGACTACTTGACAGTGTCCGCCAATTGTTGCAAAGTGTGGATTTATGCAACTTGTGCCACGAACCAAGACTGATTTATGAAACTCTTACTCTTGAGTTTTTGAGTTCCTTTGTTTACATTACTCCGCCAGGTGCCACGAACCAACTGTCCGGCCTGGCCAAATTTCACATGTTTGGCATTGAGCACGAGTTTCCCCAATCCGACATCGCGCGGCTTTTAGGCTTCTGTTCGGACAAAGGTGTCCATCTTCGGGTGCCGAATAATTTTGGTGAGGAAGCCATCAACTTATGGCACAGTTTGACGAATATCCGTGCCGGATCCTATGACCACCTAAATGCCACCCACATTCATAATCCGGCCATCCGCTATTTCCACCGCATCATCAGCAACAGAATCTTCGCCCGTGACAGCAACCAAAAGCTCAACTCCAAGGAGCTCTTCTTTATGCATTGTGCGTTCACAGGGCAAAAGATCAACGCCGCCCCGTTCTTACTCGCTCACATCCACTCTATTTGTGCTAGAGGCGGAAAACCCTTTTATTTCGGAGGGCTGGTAACTTCACTTGCCATAGGTCTGAACTATGGTGCTGCTCTCGGGACTATGCCTTCTATGGCATTGGCCTTTCTAACTTTGGATCACTGCAAAGCCGCACATCTCATTTATGAGCAGGAGGATGGCAGGTTCCACCCTGTGATCAGGAACACTGTTTATCAGAACATCATTTTTCCTTGCAGGGACCTAATCGATCCATGAAACCGAGCAAACTGGTTGTTCGATCCTGCAGCTCCCGCGGGGCGTGCACCTACTCATGAAGACCAACCTGCAGCCCCCGCAGACGAAATCCAAGAAGAGCTGGATAGTGTTCCTCCCGTCCACGACATTCCAGGATCCTCATCTGCACCACCTCCTATTACTCTTGAAGAGATCCTCCGCGCCATTCATATGCAAAACCAAATGAGCGCAGCACTTGAAAGAAGGCAACATGAGCAATATGAGTCTCTGGGCGCTCAAAACGCTCAGATCTTGACTGGACAGCGGAACATGAACGAGAGGTTAGATGAGGCCCTGTCAGAGCTCAACGCCTTAAGGCTGGACGTCAGCACCCTTGGTTTCCAAGATACTGACACAGAAGCCACTCCTACCAGACGCTCTCGCACCAGGAGTAGAGGTCGTGGTCACCAGTAGTTTTTCTTTATTTTTTATGTAGTTTATTATTTTTTCTGTTTCATTTCCTTTCCGTTTGTTTTTGTAATTATACTTCCCCGCCTATATACCGCAACATTGAGGACAATGTCGGATTTAGTGTGGGAGAGGTACCTTTCTTTCCTTTATAAACTAGTAATTTTTATGATATATCTCGATTTAAATTCTTCACTTTTTTAAGCCATACCAAAAATATTTATCTTCGCATTAGCCCGACATACCTATTTTAACGAAATCCCCAGTTAGGAAAGCCGAAAACGACATAAGAAGATCGATACGGTTATGACACCGTAGACTTCCTACTTATGCGATCCGTTTCAATAACCATTATACCGACATCTAGAGTTTTTAGTTCTACAGTAACCCCTAGTAGTTTATACTAGCAGTCAGCACCGTCTTGACACAAACCACGTGGAGAATCGATGAATATAAGTGTTTGATGCCTGATCATTAAAATATCCTTTCTATCTCGCTGCTAAAAGAAAAGAAATTTTGTGCACCAAAATATACGGTCACATATAAGAGTAGAGAAAATAACGAAGGAATCCAGTGTAGGTTGGTTCAGAGGTATCTGGTTCTGAACTCGGTAGGGCGTGCTATGGCCCGATCCCCCCCAACCTCCAACATGGATAACATATATAGGGTTGCCACATTCGTGTACCAGACCCCGTGCTAAAATGATCAAAGTCACTAACCGGTTACTCCACTACGTGCGTGCTAAGACAAAGGGCTTAATGTGATTGCGCCAGAACAAAACCGGGTGAAATAGATACGAGGAACTCTGGGCAGAATTATAACGGAACTGTTGGATAGCTCGTTTGAAATGGAAGCCTACGACTAAGCTTATTGCTTGTGTCATTAGCGTATCTTTAGTGTTTCACTCAAGTATTGGCCGAACCGACGAGGATTTCCAGAAATTGCTTTAAAAATCCAAGGTATGTCATGCATATGCGCTTGACAAAACTTGTCCGACCTTTCGAATGACTATTTGCTTGAGGACAAGAAAAGGTTTAAGTATGGGGGAATTTGATAACGAGAAATCGTATCATATAATTACTATGCTTTTTACCGATTTCATAATACATTAAGTCGTCTAACTCCCGATTATTCCGAGTTTATTTGTCTTTTTACAGGTATAACATTTTTCAACTCAAACCAATGAAAAAGGACTACATGAAGGAGGCTAGACAATAAGCACAGGAAAGACCTTTGAGATGTTTTCTTGGGTTGGGGGAGTAGATTATAGAAAGGGAAGGTATTAGCACCCTTTCTATCCATGGTTATCCATGGGCTCTTAGTTACTTGCTTAGATCACTTGCTTTGCTTTTCAATTGTTTGAAATGGTGCTCTTCAATTGTTTGAAATGGTGCTTTGTGTGTGTTTTTGAAAGATGTTTTGAAAAGAGGCCATCGTTGTGGAAACCTTTGTAATGATTCTTGTTTGAATGTATACAAAGGTGTTTTTGTCTTTTGAAAATATTTCAATGTTTGAAAGTAGGGTTTTGAAATTGTGTTGTGAAGTGTGTTTTGAAGATAGCAAGTATGTTTTTGCAAGCTTTTGATCAAGTAACTAAGAGTTATCTACCCTATTTGACTCAAAGATCTTTCTTATGTTTTTTTAACCCTTTTAACAGTGTTATTTCACCATTGTATTTGGTGAACAACCTTGTGTTAGGATGTTTAAACGGGACAGGCGTGGGTCATCGTATAGACCATGATAGCAATGGTGTCAAGTATTTTTGGCAATTTTCTTGAGGGACTTGATCATTTTGTTTAGGCAACTCATATAGCGTCATCGAGGGACTATGATCTTTTGTTTGTTTTTGTTTTGCCAAAGTACTTAACATGCATACCATGGCCCATTTTTGAAGGCAACAAGTGGATTGTAACCCTAGGGGTGCAAGTGTGCATTGTGTTTGTTTTTCATGCATTTTTGTCTTTGATTAGGTTAAACTATTTGTTGGTTTTGATTTTGCATACAAACCCTAATTCTCTAATCATGGCATAATTGAACTCTTAAAGCTGCGAGAATTTAAATCCTAAGCTATTACAACATGATATATGGAGGGGGGATACAAATTTGAATAGGGGAGTATTTTGCAAGAAATTAAACCCTAATTACTATTACATCCAAATTGAATTTGCAAGGCATAATATTTAAATGTACAATATTTAAATAAAATACAATAAATAAATATTAAATAAAATGTACTTATGCAAAAAAAAGGTTTTTATTTGTTCATGTATGCAAAAAGTATTTTTAATGTAAAAGGTGTGAAGAAATAAATAAAAAGTTAATTTTATTTGTTTTTAGGGCAAAAATCCTAATTTCTTAAGAAAATAAATATAATGTATTATTTATGTACAAAAACATATTAACATGTATAAAAATGAAATATATCAAAAAAAGTATTTTTTAGTATAAATAATAATAAAAATAAAATGTATTATTTTTGTGTTTTTTTATTCTATGCTTTTAATAAAATAAAGTATATATGTGTGTGTGTCTTTATATATATATATATATATATATATATATATTATATATGTTAGGTATGTAAAAAATAAAATAAGTTATTTACAAAAATGTGTATATTTCAAGAAAATATTTTCAAATGTGAATAAAAATGATAAGTGAAAATAAAAGTATTTTTTTATATTATTTTTAAGTTTTAACAAAATAATATAAAGTATTTAATCATTTTAATGTTGGAAATAATTAAAATAAATACCAAATAAATATAAAAATTTATGAAAATATTTTTTAAGTATTTTTTAAGTTAGAAAATAAAATATCAAAGTCAGAAATGAAATAAAAATGCATAAATAATAAAAATACAAAGAAATGGGCCAGGGGGTGTGAAACTGGAAAAGAGGGTGTTAGAAGTAAAACAAGCCAGCCCAGCCCATCAGCTTCATCTTCTTCCTCCAGACTTTGAAAAAATGCGCGTTTTCCATACAAACTTGTATCTCCTGTATTTGTGATCTTTTGACAAAACTCAAAACATGAAACTTGTAGAGCATCAAACAACGAATCTAACCATATAAAAAACTCAAGCTAACTCTCAAAGACCAGAGAGAATTTCTCTGGCCCTAATTTCTAACCTAGTTTTTTCAGAAAGTTCATGGATGAAATTCTCCTAGCACGATTAATATAAATGAAAACTAAGCACATGTATGGTTTCACGGTTATGAATACAACATCTTTCATTCACAAACCTAAGTCTAACTATTCCTAAATAGAGAGATAGAAGTTCATGAAATACCTGTTTCAGTTGAGTTTGAGCTGGACAATGCAGCAACTTCCAATGGTGCCTGAGGTTCTTTTGAGCTTGCTTGATGTCCCCTGAACCTTTCCCAATGCTTGGTTTGTTTTGAAGTGGTCTGAATCGTGCTACAGAACTCAACCTGCAAAGCTTCCAAACAAAAATGGCAATGTGTGTTAATGGAGTTACAACAACTTGTGAATGGTCTGGATAGCTTAGGTATACTGATTGGAATGTGTTTGAAGTGATTTTGGATAAAACCCACAAGAGGATTTGATGGTGGCTTGTAATTTGCAGAACTGGCCCTGTTTTGCAAGAAAATGAAGATTTTTAGTATAAGGGTGCTTTAGGAGTGAAAGGCTCGTGATTCTTACTTGTGAGGATATGCCAAACTTGTTTCAAAACTTTGCTTGAGTTGGTTTTATCAGATGTGTGAGATATAAGCTTTTGGCCCTTTGACTTGTTTTGAAAGCAAAGTTGGAAGTGAAGTGTGATAGGCCTGTACAGGCTATCTCCAAGCACTACAACATTTAGGCTCTCCAACAACAATTGAAAAACGTTGCCAGAACTCTGAAAATCGTTGCCTAAAACAATAGGGGACGTTTTCTAGGCGTCTCCTGTGCGAGCGTTGCCTATTGTTTGAGGCGACGTTTTTTTATGTTTTTTGGGAACGCTTTTGAAAAACGTCGCCTATAGTAAAGGAATAGGGGACGATTATTTACGGCCTCTGAGACAACGTTTTTTAAGCGTTGCGTTGCCAAATTCGGCTACAATTAACAATCGTTGCCTTAAACCTAAATCAGGAAGATCGTTTTTGAAGTGTAGCCATAGCTTATAGGTTGTTGTTTTATAGTGTCCTCATAAAATCTAAAATTTTGCAATTATTATCAAAATAATATAGTCAATAATAATTGGCTTCAAAAATAATATTGATTATATAACTTAAACCATACATCCATAAAAGTTGTAATATAATAAAATCGAGTTCAAACTTTAATTCAAGATATAGTATATAGAGTACATAAAATGCCTAACGTAACAATATTACTTTTAATACTTTGAAGTATGACCCTAGTAAAATAACTAAAAACATAGTTCAGCAAAAGAACAAAAATCATATTTCAAGTTTAATGCTTTCAACTACAAGCCAAAAAAAAAGACATCATCCAACTCATTCATGTTTGTCTTCTAGGAGTAAAGCATCCAGATCGTCCTCTTGAAATTCGTTAGATATGTCATCCTCCATAAATTCTTCATCTACGTCGTCCTCTTGAAATTCACCATCTATATCCTCCTCTTGAAATTCATCATCTAGATCTATGTCGTCCTCTTGAAATTCGTCATCTACGTCGTCCTCTTGAATTTTATCATTTAGGTCGTCCTCTTGAATTTTATCATTTATGTCGTCCTCTTGAATTTCATCATTTATATCGTCCTTTTCAACATCTTCATTGATACATTGCTGCATAAGAAAATAAAATAAAACACATTAACCATAAGTATTTTTGGTCCAAAGGACAATTAAGACATCAACAAGAATTAAACCTCGCACAAATAAAAACTAAACCAATGAGCAAAACACATTGTTTATATTCTTCACATCTCATGGATGTGAATTAATTATGAAGGTTTTTAATGGATGTGAATTTTCGTTCTAAACTGTAATAGGTGACATGAGCTTACTAGCAAATAAATCAATTATGAAAACCATTTTGTTTTTGGCTAACTATTCAGGACTTACAATAGCCTTTAACTGTATGTATGTATGTATGTATGTATAACTTGTGCTATCCTTTTATGTTTATTTTTTGGAGTAAATGAACTCTGATGAACACTCTTACTTGTTGTATCTTCTTTGGTGTTCAGTATCATATGGGTAAATTTACAGCATACATAGTGAGTGTTATCAAACAAGGGGGTCCCATAATCTTATCCCAGGCAAGTATGTTTGTGAAATATCAATGAAAGCTCGCACAAATAAAACAGTTTCAATCTCCAATGAATTCGAAGTCTAGGAGCCATGGGATCAACCCCCTGCTTGCTTGGCTTCTATCTACAATCTACAATCCAAATTTTTTGCAATGATGCTTCCATTTGTTTCCATCACTTCAAAAGGGATTACATGTCACTTGCATTTTTTATTCAAAGTTCCCAAGGTAATTCCTATAATTCTCCATGGTACCACACAAACTCCATCCATGAGTAGTTATCAAAATCCATCCATGCCTTAGCAAGTCAACTCATGCCCCATGCCCTGACCTTATAGCTCTTGCCAGTGCTTTGGTCCTATACCTCGTGCATTCCTCAACCACCAACTTTTTCCATGCCAACCTACCCTAGTTTCCCTCAATTTTCTATGGTAACTTCCATATATGGTGCATCTCAATTTAGGCCATAGCCAATGATGGTTATCTCTGACTCTACAAGTTCAGTGAATTGGTACCCTGATTGAGGTGCAACTCCATGTCACCTTCAAAGCTCACAACATCCAACAGTTGTCACCCTTTGAAGCTCATGAGAGGGATTATCATTAGCGATGGCCAAAGTTTTTTTGTCCTTTCAACTGGTTCTACAAAATTTAATTTTTCTTTAAATTCAAAATTCAAGATAGTCTTAAATAATCTATTACATGTTCCAACTATCACCAAAAATCTACCAAGTGTTAGTCAATTGGCTAAAGGCAATTAAGTGTACTTTGAATTCCATCCTAATCAATGTTTTGCTAAATGTCAGGCTTCCAATGAGATTCTTCTTAGGGATGACTTGACCAGAATGGTCTCAACAAATTTCCTAGCTTGGTAAATCTAATTAGATCAGCAGCTTCATCCACTCATAATATCTCAAGAAGTTTCATTTCCATTAGTCCCGTTGTAAATACATTCACAGCCAAGTGTGAATGTTAAACATTTTGTACTCAAATCTTATAATATTCACTTCATTAATAAAAGTACAGATTATTTTTGCTCTTGTTATTTAGGTAAAGAAAGTTTGATGCTCCTACCACCTTCCAACAATTTAAAATTATGATTGAAACTCAATTACCCTACAAAACTAATGGCTTTACAAAGTGACAGGGAAGAAGAATTCAAATCTTTCACTCAATTTATAAACCCAAAATCCTCTACTAATTCCCTTCTTTTGAGGTTGTAAGTTCTAGTTAGGAGCATACACAAGACAAAATTAAATCTAGCACATAAACATATAGAACACTGCAAACTCACCTTGATAATATCTCCGACCTGCAACTTTTTCCAGGGCATAGGCGCCCACTTATGATCTTGTAAAACATCTATCACATTATTGTTTATGGACATATCATTTTGAAAACGTTTATGTCGTAAGAAATTTAAGGGGAAAACATATTAATAAGAAGGATACAAAGTGAAATCCACTGTAACAAATCAATTTATGAGAAAGCCTCAGTATTTTGCAATAATGATGTCATCAAAATAAACATACATCTATGCATGCATAAACCTCCATTCATTACATATATGGAAGTCATAATCACATTTTGAAACGAAATAAGAATAAATTTCACAAACTTGGAAGCATTGTGTGATAAATGCTTACACCGTATATCTATATACACATCAATTCAGCATTCTCCTATAACATCCTTAATTGGAATTTCCTATATTATGTTGACTCAAAATATGAAATTGAAATCCCCTACTCTCGAAAACTTAAGTAAAACATACCAAAAAGAAAGCAATGTTCAAAGAGAGTGAATAATATTCTTACCCAGTCCTCCAAAGCTTCCTTAATAAGAGAAACGAGAAGCACCAAAGATAGAGGAAGCACATTAGTTATTGGAGAGACAAGACTGCAACATCAGAAATTATGTAATTAGACTCTAAATACTTTCAAAATAGAGAAAACATCAACATATGAAAAAGCATATACTACTGATAATGACTTTAACATTAATTAATTAAAGCATGGCAAAATGATACTGTGGCAGTTTGACTAGAAGCTCATGAATCACAATTAAGCTTGCATATTGCAAAACAATCCTTGAAATACAATAATTTCTAGAATTCACATACCTAATTGGGGTGGTTGACAAAATTGAGATTGTAAGAAAGTAGAGATTAGCCACCCGTCTGAACTGCAGGACAAACAGGAATTTCTATCATTTGAGAAAAGATAAAAACCCTGATAATGTGGCCAAGGATAGACCCCATCATTTAAAAACAAGTATCATTTACCTTCAATAAACAATAAAAATGTGGACAAAAATCAAAAGCATAGAGAAACTTACCTGTTCAAATAATCCTTTAGGAAGAAAGGTGAAAAAGTTGTATTTTGTAGTCGATATTGAATTCCCCTGAAATAATGGATATTAACTAACCAAATCCAATCTAGTTACAAGACATAGGCATGTAAATACACAATATAATCTCACACATGAAAAGAAATCCACTGTTTCTGTTTCTGATAGCTAGTACTATCAACTTGTGAAACAAGCTGGCCATAGGGATCTGGAAGGTATCCAAAGAGAAACTAGGGAGAATCAAGAGGCTTTTGACCAGGAGGTCAAAAGAATCTTGATAGTGGGGAGAAAGTATGAAACATAGAGTTAGGTAAGATCGCTTACAAAAAAAAAATTGTTAGGTAACATGGTTGCGTAAATATGCTTAATGATGCTTAACTTGGGTAAAAATATAAGGTACTAAAGAAAACACCAGGAAGCACTAAGAGAAGTGAGAGTTGGAGTATCGATGGTTTTTACCAATTTAATCACCAAAGATGGGAAATGAAGTATTTACAGGTTCGCTAAAGGTAGAGAAACAAAGATAAGAGGCTTGAGCTAAGTGAAGTGTGCTAAGGATTAAGAGGGAAAAGTTTTATTCATAAGACTGGATATCAAAAAAATGTGAATGTTTTTATCATAAACGGGTAACTCATGAAGGTCGTGAGTTTTTAATTGATCGAATATTAGTCCAGGTGTAAGAAATAAAGGGAAAACAAGGAAAAACTATAGGGCCGAACCATTAAGAATCATTTGGATATATTTGGTCGGTCGTTAAACATTATTCATAACATAACAGGACACAAAATTGTTTAATCATAACCAACTCCACATAAAGAGAAAAGACGATGGTTGTTATTATAATAAACTATTATGAGTTCTCGTATAAAAAAATATGCAACTAGACTCCAAAATACATGTCACCGTACTTCCCAATATAACCACTTTTTTAAAATTTATTCCATACTCTTCTACTTTGATTCCATGCATATGAGAGTAAATTACTCCCTTCTTCTCATCTTCTATCATGAAAACCTACACTTCTTGCGCAGAAAAAATATTGTAAAAATACTCTAAGTGTTGTCAATGGTTATTCTTACTTTATTCAATCTTAGAAAAATAGACAAGCCCACTCATGTGGAACATATAGTTGAACCCTCAACTCTCTTTATTTATGCAAACAAACCAACTCCTTGCATTCATAAAAACATGAAGCAAATAACTCCAAGATTTGTACATGCATTACTGAAACCAACGTTTACAAACACTGAAAACAGGAAATGATTAAAAACAAGGTGGCAATTCGTAATTAAATGTGAACACATAAAATGTTGAGTTTTCACAACAGACAATATTATTGATACAATAATGATATTATGAGAAAAAATTTAGATATTCAAACCCCTCATAGTAAGGCTTACTAAATTTAATGGCTGGTTACAACCATCAAAACACTCAGATTCAACTCAAACACAACGATACGAAATGGAGATCGAAATATAAATGCAGAAATACATACAAACACAGCGGACGACGTGGACGGCGGACGACATGGACGGCGAACGACGTGGACGAAAGCAATTGGACGGCGAACGGACGACGACATGGACGACGAACACGGCGTGGCAGTTGGACGGAGTGACGAAGAACACGGCGGAGGGTGTGAACGAAAGAGGTTTGACTCGGAGCAGATGAAGGACGGAGCGTCTGAGAGCGCGGCTAGGTTCGGCGAAATGTGTGAACGAAAAAGAAGGAGAATCGAAAGCTGCTGCTTTTGTTTTCCTTATCTGTTTCTTTTTCTTTTTTTTTTATTTTCTATTCTTTTTAATAAGACGTGGCAATAATTGAGAGAACTAGTAATGAAAAATATTTTAAATTCCTGTGTTAGAAAATTTTTTATTTTCTGTTTAATGAATTTTTTTTTAATATTTATATATAAGTTTTAGAGAAATATTAATAATGTGTTAGAAAAATTTCTGTTTAATTGAAATATATATAAGTTTTAGACTAATATATATATATATATATATATATATATATATATATATATATATATATATATATATATATATATATATATATATAATTTTTTATTTTCTGTTTAATTGAAATTTTTTATTTTTAAATTCCTGTGTTAGAAAAATATTTTTTTTATATATATTAATAATGTTTAGAGAAAAATATTTGTTTTTAGTGTATAAGTTTTGGAGGGAAGATTGCCACCAAAAATTTGATAATTCTAAAAAAATTTATACAACATTTCAGAAATGTAGCCTTTTATTAGAACTAATGTAACAATCTAAAAATGTCCCCAAAAATATTTTAGGGGACAATTGTCAAACATTGCTAAAGAAATAATATTTTAACGCTCTAAAATCGTCCCCAAAAGCAGTTAAGGGCACAATTAACAACCGTTGGCAAAAAAATAAAAGAGTATCGCTCCATAAACGTCCCCAAAAGTATTTTAGGCGACGATTATCAAGGGTTGCAAACATATTTTTGACAACAATCGTAAATCGTTGCCTATATGAATTTAAGGCAACAATTTCTACATGTTACCTAAAAAAGTGTTGCCAGAGACAACAAATGTTGTAGTGAAGCATGCACCAACTTCTTGTACTATGCCTCAGATTGTGGAACTTGTTTGCTGCAAAGGAAGAAAGTCCAAGGCTCAAGAAAATGCAATTTGACATAAAGTGACCTTTATGAAAATGGAAGTATGACCTTTATGCTCAAAATGGAAAAGTTCAATGTACAAAGCTCTCTTGATCAGAACAATGCTAATATCCAATGTATTTGCATTCAATTTTGGAGTGTAAATTGGTTTAGAGGCCTGTAATCATTTAATAATCTAGTTTGGTCAGATTTGCAACTTCGTATGAACATGTATTGGCCATGGTTACAAAGTGAGTTTTTGCCAACTTCAAGCATTCGATTCTCCCTAACCACAAAGGTGTTTGAGGAGTTCTTGGACAATTTGGAAAGCTTGCAACATGTAATATAATCCATATTTAAAATTCAACTTAAGACTCCAATTGGAACTATGTGAAAAATGGCCAAGAAGATGGGTCAAAATCCTGCCTAAACTAGGGCAAAATGTCTCTAAGTTAAAAGTTTTAGGTACCCTTGTTCCAAAAATCATAACTTGAGATACAAGCTTCTTTTGAGAAAAATTTGTGAATAAAAGTTGTATACTTTGTTATGGAATACAACTTTCATGTTGTAAGTTTTGCTTGAATCCATTTGCATCTTGGTGAAAAAATGGGACAAAGTTAGCAAAAAATAAGAAAATTTTATAACTTAGAAAATTTCTAAGTTTTGAAATTTTTCCATTTTAAACCCTAATTTGTAATTTTGGGTTTCTTGATGAAAAAGTTTCATAATTTGACAAGTCTTGATGAAAAATGACCCTTGGCACTTGATTTTGACCAAAAAGTCAAAGTTTGACTTTTCAGTATACAGTTAAATTTTGATCAGTTGACTGAAAAATTCATCTGTCAATCATGTGCATTTGAGATCTTTTGAACTTGTTGAATGGGTCAAGACAATGTAATTGAGTCCTTGAGTCCATGGTTGAGCTTGATTTGTCATTGGCTAGGTCAAACAGTCAAAAATTGCTTTTGTACAGTCAAAACCCTAAAAATGACCATTTTGCCCTTTTGGTGATCTGATCAAATTTCTTGTGGAATTGTGATCCAAACATGATCAAATGGTTCATATGAGTTCATAATGTTGATGTGGGTCAAAATTCATGAGGTTTGACTGTCAATTGGCCACAATTGACTTTTTCCCCAATACAGCTGATTTCTAGGTCAACTGTCCAATTGACTGGGCAAAAATTTGATTTAAGGCTTGAAACTTGGTATGGGAAAACTTGTGAGTCCAACATGAAGTATGAAAGTCACTCTGGGCATTGTAGGTCAAAACATCCCTGTGCAAACTCAAACCCTAATTTAGGTCAACAGTGCAAGGAGGTGTCTTGAGCATAGCAAACCCTAGCTTGATCTTGAGTTCCAAGAGCCTTGTGATGAGAAATGTTGATGAAATGGGAGGGAAAATTTTGGGGTACAACAATCGCCAATTGCATTGGTGCGAAAATCGTAGACAATACCAAAATTAGAGAACTTTACTGGAGTTGACAAACTTAGACCTCTGGGAGCTACACTCTGTTTACCGGGATTAAAACCCAAATCGAATTTGTTGAATTTAGGAATAACATCCACCACATGACCTCTACCTTCAGGGTGACAAGCCTCGACCACTGCTCTAGCATCCCTAAAAGAAGACATATAAGTCTCAGGTTTCTTCCTCTACTCAGATAGAGGGATATTGACCGTTTGTACTATTTTGAAAGCCTGTAAAGGAGTTTCATGTACTTCTCCTTCAACTTTTACCTAACAAAATGAAGTAAAATGACTCACAATGTACTCTTCTTTACCATAAACAGTGATTGTCTTACCATCCAGAGGGTACTTGAGCTTCCGATGAAGGGTAGAAGTGACTGCCCCTGCTTTGTGAATCCATGGACATCCCAACAAGCAAGAGTATGTCAGATGTAGGTCCATTACATAAAATGTAGCAGTGAAAATACGAGGGCCAACTTTGATAGGTAAGTACACTTCACCAAATATTGATTGCATGGATCCATCAAAAGCTGTCATCACCAAATCACTAGGACATAATTCGAGACCAGAGTAGTCAATCTTCATTAGCGCAGACTTTGGCAATACATTTAATGAAGACCCCGTGTCCACCAACACACGTGATAAAGTTGTACCCTTGCACTCCATGGAGATGTGTAGTGCCTTGATATGGTTGCACCCCTCAAGAGGGAGATCAAAGCCAGTAAAGCTCAAACCATTCCCGACAAATATATTGGCACAAACTGTTTCAAATTGGACAACTGTTATTTCCTGCGGCACAAAAGCATTTTTCAACAACTTCATTAAGGCATTCCTGTGAGCCTCAAAATATATTAACAGAGATAAGATAGACGTATTGGATGGTGTTTGATTAAGCTGGTCTATGATGTTGTAATCACTCTTTCTAATTATCCTTATTAACTCTTCAACTTCGTCGGCAGCTAAAGAAGTCCCAGGTACAACAATTGGTTTAGGAACACTAGCCTGCATAGGTTTCTGGTTATCAATCATCACTTGTTTGTCCTTGGTTCTTTCCAAGGCATCAGCAATATCTTGTATAATGTGAGGACTAAAAGCTCTTCCACTTCTTATCATATGACCAATACCGAAAATGTTATCAACATTTGCACTTTTATCCTCAATTAGATCCTCCTCTGAAGGACTTTCCACCTTTCTTACCCCATGGTAATAGACATCAATACCATAATGCCATGGAACAACCTTTTCACTGGTATAAGGTATCAGACCAGGTAAAGTAATCATTAGAGGAACTGCTGTAGTAGGAGCAGGAATGCTCCTTAGAGTGTATGGGATAGAAATTACTGCAATATCCTTCTCGGTAACCTTTATGTACCTAGGAATTCTGTAGAACTATAAAGAACCATCATCAATCAAACTTTGAATACGAGCTTTCAAATTAACACAACCCTCCGACTGGTCTTCACACTTACAGCAATCAGGAGCACAACCTGGGAAAATACCATTATCAATCAAATATCTTTTGAAAAATGAAAAAGGAGTAGTCAACAAATCCACGTCCATGACCAAGTTCAAATCTTCACCCTCATCAACAATAGCATTAACAGTTGGGCCTCTATGAGGTGACATAGGATGCTGGGTAACATTAGGACCATTATTGGGAGTAAAGTGAACAACTTTAGCGTCCAACAAATCATGTACCTTTCACTATAATGCATATCATTTCTCTATATCATGGCCTATGCCACCAGAATGGAATTCACATCTAGCATTGGCATCATAGTTGGCTGGGAGCCTCTCTGGAGGAGCTGGCATATTTCTCAAATTGACCAACTTCATCTCTAGTAAATGTTGAAGTGCTTCGGAATAACTCATGGGCAAGGGATCAAATCTCCTTGGTTGCCTTTGTTGCTGATTGTTATTATTTTAACGGGGAGCATTCTGTTGCCTTTGTTGTTGTGGACGTTGTTGTTAATGAGCATTAATTGGAATAGACACAACATTGACTTGCTGATGCCGGTGATTTCTTCCTCTTCCCCTATGGGAATAAACAACACTAATTTCACCATCTTTCTTCCTAGGGTATGCAACAAATGGTTTCTTGTTATTTCCTCCTAAGGAGCCACTAGAATTTCCAATATGAATTCTACCCATTTTCATCCCAACCTCAATTAATTCTCCTGCCATCACCAATTCAGAGAAAATAATATAAGTACTTCCTATCATGTGATCATAATACGAAACTTGAAGAGTATCCATAAACATATCAATGAGTTATTTCTCCATCAGCGGAGGTTGAACTCTAGCAGCCAATTCATGCCATTTATGGGCGTATTCCTTGAACGATTCATTTTGCCCATGGGCCAAGTTATGCAGTTGAGTACGGTTAGATGCCATATCAATGTTATATTGGTAGTTCTTGACAAAGGCCTCAGCCAAGTCTCCCCAGCTTTGAATATGTGACCTTTCTAACTTCATATACCACTCCAAGGATGCCCCAGACAAGCTATCCTGAAAGTAGTGAATCAAAAGCCCTTCATCTTCAGTGTGCACTGACATTTTGAAATAATACTCTTTTGCACGTGTCCTTGGACAAGTGAGCCCATTGTACCTTTCAAATACATGAGGTTTGAACTTCTGAGGGACCCTTACTCCAGGCACCAGTCCTAAATCATTAGCATCTATTCCCAGGACACCTTGCCCTTCAACAACCTTTAAACGCTCCTGGAGCATACGATACTTTCGATCCTCAACATGGAAACCTGGGTCAGAGTTTTGCATAGATTACCGGTCTTTATTATCATAGTCAAGCCCTGGCATCTGGTGATCCCTTATGTTCTAATTTTCTCTCCTTTCTCCAATAAGAAGATGAGATCTAAGAGGTGGTGGAAAATGACCATGGTTATGATGAAATGGATCATAGGGACGCTGGCCAAACTGCTCATGTGCATTTCCATGGTGGTTGTTTCCCAGACCAACATAAATGTCTTCATGTAGCCTCTGATTACCATTCTCATTTTGGTTTCTACGAGGGTTCTCAACAAAATCCCTCAGCTCGTCCTGTCTCCTGTTCATATTAGTGATCACCTCCATGAACTGGGCCATTTGGTTGGCCATTTGGGACCACATTTCGGCTAGCTCTGCTTTCACTTGTTCCATATGGTGTGGTAGATTGCTTCTGGTTGAAAAACGATGAATAGTCATCTTCGTAAATTTTGATAAGAAAAGTAGAACCAAGAGATACGAATATCGGCTGAAAAACTTGTAATGCATGATATGCATGCTATGCTTGTCATCTCCAAGGTATTCAAGAGTTTTGTCAACCATCAAGAACAATAAACAACATGATAAAAGAGATAGGCAAAAGACAAGAGGATACAATGACAAAAAACTGATTTTTCATTAATAACAACAAAACTTTGAATCAAACAAGTTCAAACAAAAGAAAGCCATAGTGCATCATAAAAGATAAAGATCCCATCCAACAAGATTGGTGGTGATCATACAAAACAAAGGAAAGCAACAATCAAATAGGTGGATCCCCCATATCTTCATAATACAAAGGTCATCTCTTTCTGAAATAGTTTGCGCTCCATTCCTTAGTTTCTTTGAACAACTTATTTGTCTTCTTGCAATCGCATCCTCGAGCAAAACTTTCAATTACCACATCTTTCTTGTAAATATGAGTCTCGAGATATTGGCATTGTTCAAGCAATCTTTCACATTAATGGCATTCAGGCAAGGGAATTGGTATATGTTAACTCTCCATCTCCTCCAATTGAGCTCAGAGTCTTGCATTCTCTTCCATCACTCGGGTTGTCTGAGCTTCCTTTGCGTCTCTGTATAATCTGGTACTTCTGAATTGCTTTTCTAGCTCTTTAACCTTTTCTTTGTACCTGCTTCTGGATACCTGGGGCGTTACACACTCTTGGCATTTCTTCTCAGCATCTTCAAGGTCTTTCTGATAACCTTCTGTAGAAACAAAAGCATCTTCATCCACTCCAGGTCTTCTCTTGGCCTTTCTGACTCTCGAAGTACTTATTCCTTCATACCCTTTAAGCTTGCGAGCCAACTCTTTCTTTTCTTCTCTTAGGAAATACAACTCCGTCAGTTTGGCCTCATTGTCAATGCAGAGTTCCTGATTGTCCATTACCACTTGGTAGAAAAGCTCTTTAGGCACATCACTTTGTTATTTTCTAGGTTGTGGATATAATGGATCTTCCCATGAAAAAGGTAACATGAGAGTTCTTTCTCTTTCTTCAACCAAATCAACATAGGGCCCAAAAGCTACTAACTCCTTCTTCCCAAAGAAGTATTTCCCTTTTCTGAAAATTTTATTCCAAGCAGCCTCTACCCTCAGTAGCATTTCAGGATCCTCTTCCCTTTTACAATATACATATACCCTTATTTCACTGTCTTTAGGTGGACTCGTCACGGCATACCCTAACTGGCGTAAGGTAAGAATAAAGTTATAGTTGATCATCCCTTGCATCCCCATGATTGGAACGTTAGAGAAACCTCCACAACTTGTAATTATTTCAGCACTATCAACTCTGAATCTATACCATGTTATATCGAAAGAGGTAAGCGCCATCAGTTTCGATGCCCTTGTACGAGTATATTTAGTATCCACAAACGGTCCCTTGGTAGGCAACTGAGACATGAACCATTTGTAGAGCATTGGTACACAACAAATCATAACTCCTCTTTTCTTATGCCTAGAGTGAATAGCATAATAAGTATTGGCCAACGGAGTAGGTGTGGGATTTGGATTCATAAAAACACGGATGGAAGCCATATCACCATTTTCTCAACATAAGGAAATAACACGATACCATAAATTGTTACATCTATCAATGCGTTAAATGTATCCCAATAACCTTTCTTTGCCATCTCATCTGCCTTACTCATCAAGAAACCCACAGAAAGACCACACGTGGCATCCTTCTCCCTCCAATAAATTTTTACTTCACTCAGACTCAAATAAAGAACCTCAACGATAGCTTCATAATCGGGTTCTTTTGGAACACAAGAAAAAGGAACATGATCTGTGATTTTCATATCAAGAAGGTAAGAGTACGCCTTAAGCGTGGGAGCTAGTTGGTAGTCTTGGAACGTGAAGCAGCATAACTCTAGGTCATAGAATTGTAGCAAGGTCTGAAGAGCTCTATCATCAACTTGGGCATCAAATAAAGATAGGAGATTCCCATATCGTTTACTAAAAAACTTTGATTTTGGGTAAACCACAAGATCACTCATCTTCTTCAAAAATGGCCCAACGCTAGCACCGAACTTGTAGCCAAAAATACCCCTTGTATCCCTCTTGATGGTATCAATGTTGCTTGCAATTTCTGATTAAGATAAACTCGTGAATGTCCCTGGAAAGTGACATGAATATGCAAATTAACTTTTTTGTACATCATTTTTTTATAAAAATAAATATGCTATGATACAAAGTGACAAGATCAAGGTTTCTAGAACAACTGGACACTACTGTCTTGTTTCTTAGAGAACCATAAGGAACAAAATCAAAGGTCTGATGTAGCTTCGTAATACCATATAACAGAACCAAAGTCACCAATGGTACCTATAAGAATCATCCTTCCCACCTCACGGGTGAAGTCTAGGTCAAGGTAAAGTCAAAGGTAACTCAAAATCATGGGTCTGCCTAGAAGTACTACCATCATAGCCACATACGTGGAGGATGATAGCACCCTATTTATACCTCATTTGAGCATGGCATACATGACTGCAATAGCAGGACCTTCGTCTAGTAGCCATCATGCTCCACTCTATTCCTAGTGTTCCTAGTGGGTTACAACTCATAGCATGGGTACTGGGCCTTTTACCTTATAGTAACATCCCATCCCAACAAAGAAACAACACGACAATAATATCCAGAGTATAGGAAACCGTGAAATAAGATGAAATGCATGAAAGAAAATAAACAAATGAAGCAATAAAGAAATAAACAAACAAAACACCCAAAGAACATAAAACAAACACAAGCTAGGATTGACTTGCATAGGATGGACCAGCAGTTGGTCAATTTATCCCCAACAGATTCGTCAGTTGTCATGTCGGGGATTTTCATCGAAGCATTAAGAAAGGCAGAAAATACGAGTCACCATCAATGTTATTTATCTTAAGAGAGGGAAAGGAAACACCGAGTGAACCTAAAGGAAAGAAAAGAACATGGTCATTGCGACCAAGAGAAAGTGTAAGGAAGTCGATTACGTAAGGCGAAGGTATTTGCACCCCTCGCGTATATGGTTCTCCACATGATCCACTTAAGTTTGTTCTAATCTAAGGGTGTGTAAAAATCTAAGGCTTAATGCTAAGGGAATGCATACAAAGTATATACAAAAAATAAATTTTTATTAGGTGTGCCTTCCTTGATTGCAAACCTTTGTGCCTACATACCCCCTCCATGCAATGAGAGATCAAGGAAATCGTAGTTCACCTCAAAAGTTGTTTCGATTTGTTGTGTGTTTTTTATGAACAATGCTAGCAAAGCATGTCCTTTTTTGAAAAAGTTTTAAAATAAAAAGTCCAAAGACAAAAAAGGTATGCATTGGTTTGTGTTTTTTACCTTGAAAAATATTTGGTGATTTGAACCACATTAAAGTCTACGACATGAGAGACTTTGGGTGGTTGAGCCAGACGTCTCGTACCCAAAGTACTCATGTAAGGCTCATGGCATATGGATCATATCATTATTGTTAAGTGTTTTGAGAAGTTTGAAAAGAAAAGACATTTTTGTTTTAACATGGATGCAAAAGAGAAAAGACTAACAAAAGGGGATCTTAATCCTATAAGTTTTCATGCTTGTAGACCTAAATTTGGGATAAGAGGGAGATCTACCTAATGTTGTAATGCATGGATAGCAAACCTAAGGTCTATTTAGTTCAATATTAGAGAAGAATGAACTAAAGGTCCTATGGGAAACATGGCAATCTCATAAAAGAGAAGAAGAAGAAGAAGAAGAAGAAGAATAAGAAACAAGCAATCATACACTTAGATAAGAGAGAAAGCAAGTAACACATAAACACACATGCAGTTCGGTAGAAACATAAACAACATTCAAGAATAGAAGAAGAGAAGTTAAATCATCAACACCTAACAATGATATCATGTCATCAAATAGGATATACAATAAATAAGAGATGATGAAACATCAACACCTAACAATGATATTAAGTCATCAAAGTAAGAGATAAAAGAGATAAGAGATGATAAAACATCAACACCGAACAATGATATTAAGTCATCAAAGTAGGATAGAAAAGAGATAAGAGATGATAAGTGTGATCGGTGGATCTGGAACTGACTGTTTAACGCTGGTTCGCGAAATGTCGCGGAAGCAAGAGTCGCCACCGTCTTTTATTTTCTCCAAATGGAAAGGACAAAAGCACAGAAAAATTCCTTAAAGAGATTACTCTCGGTTCGGGAGGTAGGTTATAGAAAGGGAAGGTGTTAGCACCCTTTCTATCCATGGTTATCCATGGGCTCTTAGATACTTGCTCATTGTGTTTTCAAAAATGGTTTGTTTGCTTTTCAACTGTGGGTTTTAAAAAAGTTTCTTTGAAAATTCCAGTTCGACTCTTGTATCGGTCCTCAAGAGTGTTTGAAAAAATGCTTTCGAAAGCTTTTTGAAAATGTGTTGGTGTGAAAAGTATTTTGTTTTGTTTTGAATTTAGAGCAAGTATCTACGAGAACCTACCTACCCTAAGGAATTCGTCTGTGTAAATGTCCTTTAAAGTAGTGCCATCCCACCATTGAGAGGTAGGTAGCACCACCGTTGGAGGTGTTCGGGTCAATTCGAGGTTCGGGACATGGTGATCACCGGAGCAATAGGAAGACACCTTAGAAGCTACCCTCATGCCAGGTTCCCGGATCATGAGGACTTACTAAGACATCCTCTACTCGACGATCACCTTTCGAGGCAAGGCAACAGTGAGGCGTACCCTAGGGGTGGTGTGTGATTTGTGTGTCGTTTTCAGATATTTTTGTCTTTTGTCATGTCATTGGTGATCTATGCGTTTGTTTTTATTTTATCATTCATTCTTGCATGCCTTGATTAACAATTAAAAATTGCGGGAAAAGTAAAAGTCTAAAGCTATTACAAAAGGCGCGGGTCCACATCGCCAAAATTAAACCAGGACCCGATTTGACAGAAAATAAAGAAGTAAAGTGCGAGAAATAAAATGTCCGAGTTTACAAGGCTTTGGGAGAATTACATTAATATTAAACGAAATAAAATAAATATGCGAATAAGGATTAAAAACGAGGGCGTTGGACCCTTTTTGCAAAATTAAATTAAATGATGGAATTGATTAATTAAGAGAGAAAAGAAATTGTTTTTTTTTATATTTTTTAGTATTTTATGTTTTTAATGGAAAAAGAATTAATTGAAATTAAATGCTAACCCTAATTCTATTTGTTTTTTTAGTTTATTAAGAAAACATGTTAAAATTAAACCTAAATTAACCAATTAATTACATGGTAATTTAATTACAAAAATAATATTTAATAATTAATTATTGTGAAAGAAAAGAAAAAAAAGGATAAAAATTGATTAAAACCTAATTCTACCAATTTTAAGTTTATTAAGAAAAATGTTTGAATTAAACCTAATTTTACAAAGCTAAAATTAATTAGTGATATTTATTTACAAAAAATATTAATTAAATAAATATATTTTGATTTTTATGACTTTTCTGTTTTTTACTATTTTTTATATTTTATGAAAATAAGTTAAATTAAAGGAATTAATTAAAAAAAGAAATAATTGAAATAAATAAAATAAGGAAAAGAAAGAAAATACAATACCTTGGGGGGGCTTCTGTCCCCTTTTTGGAGGTGAATTGGAGTGGTTTGGCCATTTGTGTTCTGGCCTCATCATACATAAGTTGTTCTACTTTGGCCATTTGGCTTTTGGCTTTTGGCCATTTGCGTTTTGGCTTTTGGCCATTTGTGTTCTGGCTTCAATGTTCCTTAATGTCTGGCTTAATGTCTGTCTCGCCATGTATTGGTGTCATGCATAAAATGTTCTGTTTTGGCCATTTGGCTTTTGGCTTTTGGCCATTTGGCTTTTGTCCTCAACGTTCCTTAATGAACCTGCATGGGATCCTGTCTAAATCTGCAGTGTTGAATCTCACGAACACATTAAATAATCATAAAATGCAAATAAAGCCAATATATGAAGAAATTTAATGTTTAGGCACAATATGGCATGTATGAATGATTATACCCTTTTGATCATGGAGATCAAATCAACCTTACCCTTACTGGAAAAGTAGTGACATGAATGCTTTTATGCCCTTTGGATCATGGAGATCAAGTCAGCCTTACCCTTACTGAAGAAGTAATAAGATGTTGGTTTGTAACTGAGATGGCTTGTTTGTAGTGAGAGAGGGATTTGTAATAAGGATTTCAAGGTTTTAGGGTTCTTGAAAGAGTTTGATATTCCAACAGTATTGTGGCAAGGTTTTTTTCTCTCTTTTCCTCCTCTCTTGGTTTGTGTGAAAAGAAGGTGATTATATAATGGAAATTAGGGTAAAGCAAATGGGCTTTGAATGTGCAATTGGGCCTCCAATATTCACTTGAATTCGTCACTTTCCAGGCTAAATCGCAGGGACTTAAGTGCATTTTTTGAAGTTGAAATGTGAAAACAAAATGTAGCCGGCATCGAGAACTAACTCCTGTCCAAAAATCGACTCAATCGGATAAATGGTGAATTAGTTATGAATTTTTGAAGTTTCAGCTCAGACAAACTTATTTTGGGCTTCAGTGTCGACTCTGACACGTTCTTCAATAAAAAACTGGTATTGATCGGAGCATAATCCGGTCTCGACTTTTGAAGCAAAGTTGTAGATCTACGAGTCAGGGACCTTGTGTAAAAATATGAGTCCAATCCGATAAAAATTGACCGAGTTATGAATTTTCGAAGTTTCGGCCCAGATGAAATAATATTCAGCATTCAGGATTTTCAGCGTGTCACGCACTCTGAGCAAAAAACGAAGGCCTTTTGTATACCGTTTGAACTCAATACCTTCTGTGAAAATGTAGCCAACTAAATTTGTGAAATTTTGGCACCAGAACCAGCTCGATACGATGAAAATCGACCAAGTTATGATTTTTTGAACATGACGCAAATAAACTTCTGTCACAAATTTCTGCACGAAAATACTTGATAAATCCACATTTTTGAAGACCTTCTGATCGAAATTGGCTTCCAGCCGTGAGAGATGAAAACGTAGATAATGTCAAGACGGAATTTTGGCCACCGGAACGGGTTCAAAACGAGCCACGATCTTCAAGTTATGAATTTTTTAGCGCGTAAAAACTGCACTTTCAGCACACTTTTTCACCATATTTCTTCGAGAAAACTCACACATTCGGATACCTTCTTTAAAGAATTGACTCTTGAGCCGAACCTGAATTTGAGAATACGTTATCAGAGATATCTTGGAGAAAGAATACCTGAATATGACGCGCCGGGTTGGACTTGTGAATTTTTCTTGAAATATTTTGAGAAATATGGGAGGGCAAATTTTGGGGTACAACAGTTGCCCCTGTTCAATCTTCTTAAACCCGAGGATGCAGATTGGCTGACGTGCCTTTCGTAATCCGAGGGTGAAAGATGATTGAACACTAGAGTGCCCAGAAATTTGCGCTCACATAGTAGCAGTGCGATGATGGAATGGGCTTATAGATGCCATTTAGAGGTTGCTGGATAGGATGATGGGCTTATAGATGCCATCTGGATGTTGATCGCGTAAGAGATTCCTTAGCGAGAACTTGCGTACCTGCAAAACAGAAAATGATTACCTGACATGTTGCAGGAGCTGATTTTCAGATGCTTGGTATAGATGTGTCCTGACTGGTTACAGGAGCTGGATCTGGAGCTTTAAACGGTGATGAATGAACCAGGGGTGGTTACTACCTCAGCATGAACGGTAAGAGAACCTTGGGTGACTTTAATCTCAACAATGCTCGTTGAGAAAATCTTGGTGGGAATTACCATCTTCGCAGTATCGGGAAGAGAACCAAAGGAAATTATAATCTGAAAGGGAATTACATCTCACGCACCGTCGGGGAGAGAACCAATAGGAAATTAATCTCAAAGAAAAACCTAAAATGGAATTATCATCTCATGCACCGTCGGAGAGAGAACCAATAGGAAATTATAATCTCAAAGAAAAAACCTAAAATGGAATTATTATCTCATGCACCGTCGGAGAGAGAACCAATAGGAAATTATAACTTAAAAGGGAATTAGTAAGGTTGGTGAGTTGTCTCTACTGACAGGTTATTTCCACGGACGAGTGGTCTATAACGACGAGTGTCTATAACGACGAGTGTGTATAACGACGAGTGTCTATCACGACGAGTGTCTATCACGACGAGTGTCTATCACGACGAGTGTCTATAACGACGAGTGTCTATCACGACGAGTGTCTATCACGACGAGTGTTTATAACGACGAGTGTCTATCACGACGAGTGTCTATCACGACGAGTGTCTATAACGACGAGTGTCTATCACGACGAGTGTCTATCACGACGAGTGTCTATAACGACGAGTGTCTATCACGACGAGTGTCTATCACGACGAGTGTCTATCACGACGAGTGTCTATAACGACGAGTGTCTATCACGACGAGTGTCTATAACGACGAGTGTCTATCACGACGAGTGTCTATCACGACGAGTGTCTATAACGACGAGTGTCTATCACGACGAGTGTCTATCACGACGAGTGTCTATAACGACGAGTGTCTATAACGACGAGGGTCTATCACGACGAGTGTCTATCACGACGAGTGTCTATCACGACGAGTGTCTATAACGACGAGTGTCTATCACGACGAGTGTCTATCACGACGAGTGTCTATAACGACGAGTGTCTATAACGACGAGTGTCTATCACGACGAGTGTCTATCACGACGAGTGTCTATCACGACGAGTGTCTATCACGACGAGTGTCTATAACGACGAGTGTCTATCACGACGAGTGTCTATCACGACGAGTGTCTATAACGACGAGTGTCTATCACAACGAGTGTCTATCACAACGAGTGTCTATCACGACGAGTGTCTATCACGACGAGTGTCTATAACGACGAGTGTTTATCACGACGAGTGTCTATCACGACGAGTGTCTATAACGACGAGTGTCTATCACGACGAGTGTCTATAACGACGAGTGTCTATCACGACGAGTGTCTATAACGACGAGTGTCTATCACGACGAGTGTCTATCACGACGAGTGTCTATCACGACGAGTGTCTATAACGACGAGTGTCTATCACGACGAGTGTCTATCACGACGAGTGTCTATCACGACGAGTGACTATAACGACGAGTGTCTATCACGACGAGTGTCTATAACGACGAGTGTCTATCACGACGAGTGTCTATCACGACGAGTGTCTATCACGACGAGTGTCTATAACGACGAGTGGAAGTAATTTTAACTGGACTTGTCTTCTTTTGACTGGATTTGTCTATTTTGACTGAATTTGTCTACTTTGACTGAATTTGTCTACTTTGACTGAATTTGTCTACTCTGACATAGCTGATCATTTAACTGTATTCTTCCTGAAAGGTTAAGGTCAATCATATGCAGTACATGATATGGATCAAGCAACGACATAAATGAGATTGTATGACATGACGCACATATGCATGTATCATGATGTATGAAAATGTGATGTTTATGAATGTATTTTTGTCTAGGAAAGTAAGTCCTTGACGGGTGCCGGGAAGTCATTCCTGGGCTGATGTTGGAGAATAGATTTTGCTTTCGCTGGGGACGACGATTGCAAGAATACCGGTAGGAGAAGATAACTCCGTTGGGAAATAGACTTGGTGAATAGATTACTCTGCAGGGAGGTAACTCTGTGGGGAAAGAGAGGTACTTTGTTGAGGTGCTGATGATAACTCCGCTGGGGATACCATTGTTGGGTTCTGTTGGAAGTTTTGATGAACTCCGCTGGGGATAGGAAGACTTTGTCGGGGACGATCTTTTCATGGCTTTTAGCTGAGGATAACCCAGTTATAAGCTCTGGTGGAGAAATAACCTTTGAATAAAACCTGGGGAGACGCGTTCGCTCTGCAGGGAGTGAAGGTATCTTGGTCGCATTCTTCAGCTGAACTTACCTTGGAACTTCGGTGGACAGGGCAACCGGATCATTTAGACAACTCATTATTGCCCCAGTTTCTGTTGGAGAAGAAGGTACCTGTGAAGGTGCTTGATGACTGCCTTTTGACAAATCTTCTTCTGGTAGGCAAGTGACGAGATGACGGGACATAGTCGTACGCTTTGTTCCCTAATTTTTGCCTGGACCGCCCTTTCGGGTTTTCAGTCCACCGGGATACCCATTTTTGCCCAAGCCGCCTTTTCAGGTTTTCGGCTTGCCGGGTGTACATATTTTTTTCATATTCATCCCTTATTTTTGCCTGAACCCTTTTGGTTCGCCGGGAAGCCCTTATTTTTGCCTAGGTGTGTCAACCTAGCGGGTCTTTGATTATGCGCAGTACTTTTTTTTTTGACTATGTCCATGCTCTCAGGATGAAGGGAGGTGCCCCTGTTGTTATGTTGCCACGCTACCAGAAGATGTTTGGTCATGCAAGATTTGTTGCTGGGAATTCATGTCCAATGCCCCAAGTGGCTCAGGCGGAGGTTTGCCCCTGGCTGTTTGGCATCTCGAGAGATTCCTTGAATCTTGACTGGACTGCCCCAGATGATGGACAATGATCAGGCTATGCCCCTTGATTGGAGGTGCTTTTGTTCATTAGGCATTCGTCGTGCGAATTTCTATGTTGTTCAAACAAAAAGTCATATGCAAACAAAGTTATGTTAGAAATGCAAATCCTATGTCTGTCTTGGAGATTTTGAAAATGCATCCTTTTTCCATAAAACAAATTAATGTTTGTAAAACATGATGTCAACTCCGTATTTACCGTAGGCCTTAAGGAGTCAGGATACCTTTTTCGTAACAGTATGCTTTCGAACTAACCCATCCTTCAGCTAGGACTTTTGAGGGTTATAACGTGGCTTGGTTCACGGTTTAAGAAACAAAGTATAAAGGCTCAAATTATTGGTACCCACCCGCTCTTCGTGATGTTCTCCAAACCTAAACTCAGTTGATCGTGCGTTAGACCTTGTTTGAGTCTTTGCTCTGAAATTCCAGTGATGGTTCGGATGTTGAACGTTTATTTGAATAGGCAGTCATTTTTGTTTGGTTTAGGGTTTGTAAGACCTCTTTCTTTTTCTTTCATTATCCCTGTTTTTTGCCTGAACTGTTTCTTTTTGGAATTACAGTCAGCGGGATGCCCCAGTTTTGTAAGTCTCCTTCATAGGTTTTGACTTAATGGGTTTTTATTTTGAGAAGTAATGACTGTCTGTCTGTATGATTGTTCGGAACCATCACTGTCTTTTGTTTTGTAAGGACCTCTTTGGTGCCATTCGTTATGCACTTGGATCAACTGAGAGACTACCCTGCCCCAGGTTATGATTAAGGGTTTTAAATTTCGAAAAGAAAAACTCCTACTTCTTTGGCTCAGAGGGGTTGACGAGGGATTATCTTCCTTATAACTCCAGTGTTTAGGAATTGAAACAATGCCTGTACCTCATCAGCGGGGTCTGTTCAAAAGCATACTGTAAAGATCGTGGTATCGTTTTCGTCATCCTCCCTCAAGAGGCTTAGAATTTTAGATCAAGAGTTGACATCAGAAGAAATATGAAAATAATTTGCGTATAGTGAATACGAATATATTGCTTCAAAACAGACATATGTGATGCATTAACGAAATAACAATGTTTAACAATGAGTAAATGTTTGAACAAAAGAAAACTACAACTTGAACATTCGAATGAACAAAAGTTTTCCAGTCTCAGAATTTGTTACTTCAAATGGTGATCTTGGAGGGATGGTAGAAAAATTCAGCCTGACCATCTTGTGTGAATTCCAGTGTTCCTTCATCAATCAGGTCCTGAATCTTATTCTTCAGAGCCCAACATTTGTTCGTATCATGCCCCGGGCTATCAGAATGATAAGCGCAGCGAGCGTTGGGGTTATACTTTGGTGACGTTGTATTTTGAAACTTCGGAGCCTCTTTTAGAGTTACCAGCTTGGTCTCCAGCAACTGTGGCAATATCTGGGATAAGGTCATGCTGAGCCGAGTGAACTGCCTTCTCTCGCTCTTTTGTTGGTTGCGACGTTGAATTTGTGACACTGGAGCCGTTTGGGGAGCTCTCTCCTTGCCTCTTTGTCTCAAAGGTGGTCGAACGATGACTGGCTTTTTGCCCTTAGACTTTTGCCCCAGTTGGTTACCCTGAAGCAGTTGGTTGACGAGAACCCCGAGCTCGTCTTGTCTTTGAGCTAACCCTTGAATAGCAGTCACCTGCCCCAGCATCTGGGCTTTCAATGCATCCACCTCAGCTTGTAGGTGTTTCAGCCTTTCACCTTCAGCACTGTTTCTAACAAAGGTCTCCATGAGAAGTGTCCTTAGCTCTTCCTGCCCCTTGGATAGATTCAGGAGGGTTTCCCCGAATCGAGTCTCTTGAGCAAGAAAGTCCTGGTTATCTTGTGGGCAAGCCATAGCTGAAATAAACAGCGAGAAAGGTAAGTGACCTGCAACAAGGATACCTGTTATGCAATGATATGTATGATATGCATGCAATGTTTTCAAGGACCTCGCGGGGTAAACAAGAAAATTTGTTAGCATTGGAATTTATAGCTTGATTGAAGGACACCCATGTTGTTGAGAACTCTTCTTCAAGGGTCAAAGGCTCACCATATCCAGTGGGTCATAGCCCCTGACTCAAGTCATCAACTTTATTTTGCTTTCCAAACAACCTTGGCTAGGGGAACCTTCTTCAGGAGTCAAAGCTCACCATATCAAGTGGGTCATAGCCCCTGACAACTTTGGCTAGAGGAAAATAAATCCTCTTTGCCCCTTGCTAGATGTTTGATTCATCATGACCTGCATCACAAGCCCTTGAGATCCTTGAAATGGGTTAGGATGTATGCAATGGTATGATGTCATGATGCATGGGGTAATATGAATAAACCCTGTTATGAGCCCTTATTAAGGACTATAAACAGAAACCTGCAAGAAACTCAAGTAAAATCTGTCATGAGTCCCAGTTAAGGACTAAAAACAAAACCTACAAGAAACTCGGTAAACCCTGTTATGAGTCCTAATTAAGGACTGCAAACCAAAACCTGTAAGAAACCTAGTATACCCTGTTATGAGTCCCTATTAAGGACTATAAACAAAACCTGCAAGAAACTCAAGTGTCAGATAACAGGCATGTAAATAGTCAAGTTGGAAGGCACACAAGTCACACAAGAGCCCTTAGAGTTTAGGCCAACATGGGGTCTAGGTATTACCCTCTTTCAGTTTGTTGGTTAAGACCTGTCCTATCAGAAGTAACCGGGTTCTAGAGGATCCCAATATCACTGACTACCCTCAATCGGTCATAACTCCAGCATCGCAATCTTTTCTTGCGGCCAGAACCATCACGAGAGTTTAGCCTCAATGGGCGTAGCATACTGCTACTGTTCTATTGGCCAAGTTGGGTCATTTAAGGTTCTAAGGTCAGTTGGTGCTTAATGACTCCTTGGAAGACCCATATTCTCCCCGTTTCAACACGAGGGATATCGGTACAGACCAAGGCGCCACACCAACGTAGCCACTGCTTCACCCATGTCGGTATACGCCGGAAAGGTCCCTCACAGCTTATGCTACCTAAACAGGGTATCCCCAGATCCGGGTTAGGATCTATGTAACTCCCATGCATCCCACAAATTTAAAGCAGACAAGTCAATACAATTGAAAACACAGTTATGAACTAACCCTAAGGTACACCTCACTTTAAGTTATATCCCCAACAGAGTCGCCAGTTCTGTGATCGGTGGATCTGGAACTGACTGTTTAACGCTGGTTCGCGAAATGTCGCGGAAGCAAGAGTCGCCACCGTCTTTTATTTTCTCCAAATGGAAAGGACAAAAGCACAGAAAAATTCCTTAAAGAGATTGCTTTCGGTTCGGGAGGTAGGTTATAGAAAGGGAAGGTGTTAGCACCCTTTCTATCCATGGTTATCCATGGGCTCTTAGATACTTGCTCATTGTGTTTTCAAAAATGGTTTGTTTGCTTTTCAACTGTGGGTTTTAAAAAAGTTTCTTTGAAAATTCCAGTTCGACTCTTGTATCGGTCCTCAAGAGTGTTTGAAAAAATGCTTTCGAAAGCTTTTTGAAAATGTGTTGGTGTGAAAAGTATTTTGTTTTGTTTTGAATTTAGAGCAAGTATCTACGAGAACCTACCTACCCTAAGGAATTCGTCTGTGTAAATGTCCTTTAAAGTAGTGCCATCCCACCATTGAGAGGTAGGTAGCACCACCGTTGGAGGTGTTCGGGTCAATTCGAGGTTCGGGACATGGTGATCACTGGAGCAATAGGAAGACACCTTAGAAGCTACCCTCATGCCAGGTTCCCGGATCATGAGGACTTACTAAGACATCCTCTACTCGACGATCACCTTTCGAGGCAAGGCAACAGTGAGGCGTACCCTAGGGGTGGTGTGTGATTTGTGTGTCGTTTTCAGATATTTTTGTCTTTTGTCATGTCATTGGTGATCTATGCGTTTGTTTTTATTTTATCATTCATTCTTGCATGCCTTGATTAACAATTAAAAATTGCGGGAAAAGTAAAAGTCTAAAGCTATTACAAAAGGCGCGGGTCCACATCGCCAAAATTAAACCAGGACCCGATTTGACAGAAAATAAAGAAGTAAAGTGCGAGAAATAAAATGTCCGAGTTTACAAGGCTTTGGGAGAATTACATTAATATTAAACGAAATAAAATAAATATGCGAATAAGGATTAAAAACGAGGGCGTTGGACCCTTTTTGCAAAATTAAATTAAATGATGGAATTGATTAATTAAGAGAGAAAAGAAATTGTTTTTTTTTTAATATTTTTTAGTATTTTATGTTTTTAATGGAAAAAGAATTAATTGAAATTAAATGCTAACCCTAATTCTATTTGTTTTTTTAGTTTATTAAGAAAACATGTTAAAATTAAACCTAAATTAACCTAATTAATTACATGGTAATTTAATTACAAAAATAATATTTAATAATTAATTATTGTGAAAGAAAAGAAAAAAAAGGATAAAAATTGATTAAAACCTAATTCTACCAATTTTAAGTTTATTAAGAAAAATGTTTGAATTAAACCTAATTTTACAAAGCTAAAATTAATTAGTGATATTTATTTACAAAAAATATTAATTAAATAAATATATTTTGATTTTTATGACTTTTCTGTTTTTTACTATTTTTTATATTTTATGAAAATAAGTTAAATTAAAGGAATTAATTAAAAAAAGAAATAATTGAAATAAATAAAATAAGGAAAAGAAAGAAAATACAATACCTTGGGGGGGCTTCTGTCCCCTTTTTGGAGGTGAATTGGAGTGGTTTGGCCATTTGTGTTCTGGCCTCATCATACATAAGTTGTTCTACTTTGGCCATTTGGCTTTTGGCTTTTGGCCATTTGCGTTTTGGCTTTTGGCCATTTGTGTTCTGGCTTCAATGTTCCTTAATGTCTGGCTTAATGTCCGTCTCGCCATGTATTGGTGTCATGCATAAAATGTTCTGTTTTGGCCATTTGGCTTTTGGCTTTTGGCCATTTGGCTTTTGGCCTCAACGTTCCTTAATGAACCTGCATGGGATCCTGTCTAAATCTGCAGTGTTGAATCTCACGAACACATTAAATAATCATAAAATGCAAATAAAGCCAATATATGAAGAAATTTAATGTTTAGGCACAATATGACATGTATGAATGATTATATCCTTTTGATCATGGAGATCAAATCAACCTTACCCTTACTGGAAAAGTAGTGACATGAATGCTTTTATGCCCTTTGGATCATGGAGATCAAGTCAGCCTTACCCTTACTGAAGAAGTAATAAGATGTTGGTTTGTAATTGAGATGGCTTGTTTGTAGTGAGAGAGGGATTTGTAATAAGGATTTCAAGGTTTTAGGGTTCTTGAAAGAGTTTGATATTCCAACAGTGTTGTGGCAAGGTTTTTTTCTCTCTTTTCCTCCTCTCTTGGTTTGTGTGAAAAGAAGGTGATTATATAATGGAAATTAGGGTAAAGCAAATGGGCTTTGAATGTGCAATTGGGCCTCCAATATTCACTTGAATTCGTCACTTTCCAGGCTAAATCGCAGGGACTTAAGTGCATTTTTTGAAGTTGAAATGTGAAAACAAAATGTAGCCGGCATCGAGAACTAACTCCTGTCCGAAAATCGACTCAATCGGATAAATAGTGAATTAGTTATGAATTTTTGAAGTTTCAGCTCAGACAAACTTATTTTGGGCTTCAGTGTCGATTCTGACACGTTCTTCAATAAAAAACTGGTATTGATCGGAGCATAATCCGGTCTCGACTTTTGAAGCAAAGTTGTAGATCTACGAGTCAGGGACCTTGTGTAAAAATATGAGTCCAATCCGATAAAAATTGACCGAGTTATGAATTTTCGAAGTTTCGGCCCAGATGAAATAATATTCAGCATTCAGGATTTTCAGCGTGTCACGCACTCTGAGCAAAAAACGAAGGCCTTTTGAATACCGTTTGAACTCAATACCTTCTGTGAAAATGTATCCAACTCAATTTGTGAAATTTTGGCACCAGAACCAGCTCGATACGATGAAAATCGACCAAGTTATGATTTTTTGAACATGACGCAAATAAACTTCTGTCACAAATTTCTGCACGAAAATACTTGATAAATCCACATTTTTGAAGACCTTCTGATCGAAATTGGCTTCCAGCCGTGAGAGATGAAAACGTAGATAATGTCAAGACGGAATTTTGGCCACCGGAACGGGTTCAAAACGAGCCACGATCTTCAAGTTATGAATTTTTTAGCGCGTAAAAACTGCACTTTCAGCACACTTTTTCACCATATTTCTTCGAGAAAACTCACACATTCGGATACCTTCTTTAAAGAATTGACTCTTGAGCCGAACCTGAATTTGAGAATACGTTATCAGAGATATCTTGGCGAAAGAATACCTGAATATGACGCGCCGGGTTGGACTTGTGAATTTTTCTTGAAATATTTTGAGAAATATGGGAGGGCAAATTTTGGGGTACAACAATAAGACATCAACACCTAACAATGATATCAAGTCATCAAAGTAGGATAGAAAAGATGATAAAACATCAACACCTAACAATGATATTAAGTCATCAAAGTAGGATAAAAAAGAAAGAGATAGAAATTAGACAATCACTCATCAAATATATGAAGTATAGACTTACTCAAGATATAAGGTACTTAGATAAGATACCAATAAGAACCTGCTTAGAAAAGACGACAAAGATAAGAGGAGAGATGATAAAACAACACATAAAGATGATAACACTTCAAGCATCTTATGAAAGATAAAGAGTAATATTAAGAGGAGGAGGTAAACATAGACATGTTATAAACTTAGCACAAACATGATGGTCAAGAATAAATTTAAATAGTCATTGAAAATATGGTACAAACACCATAGTACACAAACTAGTTTCAATCAAAGTTGTGATGTGAAGTGAGAATAAGTGTGTGATCAAGTGAACATGGAATAACATGTCAAGTAAGTGTGAAGTCATAAGTAAACACATAAACATAACACATATCAAAGACCTCTAATACGCCTAAGATATCACTACTTAAGCATATTCAAAAGTTAGTGCAAGATTGGGTCAATATCACACCCTAACATGTTCCTAAAGGTGAGTGAAGCACAAGAAAGGGATATATGAAGAGGTAACATGTTTAGAAGGTTTAAAAGCACATAAGTCAATAGAAAATGCCCTATAATATCAAACATTCAAACATCACAAGCATGGGGGGAAAGTTGCACACGAATCACACAAGGGAAGTGGCCAAAGGAGGCAAGAAAACATGCTCATATTAAACAAGTATATATCAGATAATGAAAGAATAATTGGAAAGTTACGGAATTTGTGACTTGTATAGTAAGTTAACTCAAGATGATGTTCAAAAGAAACCAAGTAAGAAGATAAAACTTCATACACAAGAAAAGTCACCTAATTGATGAATAACATCATCTAAAGATGGACCATACTTGCCTTAAATCAAATAAGATTTATAAAGATCAAGAAAGAAATAAATGATATCTCATATGTCATAGGGTAATAGTGCATCCCTTACAAGACATCAATCATGAACTTAAATCCTCAAGAAATGTCAAGAAAATAACATACTCAAGTGTCATGATATATTGGCAAAGTATAGTCCCTTAATGCACACAAGCATTGTTATTTAAATAAATAAAAGTTTGTGTTCTTAGATGTTACGGGCAGTAGCCAACATCAAGATACACTAAAGAGACATGGCATAAAATCCCATGAAGCAATCACTAGACAATGATGCTTAAGACACAAGTAGAAAGAAGAATGTGGCATCTTATATGTCACCATATTGGTTAGCAAGTGAGTACTTAACCAAGGATCAAATAAGCATTAGAAATTAGATGAGAAGAGAGGTTAAGATTAAAACTCAAGAACAAATATGTTGGACCTTGGTCCTTTAGAGGATTCAAAACATCATCACAAATAAACTAGGCTTAAACAAGAATATGGCTCCCAATTGTCATCTAGATGGACTTGTAATTGAGTGCAAGCCATAGAATCATGAGAGATATGTCTTAAAGGCACGAAGACCTTAGAATTAAGTATCAAAGACACAAAGATTCATTCATTATGGATCAAAGTTATTTGACAAAGGAATGCATCAAAATAAACTCCTAACCTTGATCTCATTTGGTGAATTTAGGCACATGAACAAACACAAGTTAGGATGCTTAAATTGTTCAAAGGATTTGAACTTAATATCCTATACAAGTTGTGATAATTGTTTAAAGAGAAGTAAGTTTGATTCCTTATATGTTGCACAAGTGCATTCATTTTATCTCACATGTTCAACAAAGAAACATAAGAAAGGATCAAGCTCAAAATGAAATGAGAAATGATCAAAAGAGAGATCTAATGTCTCTAAAGCCCTTATAATTATATCCTTGAGTTTATCATATCTCTAAACCTCAATTTATTCACAATCATAGCAAGAATTGGCTCAAAAGGTTTACAAGAATCACAAATTAGTGTTTAAAACTTGGACAATTAGGAGTTCAATACAAAATGATCATCAATAGATAAAAGGGATCAATTAAATTTTTCCAAGCTAATTTAATGCTAATGGAATCCATGGACTACTAAGTATCCAAAACTCATCACCAAAATAGTTTCATAAGCTAGAAAATGAAAAGCAACAAGTTCTAGCAAGTCTCAATGGACAATTTCAATAAAAAAATTAGGTTAAAAATAGAAATAGGTCTTTCAAATTAAAAACAAATTAATTATAACTTCCTCAAGGTCTCTAAAAGTAATAAACAAAGCTTATAGTTCTTGTATCAACACGGAAGGGTGAAAAATATTTGCAATCACCAAGACTAGTTAGCAAAATGTTCAAACTAGACATATTTAACAAAATATTTTGTAAAAAATGTAAGATCAAGATTTAAAATTCAAAGAAAATTATTATCATGATCTTAAATCATCCAAGAACTTTAAAAAAATTTGATTTGACTTTTATAAGTGAAGGAGATGAGAGAATTAATTCAATTTCTAGGACTACACAAGAAAAAAAACAAAAACAATAATAAACTTCTACAATTTTTAGAGTCAAGCAAAATTAACTGTAAATCAGATTAAAAATCATGGAAAATTAGTTTAGCTTCTAAGGATCACTAAACATATTTTTGTATAATTTTATCATGAAGGAAAAAATTAAAACAAAAATCAAAACAAAATATAGCAAAAATAAAAGAAAAATGACACTATTAATCAATTGATTTAATTAAAGTGCCACAAAAATTTGAAAAATAAAATAAAAATTATTTTCAGAAAGTAGATTCAAAGATCTATCTGACCAAATCATTTTTATAATTTTTGATCATCAAAATAATAAAAAAGTCAAGAAAAACCATTGAAATAAAAGAGGGAAAATTAATACAAAAATTCAAAATATTATAAAATATAGAGATGGTACACATGGTGGGGCCCATGGCATTTCAAACTAACCAATCATAGTTCATCTTCTCCAATAAAACTGTTCAAATAAACCCTAAAATCGTGTTTGTGTAGTGAACTTCAGATAAACATTACTTGTTTCTCCATGAAATCACATGAGATCTGAAGCAAAGTTGTAGATCTCATGGAGATCTACAACGTGATATCAAGAACTACATCAAACAATCACTAAATTGCATATAAATTAGATCAAATATTCACTGATTTTCATATATTTGCACAAAATTCAGAACAAGATGCAAGCATAGATTCACAAAGTTGTATACATCAAACCTATTATTTGGACAACTAGAAACATAATGGACACTAATTCAACAATTAAAAACAACTATAATCGCATATGCAAGCTCATGAACAAATCTATGGAGTTTTTAAGAAGTTACCTAGTGGAGTAGTTCCACTGGTTTCTTCAGATCATGCAAGAGGATGATAGAAATCCAGAAATACTTGTACAAGCTTCAATCAGACGAAAATAGAAACGAGAGAACAATATCTCTTTGAATAAATTCTAAAACTGAGAAATTTCTTGAGAGGTTTTTGATAGAACTTGAGAAAGAGAGAGAGAGAGAGCTTCTGCTTGCTTATTTTGCGTGAATGAATTTGTTTGTATGAATGAAGAGAGAGCTATTGCTTTTATAACTCTTGGAAGTGTGTGAGAGTGACTCAACCACAGTTACTTGCAAGTTTGTTGAGAAAGCTGAGTAAAAAGAATTACATGGGCCATGAGTTTTGTATTCAAAAGAGAGTGAGTTAGGGTTGTTTTGAGTGAGCAAAAGAGAGTGTAGAGAGTGAGAGAATGCATGAGACGAATGAGCATGCAGATGCACATGGGGAAAATGAGTAGAGGGAAATTTTCTCTTTGGGAAAGGCATGAAGAGATCATGGATGTGTGAGGTTTGCGTTTTTCTTGGCTTATTTAGGAAATAAAAGAGAATGGATTGTGTGTATGTGATGTACAAGAAATTCTGCAGTAGAATCATGTGTGGTGTGTGAAATCCCAAGCCATGACCTCTCCTAGTGCAAGCCTCGTGCTCATATAAGATGCCTTAATCTTATGCATATATATCAATAATTTCTTCATCGTTTAAGATGACCTTTATCTTTTTGGAAATCTCTCCTTACGCACCAAAATTTTGCAGAAGAAATCAAATCAAATGGTAGTTTGTAGATCCCTTAAAACTGAGCCCGAAAATGGTGATTTTGAGTGTGCCTAGCATCTGGTCAGATGAGCTTGTAACAAGCCTAAGAAAGTCATTCCATCCTTTTCACAATATCTCCTTTAATCCTCAATCATTTGAGGAGTTATTGACTTCACTAGAAAGCTCAAGATATACTCTTCAATATTGGTGTTGAAAGCAACTTGAATGAAGGTTTGTATTATGCTGAAAATGTAGCACGAAAATCTGGAATTTTGGTGAATCAAGGACTTATTGAAAATTTCACTGTGTTGAAAACATGTAAACTTGAAATGCCCCACTTTGAACCCACATATCTCTCTCAAATTTAATCCAATGAAGATGAACTAGCCATGGTTGGAAAGGTCTTGGAACAAAGAACAACTTTGGTGAAAAGTTGAATTTGAATTAAGGCTTTGATCATGGTGAAAAAATGGTATTAATATGATTTATCCATCAAGTGTAACTTTCCATATTTAGAAACCTTCAACTAACCCTAACTCCTAAATTAGGTAACTTTGTGCAAATCTTGATTTTTGATGAATCCTTGGGAATTTCTTGATTAAATCTTGTACATGGACCACATTTGACTTGATGAATGACACTGTTGAAGTGCCCAATAAAAATATCAAGAAGATTGTGCAAAAGATGGTGGTAACCTATAAGGATTGGTATGAGATGCTGCCTTTTGCTTTGCATGGCTATCATACTTCAGTGCGTACTTCGACTGGGGAAAACCAATTCTCACTTGTTTATGGAATGAAAGAAGTCTTACCTATGGAAGTTGAGATTACTTCTCTAAGGATTATGAAAGATGTTGAGCTTGATGAAGCTGAGTGGGTACAAAATCAATTGGATCAGTTGAACCTCGTCGACGAGAAAAGACTAGTAGTTGTATGTCATGGTCATGTATACCAAAAGAATATGAGAAGAGAATTTGACAAAAGGGTGCATCCTCGGAGCTATCAAGCTGGTGACCTTGTTATGAAAAAAATTATTTTTCATCAAGGATATCCTAGGGGCAAGTGAACTCCAACATATGAAGGACCATTTGTTATAAATAAAGTATTCTCTGTGAACCTAGTAGAGATGGGAATTATGGAGAAGATACCCAAACAACCTGAAGAAAAGGCTATGAACGTCAGTCTACCAAGAAAAACTCCAACAGAAGTTCTGGTTTATTGTCTAAGCTTCTTGTTTACCGTGGTTTTTGGTAAACAACTGCTGATCCTCCAAAAAGGAAAGTTATTTTTGGTTACTTGTGGGATCGATCAGATTAATCCCAGAACATATGCTAATTTTTTATGTAAGACGAGCAATCAGGAAGAACGCACGTTCGACCAGAGAAAGAATAGTTGAGATTTTGGAAAAGTAGACAGAAATGTAGAAATGCAGGTAAAGATGCAAGAAAGATAACTTTGCAAGATAAGATTAAAGCAATGTAAAATACTTTCATTAATAAAAAGAGGTGTTTCCAACGTATATTTCTCAGTTTTATCCTTTCCCACACAGCGGTTACTTGGACAATATTTGAGTGACTAGTACAATAGGTTGAACACACTTAAAAACTACACAGGTTTCCTAATTTATACTAAAAACTAAGTAACCATCGAGGAACGACTCTGCGCTAAGATGAAGACAAGTGTCTTCTGCATGTCCCTCGACCTATGGCTTTCAGCCACGTTGCTTCTTCTTAGCCGCTAGTGAAACTGTCTTTTCCTCCAATAATTCAAATTCAAATGTCCCTCGTATCATGTGTCAAAGCGAGGGTATTTTCTCTCAGTCGAAGGTCATAAGTCCTCTTCGGTCGAAAACCCTGAAGGTGAGCCCTAGTCGAAGGCTCAAATACAACTTAGATCTTTTTTCCTAAGTTATTTCATACGTCAAAACATTCTTCTTGGCTTGGTTTATTCTAGTTTTTTGGTCTAAAAGACCAAATATAGTAAGTTTCGAATTTGGGAGCCAACAAATTTCCCCCCAAGAATGTCTATTTCGATGCCCAAAGAAATAGCCATTCTTTGATCTTTCCATTCGACACTTGACTTTCTAGTTGTCCACAAGGTCCTGACGTGCGCTTTTTGTCTTCCAACAGCTACTGCTTTCGAAAAAACCATCATTACTCTTTCTCCAAGATGACTTTTCTAACTGTCGTTACCATGCTGCCATGATGACCATATTCCTAGAACCTAGGCAAGCATGTCAAAACGTTTCCCAACGTCTGCATGGTAACCACTTCATACTTCGCCCCGTTCCCCACTATCTTCAAAGCATTAAATGGCCTATGTCGAAACTGAGGAAGCAGAAGATTACCCTGAATTCGAAGAGGTCGAAATTGATCTCGCTGAATTGAAACAGGCTCCCCCTTACTCTTGTAAATTACTAGTTCCCATAAAAGGGAAAGAAATTATTGAAAATGAGAAGAGTGACAAGTTCCCAAAGAAGGTTTATACCTTCGACGTAACAAAATGTGATGAAATTTTTGATTTGCTTGTCAAAGATGGCCAACTAATAGTTCCATCAAATGTCAAATTACCACCTTTAGATCAAAGAAAGAAAAGAGGGTTTTGTAAGTATCACGGTTTCTTAGGACATAAAACCTCACAATGTTTTCTTTTCAGGGATCTGATTCTAAATGCAATCAAGGATGGTAGATTAAGGTTCGCTGACAAGCCAAAGATGAAAGTGGATGATGACCCTTTGGATGTTGCTGACACCAATTACTCTGAACCTGCATACATTGGAGAGATAAATATGGTTGGAGTAAATGAAGGTGACACTCCATCAGAAGAGGAAAACACTGAAGATGAAAACTATGTGTTAGTTGAAGTCGAAAAGGAAGTTACTGAGGACTTCCATAAAGAACAAGAAGCTTTGATCGAAGCAGTTCCTTTGGTTGCTTCGAAAGAGATCCAGGCTACTGAAGGCCAGGAGAACCAAGAACAAAATTCGACACAAGCTACTGAACGCTTGAGGCGAAAGTTGGAGAAAGTACAGATCACACTGCCAGTTCTTCCTCATAAGGGAATATGGGATACCTTGGGAGAGCCCAGCAGGAAGTTCGATTACATGGTGAAGTATTCCTCCCCAGAAAGCTCAAAGACCCCAATTGAAGACATCAAACCTACAGGATGGGGAGATACTGATATCAAAGGAGAAGATGTGGATGTTAACATGGTAAATATGGAGCAACCTTGTTCCGAAATGAAGGAAATGGAAAGGTACTTAAAGAAAGAAAAACAAAAGATGGAAGACAGTTATGCTAGGGATGCCAGTATCAAAGACTACCTTATGCTATGCCACAAAGAGAATGCTGCAATGATGTTATGTCCCAGATGTAGCATCATTTGTAATCAGAGAATTGCTGCAGACTTTGAAAAAAGATAAAGGGCACGAACAGGCGTCAACTGGCGCCAGGATAACCAGTTGTTCAGATGCTACCCTAAGGCTGGAGAAAGTCTTATGGGGTTCTTAGTTCGTTGTCACAAGGGGGCAACCAAATGCCTAGTGTGTCCAAGATGTTCTGCAGTATATGATAAGAAAGTGGATGAAACCTTCGAAACAGTCCCTTTCACCCCATGTTGGAACCACATAGAAACTTATCAAATGGGCCAACATTTCGAGAACAACTACACCCAACGGAGGCCTGGCAGCCCTTATCCTAGAGGCGCTCGAAGGGTAACATTCAAAGTTCCTGCTGATGAACCAACGGACAAGTGGCTACAAGTTAGAGCTGACAAGGGGAGAGACAAGTGGAGGAATAATGAACAAAATACACGCCATGCCATGACGTACAGAAGACAGTTCAATATGGCGAAAAGGGAAGAAGTAAGGTTGGAAAATTACAAGGGAAAGAACCCTATGTCAAGGTCACAATGGCGCAGGCAACAAAGAGTTCGAAAAGCTGAGAGAGAAGCTATGTTAGACAAAGGAGTGGCTTCGAGCAAGGACAAAGAGGAATCAAGTACCAACAAACCTGCACCAAATAATCAACCTGGGGGCAAACCTCCAGTTAGCAGGAAACTTTTCTCTGAAACAAAGCAAAACGAATCAAAGGAATATACGCCAGGTCCAGAGCAGAATGAGGATATGCTGACTGACAATTTCAAATCAGAAGGGGAATCTTCACTCAACATCAACTGCAATGTAGAATATGTGTTGCCTTGCGAATTTGGGCAAGAGACTGAAGTCGGAGAGCACGAGGAGGATGATGCAATAGACCTGACGAAACATAGGCCAGTATGCTATTATGTGATGGATAATGGGGTTGTCGAAGAGCAGAATGCCTTCTTCGAATACCCAGAACCAGCCATGTAAAATCACCTAAAGCCATTGTTCATTCGAGCAAAAGTTGGTACACATGGCGTAAACAAAGTCCTGGTGGATGGAGGCGCTGTAGTGAACTTGATGCCTCATTTCATGTTGAAGAAGTTAGGGATACAAGATGTTGACATAAAACCACATAATATGGTACTGTCGAACTATGAAGGTAAAGTAGGCCACACATTAGGGGTGATCCAAGTGGATTTGACAGTAGGATCAAGCTGCAGACCCACTATGTTCATGGTAATCGAAGCTAAAGCCAACTACAATTTGCTGCTGGGCAGAGAATGGATCCATGGCGTTGGAGCAGTCCCCTCTTCGATGCATCAGAGGTTAGTACTATGGAGAGAGGATGGCATTGTTGAAAACATCGAAGCTGATCAAAGCTATTTCATGACGGCAGTCAACCTAGTTAATAAGAGAAACTATGACAAACACTTAGCCAAAATTGCTCCTTGTACCCCTAACGACGAGATCAATGAGACCAGGAATGCGCATTATTACATGACCCTTTGCCATGATGGAATGTATTGGGATCGAAGGATAATCAAGGGATATGGAGAAGTCGAAGGTGCCACACAAAGACGGCCAGCAGGCTGGGAATTCGACAGTCCTGCTCATGATTGAGTCCTCTTTCTTCAAAAAGATTTCGGCCTACATGGCTAAGAACGAATGGAAGGCGGCCTTAGAAGCTGAAGTAGATAGTATGGCTGCAGAAGTAAACAAAACAGGTGGGGATGGCTCAAAAGGCTCACCCTTTGAAGAACAAGAAATAGTTGATGTAGATCAAAGGCTAGATGCCATTTATGATAAAGAACCTTTAGGCTTCGAAAAGGACCCCACAGACTCTGGTGCTAAGATGTTAGCGCAGGATCCACTAGAAGAGGTAAACTTGGGAGATGAAAACACAAAAAGAATAACTTACGTGTGGGACTATGATGAATTCGAGCCTCAAGCAGAAAGTGATCGAAGTGCTTAGAAAAAACAAAGATTGTTTCGTGTGGGACTATGATGAAATGCCTGGTTTGAAGAGGAAGTTAGTGGAACACAAACTTCCAATCAAGGATGGAAAGAAGCCCATCAAGCATACCCCTAGAAGGTTCGCACCAGCAGTTCTCACGAAGATTAATGTTGAAATTGAAAGGTTGTTACGTTGAAAATTCATCAGGACCACAAGGTATGTCGAATGGTTAGCAAATATAGTACCTGCTATTAAGAAGAATGGATCTCTGAGAATTTGCATAGATTTTAGAGATTTAAATACTACTACCCCCAAAGATGAGTATTCCATGCCTGTGGCAGAAATGTTAATAGATTCAGCTGCAGGATTTGAATATTTAAGTATGTTAGATGGATACTCTGGGTACAACCAGATCTTTATTGCTGAAGAAGATGTTGCTAAGACATCATTTCGTTGTCCAGGAGCCTTAGGAACCTACGAATGGGTGGTAATGCCTTTTGGTTTAAAAAACGCTGGAGCAACTTATCAAAGGGCAATGAATTCGATTTTTCATGATTTCATTGAGACTTTTATGCAGGTGTACATTGATGATATAGTCATCAAATCAGTATCTGCAGAAACTCATTTACATCATTTGAGCCAATCATTCGAAAGAATGAGAAAACATGGCTTAAAAATGAACCCCCTTAAGTGTGCATTTTTCGTGCAGGCTGGAGATTTCCTTGGTTTTGTGGTTCATAAGAAAGGCATGGAAATCAACCAAAACAAGACCAAAGCCATTGTAGAAACGAAAGCACCTACGTCAAAAAAGGAGTTGCAATCTTTGCTAGGTAAAATTAACTTTTTAAGAAGGTTCATTTCGAATTTAAGTGGAAGAACCCAGGCTTTCTCTCCGTTACTTCGTTTGAAGCAAGGACAAGCTTTCGAATGGAACGAAGCACATCAGGAGGCGTTTGACAATATAAAAAGATATCTCACTCAGCCTCCTATCTTGTCTCCACCTTCGTGGGGGAAAACCCATGAGATTTTACATATCCGCCTCTGAAGTTACCATAGGTAGTATGTTAGCACAAGAAGATAGCAATGGCATCGAAAGAGCCGTGTACTATTTAAGTAGGGTGTTGAATGATGCAGAAACCAGATATAGAAACATAGAAAAGCTATGTCTCTGTTTGTATTTCTCTTGTATGAAACTCAAATACTATATAAAGCATGTTGATGTTTATGTTTCATCTCATTTCGATGTTATCAAACACATGCTTTCGAAACCAATAATGCATAGCAGAATTGGTAAATGGGCTTTGGCCTTGATAGAGTATTCTTTGACTTTCATGCCTTTAAGAGCTGTGAAAGGTCAAATAATTTATGATTTCATTGTTGATCATTCATTGATCGAAGAGACTGTCATGGGTTACGTTGAAATGCAACCTTGGAAATTATACTTTGATGGTTCGACCCATAAGGATGGTAGCGGTGTTGGAGTTCTTATAATTTCTCCTGAAGGAATTCCAACAAAATTCAAGTATAAGTTAGATGGTCCTCGTTGCTCGAACAACAAAGCTGAGTACGAAGCGCTTATCGTTGGACTTGAAGCTTTGTTGGAATTGGGGGCAACTAGAGTCGAAATTAGAGGAGACTCGGAGCTAGTGGTCAAGCAAATAACAAAGGAATAAAAATGCATAAAGGACAATTTAATTACGTATTTCGTCATAGTTAATAGGCAAATGACCTAGCACAATTGGCTTCAGGGTATAAAGTTTCCAACAAAGAATTTGAAGATTTGGTTGAATTAAGAGGAAGGGTTATGGCTACTAGACTCATACCATCAGATTTAGAAAATATAAAGTTAGGTTGTGCTGACAAACATGAATTCGGAGTATTTGCCATAGACACTTTGTCAGATGCAGATTGGCGAAGTCCAATAGTGAGTTATTTAAAAAACCCAACATTGAATGTTGATAGGAAGATTAAATACAGAGCTTTATCATACGTCCTCATGGGAAATGAATTGTTCAAGAAGACACAAGAAGGCGTATTACTGAAGTGCCTAGGGGAAGGTGAGGCATACTTAGCATTATCAGAGGTCCACAATGGGGCATGTGGGGCACACCAAGCAGGCCATAAAATGAAATGGTTGTTATTCTGATATGGCATGTATTGGCCCAGCATGCTCAAAGATTGTATAGATTTTGCTAAAGGGTGTGAAGAATGCCAGAAACACGCATGAATTCATCATGCTCCTGCAAGTGAGTTACATTCGATAATTAAACCATGGCCCTTTAGAGGATGGGCATTAGATTTAATAGGAGAGATCAATCCTACTTCGTCTAAAGGACAGAAATATATCTTAGTAGGAATTGATTATTTTACCAAGTGGATCGAAGCAATACCATTAATAGTTGCTGATCAAGAGGATATTATTGGGTTCATACAGAAACAAATAATTTATAGGTTCGGATTACCAGAGAGTATAACCACAGACCAAGGTTTTGTGTTTACTGGTAGAAAGATGCAGGAATTTGCTCAAGAGATGGGTTTTAAATTATTAACATCAACACCATATTATGCTCAAGCAAATGGTCAGGTCGAAGCAGCAAACAAAGTGATAATAGGGTTAATTAAAAAAAATGTTGGTAAGAAGCCAAAGAATTGGCATAAGACTTTGGACCAAATACTCTGGGCTTGTAGAACATCTCCTAAAGAAGCTACTAACACCACACCTTTCCAACTAACATTTGGCCATGATGTTGTTTTACCAATGGAAATTCATCTGCAATCAGTTCGAATTCAAAGGCAAAATGAGATCCCATCTGCATATTATTGGGAGATGATGATGAATGAGTTAGTTGAGTTAGACGAAGTTAGATTGCATGCATTGGAAATCCTAATGAGGCAAAAGGAAAGGGTAGCCAGGGCATACAACAAAAGGGTGAAAGGTAAAACATTCACTGTTAATGACTTAGTCTGGAAAGTCATATTGCCCATGGACAAGAAGAATAAAGAATTAGGTAAATGGTCACCTCATTGGGAAGGACCCTTTCGAATACTAAGGAGGTTCTCAAACAATGCATATGAAATCGAAGAGTTAACTGATAACAAACGAATCTTACAGGTTAACGGAAAATATTTGAAAACATATAGACCTCCCCTGCAGGAGATTCGAATAATAGCAACATATTCGAAATATTATGAGGAGACGGTAAAATGGTGCCATATGTTGCCAAAATGGCATTGTTCAAATATTACAAAACCAAGTGTCAAATTAATTCAAATAAGTAAATATTTAAAAATAAACGTTGTTTCTCAATCTTGCGAAGGTGCTTCTAAAGGACTCAAGTCTTTGCTGGGTGTAACGTCTCACTCCTTCCAGAGTAGTTACTTCCCCTTTGATACACTCTGCTGCTTCTGTTTCAGAAAGGCCCCTGTTAAGAAGTTCTTCGAATTGGTTACTAACGGTGTCGGTTTCGTAAGCCAATTGCTGTTGCTGAGCTTCTTTGACCTTTTGCTGGAGCTCTTGAATTTGTCCTTCCCAAAAGAGAATAGACCGCACTCGAACTTCATAGTCAGCCTTCGCCTATTTTAAACGCGTTGCTTGGTCTTCAGCCTCTTTAGAAAGTTTCGAAGCGCGCTCATAAGCAGCATCCATGGCGTCTCATTTCTCTTGAACTTTAGCAGCCGCTAATTCATCTGGTAGAAGACATCCAGTCACATCATCCAATAATACTTGGAGGTCGAACAGTATAGTGCTGACTGGCAAGGAGCAAGTTGCGGAGTTAACTTGAGTAAGAATTTCCTTCATGGTATAGCAAGCAGTACTATCCTTTTTAAGAACTTCAAATAGGTCTACATCAAGGATTGTTTTCCTGAATTTGTTAAGGAGTGTAGCTCTAGCATCTGGGGACAATGTGTTTTCAGTTGAACTAGTGCCAACCCTAGTAAGAGGGATGTCCTTTTGGGCCAATTTAATTTTCATGTACCCAATTGGGTCATTGTGTTTTAGGAGAGCTAGTTCCTCTTCAGTCAGTCGAAGTTGGGAAGTTGGGGAAAGTTCCTTGTTCAAAGGAGTCACGTCCATTTTAACATCCATAGGTTCTTTAGTCTTACCACCATTATCTTCATCCTTGCCTTGCTCATCGCTTTCTCCTTCGTCGCAAGGATCCACCACATCGATAGTATTGGACTCGTTGCTAATAACATCAGATTTCGTTTTATCAGCCGAACCACTTTGGGTTTCGTCTTCACCAGATCCTTCTTCTACAGTTTCTTCACTCTCTTGAGGAGAATCAGTCTTGTCCTTTTTAGCATGAGTGATTGTTGGACTCTCTTGAAGAGTTCCAAGAGGAGATTTCAGAAGGGAAGTTTCTGGTGAATTTTCTTTAGACTTGTTGGGTGATTTTTCGTTTGCATCCTTCAAAGGAGGTGAGGTGCCTTGATCATCGTGTGCCTCCGAAGTCCCAGTCAGGGCCACCATGTTGGAAGATCCTTTGTTTTGCACGAAGTTGCTGGAGTCCCCATGGAAAGAGGAATTGATTGGAGAATTGGTCCCGGTTACAGGTGTTGAAGCAGTAGGATTCATGTTCGAGGTATCCTGCATTGAACAAAGAAAAGTTAAGAATATAGTATGAATAACTATCTTTGTTATGAATTCGAATTTAATTACCTGTGGATTATCAGAAGAAATGTTACTGTCAATATGTTCCAATATTACATTGGAGGTCGAAGGTGGAATTTTGGATGTTGTTGAGGGAGCAACGTCCGTGGAATCAGGTCCAGGGACGTTAGTAGGCTCAGGGCCTTTGGAGTTTTCTTTCTTTTTCTTCTTCTTAGAAGCTGTTGGAGAATTTTCACCAGTTCTGAGGTTCTTTTCAGTAGGGCCTTGTTTCCTTTTCTTAGGAGTAGTTGGTGGAAGTTTGCTAGTCTGAAAAAGTTTAAACATAAGTTAGATCTAAATCATAAACCTCAGTTTATTCGAAACAACTGGGTTAGTTGATTACCTTTGGAATTGAGATGTCTGCTGCTGTCGGTGTTGTTGTTGTAGTCGTTGTTGTTGTTGTTGGTATTGTTGGAGTTGCATCATCGCTAACTTCAATAGCTTGTTGAGAAGTGTTCCCTTCCTTGGGCTTCGAAGTAACGTTCTTTATCCTAGTGGCTGAAAAGTGAAACAATTAAGGTAAAATGTTAAGGATAAGGGAATTAGGATACAATTGGAATTTTCCCAAGCATTCACACTTGTGCCTTGATTAGATGTAATCGAAATGGCAGGAAGGTCATAGCGAAGATGTCCTGGGAAATTATGAAGCCAGTAAAGAGCCCATGTCACAGTCTCAGATGGCTTTAGTTTCTTTTGAGACTGGTATTTGAACATTTCTTTGCAAGTGAACCACCAAGGGTATGGAGGAAACCAAGCCAGATCCAGTTCGGAGGTAGGCAACCTTGGAAATTTAGGTGGATGCATTTCGAGTGACAACCTATACCTATCCTCAGGTGACAACCCTGAAGGAAGTTTGAGCTTAGAAATTTTTTCTTTAAATTTTTCCTTCAAGGTCTCGGCCGCTTGATGTACAGTGGTTCCCAAGTGTGTGGGATCATAAGTGGTTTCGAAATAATTTTGAAAAGCCCTAATTTCTTTGACATGAGTAAACATACCTTTCTTGGAGTGTACTTGCACATTGAACGTGCCAATTAGCTTTTGTTGAATGGTGAGTGTGTCAAACATATATGTCTGGTAGAACTTAGTCCACCATTCAAGAAATCCTTTTGCTGTGAAGTATGTTGGCTCGAAAGGTAAAAGCTCAAACTGAGCAAAATCTTGATATTGCTCCTATTGCAGTTTGGCCTCTCTTGCTTTGAACGTTTTGCCTGAGGTTATGGCACTTTGTGTTTGGAACAAAGGTTCAGGAATTAGTTGGCACAGGCCAAATTGTCGAGAAACGAAGTTGGGTTGATAAGCCAAGAGGAAAATCTGATTCTTTGTTGGAGTAATTCTTGAGGAAATTAGCCTAGGGAGAAGAAACGCTTTCCAAATGTCATGCATCTCTTTGCTCTTGGCAGCTTCTGAGAGAGGCATTGTGAACCATGATGGTCCACAAGTCCTTTGAGAAAAAGGTGCCATGGACTCTTCGAACTTGTGTCTTTTTGAGAAGATCATGATGTATTTAGAAAATTGGACTTTGAAATCATCCTTGTCATCATTTGGAGTGAGTTTTTGAAGCCTTGTGCCTTCGATGCTCCTATCAGCTATTTCTGGATCTTGTTCGATGATAGTATCAGCAGTTGATAAAGAAGATTCGAACATGGCATTAAGCCATAGCTAAAGCAACCAAAAGGGTCCAGCCAGAAGAATGTTCTTTGGAGCATGGGATTTTAAACTAGAAACTGCTGACCTTAAGCTCTCATAAAGATCGACAAGTAACAGTTCACTCAGGCAGACTTTCCTATTTTCATGGAAATCCCTGGCTAGGGGAATGAACCTACTCGCCACTTGCAAGGATCTGCTGCAAAACACATATCGTGATAGCCACAAGGTAAGGAAAGCGATGTGTTCTACGTCTGAGACATCATCCCCTTCAGTATGATAATGACTGATGAATTTTGAAAAGCTGGCTAGTTTGACATCGAAGTCAATGATGATAGAATGTTCTTCGTTGTCAGGAATATAAGTTTCCCCCACTGGTGAAAGACCAGTGATGGCAGCTATATCAAAGAAGGTGGGTGTTATCATTCCGCCCGAAAGATGGAAAGTGTTATAAGTGTTGTCCCAGAAGTACAATGAAGCAAATAACAATGGGTGACTGTAAGTAAAGCCTGGTTTCGACAGTTTGATTAAATTATAAATTCCTAATTCTTCCCATTGCTGGGATTTTTTGGATTCTACCTTAGTGAACCAGTTTTGATATGCTACATCTGAAGTGGGGCAGGATCGAAATGGTTTGAAATTGCTTTTGATGTAATCTAAAATAAAAGGATCTTTTGGAGGTGATACTGGAGTTTCAGTCGTTTTCGAATCAGATGATTTGCTTAGGTCTTCAGTTCCTGCCTTAGGGGCATCCAGCTTGTTGAATAAGGGTTTGAATTTATAGCAAACGGGAAAAAATTTCCTAGTATCTTTCAGAATTTCAAAAACAGTTAAAGGACCCATTAGGGCAAACCTTTTTCCAGATACAATGGTAGGGATTAATACCTGAGAAGCATACAACATTTCTTTCTCTTTGGATATCACTTGAGGATTGAGCATAGATTGATTCTGATAAATACTCACTTTTCTTTCCATGACGGTTTCCGTGTTGTTGTTCTTGTTCTTCCTCTTGGATAATTTCTTCAATTGTGATGATGTTGATGAAGACATTGTCAAAATTGCTGGGAGTTTTTAGGGTTTAGTGAAAAAGGAGGGGGGTTTCAGAATTTTGGAGAAAAAGAAGAAAAGACTAACCTGATGAGTTTTATAGAGTGAGTGTAAACACCCACTAAAAAGACTTGGGGTACGTGGAAGTCGTTGGTTGGATTCAGAGAGAGGTGGCGTAAGATCTAGTGTTGGTAATGAGTGTGATTAATAGTAATCATTATTTTAAAACCGCACCATACTGTGGTAACTGGTCCAAGACGGTTAGGTACTCAAAAAGGCGTCCTGATTGATGTGGGTAAAGTCATGTAAAGTAAATGTCATGATTCTTCAAAAGACGTATCAAAATCTTGTGAATCTATTTAAAATAAGTATTTCTCAAAGGGTTCGAAATACATATTTTAAAGGGGCATTTTGTTGGCTGAAGATTTTGATATTATGATTCGAAATAAGACGATTGGGCTTTGTTTGAATAAAGCAAGTTTGATGATTTGGAATGGAAGAGACTGTTTGTTTCGAATGGAAATATTAAAGTTCAAGGTTTCGAATGATAGTTGTGGAGTGTAAGTCTAAAGCCTTGTTCGAAATAATGATAAGACTATATTTGTGAGGGTTGTTTTCGAAACGAATTCAAAATGAAGGTACCAAGGCGCTTGAAATTCAAACGTGAGCGGGATATTGGAAATTCAAAATACATAAGCATTAGAACGTTCGAGGACGCGTGGAGGCTAGAGGGAAGTAATGCTCTGCATGCTTCGAACGTGGAAGATTCTGATAACAAGACCGTTATGGTCGAAGTAGTATAAATAGAGGTCTTAGTGTTAGGATTTCAGTGTGTCATATCTGTTGTACAAATTCAGTAAACATTCAAAATACCGCATGGATAGGGAAACGAATGCTCGAAAGATGTACGTATGATAACACCAACATTTACAATTCAATGAAAACTCTTTACATTTTCCAGTTTTGTCTTTCACTTCCATTTCATTTGTGCTTCAAACAATTTTACATTTATACCTTTACATTAAAGCCTTTACATTCGAAGTCATTTATTTCTTTCTGCATTTAAACACTTTTTTTTTTTATGTTCGAATCCTCTAAACATTCAGTAACTTTTACATTCACTTACTTAATCCTGCCATTTGCCCAATCTTAAGTATTTTTACTTTTCTAAAGAACATTCCTGATATCATATAGAAATTGTCCTTCGAATCATTCAGTATAGTAAACGAAGTGGATTGGATATCTTTGAAACACTTTAATTAGAAGTCCTAAGTAGGAATACCAATTTTATAATTAGACTTAACCAAACAACTATGTTCCATAGGATCAATCTAGTCGATCCTGCAAGTTATTAGAGAAATTGAATAACAGTAATTAAGTTTATTCGATAGTTTGGAAGACTAGCGGTTGTTCACCAGAAATTACTGTGAACACCAGGCCAACGTAAATGGGCTTCTGAAAATGCTGATCTCACCCTCCAATTTGGGCCTGAACCCCCTTGGGTTATTTTTTTTCCTCTTTGTATTTTCATTTTATTTATTTTGTTTTAATTATTTTTTTTATTATTTAATTAACCAATTAAGTTTTTTCTCATAAAATCAAAAACACAAAAATATATTTTTATTTATTAAAATTCAATTCATGACTTTATTTTTGTAAATAAATTAATTTAATTGATTTAGCTTTAATTAGGTATAATTTCAATATTTTCGCAATAATTAAAATTAATGTAGAATATTAGGTTTTACTAACTTTGACCAAATTTATTTTATTTCTTTAAATACTCAAAAATCCAAAAATACTTTTTTTTAATTAATTAATTAACTTATTTAATAATTAATTTAGATTTAATTCCATTTAATTCAAAAATAAACCAAAAAATGTTTTCTTTTCAAAAAGGGTCAAAACCCTAAAAAATGCATTCGATTTAATTTTCCCGCACGCGATCCATTTATCATATTATTGTACTTTCTTCCGGAATGTAATAGCTTTAAATAGGACTTTAAATTATTTTATCGCTTTCTTTTTATTTTCCGCATTTTAATTTCAAGGGTTGTTTTTGGCGATGTAAATACCCGACGCCTTGTAATAGTTTAGATTTAATTTTCGCGATTTAAATTCTGCAACTATACACTGTTAGATGTTTGATAATAGGGAATGCATGACAAGATCGAATGTATGAACTTAAAATAAACATAGCTCACCCATGACATGCACAAAGATAAATTAACCGAAATAACACACTCGCACATGCGCACTCTTAGGGTACACCTCACTTGGTTTCCTTCGAAAGTGGTCATTGGGTATACGAAGTTTTAGAGGTCGTCCTCTTGTCCAAAGATCATAGTTGCCTCAGAAAAATGATCTAAGACATTAGGGTTACCGCTAAGGCGTCCTATCATTGCTTTAGTTATCACACGTCCCTTAATCGAATTGACCCTTAAAACTCCAACGACGACGCTACCTACTCATCAATAGTGGGATAGAATTTTCTAAAGGACATTTGCACAGATTAATTCCTTTTTCGAGTAGGTAGATGGTTCTTAAGTACTCGCTCCTTTCAAAACAAAATAAAACTTTTCGCACTTACACTCTCTTCAAACAAAAACTTCTTTCAAACCCACAAACACAAAGAAAAGCAAAATTTTGAAAACACTTCGAGCAAGTACCTAAGAGCCCGTGGATAACCACGGATAGAAAGGGTGCTAACACCTTCCCTTTCTAAAATCTACCTCCCGAACCCGAGAAACATCTCAAAAAAGGAATTTGTCTGTGCTTTTTTCCTTTCCTTGTTGGATAAAATAAAAGACGGCGGAGACTCTTGCTTACCGCGACATTTTGCGAAAACAAACACAAAACGCGAACCAACATTCCAAAAAATGTCAATTCTCTTCCCACCGTATCACACTGAGGATTTGTCTGAAGATGTTATTGGGTTTGCAGCTACAAAACCCACCTACACCACCTTTATCAACCACTTCCACGATAAAGCCTCCAGTACTGTGTCGGAGGTGGAGCATATAGCCTTTTTGGCTATGTGGTTATCCTGTTTCGTTTTTTGCACTAAGTCACTTCAGGTGACTAAGAAAATGCTCACGCTTGCGACGCAACTTCACCATGGTTATCCCCTTTGTCTGGCCGAATTGATTTTGGCCAATCTATATGAGTCCATCAGTAATGGTGTGACCCAACTCAAGGTTATAGGGGACAGGGGGAGCCTGCTTCTTTCTGGCCCTTTTTGGCTTCTCCATCTTTGGCTCAATGCCACCTTCGAACAGGAGGGTCGAAGGTACCAAGCTTGCGCTGCTGACTCCTACTGATGAAGGCCAGCAGTTTCAGAAGGCTTTCACAAGCTTTATGATGATGTTTGCGGAGCGCAAACATTTTGTTTTGACCATGGCTCCTTTTTCCAGTCGAAAAGTTGGTCCAGAATGGTTCACCAGACCATTTCCTTCGACTGAGGAGGAAGACTTGAATGATGAATATGTGGGCATGTGGGAATCGTTTATTTTCCCTAGAATCATACCATTGAGATTCAAGAGCTCCAAAAATCAATTAAGCTTTATCGCTTATCAACCAAACCTTGTCTCTCGACAATTTGGTATTGTTCAGTCACTTCCCTCACCCATTTATACTCGAGAGAAGCTGGTATTATTTTACAACGCAGACTACTCAGAAGATGCTGCTACCAAGCATATTGGTAGGTACACCGGTCGAACTGTACTAACCATGTTCGATTTTAACCTCAATTTTTTGAGTTCTGGTAATTTTGAGGGGTGGTGGAAACAATATTTTGATGAAGAGTTCTTCAATGAGAAGGACTTCGCCCACCACCTTCGTGAGGCGTTTAAGCTGGTTCTCGACAGGATCAAGAAAGGTATTAGTTCTTTTCTTTCTCTTCGCTTCAGATTTATCATTCGACACGCGATTAACTTTAGTTTTCTTGTTTTTTTTTTGTAGCTATCTAGAGAACCACTTCGAAGAAGGCTGCTGAGAGCACAAAAGGGGGAGATTCTACTGTCAACCCCTCTCCCAAGGTATTCACTTTCTTCCATACCCTTATTTTCTATGGTTGTCTGACATGGGTACTGATTCCTTTGGCTTGTCTTTCTGGGTATTCAGAAAACTACCCCCAAAAAATGGAAGGTCCAAGAGATCGAAATCTCTAGTGACGAAGAAGAGGAGTCTCCTCCTGTTCCTCTGAGGAGACGAAGGTTAAAGAAACCATTTCCTGCCATTGAGTCTCGTCCCAAAATTGGGATTAAGACTACAGCTGCGAGGCCTCCTCCTGTAGTTATCAAAGAGCCTACTGAACAGGAAGTAATTTCCAGGCTAAACAACCCTAGCGAGAGTGATAACTCCAGTCCCAGTGCTGAAATCCCAGTCCAGGTATTTGCTTCGACAGACCATCATTTACTTCTCGACTCCCATTTATGAGAATTCTAAAAGAAACAAACTTCCTTTATTTTCCAGGACACTGCTGGCACTTCCAATCAAGTCCCTACTCCTATCGAAGGCTCTGTTACCCTATTGAATAGTGAAGGAGAGCCTACTTATATGCCTTCTTCAGCGAAAGGCTCTTTCATGTGTTCAGCTGATGAAGTGAATCAAACGTCTGAACCTCAGTATGAAACTATAAAGGAAGCCAATGAAAAAGGCCCTGTAGGAAATCATGAAGAGACTAGGGCTCTGTTGGTTGACGTGCAAGAGACTGAAGAGGAAAGGATCCCTAATGATGAGACTGTGATAGCGAGGGAGAATGAAGGGGTCCCAGAAGCTGATGGCGAAGAAGGTTCTGCTAAAGGAAACCAGAATCCTACAGGCACTGAGGCAATTTCAGAGCAGGTGGCTAACGTGGTTGTTGCTATCAACGAGAGTGTCCCTTCGACAAGATCTAGAACTAAGGAGGATTTGGCTTTGCTGAAATAGCAAAATCCTTTAGGCTATTTGACTGCAATTCTAGAAGGTCGAGAAAGTTCCTCTGATCATAGTGCCTCAACTGCGTCTGGAAGATCTACTTCGACTTCTCCTCTCAATAAGGCCCTTCGGAAAGTTAAGGCACAAATCTTCAAAAGAGATTTAATGTTGACCTTGGAGGGGGAACCCGCGACTCCATCTTTTCTGAAGACTACTCTGAGGGTTGTCGATCTCCTCATTGCTTCTCCGGATGTGGCCAGCGTTATCTTGGATTTAATCTCCATTATTTACCAAGTATTAACGGATTATAACCGTCAAAGGACTCTTAATCGTGAGATTGAAGAAGCCAATGGTCAAGTAGTTGCTGCCTGGCATGCTGCTACCGAATCAACTTCTAAGGTAAAGGATTTATTGAAGGCCCAAGAGGCTAGACAAAAAGAGGTCGAAGAGATAGATCGAGACACTGCTCAACTGAGGGTACAGATTGCAGAGTTGGAAGCTAAAATTGTTGCTAATGATAAAAAGAAGGGGGAACTCCTCGCTGTTAACACTGAATTAGAGAGCCAAGAGGAATTAGCTAAAGGCTTAAGACACACTGATCAAGTCCAATCTCTTGATGCTAAGCTTGAGACCCTTCATCCATCGAAGGCTTTATGTGATCGACGCCTAGAATTACAAAGAATTAAGTATCTTCAGATTAAGGCTAATCTCCCTTTTTGAATCTTGTTTCTTTCATTTATGTAATCACTTGTTGTAATGATTTCAAAGCCATTTTGGCTATTTTAATGAAAATTTAAGTTTCCATTTTGGCATTTTCTATTCAACAGTGACTATATATTACTTATTTTTACCTCTTGAAGCATAGGTCTATACGCTTTTAGGTATTTACCATTCACCTTTAAAAGTCTTTGATCTTCGCTTAACTCTTCAATCTCATAGGCTCCACCAGAGAAGGCCTGGATAATCCTGAAAGGTCCCTCCCACTTAGGAGACCATTTTCCCAAATTTCTATCTTTTCGATCCATCGGAAGAATTACTTTCCAAACTAGATCCTCAGGCTGAAATGTCTTAGATTTCACTCCGCGATTATAGGATTTCTGAACTCGCTTCTTCTGCAGTCTCAAAAGATCCAGAGTTTCAACCTTTCTTCGTCTAAGTCAACTAGTTCGTCTAACATCATATTCCAATAGACCTCAGAAGGGATATCATGATGTATCTGAATCCTTGTCGCCTGCAGGTGGATTTCCAATGGCAAAACTGCATCATGACCATAGGTTAGACGAAATGGTGCTGTTCCCGTGGCTTCTTTTGGACAAGTTCGACATGCCCATAGAACTTGATCTAGCGTCTTGTTCCAGTTTCTGGGTTTCTTTCCCACATGTTTCTTTATTAAACTTATCACTACTTTATTTGCTGCTTCGACCTGGCCATTAGCTTGTGCATAATAAGGTATAGATGTTAACAATTTAAACCCCATTTCCGCAGCAAAGTCTTACATCTTTCGACCAGTAAAGACTGACCCTTGGTCTATAGTTATTGTTTCGGGAATTCCAAATCTATATATGATGTACTTTTGAATGAATTCAATGACATTCTCTTGGTCTACATTGACTAAAGGGATTGCTTCAATCCACTTAGTAAAATAATCAATTCCCACCAATATATACTTCTGGCTTTTAGAAGATGCTGGTCGAATTTCTCCAATAAGATCTAAAGCCCATCCTCTAAAAGGCCAAGGCTTCACAATCGAGTGAAGTTCGCTTGCAGGCACATGCTGAATACCTGTATGTATTTGACATTCTTGGCATCCTTTTGCAAACTCAACACAATCTTTTAACATAATGGGCCAATATAATCCTTGTCGAAACAATAACCATTTCATCTTTTGACCTACTTGGTGTGCTCCACATGCCCCGACGTGTGTGGTGGAAAGCGCTATGTATGCTTCTGTTTCACTTAGGCATTTTAGGAGCACACCTTCAGGTGTTTTCTTGAATAATTCATTTCCCATCAACACATAACTCAGTGCTCTATACTTTATTTTTCGTTCTGTCGAAGCCGTTGGATTTTGTAAATAATCCACTACAGGCTTTCTCCAATCTTGCTCTGTTAGATTGTCTATAAATGAAATTTCAAAATTTTCGTGATCAGTGCATCCCAACATTGTGGTCCTTAAATACAATGGAGATAACTTAGTGGAAGTTACTCTCCCTCTAACTTCGATTTCTTGTTGTAGCCTGTCTTTCGACACCTTATACCCGGAGGCAATTTGCGCTAAGTCGTTAGCTACTTGATTTTCCAATCTGGGTATATGTCGAATGTTAACTACTTCGAAGTTCTTCAACAACCGTATGGATATTACGAAATACATGATAAGATTTTCTTTTATGCATTTGTATTCTTTCGTAATTTGTTTTAGGACTAACACTAAGTCTCCCATTATTTCGACCTGAATTGCCCCTAATTCCAACCGGATTTCAAGGCCTACGATTAACGCTTCATATTCAGCCTCATTATTAGAGCAATCCCTCGTCTATATTGTACTTAAATGTTGTTGGAATTTTGTTTGGAGAAATAATGAGGACTCCTACTCCAGTTCCATCTTTATAACTAGAACCATCAAAGTACAATTTCCAAGGTTCGATCTCCAAATAATTCAGTGATCCCTCTTGTATAGAATGGTCGACTATAAAGTCTGCTACCACTTGACCTTTCATAGCCTTGAGAGGCATAAAGGTTAATAAGTACTCAGTTAATGCGAGTGCCCATTTTCCAATTCTACTGTGCAAAATGGGTTTCGACAACATATATTTGAAAACATCAAAATGAGACGAAACATAAACATCAACTGGCTTTATATATTGCTTAAGTTTTGTACATGAAAAATAAAGACATAAACATAGTTTTTCAACCTCGTTATATCTGGTTTCTGCATCGTTTAAAACTCTACTGAGGTAGTATATGGGCATTTCGACACCATGCTCATCCTCTTGAGCTGTCATGCTCCCTAAAGTTTTATCAGACGCAACTATGTACAGTCTCATATTTCTACTTCGACAAGGAGGCACCAAAATAGGTGGTTTGGTGAGGTACTCTTTGATTTTTTCGAAGGCTTCTTGATGTTCTTGCCTCCATTCAAATCCTCCTTTGTTGATTCGAAGTAGTGGCGAAAAGGCTTGCGTTTTCCCACTGAGGTTGGATATAAATCTCCTCAGGAAATTTATCTTCCCAAGTAAGGATTGCAATTCCTTTTTGTTAGTTGGCGCTTTGGCTTGCAAGATAGCTTTGGTCTTGTTTTGGTTTATCTCAATGCTCTTTTTATGGACCACAAAACCTAATAAATCTCCCGCTTTGACACCAAAAGCACATTTTAGAGGATTCATCTTCAGGCCGTAGCGTCTCATCCTCTCGAAGGATTGTCGAAGATGATCCATGTGAGTCTTCCCTGAAACAGATTTGACAACAATATCATCAATATAAATCTGCATGAAAGTGTCAATAAAATCATGGAAGATCGAATTCATGGCTCTCTGGTACGTTGCCCCTGCATTCTTTAGGACAAAGGGCATCACTACCCATTCATAAGTGCCTAAGGCCCCAGGGCAACAAAATGCCGTTTTCGACACATCTTCTTCAGCAATAAAGATTTGATTATATCTAAAGTAGCCATCAAGCATACTCATGTACTCGAAACCAGCGACAGAATCCACAAGCATTTTCGCCACTGGCATTGGATATTCATCTTTGGGTGTTGCAGCATTCAGATCTCTTAAATCGATGCACACCCTTAAGGTACCATTTTTCTTTATAACAGGCACAATATTTGCAATCCATTCGACGTACCTGGTCGTTCAGATGAACTTGCATCTCAGAAGCCTGTCGACTTCCATTTTGATTTTTGATAAAATCTCTGGTGCAAACCGTCTTGGAGTCTGCTTAACGGGCTTCTTTCCAGGATTTATTTGCAACTGCAGTTCTACCAAACTTTTGTCGAGACCAGGCATCTCGTCATAATCCCATGCAAAGAAATCCTTGAACTCTTTTAGTAATTGGATCATTTCGACCCTGAGTCCTGGATCTATTTTTGTGCTTATGTATGTTGGCTTTTTTACAGGACCTTCGCCTAGATTTACCTCTTCTAGAGGATCTTGCACTAACATTTTAACATTGTTCGCCAACGGATCCTTTTCGAAACCCAGAGGTTCATCGTCATAGATGGCGTCTAACCTCTGATCTCGAAGGTCTTTCGTTCCTAATTCGGGAGGCTCTAGGTTGAAATCTTTCCCAGGGCCTGTCTTAGAAAGGACCTGTTCATTGTCTTCGAAGGCCATATATTTAACTTCAGCCTCTAAGGCCGCTATCATTCTACTTTCGGACACATATGCCAAAAATTTTTGCAGAGTTTGTGACTCAGTCATCATCACCAAACTCACTTCCCCAGTCTGTTGGTCGTATATCATCAACTCCTCCAAAGTCGATGTTGGATAAGTCTTCTCTATCCCACTGAAAGCCGTAGTCAGAGTGTAGGTATAGGGAGCAGAAGGCGTAAGGTGTTGGGGTTAAATCAAACTCATGTGGATTACATGGCCCTATATGAGCCAAATTTCTGTCGAAACTATTCTTTCCGACACTGTTGATTTCACCTAAGTAATAACTATGATTTACTTCAATGTTTTCCACGATACCATTGGGGCACCATATCGTGACCCTTTGGTGCATCGAGGATGGAACTGCTCCGATTCCATGTATCCACTCTCGACCTAAGAGCAGATTGTAGTTTGGTTTCGCTGAAATCACCATGAACATGGTGGGTCGGAGGATTGATCCCACTTTGAGGTCTAGTTGTATGACACCCATTGTGGTTCCAATGCCTCCTTCATAATTGGACAAGACCATGTTATTGGTCTTGATGTCCAGCATGAATTGTGGGATGATATTGACGGTCGCCCCACAATCAACCAGAATTTTATTTACAGTTATTTCCACTATCTTTTCTCTAATGAAGAGGGGTTTCAGATGATTCTTCATTGCCTCTGTTGGTGGCTCGAAAAATGTGTTATGTTCTTCTATGAAACCATTGTTAATTACATAGTAACATACTGGCCTGTGTCTAGCCATTTCTTGTTCAACCATTAAGTCAGTTTCCTCAACTTCGACCTGACGATTGTATTCTTTAGGTAACACTGATATGACATTCACCATGATGTCTAAACTGTCACCGGAATCGAAGTTATCTTCATCATTCGACCCACATTCCTCCGTCCAAGGCATAGGATTTCTCTCTAGAGGCTTCCTTTGTTTCCTTTGCACATTGGTGCTAACCTCTGGATGAGGTCCAGCTGCCTCTTTTTCGGCCTTTTGTCGTCTTTGGAATCTTTTCCATTGTGAACGGGACATAGGATTTTTTCCTTTGTAATTGCTCGATATATGGGCCATCTTATTTGACGTAGAATCATGGTACTCCTTTCTGTAATCTAAAGAGGAACCTCTTGGCACGTCGAACACCTGCCATCTCTCTTCATTTGGCCTCTTTCTTCCCATGGTGTTAAGCCAAGTATCTGTAGGTACATTAGTTGGAGGCTGAAAAGTTGGTGGCCTCCTTACCTGACTCATGGATCCTTGTTGATGCCCCCTTCTGGGGTCGAATCTGACTTCTGAACCCATTTTTTGTTGGGCATTGGTACCCTGTTTCGCTTTCACAATTCTCATAGCTTGTATGTGTTCTACGACTTTCTTGTCGAAAATAGAGTTGCATCTAGGGCATAACATTACTTCTGATTTCTTCTTCTGGCACCTATGCAAAAAATCTGCCATATCTTCATTCTCCTTTAGAAATGCTGTTTTATTTACTTCTTCTTGACGAATGGCTTCCTCTGAGGCTTTGGCGCCAGAGACTTCAACCATGTTAACCTGCATGTTGCTTTTGGCAACGAGATTCATTTTCTGCATTTCAGCCTCTAGATTCTCTGTCGAACCTTTTACAGCGGCCAAGTAAGAACCTGTGGTGGTTCTTTTGTTGGAGCTCTCAGCAACTCCTTTGCTTTTGTGTGAGTCTTCAGTAACCCGTTTGTTCAGTTTCAGGCCTTCAGCGGCCTTCTTGTTTGACCCTTGGGTAACTTCCTTTTTCAAATCTAGGCCTTCAGTGGCCTTTCTCACCCCTTCAATAGTTTTTCTGGAGATGTTTCCAGTAAAACTTCCAAAGATGGGTTTAGTAATGAAATCTTTAGAAACTTCCACCATGTGAATGCCAACTGGTTCAGCATAACGTGCCTCCATTTGCAGTGGGTTTGCGTCGATTTTCATTGCTGGCTTATCAGCAAATTTCAGCCTTCCTTCCGTTAGCGCTTGCTGAAAAAGATCTCTGAAAAGGAAACATTGTGACGTTTTATGTCCCAAAAAATTATGGTATTTACAAAAACCTCTTTTCTTTCCTTGGGAGTTTCTTGATTAAATCTTGTACATGGACCACATTTGACTTGATGATTGACACTGTTGAAGTGGCCAATAAATATATCAAGAAGATTGTGCAAAAGATGGTGGTAACCTAAAAGGATTGGTATGAGATGCTGCCTTTTGCTTTGCATGGCTATCATACTTCAGTGCATACTTTGACTGGGGCAACCCAATTCTCACTTGTTTATGGAATGAAAGTAGTCTTACCCGTGGAAGTTGAGATTCCTTCTCTAAGGATTATGAAAGATGTTGAGCTTGACGAAGCTGAGTGGGTACAAAATCAATTGGATCAGTTGAACCTCGTCGACGAGAAAAGACTAGTAGCTGTGTGTCATGGTCATGTATATCAAAAGAATATGAGAAAAGCATTTGACAAAAGGGTGCATCCTCAGAGCTATCAAGCTGGTGACCTTGTTCTGAAAAGAAATTATTTTTCATCAAAGACATCCTAGGGGCAAGTGAACTCCAACATATGAAGGACCATTTGTTGTAAATAAAGTATTCTCTGTGAACCTAGTAGAGATGGGAATTATGGAGAAGATAACCAAACAACCTGAAGAAAAGGCTATGAACGTCAGTCTACCAAGAAAAACTCCAGCAGAAGTTCTGGTTTATTGTCTAAGCTTCTTGTTTACCGTGGTTTTTGGTAAACAACCGCTGATCCTCCAAAAAGGAAAGTTCTTTTTGGTTACTTGCGGGATCGATCAGATTAATCCCAGAACATATGCTAATTTTTTATGTAAGACAAGCAATCAGGAAGAACACACGTTCGACCAGAGAAAGAATACTTGAGATTTTGGAAAAGTAGACAGAAATGTAGAAATGCAGGTAAAGATGCAAGAAAGATAACTTTGCAATATAAGATTAAAGCAATGTAAAAGAATTTCATTAATAAAAAGAGGTGTTTCCAACGTACATTTCTCAGTTTTATCCTTTTTCACACAACGGTTACTTGGACAATATTTGAGTGACTAGTACAATAGGTTGAACACACTTAAAAGCTACACAGGTTTCCTAATTTATACTAAAAACTAAGTAACCATCGAGGAACAACTCTGCGCTAAGATGAAGACAAGTGTCTTTTGCATGTCCTTCGACCTATGGCTTTCAGCCACGTTGCTTCTTCTTAGCCGCTAGCGAAACTGTCTTTCCCTCCAATAATTCAAATTCAAATGTCCCTCATATCATGTGTCAAAGCGAGGGTATTTTCTCTCAGTCGAAGGTCATAAGTCCTCTTCAGTCGAAAACCCTGAAGGTGAGCCCTGGTCGAAGGCTCAAATACAACTTAGATATTTTTTCCTAAGTTATTTCATACATCGAAACATTCTTCTTGGCTTGGTTTATTCCAGTTTTTTGGTCTAAAAGACCAAATATAGTAAGTGTCGAATTTGGGAGCCAACACTTCTAAAATCTATGAAGGAGATGCAAAAGGAACAAGAATCGGTTAAAAACTTTATGGAAAAACAAATTGAGTTCAATAACATGATTAAGGAGTTTATTAGCATGTTTGAACAAAACAACCAAGACAATCCTTTACCTTAAACCTTTATTATGCATGTTAAGATAGGTTGATTAATAAAATCACTTCATCATAGTCTCTTTTCTTGTATTATGATACCTGCTTGTATAATCTTCCATTTTGTAATATGTTGTATTTTGAAATAGGGATTTATATATCTAACCTTCATACCTTTTGGAATAGTTATATCTGAAATCTTCTTTAGAGAAGGACTTTTTAAAGTATCCGGAGAACTAACTCTGCAAGTGTTTCTGGTGAAGAAAAAGTGTGAAGTTGTTAATGGTTAAATTATGTATTTTTAGTGTCTTGGTCTCTCTCTGTGTGTCTAGATTTAAAAATATTGGCTTCTTCTATTTGTTAATTTATGCCCTATTGTAGTCATGCTTATTGTGTTTTTTCTATACTCCTCTATCTATTATCAATAGGAATGTGTTTTTATGATTCTATTTAACATTTCTACTTTGGTCCCTTTATCCATTAAGTCTTACCAAAAATTTCTTTAAAATCTCATGTTTAAAGATAGAACTTAACTTAATTTTTTATCCAAACAAATTATGTGGTTTGAATAAGTTATCTTCAAAGATTCATTATTCTGTTACCTTTTTTATTTTTGACAAAGGGGGAAAAAGTAAAATGATATTTTGATAATATTTATTCTCAGAGTCATTAAACTCAAACATATAAAATGTTGTTTCTACTAACTTTTTGTTTGATGTTTCAATATGGGAACTCTAAACAAGTCCACTGAGTATTCGAAGATAGGTTGAAGATAAAGATCCTGATGCAAAGGTTGAGAACCTTATGGATGACATAAACTCTAATTTCATATATAAGTTGTACAGTTTGTGATTATATGAATATTCAAATAGATGTACCAAAAAGAATTCAGAAGTTATAAACTCACTTAAAGTAAGGTAATCTTTCTTGACATCATAGTGTTCAGAAGTTGCTAACTTTATGAAAATATGGAATTCAGACTTAAATCTTCAGAAGTTGTGCTCTCTTAAAAGAAAGACAAGTCAACTTTATGATGCATGTTTTTGTACCCAAAAATTTTCCCTCCCATTTTCCAGGACAAATTTATTCAAGTGCCTCCTCATGCTCCCAGGGTTCTCAATTTCTCAAGACTACTCAAGGATTGATCAGACAAACCCTCCCCCTAAGCAGTTCACCTACACCTAGGGTTTTACTTCTATCAAGGAAAATTGGACTTCTAATGTCTCAAGTGTATTTCATGGTTTCTCATATGTATCAAATAATCCTCATGCCAAATTCCAAGCCTTGCAACACAAGTTTGCTCAGTCAATTAGCCAAATGATTAAAATTTAACTGTATTGGGCAAAAAGTCAACTTTGACCAATTTATAGTCAAACTTCAAGATTTTAGGTCAACATCAACATTTTGAAGTTACATTCATCATTTTATCAAGGGTTGATCATGATTCATCAATAAAACTCAATATTCATCAAAAGTCAAAAGTTACTAAATTAGGGTTTTCTTAAGGAGAAGTCAACTGAACTTTGACCAAGCGTGACTTTCACACACTTAATCAAAAATTTATCAACCAAAGCTCATTTTGATATAAATTAAATTCTCTACAACTTTGTCTCTCTAAGCTCATTTTGATAGAAATTCAATTTTCTACAACTTTGTCTCTCTAAGCTCAAGGCTAAAAATGCTTCATTTGAGAGATATGGGCCAAAACATTACAGGTCATTTTAAAAGTCAACAAAAAGACACTTTTTATTAAAGAAATTTAAATCAAGATAAAAGCTTCAAATGAAAAAATGACCAACAAAAAGATTGTAGGGGACATCTTGAGGTTTCTAAAAAGTCAAAGCTTGAATCTTTGGACCAATGGGCCTATCTTTTAAGGTCCAAACATGTTCTTGACCTCATAATGGACCTCTAAGTCCATTCATGCATCATCTTAATTTTTATTTTATTTTATTTTGATTTTATTCATTTAAATTCAAAATTAAATCAAATAAATATTAAATGAATGTGTAAGGCGTAAAAGGCTTGAGATCTGGATTTTTTGGAGTCCCAAGATCACATTGCAAACCGTGTTGAATTACTTGTGAAACAAATATTATTGGTTTTGCAAGATTTCAATCTATTTTCAAACAAAATCAAAAGATAGGTTTTACATGATGTCCAAGCCCATCTATTAACCTAATATTTTATCCTATAAATACCTTACATATTCAGACAAAAAGGGGACACAAAAAAATTTCCCAAGCAACAAGGGTTTGGAGTTTGAAGTTTGCAAGAAAAAGGTTAAAATCAAAAACAAAGATCCAGCCATCCTCATCCATTCAAATCGATCCCTGAGGTATCATAAAGTAATTTTTGATCATTCTCAATGATCAAAGATGCCCAAAACATGCATATGATGCATCGCTGATTTACATTTTTTATGAAATTCGTATTTTTATTTTTACGATGCTTTGATTTAAACTAATGTTGCCAATGTGTCCCCGAGACAAAATAGTGCAGGTTTGATCCCTTGCATGAGGCCCATGACACCAGAATGGTCCATCACCATTATTGAACTGATTTACATTATTTTCATCATATCTCCTTGTACATGTTGAGTTAGCAAAAAATAATGCCACCATTAGATTCACAAGGGTTGATTTAGGGGGATAATGACCTTCTTGATCTCTAACGCGCTTTAATTTTGCAGGTTGAAAAATAGCTTCACCGAAGAAGACGATCGGAGCTAGGGGTTCGGCGCATCTCTGGTCTGTGATCGGTGGATCTGGAACTGACTGTTTAACACTGGTTTGCGAAATGTCGCAGTAAGCAAGAGTCGCCACCGTCTTTTATTTTCTCCAAATGGAAAGGACAAAAGCACAGAAAAATTCCTTAAAGAGATTGCTCTCGGTTCGGGAGGTAGATTATAGAAAGGGAAGGTGTTAGCACCCTTTCTATCCATGGTTATCCATGGGCTCTTAGATACTTGCTCATTGTATTTTCAAAATTGGTTTGTTTGCTTTTCAACTGTGGGTTTTAAAAAAAGTTTCTTTGAAAATTCCAGTTCGACTCTTGTATCGGTCCTCAAGAGTGTTTGAAAAATTGCTTTCGAAAGCTTTTGAAAAAGTGTCGGTGTGAAAAGTATTTTTGAATTTTGTTTTTGAATTTAGAGCAAGTATCTAGAGTCGTCTACCTACCCTAAGGAATTCGTCTGTGTAAATGTCCTTTAAAGTAGTGCCATCCCACCATTGAGAGGTAGGTAGCACCACCGTTGGAGGTGTTCGGGTCAATTCGAGGTTTGGGACATGGTGATCACCGGAGCAATGAGAAGACACCTTAGAAGCTACCCTCATGCCAGGTTCCCGGATCATGAGGACTTACTAAGACATCCTCTACTCGACGATCACCTTTCGAGGCAAGGCAACAGTGAGGCGTACCCTAGGGGTGGTGTGTGATTTGTGTGTCATGTTCATTTATTTTTGTCTTGTCATGTTATGGGTTATCTACGCGTTTGTTTTTATTTTTGTCCATTCATTCTTGCATGCATTATTTAACAGTTAAAAGGATACAAGAAATAAAAGTTCTAAAGTTATTACAAAAGGCGCGGGTCCACATCGCCAAAATTTCCAGAACCTGATTTGACAGAAAATAAATAAAGAGGAAGAGTAAAAGTGCGAAAGATTAAAATGTTTACACGGCTTTGGGAGAGATACATGAATATTATAAAGAATAAAAAATAAATATGCGAATTGAATTAAAGTTGAAACGAGGGCGTTGGACCCTTTTTAATGAAACTAAATTAAATTATTAAATTAATGAAATTAAAATGAAAAGAAATTGTTTGTTGGTATTTTTGTATTTTATGATTTTAATGAAAAAAAATTTAAATGAAATTAAAAGATTAACCCTAATTCTAATTGTTTTTAGTTTATTAAGAAAGAATTAAATTTTAACCTAATATTAACCTAATTATTTACATACAAATCTTGATTCATAAAAGTAAATAATATTTTAATAATTAATTATTGTGAAAGAAAAGAAAAAAGGATAAAAAATTAATTAAACCCTAATTCTACAAATTTGAGTTTTATTGAAAAATGTTAAGATTAAACCCTAAATTAAAAACTAAATTAATTAACGAATTTTATTTACAAAAATACTAATTAAATAAATATATTTAATTTTTGTCTTTTTTCTGATTTTTTATTGTTTTTTATGTTTTTTATGAAAAAAAATTATTAAGTTAATTAACTAATTAAAAATAATAATTGAAATATGTAAAATAAAGAAAAGAATAAAATTCAAACCTAGGGGGGGTCTGCCCCCAAATTGGAGGTTTTTCTTTAGCAATTTGGGCCCAATGGCCTTTGGCCTGGCTGACTTTTCCACTAGCGTGCCCAGGCGTTGACTAGAGTTTACCATGTTCTTCAGATCCTGGCCCTTGATTGAGTGAAATGGTACGCGTGGACGGCTTGATTGAGAAGCGTATGGTACACCTTAGCGCTGAAACTGCATATGAACGTTATATGAAAAATAATATGAAAGGGGGTGGGGACCTGGGGCTCGAACCCAGGTCCTGTGGTTTACCAACGTATATGCCTGGCCACTGGAGCACTTCACGCGTTTTGTAAGTATTATGGAAAACAAACAATATAATGTAAAAATAATGGTTAGTGGATTTTGCGCGCAAAAATTCAAATGAACCAGTTATTCCTCGCCACCTAAGCGTCTTCTTCTTCGTCCTATTTTTTCCTGAAACAAGAACACAATTAGCAACGGTTTTGAACCGTCCTTATAGACACCCTATTGGAAAATAGCGATTAGCCCCTGGGCATGTATAAATTTTTCGGACTAGGGCCATTAGAATCGTCTCTCTCTCACGATTCCAATGATGTATCTCTCATGGCCTAATTGTTCAAGGTTTGGAAACCCCTAAATCAATTTTCACGAAACCCTAATATGCTCTCATGGTGGATCCTTCATTTTAGCCTGAAACTCCAATCAAATTATGCAGGTAGCTTGCAAACATCATTCTAAACACAAAAACAACAATGAAATATGTTAAAAGCGCATGAATGATGGAAAACGATTTTGGAATTTTTCTCACCAACTTCAATGGTGATTTCGTGTTCTCTTGAGTATGGGACTCAGTGAATGATTGGAAAACATTCTATGATCCTCAAGGAAGGCGTTTGAAAAGCTCTTGCACCTTTAATTCACCTGTAAAACCAAAATCGAATTTTTAAAAATATGTGAATTTCTTGAGTTCTTGTATGGCTTGGTTATGCAGCTTTTTTGGTCCATTGGCATTAGGGTTGCGTTTTGTATTTGTATGTGAGTGATTAGGTCAAAGAAAATTGATCCAAAATCCATGAATTGATGAATAGGATATTTGATTTTTCATGCTATTATTTTCAAATCTTTTCATGCTCACTTAGTTCAAATCATGGCCAATTTAGCAAGATTCTTTCCAAATCTGATTATACACAATATCTTGAGATTATTTCATGCACAAAAAGATTCAAAAAATTATGTTTAGTATTTTCCATGTATTTTATTTAATTAAATGAATTATTAATGATAAAAAATCCAAATAAATAAATATAAATGATAAAAAACTTCCCTTTGGGCCAAATGGTCGTGCACATGCCTTGGATAATGAATTGTGGAAGAAAAAGAGGCCCATTAGCAATTTTAGGTCATTTGACACAATGTTGACTTTTCAAAATATCCAAAAATTTCCCAACTCCCACAAGGCATAACTTGCTCAATTTTTAAGCCTTGCTCATGTTCTGGGACATTTTGGAAAGGCCTTTGAGTCCTCTAACCAATGTCTTTGGTCCCATGTCATTTTGATTTACCAATCTCAAGTTATGGCCTTTGACTTAAAGTCCCTTTTTGTTGACTTTTGAAAATGACCTATAATGTTGAATTTGATAACTTTTTGTGAGAGCATTTCTTGGACTTGAACTATGAAGAGGAGTTGTAGGAAATGTCTTTCTCTTCAAAATGAGCTTTGGATGGAATTTTTCTGATAATCCATGTGAAAGTTATGCCCTGGTCAATTTACAGTTGACTTTTTCATATGTCCAAATAAGGAAACTTTTGCATCTTGATGATTTTTGAGCCAAGCTTTGAGAATCATGATCAAGCATTGATCAAATGATGTTTGTGGCTTCAAAATGAGATGTTGACCAAAAATTTGAACTTTTGACTGTCAAATGACCATTTTGCCCCTACAGTTGACTGTAGTGCAATTAGGGTTTTTGACTGTGCAATTTTGTGCTGAAAGTCTTGAAACTTGATATGAGGATGCTTGACCATGTTTATAAGCATGTGGGACTTGATTGGACCTTGGAAACTTCATTTTCTTTGTCAGAACCAAAACCCTAATTTTGACTGTTTAGGAGGCCCTTGCACTGTGCAACCCTTGGGGAATTTTGAAGCTTTGACTTTGCAATTCTCTTGAAGAATATGGGAGGGAAAATTTTGGGGTACAACATGGTCCTTTGTTTATATTATATTTATTGATTGCATTTGAATAACCAAATGGAAGTGCAACGCGGTTGGTTGAGTAGAAGGCTTGTAACGCTAAGGGTGTGAGTTCGATCCCTGCATTTTGCAATGTTTTTTTTTCCAAACTAATGCAGGTTTCACATATAATATTCAACTCCTATCTTCAGACACCAATAGGCGTTTGGCCTGGTGGCAAGTGATGCAGTTGTGAAGCTAGAGGGCATGGGTTTAACACCCACCCCATGCAAGTCCTTTTTCCTATTTTTTGTTTAACCTAGATTCTTTTCTTTTTCTTTCTAACCCTAATTGTTTTGTTTAATTATTCATTAAACAAACCTAATTTTTTTCTTAACACTAATAAATTAGGATTAGTTTTTTTTTAATATTTAATTTTCCTAATTAATTAATTAATCAACTTTCTTTTGTAAATATTAAAATCAATTAGAATTTAAATTATTAATTATTATCACTCAAATTATTTTCTACAAATCATAAAACATTTTAACATTCTTTTTTCCATTTTTTTCTTACTATTTAATATTCATAGATCAAATGTATAGGACACACTCCCTATTGTAATAACTTATATTTATCTTTTCGCATTTTTCTTATTATGTAACTTCTCACATGATGTAATAACTTAGGTTTAGTTTTCCGCACTTTACATTCTGCACTTTATTTTTCTGTACATATTTAACTGCTAGTAACTAGGGTTTGCATGGAAAGACTAAAAACAACCTAGAAAACCCTAATTCTCAATATAAAATAACTGAAAACAAACACTTCACACACTTGCACCTCTAGGATATCCTCTCTTGTTGCATTACGAAATATTGGTGATATCCCTCCGAAGTGGGGATACTTTAGCAAAAGATCCTAAATCAAATCATCATAGTCCCTATGATACAAAAGATCATATTCCCTTGATGTCCCTAAAGTTTTGTATGAAAAATAATCTAGTCCCTTCGAGTTGCCTACAAAATGATGATAGTGCCTCCGAATTGCTAAAGTACCCTTACTTGTTGCTTTCAATGACCATACGATGACCTTACGCTTGTCCTTTCACACCTAATAGATAGGGCTACCTACCAAATTATGGTATGGATAGGACTATCTCTAAAGGATAAGGAAAAGAATAAGAAAGACTTTATTGGGTAAGAAACTCTTAATTTCTTGCTCACAACTTTTCTCAAAACTTTTTTCACACTACACTTTCAAACAAATATTTTCAAAAATAACACTTTGTATACATTCTTGAGGACTGACACAAGAATCATTGCAAAGTCAGCCTTATATTGGCAAATTTCAAAATATTTTCAAACAAATCACACACAAAGCAAGTTTTCAAAAGTAGCTAAGTAATTAAGAATCCATAAATAATTACGGATGAAAAGGGTGCTAACACCTTCACTTTTCATATCTTACCCCCCCGAACTCAAAATATACCAAAGGTCTTTCCCGTTCTTTTCACATTTCCTAAATATTGGATAAAATAAAAGTCAGTGGCGACTCTAGCTATCCGCACATTTGTATAAAAGCAAAAAGTCAGTTCTCCCACCGTATTACAAAATTGGGGACTCTACTGGGGATTACTACTTAAAAAAGGGTTGCCTTAGAGTTTAAGATCACTTTAATTTCTTTTAATTGTTTTCTTTGCTTGCTTTACTTTAAGGCTTTGTTTGGGTTTAATTGCTTGTAAGATCCTACACCCGGATCTAGGGATACCTTAGGTAAGTAACAATAGATCATAAAGGATGTACGGCATAGATCGAAATGGTTAACATGATGGCTTCAGTTAGTGTGACACTTTGGTTTGTACTGATGTTCCTTGAGTCAGTAAAGGATAACATTAGGCTCCCGCGTGGTTTCGTTAACACTAACTTACTTTTAGAACCTTAATTGACCCATCTTGGCCATTAGAAGGTAGTGAGATAGCCGGCTTTGATGCAGTTTAAGGTTGGTTGATACTCGAAACTACGCTCATTGAGATTTGACTTTCAGGATGTTTTGGTGGCAATCCAGTTTCCGTTCTAAAATAAAGCCTGCGAGAATGGTCGGTGATATGATATTCCTAGAACCCAGTTATTATTTTAGGACAGGTTGAGCCAAATTAACTTCAATGAGGAAGGGTACTTACCTATGGACTTCATGCAAGCCTTTAAACCTAAGGCTCTTGTGTGACTTGTGTGAGTTTTCTACTTATCTAACATGAACATGACATTATAACATCATATCATCATAACATAACATTTTCACTAACCATTTCAAGGACCTAGGAATTTATCTTTGTTCTTTATTGTAGGTTATGGCCTCCGCTTGCAGAAACACTATTCGAATCAACTTTGTAATGGTACCTTCCTAGCTTAAGAAGTTAGTTTCAAAGGTTCCCAAAAACTCTGAATTCACCAAAAGGCATGGTTATCTACTCAGTTTGGTTACCTCAGGTTTTGAAGAAGACACGATGATTATTCTGTTCCAGTTCTTTAATCCTAAGCATCACTGATTTACCTTTCTAGATTATCAGTTGGTACCCACGATAGAAGAGTTCTCTAAGCTACTCGGAGTACCTATTCTTGATCAGACACCCTTCACCAGTTTAGAGAAAGTTCCAAAACCCGAAGATATTGCAACAAATTTACATCTGAAATGGTCAGACACTGTAGCTAATTAGGAAACAAGAAGTGGAATCAAGGGCCTTCTTGATAAATTTCTGATAGAGAAGGCTCAGCTGTTTCTGGATGCTATGAGTTTTTATGCTTTCTAGGAGATCTTAGATTTGTTTATCTATGGTTTGGTACTATTCCCTAATCCAGACCAACTCATAGATGTGAACGCCATCAAAATATTTCTTACTCATAATCATGTGCCTACTTTGCTTAGAGATATTTTGCATTCTCTTCACACTTGTACTATGAGGAAGCAAGGGAATCTTATGTGTTGCATACTATCCAGGTGGTTTATTTCACACCTTCCACGATTAGTGACGAAGGATGAACAAGGTTTGAGGTGGTCTTAAAGGATGATGTCACTCACTCATTCAAATATCTATTAGTGTTCCCGATATCAGGAAGATATTACTATTATTGACCGCTATGGAGAATTCCCTAATGTGCCACTTCTTGGAATAAGGGGAGGTATCACTTATAACCCTTCTCTAGCGCTACATAAATTTGGTTATGCTTGAAGAGACGGTCCTCATGATATGCTCATCCAGGGTATTATATTCGATTACGGGAATGATCCTCAAGGATACCGTTAAAGGTTTATACATGCTCAGGGCATGGTGAATAAGATTGATAGCAAGACTTTCGGACAGAAAAACTCCACCCCTCTGGAGTCCTACCTCAGATGGGTGAGATCTAGTGCTCAAAATCTTATAATGCCATATCCAGCTGTCCTACTAGTAACTATGGATCTTGTTGCTCAAGGATATATTCCTCATACCGTTCTTCATCCAGATATGCCTACTGGACTTGAAGAGATACATAAGTATTAGATTCAACTGAAAGAAGAAAAGGGACACCTTTGAGACTTAGTTCTATGCTAGTGAGAAGAAATTATTGGAGCTGACCAAATGCCTTCACGAAGAGCAGAGCCTTAATGCATATGTCAACACAAAAAGGAAGCGTCCATGGGAGACTTGAGTCATAATTTATTCCTTTGTATCCCGTCTTTTTGTTTTCATTGTAAGCCTAAAAGGCATTTATAATCTGAACTTACTAACAATAACCTTTGTTGTTGTTTCCTTTTTATTAACAAATTGAAATCCCATGAGGTCCTTGAAAACATTGCATATGCATCCACATACCATACATATCATTAAATAACAGGTTTCCAAGACATGTTTCTCATCTTCTTGCTGTTTATTTCAATAGAAAATGGTTCTTGAACAAATAGTTAAAGATCTCCAGGTTCAAAATGCTCAGTTACAAGAGATGTTCGTAAGCTTAGCCAAGGGGCAAGAAGAACTGAAGGGGCTCATCTCCAAAGATAAGAAGAAGAAGACAAAGAAACCAGATCAGATCATTAACACGGGGAGGAGGTTCAGAGGTCTAATCAAGTGAGCTCAAGATATTGATATCCCCTTCGATGAAGATAATGAACTAGATGAAGATGGTAAAAGTGTTAAAACTAAAAGAAACAGCCTTGGTTCTGAAAAGTTTCCTGATGAAGAGGAAGAAGATTATTTGGATGAACAATATCCCCATGTTGACAAGAAGAATAAGTTGTTAGAAGAGCATCTGAAAGCTATGGAGATCCAGAAGGTGCCTGGCTTGAACTTTGAAGAATTGTGTTTAGTCTCAGGAGTCGTCATTCCTCCTAAGTTCAAAACTCCTACCTTTTCCAAGTATGATGGTGTTTCTTTCCTGAAGCTACATTTGAGATCATATGTTCGGAAAATTCAACCACACATTGTTGACAAGAAATTGTGGTTGCATTTATTTCAAGAGAATCTATCTGGAACATAACTAGAATGGTATTATCAACTTGAAGGTACCAATATCCATACCTAGGAAGATTTGGATGCAACTTTCTATAATCACTATCAATACAATTCTGATTTGGCACCAACCCGCATGCAACTACAGAGTATGTCCATGGGTTCTGATGAAGGCTTTAAAGAGTACGCACAAAAATGGAGAGATCTTGCAGGAAGAGTTCATCCTCCTTTGGATGATAGAGAATTGGTTGACATGTTCATGAGCATTCTAACAAGTCCTTTTTATAATCACCTACTTGGAAGTTCTTCAGTCGGTTTCACTAAACTGATATTAACAGGAGAACATGTTGAGAATGGAATTATAAGTAGTAAAATTTAGGTGGCTACATCTTAGAATACTACGAAGAAGTCTTATAATGGTAAGAAATAATGCAATGATGTGTATGGCCAGAAGGGTCGTAGTAAGAGTAACCGCAACCAATCTGTGGGGGCAGTTCTGATCTCTAATCCCGCACCAGTACCACAACAACAATAACAACAATAGAGTAATCAGCATAGGAGAGATGCACTCAAGAGACAGTTCACGAGAACCAACATGCCATTATATCAAGAACTGAAACACATGTTGAAGGCAGAACTGGTCACATTGAAGGACCCTCCTCAAAATCCTAATACTTCCTCTCCTCGTTACAATCCTAATGCAAGGTGTGCATATCACTCCAAAAGTCCCTGAAATGACACTGACAACTATTAGGCTATGAAGAATAAGATCCAAGACATGATTGACACTATGGAGATTGAATTTGATCCTCTTGAGACTCCTAATGTAATCACTGCACCTATGCCTAATCACGACAAGGGAATTAATGTTATTGATGATATTTCTTATGTTTCTGCTGTGAATAACTTGACCACTCCTCTGATGATTGTTAAGAAGAAGCTGCTGGAAGCCAGTTTATTTCCGGGTTGCATTGAAAGGTGTTACTACTGTGCGTCCCAATCCAATGTTGTGCACTGCTGAAAGAAGGTGTTCAGCATTTGATGGATGACCGTGTAATTCTATTTAAGAATACTCCTTCTGTGGAGAGTATGTATCAAGACCTGAAGCTTGAAGACCTGTCTGCAATTTCTGGTACTCCTGTAAGGATCACTTTTAAGGGTCTTGTGAAGATTACTGTCTAACCTAGGGTTGCTCCTTTGATCATTACCGCGCCTGGGCCAATTCCATATTCCTATGACAAGGCTATCCCTTGGAATTATGGAGCTGATGTCTACTACCATGGCATCAAGCAAGAACCGTCGGTTTTTGAAGATAAAAATACTGAAATTACTGATCCCAAGGTTGGCAATATTGCTGGGACTAGTAAAGTCACTAGAAGTGAAAGGTTTTCTCTCTAGAGATCTCTCCAAAAGACGTTACTAAACCAGCTCGTATCACTACCACTGAATTAACTATTGAAACTCGAGGGAAAGAACATATGACTAAGCCTTCCCAGACTGAGGCACCAAAAGAGGTTACTGTTAAAGATACCTCCAAGCAAGAGATGAAATAAGTACTGGAAATTAATCGAAAGAGTGACTATAAGATCGTTGAACAGTTGGGGAAGACCCCCTCAAAAATATCTATGATATCTCTATTGTTGTACTCTAGAGACCATGCTCAGGCTCTGGTAAAGTTCCTGAAATCTGCTCATGTACCACAAGAAATCTCTGTTGATCAGTTAGAAAATTATGTTGCTAGTCTGACAACCAATAATGGGATGGGCTTTTCTGATGCTGACTTGACTCCCGCAGGAAGGAACCATAATAAGGCCCTTCATATCTCTATTGAGTGTAGGGGCACTACCTTATCCCATGTATTGGTGGACACAGGTTCCTCATTAAATGTATTGCCAAAAGCTGCTTTAGACAAACTTAACTGTGAAGGGATTATGCTAAAATCCAGTGACATTGTGGGTTCCCAGGTCTTCAACTCTACTTTATATGTGATGGAAATTTGTCCTCCTATTATTGTTTTCTTGGACACCCTTGGATTCATGGGGCATGTGCTGTTACTTCTACTTTAAACCAAAAGTTGAAGTATCTCGTAAAAGGAAAAATCATTACAGTTTACGGCGAAGAAGAATACATGGTGAGCCATTTGAATTCCTTCAAGTATGTTGAGATAGATGGTGAATTCTTCGAGACTCCTTGCTAGACCTTTGAAGTTATACCTCAGACAACCCCTATTGATAAAGCTACTCCTACCGTTCCTAAGGTTACCAGGATTCCACCAAGAGTGGCTTATCTGAAAGACACTAAGGTTGTTGTAGAAGAAGGTGGTGGAACTGTTTGGGGTCAGCTTCCCAACATCCCTTACAAGTCTGATAAATTTGGTTTGGGTTTCACCTTAGAGGTTCAGAGGGCTGTCCATCGTGCTCGTGCTAATTCTGGGAGACTGCCACTCTGCATCAACAAAAATGGAGTTCACAAAAATCAAGTCAACACTGTGGAAGACGATGATAGCGACTGTGACATAGGCAGTTGGATTTTCCCAACTACCGGCAATGGGCTCAAAAATTGGAAGGCTGAAGACTTTATACCAATCTCCTATAGTCAGGAGTAAACGCTATTTTCTATTTTCTTGCTTTCAAGTTTTTAGTTATGTAATTTAAACAATAACTTTAAACCTTGTGCCTTACCCGGAGCACAACGGTCCATTTGTTAGGGTTGTCATTTTTCATCTGTATATTTTTATTTAATAAATCATTGGACATTTGCATTCAAATTTTGCGATCTTTTACTTTCTTTTACTTTATTGCTTTCAAAATAGCTATGTGTTCTTACACACACCCACACAACAAATTGCAGATCCATATCCACCCTTGATCCCATTGATAACAATTATGCAATTTCCAATTATGACTTTGAAAATCCTATCTATCAAGTCGATGACGAAGGTGAGGAAGATTGGTAATTACCTAGAGAGCTTGCTAGGATGTTAATGCAGGAAGAAAGAGCCATACAACCACATGAAGAGCCAGTTGAGGTTGTGAACTTGGATACTGAAAAGGACAAGAAAGAAGTTGTGGTCGGTGGGAACGAGAATTGACTGTTTTTGGAATGCTGGTTCGCGTTTGCGTTTTTTTTCGCAAAGTGTCGCGATAAGCAAGAGTCGCCACTGTCTTTTATTTTATCCAACAAGGGAAAGGACAAAAGCACAGAAAAATTCCTTTTCGAGATGTTTCTCGGGTTCAGGAGGTAGATTATAGAAAGGGAAGGTGTTAGCACCCTTTCTATCCGTGGTTATCCACGGGCTCTTAGGTACTTTATCACTATGTTTTCAAAAGGTTTGCTTTTCTTTGTGATTGTGGGTTTTGAAAAGAATTTTGTTTTTGAAGAAAGTGTAAGTGCGAAAAGTTTTTGTTTTGTTTTAAAAAGAGAGCAAGTACTTAAGAACCTCTACCTACTCAAAAAGGAATTTAATTGTGCAAATGTCCTTTAGACAGTACTATCCTACTATTGAGGAGTAGGTAGCACCGTCGTTGGAGTTTTCGGGTCAATTCGATTTAAGGGACTTGTGGTCACTAAAGCAACATTAGGACGCTTTAGTGGTAATCCTAATGTCTTAGATCATTTTTTATCGAGGCAACCATTTCGAGGCAACTTTGATCTTTGGACAGAAGGACGACCTCTAAAACATCCTATACTTAATGACCATGTTTGAGGCAACCAAGTGAGGTGTAGCCTAAGAGTGGCATGTGCAAGTGTGTCAATTTTCAGTTATTTTATTCTTGCATGTCATGGTGAGCTACTGTTGATTTTAAGTTAAGATTTAATCTTGTCATGCAATCCTAGTTAGCATACATCTAAGCAGTTAATATATGTACAGGAATTTAAAGTGCGGGAATTGTAAATCCTACGCTATTACAAGGCTTTCGGGGAGGGGGATTATTTACATGTCCAAAATTGTGGAATAAAAAGCAATAAAGGGTCTTAGCTAAAGCTATTACATCCCAGTAAAATAAACGCGCGTGAATCTAAAAAATCCTAAGAATAAGAACTCTTTTTGTTGTTTTATTTTATTTTGAGAAAAATAATCTAAATCTATTTAATTTTAGTTTTGGAAAAATGTTAAGATAATTAAAGGTTAATTAACAAAGTTAATTTAATAGAAAAAGAACTAGCCTAATGTTTTTGTGGTTTTTTGATTTTAATGTTAATTAAAAGGAAGTCTATGAAAACAAAAATAAAATTCAAGGAGAATCCTTCGATCCAAGGAGAAAACGGGAGTTTCGACCCAGGGAGAGAAATAGAAGCTTCGATCCAGAAGGGGTCATGGTCCTTTCGATTGGGCCAAACAGCAAGGCGTGAGTAGCCTTCGATCCAGGGAAGAGGACTGTCTTTTGATCATGGAGGTCATGGCTTTCGATCCAGGAATGAGATGCCTCCTTCGATCCAACATGCTAATGGGTTCGATCCAGAGAAGGTGTCTCCTTCGATCTGGGCTGTTATACCTGAAAAAGTATGTGAGCAAAATAAAATGCAGGGCCAGGGTATTGAACCCCAGGCCCTTCGATCCTGCACTTGTTGGGGTCTCTTCAGGCTAAATCTGCAGCAAATGTTAGCACACGAAAAACATGACCTGGGTGCCAAACCCAGGCCCTTTGATCCTGTCTAGGATGGAAAATCGAAGGTAACAACAAGTAATGATGTGTTATGCAAAAAACAAGGTTGGATAATTTACCCTCTCTTACCAGTAGATTGGAACTTCGATTTGGGTACTGGCTGGATGAATACCTTCGATCTGAGGGCTTCTGGGCATGGGCACCTTCGATCTGAAGGACTGCTTTGGCTTGGAAAATCTGACAACCTTTGATGGATTGTATGGGCAGCACCTTCTCCAATGTTTTTGTTTCTGCAGAGTTCTCCGTATATTTTCATTCTATGATTTTCCTCTAATTTTCGTGTGATTTTCGTGTCCTGTGTTTGTATGTTGGCCTATGTATTTATAGGGGTGTGAGGGTGCAGTAATGGCAAGAGACAACTTTTAAACAGGACATTAAATGCTATAAGACAAGAAACAGACACATTAAATAATTCCCTTTTCTGAAACGTTTGTGTCTCTGGAATGAACCTGGACGCTTTTTTATTTCGAATGCTTTCAGGCCATGCTCTTCGATTGGCCCTGATTTTCCTCCTTTGACTGGACTTTCTATGTACCCTTCGTATGGGCCTTCTGAATACTTCTTCGAATGGTCTTGAGTTGCACAAAATCACTCTGGTCGAATCAGCTCTTTAGGAAAAGAAAAGGCAAGAATCTGGCCTTTAACTCAGGAATTAAATCCACAACCAGCATTTAATTATTTCTATATTTGCAAGGGAAACATGCCATTTTCTCATGTTCAGTGTACCTGGACATGTTTGAGTGCCCTCTTGATGACCTCCTTCGAATGGGCTGATGGCACCCTTCGAATGCTCCCTTTCGAATGGGCTAATGACCTCCTTCGAATGCTTTTCGAAAGATTCTTTGAATGGACCCTTTGAATGCCTCTTCGAATGGACCTTTTGGAATTCCAATCGAAGGACACTGTTATAATGCCAATCGAAATACTTGTCCATAATGCCAATCGAGAGGCTCCTTCATAATGCCAATCGAAATGCTTCTTCAGAGTGCCAATCGAAATGCTCCTTCAGAATGCCAATCGAAGTGCTCCTTCAGAATGCCAATCGAAGGGTCTTAAAGAATGCCAATCGAAATGCTTAAGGCACCACTCAAAAATTTTCTTTTTCCTTAGGCAAGGGTTTGTGATCATCCATGCAGGGGGAAGACCTTGGAAAACATGAGAGGGCAAATTTTGGGGTGCAACAGAAGTCAAGATAGGTGCCAACCTAGAAGACAGTGTCAAAAAGAGATTAATCCAGATGTTGCGTGACAATGTTGAAATCTTTTCTTGGTCGTACGAAGACATGTCAAGGCTTGATGCTGACATTGTGGTTCACCGTCTACCGATGACGGAAGGATGTCCTCCTATAAAACAAAAGGTTCGTCGTATGCGTCCTATTATAACTGGTTTTTAAATCAGAGTTGTCACCCTTAATTTTTATCCTAAAGGAAGGGAATATAAAGGAATAACCCTAAAGTTCAGAGATTCTAGATTTGGACTCGGTTCTAGACGAGGGGAAGATGTTAGGTACCCCTTATCTACATTGTTCACAAGGATACTAGGTTTAGAAGCGCGCTCTTAATAAATAGGGCTTTAATTACTTATTTGGGAAAAGGGTTTGAATTTTTGTTAGGGGGGCTCGCCACAATTTTAATCGTATGCCTACGTATCCTCTTAGGAGGAATCAGAGTCCTATTTTGTAGTTTGCGGTTTTGTTTGTAATTTTTATGGGTTGAGCAAAGGATTCTGATATAGCCTCCTCATCATGTGGCCTGATATTGGCCACGTGTCGCCCACAAACGTGGTATTTTGGTGAATCGCGTGAGTTTTAATATTTTGACATAAAATATTAAATTAAACTACGTGGTGGAAACTATTGTTTTAAGCGTGTGATTAAAAGATATGATTTAATATAAATAAATATTGTATTTTTGAAATGAGTTTTAAGATACTAAATTATTTATAATAATAAATAAATACACTATATTATAATTATTATATATATATATATATATATATATATATATATATATATATATATATATATATATATATATATATATATATATATATATATATATATATATATATATATATATATATATATATATATGCAAAAAAATAAAAATAAATATATGAATGAATTTATAAAAGAAAATAATAAAATAAAAATAAATTAGTTGGGGGTGCAAATTTTATTATAGTAGTGAAAAGGCGTGGGGGTACATTGCTGCGTTGGTTAGTAAAAGCAATAAAGAATGGGGGTGCGATAAGTAGGGGCGGTTGGGCCATTGGTGATGAAGGCCCAAACAAACCTTTGTTACAAGAAACAACAAAAAAGGAATAAAATAAATAGAAAAGGGTGACGGTGTTGCGAACTGGGCTTAATGGTTGACTGGGTTAGGCCCAAGATGCAAACAAAAATTTAAGAAAATGCTAGGGGCCAGCCGCTCAACCCCTTTCTATTTCTCTTCCACACAAAAAAAATTCCTCTGTGTTCACGCTAGAACTTCCCTTCATCTTCTCATCTCTTAGCCTTCTTTTAACTCACCGAAATACCAAAAACCTAAAAAAACCTTCTCACCGGCGGCATCGATCCACCCTCACTCCATCCCCAAAATCAAACAACACCAACTATTTACAAATACAAAAAATACAAAAAAGTTGTTTCGTTACCCAATTTTCCTTGCTTCTCTGTTCCAATCTCGCCTTCCTAACTTCGCTTTTCCTGTTTGCAGTGACAGTGGTGGCTCGATGGTGGTGGGTGGCGGTTTCAAAGGCTTAGCGTCGGCTTGGAGCAAGCTCGGTCCTTCAAACTTCTTCCGATTTCGTCCTCTTACTGTAATGCAAAAAATTTACGATTCGTCCTCTTAATTTTCTTGCTCTTCTCTTCCCCCCATCTCTGTAACTTTCTTTGCCTTTTATACTAATTTTAGGACTTATCGATTTAGGAAAATATTCAAGATTGTCTATGATTTTAATTTTAGTTTTAATTAGGGTCTTTAGAAATATAATTTTTTTGAATTTCTGTCTATAATTTTAAGGGACACTATTGAACGTTAATTTTCTGTATATAAAAAATATAAACGAAGCACTATATAATAATCACCATAATAATTATAAAAGCTAATAATTTCATAATAAGTAATAAAATTATCCATAAGAATAACCATAATTATATAACTGAAAAGAGTTTGCCTTCTGATTAATTTTGAAATGGTCCTTTAAAGATCAAATTTAACGGGCCAGATAAAATCCAAACATGAAAAATGAACCCCTCTATGTCTTCATAAACGGTCCTCCAAACTTCTTTAATGGGCTTTGAGTAACAAAAACAATTTGTTTTGTTAAGAAAGGGATCCTAATGAGCCTAAATATACAATTGTTTCAGATTTCAAGCAAGTAATCTTAACACAATACAGACTCAAAATGGACCCAAGTTGGGTTTTAACAGAAAGGTTGGGCTTGAATAAAACAACTTGTCTTATACCTATTTAATCCAAATGTTCCTTATTAGACATTTGTTCGCACCTTGTTTAAAACAAAAATATCCCCCTTAGCTTTGAAATGGACTCTCAATTTAAACCCTAATGGGATATCAGATATTGGTAGCCCATTTTAAATCGACGCACTCCTATTTTTAAGCTTTATCCTACCCATAAAAATATAAAAAATAAATAATACGATTTATTTAAAAGAAACCTAAGCATAAATAAGGGTAGGGGAAATTTGGGGTATGACATCTGCCCCTATTTAATCATCTTTCGATTGAATAGTGCAAGAATACGCAGGTCTTGCACGTTCAATCAGAAGTTCATTAAATATTGGAAAACCCCAAGATTTGTCCGACCTAGTATAAGAATACGCTGTACAGCGTTCCTATGAGTATGAAGAATAGGAATAGATGATGATGCATCATTCTACCTGTGTTTGGACCAAAGTTGATTAGAATCAAGACTCGACGACGCGGATAACTCGTCGATATCTGAGAGATTGTAAGATTTTGCTTATTTACCGTAACGTAGGAGGTAAATGATACAAGTTTTGAAAAGTTAACCTACTAATGCTAGGAGACTAATATAGTAAGTTCGTGACGCAGATTTTGTATATTCATCACAACCTAGGGGACGAATAAAACAAAGTTTGATAACATATTACTGCATAGAGACTGATGCAATGGATTACACAAATTTCATTACGTTTACTATAACCTAAGGAGTAAACAATACGAGGATGAACCTGTGCATTTATCACAACCTAGGGGATAAAAGGCAACATGGGTGGGCTTATGTTATTCATCGCAACCTAGGGGATGAGTAATATAACCTTGGAGATTCACATATCTATAACAACCTAGGGGATAGATAATTGAAAAAGGTTGAAACCAGATATTTGGTACTCGGAATGACGATGTTGGTCGTGTCAACCTTTAACTAAGATTCGATAACCAAACGAAATATGCTAGATTTGAAGCGATGAAACCCAAAATTCACTGATGCGGTCAGTTGCGTTGTCTCAACCATAACCATCAACATGAAGAAAATACCCCAAACTCATGATGATTTTGGTCGTGTCATCTCAACCATAACCATCAACATGAAGAAAATATACCCCAAACTCATGATGATGTCGGTCGTGTTGTCTCAACCATAATTATCAACATGAAGAAAATAAACCCCAAACTCATGATGATATTGGTCGTGTCGTCTCAACCATAATTATCAACATGAAAAAAATATACCCTAGATTCATCGATGATGTTAGTTGTGTCGTCTCAACCATAACCATCATCATGAAGAAAATGAACCCCAAATTGCTTTATAGTTTGAACTAAAAGTTCGCACAAATAAGCCTGCTAAAAATGAACCCCAAGAGAATTTGTAATCTTAACCAGAGTAGCTTTGCAAGATGCCATGTATGCATAATTCCCTAAACTGACATGTTATCCAAGGGTGATGTATGCCCCAAATGTTTATATGTGTATGTACAAGAATGCTTATGTGCTTATGCCCCAAAGGTTTGTATGTGCATGCCCCAAGTATGTGTATGCCCCAAATGTATGTGTATGCCCCAAGTGTATGGGTATGCCTTTGACATATATCTTTTGTTAAACCATCGGGTTCTCGTAGTCACCAACTCTTCGGCGGTGTTTGCTGCCCATTGTTGTATCTCCAAGTGGATTTGGACTTGGTGAAAGATGTCAGTGAGATCTTAATGTCTGTGTCGTAGGTGTAGGCATAGGCGTGGACGTAATACATGGACGTTGGCGCGGATATTGACATAGTTGCAAATGTATGCGTGGGCATTGAGATAGGTGTGGACGTGGATGTAGGCATGGATATTCCTTCAATGTTCTTCTAACGAAAATGCTTTTCGATGTTTTTATCAAATGCTTTTATTCGTATGTCAATTCCCCAACATGATTTCAAACAATATTCACAAAAAATAATTGTAGTATATTGCAAACAAGTCAAAAAAAGAAAGAAACGCAATCAAAATATTTGAAAGAAACTACAATGTTTCTTATTGATAAATATGCCTCTAAACAGGAAAGTGTAGAAGATGTAATCCCTAGAAAGAGGTAATTACAGAAAGTTTTGATAAAAAGCTGTAAATGGAAATGAAAATGATGATTGCTACTTCTATTTTCCCCAATATTCTCTTGATAGCTCCAATCTTCTTTGCTTTTGAGTCAAACGATTTAGACAAATCCATTCCTTCGTGGTTTATGGTTCTTAGATCACAGTCTTTTTGTTATTTATTTCTTTGAATGAAATCCCTAATTTTTGCTTGGATCACCCTTTCGGGTTTTCAATCCACTGGGAAATTTTTTTTAGGTATGTCCCTAATTTTTGCCTGGATCGCCCTTTTAGGGTTTTCAATCCACCGGGATGCTCCTTTTTGCCTAAGTCGCCTTTTTGGGGGTCGAGCTTAGCGAGCTTTCTTATACATAGTATTTTTTGACTGCGTCTGTATTTGCGGGAATATGGTAATTCTTCCCCATCCATTGTTGTGAGGATAAGACCACCACCAGAGAATGTTGTTTTTACCACAAATGGACCCTCGTAGTTGGGCGTCCATTTTCCACATGAATCAAGATGAGGCAAAAGGGTCTTCTTCAGTACCAGATCTCCTTCTTTGAACACGTAAGGATGAACTTTCTTGTTGAAGGCTTTCTTCATTTGTTTTTGATATAATTGACCGTGGCATACAGTTGTCAAGCGTTTCTCTTCAATGAGGTTGAGCTGATCAGGTCATGTTTGAACCCACTCGACTTCTTCGAGCTTAGTTTCCATTAGCACTCGGAGTGATGGAATTTCTATCTTAACTGGGAGTACTGCCTCCATGCCGTATACAAGAGAAAAAGGGGTTGCACCTGTTGGCGTGCATACAGAGGTACGATACCCATGTAAATCAAAGGGAAGCATTTCGTGCCAATCTCTCTATGTCTTCACCATCTTCTGAATAATTTTCTTGATATTATTATACGCAGCTTCGACGGCCCCGTTCATCTTGGGTCGATATGGTGAGGAATTATGATGCTCGATTTTGATATTGTCGCATAATTATTTCATCATTTTTTATTCAAATTGGACCCGTTATTAGTTATGATCTTGTTTGGAACTCCATATCTGCATATGAGATTTTGCTTGATGAAACGAGTGACCACTTGGCTTGTTACATTTGCGTATGATGTTGCCTCTACCCATTTGGTGAAGTAATCGATAGCGACTAGAATAAATCGGTGTTCGTTAGATGCCTTCGGTTCGATCATACCTATCATATCGATTTCGCACATTGAGAACGGCCAAGGAGAGCTCATGACATTCAGAGAAGTAGGTGGTACATTCATTTTGTCGGTATAGATTTGGCATTTGTGACAAGTTTTTGTATAATGATAGCAATCTGCTTCCATTTTTAACCAATAATACCCTGCCCGTAGGATTTTTATTTCCATAGCATGCCCATTTGTATGGGTTCCGAAGGTGCCTTCCTGGATATCTCTCATAAGCGTGTCCGCTTCTTGTTTCTCCACACACCTGAGTAGCACCATATCATAGTTTCTTTTGTACAATATATTACCACTCAAAAATAATTTTGATGCTAGCCTTCGCAGAGTTTGTTTGTCGATGATAGAGGCATTTTCAGGGTATTCTTGCTTTTCAAGATATCTCTTGATATCGTAGAACCAAGGCTAGTTATCTGGACCTTCTTCAATAACGAGATAGTGTGTTGGCTCTTCAAAATGTTTGATAGTGATGTGCGGCTTGTGGTTGGGCCATGATAACTTGAACATAACTGACAAAGTTGCTAGAGCATCTTCCATTTGATTTTCTTCTCACAGGATGTGGTTGAAAGTAATTTCGGTAAATTTCACAGATAGCTTTAAGACATGATCCCGATATGGAATCAAGTTTGGGTGTTTAGTGTCCAATACACCTTTAAATTGGCATATGACCAATGTGGTGTCTCCGAATACTTCAAGGTATTTGATTCTCAGATCGATGGCAGCTTCCAGACCTAGGATGCAGGCTTCATATTTGGCGATGTTGTTGGTGCAGTCAAAACATAATCTTGTGGTATAAGGTTTGTAATAGTTTTTTGGAGAAGTTAAAACTGCCCCGATACCATGTCCCAATTCATTTGAAGCTCCATCGAACATGAGTGTCCACCGTGCCCCTGGTTCAGGTCCTTCATCGGGTCCTGGTATTTCATAGTCATCTATAGCCATAACATCTTCATCTGGAAAGTCAAATTTCACGGGCTGATACTCTGGAAATGGTTGATGGGCTAGATGATCAGCTAGTACACTACCTTTGATGGCCTTTTGGGTGACATATAGTATGTCGTACTTCGACAATAACATCTGCCATCGAGCAATCCTCCCTGTAAGGGCTGGTTTCTCGAACACATATTTTAAAGGATCCATCCTTGCTATTAGCCACGTGATATGTGTTAACATGTATTGCCTTAATATTTTAGTAGCCCAAGCCAATTCAGAACAAGTTTTCTCGAGGAGCGAATACCTGGTTTCGCAGTCAGTGAATTTCTTACTGAGGTAGTAGATGGCGTGCTCTTTTCTACTTGTTTCGTCTTGTTGGATCAATACACATCCCATCGATCCTTCAAGTATTGTTAGGTACATAATAAGAGGTCTTTCCAGAATAGGTGGCATCAATATTTGAGGCTCTTGCAAATATTGATTTATCGTCTCAAAAGCTGTCTGGCAATCCTCATTCCATGTTACTGTTTGATCCTTTCGCAGTAATTTGAATATGGGCTCGCACATGGCGGTTAGGTGCGATATAAACCATGAAATATAGTTCAATCGTCTTAAGAAACCATAAACTTCTTTTTCTGTCTTTGGCACTGGCATTTCTTGTATAGATTTTACTTTAGTGGGGTCCACTTTGATACCATGCTAGCTTACAATAAAACCCAATAACTTGCGTGTCCTGACACCAAAGGTACACTTGTTTGGGTTTAACCTTAATTTAAACCTCTGTAGTCGGTCGAATAACTTCTGTAAATGTATGATGTGGTCCTCCTTTGTATGAGATTTGGAGATTATATCATCTACATACACCTCAACCTCCTTATGAATCATATTATGGAACAATGTCACCAATGCTCGTTGATAGGTAGCCCCTGCGTTCTTCAAACTGAATGACATTACTTTGTAGCAGAAAGTGCCCCAAGGTGTCATGAAGGTAGTCTTCTCCATATCTTCGGGCTCCATTTTGATTTGATTATAACTTGATAAGCCGTCCATGAATGAGAATAATGAAGCTTGAGCCGTGTTCTCTTAGCAGATGTACCCATAACTAATACGTAACACCGGGGGGGATGAACACTCGATTGTTTTATTTTAGTTGATGTCTTCCTTGAGGATTTTGGGAGTATTATAGACTCTCTTTTAATTGATTAAATTATTAATTTTATGATGGTTGAAGATTTTAGAAAAAATTTGAAATTCTTTCTGTTGCGTTATTAAAGTTGAAGTTTAAAGACTATGTTGAAAGGTTGTCGGTTCATCCGAAATGTGTGTTATGTATCTTTTTTATCTTAATTGAGAAAATTTGAATATGTTGAATGATGTGACATCCTATTTTGGAGTTTTATTTTACTCTGATTTTTATTAAAATTATTGTTGGGGAAATAGGGTGTTACACTACGCATGACTTAGAGTTAGCAGCAGTGGTATTTGTATTAAAGATTTGGAGACATTATCTTTTTGGTTCTAAATTCAAAGTGTTCAGTGGACACAAGAGTTTGAAGTACTTATTTGACCAGAAAGAATTGAATATGAGATAGAGAATGTGGCTTGAATTGTTGAAAGACTATGACTTTGATTTGAATTACCATCCTGGTAAGGAAAATGTATTTGTTGATGCATTAAGTAGAAAGTCATTGTATATGTCGATGCTTATGGTTCAAGAGTTGGAGTTGATCAAGCAATTCAGAGATATGATCTTAGTGTGTGAAGAGACTTCTAATAATGTGAATTTAGGAATGTTGAAACTGACTAGCGATATAATAGAGGAAATCTGATAAGGTCAGAAGTTTGATTTGAGGACAGTCAATCAATTAACTTTGATTAATCATGGAAAAAGGGAATAAGTTCAGAGTTAATGAGAATGGCGCAATGAGGTTTGGCAATAATGTGTGTGTTCCGGATATCCCAGAGCTTGAGAAGAGTATTATTGAGGAAGTACATAGAAGTTGGTTGAGTATTCATCCCGGTGCTACGAAGATGTATCAAGACTTAAAGAAATTATTCTGGTGGCATGGTATGAAGAAAGAAGTTGCCAAATTTGTTTATGCTTGTTTGACTTGTCAGAAGTTGAGAATTAGACATTAGAAGCCTATGGGTCTTATGCAACCGTTAAGTATTCCAGATTGGAAGTGCGACGGTTTTTCCATGGATTTTGTGTCGGGTTTGCCGAAGACTGTTAAAGGTAATGATTTGATTTGGGTTATTATGGATAGGTTAACTAAGTCGGCTCATTTCTTATTAATGAAGATTAATCATCCTATGGAGAAGTTAGATGAGATATATATTGAAGAAATTATAAAATTTCATGGAATGCCTCGAGTATCGTGTCGAATAGAGATCTGAGGTTTACGTCTAAATTTTAGACAGGTTTGCAGAATCCCTTTGGTACTAAGTCAAAGTTGAGTTTAGTATATCATCCTTAGATGGATGGACAAACGGAAAGAACGATTCAGCCTTTAGGAGATTTGTTGAGGGCTTGTGTACTAGAACAAGAAGAAGCTTGGGATAGTCACTTGCCATTGATTTAATTTACTTATAATAATAGTTTCAATTATGTAGCAGTGAAAATCGGAGATCAAACTATTAATTAACTTGACTCTCAAATAAGCAAGAGTTTCCACCGCACTTTATTATTTCCAAGAGAAAAGGGAAAAGTGAGAAATAAAACCCATAAATATGCAAAGTAAGTGCACTATTAAAAGTAAAAAAAATACAATGATTTGAAAAGATCAGAGGTTCGGGGGTTAGTTATACAAAGGGAAGGTACTAGAACCCTATGTATCTATAGTATCCTATAGGAACCTTTTGAAATATCTATATTTTTGGTTAAAAAGATTGTTTGGAAAAAGGATCGGGGAGATGAGAAATTTTGAAAATGCAACCACCTAATGTCGAGGTTTTGGATTAAAAGGGTGTAAATTTGAAAATAGGGTTTTAAAGGTTTTAACTAATGGGAAACAAATATGAGGGACAAAATATGAAGACTCACAATAATATAAAGTCAAAGAGACGATCCTTTCCCATGGATTCAAACACAAAGATAATAATCAGATGAAGACCAGACTAGAACCATGCATCAGATAAAAATGGATAGTAACCATAGTCCAAGGATTAAAGAACCAATATTAGGTTTTTTTTCTTTATTAAGTGGTTTATAACAAGCAAAAGAAAATAAGAAGCTCAAGTGAGCAAAGAAAAAAATGCATAAAATAAAGAAAATAAAATGCTATTGATGATAAATGGCATAAAAGTAAAGAGAAGAAAATATAAAATGAGGAAATATAAATGATATTAAAGTAAAGTTAGTACAATATAAATTTAATAATCTGATTTGGGATAAGTGTAACTTTATATAGAGAATAGAATGTATGTACCCATACCTGTTAGAGAAATAACACTTTGAAGTTCATTTTCTTATACATGTAGTACAATTAACAAACATGGAGGATCAAGATAAAGTCAAGGAAGATATATTATGACAAACTTATCATCAATTCCAAGTACCTTAAATGATCAAAGGACCATTTAAAGGTAGATTGGAAAATGATGAAAGTTTATCAAATATCCGAAAAGCTTAGATGAACTAAAAAAACTCAAATGCTTTCCAAATTGATTCAAATAAAAGTAAAAATAAAATAGATAAAGAAGAATAAGATGAAGTCTATAATAAAGATAGTATAATTGTCATAACTTTTTCAATTTTTCATGAAATTAAACAAATGAATAATAAAAGTTTAACTACTCAATCTTATGACCAAGGATCCATGATCAAAATAATTAAATAAAAAACAAAAAAAATTACAGAAAAATGAAAATTAAACAACAATAAATTACTTTTGCTTTTGAAAGTTCAAGAACACTTTTCAACTCTTGATTTTGAATCAATGGAGTTCCCTTCCAAAATGATGATAATTATGGTACTAATAAAAAATAAAGAGTAAAAATAAAATAGAATTAAATAAAGAACAGGTATAATAGCCTACATATTCAATAAAATAAAGAAATGACTTGAAAGAAAATGAAGAGAAAAAAGAAGAAGAAAGTTTTGGCTTAATTTAGTGAATGATTTATGGTATTGTTCCTCCAAATGAAAGAATGAAAGAAATGTCTTATTTATAGGGTGAATGAGGTGGGAGTGTTGATGTGGCAATATATATGACTTTATGAGAATGGTTCTTGGCCATTAATAAGTCCAAGTTGGCAATCCATGTGAATTGTGGAAATGATTTTTGGTCATTGATAAGTACAAGTTGATAATCTATGTGAAGTGTTTGTACTACATTATAGTGGTCCCAACTTTTTTTTATTGACACAAAAAAACAAAAAAAAAACAAATTAATAATAATATAATAAAAACTAAAAGTGTTAGTAATAATAATAAATACAAAAATAGAAAATAAAAGAGACATTAAATTAACTATTTATGATTTTTTTCTTGGATTAAAATAAATGAAAATATAAGTGCAAATTCAAAGATAAAAAATAAAATAAATATAAGAAAGTAAAAGGAGTTATATAAAATTTTCTAATTTTCTTTTTGAAATAAATGATACAAATATATAAATTTAAATTAATAAAAGAATATATTTTTGATGATTTTTTAGTAAAGAGGTAAAAATAGTAAATAAAAAAAATAACATGATGCTAAGATATTTTTTCGTGATTTTTTTAAATGGAAAAGAAATCATGAATAAAACACGATAAAATTAAAATCCACTAAATTCATAAACGACTTCTAACGTTTCTATTTTTCATGGCTTTTCAAAGCATAATCAGCTCTTGACTTGTAAAGAGAAATTGTAGATAATGTCAAGGAGAATCATATACAAAAAGAACCGCTCAAAAATGTCAAAATTTGAAGAAATTATAAATTTTTGAAATCTAACTGAAGAGTTGGCAAAAAAAATAGGTCAAACCACTCTTAAACACTTGTTATGCAATGATGCAAATGGAGGGTGAGATCTTAGGTAAAAAATTAGGGTATGACAACTGCCCCTATTTAGGTTTCTTCTGTTCAGGGATATGAATATTGAAATCTTTATTTTGACGAGATTGAAGATACTTAATTATAGAATACACAATTTTTGGTCCTAAGATAGCACAATGATGTTTATGATATGATATGGATGCAATGCTCTTAATTTTATAGGGAATGACGCCACATGGGACAAACTACTGCTTGAGAAACCAAGCACATGATAAAGTAATCCCACATGGGAAGAGATTATAACTCCATTGGGGAACAGAGCCACAAACTTCGGTTGAGAGACTCTTATTGGGGAACAACTTTAAGAGAAGAAAAAATTACCGAATCTATCAAGGAAGACGCCTTGCATAGGTTGTGAAAAGTTAAATGGCTACTGACTCAAGATGATAGTAAATTTCCAACTCAGTGTCAAAGGTACAAAAATAAAAAAGGATACCGACTCACAGATGACAATAAACTACCAACTCAATAGTTGAAGGTAGAAGATCAATAAGATATCGACTCACAAATGACGGTAAACTACCAACTCAATAGTTGAAGGTAGAAGACCAAACAAGATACCGAATCACAGATGACGGTAAACTACCAACTCAATAGTTGAAGGTAGAAGATCAATAAGATACCAACTCACAAATGATGGTAAACTACCAACTCAATAGTTGAAGGTAGAATATCGATAAGATATCGACTCATAGATAACGGTAAACTACCAACTCAATAGTTGAAGGTAAAAGATCAAATAAGATGCCGACTCATATATGATGGTAAACTACCAACTCAATAGATGAAAGTAGAAAAGTAAGATACCGACTCACAAATGACGATGAACTACCAACTCAATAGTTGAAAGTAGAAGATTGATAAGATACCGACTCATAGATGATAGTAAACTACCAACTCAATAAATGAAGGTAGAAAAGTAAGATACCGACTCACACATGACGACAATGGTAGGATTGAAAAAGGTATCGACTCACACATGACAAAAAACTACCAACTCAATGGATGAAGGTAAAAAAGTAAAGGATACCGACTCACACATGACAATAAACTACCAACTCAATAGATGAAGGCAGAAAAGTAAGAGATACTGACTCATAGATAATGGTAAACTACCAAATCAATAGATGAAGGTAGAAAAGTAAGAGATGTCGACTCACAAATGACGGTAAACTACCAACTCAATAGACGAAGGTAGAAAAGATGATAAACTTTTCCACGACGAGTGGGTTCCAGTTTCTTCTTTATCAAGTCTTCCACTTGAAAAGGATAATATACAAACTTCTCTGTAGGACTTTTCCAGAGAGATACCATTTGTTGTTGATGAGAAAACTTCTCAAAAGAGATACCATTTGCTATTGATGAGAAAACTTCCCAAAAGAGATACCATTTGCTGTTGATGAGAAAACTTCTCAAAAGAGATACCATTTGTTGTTGATGATAAAACTTTTCAAAAGAGATACCATTTTCTGTTGATGAGAAAACTTCTCAAAAGAGATACCATTTGCTGTTGATGAGTAAACTTCTCAAAAAAGACACCATTTATTGTTGGTGAGCAAACTTCTCAAAAGCGATACCATTTTCTGTTGGTGAGGAAACTTCTTAAAAGAGATACCATTTATAGTTGATGAGCAAACTTCTTAAAAGATATACCATTTGTTGTGTAAAACTCCCCAAGAACCTGGTCAAAAGCCACAAATTGGTCTCAGTTTCTTCTTAATCAAGTCTTCCACTTGAAAAGGACAATATACAAACTTATCTGCGGGACATTTCCGGAGAGATGTCGTTTGTTGAGTAAACCTCCCCAAGAACCTGGTCATAAGCCACGAACTGGTATCAGTTTCTTTTTAATCAAGTCTTCCACCTGATAAGGATAATATACAAACTTCTCCACGGGACTTTTCCAAAGAGATGTCATTTGCTGAGTAAACCTCCCCAAGAACCTGGTCATAAGCGACAAACTGGTCTCAGTTTCTTCTTAATCAAGTCTTCCATCTGAAAGGATAAAATACAAACTTCCCCATGGGACTTTTCCGAAGAGATGCTGTTTGCTGAGTAAACCTCCCCAAGAACCTGGTCATAAGCCACGAATTGGTCTCATTTTGTTCTTAATCAAGTCTTCCACCTGATAAGGATAACATACAAACTTCCCCACAGGACTTTTCCGAAGAGATGTCATTTGCTGAGTAAACCTCCCTAAAAACCTTGTCATAAGCCACGAACTGGTCTCAATTTCTTCTTAATCAAGTCTTCCACTTGAGCAGGATAAAATACAAACTTCCCCATGGGACTTTTCCGAAGAGATGTTGTTTGCTGAGTAAACCTCCCCAAGAACCTGGTCATAAGCAACAAACTGGTCTCAATTTCTTCTTAATCAAGTCTTCCACCTGATAAGGATAATATACCAACATTCCCACAGGACTTTTTCCGAAGAGATGTCGTTTTCTGAGTAAACCTCCCCAAGAACTTGGCCATAAGCCACAAATTGGTCTCAGTTTCTTCTTAATCAAGTCTTCCACCTAATAAGGATAACATACAAACTTACCCACGAGACTTTTCTGAAGAGATGCCGTTTACTAAAAAATCAGAGTTGATATGTTGGAGATAGACAAAGTGCTCATGAAGAGACCGCCATTTGCCATAAGGTAAACGTATGATGGAAATACACAAGCTGCTCAAATAAAGAGGTTGTCAATTGTTGTCAGGAAAAAGACTTCAATATAGCATTATAAAGACACTGTTATGAATGATAATCAATAACTTCACCAGGGATAGAAAAACTGCTCATGAAGAGACCTCCATTTTCCATAAAAGAGAAAATCCAGAAATAATCAAGCTTCTCAAATAAAGAGTCTAAGATTTTATTATCATGTTGAGATTCCGAAAGAGTGTTGTAACAACACTACTGGGGAACAAATTTCACCTTAAATGGGGAACCATGAATATAATTTTACTGAGGAGACAAAAGTATTTACAGGCAGAAAATAAACACACTCTCAATCTAGGTTTCACAGCCTAGAGAAATCTACAGGGTAACATCGACAGGAGATGGAGCTCAATCCAAGAACAAAATGGAGAGAAACAACCAAACAAGACTCTATAGGATAAGGAATAAGCTAAACTGGGAACTATCCTATCCTGAGATGAAACAAAAACCCTTCCACGAGGAAAAAAATCAGTGGGGAATTAAAAAGAACGTACACTTTCTGCTTAAGTTGTCACTCTATTTGGAAAGAGGAAATAAGTTACTTGGGGACAAACACAACCAATGGAGATGGACCCAAAACATAGAGAAATGCGAATGTGCGTGAATGATGTAAGTGTGAATGAATAAATGAATTTCATGTATATGCTAACAAAATAGATAAAATAGATAGATGAAAAGACATCGTAGTACAAATAGATACTCGGCTAATATCGACAAGATGGGAACATTAATAGAGATAGAACAAAAGCCATCGACGAAGCATATTTCTTCTATAAGACTCTAATCTCTCCGGAGATGAAGATACTCAAAGTCCAATCTTCTAACATCAATAATCCATTGAAAGAATAACAATGCTCCAGCTGGAGAAAAGTCTTGCTTAGCTGGAAATACTTGGGAACACCACCATATGATAATGTGTGCGAAGCAGATCACATATCTTGACAAATCTGGATTGCCTCCTGGAACTAATTTTGGATACCCCAAGTTTACTGCTGATAGACTGCATGATGCACGACAATTTTTGTGAATAACTTCACTTCTTAAATGCCCCAAGTTACATGGTTTACGAGAAGAAATATTCTCAAGAGGATTTTACAAAATACCTAGCATCCAAAATTCCCCAATGTCTTCAAACTCTCGGAGAGATTCGTTTAATCTCGAATTGACTACCCCATATTGACTGTATTTGGAAAAACGCAGTCTTCAAATATACCCCATGAGGGTAATCAAACTATGAGGTAGTAACTTGTTCATGTTGAAGGTCTTCAAGCAACATGCCTATGGCTATGATGATTCTTAGAAACGATTCGCCAATTACTTATCAAAGTTTCAGACCTCAAAAGATTAAAATCACCATTAGTGCATATATGTAAGCTTCCTTGACATTAAGAAATTTTACAAGCAGAAAAGTTTATTTTGAGAATGAAAATTCTAATGCAACAATTATGTAAGCCTTGAAGATTTTTGAAAAGATGTCGCATAGCTTACGAATTAGTGCATTATTTATTTTTGTATGAAAGATAACAAAAGCATATGATACCAACACAAATATTTTAGCATAACTTTCTGAGTCATCGCTCTCAGCTGGTCACGGTCAGGTGCCATACATATGTTGTACTTATACTATTTGATAAAAGCTTCACCCAAATCATTGAATGTGCAAATGTTGCTACTGTCCAATCTCATATACCATTTCAAAGCAGCACCAGTTAAACTATCCTGGAAGAAATGAATAAGCAAACATTGGTCATCCGTATGAGTGGACATCCTTCTGATATACATCACGAGGTGGTTACAAGGGCAAGAGTTTCCCTTGTACCTCTCGAATTCTGGCACCTTAAACTTTGTTGGAACTTTTCTGTTAAGAACTAAGCAGAGTTCACTAACGTTTTGTCCGAATAACTCTTTCCCTCTAAGAGCCTTTATTTATTTCCGCATTTCAATGAATCGGTCTTGAAAGTCATCCAATCGATCATAGAAGCCCACACTTTCACTTGGTGGAGGAACAAGATGATAAACTTCATCATTAACAAATGGCATGGCATTCACCGTATGAGGTGCAGTGTAACGAATCTCACTTTTAGCATCAGGAGTAATGTGCACCACAGGAGGTGCAGGAATAGCAGCAGCTTAAGCATCAGAATTATAACCTTCTTGCATGAAATTTTCAGGCGTTCCCCACGGGTAACCCTGAAGCATACAATATTGAGCAGCAGTAATTAGAGTAACAAAAATAAGAACCGACAGAACCTCAGAAGCAATAATGTTTGTCGTGGCTGAGTAGCATGAGGAGATGGAGGAGAAGGCAGTGGATGATTATGAGCAACCACCAACGATTCCACCAAAGCTGTCAAATTGGCCATATCAGCTCTTAAAGCAGTAACTTCTTCGCGCAGCTCGGGATTATCTTGTTCAAGATTTTCCATCTTCTCTTAGCACGAGCGTTGTACTACGGGACCAAAGGAAAAATAAGACTCGGGAATAACTTTAGAAAGTGTAAAAAATGTAGAATGATGCATGATTATACAAATGGTAACTTCACTTCATTTCTAAGGACCTCAAATTTTGATTCAAGCTTCAAGCGAGAAATAATTAACAAAAAAATGTGACCAATGAGTTTAATACAAAGTTAAGAGCCTAAAGGCTACAAAGATATAAATCCAAGAGATCCCAATCAATAGACCTGACAATGATCATCAAAAATACAAATCATAAACCCTAATATGTTTCCCAAAACTCTACATCATAAGGGGTATCCCAAACTAGATTCTCATTACTCCACTCTTGGGCCCTTCTAAAGATCTCCTTTGTTGCTTCGATCTTTGATCTCTCAATTAGATCCTTGATGAATACACCCCTTTTGATGATAATTCTTTCCAGATGATCAACCTCTTATTGAAGCTGAAGGTCGTAAAAATCTTGTTGATCTTCATCTTCATACTTTGTGACCTTAACTTGAATTGGCGTCCAAACATTATAACTGATGGTACTCCTCTTTCTAGTGTCCATTTATGAGTAATGAGCTTGATACGAGAATAAAAGATAAAGTTCCTCATAAATGAAATGACCATATATGTCACAAGCATGTCATAATGTTTATGAATGCATGAATGTATTGCTATGCAACAAACTCATACAAGGTTCAAAGGTTTAACGTCACGAGCATGGAGTCAAAGGGTGAGAATCAACCCGCAAGGTATGTACTAAGCGTTTATCACCTGCCAAACAAGGTTCTAAAAGGTTCCTAGAGTCTACTTCTTTCCTTCGGATATTACCAATGTCCCAATTACTCGGTAATTAGTAATATTCACAGGAAAAACTCGTCTGAGTGTAACATCGCGTAACAACTACTTTCGGATTACTCCGTCATAGTCTCCACACTACATCTAAAAAGGATACGATGGGTTAGGGGTTCTACGACCCTCAGCTTCTCTGGCTCCCAGGTAGATAGCAATAATGTCTTCCCGATTACTCGGTAAACAAATACTACAGTTAAAGGGGCCTCCACTGATTGGGGGATCTCATGCCTCCTTTTTCGGGATTACTCCCTCAAAGTTAACATGACTATACTGTCCGTCCTATCTTAAATGTACTTAGTCCGGATATAGGACTTGTCCATTGTAATCAACACCCAAAGAAACCACAAAATAACACATATAAGCAAACAAGAAATAATAACAAAAACAGATATAACAAATTAGGTTTAACCCACTTAGAAATTTTTCCCCAGCAGAGTCGCCAATTCTGTAACGGTGAAAATCGGAGATCAAACTATTAATTAACTTGACTCGCAAATAAGCAAGAGTCGCCACCGCGCTTTATTATTTCAAAGGAAAAAGGGAAAAGTGAAAAATAAAACCCATAAATATGCAAAGTAAGTGCAATACTAAAAGTAAAGAAAAATATAATGCATTTTAAAAATATCGAAGGTTCGGGGGTTGGTTATACAAAGGGAAGGTACTAGCATCCTATGTATCTATAGTATCCTATAGGAATCTTTTGAAATATATGTATTTTTGATTAAAAAGTTTGTTTGCAAAAAGGATCGGGGAGATGAGAAATTTTGAAAATGCAACGACCTAATGTCGAGGTTTTGGCTTAAAAGGATGTAAATTTGAAAATAGGGTTTTAAAGGTTTTAACTAATGGGAAACAAATATGAGGGACAAAATATAAAGACTCACAATAACATAAAGTCAAAGAGACGATGATCTCCCTTGGATTCAAACACAAAGATAATAATCAGATGAAGACCGGACAAGAACCATTCATCAGATAAAACTGGATAGTAACCATTGTCCAAGGATTAAAGAACCAATTTTAGCTTTTTTTCTTCTTTATTAAATGGTTTATAACAAGCAAAAGAAAATAAGAAGCTCAAGTGAGCAAAGAGAAGATAAATGCTCAAGTGAGCAAAGAGAAAATGCATAAACTAAAGAAAATAAAATGCTATGGATGATAAATGATATAAAAGTAAAGAGAAGAAAATATAAAGTGAGGAAATATAAATGATATTAAAGTAAAGTTAGTACAATATAAAGTTAATAATCTGATTTGGGATAAGTGTAACTTCATATAGAGCATAGAATGTATGTACACATACATGTTAGAGAAATGACAATTTGAAGTTTATCATCTTATACATGTAGTACAATTAACAAACATGGGGGATCAAGACAAAGTCAAAGAAAATATATTATGACAAACTTATCATCAATCCCAAGTACCTTTAATAATCAAAGGACCATTTAGAGGTAGATTGAAAATGATGAAAGTTATCAAATATCCGACAAGTCTCGATGAACTAAAAAAACTCAAATGCTTTCCAAATTAATCCAAATAATAACAAAAATAAAAAGATAAAGAAGAATAAGATGAAGTCTATAATAAAAATAGTATAAATATCACAACTTTCTCAATTTTTCATTAAATTGAACAAATGAATAATGAAAGTTTATCTACTCAATCTCATGACCAAGAATCCATGCTCAAAATAAGTAAATAAAAAACAAAAAATTACAGAAAAAAATGAAAATTAAACAATAATAAATCAATTTTGCTTCTGAAGGTTCAAGAATACTTTTCAACTCCTGATTTTGAATCAATGAAGTTTCCTTCCAAAATGATGATAATTATTGTACTAAATATATAAATAAAGAGTAAAAATAAAATAGAATTAAATAAAGAACAAGTTTAATATCCTACCTATTCAATAAAAGGAAGAAATGACTTGAAAGAAAATGAAGAAAAAAAAAGAAGAGAGTTTTTTCTTACTTTAGTGAGTGATTTATGGTATTGTTCCTCCAAATGAATGAAAAAAAGGTATTATTTATAGGGTGAATGAGGTGAGAGTGTTGATGTGGCAATCAATGCGAATTTATGAGAATGGTTCTTGGCCATTGATAAGTCCAAGATGGAAATCCATGTGAAGTGTGAGAATGATTCTTGGACATTGATAAATACAAGTTGACAATTCATGTGAAGTGTTTGTACTACATTATAGTGGTCCCAACTTTTTTTTACTGACACAAAAAAACAAAAGGACAAAGTAATAATAATAATAATAATAATAATAATAATAATAATAATAATAATAATAATAATAATAATAATAATAATAATAATAATAAAAATTAAAAGTGTTAGTAATAATAATAAATACATAAATAGAAAATAAAAGAGACATTAAATTTACTATTTATGATTTTTTTTTCTTGAATTAAAATAAATGAAAATATAAGTGCAAATTAAAAGATAAAAAATAAAATACATATAAGAAATTAAAAGGACTTATATAAATTTTTCTATATTTTTTTTTTGAAATAAATGATACCAATATATAAATTTAAATTAATAAAAGATCATATTTTGATAATTTTTTAGTAAATAGGTAAAAATAGTAAATAAAAAAATAACATGATGCTAAGTAGATTTTTTTTGTGATTTTTTAAATGGAAAAAAATCATGAATAAAACACAATAAAAATTCACTAAATTCATAAACGACTTCTAACATTTCAATTTTTCATGGCCTTTCAAAGCATAATCAGCTCTTGACTTGTAAAGAGAAATTGTAGATGATGTCAAGGAGAATCATATGTAAAAAGAACCGCTCAAAAATGTCAAAATTTGAAGAAGTTGTAAATTTTTGAAATCTAACTCAAGAATTGGCAAAAAAATAGGTCAAACAACTTGTAAACACTTGTTACGCAATGATGCAAATAGAGGGTGGTATCTTATAGTATTGGAATGGCTCCACGTGAAGCATTGTACAATAGGAGGTGTAGGACTCCATTGTGTTGGTATGAGTCAGGTGAGAGTGATGTGCTATGACTTGGGGTTGTGCAAGAGACAATTGCGAAGATGAATATGATCCAAGAGAAGATGAAGGATTCTCAGAACCATCAAAAGAATTATCATGATAAGAGGAGAAAGGACCTTGGGTTCAAGAAATATGATCATGTATTTTTTAGAGTTAATTCGGTAACTGGTGTTGGTAGAGCTTTGAAGTCGAGGAAGTTTAAGCTGCATTTTATTTGTCTGTATCAGATATTAGAGAAGATAGGCAAGGTGGCTTATCAGATTACTTTTCCGCTATCACTTACGAATTTGCATGACGTGTTTCATATGTCTCAGTAGAGAAAGTATATTTCGAATCATTCGTATGTGATTCAAATGGATAACGTACAAGTGAGAGATAACCTGACTGTTGAGGCATTACCATTGAGAATAAAAGGTTGGGAAGTGAAGTAATTGCGAGGCAAGGACACTTCCTTAGTGAAGGTGTTATGGGATGGACCAGCTGGTGAAAGTTGGACTTGGGAACGCGAGGATCAAATGAGAGAGTCTTATCTGATGTTGTCTCCGTCAAGTAATTTTCGAGGACGAGAATTATTTTAAGTAAGGGAGAGTTGTAACACCCCGAATTCTAGATTAATTATTTAATGAATTAATTTAGCATGATTACATGAGTCAATGTGAAGTGTTTGATGTTTTGATTATTATATGTGAACCTTTATGGAAATTTGTGAAATTATGATGAATATGAAGTGTGCCATGATGATTGAGATAAATATGATGTTTGAATATAATGTTTGGATGGCTATGATGTATGATGGGTTACTATGTGTAACATAAGGTGAATTATACTAATTAAGAGGATTACTAGTATTTTGGAATAATTAGAATAATTGTTTAGAATTATTTTAATTGTGAAAAATAGAATAATAGAAGTGTAGAGAAAATAAGATCAAGATGGTAATTAGTGGAGAATAAGTAAGGACAAGGTAGGAAGTTTGATATTAGAGGTCTAAGGGTTATACAAGGAATTATGAGAAAAGAAAGTCATTGTGGAATGATCGTAGAATTGGGAGAAAGAAACTAACGCTGTGCAGAAAAAAGGCTAGGGCACAAAGAGGCAAGAGATTTCGGTAGAGGACCAAAGAGAAGTTGAATTTCTATTATAATCTTAAGGTAAATGGAGTTTTATAATTTTTATTATATTTGATTTAAGGTTTAGATGATTTGTAGATTGCCTTAGGTTTTGGTAGATAATGATTTGGTGTTGTTTGATGAGAAATTGATGAATTGGTGATCAGTAATGGTTTATAATTGATGTATATTGAGTATAAAATTATAGGTTGTTGATAGATGATGAAACCTTGTGATTATATGGTGTTTTAGGACCTATCACATGATTAAATCGCAGAAGATTTGGACTGGTGTAGTGCAGCAATCACAACAGGAAAACCTTGTCCGTGTTGTTTCGCTGGGAGACGAAGGTAGTGTCGTAGGGAGAAGATGCATCGCCAGGCGAAGATGGGAGCAAAGGGAGGTAGATTAGAGCTAATTTTTTTGACTTTGCCGCCCCTAGTGTCGTCAAGAAAAGAAGGTGGCGATGGTAGCATCGCCAGGCGATGAAAGTGTGTCGCCAGGCGACGGAAGGCAGAATTGGTCGTCCAAGTTGGAAATCTTAAAATGATCATAAATTTAGTTCTAGAGCTCGGATTGAGGTGTCGTACAAAGCGTTGGATAGATAACTCAATGAGATTTAATTACATGGAGAAAAAGGATACTTAAGGAGTATATCTTTGAGACCTAAGTTAGAATAGAATTAGGTTCCCCGTGTTGAATTGCAATGATGTTTTGTTTATGATGGTGTTTTGTTTATGATGATGCTATGATGTTGTGTTGATTATGATGATGATTTTATGATGTTGTGTTGATTACTATGATAATGCTATGATGTGATGTTGATTACTATGGTGATATGATAATGTTTGTGATGAATCATGAATGGTGATGTAAATATTCCTTGGGGTTTAGAAGGGTGTTACATTAGTGGTATCAGAGCAGGTCGGTCTATCCGACCAGGTTGTTGAGTCTGTAGTGTGTGACAGTGGAATACTGTCAAGATAATTTCTAACAATTATGAATGTTATTGATGTGACACTGAGAAATGGCTAGAAGGAGCGATGTTGCACTTGTTGTTGCTTTCTAGGTTGTTGGTTAAGCTAAATAACACCAGCCTAATGATGGATCCTGTGTTTTAGATATGTTTCAGAGGAATCATCCGTATATTTTCAAGGGTAGGTTCGATCTTGATGAAGCACGAGTTTGGATTAAGGAGATTGAAAGAATCTTCTGAGTCGTGGATTTCTCAGAAGTGCGGAAGGTGCGGTTTGGTATGGATCAACTGGAAGAGGAAGCTGATGAATTGTGGGTTGGTACTCGTCAAAGACTGACAGCGCTAGTGAAGTGTTTACTTGGGAAGTGTTTAGTAGGAAATTTCTGAGGAAGTATTTTTCCGAGCATGTGCGTGGGAAGAAAGAGATTGAATTTTTTGAGCTGAAATAAGGAAGTTTGAATGTGACGGAGTATGCCTCGAAGTTTGTGGAACTAGAATTTTTTATCTATATTACAATGAAGCAACTAATGAGTTCTCAAAGTGTATCAAGTTTGAGAAGGGTTTGCATCCAGAGATCAAGCGGCCGATTGGATATCAACAGATTTGTGTGTTTTCAGAGTTCGTGAATAGCTGCAGAATCTATGAGGAGGACAACAAAGCTCATTCAGCTCACTATAAGAGTTTGAACGAGAAAAAAGGAAAGCAGTATCAAGATCGTAAGAAGCCTTATGATGCCCCAACTGATAAAGGGAAACATAAGGCTTATGATGCGGAGAAGACAAGTGGGGGAGGAGCTCCCACTTCTATAAAGTGTTATAGGTGTCGTGAACAAGGTCACTGATCCAATGAATGTGAGAATAAGGTGCTGAGGTGCTACAAGTGTGATAAGTTCAGTCACCGTGCTCCTGAATGTAAGAACGATGGTCCGACTTGTTTTAATTGTAGAGAGCATGGTCATATCAGTGCTTAGTGTCAGAAACCAAGGAAGGATGCTACTTCTCAGACTAATGGTAGGGTGTTCTCACTTAGTGGATCAGAGGAACCTAAGAAGGACAACTTGATTTGAGGTACTTACTTTATTAATGTTGTTGAATTGGTTTCTATTATTTATACTTGTGCTACTCATTCATTTATTTCACTTGAATGTGCTACTAAGTTAGAATTGAAATTTTCTAATGTGAATGGTATTATGGTGATAGATACTCCTACTAGTGGTTCTATTACTACCATTTAAGTTTGTTTGAACTGTCCTTTGATTATTTACAACAAGTTTTGTGATGGATTTGGTGTGTCTTCCCTTACACAAAATCGATGCGATTCTTGGAATGAACTGGTTGGAGTTCAACTATGTTCATACCAATTCTTATAATAAGACGTTGAGGTTCCCTAAGTTTGGTGATAATGGAGAATTGATGTTGTTGACCGCTAAGAAAGTGAATGAACTTTTGGAATGAATCCTTGATGTTTGTGATGTTTGCATCGTTGTAAGTTGATGGTAAAGATGCGAATATGGCATTACCGTTTGTCTATGAATTTCCAGAGGTGTTTCTAGATGACATCGGTAATTTACCTCCTGAACATGAAATGGAGTTTTCAATAGATTTGATGCCAGGTACAAGTCTAGTGTCAATGTCTCCTTATAGAATGTCAACTTTAGAACTTAGCGAGTTGAAGAAACAATTGGAAGAGATGCTCTAGAAGAAGTTTGTTCGACCGAGTGTTTCATCGTGGGGTGCTCCAGTGTTTCTAGTCAAGAAGAAAGATGGAAGTATTAGGATGTGTTTAGAATACAGATAGTTGAATAAAGTGACAGTTAAGAACATGTATCCACTACCAAGAATCGAAGATTTGATGGATCATTTGGTGGGTACTTGTGTTTTTATTAAGATTGACTTGAGGTCGAGTTATCATCATATTTGAGTCAAACCAGATGATATTCTGAAGACAACTTTTTGAACGAGGTATGGTCATTATGAATACATTATGATGTCGTTCAATGTATCTAATGCATCGGGTGTTTTCATTGAAAATATGAATAGAAATTTCCATTCCTACCTGGATAAGTTTGTTGTCGTCTTTATTGACAATCTTATGATCTATTCTAAGATGGAAGAAGAGCATGTTGAGCATTTGTGAATGGTGTTGCAAGTGTTAAAGGAAAAGAAATTAAGCAATACACTTCTGAAGGAATTCAACAGGAGAATTGTTCCCGTTGAAATACACTTTTGCCTTAATCAAAAATTGAGGAAGAGTAATTTTTTGAGATGAATTTTTCTATAATGCATGCCCCTATTTATACAACTTTGGATTCATTCTATACCACACAAATTCGTCGGTGCAATCACGACCCTACAAAGATGTCGGTAAAATCATGAACGTTATATTTTTTTATTCATTTACACTATTGGAAATTTAATGAATCAACTAAATTTCCGGTAAAAATGGGAGATTTTAAAATTTCCATAAAATATTGTAACCTACCAGAAATTTCAAATGAACTACAGAAATTTCGTACATACCGAAAATTTTTAATATTGTACCGAAAATTTTGTTTAGAAAAATTATTATCTTTTAATAGGGGTATGTTGTACGCCAAAATTTTCCCTCCCATTTTACTCAAGATATGCTCATTGAGGTCTTCAACTTCTCAAGGATGCCCAAGAATTAACCAGACAAATTCTCCTCATAAGCAATGAACCTCTAATTAGGGTTTCACTTTTCACCAAGATGTGTGAGCTCCAAAGGTCTAAAATGTTTTCGGTTGTCCTAATATGTATTCAAGATTGTCCATGACAAATTTCATGCCTTACACTACAAGTTATCTCAATCAATTGCTCAAATGTTTGAAAATCAAATGTACTAGGTCAAAAGTCAACTGTGACCTATATACAGTCAAACTTTAAGAATTTTTTTTAACATCAATATTTTGAAATTATAATCATCATTTGATCAAGGTTTGATCATGATTCTTCAAGAAATGCTCCTAATTTATCAAAAGTCAAGAATTGCTAAATTAGGGGTTTTATAGGAAAAGTCAACTAAACTTTGACCAGGCATAACTTTCACATACATAATCCATTTTTCCCCAACCAAAACTCATTTTGAATAGAATCCAATTCCCTACAACTTCTCTTTTATCCTCAAGTCCAAGAAATGCACTATTTGAAAGATACAAGCTCATACGTTACAGGTCATTTTCAGAAATTCAACAAAAGACACTTTTTGTCAAGACCATTTACATCAAGATAAAGTCTTCAAATGCAAAATTGATAAAAACAGGGATTAAATTAGACATATTGGGCTTTCCAAAAAGTCAAAGATTATATTCATGAGATAGAAATTTAGCAAGTTACTTCTTGCCCAATTTGGGAAAATTTGGGAAATTTCAAGAATTGTGCATTGTGCATTTAGGTCAATGGCTTAATTTATTGGACTTAAAACATCTTCCTAACCTTATAGCGGACCTATAATCTCATTGTTACATGGCCTTACCATTTTTACCTATTTTATCCATATTTGTTTTGATATTTTCCAAATAAATATAAAATAAATTATGCAAAATAAATAGAAATGGGCCTTGACCTTTACCAAGAAGCCCAAGATTTAGTGCATAATTTAATTAGACATGTCCAGGTTCATAACACATGCAAATTAGGCAAGAATATGCAATTGTGAAAATTTTCAAAATGTGTGATTTTTTCTTAAAGGACATGATTAAGGTTGTTTCTTTCCATGCTATGACTCCCTCCCCATCTCCTATAAATACACATCATATCTACAAGTTGAACACACAGATGCACAGCCTAGAAAAGCTCCACGAAATTGCAAAAAAAAAATCTCAAAGTTGTGAAATTCAAACAGCAAATTCCAACCATACTTAACCCATTCCATGGATCCCATCACCATCCTGAGGTTTCCAGGGTTCAGTCCATCCATCCCTCGAGCTAAAACGTTCCCAGAATCCGTGCTTCCAAGTGCACCGTTTGGTAAAATTTTCGTGATTTGAATATTTCAATACATGCAATATAAATGTTTCTAATTCACATTTTCATATTCACATCATCATTTAGCTTGTTTCTAACGTTTTACATGAAAGGATAGGTACTCAAACAAATATTTGCCATTTTTAGGGCAAAGTTTCAGGTGTGATTACTTCTCAAGGATATAGGCAATTTCAGGGGAAACTAACACCGTGGTTGGATTGGCATACCTCCTTTTAGGGGGGGGGGGGGGGGGGTAGCCTTAATTTCTAAATTATGATTTCACCATTTGCAGTTTTTAGAATTTCTGGTTGGCCAGAGAGGGTGACCGGAGTTTGACTCCAGCACCCCTGGAAAATAAAGACTCTGGTGGCCCATGTGTCTCCTTCCTACTGGTGCATTTGATTTAACGCGCATTTTTTTCAAATATATGCGTCTGATTTATATTATAATGTTTCTATTTGATTTATATAAACGAATGGTAAAGCAGCTCAATTGGTGAAGAGAACGCGCGTGAAGGGGAGAGACCTGGGTTCGATACCCTGGTCTGGATTTTGATTTTTCTAACTTGTTTCTTACAAATCCAGTGTGATACGATCCTGGGCGCATATCATATGTCATCAGATCCATGCCATCCAATCTCAACTGAACCAAATCCAAGCGCCTCAACCTGCAGCCCACAATGCACTTCTTGAAATTCACCATAGAGAATCCAGTGCAATTGTTGGGATGGTCTATTTAGGCCCAACGAATTTCAACTCTCACCCCCCCTTATTGTTGATTATATCAGGCCCAGTTTTATCTTTTTCTATTTTTCTTTTTAGCCTTTTTTTTTCTATATTTTACTTTTAAAATCTTTTTTTATCAAATCATAAAATCAAATAAAAAAATCACAAAAAAACTTAGGATTAGTTTTTTTTAATTAAATAATTAATTTCTGAAATTAATTAATTAATTGACTTTAACATTTTCTTCAAAATTAATATAAGGTAGAACTTAGGATTTAATTTATGTTTAAATTATTTTCTCAAACAAAAATGCAAAAAATAGTAGAATTAGTTTTCTTTTATTTGATTAAAATTAACTTTATTAATAATTATTTTCTTTTATTTAATTAATTAAGAATATATTTAGTTTTTCTGATTTAATTTAAGTTAAGTTTTTTCTTAAAATAAACAAAAAAACGACAAAAAGATTTCTATTTACTTAGAACATTTTTAAGATTTAGACGTTTCTTTCGACTCGCGCGCATTATAATGTTTTATTTTTTCCAAATTATTGTAACTGATCACAGTCTGTAATAGCTTGATTAGGACTTTTTTCTTTACTCCTTTTATTTCCCCAAGTTTTGGACATGTAAATATCCCCCTCCCTGAAGCATTTTAATAGCGTAGAGTTGAATTCCCGCACTTTTATTCATGTAAATATTAAACTATTTAGATGCATGATAATAGGATTGTATGATAAGATTAATAATCAAACGTTACCAAAACTAACATCTAAGAAAAAAATAACTTAACATAACACATCTCGCACATATACACCTCTAGGGTACGCCCACTTCGGTTGCCTTCGGAAAGAGTCACAACTCTCAAAACGTGAGAGATTTTAGTGGCTACCCCCGGTTCAAAAGATCATAAGTCCCTCAATGACCCTCTCGACGTTGCCTCGGTAAAAATATGATCTTAGAGCCCTAGGGTTGTTACTAAAACTCCTTGCCCAGTTGCCTTTGTGACTATTAAAAATGTCCCTTTGAGTGTCCCTCAAACATCCAACGATAGGGCTACCTACTCAATAATAGTAGGATAGCGCTGTCTAAAGGAAAGGAGGAAAAGAACAAACCTTTCGAGTATAAGTAGATAGTTCCTAGATGCTTTCTCAAAAACAAACTTTTACAATTACACAAAACATTTCGAAAAACATTTTCAAACGCTTTATCAACACTCTTGAGGACTGATACAAGAGTTATCATAAAGCGAATCTCCGCACTAAGGCAATTTCAAAAACATACAAAAGTACAAGGTATTTCAAAAAATGATCTAAGCATCTAAGAGCCCATATAAAACTACGGATGGAAAGGGTGCAAACACCTTCCCTTTTCATAATCTACCCCCTTACTCAGAAAACTCTCGAAAGGTCTCTTTCTGTTATTTTCACCCTTTCCTTTGTTGGATAAAAGAAAAGTTGGTTGCGACTCTTGCTTACTGAAACATTTGCAAACACAAATGCAAAACCATTATAACAGTCGGTTCTGCCACCATATCACAGAACTGGCGACCATGTTGGGGATTTATAAAAAAAAAGTGGGGTTACCTTAGAGTTTAGTTCATCATTTTAAATTTCTTTCCTTGTATGCTTTGTTTTCTTTATCTAAAAGGGTTTTGCTTGGATTTACTTGTAAATATCCTACACCCGGATCTGGGGGAACCTTTTAGGTAAGTAGCAATAGATCATGGGGACTGTGCGGGGGTATATCGACACGGTTGAAGCGATAGTTATGTTGATGTGACACATTTGTTGGTACCGGTAGCCCTTGAGTAGTCAATGAGAATACAGGGCCGCTGTGTGGTGTCATAAAGCATCATCTGACCTTAGAACCTTTAATTGAACCAACATGGCCATTAGGAAGTAGTGAGATAGTCGACTTTGATGCAGTATGAAGTTGGATGATACTCGATACTACACTCATTGAGATCTGACTTCCGGGATATTTTGGTCGCCAATAAAGTGGCTTGTGCTGAAACAATGCTCGGTGAAGAAAGATCAGTGATATTGAGATTTCCTAGAACTCGGTTACTATTGATAGGACAGGTTGAACCAACTATACTTCAAGAGGGTACTTAACTATGGAATCCATGCGGGCCTAAACCTAAGGATCTATTTGTGTGATTGTATATATTTTGTTTCTACATAACATCGTAACATCATGACATCATAACATGGCATATCACACTAACCATTTCAAGGACTTTTAGGACTTACCTTTGTGTCTGTTTTATAGGACATGGCTCCCGTTCGCAGAAATACTATCCAAGTTAACCTTTTAAGGATACCTCCTCAACTCAAAGAGTTAGAATCAAGTGTTCCTGAGAGTTCCATGTTCACTAAAAGATATGGTCAACTCCTCTGTTTGGTCAGCTCAAGCCCTGATGAAGACATGGTGAAAGTTCTGTTCCAGTTCTTTGACCCTTTACATCACTGCTTTACATTCCCTAACTACCAGTTGGTGCCTACTATGGAAGAGTTTTCTCAGTTATTGGGTGTGCCTATCCTCAATCAGTTACCCTTCAACGGTATGTAAAGAGACCCAAATCCTGAGAAAATTTCTCAAGCCCTGTATTTATAATGGTCCGACGTCATGGTAAATTGGGAAATAAGAAGCGGTATCAAAGGGTTTCTAGCTAAGTTCTTGTTTGAGAAAGCTCATTATTTCTAGGATACTTTGTATTTACAAGCCTTTGAGGAGGCATTGGACCTTCTCATCTATGGGATGGTACTGTTTCCTAATCCGAACTAACTCATAGACGTAAATGCGGTCAAAATCTTCTTGTCTCATAATCTAATGCATACTTTTCTTGGAGACATTCTGAACTCTTTTCACACTGGAACTATAAAGAGAAGAGGAATTGTAATTTGTTTCACTCCTATGTTGGCTAGGTGGTTTATTTCGCACCTACCCTGATCTATATTGAATAATGAGCAGGGCATGTGGTGGTCTAATAGGTTGATGTCTCTCACACACTCGGATATTCACTGGTGCCCTCGATCTATAGAGGATGTTACCATCATTGGTTGCTATAGGGAATTCCCTAATGTCCCTCTCCTAGGCATTATGGTAGGAATCACTTATAACCCTTGTTGGCGTCGCGACAATTTGGGTATGCTAAGAGGGATGGTCCTCATGATGTAACTGTCCAAGGCGTTGTGTTCAACTACGAGGATGATGTTCAAGGGTATCATCAAAGGTTCATACGAGCTTGGGGCATGGTGAACAAAATAGAGATAAGACATTGGGGCATAGGAACTCCATCCCTTTGGAGCCTTATCTTAAGTGGATGCGAGCACGCGCTCAAAATCTCATGATGCCTTACCCCGCCGTTCTACCCATCATCATGGAACCCATTGCAGATACAGATGTACCTTATACCATTCTCCATCCTGACATGCCGACTACTCTTGAGGAATTGAAAAGATATTGGATTCAGCTTAAAGAGGAATGACACACTTTTGAAACCAAGTTCTACGCAAGCGAGAAGAAGGTTTTGGAGCTTACAAGACAACTGCATGAAGAACAGAGTTTGAATGTGTGATACAACGGTAGAGCCGACTGTTATACTGGTTTTGCATTTTGTATTCGCAAATGTCGCGGTAAGAAAGAGTCGCCACCGACGTTTCTTTTATCCAACAAAGGAAAGGGTGGAAAGAACAGAAAAATACCTTTTTTGAGATTTTCTGAGTAAGTGGGGTAGATTATGGAAAGGGAAGGTATTAACACCCTTTCCATCCATGGTTTTCCACGGGATCTTAGGTACTTTCTCATTTTAAAAACTTCTTTCGTGTTTGTGTGTTTTGAAAAGGTTTTTTTTGCTTTATGATAACTCTTGTATCAGTCCTCAAGAGTGTGATAAATAATTTTTGAAAAGAATTCTTGAAAGTGTGGTGTGAAAATGAATTAGACTTGAGCAAGTACTTAACAACTATCTACCTACTCGAAAAATGCGTTATTTTCCCCCTTTCCTTTAGATAGTTCTACCCTACTATTAGTGAGTAGGTAGCCCTATCGTTGGATGTTGAGGGACTATCAAAGGGATGTTTATGGTCATTGAAGGCAACATGTAAGGATACCTTAGCAGCTCGAAGGGACTGTCATCATATATTCGTAGGCAACATCGAGGGAAAAGATCATTTCTCGTAGGCAATTTGAGGGGCATTGAGGGACTATGATCTTTATGATGACTTTAAACTGAGGGTCTTTGCTAAGAGTATCCCTACGTTCGAGGGATATGACCATTTCCGAAGGCAACCAAAGTGGGAAATACCCTAGGAGTGAGAGTGTGCAACAATGTGCATTTGTCAGATATTTTTATCGTGATGTTAGTGATCTAAAATTGATTATTTAGTTCTTTCCATATACACAAAATTTACTAGAAATTTATATGCGGGCATACAATATAGTGTGAAAAGTAAAACCTACGGCTATTACAAGGCTTCGGGGAAATTACAATTATATCTGACTGAAAATGTAGAGTGCGGAAATTAAAACCCTAATTAGGCTATTATAAACCGGGCACAATTACATAATAAAAAATAATCGCATGAAGAATAATAACGCACAAAAATTAAAATGGGAACAAGTTTGAAACCCTAAGAATCTAAATGCTTATTAAAAATATTTTTGGTATTTTATGAAAAAAAACTTGAAGTTTAACCTAATTTCTAATTAATTTTAATTGAAGAAAACAAGTTAATAATCAATTAAATTAAAGTAGTTTGCAAGAATTAATTTTACTTAAAAAAACCTAAAACTATTTTTTTGTTGATTTTATGATTAAAAAGGAATTCAAGAAAAATGTAAATTAATTATAAAAAAAGAAAATAAAGAGAATTAAAAAATAAGAATGGGCCTGAGGTGAGAAACCCAAATTGGGGGGGTGCTGGTTGGAATGCTTGTTAGGGCCCAGGTCTGTTGGCCCACCATTGCGTGAGATCCCATGCTGCTGCATCTGGAAGGTCTATGATGGGGCTGTTTCCAGGAGCGCTGGATCTGGATCAATGAAGATCTGATGGTGATGGTGTGAGGACACATGGTGTGCATGCTGGAGCTTGAAGCGTTGTATCTGCAATATAAATGTTAGAAAAATAAAACACCTGACCTGGGTATTGAACCCAGGTCTTTCACTTCACACACGTTCTTCCTTACCACCAATCCATTTTGTCATTCGTTTATATAAGCAAAAACAATAATATATATGTGAAATCATGTCAAATATATTAACAAATAAAACGTGCATGTTGAGTGGGGCCCTGGTGTTTAAATGGACTAATTGAAAGAAGGGACCATGCCACGCATGCACCAGTGAGTCTTACCACCCCTCACGATGGTCAACCCTTTCTTCTCCGGTGATATTAAAATTGGATCCTGCAAAACAACACGAATCAAAGCAAGAGATTAAGCCTACCCCCCTAAATCTTATGCTGCAAGTTCATTGGTGGTATCCATTTGGCCTAAAAGTCCCTGTATTGTTAGGTTCGAAGGTTTTAGTTTGTGATTCCCTAACAATGGCATCTTGTGATTCAAGCATAAAAGCTCTCATGCGAAACGTCTAACCTATTCTAATGGATGTCCTGAACATAAAACAACACATCAAACATGTCAACAATGCATGAATTATTAATTTTTAATTTTTCAAATCTTACCAAACCGGTGGCGCTTGGTTACAATGATTTGGGCACGATTTGGCTTGAGTAATGGTTGAAACAAGTTCCTGGGAACCTCACGGTGATAATGGAACACCTGGATTGGATTAAGGATGGCTGGATCATGTGCTACAAGTTGCACCTCTCTTTGAGAAAATTTGGAATTTTGCTAGGCTATGTGGAGGCAGTTGCGCATATGCATTAGGTCTGGAATTGTTGTGTATATGTAGTGAATCACATTAGGTTAACAAATGTAGAAAAAGATCCATGGCATTGAGTGCAAGATTTGTTCCAAATATCCACTTGAAAATCTCTCCTATTTGGGACATCCTTTCCCATCTTGGCTTGCACGTTTTTACTTTGATATGCCAGCATGTTTTGTCAATCATTTGTTAAGAAAAAGATTCCAAATCAAATCTTCCATTATTTTTATTATTTACTTTCTTTAATTTTGCATTTAAATGGATAAAATATCAAAATAAATAGTATAAATAATAAAATAATCTATGAATGAGCTCAAAGGTTGTGGGCCATGTTAGAACCAAGTTTCAAACATAAAAAGATAGGCCCATTTGGAAAAGATTCAAGTTTGGTTAATATTGGTTTCAGGCGCTTTTCCAAAAATTTGTCACCTTTAGTAATGCATATCTCTCTCATTTTTAACCCTAATAGGGTGTTCTTTGACTTTTTAGATAGCTTAGGATGTCCTCTAAACAACAATTTTGGTTTCATTTTAATTGGATCTTCCATGTTCATGTAAGGAGCTTTGACCCAAAAGGTGTTTTTGTTGACTTTTTGAAAGGACCTATAATGTATGAGCTTATATCTTTTAACTGAAGCATTTATTGATCTTGAGGGCTGAAGAGAAGTTGTAGGTAATTGGATTATCTTCAAAATGAGCTTTGGTAGTAAAATTTCTAATAAAGTATGGGAAAGTTATGCCTGGTCAAAGTTTGGTTGACTTTTCCTATAGAAACCCAAATTTGCCATTTTTTATTTTTGATGAATTAGGAGCATTTCTTGAGGAATCATGATCAACCCTTGATCAAATGATGTATGTTACTTCAAAATCTTTATGTTGACTAAAAACCTTGAAGTTTGACTGTATATAGACCATAATTTACTTTTGACCTAGTATAGTTAATTTTCAGGCATTTGAGCAGTTGACTGAGTAAACTTGTTAGGAAAGGCATGAAATTTGGAATGGATGATCTTGAGGACATATTAGGGCCATGGAAAACAATTGAGACCCTTGGAGCTCACACACCTTGATGAAAACTAAAACCCTAGTTAGAGGTTTATTGCCTTAGAAGGAGAATTTGTCTGGTTAATTCTTAGTCATCTTAGGGCAAGTTGGGGACCCCGATGGGCATGTGGTGAGTAAAATGAGAGGGGTAATTTTGGGGTACAATAGATGCCCCTATTCAATCTTCTTAAACTTGAGGATTTAGATTGGCTAGTCTGCATTTCGTGATCTGAAGGTGGAAGATGATTGAACACTAGAGTGCCTAGAAATTTGCACTCGTCTGAAATGGTACTTGACTATGTAGATAGTATCGGGAATGGGCTTATAGATGCCGTTTGGAAAAGATGATGAAAGATTGTCAGAGATGGGCTTAAAGATGCCATCCAGAATAATGTTGATTTCATGAGATATTACTTTGTGGGGATCTCTATTCCTGTTATTGAGGAGGACTTCGCTGAGGAATGTTAGTCTTTGTTTAGGAAATAGAATTTAGGAGATTCAGTTGTCCATTACTCTACTGGGGAGTCATCTCTTGACTGGAGAGACGAAAGTGAACTGCTATCTTGTCAGGATCAAGGCTTCGTAGTGACTTGCTGAGAATAATAAGGCTGATTGTTATCTGGTTGTATTCAAGGCTTCACAGTGACTTACTGGTGGAACGTGAAATTAACTGCTATCTGGTCAGACTCTAGGCTTTGCAGAATCTTCAACTGGAATAGAAATTAGAAAAATATTAGTGTCAATTTAACTGAACCAGGGGAATGTCTTGAGTTTTCTTTAACTGGAATAGAAATCAGGAAAATCTTAGTGTCAGTTTAAATGAACCAAAGGAATGTCTTGAGTTGTCTTCAACTGGAATAGAAATCAGGAAAATCTTAGTGTCAATTTAACTTAACTAGAGGAATGACTTGAGTTAACTTTGACTGAAATGGAAATCAGAAAAATTTTAGTGTCGATTTAACTGAACCATAAAAAATTCTTGGATTATCTACAACTGGAATAGAAATCAAGAAAATCTTAGTATCGATTTAACTGAACCAGAGAAGGGTCTCGAGCTAACTTTAACTAGAATAGAAATCAGAAAAATCTTAGTGTCGATTTAACTGAACCAGAGGAAAGTCTTGAATTAACTTTGACTGGAATGGAAATCAGAAAAATCTTAGTGTCGATTTAACTTAACCAGAAAAAAGTCTTGGGTCATCTTCAACTAGAATAGAAATCAGAAAGATCTTAGTATCGATCTAACTGAACTAGAGAAGGTCTTGAATTAACTTTGACTGGAATGGAAATCAGAAAAATCTTAGTGTCAATTTAACTTAACCAGAAAAAGGTCTTGAGTTATCTTTAACTTTAACTAGAATAGAAATAAGAAAAATGTCAGTGTCAATTTAACTGAACCATAGGAAAGTCTTGAATAATCTTCAACTGGAATAGAAATCAGAAAAATCTTAGTGTCGATTTTACTGAAACAGAGAAGGTCTTGGATCATCTTCAACTGGAATAAAAATCAGGAAGATCTTAGTATCGATCTAACTGAACCAGAGAAGGTCTTTTGAGAACATCTTTCTGAGGAAAATGCTGAAATAGCCCTTCGCCAGACGTAGCCTTTGAGAATACCACCAGGTCGTGTAGGTAGTCAATGGTGTTTGTTGATTTGATCTTTCCTGAAGAAGGTAAAGAGTTAGTCGTATGCAATGTCATGATAGATGCAATGCATTGTGTAATGATATTCTCAAAGTAAATGAGATTATGTTGTATGCAATATATATGTGCATGCCATGATGTATGAATATGGAATGATGTTGCGATATTTCCTAGTCTGGAAAAATAAATCCATGATTGCCGCTGGAGAGAACTGGGAAGATGAATCCTATAATGTTGTTTGGTAGATGAGGAAATTGATTCCTTCATTCTCGCTGGGGATAAGGAATGGAGATGATTTACCGGGGATTTTCTCTTTCCGTTTGAGGATATTCTGTCGGGGATCTTTAACTCCTACTCAAGAATGACTATGTGGGGGGAGAAAGCTTTGTCGGAAGATTAAACTCTATTGGGGGATAAACTTCCATAGTTAGAGAAATAAACTCTACCGGGGAGGAGGTTTTATAAACTGTTTAAGATTATATAACTCGGCTGGGGAATACAGATTTCAACTCTCTGAGGGAACGTGGCTGGAGAAAGTCATTCCTGCTTGGGGAGGCAAAGATAAGGATTTTGATTGTTTTTACTCTGCAGGGACACAAGCATCATTAGGACATATACTAAGGACGTGACAAGAGGATGCCCCTGTTCCTGCTGGAAAGAGTAATTGTCGGGGCTATAAATGACTTTTAGACTTTTCCCTATTTCTTAAAGTCATTAGCAACCGTCTTTCTGTTTCTTATGCAAGTATTTGTAAACAGTAATCATATTCGAATGCATATGTTAAAAATAATCACTGGAAGTTTTTGCAAAACAAAATAGAAAAATAGAAAACAACTAGTTTTGTGCTTTCAAAGAAAGTGATTTGCATTGATTTTGAAGTTTGCCTATAACATTCACTTTTGTACAAAGAGACTTACGTTCTAGTAGGAGAACGCCGCCATGAAAAATGAAAACTATACAAAATAGTGTACAAAGAGAAAACAGCTATGTGTAATAATCCCATCGAGTTTCAATTCTTCTATTGCCCCTATGTCCTTGAGCGTCTCATCACTTTTCTACTTGTCCGAAGCTGATTAGATTGGTCGGTACCGTTTGAGCTTGATAGTTGATCCTGAAGTCTGGTCGCAAGGTGATCCAATGGTACATAGTCGTACGCTTTAAATCCCTTACTTTTTCCTGGACCTCTCTTTCAGGTTTTCAATCCACCGGGATACCCTTTTTTGCCCTAGCCGCCTTTTCAGGTTTTTGACTTGCTGGGTGTACACATTTTTTTTGTATTTATCCCTAATTTTTGCCCCAACCCTTTTGGTTTGCTGGGATGCCCTTATTTTTTCCTAGGTCAGTCATGTTAGAACAAAGTTTGAATCTACTACCCTATTTTTAAGTTTTGATGATAACAAAGTGAAAAGATATAGTATTTATAAGTTTCATGTATGAACTATCTGCTGCCTAAAATTATTATGTTCTGACTTGCAGATACTCTGATTGATATAAGCAAGATCACATCTATTCAGCATCAGAACTTGATTTCAGACACCAGCATCAGAAGTTGCCATATCAGAACGTCAGAATCAGATGATCAACTCACGTACATGCTGAAGCCTGATGAACAAGACTGCGCTCAACACTGTGATAAAGAAACACAACAGTTCATCAGCAGTGAAGCAGAGTCAGAATGAGCCAAGCCAGAACTTGCATTAAGTAAGCAACGGTAATGTGCATTGAAAGCAAATTAATTCCAACGGCCTCATTCCAGACAAGATCTGCTCAAAAAGGAAAGCTTGTTATTAGCATTGAATCAAGAATATTGCATCCAACGTTCATCATCTCAGTGCTATATAAACAAGACTTTGAAGATTGAAATGGCTAATGCTCTCCAAATCTCTACACGCACAAAAGCTTATTATAATCTTCTTTCTCTCAGCTTTGCTAAACCACACACTCTGATATTCTATCATTGTTTAGCAATTTAGTTTCTAAGCTTCAATTTGTGTATACATCACAGTTGTGATAAAGTTTTGTAGAAAACATCCACACACTTAGTTTTATCTCTTTGTAAGAAAGTGTTACCTTGACAAACCGGGTTGTGGTTTGGATCAAGAAGGCTTTAGCAGTTGTTAAAGCAGTCTGTAATATTCAGTTGAATATAGTGGATTAAGACCTCGTTGGAGAGAGGCGAAATCACCTTGACGGGTGGACTGGAGTAGTTTGAGATCAAACGAACCAGGATAAAAATATCTTGTTCATTGCATTAGATTTCAGTTTTACAATTCAACCCCCCCCCCCCTCTTGTGTTTTTCACCACTTCAATTGGCATCAGAGCTCCTGGTTCTGAGCTAAAACACTTAACCGTGTCAGTACAAGATTCAGCGTCAGAAAAACACAATGGCAGGAAACAATTCTCACATCAGCAATGAAAACAATGAGGACAGAGACATATTCAGTGGCAAACCTCCAGTATTTGATGGAGAAAACTTTGATTACTGGAAAGACAGAATTGAAAGCTTCTTTCTGGCACATGATGCTGATCTGTGGGATATGGTGACAGATGGATACACGCACCCTGTGAATGCAAGTGGTCAGAAGATTGATAGAAAAACAATGTCTGATCAACAAAAGCGTGACTTCAAGAATCACCACAAGGCCAAAACCATCCTCCTCAGTGCCATCTCCTATACTGAGTATGAAAAGATCTCCAATAGAGACACAGCAAAGAATATTTTTGACTCACTCAGAATGACGCATGAGGGCAACGTTCAGGTCAAAGAAACAAAAGCTCTGGCGCTCATTCAGAAGTATGAGGCGTTCAAAATGGAAGAATCTGAATCCATTGAAACCATGTTCTCTAGATTCCAGATTCTGGTAGCTGGTCTCAAAGTTCTGGACAAAGGATACTCTACTGCTGACCATGTCAAGAAAATCATCAGAAGTTTACCCAAGCAGTGGAGGCCTATGGTTACAGCTCTGAAGCTAGCTAAAGATCTCAACAAAATCACTCTGGAGGAACTTATCAGCTCCCTCAGAAGTCATGAGATAGAGCTAGAAGCTGATGAGCCTCATAAGCAAGGTAAGCCTTTAGTATTAAAATCTAACAGAAAATTTGAGTCTAAAGTTTTGCAGGCAGTTGAAGAAACATCTGATGGATCCTCATCAGAAGAAGACGAACTTTCCCTTCTCTCCAGAAGAGTAAATCAACTGTGGAAGCAAAGACAAAGGAAGTTCAGGAATCCCAGAAGATCTGATCAGAATGAGTCTTCTTCCAGATACAGAAGGACATATTCTTCCTCTGGATACAGAAGATCTGAAGGCTCCTCCAGTAGCAAAAAGCCAAACACCAAAGACATCATCTGCTATGAGTGCAATGAGCAAGGACACTATAAGAGTGACTGCCCAAAGCTTCAGAGGGAAAAGCCCAAAAAGAAGTTTGGAAGAGAGAAGAAGAAAAGTCTCATGGCTACATGGGATGACTCTGACTCGTCTGAAGCTGACTCAGAATCAGATGATGAAAGGGCAAACATAACTCTCATGGCTAACATTTCAGAAGACAGTGAAGCTTCTGAATCAGACTCAGAATCAGACACTGAAGAGGTATTTCCTAACTTTGCTGTTAACTTTACAAAGGCTGAACTTGCTGAAAGCCTTAATGAGATTCTGGAACGCTATCAGCAAATTAGAGCTAAATTCAGAGACCTGAAAAGGAATCTTGAATCTGACTCTAATAAGACTGAGAGTCTCAAATTGGAAAATTCTGAGCTGAGAAATAAGATTTCAAAATTAGAAAACACTTTACAAAACTCTCAGAAGGAACCAATTTCTGAAACTCCCAGCAACGCTGATGAGATCATCAAGGAGTATGATCACAGTTTCCAGAAGTTCCTAGCTAAAAGCATAGATAGAAGCAGAATGGCTTCAATGATCTATGGAGTTAGCAGAAACGGCAGGAAAGGAATAGGATACCAAGGTAAGGTTCCTACACCAAAGAATGTCATGGACTTAACCATTAAACACACTCCTCTGAATTCACATTTTGTATATGGTCACACACATGATATCAAATACACTAGCAGTAAGCACTCTGTGAAACCAAAATTCAACCAGAGTTTTGGTAAAACTAACAAATCAAGACCCAAGAAAATCTGGGTACCTAAGGATAAAATAATACATGTTGCAGATATCTTTAGCAGCAAGTCAGAAACACCAGTCATGGTACCTGGACTCTGGCTGCTCACGACACATGACGGGAAGAAGGCATATGTTCCAAAGGGAATGGAAATCTTCCCTCTATTAATAATGTTATGCTAGTAGATGGATTGATGCATAATCTGTCATCCATAAGTCAATTAAGTGATAACGGTTATGATATAATCTTTAATCAAGAATCATGTAAAGCTGTTAGTCAGAAAGATGGGACTATCCTGTTTAATGGTAAGAGGAAAAACAACATTTACAAAATCAAACTTTCTGAACTAAAGAGTCAGAATGTAAAATGTCTTCTGTTTGTTAACAACGAGCAGTGGATCTGGCACAGAAGATTGGGACATGTTAGTATGAGAAGAATATCTCAGATTAACAAACTCAATCTGGTCAGAGGACTTCCTAATTTGAAGTTCAATTCAGATGCTCTGTGTGAAGCATGTCAGAAAGGCAAATTTGCAAAACCTTCTTTTAAATCCAAAAATGTTGTTTCTACCTCTAAGCCATTAGAACTTCTGCACATTGAATTATTTGGACCAGTTAAAACTGCTTCAGTCAGTGGTAAGAAGTATGGGTTAGTAATCGTAGATGACTATAGCAGATGGACATGGGTAAAGTTCTTAAGACACAAGGACGAGTCACACTCTGTGTTTGTTACCTTCTGTAACCAAGTTCAGAATGAAAAGGATCTTAGAATCGTTAAAGTCAGAAATAATCATGGTGGAGAATTTGAAAACAAAGATTTTGAGTCATTCTTTAATGACAGAGGCATTCTGCATGATTTCTCTTGTCCTAGAACTCCCCAACAAAATGGAGTTGTAGAACGAAAGAACAGAACATTGCAATAAATGGCCAGAACCATGATCAATGAGACAAACTTTGCTAAGACCTTCTGGGCAGAGGCAATAAACACAGCGTGCTACATTCAGAATAGAATCTCAATAAGACCTATTCTGGAAAAGACTCCATATGAATTGTGGAAGAACAGAAAGCCCAACATTTCATATTTTCATCCATTTGGATGTACTTGCTTTATATTAAATACAAAGAATTATTTGAACAAGTTTGACTCTAAAGCACAGAAGTGTATTATGTTAGGATACTCTGAACGCTCAAGAGGGTACAGAGTATACAATACAGAAACACAGATTGTGGAAGAATCAATCAGTGTTTGTTTTGATGATAAGCTTGACTCTGAAAAGTCAAAGCAGAATGAAGTTTTTGCAGGTATAGAAATTGAATTTGCAGGTTCTGAAGACAAGTCATCAGAAGCTCTCAACACAGACATTCCTTCAACGTCTGAAAGGAGCACTGCTAGCAATCCTACAACAGCTGCTGATCAACCTCAGAAGAGATTACCCAGAAGCAGCTTGGATCACCCAGAAGAGACTATCCTAGGAAGAAAGGAAGATCCAATCAGAACAAGAGCAAGCTTCAGAAACTCTGAAGAAACACTCATGGGACTTGTGTCTCTGATTGAACCTTCTTCTATTGATGAAGCACTTCTGGATAATGACTGGATTCTGGCAATGCAAGAAGAGCTGAATCAATTCACCAGAAACGACGTATGGGATCTCGTTCCCAGACCAAAAGGATTCAACGTCATTGGAACAAGATGGGTGTTCAGAAACAAGCTAAATGAACAAGGTGAAGTCATCAGAAACAAGGCACGACTGGTTGCACAAGGTTATAGTCAGCAAGAGGGGATAGACTATACAGAAACCTTTGCCCCAGTCGCCAGGTTAGAATCTATCAGACTTTTAATTTCATTTGCTGTTAATAGAGGCATCACTCTGTATCAGATGGATGTCAAAAGTGCATTCTTAAATGGTTATATAGAAGAAGAAGTTTATGTACACCAACCCCCAGGTTTTGAAAATACAAAACATCCAGAACATGTTTTCAAACTAAAGAAGTCACTGTATGGTCTGAAACAAGCTCCCAGAGCTTGGTATGAAAGGCTAAGTAACTTTCTGCTGGAAAATGAATTCACCAGAGCTAAAGTGGACACTACTCTATTTTGTAAATCAGTTAAGAGTGACATCTTAGTCTGTCAAATTTATGTTGATGATATTATTTTTGGTTCTACTAATCCTTCTCTTGGAAGAAAATTTGCTAAGTGTATGCAGGCAGAATTTGAGATGAGCCTCATGGGGGAACTGAAATTATTTCTAGGAATTCAGATCAATCAAACTCCAGAAGGAACTTACATTCATTAGAGCAAATACATCAGAGATCTTCTGAAGAAATTTGACCTCTCAGAATGTAAGCCATCAAAGATTCCAATGCATCCCACGTGCATTCTGGAAAGAGAAGTGGTAAGCAAAAATGTAGAACAGAAAGTCTACAGAGGTATGATTGGTTCTCTCCTCTATCTGACTGCTTCAAGACCTGACATATTATTCAGTGTTTGTATCTGTGCTAGATTCCAATCAGATCCTAGAGAATCTCACTTAACAGCTGTTAAGCGAATTTTCAAGTATCTGAAAGGTACTACTAATCTGGGTTTGTTTTATAGAAAATCTAGTGATTACAGCTTAGTAGGCTACTGTGATGCTGATTTTGCTGGAGACAGAGTGGAACGTAAAAGTACTTCTGGAAGCTGCCAGTTTCTGGGAGAAAATCTGATCTCTTGGTCCAGCAAAAGGCAATCAACAATTGCTCTGTCAACAGCAGAAGTTGAGTACATAGCAACAGCAGGATGTAGCACACAAATGCTCTGGATGAAAAGTCAGCTTGAAGACTTCCAGATTTTTGAGAGTAACATTCCTATACTTTGTGATAATACTTCTGCTATTTGCTTAAGTAAGAATCCCATTTTACATTCTAGAGCTAAGCATATAGAAATAAAACATCACTTCATTAGGGACTATATTCAGAAAGGTATTTTGAACTTAAAATTTATAGATACAGACCATCAATGGGCTGATATCTTTACTAAACCCCTTTCAGAAGATAGGTTTAATTTCATTCTGAAACATCTCAGCATGAAAGTGTGTCCAGAGTTAAAATGTTTTAATTCCATATATTTACCTTCAGAATGTAATTGTTTTACTGTGAACTTCTGATCAATCTCCTTTCAGAAAGATAGAACATGCAGATTGTATCAGATGCAAGTCTAAAGATCTGAGAGTCTAAGCTCAAAGACAGACGTGCTGATCACTACATCAAACAAGTGCCATCCAATCATCAGCATATCTCTGAAGCAGAACGCGTGCACGCTTCTGAGAAGGCAAAGCGCTGATTGGGTGCATTGAGACACATGTCTGGTAACCGTTTCTAAGTATCTTTCTCAAATCCCCCAAAATCAGCAAGCATTTAATGAAAAGTAATCATGCTTTTAAAATGCAATCATGAATTTTCTCTTTCTTAAAAAATGTTTATCTTTTCAAAACAGTTTTTGAAAACTCAATTTAAGCACATTAATCTCTCATTCTCATTCTTTACGTTTTCTCACTAATACTCAAGCATTTTCTGCATATTTCTGTGTTCATCTCTTGCAACCTATTTTCCTCAGTTTATTCTCAAAACCCCTTTTAGTGTGAACATGGCAACCTCCAGCAGCGCTTCTGCAGGTCCTCAGAAGAAAGCATCATCTGAGCAATATCAAGTGCCACTCAGAACTCTCCTCACTCCTGTGAAGAATCTTGAAGTGCTTTCTGAATTAATCATTGATTTTGAAAGCTTAAAGGAGAACGGTTTTGACCTAACTGAAGAAGTTAGGGCTCAGAAGTGGGAAAGGTATTTCGACAGGTTGGTTGGACCAACATTCCCAATGCTAGTCAAGGAATTCTGGATTCACGCCAAGGCTTCAACACATCTAGTCACCTCCTTTTTTTTGGGGAAGAAGATTGTGATCACTGAGGATCACATTGCAAGGCTAATCGGTCACAGCGGCGGTGGCGTCCGTTGTGTGGACATGGCTGAAAGATGTGCTGATGTAGGTGTGATAGCTGCAAGGATTTTCACTCTTGGGGTGCCCAGCAGCAAGATTAAAGATCTGAAGGATCATTATAGAGTGTGGGCTAAGATAATTCTGGGGTGCTTCAACCACAGGAAACCAACCAGTTCTCCTGATTACATAAATGTGGATCAGCAGTTTCTGATCTACTTTATTGATCAGAAGATGAAAGAGAGAATGGATGTGCAGGATAGCAAGATTGACACTGTTGTCAGCATGGTGCACAAGCAGAATGAGACTGCTGAAAAGATCCAAGCCATGCTGGAGAACCTGTTCACACGCTTGCCTCCTCAACCTTAGTCTCTTTTTTCATTCATGTTCTTTTTCATGTTTTCCTTGATTTTCTGATGTACCGTTTGAATATGTTTTGTAATATTTTCTTGTTTTGATTCTGAACTATCTTAATATGATTAGTTTTTCTGATCTTAATTGTTTTAGCACATCACCTACACTTTTTGATTGCTGACAAAAAGGGGGAGAACAAGAATGATATTTTAATCAATAACGGCTAACTAGACAGAAATTCTCAAACATTCTAACTCTATTTACTTGAAAATGTTTTTCTGTTTTGCTTAAAGTCTACAGGTACAAGGAAGCTCCTGGACACTCTGAAGACTAGAAGCTCTGAAGCTCTGATCACTATGAAGTTCTGATACGCTCTGATATTCTGATCCAAAGCAAAGCTCTGACAAGAAAAACTCTGAAGCTCTGCTCTGACATAAAGTTTCTGATAAGTCAAAGACTCTGATACTCTGATGTTCAAAGAAAAGCAAAAAGATCTGATCCTGAAGAACACGTGTAATCAAAGGGAAGTAATAAACTCAGGGGGAGTATCTCTAAACTCTGATATCTCTTTACTCCTTATCCTTTTACTTCTTATTCTGATACATATTCCATATACCTTTTCACGTTATTTTCATTTAAAATATCTAGTTTTTGTCATCATCAAAAAGGGGGAGATTGTTAGAACAAAGTTTGAATCTACTACCCTATATTTAAGTTTTGATGATAACAAAGTGAAAAGATATAGTATTTATAAGTTTCATGTATGAACTATCTGCTGCCTAAAATTATTATGTTCTGACTTGCAGATACTCTGATTGATATAAGCAAGATCACATCTATTCAGCATCAGAACTTGATTTCAGACACCAGCATCAGAAGTTGCCATATCAGAACGTCAGAATCAGATGATCAACTCACGTACATGCTGAAGCCTGATGAACAAGACTGCGCTCAACACTCTGATAAAGAAACACAACAGTTCATCAGCAGCGAAGCAGAGTCAGAATGAGCCAAGCCAGAACTTGCATTAAGTAAGCAACGGTACTGTGCATTGAAAGCAAATTAATTCCAACGGCCTCATTCCAGACAAGATCTGCTCTAAAAGGAAAGCTTGTTATTATCATTGAATCAAGAATATTGCATCCAACGTTCATCATCTCAGTGCTATATAAACAAGACTTTGAAGATTGAAATGGCTAATGCTCTCCAAATCTCTACACGCACAAAAGCTTATTATAATCTTCTTTCTCTCAGCTTTGCTAAACCACACACTCTGATATTCTATCATTGTTTAGCAATTTAGTTTCTAAGCTTCAATTTGTGTATACATCACAGTTGTGATAAAGTTTTGTAGAAAACATCCACACACTTAGTTTTATCTCTTTGTAAGAAAGTGTTACCTTGACAAACCGGGTTGTGGTTTGGATCAAGAAGGCTTTAGCAGTTGTTAAATCAGTCTGTAATATTCAGTTGAATATAGTGGATTAAGACCTCGTTGGAGAGAGGCGAAATCACCTTGACGGGTGGACTGGAGTAGTTTGAGATCAAACGAACCAGGATAAAAATATCTTGTTCATTGCATTAGATTTCAGTTTTACAATTCAACCCCCCCCCCCCTTCTTGTGTTTTTCACCACTTCAAGTCAACCTAGCGGGTCTTTATTCATGCGTAGTATCTTTTCACTATGTCCGCATTCATAGGGTGAGGAAGGTCGTCACCATCCATGGTGGTTAGAATCATGGCTCCACCGAAAAATATGCTTTTGATTATAAATGGCCCTTCGTACGTGGGAGTCCACTTGCCCTTGGGATCACCTTGTGGCAGTATGATGCACTTGATTACTAGATCACCCACTTGATATAATTGACGTCTGACCTTTTTTTTGAAACCCTTGATCATTTGCTTTTGGTACATCTGACCATGACAGACAGTAGTAAGCCTTTTCTCATCAATCAGATTTAGCTGGTCAAGTCGAGTATGGATCCAATCATCTTCGTTCAAACCCGCATCCTTCATGATCCTAAAAGAAGGGATTTGGACCTCTATAGGTAGGACAACCTCCATACCATACACCAGAGAGTAAGGTGTTTCCCCTGTTGACGTACATGCTGAGGTGTGGTACCCATGAAGAGCAAATGGTAACATCTCATGCCAGTCTTTGTAAGTCACCGTCATTTTATGTTTGATTTTCTTAATGTTCTTGTTAGCAGCCTCCACAGTGCCATTCATCTTCGGCCGGTAAGGGGAAGAGTTATGATGCTGGATCTTGAATTGCTTACAGAGTTCGGTGATCATCGTATTGTTGAGATTTGTAACATTATCTGTGATGATTCTTTCTGGAACATCATACCGACAGACAAGGTTATGTTTGATGAACCGCGCCACCACATTCTTAGTAACAGTAGCAAAAGAGTTAGTCTCAACCCACTTCGTGAAGTAATCAATGGCCATTAGGATAAAGCGATGCCTATTGGACCAATAGTATCCTTCCTGTAGGATCTTTTTAGCCATGGTGTGTCCACTAGTGTGGGTGCCAAAGGTACCTCCGTGTAAATCTACCATAATACTCTCTGCTAAGCTCTTGTCTACACACCGAAGTAAAGTAGAGTCGTGGTTGTGCTTTTAGAGGGTTCCATTACTGAGGAAGAACTTTGCGGAGAACCTTCTCATAAACTTCTTATCATTGACGGATGCTCCCTCAGGATATTCTTGAACCTCGAGATACCTTTTCACTTCATGGAACCAAGGTTTTTCTTCTAATTCTTCAGTATCAATCTCATAGCAGTATGATGGTTCATCCAATCTCTCAATAGTGATCTGAGGCGCTTCGTTGTCCCATCAGACCTTGAACATAGATGACATAGTAGCTAGCGCATCCGCTAACTGATTCTCTTCTCGATAAAAATGTTCAAAGGTGACTTCTTCAAAGTGTGGAAGCAATGTCAGCACATGTTCTTTGTAAGGGATGAGATTAGGGTGCTTCGTGGCCCACTCCCTTTTGATTTGACTTATTACCAAGGCTGAATCCCTGAAAATGCTCAAGAACTTGACCCTTAGGTCAATAGCAGCTTTGAGACCCATGATGCATACTTCATACTCCGCCATATTGTTGGTGCAATTGAAACATAATCTTGCAGTGAAAGGAGTATGACAGCCCTCGAGAGATATGATTACAGCACTGATGCCATTACCGAGTGCGTTGGAAGCTCCATCAAAAACCATAGTCCATCGGGATCCTTCCTCAGGTCCTTCATCTGGTCCAGGTTCTTCACAGTCAGCCACTAACATAATATTCTCATCTGGGAATTCAAAGTTCATGGATTGGTAGTCATCCATAGCTTGATGAACCAAATGATCAGCTAATACACTTCCCTTGATTTCTTTCTAAGTCGTGTATTGGATATCGTATTCGGTCAAAATCATTTTCCATCTTGCTATTCTTCCGGAGAGAGAGAGCTTCTCGATGATGTACTTGATCAGATCTATCTTAAATATCAACAAAGTAGTGTGGGTCAACATGTACTGTCTCAGTCGGCGAACAACCATGCCAAAGCGCAACAAGTTTTCTCTAGAAGTCAGTATCTTGTTTCACAGTCATTAAACTTTTTGCTAAGGTAGTATATTGCATGCTCTTTTCGACCGGACTCGTCATGCTTCCCCAGCACACACCCGATTGAATTATCTGACACTGTTAAGTACATTATCAAAGGTCTTCCTTGTATCGGCCGCATCAGAAATGGAGACTGTTGAAGGTATTCCTTGATTCTCTCGAAGGCAGTCTGGCATTCGTCATTCCACTTTACCACTTGATCTATCTTCAGGAGTTTGAAGATTGGCTCACAAGTAGAAGTTAGATGGGAAATGAACCTGGAAATGTAATTTAGGCATCCCAAGAAGCCTCTAACTTCCTTCTCCGTGCGAGGAGTCGGCATCTCTTGTATAGCCTTCACCTTTGCAGGGTCTACCTGAATACCCTTGTCACTGACAATGAAGCCTAGAAGTTTACCAGACCTCACCCCGAAGGTGCACTTGTTCGGATTTAACCTTAGCTTGTACGTCTTCAAACTATCAAACAACTTTTGTAGATGATCAAGGTGTTCTTCCTCAGTTTGAGACCTGGATATCATATCATCAACATAGGCCTTTATCTTATGGTGAATCATGTCATGAACAAAGCTACCATGGCTCGCTGATAGGTTTCCCCAACATTCTTCAACCAAAACGGCATCACTTTTTAACAGAAAGTGCCTCATTGCGTGACGAAGGTTGTCTTCTCCATTTCTTCGGGGGCCATCTTGATCTGATTGTAACAATAGAAATCGTCCATGAAGGAAAAGATCTTATGCCATGTGGTGTTGTCGACCAAAACGTCAATGTGGGGAAGCAGGAAGTCATCCTTGGGGCTTGCCCTATTCAAATCTTTGTAGTCCACACACATTCGTACCTTGCCGTCCTTCTTAGGCACCAGGACTATGTTAGCAACCCATTGCGGATAGGAGGTGACAACTAAGAATCCAGTGTTAAACTGTTTCATAACCTTTGCTTTGATTTTCTCTGACATTTCAGGGCGCATACAATGAACCTTCTGCTTTACTGGAGAGAAATCTTCTTTAGTTGGCAGACGATAAACCATAATATCCGTGTCTAGTCCTGGCATGTCTTCATATGACTAGGAAAAGATCTCGACATATTCATGCAACATTCGTATCAACCGCTATTTGACACTAAGCTCTAGTTGCACCTATCTTGACTTCTTTTATGTCCTCTTCTGTGCCCAAGTTTATTGTCTCAACTTGACCTTCATGAGGCTGTATAGCCCTTTCTTCCTGCTGTAACAGCCTAGCAAGTTCTCTGGGTACCTCATAATCTTCCTCACCTTCGTCCTCGACTTGGTTGATCGGAATTTCAAAGTCATAACCGACAATAGCAGAACTGTTATCAATGGGATCTAGAGTGGACATGGATCTGCAGTTTGATACGTGAGTGTGTGTAAGAGCATAACTGTATTGACAAAGTAAAAAGCAGAAAAGAAAAACAGAGAGCGCAAAATTTGTATGCAAAACGTCCAATGCTTTATTAATGACATATGAGATTGAAAAATGACAACCCTCACAAATAAACCATTGTGCCCCGGGTAAGACACATGGCCATAGAGTTTATATTGTTTAATTATTACATATCCAAAAACAAGAAAGACAATTACTTCTGAACAAAAGTAATTGGTATAAAATCTTTAGCCGTCCAGTTACTGGGTCCACTGTTGGTAGTAGGGAAGATCCAGCTATCCATGTCATAGTCACCATCACTGTCATCTAAAGCGTTGACCCCATGGTTGCTGATGCGTAGGGGAGGTCCTCCAGCACGAGCATGACGAACAAACCTTTAATCCCCTGAAGAGAAACCCAAACCAAACTTATCAGATTTGTATGGAATGTCAGGGAGTTGGCCCCAAATGGTACACCCACCTTCTTCAATAACTGCTTTGGCGTCCTTGAGAGAAGCCATTTCCAAGGGAGGTCTAGTGATCTTTGGCAGATTGGTAACAGTCTCAGTTGCATCCATAGTCTGAGGCACCTCTTCAAAGTTCTGAGACGACATCTCGATGAACTCGCCATCCATTTGCACATACCTGAAAGAGTTCAGGTGACTTACCATGTACTCTTCTTCACCATGTACCATGACAATCTTTCCTTTTATCGGGCACTTCATCATCTGATGTAGAGTGGACGTGACAACTCCCACCCCATGGATCCAAGGGCGACCCAACAAACAAGAATAAGATGGTATCATATCCATCATGTAGAAGGTGGAGTCAAAGGTCTGAGAGCCAAGTTTGATGGGGATGTCCACCTCCCCGTGCACCATTCTTTTCAAACCATCGAAAGCCCTCACTACAATGTTGTTGGGTTTCAGGGTCAAACCTTCACAGTCTAATATGTCCAGAGCCTTCTTGGGCAGCATGTTCAATGATGAGCCAGTATCTACTAGAACATGGGCCAAAGTAATGTCCATACATTCGATGGAGACATGCAGCGCATCATTGTGTTCTTTTCCTCTGGGTGTCAGATCAGCATCGGAAAAACCCAAATGGTTATCAGCCGTCAAACTGGACACACAATGTTCAAATTGGTCAGTGGAGGTTTCCTGTGGCACATGGGCAATCTTGAGGAATTTCACCAAAGCTTTTGCATGAGCTTTAGAGCACAATAGTAGGGATAACATAGAAATCTTAGAAGGGGTCTACCCCAGCTGTTCAACCACATTGTAGTCACTCTTCTTTATTATCTTCAAGATTTCTTCCATTCCCTTCTTGGAATCCTCTGGAATAGATACTGAATGCGCCTTCGTCTGGACAGGCTCAATCAAAATGTCTTTGCCCCGAGTCTCGGCCAACTCGGTGATAGGGGTGGCAACAAGAGTAATCACAGGAATTGCAGAGGTAGTATCAGCAGGAACAATAATAGGAATAATCACATGAATAGTAATGACTTTGGGAGGAGAAATCTCAGGGGAGAACACTCTTCCACTTCTTTTTATTTTGCTGCTCCCAACGATGTTGCCAATGTCGGGATCAGTATTTTCATAAACTTAGTCTTCAACAACCAATAGGTCTTGCTTGAAACCATGGTAGTAGATGTTAGCCCCATAGTTCCAAGGAACAACCTTGTCCGAGGAGTATGGGATTGGACCAGGCATAGTGATGACCAGAGGAGCCAACTTCGGAGCAGATGTAATCCTGACGGGTCTTTTGGTGGAGACTGATAACGAGAAATCGTATCATATAATTACTATGCTTTTTTATCGATTTTATAATACATTAAGTCGTCTAGCTCCCGATTATTCCGAGTTTATTATCTTTTTATAGGTATAACATTTGTCAACTCAAACCAATGGAAAAGGACTACATGAAGGAGGCTAGACAATAAACAAAGAGAAAAAGAACTAAAAATGCAAAGTTTGGAGATTTTGGAGCAGTGACGGTCGTCACACCCTTGTGACGGGCGTAATGACCCCCAACTTGAAGCCACGCTCGTCACACATCACTGACGAGCGTAATGCGCTATTTTAGCGCGTTACGACCGTCACCCACCTGTGACGACCGTCACGCGCGTAAAGATGAACGTTGTGAATTGGTGAGACGCGGGCAACGTGAGGGCAGACTTTTTCTCCTATTTCCCCTCCACTCAGTAACCATGCTCTGTATTTTTCCTCCACTCAAGCCTCCTCTCAAGATATTTTCAACTGCTATTTTCTCTCCTATATAAATGTGTGGTAGTGCAAAGCTGCAAGGGTCGAAGGAATTTTCCCAGAACAAATTTATTACTTTTGCAATTATTTTATTTCCTTGTTTTAGAGCATTTTTCCACATACTGTAATTCCTACTTCCAGTATTATTTCAAGCTTTAGTTTTTAGGTGTTAATTCTTCATTCAAGAATTAACATAATTTATTTACTTCAATCAAGCTGCAAGGAATATTGTAACATTTTAAGATTACCATAGCAACGTTAATTCCAGGTTTCTATTGCAATTAATATTTATTCATTTTTGTATTATGCCAATTATTTTTATGAATTATATTTTGAATTGCATTGTTGTTAAATCTTGTAGGTGTTTAGGTATTGGCTTGCATTTTTGGTAAATCCCAAGTGTATGTGTGAATGTCATGACTGATGTCATAACATTCTAGTTCAGGTTGTACTAACTCAATAGGTACATGTGCAGAAAAATATTGTAATTCAAATACTGATGTTTATAAGTGTGTATCTGAGCATGTTTGCAAAATGATCACATTTTTCTAAATCAGTAGACAGGTTTTCTCAGATGTCATAACAGATGTTATGACATCCTGTTCTGAACTAACAGGTTTGCAGGATTGGATAAGTCTGAGTTTTTTCAGGAAATAACTCAGTCCTTTCTGAACAGAATCCTGCGTTTTCTGAGGAGTAACCTAGCTCAATCCTAACCTGATCAATAAAGTACTGTGACCTGGTCTTTAGGTCAAACGGAATCAACCCTAGGTTTTTGGAAACCCTAACTGAAGTTACAGCTGCTATATATTCAACAGAGCTGCGGTTTTTCAAGATATCCCTGCTGATTGATTAGAAGATCAATCTTGTAATCTGTATAGATTTGTTTATGGTACTCCAAGCAATTATCATTGTGATAAGTGCCTTGGAATAGGTTTCAATTGTAAGGGTTGTGTAGCACTCAAAGCTTTGAAGCAAGAGTGTTTGAATGTTACTTGACTAAAGCTGTGAAGCAGAGTCAAGTTAGTTGTGTACATCACTCAAAGCTGTGAAGCACGAGTGATTGTGTTACTTGATTAAAAAGCTGTGAAGCTTAATCAAGTGTGTGTTTTGAAGAGTGTCTTCATCAATTCTTAAGTCAAATTGGTTTATGTATCACTGCTGTGATTGAGGGGGAGTGAGTAGGAAATCAGGTTTAAGTTGTACTTAGATTAGAATTGCATTGGGTAGGTCTTAAGTGAAGGAAATAAACTGGTTGGTTTATTCCTTAATTAACATCTCTTATAGTAGATTCTCTCCCTGGCTTGGTAGCCCCCAGAGTAGGTGTTGTTGCACACTGAACTGGGTAAACAATTGACTGTGTTATTTACTGCTTTTGTATTTACTGTCATATAGTAAGTCAGATACGGTGTCATAACATTGGACGTGACATTGAGTATCTGCAGCCAGAATTTTCAATTGGTATCAGAGCAGGCACCCTGCCTGTATTACTGGGTGAGATCTAGGGATATCACTTTCTGGCACTATGGACAAAGAAGGAATTTTTGGAAATAGACCACCCATTCTGGATGGAACCAATTATGACTACTGGAAACCTCGTATGATTGCCTTCGTAAAATCCCTGGACAAAAAGGCTTGGAGAGCTGCTGACAAAGGATGGATTCATCCCACCATAACTGAGGAAGATGGTTCAATCAGTCTGAAGCCTGAGGAAGATTGGAGTAAAGAAGAAGATGAGTTAGCCTTAGGAAATTCCAAAGCTCTAAATGCCTTGTTCAATGGAATTGATAGAAACATTTTCAGATTAGTCCATCAATATGAACTGGCCAAGGAAGTTTGGGACACTCTCAAAACTACTCATGAGGGAACTTCCAAAGTAAAAATGTCAAGGCTTCAGATGTTGACCACTAAGTTTGAGAATCTAAAAATGATGGAAGATGAAACCATTCATGAGTTTCACATGAACATCTTGGAGATTGCCAACACCTCAGGAGCACTGGGAGAAAAAATGTCAGAAGAAAAACTGGTAAGGAAGATTCTCAGATCCTTGCCTAAAAGATTTGCAATGAAGATAACTGCCATAGAGGAAGCCCAGGACATTAGCAAGTTGAAAGTGGATGAACTTATTGGGTCTCTTCAGACTTTTGAGATGGGAATCACCAATGATGATGTCAAAAAGAACAAGAGTATAGCACTCATGTCCAACACTGATGTTGAAGAAAACATTTCAGAAGCTGTAGCCATGCTTGGAAGACAGTTCAACAAACTCATCAAAAGAATAGATCCAAAGTCAAGGTCTAATGTTCATAACATTCCCTCTAACATTGACAGTTCCAGCAGAAGACCAAGGTCAGAAGAGAAGGGAATTCAAGGCAGAGGAATTCAATGCCATGGCTGTGAAGGATATGGGCATATTCGAACTGAATGTCCTACCTTTCTTAAGAAACAAAAAGGAATGACTGTTACTTGGTCTGACTGTGATTCGGAAAGTAATTCTGAAGAAGAGACTGCCAAACGAGTTACTGCTTTAACTGGTGTTTGTACCTCTGAAAGTGACATCAGTGATGAAGAGGTGACTTTTGAAGAACTGGCTGATACCTACAAGAAATTGTGTATCAGAAGTGCTGAAGTCTGTGTGCAGAATGAGAAACAATCAAAACTCATTATAAAGCTGGAGGCTGAAAAAAGGGCAAATCTTGAAACTATAAGTCATCTAGAAGGAGAAGTTCAACTGCTGAACTCACAACTGAATCAAATGACCAAATCTGTCAAGATGCTGACTAATGGAACAGACAAACTGGAAGAGATACTTCAGGTTGGACAAAATGGAGAAAACAAATCTGGACTAGGATTTGTAGGAGCAAAGAAATCTGGTACAAACAGGAAGATCAGGCCTATTAAGCAAATGTCAAAGCAGATGTCTCAACACCACTATCAACATCGGGAACAGAGACATATGAAGAAAAAGTACCAAAGATGGAGATGTCATCATTGTGGGAGATATGGTCATATAAAGCCCTTCTGCTTCAAATTACATGGATACCCTAATCAGAACTCAGGTGTCAAACCTAAGTCTAAAAAGGTACCACATGCTCCTCAATGGAAGAAAAAGACTACTGCACTGATAGCTCACACTTCCCTGAGGGTCTCTGCAAAGGAAGACTGGTACTTTGACAGTGGATGTTCCAGACATATGACCGGAATCAAGAACCTCCTCAATAATGTTAAGCCTCACACCACCAGTTTTGTGACCTTTGGAGATGGGGCTAAAGGTGAAATCAAAGGAGTTGGTGATTTGGACTGCCCTGGAGTTCCAAGTCTGAATGAAGTACTGCTGGTGAAAGGACTGACTGCTAATCTCATTAGTATCGGTCAACTGTGTGATCTAGGATTCAAGGTCAATTTCTCAAGATCTGAATGCCTTGTGATCAATGACAAACAAGAAATAGTAATGAAAGGAGTCAGATCCAAAGACAACTGTTACTTGTGGGAGGCTGAGGACACCAATTTCTCATCTGTGTGTTCCATTGCAAAAGAAGAAAAAGAGGTGAAACTGTGGCACCAAAAACTTGGCCATCTTCATCTAAGGGGGATGAAGAGGATTATCTCCTTAGAGGCAGTCAGAGGTATTCCAAAACTGCAAATTGATGAAGGAAGAATTTGTGGTGAATGTCAGGTGGGTAAGCAGACTAGGATGTCACATCCAAAGTCAAGACATCTGACCACCTCTAAGGTTCTAGAACTCCTCCATATGGATCTGATGGGACCAATGCAAGTAGAGAGTCTTGGAGGTAAAAGATATGCCTACGTGGTTGTAGATGATTTTTCCAGATTCACCTGGATTAATTTCATTAGGGAAAAATCAGATGCATTTGAAGTTTTTAGAGAACTGTGCAAGAGAATTCAAAGAGAGAAGGAAGGATGTATTGTCAGAATCAGAAGTGACCATGGCAAGGAATTTGAAAACAGCAAGTTTGATGACTTCTGTGCTTCAGAAGGAATCAGTCATGATTTTTCTTCTCCCATAACACCTCAGCAAAATGGAGTTGTGGAAAGAAAAAACAGGACCATACAAGAATCTGCCAGAGCAATGTTACATGCCAAAAGACTTCCTATGTATTTTTGGGCTGAAGCTATGAATACAGCTTGTTATGTTCATAACAGGGTCACCTTGAGAAAGGGAACCTCATCCACCATATATGAACTCTGGAAAGGAAGAAAACCAACTGTGAAGTACTTCCATGTATTTGGCAGCAAATGCTATATCCTATCTGATCGTGAACAAAGAAGAAAACTGGACTCCAAAAGTGATGAAGGCATATTTCTAGGATACTCCTCAAACAGCAGAGCTTATAGAGTATTCAACTCCAGAACTAAAACCATGATGGAATCAATAAATGTTATAATTGATGACTATCATGAAGAAATAGATGTTCCTTGTACTGTTGAGACATTCTTTGAGACTTCAACCCAACAGGATGATCTACCCAACTCCACCACAACAGAATCTGGATCAAAGGAAGCTAGCAAGACTCCTTCCATCAGAAGTCAGAAGGATCATCCAAAAGAGCTCATCATAGGAGATCCCAATAGTGGAGTCATCACAAGATCTAGAGAAATCATCTCAAATTCTTGTTTTGTGTCCAAAATGGAACCAAGAAATGTCAAGGAAGCCTTAACTGATGAATATTGGATTAGTGCAATGCAAGATGAACTGAACCAATTCAAGCAACATGAAGTTTGGGAACTGGTTCCTAGACCTGAAGGAACTAACATTATTGGGACAAAATGGATATTCAAGAACAAGTCAGATGCTGAAGGAGTTGTCACCAGAAATAAGGCAAGACTTGTTGCTCAAGGATACACCCAGGTTGAAGGGGTTGATTTTGATGAAACCTTTGCACCTGTAGCCAGGTTGGAGTCAATCAGACTCTTGTTGTCAATTGCGTGTCTTCTGAAGTTCAAGTTATTTCAGATGGATGTGAAGAGTGCCTTTCTAAATGGGTACTTAAATGAGGAAGCTTATGTGGAACAGCCTAAAGGTTTTGTGGATCCAACCCATCCTGATCATGTCTACAAATTGAGAAAAGCTCTATATGGGCTGAAACAAGCTCCTAGAGCATGGTATGACAGGTTAACAAAGTTTCTCTCAGACAAAGGCTACAGAAAAGGAGGCTTGGACAAAACTCTATTTGTCAAAACTGAAGGAGGGAAGTTGATGGTTGCCCAAATATATGTTGATGACATAGTGTTTGGAGGAATGTCAGAACATATGGTTAAACAGTTTGCTGACCAGATGCAGGCTGAATTTGAAATGAGTCTCATGGGAGAACTAACTTATTTTCTTGGACTACAAGTCTCACAGATGGAGGACTCAATCTTCTTATCTCAAAGCAAGTATGCTAAGAATATTGTAAAGAAGTTTGGTATGGAGAATGCAAGTCACAAAAGGACTCCTGCTCCCACTCATCTAAAGCTTTCCAAAGATTCAAGTGGGGTTAAGGTGGATCAATGTATGTACAGAAGCATGATAGGAAGCTTGTTGTACTTAACTGCCAGCAGACCTGATATTGCCTTTGCAGTTGGAGTTTGTGCTAGATACCAAGCTGATCCCAAAGTCAGTCATATCAATCAAGTGAAGAGAATTTTGAAGTATGTAAGTGGTACTTACAACTATGGATTGTTGTATACTCATGGCTGTGAACCAGCTCTGACTGGCTACTGTGATGCTGATTGGGCGGGTAGTGCTGATGATAGAAAAAGCACCTCTGGAGGATGTTTCTTTTTGGGAAGTAATCTGGTTTCTTGGTTCAGCAAGAAACAGAATTGTGTGTCTCTCTCCACTGCTGAAGCTGAATATATTGCAGCTGGTAGTAGCTGCTCTCAAATGATATGGATGAAATAGATGCTCACTGAGTATAATGTCACACAGGATGTTATGACATTGTACTGTGACAATCTGAGTACAATCAACATATCCAAGAATCCCATTCAGCATAGCAGGACCAAACATATTGACATACGACATCACTTTATTAGAGACCTTGTAGAAGAGAAGACAATCAAATTGGAACATGTTGCCACTGAGCTACAGCTGGCTGACATTTTTACCAAGGCTTTGGATGCAAACCAATTTGAAAACTTAAGGGGTAAGCTGGGTATTTGCCAACATGAGGAATTGTAGCAATTAATTTTGCTTAAAACAAAGACCAAAGGACTTATGCCTGTTCTGATTGGTTTAAAATTGTATTCTCTCATTTCCAACAATTTTTTTAAGAAGTTGAATAGACACTCCTTTGCTTCCTTCCTCTCTCGTCTCCTCATCAAAACCCAGTCTCTCAATCAGAAATTTCTACTCATTTGCTGTTGGTCCTTCAAAACTGACAAAATGTCTCAAACACCATCATCATCCAATACGACAATCTCAACCTCTTCCTCTGATCAAGATTCTGGGACAATCTCTTCCTGTCTGGACTCTGATGTTCTGGAGATCTGTTCTCATAGAACTAACCCCACCAAGGCCAAAGAGTTGAGAACAAGACATACAGGTAATCCATCTCATCCTTCCTCTTCAGTTCCCCCTGAAATTGCAAATAGGGAAGGGACAACCTATGTTAATCAAGCAATAGCAAAAATTGTTTCACGAATTCTGAACGAGAACCACTCAGTTCCTGGCATCTCTGTTCCTCTGAACCAAGAAAACTCAAATGCTGAAACAAATCCAAATGTCTCTAAGAATGTTGAGACATCAAACAAAGAGAAAAATGCTGACATTGCTCACAAGAAAAGAAAGAAGCCTGAATCCTCTGGATCTGATGACAGTACTTGAAGGATGGTTGCTGATTTCTGGTGGTGTTTGGAAGTGTGTGCTGCTGATCTCATTATTTTGTTTTGGATAACTGTATAACTTTATGAACATATATCTTTGGCCCATTTGTGGCTAAAGAGGGGGAGAATATTTTGGTACTTGCTTAATTAGTACTTGACATTATATTTTTCTGCTGTCACTTATTTCCTGCTGCTATCTATCTATCTCTGATTGTTTAGGGACTTTAGCCAAAAATCTGCCAAAGGGGGAGTTTGTAGGTGTTTAGGTATTGGCTTGCATTTTTGGTAAATCCCAAGTGTATGTGTGAATGTCATGACTGATGTCATAACATTCTAGTTCAGGTTGTACTAACTCAATAGGTACATGTGCAGAAAAATATTGTAATTCAAATACTGATGTTTATAAGTGTGTATCTGAGCATGTTTGCAAAATGATCACATTTTGCTAAGTCAGTAGACAGGTTTTCTCAGATGTCATAACAGATGTTATGACATCCTGTTCTGAACTAACAGGTTTGCAGGATTGGATAAGTCTGAGTTTTTTCAGGAAATAACTCAGTCCTTTCTGAACAGAATCCTGCGTTTTCTGAGGAGTAACCTAGCTCAATCCTAACCTGATCAATAAAGTACTGTGACCTGGTCTTTAGGTCAAACGGAATCAACCCTAGGTTTTTGGAAACCCTAACTGAAGTTACAGCTGCTATATATTCAACAGAGTTGCGGTTTTTCAAGATATCCCTGCTGATTGATTAGAAGATCAATCTTGTAATCTGTATAGATTTGTTTATTGTACTCCAAGCAATTATCATTGTGATAAGTGCCTTGGAATAGGTTTCAATTGTAAGGGTTGTGTAGCACTCAAAGCTTTGAAGCAAGAGTGTTTGAATGTTACTTGACTAAAGCTGTGAAGCAGAGTCAAGTTAGTTGTGTACATCACTCAAAGCTGTGAAGCACGAGTGATTGTGTTACTTGATTAAAAAGCTGTGAAGCTTAATCAAGTGTGTGTTTTGAAGAGTGTCTTCATCAATTCTTAAGTCAAATTGGTTTATGTATCACTGCTGTGATTGAGGGGGAGTGAGTAGGAACTCAGGTTTAAGTTGTACTTAGATTAAAATTGCATTGGGTAGGTCTTAAGTGAAGGAGATAAAGTGGTTGGTTTATTCCTGAATTAACATCTCTTATAGTGGATTCTCTCCCTGGCTTGGTAGCCCCCAGAGTAGGTGTTGTTGCACACTGAACTGGGTAAACAATTGACTGTGTTATTTACTGCTTTTGTATTTACTGTCATATAGTAAGTCAGATACGGTGTCATAACATTGGACGTGACATTGAGTATCTGCAGCCAGAATTTTCAAATCTATTATGTCCGGCTAAATTATTCGTACCGGTATGTGACTCTTAAGAACTGAAAGAATTCAGTGATACCTTGGCCAAAAATATTTATTTATAAAACAATTTCTGGTTTCGAATTTCCATGCTTAATTTAACTACCCTTGTCAGGAGAGTGAGAGGTTAATTAACACGATTTTGCCACGAGAGTGGGAAATTAATTAAGGCAAGAACCTGCATGCGAGAGCTGGGGTTCAACCCAGATAGTGGTAACGAAATATTAATTTTTAAATACACGAGAGTGTTTTAATAAATTAATTAAACTTAAATTGTTTTCAAAAAGTGTTATTAAATTTAAAGTGCATCCACTAGGTTTAGTAGCATAACTTATTTCATGAACACGAGAGTGTATGTCTCAGGTTTTTAAACAATTAGTTTTTACCAAAATACTTTATAGGCCAAGCGATTCACCAAATTCCCGAAGTCTGACTATCACGTACCGGTATAACTATTACTATTATTTTTAATTAAACTATTTCCCCCCTAAAATCGAATATTCATCGCTTAGTTAAACAAACTGTAGCATTAGATTGTATGCGATTGATCCTCAGTCTCTGTGGGTTCGATAATCATTTAAAACTAGAACAACTGAACTGTATACTTGAAGTTAGTATCCTGACAGACTCATAAAGTCCCGATCATGTTTTTGGCGCTGTTGTCGGGGACTGGTAGTCAATTAATTACGATTCTTCTGTTGCGCGTTTAGACTAGGCAACATATACCCTTTTTCGATTTGTATGCCAAGGACTCGCTCACAAGGCGAACCACTTGACAAATCAACGGACGAACCTAAACGCATTCTTTCCGTAAGACGTGCAGTCAGGGATTACTATTTAAATCACGCTATTCCTTTACCCAAACCCGAAATCAAGATTGATTCTGAAACAAATTCTAATTCTTCCTCTGAGACCGAAACCAATCCAGAATTAGACATGGCCGAAGAACAAAGGACCCGTCCACTGAAGGAGTACGCACCTCCATCACAACAAGAACCCCACAACAGCATTGCTGCTCCAGCAATAAACATAAACGATTTTGAGTTGAAACCGTCATTGATATCAGCTATCCAACAACGCCAATTCTCTGGAGATCCTTCCGAGGATCCAAATGAACATCTTACAAAATTTGTTCAATTTGCCGACACAGTTATAGAAAATGGTGTTAGTAAAGATGCAATAAGATTACGTCTTTTACCTTTCTCGCTGAGAGATAGAGCTTGGGCTTGGTTGCAATCCTTGCCATCAAATTCCGTCACTACGTGGGAAGGACTGAAGATTGTATTTTTAGCACGATACTTTCCCCCGAGCAAGACTGTTGCACTAAGAGCCCAAATCAACGGATTTAGGCAGAAGGATACTGAATCGCTATTCGATGCATGGGAACGCTACAAAGATATGATGCGAATGTGCCCATATCACGTATTAGAAAAATGGCTGATCATCCACACGTTTTATAATGGACTCTTGTACAACACAAGACTCTCTATAGATTCCGCCGTAGGTGGTACACTGATGGACAAGCCTTATGACGAAGCTAACCAACTCATTGAAAACATGGCTCAAAACCACTATCAGTGGGGAGGAGAAAGAACATCTGTGGAGAAAACTCAAACCAAAGGTGGGATGTACGAGATTAGTAGCCTAGATAAAGTTAATGCTAAGGTAGATGCTCTTACCCAAAAGATAGAAAGCTTGACCTTACCTCCTGCAGCTACCGTGGCTGCAGTTACCCCAAGCTGCGAAGTTTGTGGAGTTCCTGGTCATGTTGGAACCGAATGTCAAATCTTAGCAGGAATATCAGTTGATCAGGTAAATTACACTCAAGGTAATCCTTATGCTAATACCTATAATCCTGGTTGGAAGAACCATCCTAACTTCTCGTACAAGAGCAATAACGCTTTATATGCACCTAGCCAAGCACCTACTGTACCTCCAGGTTATCAAAAACCCGTTGTTAATGTTCCTAACATTCCTAAGAAATCTAACCTTGAAATCCTAATGGAAAATTTTATTGCTAATCAAGCCCAACAAACCAAATAATTCCTCAATCAAAACGTTCACACCGGTGAACAGTTGAAGATATTAGAAAATAAGGTAGATGCCCTAGCAACTCACAATAAAATGTTAGAAACCCAAATCTCCCAAGTAGCACAACTCCAAGCTAGTTCTGTCGCACCTGCTGGTACATTTCCTGGACAGCCACAACCCAATCCTAAAGGACATGCAAATGCTATCACATTATGAAGTGGGACAACCCTTGATGGACCGGTAGATCCTAGACTCCAAAATCCGACCATGTATCAAAAACCTGAAAAAGAAGTAGAGAAGTCGAAAGATCTATCTGAGAATGTAGAGGAAGACGCGAATGAGAACATAGAGGCTTCAGAAAAACCTTACGTGCCTCCACCACCATATAAACCACCAATTCCATACCCCCAAAGACTTGCAAAATCCAAGAACGAGGGACAATTCAAGAAATTTGTAGAACTTCTGAAACAATTAAACGTTACTATTCCATTTACAGAAGCTATAACCCAAATGCCGTCATATGCTAAATTCCTAAAAGAAATATTTTCTAATAAGAAAAAAATCGTTGAAAACGAAACCGTTATGCTAACTGCCAAATGTAGCGCCATAATTCAAAATAACATGCCTCCAAAGTTAAAAGATCCTGGTAGTTTCTCCATACCATGTGTGATTGGAAAATCTGTCATAGACAAAGCCCTATGCGATTTAGGAGCCAGTGTTAGTCTAATGCCCTTATCTATTTGCGAGAAGCTCAAATTAGGCGACATGAGACCTACCAAGATGTCCCTATAACTAGCCGACAAATCAGTCAAATTCCCTGTTGGTATGCTAGAAAACATTCCTGTCCGAATAGGACAATTTTACATACCGACTGACTTTATAATAATGGACATCAAGGAAGATTCAAACATTCCCATCATACTAGGAAGACCATTTTTATCTACTGCAGGAGCCATCATTGACGTTAAGAAAGGAAAGCTTACCTTCGAGGTAGGAGAAGAAAAAGTAGAATTCATTCATTCCCAATTCTTTAAAGCCCCTGCTATAGATGACTTATGCTGTCTCCTAGATATTATTGATGAATGTGTCAAAGAACTTGAAAGCCAAGAAGACACCTATTCTGGGATGCTAAAAATTAAGACACCAACTATCCTCAAGGACGATGACGGGAAACAAGAACATTTAGATACCGACCTAAGCGAATATTTAGCCTTAACACCCGATCCTGCCCCGACTGATAAGAAAACTAGTATAGAACTTAAAACATTACCTGAAGATCTTATGTATGAATTTTTAGATGAAGAACTCGAACGACCAATTATATTCAATGCCAATTTAGGGAAGACCGAAACCGAAAAACTTCATAGTGTGTTAAGGAAGTATCCAACCGCGTTAGGCTATAATATATCAGATCTAAAAGGAATAAGCCCTTCTCTCTGTATGCATCGCATTATGCTGGAGGAGGACTGCAAGACTTCTAGAGAACATCAAAGACGAATAAATCCTATCCTAAGTGAAGTCGTTAAGAAAGAAGTGAAGAAACTACTAGAGGTAGGCATTATATACCCAATATCAGATAGTAACTAGGTCAGTCCAGTTCACGTGGTGCCCAAGAAAGGAGGTGTTACAGTTATAACGAACTCAAAAGGCGAATCGGTAGCACAACGTACCCAAACAGGATGGAGAATGTGTATCGATTATAGAAAACTGAACAAAGCTACACGTAAGGACCATTTCCCGTTACCATTCATTGATCAAATGCTTGAGCGCTTAGCCAAACATTCCCATTTCTGCTATCTTGACGGATACTCAAGATTCTTCCAAATTCCCATTCATCCTGACGATCAAGAGAAAACCACGTTCACATGTCCCTATGGTACCTTTGCATACCGAAGAATGCCATTTGGACTATGTAACACACCTGCAACTTTCCAACGATGCATGATGGCGATTTTTGCAGACTTTTTAGACGGAATTATGGAAGTATTCATGGACGATTTCTCTATCTGTGGAGAAAGTTTTGTCGGATGTTTATCAAATCTTGAATTAGTACTGAAACGCTGTGTCAATGTCAACCTAATGCTCAACTGGGAAAAATGTCACTTCATGGTGAGACAAGGAATTGTGTTGGGTCACATTGTATCAAATAGAGGGATTGAAGTCGACAAAGCGAAAATCGAAATTATCAAAAACCTTCAACCACCAAAAACAGTTAGAGAAATAAGAAGTTTTCTAGGACACGCTGGTTTTTACCGAGTTTTATAAAAGATTTCTCTAAAATCACCAAGCCACTAACTGAATTATTAATGAAAGAGGCTGAGTTTATTTTCGACGATAAATGCTTGAACGCATTTGAGACGCTTAAAGAAGCCTTAATCTCCACACCTATTATGCAACCTCCTGATTGGAACCTACCATTTGAAATAATGTGCGATGCGAGCGATTGTGCTGTAGGCGCAGTCCTAGGACAACGCAAAGATAAGAAGCTTCACACTATCTACTATGCAAGCAGAACACTCGATCCCGCACAAATGAATTACGCCACTATGGAGAAGGAACTCTTAGCTGTGGTCTTCGCATTGGATAAATTTTGTTCCTACTTAGTAGGCGCCAAAATCATTATTTACACGGATCATGCCGCGATCCAATACTTACTAAGTAAGAAAGACGCCAAACCACGACTACTCCGCTGGATCCTACTCCTACAAGAATTTGACTTGGAAATAAAAGACAAAAGAGGAACTGAAAACGTGGTAGCTGACCATTTATCAAGATTAGATGGAATCCAAACCGAGAGTGTTCCCATAAATGAAGATTTCCCTTATGAACGCCTTATTGCTAAGCTAGAGATAGACCCTACCGACAGTTTAGATCAACACAATGAACCTTTAACAAATGTGGTAGTAAAAGCCATTTGTACCAACACCACATTGCCATGGTACGCTGACTTCGTCAACTATTTAGCTGCCAGTGTTTTACCACCTGACTTAACGTACCAACAGCAGAAGAAATTCTTCCATGATCTTAAACACTACTTTTGGGATGAACCATTACTCTTTAAAAGAGGCGCCGATGGTATCTACCGTCGCTGCATTCCTAACGATGAAATAGACGACGTCATCTCCCATTGCCATTCCGCCCCTTATGGTGGACACGCTAGTACGTCAAAAACCTGTGCAAAAATACTTCAAGCTGGCTTCTTTTATCCTACCTTATGGAAAGACGTCCACGTAGCAATTATGAACTGCGATAGATGTCAACGCACATGAAATATATCTAGACGCGAAGAAATGCTGCAAAAAGGAATCCTCGAAGTAGAAATTTTCTATGTATGGGGAATTGATTTCATGGGACCATTCCCCGCATCTTTTGGAAATAAGAATATTTTGGTAGCCGTTGACTACGTATCAAAATGGATTGAAGCCATCGCCGCACCCACAAACGATACACGAGTGGTACTAAAACTATTCAAGCATGTTATCTTCCCACGATTCAGTGTACCAAGACTAGTAATCAGTGATGGTGGTTCCCATTTTATCTCTAGAATCTTCAAAAAGTTACTTTCAAAATATGGCGTTAAACATCGCAAAGCCACACCATACCATCCTCAAACGAGTGGACATGTGGAAGTGTCAAACATGGAGATAAAACAAATTCTTGAGAAAACTGTAGCCACATCTAGGAAAGATTGGTCCTCTAAGCTAAATGATGCTCTTTGGGCATATCGGACAGCTTTTAAAACCCCTATCAGAACAACGCCGTTTAAATTAGTTTATGGAAAATCTTGTCATTTGCCAGTAGAACTAGAACATAAAGCTTATTTGGCCATTAAAACCCTTAACTTAAATTACAGGATTGCTGGCGAGAAACGAGTATTAGATATCCATGAATTAGAAGAATTGCATTTAGACGCTTATGAAAATGCTAGAATCTATAAGGAAAGAACAAAAAAATGGCACGATAAGCGTATCTCGCAGAAAGAATTTAAGGAAGGAGACATCGTACTCCTATTCAACTCTAGACTGAAACTTTTCCCGGGAAAATTACGTTCCAGATGGTCAGGACCATTTGAAATTAACAAAGTTTTCCCAAGTGGTGCGATAGAAATTAAAGGAAATTCTATCGAACCATTCATAGTCAATGGCCAGCGCCTAAAGCACTACTTTAACGTCGGAAATATCAACTATTCGGCTTATCTTCAGTTAAGTGAGCCACCTACCCCGATACCTAACGGAATAGGTATTATCTGTCGAGCCGTTGACATAAAATAAAGGCGCTTCGTGGGAGGCAACCCATGTTTTATTTTAATTATTTTTACTGTTTTAACATGTTTTTATTTTTCTTTTCTTTTTCTTAATCTTTAAAATTTTCGTGATTGCATCTCTTACTCCTTTCTGTTTTCTTCTATTTTTATTTTTCCCTTTAAACTTTCTTTTTCTTTTTGATTTAACTTCGGAAAATTCTTAACCTGAAAATACTAACTTAGTTTTTTTCAAACATTTATTAAATATTTTTAGGGGGGTAATTCTTTTGCTTTCATATTTAGTGCTATGGCACGTGTAAACTTCATGAATGTCACTTTGAGAAGCAGAAACCAAAGAAGACGCTTTGAGGATTTGGCTAAGCGGGAAATGTGCCCTACAATCTACGCTGATGACCATGCTATGACCGCTCTTGGCATTCGTGAGAGTGTCATGTATTTTCTACATCAGATTGGCTGGGACACTGCTCCTATCCGAAGACGGTATTGTACTTACAAGAAGCTGACCCTTGAGTTCCTGAGCACCCTGAGCTTCATTCCAAATCACGGGATAGGATTCAACCGTGGGTTGATCACTTTCAGGATGTTTGACTTGGACTACACCTATAACCTCAGGGAGTTTAGCCACCTGCTAGGATTCCCTTTTGGATCTGATGTTATCACTATGACCCAGGAGGACCTCTTGCTTGATACTGACCTTGATTTTTTCTGGGGAAGCATTGTTGGCAATAACCATCCAGAGCCGTCTGATCTTTATTCTGAGTGCATCCATAACCCGGCTATCAGGTACTTTCACAAGATCATCGCCCATACCCTTTTTGGTAAACAGCAGAATGTTACATCCGTGTCCCGCGATGAGCTCTTCATTATGTACTGTGCATCCCAGAGCCGTCCGGTAAATGGTGCCGCTTATATGTTAGCTAGCATGGAGCGTATCATCCAGACTCCAAATGCACCAATCCTGTTGGGTGGTTTAGTCACTATGCTATCAAATGCAATTGGACTCCGCAGGCCTATGCTAGGATCAGCCCCGCATTATTGAATAAAGCCAATGAACATTGAATTCTGCTTTAACACTAGCTTTATGGGGAACCTTGGGCCAGATCAATTTGAGCTGTTAATTAATCATGAGATTGTCCACCAGTTTAAGCTCCCGAACCCTATCACTAGTATGCATAATAGAGCTAACTGGGTTTTTGACCTCCACCATCCTGCTACACCGCCTTCGTCTCCTTCTACTGTTGACATTTACGAAGTACCCAACACTTCTAATGCTGATGAAGATCCTGCCACACCACCGGGATACCATGAGTTCCCCGATCCATGGGAACAGCAGGCAGCTTCTACTGAGACCGCCACCCAGGCTCCAGAGCTCACACCACCACCTCCACCTACTGTTACCCTGCACTCTTTGCATGAAGAAATTACTAAAATATGAGGCGAGCTTACATCTCTCCGGGTGGACTTCATCGCTTTCATGGATTTGGTGACCGATCAGCTGGATTTCATGCACCAGCATATGTTCCTGACTCCCCGTGGCTAGAGTTGCCGTTGTTATCTTATTCTTTTCTCTCGCATTTGTACATACAGTGGGGACACTATTTAGTTTTAGTGTGGGAGGGATTCTAGTTATTTTATCATTTTATTCTAGTTATTTTAGCATTTTATCATTTTTTTAGTTATTCCGAAACAATGTTTATGGATTAATTCAATTATTTATCAAGTACCAAGTTTATTTTATTTTATTCTTCATTCCTTTTTATTTTCAGCATACTGTTTATTTCTTTTAATTTACTGTTTGTATTTCCCGCATATATTATTATTTCATTATGTGCTGGTAAATAATATTACAGAACTTTAATATTCAAAAATTTAATTAATTAAAATATTTCAAACTTAAAATATTAAGAAAATAATAAATAAAAAAATATATATAAATATATAAACACCTCTAACGGTCTTGTAACGGTCTTCTCATTAATGACATTGAACGCGTTACGACCGTCACACCCTCGTGACGAGCGTAACACGCCTTTTTGCCTTGTGACGACTGTCACACTCTCATGACGACCGTCACGCATACAATATATCAGAACGGCTATTACAGAACCGTTCCAACTATTCCCTTCATAAACCCACTTCCTCCATTCTTACAAAATTACACGAAAACTACCCACTCCACTCCATTTTTCTTCAAACTTCCAAACTTCCAACACTAAAATACTATCCACTTACTACCCTAATTTCATATTCCAAAACCTTTTTCGAGCAAATCCTACGAACACCATGGCCAACAACCAACAAGCTCCTGCTCTCACTTCAGAGTCGGCGAACAAGGAGAAACCCAACGGGCAAAATTTCAGAAATTTCAACGCCGAGGTCTCCAACCTACACGGTATGTTGATATTGACTGCCTGAGGAGTTTGGGACTACTTGACAGTGTCCGCCAATTGTTGCAAAGTGTGTATTTGTGGAACTTGTGCCGCGAACCAAGACCGATTTATGAAACTCTTACTCTCGAGTTTTTGAGTTCTTTTGTTTACATCACTCTGCCAGGTGCCACAAACTAATTGTCAGGCTTGGCCAAATTCCGCACGTTTGGCATTGAGCACGAGTTGCCTCAATCCGACATCGCGCGACTTTTAGGCTTCTGTTCGGATGAAGGTGTTCATCTCCGGGTACCGGATAATTTTGGTGAGGAAGCCTTCAACTTATGGCACAATTTGATGAATATCCGTGCCGGATCCTACGACCACCTAAATGCCACCAACATTCATAATCCGGCCATCCTCTATTTCCACCACATCCTCAGCAACACAATCTTCACTCGTGACAGCAACCACAAGCTCAACTCCAAGGAGCTCTTCTTTATGCATTGCGCATTCACAGGGCAAAAGATCAACGCTGCCCCGTTCTTACTCGCTCACATCCACTCTATTTGTGCTAGAGGCAGAAAACCATTTTATTTCGGAGGGCTGGTCACTTCACTTGCTATAGGTCTGAACTACGGTGCTGCTCTCGCGACTTTTCCTTCTATGGCACCGGCTTTGCTAACTTTGGATCACTGCAAAGCCGCACATCTCGTCTACGAGCGGGAGGATGGCAGATTCCACCCTGTAATCAGGAACACTGTTTATCAGAACATCATTTTGCCTTGCAGGGACCGAATCGATCCAAGAAACCGAGAAAACTGGTTATTTGATCCTGCAACTCCCGCAGAGCGTGCACCTACTCATGAAGACCAACCTGCAGCCCCTGCAGACGAAATTCAAGAAGAGATGGATAGTGCTCCTCCCGTCCATGACATTCCAGGATCCTCATCTGCACCTCCTCCTATTAATCTTGAAGACATCCTCCGCTCCATCCATATGCAAAACCAAATGAGCACAACACTTGAAAGAAGGCAACACGAGCAATCTGAGTCTCTGTGCGCTCAAAACGCTCAAATCTTGACTGGGAAGCGCAACATGAATGAGAGGTTAGATGAGGCCCTGTCAGAGCTTAACGCCCTAAGGCTGGACGTCAGCACCCTTGGTTTCCAAGACAATGACACAGAAGCCACTCCTACCAGACGCTCTCGCACCAGGAGTAGAGAACATGGTCACCAGTAGTTTTTCTTTATTTTTTTTATGTAGTTTATTATTTTTTCTGTTTCATTTCCTTTTCCGTTTGTTTTTGTAATTGTACTTCCCCGCCTATATACCGCAACATTGAGGACAATGTCGGATTTAGTGTGGGAGCGGTACCGTTCCTTACTTTATAAACTAGTAATTTTTATGATATATCTCGATTTAAAATCTTCACTTTATTCAGCCATACCAAAAAAATTTATCTTCGCATTAGCCCGACATACCTATTTTATCTAAATCCCTAGTTAGGGAAGCCGAAAACGACATAACAAGATTGATACGGTTATGACACTGTAGACTTCCTACTTACGCGATCCGTTTCAATAACCATTATACCGACATCTAAAGTTTTTAGTTCTACAGTAACCCCTAGTAGTTTATACTAGCAGTCAGCACCGTCTTGACACAAACCACGTGGAGAATCGATGAATATAAGTGTTTGATGTTTGATCATTAAAATATCCTTCCTATCTTGCTGCTAAAAGAAAAGAAATTTTGTGCACCAAAATATACGGTCACATATAAGAGTTGAGAAAATTACGAAGGAATCCAGTGTAGGTTGGTTCAGAGGTATCTGGTTCTGAACTCGGTAGGGCGTGCTACGGCCCGATCCCTCACAACCTCCAACTTGGATAACATATGTAGGGTTGCCACATTCGTGTACCAGACCCCGTGCTAAAAGGATCAAAGTCACTAACCGGTTACTCCACTACGTGCGTGCCAAGACAAAGGGCTTAATGTGATTGCGCCAGAACAAAACCGGGTGAAATAGATACAAGGAACTCTGGATAGAATTATAACGGAACTGTTGGATAGCTCGTTTGAAATGGAAGCCTACGACTAAGCTTATTTCTTGTGTCATTAGCGTATCCTTGGTGTTTCACTTAAGTATTGGCCGAACCGACGAGGATTTCCCGAAATTTCTTTAAAAATCCAAGGTATGTCATGCTTATGCGCTTGACAAAACTTGTCCGACCTTTCGAATGACTATTTGCTTGAGGACAAGCAAAGGTTTAAGTATGGGGGAATTTGATAACGAGAAATCGTATCATATAATTACTACGCTTTTTACCAATTTTATAATACATTAACTCGTCTAACTCCCGATTATTCCGATTTTATTTGTCTTTTTACAGGTATAACATTTGTCAATTCAAACCAATGGAAAAGGACTACATGAAGGAGGCTAGACAATAAACAAAGAGAAAAAGAACTAAAAATGCAAAGTTTGGAGATTTTGGAGCAGTGACGGTCGTCACAACCTTGTGACGGGCGTAACGACCCCGAACTTAAAGCCACACTCGTCACACATCACTGACGAGCGTAATGCGCTATTTTAGTGCGTTACGACCGTCACCCACCTGTGACAACCGTCACGCACGTAAAGATGAACGTTGTGAATTGGTGAGACGTGGGCAACGTGAGGGCAGACATGTTCTCCTATTTTCCCTCCACTCAGTAACCATGCTCTATTTTTCCTCCACTCAAGCCTCCTCTCAAGATATTTTCAACTGCTATTTTCTCTCCTATATATGTGTGTGGTAGTGCAAAGCTGCAAGGGTCGAAGAAATTTTCCCAGAACAAATTTATTACTTTTGAAATTATTTTATTTCCTTGTTTTAGAGCATTTTTCCACATACTGTAATTCCTACTTCCAGTATTATTTCAAGCTTTAGTTTTTAGGTGTTAATTCTTCATTCAAGAATTAACACAATTTATTTACTTCAATCAAGCTGCAAGGAATATTGTAACATTTCAAGATTACCATAGCAATGTTATTTCCAGGTTTTTATTGCAATTAATATTTATTCATTTTTGTATTATGCCAATTATTTTTATGAATTATATTTTGAATTGCATTGTTGTTAAATCTATTATGTCCGGCTAAATTATTCGTACCGGTATGTGACTCTTAAGAACCGAAAGAATTCAGTGATACCTAGGCCAAAAATATTTATTTATAAAACAATTTCTGGTTTCCAATTTTCATGCTTAATTTAACTATCCTTGTCATGAGAGTGGGATGTTAATTAACACGATTTTGCCACGAGAATGGGAAATTAATTAAGGCAAGAACCTGCATGCGAGAGCTGGGGTTCAACCCAGATAGTGGTAACAAAACATTAATTTTTAAATACACGAGAGTGTTTTAATAAATTAATTAAACTCAAATTGTTTTCAAAAAGTGTTATTAAATTTAAAGTGCATCCACTAGGTTTAGTAGCATAACTTATTTCATGAACACGAGAGTGTATGTCTCTGGTTTTTAAACAATTAGTTTTTACCGAAATACTTTATAGGCCAAGCGATTCACCGAATTCCCGAAGTCCGACTATCAAATACCGGTATAACTATTACTATTATTTTTAATTAAACTGTTTCCCCCCTAAAATCGAATATTCATCGCTTAGTTAAACAAACTGTAGCATTAGATCGTATGTGATTGATCCTCAGTCTCTATGGGTTCGATAATCATTTAAAACTAAAACGACTGAACTGTATACTTGCAGTTAGTATCCCGAAAGACTCATAAAGTCCCGATCAGAGACACTGGGACGATTGGCGTAAATGGTTATGATTGAAACATCCTTACAAGAAACAGTTGTGACAGGAGTCTTCTCAAATAAGATATCTTTATCACCCATCAGGTGTTGAACACATGCTTTCCACAAATAACAACCAGTCGGTAGAGATAAACATAAGTGGCAATCTTCGCCACAGCTCGGAAATAAATTGGCTTTTAACAAGTTCCACTTAACGGTCATGAGAGGAGTAACAAGTTCCTCAATAGAAGTAACAAATGTATCATTGTCAACAGCATTAACACCACGGTCGTGCTTGGGTATGGGAGCAGTTATAACATTGGGATTCTCAGGAGCATCAAATTAAATCTCCTTTGCCTCGATAAGGTCTTGCACCTTGTTTTTCAAAGCCAAACAGTCATTTGTATCATGGCCATGACTTTCTGAATGGTAAGCACAACGAGCATTTGGTTTGTAGCGAGGAGACGTGGTGTTGGGATTCTTGGGAGCTTCCCTCAAGGTAACCAGATTGGATTTCAGTAGGTGAGGCAATACTTGAGATAAAGTCATATTTATCCTGGTGAATTGCCTTACAGGTCTTTCTGCTCTAGGCTGATTATTTCGTTGCTGAGTAACTGCAGGCTTGGATATCATAACAGCCCTTATCGTTGGACGACACTCGATTCTGCCCTGATTTATTTAATTGTAGACATAACTGACTTCTTTCTTTCCTACGAAAGGTCTCTTTCCCGCACTTGAAGAGGTATCCTTTTGAATCTTTCCACTTCTAACCAAACTTCCACTCTTTCTCCTGTCAAAATCAACTCAGTAAATCCAGCTGAGGAGCTTCGAATCAAATGATTGAAAAACAGAGCAGATAGGGTACCCAAAAACATATCCACTAACTCTCTATCAGACAGGGGGGTTGTACTCTTCCTGCTAAGTCCCTCCACTTCTGAGCATAGTCTTTAAAACCCTCGCTCGAACCCATAGACATACTTTGGAGTTGTGTACGGGTGGGAGCAAGGTCTACATTATACTGATACTGCTTGTAGAAAGCAACAAACAGGTCTTCCTAGTTACAAATATTGGTCCCTTCTAGCTGGTAGAACCACTCTAGTTGAGTCCCAGATAAACTATCTTGAAAGAAATGGACCCACAAGTCCTTGTCTGCAGTGTGAGGCTGAATCTTCCTCACATAAGACGGGAGATGCATCTTGGGACATGAGACTCCATCATAATTGGAAAACACTAGAACCTTGAACTTCTACTAGATGACAACCCTAGAAACCAAACCCAGCTCTTTAAAATCCAGCCCAGGTACCTTCTGGATTTCCATTGCATTTAGGCGATCCTCTAGTTGTTTGTATTTTTCGTCGGCAGGAGGATACTTCTCCTCATTATAGTCAGTCTCATTATCAGATTCCCTTGGACTAGGGTCTTCCTCTCTTGTTTCCCCTTCTTGATTGTCTCATTCCTTTGACGAAGATGCTAGCTCTACAAATTGCCTTAACGGTCCTCTAAACCTCCTTCCCAAATTCACCACACCAGCTGGCTTCTTGGGTTTCTTGGTCTTCTATTTAAAAGTTAGGGATTTCAGTTCCTCTTGCCCTTTGGCTAGAGCCATGATCATTTGTTGAAACTGAGCATTTTGAGTTTGTAGATCCTTCACTGTTTGTTCGAGAGCCATTTCTTTACTGCTGAAATAAACAGCGAAGAAGATGAGAAACCTGCTATGAAACCTGTTTATGCAATGATATGTATGATATGTGTATCCAATGATTTCAAGGATTTCAAGAAATTTAAATTTTTGAACCAAAATGAAACAACGATTTTATTAGTAGAATTTAAAATACAATTGCCTTTTAGGCATTCAATTGAAAATTCTAAAAACTAAAAAATTCGGTGTCCCATGGGTGCTTCCTCTTCGTGCCGAGATAGACATTAAGACCTCTTTCCTCATGAAGTTTCTTCGTGAGCTCCAAAACTTTCCTCTCATGGGCATAGAAATGATCTCTATAGGTATCTCGCTCTTTCTTCAGCTGAATCCAGGATCTCTGTAGTTCTTCGAGATTAGTGGGCATATCAGGATGAAGAACTATATAGGGAACATCCCCTTCAGTAATGGGCTCCACAATCACTGGCAAGATGGCTATATATGGCATCATAAGGTTCTGAGCACGAGCTCGTACCCATTGGAGATAAGGTTCCATAGGGATGGAAGTCTTTGGCCCCAATGTTTTGGTGTCAAATCTGTTTACCATGCCCCAAGCTCGTATGAACCTCTGACGATACCCTTGAATATCATCCTAATAGTTAAACACAATGCCCTGGACAAGCATCTCGTGAGGACCATCCCTTCGAGCATAACCAAATTGTCATAGAGCCAGAGAAGGATTATAGGTTATGCCTCCCCTAATGCCGAGTAGTGGGACACTAGGGAACTTCCTGCAATGGTCAATAATAGAAATATCTCCCATAGATCGGGAATACTAGAGAATATTCGCGTGAGAAAGTGACATTATCCTTTGCGACCAGCCCAAACCTTCTTCATTCTTCAGTACTATTTTAGGGAGGTGAGAAATAAACCACCTCGAAAGCAATGGCACACAGCACATAAGAATCCCTCTTTTCTTCGTGGTATGAGTGTGGAAGGTATGCAAGATGTCTCTGAGTAAAGTGGGCACAGGGTTGCGAGAGAGGAAGACCTTGATAGCATTCACATCTATGAGTAAGTCTGGATTAGGGAACAATACTAACCCATAGATTAGAAGGGCCAAGACCTCCTCAAAAGTATGGAAGTCCAAATCATCCCAAAATAGCTGAGCCTTCTCTATTAGGAACTTGGCTAGAAAACCCTTAACTCCACTTCTTATTTCCCAGTTGGATACAATGTCAGACCGTTTCAGGTGAAAAGCTGCTGCAATGATCTCTGGCTTTGGAGCTTCTTCCAAACCGGTGAAAGGCAACTTATCCAAGATAGGTATACCCAATATATGAGAGAACTCTTCCATGGTGGGTATTAACTGATAGTCTGGAAAGGTGAAGCAATGGTGCTTAGGGTCAAAGAATTGAAAGAGCAAACTCATCATCTTCTCATCAAAACCTGAGGTAACCAGATTGAGAAGTCGACCATAGTTCTTGGTGAACGAAGAAGTCTCAGAAACCCTTGATACTAGCTCTTTGAGTTGAAGAGGTATTCTCACAAAGCTGATTCAGATGGTATTTCTACGAGCGAAAGCCATGATCTGCAAAATAGAACAAAGCTAAATCCCCCTAATCCTTGAAATGGTTAGTGTAATGAAGAATGAATGCATGATGTCATGTTTAAGAAAATTAATCACACACAAGCAAAGCACACAAGACCTTAGGTTTAGGCTTTCATGGGGTTTTTAGGTAATACCCTCTTGAAGTTTAGTTGGTTTCAAACTTGTCCTAGAAATAGTAACTGGGTTCTAAGGAGTCTCAATATCACTGATCTTTCTTTATCGGTATTATTTCAACTTAGAAATCTTTTCTTGCGGCCGAAACATCCCGAAAGTACGACCTCAATGAGTGTAGTATCGAGTATCAACCGATTCCCAGTGTTACACTGAGGCCGGCTATCTCACTACTTTCTAATGTCCAAGTTTGTTCAACTAAGGTTCTAAGGTTCGTTAGTGCTTCACGACACCACGCGGCAGCCCTGTATTTTCCTCGATTCAACACAAGGGATACCGGTACCAACCAAAGTGTCACACCAACAGAGCTATCGCTTCAACCATATCGGTCTACATCGTACAGTCTCCACGATCTATTGTTGTTTACCAAAAAAGATTCCCAGATCCGGGTATAGGATCTATAGTATCCCAAGAAAACCTTTAAAAGTAAAGCAATTAAAACAAACAAAGAAAGCAATTTAGAAATGAACTAGACCCTAAGGTAAACCAAACTTTTCAAAATTTCCCCAGCAGAGTCGCCAGTTCTGTGGTACGGTGGCAGAACCGACTGTTATACTGGTTTTTCATTTTGTATTTACAAATGTCGTGGTAAGCAAGAGTCGCCACCAACTTTTCTTGTATCCAACAAAGGAAAGGTGAAAAGAACAGAAAAGGCCTTTTTTTCGAGATTTTCGGAGTAAGTGGGTAGATTATGGAAAGGGAAGGTATTAACACCATTTCCATCTGTGGTTTTCCACGGGCTCTTAGGTACTTGCTCATTGTAAAAATTGCTTTCGTGTTTGTGTGTTTTGAAAAGGTTTTATTTTCTTTAAGATAACTCTTGTATCAGTCCACAAGAGTGTGATAAAGCGTTTTTGAAAAGAATTTTTGAGAGTGTGGTGTGAAAATGAACTAGACTTGAGCAAGTACTTAACAGCTATCTAACTACTCGAAAAAGGTGTTCTTTTCCTCCTTTCCTTTAGATAGTGCTATCCTACTATTAGTGAGTAGGTAGACCTATCCTTGGATGTTGAGGGACTATCGAAGGGGAGTTTATGGTCATTGAAGGCAACATGTAAGGATACCTTAGCAGCTCGAAGGGAATGTCATCATATATTCGTAGGCAACATCGAGGGACAAGATCATTTCTCGTAGGAAATTCGAGGGACATTGAGGGACAATGATCTTTATGATGACTTTAAACTGAGGGTCTTTGCTAAGAGTATCCCTACATTCGAGGGACATGACCATTTTCGAAGGCAACCAAAGTAGGAAATATCCTAGGAGTGAGAGTGTGCAACAGTGTGCTTTTTCAGATATTTTTATCTTGATGTTAGTGATCTAAGATTGATTATTTAGTTCTTGCCATATACACCTCATTTATTAGCAATTTATATAGAGGCATAAAATATAGTGTGGAAAGTAAAACCTATGACTATTACAAGGCTTCGGGGCAATTACAATTATATCTGACTGAAAATGTAGAGTGCGGAAATTAAAACCCTAATTAGGATATTACAAACCGGGCACAATTACATGATAAAAAATAATCGCATGAAGAATAGCAACACACAAAAATTAAAAACGGGAACAAGTTTGAAACCCTAAGAATTTGATTGCTTATTAAAAATATTTTTGGTATTTTATGGAAAAAAAAACTTGAAATTTAACCTAATTTCTAATTAATTTTAATTGAAGAAAACAAGTTAATAATCAATTAAATTAAATTAGTTTGCAAGAATTAATTTTACTTTAAAAAAAATAAACCTATTTTGTTGTTGGGATTTTTGTTGATTTTATGATTAAAAAGGAATTTAAGGAAAATGTAAATTAATTAAAAAAAGAAAATAAAGAGAATTAAAAAAGAAGAATGGGCCTGGGCTGAGAAACCCAAATTGGGGGGGTGCTAGCTGGAATGTTTGTTAGGGCTCAGGTCTGTTGGCCCACCACTACGTGAGATCCCATACTGCTGCATCTGGAAGGTCTATGATGGGGCTGTATCCAGGAGCGCTGGATCTAGATCAATGAAGATCTGATGGTGATGGTGTGAGGACACATGGTGTGCACGCTGGAGCTTGAACCGTTGGATCTGCAATATAAATGTTAGAAAAATAAAACACATGACCTGGGTATCGAACCCAGGTCTTTCACTTCACACGCGTTCTTCCTTACCACCAAGCCATTTTGTCATTCGTTTATATAAACAAAAACAATAATATATATGTGAAATTAGGTCAAATATATTAACAAATAAAACTCGCGTGCTGAGTGGGGCCCTGGTGTTTAAATGGACCAATTTAAAGAAGGGACCGTGCCACGCATGCACTAGTGAGTCTGACCACCCCTCACGGTGGTCAACTCTTTCTTCTTCGGTGATATTAAAATTGGAACCTGCAAAATAAAATGAATCAAAGCAAGAGATTAAGCCTACCCCCCTAAATCCTATGCTGCAAGTTCAATGGTGGTATTCATTTGGCCTAAAAGTCCCTATATTGTTAGGTTCAAAGGTTTCAGTTTGTGATGCCCTAACAATCGCATCCTGTGATTCAAGTATCAAAACTCTCATGCGAAATGTATAACATGTTCTAATGGATGTCCTGAACATAAAACAACACATCAAACATGTCAAAAATGCATGAATTATTAACTTTCAATTTGTTAAATCTTACCAGACTGGTCGCGCTTGGTTACAGTGATCTGGGCACAATTTGGCTTGAGTAATGGTTGAAACAAGTTCCTGGGAACCTCACAGTGATAATGGAACACCTGGAATGGATTAAGGATGGCTGAATCGTGTGATACAAGTTGCACCTCTCTTTGAGAAAATTTGGATTTTTGCTAGGGTTTGTGGAGGCAGCTGCGCATATGCATTAGGTTTGGAATTGTTGTGTATATGTAGTGAATCACATTAGGTTAACAAATGTAGAAAAAGATCCATGGCATTGAGTGCAAGATTTGTTCCAAATATCCACTTGAAAATATTTCCTATTTGGGACATCCTTTCCCATCTTAGCTTGCACGTTTTTACTTTGATATGCCAGCATGTATTGTTTATCATTTGATAAGAAAAAGATTCCAAATCAAATCTTCCATTATTTTTATTATTTAGTTTATTTAATTTTTCATTTTAATGGATAAAATATCAAAATAAATAATATAAATAATCAAATATTCTATGGATGAGCTAAAAGGTCGTGGGCCATGTTAGAACCAAGTTTCAAACATAAAAAGATAGGCCCATTTGGAAAAAAATCAAGTTTGATCAATATTGGTTTCAGGCACTTTTCCAAAAATTGGTTAGCCCTAAGAGGGTGTTCTTGGACTTTTTAGATAGCTTAGGATGTCCTATAAACAACCCTTTTGTTTCATTTCAATTGGATCTTCCATGTTCATGTAAGGAGCTTTGACCCAAAAGGTGTTTTTGTTGACTTTTTGAAAGGACCTATAATGTATGAGCTTGTATCTTTTAACTGAAGCATTTCTTGATCTTGAGGTATGAAGATCAGTTATAGGGAATTGGATTCTCTTAAAAATGATATTTATTAGAAATATTTCTGATAAAGTATGAGAAAGTTATGCCTGGTCAAAGTTTGGTTGAGTTTTCCTATAGAAACCCTAATTTGCCATTTTTGACTTTTGATGAATTAGGAGCATTTCTTGAGGAATCATAATCAAACCTTGATAAAATGATGGATATTACTTCAAAATGTTGATGTTGACCAAAAACCTTGAAGTTTGACTGTATATAGGCCACAGTTGACTTTTGACCTAGTATAGTTGATTTTCAGGCATTTGAACAGTTGACTGAGCAAACTTGTTGGGCAAGGCATGAAAATTGGCATGGATGATCTTGAGGACATATTAGTACCATGGAAATAATTTGAGATCCTTGGAGATCACACACCTTGATGAAAACTAAAACCCTAGTTAGAGGTTTATTGCCTTAGGAGGAGAATTTGTCTGGTCAATTCTTAATCATCTTAGGGCAAGTTGGGGACCCCAATAGGCATGTGGTGAGTAAAATGAGAGGGAAAATTTTGGGGTACAACAGAATGCCTACATTGAACCAAAGAGGATGAGCTCATGGGAAGCCTGAGTCTTAGTTGATTTAGGAGTTTTATTTTACTTTTGTCTCTTCCATTGTAAGCCAAAGAGGCATCATTGTAATCATTTAAACTCATGAATGCAATTAATGTTTGTTATCTATTTGACTAAGCAAATTTAATATCTTAAGAGTCCTTGAAAACATTGCATAAACATTATCATGTATATCTTTACATTAAGAAGTTATTTAGAGACAAGTTTCTTATCTTTTCGTTGTTTATTTCATCAAAAAGAAATGGCTCTCGAACAAACAGTAAAAGATATTCAAGCTCAAAACGCTTAGTTTCAACAAATGTTATTGGCTCTGGCCTAGGGGCAAGAAGATTTGAAATCTCTGGTCGTCAAAGAGAAGACTAAGAAGGCAAAGAAACCAGTTAGTGTCTTGAATTTAGGAAGAAGGTTCAGAGGACCGGCTAAGCGAGCTCTAGATTTTGCAACCCCGTCAAAGGAGGGGGACAATAAAGAAGAGAAGCCAGTGGAAGAAAATAATAACCCAGGGTCTGAGGAAGATGAAGTTGACTATTTTGAGGAGCAGTATCCTCCTGCTAATGATAAATACAAACAACTAGAGGATAGGCTCAATTGTATGGAGATCCAGAGGGTACCCGGGCTTTATTTTGAAGAGTTAGGACTGATCTCAGGGGTGGTCATCCCGCAGAAATTCAAGGTCCCTACCTTTGCCAAGTACGATGGTGTCTCCTTCCCTAAGCTGCACTTAAGGTCATATGTCAGGAAGATTCAACCCCACACTACTGATAGGAATCTGTGGGTACATTTCTTCTAAGAAAGTTTGGTAGGGACTCAACTGGAATGGTTCTATCAACTGGAGAGGACCAACATCCGTAACTGGGAGGATCTGGCTGCTGCTTTCTACAAGCAGTACTAATATAACACTGACCTCGCCCCAACTCGTACACAAATGCAGAGTATGTCTATGGGTTCCGATGAAGGTTTTAAAGATTATGCCCAAAATTGGAGAGACCTTGCGGGAAGAGTCCAGCCTCTTTTGTCTAATAGGGACCTGGTAGACATGTTCTTGGGCATGCTATATGGTCCATTCTTTAACGATCTTATTGGAAGCTCATCTACTGGGTTCACTAAACTGATACTGACTGGTGAATAGGTAGAGGCTGGTATTAAAAGTCATAAAATCCAGAGAGATACATCCTTCAGTACAACAAAGAAATCTTTCACTGGAAAGAAGGAGGTCAGTGCTACTTATAGCCAAAGAAATTAACAAAACTGAACGTCATCTGATAGTAGGGTATGTTATGATTTCCAATCCCGCTTCAATCCAATAACAAAACAATCAGCGCAGAGCAGATGCGCCCAAAATACAGTTTACCTGAATCAACATGACCTTATCCCATGTTTTCTACACCTGCTGAAGTCTAACCTAGTGACTCTAAAGGAAGCTCCTAAGAATCCCAACACTGCATCTCCTCTCTACAACCCAAATGCCCGATGGGCCTACCACTCTAAAAGTTCGGGGAATGATTCAAATGATTGTTGGGCTCTGAAGAACAAAGTTCAAGATCTCATTGAGGGGAAGGAGATTGAGTTTGATCCTCCCAAGACCCCCAATGTCATAACTGTACCAATGCCCAAGCATGAATCGAGAATCAGTGCTATTGATGTTGTTTCCGCTATAAAGGACGCTGACAATGATTGTGACATGGATAAGTGGATCTTCCCAACTATCAGCGGTGGACTCAGCAATTGGGAGGCCAGAGATTTTGTTCCCATTACTTTTATTCAAGAGTAATTTGTCTTTTTTGTTTTTTTGGGATATGTAATATTTGAACAATTGAAACTTTAAAGCCTTGTGTCTTACCCGAGGCACACTGGTCTATTTTGTGAGGGTTATTGCTTCATATTCATATGCCATTAATAAATCATTGGATGTTTTGCATACAAATTTAACGCTCTTTTTTTCTTTCTTTTCTACCTTTTACTTTATCAAAAATAGTTATGCTCTTACACACACCCACATATCAAACTGCAGATCCACATCCACTCTGGATCCCATTGGTAACAGTTCTGCTATTGCCAGTTATGACTTTGAAAATCTGATCTACCAAGCCGAGGACGAAGGTGAGGAAGATTGTGAGGTACCAAGAGAACTTTCCAGACTGTTACAATAGGAGGAAAGGGCAATACAGCCTCATGAAGAGTCGGTTGAGACAGTTAACTTGGGTATTGAAGAGGACAAGAATGAAGTCAAGATAGGTGTCGATCTAGAGCATAGTGTTAAAAGGCGTCTAATACAAATGCTGCATGACTATGTTGAGGTTTTTTCCTGGTCGTATGAAGACATGCCAGGACTTGACACTGATATTATGGTCCATCGTCTGCCGACAAAAGAAGACTGCCCTCCAGTGAAACAGAAGGTTCGTCGTATGCGGCCAGAGATGTCATAAAAGATCAAGGTTGAAGTCATGAAACAGTTCAACAACGTTTTCTTATCTGTTACTTCTTATCCCCAATGGGTTTCCAATGTTGTTCCAGTACCTAAGAAGGATGGTAAAGTACGAATGTTTGTGGATTACAGAGACCTGAATATGGCAAGCCCCAAGGATGACTTTATGATTCCCCATATTGATGTTCTGGTTGACAAAACAACACAACATAGGGTATTCTCATTCATGGATGGTTTCTTCGGGTATAATCAGATCAAAATGGCACCCAAAGATATGGAGAAAACAACCTTCGTCGCGCAGTGGGAGCACTTTCTGCTACAAAGTTATGCCATTTGAATTAAAGAACATTGGGGCAACCTATCAGCATGCCATGGTAGCTTTGTTTCATGATATGATCCATCACGAGATAAAGGTCTATGTCGATGATATGATAGCCATGTCTCATACTGAAGAGGAGCACCTTGATCACCTGCTGAAGCTATTTGAAAGGCTGAAAAAGTACAAACTGAGGTTGAACCCTGTTGCACCCCAAAATTTGCCCTCTCATTTCTCAAAGAATCACCCTGGACCCTCAAGTTTGCTTCCAAGCCTCGAACTGCAATTTTTAAAGAAAGTCAACCGCAAGGGCAAAATGGTCATTTGCATGCTGGAAAGTCAAACTTTGACTTTTGGACCAAAACCAAGTTTCAAGAATCATATTTCATCAAGACATGTTGAAATATGAAGTTTGTTTCGTCAAAAAAGTCAAAAGTTAATTTACTTTGGGAAAAGTCAAAATTCTAAATACTTAGAAATTTTTCTAAGTGTTTAAGAAATATGACAAGTTCAGAACTTCTGACCAGATTATCACCATAACACTCAGCAAATTCTGGACACTCTCAAGGCAGAGTTTGGTCAGAACTTCTGGGCAAGTTTTCACAAAAGCTTCAGTCAGAGTTTTCCAGGGTAATTCAAAGAAGGTTAAGAAGCATGCCGCAAGCTTCCTAGAAAGTCTGAGAGCTCCTTCAGAACATGCTGGAGCCAGAAGATACAAAGATCAGAGGTTGGATGCTATGCTGAAGCAGAACTTCTGATCCAAAACTAAGCCATGGTGTAGAATCTCACGTTGCAGGATTTCTGGTTGTGATAAGTCACATCATCATTTAATGCTCACAACCACTTTTGAGTCTTTATCCAAGGGATTTCCCCCATGTGTACCCCTACTGTCTTGGGATAGCAAACTTTGGTGCAAAAATGTGCTAAGCCCATTTGTTGCTGTTGCTTTCCCTTAATTTTGGCTGACAAATCTAGCTTAGGCGCTGCTAAACCTGCTAGTCATCCTACTTTATGCCTTGAACCATGCTTGTTTAAGCTTTACTTCAAGAGTAAGTCAGCGTCTAGTGTATGATGTTGGTGCAACTTGACCTCTAAAAAATACTAAATCTTTGCCTATAAATTGAACTCCTTTGGCAACTGTAAATAGGTCGGAAAATTTGAGAAAGAGGTGTGGAATTTGAGAAAAAAGCCTTGAACCCCTGCAAAAATTCCAAGAGGCCAAAAAGATTTCAAACACAAAAATACAAAACCTTAGCATTTTATTCTTGCATTAAAACTCCATTTTTCCTCAAGTTGTTTCTTGACCAGAACCACCCATACAATTTTTTTTATACGTTCAAAAGCCATCCAAACTTCTGCAGTCAAACTATAAAACATTCTCCACCAACGTCCCACTCAAAAAGTCAGAACTTTGTCCCTTGTTTGTTCCAGAATTTTCTAATCATTTACAGCCCAAGTTGGAAGTTTTCAGCCTACTGAACACGTGAGGAAGCTATTCAGAACACCACAAGTGGTCAGAATCAGGTTCTAGCTCCTAGAGTATTTTCCAACTGCAAGGTAAGTTTCTACTGTCTCTCATCATATTATTTAGGCATTGTCAGGTTTTGCATATTTAACACAATGTAGATATTCTGATTCTCATGATGTACATATTCTGAGATTTCATGCATCTGCCTTCCTAAGTAGAGGGAATTCCAATTCAGAGTTTCATAAGGAAATTAGGACTCATAATTAGGATTAGAAAATTCATGTTGCTTCTGATTTGTGTTTCTGATATTTCTTGAAAATTGCAATAACTGTCATGTGTGCAACTTCTGTTATGTTAAGAAATGACTAAGCTGCAGATGTTCTGACTAGCATGGAGAAGGGAGACGAAGTTCTATCAGTTGCATCAGAACTTTTGAAATTTTATGAATTCTCAGAAGATCCAGAACTTCTAAAATTCCATATTTATACTAACGTTGTTTCTATTTGTGCAGCACGTCAGAGTCAGAACTTCTGACCTCTTCTGTTTCAGCATTTACGATGTTTCTGTCTTCTTTCCTTTATTATTTCTTGCCATTATTTTTATTTTTTATTAATCCAAAAGACAAAAAATATTTTCTTAAACAAAACTTATTTCCTTTTTAAACGAAACAAACATTTTACATTTCCTGTGCATTACTGTACATTTCAATATGGTTGTAATAGTAACTTAGGATTTAATTTTATTTGCAACCCCCATTTGTAAATATGTATCCCCATCCCTAAAACATTATAATAGCGTATGACTTTACATTTATGCAATTTATCGCTTTTGAATGTAAATGCTAGTAATTAGGGTGTGTATGGCAAGATAAAATCAACAAATAGACCACCCTAATCAAGACTAAATGCATGCAATCAAACACACTAGCAAACTAGCACCCCTAGGGTGATTCCACTTGTTGCCTTACAAAAATGGCCATATTACGCATGTGAGGTGTCTTAGCAAAACAAACAAATATAAGATCACAGTCCCTCGATGACGCTATTCAAAGTTTCCTTACAAAATGATCTTAGTCCCTCAAAAATGCTAAGATACCTTGCAACATTGCTAATCGTGGTTATACGATGACCCACACTCGTCCCTTCACATCCAATGATGGGGCTTCTTGCCAAAACAATGGTAAGATAGCAACTTCTTAAGGTGGATGAAAAAGAACACCTAAGACCTTTTGAGTAGGTAGATTTCTCCTAGTTTCTTTCTCAATTTCAAAATAAACATCCTTGCTATTTTCAAAAATAATCACATACACTTTCAACACACTTTCCAAACGTGAAATATTTTAAAAAGCTCAACACTTTTGTATACATTCTTACGAACGAGAATCATTACAAAAGTTTGCCTAAACGATGGCGCCTTTTCAAAATACTTTCAAAAACCACACAAAGCATATATTCAAAATAAAGAAAGTGATCTAGCAAGTAACTAAGAGCCCATGGAAAACCATGGATGAAAAGGGTGCTAATACCTTCCCTTTTCATAATCTACCCCCCGAACTCAAGAAAACATCTCTAAAGGTCTTTCCTATGCTTTTTCACCTTTCCTTTTGGATAAAAGAAAAGTCGGTGGTGACTCTTGCTAAATCGCAAAATTTGCGAATACTAAATGCAAAACACCCAAGTCAGTTCTCCCACCGTATCACAGAACTAGCGACTCTGCTGGGGATTATCTAAAAGTGGGGTTACCTTAGGGTTAGATCACATTTACTTGCCTTCATTTGTTTGAATTGCTTTCTTTACATTATTGGTTGCTTGTTTGGATTTTTTTTTATCCTCTACCCGGATCTGGGGCACCTTTTTAGGTAAGTAGCAATAGATTGTGGAAACTATACGGCATAGACCGATATGGTTGAAACAATGGCTACGTTAGTGTGACGCATTTGTAGGTACCGGTACCCTCGTGGTGAATCGAGGAGAATACGGGGCCGCTGAGTGGCGTGATGAAGCACTAATTGACCTTAGAACCTTACTTGACCAACTTGGCCATTAGGACGTAGTGAGATAACCGGTTTCAATGTAGAGCTGAAAATTGGATGATACTCGATGCTACACTCATTGAGACCGGACTTTTGGGATATCTCGGCCGCAAGAAAAGATTGATTGAGCTGAGACAATGCCTAAAAGAAAGGTTAGTGATATTGAGATCCCTTAGAACCCGGTTACTATTAACTATGACAGGTTGAGCCAACTAAACATCAAGAGGGTACTTACCTACAAACTCCATGCAAGCCTAAAACATAGGGACTTGTATAATTTGTGTGAATATGATTATTTGTGTATAAACTTGCTCACCTCGCATATTTGTACATAACATCATAAACATCATACCATAGCATTTTCAATAACATTGAACAATAGCATTCCAAGGATCTCGAGGGTCTTTGATGCAGGGTCACGTTGAACCAAACGTCTATCAAGAGACAAGAGGATTTATTTCCCTCTAACCAAACGTTGTCAAAGATCAAGCACAACAATTTGAGTCAAAGGCTACAACCCACTTGACATGGTGAGCTTAATTCTCGTGGAAGGACATCCACCGATACAATGTTCTCCAATCCAAAACTGTAAGTGACTACTAACCCCACGAGATCCTTGAAAACATGCATCCACATATCATGCATCATATCATGATAGGTTTCTCCCGTACAGGTATCCTTATCTTCCTACTGTTTATTTCAGTAAGATGGATATGAAACAAACGGTGAAAGATCTCCAAGCTCAAAACTCTCGATTCCAACAAATGTTCCTGGCTATGGCTAAGGGGCAAGAGGATCTGAAAACTCTCCTTCTCAAAGACAAGAAGTCCAAGAAGTCAGTAGGTGTCCTAAACATGAGAAGAAGACATAGAGGACCAGTCAAGAGAGCTCTAGATCTTTCAACTTCATCCAACATGGGGGATAGTCATGAAGAAGACAATAGTCAGGAGATTGGTGAAACCGAAGCTGACTACTCTGAGGAACAATCTCCTCCCACTGTTGACAAGTACAAATAGCTGGAGGATCGCCTCAGTGCTATGGAGATTCAACAGATACCCGGTTTAGATTTAGGAAACTTGGGTTTGGTTTCTGGAGTGGTCATCCCCCCAAAGTTCAAAATCCCTACCTTTGTCTTGGATGATGGATTCTCTTTCCCTAAGATGCACTTAAAGTCTTATGTCCGCAAGATTCAACCATACACAATTGATCCAAAGCTTTGGATCCATTTCTTCCAAGAAAGCCTAGTAGGGACTCAACTCGAATGGTTCTATCAATTGGAGAGTCCTCGCATCCACACCTGGGAGGATTTAGCTGCTGCTTTCAACAAGCAGTATCAGTACAACGTTGATCTTGCACCAACTCGCGTGCAATTGCAGAACATGACCATGGGTTCCAACGAGAGCTTCAAAGGATATGCCAAAAAGTGGAGAGATATGGCTGGTAGGGTGCAGCCCCCTTTAACTGACAGGGAGCTGATTGACATCTTCATGGGAACTTTGACAGGGCCTTTCTTCAAACACCTAATTGGAAGCTCCTCGTCCGGGTTCACCGAGCTAATACTGACTGGCGAAAGGGTCGAAGCTGGCATCAAAAGTGGAAAGATCCAAGGAGTTACACCTTCTGACGTTCAGAAAAAGCCATACAATGGGAAGAAAGAGTCCAATGATGTGTACGGCCAAAAGAGTCGTCATGATCAACATATAGGGGCAATCCTAATCTCTAATACTACATTTATTCAACAAAGACAGGGCAATAGGCATAGGTTAAGATATCAAGAAAGACAGTACACTAACATCAACATGCCTTTGTCTCAAGTGTTACAACATCTGCTGAAGTTGAAGCTGATCACGTCAAAGGATCCTCCTCAAAATCCCGATACCATCTCTTCTAAGTATAATCCAAGGTAAGATATGCCTATCATTCTGACAGTCTCGGACATGACACCGACGACTGTTGGACTTTGAATAACAAGATTTAAGACTTAATTGATGCCAAGGAGATCGAGTTTTACCCTCCGGAGACTCCAAACGTGATCACTGCTCCTATGCCAAATCATTGAGAGCGTCTTGTTAATTTTGATTTTTCAATTGTAATTCCTTTTGTTATTCAAACAATTATCTGTTAATGTCAGACTTTGTTTCATTAATGCATTGCATATGTTTGTCTTGATTTAATCCACTCATTTTCATTACATTTAAACTATGCTTTTTACTCACTTTATGACATTCAACTCTTTCTAAAAGTTACAAGCCTTTAGAGGGAGGATGACGAAAACAATGCCATAATCTCATACAGTATGCTTTTGAGCAGACCTCGCTGACGATGTACATGCGTTTTTTTTTTCAAATCCTAAACACTGGAGTTATAAGGAAGATAATCCCTAGTCAACCCCTTTGAGCCAAAGAAGCAGAAGTTTTCTTTCTTACACAAATTGAAACCTTTAATCAAAACCTGGGGCAGGGTAGTATCTCAGCTGATTCAAACGCGCGTTTAACCGCAAACTCTCATTTCGTAATACAATGAATGACATCAAAACATTCCTCTGGAATCAAAAGACAATGATGGTTCCCTACCAAATAGGCAGTCATTATCTCTCAAAAAGAAAATCCCACTAAGTCAAAACCTACGAAGGAGACTTAAAGAAAACTGGGGCATCCCGCTGACTATAATCTCAAAACAAGAACAGTCAGGCAAAAATTAGGGATGACAAATCAAAAGAAAGAGGTCACTACAAATCCTCAACAACATGGAAAAAAATGTTGCAAAAATGACTGCATTTCGACAAACCTAACTTGTCTGAACCATCACTAAAACGTCATTCCAGACTCAATTGTAGTTCAAACGCACAATTAGCTGAGTTTAGGACCGAAGAACATCACGAAGAACGGGTGGGTACAAATACACTTTGAGCCTTTATCCTTTGTTTCTTAAACCGTGAACCAAGCCACGTTACAACCCTTAAAAAGTCCTAATTGAAGCATGGGTTAGTTCGAAAGCATACTGTTACAAAAGGTATCCTGACTCCTGTAAGGCTTTACTCAAAATCATGAGTTAAATTTTTCTTACAATGTTTCTTGCTAACAAACGCATTTTCAAAATTTCAAGACAAACATAAACTTTTCATTACTTGAATATCACTGTTTGCATATGGCTATTTGTTTGATAGTAGAGAAATTCACACAACGAATATCCAGTGAACGAAAGCTCTCTCAGTGAACAAAATCAATTCAAGTAGGATAACACTCCCATTGACAAATCTCCTATCAACAAGGGAACATGACATGTCACTATCTAGCACACCTGGGGCAGTCCAGTCAAGATTCTAAGAAATCTCTCAAGAAGTACAGAATAACCAGGGGCAAGTCTCCATCTCCGTCACTTGGGGCATTGAACGTCAATCTCAGCAAAGGGTTACGTACAATCAAACATTTTCTGTAAGTGCCACAAACACTCGCTACTAGGGGCAGTGACAAATATCCCCAAAATACTTCTTATAGGATGATTCCCCAGCAAGAGTTTAATCTCTGAAAACCTTTTTCCAATTGAATCGACTTCAAGAATCCTCAAGGATTTCTTCTAGTGAAGTCGCCGCCTCTCCAACAGATTAAGCAACATGGTTTATTTCCCCAAAAAATGGCAGGAGTCCCCAGCTTGAGGTAGCCTCTCCGACCACTACAAATCAAAGGACCACAACTCTTGTTCCCCAGTAGACTACTCTATAATCCCCGACAAGTTACTGTGAAGCCCGGACCCGACCAGATATCAATTCAACTTCGAATCCCCAGTAGAGCAATGAACGACTAAGACTACTGAACTCTTTTCCCCAAGCAGGAATCAACACTCTATACAGAGCTTTCAACATCCCCCAGAGGAGTTCTCCTCAAAAAAATAAAACAAGAATCCTTAGTGGAAACATTCTAAGCAAAGTTTGAAGACACACCTTGTGATATGGTGGCAAGAACCGGACTGTTTTGAAATGCTGGTTTGCATTTTGCTTTTGTGTTCGTAAAATGTCACGGTAAGCAAGAGTCGCCACCGACTTTTATTTTATCCAACTGGAAAGGAAAAAAGCACAGAAAAATTCCATTTTTTGAGATTTTGAGTACGGGGGGTAGATTATAGAAAGGGAAGGTATTAGCACCCTTTCTATCCATGGTTTTCCATGGGATCTTAGGTACTTGCTCATCATTTTAAAAATTGCTTCCGTGTGTGTTTGATTTGAAAAAAAAATTTGTTTGACTTCGATTTAACCCTTGCTTCTGTCTTCAAGAGTGTTACGAAGTTGTTTTGAAAACTTTGTTTGAAAAGAGTGTAAGTTGAAAAAGTTTGTTTGTTTGAGCAAGTACTTAAGAACTAATCTACTTACTCGAAAAAAAGAATGTTTATGTTCTTGTTTCCTTTATACAGTGTTATCCCACTATTAGTGAGTAGGTAGTACCGTCGTTGGAGTTTTAAGGGTCAATTCGAAAGGGACGTACGATCACTAAAGCAATGTTAGGACATCTTAGTAATAACCCTAATGTCTTAAGATCAATATTCGAGGCGACATATCTGAGGCAACCTTTCTGAGGCAACTTTTCCGAATGGGACTTTGATCTTTGTTTAGACAAAAGGGTGACCACTAAAATACCCTATACTTAATGATCTTTTACCGAAGGCAACCGAAATGGGAGTGTACCCTAGGAGTGCGCATGTGCGAGTGATTTAATTTCAAGTTATTTATCTTTGCACATTTAGGGTTTGCTAACCCTTCTAAAGTTAATCATACATTCTTGTCATGCAACCCTAATATCATACATCTAACAATTAATATTTGTGAGAAATTAAAGTGCGGAAAGTAAAGCTACGTTATTACAAGGCTTCGGGTATTAATTACACAACCAAAAACAACCCGTAAAAAAAACAATAAATGAACGAAAAAGTCCTAATTAATTTATTACATCCCATGAGCAATTACATCAATATTGTAAAAATAAATAAACGCGTGACGAATAGAGAATAAAAGGAAATTAGGGTTTTGACCCCGTCTATCCTAGTAAAAAGAAAGAAAATTATTTTTTTAGTGTTTTTTATTATTTTAAGAAAATAAGGGTTTGAATTAAATATGCACAAACTTAATTACTAATTAATTTAAATTAAGAAAATTAATTATACTTGACCTAATTTTGTATTTTTGGTTTTTTTAAGAAAAAGAAAAATAGAATTTAAATTAAATAAAACCCTAATTTCTAACTTGTTTTAATTTATTTACAAAAGAATTAAAGTTATCCTAAAATCAAATAAACTAATTAAATTAATTTTTTGATAAAAAATAACCTAAATCTAATTGGATGAAAAAATATTTTTATGATTTTTTAATAAAAAAGAATTAATTTTGTTGTTAGTAAGATAAACAAATAAATTAAATAAAGAAAATATAAAATAATAAAAGAAAAAGTGGCCTGGTATCAGCGGCTCTGATCAGAGGATGATGATCCAGAAGATGATGGTGACTAGAAGATGATGGTCCAGAGGATGGTGATACTGGACCTGTTCATGGCTAGTGGATCCAGCAGATTATGACCATCAAAAGATGAGGTGCGCTGGATCTGGATGGGACTGATGGATCCAGAGGATGACGCCCAGGGGATGCTTGATTTGGTCTTGGTTGGTGAAATCAGAAGATAACCCCCAACAGATGTAGGTGCTAGATCTGGTGAAAACAAAAGGGAAAAATGCCATAGGGTCACCCTATGGATCGAACCCAGAATCATGAATTTCTGACTTCCTCCTTCTGAACAACTGCGCTGGGTGTTAGTTTATCGATATACAGAAACAAATAAAAAATCAGAGCCATAGTTTTCTGGCCAGAATAAACGCGCCAGAATTTAAACCGGCCAGTAAAGTGATGACACGCTATTATCTTCCTCCTTGGATCCGTTTTTTAAAACTCATAACTTTTACCTACGGATATGGCGCTGTAGCTGTAACCCTGTGCACCTCAGAAATCATATACAAGCCATATAAATAAAATTCAAAACCATGGATCAGCTGGATTTGACCCGCTTATCACAATGACCTCTTCCATTTAGGCCAATTTCACCTGTACCAAAAGATTCTAAAACAAGACAACAAATCCTAGAAATGGTAGATTCCAGTATAGCCAATAAAAATGCAATTAATTGTTATGAGTAGCTTGCAAATTCCTCAAGGAACAAGAACATGTAAGTATTTCATGCTATAAGTGTCAAAATCATGTGATTCGATTTCAAGAAAAATCCATGGTCGTGGATCACTTACAGTGAGTTCTGGTGCTGGAAAATGCTGGTTCTTGATTGGTATAGGTTCCTTGCACTCCCAGGAAACGAATGAGATAGTTAGGGGATCTTGAAAACGCCTGGAAGTGGCAAAATAGATTACCACATTTCTTTGATTTTTTCAAGTTTTGTTTTGCCTTTGTGCGCCTAAAAACCTTGTTTTTTCGATCTGCAATTGTTCCCTTATACCAAGGAACGAATTAGGTTTACAAATATGATCTCAATCTTTGCCAATTATGATTTGTGATCTTGATTTGATTTCCATAAAATTCCTTCCAAAATATGCCAAAATCAATCTTTTTGTGCCCACCTATGCCTTGCACGAATTGACTCACTTGCTAGCTGTATATGGGACCTGAAATGTGCATAAAATCTCAAGGTTTGAATGATTTGGATATTTTCATGATTTATTTTGATTTAAATTGATTTAATTGAAATAAAAAATCAAAATAAATGATAAAAATAAAATAAATGCAAGTGGGAAGAGTTAGGGCTCGTGGACCATATTACAAACTAAAAACAAGTGCAAAAAGTTGGGGCCATTTGATAAAAATTGCAATTTGAGGCACATTTGACTTTTGGCAATTTTGCAAAAAAGGTCAACTTCACTAATGCATAACTTCTTCAATTTTGACTCTATGAAGGTGTTCTTGGAATTTTTAGAAAGCTCAAGATGTCCTCTAAGCAACCCTTTTGGTCTAATCTCAATTTAGTCTTCCATGTTCATGTATGAAGCTTTGATAAAAAAGGTGTTTTTGTTGACTTTTCAAAATGACCTATAATGTCCATATTCATAACTTCTTGTGAGTGCATATTTTGAACTTGGGAGATGAATATTAATTGTAGGGCATTGCATCCTCTTAAAAATGAGCTTTATATGGGTCATTTCTCATAAAGTATGAGAAAGTTATGCTTGGTCAAAGTTGAGTTGACTTTTCCTATAAAACGCTAATTTAGCAACTTTTGGGTTTTGATGAATTGTGAGCAATCCTTGATGAATCATGATCAACCCTTGATCAAATGATGAATAATAATTTAAAATGAATATGTTGACCAAAAATATTGAAGTTTGACTGTATGTGGGCCATAGTTGACTTTTGCCCTAGCACAATCGATTTTTAGGCCTTTGAGCAATTGACTGAGCAAACTTCTTTTGCAAGGCTTGAAACTTGACATGGATGATCTTGAGAACATATTAGGACAATGGGAAGCATTTGGGATCCCTTGGACTCAAGTATCTTGGTGCAACATGAAACCCTAATTTGAGGTAGACTGCCTTAGGAGAGAGCTTGTCTGGTCAATCCTTGGACTTCCTTGAGCAATTTGAGGATCTTTCTTGAAAGGTTTTGGGAAATATGGGAGGGAAAATTTTGTGGTACAACACACCTACTCCTCAACAACAATTCAGGATTTAATAACTCCCCTACACTTGTCAAAGATTTATTCTCCAAGACAACATTCATAGCATATGCATACAAAATACATATAACACAAATATCATTTATTTTGAGAACATCATTACGCAATGCATACATCATGACATTGCATACAACTAATTATTTACCTTTTCAGGAAAGATCAATCAACAGACAAAGATCATCATCTGTTTGAGGTAGTAATCGTCCAAGATTCCTTCATCATCCTGCTGAGGTAGTAATCTTCCAAGGTTCCTTCATCATCCTTTTGGAGTAGCAATCATCTAAGATTCCTTCATTATCGTGCTGAGGTAGTAATCGTCCAAGATTCCTTCATCATCCTGTTGAGGTAGTAATCGTCCAAGATTCCTTCGCCATCCTGCTGAGGTAGTAATCGTCCCAGATTCCTTCATCATCTTGCTGAGGTAGTAATCGTCCAAGATTCCTTCATCATCCTGCTCAGGTAGTAATTGACCAAGATTCCTTCATCATCCTGCTGAGGTAGTTATCGTCCCAGATTTCTTCATCATCGTGAAGAGGTAGTAATCATCCAAGATTCCTTCATCATCCTGCTGAGGTAGTAATCGTCTAAGATTCCTTCATCATCCTGCTGAGGTAGTAATCGTTCAAGATTCATTTATCATCCTTTCGGAGTAGCAATCATCCAAGATTCCTTCATTATCCTGTTGGGGTAGTAATCGTCCAAGATTCCTTCATAATCCTGCTGAGGTAGTAATCGTCCAAGATTCCTTCATCATCCTGCTGAGGTAGTAATCGTCCTAGATTCCTTCATCATCCCGCTGAGGTAGTAATCGTCCAAGATTACTTCGTCATCCTTCTGAGGTAGTAATCGTCCAAGATTCCTTCATTATCCTGCTGAGGTAGTAATCGTCCAAGATTCCTTCATCATCCTTTTGGAGTAGTAATCATCCAAGATTCCTTCATTATCCTGCTAAGGTAGTAATCGTCCAAGATTCCTTCATCATCCTTTTGGAGTAGCAATCGTCCAAGATTATCCTACTGAGGTAGTAATCATCAAAGATTTCTTCATCATCCTTCTGAGGTAGTAATCGTCCAAGATTCCTTCATCATCATGCTGAGGTAGTAATCATCCCAGATTCCTTCATCATCATGCTAAGGTAGTAATCGTCCAATATTCCTTCATCATCCTGCTGAGGTAGTAATTGTCCAAGATTCCTTCATCATCCTGCTAAGGTAGTAATCATCCAGATTCCTTCATCATCCTACTGAGGTAGTAATCGACCAAGATTCCTTCATCATCCTGCTGAGGTAGTAATCATCCAGATTTCTTCATCATCCTGATGAGGTAGTAATCATCCAAGATTCTTTCATTGCCTTTTTGGGGTAGTAATCGTCAAAAATTCCTTCAACACGCATTCAATTTCAGATTCCCTCTCAAATACAGTTCAACAATCACTTCTGGATGGTATCTACAAGCCCATCTCCAGTAACTATCCATCATCTCCGACGATTCCCCGTCGCTTTCCAAAATGGAATCTTTAAGCCCATTCCCTACACCCTCAGTCATCACATCACCGAGTGCAAATTTCTGGGCACTCTAATGTCCAATCGTCTTCCACCTTCAGATCACAAAAGGCTGACCAGCCAATCGAACTCTTCAGGTGTAAGAAGATTGAATAGGGGCAACTGTTTCACCCCAAAATTTTCCCTCTCATTTCTCAAAGAATCACCCTTGATCCTCAAGTTTGCTTCCACGCCTCGAACTGCAATTTTTCAAGAAAGTCATCCGCAAGGGCAAAATGGTCATTTGCACGCTGGAAAGTCAAACTTTGACTTTTGGACCAAAACCAAGTTTTGAGAATCATATTTCATCAAAACATGTTGAAATATGAAGTTTGTTTCGTCAAAAAAGTCAAAAGTTAATTTACTTTGGGAAAAGTCAAATTCTAAATACTTAGAAATTTTTCTAAGTGTTTAAGAAATATGACAAGTTCAGAACTTCTGACCAGATTATCACCATAACACTCAGCAAATTCTGGACACTCTCAAGGCAGAGTTTGGTCAGAACTTCTGGGCAAGTTTTCACAAAAGCTTCAGTCAGAGTTTGCCAGGGTAATTCAAAGAAGGTTAAAAAGTATGCTGCAAGCTTCCTAGAAAGTATGAGAGCTCCTTCAAAACATGTTGGAGCCAGAAGATACAAAGATCAGAGGTTGGATGCTACGCTGAAGCAGAACTTATGATCCAGAACTAAGCCATGGTGTAGAATCTCACGTTGCAGGATTTCTGGTTGTGATAAGTCTCATCATCATTTAATGTTCACAACCACTTTTGAGTCTTTATCCAAGGGATTTCCCCCACGTGTACCCCTGCTGTATTGGGATAGCAAACTTTGGTGCAAAAATGTGCTAGGCCCATCTGTTGTTGTTGCTTTTCCTTAATTTTGGCTGACAAATCCAGCTTAGGTGCTGCTAAACCTGCTAGCCATCCTGTTTTATGCCTTGAACCATGTTTGTTTAAGCTTTACTTCAAGAGTAAGTCAGCGTCTAGCGTATGATGTTGGTGAAACTTGACCTTTAAAAAATGCTAAATCTTTGCCTATAAATTGAACTCCTTTGGCAACTGTAAAGAGGTCGGAAAATTTGAGAAAGAGGTGTGGAATTTGAGAAAAAAAGCCTTGAACCCCTGCAAAAATTCCAAGAGGCCAAAAAGATTGCAAACACAAAAATACAAAACCTTAGCATTTTATTCTTGCATTAAAACTCTATTTTTCCTCAAGTTGTTTCTTGACCAGGACCACCCATACAGTTTTTTTTATACGTTCAAAAGCCATCCAAACTTCTGCAGTCAAACTATAAAACATTCTCCACCAACGTCCCACTCAAAAAGTCAGAACTTTGTCCCTTGTTTGTTCCAAAATTTTCTAATCATTTACAACCCAAGTTGAAAGTTTTCAGCCTGCTGAACACGTGAGGAAGCTGTTCAGAACACCACAAGTGGTCAGAATCAAGTTTTAGCTCCCAGAGTATTTTCCAGCTGCAAGGTAAGTTTCTGTTGACTCTCATCATATTATTTAGGCATTGTCATATTTTGCATATTTAACACAATGTAGATATTCTGATTCTCATGATGTACATATTCTGAGATTTCATGCATCTGCTTGCCTAAGTAGAGGGAATTCCAGTTCAGAGTTTCATAAAGAAATTAAGACTCAGAATTAGGATTAGCAAATTCATGTTGCTTCTGATTTGTGTTTCTGATATTTCTTGATACTTGTCATAACTGTCATGTGTGCAACTTCTGTTATGTTAAGAAATGACTAAGCTGCAGATGTTCTGACTAGCATGGAGAAGGGAGACGAAGTTCTATCAGTTGCATCAGAACTTCTGAAAACTTTTGAATTCTCAGAAGATCCAGAACTTCTGAAATTCCATATTTTTACTAACGTTGTTTCTGTTTGTGCAGCACGTCAGAGACAAAACTTCTGACCTCTTCTGTTTTAGCATTTATGTTGTTTCTGTCTTCTTTCCTTTATTATTTCTTGCCATTATTTTTATTTTTTATTAATCAAAAAGACAAAAAATATTTTCTTAAACAAAATTTATTTCCTTTTTAAACGAAACAAACATTTTACATTATTGTACATTTCAATATGGTTGTAATAGTAACTTAGGATTTAATTTAATTTGCAACCCCCATTTGTAAATATGTACCCCCATCCCTAAAACATTGTAATAGCGTAAGACTTTAAATTTCCGCAATTTATCGCTTTTTAATGTAAATGCTAGTAATTAGGGTGTGTATGGCAAGATTAAATCAAAAAATAGACCATCCTAATCAAGACTAAATGCATGCAATCAAACACACTTGCACACTAGCACCCCTAGGGTGATTCCACTTGTTGCCTTACAAAAATGGCCATATTACGCATGTGAGGTGTCTTAGCAAAACAAACAAATATAAGATCATAGTCCCTCGATGAAGCTATTCAAATTTTCCTTACAAAATGATCTTAGTCCCTCAAAAATGCTAAGATACCTTGCAACATTGCTAATCATGGTTATACGATGACCCACTCCTGTCCCTTCACATCCAACGATGGGGCTTCTTACCAAAACAATGGTAAGATAGCAACTTCTAAAGGAGGAGGAAAAAGAACACCTAAGACCTTTTGAGTAGGTAGATTGATCCTAGTTGCTTGCTCAATTTCAAAATAAACATCCTTTCTATTTTCAAAAATAATCACATACACTTTCAAAACACTTTCCAAACGTGAAATATTTTCAAAAGCTCAACACTTTTGTATACATTCTTACGAACGAGAATCATTATAAAAGTTTGCCTAAACGATGGCGCCTTTTCAAAATACTTTCAAAAACCACACAAAGCATATCTTCAAACTAAAGCAAGTGATCTATAAAGTAACTAAGAGCCCATGGAAAACCATGGATGAAAAGGGTGCTAATACCTTCCCTTTTCATAATCTACCCCCCGAACTCAAGAAAACATCTCTAAAGGTTTTTCCTGTGCTTTTTAACCTTTCCTTTTGGATAAAAGAAAAGTCGGTGGCAACTCTTGCTAAACTGTAACATTTGCGAATACTAAACACAAAACACCTAATTCAGTTCTCCCACCGTATCACAAACCCTAATAAGTGCACTTTTGGAGTAAGATCTGGTAAACTCTTAGGCTTCGTTGTCAGCGGAAAAGGCATCGAAGTGGACCCTGAAAAGGTTAAAGCTATACAAGAAATGCCAACTAGTCGCACTGAGAAGGAGGTTAGGGGATTCCTGGGACGTCTGAATTACATTTCCAGATTCATTTCCCATCTGACCGCTACTTGTGAGCCAATCTTCAAATTACTGAAGAAAGATCAAGCAGTGAAGTGGAATGACGATTTCCAGAATGCCTTTGACAAAATCATGGAATACCTTTAAGAGCCTCCAATTTTAATGCGGCCAGTTGAAGGAAGACCTCTGATCATGTACTTAATAGTATTAGAGAACTCGATGGGGTGTGTGCTGGGGAAGCATGACGAGTTTGGTCGAAAAGAGCATGCAATATACTTCCTTAGCAAAACGTTTCCCGACTGTGAAACAAGATACTCACTGCTCAAGAAAACTTGCTGCACTTTATCACGGGCTGCTCGTTGACTAAGACAGTACATGTTGAATCACACTACCTTTTTGATATCGAAAATGGATCCTATCAAGTACATCTTTGAGAAGAACGCTCTCTCCGGAAGAATAACGAGATGGAAAATGATCCTGACCGAATACGACATTCAGTATACAACCCATAAAGCAATTAAGGGAAGTGTACTAGCTGATCATTCAACTCAACAGGCTGTGGACGACTACCAATCCATGAATTTTAAGTTCCCGGATTGGAACATCATGTTAGTAACTGATTATGAAGAACCAAGACCGGATGAAGGATTTGAAAAAGGATCCCGATGGACTATGGTTTTTGACGGAGCTTACAATGCCCTTGGCAATGGCATATGTGCTGTGATCATATCTTCCGAAGGCTGTCATACTCCTTTCACTACAAGGCTATTCTTCAATTGCACCAACAACATGGCTGAATATGAAGCATGCATTATGGGTCTCAAAGTTGTTATCAACTTGAGGATCAAATTCTTGAGTGTATTTGGAGACTCAGACTTAGTAATCAATCAAATCAAAGGAGAATGAGACACGAAGTATCCTAATCTCATCCCTTACATAGAGCATGTGTTGACACTAATTCTATACTTTGAAGAAGTTATCTTTGAGCATTTTCCACGAGAGGAAAATCAACTAGAGGACGCACTAGCCATGATGTCATCCATGTTCAAGGTCAGGTGGGATAATGAAGCTCCTCAGATTACTATTAAGAGAATGGGCGAACCAGTATACTGTCATGAGATAGATATTGAAGAGGTAGTGTATAAACCCTGGTTCCATGAAGTCAAAAGATATCTAGAAGCCCAAGAGTATCCTGAAGGAGCTTCAGTCAATGATAAGAAGTTCCTAAGAAGGTTCTCTGCCAAGTTCTTCCTCACTAACGGGATCCTCTATAAGCACAATCATGATTCTACTTTGCTCCGATGTGTAGATAAAATGGAAGCAGAAAAGATTATGGCAGATTTGCACGAAGGTAACTTTGGCACTCATTCTAGTAGACACGCAATGGCTAAAAAGATACTACGGGTAGGATACTATTGGTCCACTATGGAAACAGATTGTTATCAGCATTCACGAACTTGTCACAAATGTCAGATCTATGCTGATAAAGTACATGTGCCTCTGGTTCCTCTAAACGTCTTGACTACTCCCTGGCCATTTGCAATATGGGGCATCGATATGATTGGAGAGATTAGGCCTACAACTTCTAATGAGCACCGGTTCATCCTGGTTGCCATTGATTACTTCAAAAAGTGGGTCGAGGCAACCTCATTTGCTTCTGTTACCAAGAACATTGTGGCCCGATTCATCAGACATAATCTTATATGTCGGTATGGTATTCCAGAAAGAATCATTACAGATAATGGTACCAATCTCAATAACACTATAATCACCGAGCTCTGCATGAAATTCAAGATCCAGCATTATAACTCTTCTCCTTACCGGCCGAAGATGAATGGTGCTGTAGAAGCTGCTAATAGAAATATCAAGAAGATCATCCAGAAGATGACAGTGACATATAAAGACTGGCACGAGATGTTACCATTTTCTCTTCATGGTTACCGTACCACGGTGCGCACATCAACAGGGGAAACTCCTTTCTCCCTGGTGTACGGTATGGAAGTTGTCCTACCTATTGAAGTCTGAATCCCTTCCTTGAGAATCATGAAGGATGCAAGGTTGAGCAAAGACGAATGGGTTCAGACTCGACTTAACCAATTAAACCTGATTGGCGAGAAGAGGCTCACGGTTGTCTGCCACGGTTAGATGTACCAAAAACGTATGATTAAAGCTTTTAACAAGAAAGTCATACATTAGGTATATCAAGCTGGTGACCTGGTAATCAAGCGCATCATACTGCCACAAGGTAATCCCAGGGGAAAATTGACTCCCATATACAAAGGGCCACTTGTGATCAAGAACATATTTTTTGGTGGAACCATGATTTTAACCACTATGGACGGTGATGACCTTCCACACCCTGTAAACGTGGACATAGTTAAAAGATACTACGCATGAACAAAGACCTGCTAGGTTGACTGGCCTAAGCAAAAATAAGGGCATCCCGGCGAACCAAAAGGGTTTGGGCAAAAATTAGGGATATACATGAAAACACATATGTACACCCGGTAAGTCGAAAACCTGAAAAGGAGGCTTGGGAAAAAAAGGGTATCCTGGTGGACAGAAAACCCGAAAGGGAGGTCCATGCAAAAGTTATGGATTTAGAGCGTATAACTATGTCCCGTTGGATCACCTTACAACCAATCTTCAATATCAACTGTCAAGCTCAAGCGGTACTAATCAATCCAGTCAGCTTCGGACAAGTAGCAAAGAGATGAGACACTCAAAGACATAAGTGTAATAGAAGAATGGGAACCTAATGGGACTATTTCACATAGTTGTTTTCTTTGTATGCTATTTTGTAAAGTTTTATTCTTACGACGACATTCTCTTACTAGGATTTTTGTCTCCTTGTACAAAAACACTTATTCAAGATAATACAAAGCTATTCTTTTGAAAGTGCAAAACTATTTGTTTTGTTTGCGAAAACGTCCAATGATTATTTTTGAACATATGCATTTGAATGTGATTACTGCTTACAAATATACACATAAAACAGAAAGACAATTACTAATGGCTTTAAGAAAAAGGACAATTGTGATACGGTGGCAGAACCGACTGTGTAATACTGGTTTGTGTTTTGTATTCGCAAATGTGCGGTAAGCAAGAGTCGCCACCGACTTTTATTTCATCCAATCATGGAAAGGGAAAAAGAACATAAAAACCTTTTTCGAGATATTCTGAGTACGGGGGGTAGATTATAGAAAGGGAAGGTGTTAGCACCCTTTCTATCCATGGTTTTCCATGAGCTCTTAGGTACTTGCTCATATTTTTAAAATTGCTTGTGTGTGTGCATGCTTTGAAAATATTTTACTTCGCGATAACCCTTGTATCAGTCCTTAAGGGTGTGACAAATTTGTTTTGAAAACTGTTTTGAAAAGTGTTAGTGTGAAAAAAGTTTTATTTTGAGCAAGTATCTACTAGCATCTACCTACTCGAAAAAGATTATTTTTTGTTCTATTTCCTTTGGAAAGCGCTATCCCACTATTAAGGAGTAGGTAGCACTGTCGTTGGAGTTGGTAAGGGACGTTCGAAAGGGACGAGTAAAATCACTAAAGCAATAGTTAGAAAACCTTAGTAGTAACCCTAGAGTCTTAAGATCATTTCCGAGGCAACATTTCTGAGGCAACATTTCCGAGGCAACACTTCTGAGGCAACATTTTCGAGGCACCATTCGAATGGGACAATTTGATCTCTTTAGACTAGAGGGCAACCACTAAAATCTCCTATTCTTAATGATTGTTTACCGAAGGCAACCGAAGTGAGGTAAACCCTAGGAGTGAACATGTGCGAGTGATTCGTTTCAGTTATTTTAATCTTTGCACATTAGGGTTTTCTAACTGTTTTAATTTTTCATGCATTCTTGCCATACAATCCTATTAATCATACATCTAGACAGTTAATAATTTGCTGAATAGTAAAAGTGGAAATAAACCTAGCTATTACATGGCTTTGACAGCTACACAATTGCCTTGACGTGAAATAAAAAAAATGTGGAATTTAAAATCCTAATTAAACTATTACAACCTTGAAACAATTACAATAATTTGAGTTAAAAGAGAGTCAAGGCGCACGCGACGAATTACGTACGAGAATAAAGTCTGAGTCCTAAATAATCTAATCAATTAAAGAGGAAATATTTTTTGTATTATATTATTGCGAAAAATATTTGAAATTTTAACCTAATTTGTCTAATTAATTTTAATTATAAAAAAAAGAATTTGAATTAATATAATTAAGCTAATTAATTAATTGCAATTAAATATTTCTATGAAAAAAAGTAAAATCTAGTTTTTTATTGATTTTCTGATTTTATGATTAAAAAAATGATTTTTGTTGTGAAAATAATTAAAAATAACCAATAAAAAAGAATTAAAAAAGAAGAGAGAAAGATTTGGGCCTGGAGTGATGAAGCAAACTAGGGGTGTATGTTGAACCTCTGAAACCCAAAAAGATGGCCCAAAGTCTGGCGCCTGATCCAATGAGACCATCTTCTAGGGATTCATGGTGGACCTGCGTATGCTGGCGTTGGATCTGGCTGGAGATGGATCCAGAGGATGAGATCAGAGGGCGCGTGATGATCCTCAGAAGGTGAGGTGTGCTGGATCTGGCTGGAGATGGATCCAGAGGATGAGATCAGAGGGCGCGTGATGATCCTCAGAAGGTGAGATGTGTTGGATCTGGTGAAAATAATGGAGAAAATGGCAAAAGCTCACGCCTGGGATCGAACCCAGGACATGAACTTCATACTTCCTTCCTCTGACCAACTGCGCTGGATGTCTCAATTGTTAATATAATAACGAACATATAATATACTGAAAAACAAGTTAGTGGCTAGAAAACGCGCGCCAAATTCAAATGGACCAACCACGATGTGACACGCATCGTCTTCTTCCTGCAACTGTCGTCTTAGGCATGAAGCTTTTACCTACAGTTCATGGTTGTAACTAAAACCATGTGTATTTCAAAAATCTACCACAGGCAACATAAATATAATTTAAAGCCACAGATCTACTCGTCTTGACCTCACGAGTGTGATGGTACTCCTTTCTTGGCCCAATTTTACCTGTACGCAAAAGCCCCAAAATGGACCTTAAAACCCTAACAATGGTAATCGCTCGTACCTGCACTTAAACTCCAATCAAACAATCCAGAAACGTGGCAAACATGATGATAAATGCAAATATATGCTTTGAACATGTTTATGATGATTAAATTGTTAGAATCAAGTTTAAGATTTTGTGCAAACCGTGACAGTTGTGGGATGAGATTCTGGTCATTTGGAAGCCTGCAAATGAATGAAGTAGCTCCAGAAAGTGTCTAGGAGTGGATTATTGGCCTCAAATCCCCTTGAGAGTGGCTCTAAGATGGAATTCGATTTCACACTTTTTGTTCAAATTTTCAGTTTTGTTTTGGCAGCTTGCACGTCCAAAAAACCTTATGCCATGCTTTGTTCTTGTCCTTTATATATCTAGGAATGAATTAGGGTTACAAATTTGGACTGAATCTTTGCAATTATAAGAGATTTGATTTGATTTTCAAGCTTATGTAAAGTTGTTATTTTGAGCCAAATCTTCCCTTTCTTGTACCAATTATGCTTGATTCGTTTTGACCTTGATAATTCAACATATTTTGATTGCCAGCCTGTCCAAAAACCAAATCAAATCATATATTTGCTATTATTCATCAATTATTTGATTTAATTTACTTTTTAATTTATAAAAAAATAAAAATAAATTTGAAAAATGAAGAAAATAATGTGTGGGTGAATGTTTGAGTCGTGGACCACATTATAAGTGAGGTGCAAGCATAAAAAGTTAGGCCCATTTAGCAAAAAATGCATTTTTGAGCACATTTGACTTTTGGCAATTTTGCAAGAAAGGTCAACTTTGACAAGGCATATCTCCTCCAATTTTAGCCCTAGAGAGATGTTCTTGGACTTTTTAGAAAGCTTAGGATTTATCCTAAGCAACCCTTTTGGTCTCATCTCAATTGAGTCTTCCATGTTTATGTATGAAGCTTTGACCCAAAAGGTGTTTTTGTTGACTTTTCAAAAGGACCTATAATGTCAAAATTCATATCTTTTTATGAGTGCATATTTTAAACTTGTGGGATGGATATGAATTGTAGGGAATTGCATCCTCTTCAAAATGAACTTTGGGTGGAAATTTTTTGATAAAGTATGAAGAAGTTATGCTTGGTCAAAGTTGGGTTGACTTTCCCTACAAAACCCTAATTTAGAAACTTTTGGGTTTTGATAAATTTGGAGCATTCCTTGGGGAATCATGATCAACCCTTAATCAAATGATGTATAACACTTCAAAATGGTGATGTTGACCAAAAAACTTGCAGTTTGACTGTATGTTGACCACAATTGTCTTTTGACCTAATATAGTCGATTCTCAAGCATTTGAGCACTTCGCTGAGCAAACTTCTTATGCAAAGCTTGAAACTTGGCATGGATGATCTTGGGAACATATTAAGACCATGGAGAGCATAGGAGACCTTTGTGGTCCTCTCATCTTGATGAAAATATAAACCCTAACTTGGGGTATACTGCCTTAGGAGAGAGTTTGTATGGTCAACTCTTGGACTTCCTTGAGCAACTTGGGGACCTCAATTGACATGTATTGAGTAAAATGAGAGGGAAAATTTTGGGGTGCAACAACTACCCCTGTTCAATCTTCTTAAACCTGAGGATGTAGATTGGTTGTTCTGCCTTTCATGATCTGAAGGTGGAAGATGATTGAACACTAAGTGCCCAGAAATTTTCACTCGCATGAAGTATCACTTGATTTGTGATATCGGGAATGGGCTTACAGATGCCATTTGGAGGTCTATAATGGAATATTTGTCAGAGACGAGCTTAAAGATGCCATCCTGGATGTGACGGAGAATCGTCGGAGATGGGCTTAAAGATGCCATCTAGATAATGTTAATTTCTTGAGACATTCCTTTGATGAGAGTTCCTGTTATTGTTGTTGATGAGGAATCTGTTGAGGAATATTGGCATCTATCTTGGGAGATGTAGAATTTTAGGAGCTTCAGTTGTCCGTTACTCTACTGGGGAAATGCGAAACCAATCGTGTTTGATCTGATACCGGTTTTACAGTGTTGTGGCCTGCTGTCTGGAAAACCAGGATGGTAAGGTTATGAGAAGGAACCTGGATAGTAGGGTTACTTCGATATGAAAGCCTATATAGTAGGGCTGTGAGAAGGAACCTGGATGGTAGGGTTACTTTGATATGAAAGCCTGAATAGTAGGGCTATGAGAAGAAACCTGGATGGTAGGGTTACTTCGATATGAAAGCCTGGATAGTAGGGATGTGAGAGGAACCTGGATAGTAGGGTTACTTAGATATGGAATCTTGGATAGTAGGGCTGTGAGGAGGAACCTGGATAGTAGGGCTACTTCGATATGAAAGCCTGGATAGTAGGGGTATGAGAAGAAACCTGGATGGTAGGGTTACTTCGATATAAAAGCCTGGATAGTAGGGCTGTGAGAAGGAACCTAGATAGTAGGGTTACTTCGATATGAAAGCCTGGATAGTAGGGCTGTGAGAAGGAACCTGGATAGTAGGGTTACTTCAATATGAAAGCCTGGATAGTAGGGCTGTGAGAAGGATCCTGGATGGTAGGGTTACTTCGATATGAAAGCCTGGATAGTAGGGCTTTGAGAAGGAACCTGGATAGTAGGGTTACTTCGAGGCAATAATGTAGATTAGTTGACCCGTTTGATTTCGGGAACTGAGCTTCCATTAGTTTTCTGTAAATATGATCTGTATAACTGTTGGATTCGTTGAAGTTAATCGTCTTTTCCTGAAAAGATATAAGGGTTAGTTATATGCGATGCATGAAATGCAGGGTGAGATGATGTTCTCAAAAGAAATGAGATTATGCTATATATGTCATGTATGCGTATGTCATGATGTATGTTTATGAAATGCTATCGGGGTATACTCACGCCTGGGAAAATAAATCCTTGATTATTGCTGGAGAGTTGTAAATATTCCGTCGGAAAGAAGATGCTTGAGAATAAACTCTGCGGGGACCAAACCCTGGGGGGGAAGATATATTTTGCTGGTAGACCTGCCGATCTGGAGGAACAAAATTAGTTGGGGATGAAATTAAGTTGCTGGAGGTGATGAGCTCTGTTGGAGAAGTAAACTCTGCTTGGGGGATGAGATTTATTGACTTGCCTGCGATTATGAACCTCGGCTGGGGATAGTTATGTCCTGCTTCGGGGAAACTGACATCAATGCCTTTGGGTACTTTTACTCTGTGGGGAGTGTATGTACCAACAATCATGTTCCAAAGCTGACTCTATCCCGATACCTCCTGGGAAGAGGAACGGTCGGGTTTGGTACTTCTTATTTTCCTTGTTTCTGGAATTACGAGTAAGTGTCTTTGTTTCTTATGTAAACGTTTATGAGCAGCAATTATTTTCAAATACATATATCAAAAATAAATCATTGGACGTTCTCGCAGGACAAAACAGAAAAAGAAAAAGAAACAACTTGAAGTGTTTTGTGAAAATAATTTGTATTGAATTTGAAATTGGCTTGTAATAGGCATTTTGTACAAAGAGGCTGACACTCTAGTAAGAGAACGCTGCCGGAGGACAGAAACTATACAATTTGTGTAAAAGAAAAAAAACAGCTATGTGAAACGACCCCATTGGGTTCCAACTCTGCTATTGCCTTTATATCTTCAAGTGTCTCATCACTTTGCTACTTGGTCGAAGGTTGATTAGATTGATTGGCGTTATCCGAGCTTGACAGTCGGTACCGAAGTCTGGTTGCAAGATGATCCAATGAGACATAGTGTTACGCTTCAATCCCTAACTTTTTCCTGGACCGTTGTGATATGGTGGGAGAACTGACTTGAGGTTTTGTGTTTGTGTTTGCAAATGTTTCGGTTTAGCAAGAGTCGCCACCGACTTTTTATTTTATCCTAAGGAAAGGTCAAAAAGCACAGGAAAGACCTTTGAGATGTTTTCTTGGGTTCGGGGAGTAGATTATGAAAAGGGAAGGTGCAACCACCCTTTTCATCCATGGTTATCCATGGGCTCTTAGTTACTTGTTTAGATCACTTGATTTTTCTTTTCAATTGTTTGAAATGGTGCTTTGTGTGTGGTTTTGAAAGATGTTTTGAAAAGAGGCCATCGTTGTGGCAACCTTTGTAATGATTCTTGTTTGAATGTATACAAAGGTGTTTTTGTCTTTTGAAAAGGTTTCAATGTTTGAAAGTCTTTTTTTGAAATTGTATTGTGAAGTGTGTTTGAAAATAGCAAGGATGTTTTGCAAGCTTTTGATCAAGTAACTAAGAGTTATCTACCCTATTTTACTCAAAGATCCTTCCTAATGTTTTTAACCCTTTTGACAGTGTTGTTTCACCATTGCATTTGGTGAACAACCTTGTGTTAGGATGTTAAACGGGACATGCACGGGTCATTGTATAGGCCATGATAGCAATTGTGTCAAGTATCTTTGGCAAATTTTTGAGGGACTTGATCATTTTTGTTTAGGCAACCAAGATAGCGTCATCGAGGGACTATGATCTTTTGTTTTGTTTTTGTTTTGCCAAAGTACCCAACATGCATACCATGGCCCATTTTTGAAGGCAACAAGTGGATTGTAACCCTAGGGGTGCAAGTGTGTATTGTGTTTGATTTTCATGCATTTTTGTCTTTGATTAGGTCAAACTATTTGTTAATTTGGATTTTTGCATACAAACCCTAATTCTCTAATCATGGCATAATTGAAAGTGTAAAATGCGAGAATTTAAAGTTCTAAGCTATTACAACATGATTATGGGGATGGGGTACAATTTTGAATGGGGGGTATTTGACAAGAAATATAAACCCTAGTTTACTATTACATCCAAATTGAATCTCAAATGCATAAATATTTAAATGTACAATATTTAAATAAACAAGATAAATAAATATTAAATCATATGTATTATGCAAAAAAGGTTTTTGTTTACCTATGTATGTAAAAGTATTTTTGATGTAAAAAAGTATAAAGAAATAAATAAAAAAAGATTAATTTCATTTGTCTTAAGGGTAAACCTTAATTTCATTAAGAAAATAAATACTTATATATTATTTATATACAAAAAATATATTAATATATGTAAAAATAAAATATGCATAGAAAAAGGTATTTTAAGTATGAATAATAATAAATATGAAAATGTAATATTTTTCTACATTTATTCTAAAGTATTTACAAAATATAAAGTATATATATAATAATATTTTTAGTGTGAACAAAAATAAGAAATAAAAAAAATAAAAGTATATATTTACATATTATTTTCAAGTTTAAATAAATAATATAAAAGTGTTAAAAATGTTTTCTATATTAGAAAAATTTAAATAAAATGCCAAATAAATGTAAAAAATTCTGAAAATGTTTTTTAAGCATTTTTTATATTTGGAAATAAATAAACAAAATCAAAAATGAAAACAAAAATGCAAAAATGTGAAAATACAAGAAATTGGGCCAGGGGGTACAAAACTGAAAATGGGAGGAGTTAGAAGCAAGCCAGCCCAAGCCCAGCCCAAGCCAACTTCATCTTCTTCCTCCAGACTGAAAAATGCGCGCGCCTGGTTCAAATGCTAGATCCTGTATACGTGATCTTTTGCAAAAACTTACAACATCAAACTTGTAGAGAATTTCAAGATGATTCCAACCATATAAATAACTAGTCCTAACTCTCAAAGACCAGAGAGAATTTCTGAGGCCCTAAAATCTGACCTAGTTTTTTCAGCATGTTCATGTATGAAATTCTCCTAGCACACTTAATATAAATGAAAACTGAGCATATGTACAGCTTCATGGCAGTGAACACTACATTTTTTATTCACAAACCTAAGGCTAAATGTTCAATAATAGAGAGATAGAAAGTGAAGAAAAACATGTTTCAGTTTGATTCGTGTAGGGCAATGCAGTGCTTCTCAACAAGTTTTGAGGTGTCTGGTAGCTTGCCTGAACTTCACTTGATCTTTTCCAATAGCTAGCTTGCCTTGAATGTCCCTGAATCAGCCTATAGAACTCAACCTGCACAAGCTTGAAATGAAAATGGTGAACACTGTAAATGGAGTTACAGTTGGTAATGGAGGTTTGGGATAGCTTGAGTGAGTTGAATGGAAGGTGTTTGAAGCAACTTAGGGCAAAACGCACGAGCCAAATGAGCTGGAGAACTCAAGTTGCAGCACCTGCCCTATTTTTCCAAATAAGTGTGATTTCTGGCTATGGGGTGTTTTGAGGCTCAAGCACTCGTGTTTCTAGCTCCAAGGGTTGTGTGAAAGATGTTTGAAATCTTTGTGTAAGTTGATCTTGGTTGGTTTTTCAGTTGTCGGGATTTTGACAAGTTTCTTGTTTTTGAAGCAAGAAAGTGGAAGTTGTGATTACAGGCCTGTTCCCGCCATCAAATATGCTGCATAATTTTCTCTTGGCCCCTGCAATTTGTGGATTTTATTTGGCTTCTGAGATATGGACCAATGCTCAAGGGATAGGTGGTTTGACATAAAGCACACTTTTGCAAAAATGGAAATTTGCCTTTTTCTACTTAGGGCTTAGTTTTGTGTACAATGTCCAAATGGCCAAAACAAATGCTTAGAATGATGGATTTGCATTTAATTAAGGAGTGTGAAGTGGTTTAGAGGCCTGAAAACTAGTATAAGGCATGCTGGTTTGAAAATGCAACTTGAGTGAACATGAATTTTCCATGGATACAAAGTGAGTTTTTGCCAACTTCAAGCATTCGATTCTCCCTAACCACAAATGTGTTTAAGGAGTTCTTGGACAATTTGGAAATCTTGCAACATGATCTATAATCCATCTTTGAAATGCAACTTGATACTCCACGTGGAACTATGTGAAAAATGGCCAAGAAGATAGGTCAAAATCCTGCCTAAACTAGGGCAAAATTTCCCTAAGTTAAAAGTTTTAGGGACCCTTGTTCCAAAAATCATAACTTGAGATCCAAGCTTATTTTGATAAAACTTTGTGAATCAAAGTTGTAGAATTTGTGGAGGACTACAACTTTCATGTTGTAAGTTTTGTTTGAATCCATTTGCATCATGGTGAAAATGTGGGACAAATTTAGGAAAAATTAAGAAAATTTCATAACTTAAAAATTTCTAAGTTATGAAAATTTTCAATTTCAAACCCTAATTTGCAATTTTGGGTTTCTTGATGAACAAGTTTCATAATTTGACACATCTTGATGAAAAATGACCCTTGGCACTTGATTTTGACCAAAAAGTCAAAGTTTGACTTTTCAGTGTACAGTCAAATTTTGATCAGTTGACTGAAAAATTCATCTGTCAATCCCATGCATTTGAGATCTTTTGGACTTGTTGAATAGGTCAAGATGATGCAATTGAGCCCTTGAGTCCTTGGTTGAACCTAATTTGCCACTGGCTAGATCAGAAATTGCCTTTGTACAGTTAAAACCCTAAAAATGACAATTTTGCCCTTTTGGTGATTTGATCAAATTTCTTGTGGAATTATGGTCCAAACTTGATCAAATGGTTCATATGAGTTCATAATATTGATGTGGGTCAAAATTCATGAGGTTTGACTATAAATTGGCCACAGTTGACTTTTTCCCCAATACAGTTGATTTTTAGGTCAACTGTCCAATTGACTGGGAAAAAATTTGATTCAAGGCTTGAAACTTGTTATGGACAAACTTATGAGTCCAATATGAAGTATGAAAGTCAATTTGAGCATTAAAGGTCCAAAAATACCTGTGCAAACTCAAACCCTAATTTAGGTCATCAGTGTAAGAAGATGTCTTGAGCAGGGCAAACCCTAGCTTGATCCCGAGTTCCAAGAGCCTTGTGATGAGAAATGTGGATAGAATGAGAGGGAAAATTTTGGGGTACAACAGTTGCCCCTGTTCAATCTTATTGAACCTGAAGAGTTAGATTGGCTAGTTTGCCTTTCGTGACTTGAAGGTAAAAGAGGATTGGACACTAGAGTGCCCGTAAATTTGCACTCGTCAAAATGTAGCTGAGGGAATGGGCTTAAAGATGCCATTTGGAGATGGTAGAATCTTTCTGGAGATGGGCTTAAATATTCCATCCAAGATTATTGAAAATCAATAGAATGAACATCAGAATGGTATCCGTATTTGGAACGTATCTGAGTTATATCTGGATACTGGGTTCATATGAGCAAGGGAATGGCGTTTGTGTCTAGAGCGTATCCGAGCTGTAACTGTATTTGATTCTTGAATGATTATCATAATGACTGCCGTGTCTGGAGTGTATCTGTATTCTAAATGGGTAATAGAGAAACATCTGTGTATGGAGCATCTATGTGCTGGGGGTAAATTCCGAATGAGTGACAGAATGGCAACCGTATCTGGAGTGTATCTGGATTGTATCTGAAGTTGAGATATGTATGAGTATTAGAATGACTTCCGTGTTTGGAGTGTATCTGTACTGTAATTGGGATCCAGACAAGTGACAGAATGACTTCCGTGTTTGAGGTGTATCTGAACTTGGAGTTGATAGTTGAATCAGAATGAGAAATAGAATGGCCACCGTGTCTGGAGCGTATCTAATCTGTATCAGATTGCTGAAGTCTGAATGAGTAATAGAATGACCGCCGCGTCTGGGGTTTATCCATACTGTATCTTGGCTTGAAATTTTGAATGAGTAATAGAATGACCGCCGTGTCTGGGGGTGTATCTGTACTGTATCTGAAATTTCTGAATAGTTGTTAACGATAGCTTTTTAATCTTATCCTGAAAAGGGTAAAATGTTAGCTAAAACACAAAGTTATGTTGCATGATATGTATGATGCAATAAAATGTGTTCCATCAATGTTTATGATGTATGAATGTAATGGGTGTGCATGTAAGCTGATTAGCTGCCTTGCTGAGGAAAATAAATCCTTGATAGCTGGAGGTAATGAAATCTTTGACTACTGTCGGGGAAAGTAAATCTTTGACCGATGCTGGGGATTCCAAAAATCTTTGATTGTTGAGAATGAGAAATCCTGGGACCACTGCTGGAGATTGAAAATCCTTGGTGACTTGTGGGGATTAAGAAGAGTTTTGACAACTTCTGCGGGGAATGAGAATCCTTCATGACTTTCCTGGGAAAATAAGGAAAAATCCGACGACCTCTTCTGGGGAATTAAAACCTGGAAGGCTTCAAATGGAGAAACAGGAACTAGAATCTTCGTTATGTTGGGAAATAAACTCTGTGGGGAGAGTGATTATTCTGCCAGGGAAATCATGAGCTTGGGTTGTATGCCAATCTACTGGGGATTCCTTGTTTTGTTGTGTGAGGAGAACTCCGTTGGGGAATTGAGAATGAGAATCTTCATTTTGCTAAAGGAATTTGGATAGTATTCCATCGGGGTTTAAGATTTGAAGTTTTAGACTCTGCTGGTGATGAAAGTTTAGAGTATTCGGGCTCCGCTGGGGATCAGGAGTTTTAGAGACTTAACTCTGATGGAATTTTTGAAATTTAACTCCGCTGGGGATATGTACTTCAAGGTTTTAGCTTTGTTGAGGATCTGAATGACATACTGTAGGGGAATTTCCTCTGGAATAGCCTGAAGACGTTTTCCTACACCTTCAACCTACCAGTAATTATCTTTTCTCATTTCGTTTTATTTGTAAGCAGTGATTATATTCAAATGCATATGCTCATTTAACAAATTATTGGACGTTTTCAAATAAAACATAATTGTAAAAAGAAAGAAAAGGCAAGCAAATTTCTGCACTTTGAAGTATCTTTGTATTATCTTTGTAAGTATTTTTGTACAGAGGAGACAGACATCCTAGTAAGAGAATGTTGTCGTAAAAATTGAGAAAAAATTTATACAAAAAGAAAGATGGCTATGTGTAATAACTCCATGGGGTTCCCATTCTGCTATAGCCTTCACAACTCTGAGTATCATGTCCATTCGTTGCTTCGTCCGCAGATGATTGGATAGATTAGAAGTTTGGAGCTTGTTGGTGAAGAGATTGTCCTTAAAGTGATCCGACGAGACATAGTCATACGCTTTATTTCCTTAACTTTTGCCTGGACCGCCCTTTCGGGTTTTTGATCCACCGGGAAACCCTTTTTTGCCCAAGTCGCCCTTTTGGGTTTTCAACTTGCCGGGTGTACAAATTTTTTTGTTTATCCCTAATTTTTGCCTGAACCGCCTTTTCGGGTTTTCAACTTGTCGGTTCGTTTTATGCGTAGTATCTTTTGACTATGTCTGCATTCGCAGGGTGCGGCAAGTCGTCGCCTTCCATGGTGGTCAGAATCATTGCCCCATCGGAAAAGATGTTCTTGATCATAAATGGTCCTTCGTAAGTAGGAGTCCACTTGCCCCTAGGATCACTTTGCGGCAAGATGATCCGTTTGATTACAAGATCTCTGACTTGATATACCTGGTGCCTGACTTTCTTGTTGAAAGCCTTGATCATCCATTTTTGATACATCTGACCATGACAAACAGCAGTAAGTCGCTTCTCGTCGATCAAATTAAGTTGATCAAGCCGGGACTGAATCCAATCGTCTTCATTTAAACCAACATCCTTCATAATCCTCAAAGAATGGATCTGAACTTCCATAGGTAAAACAGCCTCCATGACATATACCAAAGAAAAGGGGGTTGCCCCAGTTGAAGTACGCGCCGTGGTACAATATCCATGTAGAGTAAACGGTAACATCTCATGCCAGTCCTTGTAGGTGACTGTCATCTTTTGAATGATCTTCTTGATATTTTTTGTTCGCGGCTTCAACAACATCGTTCATCTTTGGCCGATAAGGAGATGAATTGTGATGTTGAATCTTGAACTGCTCGCACAGAGCGGTGATCACAGTGTTATTCAAATTTGTACCGTTGTCCATGATAATCCTGTCGGGGATACCATACCGGCATATGAGGTTCTGCTTGATGAAGCGGGCAACCACATTCTTTGTAACTGAGGCGAAGGAAGCTTCTTTGACCCACTTAGTGAAGTAATCAATAGCCACTAGAATGAAGCGATGTCCATTGGATGCCGTAGGCTTGATCTCTCCAATCATGTCAATTCCCCACATTGTGAATGGCCAAGGAGCTGTTAGAACGTTGAGAGGAACAGGAGGATTATGTACCTTGTCAGAATAGACTTGGCATTTGTGACAAGTACGGGAATATTGATGACAATCAGCTTCCATGGTAGACCAGTAGTAGCCTGCCCTTAGAATCTTCTTAGCCATCGTATGTCCGCTCAAGTGGGTGCCAAATGTGCCACTATGTATTTCGGTCATGATCAACTCTTCTTCAACCTTGTCCACACAACGAAGTAGAACACAACCATGGTTGCGCTTATAAAGGATACCATTGCTCAGGAAGAACTTGGCAGCAAATCTCCTTAAGAACTTTTTGTCATTGACTGAAGCTCCTTCAGGGTATTCTCTAGTCTGGAGATACCTTTTGATTTCATGAAACCAGGGTTGTTCCACTACTTCTTCGGTATTAATCTCATGACAGTGCGCAGGTTCGTCCATTCACTCGATGGTGATTTGGGGAGCCTCATTATCCCAGTTGAGTTTAAACATGGAAGACATTGTAGCCAGAGCATCTGCTAGCTGATTTTCTTCTCGCGGAAAGTTCTCAAAGGTAATCTGCTCGAAATGAGGCAACAGGGTCAGGACATGTTCTTTGTATGGGATAAGATTAGGATGTTTAGTGTCCCACTCTCCTTTGATTTGATTGATAACCAAAGATGAGTCCCCAAATACAACCAAAAATTTGATTCCCAAGTCAATAGCAGCCTTGTGACCAAAGATGCAAGCTTCATATTCAGCCATGTTGTTGGTACAGCTGAAGCAGAGTCTTGCAGTGAAAGGTGTATGGCAACCTTCCAGAGAAATAAGTACCGCACCGATACCGTTGCCAAGTTCATTTGAAGCACCATCAAAGTACAGGGTCCATCGGGATCCTTGTTCAGGTCCGTCATACGGTCTGTTACCTTCAATGTTGTCCAATGTCATGATGTCCTCGTCAGGGAAGTCGAATCTCATAAATTGGTAATCTTCGACGGCTTGATGAGCTAGATGGTCAGCTAGTACACTCCCCTTTATATCTTTCTGGGTTGTGCACTGGATATCATACTCTGTCAGGATCATTTGCCATCTAGCGATTCTTCTAGATAAAGCAGGCTTCTCGAAGATATACTTAATCGGATCCATTTTAGAAATCAGCAAAGTGGTATGTGTCAACATATACTGCCTTAGCCGGTGAGCAACCCATACCAAAGCGCAGCAAGTTTTCTCGAGCAGTGAGTAGCGATTCTCACAGTCGGTAAACTTTTTGCTAAGGTAATAAATGGCATGCTCTTTTCGGCCAGACTCGTCATGTTGGCCCAGTACGCACCCCATTGAGTTATCCAAAACGGTCAGATACATGATTAACGACCTTCCTTCGACGGGTGGCATCAAGATAGGAGGTTCCAGCAAATGCTCCTTGATCTTATCAAAAGCAACATGACATTCATTGTTCCATTCAACCACCTGATCTTTCTTCAATAGCTTGAAGATTGGCTCACAGGTAGATGTTAGGTGAGAGATGAACCTTGCAATATAGTTTAAGCGTCCCAAGAATCCTCTAACCTCTTTTTCAGTGCGGGGGGGGGGGGGGGGGGGGGGGGGGCAGGCATTTCTTGTATAGCTTTGACTTTAGCAGGATCAACCTCAATGCCTTTGTTACTGATGATAAATCCCAAAAGTTTACCAGACCTGACTCCAAAAGTGCACTTGCTAGGGTTCAGTCTGAGCTTATATTCCTTCAATCTGACAAACAGCTTTTGCAGATGGTCGAGGTGTTCTTCTTCTGTCTGTGAACGGGCGATCATGTCGTCTACGTAGATTTCGATCTCATGATTTATCATATCATGAAACAAAGACACCATGGCTCGCTGATAGGTTACCCCGGCATTCTTCAGTTCGAATGGCATCACTTTGTAGCAGAAGGTACCCCACTGCGTAACAAAAGTAGTCTTCTCCATGTCTTCGGGGGCCATTTTGATCTGGTTGTATCCCGGGAATCCATCCATGAAGGAAAATACCTTGTGTTGAGCTGTGTTGTCAACCAAGATGTCGATGTGTGGTAGTGGAAAATCAACTTTAGGGCTAGCCCTGTTTAAGTCTCGATAGTCCACACACATTCTTACTTTGCCGTCCTTCTTAGGCACGGGGACAATGTTAGCAACCTATTGTGGATAGGAAGTAATAGCCAGAAAGTCAGCATTGAATTGCTTCATTACCTCAGCTTTGATCTTTTCAGACATGTCGGGCCTCATCCGGCGGACTTTTTGTTTGATCGGTGGACAGTCTTCTCTTGTAGGGAGACGGTGAACCACGATATCTGTATCTAGTCCCGGCATGTCTTCATAGGACCAGGCAAAGATCTCAACATATTCGTTCAACAGCTGAACTAGATGCTCTTTGACACATGGCTCCAGGTTGGCACCCACCTTAACCTCTTTCTTGTCTTCCTCTGTTCCCAAATTGACAGTCTCCAGCAACTCTTCATGGGGCATAATAGCCCTTTCTTCTTGTTGCAAAAGTCTAGCTAACTCCCTAGGCACTTCATAGTCTTCATCACCTTCTTACTCGGCATGATGGACCAAATCTTCAGAGTCACTGAAGGCCCAAAGCAGAATAGTCACCCATGGAATCCGAAGTGGATGGGTACCTGCATTTTGTGAGTGTGGGTGTGTGTAAGGGATAGCCATCCTTAAACAAAACAAAATGCAAAAGGAAAGAAAATGAACACAATAGTTTGTAGATGAAAACGTCCAATGATTCATTAAAAATGGCATGTGATAATGAAGAAATCAAGCCCTTACAAATGGACCTATATGCCCCGGGTAAGGCATAAGGCGAAGAAAGTGTACTAATTGTTTAATTATTACATACCAAAATAGGAAATTATTCAAAGATGAATTACTGGTTGATGAAAGTGATGGGAACGAAGTCTTTCGCTTCCCAGTTGCTTAATCCTCCTTCGATGGTTGGAAAGATCCAATCTTCAAAGTTTTCTTCTACATTATCATCTTCTAAGGCATTAATTCCATGGTTAGTGATTTTTAAGGGTGGTCCTCCATCCCGGGAGCGACGCATAGCTTTCTGGTCAGCAGCAGTAAAACCTAGTCCGAACTTGTCCATCTTGTGAGGAAAATCAGGCAGTTTCCCCCACACTGTACTCCTTCCTTCTTTGGTTACGGCCTCCGCATCTTTGAGGGATGCCATCCTGGACACAGGCTTGGAAACGATAGGCACATCAGTCATTGTCTTTGCAACTGCGACTTCAGGAGAAACCTCTTCAAAATGTTGGAAAGGCGTTTCTATGAACTCGCCATCCAACTCCACATAGCGGAAGGAGTTAAGATGACTTATCATATACTCTTCCTCCCCATGAACCGTTATAATCTTACCCTGAACTGGATACTTTAGCATTTGGTGCAGAGAGGAAGTGACTGCCCCAGCATTGTGGATCCACGGCCTTCCCAACAAGCATGAATATGAAGGACGGATGTCCATCACATAAAAGGTATAGTTGAAAATTTATGTGCCCACTTTGATTGGAATGTCCACTTCTCCGTGAACCATCCTCTTAGAACCGTCGAAGGCTCTAACAACGATGTTACTGGGCTTTAGGGTCAAACCTTCACAGTCTAATTTTTCCAACGCCTTCTTCGGTAGCATATTTAAAGATGAACCAGTGTCAACCAGAACATGGGCAAGTGTGGTCCCTCTGCATTCTACCGAGACATGCAGCGTGTCGTTGTGCTTCCTTCCCTTAGGGGTCAAATCAGCATCAGAAAAACCAAGACCATTATCAGCTGTAAGGCTAGCCACACACTCTTGAAACTGGTCAGTAGAAGTTTCTTGAGGCACGTGTGCCGTCTTTAGAAATTTTATCAAGGCTTTAGCATGAGCCTCAGAGCAGAGTAGGAGAGCCAGCATGGAGATTTTGGAAGGGGTCTTCCCTAGCTGCTCCACGACATCGTAGTCGCTCTTCTTTATTATCTTTAAAATTTCTTCCATCTCTTTCTGGGTGGTCCCGGGGATAACCACAGTATGAGCCTTTGTCCTGACAGGCGTTTCTTGTATCCCCTTTCCCTTATTGGAAGTAACATCAGAAGGTCTAGCTTTGGGTACATCAATTTCTTCAATTATCGGACTTTGTACAGATGGCTTGACAGGTACAGAAACTCTCGAGGGTCCAAAGAATGCCCGTGGAGGAGCAATCTCCGGAGAGAAGATCCTTCGGCTGCGAGTTATCTTGCTCGTTCCCACAATATTCCTTATATCAGAGGTTTCATCATATGAATTATCTTGGACTGATTCAATCTGTTTGATACCATGGTAGAATATTTCTCCTCCGTAATTACATGGTATCATCTTGTTATATTTATATGGGACAGGCCCCGGCATGGTGATTTTTAGCGGCACAAACTTAGGATAAGGCGTAATCTTAACAGGCCTTTTGCAGGTCTTGGAAATATTGTTGGAGATAGTTATTATAGCAATGTTATTGGTTGAAGTAACAAAAGTAGCATGAGTAAAATGAGTGATAGTAGCAACAAGAGTCTTTTGAAAGAGGATCTCTTAGGTATCCATCAGGCGTTGGATGCCTGATTTCAACAGTGGGCAGTCAGCTTACAAGTTTGAACAAAAGTAACAGTCTTTTCCACAGCCCGGGAATATCCCGGCTTTCATCAAATTCACTTTAATTACTGGTAACAGAGTCAAGAGGTCATCAAAAGTGGTAACATGAAGGTCTTCCATAACGGCATGGACATTATGGTCGGGCTTCGGCATTGGGGAAGAAATCACATTCGGCTTTTCGGGCGCATCGAATTCTACATCCTTGGCGTCTATCAAGTCTTGGATTTTGTTTTTAAGAGCCCAACAATTGTTGGTATCATGCCCTACACTGTCAGAGTGGTATGCACATTTTGCATTGGAATGATAATAATGAGAAGAATTATTAGGGTTTTTCGGCGCTTCTTTCAAGTTGGTAAGGTTCAGCTTTAACAGATGAGGGAGGACTTGAGCCGGTGTCATATTGATTCGGGTGAATTGCCGTTGTGGCCTTTCTACCCTTTGGATCATTACAGCCCCCACCGTTGGTCGGTGCTCTGTTCTTCTTTGATCTTTCTGGGAATAAACAGCAGAAGCTTCTTTCTTAGCTTGGAAGGTCTTCTTAATAGCAGTGGAAGCGGAGGTATCCTTCTGAATTTTTCCACTCTTAATGCCAGCTTTGACCCTTTCACCGGTCAGAATTAATTCGGTGAATCCTGCAGATGAACTCCCGATGAAATGATTGAAGAATGGACCTGACAGAGTCCCTAGAAACATGTCAACTAGCTCTCTATCTGACAATGGTGGCTGCACCCTTCCAGCCAAATCCCTCCACTTCTAGGCATACTCCTTAAATCCCTCATTAGAGGCCATACCCATACTTTGTAGTAGAGTACGAGTAGGCGCTAAATATGCGTTGTATTGGTATTGTCGGTAGAAAGTAGCAGCTAAATCTTCCCAGTTATGAACCTCAGATCTCTCAAGTTGATAGAATCAGTCCAATTGCGTGGCTGACAAACTATCTTGAAAAAAGTGGACCCAAAGATCCTTATCAGAAGAGTGAGGTTGGATCTTTCTGACGTAGGATCTCAGATGCATCTTCGGACACGACAGACCGTCATACTTAGCAAATGTAGGTACTTTGAACTTGGGAGGAATGACAATTCCAACAACCAACCCTAGTTCTTCGAAATCTAAACCAGTTACCCTTTGCAACTCCATAGCTGCCAACCGATCCTCAAGATTTTTATACTTATCATCCGCCAGGGGATATTGCTGTTCGGAGTAGTCTTCATCCTCTCCCTCTTATTCTTTTTCAACTTCATATTCAGAAGGCCTCGCAACTCCTTTACCTTTACCAACCCCTTCATCAAACGTCGAAGGGAACTCGAGAACCTTTCTAGCCTGGTTTTCAAACCTTCTTCCCATAGTGGACATACCGGTCCTTTTCTTCTTTTTCTCTTTATCTTTCTCCAATAGTGCTTTAAGGTCCTCTTGACCTTTTTCTAAGGTCATGAGGAGTTGCTGGAATTGCGAATTCTGTGCTTGCAGATCCTTAACTGTCTGCTCCAAATCCATCTTTCTGAAATAAACAGCAGAAAGATAAGGAAACCTGGTGTGAAGACCTGTTTATGTATATGATGAATGATATGTTATTCATGTAATGCATTCAAGGATTCAGAAATTTAAATTTGTTGCAAACAAAAAGAACACACGTCATATTAAGAAGAAATTTGTTAGTACATAAATGCCCCATGGGAAAAATATTACAAAATTCTTAATGTAAAAAGACATTGCGCATCCTTTTTGGCGTGATGTAAGTGATGAGAGTTTCCTCTTCATGGAGTCGGCGGGTAAGCTCCAAAACCTTCTTCTCACTTGCATAGAAGTTGGCTTCAAAAGTATTTCGTTCTTTCTTGAGCTGTATCTAGCTCTTTTGTAATTCTTCCAATGATGTTGGCATGTCTGGATGTAGGAGGGTGTATGGAACCTCTCCTTCCGTAACAGGCTCTTTGATCACGGGGAGAATATGAGGGTATGGCATCATAAGATTCTGGGCACGGGTTCGTACCCACTTGAGATAAGGCTCAAGGGGGATGGAATTCTTGTTCCCCAGTGTCTTACTATCCACCTTGTTGGGCATCCTTCAAGCTCGGATAAACCTTTGTCAAAGTCCTTGTGCATCGTTGTCGAAGTCAAAAACTAGGTCAGGAATTAGCATGTCATGAGGGCCATCCCTCCGGGAATATCCAAACTACCTTAGAGCTAAACAGGGGTTGTAGGTAATTCCTCCCCTAATGCCAAGTAGTGGGACATTAGGGAACTCCCCACAACGATCAATGATGATGACATTTTCTATGGACCGAGAACACCAATGAACATCAGAATGTGTGAGGGTCATCAACCGTTGTGACCACCTTAAACCCTGTTCATTCTTCAAAATTGTTTGGGGAAGGTGAGAAATAAACCACCTTGCTAGAAGAGGAGTACAGCACATGAGAACACCTCTTTTCCTCATTGTTCGTGTGTAAAATGAGTGTAGGATGTCCCCAAGCAATGTAGGTACAGGGTTCCGGGATATGAAAATCTTGACAGCATTCACATCTATAAGTTGATCAGTGTTTGGGAACAAGACCAACCCATAGATGAGAAGTGCTACAATCTCCTCAAAAGCTTGTAGATCTAGAGAATTCCAGCAGTCTTGTGCCTTCTCAAACAGAAACTTTGCCAAGAAACCCTTGACACCACTTCTGGTTTCCCAATGACCTTTGATATCAGATGGTTGCAAGTGTAATGCTTGAGCAACATCTTCAGGCTTTGGTTCTTTTTCCATACCGTTGTAGGGTAGTTGATGAAGAATAGGAATCCTCAGGAGTTGAGAAAATTCCTCCAAAGTAGGTACTAGTTGATAATCAGGAAATGTGAAACAGTGGTGTAGGGGGTCAAAGAAGTGGAAGAGAACTTTCATCATGTCTTCTTCAATGTTGGAGTTGACCAAGTTGAGAAGTCTACCATGTCTTTCACTGAAAGGAGAATTCCCTGGAATCTTGGAAGTAAGCTCCTTGAGTTGAGGAGGGATTCTCACAAGGTTGACTTGAATTGTTTTCCTGCGAAGAGGTTCCATGACCTACAAAACAAGAACAAAGATGAAGATCCAAACCCTTGAAATGGTTAGTGGATGCATATGATGCTTTATGATGTTCATGATGTATGCACAAGCACATGTACAAACAAGTCACACAAGATCCTAGTTTCAGGCTTGCATGAGGTTTCATAGGTAAGTACCCTCTTGAAGTTAGTTGGCTCAACCTGTCCTATAAATAGTAACCGGGTTCTAAGGAGCTCAATATCACTGGATTATTTTCTATGTTCATTGTTTTTGTTTAGCCACTTAACTGGCGACCAAAATATTCCAAGAAAACAACCCTCAATGAGTGTAGTATCGAGTATCTACCAACTTCGGACTGCACCAAATCTGGTCATCTCACTACCCCTAAAAAGTCCAAGATGGTCAAGTAAGGTTCTAAGAGTTCATTAGTGCTTCATGACATCACTCAGCGGCCCCGTATTCTCTTTGATTGACTCAAAGGCTACCGGTACTCACAAATATGTCGCACTAATATAGCTATTGCTTCAACCATCTCGGTATACCCCGCACAGTTTCCACAACGTATTGCTACTTACCTATGAATGTTTCCCAAAAATCCGGGTGGAGGATTCAAAACCCAAACAAGAGAACCAAATGTAAAGAAATCAACGCAAACAAGATATACATGCAAAGGTGATCTACACCCTAAGGTTACTCCACTTTCAAATAACTCCCCAGCAGAGTCACCAGTTCTGTGATACGGTGGGAGAACTGTCTTGAGGTTTTGCATTTGTGTTCACAAATGTTTCGGTTTAGCAAGAGTTGCCACTGACTTTTTATCTTATCCTAAGGAAAGGTCAAAAAGCAAAGGAAAGACCTTTGAGATGTTTTCTTGGGTTCGGGGAGTAGATTATGAAAAGGGAAGGTGCAAGCACCCTTTTCATCCATGGTTATCCATGGGGTCTTAGTTACTTGTTTAGATCACTTGCTTTTGCTTTTCAATTGTTTGAAATGGTGCTTTGTGTGTGGTTTTGAAAGATGTTTTGAAAAGAGGACATCGTTGAGCCAACCTTTGTAATGATTCTTGTTTGAATGTCTACAAAGGTGTTTTTGTCTTTTGAAAAGGTTTCAATGTTTGAAAGTCTTGTTTTGAAATTGTGTTGTGAAGTGTCTTTGAAAATAGCAAGGATGTTTTGCAAGCTTTTGATCAAGTAACTAAGAGCTATCTACCCTATTTTACTCAAAGATCCTTCCTAATGTTTTTAACCCTTTTGACAGTGTTGTTTCATCATTGCATTTGGTGAACAACCTTGTGTTAGGATGTTAAATGGGACAGGCGCGAGTCATCGTATAGGCCATGATAGCAATTGTGTCAAGTATCTTTGGAAATTTTTTGAGGGACTTGATCATTTTTGTTTAGGCAACCAAGATAGCGTCATTGAGGGACTATGATCTTTTGTTTTGTTTTTGTTTTGCCAAAGTACCCAACATGCATACCATGGCCCATTTTTGAAGGCAACAAGTGGATTGTAACCCTAGGGGTGCAAGTGTGTATTGTGTTTGATTTTCATGCATTTTTGTCTTTGATTAGGTCAAACTATTTGTTAATTTGGATTTTTGCATACAAACCCTAATTCTCTAATCATGGCATAATTGAAAGCGTAAAATGCGAGAATTTAAAGTTCTAAGCTATTACAACATGATTATGGGGATGGGGGTACAATTTTGAATGGGGGGGGGGGTATTTGACAAGAAATATAAACCCTAGTTTACTATTACATCCAAATTGAATCTCAAATGCATAAATATTTAAATGTACAATATTTAAATAAACAAGATAAATAAATATTAAATAATATGTATTATGCAAAAAAGGTTTTTGTTTACCTATGTATGTAAAAGTATTTTTGATGTAAAAAAGTATAAAGAAATAAATAAAAAAAGATTAATTTCATTTGTAAAAATATATATTATATATTTCTTTAATATATATTAAGAAAATAAATACTTATATATTATTTATATACAAAAAATATATTAATATATGTAAAAATAAAATATGCATAGAAAAAGGTATTTTTAGTATGAATAATAATAAAAATGAAAATGTAATATTTTTCTACATTTATTCTAAAGTATTTACAAAATAAAAAGTATATTTTTATATATGTATATTAAATATATTAAATATGTATAATGTAAAATAAAATATGTACAAAAATAAATTATTTTTATAATAATATTTTCAGTGTGAACAAAAATAAGAAATAAAAAAAATAAAAGTATATATTTACATATTATTTTCAAGTTTAAATAAATAATATAAAAGTGTTAAAAATGTTTTCTATATTAGAAAAATTAAAAAAAATGCCAAATAAATGTAAAAAATTCTGAAAATGTTTTTTAAGCATTTTTTATATTTGGAAATAAATAAACAAAATGTAAAAATGTGAAAATACAAGAAGTTGGGCCAGAGGGTGCAAAACTGCAAATGGGAGGTGTTAGAAGCAAGCCAGGCCAAGCTTAGCCCAAGCCAACTTCATCTTCTTCCTCCAGACTGAAAAACGCGCGCGCCTGGTTCAAATGCTAGATCCTGTATACGTGATCTTTTGCAAAAACTCATAACATCAAACTTGTAGAGAATTTTAAGACGATTCCAACCATATAAATAACTAGTCCTAACTCTCAAAGACCAGAGAGAATTTCTCTGACCCTAAAATCTGACCTAGTTTTTTCAGCATGTTCATGGATGAAATTCTCCTTGCACACTTAATATAAATGAAAACTGAGCATATGTACATCTTCATGGTAATGAACACTACATTTTTTATTCACAAACCTAAGGCTAAATGTTCCTAAATAGAGAGATAGAAAGTGAAGAAAAACCTGTTTCAGTTGGATTCGTGTAGGGCAATGCAGTGCTTCTCAACAAGTTTTGAGGTGTCTGGTAGCTTGCCTGAACTTCACTTGATCTTTTCCAATAGCTAGCTTGCCTTGAATGTCCCTGAATCAGCCTATAGAACTCAATCTTCACAAGCTTGAAATGAAAGTGGTGAACACTGTAAATGGAGTTACAGTTGGTAATGGAGGTTTGGGATAGCTTGAGTGAGTTGAATGGAAGGTGTTTGAAGAAACTTGGGGTAAAACGCACGAGCCAAATGAGCTGGAGAACTCAAGTTGCAGCACCTGCCCTGTTTTGCCAAAGAAGTGTGATTTCTTGCTATGGGGTGTTTTGGGGCTCAAGCACTCGTGTTTCTGGCTCCAAGGGTTGTGTGAAAGATGTTTGAAATCTTTGTGTAAGTTGATCTTGGCTGGTTTTTCAATTGTCATAATTTTGACAAGTTTCTTGTTTTTGAAGCAAGAAAGTGGAAGTTGTGATTACAGGCATGTACCCGCCATCAAATATGCTGCATACTTTGCTCTTGGCCCCTGAAATTTGTGGATTTGATTTGGCTTCTGAGATATGGACCAATGCTCAAGGGATAGGTGGTTTGACATAAAGCACATTTTTGCAAAAATGGAAATTTGCCTTTTTCTACTTAGGGCTTAGTTTTGTGTATAATGTCCAAATGGCCAAAAAAATGCTTATACTGATGTATTTGCATTTAATTAAGGAGTGTGAAGTGGTTTAGAGGCCTGCAAACTAGTACAAGGCATGCTGGTTTGAAAATGCAACTTGAGTGAACATGAATTTGCCATGGATACAAAGTGAGTTTTTTCCAACTTCAAGCATTTGAAAATCCATCTTTGAAATGCAACTTGAGACTCCAAGTGGAACTATGTGAAAAATGGCCATGAAGATAGATCAAAATCCTGCCTAAACTAGGGCAAAATTTCCCTAAGTTAAAAGTTTTAGGGACCCTTGTTCCAAAAATTATAACTTGAGATCCAAACTTCTTTTGAGAAAACTTTGTGAATAAAAGTTGTAGAATTTGTGGAGGACTACAAATTTCATGTTGTAAGTTTTGTTTTAATCCATTTGCATCATGGTGAAAATGTGGGACAAAGTTAAGAAAAATTAAGAAAATTTCATAACTTAGAAAATTTCTAAGTTATGAAAATTTTCAATTTCAAACCCTAATTTGCAATTTTGGGTTTCTTGATGAACAAGTTTCATAATTTTACACATCTTGATGAAAAATGACCCTTGGCACTTGATTTTGACCAAAAGGTCAAAGTTTGACTTTTCAGTGTACAGTCAATTTTTGATCAGTTGACTGAAAAATTCATCTGTCAATCCCATGCATTTGAGATCTTTTGAACTTGTTGAATAGGTCAAGATGATGCCATTGAGCCCTTGAGTCCTTGGTTGAACCTAATTTGCCACTGGCTAGATCATAAATTGCCTTTGTACAGTCAAAACCCTAAAAATGACCATTTTTCCTTTTTGGTGATTTGATCAAATTTCTTGTGGAATTATGGTCCAAACTTGATCAAATGGTTCATATGAGTTTACAATGTTGATGTGGGTCAAAATTCATGAGGTTTGACTATAAATTGGCCACAGTTGACTTTTTCCCCAATACAGTGGATTTTTAGGTCAACTGTCCAATTGACTGGGCAAAAATTCGATTCAAGGCTTGAAACTTGGTATGGACAAACTTATGAGTCCAATATGAAGTATGAAAGTCAATTTGAGCATTGAAGGTCCAAAAATCTCTGTGCAAACTCAAACCCTAATTTAGGTCATCAGTGTAAGAAGATGTCTTGAGCAAGGCAAACCCTAGCTTGATCCTGAGTTCCAAGAGCCTTGTGACGAGAAATGTTGATAGAATGAGAGGGAAAATTTTGGGGTACAACAACCGCCCTTTCGGGTTTTTAGTCCATCGGGATACCTTTTTTTGCCCAAGTCGCCCTTTTGGGTTCTCGACTTGCCGGGTGTACAGATTTTTTATTTTCATCCCTTACTTTTGCCCGAACCCTTTTGGTTTGCCGGGAAGCCCTTATTTTTGCCTAAGCCAGTCGACCTAGCGGGTCTTTGATTATGAATAGTATCTTTTCACTATGTCTGCATTGACGGGGTGAGGGAGGTCGACACCATCCATGTTGGATAGAATCATAGCTCTTCCCGAGAAAATGTTCTTAACCACAAATGGCCCTTCCTACGTGGGAGTCCATTTACCCCTGGGATCACCTTGCGGCAGTATGATGATTTTGATCACCAGATCCCCGACTTGATATTCTTGACGCCTGACTTTCTTGTTAAAATCCTTGATCATTCGCTTTTGATACGTCTGACCATGACAGATAGCAGTAAGTCTCTTTTTCTCGATTAGATTTAACTGATCAAGCCGGGTTTGGATCTAGTCGTCTTCATTTAAACCTGCATCCTTCATAATCCTGAGAGAAGGTATCTGGACTTCTATGGGTAGGACTGTTTCCATGCCATATACCAGGGAGTAGGGTGTTGCCCCTGTCGACGTCCGTGCTGAGGTATGGTACCCATGAAGAGCGAATGGTAACATCTCATGCCAGTCTTTATATGTCACTGTCACCTTCTGTATAATCTTCTTGATGTTCTTGTTAGCTGCTTCAACAGCGCCATTCATCTTCGGTCGGTAGGGAGAAGAGTTAGGATGTTGTATCTTGAACTATTTATAGAGCTCGGTGATTATTGTGTTGTTGAGATTTGTACCATTGTCAGTAATAATTCTCTCTGGTACACCATATCGACAGATCAGATTGTGTCGGATAAACCGCACCACGACATTCTTAGTTACTGTAGCAAAGGAAGCTTCCTCAACCCACTTCGTGAAGTAATCAATAGCCACTAATATGAAACGATGCCCGTTAGATGCAGTAGGTTTGATCTCCCTGATCATGTCGATACCCCAAATCGCAAAAGGCCACGAAGCTATCAAGACGTTTAAGGGGACCGGAGGCACATGCATCTTATCAGTGTAGATTTGGCACTTATGACAAGTTCGAGAGTGCTGATAACAATCGGCTTCCATAGTGGACCAGTAATATCCTGCCCGTAGGATTTTCTTAGCCATGGTGTATCCACTTGAATGGGTTTTGAAAGTGCCTTCATGTAGATCTGTCATGATCCTCTCTGCTTCGCTCTTATCTACACACCTTAGTAGTGTGGAGCCATGGTTGCGTTTATAGAGGATTCCATTACTGAGGAAGAACTTTGCAGCGAACCTTCTCATAAACTTCTTATCATTGACAGATGCCCCTTCGGGATATTCTTGAGCCTCGAGATACCTTTTGACTTCGTGAAACCAGGGTTTGTCTGCCACTTCTTCGGTATCGGTCTCACAGTAGTGTGCTGGTTCATCCAACCTCTCAATGGTAACCTGGGGAGTTTCATTGTTCCACCTAACTTTGAACATAGAAGACATGGTAGCTAGCGCGTCCGCCAACTGGTTCTCTTCTCGTGGGAAGTGTTCAAAGGTTATCTCCTCAAAGTGTGGGAGCAATGTCAGTACATATTCTCGGCAAGGAGTGAGATTTGGGTGCTTCGTATCTCACTCGCCTTTGATCTGACTTATCACCAGAGCGGAATCCCCGAATACACCTAAGAACTTGATCCTCAAGTCAATAGCAGCTCGAAGACCCATGATACATGCTTCATACTCTGCCGTGTTGTTAGTGCAGTTGAAACATAATCGGACAGTGAACGGAGTATGACAGCCCTCAGGAGATATGATTACAGCGCCAATGTCGTTGCCCAGCGCGTTTGAGGCTCCAATAAAAATACATAGACCATAGGGATCCTTCCTCAGGTCCTTCATTCGGTCCAGGATCTTCGTAGTCAGTCACCAACATGATATTCTCATCTGGGAACTCAAAATTCATGGACTGGTAGTCATCCACAGCCTGATTAGCCAAATGATCAGCCAATACACTACCCTTTATTACTTTTTGGGTTGTATATTGTATGTCGTACTCAGTTAACATCATTTGCCACCTTGTTATCCTTTCGGAGAGAGCGTGCTTCTCGAAAATATACTTGATCGGATCCATCTTCGATATCAACAAAGTAGTGTGAGTCAGCATATACTGTCTCAGTCAGCGAGCAGCCCATGCCAAAGCGTAGCAAGTTTTCTCGAGCAATGAGTATCGAGTCTCACAGTCAGTAAACTTTTTTCTAAGGTAATAAATGGCGTGCTCTTTTCGACCAGACTCCTCATGCTGCCCCAACACACACCCCATTGAATTGTCTAGCACTGACAAGTATAATATCAAAGGTCTTCCTTCAACTGGAGGCATCAGAATGGGTGGTTCTTGAAGGTATTCCTTGATTCTTTCGAAAACGTTCTGGCATTCGTCATTCCACTTTACCACTTGATCTTTCTTCAGCAGCTTGAAGATTGGCTAACAAGTAGCAGTCAGATGTGAAATGAACCTGGCGATGTAATTCAGACGTCCCAAGAAACCTCTGACCTCCTTCTCTGTACGGGGAACCGGCATCTCTTGTATGGCCTTTACCTTTGCAGGGTCTACCTGAATACCTTTATCACTGACAATAAAACCCATAAGCTTACCAGATCTTACCCCGAAGGTACACTTGTTCGGATTCAACCTCATCTTATATGTCTTCAACCTGTCAAATAATTTCTGGAGATGATCAAGGTGCTCTTCCTCAGCCTAAGACCTGGTTATCATGTCATCAACATACACTTTGATCTCATGGTGAATCATAACGTGAAACAAAGCGACCATGGCGCGCTGATAGGTTGCCCCAGCATTCTTCAGCCCAAAAGGCATCACTTTGCAGCAGAAGGTGCCCCACTGTGTGACGAAGGTTGTCTTCTCCATGTCCTCAGGAGCCATCTTGATCTGATTGTAGCCAGAGAAACCATCCAAGAAGGAGAAGATTTTATGTTACGCGGTGTTGTTGACCAGAACATCAATGTGAGGAAGTGGGAAGTCATCCTTGGGGCTTTCCCTGTTCAGTTCTCTGTAATCAACACACATCCGTACCTTACCGTCTTTCTTAGGTACCGGAACAACGTTAGAAACCCACTATGGATACGAAGTGACATCTAAGAATCCCACGTCGAACTGTTTCATAACCTCTGCCTTGATTTTCTCTGACATTTTAGGGCGCATACAACGGACCTTCTGTTTAACCGGAGGACAGTCTTCTTTAGTCGGTAGGAGATGTACCATAATATCAGTGTCCAAACCAGGCATATCTTTATAGGACCAGACGAAGATCTCGACATAGTCGTGCAACATCTGTATCAACCTCTGTTTGACGCTAAGCTCCGGATTTGCACCTATTTTAACCTCTTTTTTGTCTTCCTCAGTACCCAAATTCACTGTCTCAACCGTCTCTTCATGGGACTGTATGACCCTCTCTTCCTGTTGTAATAGTCTAGCAAGTTCTCTAGGCACCTCACAATCATCCTCACCTTCGTCCTCGACTTGGTTGATCGTATTTTTGAAGTCATAAGTAACAATAGCAGAGCTGTTATCAATTGGATCCAAAGTGGATATGGATCTGCATTATGATACGTGAGCGTGTGTAAGAGAATAGTTGTTTTAACAAAGTGAAAATAGAAAAGAAAAACAGAGAGCGCAAAATTTGTATGCAAGAAACGTCCAATGCTTTATTAATGATATATGAAATGACAAATAATAACCCTCACAAGCAAAGCCAATGTGCCTCGGGCAAGGCACATGGCCGTAAAGTTTCACATTATTTATTACAAATATTAAAACAAATAAGCCAATTACTGTAGAATAAAAGAAACAGGTATGAAGTCCCTAGTCGTCCAATTACTTGGTCCACCGTTGGTAGTTGAGTAGATCCAACTGTCAATGTCTGATTCCTCTTCATTGTCTTCAATGGCGTTAATCTCACGATTGCTGATGCGTAGGGGAGGTCCTCCAGCCTGAGCGCGTCTAAAAGCCCTTTGAGCCCCTGTAGTAAAGCCCAAACCAAATTTGTTAGTTTTCTGAGTGAAATCAGGGATCCGACCCCAATTGGCACACCCACCTTCTTCAACCACGGCCCTGGCGTCCTTGAGAGAAGCCATCTTCAAAGGAGGTTGGTTGCTAGCAGTTTTAGTTGATGTCAAGATCTGAGGGACCTCTTCAAAGTTCTGACAAGGAGTTTCGATGAATTCCTCGTCCATCTCTACGTAGCGGAAGGAGTTGAGGTGACTCACCATATATTCTTCTTCACCCTGCATTGTGAAAATCTTTCCTTTCACCGGATACTTCAGCATTTGGTGGAGTGTGGAGGAGACTGCCCCAGCCTCGTGGATCCAAGGGCGACCCAGCAAACAAGAATACGACGGCCTGATATCCATCACATAGAAAGTGGACCCAAAAGTATGAGAACCCACTTTGACAGGGATGTCCACCTCCCCATGCAACATTCTCTTCGATCCGTTAAAAGCCCTTACCACAATGTTACTAGGCTTTAGAGTTAGACCCTCATAATCCAATCGGTCTAACGCATTCTTCGGTAGAACATTCAGTGAAGACCCAGTATCTACCAGCACATGAGCCATAGTGGTGCCCCTATATTCAATCGAGACATGTAGAGCATCATTATGCTTCCTTCCCTTCGGGGTCAAATCTGCATCTGAAAAACCTAGCCCATTATCAGTAGTCAGGCTGGCCACACAATCTTTGAATTGATCAGCTGAAGTTTCCTGCGGCACATGCGCAGTCTTGAGAAATGTAATCAAAGCCTTCGCATTGGCTTTAGAACACAGCAGCAGGGATGACATGGATATCTTCGATGGGGTCTACCCCAGCTGCTCGACCACATTGTAGTCGCTCTTCTTAATGATTTTCAGTATTTCCTCCATTTCTTACTTAGAAGCTTCCACAATAATTTTCTTAGGTGCCTCCGTATGGGCAGGCTTACCTACAACTTCTTTTCCGTGGGTATTAGATGATTCATTGACTGGAGTAAGAACGAGAATAGTAGTTGATGTACTAGCAGGAACAGTAGATGTAATGACAATGGGCTTGCTGACAATCTTAGGGGAAATCTCGGGAGAGAAGACCCTTCCACTTCGGGTGATTTTGCTGGTTCTGATGATATTATGAATATCGGGATCAGCCTCTTCATCTTTTAGATCTTGTTTGATGCCATGATAGTACACATCGGCACCATAATGCCATGGGACAGCTTTGTCCAAGACATACGGGACAGGACCAGGAACAGTGATTATCAGCGGAGCAATTCTTGGAGAAGATGTAATCCTAACAAGTCTTCTCGAGGAAACCTTGGAAGGATTGGCGGAAATGGTTATAATGGCAACGTCTTCAACTGGAAAAACAGGAACCATAGTTTTCTCAAACATAATTTCTTTGCTATCTATCAGGCGTTGGACACCTAATTTCAGCAAACGGCAACCAGTAGGTAGAAGCGAGCACATGTGGTAACCTTCACCACAACCCGAAAATAAACCGGCCAACAACAGATTCTTCTTGACAATCATTAGAGGAGTAGAAACTTCATCAACAAAGGTAACAAACAAATCAGTATCAATAGCATGAACCCCACGTCTGTGTTTAGGCATGGGAGCAGTTATGATATTTGGATTTTCCGGAGCATCAAAATTTATCTCCTTGGCTTCAATCAAGTCTTGTATTTTATTTCTCAGAGCCCATCAGTCATTTGTATCGTGACCAGGACTCTCAGAATGATAGGCACACCGAGCATTCGGATTATATCGGGGAGATATAGTATTTGGATTCTTGGGAGCCTTTCTTTAGGTTGCCAAGTTGGATTTCAGTAGTTGAGGTAGAACTTTAGCCAATTTCATGTTGATGCGGGTAAACTGCCATTGCGGTCTCTCCACCCTTTGTTAATTGTTGCATTGTGGAGCAACTGCAGGTCTAAGTATCATTACGACACTTACTGTCTGACGTTGTTCAACCCTGTTCTGGCCCCTCAGGCTGTAGATGGCACTGGCTTCCTTCTTACCAGCAAAAGGCTTCTTTACTGAGCTTGAAGAGACATCCTTCTCTATTTTTCCGCTTCGAATCCCAGCTTCTACTCTTTCCCCAGTTAGGATCAGCTCAGTGAAACCAGTTGATGAGCTGCCGATCAGATGATTGAAAATGGACCAAATAGCATCTCCAGAAACATATCAACCAACTCCCTATCAGACAATGGGGGTTGAACTCTCCCATCCAAGTCTCTCCATTTTTATGCATAATCTTTAAAACCTTCACCTGCACCCATGGACATACTCTAGTGTTGAGTAAGAGTGGGAGCAAGGTCGGTATTATACTGATACTGCTTGTAGAAAGCAGCAGCCAGATCTTCCCAGTTTCAGACATTGGCTCCCTTCAGCTGGTAGAACCATTCAAGCTGAGTCCCTGATAGACTATCTTGAAAGAAATGCACCCACATATTTCTATCAGCTGAGTGGGGTTGAATCTTCCTGACATAAGAGCGGAGATGGAGCTTTGGGCAGGACACCCCATCATACTTGGTAAAAATTGGAGCTTTGAACTTCTGCGGGATGACCACTCCCGACATCAATCCCAATTCTTCGAAATCCAGTCCAGGTATCCTCTGAACTTCCATGGCACTCAGACGATCTTTCAACTGTTTGTATCTATCCCCAGTAGGAGGATATTGTTCATCATTGTAATCAATATCATTGTTAGACACTACAGGACTGGGGTCCTTCTCTCCTTCTTGGTTCTCCCCTTCCTTAGATGAAGAGGTCAAGTCGACCTGTCGCTTCAACCGCTCTCCAAACCTTCGGTCCATGTTCAGAATACTAGTAGCCTTCTTCTTTTTATTCTTCTCTTTCAGAACGAGGGCTTTCAGATCCTCCTACCCTTTTGCCAGACTGATAAACATTTGTTGGAACTGGGCGTTCTGTGCTTGCAGGTCTTTAATGCTTTGTTCGGAAGACATTTATGCTGAAATAAACAGCGAAGGAGATGAGAAACCTGTAATGATGTGTATGATAATGGTATGCGCATGCAATGATTTCAAAGACCTTGGGAAATTTAAATTTGCGAACCAAAAATAAACAAAAACTTTATTAGCTTAAATTGAAGTTCAAATGCCTTTAAGGCATTACAATTAAAAATAAATCTAAAACTAGAAAGAAAAATCAAAAGTCCCATGGAAGCTTCCTCATTGCGCCGAGATAATCATTCAGTCCTTTTTCCTCATGCAACTTCTTTGTGAGCTCTAAGACCTTCCTCTCATGAGAATGGAACCGATCCCTGTAAGTATCCCACTCTTTCATCAACTGAATCCAAGACCTCTATAATTCCCCAAGATCAGTGGGCATGTAAGGATAAAGAACCGTGTAGGAAATGCCTTCTTCAGTAGTGGGTTCCACAATCACTGGCAAAACAGCCACGTAGGGCATCATAAGCTGCTGAGCACGAGCTCGTACCCATTATAGATAAGGTTCCATTGGAATGAAAGTCTTTGGCCCAAAAGCCCTGACGCTCGATCTGTTTACCATGCCCCAAGCTCGTATGAACCTCCGACGATACTCTTGAATATCATCCTCATAGCTGAATATAATGCCCTTGATAAGTAACTCATGGGGACCATCCCTTCAAGCGTAACCAAATTGTCGCAGAGCTAAACAAGGATTGTAGGTTATACCCCCTCTGATACCAAGTAATGGGACATTAGGGTACTCCCTGCAGCAGTCAATGATAGCAATGTTTTCCATAGATCGAGAACACCAAAGAATATTCATATGAGCGAGTGACATTATCCTTTGTGACCAAACCAGACCTTCTTCAGTCTTCAGTATAGACTTAGGGAGGTGAGAAATAAACCACCTTGACAGCAATGGCATACAGCACACGAGAATCCCTCTTCTCCTCATGGTACGAGTATGGAGAGTGTGCAAAATATCTCAGAGTAAGGTAGGCACAGGGTTGCGAGAGAGAAAGATCTTGATAGCATTCACATCTACGAATGAGTCCGGATTAGGGAAGAGAACTAAACCATAGATAAGAAGAGCCAAGACCTCCTCAAAAGCCTGAAAATCCATATTATCCAAAAACAACTGGGCTTTGTCTATCAGAAACGTATCTAGAAAACCCTTGACTCCACTTCTAGTTTCCCAATTGGATACCACGTCAGACCGTTTCAGATGTAAAGCTGAGGCAATGACTTCTGGCTTAGGAACTTCTTCTAGACCTGTGAAGGGTACCTGTTCAAGAATAGGTATATCCAATAGCTGAGATAATTCTTCCAAGGTAGGCACCAACTGATCGTCTGGAAAGGTGAAGCAGTGGTGCTTGGGATCAAAGAACTGAAAGAGTACACTCATCATCTTTTCATCAAAGTTTGAAGTAACCAGGTTGAGAAGTTGACCATGTCTCTTGGTGAACGTAGAAGTTTTAGAAACCCTTGATGCTAGCTCTTTGAGTTGGGAAGGTATCTTCACAAAGCTGATTCAGATGTTATTTCTACGAACGGAAGCCATAATCTGCAAAACAGAACAAAGATAAATTCCCTTGGTCTTTGAAATGGTTAGTTCAATAAGCATGGATGCCATGTTATGATGCATGATATCATGATAAACCACAGGTATAGAAAACATAGATATAGCAAACACAGTCAAGTCACACCAAGTCCTTAGGTTTAAGGCTTGCATGAGGTTAAAGGTAGTACCCTCTTGAAGTTTTAGTTGGTTCAAACCTATCCTAAAAAAGTAATCGGGTTCTAGAGATTCTCAATATCACTGACCATCCTTTATCGAGCATTGTTTCAGCTCTCAATCTTTTCTTGCAGCCAAAATATCCTGAAAGTATGATCTCAATGAGTGTAGTATCGAGTATCAACGAGTTCTCAGCTCTACATCGAGGCCGTCTATCTCACTACTTTCTAATGGCCAAGTTGTTCAACTAAGGTTCTAAGGTATGTTGGTGCTTCACGGCACCACGCGGCGGCCCCGTACTCTCCTCGTTTCCCCATGAAGGATACCGGTACCAACCAAAGTGCCACACCAACACAGCCATCACTTAAACCATATTGGTTTATGTCGTACAGTCTCCACGATCTATTGTTGTTGAACTAATGAGTGCCCCCAGATCCGGGTGTAGGATCTATAGTAACTCCCAAACAAACCCTCAAAAAATAAAGCAATCAAGAGAAGCAATTTAATGACTTAGATCCTAAGGTATACACCACTTATATATCCCCAGCAGAGTCGTCAGTTCTGTGATACGGTGGCAGAACCGACTGTTAATACTGGTTTGCATTTTGTATTCGCAAATATGCGGTAAGCAAGAGTCGCCACCAACTTTTATTTCATCCAATCGTGGAAAAGGAAAAAGAACAGAAAAAACCTTTTTCGAGATATTTTGAGTACGGGGGGTAGATTATAAAAAGGGAAGGTGTTAGCACCCTTTCTATCCATGGTTTTCCATGGGATCTTAGGTACTTGCTCATCTTTTTAAAATTGCTTGTGTGTGTGCTTGCTTTGAAAATATTTTACTTCACGATAACCCTTGTATCAGTCCTCAAGGGTGTGATGAATTTGTTTTGAAAACTGTTTTGAAAACTGTTTGTGTGAAAAAAGTTTTATTTTGAGCAAGTACCTACTAGAATCTACCTACTCGAAAAAGATTATTTTTTGTTCTAGTTCCTTTAGACAGCGTTATCCCACTATTAAGGAGTAGGTAGCACCATCGTTGGAGTTGATAAGGGACGTTCAAAAGGGACGAGTACAATCACTAAAGCAATAGTTAGAAAATCTTAGTAGTAACCCTAGAGTCTTAAGATCATTTTCGAGGAAACATTTCTGAGGCAACATTTCTGAGGCAACATTCGAATGGGACAATTTGATCTCTTTAGACTGGAGGGCAACCACTAAAATATCATATGCTTAATGATTGTTTACCGAAGGCAACCGAAGTGAGGTAAACCCTAGGAGTGAACATGTGCGAGTGATTCGTTTCAGTTATTTTAATCTTTGCACATTAGGGTTTTCTAACTGTTTTAATTTTTCATGCATTCTTGCCATACAATCCTATTAATCATACATCTAGACAGTTAATAATTTGCTGAATAGTAAAAGTGGAAATAAACCTAACTATTACATGGCTTTGACAGTTACACAATTGCCTTGATGTGAAATAAAAAAATGAGGAATTTAAAATCCTAATTAAAATATTACAACCTTGAAACAATTACAATAATTTGAATTAAAAGATAATCAAGGCGCGCACGATGAATTACGTACGAGAATAAAGTCTGAGTCCTAAAAACTCTAATCAATTAAAGAGGAAATATTTTTTGTATTTTATTGTTGCGAAAAATATTTGAAATTTTAACCTAATTTGTCTAATTAATTTTAATTATAAAAAAAAAGAATTTGAATTAATCTAATTAAGCTAATTAATTAATTGCAATTAAATATTTTTATGAAAAAAACTAAAATCTAATTTTTTAGTAATTTTATGATTTTATGATTAAAAAAATGATTTTTGTTGTGAAAATAATTAAAAATAACATATAAAAAAAATTAAAAAAGAAGAAAAAGATTTGGGCCTGGAGTGATGAAGCAAACTGGGGGTGTATGTTGAACCTCTGAAACCCAGAAGGATGGCCCAGAGTCTGGCGCCTGATCCAACGAGACCATCTTCTGGGGACTCATGGTGGACCTGCGTATGCTGGCATTAGATCTGACTGGAGATGGATCCAGAGGATGACATCAGAGGGCGCGTGATGATCCTCAGAAGATGAGGTGTGCTGGATCTGGCTGGAGATGGATCCAGAGGATGAGATCAGAGGGTGCATGATGATCCTTAGAAGGTGAGATGTGCTGGATCTGGTGAAAATAATGGACAAAATGCCAAAAGCTCACGTATGGGATCGAACCCAGGACATGAACTTCATAATTCCTTCCTCTGACCAACTGCGCTGGATGTCTCAATTGTTAATATAATAACGAACATATAATATATTGGAAAACAAGATAGTGGCCAAAAAACGCGCGCCAAATTCAAATGGACCAACCACGCTGTGACACACATCGTTTTCTTCCTGCAACCGTCGTCTTAGGCATGAAGCTTTTACCTAGAGTTCATGGTTGTAACTAAAACCATGCGTATTTCAAAAATCTACCACAAGCAACATAAATATAATTTAAAGCCACAAATCTACTCGTCTTGACCTCAGGAGTGTGATGGTACTCCTTTCTTGGCCCAATTTTCCCTGTACTGAAAAGCCCCAAAGTGGACCTTAAAACCCTAACAATGGAAATCGCTTGTACCTGCACTTAAACTCCAATCAAATGATCTAGAAATGTGGCAAACATGATGATAAATGCAAATATATGCTTTGAACATGTTTATGATGAGTAAATTATTAGATTCAAGTTTAAGATTTTATGCAAACCGTGACGGTTGTGGGATGAGATTCTGGACGTTTGGAAGCCTGCAAATGAATGGAGTAGCTCCAGAAAGTGTCTAGGAGTGGATTGCTGGCCTCAAATCCCCTTGAGAGTGGCTCTAAGATGGAATTCGATTTCACACTTTTTGTTCAAATTTTCAGTTTTGTTCTGGCAGCTTGCACGTCCAAAAAACCTTATGCCATGCTTTGTTCTTGTCCATTATATATCTAGGAATGAATTAGGGTTACAAATTTGGACTGAATCTTTGCAATTATAAGAGATTTGATTTGATTTTCAAGCTTATGTAAACTTGCTATTTTGAGCCAATTCTTCTCTTTCTTATACCAATTATGCTTGATCCGTTTTGGCCTTGATAATTCAGCATATTTTGATTAACAACCTGTCCAAATACCAAATCAAATCATATCTTTGCTATTATTCATCAATTATTTGATTTAATTCACTTTTTAATTAATAAAAAATCAAAATAAATTTGAAAAATGAAGAAAATAATGTGTGGGTGAATGTTTGAGTCGTGTACCGCATTATAAGTGAGGTGCAAGCATAAAAAGTTAGGCCTATTTAGCAAAAAATGCATTTTTGAGCACATTTGACTTTTGGCAATTTTGCAAAAAAGGTCAACTTTGACAAGGCATATCTCCTCCAATTTTAACCCTAGATAGGTGTTATTGGACTTTTTAGAAACTTGGAATTTCCCCTAAGCAACCCTTTTGGTATCATCTCAATTGAGTCTTCCATGTTCATGTATGAAGCTTTGACCCAAAAGGAGTTTTTGTTGACTTTTCAAAAGGACCTATAATGTCAAAATTCATATCTTTTATGAGTTCATATTTTGAACTTGTGGGATGAATATGAATTTTAGGGAATTGCATCCTCTTCAAAATGAGCTTTGGATGTAAAATTTCTGATAAAGTATGAAGAAGTTATGCTTGGTCAAAGTTGGGTTGACTTTCCCTACAAAACCCTTATTTAGCAACTTTTGGGTTTTGATGAATTTGGAGCATTCCTTGGGGAATCTTGATCAACCCTTTATCAAATGATGGATTACACTTCAAAATGATGATGTTGACCAAAAATCTTGAAGTTTGACTGTATGTGGGCCATAGTTGACTTTTGACCTAATATAGTCGATTCTCAAGCATCTGAGCAGTTGGCTGAGCAAACTTCTTATGCAAGGCTTGAAAATTGGAATGGATGATCTTGGGAACATATTAAGACCATGGAGAGCATAGGAGACCTTTGTGGTCCTCTCATCTTGATGAAAATAGAAACCCTAACTTGGGGTTTATTGCCTTAGGAGAGAGTTTGTATGGTCAACTCTTGGACTTCCTTGAGCAACTTGGGAACCTCAATTGACATGTATTGAGTAAAATGAGAGAGAAACTTTTGGGGTACAACAACAATATCAAAGGGCCATCCACAAAATCCATGTAGATACTTTCTCCAGCAGATACCTTCTCCAGCAGGTACAGAGGGAGAGACATCTTACTACAAGGTCACTGCCGTATTCACAGTATACAGCCTAATGATATCAGGTGTTCTCATATCTCCGAAGGAGCAAGAATCTACAAATTACTGCTCCAACATTTAAAAATTCCCTAGTGAAGTCACCAAGCTTCTCAAGATTCCCCAGCAGGATTTCACAAAATCCCCAAACAGTGTACAGAGTTTTCCTTCCCCAACAGAGTTTATTTCTCTAACAACGGAAATCTATCTCCCAACCTTCAACTTCAACAAAATCTAAAGACCTACATTCTTCATCCCCAGCTACAATCAGGGATTTATTTTTCCTAATTCAACAAAATTGCAATAGAACAGTTGATACGTTCATACATTGCCTTCATGCATCATTTTACAAACATCATAGCATATGCAACACAAATGCATATATCAAAATCTCATTTATTTTGAGAGAAGCATGCAATTCATACATCATGACATTGCATGAAACTGACTTTACCTTTTCAGATTCAATTCTCAAACAGACGAATACTATCAACTTATGCACAACAGGTCAAAGATTAATGCCCGAAACCAGATGGGGAAACTATCTACACGACCAAGTGGTTTGAACTCCTGGAGCAAGACAGGTTTACTAACAAATACAGCAGGCCACAAATTAATGCCTAAAACCAGACGGGGAAGCTATCTATATGACAAACATTGCCAAGTTCCAGATTAATACCTATAACAAGACAGGACAACTATCTGTGGACGACCGATTGTAGATTAATACCTGAAACAAGCTAAGAAACTATCTAAATGAGCAGATTGAAGATTAATACCTGTAACAAGCCAGGAAAACTATCTTTCTTCCTAAGGTCAGAGATTAATACCTGAAACTAGACAGGACAACTATCTCAACAACCGACAATTATCAAGTCCCAGATTAATACCTGAAATAAGACAGGACAACTATATGTGGACAACCGATTGTAGATTAATACCTGAAACAAGCCAGGAAAACTATCTACATGAGCATATTGAAGTTTAATACCTGTAACAAGCCAGGAAAACTATCTTTCTTTCTAAGGTTAGAGATTAATACCTGAAACCAAACAGGACAACTATATCAACGACCGACAATTTTCAAGTCCCAGGTTAATACCTAAAATAAGACATGACAACTATCTGTGGGCGACTGATTGTAGATTAATACCTGAAACCAGACAGGAAAACTATCTACACAAGCAGATTAAAGATTAACACCCGAAACAAGATGGGAAAACTATCTTTATTTCTTAGGTCAGAGATTAATACCTGAAACCAGACAGGATAACTATCTCAAAGACCGATAAAAGCAAGTTCCAAATTAATACTTGAAACCAGACATGACAACTATCTGTGAACAGTTGATTGTAGATTAACACCTGAAACCGGACATGAAAACTATCTACATGACTAGATGAAGAAATCTTACACGGGTTCCTTCTCATCATCCAGATGCATTCTAACATGGACTCATCCTGAAGCAATCTTACACGGGTTCCTTCTCATCATCCAGATGCAGTCTAACATAGACTCATCCTGAAGCAGCCCCACATAGGCTCCTTCTCATATATCTCCGGATGCAGACTAACATAGACTCATCCTAAAACAGCCCTACACAGGCTCTTTTTATTACATTTTCAGATAATAGTTAATTCCATTATCCCCAGCAAGTCACTGTGAAGCATGGATTTCAATCAGAAAGCAACAAACTCTCATATCTCCAGTACAGAGATAACTCTTCAGTAGAGCCACAGACAACTGAAGTTCCTAGGTTCTATTCCCCACAGAGTTTTCCTCAAGCAGAAGAACAACAGAAATCAACTTTCCTCAGTAGACTCCTCCTCAGACAGCAGGAATAGGAATCCCCCACAAAGAGACCTTGTTGCACCCCAAAATTTGTTCTCCTCCTAATTTCTTTTATCTGGATTAGGTTGTTGCATTCACAGTGGTTAAGGCGTTCGTATCCAATAAAGGCTTGTTTCTTATTTAGGTAGTGAGCAGTGGAATTAGGGTTGAGATCTGGGTCATTGAGAATTTCTTTCTTCTTCAAGCTACGAGGCTATCAGGGTTTATTTTTTATATGTGATCAAAGCCATGTTTTCAACAATTATGCTCCAATCGAGTTTTTCTTCAAAGATTAGCCTTACGTTTTCAAGTGGGCATGTTTGTGACTTGAATTACAAAAGCTGAAGATAATAAAAAATATGATGTGAGTAAGCGTTAAGTGAGTAAGAATAAAACGAATAAAGGCTTTGATTTTAGGCAAAAGCAATATGAAAAATTCATTGTTTGGACTAAGTTCATGCATGAGTATTCTTCATTGGATTAGACCCTATGTCATATCATAAATTCAAGACTTATTCATGGAATATGCAAGTTGGTTGGAATTCATTCATTTAGTATTGAAATGAAACGTTCAGAGGGTAACAAAATTGAATGAAGAAATTTAAGCATTGGTTCGTTTGCAACAGTTGACTTTCTTGGAAAAGAAATTATAAAATTCAAGGAATTCACCATAATTAAGGTTTTAAGTCTACCACCATTCAAAGTTCCTCCTAGCATTTATGTTCGTTCAAAAAACCATCTCATTTTTGTTCATCCAAATAAACTTAAATGGTCATTCAAATGTATTGTTCGTTACAAAGCTATATTATATTACAACCATGCTGTTAATTCAAAACTACAAGCATATCCCCGAGTTCAAATTCCTAAGGCTATTTTCCTTTTGCCTCCAAGATAGAAACTGAAAGGAAGGAGCTGAATGGTGACTGTGAGGTAGGAGTTATTGATATCATGGACAATGTTCCTAGTGCTTCTGTAGCTGCTTCCTAACAAGCTCTAAGTCGACCCTCTTGGATCAGACGCTTGTTTCTTCTACTTCCCTTAATCGGTCTTCAGTAAAGAATAGAGATCCTAGGCTTCATTTCATTAATTGTGATACTTCAGATCTTAACCAACCAGAACTCGCACAAGTATCATCAGAACCATGTTACACCATGTTTTCCAGTCCTAATACATCACCAAGCCTACATATAATAAAAAGGATCAATTCATACATAATCAACTCGCCAGTGCAGGAAAATGAACGAAGAATACAAGGAACGACTCAGAGTCAATAAGTCACAGCAGCCTCATATAACAATAATGAAAAAGTGAGAAGAAAAAACCAAAGAATACGTTCAGCAGAAATACAGAAAATTCCCTAACGGAATCAAACTGCCCTACTGCCCATTCAATTAACTGCATGATGCCATGTTGCTTCCAAAATAAAAAATGATACTGGTTATAGCCTACATCCATTATTCAAGAATCCAACCCTGCACATATTCGCAGCAGAAAAATTAAAGGGAGCAAATTGCAGTTAGAAACCCAGTTCAGCCTTACCCTAACTGCTTTTAACCAAAAATAACCATTAATTTAGTGTTGTACCCCAAAATTTGCCCTCCCATATTTCTCAAAACATTGCAAGAATAATCCCCAAATGGCTCAAGATTGCTCAAGAGTTGGACAGTCAAATCATCTCCTAAGGCAGTCAACCTCAAATTAGGGTTTTGTGTTGCATCAAGGTCCTTACATCCAAATGACCCAAAGTGCTCCCCAATGTCCTAATATGTTCTCAAGTTCATCCATGTCATATTTCAAGCCTTGCAGAGGAAGTTTGCCCAGTCAATTGCTCAAAGGGTCCAAAAATCGACTATGCTAGGGCAAAAGTCAACTGTGACCTAAATACAGTCAAACTTCAAGATTTTTTGTCAACTTTCTCATTTTGAATGATATTTCATCATTTTATCAAGGTTTGATCATGATTCATCAAGGATTGCTCAAAATTCATCAAGACTCAAAAGTTACTAAATTAGGGTTTTGCAGGAAAAGTCAACTCAACTTTGACCAAGCATATCTTTCTCATACTTTTTGAGAAATGACCCATCCAAAGCTCATTATTAAGAGGATGCAATTTCCTACAATCCATATTCATACCCCAATATCAAGAAATGCACTCACAAGAAGTTACAAATTTGGACATTATAGGTCATTTTTGAAAGTAAACAAAAACACCTTTTTTGCCAAAGCTTATAACTTGAGCATGGTATATCAAAATGCGATGAGACTAAAAGGTTTGGATAGAGGACATCTCAAGGTTTCTAAAAAGTCCAAGAACACTTCCAAAAGTTCAAAATTGAAGAAGTTATGCATTGTTGAAGTTGGGCACTTTTGCAGAATTGCCAAAGGTCAACTATCCCCAAAACATCAAATTTTGTCAAATGGGCCCATTCTTTTCGACTTGATTTGGTCTTGTCACACTAAACACGTGTCCTAGCTTCAGCCTTGTGTCCATTTATTAATTTTTCTATTTAATTTGATTTTTATTGAATTAATTCATTTTAAATCAATTCAAATCCAAATAAAATCTAAATATTGATAACTTAGGATCTTTTTGATTGATATATGTCTTAATTGTCATCATGGACATGATCAAATCCGTATCAAGCCATATCATGAACAAAATATTGGATTTCTGACCAAATTGGAAGCTTTTTAATGGTGAATCAAATCACATCTCCAAACATCAATGCATAAGGATTCAGCCCAAAAAACTTGACCTAATTCACTCCATGTTACATATACAAGCTAGAGGCACACGAATCAGGGGCTAGAGGCTGCTAAATCACAAGAACCAAACTTGAGAAAATTGCAAAAAAAGCTTGAAAATGAAATCCGTCTTAGAGGTGCTTTCAACACAAAATCTCAACACTATTCTCTTGCTGGATATCCACTGAGTGAGAAGCAATCAAAATCAGGCCATCACACCTTCCCAATCGCGCTGTAAGTCCCTCTGAAAACCGCTTGGCATTTGAAATCGCATATCATTATTCTTGCACTTTTTTGGAAAAATCTTTACACAATCATGCTTATCGTTCCATTTAGAAGCTTTTTGCATTATTTGGTTGTGTTTTTATAGCCTGTAACCCCCTAGCCGATTCTAGGGTTCTTAGTTCTTGTTCTTGGGCATTTTAATTGCATGCAAAATTGATGCTAATAATGGACATGGACGTAATCAGTAGAAGAAGACGAGCACAACCATATGCTTGGACTTGATTTTCGTGGCCTGGAACTAGTTTTAGGATGAACCTATGGATTTAGCTGCGGATGTAAATCCGCAGGTAAATAACTAGGCTCAAACGAGGAAGACGATGACGCGTCTCCCCCTGATTGGATGTTTCAAACTGCGCACGTTTTTATATTTTAATTTTGGCATATGATTTCATTTCCAATATTATTATTGTTGTCTAATACACTAACAATAAAAGCATAGTGGCGCAGTGGCCAGGCGAACGTTCAAAATCCAATGGGACCTAGGTTCGAGTCCCAGGTCCCCCAAATGCCTATTATTATTTTTTCACATGTGATCCAGTGAAAAGCCAACTGTGTGGTCCATCATACTCCTTCAAATCTCCAAACGCCAGATGGCCCCATGCCAGATCTGGTGGCCAAGATTGAACGTGCATCATATGCCCAAGTCAACGCGTGTGCATGGAATTCCAGAAGGTCAATACAGGCCAACGTTAATGGGCCTTGAATTTGGTGATTTCACCTCCAATTTGGGCTTGAACCCCCCTGGGTTATTTCTATTTCTTTCTTTTTAATCTATTTATTTAATTGTTTTGTTTTATTATTTATTATTTAATTAACCATTAAACTTTTTCTCATAAAATCAAAAATCAAAAAATATATTTTATTTATTAAAATTAAATTCAGCACTTTATTTTTGTAAATAAATTAATTTAATTAACTTAGTTTTAATTAGGTATAATTTCAATATTTTTGCAATAATTAAAATTAATTTAGATAATTAGGGTTTTTACTAACATTGATTAATTTATTTTATTTCTTTAAATATCCAAAAATCCAAAAATATCTTTTTCTTAATTAATTTATTTATTTATTTAATTAACTTAGTTTATTTCCTTTTAATTCTAAAAAAACATAACAAAAAAATCTTTTCTTTCAAAAAGGGTCAAAACCCTAAAAAATGCGCCCGATTTAATTTTCCCGCAGGCGATCCATTTATGATATTGATGTCATTATTTCTCGGAATGTAATAGTTTTAATAGGACTTTAACTTATTTTATCGCTTTATTTTACTTTCCGCATTTTAATTTCAAGGGTTGTTTTTGGCGATGTAAATACCTGACGCCTTGTAATAGTTAGATTTAATTTCTGCAATTTAATTTCCGCAAACTTATAAACTGTTAGATGTTTGGTAACAGGGAATGCATGGAAAGATCGAATGTATGAACTTAAAATCAACATAGATAACCATTGACATGTACAAAGATAAAATAAATTGAAAACAACACACTCGCACATGCGCACTCTTAGGGTACATCTCACTCGGTTGCCTTCGAACGTGGTCATTGAGTATAGGAAGTTTTAGAGGTTACCCTCTTGTCCAAAGATCATAGTTGCCTCGAAACGGTTGCCTCGGAAAAATGATCTAAGACATTAGGGTTACCGCTAAGGCGTCCTAACATTGCTTTAGTGACCACATGTCCTTTAATCGAATTGACCCTTAAACTCCAACGACGAGGCTACCTACTCATTCATAGTGGGATAGCCCTGTCTAAAGGACATTAGCACAGTTTGATTCCTTTTTCGAGTAGGTAGATGGTTCTTAAGTACTTGCTCTTTTTCAAACAAAACGAAACTTTTCGCACTTACACTCCTTTCAAAACAAAACTTCTTTCAAACCCACAAACATAAAGAAAAGCAAATTTTGAAAACACTTTGAGCAAGTACCTAAGATCCCGTGGATAACCACAGATAGAAAGGGTGCTAACACCTTCCCTTTCTATAATCTACCTCCCGAACCCGAGAAATATCTCAAGAAAGGAATTTTTCTGTGCTTTTTTCCTTTCCTTGTTGGATAAAATAAAATTCGATGGCGACTCTTGCTTACCGCGACATTTTGTGAAAACAAACGCAAAACACAAACCAGCACACCAAAAAACAGTCAGTTCTCTCCCACCGTATCACAGAACTGGCGACTTTGCTGGGGATATCCATAAGTGGGGTGTACCTTAGGATTAGATCATTGTGTTTTCAATTGTATGATTTGTATGCTTTATATTTGTGGGCTTGTATCGGAGTTACTATAGATCTTAACCCGGATCTGGGAGATACCCTTTAGGTAAGTAGCAATAAACTGTGAGGGAACTGTACGGTGTAGACCGATACGGTTGAAGCAGTAGCTACGTTGGTGTGGCACTTTAGATTGTACCGATATCCCTTGTGTTGGAACGAGGAGAATATGGGTCATCTAAGGGGTCATTAAGCACCAACTGGCCTTAGAACCTTTAAATTGACCAACTTGGCCATAGAACAGTAGCAGTATGCTACACTCATTGAGACTAAACTCTCGCGATGATTCCGGCCGCAAGAAAAGGTTACTAAACTGGAATTATGACCGATTGAGGGTAGTCAATGATATTAAGATCCTCTAGAACCCGGTTACTATTTGTAGGACAGGTTTAAACTAACTGAACTGAAAGAGGGTAGTAACTAAGCTCCTTGCTAGCCTGAAATATAAGGGCTCTCTGTGTGACTTGTGTGCCTTTACCATGTTTGCTATTTGTGGATACTTGTGATGTGCCTACTATCATGACATCATGACATCATAACATTGCATACATCTTGCATTGGACTAACCTATTTCAAAGACAGAAGGGATTCATCTTTGTTTTGTTTTGTAGGTCATCATGATGCCCATGCATAGGAATACCATCCGGATCAACTTTGTCCAGGTTTCTACCTTGCTTAAAGATCTGATTGCAAAAATGCCTGATACTACTTCCTTCCTTAGAAGACATGGTTATCTTCTCAGTTTGGTCACCTCCAAATTGGACGAGCAGATGATGAGTGTTTTGGTCCAATTCTATGATCCGATGTACCATTGTTTTACTTTCCAGGACTACCAGCTGGTTCCTATCTTAGAATAATTCTATGATTTGCTCGATATCTCTATTCTGGAGCAGACCTCGTTTACTGGTTGGAAGAAGATTCTTAAGCCCGAAGAGATTGCTGCAGCCCTTCATATGACCAAAGAGGAAGTAATGGCTAATTGGGAGACTAGGAGTGGAGCAAAGGGCTTTCTGAATAAGTTCTTGGTTGGTAAGGCTAATTATTTATGGGATAGTCTAGACTTTAAGGCGTTCGAGGATATTCTGGCTCTTCTAATATACGGCTTGGTATTGTTTCCGAACTCTGACACTTTTGTTGATGTGAATGCGGTGAAAATCTTCATCTCTCGTAATCCTATACCCACTCTCTTGGGTGACATCCTTCATCAGCTCTATGCTCGTACTGCCCGAAAGCGGGGAACCTTGATGTGATGTGCTCCATTATTGGCAAGGTGTTTTATTTCGCACCTTCCCAAATCAGTGCTGAAGAACAAAGAAGGCATGGGCTGGGCCTATAGGGTTATGTCTCTCTCGCATAATGACATCATTTGGACCCTTAAGGGCATGGACGAGGAGGCTATCATTGATCGCTGTGGGGAGTACCCTAATGTTCCACTGATAGGAACCTGTGGAGTAATTTCTTACAACCCATGCTTAGCTCTACATCAGTTCGGGAGAGCCAGAAGAGAAGGACCTCATGAGCTGTCAATGCCTAGTATCATCTTTGATTTTCAAGGGGATAGCGACGAGCAACGCCGCAGATTCATAAGGGCTTGGGATAGAGTTCACATATCTGATCCATCCTCCATCCTTACATGCCCACTGACATTGGGGCACTGAAGAGATCTTAGATGCAATTGAGGGAAGAACGGGATTCCTACCGAGAAAAGTTCAACGAGCAAGAGCAGAAGATCTAGAAGTTGACTAGGCAGCTGGAGAACGAGTGGATTCTCAATGATTATGTCCGCACCGACAAGAAGAGACCATGGGAACACTGATTGTCCTTTGATTATTTCCATTTTAGTTGTTATTTACTTTTCAGTATTTCCTTTCATGTAACGCCTTAATGGCATCAGTTGAACAATTTGAATTACAAAGTTTATCTAATAAAGTGTGTTTCCTTTCTGGTTTACAAATTTGAATCACTCGATTGTCTTTGAAATCATAATCATACGCATTTCATCCCATGCACTTCATAAACAGGTACCCATTACAGGGCTCTTATCTTCTTCGCTATTTATTTCAGCACTCATCATGTCTGCTGAACCTTCAACTGAGCAAGCAATCGAGGCCCTCCAGGCTCAGAATGCCCAATTCCAAGAGGTGTTCATGAATCTAGCTAAGGGTCAGCAAGATCTGAAGACCCTGATTCTGAAAGAGAAGAAGAAGAAGAAGAAGAGGACAATCCTGTTTAATAAAGGGCACAGGTTTGGAAACAGGCTTCAGGATGAAGTTGATCTGACCACCTAATCTGGAGGGAAAGATAGCCAGGAAGAAAGGAGGGCCTCTAGCCCTGTGGTCTCCGACAACGAGACGGACTTCAACGAAGAACAGTATCCTCCGGTCGAGGATATGTACAAACAACTAGAAGACCGGTTGAGTGCTATAGAAGTTCAGAAGGTGCCTGGTCTGGACTTCGGTGATCTAGGTCTATCATTCGGGGTAGTGATTCCCCATAAATTCAAGGCACCAACCTTTGCTAAGTATGACGGAGTTTCTTGTCCGAAGCTGCACCTTCCGTCATATGTGAGGAAGATTCAGCCGTACACCGCTGATAAGAACCTATGGATCCATTTCTTTCAAGACAGTCTCTCAGGGACTCAGCTTGAGTGGTTCTACCAGTTGGACGGAGCCAGTATCCGCAGTTGGGAAGATTTGGCTACTGCTTTCTACAGGCAGTATCAATACAATTCCGACCTCGCTCCCACGCGTACCCAACTCTAGGGTATGTCAATAGGAACGGGTGAAGGTTTTAAAGATTATGCTCATAAGTGGAGGGACCTCGCCAGAAGAGTACAACCACCCTTGGCTGATCGGGAGCTTGTGAATATGTTTCTGGGGACCTTGTCTTGTCCATTTTTCAACCATCTGATTGGAAGCTCTTCGTCTAGGTTTACAGAGCTAATTTTGACCCGTGAAAGGATTGAGACTGGTATTAAGGCTGGGAAGATACAAAAGGGTGCTTCATCGAGCACTGAGAAGAAGCCCTTTAAGAAGGAGTCCAGTGCTGTCTACAGTTCGAGAAGCCAGAGTAGACCTGAACGCCGCCAAGCTATTAATGCGGTTGTAATTTCGAAACCTGTTGGTGCTCCTCAGCACATCAATCAACAAAAGGATGAGAGACCTCAAAGGAAATTCACCCATCTCAACATGACCTTATTTCAGATTCTGCCATAGTTGCTGAAGACCAATCTGGTGATTCCAAGGGAGGCCCCAAAGAATCCAAATACAACATCACTGAAGTATAACCCTAATGCCCGTTGTGCTTATCACTCTGATAGCCCGGGGCATAATACAGATGATTGTTGGACTTTGAATAATAATATACAAGACTTAATTGATGCGGAGGAGATTGAGTTCGAGGCGCCCGAAAGACCTAATGTTGTGACTTCTCCTATGCCCAAGCGTGGAGTGAATGCTATAGATGAATACTCGTTTGTGGTTTCTGTGAATGACATTGTTACCCCTTTGATGACTGTGAAGAAGAACCTTTTACTAGTCGGTTTATTTCCGGGCTGTGACGAAGGTTTCCGTATGTGTTCTGTCCTACCTACCGGTTGCCCGCTTTTGAAATCAGGTGTCCAACGCCTGATGGATAGTAAAGAGATTCTGTTTGAGAAGACTGTTGTTCCTCCAGTTCATACTGAAGAAGTTGCCATCATTACCATTTTCGACAATTCTTCCAAGGCTCCCTCGAGGAAGCCTGTTAGAATTACATCTGTTCCAAGAATCGCACTTGTGATCATCACTGTTACGGGGCCCATCCCCTATACCTCTGATAAAGTTGTCCCTTGGCACTATGGGGTTGATGTTTATTTTCATGGAGTTAAGAAAGAGTTGGATGTTGATACTGACATCAGCAATATTGTTGGACCTGCCAAAGTCACTCGCAGTAGAAGACTTTTCTCACCTGATATCTCTCCACCAACTGTCCGAAGACCCGTTGTTATTACACCTGCCAGTGTACCTGCTACTATTCCTATTCAAGTTCCTATTCTTACCCCTGTTGCCGAGTCATCTGACACTCGGGGCAAAGGGATCACCAGTGAGCCTTCCCAGACGGAGGCACCAAAGACAATTACTGTTGAAGCTTCTAAACAAGAGATGGAGGAGATTCTGAAAATTATCAAAAAGAGTGACTACAATGTAGTTGAACAGCTGGGGCAAACCCCCTTCCAAGATTTCTATGTTGTCACTGTTGCTGTGCTCAGAAGCCCATGCCAAGGCTCTGATTACCTTCTTGAAGACTGCCCACGTACCACAAGAGACGTCAGCTGATCAGTTTACAGATTGCATGGCCAATTTGACTGCTGATAATGGGTTGGGTTTCTCGGACACCGACTTGACTGCTAACAGGAAGAATCACAATGATGCCCTGCATGTCTCCATTGAATGCAGGGGCACTACTCTTGCACATGTATTAGTGGATACTGGTTCCTCATTGAATGTTTTACCAAAGAAAGCACTGGACCGGTTGGACTGTGAAGGGTTGGAGCTGAAACCAAGCAACATTGTCGTCAGGGCCTTTAATGGGTCTAAGAGAATGGTGCATGGAGAAGTTGATATTCCGATCAAGGTTGGTTCTCTGGTTTTCAACTCTACATTCTATGTGATGGACATTCAGCCATCTTATTCTTGTTTGTTGGGTCGTCCATGGATCCACAAAGTCGGGGCCGTAACCTCAACGCTCCACCAGAAGCTGAAGTACCCGGTCAAAGGGAAGATTGTGACAGTGCAAGGAGAGGAAGAGTACATGGTTAGCCACCTCAACTCTTTCCGATATGTAGAGATGGATGGGGAGTTCATTGAAACCCCATTTCAGCATTTTGAAGAAGTTCCCCAGACATTGGCGTGAACTGAGACTGTTGTTGAAGATTCTCCTATGAAGATGGCTTCCCTCAAGGATGCCCGGGCTGTTGTTGAGAAAGGTGGGTGTGCAAATTGGGGCCGACTCCCTGATTTTACACAGAAGACTAACAAGTTTGGTTTGGGTTTCACTGCAGAAGCTCAAAGGGCTGTTTGGAACGCACGGATCGGAAGACCTCCCGTGTTCATCAGCAACTCGGGAGTAAATGCCATTGAAGACAATGTTGAAGAGTCTGAGTTCGACAGCTGGATCTATCCTACGACCGACGGTGGACAATGCAACTGGACAACAAAGGACTTCATCCCTATTACTTTTTTTACCCAGTAATGAAACTTTTGTTTTTAATTTGTAACAGACAATGTTTTAAACTTTATGGCCTGGTGTCTTACCCGGGGCACCGTGGCTTCATTTGTGAGGGCTTTATGTGTGTCATTTTCATATATCATTAATAAAAGCATTGGACGTTCTTGCATTTCAAAATTTTGCGCTCCTTGTTTTTCTTTATTATATATTGCAAAACAGCTATTTTACACACACTCGCATATACAGGTCTACATCCACTCTGGATCTCACTGGTAACGACTCTGCTACTGCCAGTTATGACTTTGAAAATCCGATCAACTTAGCCGAAGACGAGGGTGAAGATGATTGCGAAATGCCTGGTGAACTTGCTAGACTGCTACTCCAGGAAGAGAGGGCTATTCAGCCACATGAAGAGCCGGTGGAAACAGTGAATTTGGGTACCGAGACAGACAAGAAGGAAGTTAAGATCGGTGCAAATATGGAGCTTAGTGTGAAGCAACGGTTGATTCAGATGCTGCATCACTACGTTGAGATCTTTGCCTGGTCTTATGAAGATATGCCTGGTTTGGATACTGATATTGTGGTTCATCGCTTACCTACCAAGGAAGATTGTCCTCCAGTGAAACAGAAAGTCCACCGAATGCGCCCAGAGATGTCTGAGAAAATCAAGGTTGAAGTTATGAAACAGTTTGATGCCGGATTTCTAGCAGTTACTTCTTACCCTTAGTGGGTGGCCAACGTGGTTCCTGTGCCGAAGAAGGATGGTAAGGTTCGAATTTGTGTTGACTATAGGGATCTGAACAGGGCAAGCCCCAAGGATGACTTCCCTCTACCTCATATTGATGTTCTGGTTGACAATACCGCTCAGCATAAAGTCTTCTCCTTCATGGATGGTTTCTCTGGTTATAATCAGATTAAGATGGCTCCCGAAGACATGGAGAAGACAACTTTTGTTACTCAATGGGGTACCTTTTGCTACAAGGTCATGCCTTTTGGATTGAAAAATGCTGGGGCAACGTATCAGCGTGCCATGGTTTCTTTGTTTCATGACATGATCCATCATGAGATTGAGGTATACGTCGACGACATGATTGCAAGGTCCCAAACTGAGGAGGAACACCTTGACCATCTGCAGAAGCTGTTTGACAGGTTGAAGTTGTACAAGCTGAGGTTAAACCCGAACAAGTGCACCTTCGGGGTGAGATCTGGTAAGCTACTGGGTTTCATCGTAAGCGACAAGGGTATTCAAGTGGACCCTACAAAGGTGAAAGCCATACAGGAGATGCCAGCTCCCAAGACAGAGAAAGAAGTTAGAGGCTTTCTGATACGACAGAACTACATTGCCCGATTCATCTCACACCTAACTGCGACTTGTGATCCAATCTTCAAGCTATTGAAGAAAGATCAAGTAGTACATTGGAACGATGAATGCCAGGCCGCTTTCGAAAGGATCAAAGAGTATCTCCAAGAGCCACCCATTTTAATTCCACCAGTTAAAGGGAGACCTTTGATCTTATACTTGACAGTACTCGATAACTCAATAGGGTGTGTGCTGGCTCAACATGACGAGTCTGGCCGAAAAGAGCATGCAACTTACTACCTTAGCAAAAAGTTTACCGACTGCGAGACCCGATACTCGCTGCTCGAGAAAACTTTCTGCGATTTGGCATGGGCTGCTCTCCGGCTGAGACAGTATATGTTGACTCACATTACTCTGTTGATTTCAAAAATGGATCCCATCAAGTATATCTTTGAAAATCCTGCTTTTTCCGGAAGAATAGCAAGATGGCAGATGATCTTGATTGAGTATGACATCCAGTACATGACCCAAAAGGCAATTAAGGGAAGTGTGTTGGTAGACCATTTTGCACATCAGGCAGTGGATGATTACTAGTCTATGAACTTTGAATTCCCTGACGAGAATATCATGTTGGTAACTGATTGTGAGACACCTGGACCGGATGAAGGACCTGAGGAAGGATCCCGATGGTCTATGTACTTTGATGGAGCTTCGAACGCTTTGGGTAATGGCATTCACGCCGTAATCATATATCCTAAAGGCTTTCATACTCCGTTCACCGCCCGACTATGTTTCAATTGCACCAACAATATGGCGGAGTATGAAGCATGCATCATAGGTCTTCGAGCAGCAATTTACCTAAGGATTAAGTTTCTGAGTGTCTTCGGAGATTCCGCTCTTGTGATCAGTCAGATCAAAGGTGAGTGGGATACTAAACACCCAAATCTTATTCCTTACAAGGAGTATGTATTGATGTTGCTTCCCCATTTCGAGGAGATAACCTTTGAACACTTCCCTAGAGAGGAGAATCAGTTGGCGGACGCGCTAGCTACGATGTCTTCTATGTTTAAAGTCAATTGGGACAATGAAGCTCCCCGAATTATCATTGAAAGATTGGACGAACCTGCGCATTGCTGTGACATTGAGACTGAAGAGGTAACAGAAAAGCCCTGGTTTCATGAGGTGAAAAGGTATCTTGAAGCTCAGGAATACCCCGAGGGTGCATCTGTTAATGACAAGAAGTTTCTGAGGAGGTTCGCAGCAAAGTTCTTCATCAGCAATGGCATTCTTTACAAGCGAAACCATGACTCAACCTTACTGCGTTGTATGGATAAGAACGAGGCAGAAAGGATCATGACGGAGTTACATGAAGGTACTTTCGGAACTCATTCTAGTGGACACACCATGGCAAAAAAAATCCTCCGGGAAGGATATTATTGGTCCACAATGGAAGCCGACTGTTATCAGCATTCTCGGACATGTCACAAGTGCCAAGTCTATGCTGATAAGGTGCACATACCTCCAGTTCCTCTGAACTTCTTGACGGCACCTTGGCCTTTTGCAATGTGGGGCATTGATATGATCGGTGAGATCAGACCTACAGCATCCAACGGGCATCGTTTCATCCTGGTAGCAATTGATTATTTTACGAAGTGGGTTGAAGTAGCTTCCTTTGCTACCGTAACCAAGAACGTCGTGGCACGGTTCATTCGGCACAATCTGATCTATCGATACGGTGTACCAGAGAGGATCATTACGGACAATGGTACCAATCTCAACAACAAGATGATCACTGAGCTCTGCGAGCAATTCAAGATACAGCATCATAACTCTTCTCCTTACCGGTCGAAGATGAATGGGGTTGTAGAAGCGGCTAATAAGAATATTAAGAAGATTGTGCAGAAGATGACAGTGACATACAAAGACTGGCACAAGATGTTACCATTTGCTCTCCATGGGTACCGTACCTCAGCACAGACGTCAACAGGGGCAACACCATATTCCTTGGTTTATGGCATGGAGGCCGTCTTGCCTATTGAAGTTCAGATACCCTCTCTTCGGATCATGAAGGATGCAGGTTTGAGTGTAGATGACTGGATTCAGACCCGACTTGATCAGCTGAACCTAATCGACAAAAAGAGACTTACTGCTATTTGTTATGGTCAGACGTATCAAAAGCGGATGATCAAGGCATTTAACAAGAAAGTTAGACGACAAGAGTATCAAGTTGGGGATCTGGTAATCAAGCGCATTATCTTACCTCAAGGTGATCCCAAGGGCAAATGGACTCCTACTTACGAAGGGCCATTTATGGTTAAGAACATTTTCTCAGGAGGAGCTATGATTCTAACCACCATGGATGGTGATGACCTACCACACCCCGTCAATGCAGACATAGTGAAAAGATACTACGCATAATCAAAGACCCGCTAGCTTGACTGGCCTAGGCAAAAATAAGGGCTTCCCGGCGAACCAAAAGGGTTCGGGAAAAAATAAGGGATGAAAATGAAAAAATCTGTACACTCGGAAAGTCGAAAACCTGAAAAGGCGGCTTGGGAAAAAATGGGTATCCCCGGTGGACTAAAAACCCGAAAGGGAAGTCCAGGAAAAAATTAGGTATCAACGTAACACTATGTCTCATTGGATCACCTTGCATCCAGACTTCAGTATCAACTATCGAGCTCGGACGACACTAATCAATATGATTCACCTTTAACCAGTAGCAAAGTGATGAGATGCTCAAGGACATAAGGGCAATAGCAGAGTTGGAACCCAGTGGGATTATTCACATAGCTGTTTTGTTTAGTTTTTCACAAATTGTGTAAATTCTATTATTCGGCGGCGTTCTCTTACTAGGACGTCAGCCTCTTGTACAAAAACGCCTATTTACAGGCCAAACTTCAAAATCAATACAATTCATTTTCAAAGAAATTTCAAACTGTTTTTCCTTTATCTGTTTTGTTTTTCCAAGAACGTCCAATGTTCATTTTTTGATATATGCATTTGACATTGATTGCCGATCATAAATATTTACATGCGAAACAAAAGACAATTACGGGTAATATCAGAAACAGGGGAAATAAGAATTGTTCGAACTGTATAGTTGCTCTGTCCGCCATGTACAAAGGTAGATTCAGCTGAAGAATATGGATAAGATACCTTCACTCCCCGCAGAATAAGACAGTAACAGTAGCTCTCCCCCAGCTGAGACTTGCAACTATGAACGAATCAGTAATGCTCTCCCCAAGCAGAGTTTATTTACCATCAGCACTAAACAGGCTTGATAACCCCGACAGTCTTAATATTCCCCAGCAAAGTATAAGAATGTTCCCCAGCAGAATACTATATACCCCCCCAGTGGAGTCAATATTTCCCCAGCACAGTATGGAAAAGCCTCTCCAACGGAGTTGAAGCGTCATCCCCAGTATACTCTGGAAGTTTATCCCCAACGGAGTACAAAAATAAATCTCCCCAACCAAGCTCAAAGGTTTATCCCCAGCAAGTCGCAACTGAAAGATCATCCCCAGCGAAGTTCTTTCCTTTCACAAACAAGAGTTCAATCCTCAACGGATTCAGTATCACCAACAACGATAATCCATCCCCAGTGGAGCTTATCAGTGGAATCATCAGCAGAGCATCTCTTCCCCACAGAGTAATCTCCTCATCAGTTTATCCCCCAACAGAGTTCTCTTCTCCTACAGGTTTATTCTCGCAATCATCTTCGTTCACCATCCCCAGCGAAAACGAAGAATTCAACTCTATCCTCCAGCAACTATCCGAGATTTATTTTCCCCATCTAGAAACATTACATTTTTATACATCATGATACATGCATATACGCATTATATAACACAATCTCACTTATTTTGAGAACATCATTGCTTGATCCATATCATGCATTGCATATGACTGACCTTTACCTTTCAGGAAAGATCCAGTTAAATTCTCAACTATGTGGAAGGCCTTCTCTGGTCCAGTCAAATCGATTCCTAAATATTTTTCTGATGTCGATCCAGTTGAAGTTATTCCAAGACCTTGCCTGGTCCAGTTAAATCGATTCCTAAAGATTTTTCTGATGTCGATCCATCCAAAGGCGCCAAGACCTCCTCTGGTCCAGTCAAATTAATTCCTAAAGATTTTGCTGATGCCGATCCAGTTAAAGTTATTCCAAGACCTTGTCTGGTCCAGTTAAATCGATTCCTAAAGATTTTTCTGATGCCGATCCAGTCAAAGGCCTTCTCTGGTCCAATCAAATCAATTCCTAAAGATTTTTGTGATGCCGATCCAGTTGAAGTTATTCCAAGACCTTGCCTGGTCCAGTTAAATCGATTCTTAAAGATTTTTCTGATGCTGATCCAGCCAAAGGTGCCAAGACCTCCTCTGGTCCAGTCAAATCGATTCCTGAAGATTTTGCTGATGCCGATCCAGTTGAAGTTATTCCAAGACCTTGCCTGGTCCAGTTAAATCGATTCCTAAAGATTTTTCTGATGCCGATCCAGCAAAAGTCGCCAAGACCTCCTCTGGTCCAGTCAAATCGATTCCTAAAGATTTTGCTGATGCCGATCCAGTTGAAGTTATTCCAAGACCTTACCTAGTCCAGTTAAATCGATTCCTAAAGATTTTTCTGATGCCGATCCAACCAAAGGCGCCAAGACCTCCTCTGGTCCAGTCAAATCGATTCCTAAAGATTTTTCTGATGCCGATCTAGTTGAAGTTATTCCAAGACCTTGTCTGGTCCAGTTAAATCAATTCCTAAAGATTTTTCTGATGCCGATCCAGCCAAATGCGCCAAGACCTCCTCTGGTCCAGTCAAATCGATTCCTAAATATTTTTCTGATGCCGATCCAGTTGAAGTTATTCCAAGAACTTGTCGGGTCCGGTTAAATCGATTCCTAAAGATTTTTCTGACGCCGATCCAGTTGAAGTCCAGACCACCTACCAACAGTCTCCAAGTGGCATCTGTAAGCCCATTCCGGACACCATAATGCTGATACTACATCATGCGAGTGCAAATTTCTGGGCACTCTAGTGTTCAATCATCTTCCACCTTCGGATCACGAAAGGCCCGAAAGCCAATCTATATCCTCAGGTTTAAGAAGATTGAACAGGGGCAACTGTTGTACCCCAAAACTTTCCCTCCCATATTTCTCAAAACATTGCAAGAATAATCCCCAAATGGCTCAAGATTGCTCAAGAGTTGGACAGTCAAATTATCTCCTAAGGCAGTCAACCTCAAATTAGGGTTTTGTGTTGCATCAAGGTCCTTACATCCAAATGACCCCAAGTTCTCCCCAATGTTCTAATATGTTATCAAGTTCATCCATGTCAAATTTCAAGCCTTGCAGAGGAAGTTTGCCCAGTCAATTGCTCAAAGGGTCCAAAAATCGATTGTGCTAGGGCAAAAGTCAACATGACCTAAATACAGTCAAACTTCAAGATTTTTTGTCAACTTTCTCATTTTGAAGGATATTTCATCATTTGATCAAGGTTTGATCATGATTCATCAAGGATTGCTCAAAATTCATCAAGACTCAAAAGTTGATAAATTAGGGTTTTGTAGGAAAAGTCAACTCAGCTTTGACCAAGCATAACTTTCTCATACTTTATGATAAATGACCCATCCAAAGCTAATTTTTAAGAGGATGCAATTTCCTACAATCCATATTCATACCCCAAGATCAAGAAATGCACTCACAAGAAGTTACAAATTTGGACATTATAGGTCATTTTTGAAAGTCAACAAAAACACCATTTTTTCCAAAGCTTATAACTTGATCATGGAATATCAAAATGCGATGAGACCAAAAGGGTTGGTTATAGGACATCTCAAGGTTTCTAAAAAGTCCAAGAACACTTCCAAAAGTTCAAAATTGAAGAAGTTATGCATTGTTGAAATTGGGCACTTTTGCAAAATTGCCAAAAGTCAACTATCCCCAAAACATCAAATTTTGTCAAATGGGCCCATTCTTTTCCACTTAATTTGGTCTTGTCACACTAGAAACGTGTCCTAGCTTCAGCCTTGTGTCCATTTATTAATTTTTCTATTTTATTTGATTTTTATTGAATTAATTCATTTTAAATCAATTTAAATCCAAATAAAATCTAAATATTGATAACTTAGGATCTTTTTGATTGATATAGGTCTTAATTGTCATTATGGACATGATCAAATCCGTATCAAGCCATATCATGAAGAAAATATTGGATTTCTGACCAAATTGAAAGCTTTTTAATGGTGAATCAAATCACATCTCCAAACATCAATACATAAGGATTCAGCCTAAAAAACTTGACCTAATTCACTCCATGTTACATATACAAGCTAGAGGCACACGAATCAGGGGCTAGAGGCTGCTAAATCACAAGAACCAAACTTGAGAAAATTGCAAAAAAAGCTTGAAACTGAAATTCGTCTTAGAGGTGCTTTCAACACAAAATCTCAACACTATTCTCTTGCTGGATATCCACTAAGTGAGAAGCAATCAAAATCAGGCCATCACACCTTCCCAATCGCGCTGTAAGTCCCTCTGAAAACTGCTTGGCATTTGAAATCGCATATCATTATTCTTGCACTTTTTTGGCAAAATCTTTACACAATCATGCTTATCGTTCCATTTAGAAGCTTTTTGCATTATTTGGTTGTGTTTTTATAGCCTGTAACCCCCTAGCCGATTATAGGGTTCTTGGTTCTTGTTTTTTGGCATTTTAATTGCAGGCAAAATTGATGCTAATAATGGACATGGACGTAATCAGTAGAAGAAGACGAGCACAACCATATGCTTGGACTTGATTTTCGTGGCCTGGAACTAGTTTTAGGATGAACCTATGGATTTAGATGCGGATGTAAATCCGCAGGTAAATAACCAGGCTCAAACGAGGAAGACGATGACGGGTCTCCCCCTGATTGGATGTTTCAAACTGCGCGTGTTTTTATTTTTTAATTCAGGCATATGATTTGATTTCCAATATTATTATTGTTGTCTAATACACTAACAATAAAAGCATAGTGGCGCAGTGGCCAGGCGAACGTTCAAAATCCAATGGGACCTGGGTTCGAATCCCAGGTCCCCTAAATGCCTATTATTATTTTTTCACAGGTGATCCAGTGCAAAGCCAACTGCATGGTCCATCATACTCCATCAAATCTCCAAACGCCAGATGGCCCCAGGCCAGATCTGGTGGCCAAGATTGAACGTGCATCATATGCCCTAGTCAACGCGTGTGCATGGAATTCCAAAAGGTCAATACAGGCCAATGTTAATGGGCCTTGAATTTGCTGATTTCACCTCCAATTTGGGCTTGAACCCCCCTGGGTTATTTCTATTTCTTTCTTTTTAATCTATTTATTTAATTGTTTTGTTTTATTATTTATTATTTAATTAACCATTAAAATTTTTTCTCATAAAATCAAAAATCAAAAAATATATTTTATTTATTAAAATTAAATTCAGCACTTTATTTTTGTAAATAAATTAATTTAATTAACTTAGTTTTAATTATGTATAATTTCAATATTTTTGCAATAATTAAAATTAATTTAGATAATTAGGGTTTTTACTAACATTGATTAATTTATTTTATTTCTTTAAATATCCAAAAATCCAAAAATATCTTTTTCTTAATTAATTAATTAATTTATTTAATTAACTTAGTTTATTTCCTTTTAATTCAAAAAAAAAATAACAGAAAAATCTTTTCTTTCAAAAAGGGTCAAAACCCTAAAAAATGCGCCCGATTTAATTTTCCCGCAGGCGATCCATTTATGATATTGATGTAATTGTTTCCCGGAATGTAATAGTTTTAATAGGACTTTAACTTATTTTATCGCTTTATTTTACTTTCCACATTTTAATTTCAAGGGTTGTTTTTGGCGATGTAAATACCAGACGCCTTGTAATAGTTAGATTTAATTTCCGCAATTTAATTTCCGCAAACTTATAAACTGTTAGATGTTTGGTAATAGGGAATGCATGACAAGATCGAATGTATGAACTGAAAATCAACATAGATAACCATTGACATGTACAAAGATAAAATAAACTGAAAACAACACACTCGCACATACGCACTCTTAGGGTACACCTCTTTCGGTTGCCTTCGAACGTGGTCAATGAGTATAAGAAGTTTTAGAGGTCGCTCTCTTGTCCAAAGATCATATTTTCCTCGAAATGGTTGCCTCGGAAAAATGATCTAAGACATTATGGTTACCGCTAAGGCGTCCTAACATTGCTTTAGTGACCACATGTCCCTTAATCGAATTGACCCTTAAACTCCAACGACGAAGCTACCTACTCATTCATAGTGGGATAGCCTTGTCTAAAGGACATTAGCACAATTTGATTCCTTTTTCGAGTAGGTAGATGGTTCTTAATTACTTGCTCTTTTTCAAACAAAACTAAACTTTTCGCACTTACACTCCTTTCAAAATAAAACTTCTTTCAAACCCACAAACACAAAGAAAAGCAAATTTTGAAAACACTTTGAGCAAGTGCCTAAGAGCCCGTGGATAACCACGGATAGAAATGGTGCTAACACCTTCCCTTTCTATAATCTACCTCCCGAACCCGAGAAATATCTCGAAAAAGGAATTTTTCTGTGCTTTTTTCCTTTCCTTGTTGGATAAAATAAAAGTCGGTGGCGACTCTTGCTTACCGCGACATTTTGCAAAAACAAACGCAAAACACAAACCAGCACACCAAAAAACAGTCAATTCTCTCCCACCGTATCACAGTTAGTAACCATTTTTTTAATCTCTAATTTCCTAACCATTTTTTTTCTAACAGAATTTCTACACAACTAACCCAACTATCCTAACAAATACCATAACTAACTTCCAAACCCCCTAAGAAACTAAACCAAAATTGTTCCCAACAGAAAATAAGAAGAGCTAACAAATTGTAACTAACTTTCACAATCATAACAAACTTATAACAGTAAAGCTTACCAGAATCTCCTAACTGCCTCAAAAGGAAACTTCCAGCAGATTTTTTAAACCTCTAACAACCTTTAACATAACGACTAACCAATTTTTAACAGAGTCCAAACAACTAACAAATTGCCAATCGCTCTTAAACTTCCTAACAGGAAACAAAAGTAACTCTCAATCTCTAACTAACAGAATTTTTGTAACTAACCTGAAACTGTTTCTAACCAACAAGACTCCAACTTCCAAAACCAAAATTAACTACCACCTCCAATCTCACCCATCAAAATCCTTAACTAACATTCACGTTAACAGTTCAGATTGATTCATTGTTTAAATAACTTTTCATGGATTTAACAAACTATATAACTGATCTTTACCTGCATTCAAGGGGGGATCTCCAATTCCAAAAAGAATCACAAAAACTCTCTCTTCACTCTCATCTTTCTTCCTCTTTATCTACAGTCTTCATCCATTTTACTTGCATATTGATCCATCTTTTAAACCTCTGCAAACCTTCAAGCTCTCTCTCTTATCTATGCTTTTTTTCGGCATCTTCATCTGAATCCATTCTTGAATCGCTAGGAGAAATCACAACAACAGAATCTTAGAAATATCTCATCTCTCTACCATTAATTCTTCTACTTGCTTCAGCATCATCACCATCTTCTCTCTCTGCTTCCTTCTCCATCACCACCAAGAAATCTCCATAACAGAAAATTCCCTCCTCCTCTTACCTTCGTTTTCATCATTCTACACAATTCACAAAAGATCACACTATTGAGAAATAGAAAATTCCCTCCTCTATCATATTTCTCTCTTCATCTTCATCATCTAGAGGTGAATCATAATAATCATGCAACAGATTCGTAGAACTGCAGCAACAACTTCAACATTTTTCTTCATTACCAGCTTCAACGTTTCTCTGCAACATCACAATTGGATTGCACGCATCAGTAGCAATAACAAACATCGTGTGCGCAACACACCAAAAGGCAGTAAAATGGAATCAGAAGAATCGTGAAGAAGAATCTAAGGAAGAATGGAATTCACGGAGAATACGCGTACCTAATTTTTTCTTGTGGAACATCCGTCATATTTCTTAACATAAGCATCGTATCAAGGAAGCGCCGAACTTGTCTCCGGTAGGTAAACGTTGCTATCTCATTTTCTTTCTGCATTTTTCTTTTCGTCTGGATCAAAAGTAAAAAATGAAGGTGAGAACGAGTCGGATCATTGAGACGATATGGAGGCGACCAACACCATTGTTGTTGCTCGGAGAGGAGAGATTAACCGTCGTTCCTGTAGAGAGGTAGAAGAAGACGGAACCACAAAGAAGATTTAGAACGATGGAAAGGAGATTCAGCCGCCGCAATCGCGAGTTCGAGAAGGCGAAGAGAATTTTATTAAGAGTTGAAACGACGCAAGCCTTCAACCCTAATCCCTCTTCCAATTTGTTGTTTTCTTTTAATTATTTTTAATAGATAATATGTTAATAATAAAAAAACACAAAAATATGAATAATGAGGTTGTTGATGGTTTGTCTGGGCCGAAGTTCTCCCTAAAGCCCAATTGCTGGTGTTCTTTTTTTGTAACTGGACAGTCTCTAAAAAAAGGGGGCTTGTTGGATCCTTTGCAATGGGCTTAGAGTTTTCTTCTATATTACCATCTGATTCAGTCACAAACCTCACCTCTATTTGTAATTAATTTTGATTTCCTTTTTAGTAGTTTTCTTCTCTTGAATTTTGTTAACGAAAAAATGTTGATAAAAATAAAATTGTTAATTTTTTTTATAGGAATTCAATAGAATTTTTCTAGGAGTTCTTTTTTAGCGTTTTGTTAGAATTTTCTATTATGGTTTATGTTTAAATAATCATTTTGTTTCTGATACTTCATGCTTCAGCTTTTGCTTGTTGAGACCTGGAAACTTATGCAGGTTTATTGTGCAATATACGGATGCGCTTGGGATTTCGATTGTGATTTATTTTCACATCGATGATGCTTCGACACTTATTCTGAACTTTTGATTTCTGACTCTTTTCTTGGATTGGTGAAGCTTTAGCGAAGATCGTCAGGTTTCTTTGTTTTGATACGCTTCACTATGGATTGATATTCGTTTGGTATTTTCGCTCGTTTATCTCATTTTGCACTTTACTACTTTCTAGATATCATGAGAAGTAGGAAATAAAGAGCGTGCGCTCGAAGTCGCTGTTTAAAGACCTGTAGCAGGCATTCTTCACTTCATTTGTTCTATGTGTTGTGCTTGTATTTGTTTCCTTGGTTGTTGATTGATGAGTCACTCAATTTAGAAATTGAGATCACGACTTTGCTCTCAGTGCATGCTCCCTATAGGATTTTTGTCGTTTTCCTTGATTTATTGTTGATCGATGAGTCACTCAATTTAGAAATTGAGATCACGACTCTGCTCTCATTGCATGTTCTCCGTAGGATAGTTTTGTTAGACTTTCTTTGGTATGCTAGCCTAGATATGATCTCTCTAGGTGTGCTCTCTTGAGCTAGCTCTCTCGAGCTTATTGGCTTGCTTGTTTGATTTCATCTTTGTGTACACGTTTGAGATGATACAATGATACACCCTCGATATGTTCCCTTAGGAGCTCTCGATTCAACTATAGATGATGATTCGAGATAGACATAGTTTCAGATTATAGAACCTTGTTATGCTCCTTTAGGACTTCTTGATTCATCTATAGATGATGAGTTGAGATAGACATTAGGATTGTTCCAAGCATGTCAACTTAGGATAGATATTTCCCTTCAAAACTCAACCATAGGACCACCATTGTATGATAACATTAGGGGTAGGTCTAGGTTAGTCTCCCTTAGATGTTTTTTCTTTCTTTTGCATCCTTGCATTAAAACAAAAACTTCTTTTCTTGCAAACTTCAAAACACTTAAAAATTACTGATGAGAATCGTACCTTTGTTGAGTATGGGAAACGATAAGCGGGTTTCTTCTCGACCTTATTGTTCTTCCATTCCAAGCCTTAGTGTGGTTCAAGTCTCAAAGACTTATTTCATGAATAATTAGAGAAGTGGCTAAAATATCTCTCTTGAGGTCAATTATCTGTTATCTGCAGCAAAAACACCAACAAATACAAACTCTTTTGCCTTCGGGCTTTGCTTTCAAACTCTTTTCAGAAAGAACATGTTAATTCACTTCTTTGCTGACGCGTGAGTCTCTAAAGGTCGAGTTGCGGAAGAAGGCGAAATTAATATTGTTCATTAAAAAATACAAACCAACAAAAACATTTGGAGCCGAACTACGGCTGCTCTGATTCCTTAAAAGGGATGCGTAGGCATTGAGGTAGGGCCCGAGCGAGCACAACTTTTATTTTCGCTACATTCTTTTCTCCTTTCTTTTGCATGCATTCCCTGTACAGCTTAGATTTAGATTCTAACAAACCCATAAGATAGACAACAAGAGTGGATACCATAGAGTACTACAGGCGTGTGGGGTACTAATACCTTCCCCTCGCGTAACATACTCCCTTACTCGATCTCTCGATAGTTTGATCGTGCTTTCACCCTTCTCAAGTTTACTCGATGTTTACCTTTCCCTTCATGTGGGATAAAAAATATTCGATGGCGACTTCATTGATTTCATTATCAGTCGATTGTTCAATCAGTTGTTTCGGACCTCTTACGAAGTCAACATCTACTTTGGATGGCATCTTTAAGCCCATCTCCGACGAATCTGTCATCTTCTCCAAATGGAGTCTTTATGCCCATTCCCGACATCATCAACCATCGGTGTTACTTCATGCGAGTGTAAATTTCTGGGCACTCTAGTGTTCAATCATCTTCCACCTTCAGATTACGAAAGGCAGACAAGCCAATCTAAATCTCCAGGTTTAAGAAGATTGAACAGGGGAAGTTGTTGTACCCCAAATTTTTCCCTCCCATTTTACTCAAGATATGCTCATAAAGGTCTTCAATTGTTCAACGATGCCCAAGAATTGACCAGACAAATTCTCCTCCTAAACAATGAACCTCTAACTAGGGTTTCACTTTTCACCAAGATGTGTAAGCTCCAAAGGTCTCAAATGTTTTCCATTGTCCTAATATGTCTTCAATAAAATTTAAAAATCCTTTTCAATTAATCTTGTAAAAGATAAAAATATATTACCTTTTATATCTTTTCGGATCCAATCTTGAGTGCACATTAAAGCCTCTAAAGTGTCTTCTTTCAACCTACTACGTTGTTGACTTAAAACACGACCACTAGTACTAAAGGCGGACTCTGAAGCAACGGTAGAGATAGGAATTGCTAAAAAGTCCCTTGCAATCTTTTGCAAAGTTGGAAATTTCAAACCATTTTGTTTCCACCATCCTAAGATGTCAAAATTTTCCTTTTTTTGTTTATCAAGCAAGACACCATCTTCCAAGTAGGAAGTAAATTCTGACTTGACATTTGTAGTTGAAGTATTTTCCATCACATATTCCGAATAAGCCTTCTCCCAATCTTGACTTGTGACATCAATGTCATCTACCAATGTTGATGCACCAACTTCACTACTTGTAGGAACCATATCATTATTTGGTTGATATTCTTCAACTAAATCTTCACACATTTGTATTACCTTTTCCAATTCTTTGGGAGCATTATTCCCATACATAAGTGGGAAGAAGTAATTCAACAAAGTTATTTTATATCTAGGATCCAAAACAGCCCCTATTGCCATCACCCCATTAATCAAACTCCAATATTTGTCAAACTTCACTATCATACTTCTTGCCATACTTTGTATAGTATCACTAGAAGAATCTTCCCACTTTCTTAAAGCTAATCTTATTTGACAAACTTTGGGAAAATAAATGTTTGATGTTGGATACTTAGTACCCGAGAACAACTCAGTGACACTAAAAAATAATTTCAACTTGTCACAAATTTCTCTTGCCATTTTCCAATCTTCTTCACTTGGTGCACACTTATATTGGGAATCACGGCGTTGTTTTAAACGTTTAAAAACTTGTTCGTAAGGCAATGCAGAAGCAAGCATTAAATAAGTAGAGTTCCATCTTGTTCTAAAATCTTGTGCAAGCTTCTTTTCATAAGTCATGTTCAATTGATTACAAGTTTCTTTAAATTTCTCCTCCCTCTTTGGTGTTGCTACCCAAAAACCGACACTTTCCCTAATCTTTTCAATTGAACTAGAAATTGTTTGCATGCCATCTTTCACTATCAAGTTTAATATGTGGGCGCAACAACGCATATGAAACAATTTCCCTTTTAAAATAAAAGAAGAAGGTGACATCTTATCAATCAAATGGTCAATCAGAGCATCATTGGTGCTACAATTATCAACGGTTAATGTTGACAATTTTCTATCAATATTCCAATCCATCAAACAATCTACCAAAAAATCACAAATGACCTCAGCAGTATGTGGCGTAGGGACATAAATGAACCTAAAAATAAATTATAATAAATATCACATAAAATAACTATATTATAATAATAACGTAAATGGAAGGGAGAAGTTACCTGATGATCCGATTCTGCAAAATCCAATTTTCATCAATGTAATGAGCTGTAACAGACATATATCCTTTGTTCTGGTTGCTAGCAGTCCACATATCAGTAGTTATTGCAATGCGGCTTTTATTCTTTGCAAGTATTTTCATTTGCTTTGACTTCTCACTTTCATACAACTTCATTATATCGTTCTTCATGGTGTTGCGAGAAACTATCTTGAACAAAGGTTGAAGAGAATGGCTATAATTTCTAAAACCAATATGGTTAACCATCATGATGGGATATTCATGCAATATAATCATCTTCGCGAGTTCATTCCTAGAAACATCTTGATTAAATGTATAATTTCCAACCACAAATGATTCATGTCTGTTTCCGGATTTTTTTTGTCACTTTAAGCATGGCTTGTTTTGGACCTCTCTCTGTGCGTTTTGGACATATGCTAATATGATCAAATAAATGTTTAGTACCATTTTTTGTATCACCACCAATTTTCTTATCACAAGATTTGCATATAGCCTTCCAAATGCCTCCTATTTTTTGCCTTTTAAAATAGGGCCAAGCATCTGATTTTAATCCCCTTTTGTTAGGACTTGTAGTGGGTTCAACGGGAGCTTCAGGATCTTGATTTTCTATATTTATTTCATTTGGAGTAGATTGAACTTCCTGTGTGAGTGAAACTCCACTACTTTCTATAGGAACTTCATTCCCTTCCAAAGCAACATTAGGACTATTAGATGATTGAACTTCACCAACCATTCTTTTACCAAAAACCTGGCACACACAAACACAAATTTTAAAAGGCTACATGGAAGTAGAACAAAAATAATAAATATATGAAAAAATAATAAATAAATGAAATAGTAAATACATGAAATTCACACAAAAAATAATTAATAAGAAAAATCTTATATTTCTAAATATATGATGCATTACACATATTTCTAAATATGCCTTATTTACTGTAACTTTTCAATTAGAAATAATAACATATATTAATTAATTATATACATTGAGAATACATTTATTTACCTATATACATGATATATTTACTCGTGTAAAAAGTTATATGTTATTATTTCACTTAATGGCTTTGGTTTTATAATTAGAAATATAAGATATATTTTTTTTTATGGGTGATAGCATGATATATTATTGTTTATATGTTATTATTTCATTAATAATTAGAAATATAAGATATTTGGTTTTTTTTATGGGTGATACCGTGATAGCATGATATATTGATTCATTTAAAAAGTAATATTTTTTTGTTTAATATAGAAAATTAAATTATAGTGTGATATATTAATAAAAAATAGGAAAAGTATATTTTAATATTTTTTAAGGAAAAACTGACGACATTATTTTAATTACAAATGCATAGTATAGATAAAAAATGAACACAAAAATATTTAAAAGGAGATAAAAATGAGTAATTTTTTGATTATTTTATATTTTTTTAATATGCAAATGATTTGATAACTCTAAAATTTCTAAACAATTTAATTTAAATTTAATCAAAATAATCAACTTTTCCTATAAGCAATTACATGAACAGGTTTATGAGAATCAAGGAGAAACAATCTACTTTTTTCTATAAACAATAATATAAACAGATTTATGAGAATCAAAGAGAAATAATCTATTTTTTCCTATAAATAATTACATGAACAAATTTATGAAAATCAAACCTTATTGATGAAATTGTAAGAGCTGTGAATAATGGAAGCACACCAAATAGAGAAGATGGAATTGGAAGAGGAAGATGAATGGAGATTTGACTGGAGAAGAAAAAAAGGAGTCTAACGTGTGAGACTCTAAATGTCTGGCAGAAGAAAATGAAACGCTTCAACTTTTTTAGGGTCTAATATTTACATTTCTCTCTCTTAATAAATACATGAATATTTATTTATTTATTTTTATAAATAAACATAAAGGAAATGACTAAAAAACCTAATCTAAAATATATATATTAAATTAACTATATTAAAATAATAGGCGGGGCGGGGTCCCCGCGGGGCGGGGGGTGTATTCCCCGTCCCCGTCCCCGAAATGCTCTCAGGGGAATTTTTCTCCCCATCCCCGCCCCCACGGGGGAAAATTCCCCATCTTTGGGGCCCCGAACGGGGCGTTCCCCGCGGGGATCCCCATTAACAGGTCCAAACTGACATCCCTACTTTAGCTAGACTCATGAACAACTCTTGAAATTGGGCATTATGGGCCTGGAGGGCCTTGATGGCTTGCTCAGTTGAAGGTTCAACAGACATGATGCTGAAATAAACGGCGAAGAAGGTAAGAGACCTGTAAAGGGTACCTATTTATGAAGTGCATGGGATGAAATGCGTATGATTATGATTTCAAAGACAATTGAGATTCAAATTTGTAAACAAGAAAGGAAACACACTTTCTTAGATAACTTTGTAATTCAAATTGTTCAACAAATTGCCCCTAAGGCGTTACAAGAACGGAAATACTGAAAAGTAAAAATAAAACTGGAAAGGAAATCATCAAAGGCCTATCAATGCTCCCATGGTCTCTTCTTATCAGTGCGGACATAGTCATTAAGAATCCGCTCGTTCTCCAGTTGCCTAGTCAGCTTCTGGATCTTTTGCTCTTGCTCGTTGAACTTCTCTCGGTAAGAATCCCGTTCATCCCTCAGCTACATCCAAGATGTCTTCAGTGCCCCAATGTCAGTGGGCATGTAAGGATGGAGGATTGTTGGAAGAACCCCTTCTTCATTAGCAACTTCAAGAGTGACAGGCCGGACGGCTTCATATGGCATACCCAGCTTTTGGGCACGGATACGGACCCATATGAGATATGGCTCCATCGAGAGTGAAGTCTTTGGACCCAGCTCATGTGGATCAGATTGCTGAACTCTATCCCAAGCCCTTATGAATCTACGACGTTGCTCGTCGCTATCCCCTTGGAAATCAAAGATGATATGAGGCATTAACATCTCATGAGGTCCTTCTCTTCTGGCTCTTCCAAACTGACGGAGAGCTAAGCATGGGTTGTAAGAAATTCCTCCATGGGTTCCTATCAATGGAACATTAGGATACTCTCCACAGCAATCAATGATAGTCACCTCGTCCATACCTTTGAGAGTCCAAATGATGTCATTATGATAGAGAGACATCACCCTATAAGCCTAGCCCATTCCTTCTTTGTTCTTCAGCACTGACTTGGGGAGGTGCGAAATAAACCACCTCGACAATAAAGGAGCACAACACATCAAGGTTCCCCGCTTTCGGGCAGTATGAGCATAGAGCTGATGAAGAATGTCACCCAAGAGAGTGGGTACAGGGTTCTGAGAGATGAAGATCTTTATGGCATTCACATCAACAAAAGTGTCAGGATTCAGAAACAGTCCCAAGCCATATATCAAAAGAGCCAGAATATCCTTGAACGCCTTAAAGTTTAGGCTATCCCAGAAGTAGTTAGCCTTGCCAACCAAGAACTTAGTCAGAAAGCCTTTTGCTCCACTCCTAGTCTCCCAATTAGCCATTACCTCCTCTTTAGTCAAATGAAGGGATGCAGCAATTTCTTCGGGCCTAAGGGTCTTCTCCCAACCAGTAAATGGAGTCTGCTCCAAAACAGAGATACCGAGCAACTAAGAGAACTCTTCTAGGGTAGGAACTAGCTGATAGTCTTGAAAAGTAAAACAAAGGTACAACGGATCATAGAACTAGACCAGGACACTCATCATCTGCTCGTCCAATTTGGAGGTGACCAAACTGAGAAGAGAACCATGCCTCCTGATGAAGGAAGTAGTGTCAGGCATCTTGGCAACCAACTCTTTAAGCAAGGTAGCGACTTGGACAAAGTTGATCTGGATGGTATTCTTACACATGGGCATCATGATGACCTACAAAACAGAGCAAAGATGAAACCCTCTGTCTTTGAAATAGGTTAGTCCTTATGCAAGATGTATGCAATGTTATGATGTCGTGATAGTAAGCACACCACGAGTATCCACAAAAAGAAAACATGGTAAAGGCACACAAGTCACACAAAAGAGCCCTTAGATTTTAGGCTGGCAAGGAGCTTAAGTACTACCCTCTTTCAGTTCAGTTGGTTTAAACCTATCCTAAAAATAGTAACCGGGTTCTAGAGGATCTCAATATCACTGACTACCCTCAATCGGTCATAATTCCAGTTTAGCAACCTTTTCTTGCGGCCGGAATCATCGCGAGAGATTAGTCTCAATGAGTGTAGCATACTACTACTGTTATATGGCCAAGTTGGTCAATTTAAGGTTCTAAGGTCAGTTGGTGCTTAATGACCCCTTAAAAGACCCATATTATCCTCGTTCCAACACAAGGGATATCGGTACAGACTAAAGTGCCACACCAACGTAGCTACTGCTTCAACCGTGTCGGTCTACGCCGGACAGTTGCCGCACAGTTTATTTCTACTTACCTAAAGGGTACCCCTAGATCGGGGTTAGGATCTATAGAAACTACGATACAAGCCCACAAAATTAAAGCATACAAAGCATACAATTGAAAACATAATGATCTAATCTTAAGGTACACCTCACTTATTAATTTCCCCAGCAGAGTCGCCAGTTCTATGATCGGTGGGAATGAGAACTGACTGTTTTATGCTGGTTTGCGTTTTGCGTTTGTTTTTGCAAAATGTCGCGGTAAGCAAGAGTCGCCACCGTCTTTTATTTTATCCAACAAGGAAAGGACAAAAGCACAGCAAAATTCCTTTTTGAGATATTTCTCGGGTTCGGGAGGTAGATTATAGAAAGGGAAGGTGTTAACACCCTTTCTACCCGTGGTTATCCACAGGCTCTTAGGTACTTGCTTATTGTGTTTTCAAAAGTTTGCTTTTCTTTGTGTTTGTCGGTTTAAAAAGAGTTTTTGTTTTGAAGAGAGTGTAAGTGCGAAAAGTTTTGTTTTGTTTTAAAAGGATCAAGTACTTAAGAACCACCTACCTACTCGAAAAAGGAATTAGACTATGCTAATGTCCTTTGACAATGTTATCCCACTATTGAGGAGTAGGTAGCATCGTCGTTGGAGTTTTCGGGTCAATTTGATTAAGGGACGTGTGGTCACTAAAGCAATGTTAGGACTCCTTAGTGGTAACCCTAATGTCTTAGATCATTTTTTCCGAGGCAGCCGTTTAGAGGCAACTTATGATCTTTGGACAAGAGGGTGACCTCTAAAACTTCCTATACTCAATGATCGCATTCGAAGGCAACCAAGTGAGGTGTACCCTAACAGTGGCATATGCAAGTGTGTTACTTCGGTTAATTTTATCTGTACATGTCATGGGTGAGCTATATTGATTTTAGGTTAAAGATTGATCTTGTCATGCATTGCCTAGTTATCAAACATCTAACAGTTAATATTATGCGGAAATTAAATTTGTGGAAATTAAATCTAAACTATTACAAGGCGTCGGGTATTTACATCGCCAAAAACAACCCTTTAATTTAAATTGCGGAAAATAAAAGAAAGCGATAAAATAAATTAAAGTCCTAATTAAAGCTATTACATTCTAGAAGAAATTACAATATTGGAAATAAACGGATCATGTGCGAGAAATTAAGACAGCGCATTTTTTAGGGTTTTGACCCTTTTTTGAAAGAAAGAGATTTTTGTTATTTTTTGAATTAAATGAAATTAAACCTAAGTTAATTAATTAATAAAATAAAAAATATATTTTTTGATTTTGTTTGAATATTAAAGGAAATAAAATAAAAAATGATTAAAATTGTTAAAACCTAATATTCTAAATTAATTTTAATTTATTGCAAAAAAGGTTAAAATTATGCTTAATTAAACTAAGTCAATTAAATTATTGTTTATTTACAAAAATAAAATAATGAAATTAATAAAAATATTTTTTGTTTTCTGATTTTATGAAGAAAAGTAAATTGGTTAGTGTAAATAATAATAATAATTAAAAACAAATAAATAAAGAAAAAGATATGAAAAGAAAAGAAATTGACCAAATGGGGGGTTTTGGGCCTAGAAAGGAGGTGAGATCAGCAATCTCCAGGCCCAAACACATTGGCCTTTGTTGACTTCTGTTAATTCCATATGCGCCCGTTGACCAGAGACCATGGTGGATGTCCAATCTAGGCCCTCAGATCTGGCTTAAAGGCCATCTAGCGCTTGAGATCAGGAGGAGCATGATAGTCCATGCTTGCGAAACCACATGCAATTTCCTGGAGAAAAATAAGACAAATATATTGGGGGACCTGGGATTCGAACCCAGGTCCCAAGGGACTTTGTAACAGCGTGCTTACCAACTCATCCATTGTGCTTGTTTGTTATTAGTATAAGTAACAATTATTATATGTAAAACAAAGCATTATTCCTGAAAAATAAAAAAATGTGGCGCGCAGTTTGAACAGACCAATAGGAAGAGGACGCGTAGTCGTCTTATTCACAAATCCATGGTTTTCTTACCTGCGGATTTTTATCCGCAGGAAGATTCGTGGCTTGTTTCCAAAATTCATCCTAGGCCATGTAAATACCAACTAAGACTACCAACGTGTTCATCTCTCCTCCCTGAACACAACCATGGTCATCGTTTGCCTTGATTTTTCCTGTATAAAAAATGCCTAAAAACAAAGAATGGAAACCCTAGGTTCGGGTATCACGTTAGAGGCCATGAAAACGAAATCAAATGATGTAGAAATGTTGGAAATTGGACGTTAAGCATGATTATGCAAAAAAATTGGCAAAAAGATGCAAGAACATAGATTCACGATTTCAAGTTCAGAGCTATGTTCAAGAACACTTACAGCGCTTTTCAGGTGGTTTCAGGACTTGCTTTTGATGTCAATCGCTTCAGTGGATCTCAGGCAAGGAGATAGCATTGAGTTTTTGGACTGAATTCGCCTCCAACCAAGATTTTGATCTCACACTTTTTCAAGCTTTTTTTAGTTTTTGTTTGGCCGTTTCTGCAGCTCTTAGCTCGTGTCTTTGATGTGTCTAGCTTGTGTGTGTAATAAGGAATACATTAGGTTAAATCTTGGGCCTCCAATCCTTGTGCATTGAAGATTCAAGATATGATATGATCTCCATTAACAAAGCTTCCAAAATTATGCCAAATCCAATATTTTGTTCATAATAAGGCTTGATACGAATTTGATTGGGTGTATCATGATATTTGAAAGCTGTAATGATCACAAAGATATCAAGCTATTAAGATTTGGATTTTATTTTGATTTAAATTGATTAAAAATGAATTAAATCAATAAAAATCAAATAAAATCGAAAAATTAATAATTGGTCATGAAATTGAATATAGGACACGTGTGTGGCGTGACAAGACCAAATCAAGTGAAAAAAAGTGGGCCCTTTTGTCAAAAATTGGAGTTTTAAGGATAGTTGACTTTTGGCAATTTTGGAAAAATGCCCAACTTCAACAATGCATAACTTCTTCAATTTTGAACTTTTGGAAGTGTTCTTGGGCTTATTAGAAACCTTGAGACGTCCTCTAACCAACCATTTTGGTCTCATCTAATTTTGATATCCTATGCTCAAGTTATAAGCTTTGGAAAAAAAGGTGTTTTTGTTGACTTTCAAAAATAACCTATAATGTCCAAATTTGTAACTTCTTGTGAGTGCATTTCTTGATCTTGGGGTGTGAAGATGGATTGTAGGAAATTTCATCCTCTTCAAAATGAGATTTTGATGGGTCATTTATCATAAAGTATTAGAAAGTTATGCTTGGTCAAAGTTGAGTTGACTTTTCCTACAAAACCCTAATTTAACAACTTTTGAATCTTGATGAATCTTGAGCAATCCTTGATGGATCATTATCAAACCTTGATCAAATGATGAATTATCCTTAAATATGATAATGTTGACAAAAAATCTTGAGGTTTGACTATTTGTAGGTCACAGTTGACTTTTGCCCTAGCACATTCGATTTTTGGGCTTCTTGAGCAATTGACTGACCAAACTTTCTCTGCAAGGCTTGAAATTTGTCATGGATGAACTAGAGAACATATTAGGACATTGGGGAGCATTTGAGACCATTTGGATGTAAGGACCTTGATGCAACACAAAACCCTAATTTTGAATTGACTGCCTTAGGAGGTGATTTGACTGTCCAACTCTTGAGCCATCTTGAAGAACTTGGAGATGATTCTTGACATGTCTTGAGAAATATGGGAGGGAAAATTTTGGGGTACAACACCTAATTACTAGCATGTTATATAAATGCGATAAATTGCGAAATTTAAAGTTACTACGCTATTACAACATTTGTGGGGAGGAGGTGTACAAATTGAATAGGGATTGCAAGAATTTAAAGGCTAATTAATCTATTACAACCATATTGAATTGATATCAATATACAAGGAAATAAATAAATACAAAGTGCAAAAATGAATAAATATATAAAAAATGTCAAATGTAAAGAAAATGTATCTTTGTTTGATTCTCATGAAAAAGGGATTTTGTCTTAATATAATTAATTTAAAAGAAAAATAATTAATAAAAATAATTTGTTTAAGAAAAGATTTTGAATAAAACCCTAATTCTATTTAGTTGATTAAAAGAAAATAAGTTTAAGAAAAATGTATTTTTTTGGTATTTTTGGCCTTTTTTTTAATATTAAAATAATGTATTTTAATTAGCATGAAAGGAAAATAACTTAATAGCCTAGTTTTAATTATATTTACAAGATACTCCCTCCATTCCTTTTTAAGTGTCGTTTTAGAAGATTTTTTTTGTTTCTATTTAAGTGTCGCTTTTATAGTTTAATGTTATCATTTGTCAATTATATCCATACTTTCTCAATAACTCCACTTCACATTTTCCATAAAATTAATTATTTTCTCAATTAGTTATTGGAAAAAGAGAGATGGTATGTGATTGAATTTATTTGGAAAGAGAAAATAAATGAGGGTATAATAGGAAAAATAACTCTAATAATCTATTATCTTGGTTGAAGAGCTTTATACTAAAATGACACTTAAAAAGAAAGGAGGGAGTAATAAGTAAAAGAAAAAATAAATAAAGTATAGCTAATAAAAATATTTTGTGAGAAAAATAAAATAAAATAAGTCAAAATATAAATCTATAATTTTTTTGTATTTTATGATTTTTTAGTATTTAGAAAATATATTTAAGAAAATAAAAATGAAATAAATAACAAAAAATAAATGAACTTGGGTCAGGGGTGCCATTAGTCAACAGGGAGGACAGCTAGCAAAAACAAAAACAATCTAGGCCCAAAGGGCCCAGCGCCTGCCAAAAACACAAACAATCAGCAAGTAAAAAATGTAAAAAATGAAAAGGGTACCACTGGTGCTCGAACCCAAGTCCCAAAGGTTACAGGCGCGCGCTTCTACCACTGGGATGGCTATACATCCGTTAACATAAGCAAAACAATAAATATACCAGGCAAAACACGCCCTGATGACTTCATCTTCAACCTCCAGCCAGACCAATTGTAACTTGCTCATTTTTCATCAAAAATGAAAACTGTAAACATGAAACTTGTAGCAAATTTTCTCACGATTCCAGAAACGTAAAGTATTAAAACTATAGATCAAAGATAAGCATGAATTTTAATGGCCCTAATCTGAACCCTAAAAATTTCAGAAATTTCAGTTTCAAAATTCTCTAAGCTCAAGCAAAATTGATGGAAACTATGGACATGGTTAGCTTCAGGGAAATGATATCTACATGTTTTGTTCCTAAATAAACCAATGATGATGCCTGTATGAGGAGTTTCAAGTTGAGAAAACTTACCTCAAAACTGGAAATCGTGTTTTGAGTTTGAGCTTGTTTCAAGTGATGGTGATGACCAGGTTAGCTTCCTTGAGGTCCTAGGAAGCTAATGCAATGGTTTTCTTGAGTTGAGAGTGGCTGAAATGACTTGGAGAAGTCAATGTGAAATGCTCTATTTTTGGTTACGGAGGATATGGTAAATGATGTTACAGTAATGAAATAGGGATAGGGATAGGTTACACATGATGTAAGGAAGCTTTAGAAACTAAAAGGCCAAGAAACGCACGAGGGAAATGTGAGTTTGATGTTCAAGGTCAGAAACTGTGCAACAATGGAGTTTTGGGGCAATTTCTGATTTGAGAGAGTTTTGGTGTATTTCAGGGTGCTTAAGCTCGTCCTCCAGTTCACAAATAGTGACTCTATTTATAAGCAACAAGTTTGGAGACCTCTTGTTGATCAGAATTCAAAATCACAAGTTTATGCATAACATGTGATTTTTGAGAATTTCAAGTTTCAAAGCCTTGTGTACTTGCTAAGATAGAGTGCTTATGCTTTAAACAAGCTTTCTTCTGACTTTGCGGATGGAGTGTGATCAGAGGGAACAAGTTAGAGGCTCAAAAATGAACTTTATGCAAAAAGCTTGCTTTACAAGAATGTCAATGTTAACTTTGTGCCATTAATGGAAATGCAACTTGGATAATAGCTCAATTGCTTGGATCAAAGCCCTAAAAGTTGTGTAATCATTTAATTATAGAGTGACAAACAAGTTTAAGGCCTGAAAAGCAAATATTATGCAGCCTAGCATGGATTTGGTTCACGTTTTCATCAAAAATGACTTGTAAATCAAGTGACAAAACCCTAACTTCATTTCTTCGATTCTCCCTACTCAAGAATGATCTCAAGGATTTCTTGGACATTTTGGAAATCTTGCAATGTGCTCTACAACCCATCTTTGAATTTATTTCGAATATTCCCCTTGGAACTATATGAAAAAGTGCCATGAAGTTGGGTCAAAATCCTTACCAAATTAGGGCAAAATTTCACTAAGTGTTTAGTTTCATGACCACATGTTCATAAAATTATAACTTGAGATCCAAGCACTTTTGGAAGGAGTTTTGTAAAGAAAATTTTTAGATCTCATATTGATCTACAAATTTCATGTTGGAAGTTTCTCTTGAATCATCTTGCATCATGGTGAAAAGTTTGCTCAAATTTATGAAAAAACATGAAATTTCCAACACTTAGAAAAATTTCTAAGTTTAGAAATTTTGACTTTTCAAAATGAAATCTTGAATTTTTGATTTCTTGATGAATAAGTTTCATATTTTGACATGTTTTGATGAATGATCTTTGGCACTTGAATTTGACCAAAAAGTCAAAGTTTGACTTTTCAGTATATAGTTGACTTTTGATCAGTTGACTGAAAAATTCATCTGTCAATCCAATGGACTTGAAATGTTTTGAACCATGCCATTAGGTAAAAATTATGCAATTGTACTCTTGAGATCATTCCTTAAACCAATTGATCATTTTCTAAGTCAAAAATCAGAAATTTCCCCTTCTCAGTCAAAAACCCTAATTTTAACCATTTTGCCCTTTTGGAGATTTGATCAAATTTCTTGAGGAGTCGTGGTCCAAACTTGATCAAATGATACATATGAGTTTAAAAGTGTTGATGTGGATCAAATATTATTAGGGTTTGACTGTAAATTGGCCATACTTGACTTTTTTTACAATACAACTGATTTTTAGGTCAACTGCTCAATTGACTGATCCAAAATGTGATCCAAGGCTTGAAACTTGACATGAGTAATCTTGGGGGTCTATAATGATCCGTGAAAATCATATGGGGCATAGTAGGTTCAAAAATATTTTTGAAAACTCAAACCCTATTTTGAGTCATCAGTGCATAAGGAGGTGTCTTGAGCTGATCAAACCCTAGTGCAGTCTTGAGCCCAAGGAGATCTTGTGAGTAAAAAATATTGATAAGTGAGAGGGAAAATTTTGGGGTAAAACATCATCCATTAATCCCCACAATGAAACCACCTCTAGAGGATTAACTTCACCAGTTCATCCTCAGCAAAGATACATTCCCCAATAGGTACAGAAACAGGGGCATCTTCTCGCAGTTCACCGTCATATCTTCAGCATATAGCCTAATGAGTTCAGCTGCTCCAACAGGTCCTAACAGATAAAGAGGTTCAATCATTTCCCTAGCATCTTGGAGAATTCCCCAGAATGGTCTATGAATTTCTTGGATTCCCCAACAGAGTTTCACAAAATCCCCAAGCAGTTTATGAAGCTTCGTTCCCCGGTAGAGTTTATTTCTCTATCTACGGAAGTCCATCCCCCAGCAGAGTTTATTTCTCCAAATTGGTAAATTCTTCCAACAAAAATATTTTCTCCAGCAGGATTAATCAGGATAACCATCTCTAGAAAAGTAGCCACTCGCATATAAGGATTATTCGTTCTTTCATCCCCATTCAGAGTGCATGTAATCTATCTGTTTCAGAAACTATGACAGGTTAGAAACTCTCCTTGAAGGCTTCTATCCTCAAGAATAAGTCAAAAGTTTCCAGCGGAATATCCTCGGACAGAAAGCTGGAATCCCCAGCAAAATTAACTTCAACCAAAAGTGAGGAATTACATTCTTCATCTGCAGCAGCAGTCAAGGATTTATTTTCCCTAGTTCAACGACACCACAAAGAGCAACTGATACGCTCACGTATCACATTCATACAACATTTAAAATACATTATAGCATATACATAACTGAAACGCATATAACATTCTCATTTATTTTGAGAGCATCATGCAATTTATACATCATGACATCGCATGAAACTGACTTTACCTTTTCAGGTTGAATTCACAGACAGATGAATGCTATCAACTTATACGCAGCAGGACAAAGATTAATTCCCAAAACCAGACGGGGAAACTATATATATGACCAAGTGGTATGAACTCCCAGAGCAGGACGAGTTTACCAACAAACACAGCAGGCCACTGATTAATGCTTGAAACCAGACGGGGAAACTATCTTTATGACTAGCCAAAGAACAGGCCACAGATTAATGCCCGATACCAGACGGGGAAACTATCTATGTAATTAGCCAGTATGAATTCCCGAGAATGGGTTTTCTAATAAAGACAGATTGTAGATTAATTCCTGAAACTAGACAGGGCGACTATCTACATGACAAACCATCGGAGATTGAATTCCGACAAACATCTTTCCATTGGAGATTGAATTCCAATACGCATATTCCTCAATGACTAAATACTTTCCGAAATTCCTCCAGAGACTGAATTCTGAAAACCTTTCCCATCAGAAGTTTATTCTGACGAGTATTCCATCATAGACGAAATTTCGACAAGCATCTTTCCATCAGAGACTGGATTCCGACAAGCATCTTTCCATCAGAGACTGAATTCCGACGAGCATCTTTCCATTGGAGACTGAATTCCGACGAGCATCTCCCTCAGTGACTGAATACTGACAAATATTTCCTTCAGAGACCGAATTATGAAAAGCTTCTCCTTCGGATACAATAAAGACGAAGGTTTACTCTGACACTCCCCATCGGGTCTACTAGATACAATCATACACAGACTCATCCTAGCATGCTTCTCAAAGACAGTCAAGCGAAGACTTATTCTTTTATTCCTACCAATGGATGCTCCATGTGGCATCTATAAGCCCATATTTGACAATAATCCTTCATCTCTTCGAATGGCATCTTTCAGCCCATTAAAGCATACCATCAACCAACAGCGTTACTCTGTGCACCAGAAAGTGCAAATTTTTGGGCACTCTAGTGTTCAATCATCTTCCACCTTCAGATCATGAAAGGCAGACAAGCCAATCTAAACCTTCAGGTTTAAGAAGATTGAACAGGGGCAGCTATTGTACCCCAAAATTTTCCCTCCCAATTTGCTCAAGACATACTCCTAGGGTTCTCAAATGCTCAAATTGGCTCAAGAATTGATCAGACTAATTCTCCTCCTAAGCAATGAGCTTCCAACTAGGGTTTCACTTTTCACAAGGAAATTTGGGTTTCAAAGGTCTCAAGTGGTCTCCATGGTTCCTTACATGTCCTCAAGAATGCTCATATCAAGTTTCATGCCTTGCATCACAAGTTTTCTCAGTCAATTGATTAGAAGACTGAAAATAAAATGTATTAGGTCAAAAGTCAACTATGGTCAACATATAGTCAAACATCAAGATTTTTGGTCAACATCAACATTTTGAAGTGATATTCATCATTTTATCAAGGTTTGCTCATTATTCCTCAAGGAAAGCTCTCAAATCATCAAGAATCAAAAGTTACTAAATTAGGGTTTCCTTAGGAGAAGTCAACTGAACTTTGACTAGGAATAACTTTCACAGGCTTCATCCATTTTCCCCTAAACAAAGCTAATTTTAAAGGGAATTCAATCCTATACAACTTTTTTTTATTTCCAAGTCCAAAAAATGCATCATTGGAAAGATATGAGCCAATACATTACAGGTCTTTTTAAAAGTCAACAAAAAGACACTTTTTGTCAAGACAACTTACATCAAGATAAATCTCCAAATGCAAAAATGATCAAAATAGAAGTTGTAGAGGGCGCCTTGAGGTTTCTAAAAATTCAAATATCACCCTCAAAAGGTGAAAGTTAAGCAAGTTATGGTTTGCACAAGTTGGGCAAATTTGTGAAAATGCATGAAGTCAACTTTAAGAAAAAGTCTATCTTTGAGTCAATGGACCTATTTTTTAGGATTTAAACATGTTTATGACATACCCAAGGACCTATAAACCTATCCATGAACTATTATGATTTTTATTTTTATTTATTTGAATGTTTATTCATTTAAAACCAATAAAATCAAAACAAAGTGCAAGATGGGGGTGCAAGGCGTGCAAGCTATTGTTTCCGTCAAGATTGAGGCCCAAATAGCACATAGCAAGTTGTCAAATTCGTGACAACCAAGAAAATACCAGATTTGGACAAAAATCTTCAAAATTGGAAAGTTTTTCAACTGAATTTTGGAAACAAATCATGTACTCAATGCCATGGATTCTTGCTCTTTTTGTTGACCTTATGTGATATACTATATAAGCATAACAACATCAGACCCCGAAAAAGGAAACTGCCTCTAAAAGAACCCTAGAAAAATTCCAAAAAGATTCAAAGAGAAGTTGCAACTTGTATTGTACGATCTAACCATTCTCCATCAAATTCAAGCACTCCATCACACTCTTGAAGGTCCCAAGAGTCCATCCCTATCATTCTTGAAGCTCGTAGCACCCCAGATCACTATAACCAAGCGCCACTGATTTGGTAAGGTTTGATAAATTCAAAATTAATAATTCATGCATTATTGACATGTTTGATGTGTGGGTTTGTATTCAGGACATCCATTAGAACAGGTTGGACGTTTCGCATGAAAGCTTTGATGCTTGAATCATAGGATGCCATTATTAGGGCATCATAAACTGAAACCTTTAAACCTCACAATACAGGGACTTTCAGGCCAAATGGACACCACCATTGAACTCAAAACATATGATTTAGGGTGGGTAGGCTTAATCTCTTGCTTTGATTCTTATTATTTTGCAGGTTGGAGTTTTGATCTCACCAGAGAAGAAGGAGTTGACCACCGTGAGGGGTGGTCAGACTCACCGGTGCAAGCATGGTCGTCTCCTATTCGTTCATCCAAATACCAGGGCCCCACTTTGGGCGCAAGTGTTTGATAGTCAACAATTATGACGTGTTTTATATTTTTATTATTTGATGTGTTTATGTTAATGGAAGTATAAACGTCCCAACAGTAGAGGAAGCGCGCTTAAGGCATTATTGTGTGTAAGGGAATGGGTTAGATCCCTGCCTCCTGCACATTTATTTTTCTAACATTTATATTGTAGATCCCATGCTTTGGACTCCAATGCCTCTACCATGCGCTCTATCATCATCACCATTGGATCCATACAATAGCATATCAAATGCCCCAGAGTTTAGCGCCTACATTAGACCCTTAAGGAGCCAGCAACACTGAAGCGTGCGGGTGTTTGGGTTTGTGTGTTATGGGCCTGGACAATTTTCAGCGCACACCCCCTAGTTGCTTCATAACATCAGGCCCATTTCTTTTTTAATTTCATTAATTTATTTTATTTTAATTGATTTATAATTCATTTTTATTTTAATCATAAAATCACAAAATCATAAAAAAAATAGACTTAGGTTTTTCTAATTAAATTTGATTTTTTGCAAATTAATTTAATTTAATTATTTTGACGTATTTCCTTAATTAAAATTAATTAGAATTAGGTTAAAATTTCAAATCTTTTCTCAATAAAAAAAACATTTTCTAAATCAATTAGATTTTAGGGTTTTCAAACTTGTTCCCTTTTCAATCTTCGTGCGTTTATTATTTTCCATATTATTATTTTCAATTATTGCAACTGCTAACGGTTTGTAATAGTTTTAAATTAGGGTTTACTTACTACCTTTTCCCCAAAGTTTTATGGTTGTATCCCCCTCCCCGAAGCTCTGTAATAGCGTAGGGTATTTCTTTTCTTCTTTATTATTATTACTGTCATTTCTTAGATTAATAGGATTATATGGAAAGACATAAAATAAATTAATATCTAACCCTAATTTCAAGATAAATGAACTAAACTGAATCACTCGCACACTCACACCTCTAGGGTAACCTCTCCAGTTGCCTTAGAAAAGAATGGTCATGTCCCTCGAACATAGGGATAACATTAGCAAAAAACCCTCAATTACAAATCATCATAAATATCATAGTCCCTTGTCGAAGTTGCCTACGAATATATGATGACGTCCCTTTAAATTGCTAAAGGTATCCCAAAATGTTGCCTTCAATGACAATAACAACGACCCTACGCCTATCCCTCGAACATCCAAAGATAGGGCTTCCTGCTAACTAATGGTATGGATAACATTATCTAAAGGAGGAGGAAAATCACAAGAAAGACCTTGAGTGGGTAGTTACTGTTAATTGCTTGCTCACAACTTAAAACACTTTTCACACCTCACACTTTCAAAAACATTTTCAAAATGCTTTATCAACACTCTTGAGGACTGATACAAGAGTTATCATAAAGCAAATTGCCTTGCTATTTGGCATTTCAAAACTTTTTTTCAAAATCAGACACAAAACAAATAAAGTGAGCAAGCGATTAAGAGCCCATAGATAACTATAGATGAAAAGGGTACTAACACCTTTCCTTTTCATAACTTACCCCCCGAACTCAAAAATCTTTAAAAAGGTTTTTCCTGTTTTTTTCACCCTTTCCTTTGTTGGATAAAAGAAAAGTCGGTGGCGACTCTTGCTATCCGTAACACTTGCGATAAAATGCAAAACGAATAAGTTAGTTCTCCCACCTCTTCTTTTGAAATGGTTTGTGTTTGTGTAAGTTTGAAATGCTTTGTGTTTGTGTAAGTTTGAAAATATTTTGAAAATGCCTCAGTTTGGCAAACTTTGAAATGATTCTCTTATCATTGAGAATGTATACAAAGTGTTGGTTTTGAAAATATTTATTGAAAGGGAATGTTTGGGAAAGATGTTTTGAAAATGACAATGTAAGGCCATTTTGTAATGATTCTCGTATCATTGAGAATGTATACAAAATGTTTGTTTTGTAAATTATTTTGAAAGTGTGAAGTGTTGAAATGGTTTTTTTTTTAGCAAGCAATTACGAATAATCTACCTACTCAAAAAGTCTTTGTTCTTTTCCTCCTCCTTTAGATAGTTCTATTTTACCATTGATTGGTAGAGAGACATGTCGTTGGATGTAAGGGACATGCGTAGGTCATCGTGCAGTCATAGAAGGCCATTTGTAAGAATGTTTTAGCAATTGTCATAAGGGACTAAAATCATTTACCAAAGGCAACATTTTGAAGGGTTATCGAGGGACTATGATATTTAAATCAAGGGTCTTTATTAAAACATCTCACATTCGAGGGACATGACAGTTTTAATCCGAGGCAACAAGTGTGGGTTACCCTAGAGGTACATGTGTGCAAAGTGTTTTGATTTTAATCATATTGCCTTGAATTAGGGTTTTGCTAAATTTGATTTTAAGTCTTATCATACAGACCCTAATTACTAGCAATAATAAGGAAAGCGATAAATTGCGGAATTTAAATGTCCTACGCTATTAAAACACTTTGGGAATAGGGCTACAAATTTGTAAATGCGGGAAGAAAACAAGAAAAGCCCTAATTACTATTACAAACCATTATATGAATTACAACAATAATTATGCACAAAATATAAAGATGAAGAAATTAGTTTTAGGGTTTTTGATGGAAATGTTTAAAGATTAACCTAATTAAAACTAATTATTTTTAAATACAAGAGATGTTAATTATCAAAACCTAAAATATAAGTTTAATTGAAATTAAAAATAAAACATGGGTCTAAATAATTTGTTTAGAAAATAATTTTTAATGTCAATGCTAATTTTGTGAAGAAAATGCTTTTATAATGTAAAAGGGAGTAATAAAGTTTAATTAAAAAAAGAAATAAAATGTTTAAATTAAAATATTTTTAATTTAATTATTTTAAGAAAATATATCTTTATATTTTTTGGGTTAAATAATAAGAAAAATAAATAAAGTATATATATATATATATATATATATATATATATATATATATATATATATATATATATATATATATATATATATATATATATATATATATATATATATATATATATATATATATATATATATATATATATATATATATATATATATATATATATATATATATATATATATATATATATATATATATATATATATATATATATATATATATATATATATATATATATATATATATATAATAAAGTATATAAAAAAGTATTGGGTTGGGGGTTTAAAAAGTGAAATGGGTGTATAAAGGCAAAATGGGGCGCTGGGCCCAAAATATATTTTTTGGTTTAAATCACAAACAAAAATAATAAAAAAATGAAAATGGGCTTGGTTGTGTTAGTAGAAAAGGGCGTGCATGGAAGGAATTAAGTCAATGGCCCAGAATGAGAAGTTCAACGCCTTAGGATCCAGTATGGATACATTTTGAGAGCGCATCATGGTCTTTCCATTATGAAGCACTCGATTTGAGTTGCTGAACATCTAATGGTGTTGATGTGTAGCCCATGATATGCGCGCCTTGTTTGTATGCACAGAATCTGAAATAAAAAATTGTGAAATAAACAAAAGGGTGTCGCTGGGGCTCGAACCCAAACCCCCATACACTAATACCTTACGCGTGCTTCCTCTGTCACTAGGGTGGCTGTTTCATTCGTGCATAATATCACTCGCAATAAACTTAAAATTAACTTGTTTCTAAATGAACTTCATCCTTAACCTCGCGCCAACACCTTCACTCTTACATTTTAAAATTTTGATCTTGCTCATTTCTCAACCATTTACAAAAGTATAAACATGAAACTTGCTCCATTTTTCAATATGAAATCAATAATGTAAACAACTTAAACTATAAATCAAAGATGAACATTAACTTTTGTTGGTACCAAATTCTAACCTTATTTTTCTATAACTTCAGCTTCAGAATTCACATCACTCAGATAATATAAATGAAAACAAAAGGCATGGTTAACTTCAGGGCAATGATGTCTACATTTTTTCTTTACAAAATAACTATTAATGATGCTTGTATGGGGAGTCCAAGGTTAAGAAAACTTACCTCGAAACTAGAAATCGTGTTTGAGGTTTGAGCACTCCTGGAGGTGTGGTGATGATCTGGATAGCTTTACTGGACTCCTAGGAAGCTAATGCAATGCTTACTTTGGATTGAGAGTGGATGAATCTTCCTGTAGAAGTCAATGTGCAGAACTCTATTTTTGGAAATGGAGGATGGTGATGGAGGTATTACAGTTGTGAAACATGGATGGGGATGAGTTATGTTTGATGTAAGTAAGCTTTGAGAATGATTTAGAGGGAAAACGCACGACTGAATTATGAGTTTGGAGTTTTTAGACAGAAATGACAAACAGTGGAGGGTTTGATGCAATTCTGAGTTTGAGGGAGTTTGAGGGAGTTTAAGGGCTTATGAATTCGTGTTTGGCTTGCAAATTAGTGCCTCTATTTATAGGCATGAATTTTGAAGTCTTGAAATAATCAGAATCAAGAAATCACATGTTATGGCTATGTGACTTATTTTTGAAGCAAACTTGACAAACATTGTCCCAATGTGAAGTACAAAGCAATATAGAGTAGTGAAAGGCTTTAAACATGCTTATCTAATCTTTATGTTGAATGTGTCTAGAAAAAACAAGTTAGAGGCTCAAGACAATTTGACTTTGTGATTAAAGCAACTTTACAAGAATGACAATGTTACTTTGTGCCAAAAATGGATGAATGTCTTGGACAATGGCTCAAATGCTTGGAGCATAGCTCTAACAGTTGTGTAAACAATTATTATGGAGTGATTTTCAAGTTAGAAGTCCTGTAAAGTAATATTATGCAGCATGCTTGAAGATTGGATCAAGTGTTCTTCATGAAAATGACCTATAATTCAAGAATGGATGTCCAACTTCTTCTCTTTGAAACTTCTAGCTCAAGCATGATCTCTTAAAGTTCTTGGACATTTTGGAAATATTGAAACATTGTCTACAACCTTCATTTTGACCACTTTGGCTAAATCATCTTGGAAATAGGTGAAAATTGGTCAAGAAGTTAGGTCAAAAATCTGCCTAAACTTGTTAAAATTTTCACTAAGTGTTTTATGAAAAAATGTCATGACTTTATGAGCTTATATCTTTAAATCTAAGCATTTTTTGGACATCAACCCTCGAATACAAAGTTGTAGAATTCATCAAGATCTAAAACTTTCATGTTGAAAGTTTTCCTTGAATCATCTTGCATCTTGGTGAAAAATTGTCATGAAGTATTGAAATTATCAAGGTTAAAAATACCTAGAAATTTTCTAAGTATTGAAAACTTTGACTTTTTGTGGACTTTCTTGACTTTCTTGATTCTTGTTGACCAATTTTGATATTTTTGAATGTCTTGATGAATCTTGACCTTGGAAATTCAATGTTGACCAAAAAGTTAAAGTTTGACTTTTTGTGTATCAGTTGACTTTTCATTAGTTGATCAAAAATTCAACTATCAACCTTTGATCTTGAGAAATGATTTGAGCCATGTAATTAGGTCAACATGTTGTGTTTGATTCCTTGAGATCACGCTCCAAGTCATTAGGTCATGTACTAGGTCAAAAGTCAATGATCAGTCATTCTCAATCAAAACCCTAATTTTGACAATTTTGCCCCTTTGATGATTTGAATGCTTTTCTTAAGGAATTGTGATCAAAAATTTGATCAATTGTTAAATATGACTTCATAATGTTGATTTTTTTTCCAAAATCATGAAGTTTGAGTGTATTTTGACCACAGTTGAATTTTTATACAATACAACTAATTTTTAGTAATCTGAGCAATTGACTGAGCAAATTTGTGATGCAAGACTTGAAACTTGGTATAAGAATTCTTGAAGACCTATAATGACCTATGAAAATCATTTGAGGCATCAAAAGTTCAATTGTCCTTGAGAAAACCAAAATCCTAATTTGGAGGCTCAGTGCTTAGGAGGTGAGCTTGTCTGGTCAAATTCTTGGAACTTCTTGAGCATTTGAGATCTTTTGTGAGTAATGTCTTGAGAAAATAGAGGGAAAATTTTGGGGTACAACAACTACCCTTGTTCAATCTTCTTAAACCTGAAGAGTTAGATTGGCTTGTTCACCATTCGTGACTTGAGTGTAGAAGATGATTGAACACTTAAGTGCCCAGAAATTTGCACTCGCATGTGCACGAAGTAAAAAAAATTATTGATTATGTCAGGAATGGGCTTAAAGATGCCATTCAGAGGTAATTTTTGATAGAGGTATCAAAATGAGTCTACGCTCGACTATATCTGAAGAAGTATTAGAATAAATCATTGGTCGATTTAATCTGAGCTAGAAAAGGTCTATTGAGAGAAGTATCAGAATAAATCTTTGGTCGATTTAATCTGAGTCAGCTGAGGTCTTTAAATCTTTAACTGAGAAAAGTATCAGAATAAATCTTTGGTCGATTAACTATGAGCCAGAAAAAGGTCTACTGAGAGAAGTATCAGAATAAATCTTTGGTCGATTTAATCTAAGCTAGCAGAGGTTTTTAAATCTTTAACTGAGAGAAGTATCAGAGTAAATCTTTGGTCGATTTAATCCAAGCCAAAAAAAGGTCTACTGAGAGAAGTAACCGAATAAATCTTTGGTCGATTTAATCTGAGCCAGCAGATGTTTGAAAGGAGTGTATATCATGTAGATATTTTCCCTTGTTTTGTTTTAGGGAGTGACCTACAATCTGTTTTGAGGATTTGTTGATGATATTGATGTGTTGATTGATTCTTTCCTGAAAAGGTAAAGAATTAGTTATATGAAATGTCATGATTTATGAAATGCATTATGTAATGATTTTCTTAAAATAAATGAGATTGTGTTATATTCTTTTCGTATGCATATGTTATGATGAATGAATGTGCAATGTTGTTGAAGCGTATTTGTCTTGGAAAATAAATCCCTGACTATTATTGGGGATGAAGAGTATGTGTATCTTCAATTTTGTCTAGAATGCTTCCGTTGGGGATTCCTGGTTACTTGTTTGAGGAAAATCTTTAGGGGATGTATTGATTTCTGTCTGGGGAGTAGAGTTTAGGAACATTGGTCATCTGTTGCTCTACTAGGGAGTTTAATTCTTATATACCCTGACTGGGGATAAAAGAGATGGATAGACTTTCGACTCGTCTGGGGAGGATAGATTTAACTGATATATGGTCGGACTCAAGGTTTTGCAGCAACTCTTTGGGGATAGTGGCAACTTTACTGGGGAGAAGAATTTTGTCTGCGATTTGTAGTGATCTAAGGAATAGACTCGAGATGAGGAATTTGTAGGTTGTTAGGGAAATAAACCCTATCGGGGAAATAAACCCTGTTGTTTGAGAAATTCTCTGCTAAGGAAACCAATTCTCTTGGGGAAATTGAATTTTTTGAAGAGAAAAAAAACTCTGCAAGGTCTCTTTTCAGTTTTGGAGGAATAAACACAGATAGGGAAGAGAAATTCCATGCATTGTACTGATTGGAACTCCATAGGTTTGTGATATTGCCGGGAAAGAGATTATAATCTTTTATCTGTTAGAGTAATTTGTCGGGGATGTTGCCTGTAATGTACCCTTATTGGTGAAGGCTACTCTGTGGGGGATAAACTCTGCTTGGGGGATGAAATTTACTGACTCGCCCGTGATTATGAAATTCGGCTGGAGGACATAGCTGTCAGGTTTCAGAATGACCCTGGCTGGGGAGGTTAAGTCCTATCTCGGGAAAGCTGACATCAATGCTTTTGAATACTTTTACTCCGTGGGGAGTTTATGTACCAATGATTGTGTTCCAAAGCTGGCTCTATCTCGGTACCTGCTGGGCGGAGTAACTGTCGGGTTTGGCACTTCTTGTTTTTTGCCCTTGTTTCTGAAATTACGAGTAATTGTCCTTGTTTCTTATGTAAATATTTATGAGAAGCAATCATTTTCAAATGCATATATAAAAAATAAGTCATTAGACATTCTTGCAAAACAAAACAGAAAAAGAAAAAACAGACTCGAAGTTTCTTGTGAAAATGATTTGTATTGATTTTTTGAAGTTGGCTTGTAATAGGCGTTTTTGTACAAAGAGGTTGGCGCTCTAGTAAGATAACGCCGCCGAAAAAAATGGAAGCTATACAAATTTATGTAAAAGAAAAAACAGCTATGTGGAATAACCCCATTGGGTTCCAACTCTACTATTGCCTTTATATATTCAAGCGTCTCATCACTTTGCTTCTTGGCTGAAAGTTGATCAGATTGATTGGCGCCGTCCGAGCTTGATAGTTGATACCGAAGTCTGGTCACAAGATGATCCAATCACTACAAGAAAATTGGCAGATTGCGACAGGTATTTTTGTAGATTACGACGGTTAAAACCGTCGCAATTTGCTTTCCACGACGGTTGCTTTACCGTCGCAGAAGTGTGTGTCCCCAACCTATTTCGCGACGGTTACAAAAACTGTCGTTCAAGTTTACGACGGGTTGATACCGTCGTGATTATCTTTTGAGTTTCTTTTAATTATTGATGGCGACGGTTCGATACTGTCGTGAATATCTTTTAAAATTGATTAAATTGTTTATGGCGACGGTTCGATACCGTCATGACTTTTGTTGATTATTTTTAATTGTTGATTACGACGGTTCGGTACTGTCGCCATGACTTTTGTTTATGTCTTGATTTTTTTTTATTTTTCTATTATATATATTTTTTATTTAAATTATTATCTATGTAAAAAATTTTAAATATAGTTTTTTTTGTGTTATTTTTTTCTTTAAATTATTTCTCCTTTAATATATTTATTTTTTGTTTTATTTTCTATCACTTTGTAATATAGTAAAAATAATTTCAATAAAAAATATTTAACATCAAATAAGCATTATAATATCCAAAAAAATGTGTGTTCCATAATCATGTAAAATGCGAGTTCCATAATCATGTCAAGTAGTACAAAAAACCCAAAATATATCAATTCCTAATCTTATAATAATAAGTATCATTATGCCAAAAATACATGAGAAAGTTCACAATCTAATTATCTCGATCATAGCAAAGTCTAATTTGTCCCCCCTGAAGTTCCATTATCTCCAATACGGTAGCTAGACTCAGATGAACGTCTACCATCAGCGGGTGATTCCAATCCCTAAAAAAAGGTATTAAAGTAATTATCTTTAAAATAATACTCATAAAATAGAATTAGAACAATAACAAAGTTAGGTAATAGAACTATTCAAGGAAGATTGCTCAAACTTCATGAAGAAGCTACCACATAAAAAGTATATCTAAAAAGGCTTGTTGCGACTCAAAATAAACAAATTGGTTCAAGGATTTTATGCAATTGTACACATCATCACCCCATCCTAACTGTTATCATATGACTTCGATAAATATAGACAGACTAAAGTTAGGAAACAGAGATGTGTACCTTCAAAGCATAAGCTTGTGATTTCTCAGAAACAGGGCACAAAATTGCTTGACGAGGACTGAGCCAGAGATGTGTAGCCTTTTTGAGATTCACCCAATTCATACTTTAACCTTGGTACAAACACCCCAAAATCTCTTTGGACACACTTGATTAGGATTTTCCAGTAAACTAATTTTCTCAACTCTCCACACATCCGCCTACATTAACAAATAAATTAATTAATTCATAAATCCTAATCAATTACCATAGTACGAATTAGATTTATAACTCTGAAGAGAAAATAAAATAGAATGAAATTGATGAAAAATGGAAATGAGAGTGAACCTTGAGGAGGTTATTAGCGTAATCAGAAACACTACCTGACACTAAAACAACCATATCCTTATTGGATCGAGTATCACGTATCGATTTGCCAAGAACTCTAACACCTAACAATAATTCATCTCCGTAAAACAGGCAGGCGTATGCTTTGATTCAGATTGCAATGAGTTAGCTGAGAGCGCCAAAGTTATCAAACCATAACCGTGCATTCATTGTAACTTAAGTTGATTGATTCTTCTAACGTGAAAATCCATTTTCTCCTGAAAAATAGATTGAAAGATTTTTGAAATTTCGCAATCCTCTTGGTCAATGAACTGAACATAGAACCTATAACTTTTTCTTTACAGGAAAAATCGATGAATTTTAAAGGGACCAAAATTACAGGATCACATATTTATAAGTACCTCCCCACCTCCTAATCCACCTTAACCATCTTGCTTTACGCTTTGGTTGTCTCTGCAAAAACTCAATTATGCATTTTTCTTCTTGGTATCAATTGTTGCTGACACTGTATCATGTTGATACTAATTTGACAAGAACTTGAAACTCAAAAAACAATGAAATTGTATTAAATTTATTTTAAAACAGAAGATGATTCCCTTTCTTACAATATGTAATGTATACAAGTAAAAGAAGAAAAAGTATGACAATGTTATGGATGGAGTTTGCTTTCTTGCAAGGTGAACAATGAAAAATGAAAATCAACAATAAACTAGAGAACAGCATCCTCATTCATTCCTTTAACCACGTGGATATTCTCCACACCCTTCTAGTTGCTTCCCTCCCCTTAAACTGTGTCCATTCTCTCTTCTTTGCTCTTCTTCCTTTTCCGTTCCTGCCCTTGTCCCTGTTCTTTCTTTTGTTCTATAGATGTCAATGCATTGGGATTGGGGTGCTTCTGGATTTTTCTATCCAGACAAAGCAAAATAGATAATTTTAGAAATTTATAGGATTTGGAAGAAACACTAAAGGTGTAATGAGCAATTCCCCAATAAAAAAAACATATCAATGGTCATGCCACTCTCTACATGTGCATTTTTGCCTTCTATCACACCAGCTCTTTGAGTGCATGGCCTCTGTTTGTCTTCAACTCACCTCCTTTAAAAATCCAATATCCCTCCAAAGATGCAGTTCTTAGTTAAAACACACAGCCAGTGCTCGTAGATTTTTCGCCTTCCATGGTTTAATCATACAAAGGCTCCTTAACTAGAAGATTTATTTTCTCATGCAGAAACCTTAGCACATCTTCTCTCCCTTCCTTTATAAGTAACTGTCTTAACTTCGCAAATGTAATCCGTGATGGTCGAATTCCTTTCTCTATCATCTCTTCCAGCAAAATACAAGCTTTCACAACATTTCCCTTTTGACACAGTCCATTGATAAGCACTGAAAAAGTGTGCAAGCTTGGGACAAACTGTTTCGACTTCATATACCTCCATATTTTCAAAGCCATATCCACTTCATTCTTCTCACAAAACATCTTTATCAGCATCGTATACGTGTCAGCATCAGGCTCACACAGCTTAATCATCCGGCGAAACACACTAAAAGCTTTATCAGTCTCTCCTTGGCTAATCAAACTGCTCATGATAACATTACAGGTCCTTGGATTCGGAGCAATACCATTACTCTCCATCTCTCTTAACACCCTATACACATTTTTTAACTTGTTCGCCTTACAAACACCACTTATCTTATAGAAAGTTACTGAAACCTATTACCACTCTCCAATAGATAAAAAAACATATAGAGTGCTCTAGAACTATACCAACTAATGTAGAAGTTTAATATCTTATTATGGGTTAGAGGTGAAATTGCTAAATAGATAGAGGAAAAAACTTGTTATGCAGTTACATCTAACTAATTACAAGAACTTGTTGAAAAAACTTATTAATTAGTGTGAAAGATAGAGTGAAATTCTTACATGATTATTATAGAGGTAACACTGCATTTCCTTTCTATGCTCATATATTACGACTGCATTCAAAGCCCCGGTGACAGACAGAGCAATAACCTGTTATTGGTAATGAGTGAAAATGGAAAGAAAAATTAAATACAAAACTAAATAAAAACACCCAATTTGAAAGGCAATAGTTGTGATACTAGAGCATTGTTAAATTACATCATATAAAACACCCAATCTATGAACAAAACTAAGGGTTTCTAACTATAATTTCTTATTAATCACTTATTTTTACTAAATAAGCTTAAACAAACAACCACAAATTCAACTACAACAGTACTATATTTCAATTTAAAGATAATTTATAAAATTCACAAAAATGAATAAAACCCTGAAATAACATATTAGAAAACCTAACATCGGTTCAATCTATTGAAACTCAAAATCAACCAACCCTAAGATTCAAGTGAATCTCCAGTGCTAAGTCAATGTTAAAGAATGAGAGAGATATGTGAAGTGTTACAGAAAAGTGGTTATATGCGAGAATGAGAGAGATATGTGAAGTGTTACAGAATAAAGAAAAAGTGCTACACAAAACTTACAGGTTTGAAGACAAAGATGCTTGATGTAAAAACCTAAACTGTTAAAACCGTGCAATATCAAGCTTATAAATTACAGTTTCATTATCTGAATTTTCTTTCTACAGAGCAATTAAACCGATGTTCGCCCAAACCCTAAATTGAACAATTTCATTTAACCTAAATTGAATCGACGAAATAACAAGAATCGATGAAAATTAAACAGGGAGATTAAAGTGTGATCTGAAAAATGGAAGAAGATTAGGGTTTTAGGGAAAGACTAACCTTGGACTGTTGAGAGAGTTGAGGGACCTCTCTGAAGCGGCTTGGTTGACTCATACTCATAAAGAAAGGCTTGCTTATACGTCTTTCTAGCGTATGCGCGCTTCCGCATGTGATATTATCACTGCAAGCAGAAGTAGAGAAGTATATGTGATTGGGGAGGAGGATCAGGTACAAATGAAAGCCAGTGGTGATTCGTGACTATGAACAGCCGGAGAGGGCATCCATTTGTACCTGAACGGCACCGTGAGTAACAATTCTGTGACAAATCAATTTTGTGACAAACACTCCTACGGCATGAACGGCACCGTGAGTAAAAATTCATTTAGAATGATTGAGTTATAAATAAATTCACATCTAATCCATAAAATTTATAGGTTATTGAGTGATTATATTTTAGTTTTTTTTTAATTATATAAATGATAACTTTAATATTTTTAGTTTTTTTTTAATTATATAAATCATAACTTTAATATTTTTAGTTTTTTTTTTAATTATATAAGTGTTGATTTTGATATTTTTAATCGCGGTTATTTCAATTTCAATTTTTTGAATCTCTTTTATTTTATAAGTAATTATTTTGACTTATTTTGAATATCACATTTTAATTATTTTGATGATAATTTTTCAAAGTTATAAGTATTTTATGCAATTTTAAGTATTACTATAATGTAATTCTAATTTTTGAAAATATATTTATGATAAATTAGTGAAATATTTGTGCGTTTGCACGGATACTGATACAGTATGCATAATTTTATTAAAAAAATATATAATTTTTTAAAAACTTTATAATTGTTTTACCAAAAAAATTGATGTTTTATGTATTTTAAGAGCTTTTTAACTTTTTTACGGCGACGGGTGTTTTACCGTCGTGCCCATGAGAATTTTTAAAGGTTTTGGGTGCGACGGTTGTTTTACCGTCGTGAAATGAATTTTAGGACGGATAATTTTACCGTCGTGAAAGGTTTAAGGGTGCGACGGGTGCTTTACCGTCGTGATATGCCTTTTAGGACGGTTAATTTTACCGTCGTGACTAGTTGTTGGTGAAAAATCAATGTTAAAAGTGTTAAATGGGGGCCGACGGTTGTTTTACCGTCGTAATAATAATATTATGATGGTTAAATATACCGTCACAAAATAAATATTAGGGACGGTTGGTGTCAACTGTCGTAAACATTGTCTCTATATGTCAATTACGACAGTTATCACATAACTGTCGCAATTTTTGTGTCGTTAAACACTAAATTTCTTGTAGTGAATGAGACATAGTGGATTCTTTATATCCCTAACTTTTTCCTGGACCTCCCTTTCGGGTTTTCAGTCCACCGGGATACCCTTTTTTGCCCAAGCCGCCCTTTCGGGTTTTCGACTTGTCGGGTGTACAGATTTTTCATTTTCATCCCTTATTTTTTCCCGAATCCTTTTGGTTCGCCGGGAAGCCCTTATTTTTGCCTAGGCCAATCAACCTAACGGGTCTATTGATTAGGCATAGTATCTTTTCACTATGTCTGCATTGACAGGGTGAGGAAGGTCGTCACCGTCCATGGTGGTTAGAATCATAGCTCCACTCGAGAAAATGTTCTTAACCACAAATGGTCCTTCATACATGGGGGTCCATTTGCCCCTGGGATCACTTGCGGAAGTATGATGCGTTTGATCACTAGATCCCAGACTTGATATTCTTAACGCCTGACTTTCTTGTTAAAAGCCTTGATCAGTCGCCTTTGATACCTCTGACCATGGCAGATAGTAGTAAGTCTCTTTTCATCGATTAGATTTAACTGATCAAGTCGGGTTCGGATCCAATCATCTTTGTTCAAACCTGCATCCTTCATAATCTTGAGAGAAGGTATCTGGACTTCGATGGGCAGGACTGCCTCCATGCCATATACCAGTAAGTAGGGTGTTGCCCCTGTCGACGTTCGTGCTGAGGTACGATACCCATGAAGAGAAAATGGTAACATCTCATTCCAGTCTTTGTATGTCATCGTCATCTTCTGTACAATCTTCTTGATGTTCTTGTTAGCTTCTTCAACAACGCCATTCATCTTTGGCCGGTAGGGAGAAGAATTATGATGTTGTATCTTGAACTGTTTACAGAGCTCGGTGATCATTGTGTTGTTGAGATTCGTACCATTGTCAGTAATAATTCTCTCTGGCACACCATATCGACATATCAGATTATGTCGGATAAGCCGCGCCACGAAATTCTTGGTTACTGTAGTAATAGAGGATGCCTCAACCCACTTTGTGAAGTAATCAATTGCTACTAGGATGAAGCAATGTCCATTAGAAGCGGTGGGCCTGATTTCTCCAATCACGTCGATGCCCCACATTGCAAAGGGCCACAGAGCTGTCAAGACGTTTAAGAGGGTCAGAGGTACATGCACCTTATCAGCATAGATTTGGCACTTATGACAAGTTCGAGAGTGATGATAACAATCAGCTTCCATAGTGGACCAGTAGTATCCTACCCGTAGGATCTTCTTAGCCATGGTATGTCCACTAGAATGGGTTCCAAAGGTGCCTTCATATAGATCTGTCATGATCCTCTCTGCTTCGGTCTTGTCTACACACCATAGTAACATGGAGTTATGGTTGCGTTTATAGAGGATTCCATTACTGAGGAAGAACTTTGCAGCGAACCTTCTCATAAACTTCTTATCGTTGACAGATGCCCCTTTCAGGATACTCTGGAGCCTCGAGATACCTTTTCACCTCATGAAACCAAGGTTTGTCTGCCACTTCTTCGGTATCGATTTCACAACAGTGTGCTGGTTCATCCAGCCTCTCAATGGTGATTTGGGGAGCTTCATTGTCCCACCTAACTTTGAACATAGAAGACATGGGAGCTAGCGCATCCGCTAACTGGTTCTCCTCTCGTTGGAAATGTTCAAAAGTTACCTCCTCAAAGTGTGGGAGAAATGTCAACACGTACTCTTTATATGGGATGAGATTTAGATGCTTCGTACCCCATTCTCCTTTGATCTGACTTATCACCAAAATGGAATCCCAGAATACACTCAAGAACTTGATCCTTAGGTCAATAGAAGCCCTAAGACCCATGATACATGCTTCATACTCCGTCATATTGTGTGTACAGTTGAAACATAATCGGGCAGTGAACGGAGTATGAAAGCCCTTGGGAGATATGATTACGGCGCCAATACCATTACCCAGTGTGTTTGAGGCTCCATCAAAATACATAGACCATCGGGATCCCTCCCCGGGTCCTTCATCTGGTTTAGGTTCTTCATAGTCGGTCACCAGCATAATATTCTTATCCAGGAACTCAAAATTCATGGACTGGTAGTCATCCACGGCCTTATGAGCCAAATGATCAGCCAATACACTCCCCTTTATTGCTTTTTGGGTTGTATATTGTATGTCGTACTCAGTTAAGATCATCTTCCATCTTGTTATTCTTCCAAAGAGTGGAGGCTTCTCAAAAATGTACTAGATCGGATCCATCTTCGATATTTAACAAAGTAGTGTGAGTCAGCATATACTGTCTCAGTCAGAGAGCAGCCCATGCCAAAGCGCAACAAGTTTTCTCGAGCAGTGAGTATCTTGTCTCACAGTCGATAAACTTTTTTCTAAGGTAGTATATTGCGTGCTCTTTTCGACCAGGCTTGTCATGCTTCCCCATCACACACCTCATTGAATTGTCTAGCACTGTCAAGTACAATATCAAAGGACTTCCTTCAACTGGAGGCATCCAAATTGGTGGCTCTTGAAGGTAATATTTGATTCTTTTGAAAGCGGTCTGGCATTCATCGTTCCACCTTACCACTTGATCTTTCTTCAGAAGCTTGAAGATGGGCTCACAAGTAGCAGTCAGATGCAAAATGAACCTGGCGATATAATTCAAGCGTCCCAAGAAACCTCTAACTTCCTTCTATGTACGGGGAGCTGGGATTTCTTGTATAGCCTTTACCTTTGCAGGATCTACTTGGATGCCTTTATCGCTGACAATGAAACCCAGAAGTTTACCAGACCTTACCCCGAAGGTGCACTTGTTCGGATTCAACCTCAACTTGTATATCTTCAACATGTCGAACAACTTTTGTAGATGATCAAGGTGCTCTTCCTCAGTTTTAGACCTGGCTATCATGTCATCAACATACACTTCGATCTCGTGGTGAATCATATCATGGAACAAAACGACCATGGCGCGTTGATAAGTTGCCCCAGCATTCTTTAACCCAAAATGCATCACTTTGTAACAAAAAGTGCCCCACTGTGTGAGGAAGGTCGTCTTCTCCATGTCTTTAGGAGAAATCTTGATCTGATTGTAGCCAGAGAAACCATCCATGAAAGAGAAGATTTTGTGTTACACGGTGTTGTCGACCAGAACATTAATGTGAGGAAGATGAAATTCATCCTTAGGGCTTGCCATGTTCAGATCTCTGTAATCCACACACATCCGTACCTTACCGTCCTTCTTAGGTACCGGAACGACGTTAGCAACCCACTATGGATAAGAAGTGACAGCTAAGAATCCTGCATCGAACAGTTTCATGACCTCTACCTTGATCTTATATGACATTTCAGGGCGCATACGACAGACCTTCTGTTTGACCAGAGGACAGTCTTCTTTGGTCGGCAGACGATGAACCACAATATTAGTGTCTAAACCTGGCATGTCTTCATATGACCATGCGAAGATCTCAACGTAGTCGTGCAACATTTGTATCAACTGCTGTTTGACCTTCACTTCCAAATTTGCACCAATATTAACCTCTTTTCTGTCTTCCTCTGTACCCAAGATCATTGTCTCAACTGGCTCTTCATGCGGCTGTATGGCCCTTTCTTCCTGCTGAAATAGTATAGCAAGTTCTCTAGGCACCTCACAATCATCCTCACCTTCGTCTTCGGCTTGGTTGATTGGATTTTTGATGTCATAACTGGAAATAGCAGAGCTATTATCAATGGGATCCATAGTGGATATGGATCTGCAGTATGATACGTGAGTGTGTGTAAGAGAATAGTTGTTTTGATAAAGTGACAACAGAAAAGAAAAGAAAAAAATAGAGAGCGCAAAATTTGTATGCAAGAAACGTCCAATGCTTTATTAATGATATATGAAATGACAAATAATAGCCCTCACAAGCAAAGCCAATGTACCTCGGGAAAGGCACAAGGCCATAAATTTTTAAATTGTTTATTACAAATCTCAAAACAAGTAGGACAATTACTGGGAAATAAAAGAAACAGGTATAAAGTCCCTAGCCGTCTAGTTACTCGGTCCACCGTTAGTAGTTGGGTAGATCCAGCTGACAATGTATGAGTCTTCCTCGCTGTCTTCAATGACATTAATTCCCCGATTACTGATGTGTAGGGGAGGTCCTCCAACCCGAGCTCGTCGAATAGCCCTTTGAACCCCTTCTTCAACCACGGCCCTGGCGTCCTTGAGAGAAGCCATCTTCAGAGGAGGTTTGTTGCTGGTAGTAGTTTCAGTCGATGCCAAGATCTGAGGGACCTCTTTGAAGTTCTGATAAGGAGTTTCTATGAATTCCCCGTCCATCTCTACGTACTGGAAGGAATTGAGGCGGCTCACCATATACTCCTCTTCACCCCGCACAGTGACAATCTTCCCTTTTACCGGATACTTCAGCATTTGGTGTAGTGTGGATGTAACTGCCCCAGCCTCGTGGATCCAAGGACGACCCAACAAACAAGAATATGACGGCTTGATGTCCATCACATAGAAGGTGGACCCAAAGGTATGAGAACCCACTTTGACAGGGATGTCCACCTCCCCGTGCACCATTATTTTCAACCCATCAAAAGCCCTTACCACAATGTTACTATGCTTTTAAGTCAAACCCTCGCAATCCAACCGGTACAATGCCTTCTTAGGCAAGACATTCAGCAAAGACCCAGTATCTACCAGCACATGAGCCATAGTGGTGCCCCTGAACTCAATCGATACATGCAGAGCATCATTATGCTTTCTCCCCTTTAGTGTCAAGTCTGCATCTGAAAAACCCAACCCATTGTCAGCAGTTAGACTGGCCACGCAATCTTTAAATTGATCAACTGGAGCCTCTTGCGGCACATGCGCAGTTTTGAGGAATGCAATCAAAGCCTTCGCATGGGCTTCAGAGCACAACAGCAGGGATATCATGGATATCTTTGAGGGGGTCTGCCCCAGCTGCTCGACCACATTGTAGTCGCTCTTTTTAATTATTTTCAATATTTCCTCTATCTCTTGCTTAGAGGCTTCTATAACAATTTTTCTAGGCGTCTCCGTCCATGCAGACTCACCTATAACTTCTTTGCCATAGGTATAAGACGATTCGCCGACAGGGGTAATAATTGGAGTAAGAACATGATTCGTAGTTGATGTACCAACAGGAATAGCAGATGGAATGACAATAGGCATGTTGACAGTCTCAGGGGAAATCTCGGGAGAGAAGACCCTTCCACTTCGGGTAACCTTGCTGGTTCCGACAATGTTACCAATATCAGGATCAGCCTCTTCATTTTTCAAATCTTGTTTGATGCCATGATAGTACACATCGGCACCATAATGCCAGGGGACAGCTTTATCCGAGACATACGGGACAGGACTAGGAACAATGATTATTAGTGGAGCGATTCTTGGAGAATATATAATCCTAACAGGTCTTCTCGAGGAGACCTTGGAAGGATTAGCGGAAATGGTTATAATGGAAATGTCTTCAGATGGAACAACGGGAACCAAAGTTTTCTCTAACAAAATTTCTTTGTTGTCCATCAGGTGTTGAACACCTGACTTCAGAAAATGGCAACCAGAAGGTAGAAATGAACACATGTGGCAACCTTCACCACAACCCGAAAATAAACCGGCCAACAACCAATTCTTCTTCACAGTCATGAGAGGAGTAGAAACTTGATCCACCAAGGTCACAAACAAGTCAGTATCAACAACATTAACTCAACGACCATGCTTAGGCATGGGAGCAATTATGACATTGGGCTTCTCCAGAGCATCGAACTCAATTTCCTTGGCTTCAATCAGATCTTGTATCTTATTTCTTAGAGCCCAACAGTCATTGGTATCGTGGCCAGGACTCTCAGAATGATAGGCACACCGAGCATTTGGATTATATCGGGGATATGTGGTATTTGGATTCTTGGGAGCCTATTTCAAGATTTCCAAGTTGGATCTCAGCAGATGAGGTAGAACTTCAGCCAATGTCATATTGATTCGGGTAAATTTTCGTTGTGGTCTTTCAACCCTTTGTTGATTGTTGCATTGTGGAGTAACTGTACGCCTAGGTATCATTACAACACTTACTGTCTGACGATGTTCAACTCTGTTTTGGCCCCTCGGGCTATAGATGGCACTGGCTTCCTTCTTACCAACAAAAGCCTTCTTTACCGAACTCGAAGAGGCATCCTTTTGTATCTTGCCGCTCCAAATCCCAGCTTCTACTCTCTCTCCAGTAAGAATCAACTCGATGAAACCAGCTGACGAGCTGCCGATCAAATGATTAAATAACGGACCAGATAGCGTCCCCATAAACATATCAACCAACTCCCTATCAGACAATGGGGGTTGGACTCTTCCAGCCAAGTCTCTCCACTTCTGTTCATAGTCTTTAAAGCCTTCACTTGCACCCATGGACATACTCAGGAGTTGAGTATGAGTAGGAGCAAGGTCGGTGTTGTATTGATACTGCTTATAGAAAGAAGCAACCAAATCTTCCCAATTCCGGACATTGGCTCTCTCCAGTTGGTAGAACCATTCAAGTTCAGTCCCTGACAGGCTATCTTGAAAGAAATGAACCCACAAATTTCTATCAGCAGTGTGGGGCTGGATCTTTCTGACATAAGAGAGAAGATGGAGTTTGGGGCAGGACACCTCATCATACTTTGCAAAAATTGGAGCTTTGAACTTCTGCGGGATGACCACTCCCGATACCAATCCCAATTCTTCGAAATCCAGCCCAGGTATCCTCTGGACTTCCATGGCACTCAAGCGATCTTCCAATTGCTTGTATCTATCATCAGTGGGAGGAAACTGCTCATCATTGTAGTCGGTATCATTGTCAGAAACTTCAGGACTGGGATCCTTCTCCCTTGTTTCTTCTTCTTGATTCTCCCCTTCTTTGGATGAATAGGTCAGATCGACTTGTCGCTTAACCGGCCCTCCAAACCTTCTGCCTATATTCATAATACTGGCAGCCTTCTTCTTTTTCTTTTTCTCTTTCAGGATGAGGGCTTTCAGATCCTCCCGCCCTTTCGCCAGATTTATGAACATTTGTTGGAATTGGGCATTTTGTGCCTGAAGATCCTTGATGCTTTGTTCGGAAGACATTTCTGCTGAAATAAACAGCGAAGATGAGAAACCTGTAATGGTACCTGTACATGCAATGCTATGAATGGGATGCGCATGCAATGATTTCAAAGACTTTGGGAAATTTAAATTTGCAAACCAAAATAAAACAAATATTTTATTAGCTGAATTCAAAGTTCAAATGCCTTTTAGGCGTTACAATTAAAAACAAATCTAAAACTAGAAAAGAAATCAAAATTCTCATGGATGCTTCCTCTTCGTGCCGAGATAGACATTGAGTCCTCTTTCCTCATAAAGCTGCTTTGTGAGCTCTAAAACCTTCCTCTCCTGGGCATATAACTGATCTCTGTAAGTATCCCTCTCTTTCTTCAACTGAATCCAAGACCTCTGTAATTCTCCAAGATTAGTGGGCATATCAGGATAGAGAACCGTGTAAGGAATACCGCATTCAGTAATGGGTTCCATAATCATTGGTGAAACGGACATATAGGGCATCATAAGTTTCTGGGCGCGAGCTCGTACCCATTGGAGGTAAGGTTCCATAGGAATGGAAGCCTTTGGCCCCAAAGCCTTGGCGCCTGACCTGTTTACCATACCCCAAGCTCGTATGAACCTCCGGCGATACTCTTGAACATCATCCTCATAGTTGAACATAATGCCCTCGATAAGTAACTCATGGGGACCATCCCTTCGAGCGTAACCAAATTATCTCAGGGATAAACAAGGATTGCAGGTTATACCCCCTCTGATGCCTAGTAACGGGACATTAGGGTACTCCCCGCAGCGGTCAATAATAGCAGTGTTTTCCATAGCTCGGGAACACCAGAGAATATCCATGTGGGTGAGTGACATTATCCTTTGCGCCCAACCCAAACCTTCTTCATTCTTCAGTAAAAACTTAGGGAGGTGAGAAATAAACAACCTCGACAGCAATGGCATGCAGCACATAAGGACCCCTCTTCTCTTCATGGTACGAGTATGGAGAGTGTACAAAATATCTCCGAGCAAGATAGGAACAGGGTTGTGAGAGAGGAATATCTTGATAGCATTCACATCTATGAATGAGTCTGGATTAGGGAATAGTACCATCCCATAGATTAGAAGATCCAAGACCTCCTCAAAAGCCTAAAAATTCATATCATCCCAAAACAGTTGGGCCTTGTCTAACAGGAACTTGGCTAGAAAACCCTTGACTCTGCTTCTTGTTTCCCAATTGGATACCATGTCGGCCCGTTTCATATGCAAAGTTGCAGCAATGACTTCTGGCTTAGGAATTTCTTCCAGACCTGTGAAGGGAAACTGTTCAAGAATGGGTATATCCAACAGTTGAGAGAATTCTTCCATGGTAGCCACAAACTGATAGTTTGGGAAGGTGAAGCAGTGGTGCTTAGGATTAAAGAAATGAAAGAGTACACTCATCATGTTTTCGTCAAAGTTTGAAGTAACCAGGTTGAGAAGTCGATCATGTCTCATAGTGAACGTAAAAGTTTCGGAAACCTTTGATACTAGCTCTTTAATTTTGGAAGGTATCTTCACAAAGCTGATTTCGATAATGTTTCTACGAATAAGAGCCATGATCTGTAAAACAGAACAAAGATAAATTCCCTTGGTCCTTGAAATGGTTAGTGTAATAAGAATGAATGATATGTTATGATGCATGATGTCATGATAAACCACAGGTATAGCAAACACAGACAACTCACACCAAGTCCTTAGGTTTAAGGTCTGCTTGAGGTTAAAGGTCATACCCTTTTGAAGTTTAGTTGGTTTCAAACCTGTCTTAAAAAGTATCAGGGTTCTAAAGAATCTCAATATCACTGACCATCCTTTATCGGGCATTGTCTCAGCTTAAGCAATCTTTTCCTGCGGTCGAAATATCCCGAAAGTCTGATCTCAATGAGTGTAGCATCGAGTATCAACCAATCCTCAGCTCTATACCGAGGTCGGCTATCTCACTACTTTCTAATGGCCAAGTTTGTTCAACTAAGGTTCTAAGGTCCGTTAGTGCTTCAGGACACCACGCGGCGGCCCCGTATTCTCCTCGTTCCCCCACGAAGGATACCAGTACCAAGCAAAGTGCCACACCAACATAGCCATTGCTTAAACCATATCGGTCTATGCCATACAGTCTCCATGATCTATTGTTGTTTACCTAAAAAATTCCCCCAGATCCGAGTGTAGGATCTTTAAGAATACCCAAACAAAACCCTTGAATTTAAAGCAGGCAAAGCAAAACAAGAAAGCAATTTTTAAAATGACCTAGATCCTAAGGTAAACCCCACTTTATTTATTTCCCCAGCAGAGTCGCCAGTTTTGTGATACGGTGGCAGAACCAACTATTATACTGGTTTGCGTTTTTTGTTTGCAAAATGTCGTGGTAAGCAAGAGTCGCCATCGACTTTTATTTTATCCAATCAGGAAAACGAAAAAGAACAGAAAAAACCTTTTTTGAGAATATTTCTGAGTACGGGGGTAGATTATAGAAATGGAAGGTGTTAGCAACCTTTCTATCCATGGTTTTCCATGGGCTCTTAGGTACTTGCTGATTTTAAAATTGCTTGTGTGTGTGCTTGTTTTGAAAAGTTTTGTTTTACTTTGTTTTAACCCTTGTTTCTGTCCTCAAGGGTGTGACAAAGTTGTTTTGAAAATTGTTTGGGAAAGTGTTGGTGTAAAAAAATTTGTTTGTTTGAGCAAGTACTTAAGAGTTTTCTACCTACTCGAAAAAGACTGTTCGTTTTCCTTTTGACAGTGTTAACCCATTATTAAGGAACAGGTAGCACCATGATTGGAGTTTTAAGGGACATTCGAAGGGACGAGTACAATCACAAAAGCAATGTTAGGAAATTTTAGTAATTATCCTAAAGTCTTAAAGATCTTTTCCGAGGCAACATTCGAATGGCTCATTTTTTGATCTTTTGGGACTAGAGGACGACTACTAAAATTCCCTATGCTTCATGACCGTTTATTGAAGGCAACCGAAGTGGAGTAAACCCTAGGAGTGAGCATGTGTAAGTGTTTTTTTTTCCAGTTAATTATCTTTGCACAATTAGGGTTATCTACCGTTTTAATTTAATTTTGTCTTTCGCATACAATCCTAATGTCCATACATCTAAGCAATTTATATTTGCGGAAATTAAAAGTGCGAGAAATTAAAGTCCTAACTATTACAGGACTTTTGGGCAGATACATAATTATTTGACTGAAAATAAAATGCGGAATTAAAACCCTAATTAATCTATTACAAACCCGAAACAGTTACAATAAAAAAAGAAATTAGAGGCGCGCGCGACGAATTAAATACGAGAAATAATTAGGAAGCCTAAAAATCTAATTGAAAAATATTTTTGTTATTTTTTTGAGAAATTTAAACTATGTACAAATTAACCCTAATTTCTAATTGATTTAAATTATGAAAAAGGATTAAATTGCCCTAAATTAAATTAATATAATTAATTAAAGAAATAAAATATTTTATGAAAAAAATAATTTTTATGTTTTTTTTTGTGATTTTTTGGTTCAATAAAAAAATGATTTTTTGTGTTATTTGTGAAAAGGAAATAATTAATAAATAATTAAAAAAATAATTAAAGGGAAAAGAAAAAAAAGAATTGGGCATGTGTTATTAAGCAATCCAGGGGGTGCAATGTTGAATTTGTCAAGCCCATTCCTTGCTCAGCCCAGTCAATGCGCTAGATCCAGTGTGATACTCTTTCTGATGGTCCATGGTATGACTCGAGCATTGGGTGTTGGATCTGGATTGATGATGAATCCATTGGCTGGATTTTGTGGTGCATGGTGGATGCCTGGCGGTGTAATGCACTAGATCTGCAATCAAATATGAAGAAAAATATTATGTTGGAGGCAGGGATCGAACCCCTGACCTCCTACACACGCATGCCTTATAACCGTTCTTGCTTGCCACTGGGCCAATTGCTCTTTTGTTAATGTAAACGCATAACAAACAATATAATGAAACATGGGTCAATGTAATAATAAAAATGCGCAAAATTTGAATTTCCCAATCAGGCTAAGACACGCCATCATCTTCCTTACAGAACCGTCGTTTTAGGCATGGACTTATACCTATGGTCAACATCTGTAGCTACAAACCTGTAAATTTCCAAAATTCATACCAAGCAATATAAATAAAATTTAAAGCCACAGATCAACTCGTTTTGATCTCATGAGTGTGATGGTACTCCTTTCTTGGCCCAATTTTCCCTGTATAAAGAAACCCTAAAACGCAAGCATGAACCCTAATAATGGCAACTTGTTATTTATGCCTCAAAGCTAGGAATTAACTATAAAGAAAGATTACAGGCATTCATATGAACACAAATATGCAATCAAGACATGTTAACAATGCAAGAATGAAGAGATACGAATTTGGAAAAGTGACAAACCGTGAGAGTATTATGTGATGATTCCTGGAGCTTTGAGGTGTGCAAATAGTCCTATTAGCTTCAGGGGGTATCCAGGAAGGGATTTGTGGCTTTGAATTGCTTTGAATCGTCCTCTAGGTTAGAAACCAATCCACACTTTTTTTGCAAAAAATTCACTTTGTGTTTGATGCTTTTCACGACTTCCACACTTGTTTTTTTGCTCTGGTTGTGTTCTGTATAAGTACTAGAACAAATTAGGTCAACAATAACAGTTGATGTCTTTGTAAATAATAGAAATTTGATTTGATTTTTCTCTTGTATTATTTCTTCCCAATTATGAATATTGGCCCTTTCCAGTTGATAGAAGCAATCAAGTTGAGTCCCAGATAAACTATCTTGAAAGAAGTGTACCCACAAATCTCTGTCAGCAGTGTGAGGTTGTATCTTCCTTACATAGGATCAGAGATGCATCTTGGGACACTAAACTCCATCATACTTAGCAAATATTGGTGCCTTGAATTTTGGTGGAATGACAATCTCAGACACCAAACCCAAATCTTCAAAGTCTAGCCCGGGCACTTTCTGAATTTCCATTGCACTTAGGCGTTCTTCCAGATGTTTGTATTTGTCATCGGTCGGGGGATACTTCTCTTCAGAGTAGTCTTCTTCTTCTTCCTCTTCAGATTCAAGCCGGACAATCGCTTCCTTTCCTTTCACTTCTTGGTTATCCTTTTCACCAGATGACGTTGCAAAGTCTAGGGTCCGTCTGGCTTGTCTTTGGAACCTTCTTCCCATATTCAGAACTCCGGTTACTTTCTTTGCTTTCTTCTTCTTTTCCTCAACCAGCAAAGTTTTCAGATCCTCTTGTCCTTTGGCTAGAGTCAAGAACATCTGTTGAAACTGAGCATTCTGCACCTGGAGGTCTTTAACAGTCAGCTCGAGATCCATCTTACTAAAATAAATAGTAGAAAGATGAGGAGACTTGTTGTGATAAAACCTGCTTATGTTATGATGAATGGTAAATGCATATGCAATGATTTCAAGGAAATTAGAGATTTAAATTTGCTTTTAGACCAAAAAGGAACGCACGTTATATTAATAAATTAAAGCTTTGAGTACATCATGCCTCTTTTGGGCTTACAAAGAACATACAAAAACTCTAAGATAGAAAAGTTGTACGCGTCCTCTTTGGTGCGATGTAGGCGTTCGGGTTCCGCTCCTCATGAAGTTGCTTAGTGAGTTCTAAAACCTTCTTCTCGCTGGCGTAGAATCGGGCCTCGAAAGTGTCCCGCTCTCCCTTAAGTTGTATCTAATCCCTTTGTAATTCTTCAAGAGAGGTGGGCATGTCAGGATGCAGGATAGTGTATGGGACATCTCCTTCTATAACAGGCTCTATGATGACCGGGAGAATGGAGGGGTAAGGCATTATAAGACTTTTAGCACTAGCTCGTACCCATTTGAGGTAAGCCTCAAGAGGGATGACATTCTTATGCCCCAATGTCTTGCTATCTACCTTGTTCAACATCCTCCAAGCTCGGATAAACCTCTGGCGGTGACCTTGATCGTCATTCTCGTAGTCAAATTCCAAACCTTGAATAAGCATCTCATGTGGGCCATCCCTTTGGGCGTAACCAAATTGTCTTAAGGCTAAACAAGGGTTGTAGGTGATACCTCCCCTAACGCCAAGTAAGGGGACATTAGGGAATTCTCCACAATGGTCGATGATTGTAACATTCTTTATAGATCGGGAACACCAATAAATGCCTGAATGTTTGAGTGTCATCAGCCTATGTGACCACCTTGAACCTTGCTCGTTCTTCAATACAGATTGGGGAAGATGCAAAATAAACTATCTTGCCAAAAGAGGAGTATAACACATAATGATACCTCTTTTCCTCATAGTGCGAGTGTGAAAAGAATGTAGGATGTCTCCTAGCAAGGTAGGGCACTGGGTTATGAGACATGAAGATTTTGACGACATTTACATCTATGAGTTGGTAAGGATTTGGAAAAAAACCATCGCATAGATGAGGAGAGTCACAATTTCCTCAAAAGCTTGCAAATCCAAAGAGTTCCAACAGTTTTGGGCTTTCTCAAACAAGAACTTTGCTAGGAAACCCTTGACACCACTCCTTGTTTCCCAATTAGTTTTGATATCAGATGATCGCAAGTGTAGAGCCGTATCGTTGAAAGGTAGTTGATTGAGAATGGGAATCCTCAAGAGTCGGGAGAATTCTTCTAAAGTCGGCCACAAGTTGATAATCGGGAAATGCGAAGCAATGGTGTAAAGGATCAAAGAACTAAAAGAGCACCTTCATCATGTCCTCATCAGTGTTCGAGGTGACCAAGTTTAGCAGGCGACCATGTCTTTCGGTAAATTGAGAGTTTTCAGGAATCCTTGATGCTAGCTCTTTAAGTTGAGGAGGGATCCTTACCAGATTGACTTGAATGGTTCTCCTGCGAATAGAATCCATGTCCTATAAAACAGAAAAAAGATAAATCCCAAGATCCTTGAAATGGTTAGTGAATATGAATATGATGTCATGATGTTTATGATTTTATGTACAAGTATATATACACAAACAAAGCAAACAAGTCCTTAGGTTTAGGCTTGCATGGATTCTCATAGGTAAGTATCCTATTGAAGTTTAGTTGGCTCAAACCTGTCCTAGTAATAGTAATCGGGTTCTAAGGAGCTCAATATCACTGGTTTGTTTCCTTGGCCATTGTTTCAGCGCAACCCTCTTTATCGGCGACCGAAATATCCCAAAAATCAAAACCTCAATGAGTGTAGTATCGAGTATCTACCAACTTCAGACTGCACCAAAGTCGGTCATCTCACTACGTCCTAATGGCCAAGTTGGTCAAGTAAAGGTTCTAAAAGTTCATTAGTGCTTCATGACATCACTCAGCGGCCTCGTATTCTCCTTGACTACTCAAGGGCTACCGGTACCCACAAATATGTCACACTAACATAGCTATTGCTTAGACCATGTCGGTATACCCCGCACAGTTTCCACAACGTATTGCTTCTTACCTATAAGGTATCCCAAATTCGGGTAGAGGATTCAAACCCAAACAAAGAACCATAATGTAAATCATACAAGTCAAATAATGAAAGCAAGTAAATATGATCTAACCCTAAGGTAACCCCACTTTTAAAATTATCCCCAGCAGAGTCGCCAGTTCTGTGATACGGTGGGAGAACTGACTTGGGTGTTTTGCGTTTGATCGCAAATGTTACGGTTTAGCAAGAGTCGCCGCCGACTTTTCTTTTATCCAAAAGGAAAGGTGAAAAAGAACAGGAAAGGCCTTTAAGATTGTTTCTTGAGTTCGGGGGTAGATTATGAAAAGGGAATGTGTTAGCACCATTTTCATCCATGGTTTTCCATGGGCTCTTAGTTACTTGCTATATCACTTGCATTTGTTTGAAATTGTGCTTTGTGTGGTTTTGAAAGTAATTTTGAAAAGATGTCATTATTTAGGAAAACTTTGTAATGATTCTCGTTCGTAAGAATGTATACAAAGTGTTTGATCTTTTGAAAATGTTTTCAAGTTTGTAAGATGTTTTGAAAGTGTTGGTGTTTGTTTTAAAAATAGCAAGGATGTTTTTGTTTTGAAATTGAGCAAGTAACTAGGAACATTCTACCTACTCAAAAGTCTTTCATATTCATTTCATCTTTCCTTTGACATTGTTATCTTACCATTGATTTAGTAAGTAACCATATCTTTGGATGTAAAAGGGACGGGCGTGGGTCATCGTATAATCATGATTAGCAATGTTGCAAGGTATCTTAGCATTTTTCTTTAGGGACTAAGATCATTTTGAAAGGTAACTTTTGATAGCGTCGAGGGACTATGATCTTGTATTTTGCTTGTCTTTGCTAAGATACCTCACATGCGTAATATGGCCATTTTTGTAAGGAAACCAAGTGGGTTTACCCTAGGGGTGCTTGTGTGCAAGTGGATTAATTTTCATGCTTGATTTGTCTTTGATTAGGGTTTTCTATTGATTAGTTTTAGTCTTTCCATACAAAACCCTAATTACTAGCATTTGTATATAAAACGATAAATTGCGGAAATTAAAATTACTACGCTATTAAAATATTTAGGGAGGGGGTGTATAAATTACAAATGGGGATTTTGCAAGAAAATTAAACCTAAATAATCTATTACAACCATATTGAACATGTAAAAATAATTGAATAAATAGTAATATATAAATACAAGAATATAAAAAAAGAGAGATGATTTTTGTTTGGTTTTCATAAAAAGGGTTTAACCTAAACCTAATTAAGAAAAATGATTAGTTAAAATTAAAATAAAATTAACTTAAACTAATTGAGAAAAGAAATTAAATTAAAATAAATTTTTTAGGATTTTTAAGAAGAAAAAGGGTTTTAAGTTAAATAAAAATCAAAACGAAAATTAAATAATTAAAAGAAACCTAAATTCTAAATTAATTTTAATTAATAAAATAATTATTAAAACTAATTCTAGATATTTAATTATTTAAAAGAGAAATTAATTTGTTAAAAGAAAATATTTTTAATATTTTTGTTTCATAAGAAAATATAGTGAATAAGTATAAATAATAAATAAATTATTTTTGGAATTTTCATGATTAATGAATATAATAATAATAATAAATAAAAGATAAAAAAAGTAAAAAAAATAAAATAAAATAAAAATAAGTCAGGGAGGTGGGTTAATGAAACAGGGGGTCAGAAGTTAGTAAAAACAACAAAGCCCAACGAAGGGGAGGCCCAGCGCTGCAAAAACACAAAAATGTCAAAAAAAAGTGGAAAATGGAAAAAAAAGGTCACACTGGGGTTTGAACCTAGGACCTCATAGTGACAGGCGCGCGCTTTAAGCACTGGGGTGGTGATACATCCATTAACTTGTATGAAATGATAAATATATAACATAAAACGTGCCCTAACTGTACTTCATCTTCAACCTCCAGCCAAAGGATCTGTAACTTGCTCATTGCTCAACCATTTGCAAAAATGTAAACATGAAAATTGCTGAATTTTTTCACACGAATCCAACCATATAAATATCATAAGATATAAATCAAAGATGAATGAGAATTTCTAAAAGTACCAAATTCTGACCTAAATATTTCAGAAAGTTCAAACTCAAAATTCTCCTAGATCAATCAAAATAAATGAAATCTATGGACATGTATGGTTTCAGGGCAATGATGTCTACATTTTATCTTCACAAATGCAAGCCTAACAATGCCTAAACATGAAGATAGAAGTTCAAGAAAAATACCTCAAAACTGGAAATCGTGAAATGAGTTTGAGCTTGTTTTAAGTGATGGTGATGATCAGGTTAGCTTCCTTGGACCTCTAGGAAGCTAATGCAATGGCTGGCTTGAGCTGAAGGTGGCTGAAATGGTCTGGAGAAGTCCAACTGTGATGCTCTATTTTTGAACTTGGAAATGGATGAAGATGGTGTTACAGTCGTGTAACATGGATAGGGATGGCTTATGTATGATGTTTGGAAGCTTTTGGAACCAAAAGGCCAAGAAACGCACGAGTGAAATGGAAGTTTGAAGTTCTTGGTCAGAATATGCAACAATGGTGGTTTGTGAAGCAGTTCTTAGTTTGGGGAAGTTTTGGTGCTTGTGTATTCGTGGGTTCTCTTACAAATAGTATCTCTATTTATAGAGGAATGGTTTTGAGATTTGAAATGATCAGAAACAAGGAATCACATGTTATGAGTTCTTGACTTGTTTTTGAAGTTATCTTGACAAACATGGTTTAAATGCAAGGTACATGTCTTGTAGGGTGGCTAGAAACTTTAAACATGTTTTTTATGAGTTTATAGAGTATGCTTGTGTAGAAAGAACAAGTGCAAAGCTCCATACAAGTTGACTTTGTGATTAAAGTCACTTTTCAAGAATAGCAATGGTGCCTTTCTTCCAAAAATGGAAATGCAACTTAGATAATGTCTCAAATGCTTGGACAATGGCTCCGTATGTTGTGTAAACATTTAATTAAGGAGTGAATTGCAAGTTTGAGGCCTGAAAAGTGAAAATTATGCAGCATGGCTATGGATTTGGTTCATTGTGCATCACAAATTTGCTTTGCAAAACAACTTGAAACCCCAACTTCTGACCTTCGATTCTCCTTGTTCACAAATGATCCCAAGGAGTTCTTGGACATTTTGGAAATCTTGTAATGTTCTCTACAACCCCTCTTTGAATCACTTTTGAAAATTCCCCTTGGAACTAGGTGAAACTTGGGTCAGAAGTTAAGTCAAAATCCTGACCAAAACTAGGGCAAAATTTCACTAAGTGTTTATTTTCAAGACCATGACTTTATGAATTAATAACTTGAGATCTAAGAACTTTTAGAAGAAGTTGTGTAAATAAATGTTGTAGGTATAATGGAGATATACAACTTTCATTTTGAAAGTTTCTTCTGAATCATCTTGCATCATAGTGAAAAATTTGCTCAAAGTTTTGAAAAAACATGAAGTTTTAAACACTTGGAAAAATTTCTAAGTTAGAAAAGTTTGACTTTTCAAAATGAAATCTTGACTTTTTGATTTATTGATGAATAAGTTTAATATTTTGACATGTTTTGATGAATTGTGATCTTTGACATTGGATTTTGACCAAAAAGTCAAAGTTTGACTTTTTAGTGTACAGTTGACTTTTGATCAGTTGACTGAAAATTCATTATCAATCCAATTGATCTTGAGCAAAGTTTTGGGTCATGCCATTAGGTAAAAATGATGAAATTGAACTCTTGAGATCATGCCTCAAACCATTTAACCATTTGCTAGGTAAAAAATCAGAAATTTCCCTTTCTCAGCCAAAACCCTAATTTTGACCATTTTGCCCTTTTGATGATTTGATCAAATTTCTAGAGGGATTGTGGTCCAAATTTGATCAAATTATACACATGAGTTTATAATGTTTATGTGGATTAAAAATTGTGAAGTTTGACTGTAAATTTGCCACAGTTGACTTTTTCCTCAATACAATTGATTTTTAGGTCAACTGCTCAATTGACTGAGCAAAAATGTGATCCAAGGCTTGAAACTTGACATGAGTAATCTTGGGGGTCCATAATGATCCATGAGAGTCATATGAGGCATTGAAAGTTCAATTATCCTTGTGAAATCTCAAACCCTAATTTTGGTCATCAGTGCTTAAGGAGGTGTCTTTAGTTGATCAACCCTAGTGCAGTCTTGAACCAAGAGAGATCTTTTGTGAGAAAATAATTGATAAGTGTGAGGGAAAATTTTGGGGTACAACACAAGTCTTGAATGGCACGCTCGCCTCACTCTCCCGTTTCGTTGCAAAACTCGCTCAACACGGCCTGCCTTTCTTCAAACTCCTTCGCAAGGAGGCGGCTTTCGAGTGGACTGAAAAATGTGAACATGCCCTTCTCCATCTCAAACAGAGCCTCTTGCAGTCGCCTGTGCTATCACGACCAGTCGACGGGGAGACCTTATTTCTTTACCTGGCCGTTTTCGTCGAAGTCATTAGTGCGGCCCTCATTTACGAGACTCGTGACGGATAAAAGCTCGTTTATTTCATGAGGAAAGTGCTCCAGTGGCCCGAGGTTAGATACCAACAGATCAAAAAGGTGGCTCTAGACCTCGTCAACACAGCGAGAAGGCTCAGACACTATTTCCTCGTGCACATGATCGTCGTACGAATAGACCAGCCTGTGAAACAACTCTTAGGTCGACCAGACATGGTGGGCCGAATGCTGAAATGGTCCTTGGAACTTTCAGAATTCGATGTCCAATACGAGAGCAGGAAGTCCCTGAAGGCCCAGGCTCTGGCTGATTTTGTCGCGGAGATGACTGCTCATAACCCCCCGCTAGGAAGGAGCACAAATAGACCATCTTTATCAATGGAGCCTCCAGCTCGACCGGAAGCGGAGCCGGAATCCTCCTCGAGAACGAGGAAGGCGTAGTGATCTAACATTCGCTCACCCTTTCCTTTCCAACCTCAAACAATCAGGAAGAATACGAGGCGTTACTCGCAAGTCTAAGACTGGCCGAGGATTTAGGCGCCCGCGAATTACAAATTCTCACTGACTCCCAACTTGTCGCGTCTCAAGTTCAAGGGGGATACCAGGCTAAGAACAACAGCCTCATAGAATATTTAAACTTGGTCAGGGAACATATGAAAAGTTCGACCGGGCAGAAATTTAGCACGTACCACGCGAACAAAACACACGGGCCGACATACTTTCAAAGCTCGCAAACATGAAGAACAAAGGTGGAAACAAATCTGTCATACAAGAATCTCTATCTCGCCTGAGCATTGAAAAATCCAAGACTTTACCCGAAGTAAATGTCATCAGGGACAACTCATGATGGATGACACCGGTATTCAATTTCCTAACGAAGGGAGAACATCCCCTGGACCAAAGGGAAGCGGCCGCGACTAAATGACGAGCATGTTCCTATGTGGTTCTCAAGCACAAACTGTATCGTCGGGGATTTTCCATCCAACTCTTGAAGTGCGTCGAAGAGTCCGTGGTCCCCGAGATACTACAAGAAATTCACGAAGGGATTAATGCCCAACACATGGGCGGAAAACCCCTAGCACAAAAGGCATTGCGAGCGGGGTACTACTGGCCGACAATGCAACAAGACAGAAAAGAGCACGTTAAGAAATGTGACAAGTGCCAAAGGCACACCGACATGCACCTCTCCCCGCCGCACGAGCTGAACACATTATCGTCCCCATGGCCATTTTCCTGGTGGGTAATGGACATCCTTGGACCATTTGTACAAGGGACATACCAAAACAAATTCCTCATCGTGGTTGTAGATTATTTTACAAAGTGGATAGAGGCCGAAGCCCTCGCGAAAATCACCTCGCACAATATTCTGCGTTTTTATAAATGAACTGTGCTCACTCGGTTTGGAATCTCGCAGGAGCTCGTCACTGACAACGACACCCAGTTCACCGACCAAGGCTTTCAAAGCTTCAGTGCCAAACTCGGCACCAAACAAAATTTTACCTCAGTCGAACACCCCCAGGATAACTGGCAAGCCGAGGCCGCAAATATGGTTATCTTGCGAGGACTTAAATGCAGGTTAGGCGAAGCCAAGAGGGGATAGGTCGAAGAATTACACAACATCTTATGGGCTTATCGAACAATGCCCCACTCAAATACCAGCGAGACACCATTCCGACTGACTTACGACATTGAGGCAGTCATCCTAGTAGAAATTATGGAGCCATCTAGGCAAATTGAAATGCCCCTGGACAAGGAGATGAACGACGAGGCCCTGAGAGACGAGCTCAGCCTTGTTAAAGAAATCCAATTAGAAGCAGCCCTGCATGAGGCAACTCTGAAACAGCAGGTAGCCCTACGCCACGACAGCAAAGTCATAAAACGTGAATTTTAGGTCGGAAGCCTAGTCTTGTGAAGAAACCAGAAGGATTCCCGCGAAGGAAAGTTGTCCACAAACTGGGAGGGACCTTATCGCGTCCAGAGAGCTACGGGAAACAGAGCATATTACCTCGAGCAATTAAATGGAGAACCACTATCACGACCCTGGAATGCTGCGAAGCTAAAACAATATTATAGCTAAAGTCCCTCACCTACTGAGGACTTTTGTCGTCGAATATTCACCTTTAGTCGATGAAGGGAAAAGCTCGACCACGTAGGCGAGTCGAGGTACGGACTCGAACTACCAACCAACAAAGACATAATGTTCTTCACTTTGACGAACAACATACATGCCCGACAGGGACACCTCGATCGAGCTCTGCTGTCAAAGTACCCCAACATGGCAGAACACCGAGCTTGCGATAGGAAGTTCACGCCATGAGTGTAGGATCCTGATCGTGATCATACGCCCGTCCCGCAGATCCCTACTCTGCGCCATTGACATATTTCTAAGTGTGTCGAACCGACTTTAGGGTCGAACAGGTATCTCCACACGAATGCAAACTTCGTGAAAAATTCATAACGACCACAACAATGGTAGGACATATACATCAAATATTGTTATTCATCAAATAACTTATAAACAAAGCATTCATCAAATAGACAGTTATAAACAAAGCAATTATAATATGCTGACCACAAGGGTCGACGTTGTTCAAAACTACAGTTTAGGCACGACGGCCACAAAACTAAAAGAATGATAGCAGGCACGCAGACCCTAAAATAACAGCGGACATGCAGGCCCTGAACAATAAATACAAACTTCATCCTCCCCGTCAATGCTATCAGGGGGATAAAGGATCTTCCCGTCAACGACCTGGTTAAATGGGGCCACCCCCTCGACTACTATCTCGACCCCCGGGTTCAAGATCTTCAGTTGCTCGACGAAAGTATTGAAGCCATAGCCAAGGGTATCGACCACGTCTTGTTCGAGCAAGCGGATGCGAGCAATCAAATCTGCATTGGTCACCATGTTTTTCTCTATATCGGTTTCATCCTCTGCTGGTGCAGTGATCCCCTCTAACTCCAAATTACGAGCGACCATGCGCTCAATCTCTTTAGTGACCACCTCCAGTTGGGGCCTCATCTCATTCAGTTCCTTGAGAAGCTGAACTTGGGCCTTGGACTTTGACTCGTAGTTGAGGATATCACACTTTAACTTCTCATTTTTGGCATTCAGCTTGTGAATTTTGGCGTAGGCCGTGTCGATGGAGGCTTGAGCACTCGAGGACTCATCATTGAGCGAAAGAGCCATCTTGAGCACCCTCATCACAGCGGCCACGTCCTCGGCCAAGTGCTTTCGGAGAACCTCCTTGTCTTCAGTCAAGATTGCCTCCCTCTCCTCCTCGTGCACACCGAGGGAGTTCTCCTCGCTGAAGAGGTCGTGCCATTTGACCTGCAATAAAAAAGAATCGTTAGTTGAGTTGGAAAAATCAAAACTAGCGCGGGCATGTCCCCGCATAAAGAGGAGCAAATAAATTAAGCTATGCCCCTTACCCAAAATCCTCATGGCTTCCCCATTTGAGGAGCACTCGAGCAAGGCCTTCGTGTTGATCAACCTATTGATTAAGAGATACCCCCCCCCCCCCCCCCTCATCATCGAAAAACAGGTTGTTGTTCACATCCACGCACTTAGCAGGGGAGAAACTCTTGACATAAGCCGACAACTTCTCGTACGAAAGTTGGTCTTGGGCGTCCAAGTCCTCGGGTTTTACTGCATAGTATTCGGGCCTTTTCTCATAATGCTTCCACTGCCATTCGAGCAGGAATTTGGCCATAAGTTGGGTAACTGGCCGCCCGTCTTCCACCTCTTCCACACGGGTATACAGAGAATCTATAGCCGCGTCCGTCAGGGGCTTCACGATGAAATACCTCTCTTTAAAATTTCAGACGAACTCCAGGTAAGGCCGAAAGAGTTTCCCGAACTGCTTGAAGGATACCCATGCCTGCCCCCCTCTGACAGATTGTCTTTGGAGGTGAAAGATGCGAAAAAAGGGGCAGTGTGGCGCCTATCTCCAGATACTGGCAGACGAGCTCAAATGCCGGCATAAACGCCATCACATTCGGATGGAGTTGGGAAGGCATCAATTGAAGCCACTGGAAAACCCCGACCTGGAAATCATTGAAGGGAAAATGCATCCTCACCTCTTTGAAAGCAAATTCATACATGGGGAACCGTTTTCCCCGGATACGTCGAGCATATCCGTCGGTCCCGATGGGGGATTTGGAGCATCCAATTGGTGGGGGGCCCTTCTACGCGTTCCTCTGGGCAATTGAACGCATTTGTTACATCCTGAGAAAAGCATGATCGTTTATCTCGGGGCTTAGGAGCGCCCAAGCCAAAGGGTCCTCGTCAGTATGAGGCTCGTCTTCGTGATGGGCGGCCGAAATGTCGTCCCTGACTAAGTGCTCCATTATACCTGAAAAGTAGGGGAAAATAGTGAATTCAACATTATCAAATCCACCCTTTCACCACAGATCAAGTGAAAGGGAGACGAACTCGACCCAATCCCTCGACACGCTAAAGCGGACCATTACATTACGAGGACATGTTTTCGGGGGAATCATTCATCAAGCAAAAAGCCCAAGATACTCCCTATATCCGAGGAAAACATCCCCTGTTACAGACATTATTCGGGGAGGTCCCCGACACTACAGCTAATAAACGTTCATAGTGTCTGACACATTCATGAGTGCTCGACACAGAATCCATGAACTTAAATGAACATTCATAAGTATTCATCATAAAACTCATAAATGTTCATCCAATCAAAGCATAGTTTTGACATTTAATCCAGAAATGCTCAAGAAACATGGTGTTAAGAAGTTATAACTTACTTGGATGAAGAACTTGAAGAGAGAATCTGTGAAGTTGAGAGGGTTGCTTCGAACAACGAGCAAGGAAATCTGAGAAGTTAAGAGAATCCCTTCACACCGCGAGCAAGAAAAGATTGAGAGGAAACTTGAGAAGATGATAAATGAGACCCAGGGGCCCCCTTTTTATAGGCGACCCACGCCCCAAGGGGTCCCTCATAAGATGTCATCATTTCATTGGCCCTTTTTTCTTTTCCCTTGAAGGGGTGGCACCCCAAAGCAGTAGCCACGTGGCTCAACTGTCAACCACAAGTCCCTTCTAGACTGACGAGCATACGCCCGACTCTTACGCTTCGTCCCCAGACATGCACGAGGAAGATACCCACACAAAGAAATGCTCGATATTAGAGTGTACGTAGGGGCACATCCATTCGGCCACCTCGGGGACGAAGTAATGCTCGACATTAGAGTTCACATAGGGGCACATCTATTCAACCACCTTAGGGACGAGGTAATGCTCGACAAAGTAACAACTCCCTCGAGACGGGCATGTCAAAGGGAATACCGCAGAGGCTTCCCATCACTAATATGTCCTCTCGAGCAAGCGGTACACCCCTTCGGTATCACTCCCCTTTCATCCATGATATTCCCCGACGTACTCGAGCTTGGCCCCCACGCGGGCGACAACTCACTCCTTTTGGGGACTTTGGCAGTCTACCTTGATCAAGTCTCTGATATTGAGAGATGAACTCAAGTCACCGGCCTCTTGCTCAAGGGCAATAACTTGGGGGGCTCCTGATCTGAATTGGGCCTACACTTGCCCTTAGAACGAGAAGCCCAAAGACAACCCAAGTTAGGGACCGTTAGGCAACTCCCTTCCGACCATTGAAGGATGTGGCCCATGATCCCACGACACCCATCTTAAAATTCCCTCTGGAAATCACTGGTCTAACCCTATTCTCACAGAGCAGTTGGCCAGGGGGGAGTCCACTTGCTGGACTCCATACACATGTAAGCCCTGGCAGTTCCTGTTATTGGGCCTCAACGTGGCCCAAGAGTGGGAACCTTGGCCCAGCGTTGGGGGCTATAAATACCCTCTCTCTCAAGAGGGTCAGGTATTCAATTTCATATCTCTAAACTCATACTTGCTTGCTCATTCCGTAACTTACTTTGCCATCAGAGTGTCTTGCAGGTACCCCCATCTCATTCGACTTCTGCCCGAGCCAGTTGTGACGGTTCATTTCTGATCTGGTAAGATCAAATATGAAATAACAAATTATGTGGAAAAATAAAAGGGTACCACTGGGGCTCGAACCCAGTTCCTATAGACAAATAACTTAGCGCACTCTTCTCTTCCACTGGGGTGGTTGTTTCATCCGTTCATATTATAACTTGCACTAAATTTAAAATAAACTCAATTCTAAAAATTTGAACATGGCTTCATCTTCTTCTTTTGCACATGCAAGGATGAACGTTACCATGCCTAAATCTGTAACTCTTTCATTTCTCAACCATTTTCAAAAATGTAAACATGAAACTTGCTCTAAATTTCACCATGAATTCAGCCATGTAAATAACTTAAGCTAACACTCAAAGATGAACATGAATTCCTGTTGGTACCAAAATAAAACCTAATTTTTCTGAAAGTTCAACTTCAAAATTCTCCACGTACAGTTAAACTAAATGAAAACTAAAGGCATGGTTAGCTTCAGGGAAATGATGTCTACATTTTTCATTCACAAAGTAACCATTAATGATGCTTGTATAGGAAATTCAAAGTTAAGAAAACTTACCTCAAAATTGGAAATCATGTTTGGAGTTTGAGCACTCCTGGAGGTGTTGTGATGATCTGGATAGCTTCATTGAGCTCTTAGGAAGCTATTGCAATGCTTACTTTGTGCTGAAAGTGCCTGAATCTTTCTGGAGAAGTCAAGTTGCAAGTGGCTATTTTTGGAAATTGAGGATGATGAAGATGGTGTTACAGTTGTGAAACAAGTGTTTGGATAACCTCTATATGAGTTATAGAAACATTGTGATTGACTAAAGTGAAAACGCACGAGGGGATTAAGAGTTTGAAGTTCGAGGTCAGAATATGCAACAATGGAGGTTTTGAATGCCAATTCTCATTTTAGAGTGTTTGAGGGGGTTAGGAGGCTTGTCAACTCGTGTCTTAGCTTGCAAATAACTTCTCTATTTATAGAGAAAAGGTATGGAAGACTCAAGTAACCAGATTTCAAAGATCACATGTTATGGTTATGTGACTTGGTTTTAAAGCAAACTTGAAACATATTGTTCCAATGCATAGTACAAGGGCTTGTAGGGTGGTTGACAGGTTGTAGATGGTTGCTTCTTGGCTTTAACATTATGTATGTTCAGAAGAAACAATTGCACGGCTCAAGGAGAGCGAACTTTGTGATTAAAGTCACTTTTCCAATATGGAAGTGTGAACTTTGTTCCATTAATGGAATGATCACTTGGATAATGGCTCAAGCACTTGGATCATAGCTCAATCAATTGTGTAAACATCTGATTATGGATAGATTTACAAGTCAAGATGCCTAAAAATCAAGATTATGATGCATAGTTATGGGATTTGGTTATGTGTTTATCATCAAAATGACCTATAATTCATGTTTGTGATGTGATCTTCTTCTCTTAGAATCTCCTAGATCGAAAATGATCTCTTCATGTTCTTGAACATTTTGGAAAGCTTAAAACATTGTCTACAACCTTCATGTTGACCACTTTTACTAAATGAACTTGGAACTTGATGAAAAATTGCTAAGGAGTTGGGACAAAAATCTGACCAAACTTGTTGAAAATTTCACTAAGTGTTTTGATAAAAAGACATGACTTCCACCAATTCCCGGTCAAACAAAGGAGGTTGCACCCTTCCAACTAGGCACCTCCATTTTTTGGCATACTCCTTGAATCCTTCACTTGAGCCCATCAACATGTTTTGTAATTGCACATGAGTCAGTGCTGAGTCAACATTATATTGATACTGCTTGTAGAAAGCAGCAGCCAAGTCTTCCCATGTGTGAATGTTGGTTCCCTCCAGCTGATAGAACCATTCAAGTTGAGTACCATACAAACTTTCTAGGAAGAAATAGACCCACAATTTCCGGTCAGCGGTATGAGGTTGGATTTTTTGAACATACGACCTTAGATGAAGTTTGGGACAAGAGACCCCATCATATTTAGCAAATATGGGGACCTTTAATTTATGAGGGATGACCACCCTCGGGACTAGACCTAGTTCTTCAAAATCCAATCCAGGAACTTTCTGGATTGCTTTGAGACAGTCTTTCAACTGCTTGTACTTGTCATCCACAGGAGGGTGCTGTTCGTCGGATTAGTCTTCATCTTCAGAACCCTAATTATTTATATCTTCACCCCTGACACTTCTTCCATCATCCTCTTGGTTGTCATCTTCCTCAGAGGAAATATCTTGAATTGGTTGAGCAGAACCTTTGAATCTTCTCCCCATGTTGAGGATAACAACCCACTTCTTAGTCTTCTTTTTCGTCGTGAGGAGCGCTATTATCTCTTATTTCCCTTTGGCCAGATTCAGAAGAGTCTCCTGAAATTGTGCATGCTGAGTTTGGAGATCCTTAACAATTTTTTTGAGTGCCATCTTATACTGAAATAAACAGTAAATAGACGAGGAAACCTGTATTAGAAAACCTGCTTATGAAATGATGCATGATATGTGGATGAAATGTTTTCAAGAACCTTAGGAGATTTGAATTTTCTAGCTAAAAAGGAAACAGAAATAAAAGATTTCATTAATAAGTTCAGAATTACAAACTTCCTTCTAGGATTACAATGAAAAGCAAAAAGGGTCTCAAGGAGACAACAATATAAATTCCTAAAACCTAAGACTCAAGTCTCCCACAGACGCTTCCTCTTTGTGTCGATGTATACATTAAGATTTTGTTTTAGGTCTTGCCATACAAACCCTAATTACTAACAGTAATGAGGAAAGCAGTAAATTGCAGAAATTAAATATTCTACGCTATTACAAGGCTTCGGGGATGGAGAGTACAAATTTATGAATGGGGGAGGAAAAGCAATAAACTCTAATTATTTATTACAAACTTTTGACAGTTACATAATTGTAAAATACTAAATGCGAAAAATAAAGTGCGCGAAGGTGGTGAAAAGGGGAAAGACGTTTTAAGAAACCATAAAAAAATTTCTAAGTGTTAAGAAAATAATTTATTGTTTTTGTTTAGAAAGATATTTAAAACAAAAATTAGACCTAATTCTCATTTTATTTACAAATTAGTTATTTAAAATAAAAAAAACAAAGTGTAATTAAATTAATTAATTTTATTTATGAAAATTAAATTAATTAATTAAAACCTAAAGAATCTAAGTATTTAGAAAATATTTATTGTTGTTTTATTTAGAAAAATATTTGATAGTATAAAATAATAAAATCTAATTCTAATTATTTTACAAATTAATAAATAAAATAAAGCAAAGTGATTAAATGAAATTAATTTTTCTTGGTCAAAAATTAAATTAACTAATTAAAAACCTAAATCTAATTTTTTTAATCATTTTTTTATGATTTTTTATGATTTTAAATAAAATTATTTAAATAAAATTATTTCAAGAGGTGTTACAGTGATGAAACAGGGGTATGGATGGCTTCTATATGATGTGTAGATGATGTCTGAATGATAAAAAAGGAAAACACACGAGTGAATTTGAAGTTGGATGTTGGAAGCTTCGAATGTGCGACAATGGAGTTTTCTTGGTGATTCTGAGTTTGAGAGTGTTTGAGAGCTTGTGAGCTCGTGTCTTAGCGTGCAAATGACCTCTCTATTTATAGAGAAAAGATATGAGGACAAGAGCTGATCAGGTTTACAAGCTATGGAGTTATGGCTTGGTTGGATTGTAAGTGAAGGTACATGGCCATTCCATAGTTCCAATGTGAGCATGGCCTGATTTTAGGGGTGCTTTTCAGGTTGTGAATGGTTTCTTCTAGCTTTGACATTGTGTATGTGTAGATGAAACAATTGAGAGGCTCAAGGAGTTGACATTGTGATTAAAGATTGCTTTACAAGAATGGAAGTGTTATCTTTTTCCCCTAAATGGAAAAATGGATTGGACAAAGCTTTAATCACTTGGATCATGACTCAAAAGTGTGTATAATCCTCTGATTATGGATAAATATGGAGATTTAAGGCCTAAAGAGTGAGATTATGCAGCATGGCTTGAAGATTTAGTTATGAACTTGTCACAAAAATGACCTATAATGCAACCTTAGATACATAACTTCATCTCTTTGAAACTTATAGCTAAAGCATGATAAAATTATGTTCTTAGACATTTTGGAAAGCTTGAAACATTGTTTACAACTTTCAAATTTACCACTTTGGCTAAATCAAATGGGATCTTGGTGAAAATGGCCATGAAGTTGGGATAAAAAACTGATCAAAACTTGTAAAAAAATTTCTAAGTGTTGGATAAAAAATATCACAACTTCATGGGCTCATATATCTTAATCTAAGAAATTTTTGGAAATCAACCCTCATTGACAAAGTTGTAGAATTCATCAATCCCTACAACTTTCATGTTGAAAGTTTTCTTTGAATCAACTTGGATCTTAGTGAAAATGGCTAGAAAATTTTCCAAATTTGACTTTCATTGACTTTTTGATTCTTGATGATCAAGTTTGATAATTTTGAATGTCTTGATGATTCTTGATTTTTGAATTCCAATGTTAACCAAAAAGTCAAAGTTTGACTTTTGAGTGACTGTTGAGTTTTCATCAATTGATTCAAATTTTCAACTATCAATCACTTGCATCTTTGGAAATGTTTTGAGACATGTAATTAGGTCAAGATGTTGTATTTGAGTCCTTAAGATCATGCTTCAAGCTATTAGGTCATGCACTAGGTCAACAGTCAATGATCAGTCATCCTCAGTCAAAACCCTAATTTTGGCAATTTTTGACCTTTGATGATTTGAGGGCTTTCCTTGAGGAATCATGGTAATCCCTTGATCAAATTATGAATGTCACTTCAAAATGTTGATGTTGACAAAAAAATCTTGAATTTTGATTCTATTTTGCCCACATTTGACATTTTACCCAATACAATTGATTTTCAATCATCTGAGCCATTGACTGAGCAAACATGTGATGCAAGACTTGAAACTTGACATAGGAATTATTGAGGACCTATGATGAACCAGGAAAGTCATTTGAAACCCTTGAAACCCAAAAAACCTTGAGAAAAACTAAACCTTAATTGAAGACACTTGCTTAGGTGGAGGTTTAACCAATCAACTCCTGAGTAGCTTTGAAGCAAATGGGGGACCTCGTGAGAATGTCTTGAAGAAAATAGGAGGGCAAATGTTGGGATATAACAACTGCCCCTGTTTAATCTTCTTAAACCTGAAGAGTTAGATTGGCATGTTCTCCATTCGTGACTTGAAGGTGGAAGATGATAGAACACATAAGTGCCCAGAAATTTGCACTCGCTTGTGTACAAAGTAATGTTGTTGGTTAATGTACTTGGAATAAGCTTAAAGATGCCATTTAGAGAGGTGGTGGGGAGTTGTCGGAGATGGTCTTATAGATGCCATTTAAAGTAACTATGGATAGAATTCAGACTAAGTCTAAACTCGACTTCAACTGGAAGAAGTATCAAAATAAATCTACGCTCGATTTAATCTGAGCCAGAAGAGGTCTTTGTCTGTATTTAACTAGGATAAGTATCCGAATAAATCTAAGCTTGATTTAATATGAGCCAGCAAATGTCTTCTGGAAAAAGTATCAGAATAAATCTATGCTTGATTTAATCTGAGCCAGAAGATGTCATGCATGTCTTTAACTGGAAGAAGTATCAGAATAAATCTATGATTGATTTAATCTGAGCCAGAGAAAGTCTACTGGAAGAAGTATCAGAATAAATCTACACTTGATTTAATATGAGCTAGAATATGTATACGCCTGTCTTTAAATGAAAGAAGTATCAGAATAAATCTATGGTTGATTTAATCTGAGCTAGAAGAGGTCTTTGAAGGAAGTGTTTGTCATTTAGATAGTCACCCCATCCTGTTTCGGGAATTGACCTACAATCTATTTTTGTTGATAAACCCGTCCTGTTTCGGGATTTCATACCACTTGGTGATAAATATAGTCGCCCCGTCTTGTTTTGGGAATTGATTTTCATCTAACCATAAAGAAAGAAAGATAGTTTCCTCGTCCTGTTTCGGGAGTTAATCTTGGACCTATTTGAGAATTGTTGATGATATTCGTCTGTTGATTGAACTTTGCCTGAAAAGATAAAGAGTTAGTTGTATGAAATTCCATGATGTATGAAATAAATTGCATAATAATGTTCTCAAAATAAATGAGAATGTGCTATATGTGTTTCGTATGCATATGCTATGTTATTGGTAGATGATGTATGAGTGTGAAATGTTGTTGGAAATGCATCAACAATTCCGTATGACAACTTGCTGAGGAAAATGAATCCCTGACTGGTGCTGGGGATGAAGAACATATGTAATCTTTAACCTTGTCTAGAATTCTCCCGCTGGGGATTTATGCTTGCTTTTTGAGGAAACTCCGCTGGGGAATGTTGACTTCTATTTGGGGAGAAGATATTTAGGAACATTTAGTCGTTCATCGCTTTACTGGAGAGTTTTAATTCTTATATACCCTGACTGGGGATAAAAGACATGGATAAACTTCCGACTCCTTTGGGGAGTTTAATTCTTATATATCCTAACTGGGGATAAAAGATATGGATAACCTTTCGACTCGTCTGGGGAGTTTAATTCTTATATACCCTGACTGGGGATAAAAGAGATGGATAACATTTCGACTCGTCTGGGGAGGGTAAAGTTGCTGATATCTGGTCCGATTCCAGGTTTTGCAGCAAAACTCTGGGGATAGTGGCGATTTCACTAGAGAGAGGAATTTTGCCGATGATTTGTAGCCATCTAAGGAATAGGCTCAAGATGGGGAGACTGTAATCTATTGGGGAAATAAACCCTGTTGCAGAAATAAACCATGTTGACGGAAAAGTAACTTGCTGAGGAAACAAGCTCTACTGGAGAGAAAAAATTTGGAGGAGGTTTCAAAGTTTTGGAGGAATAAACTCAACTGGGGAAGAGAACTTCCATGAACTGTAGTGATTGGAATTCTGTAGGTGGGTGATATTACCGAGAAGGAGATCATATTATGTTATCCGTTGGGGGGATCTGCCAAGGAAATTGCAGGGAATGTATCTTTATTGAAGATGAATTTTTGAAGATTACTATGTGGGATAATCTCATAGAAGTGGCTCTGTGGGGATTTGTGGACAACTTGAATGTCCTCAGACTCCTAGAGTCTTGAGTAAATGTTTATTACTGTTTTTATGCATATATTTGTTAACAGTTAATCGTGTTCATATGCATATGTTCATTTAATTTTAGTCATTGAACATTTTTGCAAATAAAACAGAAAAATTAAAAACAAAAAGTTTGAACTTTAGGGTGTATTTTTATTGACAGTTTTCCTATAAACAGAAGATTTTGTACAAAGAGACATAAATCCTAGTAAGAGGAAATTGTCATGAAATGAAAAGAATACAAAGTGAAAACAAAACATATAGCTATGTGAAAATGATCTCGTTGGGTTCCAACTCTGCTATTGCCCCTATGTCTTCGAACATCTCGTCTCTGATCTGTACCATTTGAAATTTTGACTTTGGTAATGAATCTTGCAGTAGGTGATCCAACAAGACATATTCATACACTTTTAATCCCTAACTTTTTCCTAGACCGCCCTTTCGGGTTTTCAATCCACTTGGATACCCTTTCTTGCCCAAGTCGCCTTTTCAAGCTTTCGACTTGTCGGGTGTATAATATTTTATATATAAATATATATATCCCTAATTTTTTCCCGAACCCTTTTGGATTGCTGGGATGCCCTTATTTTTTCCTAGGCCAGTCAACCTAACAGATTGTTTTCATGCGTAGTGTCTTTTGACTATGTCAGCGTTAACAGGGTGTGGAAAATCTTTGTTGTCCATGGTGGTAAGTATCATCGCACCACGAGAAAATATCTTCTTGATTACAAATGGCCCTTCATAGGTGGGGGTCCATTTGCCCCTGGGATCACCTTATGGTAGAATGATGTGCTTTATTACCAAATCACAAGCCTGATATACCCGATGCTTGATTTTCTTGTTGAACGCCTTGATCATACGCTTCTGATACATTTGACCATGACAGACAACAACAAGTCTTTTCTCGTCAATCAAATTCAACTGATCCAACCTAGTCTGAATCCACTCATCTTCGTCCAACTCTACATCTTTCATAATTCTCAGAGAAGGAATTTTTGTAATATCAAGCTTCTCAATGAACTTTATTTTTATGAAGACAAACCATAATGGCAAGAAGGCAAAGATATTGATCAAGCTAAAGCATCAATGGATAAAAGTATTTGATTCAATCTCTTGGCAAATTTCACAAGGTATAATAACAAACCTTGCTATGAACTTAAGTCTTAGATGCTCAATGATCAAAAGAAGTGTTTAAAACTTGTCCAAACTTTTTCTCAAGTTTTCTAGGCAAAAAATCCATTTTTACTTCTGTGCAATCGATTTACCTGTTGGTGCAATCGATTGCATGACTCACATTTTCAGTTGTTTTGCTTCTGTTTCATAGTGAAATCGATTTATACAAGAGAGCAATCAATTGCTCTCTGGTTAAAAATGCTTTTATTTTAAAGTGCAATCGATTTGCATGTTTGTGCAATTGATTTCTCACTGAAAATATTTGAATTTTTTGGCTGTTAGAACCCGTGCAATCGATTTGCATCAAGGGTGCAATCGATTGCTTGTTGAACGTTTTTGAAAAACAACAGCTTTGAACATACCTTTTCATAACACCACTTCATGGAATCTTTTCATTTAATCTTGGAAATTGTTCATGATTAATTTACATAAACTAATGTTGTTTCAAAGGGGTGCTATGAACATATAAATACTAAAATTTCAAAATCATAAATAAGCTCTTCCAATCAATATTTTTCTGAATTTTCAAATATTCAACTCAAGCCTTTTTCACTTTCATTCCAAAAGTTTTCTGCATATTTTCATATCTTGTATAACAGAAAACTTTGAGAAATCTAAGTCTTGAGTCATTGTATATCATTGTTATTGAATGAGAAGATCAAGTTATTGATAAAATCAGCCAAAGTGATTATTGCTCTACAAACTCACTCAATCAAAATATTATTGTACACTTTCTTATTTTTCAGGATTGTTGAAAATAAGATTAATGGTTTTTGTACTGTTGTTTTCTAGGATTGTTAGAAACAAGTAAGGTCACCTTGAGAGGATTGTTCTCACTGTTGGCATAATGAAAATCCAAGAGGATTGGTCTTGGTCCAAGAGGCTTGTTCTTGGTTTTGGTAGTTCTTGTTTAAGTTTTCAAACTATAAGGAAATCTCTTTCATGTTGAGGGGACTAGAGTACTCTCAGACTGTGAGGGGAACTAGGATATCTCGCTTGTGTCTCTTTATTTTTCTTAACTATACTCTTTCATAAACTCACCATAAACCAGAAAAACAATATCCATCATCACTAAAACCAGAAAAATTTTAAAGTACCTAATTCACCCCCCCCCCCCCCCCCCCTCTTAGGCGCAATTTGTACTTACAATTGGTATCAGAGCAGGTTATAGGTAACATGTTCCTAGAGATCCAGAATGGCTTCCACAAATTAAAATCCTGTTTTCAGAGATGGTGGTAGTAACAACAAGCCTCCTCTATTCTATGGTGAATATTTTGACTTCTATAAAATACACATGAAGGCACATCTAGAAGCACAAGGAGAAGAAATATGGGATGCCGTCGGAAATGGTCCATTTATTCCTATAACGGTGATCAATGGTGTTGGTTCATCAAAGCCTAGAACTGCATGAGATAAAGATGATAAGAAAAAGGTCCTCTATGATAAAAAGGCAATCGATCTTCTTCAAGGTGCACTTAGCATGGATGAATTCTTTCGTGTCTTGGCATGCACACCGGCAAAAGAAATACGGGATACCTTAGTACAAACCCATGAAGAGACCGTTGAAGTTAAATGATCAAGATTAAATACTTTAAGTCGAGAATATGAGTTATTTCGAATGCAGCCCGGAGAATCCATCATTGACTTGCATAAAAGATTCGTGCACTTGACAAATCATCTAAGTGCTCTTGGTAAGACTTTAACTAATGATGAACTAAATCTGAAAGTGCTTAGATCTTTAACTAGGGAATGGCAACCAAAAGTAACGACAATTTCTGAAAAGAAAAGTCTTTCTACAATGACGTCCGCAACGTTGTTTGGAAAACTTCAAGAATATGAAACGGAACTCGGAAGACTTGAAAAGCATGAAAATTAAGAGAAGAAATCCAAGAATATTGCTTTTAAAGATTGATTCCAAGGAAGTTGAAGAGGAAGACAATCTGGAAGAAGATGAAAATTTCATGCTTCTTGTTAAAAGGATTGGTAAGTTCTTTCGTAGAAATTACAAATCCTTTTCTCATGCAAAAAGAAAGAAATAATTCAAGAAAAAGGAAGCTTCCACATCAACACAATAACTCACATGTTATGAATGCGGTAAGCAAGGTCATATAAAGCCGGATTGTCCGAAACTCTCCAAGAAAGGTGGCTACAAAGGCAAAAAGGAATTTAAGAACAAAAATGTGTATGTTGCATGGGAGGATAATGAGATAAGTTCTTCGTCCGATTCCGATAGTGATGAAAGTGAAAATCTAGCATTGATGGGCTCACACCATTCTGGTAGTGAAGATGACGAGGTTAGCAATGAATTTTATATTTTTGATAATGATGCACAAGGTGCTATAGATGAACTATTAAATGAATGCAAAATTCTGTACAAAATTATTTTATCTCAAAAGAAACAAATTTCATCTTTAGAAGAAAAATGTGAATCTATGGAAAAAGATCTCAAAGATGAAAAACAAAAATTTAGTGAGCAAAAGAAGAATTTTGTATGCAAAAATTATGAATCACTCTCTTTCCAAATTGTCCAATTAAAAAGAGTTATTGAGAGATATGAAAAAGGTCAAATTGGATTGGAAGGTGTTATTAGCCAACAGAGATATTCCAATGATAAAAGTGGACTTGGATATTCAAAGTTTTCAAAACCAAGTTCTAATAAAACTATATTTGTTAAGGCTAGTGATCAATCATCCAAAGAGAAAGTGAACAAACCTAAAGTGGTTCATCATTATCCTAAAAAGAAAAAATCTCCTAAGAAGAAATCTTATCCTTCTAGATATAGAAGTAACTTTGAACCTACTTGTTTTTATTGTGGTATTAAAGGTCACACAGCTAATGCTTGCTTGTTAGAAACTTTAGTGTGGCAAGTGGGCATTATGTGTGGGTAAATAAAGGTACTAATTGTGAAGGACCCAAAGCAACTTGGGTACCTAACAAAACCTAATTTGTTTTGTAGTTATGCTTGGAGACCACATGCAATCTATGGTATCTTGATAGTGGTTGTTCAAAGCATATGACGGGAGACATAAACCAATTTTCAAATCTAGTGCTAAAGGCCAAGGGTTTTGCCACTTATGGAGACAACAATAAGGGAAGAATTCTTGGCAAAGGAAAAGTAGGTGCTCCGCCTAGCACATCCATTGAAGATTTTCTTTATGTTGAAGGACTAAAGCATAATCTTCTTAGTATTAGCCAACTTTGTGAAAAAGGCTTCAAGATCAAGTTCACCAAAGATGAATGCTTGAAAGAAGACGAAGTCACACATGAGGTTATACTTAAAGGTAAAATAATTAATAATATATTTATGATTTCCATTGATGATCCATATTTGTAGGTAAAATGTATCAAGGTGAATGACAATGATTAATGGCTTTGGCACAAAAGAATTGCTCATATTCACATGGAACACTTGAATAAATTAATCAAGCATGATCTTGTCATTGGGTTGCCTAAGATAAATTTTGTCAAAGATAAACTTTGTGATGCATGTAAAAAAGGGAAACAAACAAAATCAACTTTCAAATCTAAGAATAGGGTGTCTACTACAAGGCCACTGCAATTGTTGCATATGGACTTATTTGTTCCATCAAGAACAAGAAGTTTTGGAGGTAATGTATATGCCTTGTTTATTGTTGGTGATTTCTCTAGATATACTTGGACATTCGTTTTAGAGAATAAAGTGATGCATTCAAGGCTTTGAATAAGTATGCTAAGCAAATTCAAAATGAGAAGTCTTTAACAATTTCCTCCATAAGAAGTGATCATGGTGGAGAATTTCAAAATGCTCTATGTGAAGAATTTTCAGCAGTAATGCAAGGAGAATTTGAGATGTCCATGATGGGTAAAATGAATTATTTTCTTGGACTTCAAATTAATCAATTAAAGTATGGCATCTTCATCAACCAATCCAAGTATTGAAAGGAATTTTTGAAAAGATTTGACATGGATAATTGTAAAGCTATGACTACTCCAATGGGTTCTGGTACATATGTTGATCAAGATGAATCGGGGGTCTCTATTGATATTACAAAATATCGAGGTATGATTGGATATTTATTGTATTTGACGGTAAGCCATTCTGACATAATGTTTAGTGTGTGTCTCTGTGCTCGCTTTCAAGCAAATCCAAAGGAATCAATTCTCATGGCGGTAAAACGGATCTTGAAGCATCTCAAAGGAACAACAAATGTTGGATTATGGTATCCTAAAAGTAGTGTTTGCAATTTAGTTGGTTATTCTGACGCGGATTGTGCAGGTTGTAAATATGATAGAAAAAGCACAAGTGGTACTTGTCACATCCTTAGAAATGCATTAGCATCATGGGCTTACAAGAAACAAGCATGCGTTGTTCTTAGCACAGCCGAAGCAGAATATATTGCAGCAGGTAGTAGTTATGCACAAATATTATGGCTCAAGCAAAAACTTCGTGACTACAGACTCGATCTAGAATGCATTCCTCTATGGTGCGACAATACAAGTGCGATAAATATTACAAAGAATCCGGTCATGCACTCAAGAACCAAACACATCGACATACACCATCATTTTCTTCGTGATCATGTAATTCAAGGAGATGTCGAAGTCACATTTGTAGATACTCATAATCAACTTGCCGATATCTTCACAAAACCTTTGGCAAGAGAACCATTTTACAAAATTTGACGAGAACTTGGTATTTTGGATGAACATGACGTCTATAGTTCATTCTATCCTTTATTAATACTTTCAAAGTGATATTCATGTTTATATGTGAAAAATCCATGTCTATATGTTGCCTTAAGATGTTATGTATATTAAGATTTGTTTAAATTCAAGAAAAATGTGTTTTGGTCATTTTTGGTTGATGCAATCGATTGTACCATTGTGTAAATCGATTGGTCACTGTATGTTTTTATTCTCTGACCATTATGTTTCAGTGCAAATCGATTGCACCATAGTGCAAATCAATTGCACGATGTTCGTTTCAGTTTACTCTTGTTTCTGTTTATTATGCAAATCGATTGCATCTTTGTGCAAATCGATTGTACCTGTTGTAATTTAACTTTATGACAAGTTTTAATGTTGGTCAGAATTCCTATCCTCTCCTATTCCCAATCTCATCTCCATTATTGACCAATTAAATAACTTTGAATACATTAAACACCACTCATAACTCTCTACTCATAAATCTTATCCTATAACACACCCTTCTTTCCAAATTCATCTCATCACATATCTACTTCTCAAAACCTCAAAAGTTTTGTGACATATACAATCCCACCAAACCCTAATTTCAAAAATCACCTTCGTCATGGCATCCAGACAAAAGAGAAAATTGTCAGCTCAAGAGAAAGGGAAGAAAGTTGAATCCTCATCTATGGAAAATCCACTCATTCAAACTCTAACACAACAACAAGAAGAGAGGTTCACAAAGTATTTTCAATGGAAAATTGTCTCAACTCCAAAGTATGGTATGCTATCATCCTTTCCTCAATAATGCTTTACATTTCAAAATGTTTTAGCATCCTATGATTTGGAATCGATCATTTCGTCATATGGATACTATTACCCGTATTTGGTGTGGACATTCTTCAGCAACTTGGCAACTTATGAAGGAAATTTTGTCACATGTGTTTTGGGTACAAGAATCTCCCTAACCCCTAAAATTCTTGGAGGTATCTTAAACATTCGTTATATCGGGAGCACCCTTTATGACACGGAAGATGAAGATTGGAACGACTACAACAAGAAGAATTTTTACTACAGTATCAGAAGGTTAAATGAAGCAGAATTATGTGCAAAAAGGATTCAAAGTCTAGGTGGTATTCCACTTCATGACCATTTTTCTATAACAACCCCAACATGAACCAACCACAAATTATATCCATTTGTGTTATTTTTATTGTGTTTATCATTATGTCGTTGTTCTCTCTTGTGACTATGTTTTGTTTAATGAACATTATTGTTTAAGTTTTCAAATATTATTACATGTATCTTGTCCATATTTTATGCATCTTTCCCTTCTTTTGATAATGTCAAAGGGGAAGAAGGATGTTACACTTTATGCTTGTGTATTTCCTTGTCTTAAACTTTTAAGGCACAAATAATCCTTCAAGATGAGAAAATCCAAATGATTACAAAGCTTCTCATATGTGATACGGTGGGAGAACTGACTTGAGGTTTTGCGTTTGTGTTCGCAATTGTGCGGTTTAGCAAGAGTCGCCACCGACTTTTTATTTTATCTAAAGGAAAGGTCAAAAAGCACAGGAAAGACCTTTGAGATGTTTTCTTGGGTTCGGGGGGTAGATTATGAAAAGGGAAGGTGCTAGAACCCTTTTCATCCATGGTTTTCCATGGGCTCTTAGTTACTTGTTTTAGATCACTTGCCTTTGCTTTTCAATGGTGCTTTGTATGTGGTTTTTGAAAATGCTTTGAAAAAGAGGCCTTGTCTAGGAAACCTTTGTAATTATTCTTGTTTGAATATATACAAAGGTGTGTGTCTTTTGGTAAAGATATTTCAATGTTTTGAAAGTTTGTTTTGAAATTGTGTTGTGAGGTGTGTTTGAAAATGGCAAGGATGCTTTGCAAGCTTTTGATCAAGTGACTAAGTGTTGTCTACCTTATTTTACTCAAAAGATCTTTCTTATGTTTTTAACCCTTTTGACAGTGTTGTTTCACCATTGCATTTGGTGAACAACCTTGTGTTAGGATGTTAAACGGGACAGGCGCGGGTCATCGTATACAATCATTGAAAGCAACTTGTGAGACGCTCTAGAAATTTTGTAAGGGACGAGATCATTTTATCAAAGGCAACATCGAGGGTCATCGAGGGACTACGATCTTTGTTTATCGAAGGGGGATTTGCTAGAGTGTCTCATATTCGAGGGACATGATTGCATTTTCTGAAGCAACAAGCGAGGTTACCCTAGAGGTGCAAATGTGCATTGTGTTTGTCATTTTCATGCATTTTGACTTGTATTAAGTTATCTAGCGATTGATTTTTGAATCTTGCCATACACGCCTAATTACTATACAGTATATTGAAAGCAATAAATTGCGGGAATTTAAAGTCTAAGTTATTACAAAAAAGTATCCGAGGATGGGGGTACAATTATTTACAAATGGGGATGAATCTCACAAGGATAATAAAGTCCAAATATTATATGTTACAACCAAATCGAACTGTCGCAATTCAACATAAAATTATAACAAATTATAAGGAAAATCCATAAATTATGAGATGTATGTGTTTATTTAAAAAATAAACTAATAAAATCTAACCTAAGAAAGACCAAGTATTATTATTGTGTTTTATGAATTATGAAAAGAAAAGTTTTTAAAAGAAAAATTAAATGAACAAAGTTTCTATTATTACCATATTTTTTAAAGAAAACAAATTTAATAAAAATTCTATTATCTTTTATTAATGTAACAATTATTAAAAAGAGAAAACTACATTAAGAAAATCAAAACAAAATTTTAATATATTTTTAATTTTATTATTAACAAAAGGAAAGAAAATAATTTATTTAGAATGAAAATAATTAATTAAAAAAGAATTTGGTATAAAGAAAAGAGATTAAAGAAAAGAAAACAAAGATGGGCTTAAGAGTTATTTGGGGCGAAGGCCCAATGTTAGAAGAACAAAAAAAAAGCCAGAATGGATGAAAATGGGGGGGGGGGGGGGGGGGGGGCGCTTAGAAAACTGAGTGGGCTTAGGGATTATTTGGGGCGAAGGCCCAGATGACAAGTTGTACAATATTTTTGGCTTAGGGGTTCATTCATTAGGGTTTGTTGTTTGGCTTTGCAGCGGCGCCCCTTTTGCTTGCTTCTTCGTCTCTTCATCTCTCTCAAGCAAAGGCTTCTGATCCTTTTCCACTCAGGCCACCGGAGCGCCACCCTTTCTCACTCTCTACCTCTTTACAGTGGCCCACGGCATTTGTTTCTAAACGGTACAGTTTTATTTTGTTTTGATTTTTAGGGTTTTTACAGAAAAGGGGTTGAGAAAAACTTACCTTGAGTGTTTTGTTTCTGAATAAAAGATGGAGGGAGAGAGATGGGAGTTAGTGGCGGCGTTCCTGGTTGCCGGAGCGGAGGAAGAACGTGATGGACGCTTTTCTGGTACCTCTGTCTTCTTTCTTGGTTTGTTGATTGTTTGATGATGATCTTGATTTCTGAAAACCTATTGTTGGTTTATTGTTGATGATGACAAATTTAGGAAACTCTTTTTTGTGCTTGCCACTTGTTGAAGCTTGGTTGGCTTGCTGAGTTTGTTTAGGCTTGTGGTTTGTATCTTGATAGGTTGTGATTTGTTTTGACAGATTTTTTGAGTTTGGGCAAGCTTTGTTGGTTTGCCTGCTGAGTTTGATTTGCAGTTTGGAAAATGCAGGATTTGTTATGTTTGATTTGCAGTTTTGCTGTAGTTTGGTGCAGGTTTATGGTGTTTTTTGGTGATTGGCTTGTTGAGCTTGTAGTTTTTGGGCAAGCTTGCAGGTTTATGGTATGAGCAGTTTTGCTAAACAGGTTTGCAGGTTTGGCCTGTTTGCAGGTTGTTTTGGTTTGGCCTGTTTGCAGGTTTGAGTTGTGTTTTGAGCAAGCTGGGCTTGTTTTGTTTGACTTGCAGTTTGGTTTAACAGTTTGGTTTTACAGGTTTGGGCAAGCTTGGCTAGGGTTTCACAGTTTGGTTTTACAGGTTTGGGCAAACTTGGCCGTGGTTTCACAGTTTTGTTTTACAGGTTTGGGCAAGCTTGGTTGTGGCTTCACAGTTTGCTTTGACAGGTTTTGAGAAAGCTTGGTTGTGGTTTCACAGTTTAGTTTGACAGGTTTTGAGAGTTTGCAACTTTGAAGGGCTTTGTGGTTTTTTTTTCACAAAGTATTTTCTCTCCTTGGACTGTTATGCAGTCCTTTTCTTTTATATCTTTTTTCTTTGTTTACTTATGCCATCCTGCCTTAGCCAAACTGCAAACTATTCACCAGGTCCTCTCTTTCTCTCTCTCTCCCATAAGCATTTTTTTTCTTATTATTTTATATTCTGAAAAGTTGCCTATGCCTGGAAAATGAGGACAGCTATGACAAGTCCTTTTGGCTTGTAATTTGGTTTTCCTCTGCATTGTATTACCTGCTATTGCTGTTATACTTTCTGCATTGTGTACTTTCTGTACTTGTATGCTGCATTCTAGTTTAACATGCTTGGCATCTTGTTGCATTTGGTTTGGTTACTGCAGTTGGTATTCAGTTTGGTATAGTTTTGCTTTGTATGCATCCTTGTACCTTACTTTGTACATCATGGCCCATGTTTTTGTATTTGAACCAATTGTATGCTTGCATTTTATTTTTTACTTTTCTCTTTGTGAACCAAGATGAGCAATCTTCTTGTGATTTGCAAAGAGAAAAATAAAAACATGATGAACAAATAGCATTCTGATTCCGGCCGGCAAACTTTAATCATGATTTTCTTTCTTTTTCTATTTGAAAATCCTAATCAATTAACTGTGCTAATTTCTTTTCTTTCTTCTTTTTCAGGTGAATTCATCTTGGGAAATAGAGGAAGCAAAGGAAGCAAAAATACCTTGAGCATGGGAGAATTTGGAGCTTAGGAGTCTTAGGCTTAGATTAGATAGACTCTCTTTTTTTTCATTTATTGTAAACATTTATCTCTTTTTAAAATACTATAAGTTGTAAAAACTTACAATATTCAAAAATAATAAATTATTCTTTTGTAACAATATTTGAAAATGAATAAAAGAGTCTTTATCCAAAAGAACATTTCTACTGTCAAATATCTTTCAATTTTCCCTTTTGCTTCTTCACTTTTTTATTTAAGATTCCTGATTAAAAATAACTGAAATTGCATTTCAGCATTTCCAATACAGATAGCTTAAAATCCAAGTAATCCCTAAAAACTCTGCAGTCTCATAACTTTGCATCAGTATTCCAAACACAATACGCTTTGTATATTCCAATAAGCAAACAAGCGCTCCGTTAACAAACAAATGTTTCACTTCATCAACAAGCAGATGTTTTAACAGACGCACATTATCTGGTTAATCTGGATTAGACAGTTTCAGCTCCTATCTCTTATCCCAGATAAACAAAACTTGAGGACAAACAACAATTTTTCAGTAGGCTTAAAAAGCGTGAAAACAATGTAACAGTTAACTAAATTTCTGAGGATTCAATTTCTTCTGAGAAATGCGATAGAAAACCCTAATTCTGGATTGACTGCTAAAGAAAAGTCTGTTTGATCGATTCTTGAGCCAATCTTAAAAATCAGAGAAAACTCTAGGGTTGTGATTTCTTATGAAAAAGGGAGGGCAAATTTTGGGGTACAACAGTTGCCCCTGTTTAATCTTCTTGAACCTGAAGAGTTAGATTGGCGAGTTTTCCGTTCGTGACTCGAAGGTAAAAGATGATTGGACACTAGAGTGCCCCTAAATTTGCACTTGTCAAAGCAGCTGAGGGAATGGGCTTAAAGATGCCATTTGGATATGTGACAGAACCTTTTCGGAGATGGGCTTAAGGATGCCATCCAAGAATATTTGTTGAACTATATGTTGTAGGTGAAAGAATGAGTATCATAAAGGTATCCGTGTTTGGAACGTCTCTGAACTGGGGGTCTGAATAAGCAATAGATTAGCATCCGAGTTTGGAGAATCCGTAAACTGTTTTCAGGAGTCCTTGAAGTTCGAAGCTTGCTAAACTCATCCTGTGAAGGGTAAAATATTAGCTAAAACACAAAGTTATGTTTCATGAAATGTATGATGCAATATATGTGTTTTATCAATGTTTATGATATTTGAATGCAATGTATGCGCATGTGAGCTGATGAGCTGTCTTGCTGAGGAAGATAAATCCTAGATAGCTGGAGATAATAAAATCTTTGATCGCTGTCGGGGAAAATAAATCCTTGACTGCTGCTGGGGATTCAAAATCTGGGAGGCTTCAACTTGAAAAAGTGAGAACAAGAATCTTTGTTCTACTGGGAAATAAACTCTGTGGGGAGAATCTTTATCCTACTAGGAAAATCAGGAATTTTGGGTTGTATTCCAATCTACTGGGGATTCCTGTTCTGTTGTTTGAGGAGAACTCCGCTGGGGAACTGAGAATGAGAATCTTCATTCTGCTGGAGGAATTGAGAATGAGAAACTTCATTCTGCTAGAGGAATTTGTGCTGAGGAGTCAAGAACGAGAATCTTCGATCTGTAGGGGATTAAAAAACTCTGACAAATTATGCTGAGAGTAAAGAAGGTTCTGGCAACTTCACTGAAGAATCAAGGATAAGAATCTTGATTTTGTCGGGGAGCAAAAGCTCTGTGGGGAGTAGGTGTACTGCTGAAGAGTAGCTATCCTGTTGGAGAGTAAAACTCAAGACTCTAGGAAAAGTTTTATTCCTTTTTGGAATAAGTTCAAGAGTTAAAGTTGTATGCCACTTTGAGAATGAGAATCTTCATTCTGTCAGGAATATCGGGGATTCAAGTTATATACCACTTTGAGAATGAGAATTTTCATTCTGTCGGGAATATCAGGAATTCAGGTTATATGCCACTTTGAGGATGAGAATCTTCATTCTGTCGGGAATATCGAGAACTTAGGTGTGCGCCACTTTGGGAATGAGAATCTTCATTCCGTCGGGTTAAGAGGTTGGGTGTATGCCAATCTACAGGGGAAGCAAGAATGAGAATCTTCATTCAGGCGTTTGGGTCAGGAGGTTGGGAGTATTCCAATCTACTGGGGAAGCAAGAATGAGAATCTTCATTCAGGCATTTGGGTCAGGAGGTTGGGAGTATGCCAATCTACTGGGGAAGCAAGAATGAGAATCTTCATTCAGGCGTTTGGGTCAGGAGGTTGGGAGTATGCCAATCTACTGGGGAAGCAAGAATGAGAATCTTCATTCAGGCGTTTGGGTCAGGAGGTTAGGAGTATGCCAATCTACTGGGGAAGCAAGAATGGGAATCTCCATTCAGGCGTTTGGATTAGGAGGTTGGGTGTATGCCAATCTACTGGGGAAGCAAGAATGAGAATCTTCATTCAGGCGTTTGGGTCAGGAGGTTGGGAGTATGCCAATCTACTGGGGAAGAAAGAATGAGAATCTTCATTCAGGCGTTTGGGTCAGAAGGTTGGGAGTATACCAATCTACTGGGGAAGCAAGAATGAGAATCCTCATTCAAGAGTTTGGATCAGGAGGTTGGGAGTATACCAATCTACTGGGGAAGCAAGAATGAGAATCTTCATTCAGGCGTTTGGGTAAGAAGGTTGGAAGTATACCAATCTACTGGGGAAGCAAGAATGAGAATCTTCATTCAGGCGTTTGGGTCAGAAGGTTGGGAGTATACCAACCTACTGGGGAAGCAAGAATGAGAATCTTCATTCAGGCGTTTGGGTCAGAAGGTTGGGAGTATACCAATCTACTGGGGAAGCAAGAATGAGAATCTTCATTCAGGCGTTTGGGTCAGAAGGTTGGGAGTATACCAATCTACTGGGGAAGCAAGAATGAGAATCTTCATTCAGGCGTTTGGGTCAGAAGGTTGGGAGTATACCAATCTACTGGGGAAGCAAGAATGAGAATCTTCATTCAGGCGTTTGGGTCAGAAGGTTGGGAGTATACCAATCTACTGGGGAAGCAAGAATGAGAATCTTCATTCTGTTAACGGTATCAGGAGCTTGGGAGTATACCAATCTTCTGAGGTTTCAAGGATGAGAATCTTCATTCTTGAGAGAAAAAGAATTTCAGGAGCTTCATTTGTCCGTCATTCTGCTGGTGGGTTGTTTCTGCTGAGATTTAGGAACTTGTCCGTAATTCAACTGAAGTAAAAGCTTTGTAACTTGAATTTCATTCTACCTTTCCTGAAAGGTAAAGGTTGGTGGCATATATCAAACAATGATGTTCTCAAAATAAATGAGATTGCATTGCATGATGTTCTGATGCACAGAGGTGTAATGTTTTTCAAGACAACCTTTCGCTGGGGAAAATAAATCTTGAACTGATGAAGGAGAAAAGAGTTGGATTCTTCATCTCTGATATTGAAAAGATCAGAATAAATCACTGAGAGATTTATCTGAAACAACAAAAACCCGGAATATCTTCCACTGGAATAAGAATCAGGGAGATCTTAGTGTTGATCTTACCAAAATAGAGAGGGTCTTGGATTAACTTTGACTCAACCGGATGATGGAGGAATCTTTGACGACCGTAACTCCAACAGGTGATGAAGGAACCTTCGACGACTGTAACTCCAATGGGTGATGAAGGAATCATTACCTGCCGATCAATCTGAGTATGTTATGACCGTTGTTGAAATGTAATTTGTTTTGCAGAATAAATCCTTGACAAGTGTTGGGGAAATAAACCCATGACTGTTGGTCTCCTAGAGAGGTGATGAACTTCTCGAGGATTCTTGAATTTCTTTTCAGAAATATTTTGGAGTGATTCGTTACTGCCCCTAGTATCAAATGTTTGTGGCACTGCCAGGAAACTTGGAATGTGCGTAACCCTTTGATGAGATTGACGTTTGATGCCCCAAGTGATGGTGATGGAGACTTGCCCCAGGTTAATCTTCAATTGAGAGATTTCTTGAAATCTTGACTGGACTGCCCCAGGTTTACGGGGCTTTGAAAGATTTGTTGAAATCTTGACTGGACTGCCCTAGGTTTACTGGACAATACCAAACCAAGTCCCCTTTTGTTGATAGGAGATTTTTGCAACGGGAGTGTCATCCCACTTGAAGTGATTTTGTTCATTGAGAGAGCTTTCACTCATCCGAACATTCACTGTGTGAATTTCTTCGCTGTCAAACAAATAACCATGTGCAAACAACGATATTCAAATAATACAAAGTTTATGATTGTCTTGAAATTTTTGAAAAATGCGTTTTTAGCAGAAAACTTCTATAAGACAAATTCAACACAAGATTTAGAGCAAAGCCTTACAGGAGTCAGGATACCTTTTGTAACAGTATGCTTTCGAACTAACACATGCTTCAATTAGGACTTTTGAAGGGTTGTAACGTGGCTTGGTTCACGGTTTAAGAAACAAAGGATAAAGGCTCAAAGTATATTTGTACCCACCCGCTCTTCGTGATGTTCTTCTATCCTAAACTCAGTTAATCGTGTGTTTGAGCTCCAAATAGGTCTGGAACGACGTTTTGGTGATGGTTCACACAAGTTGAATTTGTTGGAAGACAGTCATCATCAATTTTTTTGCAACACTTTTCATGTTGTTGAGGATTTGTAATGGCCTCGTTCTTTTGATTCATTATCCCTAATTTTTGCCTGACTGTTCTTATTTTTGAGATTTACAGTCAGTGGGATACCCGAGCTTTCTTAAGTCTCCTTTGTAGGTTTTGACTCAGTGGGCTCTTTCTTTTTGAGAGATAATGACTGCCTATGAGATAAGGAACCATCACAGTCTTTTGGTTCCAAAGGGAATTTCGATGTCATTCGTTGTATTACGAACTGAGAGTTTGCGACTTTAACGTGCACCTTTTGAATTAACTGAGAGACTACCCTGCCACAGGTTTGATTAAAGGTTTAAATTGGTGTTTAAAACAGAAAACTTATACTTCTTTGGCTCGAAGGGGTTGACTAGGGATTAACTTCCTTATAACTCCAGTGTTTTATGATTTGAAAGAAACGCCTGTACATCGTCAGCAAGGTCTGTCCAAAAGCATACTGTATGAGATTATGGCATTGTTTTCGCCATCCTCCCTCTAAAGGCTTGTAACTTTTAGCAAGATTTAAATATCATAAAGAAAGTAGGAAGCATAATTCAAGAATAGTGAAAATGAATGGATGAATTCAAGACAAACATATGCAATGCATTAATGAAACAGAGTTTGACATGAACAGATAATTGTTTGAATAACAAAAGAAATTACAACTTGAAAATTCAAATGAAACAAAAGTCTCTTAGTTAGAACTTGTCATTTCAGGTGGAGAACCCTCAGCGGAAGATTTTCATCTGGCCATCCTCTGTGAATTTCAGCACTCCTCTGTCAATCAAATCTTGGATTTTGTTTTTCAAAGCCCAACAGTCGTCGGTGTCATGTCCAGGACTATAGGAGTGGTATACACAAAATGCGTCGGGGTGATAGCCAGGAGCAGAGGTATTGGGATTATGAGGAGGATCCTTTAAAACAGTCAGATTGACCTCCAACAAGCGTTATAGTACTAGAGATAATGGTATGTCAATCTCAGTGAACTGTCTTCCCGATGTATTTTGCTTACACTGATTACCCCGTTGACGCTGGCGAGGTTGTTGTTGGGCTTGTGACCCTGAAGAAAGTTGGGGAGCCTTTCCCTTGTCTTCTTGTCTCAAAGGAGGTTGAATGATGACTTGATCTTCAACCCTAGTTGTTTGTCCCACTTAGTTATGTTGAAGCAGTTTGTTGATGAGGACCCTGAGCTCCTCTTGTCCTTGAGCCAGGTTTTGAATGAGAGCCATCTGGCCCACCAGTTGTCCCATCATCTAGATCTTCATTGTTTCCAACTCAATCTATAGCCCTTCCAATTGATCATTCCTGATGTCTCCTGGATTCCCTAGAACCATGCCCCTTGTGAGGAGAGCTTTCACTTCTTCTTGCCCCTGGGATAGGTTCAAGAACATTTCTTGAAGTTGAGCATTTTGAGCCTGGATATCTTCAACAGTCCTATCTAGAGCCATCTCTACTGAAATAAACAATAGGAGAATAAGGAAACCTGGAAGGGAAAACCTGTCATGATACAATGCATGATATGTGGATGCATGTTTTCAAGAATCTTGCGGGGTAAACACAAGAAAATGTTAGAGATTGAACTTCGATCAACATCTTTGATTGGAGAACTTTGTATCAGTGGATGTCATTCCATGAGAATCAAGCTCACTATGTCAAGTGGGTCATAGCCCTCGATTCAAGTTATTTGTACTTGATCTTTGACGGTGTTTGTTTAGAGGAAAATGAATCCTCTTGCCGTTTGGTAAACATATGGTTCAATGTGACCCTGCATCAAAGACCCTCGAGATCCTTGAAACGGCTATTGAAAATGCTATGGCATGATGTTATGTACAGGTATGCAAAAATAAGCAAGTGTATATACAGATAATCACATTCACACAAAGCAGACAAGTCTTTAGGTTTAGTCTTTCATGGGGTTCGTAGGTAAGTACCCTCTTGAAGTTAGTTGGCTCAACATGTCCTATAAATAGTAATCGGGTTCTAAGGAGCTCAATATCACTGGATTATTTTCTGTGTTCATTGTTTCAGTTTAGCCACTTAACTGGCAACCGAAATATTCCAAGAAAACAACCTTCAATGAGTGCAGTATCGAGTGTCTACCAACTTCGGACTGCACCAAAGCCGGTCACCTCACTACCCCTAATAAGGCCAAGATGGTCAAGTAATGGTCTAAGAGTTCGTTAGTGCTTTATGACATCACTCAGCGGCCCCGTATTCTCTTTGATTTACTCAAAGGCTACCGGTACCCACAAATATGTCACACTAATGTAGCCACTGCTTCAACCATGTCGGTATACCCCGCACAGTTCCCTCACAGTTTATTGCTACTTACCTAAAAGGTGTCCCTAAATCCGGGTGTAGGATTTAAAACAAACCCAAGCAAGGAACTAAAAAGTAAAGCAATCAAAGCAATCAAGGTAAGCATGTAGAGGTGATCTAGAAACCCTAAGGTAACCCCACTTTTAAATATTAATTCCCCAGCAGAGTCACCAGTTCTATGATACGGTGGGAGAACTGACTTGAGGTTTTGCGTTTGTGTTCTCAATTGTGCGGTTTAGCAAGAGTCACCACCGACTTTTTATTTTATCCAAAGGAAAGGTCAAAAAGCACAAGAAAGACCTTTGAGATATTTTCTTGGGTTCGGGGGGTAGATTATGAAAAGGGAAGGTGCTAGCACCCTTTTCATCCATGGTTTTCCATGGGCTCTTAGTTACTTGTTTTAGATCACTTGCCTTTGCTTTTCAATGGTGCTTTGTGTGTGGTTTTTGAAAATGCTTTGAAAAAGAGGCCTTGTCTAGGAAACCTTTGTAATGATTCTTGTTTGAATATATACAAAGGTGTGTGTCTTTTTGTAAAGATATTTCAATGTTTTGAAGGTTTGTTTTGAAATTGTGTTGTGAGGTGTGTTTGAAAATGGCAAGGATGTTTTGCAAGCTTTTGATCAAGTAACTAAGAGTTGTCTACCCTATTTTACTCAAAAGATCTTTCTTATGTTTTTAACCCTTTTGACAGTGTTGTTTCACCATTGCATTTGGTGAATAACCTTGTGTTAGGATGTTAAACGGGACAGGCGCGGGTCATCGTATACAATCATTGAAAGCAACTTATGAGACGCTCTAGCAATTTTTTAAGGGACGAGATCATTTTATCGAAGGCAACATCGAGGGTCATCGAGGGACTACGATCTTTTTTTATCGAAGGGGGATTTGCTAGAGTGTCTCATGTTCGAGGGACATGATTGCATTTTCCGAAGCAACAAGCGAGGTTACCCTAGAGGTGAAAATGTGCATTGTGTTTTTCATTTACATGCATTTTGACTTGTATTAGGTTATCTAGCGATTGATTTTTGAATCTTGCCATACACGCCTAATTACTATACAGTATATTGAAAGCAATAAATTGCGGGAATTTAAAGTCTAAGTTATTACAAAAAATTATCCGGGGATGGGGGTACAATTATTTACAAATGGGGATGAATCTCACAAGGATAATAAAGCCCAAATATTATGTGTTACAACCAAATCGAATTGTCGCAATTCAACATAAAATTATAACAAATTATAAGGAAAATCCATAAATTATGAGATGTATGTGTTTATTTAAAAAATAAACAAATAAAATCTAACCTAAGAAAGATCAAGTATTATTATTGTGTTTTATGAATTATGAAAAGAAAAGTTTTTAAAAGAAAAATTAAATGAACAAAGTTTCTATTATTCCCATATTTTTTAAAGAAAACAAAATTAATAAAAATTCTATTATCTTTTAGTAATGTAACAATTATTAAAAAGAGAAAACTACATTAAGAAAATCAAAACAAAATTTTAATATATTTTTAATTTTATTATTAACAAAAGGAAAGAAAGTAATTTATTTAGAATGAAAATAATTAATTAAAAAACTATTTGGTATAAAGAAAAGAGATTAAAGAAAAGAAAACAAAGATGGGCTTAAGAGTTATTTGGGGCGAAGGCCCAATGTTAGAAGAAAAAAAAAAAGAAGCCAGAATGGATGAAAATGGGGGGGGGGGGGGGGGGGGGGGGGGGCGCTTAGCAAACTGAGTGGGCTTAGGGATTATTTGGGGCGAAGGCCCAGATGACAAGTTGTACAACGTTTTTGGCTTAGGGGTTCGTTCATTAGGGTTTGTTGTTTGGCTTTGCAGCGGCGCCCCTTTTGCTTGCTTCTTCGTCTCTTCATCTTTCTCAAGCGAAGGCTTCTGATCCTTTTCCTCTCAGGCCACCAGAGCGCCACCCTTTCTCACTCTCTACCTCCTTACAGTGGCCCACGGAATTTGTTTGTAAACAATACAATTTTATTTTGTTTTGATTTTTAGGGTTTTTACAGTTGTGTTCACTTGTTTGATTCTTGCTTGCATGTTTTAATCCATGGAGTTTATGCTTGAGATGCAGTAAAGGGGTTGAGTAAAACTTATCTTGATCGTTTTTTTTTTCTGAAAAAAGATGGAGGGAGAGAGATGGGAGTTGGTGGCGGCATTCCTGGTGGCCGGAGCGGAGGAAGAACGTGATGGACGCTTTTCTGGTACCTCTGTCTTCTTTCTTGGTTTTTTGATTGTTTGATGATGATCTTGATTTCTGAAAACCTGTTGTTGGTTTATTGTTGATGATGACAAATTTCTGAAACTCTTTTTTGTGGTTGCTTCTTGTTGAAGCTTGGTTGGCTTGCTGAGTTTGTTTAGGCTTGTGGTTTGTATCTTGACAGGTTGTGATTTGTTTTGACGGATTTTTTGAGTTTGGGCAAGCTTTGTTGGTTTGCCTGCTGAGTTTGATTTGCAGTTTAGAAACTGCAAGTTTTGTTATCTTTGATTTGCAGTTTTGCTATAGTTTGGTGCAGGTTTATGGTATTTTTTGGTGATTGGCTTGTTGAGCTTGTAGTTTTTGGGCAAGCTTGCAGGTTTATGGTTTGAGCAGTTTTGCTAAACAGGTTTGCAGGTTTGGCCTGTTTGCAGGTTGTTTTGGTTTGGCCTGTTTACAGGTTTGAGTTGTGTTTTGAGCAAGCTGGGCTTGTTTTATTTGACTTGCAGTTTGGTTTAACAGTTTGGTTTTACAGGTTTGGGCAAGCTTGGTTGTGGTTTCACAGTTTGGTTTTACAGGTTTGGGCAAGCTTGGCTGTGGTTTCACAGTTTGGTTTTACAGGTTTTGAGAAAGCTTGGTTGTGGTTTCATAGTTTGGTTTGACAGGTTTTGAGAGTTTGCAACTTTGAAGGGCTTTGTGGTTTTTTTTTCACAAAGTATTTTCTCTCCTTGGACTGTTATGCAGTCCTTTTCTTTTATATCTTTTTTCTTTGTTTACTTATGCCATCCTGCCTTAGCCAAACTGCAAACTATTCACCAGGTCCTCTCTTTCTCTCTCTCTCCCATAAGCACCTTTTTTCTTATTATTTTATATTCTGAAAAGTTGCCTATGCCTGGAAAATGAGGACAGCTATGACAAGTCCTTTTGGCTTGTAATTTGGTTTTCCTTTGCATTGTATTACCTGCTATTGCTGTTATACTTTCTGCATTGTGTACTTTCTGTACTTGTATGCTGCATTCTAGTTTGACATGCTTGGCACCTTGTTGCATTTGGTTTGGTTACTGCAGTTGGTATTCAGTTTGGCATAGTTTTGCTTTGTATGCAGCCGTGTACCTTACTTTGTACAGCATGGCCCATGTTTTTGTATTTGAACCAATTGTATGCTTGCATTTTATTCTTTACTTTTCTCTTTGTGAACCAAGAAGAGCAATCTTCTTGTGATTTGCAAAGAGAAAAATAAAAACATGATGTACAAATAGCATTCTGATTCCGGTCGGCAAACTTTAATGATGATTTTCTTTCTTTTTCTATTTGAAAATCCTTTTCAATTAACTGTGCTAATTTCTTTTCTTTCTTATTTTTCAGGTGAATGCATCTTGGGCAATAGAGGAAGCAGAGGAAGCAAAAATACCTTGAGCATGGGAGCATTTGGAGCTTAGGAGTCTTAGGCTTAGATTAGATAGACTCTCTTTTTTTCATTTATTGTAAACATTTATCTCTTTTTAAAATACTATAAGTTGTAAAAACTTACAATATTCAAAAATAATAAATTATTCTTTTGTAACAATATTTGAAAATGAATAAAAGAGTCTTTATCCAAAAGAACATTTCTACTGTCAAATATCTTTCAATTTTCCCTTTTGCCTCTTCACTTTTTTATTTAAGATTCCTGATTAAAAATAACTGAAATTGCATTTCAGCATTTCCAATACAGATAGCTTAAAATCCAAGTAATCCCTAAAAGCTCTGCAATCTCATAACTTTGAATCAGTATTCCAAACACAATACGCTTTGTATATTCCAATAAGAAAACAAGCGTTCCATTAACAAACAAACGTTTCACTCCATCAACAAGCAGATGTTTTAACAGACGCACATTATCTGGTTAATCTGGATTAGCCAGTTTCATCTCCTATCTCTTATCCCAGATAAACAAAACTTGAGGACAAACAACAATTTTTCAGTAGGCTTAAAAAGCGTGAAAACAATGTAACAGTTAACTGAATTTCTGAGGATTCAATTTCTTCTAAGAAATGCGAGAGAAAACCCTAATTCTGGATTGACTGCTAAAGAAAAGTCTGTTTGATTGATTCTTGAGCCAATCTTAAAAATCATAGAAAACCCTAGGGCTTTGATTTCTTGTGAAAAAGGGAGGGCAAATTTTGGGGTACAACATCATACAAAGGGGGAGTTATACATCTTAGGGGTAGAAGTCTCTTTCTGGAAATAACAACGCATCAAGGAAGATTGTTTGTCATCATCAAAAAGGGGGAGAATGTAATATCAAGCTTCTCAATGAACTTTATTTTGATGAAGACAAACCATAATGGCAAGAAGGCAAAGATATTGATCAAGCTAAAGCATCAATGGATAAATGTCTTTGATTTAAGCTCTTGGAAAATTTCACAAGGTATAATAACAAATCTTGCTATGAACTTAAGTCTTAGATGCTCAATGATCAAAAGAAGTGTTTAAAACTTGTCCAAACTTTTTCTCAAGTTTTCTAAGCAAAAAATCCATTTTTACTTATGTACAATAGATTTACATGTTGGTGCAATCGATTGCATGACTCACATTTTTAGTTGTTTTGTTTTTGTTTCTTAGTTCAATTGATTTACACAAGAGTGCAATCGATTGCTCTCTGGTTAAAAATGCTTATGTTTTAAAGTGCAATCAATTTTCATTTTGGTGCAATCGATTGCTCACTGAAAATATTTGAATTTTCTGGCTGTTAGAACCCATGCAATCGATTTGCATCAAGGGTGCAATTGATTGCTTGCTGAACATTTTTGAAAAACAACAGCTTTGAACATACATTTTCATAACACCACTTCATGTAATCTTTTCTTTTAATCTTGGCAATTGTTCATGATTAATTTACAGAAACTTATGCTTTTTCAAAGGGGTGCTATGAACATATAAATACTGAAATTTCAAAATAAAAAATAAGCTCTTCCAATCAATATTTTTCTGAATTTTCAAATATTCAACTCAAGCCTTTTTCACTTTCATTCAAAAAGTTTTCTGCATATTTTCATATTTTTTATAACAGAAAACTTTGAGAAATCTAAGTCTTGAGTCATTGTATATCATTGTTATTGGAAGAGAAGGTCAAGTTATTGATAAAATCACTCAAAGTGATTATTTCTCTACAAACTCACTCAATCAAAATATTGTTGTACACTTTCTTATTTTTCAGGATTGTTGAAAATAAGATTAGTGATTTTTGTACTCTTGTTTTCCAGGATTGTTGGAAACAAGTAAGGTCACCTTGAGAGGATTGTTCTCACTGTTGACATAGTGAAAATCTAAGAGGATTGTTCTTGGTCCAAGAGGATTATTCTTGGTCCAAGAGGATTGTTCTTGGTTTTGGTAGTTCTTGTTTAAGTTTGCCAACTATAAGGAAATCTCTTTCATGTTGAAAGGGGACTGGAGTACTCGCGGACTGTGAGGGGAACCAAGATATCTCGCTTGTGTCTCTTTATTTTTCTGCACTTTACTCTTTCATAAACTCACAATAAACCAGAAAAATAAGATCCATCATCACTAAAACCAAAAAAACTTTAAAGTACCTAATTCACCCCACTCTTAGGAACACTTTGTACTTATAATTTAAACTTCGACGGGTAGGATAACTTCCATACCATAGACCAGAGAGAATGGGGTTTCCCCAGTTGATGTTTGCGTTGAAGTGTGATAGCCATGAAGAACAAATGTTAACATCTTGTGCCAGTCTTTGTAAGTCACAACCATATTTTTTATGATCTTCTTAATATTCTTGTTGACGGATTCCACTGTGCCATTCATCTTTGGTCGATACGGAGAAGAGTTGTGATGCTTGATCTTGAATTGCATGCAGAGTTCAGCGATCATAGTGTTGTTAAGGTTGGTAACATTGTCCGTAATAATTCTCTCGGGGATGCCATACCGACATATAAGATTATGTTTAATGAACCGAGCGACCACATTCTTGGTAACATAGGTAAACGATGCTGCTTCAAACCATTTTGTGAAGTAGTCAATGGTGACGAGAAGGAAGCGGCGTCCGTTAGAAGCAATAGGCTTTATTTATCCGATCATATCAATTCCCCACATAGCAAATGGCCAAGGAGCAGTCAAAACATTCAGAGGAATTGGAGGCACATGAACTTTATCAGCATAGATCTGGCACTTATGACAAGTTCTCGAGTGGTGGTGGCAATCATTTTCTATGGTCGACCAATAGTAACCCGCTCTCAAGATCCTCTTATCCATAGTATATCCACTAGAATAAGTACCAAAGATGCCTTCGTGCATATCCTCCATAATTTTCTCTACCTTCTTTTTGTCCATACAACGAAATAGAGTTGAATCTTGATTACGCTTGTTTAAAATTACATTGCTCAAGAAGAACTTAACCGAGAACATCCGTAGGAACTTCTTGTCATTGATTGATGCTCCTTCAGCGTATTCTTGAGCTTCAAGGTGCCTTTTCATTTCATGAAACCAGGGTTTTTCTTCTACTCCATCAGTATCAATTTCAAAGTAGTGTGCAGGTTTGTCGAATATTGCAATGGTGATTTTAGGAGCCTCATTGTCCTATATGATCTTGAACATGGATGACATGGTAGCTAATGCGTCCACCAACTGGTTCTCTTCTCTTGGGATATGCTTAAAAGTGATCTCCTCGAAGTATGGAATTAAGGCCAGCACATGCTCTCGGTAAGGGATAAGATTATGATGCTTTGTATCCCATTCTCCCTTTACCTGACCGATTACCAAGGCTGAATCCCCATTAAAGCACAGGAATTTGATTCTCAGGTCAATAGCAGCTTTAATACCCATGATGCACGCTTCATATTCATCCATATTATTGGAGCAGTCAAAGCAAAGTCTGGCAGTGAAGGGTGTATGGAAACCTTGAGGAGAGATAATTACAACACCGATTTTGTTTCCAAGTGCGTTAGAAGCTCCATTGAAAACCATAGTCCATCAGGATCCTAGCTCAGGTCCTTCATATGGTCCAGGCTCTTCAAAATCCACAATTAGCATGATATTCTCTATGGGAATTCGAAGTTCATAGATTGGTAGTCGTCTACATCTTTATGTGCCAAATGATCTGCCAGTACACTTCCTTTGATTTCCTTTTGAGTGGTGTACTAAATGTCGTATTCTGTTAAGATCATTTGCCATCAGTCTATTCTTCCGGAGAGGGCTGGCTTCTCGAATATGTACTTGATGGGATCCATTTTAAAGATCAGCAAAGTAGTATGGGTCAACATATACTATCTTAGTCGGAGAGCAGCCTATGCCAAAGTGCAACAAGTTTTCTCGAGCAGTGAATATCTTGTTTCACGGTTGGTAAACTTTTTCTTAAGGTAGTATATTGCATGCTCTTTTCAACTAGACTCATCATGCTGCCCCAGTACACACCCCATTGATTTCTCTAGCACTATCAGGTATATGATTAAAGGTTTCCCTTCAATTGGTGGCATCAGAATTGGAGGTTCTTGTAAGTACTTCTTGATTTTATCAAAGGATATTTGACAGTCGTCGTTCCATTTTACTACTTGATCTTTCTTCAACAACTTAAAGATTAGCTCACACGTAGTAGTCAACTGAGAAACGAATCGGGCAATGTAATTCAGTCGTCCTAAGAAACCTCTGACCTCTTTTTTGCTACGGGGAGCCAGCATTTCTTGAATAGCTTTAACTTTTGTGGGATCAACTTCAATACCTTTACCACTGACAACGAAACCCAGGAGTTTACCAGACCTCAGCCCAAAAGTGAATTTGTTTGGGTCCAACCACAGTTTGTACTTCTTCCGCCTTTCAAATAATTTATGAAGATGATTAAGATGTTCTTCTTCAGTCTGTGACCTTGCTATCATGTCGTTAACATAAACTTCTATCTCATGGTGAATCATGTCATGAAATAAAGCTACCATGGCACGCTGATAAGTTGCCCCTGCGTTCTTCAACCTAAAAGGCATGACCTTGTAACAGAAAGTACCCCACTGTGTGACGAAGGTGGTTTTCTCCATGTCACCAGGCACCATCTTGATCTAACTATACCCTGAGAAACCATCCATGAAATAGAATACCTTATGCTGAGCAGTGTTGTCGACCAAGACATCAATATGTGGCAACTGTAAGTCATCTTTAGGGCTTGCATTGTTCAGATCCCTGTAATCTACACACATACGTATCTTGCCATCTTTCTTTGGTACCAGAACAACATTAAGGACCCATTGAGGATATGACGTCACTGCTAAGAAACCTTCAATTAATTGTTTCATAACTTCGACTTTGATCTTTCCCGACATTTCAGGATACATGCGATGAACCTTCTGCTTAATCGGAGAACAACCTTCTTTCATTGGCAGATGATGAACCATGATATCTGTACCGAGGCCTGGGATATCTTCGTATGACTAAGAAAATACTTAAACATAGTCATGCATCATTTTAATTATCCCGTTCTTGACAGTCTCCTATAAGTTGGCGCCTATCTTGACCTCTTTCTTATCTATCTCAGAACCCAATTTTATCACTTTGATAGGCTCTTCGTGCGGTTGGATAACCTTTTCTTCTTGTATTAAGAGTCTGGCAAGTTCTCTAGGTATTTCGTAATCTTTCTCACCTTCGTCTTTGACTTGGTAGATTGGATTTTCAAAGTCATTAGCGGTAATAGAAGAATCGTTATCAACGAGAGCCAGAGTGGATAGGGATCTGCAACATAGTGTGTGGGTGTGTGTAAGAACACATATCTATTTGAAAGTGAAATAAAGTAAAAGAAAGAAAAAGAGCGCAAAATTCAAACGCAAAACGTCCAATGTTTTGATTAAATGAAAATATGACATATGAAATGACAACCCTTAACAAATGGACCATTGTGCCCCGGGTAAGACACAAGGTTTAAAGTTATTGTTTTAAAAGAAATTACATAACCAAACTTCTTAAAGCAATAAAAATAGAAATAGATATTACTCCTGACTGAAAGAGATAGGGATAATGTATTCTGCTTTCCAGTTGCTAAGCTCGTTGCCAATGGTGGGAAATATCCAGCTGTCAAAATCAACATCACCGTCAGTATTTTCTCTAGCATTGACTCCATTGTTGTTGATACATAACGAAGGTTTTTCACCCTGAGCGCAGTGAACAACCCTTTGACCCTCTACAGTAAATCTCAAACCAAACTTATCAGTTTTGTAGGGGATATCAGGAAGTTGACCCCAAATTATACAACCATCTTCTTCTATAGTTGCTTTAGAATCCTTTAAGGAAGCCATCTTATGCAGAACCCTGGTAGTCTTTGGAATGGCAGAAACATCTTCAACAGCAGTAGTGGAAATCACTTCAAAATCTTGACAAGGAGTCTCGATGAATTCACCGTCCATCTTCATGTATTGAAATGAATTCAGGTGGCTGACCATGTACTCCTCTTCTCCACAGACAGTAACAATCTTCCCTTTCACAGGATACTTAAATTTCTGGTGCAAGGTGGAGGTAACAGCGCCTGCCCCATGGATCCAGGGGCGTCCCAATAGACAAGAATAAGCTGGCCGGATGCCCATTACATAGAAGGTGGATTCAAAGATTTGTGAACCCACTTTGATAGAGGGACCCACTTCTCCATGTACCATTCTTTTGGACCCGTCAAAGGCTCGAACTATAATGTCACCGGGTTTCAGAACAACCCCTTCACAATCCAGTCGGTCAAGAGTGCCTTTTGGCAGAATATTTAGAGAAGAGCCAGTATCAACTAACACACGAGCCAATGTAGTGCCCATGCATTCAATGGAGGCATACATAGCCTTATAGGTCAACATCATAGAAACCTAATCCATTGTTAGTTGTTAAGCTAGCAACATAACTTCCAAATTGATCGACAGAAATCTCTTATGGTACATGAGAAGTCTTCAAAAATTTCATTAAAGCTTGTGCATAAGCTTCAGAACACAGTAGTAAAGATAGCATGAAGGTTTTGGACGGGGTCTGCCCCAGCTGTTCAACAATTTTGTAATCGCTTCTACGAATGATTTTCAAAACCTCTTACATTTCTTGTCCAGAGGTATCCTTGACCGTAGCTTCTTTTGGTGCCTCCGTCCGGGCAGGCTCAGTCATTGGCTCTTTACCCTGAGCCTCGGAAGTTGTCTTGGTAATTGTGACTCGAACAAGTGGAGAGATTTCCGAGGAGAAAATCCTTCCACTTCTAGTAATTTTGCTAGTCCCCACAATATTGTCAATGTTGGGAACAACTTCTTCATCATCTTCGTCAGACAAGTCTTGTTTAATGCCATGGTAATAGACGTCAGACCCATAATTCCATGGAATAGCCTTCTCTGAGGAATATGGGATAGGCCCAGGTTTTGTAATGATTAAGGGATAAGATTTTGGATTAGAAGTAATCCTTACAGGACCCTTAGAAGTGATCTTGAAAGGAGTACCAGATATGACAGATAAATCTCAGTACAAATTCTCAATATACAAAACTTTTTCAATCAAAATTACATGTTCACCCATCAGGCGTTGAATGCCTTCCTTCAGTAACCCACAACCATTGGGTTGAACTGCACAACAATAACATTCTTCAACATAGACTAGAATTAATTCGGCTTGTAGAAAATTCTTCTTGGTTGTTGAGAGAGGAGTAACCACATCACTTACGGAGGTAACATATAGAATTCTTCAACAACACTTATTCCATTGTCATGCTTCGGCATAGGAGCAGTAATCACGTTTGGAGTCTCAGGAGGGTCAAACTAAATTTCCTTGTTAACAATCATGTCTTAAACTTTTTTTCAGGGCCCAACAGTTGTTGGTGTCGTGCCCAGGACTGTTCGAATGATAGGCACATCTTGCATTTGGATTGTACTTCAGAGAGGATGTGTTAGGATTAGGAGGAGGATCCCAGAGTGTTATGAGGTCAGACTTTAACAAATGTTGCAATGCTTGAGCCAATGGCATATTAATCCTGGTGAATTTCCTCCTCGGAGTGTCTGACCTATGCTGGTTACCTTGTTGTCATTGTTGAATAGGCATCAGATTAAAGATCAATACTACTCCCACAAACTGATGGCGGTCATTTTTACTACGAATTTTCTGGCCATATACAACATTGGTTTATTTTTTACTAATGAAGGGCTTCTTCACAACATTAGAATATGTAGGCATCAGAATCTTCCCACTCTTGATACCACTTTCAACTCGTTCGCTGGTCAAAATCAGCTCAATAAACCCTGATGAAGAACTCTCAATCTGCCTATTAAAGAATGGACCCATCATAGTGCCTATGAACATATCTACCAATTCCCGGTTAGTCAAGGAAGGTTGCACCCTTCCAGCTAGGTCCCTCCATTTTTGGGCATACTCCTTGTATCCTTCATTCGAGCCCATGGACATGTTTTGCAATTGTACACGAGTCGGCGCCAGGTCAACATTATATTGATACTGCTTATAGAAAGCAGTAGCCAAGTCTTCCCATGTGTGGATGTTGGTTACCTCCAGTTGATAAAACCATTCAAGTTGAGTACCGGACAAAATTTCTTGGAAAAAATGGACCCACAATTTCCGGTCAGTGGTATGAGGTTGGATTTTTCAAACATACGACCTAAAATGAAGTTTGGGATAAGAGACCCCATCATATTTAGAAAAGACGGGGACCTTGTTTGTGAGGGATGACCACCCCCAGGACCAAACCTAGTTCTCCAAAATCCAATCCAAGCACTTTCTAGATTTCCATAACTTTGAGACGGTCTTCCAACTGCTTGTACTTGTCATCCGCAGGAAGGTACTGTTCATCACAGTAGTCTTCATGTTTAGAACCCTGATTATTTCTATCTTCACCCCTGACACTTCTACCATCCTCCTCTTGGTTGTCGTCTTCCTCATAGGAAACATCTTGAACTTGTTGCACATGACCTTTGAATCTTCTCCCTATGTTGAGGATAACAGCCCGCTTCTAAGTCTTCTTTTTCGTGGTGAGGAGCGCCATCATCTCTTGTTGCCCTTTGGCCAGATTCAGAAGAGTCTCTTAAAATTATGCATGTTGAGTTTGGAGATCCTTTATAGTTTGTTAGAGAGTCATCTTATACTGAAATAACCAGTAAATAGATGAGGAAACCTATATTGAAAAACCTGCTTATGAAATGATGCATGATATGTGGATGCAATGTTTTCAAGAACCTTAGGAGATTTAAATTTCCTTGCTAAAAAGGAAACAAAAACAAAATATTTCATTAATAAGTTCAGAATTATAAACCGCCTTTTAGGCTTACAATGAAAAGAAAAAAGGGTCTCAAGGAGACAAAAATATAAACACCTAAAACCTAAGACTAAAGTCTCCCACAGACGCTTCTTCTTCGTGACGATGTATGCATTAATATTCCGCTCTTCATGAAGTTTCTTTGTTAGCTCCAACACTTTCTTTTCACTTGCATAAAATTGAGCTTCAAAGGTGTCCTATTCTTCCTTGAGTTGAATCCAAGACTTCTGCAATTCTTCGAGGTCAGTAGGCATCTCTGGATGAAGAATGGTATAAGGAACATCCCCCCCAACAATAGGCTCTGAAACTACTGGTAAGATAGCGGGATATGGCATCATGAGGTTTTGTGCACGAGCTCACACCCATTTGAGATAAGGCTCCAAAGGGGTGGAATTATTTCGTCCTAAAGTCTTGATATCAACCTTGTTTACCACGCCCCAAGCACGTATAAACCTTTAACGATAACCTTTAGGATCATCTTCGTAGTCGAACACAATACCCTGGATAAGTGCGTCATGAGGATCATATTCATAGTAGAACATAATACCCTGTAAGTAATACCTCCCCTAATGCCAAGGAGTGGAACATTAGGAAACTATCAACAGCGGTTAATGATAGTAACATCTTCCATAGATCAGGAGCACCAATAGATATCTGAATGAGAGAGTGACATCATCCTTTGCGACCACCTCAAACCTTGTTCATTCTTCAATACTGATCGGGGAATGTGCGAAATAAAACACCTAGATATAAGAGGTATGCAACACATAAGAGTCCCTCTCTTCCTCATAGTACGAGTGTGAAGAGAATGCAGAATGTCTCCGAGAAAAGTAGGCACAGGGTTACAAGAAAGAAATATTTTGATGATGTTCACATCTATGAGTTGGTCCGGATTAGGGAATAGCACCAAACCATAGATCAAAAAAGCCAATATTTCTTCGAAAGCATGAAAACTCATAGCATCCAAAAACAGTCGAGCCTTCTCTAACAAAAATTTAGCTAGAAAACCCTTGACTCCACTCCTTTTTTATCAATTTGATACAATGTCGGACCGCTTCAAGTGTAAGGCTTCTGTAATTTTTCCAGGTTGTGGATCTCTCTCTAAACCAGTGAAAGGTATTTGATTAAGAACAGACACTCCTAGTAATTGAGAAAACTCCTCCATTGTGGGTACCAACTGATAATCGGGAAAAGTGAAGTAGTGATGTGTAGGGTCAAAGAACTGGAATAGAACACTAATCATATCTTCTTCAAAACTCGAGGTAACCAAACTAAGTATTCGGCCATGCCTTTTGATGAATGAAGAACTTTCAGGAACCCTTGAGACTAACTCCTCAAGTTGAAAAGGTATCCTTACAAAACTGATTCAGATAGTGTTTCTGCAAGCGGAGCCCATAACCTACAAAACAGAACAAAGATAAATCCCTATGTCCTTGAAATGGTTTGTGAAAATGATGTGTGTAATAATATCATGATGTCATGTTCGAACAATTAATCATACACAAACAAACACACAAGGCCTTAGGTTTAAGCTTGCATGGAGTTTTTAGGTAAGTACCCTCTTGAAGTTTTAGTTGGCTCAACCTGTCCTAAAAGAAGTAACTGGGTTCTAGGAGCCTCAATATCATTAATCTTTCTCTCAGGTATTGTTTCAGCACAAGCATCTAAATTGCGACCGAAATATCCCAAAAGTCCAATATCAATGAGTGTAGCATCGAGTATCAACCAACTTCATTTTGCACCGAAGCCAGCCATCTCACTACTTTCTAATGGCTGAGTTGTGTCAGCTAAGGTTCTATGGTCAGCTAGTGCTTATGACACCACGCGGTAGCCCAGCATTCTCCTTGACTGAGTCAAGGGATACCAATACAAACCAATGTGTCGCACTAACGTAGCCATTGTTTCAACCATATCAGTCTACGCCGTACAGTTTCCATAATCTATTTCTACTTACCTAAAATGTCCCCAGATCCGGGTATAGGATCTATACAGTAAATAAACCCACACAACCCTTTAAAAGTAAAGCAGTCAATTCAAATAATGAAAGCATTTAAATGTAAACTATCTCTAAGGTAACCCCACTTTTAGTTTTTTCCCCATTAGAGTCGCCAATTCTGTAATACAATGGGAGAATTGACTTTTAGTTTTGCGTTTTATCGCAAATGTCGTGGATAGCAAGAGTCGCCACCGACTTTTCCTTTATACAATAAACGAAAGGGTGAAAAGAACAAGAAATACCTATTGAGAATTTTCTTGAGTTCGGGGGGTAGGTTATGAAAAGGGAAGGTGTTAGCACCCTTTTATCTGTAGTTCTCTATGGGCTCTTAATTGCTATCTCACTTTGAAATGCTTTATCTTTGTGCATGTTTGCGAATATTTTGAAAATGCCTAAGTACGACAATTTTGTAATGATTCTCGTATCGTTGAGAATGTATGCAAAATGTTTGTTTTGAAAATATTTATAGGATGAAAGTGTTTATTTTGGAAAGATGTTTTGAAAATGCCCATGTAAGGAAGTTTTCTTTATAATAAACCTTGTATCAGTCCTCAAGAGTGTTTATAAAGTGTTTTGAAAGTAGTTGTTTTTGAAAGTGTGAAGTGTGAAAGTTGTTTTGGTTTTTGAACAAGCGATTACGAGCGATCTACCTACTCAAAAAAGTCTTTGTTCTTTTCCTACTCCTTTAGATAGTGCTACCCTACTATTAGTTAGTAGGAAGCCATATTATTGGATGTGAGGGACAGGCGTGGGTCATCTTACAATCATAAAAGGAAACTTGTAAAATGCTTTAGCAATTGTCGTAAGGGACTAAGATCGTTTATCGAAGGCATCATCGAAGGGTCATCGAGGGACTACGATATTTTAATCGAGGGTCTTTGCTAAAACATCCCACGTTCGAGGGACATGGCTGTTTTTTTCCGAGGCAACAAGTGAGGTTACCCTAAAGGTGCGTGTGTGCGAAGTGTTTTGATTTCAAGTATTTATCTTCGAGATTAGGTTTTCTAATGTTTTGTTTTAGGTTTTTCCATACAAACCCTAATTACTAACAGTAATAAGAAAAGTAGTAAATTGCAGAAATTAAATGTTATACGCTATTACAAGGTTTCAGGGATGGAGAGTATAAATTTATGAACGGGGGAGAAAAAGCAATAAACCCTAATTATCTACTACAAACTTTTGACAGTTACATAATTGTAAAATACAAAATGCAAAAAATAAAGTGCGCGAAGGTGGTGAAAAAGGGAAGACGTTTTAATAAACCCTAAAAATATTTCTAAGTGTTAAGAAAATAATTTATTGATTTTGTTTAGAAAAATATTTAAAATAAAAATTAGACCTAATTCTCATTTTATTTACAAATTAATTATTTAAAAAAAGTGTAATTTAATTAATTAATTTTATTTATGAAAATTAAATTAATTAATTAAAACCTAAAGAATTAATTAAAACATAAAGAATCTAAGTATTTAGAAAATATTTTTTGGTGTTTTATTTAGAAAAATATTTGATAGTATAAAATAACAAAACCTAATTCTAATTATTTTACAAACTAATAAATAACATAAAGAAAAGTGATTAAATGAAATTAATTTTTATTGGGTAAAAATTAAATTAACTAATTAAAAACCTAAATCTAATTTTTTTAAATCATTTTTTCTGATTTTAAATAAAATTATTTAAAGAAAAGAAAATAGTTAATTAAAAAAAACTAAAAATAAATTTAATGGGTCTGACCTATAAAAGCAAATGGGGGGTGTTAGAAAGGAAAAATTAAAAAGGCCAAAAACAACAAAGCCCAGACGCCTGTTTGTAATCCAGTGTGGCCAGCCTTTGATGGTTCATGGTGGAAAGGCGCACTTGAAGCATCCAGACCAGGCTTGATTAGATCTAATGGTCCAGATGTGAGGTATACAATGCATGTTATTGCCTTGTTTGTATTGAATCTTTGAGAAATAAACATGAAAAGGAAAAATGTCCCACACCTGGCTCGAACCTGTGACCAGGCATAGGTATGACTTAAGAGTAAGTGCGCTGCAACTGGGGTGACTGTTACATCCAGTGATAAAACATGTTGCAATAAATATAAAGTAAACTTGTTTTAAAAAATTGGACTTCATCTTCTTCCACGTGCGCGTTTACAGTAACAACAACAACATTGTTCAAATTTATAAAACTCTCATTTCTCAACCATTTAAAAAAATGTAAACATCAAATTTGCTTGAAATTTAACCACGAACCAAACTATATAACTTTAAAAAGCTATAGATCAATGGTTAGGATGAATTTTATTCGGTACCAAACTGAAACCTACTATTTCAGAAACTTTAATTCCAAAATTCTTATCACACAGTCAACATAAATGAAAACTAAAGGCATGGTTAGTTTCAGGGCATTGATATCTATATTTTTACTTTAGAAAATAAATGCAAATGATGCTTGTATAGAGATTTCAAAGTTTAGAAAACTTACCTCTGAATTGAGAATCGAGTTTGAAGTTAGAGCACTTCTGGAGGTGTTAAGATGATCTGGATAGCTTCACTAAACTCCCAGGAAGCTTTTGCAATGCCTACCTTGGATTGAGAGTGCCTCAATTATTTTGGACAAGTAAGTTACAGTGATGAAACAAGGGTATAGATGTCTTCTATATGATGTGTAGATAATGTCTGAATGATAAAAAAGGAAAACACACGAGTGGATTTGAAGTTGGGTGTTGGAAGCTTCAAATGTGCAACAATGGAGTTTTCTTGGTGATTCTGAGTTTGAGAGTGTTTTAGGGCTTGTGAAATCGTGTCTTAGCTTGCAAATGACCTCTCTATTTATAGAGAAAATATTTGAGGACAAGAGCTGATCAGGTTTACAAATTATGGAGTTATGGCTTGGTTGGATTATAAGTGAAAGTACATGGCCATTCCATAGTTCCAATGTGAGCATGGCCTGATTTTAGGGGTGCTTTGTAGTTTATAGATGGTTGTTTCTTGCTTTGACATTGCGTATGTGCAGAAGAAAAAATTGAGAGGCTCAAGGAGTTGACATTGTGATTAAAACTTGCTTTACAAGAATGGAAGTGTTATCTTTTTCCCCTAAATGGCAAAATGGATTGGACAAAGCTTTAACCACTTGGATCATGACTCAAAAGTGTGTGTAATTCTCTGATTATGGATAGATATGGAGATTTAAGGCCTGAAAAGTGGGATTATGCAGCATGGCTTGAAGATTTGGTTATGAACTTGTCACAAAAATGACCTATAATGCAACCTTAGATACCCAACTTCATCTCTTTGAAACTTCTAGCTCAAGCATGATAAAATTGTATTTTTGGAAATTTTGGAAAGCTTGAAACATTGTATACAACTTTCATGTTGACCACTTTGGATAAATCAAATAAGATCTTGGTGAAAAATGGTCATGAAGTTGGGATAAAAAACTGATCAAAACTTGTAAAAAAAATTCCAAATGTTGGATAAAAAATATCACAACTTCATGGGCTCATATCTCTTAATCCAAGCACTTTTTGGAAATCAACATTCATTAAAAAAGTTGTAGAATTCATCAATCCCTACAACTTTCATATTGAAAGTTTTATTTGAATCAACTTGGATCATAATGAAAATGGCTATGAAGTTAGGATTTTTGTTAAGAACAAAAACACTTAGAATTTTTCTAAGAGTTAGAAAATTTTCCAAATTTGACTTTTGTTGACTTTTGATTATTGATGATCAAGTTTGATAATTTTTAATGTCTTGATGATTCTTGATTTTTGAATTCCAATGTTGACCAAAAAGTCAAAGTTTGACTTTTGAGTGATTGTTGACTTTTCATCAATTGATTCAAATTTTCAATTATCAATCACTTGCATCTTTTGAAATGTCTTGAGCCATGTAATTAGGTCTAGATGGTGTATTTGAGTCTTTAATATCATGCTTCAAGCTATTAGGTCATGCACTAGGTCAACAATCAAATATCAATCATCCTCAGTTAAAACTCTAATTTTGGCAATTTTTGACCTTTGATGATTTGAGGGATTTCCTTGAGGAATCATGGTCAACCCTTGATCAAATGATGAATGTCACCTCAAAATGTTGATGTTGACAAAAAATCTTGAAGTTTGACTGTATGTTGACCACAATTGACTTTTTACACAATTGATTTTCAATCATCTGAGCCATTGACTGAGCAAACATGTGATGCAAGACTTGAAACTTGACATAAGCATTATTGAGGACCTATGATGAACCATGAAACTAATTTGAAACCCTTGAAACCCAAAAATACTTGAGAAAACCAAACCCTAATTGAAGACACTTGCTTAGCAGGATGTTTGACCAGTCAACTCTTGAGTAGCTTTGAAGCAAATAGGGAACCTCATGAGAATGTCTTGAAAAAAAATGGGAGGGAAAATTTTGGGGTACAACACACACCTTTTGATTAGAACAAACAAAGTGGATCTTGTAAAGTATCATAGATGTTTAGGGTGCTAATATCTTCCCTTTGCATAATCGACCCTCGTACCTTGATCTTTATTTCTTTTGTGGGTTTTATTCCCTCTTTTCCCATTTACCTTTGGAAACAATAAAGTACGGTGACGGCTTTCGCTGTATGAGTTAAGTCAAGTAATGACTTAGTCTCAAATTTTTACCGCTACATTTCGCTATGAACTTGAAGCCACGTGTCAAGTTTGCTCAACAAAACGTTTTAGTGATGAGACAAATTTTTAATACACGTATTCCCTAAACCATCAACTCCCACTCACCAAACTTTTCCACTGCCATTTCCGTAAGTTGGAGGATCACCTAGATAAATCAAGACGACAATGAATAATGGTCGAGTCATACAATCCTCACTTTACTATGTGGCAACAAAGACTTAGGGAAAATTGTTTCAGGCTGACCAAATGCCCGAAGAAGCAGGCCCAATTACAAAGATCCAATCCAAAATACCATATCGCACCGAATAGAGGAGCATGTGGAACCTCATTAGAGAGTCAGGCACCTGATCCTCGCAATTCGAACATCAACTACTATTGGATTTGATTAGGTGACTCCCCATATCTCACTTCGGGTTAGATGAAAGTGATTTTAACTATTATTCATATATAAGCATAATACACGATATTTTAAGTATTATCTCACTCTCAACTTTGACGAACTAAATTTCTAAAATCTCACTCACTTAGCGTTGGAGTGTTAATATTTCAGGTCATCCCGCTCCTCCGCATCTAAGACTCTCTCCGTGACATTCCCTATTTCTCACGCATTCACGCTTTCAATCACTAACTGACTGTTTGATTTTGTTGGGATGATTCTAATTTAAAACGGATAATTTGTAATAATTAAATATGTTTTTTCTGTTGTCAATATCAAACCGTTAATAAATGTTTAACAGTGTGAATGCGGCAATAACCTGGCCGCTTGAGATTTAATTTCCAAAGTTAATTACAACTTATGTAATGAATTTTGACAGCATAGAATTGATTTTCCTCGTGTAATGGCAATCGGGTGGAACTTGCACTTCTCAATTAAAGTCTCTTGCTTCTTACTTGACTTGAGTAATGAAATATTGTCCATCACACATAGCCAGTTTTGTCTTGGTTTGATTAGATTTAGACTCTATTCAATTTTATCTTCACAATATGTATGATGGAGAAACTTTCAAAAGTCTTATGTGATACATCGACCACTAATAATTAAAACCTATTTGATTGGGGGTATTTGTCTTTTTGTTCAAACATGGATAGGATCAACAAAGATGCTTCTTCAAACTCAAACAATTAAAACAGAAGGACAAAAAATATGAAGACCATTTAAAATTATAATAAATGTAAATTATATAATTAGTGTACAAAAAAAAATCATAGTTAGGTACATATACCAGAAATTTCAAAAACAAAATATTCATAATTAATTACATATACATGTACATACATTTCGAACAAAAAAAATTATACATGCACTTTAATTACAATTGTTTGATTTTGGTCTCCTAAAATTTTTAATTGATTGATTTTAGTCTCTTCAATTTCAATTGTTTGATTTTATCCCCTCAAATTTATTATATTTTACATTTAATAATTATGACATATAGACTAAATTTCATTTATTTATTTATTTATTTTCTTTTCTTTTTTAAAAATTCTTCTCTAAAATTCTATTTTTCTTCTCGTTTTAATAATTAAGCTTTAAATGTAATATCTTGAAAATCTTAAACATTTCATTCAACATATGCGTAATTGCAAATTGTTTTGACAATAAAAAAGATAGATCACTAGCTAATTTAAATAACAAACTCTTTGACCAATAACTCTCTCATATTTAAGCATAATGTTCCGAAGTCTAACAATTATGTTGATCATATAGAATTTCAATCTTTTTATAAGAGATATTGTAGGCTTATCCCTATATTCTAAAATAACTTTGTTAAAAGATTCACACATGTTATTGGCTAAAGTGACTCTTATTTTAATTAGTTAATGATCTATCTTTTTTGTTGTCAAAATAGTTTTTCATTAAATATATGCTGAATGAAATAGAATTGTAGAGAAGAAAATTAGAGAGAAAAAAAGAATTGTAGAGAAGAAATTCAGAAGAAAAAAAGAAATAAAAAAGAAGGAAAAAGTAACAAAAAAAGAGAAATTTAATCTACATGTCACTAAAGGACTATCGAATACAAAAGAAGACAAACTTGAAGAGGGCAAACCAAGCAATTGGCAAACTTCAAGGGTCAAAATAAATCAATTGAAATTTGAAGGGCCAAAATCAAGTAATTGGAGAACATAGGGGGACCAAAATCAAACAATTAAAATTTGAAAAACCAAAATAAAGTAATTAGAAACCTTAAGGGGCCAAAAATATATTTAAGCCTTAAAAATTCAAATAAAAAATTCAAAATAAAATTATTCAAATAAATTGAAAAAATAATAAAATCAAACATAAAACACATTGGAAAACTAAGATTGTCCTTTCAATAGACTCTTACGAATGATAATAAATTAAGAATTAAGTAATTATCGGAGAATATTTATTTAATAAAATTCGAAGGATCACAATTAGGGGTGGCAAAACGTGCAATCTACTCCATTTTGGTCCATCCAGTTTAAGTTGGTTTAAAAGTGGGACAGGAGAAGGTGGGACAACTTAGACAGTCGAGTTCAAAAGTCAAGTCCGCCCAATTTACGAGAATTTAACTTACCATCCCTAAATTATACCTGGCACTCCTCATATTTTCATAATCCCAAAAATACCCCGTGATACGGTGGCATAACCGACTGTTATACTGGTTTTTCGTTTGTGTTTGTAAATGTTGCGGTAAGCAAGAGTCGCCACCGACTTTTCTTTTATCCAACAAAGGAAAGGGTGAAAAGAACAGAAAAAGACCTTTTGAGAGTTTTATGAGTAAGGGGGGTAGATTATGGAAAGGGAAGGTGTTAGCACCCTTTCCATCCGTAGTTTCCTACGGGCTCTTAGATGCTTAGCTCATTTTTTGAAACATTGTTTGTGTTGTTATCCTTTCAATGGATTGTTTGCGATAGAAGACTGGACTTTGGATTTTCTACCTGAAAATATCTACCCCTCCAGAGATTTAAGCCTTGTAAAAGGACTTTGCTCCAACGATGGCCGGTGTTCTATCTCCAGTAATGTTCCCATCTTGTTGAAATTAGCCGAGTGTCGGGTTGTACTGGGATGTCTTATCATCTTCTGTCTGTTTTGTCAGCATATACATGACATTCATTTATTCATTCACACTTGCATCATGCACGCGCACTTGTATTTGTTGATGCCATTGAGTTTGTATACCTTGGTTATGTCTATTCAAATAGTGTATTTGATCTTTCCAAATAGAATGTCAACTTAAGCAGAAAGTGCGCCTCCTTTCTAATTCTCCACTGAGTTAACTCTCGTGGAAGAATCTTGCTTTAGCTTTCCTTTTCCATCTCTGGATAGGATAAATCCCCATTTGAGTTGTTTCCTCATTGGGTGGAGTCTTGTTTGACTGTTTTCTCTCCAGTTCATTCCTGGATTGAGCTTTGTCTCTTGTGAATGATACCCTGTGGTTATCTCTAGGCTGTGAAACCTAGATGGACAGTGCATTTATTTTGCAATTTAAATACTTGGTCTCCTAAGGAAGGATTTATTCAAGGCTCCCCATTGAAGATGAAATTTATTCCCTAGTAGTGTTATCATAACCTTCTTCTGGAATATCGACGTGACAACAAGCGACTGACTCTTTGTTTGAGCAGTTTGATTATTTCTGAATTTCTTCATGTTATGACAAATGGCGGTCTCTTCATGAGCAGTTTGTCCATCCCAGATGAAATTATTGATTCTCACCTCCAGCAATATCTTCACAATATTTTGGTGATATCGTTAAGCAGTGAGTGGCAGCTTCTTTATGAGCAGCTTGTGTGCTTTAATATTCTTTGAAGACAACAAGTGGCGGTCTCTTTATGAGCAGCTTGTGGGTTATAAACAGCAAGTGGAAGCTTCTTTATGAGCAGCTTGTGGGTTATTGACAACAAGTGGCGGACTCTTCATGAGCAGCTTGTGTGCTTTGATATTCTTTGAAGACAGCAAGTGGCAGCTTCTTTATGAGCAGCTTGTGGGTTATTGGAAACAAGTGGCGGACTCTTCATAAGCAGCTTGTGTGCTTTGATATTCTTTGAAGACAACAAGTGGCAGCTTCTTTATGAGAAGCTTGTGGGTTATTGGCAACAAGTGGCGGACTCTTCATGAGCAGCTTGTGTGCTTTAATATTCTTTGAAGACAGCAAGTGGCAGATTCTTTATGAGCAGCTTGTGGGTTATTGGCAACAAGTGGCAGACTTTTCATGAGCAGCTTGTGTGCTTTAATATTCTTTGAAGACAGCAAGTGGCGGTCTCTTTATGAGCAACTTGTGGGTTATTGGCGACAAGTGGCGGACTCTTCATGAGCAGCTTGTGTGCTTTGATATTCTTTGAAGACAGCAAGTGGCAGCTTATTTACGAGCAGCTTGTGGGTTATAAGCAACAAGTGGCGGACTCTTCATGAGAAGATTGTGTGCTTTAATATTCTTTGAAGACAACAAGTGGCAGCTTCTTTATTTGAGCAGCTTGTATGTCATAGTATTTTTGGAAGGAAGCAAGTGGCAGCCTCTTTATTTGAGCAGCTTGTGTATCCCCAACAATAATGTCTACTCAGCAAATGGCATCCCTTCGAAAAAGTCCCGTGGGGAAGTTTGCATTTTATCCTTTTCAAGTGATATCTTGGTTAAAGAAGAAATGTGTTACCGTATCTTGGTAAAATTCAGAAGTCAGAGATGTTTATCTCCAGTCTCAGTACTGATGACAATCATTTTCCAGCCACAGTGCTGATGTCAATCATTTTGTTTTCCAGCCACAGTGCTGATGTCAATCATTTTGTTTTCCAGCCACAGTGCTGATGTCAATCATTTTGTTTTCCAGCCAAAGTGTTGATGTCAATCATTTGTTTTCCAGCCACAGTGCTGATGTAAATCATTTCTGTTTCCAGTCACAGTACTGATGTCAATCATTTTGTTTTCCAGCCACAGTGCTGATGTAAGTCATTTCTGTTTCCAATCACAGTACTGATGTCAATCATTTTCTTTTCCAGTCACAGTACTGATGTCAATCATTTCCTTTTCCAGTCACAGTGCTGATGTCAATTATTTCTTTTCCAGTTTCAATACTGATGTAAATCATTCAAGAGTCTCTCATTTGAAGTCTATGACTCTGTTTCTCCAATGGTGTTATAATTTGTTCCCCTGTGGGATTAATGTATAATGTGCTTGGTTTCTCCAGCATAGTTTGTCTCATATGGCGTCATTCCCCATAAAATTCAGAGCATTGCATTCATATCATATCATAAACATAATTGCGGTATCTTAAGGCCAAAAATTGCGTATTCTATATTTAAGTCCCTTCAATCTCGTCGAAATGAAGATCCCAATCTTCATATCTCCAGATAGAAGAAACTTAAATAGGGGCAGCTGTTGTACCCCAATTTTTGACCTAAGATCCCATTTGCATTTTTGCATTTTTTATACAAAAGTCAAGGTCACTAAATACAGTTGGTTTTAACCTCTCACCTTCGAGCATTGATTATGCAGAAATTGTCAAGTGTTTTGAACATTCTTAGCCTATGTATCACTAACTTCTAATCAAGAACGAAATGTGTGTTTTTTGTTTCTTTGATTTCATGTGCTGACAGGTCTCTTTCGAATACAACTTGGATTACATCCTTCGTTCTGAGCAAAAGCCTACTTCGATTCAGCCTACTTCGATTAGACAAGTGCTGCCTGCAAGCCTATTTCGATTCACCAAAAGTGCTGCCTGCATGCCTCTTTCAAATCTGGACAAGTAGCTGCCTGCAAGCCTATTTCGATTTGGAAAAATATGCTGCCTGCAAGCCTACTTCTATCTGGACAAATTTACTGCCTGCAAAACATGTTTCGATTGGGCAACATTGCTTCTTTAGATCCACAGCCTTCGATTGGGCAATATGTCTATTTCGATTCACAAGCTTCGATGGGCAATACAATCTCCCTTAAGTCACAAGCTTCGATTTGGAAATACAGTCTCCTTCGATTCACAAGTTGGACCACTGTACTGCCATGCAACAAACACTACTGCGCTGCTATGCAGCAGTCCTGCACCAACCTACCACTACGCTCCAAAACACTGTTGAGCCTGCTACAACAGTCCTGTACTTGCCCAAAAAGGAGTGCACAAGAGCTGCGTAGAAGAAAGGATCGAAACAGCATTCCCAAATTTTTCAAATTATTATCTGATTTCCCCCCAAAACTTCAGCAAATCTACCTATAAATAAAGAGGTTACAACACATTTTTCAGGAGAGAAAAAAAGGACTTTTGGGCCAGACGAACCTCTCTCAAATTTTCTCCTAACAGTAGAACTCTCAAAAATTCATAAACACTTCAGAAAATTCTCAAAAAAAACAACAAGTTTTCTCAAACACAAAAATCTCTCAAGTCCCTTCAATACTTGTGAGAACAAACCTAGAATCCCCAAACACTTACTCCCTTCAATTCTGAAGAACAACCCCACTTCAGTCTCCTTCGAATCAAAGAAGCATCACGCTTGCTTGTTCTTTTCCTTCAAGTCCAGCGCTCCCAGCAAAGCCTGTGACCTCCCTTCGAATCCAGAAGTGCTCCAGGCTACCACCACTCAAGGCCCAACACACGTTCCAGCCTGAAGCCAGGTAAGTCACTCTTACCCTTGAACTTTTCATTTCCAGCATAACATGTAAATAATACCTTTGTTCGTTTCAAGCATGTACATACTGTTCCTTTCGTTTCCACATTTTTAACATACCTTTCAGAACTACCTCTTTCGTTTCTGCTTACTGTTTACTTGAATTAGCTTTGGTTATTAAATTGTTTTACTAGCATGGCCCCAGGCCATGTTGTCATTTAATATTTGATTTGAAAGAAAACAGGAAACAAGAAATAGGAAACGAAGCTTCTGGCTTCTACATAGGAAACAAAGCTTCTGGCTTCTACCCTCACTCTCTAGGTCGAACGAAAAAGACAACCAGGAGGCAAGCCATGTCCAATCGAAAGATATTCCATCATTGCTTTCAACCTCCAGTCGAAGAAGGCAACAAGGCAGACTTCGCCATACACTGACTTCCAGGCCAATCGAAGGATAGAACCTCACTGGTGCCAGCCCCCAGTCGAAGGATAATACTTACTGCTGCCTTTGCCCAGTCGAAAGATACAACTTGTTGCTGCCTTTGCCCAATCGAAGGACAGGACCTCGCCCCTGCCAAGGCCCAATCGAAGGACAGAACTTTGCTGCTGTCAACCCCAATCGAAGGACAGAACTTTGCTGCTGCCAACCCCAATCGAAGGAGGCCAACAGAATGCCAGTCGAAGGATGCTACTGCCTGGGTCGAAAGACACCCATTTTTCTTACCTTTTTTTTCTTTTTCTTCATATTTTTTATGCCTTTTGATATGCTTGTAATAGCGTAGGTTTTTATCTTTCTGCACTTTTATTTACTTTGTACAAATGCTAGTAATTAGGCAAGATAAAATCAACAAATAAACAAACCAAAAAAATCAAAAACACTCTTTAATCATTATTTGAACATACTTTAAAACATGCAAAACATTCAACAAATCAAAACTCCCCCAAGGGCATGTTAACTCCGTTCTATCGCGATACCGGCCATGCCTATTGATAGAATGCGCGCGTTAATGTCGCCCATTAAAAAACACAAAACAAATCAACCTTTTTCTAGAGGAACTACGGTGTTTTGATTCCTTCATTGGATACGTAGGCAAAGGGTCGCGAAACCCTCACGAACGCAATAATAAAAACTCATTTTTTTCCCTTAAACAAACATATTTGTAGATAAATACACCCTTATATATAACAAACAATTTTAAACCAAAAAACAGATATTTCAAAAGGTTCCTGCGGAGTACCGCAGATGCATTGGGTGCTAATACCTTCCCATTGCATAATCAACCCCCGAACTCTTGATCTCCTTTCAAAAACGCATTGTATTTTCATTGTATTTAAGTATGATTTTACATTGCATGTTTTTAGGGTTTTATTTCGCACTTTTCCCTTTTCCTTTGGAAATAATAAAGCGCGGTGGCGACTCTTGCTTTTGTGAGTCAAGTTAATTAATAGCTTGATCTCTGATTTTCACCGCTACAAGGACACCTTAGCGGTAACCCTGATATCTTAGATCATTTTTCAGAGGCAACTGTTTCGAGGAAACTATGATCTTTGGACAAGAGGGCGACCTCTAAAACTTCCTATACTCAATGACCACGTTCGAAGGCAACCAAGTGAGGTTTACCCTAAGAGTGCGCATGTGCGAGTGTGTCGTTTTCAGTTAATTTGTCTTTGTACATGTCATGGGTGATATATGTTGATTTTAGGTTTTAAACGATTAATCTTGTCATGCATTCCCTATTATCAAACATCTAACAGTTTATAAGGTGCGGAAATTAAATTGCGGAATTTAAACTAACTATTACAAGGCGTCGGGTATTTACACCGCCAAAAGCAACCCTTGAAATTAAAATGCGGAAAATAAATAATGCGATAAAATAGTAAAGGTCCTATTAAACTATTACATTCTGGGAAACAGATACAATATTGAAATAAAATAGATCGCACACGGGAAATTAAATCGGGATCAAGTTTTTTTTTAGGGTTTTGACCCTTTGATCATTAAAGAAAGGTTTTTTGATTATTTTGAATTTAGAAAGAAATTAAATTAGGTTAAGCATTAAATTAATAAACAAATTAATTAATTAATAAAAATGATGTTTTTGGATTTTTGATATTTAAAGAAATAAAAATAAATTAATCAAGATTAATAAAAAAAAACCTAATTGTCTAAGTTAATTTTAATTATTGCAAAAGATATTAAAGTTATTTCCTAATTAGACTAAATTAATTAAATTAATTTATTTAACAAAAATAAAAATGCTGAAATTAAATAAAATATTTTTTGGTTTTAATTTTATTAAGAAAAAGGTTTTAATTGGTTACTGATTAATAAAATAATAAAACAAAACAAATAAATAAAATAAAAAAGAATGAGATAGAAAAACTCAGGGGGGGTTCAGGCCCAATTTGGAGGTTTGAATGGCAATACAAAGGCCCAACAGGCATTGGCCTTGGATAACTTTCCCTGATTCCCTATGGCACGTTGACTTGGGAGTATGATGCACGCTCCATCTGGACCACCAGATCTGGCTTCGGGCCATCTGGCAAGCATTTCAGTGAGGGAGTATCATGTACTGCGCGCTGGAGTTCACACCAAATAACCTGTTGAAAAATAATACAAAGCAATATGGTGGACTTAGGATCCGAACCCAGGTCCTGTTGGTATTTGAACGTATGCCTTTGCCACTGAACCAATGCGCTTTTATTGTTAGTGTATTAGAAACTAATAATAATAAAACAAAAACAAATTAATGGATCAGGAAAAAAAATAAAAGCGTGCTATATTTGAATCAACCAGAGGGATACGCGTCACCGTCTTCTTTGTTCACCCTGGTTATTTACCTGCGGATTTACATCCGCAGCTAAATTCGCATGTGCGTTCTAAATTCTATTCTAGGCCATAAAAATCAAATCCAGGACCATGATCATGCTCGTCTAGGCTTCCTGAACAAATCTATAACATTCTTGGACCTTGATTTCACTTGTACAAGAAATTCCCAAAAATACAAACCAAGAACCCTAGATTCGGCTAGGGGGTTATAGGCCATATAAACGCAATTGGTTAATGCAGAAAGCTTCTAAATTGAACGATAATCATTAATATGCAAAGATTTTGTAAGAAAAATGCAAGAACAAGGACATACGAATTCAACTGAAAGGCATGTTTTCGATACACTTACAGAGCTCTAGGGCGCGTATGGAGACTGGTTTTGGATTGGCTTCGCTTCAAGGATGGCCCAGCAATTGATTAGCGTTGAGATTTGGTGTTGAAACTGCCTTTATGCACGATTTCAGTTTCACACTTTTTGGTGATTTTTCAAGTTTGCTTTTGATGATTCTGCAGCCTCTAGGTCTCCAATTCGTGTGCTTTAGCTTGTATAAGCAATGAGCAATGCATTAGGTCAACAAATGTGGGCTTAATCCTTGTGCATCAATGCTTGGAGATTTGATTTGATCCTCCATTGATAACCTTCCAATTTTGCCAAAAATCCAATCTTTTTGCACAAGTAATGGTTGATACTAATTTGATTCACTTGATGATGATATTTAGGTCCTGAAATAGCCAAAAAGAGATCAAATCATCAATGTTTGGATTTTATTCGATTTAAATTGATTTAAAATGAAATAATTCATTAAAAAATAAAATAAAATAATAAAATTGACAAATGGTCACAAGGCTGAAGCTAGGACACGTGTGGAGTATGACAAGATCAAATCAAGTGGAAACGAATGGGCCCATTTGACAAAATTTGAAGTTTTTGGGGATAGTTGACGTTTGGCAATTTTGCAAAAATTCCCAACTTCAAAAATGCATAACTTCTTCAATTTTAAACTTTTGGAAGTGTTCTTTGACTTTTTAGAAACCTTGAGATGTCCTCTAACCAAACGTTTTCATCTTAGATCATTTTGATATTCCATGCTCAATTTATAAGTTTGTCAAAAAAGGTGTTTTTGTTGACTTTCAAAAATGACCTATAATGTCCAAATTTGTAACTTTTTGTGAGTGCATTTATTGATCTTGGGGTATGAAGATGGATTGTAGGAAATTTCATCCTATTCAAAATTAGATTTGTATGGGTCATTTCTCATAAAGTATGAGAAAGTTATGCTTGGTCAAAGTTGAGTTGACTTTTCCTACAAAACCCTAATTTAGCAACTTTTGAGTCTTGATGAATCTTGAGCAATCCTTGATGAATCATGATCAACCCTTGATAAAATGATGAAATATCCTTCAAAATGAGATTGTTGACAAAACATCTTGAAGTTTGACTGTATTTGGGTCACAGTTGACTTTTGCCCTAGCATAGTCGATTTTGGGACCCTTTGAGCAATTGACTGAGTAAGCTTCCTCTGCAAGGTTTGAAATTTGGCATGGATGAACTTGAGAGAACATTAGGACATTGGGGATCACTTGAGGTCATTTGGATGCAAGGACCTTGATGCAACACAAAACCCTAATTTGAGGTTGACTGCCTTAGGAGATAGCCTGACTGTCCAACTCTTGAGCAATCTTGAGCCACTTGGAGATTTTTCTTGCAATGTCTTGGGAAATATGAGAGGGCAAATTTTGGGGTACAAAAGTTTCCCCTGTTCAATTTTCTTAAACCTGAGGATGTAGATTGGCTTTCGGGCCTTTCGTGATCCAAAGGTGGAAGATGATTGAACACTAGAGTGCTCAGAAATTTGCACTCGCATGAAGTGGTATCAGCCTGGTGATATCGGGAATGGGCTTACATATGCCATTTGGAGACTGTTGATGGGTGGCCTAAACTTCGACTGGAATATGAATCAGGGAGATCTTATCGTCGATCTGACTAAAACAGAGAAGGTCATGGATTAACTTTGACTTGATCGGCATCAGAAAAATCTTCGAATCGATTTAACTGGACCAGACAAGAGTCTTGGAATAACTTCAACTGGAATACGAATCAGGGAGATCTTATTGACGATATGACTGAACCAGAGGAGGTCTTGGATTAACTTTGATTGGATCGGCATCAGAAAAATCTTTAGGAATCGATTTAACTTGACCAGACAAGAGTCTTGGAATAACTTCAACTGGAATACGAATTAGGGAGATCTTATCGGCGATCTGACTGAACCAGAGGAGGTCTTGGATTAACTTTGACTGGATTGGCATCAGAAAAATCTTTAGGAATCGATTTAACTGGACCAGACGAAAGTCTTGGAATAACTTCAACTGGAATACGAATCAGGGAGATCTTATCGGCGATCTGACTGAACCAGAGGAGGTCTTGGATTAACTTTGACTGGATCGGCATCAGAAAAATCTTTAGGAATCGATTTAACTGGACCATACGAAAGTCTTGGAATAACTTCAACTAGAATACAAATCAGGGAGATCTTATCGGCGATCTGACTGAACCAAAGGAGGTCTTGGATTAACTTTGACTTGATCGGCATCAGAAAAATCTTTAGGAATCGATTTAACTGGACCAGACGAAAGTCTAGGAATAACTTCAACTGGAATATGAATCAGGGAGATCTTATCGGCGATCTTACTAAACCAAAGGAGGTCTTGGATTAACTTTGACTGGATCGACATCAGAAAAATCTTTAGGAATCGATTCAACTGGACCAGACGAAAGTCTTGGAATAACTTCAACTGGAATACGAATCAGGGAGATCTTATCGGCGATCTGACTGAACCAGAGAAGGTCTTGATATAGCTGAGAACTTAACTGCATCTTTCCTGAAAGGTAAAGGTCAGTCATATGTAATGCATGATATGGATCAATCAATGATGTTCTCAAAATAAATGAGATTGTGTGGAATGATGCGTATATGCATGTATCATGATGTATGGAAATGTAATGTTTTAGTTGGGGGAAAATAAATCCTGGATAGTTGCTGGAGACAGAGTTGAATTCTTCGTTTCCGCTGGGGATGGTGAACGAAGGTGATTGCGAGAATAAACCTGCAGGAGAATAGAACTCTGTTGGGGGAATGAACTGATGAGGAGGTTACTCTGTGGGGTAGAGATGCTCTGCTGAGGACTCCACTGATAAACTCTACTGGGGGTAGATTACCGTTACTGGTGATACTGAGTGTGTTAAGGATTGAATTCCTATTTTGTGAAAGGAAAGAACTTCGCTGGGGATGATCTTTCAGTTGCAACTTGCTGGGGATAACCCTTTAGATTTCTTGTGGGGATAAACCTTTGAGTTCTACTGGGAATGATCCTTTGAACTCGACTGGGGAGATTTATTTTTTTTACTCCGCTGGGAATAAACTTCCAGGGTCTACTGGGGAAGATGCTTCAACTCCGTTGGGGAAGCTTTTCAGTTTGTGTTGGGAAACATTTAACTCCACTGGTGGTATCTTGTATTCTGCCGGGGAACATTCTTATACTCCATTGGGGAATATTAAGACTGCCAGGGATATTAAGCCTTCCTAGTATTGATGGTAGACCAACTCTGCTTGGGGAGAGCATTGCTGATTCATTCATTCACAAGTGCGAGTCTCAGCTGGGGGAGAGCTACCATTTCGGCCTTACTTTGCAGGGAGTGAAGGCATCTTAACCATATCCTTCAGCTGAATTTACCATTGTGCCGGGTGGACAGAGCAACTATACAGTTTGGACACTTCTTATTGCCCCTGTTTCTGCTATTACAAATAATTCATCTTTTGTTTCGCATGTAAATATTTATGAGCAGCAATTAATGTCGAATGCATATATCAAAAAATGAACACTGGACGTTCTTCGCAAAACAAAACAGATAAAGGAAAAACAGTTTGAAATTTCTTTGAAAATGAATTGTATTGATTTTGAAGTTTGGCCTGTAAATAGGCGTTTTAGTACAAGAGGTTGACGTCCTAGTAAGAGAACGCCGCCGAGCAGATAGAATTTACACAAATTGTGAAAAGAAAACAAAACAGCTATGTGAATAATCCCACTGGGTTCCCACTCTGCTATTTCCCTTATGTCTTCGAGCATCTCATCACTTTGCTACTTGGTTGAAGGTAGATCAGATTGATTAGTGTCGTCCGAGCTTGATAGTCGATACCGAAGTCTGAATGCAAGGTGATCCAATGAGACATAGTGTTACGCTTTGATCCCTAATTTCTGCCTGGACCGCCCTTTCGGGTTATCAGTCCATAGGGATACCCATTTTTGCCCAAGTCGCCTTTTCAAGTTTTTGACTTGTCGGGTGTACAAATTTTTTCATTTTCATCCCTTATTTTTGCCCGAACCCTTTTGGTTCGCTGGGAAGCCCTTATTTTTGCCTAGGCCAGTCAACCTAACGGGTCTTTGATTATGCGTAATATCTTTTCACTATGTCTGCATTGACGGGGTGAGGAAGGTCGTCACCGTCCATGGTGGTTAGAATCATAGCTCCTCCTGAGAAAATGTTCTTAACCGCAAATGGCCCTTCGTAAGTAGGGGTCCATTTGCCCCTAGGATCACCTTGAGGTAGAATAATGCGCTTGATTACCAGATCTCCAACTTGATACTCTTGTCGTCTGACTTTCTTGTTAAATGCCTTGATCATCCATTTTTGGTACGTCTGACCATGACAAATAGCAGTAAGTCTATTTTCGTCGATTAGGTTCAGCTGATCAAGCTGGGTCTGAATCCAGTCATCTTCACTCAAACCTACATCCTTCATGATCCGAAGAGAGGGTATCTGAACTTCAATGGGCAAGACTGCCTCCATGCCATATACCAAGGAGTAGGGTGTTGCCCCTGTTTACGTCTGCGCTGAGGTACGGTACCCATAAAGAGCAAACGGTAACATCTCGTGCCAGTATTTGTATGTCACTGTCATCTTCTGCACAATCTTCTTGATATTCTTATTAGCCGCTTCGACAAACCCATTCATCTTCGGTCGGTAGGCTGAAGAGTTGTGATGCTGTATCTTGAATTGCTCGCAGAGTTCGGTGATCATCTTGTTGTTGAGATTGGTACCATTGTCCGTAATTATCCTCTCTGGTACACCATATCGACATATCAGATTGTGCCGAATTAACCGTGCCACGACGTTCTTGGTTACTGTAGCAAAGGAAGCTGCTTTAACCCACTTTGTAAAGTAATCAATAGCTACCAGGATGAAACGATGCCCGTTGGATGCCGTAGGTCTGATCTCGCCGATCATATCAATGCCCCACATTGCAAAAGGCCAAGGTGCCGTCAAGACGTTTAGAGGAACTGGAGGTATGTGCACCTTATCAGCATAGACTTGGCACTTATAACATGTCTGAGAATGCTGATAACAGTCAGCTTCCATTCAGGACCAATAATATCCTGCCCAAAGGATTTTCTTTGCCATAGTGTTTCCACTGGAATGAGTTCCGAAAGTACATTCATGTAACTCTGCCATGATCCTTTTTGCTTCATTCTTATCCATACATCGCAGTAAGGTAGAATCATGGTTGCGCTTGTAAAGGATGCCATTGCTGATGAAGAACTTTGCTGCGAACTTCCTTAGAAACTTCTTTTCATTAACAGATGCACCCTCGGGGTATTCCTGAGCTTCAAGATACCTCTTCACCTCATGAAAACAGGGCTTTTTTGTTACCTCTTCAGTCTCAATGTCACAGCAATGTGTGTGTTCATCCAGTCTTTCAATGATAATCCTGGGAGCCTCGTTGTCCCAATTGACTTTGAACATAAAAGACATCGTAGCTAGCACGTCCGCCAACTGATTCTCCTCTCTTGGGAAGTGTTCAAAGGTTATCTCCTCGAAATGGGGAAGCAACGTCAATACATACTCCTTGTAAGGAATAAGGTTCGTGTGTTTCGTATCCCACTCGCCTTTGATCTGACTGATCACGAGAACGGAATCTCCGAAGACACTTAGAAACTTAATCCTTAAGTCAATTGCTGCTCGAAGACCCATGATGCACGCTTCATACTCCGCCATGTTGTTGGTGCAGTTGAAACATAGTCGGCCGGTGAATGGAGTATGGGAGCCTTTAGGAGATATGATCATGGCGCCAATGCCATTGCCCAAAGCGTTTGAAGCTCCATCAAAGTACATAGACCATCGGGATCCTTCCTCGGGTCCTTCATCCAGTCCAGGTGTCTCACAATCAGTTACCAACATGATATTCTCGTCCGGAAATTCAAAGTTCATAGACTGGTAATCATCCACTGCCTGATGTGCCAAATGGTCTGCCAACACACTTCCCTTAATTGCCTTTTGAGTCGTGTATTAGATGTCATACTCAGTCAATATCATCTGCCATCTTAATATTCTTCCGGACAAGGCAGGCTTCTCGAAGATATACTTGATTGGATCCATCTTTGATATCAACAGAGTAGTGTGAGTCAACATATACTGTCTCAGCCTGCGAGCAGCCCATGCCAAAGCGCGTCATGTTTTCTCGAGCAGTGAGTATCGGGTCTCACAGTCGGTAAACTTTTTGCGAAGGTAATAAATAGCATGCTCTTTTCGGCCAGACTCGTCATGCTGCCCCAACACACACCCCATTGAGTTGTCGAGTACTGTCAAGTATAGGATTAAAGGTCTCCCTTCAACTGGTGGCATCAAAATAGGTGGCTCTTGGAGATACTCTTTAATCCTTTTGAAAGCGGCCTGACATTCATCATTTCATCGTACCACTTGATCTTTCTTCAGTAACTTGAAGATTGGCTCACAAGTAGCAGTCAAGTGCGAGATAAATCAGGCAATGTAGTTCAGTCGTCCTAGAAAACCTCTGACTTCTTTTTCTATTCTGGGAGCTGGCATCTCCTGTATAGATTTCACCTTTGTAGGGTCCACCTAAATACCTTTATCGCTTACGACAAAACCCAACAGCTTACCAGATCTCACCCCGAAGGTGCACTTGTTCGAGTTTAACCTCAGCTTGTACAACTTCAGCCTATCAAACATCTTCTGCAGATGGTCAAGATGTTCCTCCTCGGTTTGGGACCTTGCAATCATGTCGTCGATGTATACCTCAATCTCATGATGGATCATGTCATGAAACAAAGTAACCATGGCACGCTGATACGTTGCCCCAGCATTTTTCAACCCAAAAGGTATGACCTTGTAGCAAAAAGTACCCCACTGAGTAACAAAGGTTGTCTTCTCCATGTCTTCGGGAGCCATTTTAATCTGATTATAACCGGAGAAACCATCTATAAAGGAGAATACCTTGTGCTGAGCGGTGTTATCAACCAGAACGTCAATATGAGGTAGAGGGAAGTCATCCTTGGGGCTTTCCCTATTCAGATCCCTATAGTCAACACACATTCGAACCTTATCATCCTTCTTCCGCACAGGAACCACATTGGCCACCCACTGAGGGTAAGAAGTAACTGCTAGGAAACCGACGTCAAACTGTTTCATAACTTCAACTTTGATTTTCTCAGACATCTCTGGGCGCATTCGACGGACCTTCTGTTTCACTGGAGGACAGTCTTCCTTGGTAGGCAGGTGATGAACCACAATATCAGTATCCAACCTAGGAACTTCTTCATAAGACCAGGCAAAGATCTCAACGTAGTCACGCAGTATCTGAATCAACCATTGCTTTACACTAAGCTCCAGGTTTTCACCGATCTTGACCTCTTTCTTGTCCTCTGTTGTACCCATATTTAGTGGTTCCACCGGCTCTTCGTGCGGATGAATAACCCTCTCTTCCTGAAGTAAAAATCTTGCAAGTTCACCAGGAACTTCGCAATCATCTTCACCTTCGTCTCCGGCTAAGTTGATCAGACTTTCGAAGTCATAACTAGCAGTAGCAGAGTCGTTACCAGTGAGATCCAGAGTGGATGTAGACCTGTATATGTGAGTGTGTGTAAAATAGCTGTTTTGCAATATATAAAAATAAAATCAAGGAGCACAAAATTTAAAATGCAAGAACGTCCAATGCTTTTATTAATGATATATGAAAATGACACACATAAAGCCCTCACAAATGAAGCCATGGTGCCCCGGGTAAGACACCGGGCCGTAAAGTTTAAAACATTGTCTGTTATAAATTCAAAACAAAAAGTTTCATTACTGGGTAACAAAATAAATAGGGATGAAGTCCTTTGCTGTCCAGTTTCTTGGTCCACCGTTGGTCGTAGGATAGATCCAGCAGTCGAACTCAGACTCTTCCACATCGTCTTCAATGGCATTCACTACTGCATCTTATTTAGGCTTTTCTAGTACTCCGAACTCAATCTCTTTCGCATCGATCAAGTCTTGTACCTTGTTCTTCAAAGACCAAAAATCGTCTGTATTATGCTCTGGGCTATCAGAGTGAAAAGCACAGCGGGCATTAGGGTTATACTTTGGTGATGTAGTGTTGGGATTCTTCGGGGCCTCCCTTGGAATCACTAGATTGGTCTTTAATAACTGCGGCAGAATCTGAGATAAAGTCATGCTGAGACCGGTGAATTTCCTTCGAGGTCTCTCGTCCTTTTGTTGATTGTTGTGCTGAGGAGCAGCATCAGGTTTTGAAATAACAACCGCATTAACAGCTTGGCGGTGTTCAGGTCTATTCTGGCTTTTCGAACTGTAGACAACCCTAGACTCTTTCTTAAAAGGCTTTTTCTCGGTGCTTGATGAAGCACCCTTTTGTATCTTACCAACCTTAATACCAGCCTCAATCCTTTCACCGGTCATAATTAGCTCTGTAAACCCAGACGAAGAGCTTCCAATCAGGTGGTTGAAAAATGGACCAGACAAGGTCCCCAGAAACATATCCACAAGCTCCCGATCAGCCAAGGGTGGCTGCACTCTTCCGGCAGGGTCCCTCCACTTCTGATCATAATCTTTAAAACCTTCAGCCGTTCCCATGGACATACCCTGGAGTTGGGTACGCGTGGGAGCGAGGTCGTAATTGTACTGGTACTGCCTGTAGAAAGCAGTAACCAAATCTTCCCAACTTCGGATACTGGCTCCGTCCAACTGGTAAAACCATTCCAACTAAGTCCCTGAGAGACTGTCTTGAAAGAAGTGGATCCATAGGTTCTTATCAGCGGTGTACGGATGAATCTTCCTTACATATGACCGGAGGTGCAGCTTCGGACAAGAAACTCTGTCATACTTAACAAAGGCCGGTGCCTTGAATTTGTGGGGAATCACCACCCCAGATGATAGACCCAGATCACCAAAGTCCAAACCAGGCACTTTCTGAACTTCCATCGCACTCAACCGGTCTTCCAGTTGCTTGTATCTATCCTCAGCCGGAGGATACTGGTCTTCGTCGAAGTTCGTCTCGTTGTCGGAGACCACAGGGCTAGGAGCCCTCCTTTCTTCTTGACTATCTTTCCCTCCAGATGAGGTGGTCAAATCAACTTCATCCCGAAGCCTGTTTCCAAACCTGTGACCTGTGTTAAACAGGATTGTCCTCTTTTTCTTCTTCTTCTTCTTCTTCTTCTTCTCCTCTTTCAGAATCAGGGTCTTCAGATCTTGCTGACCCTTAGCTAGATTCATGAACAACTCTTGGAATTGGGCATTCTGGGCCTGTAGGGCCTTGATTGCTTGCTCAGTTGATGGATCAGCAGACATGATGAGTGCTTAAATAAACAACGAAGAAGATAAGAGACCTGTAATGGGTACCTGTTATGGAGTGCATGGAATGAAATGCGTATGCTATGATTTCAAAGACATCGAGAGATTTAAATTCATAAACAAGAAAGGAAACACACTTTTATTAGATAAACTTAAAATTCAAATTGTTCAAAAAATTTCCCTTAAGGCGTTACAAGAATGGAAATACTGAAAAGTAAATAAAAACTGGAAATGAAATAATCAAAGGACATTCAGTGCTCCCATGGTCGCTTCTTGTCGGTGCGGACATAGTCATTTAGGATCCGCTCGTTCTCCAGTTGCCTAGTCAACTTCTGGATCCTCTGCTCTTACTCGTTAAACTTTTCTCGGTAAGCGTATTGCTCTTCTCTCAGCTGCATCCAAGACCTTTTCAGTGCCCCAATGTCAGTGGGCATGTAAGGATGGAGGATGGTAGGAAGAACCCCCTCTTCATTAGCAACTTCAACACTGATAGGCAGGACGGCTTCATACGGCATACCTAGCTTTTGGGCCCGGATACAAACCCATCTGAGATATGGCTCTATTGGAAGAGAAGTCTTTGGACCCAGCTCATGTGGATCAGATCTGTGAACTCTATACCAAGCCCTTATGAACCTGCGGCGTTGCTCGTCACTATCCCCTTGAAAATCAAAGATTATACTAGGCATTAGCAATTCATGAGGTCCTTCTCTTCTGGCACGCCCAAACTGACGTAAGGCCAAGCATGGATTGTAAGTAATTCCTCCATGGGTTCCTATCAGTGGAACATTGGGGTATTCCCCACAACGATCAATAACGGCCACCTCGTCCATACCCTTGATAGTCCAAATGATATAATTATGAGAGAGAGACATAACCCTATAAGCCCAGCCCATGCCTTCTTTATTCTTCAGCACTGATTTGGGGAGGTGTGAAATAAACCACCTTGCCAATAATGGAGCACATCACATCAAGGTTCCCCGCTTTCAGGCAGTATGAGCATAAAGCTGATGAAGGATGTCACCCAAGAGAGTGGGTACAGGATTACGAGAGATGAATATTTTCACCACATTCACATCAACAAAGGAGTCAGAGTTCGGAAACAATACCAAGCCATATATCAGAAGAGCCAGAATATCTTCGAATGCCTTGAAGTCTAGACTATCCCAGAAATAATTAGCCTTACCAACCAAGAACTTAGTCAGAAAGCCCTTTGCTCCACTTCTAGTCTCCCAATTAGCCATTACCTCATCCTTTGTCAAATGAAAGGCTGAAGCAATCTCTTCGGGCCTAAGAATCTTCTCCCAACCAGTAAACGGGGTTTGCTCCAGAATAGAGATACCGAGCAGATCAGAAAACTCTTCTAGGGTGGGAACCAACTGGTAGTCCTGAAAAGTAAAGCAATGGTACAACGGATCATAAAACTGGACTAGGACACTCATCATCTGCTCGTCCAATTTGGAAGTTACCAAACTGAGAAGATACCCATGTCTCCTGATGAAGGAGGTAGTATCAGGCATCTTTGTAACCAATTCTTTAAGCATAGTGGGAACCTGGACAAAGTTGATTCAGATGGTATTCCTACGCATGGGCATCATGACCTAGAAAACAGAACAAAGATGAATCCCTCCTATCTTTGAAATAGGTTAGTCCAATGCAAGATGTATGCAATGTTATGATGTCATGATAGAAAGCACACCACAAGTATCCACAAATATCAAACATGGTAAAGGCACACAAGTCACACAGAGAGCCCTTAGATTTCAGGCTGGCAAGGAGCTTAGGTACTACCCTCTTTCAGTTCAGTTGGTTTAAACCTGTCCTAAAAATAGTAACCGGGTTCTAGAGGATCTCAATATCACTGACTACCCTCGATCGGTCATAATTCCAGTTTAGCAACCTTTTCTTGCAGCCGGAATCATCGCGAGAGTTTAGTCTCAATGAGTGTAGCATACTGCTACTATTCTATGGCCAAGTTGGTCAATTTAAAGGTTCTAAGGTCAGTTGGTGCTTAATGACCCCTTAGATGACCCATATTCTCCTCGTTCCAACACAAGGGATATCGGTACAATCTAAAGTGCCACACCAATGTAGCTACTACTTCAACCGTATCGGTCTACACCGTAAAGTTCCCTCACAGTTTATTGCTACTTACCTAAAGGGTATCCCCCAGATCCAGGTTAGGATCTATAGTAACTCTGATACAAGCCCACAAAGATAAATCATACAAAGCAAACAATTGAAAACATCGTGATCTAATCCTAAGGTACACCCCACTTATAAGATATCCCCAGTAGAGTCGCCAGTTCTGTGATACGGTGAGAGAACTGACTATTTTTGGAATGCTGGTTCACGTTTTGCGTTTGTTTTCACAAAATGTCGCGGTAAGCAAGAGTCTCCATCGTCTTTTATTTTATCCAACAAGGAAAGGAAAAAAGCACAGAAAAATTCCTTTTTTCGAGATGTTTCTCGGGTCCGGGGGGTAGATTATAGAAAGGGAAGGTGTTAGCACCCTTTCTATCAGTGGTTATCCACGGGCTCTTAGGTACGTGCTCAAAGTGTTTTCAAAATTTACTTTTCTTTGTGTTTGTGGCTTTGAAAGAAGTTTTTGTTTGAAAGGTGTAAGTGCGAAAAGTTTTGTTTTGTTTTGAAAGAGCAAGTACTTAAGAACCATCTACCTACTCGAAAAAAGAATCAATCTGTGCTAATTTCCTTTAGACAATGCTATCCTACTATTGATGAGTAGGTAGCACAGTCGTTGGAGTTTTAAGGGTCAATTCGATTAAGGGACGTGTAGTCACTAAAGCAATGTTAGGACGCCTTAGCGGTAACCCTAATATCTTAGATCATTTTTCCGAGGCAACCGTTTCGAGGAAACTATGATTTTTAGACAAGAGGGCGACCTCTAAAACTTCTTATACCCAATGACCACATTCGAAGGCAACCAAGTGAGGTGTACCCTAAGAGTGTGCATGTGCGAGTGTGTCGTTTTCAGTTAATTTGTCTTTGTACATGTCATGGGTGATCTATGTTGATTTTAGGTTTTAAACGATTAATCTTGTCATGCATTCCCTATTATCAAACATCTAACAGTTTATAAGGTGCGAAAATTAAATTGCGGAATTTAAACTAACTATTACAAGGCGTCGGGTATTTACCTCGCCAAAAGCAACCCTTGAAATTAAAATGCGGAAAATAAATAAAGCGATAAAATAGTAAAGGTCCTATTAAACTATTACATTCCGGGAAACAGATACAATATTGAAATAAAATAGATCGCATGCGGGAAATTAAATCGGGCTCAAGTTTTTTTTTAGGGTTTTGACCCTTTGATCATTAAAGAAAGGTTTTTTGGTTATTTTGAATTTAGAAAGAAATTAAATTAGGTTAAGCATTAAATTAATAAACAAATTAATTAATTAATAAAAATGATGTTTTTTGATTTTTGATATTTAAAGAAATAAAAATAAATTAATCAAGATTAATAAAAAAAAACCTAATTGTCTAAGTTAATTTTAATTATTGCAAAAGATATTAAAGTTATTTCCTAATTAGACTAAATTAATTAAATTAATTTATTTAACAAAAATAAAAATGCTGAAATTAAATAAAATATTTTTTGGTTTTAATTTTATTAAGAAAAAGGTTTTAATTGGTTAGTGATTAATAAAATAATAAAACAAAACAATTAAATAAAATAAAAAAAGAATGAGATAGAAAAACTCAAGGGGGGGGGGGGTTCCGGCCCAATTTGGAGGTTTGAATGGCAATCCAAAGGCCCAACTGGCGTTGGCCTTGGCTGACTTTCCCTGATTCCCTATGGCACGTTGACTTGGGAGTATGATGCACGCTCCATCTGGACCACCAGATCTAGCATGGGGCCATCTGGCAAGCATTTGAGTGAGGGAGTATCATGTACTGTGCGCTGGAGTTCACACCAAATAACCTATTGAAAAATAATACAAAGCAATATGGTGGTCCTGGGATCCGAACCCAGGTCCTGTTGGTACTTGAACATATGCCTTTGCCACTGAACCAATGCGCTTTTATTGTTAGTGTATTAGAAACTAATAATAATAAAATAAAAACAAATTAATGGATCATAAAAAAATAAAAGCGCGCTATATTTGAATCAACCAATGGGAGGGAGACGCGTCATCGTCTTCTTCGTTCACCCTGGTTATTTACCTGCGGATTTACATCCACAGCTGAATTCGCATGTGCGTTCTAAATTCTATTCTAAGCCATAAAAATCAAATCCAGGACCATGATCATGCTCGTCTAGGCTTCCTGAACAAATCTATACCATTCTTGGACCTTGATTTCACCTGTACAAGAAATGCCCAAAAATACAAACCAAGAACCCTAGATTCAGCTAGGGGGTTATAGGCCATATAAACGCAATTGGTTAATGCAGAAAGCTTCTAAATTGAACGATAATCATGAATATGCAAAGATTTTGTAAGAAAAATGCAAGAACAAGGACATACAAATTCAACTGAAAGGCATGTTTTCGAGACACTTACAGAGCTCTAGGGCGTGTATGGAGACTGGTTTTGGATTGGTTTCGCTTCAAGGATGGCCCAACAATTGATTAGCGTTGAGATTTGGTGTTGAAACTGCCTCTATGCACGATTTCAGTTTCACACTTTTTGGTGATTTTTTCAAGTTTGCTTTTGATGATTCTGCAGCCTCTAGGTCTCCAATTCGTGTTCTTTAGCTTGTATAAGTAATGAGCAATGCATTAGGTCAACAAATGTGGGTTGAATCCTTGTGCATCAATGCTTGGAGATTTGATTTGATCCTCCATTGATAACCTTCCAATTTTGCCAAAAATCCAATATTTTTGCACATGTAATGGTTGATACGAATTTGATTCACTTGATGATGATATTTAGGTCCTGAAATAGCCACAAAGAGATCAAATCATCAATGTTTGGATTTTATTTGATTTAAATTGATTTAAAATGAAAAAATTCATTTAAAAAATCAAATAAAATAATAAAATTGACAAATGGTCACAAGGCTGAAGCTAGGACACGTGTGGAGTATGACAAGATCAAATCAAGTGGAAAAGAATGGGCCCATTTGACAAAATTTGAATTTTTGGGGATAGTTGACTTTTGGCAATTTTGGAAAAATGCCCAACTTCAACAATGCATAACTTCTTCAATTTTGAACTTTTGGAAGTTTTCTTTGACTTTTTAGAAATCTTGAGATGTCCTCTAACCAACCCTATTGGTATCATCTCATTTTGATATTCCATGCTCAAGTTATAAGCTTTGGAAAAAAAGGTATTTTTGTTGACTTTAAAAAATGACCTATAATGTCCAAATTTGTAACTTTTTGTGAGTGCATTTCTTGATCTTGGGGTATGAAGATGTATTGTAGGAAATTTCATACTCTTCAAAATGAGATTTATATGGGTCATTTCTCATAAAGTATAAGAAAGTTATGCTTGGTCAATGTTGAGTTGACTTTTCCTACAAAACCCTAATTTAGCAACTTTTGAGTCTTGATGAATCTTGAGCAATCCTTGATGAATCATGATCAACCCTTGATCAAATGATGAAATATCCTTCAAAATGAGAATGTTGACAAAAAATATTGAAGTTTGACTGTATTTGGGTCACAGTTGACTTTTGCCCTATCACAGTCGATTTTGGGACCCTTTGAGCAATTGACTGAGCAAGCTTCCTCTGCAAGGGTTGAAATTTGGCATGGATGAACTTGAGAGCACATTAGGAAATTGGGGAGCACTTGAGGTCATTTGGATGCAAGGACCTTGATGCAACACAAAACCCTAATTTGAGGTTGACTGCCTTAGGAGATAGCTTGACTGTCCAACTCTTGAGCAATCTTGAGCCACTTGAAGATTTTTCTTGCAATGTCTTGGGAAATATGAGAGGGAAAATTTTGGGATACAACACGTGCGAGTCGAAAGGAACGTCTAAATCCTGAACAAGTTCTAAGTATATAAAAATCTTTTTGTTATTTTTTTTGTTTATTTTAAGAAATAACTTAAATTAAATTAAATCACAAAAAACTAAATCTAATCCTAATTAATTAAATAAAAGAAAATGATTATTAATAAATTTAATTTTAATAAAATAATTGAAAACTAATTCTACTATTTTTTGCATTTTTGTTTGAGAAAATAATTTAAGCATAAATTAAATCCTAAGTTCTACCTTATTTTAATTTTGAAGAAAAAGTTAAAGTCAATTAATTAATTATTTCATAAATTAATTATTTAATTAAAAAAAACTAATCCTAAGTCTTTTTTGTGATTTTTTTATTTGATTTTATGATTTGATAAAAAAAAGGTTTTAAAAGTAAAATATAGAAAAAAAGGCTAAAAAGAAAAATAGAAAAAGATAAAATTGGGCTTGATATAATCAGCAATAAGGGGGGGGGGGGGGGGGGTGAGAGTTGAAATTCAATGGGCCTAAATAGACCAGCCCACAATTGCGTTGGATTCTCTATGGTGAATTTAAAGAAGTGCATTGTGGGCTGCAGGTTGAGGCGCTTGGATTTGGTTCAATTGAGATTGGATAGCGTGGTTCTGATGACATATGGTATGTGCTCAGGATCATATCATACTGAATCTGTAAGAAACAAGTTAGAAAAATCAAAATCTAGACTTGGGTATCGCACCCGGGTCTCTACCCTTCACATGCGTTCCCTTCACCAAATGAGCTGCTTTACCATTCGTTTATATAAATGAAATAGAAAAATTATAATATAAATCAGACGCATATATTTGAAAATAAAAAAAAACGCGCGCTGATTCAAATGCACCATGTGATATCGTGGCAGAACCGACTGTTTTATACTGGTTTTGCATTTTTTTGTTCGCAAATATGCAGTAAGCAGGAGTCTCCACCGTCTTTTCTTTTATCCAATAAAGGAAAGGGTGAAAAGAACAGAAAAAGACCTTTTCAAGAATTTTCTGAGTAAGGGGGTAGATTATGGAAAGGGAAGGTGTTAGCACCCTTTCCATCCATAGTTTTCCACGGGCTCTTAGAGTTTTGCTCATTTTTCAAAATTCTTTTGTGCTTTGTGTTTGAAAATGTTTAGAAAACGCCTTAGTACGGAGAACTTTGTAATGTTTCTCGGGATAGTAGAGAACGTATACAAAGTGTTTTGAAATTGTTTTTGAAAAGTAGTTTTCTGTGTAAGTGCACAAAGAGTGTTTTTGAGCAAACTTCTAACAGCTACCTACTTTTGTACTCGAAAAGGTTGTTCTTTTCCTCTTTTCCTTTAAATAGTGTTATCCTACTATTAGTGAGTAGGTAGCCCTATCGTTGGATGTTGAGGGACAATCGAAGGGACATTACAGTCACAAAGGAAATTATGGAGATGATTTAGCAATTCTATTTTAGGGACTATATCATTTACCTAGAAGGAAACTGTAGGGTCATCGAGGGACTATGATATTTTGATTTTACGGGTCTTTGCTAAAGCATTCCTGCCTCATGACTATTTTTTAAAGGCAACCAAAGTGGGCGTACCTTAGAGGTGCTCGTGTGCAAGTGTGTTGTGTTTCAGTTATTTTTATCTTTTTGTTAAGTTTGCTAGCGTTTGATTATTAGTCTTATCATACAAGACTAATTACTAGAAGTTAATATAAAAAGGAGTAAAAGGAAAATGCAGAAAATAGAGGTCCTACGCTATTACAATGTTTCAGGGAGGGGATTTACATTATTCAAGGATAATGGAGAATAAAGCAGTAAATATCCTAATTTATCTATTACATCAAGTAAACAAATAAAATAATAGTAAAATATGGAATTAAATAAACGCGCGCAAAGTCAAAAAAAAAAATTCTTTTTGTTGTTTTTTTTTTATAAAAGAATACAAGGCCTAAGTCTATTTAATTTTAATTTTAAGAAAAAAATGTTAAAATAATTAATCAATTTATTTACAAAATTAATTTAGTTGGAAAAAACAACTAGCCTAATATTTTTGTGATTTTGATTTTAATGTAAAAATAAAAAGCAGTCAATGAAAACAAAAATAAAAGGCAAAAGGCATTCTTCGATCCAAGGGAAAATGAGGAGCTTCGATCCAAAGGGAGAGATAATGGTCTTTCGACCCAGGGGAGGAAGATATCTTCTTCGATCCAGGGGTGGAGAAGTCGTCTTCTTCGATCCAGGGGGGAGAAGTCATCTTCTTCGATCCAGGGGGAAATCTATTCTCGATTCTAGACCTGCAGATTGAATCTTCGATTTGGGTACTGGCTGGATGGGAGCACTTTCGATATGAGGGCTTCTGGGCGTGGCCACCTTCGATCTGAAGGAATTCTTTTTGTTTGGAAAATTCTGACAAACTTTTGATGGATTGTATGGGCAGCATCTCTCCAACTTTTTTTTATTCTCCTCCTTTGCAACATTTGTGATCTCTTTATATAGAGGGGGTAGAGGGGACAAGAAGGCAAAGGTTTAAACAGCCTTGATAGTGTTTGAAAGCCATGAATAGGAATTTTTAACATTGGCCAAACACATGGGATCTTGTCCCTTTTTGAATTTTCTATTGTGTAACTGGCCTTTGAATGCCCTCCTTCGAATGGGCTGCTAGCCTCCTTCGAATGGACCTTTACAAGCTTCTTCAAATGGACTCTTGCAAGCTTCTTCGAATGGACTCTTTTGGAATGTCAATCGGAGGGCCTTTGCTCTGATGTTTTAATCGAAGGAAGCTCTGATGCTCCAAATCGAAGGAAGCTCTGATGCTCCAATCGAAGGAAGCTCTGATGCTCCAATCGAAGGAACCTCTGATGATCCAATCGAAGGAAGCTCTTATACTTCAATCGAAGGAACTTTTAGGAATGCCAATCGAAGGATCCTGTTGCAAGGCCAATCGAAAGGCTTTGCTGAAATGCCAATCAAAGGGAATTTTGGAGATACCAATCGAAGGAAACTTGAAAACACTAATCACAAATTTTCCTTTTCCTTAGGCAAGGGTTTATGACCAACCATGTAGGGGAAGACCTTGGAAAACATGAGAGAACAAATTTTAGGGGTACAACAGTTGCCCCTGTTCAATCTTCTTAAACCTGAAGATGTAGATTGGCTTGTTTGCCTTTCCTGATCTAAAGGTGGAAGATGATTGAACACTAGAGTGCCCAGAAATTTGCACTCGCATGAAGTAACACTGATTGTTGATGATGACGGGAATGGGCTTACATATGCAATTTGGATCAGATGATAGAGAGTCGTCAGAGACGAGCTTAAAGATGCCAACCACAGAGCATGACGGAGATTCGTTAGAGATGGGCTTAAAGATGCCATCCATAAGACTATTGATTTCATGATATACTCCTTTGTGGGGATTCCTATTCCTGCTGTTTGAGGAGGAGTCCGCTGGGGAATTTTTTTTAGGGGAATAGAGTCTAGGAACTTCGGTTGTCTATTACTCTACTGGGGAGTCATCTCTTGACTGAAGAGAATGAAGTGAACTACTATCTGATCAGGATCCAAGCTTTGAAGTGACTTTCTAAGGATGATAAGGCTGACTGCTATCTGGTCGTATTCCATGCTTCACAGTGACTTACTGAGGATGATAAGGTTGACTGCTATCTAGTCGTATTCCAGGCTTCACAGTGACTTACTGAGGAAATTAGATTAAATTGTTTCCTGGTCGTGTCCAGGCTTCAGTGATTTGAAGAAATTAAATTGTTATCTGGTCGGATCTAGGCTTTAACTTGAATCTGAGGTATACCGTTATCTGGTCGTATCCAGGCTTCGGTGATTTGAAGAAATTAAGCTGTTATCTGGTCGGCTCCAAGCTTCAACTTCAAATGAGGCATACTACTATCCTGTCAAATCTAGGCTTCATTGTAACTGACAGAGTAAACTACTATCTGGTCGGATTCCAGGCTTCGCAGTGCTTTATGCTGTTATCTGGTCGAAATCCAGGCTCCACGATGTCTTAAATTGTTGATTGACTATTATACGGTCGGGTTCCAGGCTTCATAGTAACTGACAGGGTAAACTTCTATCTGGTCGGATTCCAGGCTTTGCAGTGCTTTATACTGTTATCTGGTCGAAACCCAGGGTTCACAGTGTCTTTAAAGAAATGAACTACTATCTGGTCGGATTCCAGGCTACGCAGCATCTTATACGGTTATCTGGTCGAAATCCAGGCTTTACAATGTATTTGAAGAAGTAAACTACTATCTGGTTGGATTCCAGGCTTCGCAGCACCTTATACTGTTATCTGGTCGAAATCCAGGATTTATAGTTTCTTCAATTGGAATGGAAATCAGAGAGATCTTAGTGTCGATCTGACTGAACCATATAAAATATTGGGACATATTTCTGAGGAAATTGTTGAAAATAGACCTTCATCCTGACGTAGCCTTTGAGAAGACTATCAGGTCACATAAGTAGCAATGTTTGTTGATTTGATCTTTCCCTGAAAAAGGTAAAGAGTTAGTCATATGCAATGTCATGATGTATGAAATTCATTGTGACGATGTTCTCAAAATAAATGAGATTATACTGTATGCGATGTGTATGCACATGCCATGATGTATTAATATGGGATGTTATTAAGATGTTTCCCAGTCAAGGAAAATAAATCCTGGACTACTGCTGGAGAGTATTGGGAAGCTGGATCCTTCATTTCCGCTAGGGATGATGAATGGAGATGATTCACTGGGGATTTCCTCTTTCTGTTTGAGGATACCCTGTTGGGGATTGACTTTGCTTGAGGATTGATTCTGCCCGAGGATAACTCTGCGGAGAGAGATGTTTGTTGGAAGATTCTGTCAATTAAGAGAAATAAACTCTGTTAGGAAATGAGCTTCCACAGTTTGAGAAATAAACTCTACGCGGGAGGAGGTTTTATAACTGTTTGAACTAGGCTGGGGAAAACAGACTTTAGTTGGAGAAGGTAATCCCTTCTTGGGGAAGAAGAGACCAAAATTCTGGTTGTTTCTGCTCTGTGGGGAACATAGATATCACGGGGTCGTATGCAATGGTGACGAAGATGACTTTGCATCAGGATGTTTCTGCCCCTTTATCCGCTGGAGAAAGTACTTATGGAGATTTTGTGGATGGATCTATGTCTTGATTGTACTTGAATATGTATTGAATGAGTGTCAGAATGACATCCGTCTCTGGATCGTATCTGAACTGTACTTGAAACATGTATTAAATGAGTGTCAGAATGACATGCATCTCTAGATCGTATCTGAATTGTACTTGAAACATGTGTTGAATGAGTGTCAAAATGACATCCGTCTCTGGATTGCATCTGAACTATATTTGCAACATGTGTTGGATGAGTGTCAGAATGACATCCGTCTCTGGATCATATCTTTAATGTACTTGAAATATGTGTTGAATGAGTATCAGAATAACATCCGTCTCTGGATCGTATCTGCACTGTACTGTTGAGAATCTAGAGTAGGTGTCAGGATGACATCCGCTTCTGGATTGCACCTGAACCGTTTCTAGATGATAATCTGCTTTATTCATAATGTTTCCGTTGGGAATTCTTGTTTTGTTGTTTTGAGAAGAAATCCATTGAGGAACATTGATTTTTCCTTATTGTACGTGATTCATTGTCGGAATTCATGTCTAATTCCCCAAGTGACTCAGATGGAGATCTACCCCTGGTTGTTTGGAATTTTTAATAGATTCCTTGAATTATGTCCTGACTGCCCCAGATGACGGACAATGATCATGCCTTGCCCCTTGGATGGAAGTGTCTTTCCACTTGAGGTGAACCTTTTCATTGAGAAAGTTTTTGTTCAGTGGATATTTATCATGTGAATTTCTCTGTTGTCGAACAGATAACTACATGCAAACACCGATACTCAAATAATGCAAAGTTTATGCTTGTCTTGAAGTTTTTAGAAATTCATTTTTTTAGTAAAACAAAGTTTGCAAGAGAGTGATATCAACTTGGAATTTATAGCAAGTCCTACAAGAGTCAGGATATCTTTTGTAACATCATGCTTCCGAATTAACCTATGCTTCAGCTAGGACTTTTAGGGTTATAGCGCGTCCTGGTTCTCGATTTAAGAAACAAAGGATAAAGGCTCAAAGTTTATTTGTATGGACCCGTTCTTCGTGATGTTCTTCAGTCCTATGCTCATTTAATTATGCATTCAGATCCCAATTGAGTCTAGCATCTTGTCCTTGATGTTTCGGTGATGGTTCAGATACAGGAAGTAATATTTTTTTATCGAGTATTTGTAGTAACCTCTTTCTTTTTTGGTTTTCGTTATCCCTTCTTTTGCCTAAATTTCTTCTTTTGTGATTACAGTCAGCGGGATGCCCCCGTTTTTTCTTAAGTCTCCTTCATAGGTTTTGACTTAGCGGGCTTTTATTGTGAGAAATAATGACTGCCTGTCTTGACGATTATGTGGAAGCATCACCGTATTTTGATTTGGAAGGAATGTCTTCGATGCTATTCATTGTGTACAAAGCAGAAGATTGCGACTGAATGCACGTCTGAATTGACTGAGAAACTACCCTGCCCCAGGTTATGATTAAGGGTTTTAATTTGTGTGAAAAGAAAAACTCCTACTTCTTTGGCTCAAAGGGGTTGACTAGGGATTATCTTCCTTATAACTCCACTGTTTGGGATTTGAAACAATTCATGTACATCATCAGTAAGGTCTGTTCAAAAGCACATTGTATGGATTGTGGTATCGTTTTCATCATCCTCCCTCTAAAGGCTCAGAGCTTTTGACCGAGAGTTAAATATCACAAAAGGAAGCAGGAAAACAGTTTAAATAAAATGACAATGAAATCATTCAAGACAAACATATGCAATTCATTAATGGGAAAACCAAATTTTGGCATAACAGTAATTGTTTGAACAACAAATGAAATTACAAATGAAAAATAAAAAAAGTGAACTGGACGTTCTCAATGATTTGGCTTAGGAGAAGTGATCACATTGTGAGTCTCTGGAGGGTCGAACTAAACCTCTTTAGTGTCAATCATATCCTAAATTTTGTTCTTCAGAGCCCAACAACCATTTGTATCATGTCCCAGACTGTCAGAATGGTATGCACACCTTTCGTCGGGGTGGTAACTAGGAGCAGAAGTATTGGGATTTCGCAGAAGAGCCTTTAACCTAATCAAACCCGCTTTCAACATGTGTTGTAGCGCTTGAGCTAGTGACATGTTGATTTTAGTGAATTGTATTTTAGGTATGACCTCTTTATGCCGGTTCCCCTGTTGGTGTCGTCGCATAGGCGTAGGATTAGAGACCAGTATTGCCCCCACAGATTGATTGTGGTCGTCTGCCTTATTAAGACCCTTCTGGCCATACACAACATTGGCTTCCCTCTTACCAGAAAATGGCTTATTCTCAGCATTAGAAGATGTGGCCATCGGGATCTTCCCACTCCTGATACCATGTTCGATCCTTTCTTCCGTCAAAACCATCTATGTGAACCCGAATGAGGAACTCCTAATCAGCAAATTGAAGAATGGGCCTGTCAGGGTGCCCATGAACATGACTACCATTTCACGATCATTCAGAGGAGGTTGTACCCTTCCAGCTAGATCCCTCCATTTTTGCGCATATTCCTTGAACCCTTCTTTTGAGCTCATGGACATATTCTGCAGTTGCACTCGAGTTGGTGCCAGGTCAGCATTGTATTGGTAGTGCTTGTAGAAAGAAGCAGCCAAGTCTTACCATGTATGGATGTCAGTTCCTTCTAGCTGATAGAACCAATCTAGTTGAGTGCCAGCCAAACTTAAGAAATGGACCCATAACTTCCGGTCAGCAGTGTGGGGCTGAATCTTTCTAACATATGACCTCAAGTGAAGCTTGGGACAGGAAACACCATCATATTTTGCAAAGATCGGGACCTTGAACTTAGGTGGGATGACCACACCAGGAACCAAACCTAAATCTTCGAAATCCAGACTGGGCACCCTTTGAATCTCCATGGCATTGAGCTGATCCTCCAGCTGTTTGTATTTATCGTCAGCAGGAGGATATTGCTCTTCGGAATAGTCAGGTTCATCTTCTTCAGACGTTGGATTTCTGTCTTCTTCCTCTGATTCCTCTTCCTCTCCCTCTTGATTATCCACTCCCTTTGATGAGGTTGTGGAATCTAGAGCTCGGTTAGCCGATCCTCTTCTTCCCACACTCGAACCACAAACTGGTTTCTTGGCCTTCTTAGCCTTCTTTTTGACGACCAGAGATTTCAGGTCTTCTTGCCCCTGGGTTAGAGTCAGGAACATTTGTTGGAATTGAGCATCTTGAGCTTGAAGGTATTTGATTGTCTGTTCGAGAGCCATTTCTTTACTTGCTGAAATAAATAACAAAGGGATAAGAAGCTTGTACCTGAAGTACATGTTATGCAATGACATGTATGATATATGTATGCAATGTTTTCAAGGATCTCGCAGGGTAAACAAGAAGATTTCAGCAGTTGAGATTTTTAGTTTTGAAGAATCACTTCGCATTATTGAAGGTCCTTCTACGAGAGTCAAGCTCACCATATCGAGTGGGTCATAGCCCCTGATTCAAGTTGTCGTGTTTTGATCTTTTGATGTGCATCGGCTAGAGGAAAAATAAATCCTTTTTGCCCCTTGCTAGACGTCTGATTTACCATAACCTGCATCACAAACCCTTGAGATCCTTGAAATGGTTAAGGAAATGTCGAGGCATGATGTTTTGATGTCATGATTATGCTGAAAATCACAGATAAACACAAGCAAGTCACATAATAGACCTTAGATTCAAAGGCTTGCATGAGTTTTTAAGGTATGTACCCTCTTGTATGTTTAGTTGGCTCAACCTGTCCTATTAATAGTAACCGGGTTCTAAGGAGCCTCAATATCACTGACCTACCCTTCAGAAATTGTTTCAGCTCCGTACCGAAGTATTGCGGCCAAAAAAATCCTGAAAGTCCAACCTCAATGAGTGTAGTATCGAGTATCAACCAATCTTCGGTCGGAACCAAAGTCGGTTATCTCACTACTTCCTAATGGCTAGGATGAGTCAATTAAAGGTTCTAAAGGTCAGTTAGCGCTTAGTAACACTATGAGGAAGCCTAATGTTATCCTTAACTTACTCAAGGAACATTAGTACAATCCAAAGCATCGCGCTAACGTAGCCACCACTTCGTCCCTATCAGTCTACACCTTACAACCTCCATGGTTTATTTCTACTTACCGAATAAGGTGCCCCCAGATCCAGGTGTAGGATCTTTTAGTAACAACCCAAGCAAACCCTCAAAAGTAAAGAAATCAAAGCATACAAAGCAGTTAAATAATGAACTAAATCTAAGGTAACCCCACTTTTTATATGTCCCCAGCAGAGTCGCCATTTCTGTGATACGGTGGCAGAACCTACTTTTTATATACTAGTTTTGCGCTTTTTTGTTTGCAAATATGCGGCAATAAGGAGTCGCCACCGTCTTTTCTTTTATCTAATAAAGGAAAGGGTGAAAAGAACAGAAAAAGATCTTTTCGAGAATTTTCTGAGTAAGGGGGGTAGATTATGGAAAGGGGAGGTGTTAGCACCCTTTCCATCTGTGTTTATCCACGGGCTCTTAGAGGTTTGCTCATTTTTCAAAATGTTTTTGTTCTTTGTGTTTGAAAATGTTTAGAAAACGCTTAGTACAACGAACTTTGTAATGTTTCTCGGGATAGTAGAGAACGTATACAAAGTGTTTTGAAATTGTTTTTGAAAAGTAGTTTTATGTGTAAGTGCACAAATAGTGTTTTTGAGCAAACTTCTAACAGCTACCTACTTTTGTACTCGAAAAGGTTGTTCTTTTCCTCTTTTCCTTTAGACAGTGTTATCCTACTATTAGTGAGTAGGTAGCCCTATCGTTGGATGTTGAGGGATAATCGAAGGGACATTACAGTCACGAAGGAAATTATGGAGATGCTTTATCAATTCTGGTTTAGGGACTGGATCATTTATCGAGAAGGAAACTGTAGGGTCATCGAGGGACTATGATCTTTTGATTTTACGGGTCTTTGCTAAAGCATTCCTGCCTCATGACTGTTTTTTAAAGGCAACTAAAGTGGGCGTACCTTAGAGGTGCTCGTGTGCAAATGTGTTGTGTTTTAGTTATTTTGGTCTTTTTGTTAAGTTTGCTAGCGTTTGATTATTAGTCTTATCATACAAAGCTAATTACTAGCAGTTAATATAAAAAGCAGTAAAAGGAAAATGCAGAAAATAGAGGTCCTACGCTATTATAATGCTTCGGGGAGGGGATTTAAATTATACAAGGATAATGGAAAATAAAGCAGTAAATATCCTAATTTATCTATTACATCCAGTAAACATATACAATAATAGTAAAATATTCAATTAAATAAACGCGCGGAAAGTGAAAGAAAATCTTTTTTTTATAAGAGAAAACAAGGCCTAAGTCTATTTAATTTTAATTTTAAGAAAAAAATATTAAAATAATTAATTAATTTACTTACAAAATTAATTTAGTTGGAAAAAACAACTAGCCTAATATTTTTGTAATCTTGATTTTAATGTAAAAATAAAAAGCAGTCAATGAAAACAAAAATTAAAGGAAAAAGGCATTCTTCGATCCAAGGGGAAACGAGGAGCTTCGATCCAAAGGGAGAGATGATGGTCTTTCGACCCATGGGAGGAAGATATCTTCTTCGATCTTGGGGGGAGAAGTCGTCTTCTTCGATCCAGGGGGAAATCTATTCTCGATTCTAGACCTGCAGATTGAATCTTCGATTTGGGTACTGGCTGGATGGGAGCACTTTCGATCTGAGGGCTTCTGGGCGTAGGCACCTTCGATTTGAAGGACTGCTTTTTTCTTGGGAAATTCTGACAAACTTTTGATGGATTGTGTGGGCAGCGTCTCTCCAACTTTTTTTCGTTCTCCTCCTTTGCAAAATTTGTGATCTCTTTATATAGAGGGGGTAGAGGGGACAAGAAGGATAAGGTTTAAACAACCTTGATTGGGTTTGAAAGTCATGAATAGGAATTTGTAACGTTGGCCAAACAGATGGGATCTTGTCCCTTTTTGAATTTTCTATTGTGTAACTGGCCTTCGAATGCCCTCTTTCGAATGGGATGCTAGCCTCCTTTGAATGGACCCTTACAAGCTTCTTCGAATGGACTCTTGTAAGCTTCTTCGAATGGACTCTTGCAAGCTTCTTCGAATGGACTATTTTGGAATGTAAACCGAAGGGCCTTTTCTCTGATGTTTCAATCGAAGGAAGCTCTAATGCTCCAAATCGAAGGAAGCTCTGATGCTCTAATCGAAGGAAGCTCTGACGCTCCAATCGAAGGTAGCTCTGATGCTCCAATCGAAGGAACCTCTGATTCTCCAATCGAAGGAAGTTCTGATACTTCAATTGAAGGAACTTTTAGGAATGCCAATCGAAGGATCCTGTTGTAAGGCCAATCGAAAGGCTTTGTTGAAATGCCAATCGAAGGGCATTTTGGAGATGCCAATCGAAGGAAACTTGAAAACACTACTCACAAATTTTCCTTTTCCATAGGCAAGGGTTTGTGACCAACCATGTAGGGGAAGACCTTGGAAAACATGAGAGGAAAATTTTTTGGGTTCAACACACCAGTAGGAAGGAGACATATGGGCCACCGGAGTCTTCGTTTTCCAGGGGTGCCAGAGTCAAACTCCGACCACCCTCTCCGGCCAACCAAAAATTCTAAAAACTACAAACGGTGAAATCAAATTTAGAAATTAAGGCTACCCCCCCCCCCCCCCCCCCCCCCCCCTAAAATGGGGCCTGCCAATCCAACCACGGTGCTAGTTTCCCCTGAAACGGCCTCTATCCTTGAGAACTAGTCACGCCTGAAACTTTGCCCTAAAAATAGAAAATCTTTGTTTGAGTACCTATCCTTTTATGTAACACATTAGAAACAAGCAAAATGATGATGTGAATATGAAAATGTAAATTAAAATAATTTATATTGCATGTATTAAAAGATTCAAATCACGAAAATTTTACCAAATGGTGCACTTGGAAGCACGGATTATGGGCACGTTTTAGCTCGAGCAGTGGCTGGAACTGAACCCTGGAAACCCCAGGAGGGTGATGGGATCCCTGGAATGGGTTGAGTATGGATGGAATTTGCTGTTTGAATTTCACAACTTTGAGATTTTTTTTTTTGGAATTTCGTGGAGCTTTTCTAGGTTGTGTATCCGTGTGTTCAGCTTGTAGATATGCTGTGTATTTATAGGAGATGAGGAGGGAGTCATAGCATGGAAAGAAACAACCTTAATCATGTTCTTTAAGAACAAAATCATACATTTTGAAAAATTGCCATAATTGCATATTCTTGCCCAATTTGCATATGTTATGAACCTGGACATGTCTAATTGAATTATGCATGAAATCTTGGGCTTCTTGGCAGACCAAAACACGAGCCCAAAGATCAAGGCCCATTTCTATTTATTTTTCACAATTTATTTTATATTTATTTGGAAAATATCAAAACAAATATGGATAAAATATGTAAAAATGTCAAGGCCATGTAAGAATGAGATTAGAGGTCTCCTATAAGGTTAGGAAGATGTTTGAAGTCCAAGAAATTAATCCATCGACCTAAAAGTTTAAGTTTTCTCAATAAATAATTCTTGAAATCTCCCAAATTTTCCCAACTTGGGAAAGCCATAACTTGCTCAATGTTTATCTCATGATGATGATCTAGGAATTTTTGGAAATCCCAAGATGTGTACTTCAATCCCTCTATTGGTCAATTTTGCATTTGAATACTTTATCTTGATGTAAATGGTCTTGACAAAAAGTGTCTTTTGTTGACTTTCTAAAAATGACCTGTAATGTATAAGATCGTATCTTTCAAATAGTGCATTTCTTGGACTTGAGGATAAAAGAAAAGTTGTATGGAATTGGATTCTCTTCAAACTGAGCTTTGGTTGGGGAAAAATGGATGATGTATGTGAAAGTTATGCCTGGTCAAAGTTTAGTTGACTTTTCCTATAGAAACCCTAATTTAGCAATTCTTGACTTTTGATAAATTAGGAGAATTTCTTGAGGAATCATGATCAACCCTAGATAAAATTATGATTATCACTTTAACATATTGATGTTAACAAAAAATCTTGAAGTTTGAATGTATATAGGTCACAATTGACTTTTGACCTAGTACAATTGATTTTCAAACATTTGAGCAATTGAATGAGCAAACTTGTAGTGTAAGGCATGAAATTTGTCATGGACAAATTTAGCTATTTGTTTCTTAGGTTATTCAAAAACGTTGACTCAATTCGAATGTATGGATGAAGATATGGATGATGATGATGATGATTATAATAAGGTAATTTACATATTAGTGTTGATTACCTTTTAGTTTTTAAAGTATTTTTTTAAGTAAATATAATTATTGATTGTTTACTTTTCGTAGGAAAAAGAAAGTCATATCTAATTGTGGAATGAGGAAGAAGACCTTGCAAGGAGAAGTTGGAAAGAGAGACATGATTGATCATTACTTGTTTGGATATTTTGCTTAATATTTTAGTTTATTTATATGTAACTTTGTTTTAAGTATTTTGATATTTCTACTTTACGTGTGTTATCAATTGAGAAAATAGAGATATGTTGACTTTTGCTTTTAGTTGACTTATTATGAAGTATTTTTTAGCTTTTCAAGCATACTCATGATGCTAAATTTTATAATTATCCCTTATTAGTTTTGATGAAGTATAGTTTTTTAAGCATAATTATGTTGTTGGATTTTTTTAGTTGTTTAGGCATATTGTTACTTTAAAAAGTATTATAGTTCATTTTGTTGAATTTTATAGCATTTTATAGAAATTTATAAAAAAAATATTATTATTTTGTGTTCCATTAGTATTTTTAATAAAAAATAATAAATGTCAAATACTAGTATTTTTTAATAACATAATAAATATGTGAATTCTTTGTGCTTTTTATTTTTATAGAAAATATAAACATTTTAAAAAAATAAAATATTAATGAATAAATGTAGGATCTATGGGGATCCCCGCGGCGAACAGGGATCCGCGGGGAACGGGGATGGGGATAGAAATTCCCCCGTGACGGAGATCGGGGACGGGGACGGGGAATGAATTTGATGGCGGGGAAAAAGATGGGGAAGTGTCCCCCCGGCCCCGCCCCGCCCCATTGACATCCCTAAGCTAAAGGTCAGCAAGACCTGAAGACCCTGATTCTGAAGGAGAAAAAGAAGAAGAAGAAGAGGACAGTTTTGTTCAACACTGGTCCTAGGTTTGGAAACATGCTACGGGATGAAGTTAATTTGACCACCTCATCTGGAGGGAAAGATAGTCCACAAGAAAGGAGGGATCCTAGCCCTGTGGTCTCCGACAACCAGACAGACTACGACGAAGAGCAGTATCCTCCAGCGGAGGATAAATACAAGCAACTGGAAGACCGGTTGAGTGCTATGGAGGTTCAAAAGGTTCCTGGTCTGGACTTCGGCGATCTAGGTCTATCATCTGGGGTGGTGATTCCCCACAAATTCAAGGCACCAGCCTTCGCTAAGTATGATGGAGTTTCTTGTCCGAAGCTACACCTCCGGTCATATGTGAGGAAGATTCAGCCATACACAGCTGATAAGAACCTGTGGATCCACTTCTTCCAAGACACTCTCTCAGGGACTCAGCTTGAGTGGTTCTATCAGTTGGACGGAACCAGTATCCGCAGTTGGGAAGATTTGGCTACTGCTTTCTATAGGCAGTATCAGTACAACTCCGACATCGCTCCTACGCGTACCCAACTCCAGGGTATGTCAATAGGAATGGGTGAAGGATTCAAAGATTATGCTCAAAAGTGGAGAGACCTCGCCGGAAGGGTACAACCGCCCTTAGCTGATCAGGAACTTGTTGACATGTTTTTGGGGACCCTGTCTGGTCCATTTTTCAACCACTTGATTGGAAGCTCTTCATCTGGGTTTACAGATCTTATTTTGACTGGTGAGAGGATTGAGGCTGGTATTAAGGATGGTAAGATACAGAAGGGTTCTTCATCAAGCACCGAGAAGAAGCCATTTAAGAAAGAGTCAAGTGCTGTCTACAGTGCAAGAAGACAGAATAGACCTGAACACCGCCAAGCTGTCAATGCGGTTGTTATTTCAAAACCTGCTGGTGCTCCTCAGTACAACAATCAACAAAAGGACCAGAGACCTAAGAGGCAATTCACTCGTCTCAGCATGACCTTATCTTAGATTCTGCCACAGTTGCTGAAGACTAATCTGGTGACTCTAAGGGAAGCCCCAAAGAATTCAAATACAACGTCACCAAGGTATAACCCTAACGCCCGCTGTGCTTATCACTCCGATAGCCCGGGGCATAATACAGATGATTGTTGGAGTCTGAAAAATAAGATACAAGACTTAATTGATGCGAAGGAGATTGAGTTCGAGGCGCCCGAGAGGCCTAATGTTATGACTGCTCCCATGCCCAAGCATGGAGTGAATGCTATAGAGGAAGACTTGTTTGTAGTTTCTGTGGATGACATTGTTACCACTCTGATGACTATCAAGAAGAACCTTTTGCTAGCCGGTTTATTTCCAGGCTGTGACGAATGTTGTTGTATGTGTTCTGCCCGTCCAAATGGTTGTCCGCTTTTGAAATCAGGTGTCCAGCGCCTGATGGATAGTAAAGAGATTTTGTTTGAGAAGATTGTTGTTCCCTTAGTTCCTTCTGAAGAAGTTTCCATCATTACCATTTTCGACAATTCTTCCAAGGCTCCCTCGAGGAAGCCTGTTAGAATTACATCTGTTCCAAGAATCACAACTGTGATCATCACTGTTCCGGGGCCCATCCCTTATACCTCTGATAAAGCTGTCCCTTGGCACTATGGGGCTGATGTTTATTTTCATGGAGTTAAGCAAGAGTTGGATGCTAATACTGACATCAGCAACATTACTGGACCTGCTAAAGTCACCCGCAACGGAAGACTTTTCTCACCTGATATTGCTCCACCAACAGCCCGAAGACCTGTTGTTATTACACCTGCCAGTGTACCCGCCACTATTCCTAATCAAGTTCCTATTCTTACCCCTGTCGTCGAGTCATCTAACGCTCAGGGCAAAGGGATCACCACTGATGTGCCTGCCCAGACAAAGGCACCAAAGACAATTACTGTTGAAGCTTCCAAACAGGAGATGGAAGAGATTCTGAAAATTATTAAAAAGAGTGACTACAACGTAGTTGAGCAGCTGGGGCAAACCCCATCCAAGATTTCTATGTTGTCACTATTGTTGTGCTCAGAGGCCCATGCCAAGGCTCTGATTACCTTCTTAAAGACTGCCCACGTACCACAAGAGACATGAGCTGATCAGTTTACCGATTGCATGGCTAATTTAACTGCTGATAATGGGTTGGGTTTCTCGGACGCCGACTTGACGACTAAGGGGAAGAATCATAACGATGCCCTACATGTCTCCATTGAATGCAGGGGCACTACTCTTGCAGATGTATTGGTTGATACTGGTTCCTCATTGAACGTCTTGCCCAAGAAAGCTCTAGACCGGTTGGATTGTGAAGGGTTGGAGCTGAAACCAAGTAACATTGTTGTCAGGGCCTTTGATGGGTCTAAAAGGATGGTGCATGGAGAGGTTGATATCCTAATCAAGGTTGGTTCTCAGGTCTTCAATTCTACATTCTATGTGATGGACATTCGGCCATCTTATTCTTGTCTGTTGGGTCGTCCATGGATCTACAAAGCCGGGGCCGTAACCTCAACGCTCCACCAGAAGTTGAAGTACCCGGTCAAAGGGAAGATTGTGACAGTACAAGGGGAGGAAGAGTACATGGTCAGCCACCTTAATTACTTCCGATACATAGAGATGGATGGGGAGTTCATTGAGACCCCATTTCAGCACTTTGAAGAGGTTCCCCAGACACTGGCATCAGCTGAGACTGTGGTTGAAGATTCTCCTATGAAAATGGCTTCCTTAAAAGATGCCCGGGCAGTTATTGAGAAATGTGAGTGTGCAAATTGGGGCCGACTTCCTGATTTTACACAGAAGACTAACATGTTTGGTTTGGGTTTCACTACAGAAGCTCAAAGGGCTGTTCGAAATGCACGAATTGGAAGACCTCCCGTGTTCATCAGCAACTCGGGAGTGAATGCCATTGAAGATGATGTGGAGGAGTATGAATTCGACAGCTGGATCTATCCTACGACCGACGGTGGACCAAGTAACTGGACAGCAAAGGACTTCATCCCTATTACTTTTGTTACCCAGTAATGAAACTTTTGTTTTGAATTTGTAACAGACAATGTTTTAAACTTTACGGCCTGGTGTCTTACCCGGGGCACTGTGGCTTCATTTGTGAGGGCTTTATGTGTGTCATTTTCATATATCATTAATAAAAGCATTGGACATTTTTTGCATTTCAAATTTTGCGCTCCTTGTTTTTCTTTATTATATATTGCAAAACAACTATTTTACACACACTCACATATACAGGTCCACATCCACTCTGGATCCCACTGGTAACGACTCTGCTACTGCCGGTTATGACTTCGAAAATCCGATCAACTTAGCCGAAGACGGAGGTGAAGATGATTGTGAAGTGCCTGGTGAACTTGCAAGACTGTTACTCCAGGAAGAGAGGGCCATTCAGCCACATGAAGAGCCAGTGGAATCAGTGAATCTGGGTACTGAGACAGACAAGAAAGAAGTCAAGATCGGTGCAAATCTGGAAGCCAGTGTGAAACAACGGTTGATTCAGATGTTGCGTGACTATGTTGAGATCTTTGCCTAGTCGTACAAAGATATGCCTGGGTTGGATACTGATATTGTGGTTCATCGCCTTCCTACCAAGGAAGACTACCCTCCAGTAAAATAGAAGGTCCGCCGAATGCGCCCAGAGATGTCTGAGAAAATCAAGGCCGAAGTTATGAAACAGTTTGACGCTGGTTTTCTAGCAATTACTTCTTACCCTCAATGGGTGGACAATGTGGTTCCAGTGCCGAAGAAAGATGGTAAGGTCCGAATGTGTGTTGACTACAGGGATTTGAACAGGGCAAGCCCCAAGGATGATTTCCCTCTACCTCACATCGACGTTCTGGTTGACAACACTGCTCAGCACAAGGTATTCTCCTTTATGGATGGTTTCTCCGATTATAATCCGATGAATATGGCTTCCGAAGACATGGAGAAAACAACTTCTATTACTCAATGGGGTACCTTTTGCTACAAGGTCATGCCTTTTGGACTGAAGAATGCTGGGGCGACATATCAGCGTGCCATGGTTGCTTTGTTTCATGACATGATCCATCATGAGATTGAAGTATATGTCGATGATATGATTGCAAGGCCTCAGACTGAGGAGGAACACCTTGACCATCTACAGAAGCTGTTTGACAGGCTTAAGTTGTACAAGCTGAGGTTAAACCTAAACAAGTGCACCTTCGAGGTGAGGTTTGGTAAGCTACTAGGCTTCGTCATGAGCGACAAAGGTATTCAAGTTGACCCTGCAAAAGTGAAAGCCATACAAGAGATGCCAGCTCCCAAAACAGAGAAAGAAGTCAGAGGCTTTCTCGGACGACTGAATTATACTGCCCGATTCATCTCGCACCTAACTGCTACTTGTGAGCCGATCTTCAAGCTACTGAAGAAAGATCAAGTAGTACGTTGGAACGATGAATGTCAGGCCACTTTCGAAAGGATTAAAGAGTATCTCCAAGAGCCACCCATCCTGATGCCACCAGTTGAAGGGAGAACTTTGATCTTATACTTGACAGTACTTGACAATTCAATGGGGTGTGTGTTGGGGCAACATGACGAGTCTGGCCGAAAAGAGCATGCTATTTATTACCTTAGCAAAAAGTTTAACGACTGTGAGACCCGATACTCACTGCTCGAGAAAACTTGTTGCGCTTTGGCACGGGCTGCTCGCCGGCTGAGACAGTATATGTTGACTCACACTACTCTGTTGATATCAAAGATGGATCCAATCAAGTATATCTTCAAAAAGTCTGCTTTGTCCAGAAGAATAGCAAGATGGAAGATGATATTAACTGAGTATGACATCCAGTATACGACCCAAAAGGCAATCAAGGGAAGTGTATTGGCAGACCATTTGGCACATCAGGCAGTGGATGATTACCAGTCTATGAACTTTGAATTTCCAGACGATAATATCATGTTGGTAACTGATTGTGAGACACCTGGGCCGGATGAAGGACCTGAAGAAGAATCCCGATGGTCTATGCACTTTGATGGAGCTTCAAACGCTTTGGGTAATGTCATTGGCACCGTGATCATATATCCTAAAGGCTCCCATACTCCATTCACCGCCCGACTATGTTTCAACTGCACCAACAATATGGCAGAGTATGAAGCATGCATTATGGGACTTCGAGCAACAATTGACCTAAGGATTAAGTTTCTAAGTGTCTTCGGAGATTCCGCTCTCGTGATCAGCCAGATCAAAGGCGAGTGGGATACGAAACACCCAAATCTTATTACTTACAAGGAGTACGTGTTGACATTGCTTCCCCATTTCAAGGAGATAACCTTTGAACACTTCCCTAGAGAGGAGAATCAGTTGGCGAACGCGCTGGCTACGATGTCTTCTATGTTCAAAGTCAATTGGGACAATGAGGCTCCCCGGATTATCATTGAAAGATTAGACGAACCTGCACATTACTGTGATCTTGAGACTGAAGAAGTAACAGGAAAGCCCTGGTATCATGAGGTGAAGAGGTACCTTGAAGCTCAAGAATACCTCGAGGGTGCATCTGTTAATGACAAGAAGTTTCTGAGGAGGTTCGCGGCGAATTTCTTCATCAGCAATGGCATTCTTTACAAGCGTAACCATGATTTGACCTTACTGCGTTGTGTGGATAAGATTGAAGCGGAAAGGATCATGGCAGAGCTGCATGAAGGTACTTTCAGAACTCATTCCAGTGGACATACCATGGCAAAGAAAATCCTCCGGGAAGGATATTACTGGTCCACAATGGAAGCCGATTGTTATCAGCATTCTCGGACATGTCACAAGTTCCAGGTCTATGCTGATAAGGTGCACATACCTCCAGTTCCTCTGAATTCTTTGACAGCGCCTTGGCCTTTTGCAATGTGGGGCATTGATATGATCAGCGAGATCAGACCTACGGAATCCAATGGGCATCATTTCATCCTGGTAGCGATTGATTACTTTACGAAGTGGGTTGAAGCAGCTTCCTTTGCTACCGTAACCAAGAACGTCGTGGCACGGTTCATTCGACACAATCTGATCTGTCGATATGGTGTACTAGAGAGGATCATTACGGAAAATTCCACCAATCTCAACAACAAGATGATCATTGAGCTCTGCGAGCAATTCAAGATACAGCATCATAACTCTTCTCCCTACCGGCCGAAGATGAATGGGGCTGTCGAAGCGGCAAATAAGAACATTAAGAAGATTGTGCAGAAGATGACAGTGACATACAAAGACTGGCACGAGATGTTACCATTTGCTCTTCATGGGTACCGTACCTCAGCACGGACGTCAACAGGGACAACACCCTACTCCTTGGTGTATGGCATGGAGGCAGTCTTGCCTATTGAAGTTTAGATACCCTCTCTTCGGATCATGAAGGATGCAGGTTTAAGAAAAGATGACTGGATTCAGACCCGGCTTGATCAGCTGAACCTAATTGACGAAAAGAGACTTACTGTTATTTGTCATGGTCAGACGTATCAAAAACCGATGATCAAGACATTTAACAAGAAAGTTAGACGACAAGAGTATCAAGTTGGGGATCTGGTAGTCAAGCGCATTATCCTACCTCAAGGGGATCCCAGGGGAAAATGGACCCCTACTTACGAAGGGCCATTTATGGTTAAGAACATTTTCTCAAGAGGAGCAATGATTCTAACCACCATGGATGGTGACGACCTTCCTCACCCCGTCAATGCAGACATAGTAAAAAGATACTACGCATAATCAAAGTCCCGCTAGGTTGACTGGCCTAGGCAAAAATAAGGGCTTCCCGGCGAACCAAAAGGGTTCGGGTAAAAATAAGGGATGAAAATAAAAAATCTGTACAGCCGGCAACTCGAAAACCTGAAAAGGCAGCTTGGGCAAGAATGGGTATCTCGATGGACTGAAAACTCGAAAGGGCAGTCCAGGCAAAAGTTAGGGATCAAAACGTAACACTATGTCTCATTGGATCACCTCGCATCCAGACTTCGGTATCGACTATCAAGCTCGGACGACACTAATCGATCAGATTCATCTTCGACTAAGTAGCAAAGTGATGAGATGCTTGAAGATATAAAGGCAATAGCAGAGTTAGAACCCAGTGGGATTATTCACATAGTTGTTTTGTTTCCTTTTCACAAATTGTATAAATTCTATTTGTTCGGCGGCGTTATCTTACTAGGACGTCAGCCTCTTGTACAAAAACGCCTATTTTTCAGGCCAAACTTCAAAATCAATACAAATTCATTTTCAGAAATTTCAAGCTGTTTTTCCTTTATCTGTTTTGTTTTGCAAAGAACGTCCAATGTTCATTTTTGATATATGCATTTGACATTAATTGATGATCATAAATATTTACATGTGAAACAAAAGATGAATTACTGGTAATAATAGAAACAGGGGCTGTGATCTGTGGATTTAGAACTGACTGTTTAAAGCTGGTTCGCGAAATGTCGCGGAAGCAAGAGTCGCCACCGTCTTTTATTTTCTCCAACATGGACAGGACAAAAGCACAGCAAAATTCCTTATGAGATTGTCTCTCGGTTCGGGAGGTAGATTTATAGAAAGGGAAGGTGTTAGCACCCTTTCTATCCATGGTTATCCATGGGCTCTTAGATACTTGCTCTTATGTTTTCAAATTGTTTGCTTTTCAAAATGTGAGTGGGTTTGAAAAAGTTTCATTGAAAGATTTCTGAATGACTCTTGTATCTGTCCTCAAGAGTGTTTGAAAAATTATTTTGAAAGCTTTTTGAAAGTGTCGGTGTGAAAAGGTTTTTGTTTGTTTTTGAAGAGAGCAAGTATCCATGAGTCATCTACCTACCCTAAGGAATTAGGCTGTGTAAAAGTCCCTAAGGTAGTGCCATCCCACCATTGAGAGGTAGGTAGCACCACCGTTGGAGGTGTTCGGGTCAATTCGATTTAAGGACAGTGTGGTCACCGAAGCAACAGTAGGACACCTTAGAAGCTACCCTTATGTCCTAGATCCTTTTAAATCCGAGGCAACTGTTCCAAGGAAACTGTTTCGAGGCAACTATTTCGAGGCAACTGTTTCGAGGCAACTGGATCATGAACATAAGGACCGCTAAAACATCCTATACTTGACGACCACGTTTCGAAGGCAACGAGTGAGGCGTACCCTAGAAGTGGTGTGTGTATTTGTGTGTTGTTTTCAGTTTAACAGTTATCTTTGATCATGGCATTGTGAGCTACGAGTTATTTTTAATTAACCATACATTCTTGCATGCAATTTAGAATTTAAGAGTGCGGAAAATTAAAAGACGGGAAGATAAAACCTACGCCATTACAAGGCGCGGGTCTATACATCGCCAAAATACAAAGACCCGTTTTTGATAAAGAATGCGGAAAGTAAAAATGCGGTAAACCTAATTACTATTACATCCGGAAAGCAGTTACATAATGATAAATAAGAAAATAAATGCGCGAAAAGAATTAAAATCGAACGTCCGAGGGTTTTGACCCTTTGCTTGAAATTAAATTAAATTAAAGCTAATTAATATTTAATTAAAGAAAAGAAAGGGGTTTTTTATGTTTTTTTGTATTTAATGTGGAAATAAAGAAAAGAATTTAAAAGGAAACCCTAATTCTAAATTATTTTTAGTTATTAAAGAAAATATTAAAGTTAACCTAATTTACTAGTTAATTAATTTACATGTTTATTTACAAGAATAATAATTAATAATAATAATAAATAATGAGGAAAAATTAATTAAGAAAAAGATAAAATGTCAAAACCTAATTCTATGTATTTTATTTATTAAGAAAATATTGAATTAAAACCTAATTTAAACTAGATTAATTGTTAGTTATTTATTTACAAAAATATGTTAGTGGTGAAATTAATAATAATTAAATATATTTTATTTTTTTGGTTTCTTATTTTTTATTATGGAAAATTATTTTATGGTGAAAAAACAATTAAAACAATTAAAAAGAATTAGAAAGGAAAAGAAAATAAAATTAAAAAAAGGATGCAAACCAAGGGGGGTTTCGGGCCCAAGGGGGGTTTCAGGCCCAAAGGGGAGGTTAACTGAAGCAATTCTGGCCCAAGAGACAAGGCCTTTATTTGACTTTCCAGATTGAGTGCACGTGGTTGACTGGGGTATACCCTGGATCTCATTCAGTGGCCCTTGGATTAATCATCATGAGCGCGTGGCAGTCTTAAGCGTGAGTGCATATGGTAGGGCATTTGATGGAAGCTGCACTAGAACACTTTAAGACAAAAATCAAGAGTTATATGGGGGGACCTGGGAATCGAACCCAGGTCCCAACGCTTGCAGGATACGTCCTCCACCAACTGATCCATTTAGAGCGTTTGTAAACAATATAACAAAGAATTATAATATATGAAAAAAGACAATTATGCTGAAACAAAGAAAAAACGCGCTAATATTTGAATCTGCCAGTAGCGCTTGGACACCTCAGCTTTCTTCTTCATTTTCACCTGCAATATGAATGAGATAGCGGGGGTTTTAAACCCCCATAAAGTGAAAGTCTCAAAAATAGCGAACACGCGCACATATGATATAAATTGAGCGCGAGGTTGCCATTCAATTCGTATGGAGCTCCTGAATTCAACTGCATAGGTCTCAAGGTTTAATTTTTCCTCAACAAGAAAGCCCTAATTTGGAGCTTCAGAAACCCTAACGTTTGTTCATGGTAGATTTTGATACAAGCAATTTTAGCACAATTAAACTATGTCAAAAGTTTCAGAGAGATGTCAGTAACACAAATCAGCAAGCAAAACATGTTAATGATGCGTAGAAATTAAAATTCGATTATGGAAATATTTGTGAAAAACGTGATTCTGTTCTACCGTTTCCTTGGGTATAGAAGCTTGTTCTTGATTGCAATAGACTCCTGGAAGGTCTAGCAATGTGTTAGAAGCAATTTCAGGCCTTGAATTGTACTGCAACTATGAAATCAGTTTCACAATTTTCTTGATTTTTTTTGCAAAGTGAGTATGTTGTTGCAGCAGCTTTTTCGTGTATATCTCAGTAGGGTTTCCTTATGCATATGTATGTGAATGATTGTAGGTCAAAATAAGCCCATGAATCCATTGCAATAATGTCTTGAATATTTGATTTTCAATTATGTGATTTTCAATCTTTTTCTCATGAAAACTTTGCCAATTATGGAAGATCTTGTCCCCTTGGATGATGCACGAAATCTTTAGCATATTTGGAGTATATTTGCTGCATAAAAAGATTTGAAAAAGCATATCTTTGAATTTTCCCATAATTAAATCTAATTAAATGAATTAATATAAATATAAATTCAATTAATTAATCAAAAATAAGAAAATAAATTATTTTGAGCTCAATGGGTCGTGCATAGGCTTTGGGTAATGATTCAAGGAAGAATTTGAGGCCCATTAGCCAATTTGAAGTGTTTTAGGCAAAGTTGACTTTTGAAAGTTCCCAAAAATTTCCCAACTTCTCCAATGCATATCTTGCTCAATTTTGAAGCTATGAACATGTTATTGGACATTTTGGAAAGGTCTTGAAGTCCTCTAACCAATGCCTTTGGTCCCATGTCATTTTTATTTAACAATCTCAAGTTATGTCCTTTGACTTAAAGTGTTTTTTTGTTGACTTTTGAAAATGACCTATAATGTTGAAATTGATAACTTTTTGTGAGAGCATTTCTTGGACTTGGAGTGTGAATATGAGTTGTAGGAAATGTCATCCTCTTCAAAATGAGCTTTGGATGGGATTTTTCTGATGAACCATGAAGAAGTTATGCCTTGGTCAATTTGTAGTTGACTTTTCAACTGTCCAAAAATAGAAACTTTTGCATCTTGAGACTTTTTTTGAGCCATGGTTGTGGAATCATGATCAAGAATTGATCAAATGATGATTATGGCTTCAAAATAAGATGTTGACCAAAAATTTTGACTTTTGACTGTGAAATGACCATTTTACCCCTGCAGTTGACTGTGGAGCATTTAGGGTTTTTGATTGTGCAATTTGATGCTGTGAGTCTTGAACCTTGACATATGGATGCTTGACAATGTATGTAGGCATGTGGGACTTTATTGGACCCTTAGAAACCTCATTTTCTTTGCAGGAACCAAAACCCTAATTTTTTACTGTGTTAGGAGGCAATTGGACTGTGCAACTCTTGAGGGATTTTGAAGCTTGATCTTGGAAAATCTTGAAGAATATGGGAGGGCAAATTTTGGGGTACAACAGTTTCCCCTGTTCAATCTTCTTAGACCTGAGGATGTAGATTGGCTGGCGTGTCTTTCGTAATCCGAAGGTGGAAGATGATTGAACACTAGAGTGCCCAGAAATTTGCACTCACATGTTAGCAGTGTGATGGCGGGAATGGGCTTACAGATGCCATTTGGAGACTGATGGATAGGAGGATGGGCTTATAGATGCCATCTGGAAGTGTGACAGAACTTTGTCGGGAATGGGCTTATAGACGTCATTTGAAGACTGTTGGTATGTGGATGGGCTTACAGATGCCATCTAGGTGTCGATCGCGTAAGAGATTCCTTAGCGAGAACTTGCGTACCTGAGAAAGAAAATAATTACCTGGCCTGTTACAGGGGTTGATCTTCAAACTCTTTATGTAGATGTGCCCTGGCTGGATACAGGAATCGAATCTTCAAACTCTTCAGACGTATCCTGGAAAGATACAGGAATCGAGTCCGGAGAATAGTCGTCAACAGATACACCCTGGCAAGATACAAGAATCGGATCTTCAAACTCTTCAGACGTGCCCTGGCAAGATACAGGAATCGAGTCTGGAATTAGTCGTCAACAGATACACCCTGGCAAGATACAGGAATCAGATCTTCAAACTCTTCAGACGTGTCCTGGCAAGATACAGGAATCAAGTCTGGAATTAGTCGTCAACAGATACACCCTGGCAAGATACAGGAATCGGATCTTCAAACTCTTCAGACGTGCCCTGGAAAGATACAGGAATCGAGTCTGGAATTAGTCGTCAACAGATACACCCTGGCAAGATACAGGAATCAGATCTTCAAACTCTTCAGACGTGCCCTGGCAAGATACAGGAATCGAGTCTGGAATATAGTCGTCAACAGATACACCCTGGTGAGATACAGGAATCAGGTCTTCAAACTCTTCAGACGTGCCCTGGAAGGATACAGGAATCGAGTCTGGAATATAGTCGTCAACAGATACACCCTGGCGAGATACAGGAATCAGATCTTCAAACTCTTCAGACGTGCCCTAACAAGATACAGGAATCGAGTCTGGAATTAGTCGTCAACAGATACACCCTGGCAAGATACAGGAATCGGTTCTTCAAACTCTTCAGACGTGCCCTGGCAAGATACAGGAATCGAGTCTGGAATATAGTCGTCAACAGATACACCCTGGCGAGATACAGGAATCGGATCTTCAAACTCTTCAGACGTGCCCTGGCAGGATACAGGAATCGAGTCTGGAATATAGTCGTCAACAGATACACCCTGGCGAGATACAGGAATCGGATCTTCAAACTCTTCAGACGTGCCCTGGCAGGATACAGGAATCGAGTCTGGAATTAGTCGTCAACAGATACACCCTGGCAAGATATAGGAATCAGATCTTCAAAATCTTCAGACGTGCCCTGGCAGGATACAGGAATCGAGTCTGGAATTAGTCGTCAACAGATACACCCTGGCAAGATACAGGAATCAGATCTGGAATCACGACAGTTGATAGTAATTATCTTTGTATTGACCTTTGTCCTGAAAAGACAAAACGTTAGTTGTATGCACTGCATGATGTCATGAGATAACTGAGATTGTATGTTCATGATGCGTATATGCATGCTATAACGTATGAAGATGGGATGTTCATGAATGTATTTTTGTCTAGGAAAATAAATACTTGACGGGTGCCGGGAAGTTAACTCCTGGGCTGATGTTGAAGAGTAGTATTCTTTGTTTCCGTTGGGGATGCTGGTTGCAAGAATACCGGTAGGAGAAGATGACTCCGTTGAGGAATAAACTTGGCGAATAGATTACTCTGCGGGGAGTGAACTCTGGGGAAAGAGAGGTACTTTGTTGAGGTTAATGATGACTCCACTGGGGATACCACTGTTGAGCTTTGTTGAGGAATTTGATGAACTCCGCTGGGGGATAGGAAGACTTCGCCGGAGACGATCTTTCCGTGGTTATTGGCTGAGGATAACCCAGTTATATCCTGGTGGGGAAATAACTTTTGAATAAAACCGGGGAGGCGCGTTCGTACTCTGCAGGGGATAGCTTCCAGAATCTACTGGGGATAAGCTTCCTACTGGGGAGATTGATTCAACTCTCTTGGGGAAACTTTTGAGATTGCACTGGGGAAGTGGCTCCACTTGATGTTCGGTATTCCGCCGGGGAACAATCTTATATTAAGACTGCCGGGGATGCTTGTTAGGAATGTTTGTATACTCCGCTGGGGAATATTGAGATCTTATGGGGATACCCAACTTCCTTAAGGCTGACAGTGGTCTAGCTCTGCTTGGGGGAGAGTGTTACTGACTTGTTGGAGGTATTGTTCCTTTGTTAGGCTTGATTGGAGACCAACTGCTTGGGGAGAATTGTTGATTCTTGTCTTACTCGGCGGGGAGTGAAGGTATCTGGGTTACGTTTTTCGGCCGAACTTACCTTGGTACCTTGGTTGACAGAGCAATTAGATCGCTTAGACAACTCATTATTGCCCTTGTTTCTAACGTCACCTGTAATTAATCCTTTGTTTCGCATGCAAATATTTATGAGTTAGCAATTAGTGTCAAATGCATATATCACAATCAAACATTGGACGTTCTTCGCAAAACAAAACAGAAAAAGGAAAAACAATTGGCAATTGGTCTGAAAAGTGAATTTGTATTGATTTTTGAATTGGCCTGTAAATAGGCGTTTATGTACAAGAGGCTGACGTCCTAGTAAGAGAACGCCGCCGAACAACAGAGTTTATACAACTTTTGTGAAAGGAAAAACAAAACAGCTGTGTGAATAATCCCACTAGGTTCCAACTCTGCTATCGCCTTTATATCTTCGAGCGTCTCATCACTTGGCTGCTCAGTTGAAGATGAAACTGATTGATCGATGCCGTCTGAACTTGATAGTTGATACCGGATTCTGGATGCAAGGTGATTCAATGAGACATAGTATTACGCTTTAATCCCTAACTTTTTCCTGGACCGCCCTTTCGGGTTTTCAGTCCACCGGGATACCCATTTTTGCCCAAGCCGCCTTTTCAGGTTTTCGACTTGCCGGGTGTACATATTTTTTCATTTCATCCCTTATTTTTTCCCGAACCCTTTTGGTTCGCCAGGAAGCCCTTATTTTTGCCTAGGTATGTCAACCTAGCGGGTCTTTTATCATGCGTAGTATCTTTTTACTATGTCTGCATTGGCGGGGTGAGGAAGGTCGTCACCGTCCATGGTGGTTAGAATCATGGCTCCTCCTGAGAAGACATGTTTAACCACAAATGGCCCTTTGTACGTAGGGGTCCATTTTCCCCTGGGATCACTTTGAGGAAGAATGATGCGCTTGATTACCAGGTCCCCAACTTGATACTCTTGTGGTTTGACTTTCTTGTTAAATGCCCTGATCATCCGTTTTTGGTACGTTTGACCATGACAAATAGCAGTGAGTCTCTTTTCGTTAATTAGGTTTAATTGATCAAGTCGGGTCTGGATCCAGTCATCTTCGCTCAAGCCTGCATCCTTCATTATCTGGAGAGAGGGTATCTGGACTTCAATCGGCAAGACAGCCTCCACGCCATAGACCAAGGAAAAGGGAGTTGCCCCGGTTGACGTCCTTGCTGAGGTACGGTACCCATGCAGAGCAAACGGTAACATCTCGTGCCAATCTTTATAAGTCACCGTCATCTTCTGCACAATCTTTTTGATATTCTTATTAGCTGCTTCTACAGCCCCATTCATCTTCGGTCGGTAAGGAGAAGAGTTGTGGTGCTGTATCTTGAACTGCTCGCAGAGCTCAGTGATCATCTTGTTATTAAGATTGGTACCATTGTCCGTAATGATCCTTTCCGGGACGCCGTATCGACATATAAGGTTGTGCCGAATGAACCGTGCCACGACGTTATTGGTTACAGTAGCGTAGGAAGCTGCCTCAACCCACTTTGTAAAGTAATCGATCGCCACCAGGATGAAGCGATGCCCGTTGGATGCCGTAGGTTTAATCTCGCCGATCATATCGATGCCCCACATTGCAAAAGGCCAAGGCGCAGTCAAGACATTCAGAGGGACTGGAGGAACGTGCACCTTATCTGCGTAAATATGGCACTTATGACATGTCCGAGAATGTTGGTAACAGTCGGCTTCCATTGTGGACCAGAAATATCCCGCCCAAAGGATTTTCTTTGCCATGGTATGTCCACTGGAATGCTTTCCGAAGGTACCTTTATGCAGCTTTTCCATGATCCTTTCTGCTTCGGTCTTATCCACACAACGCAGTAAGGTTGAATCATGGTTTCGTTTGTATAGAATGCCATTGCTGAGGAAGAACTTTGCAGCGAACCTTCTCAGAAACTTTTTGTCATTGACGGATGCACCTTCAGGGTATTCTTGAGCTTCCAAGTACCTCTTCACTTCATGATACCAGGGTTTTTCAATTATTGTCTCAGCCTCGAGATCACAATAATATGCAGGTTCGTCCAGTTTCCAGATGATGATCCGGGGAGCCTCGTTGTCCCATTTGACTTTGAACATAGAGGACATTGTAGCCAGCGCGTCCGCCAACTGATTCTCCTCCCTCGGGAAGTGTTCAAAAGATATCTCTGTGAAATGGGGGATCAATATCAACACACACTCTTTGTAAGGAATAAGGTTTGGGTGTTTCGTATCCCACTCGCCTTTGATCTGATTGATCACGAGAGCGGAATCTCCGAAGACACTCAGAAACTTGATCCTTAAGTCAATCGCAGCTTGAAGACCCATGATGCATGCCTCATACTCCGCCATGTTGTTAGTGCAGTTGAAACATAGCCGGGCGGTAAGTGGAGTATGAGTGCCTTTTGGGGATATAATCACATCGCCGATACCGTTACCCAAAGCGTTGGAGGCTCCGTCAAAGTGTATAGACCATCGGGATCCTTCCTCAGGTCCTTCATCCGGTCCAGGTACTTCACAATCAGTCACTACCATGATGCTCTCGTCTGGAAACTCAAAGTTCATTGACTGGTAGTCATCTACTGCCTGGTGTGCCAAATGGTCTGCCAATACACTTCCTTTGATAGCTTTCTGAGTCGTGTATTGGATGTCGTATTCTGTCAAGATCATTTGCCATCTCGCTATTCTTCCAGACAGAGCAGGCTTTTCGAATATGTACTTTATTGGATCCATTTTTGAAATCAACAGGGTAGTGTGAGTCAGCATATACTGTCTCAGCCGACGAGCAGCCCATACCAAAGCACAGCAAGTTTTCTCGAGCAGCGAGTATCGGGTCTCACAGTCGGTAAACTTTTTGCTAAGGTAATAAATGGCGTGCTCTTTTCGGCCAGACTCGTCATGCTGCCCCAGCACACACCCCATTGAGCTGTCAAGTACTGCCATGTATAGTATTAGAGGTCTCCCTTCAACCGGTGGCATAAGAATGGATGGTTCTTGGAGATACTCTTTGTTTCTGTCGAAAGCGGCCTGACATTCATCATTCTAACATACTACCTGATCTTTCTTCAGCAGCTTGAAGATTGGTTCACAGGTAGCAGTTAGGTGCGAGATGAATCGGGCAATGTAATTCAGACGTCCTAGAAAGCCTCTGACTTCTTTCTCTGTCTTGGGAACTGGCATCTCTTGTATGGCTTTAACCTTGGTAGGGTCCACTTGAATACCTTTGTCGCTCACGACGAAGCCTGGCAACTTTCCAGATCTTACCCCAAATGTGCACTTGTTCGGGTTCAACCTCAGCTTGTACAATTTCAGACGGTCAAACAGCTTCTGTAGATGGTCAAGGTGTTCCTCCTCAGTTTGGGAGCTTGCAATCATGTCGTCGACATACACTTCAATCTCATGGTGGATCATGTCATGAAATAAAGCAACCATGGCACGTTGGTAGGTTGCCCCAACATTTTTCAGTCCAAAAGGCATGACCTTGTAGCAGAAGGTGCCCCACTGAGTAACAAAGGTAGTCTTTTCCATATCTTCAGGGGCCATCTTGATTTGATTATAACCTGAAAAGCCGTCCATGAAGGAGAACACCTTGTGCTGAGCAGTATTGTCAACAAGAATGTCGATGTGAGGCAGAGGGAAATCATCCTTATGGCTGGCCCTGTTCAAATCCCTGTAGTCAACACACATTCTGACCTTACCATCTTTCTTCGGCACCAGAACCACGTTGGCAACCCACTGAGGGTAAGAAGTCACTGCTAGAAACCCGGCATCGAATTGTTTCATAACCTCGGCCTTGATCTTCTCGGACATCTCTGGACGCATACAGCCGACCTTTTGTTTAACCGGAGGGCAGTCTTCCTTGGTAGGCAAGTGATGGACCACAATGTCGGTATCCAGCCCAGGCATGTCTTCGTAGGACCAGGCAAAGATTTCCATATAGTCATGCAACATCTGAATCAACCGTTGTTTCACGCTAAGCTCTAGATTGGCACCAACCTTAACTTCCTTTCTATCTGTCTCAGTACCCAGATTTACCGTTTCCACTGGCTCTTCATGTGGTTTAATGGTCCTCTCTTCCTGGAGTAACAGTCTTGAAAGCTCACCAGGCACTTCGCAATCATCTTCATCTTCATCTTCGGCTAAGTTGATCGGATTTTCGAAGTCATAACTGGCAGTAGCAGAGTCGTTACCAGTGAGATCCAGAGTGGATTGAAACCTGTATGGGTGAGTGTGTGTAAATATAGCTGTTTTGCAATATATAAAGAAAGAAAGAAAGGGAGCACAAGATTTGAAATGCGAAAAACGTCCAATGTCTTTATTCATGATATATGGAAATGACAAGTAATAAGCCCTCACAAATGAAGCCACGGTGCCCCGGGTAAGACACCGGGCCATAAAGTTTCAATTTATTGTTCGTTACAAATTAAAAAACAAAGGAATTCATTACTGCGTAACAAAAGTAACAGGTATATAGTCTTTTGCAGTCCAATTGTTCAGTCCACCATCGGTCGTCGGGTAGATCCAGCTATCAAACTCTGATTCCTCCGCCTCTCCTTCAATAGCATTCACTCCCGGATTGGTGATGAACACGGGAGGTCTTCCGATCCTTGCTTTGCGTACAGCCCTCTGAGCCTCTGCAGTAAAACCCAGCCCAAACTTGTCAGTCTTAGGAGTAAAATCAGGGAGCCTGCCCCAGTTTGCACATTCACCTTTTTCAATCACAGCCCGGGCGTCCTTCAAGGAAGCCATCTTCAAAGGAGAGTCTTCTTCAATTACCGTCTCAGCTGACGCCAATGTTGTAGGAACCTCTTCAAAATGTTGAAAGGGGGTTTCAATAAACTCCCTGTCCATCTCTATATACCAGAACGAGTTCAGATGACTAACCATGTATTCTTCCTCCCCCTGCACTGTAACAATTTTCCCTCTAACAGGGTATTTGAGCTTCTGGTGTAGAGTGGATGTTACAGCCCCAGCCTTGTGAATCCAAGGTCGACCCAGCAAACAGGAATAAGATGAACGAATGTCCATCAAATAGAATGTTGAATCGAAGACTTGAGAACCAACACGAATTGGAATGTCCACTTCACCATGTACCATCCTCTTCGACCCGTCAAAGGCTCGGACAATGATGTTACTAGTCTTCAACTCCAAACCCTCACAATCCAACCTGTATAAGGCCTTCTTGGGAAATACATTCAGTGAAGAACCGGTGTCTACCAACACGTGTGCGAGAGTAGTGCCCCTGAATTCAATGGAGACATGCAGGGCATCATTGTGGTTCTTTCCCTTAGCGGTCAGATCAGCATCAGAGAAACCCAGCCCATTGTCAGCAGTCTGGTTGGCCATACAATCAGTAAATTGATTCGCAGATGTTTCTTGTGGCACATGGGCCGTCTTCAAGAAGGAAATCAGGGCCTTGGCATGGGCCTCTGAACATAGCAGCAGTGATAACATAGAGATTTTAGAGGGGGTGTGCCCCAGATGTTCAACGACGTTGAAATCGCTCTTCTTGATGATCTTAAGGATTTCCTCCATCTCTTGATGGGAGGCCTCAACATTAACAGTCTTAGGTGCCTCCATCTGGGCAGGCACATCAGCAATCCCTTTGCCCCGAGTGTCAGATGACTCGGCAGCAGGGGTAGAAACTTGATCAGGAGGGGAAACAGGCACACTGGTAGGTGTGATGATAAGAGGTCTTCGGATGACTGGTGGCGCAATGTCAGGCGAGAAGACCCTACCACTGCGAGTAACTTTAGCGGGACCGGTGATGTTACTGATATCGGTACTGGTGTTGAACTCCTGCTTTACTCCAAGCACATACACATCTGCCCCATAGTGCCACGGGACAGCCTTGTCATATTTATAGGGGAGGGGCCCCAGAACAATAATGATAATGGGTGCAACAGACATGATTTTGACTAGCTTCCTCGGGGGAGCCTTGGTAGGATTGTTGAAGATGGTGACAACAGATACTTCTTCAGTAGGAAAAATAGGAACAACGGTCTTCTTGAACAAAATCTCTTTGCTATCCATCAGGTTTTGGACGCCTGAGTTCAGCAATGGACAACCAGCAGGGGAAACGGCACACAGAAGGCAACCCTTGCTACAACCCGGAAATAAACCGACTAGCAACAGGTTTCTCTTGACAGTTAATAAAGGAGTAGCAACATCATCCACAGAAACTGCATACAGGTCTTCCTCAATGGCATTTACTCCATGCTGGGGCATAGGAGCAGTCACAACGTTGGGCCTTTCGGGCGCCTCAAATTGTATTTCCTTGGCATCGATAAGGTCCTGAACCTTATTTCTCAGGGCCCAACAATCATCAGTAGGATGCCCCGGGCTATCGGAGTGATAAGCACAGCGGGCGTTGGGATTGTACTTCGGAGAGGTTGTGTTTACCACCTTCGGAGCTTCTCTGACGGTTACCAAGTTGGTCGATAGCAGTTGCGGCAAGATCTGTGACAAGGTCATACTAAGCCGAGTATATTCTCTTCTGGGTCTCTCACCCCTTGGTTGGTTAGGTTTCCGAGGAGCGGCAGCAGGCTTAGCAATTACCACCCTGTTGACAGCTTAGCGGCGTTCCGGTTTGTTTTGCCTTCTAGGCCCATACACAGCACTGGCTTCCTTCTTGAAAGGCTTCTTCTCAGAACTTGAGGACGCACCTTTCTGAATTTTCCATGATTTCATACCAGCCTCTATCCTTTCCCCAATCAGAATGAGGTCTGTAAACCCTACAGACGAATTGCCAATGAGATGATTGAAGAACGACCCAGATAGGGTCCCCAAGAACATATCCACGAGTTCACAGTCGGTTAATGGTGGCTGCACCCTGCCAGCCAGGTCTCTCCACTTCTGCGCATACTCTTTAAAACCTTCTCCCGATCCTAGCGACATACCCTGGAGTTGGGTACGTGTAGGAGCGAGGTCAGCATTATACTGATACTGCTTGTAAAAAGCAGTAGCCAAGTCCTCCCAGTTACGAACCTTGGTTCCATCCAGCTGATAGAACCATTCGAGATGAGTCCCTGAAAGACTCTCCTGGAAGAAATGGATCCACAAGTTCTTGTCCACAGTGTATGGTTGGATCTTCCGCACATAAGATCTGAGATGTAGCTTAGGGCAGGACGCCCTGTCATACTTTGCAAAAGATGGTGCTTTGAACTTGTGTGGGATCACCACACCAGAAGATAGACCCAGGTCTCCAAAATCCAACCCAGGCACCTGTTGAATTTCCATGGCATTCAGACGATCCTCTAACTGCTTGTACTTGTCTTCAGCTGGAGGATACTGCTCCTCATTGAAATCAGTCTCGTTGTCAGAGACCACCGGGCTAGGAACCCTTCCCCCTTGGGGACTGCCCTTCCCTACAGAAGAACCAGCTTGATCAACCTCATTCTGCAGTGTGTTACCAAACCTCCGGCCAGTGTTGAACAGTACAATTCTCTTCTTCTTCTTCTTGACTAGCAGAGCCTTCAATTCCTCTTGACCTTGGGCTAAACTCGTAATCAGCTCTTGGAACTGGGCGTTTTGAGCCTGGAGGGCCTTGATGGATTGCTCAGTAGATGATTCAGGATTCATGATGGCGAGCTGAAATAAACAGCGAAGAACATTAAGCAACCTGAAAAGAAGAGTACCTGTGATGCACATGATGCATGATATGCTGTTTATGCAATGCATTCAAGGGTTCGAAAGTTCAAATTTTTTGTAGACAAAAAGGAACACACGTTATCATTAAGAAATAATTGTTCAGTACATCAAAGCCTCATGGGCAAAACATTATAAAGTAGATTAATCCCAAAAGACACTGCGCATCCTCTTTGGAGCTATGTAAGTGTTGAGAGTCTTTTCCTCGTGCAGTAGGCGGGTGAGCTCCAAGACCTTCTTCTCACTAGCATGTAGACTGGACTCAAGAGAATTTTGTTCTTCCTTAAGCTGGATCCAGCTCTTCTGCATTTCTTCCCAAGATGTAGGCATGTAAGGATGTTGAATGGTGTAGGACACCTCTCCTTCCAAAACTGGCTCTTTGATCACAAGGAGAACGTGAGGATATGGCATCACCAGCTTCTGGGAGCGGGCTCGTACCCACTTGAGATAAGGTTCCAATGGGATGGAGTTCCTGTGCCCCAGTGTCTTGCTGTCTACCTTGCTGGGCATCCTCCAAGCTCTGATAAATCTCTGGCGAAGTCCTTGTGCATCGTTGTCGAAGTCAAAAACTATGTCAGGAATTAACATGTCGTGAGGGCCATCCCTCCGAGCATATCCAAATTGTCTCAAGGCCAAGCACGGGTTGTAAGTAATACCTCCTCTGATTCCAAGTAAAGGAACATTAGGAAACTCCCCGCAACGATCAATGATAGTGACATCCTCTCTGGACCGAGAACACCAATGTATATCTGCATGTGTAAGTGTCATCAATCGTTGTGACCATCTTAAACCCCGCTCGTTCTTCAAAACTGATTGTGGAAGGTGCGAAATAAACCACCTTCCCAGGAGAGGAGTGCAGCACATAAGAACACCTCTTTTTCTCATGGTTCGAGTGTAACATGAGTGAAGGATGTCCCAAAGCAACGTAGGTATAGGATTCCTGGACATGAAGATCTTGACAGCATTGACATCTATAAGCTGATCTGGATTTGGGAACAAAACCAACCCATAGACAAGGAGGGCCACAACTTCTTCAAAGGCTTGTAGGTCAAGGGAACTCCAACATTCTTTGGCCTTCTCAAACAGGAACTTTGCCAAGAATCCTTTGATGCCACTTTTAACTTCCCAATGACCCTTGATGTCAGATGGTTGTAGGCGTAATGCTTTAGCAACCTCTTCAAGTTTGGGTTCCCTTTCCATACCATTGTAGGGTAGTTGACTAAGGATAGGGATCTTCAGAAGCTGGGAGAACTCTTCCAATGTAGGCACCAGTTGATAATCCAGGAAAGTAAAGCAGTGATGCAGAGGGTCAAAGAACTGGAAGAGGACCTTTATCATATCTTCCTCAATGTTGGTGTTGACCAAGCTGATGAGTCTTCCATGTTTCTCACTGAAAGAAGAACTCTCGGGAATCCTGGATATAAGTTCCTTAAGCTGAGGAGGGATCCTTACAAGGCTGATCTGAATTTTCTTTCTGCGGATAGTTTCCATGTCCTACAAAACAAGAACAAAGATGAAGATTCGAACCCCTGAAATGGTTAGTGGATGCATGTGATGTTGTATGATGTTATGATGCTATGATTAAACACACCACAAGTATTCACAAAAAGCAAACATGGTAAGGCACACAAGTCACATAAGACAACCCTTAGAGTTTAGGCCAGCATGGGGTCTAGGTATTACCCTCTTGAGGTTGGTGGGCTCAAAACATGTCCTATCAAAAGTAACCGGGTTCTAAGGATCTCAATATCATTGGATTGTTTTCTATGTTCACCGTTTCGATTTAGCCACTGAACTGGCGATCAAAATATTCCAAGAAAACAACCCTCAACTGAGTGTAGTATCGAGTATCAACCAACTTCGGACTGCACCAAAGTCAGTTATCTCACTACCCTAAAGAGGCCAAGATGGTTCAATTAAGGTTCCTAAGGTCAGTTGATGCTTCACGACACCACACGGCGGCCCCGTACTCTCCTTGACTTGACTCAAGGGTTACCGGTACTCACCAAAGTGCCACATCAACGTAGCAGACTGCTTCAACCGTGTCGGTATACCCCGCACAGTTCCCTCACAGTCTTGTTGCTACTTTCTAAGAAGGTATCCCCCAGATCCGGGTTAGGATCTATAGAACTCCCAAGACAGTGCCCACAATAATAAAGCAAACAAAACAAAGCAATTGAAAACACAAGTATGAGCTATCCTAAGGTACACCTCACTTTTAGGTTTCCCCAGCAGAGTCGCTAGTTCTGTGATCGGTGGATTTAGAACTGACTGTTTAAAGCTGGTTCGCGAAATGTCGCGGAAGCAAGAGTCGCCACCGTCTTTTATTTTCTCCAACATGGACAGGACAAAAGCACAGCAAAATTCCTTATGAGATTGTCTCTCGGTTTGGGAGGTAGATTTATAGAAAGGGAAGGTGTTAGCACCCTTTCTATCCATGGTTTCCATGGGCTCTTAGATACTTGCTCTTATGTTTTCAAATTGTTTGCTTTTCAAAATATGAGTGGGTTTGAAAAAGTTTCATTGAAAGATTTCTGAATGACTATTGTATTTGTCCTCAAGAGTGTTTGAAAAATTGTTTTGAAAGCTTTTTGAAAGTGTCGGTGTGAAAAGGTTTTTGTTTTTTTTTTGAAGAGAGAAAGTATCCATGAGTCATCTACCTACCCTAAGGAATTAGGTTGTGTAAAAGTCCCTAAGGTAGTTCCATCCCACCATTGAGAGGTAGGTAGCACCATCGTTGGAGGTGTTCGGGTCAATTCGATTTAGGGACAGTGTGGTCACCGAAGCAATAGTAGGACACCTTAGAAGCTACCCTTATGTCCTAGATCCTTTTAAATCCGAGGCAACCGTTTCGAGGCAACTGTTCCGAGGCAACTGTTTCGAGGCAACTATTTCGAGGCAACTGTTTCGAGGCAACTGGATCATGGACATAAGGACCGCTAAAACATCCTATACTTGACGACCACGTTTCGAAGGCAACGAGTGAGGCGTACCCTAGAAGTGGTGTGTGTATTTGTGTGTTGTTTTCAGTTTAACAGTTATCTTTGATCATGGCATTGTGAGCTACGAGTTATTTTTAATTAACCATACATTCTTGCATGCAATTTAGAATTTAAGAGTGCGGAAAATTAAAAGACGGGAAGATAAAAGCTACACTATTACAAGGCGCGGGTCTATACATCGCCAAAATACAAAGACCCGTTTTTGATAAAGAATGCGGAAAGTAAAAATGCGGTAAACCTAATTACTATTACATCCGGAAAGCAGTTACATAATGATCAATAAGAAAATAAATGCGCGAAAAGAATTAAAATCGAACGTCCGAGGGTTTTGACCCTTTGCTTGAAATTAAATTAAATTAAAGCTAATTAATATTTAATTAAAGAAAAGAAAGGGGTTTTTTATGTTTTTTTTGTATTTAATGTGGAAATAAAGAAAAGAATTTAAAAGGAAACCCTAATTCTAAATTATTTTTAGTTATTAAAGAAAATATTAAAGTTAACCTAATTTACTAGTTAATTAATTTACATGTTTATTTACAAGAATAATATTTAATAATAATAATAAATAATGAGGAAAAATTAATTAAGAAAAAGATAAAATGTCAAAACCTAATTCTATGTATTTTATTTATTAAGAAAATATTGAATTAAAACCTAATTTAAACTAGATTAATTGTTAGTTATTTATTTACAAAAATATGTTAGTGGTGAAATTAATAATAATTAAATATATTTTATTTTTTTGGTTTCTGATTTTTTATTATGGAAAATTATTTTATGGTGAAAAAACAATTAAAACAATTAAAAAGAATTAGAAAGGAAAAGAAAATAAAATTAAAAAAGGATGCAAACCAAGGGGGATTTCAGGCCCAAAGGGGAGGTTAACTGAAGCAATTCTGGCCCAAGAGACAAGGCCTTTGTTTGACTTTCCAGATTGAGTGCACGTGGTTGACTGGGGTATACCCTGGATCTCATTCAGTGGCCCTTGGATTAATCATCATGAGCGCGTGGCAGTCTTAAGCGTGAGTGCGTATGGTAGGGCATTTGATGGAAGTTGCACTAGAACACTTTAAGACAAAAATCAAAAGTTATATGGGGGGACCTGGGAATCGAACCCAGGTCCCAACGCTTGCAGGATACGTCCTCCACCAACTGAGCCATTTAGAGCGTTTGTAAACAATATAACAAAGAATTATAATATATGAAAAAAGACAATTATGCTGAAACAAAGAAAAACGTGCTAATATTTGAATCTGCCAGTAGCGCTTGGACACCTCAGCTTTCTTCTTCGTTTTCACCTGCAATATGAATGAGATAGCGGGGGTTTTAAACCCCCACAAACTGAAAGTCTCAAAAATAGCGAACACGCGCACAGATGATATAAATTGAGCGCGAGGTTGCCATTCAATTCGTATGGAGCTCCTGAATTCAACTGCATAGGTCCCAAGGTTTAATTTTTCCTCAACAAGAAAGCCCTAATTTGGAGCTTCAGAAACCCTAACGTTTGTTCATGGTAGATTTTGATACAAGCAATTTTAGCACAATTAAACTATGTCAAAAGTTTCAGAGAGATGTCAGTAACACAAAACAGCAAGCAAAACATGTTAATGATGCGTAGAAATTAAAATTCGATTATGGAAATATTTGTGAAAAACGTGATTCTGTTCTACCGTTTCCTTCGGTATAGAAGCTTGTTCTTGATTGCAATAGACTCCTGGAAGGTCTAGCAACGTGTTAGAAGCAATTTCAGGCCTTGAATTGTACTGCAACTATGAAATCAGTTTCACAATTTTCTTGATTTTTTTGCAAAGTGAGTATGTTGTTGCAGCAGCTTTTTCGTGTATATCTCAGTAGGGTTTCCTTATGCATATGTATGTGAATGATTCTAGGTCAAAATAAGCCCATGAATCCATTGCAATAATGTCTTGAATATTTGATTTTCAATTATGTGATTTTCAATCTTTTCCTAATGAAAACTTTGCCAATTATGGAAGATCTTGTCCCCTTGGATGATGCACGAAATCTTTAGCATATTTGGAGTATATTTGCTGCATAAAAAGATTTGAAAAAGCATATTTTTGAATTTTCCCATAATTAAATCTAATTAAATGAATTAATATAAATATAAATTCAATTAATTAATCAAAAATAAGAAAATAAATTATTTTGAGCTCAATGGGTCGTGCATAGGCTTTGGGTAATGATTCAAGGAAGAATTTGAGGCCCATTAGCCAATTTGAAGTGTTTTAGGCAAAGTTGACTTTTGAAAGTTCCCAAATATTTCCCAACTTCTCCAATGCATATCTTGCTCAATTTTGAAGCTATGAACATGTTCTTGGACATTTTGGAAAGGTCTTGAAGTCCTATAACCAATGCCTTTGGTCCCATGTCATTTTGATTTACCAATCTAAAGTTATGGCCTTTGACTTAAAGTGTTTTTTTGTTGACTTTTGAAAATGACCTATAATGTTGAAATTGATAACTTTTTGTGAGAGCATTTCTTGGACTTGGAGTGTGAAGATGAGTTGTAGGAAATGTCATCCTCTTCAAAATGAGCTTTGGATGGGATTTTTCTGATGAACCATGAAGAAGTTATGCCTTGGTCAATTTGCAGTTGACTTTTCAACTGTCCAAAAATAGAAACTTTTGCATCTTGAGACTTTTTTTGAGCCATGCTTGTGGAATCATGATCAAGAATTGATCAAATAATGATTGTGGCTTCAAAATAAGATGTTGACCAAAAAATTTGACTTTTGACTGTCAAATGACCATTTTACCCCTGCAGTTGATTGTGGAGCATTTAGGGTTTTTGATTGTGCAATTTGATGCTGTGAGTCTTGAACCTTGACATATGGATGCTTGACAATGTATGTAGGCATGTCGGACTTGATTGGACCCTTGGAAACCTCATTTTATTTGCAGGAACCAAAACCCTAATTTTTGACTATGTTAGGAGGCAATTGGACTGTGCAACTCTTGAGGAATTTTGAAGCTTGATCTTGGCAAATCTTGAAGAATATGGGAGCAAATTTTGGGGTACAACAGGGGAAAATAAGAATTGTCCGAACTGTACAAGTTGCTCTGTCCACCAGGTACCAAGGTACATTCAGCTGAAGAATATGGCTAAGATACCTTCACTCCCCGCAGAATAAGGCAGTAATGGTAGCTCTCCCAGCTGAGACTTGCAGCTATGAACAAATCAGCAATACTCTCCCCAAGCAGAGTTCATCCACCATCAGCGCTAAAAAGGTTTGGTATCCCCAGAAGGTCTTAATATTCCTCAGCGGAGTATAAAGATATTCCCCAGCAAGCATAAAATCATCCCCAGCGAAGTTCTTTCCTTTCCCCAAGCAGGAGTTCAATCCTCAACAGATTCAGTGTCACCAACAACAGTAATCCATCCCCAACGGAGTTCATCAGCGGAATCCCCAGCGGAATTTGTCATTAAAATCCCCAGCTAAAACATTACATGTCCATACATCATGATACATGCATATACGCATCATACCATACAATCTCATTTATGTTGAGAACATCATTGCTTGATCCATATCATGCATTGCATATGACTGACCTTTACCTTTCAGGAAGGATGCAGTTAAACTCTCAACCAAGTCAATGGAGACAAAATCAGTTAAATCGATTCCTAAAGATTTTTCTGAGGCAAAGCCAGTCAATGGAGACAAAATTAGTTAAATCGATTCCTAAAGATTTTTCTGAGGCAAAGCCAGTCAATGGAGACAATCAGTTAAATCGTTTCCTAAAGATTTTTCTGAGGCAAAGCCAGTCAATGGAGACAAAATCAGTTAAATCGATTCCTAAAGATTTTTCTGAGGTAAAAACCCGTCAATGGAGACAACCTGTCAATGGAGACAACCCGTCAATAGAGACAACCCGTCAATGGAGACAACCTGTCAATGGAGACAACCCGTCAATGGAGACAACCCGTCAATAGAGACAACCTGTCAATGGAGACAACCCGTCAATAGAGACAACCCGTCAATGGAGACAACCCGTCAATGGAGATAACCCGTCAATAGAGACAACCCGTCAATAGAGACAACCCATCAATAGAGATAACCTGTCAATGGAGACAACCCGTTAATGGAGACAACCTGTCAATAGAGACAACCCGTCAATAGAGACAACCTGTCAATGGAGACAACCCGTCAATGGAGACAACCCGTTAATGGAGACAACCCGTCAATAGAGACAACCTGTCAATGGAGACAACCCGTCAATAGAGACGACCCGTCAATGGAGACAACCCGTCAATGGAGACAACCTGTCAATGGAGACACCCGTCAATGGAGACAACCCGTTAATGGAGACAACCCGTCAATGGAGACAACCTGTCAATAGAGACAACCCGTCAATAGAGACAACTTGTCAATGGAGACAACCCGTCAATGGAGACAACCCTTCAATAGAGACAACTCATCAAAGGAGACACCCCGTAAAAAGAGACAACCTGTCAACAAAGACAAAACCACCTACCAACAATCTCCAAATGGAATCTGTAAGCCCATTCCCGACATCACAATGCTGATGATACTTAATGCGAGTGCAAATTTCTGGGCACTCTAGTGTTCAATCATCTTCCACCTTCGGATCACGAAAGGCCCGAACGCCAATCTATATCCTCAGGTTTAAGAAGATTGAACAGGGGCAACTGTTGTACCCCAAAATTTTGCCTCCCATATTTCTCAAGACATGTCAAGAATCATCTCCAAGTTGTTCAAGATGGCTCAAGAGTTGGACAGGCAAATCACCTCCTAAGGCAGTCAATTCAAAATTAGGGTTTTGTGTTGCATCAAGGTCCTTACATCAAAATGGTCTCAAATGCTCCCAAATTTCCTAATATGTTCTCAAGTTCATCCATGACAAATTTCAAGCCTTGCAGAGAATGTTTGGTCAGTCAATTGCTCAAGAAGCCAAAAAATCGACTGTGTTAGGGCAAAAGTCAATTGTGACCTACAAATAGTCAAACCTCAAGATTTTTTGTCAACATTCTCATTTTGAAGGATAATTCATCATTTGATCAAGGTTTGATCATGATCCATCAAGGATTGCTCAAGATTCATCAAGATTCAAAAGTTGCTAAATTAGGGTTTTGAAGGAAAAGTCAACTCAACTTTGACCAAGCATAACTTTCTCATACTTTATGCGAAATGACCCATCCAAAGCTCATTTTGAAGAGGATGCAATTTCCTACAATCCATCTTCACACCCAAAGATCATGAAATGCACTAACAAGAAGTTACAAATTTGGACATTATAGGTCATTTTTGAAAGTCAACAAAAACACCTTTTTTTCCAAAGCTTATAACTTGAGCATGGGATATCAAAATGAGAGGAGACCAAAAGGGTTGGTTATAGGACATCTCAAGTTTTCTAAGAAGTCCAAGAACACTTCCAAAAGTTCAAAATTGAAGAAGTTATGCATTGTTGAAGGTGGGCATTTTCCAAAATTGCCAAAAGTCTACTATCCTCAATACTCCAATTTTTGACAAAAGGGCCCACTTTTTTTCACTTGATTTGGTCTTGTCACACCACACACGTGTCCTATATTCAATTTCATGACCAATTATTAATTTTTCTATTTTATTTGATTTAATTCATTTTTAATCAATTTAAATCAAAATAAAATCCAAATCTTAATAGCTTGGTATCTTTGTGATCATTACAGCTTTCAAATATCATGATACACCCATTCAAATTCGTATCAAGCCTTATTGTGAAGAAAATCTTGGATTTGGCATAATTTTGGAAGCTTTGTTAATGGAGATCATATCATATCTTGAATCTTCAATGCACAAGGATTGGAGGCCCAAGGTTTAACCTAATGTATTCCTTATTACACACACAAGCTAGACACATCAAAGACACTAGCTAAGAGCTGCAGAAGCGGACAAACAAAAACTGAAAAAAAGCTTGAAAAGTGTGAGATCAAAATCTTGGTTGGAGGCGAATTCAGTCCAAAAACTCAATGCTATCTCCTTGCCTGAGATCCACTGAAGCGATTTCCATGAAAAGCAAGTCCTGAAACCACCTGAAAAGCGCTGTAAGTGTTCTTGAACATAGCTCTGAACTTGAAATCGTGAATCTATGTTCTTGCATCTTTTTGCCAATTTTTTTGCATAATCATGCTTAACGTCCAATTTCCAACATTTCTACATCATTTGATTTCGTTTTCATGGCCTCTAACGTGATACCCGAACCTAGGGTTTCCATTCTTTGTTTTTAGGCATTTTTTATACAGGCAAAATCAAGGCAAACGATGACCATGGTTTTGTTCAGGGAGGAGAGACGAACACATTGGTAGTCTTAGTTGGTATTTACATGGCCTAGGATGAATTTTGGAAACAAGCCATAAATCTTCCCGCGGATAAAAATCTGCAGGTAAGAAAACCAGGGATTTGTGAATAAGATGACTACGCGTCCTCTTCCTATTGGTCCGTTCAAACTGCGCGCCACTTTTTTTTATTTTTCAGGAATAATGCTTTGTTTTACATATAATAATTGTTACTTATACTAATAACAAACAAGCAATGGATGAGTTGGTAAGCGCGCTATTACAAAGTCCCTTGGGACCTGGGATCGAATCCCAGGTCCCCCAATATATTTGTCTTATTTTTCTCCAGGAAATTGCATGTGGTTTCAGCAAGGGTGGACTATCATGCTCCTCCTAATCTCAAGCGCCAGATGGCCTTTAGGCCAGATCTAAGGGTCTAGATTGGACATCCACCATGGTCTATGGTCAACATGCGCATATGGAATTAACAGAAGTCAACAAAGGCCAATGCGTTTGGGCCTGGAGATTGCTGATCACACCTCCTTTCTAGGCCCAAAACCCCCCATTTGGTCAATTTCTTTTTCTTTTCATATCTTTTTCTTTATTTAATTGTTTTTAATTATTATTATTATTTACACTAACCAATTTACTTTTCTTCATAAAATCAGAAAACAAAACAATATTTTTATTAATTTCATTATTTTATTTTTGTAAATAAACAATAATTTAATTGACTTAGTTTAATTAGGCATAATTTTAACCTGTTTTGCAATAAATTTAAATTAATTTAGAATATTAGGTTTTAACAATTTTAATCATTTTTTATTTTATTTCCTTTAATATTCAAACAAAATCAAAAAATATATTTTTATTTTATTAATTAATTAACTTAGGTTTAATTTCATTTAATTCAAAAAATAACAAAAATCTCTTTCTTTCAAAAAAGGGTCAAAACCCTAAAAAATGCACCGTCTTAATTTCTCGCACACGATCCGTTTATTTCCAATATTGTAATTGCTTTTGGAATGTAATAGCTTTAATTAGGACTTTAATTTATTTTATCGCTTTCTTTTATTTTCCGCAATTTAAATTAAAGGGTTGTTTTTGGCGATGTAAATACCCAACTCCTTGTAATAGTTTAGATTTAATTTCCGCAAATTTAATTTCCGCACAATATTAACTGTTAGATGTTTGATAACTAGGCAATGCATGACACGATCAATCTTTAACCCAAAATCAATATAGCTCACCCATGACATGTACATATAAAATTAACCGAAGTAACACACTTGCACATGCCACTCTTAGGGTACACCTCACTTGGTTGCCTTCGAACGCGATCATTGAGTATAGGAAGTTTTAGAGGTCGCCCTCTTGTCCAAAGATCATAAGTTTCCTCGAAACGGTTGCCTCGGAAAAAATGATCTAAGACATTAGGGTTACCACTAAGGCGTCCTAACATTGCTTTAGTGACCACACATCCCTTAATCGAATTTACCCGGAAACTCCAACGGCGATGCTACCTACTCCTCAATAGTGGGATAACATTGTCTAAAGGACATTAGCACAGTTTAATTCCTTTTTCGAGTAGGTAGATGGTTCTTAAGTACTTGCTCCTTTTAAAACAAAACAAAACTTTTCGCACACTCTCTTCAAAACAAAAACTCTTTTCAAACCCACAAACACAAAGAAAAGAAAACTTTTGAAAACACAATAAGCAAGTACCTAAGAGCCCGTGGATAACCACGGATATAAAGGGTGCTAACACCTTCCCTTTCTATAATCTACCTCCCGAACCCGAGAAATATCTCAAAAAGGAATTTTGTTGTGCTTTTGTCCTTTCCTTGTTGGATAAAATAAAAGACGGTGGCGACTCTTGCTTACCGCGACATTTTGCAAAAACAAACGCAAAACACAAACCAGCATTCCAAAAATAGTCAGTTCTCATTCCCACCGATCACATTACGGTTTGTATGGAAAGACTAAAACCAATACTTAGAAAATCCTAATTCAAGACAAAAATAAGCATGAAAACAATACAATTGCACACAAGCACCCCTAGGGTTATTCCACTTGGTTGCCTTATACAAAATGGCCATATTACGCATGTAAGGTATCTTAGTAAAAACAAACAAATACAAGACCATAGTCCCTCGATGACGCTATATAAAGTTTCCTTTTAAAATGATCTTAGTCCCTAAAGAGAATTCTAAGATACTTTGCAACATTGCTAATCATGGTTATACGATGACCCACGCCCGTCCCGTTTACATCAAAAGATAGGCTTACTTATCAAATCAATGGTAAAATAACAATGTCAAAGGAAAGAGAAAATGAACATGAAAGACTTTTGAGTAGGTAGAATGCCCATAGTTACTTGCTCACTTTTAAAACAAAACATCATTGCTATTTAAAAAAAAAACACCTACACTTTCAAATATCTTACAAAATTGAAAACATTTTCAAAAGAACAACATCTTTGTATACATTCTTACGAACGAGAATCATTACAAAGATTTCCTAAACAATGGCCTCTTTACAAAATACTTTAAAAAAACACGCAAAGCATAATTTCAAACAAAATCAAGTGATCTAGCAAGTAACTAAGAGCCCATGGAAAACCATGGATGAAAAGGGTGCTAATACCTTCCCTTTTCATAATCTACCCCCCGAACTCAAGAAATAATCTCAAAGGTCTTTCCTGTGCTTTTTCACCTTTCCTTTTGGATAAAAGAAAAGTTGGTGGAGACTCTTGCTAATCGCAACAGTTGCGATCAAATGCAAAACCTTCAAATCAGTTCTCTCACCGTATCACAAAACTAGCGACTCGGCTGGGGAAAATTCTAAAAGTGGGGTTACCTTAGGGCTATATCACATTTATTTTCTTTCATTGTTTGACTTGTATGCTTTACATTATGGTTCTTTGTTTGGGTTTGAATCCTCTACCCAGATTTTGGATACATTATAGGTAAGTAGCAATACATTGTGGAAATTGTGCGGGGTATACCGACATGGTCTAAGAAATAGCTATGTTAGTGCGACATATTTGTGGGTATCGGTAGCCTTTGAGTTAATCAAGGAGAATACGGGGCCGCTGAGTGATGTCATGAAGCACTGATGAACTTTTAGAACTTTTACTTGACCAACTTGTCATTTAGGATGTAGTGAGATGACCGGCTTTGATGCAGTCCAAAGTTGGTATATACTCGATACTACACTCATTGAGGTTTGGTTTCTTGGGATATTTATGTCGCCATTAAAGAGGCTTGTGCCGAAACAATGACCAAGGAAACAAACCAGTGATATTGAGCTCCTTAGAACCCGGTTACTATTACTAGGATAGGTTGAGCCAACTAAACTTCAAGAGGGTACTTACCTATAAAACTCCATACAAGCCTAAACCTAAGGACTTGTTTGCTTTGTTTGTATAAGCATACTTGTACATAACATCATGAACATCATAACATCATACACATTCACTAACCATTTCAAGGATTTTGGGATTCACCTTTGTTCTTATTTTGTAGGACATGGATTCTCTTCGCAGGAGAACTATTCAAGTCAACCTTGTAAGGATCCCTCCACAACTTTAGGAGCTAGCCTCAAGGATTCCTGAAAACTCTCCATTCACTGAGAGACATGGTCGCCTACTTAACTTGGTCACCTCCAACACAGATGAAGACAAGATGAAGGTGCTCTTTCAGTTCTTTGATCCTTTACACCATTGCTTCACATTTCCCGACTACCAACTTGTGCCTACTTTGGAAGAATTCTCCCGACTATTGAGAATTCCCATTCTCAATCAACTACATTTCAACGGTACGGAAAGAGATCCAAAGCCGGAAGATATTGCTCAAGCTCTACACTTGCAATCATCTGATGTCACAACCAATTGGGAAACAAGGAGTGGTGTCAAAGGTTTCCTAGCAAAGTTCTTGTTTTAGAAAGCCCAAAACTGTTGGAATTCTTTGGACCTGCAAGATTTTGAGGAAATTGTGGCTCTCCTCATCTATGGGATGGTTTTGTTTCCAAATCCTGATTAACTCATAGATGTGAACGCCGTCAAAATCTTCATATCACGCAACCTGGTGCCTACATTGCTAGGGGATATCCTACACTCTTTTCACACTCGCACAATGAGGAAAAGAGGTGTTCTTATGTGTTGTACTCCTCTCTTGGAAAGATGGTTTATTTTTCATCTTCCCTAATCTGTATTGAAGAATGATCAAGGTTCAAGGTGGTCACACAAGTTGATGACGCTCGAACATTCAGACATTCATTAGTGCTCCCGATCTATAGAGAATGTTACTATTATCGATCGTTGTGGAGAATTTCCTAATGTCCATTTACTTGGCATTAGGGCAGGTATCACCTACAACCACTGCTTAGCCTTAAGACAGTTTGGTTACGCCTGAAGGGATGGCCCGTATGCGATACTTATTCAAGGTTTGGTATTTGACTACCACAATGATGATCAAGGTCTTCGCCAGATATTTATCCGAGCTTGGAGGATGTTGAACAAGGTAGATAGCAAGACTTTGGGGCATAAAAATTCCATCCCTCTTGAGCCTTACCTCAAATGGGTACAAACTCGCTCGCAGAGTCTTATGATGCCTTATCCTTCCATTCTCTCGGTAATCATTGAGCCTGTCATGGAAGGAGATGTTCCATACATTATCCTACATCCTGACATGCCTACCTCTCTTGAAGATCTACAAAGAGATTGGATACAATTCAAGGGGGAGCGAGATACTTTCGAATCCCAATTCTACACAAGCGAGAAGAAAGTTTTGGAACTCACTAGGCTACTTCATGAGGAGCAGACTCTGAATGCCTATATTGCACCAAAGAGGATGTGAACTACCTTTTTATCTTAGAGTTTTTTGTATTATTTTTCCAGATAAGGCATTGATGTACTCAAACTTTAATTGATTAATATAATGTGTGTTTCCTTTTTGTCTAAAACAAATTTGAATCTTAAGATCCTTGAAATCATTGCATATGCATTTATCATTCATCATAACTTATGCAGGTTTCTTGCAACAAGTCTCCTCATCTCTCTACTTTTTATTTCAGTAAGATGGATCTAGAGAAAACGGTGAAGGACCTCCAAGCTCAGAATGCACAGTTTCAACAGTTTTTCTTAACTTTGGCCAAAGGAAAAGAAGATTTGAAGACCTTGCTGGTTGAGGAGAAGGAAAAGAAGATGAAGAAAATAACCGGAATTCTGAACATGGGAAGAAGATTCCAAGAGCAGACAAGAAGGGCCTTAGACTTCGCAATGACATCCGGTGAGAAAGACAACCAAGATGGTAAAGGCAAAGAAATAGTTGTTCATACTGATTCAGAAGAGGAAGAGGAAGAAGAAGACTATTCTGAAGAACAATACCCTCTAGCCGACGACAAGTATAAGCATATAGAAGAACAGTTGAGTGCAATTGAAATCCAAAAAGTGCCTGGATTGGACTTTGAGGAGTTGGGGCTGGTATCAGGAATTGTAATTCCTCTGAAATTCAAAGCACCTGTGTTCGTCAAATATGACGGAGTCTCATGCCCCAAAATGCATCTCCGGTCCTATGTGAGGAAAATCCATCCCCATACCGCTGACAAGGATTTATGGGTACACTTCTTCCCAGATAGTCTGTCTGGAACTCAACTTGATTTGTTTTATCAATTAGAAAGAGCCAATGTTCATAACTAGGAAGATCTTGCTGCAGCCTTTTACAAACAATACCAATACAATGATGATCTTGCGCCTACCCGTACTCAACTCCAGAGTATGGCCATGGTTTCAAATGAAGGCTTCAAGGACTATGCGCAAAAATGGAGAGACTTGGCCGGAAGAGTTCAGCCTCCTCTATCTGAAAGAGAGTTGGTAGACATGTTTTTGGGAACCTTGTCTGGTCCCTTTTTCAATCACTTAATTGGGAGTTCATCGGCAGGTTTTACTGAATTGATATTGACCGGAGAAAGGGTAGAAGTTGAGATAAAGAATGGAAAGATTCAAAAGGATGCTTCCTCTGCTGCTGTAAGGAAGCCATTAATCAGAAAGAAAGAAGTGGTTGTTGTATATCCTCAGAGAAATAAAGATAGGGATGAACGCCGTCCAATGGTGGGGCTTGTTATGATTCCTAAACCTACACCTGATCAGCAAAGAAACAACCAACCAAGAATGGAAAGACCAGTCAGACAGTTCACCAGAATTAACATGACCTTATCTCAAGTATTTCCACATCTGTTAAAATCTAACCTAGTGACTTTGAAAGAAGCTCAAAAGAACCCTAACACAACCTCTCCTCACTATCATCCTATTGCCCGCTGCGCATGCCACTCTGAGAGTCCCGACCATGACACTAACAACTGTTGGGTTCTAAAGAACAAAGTAAAAGACCTCCTTGAAGTCAAAGAAATTGAATTCGATGCGTTAGAAAAACCCAATGTCATTTCCGCCCCTATGCCCAAGCTTGGCCATAATTCCATTGCTATTGACGAAGATATGTTTGTTACTTCAGTTAATGAACTTATGACCCCACTCCCGACTATCAAAAAGAACTTATTAAATGTCGGTGTATTCTTGGGTTGTGATGAAGGTTGTTATTCCTATTTGACCTCACCAACTAGCTGTCCTTTGTTGAAAGCGGGCGTTCAGTGCCTAATAGATAACAAGGAAATTTTGTTCGAGAAGGCTTCAATTCCAACTGTTTCTTATAATGATGTTTCCATCGTCACCATTTCCGACAATTCTTCCAGGGTCTCCACCAAAAGACCCGTTAGAATTACATCAGTTCCAAAAGTAGATCCTTTGATAATTACAATGCCTGGACCAGTCCCGTATTTGTCAGACAAAACCGTACTATGGAATTATGGAGGGGATGTCTACTACCACGGTATCAAGCAAGATTGGCCAGCGGCCGAAGATTCAAGTTCTAAGAAGATTGACTTTGATGTCAGTAATATTGCAGGGACTAGCAAGATTACCCGAAGAGGAAGGATATTCTCTCCAGAAATTTCTCCTCCAAAAGCAGTCGCTAGACCCGTAATCATTCTTGTTGTTGTTGCTCCTCCAAAAGCTATTTCCAGTCCTAGAATTATCTCTGCTAATACTCCAACTGACAAAGCTGATACGACCCATGATATCACTCCTACTGACATTCATGCTGCTGAGTCAACCGAGACTGGAGGTAAAAGTATTTCGATTGAGCCTGTCCGGACAAAGGAACAATCATTGGCTATCCCTGAGACCTCCCAGAAAGAGATGAAGGAAATTCTAAAGATCATAAAAAGAAGCGACTACAGTGTAGTTGAGAAACTGGGGAAAACTCCATCTAAAATTTCCATACTGGCTTTACTACTATGTTCTGAGGCGCATGCAAAGGCCTTGGTAAAATTCCTGAAAACTGCCCATGTACCCCAAGAAACATCTGTCGATCAGTTCCAAGACTGCGTAGCCAGCTTGACTACAGATAATGGTCTAGGTTTTTTGGATGTTGATTTAACGCCAAGAGGTATAAAGCATAATGAGGCATTGCATGTCTCAGTGGAATGCAGGGGCACATCCTTGGCTCTTGTTTTGGTGGACACCGGATCGTCTCTGAATTTGTTGCCTAAAAAGTCTCTTGATAGGCTTGACTGCAAAGGATTGACATTTAAACCAAGCAACATAATAGTAAGGTCATTTGACGGCTCAAAAAGGATGGTACATCGGGAAGTGGATATCCCCATAAAGGTTGGAACCCAAACATTTGATTCAACTTTATATGTAATGGATATTCGCCCTTCATATTACTGCTTGCTAGGCAGACCGTGGATTCACAATGCTAGCGCTGTCACTTCTAGGTTGCACTAAATTCTGAAGTATCCAATTCAAGGGAAGATTATCACCGTTCATGGAGAAGAAGAATATATGATCAACCATCTCAATTCCTTCAGATATGTGGAATTAGATGGTGAATTCATTGAAACTCCATTCCAACATTTTGAAGAAGTTCCGCGAGATGTGGCAGTAACCAAGGTTGTGTCTCAAGTTCCCAAGATCACAAGGCCTCCACTCAGGATGTCATCTTTGAAGGATGCCAAGGCAGTGATAGAAGAAGGTGGGTGCGCTATCTGGGGACAACTCCCAGATATCCCATACAAATCTGACATGTTTGGCATGGATTTCACTATAGGTGCCCAAAAGGCTGCACGTCGCGCTCGTGCCGGGGGACCACCCTTGAATATCAACAACCACGAAGTCAATGCGGTGGAAGATGATGAAGACAGCTACAACCTAGAGGATTGGATTTTCCCAACTATCAGTGGAGGGCTCAGTGTAGCGGTAGAAATATTTAAGACTAAGCCATTGGATTGACTAGACTTTATACAAATCAAAATAAAAATCGCCACCACGCTTTATTGTTTCCAAAGGATTGGGAAAAGAACGAATAACCCAAAAAGAGGGGGAAATATTCAAGGTAAGTGGGTTGGTTATGCAAAGAGAAGGTATTAGCACCTTAAACATCTACGGTACTCCGTAGGAGCCTCTTTGTAAAATATGTATATTTTGGCTATAACAATTGTTGTATATAAAAAGGGGATGGTGGAGGTGAGGAAAGAAGCGTATATATTTTGTAATTTTTGCACCCGTCGCAGTTGCGAACCTTTAGTGCCTACGTACCACCTTTCATGCAATAGGGGATCAGGGTACACGTAGTTCCTCTTTTAAAAATTTGAAACACAAATGCGTTGGTTAATTTTATGAGATAAACCAGCATCGTCATTGTCCGTGTGGAAAACATACCTACTACCCACAACCATGAGAAAGGAGAATTTTCATCATCTCAAAGTGGAGGATATGGCTTGGATTTTAGAATCAACAATGCCTCACTAAACACCCAAGTGAAAATATCTCTCTTCACTACATATTGTAGAAGTATGGTTGTTTGCATCACTACAAGGATTGACAAGAGTCTAATCTTTTGAAAAAATTTTAAAGATAAAAAGCCAAAATGGCAAGGTGGTTTGAAATGAGATTGATTGACTTTTAGTCTTCTCACAAAAAATGTCAAGGTATCATTAAGTTGATTGGGGGTTTATTTATGAAAATGTTTTGAAAATACATGGACATAAGTCCAAGTTTATTATAAAAGTGGTTCAAGTTCAAAAACAAGAAGAGTTTTTTTTCAAAAAAAGGGAGGAAGAAGATTTTTGAAATTAAAGATGATGGGAGGAGAAGAAGGGACTATCCTAAAGCATAAAATAAAAGCTAGGGATAAGAACCATCTAACCAACAAGAAGCCAATACTTAACATTATGAGCCAAGATAGAATTCCAATTCCTTGGATTGAAACCAAGCAAGGAAAAATACTAGACCTCTTGAGAGAACCAAACTTCAAGTGTATTAAGTCTTCACAAAAATTGGGCAGAGTAACGGCTGTATACGGGTGAATTCCATATTACAAACAAAGGGTGTAATCACAAAAACCTGCACACAAAAACAAATAAGAAACCCAATGTCTTGAGGTGAACCTCAAGAACTCCAGACAAAATAATCAGATAAGGTCACAAAGTCTTCAAGATAGGCCAAGGTTTCTAATTCCAAGTCCAAGAAAAATCACATGCTCCATAATGCCAAGGATAGTAACCAAATAGTCCAAGTACCATTAAATATTTTTTAGGGTTTATGTTGATTATTAAGTATCTTAAGAAAGGAAAAGAAAAGCTCAAGTGAGCAAAGTAAAAATGGCAAGAAAGTAAATGCTCAAATGAGCAAAGATGAAAATGGCATGAAATGTAATTTCTAAAAGTAAATGGTACATAAAGCATAAAAAAGAATGAAAGCATAAGGTAAAACAAGTCAATAATTAGTGGTTAGTTGGATGACCATCTTGAAGCTTGCATTTGTAACTCATTAGAGGATTGGTATAACCAAATCCTCCACACAACAAGTTGCATTTGCTTTTTGTCAAGTATATCATTCATTTAGAATCCTCATAAGTACCATTTAATGATCAACGATGTTTAAGTGATCTGCGTTGACCAAAGGTGTTGTAGATCCATTAGAGGATTGGTAGAACCAAAGCCTCCACACAATGAATCTCAAGGTTATTGGATCAAAGAGATCAAATTAACATACTTGGGCTTGCAATCATAAGTTTGGGCCACGAATGATCATTTATTCGAATCGGGACAAAATTTAGCGCTATGTTAAGCAATCGTAAGTGAACTTATATAGAAGTCGCACCTATTTTGAGGCCGTTCAATAGCAATATATGCACCATTTATTTTGAGACATGATATAGAGATCATGCTCCAACAACATCTAGTGCAATAAGAAGGGGATAAGATGAACATGGATGGGGAAAAAATATAAAAACCACATTTAAATTAAATTTTAATCAAACTATTATTAAAATTATTCATCCATTTTTGTGGAGTTAAACTCAACACCATGGATCCAATGATGTTAATAAAGTTCATGATCCAAAATCTAACCCAAGATCAGCCTGAAAATAGTCACAAAATAATATCACATTTTAATATACATAAAAGGGTTTTAAAATAATGTTTAAAAATAGAAAATAAAGAGAAAAATATCAACTATGTTCAAATTAATCAAGAAATAAAAACTAAGACCATAGAAAAATCAGAAAAAGGCTTAAATAATTTTACAAATTTTTTGGTAATTTTTTAAAGTCAGAAACTATTTTTAAAATTAAAATAAATGGGTAAAATAAACAAAAAATGGTAAGAAAATAGTAAAGTCAGAAACAAAAAAAAAAAGGATACCAATATTTGTCACAATATCATTGGATCATTCCATAATTTTTTCAGAATTTTAAAATGTATAAAAGTATTTTTAAACATTTAAAACAAATCAAATAAGTGTAAAATTTATAAAAAACACCAAAATACAAAATTAAATTGTGAAAAAATTAAAATTCAGAAAGAGAATAATCAAAAATATTTTTCATGATTTTTTCAGATTTTTTGGACTAAAAATGAATTTTCTATGATTTTTTGAAATTTAAAACAATTAAAATTTAAAAATCAGAAAAAGAAAATAAAAGTAAAATATGTGGACCATTGGATGAGAGTCAAAACGCATTAGTAATCAAATCTAAAGGATCTGGCGCATTGTGCATATCATGGTCATTAGTGAATATTATACAGAATCATTAATTAAATCAGGATTTGAAAAATACAGATGGCACGCCTTCATTGGTTGGAAGATGACACATTGGTCATCTTCAACCTCCAGCCATCACAAATTGCAGGTCTCTCAAAATGTAAAATCAGAAGCTCGGACCTATGCCATTCGATTTGTCTCTTCAAGACGAAGACAACCACACCCTCGCGCCAAATTTATATAAACTGTAGCTCAAGCAATTTGGAAGGAAAGTTTTGAAAAGGGATTTGAAATTTCATGGTCAAAACGTGTTTCCAGTAAAAGGTAAGTGTGATACGATGGGAGAACTGACTTGGGATTTTGCGTTTGTGTTCTCAAATGTTTCGGTTTAGCAAGAGTCGCCACCAACTTTTTATTTTATCCCTAAGGAAAGGTCAAAAAGCACAGGAAAGACCTTTGAGATGTTTTCTTGGGTTCGGGGAGTAGATTATGAAAAGGGAAGGTGCAAGCACCCTTTTCATCCATGGTTATCCATGGGCTCTTAGTTACTTATTTAGATCACTTTCTTTTCTTTTCCAATTGTTTGAAATGGTGCTTTGTGTGTGGTTTTGAAAGATGTTTTGAAAAGAGGCCATCGTTGTGGCAACCTTTGTAATGATTCTTGTTTGAATGTATACAAAGATGTTTTTGTCTTTTGAAAAGATTTCAATGTTTGAAAGTTTGTTTTGGGAAATGTTTTGAAATTGTGTTGTGAAGTGTGTTTGAAAATAGCAAGGATGTTTTGCAAGCTTTTGATCAAGTAACTAGGAGTTGTCTACCTTATTTTACTCAAAGATCTTTCCTATGTTTTTAACCCTTTTAACAGTGTTATTTCACCATTGTATTTGGTGAACAACCTTGTGTTAGGATATTAAACGGGACAGGCGCGGGTCATCGTATAGACCATGATAGTAATCGTGTTAAGTATCTTTGGCAATTTTCTTGAGGGACTTGATCATTTTTATTTAGGCAACCAAGATAGCGTCATCGAGGGACTATGATCTTTTGTTTTGTTTTTGTTTTTCCAAAGTACCCAACATGCATACCATGGCCCATTTTTGAAGGCAACAAGTGGATTGTAACCCTAGGGGTGCAAGTGTGTATTGTGTTTGATTTTCATGCATTTTTGTCTTTGATTAGGTCAAACTATTTGTTAATTTTTATTTTTGCATACAAACCCTAATTCTCTAATCATGGCATAATTGAAAGCATAAAATGCGAGAATTTAAAGTTCTAAGCTATTACAACATGATTATGGGGATGGGGGTACAATTTTGAATGGGGGTATTTGACAAGAAATATAAACCCTAGTTTACTATTACATCCAAATTGAATCACAATGCATAAATATTTAAATGGACAATATTTAAATAAACAAAATAAATAAATATCAAATAAATATGAATTATGCAAAAAAAGGTTTTTGTTTGTTTATGTATGTAAAAGTATTTTTGATATAAAAAAGTATAAAGAAATAAATAAATCAAAAAAGATTAATTTTATTTATTTTAAGGGTAAACCCTAATTTCTTTAAGAAAATAAATACTATATATTATTTATATACAATAAAATATGTTAATATGTGTAAAAAAAATAAAATATACTTAGAAAAAGTATTTTTAGTATAAATAATAATAAAAAAATAAAAATGTAATATTTTTGTATTTTTATTCTAAGTATTTAATAAAATGAAAGTATATATATATATATATATATATATATATATATATATATATATATATATATATATATATATATATATATATATATATATATATATATATATATATATATATATATATATATTAAATATGTATAATATAAAATAAAATATGTACAAAAATAAATTATATTTTTAATAATATTTTCAGTGTGAAAAAAAATAAGAAATAAAAAATAAAAGTATAATTTATATATTATTTTTAAGTTTAAACAAATAATATAAAAGTATTAAAAATGTTTTCTATATTAGAAAAATTAAAATAAAATGCCAAATAAATGTAAAAAAATATGAAAATGTTTTTTAGGCATTTTTTATATTTGGAAATAAATAAACAAAATCAGAAAAGAAATCAAAAATGCAAAAATGTGAAAATATAAGAAATTGGGCCAGGGGGTGCAAAAATGAAAATGGGAGGTGTTAGAAGCAAGCCAGGCCAGGCCCAGCCCAAGCCAACTTCATCTTCTTCCTCGAGACTGAAAAACGCGCGCTTGCCCTGTTCAAATGCTATATCTTGTATACGTGATCTTTTGCCAAAACTCACAACATCAAACTTGTAGAGAATTTCAATACGATTCTAACCATATAAAGCATTAATCCTAACTCTCAAAGACCAAAGAGAATTTCTCTGGCCCCAAATGAGCTATGGCACTCAAGTTGCAGCACCTACCCTGTTTTGCCAAAGAAGTGTGATTTCTGGCTATGGCAGGTTTTGAGGCTCAAGTACCCGTGTTTCTTGCTCAAAGGGTTGTCTGAAATATGTTTGAAATGTTTGTGTAAGCTAACAATGGCTGGTTTTCAAGTTGTGAGGATTTGGACAAGTTTCTTCTTTTTGAAGCAAGAATGGGAAGTTGTATTTACAGGCTTGTACAAGCCATCAAATATGCTGCATACAATCCTCTTGGCCCCTGCAATTTGTGGATTTGATTTGGCTTCTGAGATCTTGGCCCTATGCTCAAAGATCATGGTTTGACATAAAGTACACTTTTGCAAAAATGGGAATTTGCCTTTTACCATTTAGGGATTAGTTTGGTGTACAATGTCCAAATGACCAAGATAATGCATTAGCTCAATGGATTTGCATTAAATTATGGTATGTGAAATGGTTTAGAGGCCTGCAAACTAGTACTAGGCATGCTGGTTTGAAAATGCCACTTGAGTGAACATGAATTTGCCATGGATACAAAGTGAGTTTTTGCCAACTTCAAGCATTCGATTCTCCCTAACCAAAAATGTGTTTGAGGTGTTCTTGGACAATTTGGAAATCTTGCAACATCCACTATAATCCATCTTTGAAATGCAACTTAAGATTCCAAGTGTAACTATGTGAAAAGTGGCCAAGAAGATAGGTCAAAATCCTGCCTAAACTAGGGCAAAATTTCTCTAAGTTAAAAGTTTTAGGGACCCTTGTTCCAAAAGTCATAACTTGAGATCCAAGATTCTTTTGAGAAAACTTTGTGAATCAAAGTTGTAGACTTTGTGGAGGAATACAACTTTCATGTTGTAAGTTTTGTTTTAATCCATTTGTATCATGGTGAAAATGTGGGACAAAGTTAGGAAAAATTAAGAAAATTTCATAACTTAGAAAAATTCTAAGATATGAAATTTTTTCAATTTCAAACCCTAATTTGAAATTTTGGGTTTCTTGATGAACAAGTTTCATAATTTGACACATCTTGATGAAAAATGACCCTTGGCACTTGATTTTGACCAAAAAGTCAAAGTTTGACCTTTTAGTGTACAGTCAAATTTTGATTAGTTGACTGAAAAATTCATCTGTCAATCCCATGCATTTGAGGTCTTTTGAACTTGTTGAATAGGTCAAGATGATGCCATTGAGTCCTTTAGTACATGGTTGAGCCTAATTTGCCATTGGCTAGGTCAAACAGTCAAAATTTGCCTTTGTACAGTCAAAACCCTAAAAATGACCATTTTGCCCTTTTGGTGATCTGATCAAATTTCTTGTGAAATTGTGGTCCAAACTTGATACAGTGATTCATATGAGTTCATAATGTTGATGTGGGTCAAAATTTATGAGGTTTGACTGTAAATTGGCCACAATTGACTTTTTCCCCAATACAGCTGATTTCTAGGTCAACTGTCCAATTGACTGGGCAAAAACTTAATTCAAGGCTTGAAACATGGTATGGACAAACTTATGAGTCCAACATGAAGTATGAAAGTCAATTTTTAGCATTGAAGGTCCAAAAATCCCTGTGCAAACTCAAACCCTAGTTTAGGTCATCAATGCAAGGAGATGTCTTGAGCAGAGCAAACCCTATCTTGATCCTGAGTTCCAAGAGCCTTGTGATGAGAAATGTTGATAAAATGAGAGGGCAAATTTTGGGGTACAACAGTAAGTGTTACGACTAGAACCAAGGCAATGAGAGCAACACAATGATATCAGAGTTTTGAAGAATTGATGAAGGAATCTACCTATTGAAGTTTAGTTGCAGAGCTCTGAAACTGGACTTCTATGGAGCATTATAGGGCACAATTCCTTAATGTAATTATGTGGTGAGCTTCATGGAAGATCAAGGAAGGTGAATTGATGGAAAAATTGGATTGAAAAAGGCCCGAGAATGGATTTTGAATTTACAGAAAATTGAGTTATGGAGCAAGTTTGGCAGGGTGATTCTAGCTATCCAAGCTTGGGAAAATGAATGGGATAGTTCATGTATTTATAGGATAAGCGAATGGGATCAAAAGGAAGAGTGAATGATGCGTTTTGGAGGGAATTCGTGCAAACGTGATGCACGAGTGAAGTGTGTTCCAAACTTCACCAAAACTCATCCAATTCTTGCGTTTTGATGCACTAATCCACTTGGGAAAGTTGGCTAATCATGTTTAGACCCAAAACGCGTGTTAATTTAAGGTTTAGAGGTTGTAACATGAAATTAAAATTCTGACTTGCAAGGAAACTTCAATTCCAAGTTACCATTTTTGAAACTATGGCATTCTCAGCTCAAGGGGTCTTAAGGTATGATTCTTGATGCTTTAGAAAGATGAGGTTTCAAGCTTTGCAATGGAAAAAGAATGGAGTTAAATGGATGCTTGAGCTGAAAGTTATATTGAGTCAAAGTTGAAGAAAAAGGGTTGACTTTCCATACTTAGAAATATTTCAAATTCTTCATCAAAAATGTCCTATAATGTCTTGCATCCAAACATGGCCTTCCACTTAGAATTTTCTCTTGATCAAAAAATATGGAATGAAGGAGATCTCTTGAATGACATTTTGAAACTTGAATCATTAAAAATCTCCAAAATTTGAGCAAGTTATGACTTGTTGAAGTTGGCAAAATTTCATGAAATGACCTATAATCTTTTGCATCTTTAAGGCAATTTCCATTCATTTTCCCACTTTGCACATAAAAGAAGGCATAAAGTTCACATCCTCAAGATCATTTTGTAAAATTAATGGTCTCAAGGGGATAAAGATCGACCAAGTTATGATCATTTGAAGTCTCACATGGAAAATTGGGGATTCATCTGGAGGACTTGTAATCTTTCTTCTTCACCAAGTTTCTTCCACATGAAAACTCTTTAGAGATTTTGAAGTGATTTGTTGATAACCCTTTGAAGAGAAGTATTTATTTGGAATCATTCAAAAATACCAAAAGGTGAGCAAGATATGCTCCTTTGAAGTTCAAAACCCTAGCTCCTAGATCAAGAAAATGCTTTGAAGAACTTTTACAAGCTTGAACAAACTTCTTGTACCAATATTCTTGCTTTGTAATAGAAGTTGTTGAGGATGATAATGAGGATTCATAGCTACTAAAACCACTTCCATATCTTGAAATTTGAGAGAAATATGCTCTTGTGACCAATGGGAACAAAACCTTGTCCAAACATGATAACTTCTCCAATCAACCCCTGGTACTTTTGAGTCAAATCTAATAACCTTGAAATTTGATGAACCAAAGCAAACTTTCCATGCCAATCCTTCCAAAACCAATCCAATTGTGAGGTTTGAACTTCTCAATCTTTATTGACTATGGCATGGAAATAAACTCACGAACCCATGGAGTAACTTGTTAAATCTCATTGCCCTTACCTACATGGATAACAAGCAAGACAAGACAACATTTCATTTTATTAGTTAAATGAAGAAATCAAAACAATATTCATGATCACAAAAGGAAGATAAGTCAAGGTGCTTGGTAATCCCTCCAAAGGAGAAAAACTCAAAGTAGGGAGGGGAACCAAGAATCCTAGTGTAATCTTGTTGTGAATAAACCAACATGGTATGATGAAGGGATCTTAGGGGGAAAAATTGTGGTACAACACTCAGCAACTGGGAGGCTAGAGATTTTGTCCCAATCACTTTTATCCCACAATAATTTGTCTTTACATTTTCTTGGATCTGTAATATTAAAACAATTCATACTCTTAAAACCTCGTGTCTTACCCGAGGCATAATGGTCCATTTGTAAGGGTTATTATCTCATTTCCATATGACATCAATGAATCATGGACTTTTTTGCATACAAACTTTGTGCTCATTGTGTTTTCTTTTTTACATTTTCATTTCTTTCAAAGATAACTATACTCTTACACACACTCACACTCACAATCCAGGTCTACATCCATTCTGGATCCCATGGGTAACGGTTCTACTATGGCCTTCTGTGACTCTGAAAATCTAATCTACCAAGCCGAAGACAAAGGTGAGGAAGATTGTGAAGTACCAGGGGAACTTGACAGGTTACTACTACAAGAAGAGAGAACCATTCATCCCCACGAGGAACCGGTGGACACCATCAATCTAGGTATCGAAGAAGACAAAAGAGAGGTCAAAGTAGGTGCCACTCTGGAACCCAGTGTCAAGGAGCGTCTAATTCAGTTTCTACACGAATATGTTGAGGTCTTTGCCTGGTCGTATAAAGACATGCCAGGACTTGATGCAGATATTGTGGTACATCGTCTACCTACAAGAGAAGTCTGTCCACCAGTAAAACAAAAGGTCAGTCGAATGCGACCAGATATGTCAGAGAAGATTAAAGTTGAAGTCATGAAACAATTCAACGCTAGATTCTTGGCTGTCACCTCTTACCCACAATGGGTTGCCAATGTTGTTCCCGTGCCCAAAAAGGATGGAAAGGTACGAATGTGCGTGGAATACAAAGATTTAAACAGGGCAAGCCCTAAGGATGATTTCCCACTCCCCCACATTGATATTCTAGTTGACAATATGGTGCAACACAAAGTGTTTTCCTTCATGGACGGTTTCTCAGGCTACAACCAAAACAAGATGGCGCCCGAGGACATGGAAAAGAAAACCTTTGTCACACAATGGGGGACATTCTGCTACAAGGTTATGCCATTCGGACTGAAGAATATTGGGGCAACCTATCAGCGTGCCATGGTCGCTCTACTCCATGACATGATACATCACGAAATATAGGTCTATGTGGATAACATGATAGCCATATCTCAAACAGAAGAAGAGCATCTTGATCATCTACAGAAACTGTTTGAGACTAAAAAAGTACAAGCTGAGGTTGAACCCGAATAAATGCACGTTTGGAGTAAGGTCTGGTAAGCTCCTAGGCTTTGTCGTCAGCAATAAGGGTATTGAAGTTGATCTTTCCAAGGTGAAAGCTATACAAGAGATGCCTGCTCCTCGTACTGAGAAGGAAGTCATAGGATTCTTGGGGCACTTGAACTACATTGCAAGATTCATTTCTCACCTGACAGCTACTTGTGAACCAATCTTCAAACTACTGAAGAAAGATCAGGTAGTCAAATGGAATGATGAGTGCCAAATTGCTTTTGACAAAATCAAAGAATACCTGCAAGAGCCTCCTGTTTTGATGCCACCAGTCGAGGGAAGACCATTGATCCTGTATCTGACTGTTTTGGAAAATTCAATGGGGTGAGTGTTGGGGCAGCATGACGAGTCTGGCCGAAAAGAGCATGCCATTTATTACCTGAGAAAAAAGTTTACCGACTGTGAAACAAGATATTCACAGCTTGAGAAAACTTGTTGCGCTCTGGCATGGGCTGCTCGCCGGCTAATACAGTATATGTGAACTCATACTACCTTGTTGATATCTAAAATGGATCCAATAAAATACATCTTCGAGAAACCTGCTCTCTTTTGGAGAATAGCGAGATGGCAGATGATCCTGACAGAATATGACATACAGTATACTACCTAGAAAGAAATAAAGGGCAGTGTACTAGCTGATCAAATTGCTCACCAAGTTGTGGAAGACTACCAGTCCATGAAGTTCGAATTCCCAGATGAATACATCATGATGGTAAATGACTGTGAAGAATTCAGACCATACGACGGACCTGAACAAGGATCCCGATGGACCCTGATTTTTGATGGGGCATCTAACGCACTCGGCAATGGTATTGGTGTTGTACTCATATCTCCTGAAGGCTGTCATACTCCCTTTACGACAAGACTCTGCTTTAATTGTACAAATAACATGGTGGAATACAAAGCGTGCATATTTGGTCTCAAAGTGGCCATAGACTTGGGGATTAAATCTATGAATGTATTAGGAGATCCAACTTTGGTTATCAGCCAGATCAAAAGGGAGTGGGACACCAAACACCCTAACCTTATCCCTTACAAAGAACATGTTTTGACATTGCTCCCACGTTTTGAGAAGATTACCTTCGAGCACTTCCCGCGAGAAGAAAATCAGCTAGCAGGCGCACTAGCCACACTGTCATCTATGTTTAAACTTAAATGGGATAAAGAGGCTCCCCAGATTACCATTGAACAAAGGGATGAACCAGCACACTATCACGAGATTAATAATGAAGAAGTAGTGGACCAGCCTTGGTTTCACGAAGTCAAGAGGTATCTCGAGGCTCAAGAATATCCAGAAGGATCTTCAGTCAATGATAAGAAGTTCCTAAGAAGATTCTCCGCTAAATTCTTCCTTAGTAATGGCATCCTTTACAAACGCAACCATGACTCTGTGTTACTTTGGTGCGTAGAGAAGGTTGAAGCTGAAAGGATCATGGCTAAGTTACATGAAGGCACTTTTGGAACCCATTCCAGTGGGCATACAATGGCAAAGAAAATCCTATGGGCAGGCTATTACTGGTCTACCATTGAAGCAGATTGCTATCAACACTCTCGAAACTGCCATAAGTGTCAGATCAATGCTGATAAGGTGCACGTACCTCCAGTTCATTTGAATGTCTTGACGGATCCTTGGCCCTTTGCTATGTGGGGGATTGATATGATTGGGGAAATCAAGCCGACAGCCTCCAATGGACACCGCTTCATCTTAGTGGCCATTGACTATTTTACAAAGTGGGTGAAGGCATCTTCTTTTGCTTCTGTTACCAAGAATGTTGTCGCCCGATTCATCAAGCAGAATTTCACCTGTCATTACGGTATCCCAGAGAGGATCCTTACAGACAATGGTACGAATCTGAATAATACTATGATCACCGCCCTATGTGAGAAATTCAAGATCCAGCATCACAATTCTTCCCCTTACCGGCCAAAGATGAATGGTGTTGTCAAAGCCGCAAATAAGAACATTAAAAAGATCATATAGAAAATGACAGTCACATATAAAGACTGGCATGAGATGTTACCATTCACTCTCCATAGGTATTGTACCACAGCTCGCACATCGACCAGGGCAACACCCTATTCTCTGGTATACGGAATGGAGGCTGTCTTGCCTATTGAGGTCTAGATCCCCTCTCTAAGAATTATGAAGGACGCAGGGTTGAATAAAGAAGATTGCATCCAGACTCGACTTGATCAACTAAACTTGATTGAAGAGAAAAGGCTTACTGCTGTCTTTCATGGTCAAATGTATCAAAAACGGATGATCAAGGCTTTTAATAAAAAGGTCAGACGGCAAGTGTATCAACTCGGGGATTTGGTGATCAAACGTATCATACTGCCGCAAGGTGATCCCAGGGGAAAATGGACTCCTACATACAAAGGACCATTTGTGATAAAAAACATATGCTCTGGTGGAGCAATGATTCTGACCACCATGGGCGGTGACGACCTACCGAACCCTGCGAACACAGACATAATCAAAAGATACTACGCATAAGAGACCCGCTAGGTTGACACACCTAGGCAAAACAAGGGCATCCCAGCGAACCAAAAAGGTTCGGCTAAAAATTAGGGATAAAACAAAAAAAAAATTTGTACACCCGGCAAGCTGAAAATCCGAAAGGGCGGCATGGGCAAAAAAGGGTATCCCGGTTGACTGAAAACCCAAAATTGCGGTCCAAGAAAAATTTAGGGATTTAAAGCGTATGAGTATGTCCCGTTGGATCACTTTACGGACAACCTTTGGCTTCAACTGACAAACTCAGAGGTTCTGATCAATTCAATCATCTTCGGACGAGGAAACAAATAGACAAGATGCTCGGAGATACGAAGTCTATATCAGAATGGGACCCCCATGGGATTATTTCACATAGTTATCTTTTCTTTGTATCAAAAATTTCATTTTTTATGACAGTATTCTTTTACTATAATATTTGTCTCATTGAACAAAAATACTTACTCAAATTCAATACAAAGATATCCCTTTGAAAGTACAAAACTATCTGGTTTTTTTTACTCTTGTGTTTTATTTACAAAAATGTCCAATGATTCATTTTTGAACATATACATTTGAACATAATTACTGTTTACAAATAAACAAAATAAAAAGACAATCACTGATGGCTTTAAGAGGTAGGGAAATCTCTCTATGCTATTTCCATAATTCCCTGCAGTGTGCAGTTTAATCCCCAGCAGAACAGAGCTTTCGATTATCAATCCCCATTAGAAGTCGTCAAATTTCTCTGAATTCCACAATAGGATTTTACAAGCAGTACACGACTTTCCCCTTACAACAGAGTTTATTTCTCCAAGCAGAAATTCATCAACACTTAGACTTCACAACATGAAGACTTATACTCCATATCCTCAGCAGCAGTCAGGGATTTATTTTCCCCAATCTAACAACAGTGTGAAAGATTAGCTTGCATGCGCATACATCGCATCCATATACTATAAACATTGATAACACGTATGCATTATACCATGCATTTCATACAACATAATATTACATATTAGCTAACATTTTACCCTTTTTAGGATAAGATTAATCGACATATACCATTAACAATATTCAAAATTTTCAGATACAATTCAGATACGCTCCAGACACGGACGCCATTCTAATACTCATTCAGATTCAGCTTTCAGATATGCTCCAGACACGGACGCCATTCTGATACTAATTCAGATTCTCTTTCAGATTCAACAATAACTTTTGGATGGCATCTACAATCCCATCTCCAACAACTTTCTATCACTTATCCAAATGGCATCTTTAAGCCCATTCCCTCTACCATCACATCACCGAGTACAAATTTCTAGGCACTCTAGTGTCCAATCATCTTCCACCTTCGAGTCACGAATGGTAAAACTAGCCAATCTAACTCTTCAGGTTTAAGAAGATTGAACAGGGGAAGCTGTTGTACCCCAAAATTTTCCCTCTCACTTATCAAGATTTTTTCTTACAAGATCTCCTTGGGCTTAAGACTACACTAGGGTTTGATCAGCTCAAGACACCTCCTTATGCACTGATGACCCAAAACTAGGGTTTGAGTTTGCATAAATATTTTTGAACCTCCTATGCCCCATATGATTTTCATTGGTCATTATAGACCCCCAAGATTACTCATGTCAAGTTTCAAGCCTTGGATCACATTTTGGATCTATCAATTGAGCAGATGACCTAAAAATCAGTTGTATTGGGAAAAAAGTCAATTGTGGCCAATTTACAATCAAACTTCAAAATTTTTTATCCATATCAACATTTTTAAACTCATGTGTATCATTTATTCAAGTTTGGACCACAACTCCTCAATAAATTTGATCAAATCTCCAAAAGGGCAAAATGGTCAAAATTAAGGTTTTTGACTGAGAAGGGGAAATTTCTGATTTTTGACTTAGCAAATGATCAATTGGTTTTTTGAATGATATCAAGAGTCCAATTGCATAATTTTACCTAATGTCATGGTTCAAAACATTGCAAGTCCATTGGATTGACAGGTGAATTTTTCAGTCAACTGATCAAAAGTCAACTGTATACTGAAAAGTCAAACTTTGACTTTTTGGTCAAATTCAAGTGCCAAAGATCATAATTCATCAAAACTTGTCAAAATATGAAACTTATTCATCAAGAAATCAAAAAGTCAAGATTTCATTTTGAAAAGTCAAAATTTCTAAACTTAGAAATTTTTCTAAGTGTTGGAAATTTCATGTTTTTTTCATAACTTTGAGCAAAATTTTCACCATGATGCAAGATGATTCAAGAGAAAATTCAAACATGAAAGTTGTAGATCTCCATGAAATCTACAACTTTGCTTTACATAACTCCTTGCAAAAGTGCTTGGATTTCAAGTTATAATTTTATGAACATGTGGTCATGAAACTAAACACTTAGTGAAATTTTGCCCTAATTTAGTCAGGATTTTGACCCAACTTCATGGAACTTTTTCATATAGTTCTAATTGGAATATTCAAAATTAATTCAAATATGGGTTGTTGAGAACATTTCAAGCTTTACAAAATGTCCAAGAACTCCTTGAGATCATTCTTGAGTAGGGAGAATCGAAGAAATGAAGTTATGGGTTTGTCACTTGAATTACAAGTCATTTTTTATGAACACATGAACCAAATCCATGCTAGGCTGCATAATATTTGATTTGCAGGCCTCAAACATGTTTGTCACTCCATAATTAAATGATTACACTGCTGTTAGGGCTTTGATCCAAGTAATTGAGCTATTATCCAAGTTGCATTTCCATTAATGGCTCAAAGTTAACATTGCCATTCTTGTAAAGCAAGCTTTTTGCATAAAGTTCATTATTGAGCCTCTAACTTGTTCCCTCTGATAACATTACATCCACAAAGTCAGAAGCAAGCTTGTTTAAAGCATAACCATTCTATCTTAGCAAGTACACAAGGCTTTGAAACTTGAAATTCTCAAAAATCACATGTTATGCATAAACTTGTGATTTTGAATTCTGATCAACAAGAGGTCTCCAAAGTTGTTGCTTATAAATAGAATCACTATTTGTGAGCTAGAGGACGAGCTTAAGCACCCTGAAATACACCAAAACCCTCTCAAATCAGAAATTCCCTAAAAACTCCATTGTTGCACAGTTTTTGACCTTGAACATCAAACTCACATTTCCCTCGTGCGTTTCTTCGCCTTTTAGTTTCTAAAGCTTCCTTACATCAAGTGTAACCTATCCTTGTCCCTGTTTCGTTAATGTAACATCATTTACCATATCCTCCATAACCAAAAACAGAGCATTGCACATTGACTTCTCCAAGTCATTTCAGCCACTCTCAACTCAAGAAAATCATTGCATTAGCTTCATAGCACCTCAAGGAAGCTAACCTGATCATCACCATCACTTGAACCAAGCTTAAACTCAAAACACGATTTCCAGTTTTGAGGTAAGTTTTCTCAACTTGAAACTCCTCATACAGGCATCATCACTAGTTTATTTGGGAATAAAATATGTACATATCATTGCCTTGAAGCTAACCATGCCCATAGTTTCCATTAATTTTGCTTGAGCTTAGAGAATTTCGAAACTGAAATTTCTGAAATTTTTAGGGTTCAGATTAGGGCCATTAAACTTCATTCTTATCTTTGATCTATAGTTTTAATACTTTACATTTCTGAAACGAGGGGAAAGTCGCTACAGGTTTCATGTTTATAGTTTTCATTTTTTATGAGAAATGAGCAAGTTAAAGTTGGTCTGGCTGGAGGTTGAAGATGAAGTCATCAGGGCGCGTTTTGCCTTGTATATTTATTGTTTTGCTTATGTTAACGGATGTATAGCCACCCCAGTGGTAGAAGCGCGCGCCTGTAACCTTTGGGACCTGGGTACGAGCCCCAGTGGTACCCTTTTCATTTTTCACATTTTTTACTTTCTAATTGTTTGTGTTTTTGGCAGGCACTGGGCCCTTTGGGCCTAGCTTGTTTTTGTTTTTGCTAGTTGACCTCCCTATTGACTAATGGCACCCCTGGCCCAAGTTCATTTATTTTTTGTTATTTATTTCATTTTTATTTTCTTAAATATATATATTTCTAAATACTAAAAAATCATAAAATATAAAAAAAATGATAGATTTATATTTTGACTTATTTTATTTTATTTTTCTCACAAAATATTTTTATTAGCTATACTTTATTTATTTTTTATTTTACTTATTATGTTGTAAATATAATTAAAACTAGGTTATTAAGTTATTTTCCTTTCATGCTAATTAAAATACATTATTTTAATATTTAAAAAAAGGCCAAAAATATTTTATAATGCTATAAGTATTTTCAAGACAAAAATACCAAAAAAATACATTTTTCTTAAACTTGTTTTCTTTTAATCAACTAAATAGAATTAGGGTTTTATTCAAAATATTTTCTTAAACAAATTCTTTTTATTAATTATTTTTCTTTAAATTAATTATATTAAGACAAAATCCCTTTTTCATGAGAATCAAACAAAGATACATTTTCTTTACATTTGGCATTTTTTATACATTTATTCATTTTTGCACTTTGTATTTATTTATTTCCTTGTGCATTGATATCAATTCAATATGACTGTAATAGACTAATTAGCCTTTAAATTCTTGCAATCCCCATTCAATTTGTACACCCCTTCCCCACAAATGTTGTAATAGCGTAGTAACTTTAAATTTCGCAATTTATCACATTTATATAACATGCTAGTAATTAAGGTTTGTATGGAAAGACTAAAACCAATATTTAGAAAATCCTAATTCAAGACAAAAAAAGAATGAAAACAATACACTTGCACACAAGCACCCCTAGGGTTATTCCACTTGGTTGCCTTATATAAAATGGCCATATTACACATGTAAGGTATCTTAGCAAAAACAAACAAATACAAGATCATAGTCCCTCGATGACGCTATCTAAAGTTGGCTTTTAAAATGATATTAGTCCCTAAAGAGAATGCTAAGATACTTTTCAACATTGCTAATCATGGTTATACAATGACCCACGTTTGTCCCGTTTACATCCAAAGATAGGGTTACTTACCAAATCAATGGTAAAATAACAATGTCAAAGGAAAGAGGAAATGAACATGAAATACTTTTGTGTAGGTAGAATGCCCCTAGTTACTTTCTCACTTTTAAAACAAAACATCCTTACTATTTTAAAAAAAAAACACCTACACTTTCAAACATCTTACAAAATTGAAGACATTTTCGAAAGATCAACATCTTTGTATACATTCTCACGAACGAGAATCATTACAAAGTTTTCCTAAACAATGGCCTCTTTACAAAATAATTTCAAAAACCACACAAAGCACAATTTCAAACAAAAGCAAGTGATCTAGCAAGTAACTAAGAGCCCATGGAAAACCATGGATGAAAAGGGTGCTAATACCTTCCCTTTTCATAATCTACCCCCCGAACTCAAGAAATAATCTCAAAGGCCTTTCCTGTGCTTTTTCACCTTTCCTTTTGGATAAAAGAAAAGTCGGTGGCGACTCTTGCTAACCGCAACATTTGCGATCAAATGCAAAACCTTCAAGTCAGTTCTCCCACCGTATTACAGACGACTTTTAACATTGTCTCACCTCTTAGAGCCCTTAGTAACTGTCTTTCCCGTTTTTTATGCATGCATTTGTAAACAGTAATCACATTCAAACGCATATGTTTATTTAAAATAATCACTGGACGTTCTTGTAGACAAAACAGAAAAATAAAAACAAATAGTTTTGCACTTTTTAAAGCAAAGACTTGTATTGATTGAGAATGTCAGCCTATAACAGGCGTCTTTGTACAAGGAGACAGACATCCTAATAAGAGAATGTCGTTGTAAAATGAGAAATATACAAAGTGGTACACAATGAAAAAAACATCTATGTGAAATAATCCCATTGGGTTTCAATTCAGCTATTGCCTTTATATCTTTGAGTGTCTCATCAGTTTTCCCTTTGGAAGAAGTTGGCTGGATTGATCCGTATTGTTTGAACTTGATAACAAAGTCTGGCTGTAAGGTGATCCAATAGGACATAGTCATACGCTTTTGATCCCTAATATTTGCCTGGACTACCCTTTCGGGTTTTCAATCCACCGGGATACCCTTTTTTGCCCAAGCCGCCTTTTCAGGTTTTCGACTTGCCGGGTGTACAGATTTTTCATATATATATATATATATATATATATATATATATATATATATATATATATATATATATATATATATATATCCCTTTTGGTTCACCGAGATGCCCTTATTTTTTCCTAGGACAGTCAACCTAACGGGTCTCTTTTCATGCGTAGTATCCTTTAATTATGTCCGTGCTTACAGCATGCGAAAGGTCGTCACCGTCTATAATACGGTGGGAGAACTGACTTGGAATGTTTTGCGTTTGATTGCAATTGTTACAGATAGCAAAAGTCGCCACCGACTTTTCTTTTATCCAATGAAGGAAAGGGTGAAAAGAACTGGAAAGACCTTTGAGATTATTTTCTTGATTTCGGGGGGTAGATTATGAAAAGGGAAGGTGTTAGCACCCTTTTCATCCATAGTTATCTATGGGCTCTTAGTTGCCTGCTAGATCACTTGCTTTTGTTTGAAAGTGTGCTTTGTGGTGGGTTTTGAAAGTATTTTTTTGAAAAGCGCATTTGTTTAGGCAAACTTTGTAATGATTCTCGTAACTATAAGAATGTATACACCTTTTGAAAATATTTCATGGAAAGTGTTGGTGCATTAAAAGAGATATTTGTATTTGAAAATGAGCAAACAACTATGAACGTTTCTACCTACTCCAAAGTCATTGTTCTTTTCCTCCTCCTTTAGATGTTGCTATCTTACAATTGGTTGGTAAGAAGTTTTATCTTTGGATGTAAAGGGACGGGCGTGGGTTATCGTATAGCCATGATAGCAATGTTGTGAGATATTTTAGCATTTTTATTGAGGTACTAAGATCATTTGAAAGGCAACATTCGAAGCATCATCGAGGGACTATAATCTTGTATTTTTGATTGTTTTTGCTAAGACGTCTCACATGCATAACATGACTATTTTCATAAGGAAACAAGTGGAATTACCCTAGGGGTGCATGTGTGCAAGTGTTTGTATTTCATGCTTGGTTTATCTTGGATTAGTGTTCTCTAAGATTGATTTTTATCTTCCCATACAAATCCTACTTTACTAGCATTTATATTAAAGCGATAAATTGTAGAAAGTAAATATTCTATGTTATTACAACCATTAGGGGGGTGGGGTGTACAAATTCACAAATGGTGATTGCAAGAAATTAAAGTCCTAATTATCTATTACAACCATATTGAAATAATGTATAAGAAGGAAAAATATAAAATAAATTTATTTTGTTTTTGTTAAGAGATGAAATAAATTTGCTTAAGAAAATATTTTTAGTCTTTTTTTTTTGTTTTTAAAAGAAATAAAATAAAGTATGTGAATATAAAGTATTTTTTGGTGTTTTTGATTGATGAAAATAAAAGTGATGATAAAAATAAAATAAGAGAAAGAAAGGATCAGAGTTAGTGTATTGCTGAAAGGATAGAAATAAGGAGCAAAAGTTCTGACTCTAGCGCGCTGCAAATCAGAAAGAAAATGTTAGAAGAAAAGGGGAAGGCCTGAAGTTCTGGATCCAGGAGCACTAAAGTTCTGGGGTTGCTGGGAACAAAGGAAATCCTTGAAGTTCTAATGTAACCGGAAACCTAGAAGTCCTTGTGTTACTGGAAAGTTGGAAGTTCTGGTTGCTGAGAGAGTCTAGAAGTTCTAACACAGCTGGAAACCTAGAATTTATAGTGTTATTGGAAGGCTAGAAGTTTTGGTGATGGGTCAGGGAGGTGTCAATGCTTTTGGATGGGAATATCTAGAAGTTCTGGTCCAGGATCACTATTTTGACAAACAAATGGAGGGGTTTATCTAGAAGTTCTGGTCCACGGATAATGTTTGACAAATAATGGGGGAAAATGTTAAGAAATAAACATAAAAAGGTGTTTATGGGGATAGAACTCAGTACCCTTACCATTAATGCTTTAGGTGAGCGCTCTCTACCACTGGGGTGGCTATACATCTGGTATTAGAAGCAAAAACATAAACATATATTACAAAGTAAGTTCTGGTGATGAATTTCACCTTCTTCTTCGCCCCAAACAGAGCATCTACAACTTAGTTATTTCTCAACAAAAAAATGGAAAATGCAAACATAGCAGTTATGGAAAATTTCATCATGGTTTCAGAAACACAAAGCATCAAAACTGTAAATTAGAAGCAAGCATGAATTTTTCTAATCCTATTTCTGAACCCTAATTTCCTCAAGAAGTTCTTATATGAAATTCTCTCTACTTAGGCCATATACATGAAATCTATAAATATGTACAGAATATGAGTCATGATATCTACATTGTATCTTTGAAAATGCAAGCTTAACAATGCCTAAGTAATGAGATAAAAGTCAGAAGAAGCTTACCTTGCAGCTGGAAATTGTTCTGTCAATTAGAGCCTGGTTCAGATTGTTGTGATGTTCTGGTCAGCTTCCTCAAGTTCTCAGCAAACTAAAGCAACCCTTAACTTGAGCTATGAATGGTTGGAATATTCTGGAGCAGCCAAGAAGAAGAGTTTTGATTTTTTGAAATGGAGATTGGTGACGATTGTGTTACAGTCTGAAAACAGAAGTTAGGTCGGCTTCTAAGTGTGTATCAGAAACTGTATGGGTGATTTGGCCAAGAGATGCACAAGAAAAATTAGAGTTTGGATGCAGAAACCAGAAATTAGAAGATTTTTGTGTTTGGGCTACAGTTTCAGGTTCTTGTAATTTTTACAAGGTTTCAAGGCTTTTTTCCAATCTTTTTCGACCTCTTTAACAGTTGCAAATGAAGTTTAATTTATAGCCAAAGGATTTAGAAGCTTTGAGAAGTCAAGAGTACAACCATCATGTGTTATGGATAGTTGACTTCTTTATGAAGCAAGTTTAGAGAAGTATGGTTCAAGGCACAAGAGAGTGGTTAGCAGCTTTAGCCGCGCCTAATATGATTTTGTAGGCATGATTTATAAAGAAGTACACTCAGAAGCAAAATTAAATCATGGGCCCAACAAAAACTTTGTACAAAAACTTACTTTTCAAGGACAACAATGGTACTTCTATGCCACACATGGGAAAATCTTTTGGATAAAGACTCAAAAGTGGGTGTGAGCATTAAATGATGATGAGATTTAACAAGCAAGAAAATCTACAACCTGAGATTATGCAGCCTAGCTTGAAAATGGATCAGAAGTTCAACACAAACGTAACTTGGATTAAGAATAAACATCCATCTTCTGATCTTTAGTTCTCTCTGTTCCAACATGATCTGAAGGAGTCTTCGGACTTTTCAGAAAGCTTGTAACATGCTTTGTTCTCCCTCTTTGAACCACTTTTGCAAACTCTGATTTTACCTATGTGAAAACTGGCCCAGAAGTTCTACTCAAATTCTGACTTGGAAATGTTCAAAATTTACTAAGTATCTTAGTTTTGTGGACGTGTCTTCAAGGGTTTATAACTTGAAATCCCAACATTTCTAGGAGAAGCTCTGTTCTGCAATGTTTTAGATCTCATTGAGATCTACAACTCTTGTGTCAGAAGTTCTTCCTAAACCAGCTTGCATCATGATGAAAATCTAGCCAGAAGTTCTGAACTTATCATCTTTTCTTAACACTTAGAAAATTTTCTAAGTGTTTAGAATTTGACTTTTCCAAAGTAATTTTGACTTTTGATTTCCTTGATGATGCAAACTTCATATTCTAACATGTCTTGATGAAATATGATTCTTGAAACTTGATTTTGATCCAAGAGTCAAAGTTTGACATTTCAGTGTGCCTTTTGACCATTTTGCCCTTGTGTCAATTCCAAACCCAAATTGATGTATTAGCCCTGCAAAAGTTGATGCCATAGAAGATCTTGTGAGAAAATTCTTGAGAAGTGTGAGGGCAAAGTTTTGGGTACAACAACTGCCACTGTTCAATCTTCTTAAACCTGAAAAGCAAGTATGGCACATTTCCTCTTCGTAGCTTGAAGGTAGAAGATGATTGAACACTAGAGTGCCCATAAATTTACACTCGATGATGTGTTAATTGACCGTGTAGGGAATGGGCTTAAAGATGCCATTTGGGGAAATGATGGAATGTATCAGGATAAATCTTTTGGTTGATTTATACTGAAATAGTGGACGTCCTTTGCCTGCTGATTTTTCTTGCAAGGAAAAGGATTAGTTGTATGCAGGGCATGATGATGTTCTCAAGATAAATGAGATTATGTTGTATGCATTTGTCATGCATGTGTTATGATTTATGAATGTGATGCATTTATTTCAGCATGTCTTTGTCTAGGAAAATAAATCTTTGACAATATTCTGGGGGAACCTTAAGAGTTTGGAACTTGAACCATTGGTTGAGAGTAGATGTATTTTTAACTTTGTTCAGAATATTTCCGCTAGGAATTCCTGTTCTGTTGTTTGAGGAGAAACTCCGCTGGGGATTATTGACTTTGGCTCTTTGCATGAGGAAACTCTATGGGGAGTGTTGATTTCTGCTTGGAGGAATAAAGTTCAAGAACTTTGGTTGTCCATTGCTCTACTGGGGAATTATTCATGGCTGGAGAGCATCAGAAGTTAGCTGTTATCTGGTCGAAATCCAGGCTTGGAAGCAATTTGTCGAGAATAATGAAGTTGGTTGTTATCTGGTCGTATTCCAGGCTTCTTAACTACTTACTGGGGAAGATTGAATTAACTGTTATCTTATCGGATTCTAGGCTTCGTAGAAAATTTCTTGGGAGACTGAAGTTAAAATGTTATTTGGTCAGATTCCAGGCTTCACAGCAACTTGCCAACTTTAAACTACTATCTGGTCGGGTTCCAGGCTTCAAAGCAGATTTATGAGGTAGATAAGGTTAATTATTATCTGGTCGAACTCCAGGCTTCGTAATAACTTACTTGAAAAGACGGAGTTGAACTAACATCTGGTCGGATCCAAGCTTCACAGTAACTTGTTGGGAGGAAATAAGTTGAACTGATATCTGTTCGGATCCAGACTTTACAGTAACTTTCTTAAATGAATGAAGTTGAACTGATATTTGGTCGGGTCTAGGCTTTAGAGTAACTTGCTTGGAAAAATGAAGTTGAACTGATATCTGGTCGGATCAAGGATTTACAGTTACTTGCTGGAATGAATGAAGTTGAACTGATATCTGGTAAGGTCTAGGCTTTACAGTAACTTGTTTGGAAAAATTATGTTGAACTGATATCAGGTCGGATCCAGGCTTTACAGTAACTTGCTTTGGGTAGAGGTAAACTTTTCTGGGGAAAATAAGTTAAACCCTTGTCTGGTCGAGTCAATGTCTTACAATATTTTGCGAAATTAAACTATTATCTGGTCGGGTCCATGCTTCATAGTATCTTAAACTACTATCTGGTCGGGTCCAGGCTTCATAGTATCTTGAATTATTATCTGGTCGAGTCCAGGTTTCATAGTATCTTGTAATATTAGCTGGTCGGGCCCAGGCTTCATAGTATCTTGATAAATTAAACTACTATCGGGTCGAGTCCAGGCTTCATAGTAACTGAAAGTTGTTTAGATAGGGAATGATTCTGTTGAGGAGTGTATTATTTCATTTGGGGAATGAACCCTGTCGAAGAGAAAAGTTTGATGACCTGCTGGTGAGGTGAATTCTTTAGGAAGAAATCCATAAGGCTTCTCCTTTTAAGATCAAACTCAGTTGAGGAGAGGGTTGTCAACAGATTGAGACTCTGACCAAGGTTTGGATAAATCCAACTTTGTGGGAAACTCTGTTGGGGTAAAGGTTTATTGTAGTGGGCTCTGATGGGGCCAATGCTAATGAGATAATTCTATGGCGATATCTCAACTGCATTAAACAGATGCCCATTGCTGCTTGGCAGGACACATTTACTAAATAGTTTAAACATGTTCATATGCATATGTTCATTCGATTTTAGTCATTGGACATCTTCGCGCTCAAAACAAAAATAAGTTTTCACTTCAAAGTATATTTGTATTGATGTTTTTCCCATGAATAGGCGTTTTTGTACAAAGAGACGGAGATCCTAGTAAGAGGAAATCATCGAAAGGATAAAAAAATTGAAAACAAAGATAACAGCCTGTAGCGATAAAAAATGTAGCAAGGTAAATCAGAGATCGAGCTATTAATTAGCTCGTCTCACAAAAGCAAGAGTCGCCACCGCGCTTTATTATTTCCAAGGGAAAAGGGAAAAGAGCGAAATAAAACCCTAAAATATGCAATGTAAAATAATACTTTAAAAGTAATGAAAATACAAGGCGTTTTTGAAAAGGGGTCTAGAGTTCGGGGGTTGGTTATACAATGAGAAGGTATTAGCACCCAATGCATCTATAGTATTCTATAGGAACCTTTTGAAATATCTGTTTATTAAAGATGTTTGTTTGATTAAAAATAAATTGTTTGGCCAAAAATGGGTATGGACGAGTTTTCGAAGATACGACGACTTAACGTCGAAGTTTTGACTTAAAAGATAGGAGTTTTGAAAGGTTGAATATTTTGGGAAAATTATCTTAAGTTTTAAACAAAATAATAGATGGAAGATGAGTGAGGGTATTCGCGCTATGTGTTTGATGACATGAAGTCGACAAAAATTTAAACGATTCCCTTGGATTGAGACGGACGAAAGATATGCGGAATAACGATCAATTAATTAAAATTATAATTAAACAATTAATTAATGAAATTTAAATCATACTAGCATGCATTTTAACGATTAAATAAATAATCAAAAGTACATGAAGATTAAAATTACGAAATCATAGATTTTAATAATTAAACATATAACAAAAATTAAATCATGAAACATGTATTTTTGAATAATTAAATAAACAACAACACAAAATAAAAATAAGAATTAAATAGTATATAGACAAAAAATAAATAAAGATGAATTTTAATTAAACATTTTTATGTGCTTTTTTATAATAATTAATAGTTATACAGCAAAGTAAATTAATGATTAATTAAGCATATTAAATAAAAGGGAAATGGCCAAAAGAATAAAAGACAGAAGAAAAAGACCCCATAAGGACTTGAACTCAAGACCTTTAGATTGTTGTTAACACTCTTTGCCAATTGAGCCATGTTGTTATTCATTAATTAGCATAAGTTAATAAAACATAAGGAAAAAATGAAATTGGAAATGGACTAAACTAGGCCCAATGGGCCACCGGGTCAAGAAGGGAATAGGAAAAGAAAATGAGAAACCCTAATACTAGTAAGGAGGGCGCCACACTACTGTTGTAAGCATGGGGATGGAGGAAAAAACAACATTATATATATATATATATATATATATATATATATATATATATATATATATATATATATATATATATATATATATATATATATATATATATATATGCTTTATTTATTATTATATTATTTTGGGAAGAGGGAAAGAGTAATTTATTATATGTTAACAAAAGACAGTAAAGTAACAAAAAGCCAACGTTATCCTCCATCTTCCAAACGAAAAAAAACGTCCTTCTTCTTCTCCCTTATAGATCCGCTCACTTCTTCTTCCTCTGCTAGCATATTCAAACCTTCTTCTTCCTCCAACAAACAAAATCCGTCCTCCTCCCTCTCACAGATCTGAACCCTTCTTCCTCTCTTTCTCTCACGCTGCAACCTCATTCTCTTAAAGCCAAAAAAAAATCTCTGCTTCCACAAACGAACAAACAAACAAAATTATTTTGATCCCTTTTTCATCTTTTTCGAGTGTAAAAAATCAATTCAAGATCTTCATCTGATTATGGTGGCCGGTAAATCCAAATCTCACGGAGGTCCGGTCGAGAGGGATGTGCGGCGGTTAGACGGTGGATTTGGCTGGTCGAGAATCGAACGTGTGGGGAGGTGACCGAGGGGCTGTGTGCAGTTTCCGATGGAAACTGTTCTTTCCTTTTTCTACTCTTTTTCTCAATTCGTATGCTTTTTCATCTGTGATCTTGGAGGTTGTAGTTGCTATAAAAATAATAACAGATTTTGTACATGTGAAAGAGATTAAACAAAAGGGTATAGTGCTCTTTCTTTTGAATTGGTTTTTTTATTTAGATTTACAATTTTGGTTTACAGTTTTACGGTTTGGATTTTGGTACAGGTTAAGCGTTTTTGAAGATTGCAGCAAGTGGTTTTTTTATGGATACAAATGGTTTTTATGGATATTAAGAACAAAATATATATTTTTTAAAATATTGGAACAACAATATATTTTTTAAATATTGTAACAGCAACATATTTTTTAAAATATTGGAACAGCAATATATTTTTAAAATATTGTAACAGCAACATATTTTTTTATATATTTGTAACAGCAACATATTTTGTTAAATATTTGTAACAGCAACATATTTTGTGGACTTTGAGATTTTGTAACAGCAAAAAGGATAACCAAGCTTTTGGGCAGCAAAAATATTTTGGACAGCAAAATGTTTTGGACAACAAAAATATTTTGGACAGCAAAATGTTTTGGACAACAAAAATATTTTGGACAACAAAGGTGTTTTGTACAGCAAATTCTAAACAAGTCTTTGGGACAGCAAAGAGATAAATTGGTATTACGCGACTGAAGAAGTAAGCTTTTTATTACACTTGTTATTATTATCGATATTATGAATACCAACATGTTTAAAATTCTAACAATCATGCAGCAACTCAACTTAAATACAGTACAACAATGAAAAGAATGATAAGGCAAAATATTGCATGGCAAAGAAAAATGATACATCAAGTGATTCAAGCATGAACATATGCAACAGTAGATAGAGAGGAGAAAAATAATAATACCTACGCATAAGCTTCCTTGAATTTTTTACCTTTTCTCCTTGCTGGTTTTTTTTTAGAACAACCCTCTATTTTTTCTGGTTTTTCTTACTTGCTGAATTTTTCTAGAACAACACCAATTTTCTGTTTTCTTTAATTGCTGAATTTTTTCTTCCCTTTATGTTGACAAAGGCTCTTATTTATAGTGGAGTATGTGGGATTTGAGGGGGGGAAATAGTAGAAATTTGAACTGTTTTGGCAAGCTGTTTCTATGCTTTGTTCACACAAATTACTTTAGCCATTTTGATACAAATTGCTGCTACATTGATGCAGGTTGGAGCAGGTTTTTGGCAGCACTTGGAGCTGCTGTATGTTGCTATTTTTTACTGTTTTGTAACATTTTACAACATCTCTATTTGTTATTTTTTTCAGGATATTTGGAGCATTATTAACCAACAAAAATACAACAAAGTTGGTCTTGAAGATGGGTTGCAAAGTGGACTGCACTAGCACTTTGCTGAAATTTTTTTATGTTGAAAATAAATCTTGTATAAACTTGTAGCTTCTTGCAACTTTGTAATAAACTCCAATAAATTGTAACATGAATAAACATGCATTCTTCAATATATTTCCACTTCCTTTGATAGTTATGAATAACCTTGAATCTTCACATAAACATAAATCTTGATATATCTTGATAAAAATTCAAGATCTTCCATTTAAATTTGGGAAATAATTGAATAATACTTGGATGAATTGTTGAATGAAGAATAAATAATAATGCAAGTCTTGGACTTTAATCTTGCACTTTTGTAATAGAAATCCAAATAAATCACATGGATTAATTTGTAATCAAATAAAATTCCTCATGTAATTAAATAGAATTCCCCACTAACTTCTTGAAATAATGCTTCATGTATTTAAATAACCATGATGTAGATCTTCCAAAATAATCACAAAAATAATCTTGAATAAATATTTCATGTGATAAATGAATATTCTTGGATGAGATCTCTTGATAGCTCCTCTTTAATTATCACTTGGATTCAAATAAAGAAAATTCAAAATATTCCGAATATTCCGAATAAATTCTTCTAGAACGGTTTTGAATTTAATTATCCCATTTCAGAGAAATTCAACCAGCGTCATGAGAAAATTTACAGATGACTTTTGGTTCAAGAAATCAAAAATGACGGTATAACCTGTTTTTTCTTGCATTTTAGAACAATGTGAAACACACGTGAACCAAAGTCGGTAGAATTTCAACTGTTCTTCCTAAAAAAATATTCGAAGAAAACGGAGACCATCTGCTGGACAGAATGTGGAAGTAAACGCACAATTCAGAAATTCTTTGATGAACCAATCTTTTGGAAATTAACGAACGACAGCATTTCTGTTCTGAGACTCGAAATCCTGATCGACATACAACGTCTAATGCTCTTCTTTCAGGCCTATTTTCTGCACATGAAAATAAAACAGCAAAACATGCACTTCGTGCTTGATTAGTGGTTAGTCATTCATAAAATACTCACAACACTCGATAATTTCTACACAGTCAAAGCTCGAAAGCGAAACATTCGAAACCTACCGTATTCTGTGACCTTGATGTGTATGTAAAAAATAATTCAGATGAAGCAGGGATCTTAGGTCAAAAATTGGGGTATGACACAGCCATGTGGAAATGATCTCATTGTGTTCCAACTCTAATATTGCCCTAATGTCTTCGAACGTCCCTTACCGTTGACAGAAGTTGATTGGACCGTTTGAACTCGGACCTTGGTAACAAAGTCGATTGTGGTGATTCCACGGGACATAGTCATACGCTCTTAATCCTTAATTTTTGCCTGGACCGCCCTTTCGGGTTTTCAGTCCACCAGGATATCCATTTTTGCGCAAGTCGCCCTTTCGGGTTTTCAACTTGCCGGGTGTATAATCTTTTGCATATATCCCTAATTTTTTCCCAAACCTTTTGGTTTGTCGGGATGCCCTTATTTTTTCCTAGGACAGTCAACCTAGCGGGTCTCTTATGTGTAGTATTTTTTAACTATGTTCGCGTTCACAGGATGTGAGAAATTGTCACCATCCATAGTAGTCAGTATCATGCCACCACCAGAGAAAACTTTCTTGACAACAAATAGCCCTTCGTAAGTCTGAGTCCATTTGCCCATGGGGTCGCCTTGTGGGAGAATGATGTGCTTTATTACCAAGTCACCGGCTTAATATACTCGAGGCCGGATCTTTTTGTTGAAAGCCTTGATCATACGCTTTTGGTACATCTGACCATGACAAACAGCAGCCAGTCGCTTTTCATTGACCAAGTTCAACTGATCCAATCTTGTTTGAATCCATTCGTTTTTGCCTAAGCCTGTTTCATTCATAATCCTTAGTGAGGGAATCTGAACTTTCAATGGCAGGAAAGCTTCCATGCCATAGACCAAAGAAAAGGGAGTTGTCCTAGTTGATGTCCGAGCTGAAGTACAGTAGCCATGAAGAGCAAACGGTAACATCTCATGCCAGTCTTTGTAGGTCACTACCATCTTCTGCACAATCTTCTTAATGTTTTTGTTGGCTTCTTCCACTGCGCCATTCATTTTAGGTCTATAAGGAGAAGAATTGTGATGCTTGATTTTGAACTGAGTGCAAAGTTCTGTAATCATAGCGTTGTTGAGATTGGTTTCGTTGTCAGTGATGATCTTTTCGGGGATACCATATTGGTAGATGAGGTTATGTTTGATGAATCTTTCTACAATGTTCTTTGTGATTGAGGCAAAATGAGACAGCTTCGACCCATTTGGTGAAATAATCGACAGCGACAAGAATGAAGTGATGTCCATTGGAAGCAGTAGGTTTGATCTCTCCAATCATGTCAATGCCCCACATTGCGAACGGCCATGGAGCGGTCATGACATTTAGAGGAATAGGAGGCACATGGACCTTGTCAGCATAGATTTAGAACTTGTGGGAAATGCTTGAGTGATGATGGCAATCAGTTTCCATTGTTGACCAATAATAACCAACTCTCAGGATTTTCTTGGCCATAGTATGCCCGCTAGAGTGAGTCCCAAAGAGACCATCATGCATGTCTTCTATGATTTCCTCTGCCTCCTTATTGTCCACGCATTAGAGTAGATTAGAATCATTGTTGCGTTTGTACATGATTCCATTGCTTAGGAAAAATTGGCTGAGAATCTTCGTAAGAATTTTTTGTCATTGATGGAAGCTCCTTCAGGATACTCTTGTGCTTCAAGGTATCTCTTCACCTCATGGTACCATGGCTTCTCGGCATCAGCACCAAGCTCGTAGCAGTGTGCACGTTCGTCAAATCTCTCAATTGTAATCATAGGAGCTTTGTTGTCGCATTTGACTTTGAACATAGAAGACATCATGGCTAAAGCATCGGCTAAATGATTTTCTTCTCTAGGGAAGTGTTCGAAGGTGATTTCTTCGAAGTAAGGAATCAGAGACAACACAAGCTTCTTGTAAGGAATGAGATTAGGATGCTTAGTGTCCCAATCTCCCTTTAATTGACTAAGCACTAAAGCGAAATCTCCGAACAAATTCAAATGCTTAATCCTTAAATCAGTGGCAGCCTTCAGACCCAAAATGCATGCCTCATATCCAGCCATGTTGTTTGTACAGTCGAAGCGCAATATGGAAGTGAAAGGGGTGTGGCAACCCTCAGGAGAAACTATCACAACACCAATTCCATTACCCAAAGCATTGGAAGCCCCATCGAATACCATAGTCCATCGGGACCCTTGTTCAAATCCGTCATATGGTCCAGGTTTTGCACAGTCGATCACTAACATGATATTCTCATCTGAGAAGTCAAAGTTCATAGACTAATAATCATCAACAGCTTGATGGGCTAGATGATCTGCCAATGCACTTCCTTTGATGGCCTTTTATGTTATGTATTGAATATCGTACTCAGTCAAAATCATTTGCCATCTAGCTATCCATCCAGAAAGAGCAGGTTTCTCGAAGATGTACTTGATAGGGTCCATCTTAGAAATCAATAGAGTGGTATGAGTCAACATGTACTGTCTTAGCCGGCTAGCAGCCCATGCCAGAGCGAAGCATGTTTTCTCGAGCAGTGAATATCTGGTTTCACAGTCGGTAAACGTTTTGATCAGGTAGTATATCGCATGCTCTTTTCATCTAGACTCGTCATGTTGGCCCAACACACACCCCATAGAATTCTCTAGCACGGTCAAGTACATGATCAAGGGCCTTCCTTCAACTGGAGGCATGAGGATAGGAGGTTCTTGCAGATATTCCTTGATTTTTTTGAAGGCAGCCTGGCATTCATCATTCCATCTGACTACTTGATCTTTCTTCAAGAGTTTGAAGATTGGCTCATAAGTAGCAGTTAAGTGAGATATGAAGCGAGCGATGTAGTTAAGACGACTCAAGAATCCTCTAACATCCTTTTAAAAATGAGGAACTGGAATTTCTTGAATGGCTTTTACCTTTGCAGGGTCAACTTTGATGCCTTTACCACTGACAACAAATCCTAGAAGTTTTCCAGATCGTACTCTGAATGTGCACTTATTAGGGTTCAACCTCAACTTGTACTTTTTAAGTCTCTCGAATAGGTTGTATAGGTGACTGAGATGCTCTTCTTTGGTTTGTGACCTTGAAATCATATCATCCACGTACACCTCTATTTCATGATGGATCATATCATGAAGCAAAGCTTCCATAGAACTTTGATATGTTGTCCCTGCATTCTTTAGTCCAAATGGCATGACCTTGTAACAAAAGATTCCCCATTGCGTAACATAGGTGGTCTTCTCCATGTCTTCGGGAGCCATCTTAATTTGATTATAGTCGGAGAAACCATCCATGAAAGATAATACTTTATGTTGAGCGGTGTTATCGACCAAGACGTCAATGTGAGGTAGAGGGAAATCATCCTTGGGGATTTCCCTATTCAGATCCCTATAATCTACAAACATATGAACTTTTCCGTCTTTCTTTGGCACTGGAACCACATTCACCACCCATTGAGGATAAGATGTCATAGCTAGGAATCCTGCATCAAATTGTTTCATCACTTCAGCTTTTATCTTTTCAGACATGTCAGGCCGCATGCGACGAACTTTTTGTTTGACAGAAGGGAAATCTTCCTTTGTTGGTAGACGATGAACTACAATGTCGATATCCAACCCTCGCATATCTTCATGCGACCAAGCAAACACTTCCACGTAATCATATAACATCTGAACTAATCTGCTTTTGACACTGATTCCTAGGTTAGCGTCGATCTTGACCTCTTTCTTGTCCGTCTCGGTACCTAGGTTGATGACTTCAACTGACTCTTCATGCGACTGAATAGCTTTTTCCTCTTGCATTAGAAGTATGGCTAGTTCTCCCGGTATTTCATAATCTTCCTTGCCTTCGTCTTCGGCTTGGTTAATTGGATGTTCGAAATCATAGTTGGCAATAGTAGGGTCATTGGCAATGAGATCCGGAGTGGACGAGGACCTGCAAGAGTGTATGTGTGTGTGTGCATGTAAGATACATGGCTATTTAAAAAACGCATTGAAGAAAAAGAAAGACAATGAGCATAAAAATTTGAATGCAAAAGTCCAATGGTTTGTATTGAATGATCATATGATAAAATGAACATAAATAAAACCCTTAACAAATGGACCATAGTGCCCCGGGCAAGGAATATGGCTTAAAAGTCATTATTTAATATTACAGATAAAAGGTTCTTGAATTGATAGAAAGTAATAAACAAGTAATTACTCCTTAATGAAGGAGATGTGAAAGAAGTTATTTGCATGCCAATTGTTGAACTCTGTTGTAGTAGGGTATACCCATTCTTCAAATGCACATTCATCATCAGAATCCTCTACAACATTTACTTCGTGATTTCTAATACGGATAGGGGGATTTTCTGCACGAGCGCGCCTAACCTCTTTCTGGGCCTTGATAGTGAACCCAATCCACATTTGTCTTCTTTGAATAGGATCTCAGGGATTTGTCCCCAGGTAGCACAATTTCTATCTTCGACTGCGGCACCAGCATCCTTAAATGAAGCCATCATAGGCACAACTTTATCAGCTTTAGGCATGTTGGATGAGATTTTGGAAGTAGCAATCATGGCCGAAACAACTTCAAAAGCTTGGCACGGGGTTTTTATAAATTCTCCATCCATCTCCACATATTTGAAAGAATTGAGATGGCTTACCATGAATTCCTCCTCGCCATAAACAATGACGATCCTTCCCTTGATTGGGTACTTTAGATTTTGGTGAAACGTAGATGTTACTGCCCCAGCTCCATGGATCCAAGGGCGGCCCAGCAAACAGGAGTAGGCAGGACGGATGTCCATGATATAGAAAGTAGAGTTGAAAATCTATGAGCCCACTTTGATCGGGAGATCCACCTCTCCATGAACCGTCATTTTGGACCCATCGAAACCCCTCAAAATGATATCACTCGGCTTTAACACCAGTCCCTCACAGTCTAACCGGTCCATAGCCCCCTTAGGTAGCATGTTTAAAGAAGAGCCAGTATCAACCAGAACATGTGCTAGGGTAGTCCCCTTACATTCAACAGAAACATGTAAAGCTTTGTTATGGTTTCTTCCAAGTGGTGTCAGATCAGCATCCGAAAACCCTAAACCGTTGTCGGTTGTCAAGTTTGCCACACAATTTTCAAACTGGTCAATTGTAGTCTCATGAGGGACATGAGCCTTATTTAAGAATTTGATCAATGCTCGGGCATGAGCATTGAAACAAAGTAGCAAAGATAACATGGAGATCTTGGAAGGGGTTTGCCCCAGCTGATCCACTATCTTGAAATCATTCCTCTTGATAATTTTCAAGATCTCATCCATTTCTTGAGCAGAAGGTTCCTCAGTAGCAATGTCTTTTGCGGGCGTTTCTGTCTCAGCGGGCTCAACTAGTTTCTCCTTACCTTTAATGTCAGCACCAGGCTTGGCAGTGGTGATGCAGACAGGTGTTGTTGTAGCAGTTGAGGGTGAAATGTTGGTCAAAAAGATTCTCCCAGTTCTGGTCACCTTACTAGAGCCAGTAATATTACTAATGTCACCAGCCTTGCTTTCTTCAATCCAAGCATCTTGCTTTATTCCATGGTAAAATACTTAGGCACCGTAGTTCCATGGTACTGCTTTGTTGGAAGAGTACGGAATTGGCCCAGGGGTAGTAATTATCAGAGGATCAACAATCAGTTCATTTGAAATCCTGATAGGACCCTTGGAGGAGATCCTAATAGGCTTGTTTGAAATTGTTATGATGGAGAGGTCTTTAATCTTATTGGTCAAACTTTTGGCAGACGGAGTTTTCTCAAATAGGATCTCATGATTATTCATCAGGCGTTGAACATCCTCTTTCATCCATTTTCATCCATTAACTTGTTTGGTACAACAATCACAATCTTTTAAACAGCCATGGAAAACCCTGGCTTCTAGCAAATTCTTTTTGACAATGGTTAACGGAGTGGTCAAGTCTTCGACGGAGGAAACAAAAATGGTGTCTTCAATTGAATTGACACCTTTGCCATGGTTTAGCATTGGTCCCATTATCACATTGGGAATTGATTGTCTTGTTGTCTATTAGGTATTGAATTTTTCTCTTCAGTGCCCAGCATTGATCGGTCTCATGCCCGAGACTATTTGAGTGATAGGCACACTTGGTATTCGGATTGTATTTAGGTGAGGAGGTGTTCAGATTGGCCGGAGGATCACGCAGTGTCACCAAATTAGCCTTTAACAGTTGTTTTAAGGATTGGGATAGTGACATTCCTATCCTTGTGAATTGTCTTTGTGGAGTCTTAAATTGCTGATGATTGGAAGATTTTCTTTGAATAGGAGTAGGGTTGGAAATCAGAACAACTTTAACAGAAGAACGGTTATCCTTCTTGGTACGGGCCCTTGCCCCATACACAACATTCGTTTCTTTCTTCTCAGTGAAGGGTTTCTTTACGGAGTTGGATATGGAAGCAGACGCCACATGGATTTTCCCGCTTTTGATACCACTTTCGACCCTTTCACTGGTCAGGATCAGCTCGGTGAAACTGGACGAAGAACACCCAACCAATAGATTGAAAAATGAACCAGATAACATACCCATAAACATATCAATATGTTACCTGTCTGTTAATGGTGGTTGGACCCTTTTGGGCGTACTCTTTGAACCCTTCGTTTTTACCCATCATCATGTCTTCCAATTGAACTCTAGTCGGCGCCAGGTCGGCATTGTACTGGTATTGGTGATAAAAAGCAGTGGCCAAGTCTTCCCATGTATGAATACGGGAACCCTCCAATTGGTAAAACCACTCTAGTTGAGTCCCAGCCAAGCTTTCTTGAAAGAAGTGGACCAAAAGTTTCCTGTCGGTTGTATGCGGTTGTATTTTTCGCATGTATGACTTTAGATGAAGCTTTGGGCAGGAAACCCCATCGTATTTAACGAATACTGGTATCTTGAATTTATGGGGAATGACAACCCCAGATATTAAACCTAAATTATAAAAATCCAAACCAGGAATAGTTTGAATCTCTAGTTGCTTGTACTTTTCATCGGCAGGAGGGTACTTCTCGTCAAAATAGTCTTCATCATCGGACTCTCCAATTTGATTTTCGTCTTCCTTAGACGAATCTTCAACTATTGGTATCTGGCGGATCGTCTCTCTGAATCTTTTACTCATGTTGACTAGGGCTTTCCTCTTCGATTTATTTTTGGATGCCAAAAATGTCATCAACTCTTGTTGCCCCTTTTCTAGGGTCAGTAGAGTCTCTTGAAACTGGGAGTTTTGTGCTTGTAGGTCTTTCATTGTTTTCTCGACATCCATCTTGCTGAAATAAACAGCTGAAAGATAAGGAAACCTGTCGTGGAAAACCTGTTATGTTATGATGCATGAAAAATGTGCATGCAAATGATTTCAAGGATTTATGAAATTTAAATTTGTCTAGACAAAGAATGGACAAACGTTAAATTTCATTAATCAGTTCAAAATGGTTACAACGTGCCTCTTGGGCTTACAAAATAAATTTCTAAGACAAAAAGGTCGAACGCATCCTCTTCGGTGCAAGGTAGGCATTCGAGCTTTGTTCTTCATGAAGTTGATTTGTAAGCTCCAAAACCCTTTTCTCGCTAGCGTAGAATTGAGCTTCAAAGGTGTCTCGCTCTTCCTTTAGATGAATCCAACCCTTTTGTAAGTCTTCAAGAGAAGTAGGCATGTTGGGATGAAGGACAGTATACGGGACTTCTCCTTCAGCAACAGGCTTCACGATAACTGGTAGGATGGAGGGGTAGGGCATCATGAGCTTCTGACCACGAGCTCGTACCCACCTAAGGTAAGGTTCAAGGGGAATAGAATTCTTGCGTCCCAGCGTCTCACTATCTGCTTCGTTTACCATCATCCAAGTTCATTCAAACCTCTGATGGTGGCCTTGATCGTTGCTCTCTTAGTCGAACACCAACCCTTGGATGAGCATATCATGAGGACCATCTCTTCGGGCATACCCAAACTGTCGTAAATCTAAGCAAGGGTTGTAACTGATACCTCCCCTAATGCCAAGCAGGGGGACATTAAGGAATACCCCATAACAGTCAATGATAAAAGTATCTTCCAAGGATCTCGAACACCAATGAATATCAAAGTGGGTTAGGGACATCATCCTTTGAGACCATGTAAATCTTTGCTCGTTCTTCAATGTTGATCGAGGTAGGTGTGAAGTAAACCACTTGGCGAGCAGGGGAATACAACACAAGAGAGTACCTCATTTCTTCATGGTGCGGGTATGTAAACAATGTAAGATGTCTTCCAATAAGGTAGGTATATGATTACGAGAGAGAAATAATTTGATGGCGTTCACATCTATGAATTGGTCCGAGTTGGGAAATAGAACCAAACCATAGATTAGAAGGGCCATGACATCCTCAAAGGCTTGAAAATCCATATCTTCCCAGAATGAACGAGCCTTCTACAATAAGAACTTGGCTAGGACCCCTTTAACTCCACTTCTTGTCTCCCAGTTTGCTATTATGTCAGCTCTCTTCTGATGCAGGGCTTCGGCAATCCCTTCTAAACCGGTGAACAATGCTTGATCAAGCACGGGCACCCCTAATAGTAGAGAGAATTCTTCTAGTGTTGGCACCAACTGATAGTCACGGAAGGTGAAGCAATGATGCATGGGATCAAATAATTGGAAGAGCATGCACATCATCTCTTCTTGGAAATTGAAGGTAGCCTAACTGAGGATTCGACCATATTTCTTGGTGAAAGAAGAGTCTTCAGGCACCCTTGATGCTAATTATTGGAGTTAAGGGTGTGCTTTTACGAAGCGGATTCTGATGGTATTCCTTCGGACGAGATTCATGGCCTACAAAACAAAGAAAATATAAATCCCTAAATCTTTGTAATGGTTAGTGAGAATGCTTATGATGTTATGATGTTTATGATGTTATATAAAAGTAAGCAAGTTTTTATGTATACACAAAGAAGATAAGTCCTTAGGTTTAGGCTTGCATGGAGTTTGTAGGTAATTTCCCTCTTGAAGTTTAGTTGGCTCAACCTGTCCTAGTAATAGTAATCGGGTTCTAGGGGATCTTAATATGACTGACCTTTCTTTTGGGCATTGTCTCAGCACAATCAATCTTTTCTTGCGGTCGAGATATCCCAAAAGTACGATCTTAATGAATGTAGTATCGAGTATCAACCAATTTTCAGCTTTCCATTGAAACCGGCTATCTCACTACTTCTTAATGGCTAAGTTGTTCAATTAAGGTTTTAAGGTCAGTTAGTGCTTCATGACGCTGCTCAGCGACCCCGTATTCTCCTCGATTCAACACAAGGGATACCAATACCAACAAATGTGTCACACTAACATAGCCATTGCTTCAACCATATCGGTCTACGCCGTACAATTTCCACAATCTATTACTACTTACCTAAAAAGATGTCACAGATCCGGGTAGAAGATCAAAGCAAGCCCAAACAAGGAACCAAAAAATGTAAAGCAAACAAGTCAAACAAAGAAAAGCAAGTAAAGGTGATCTAGCCCTAAGGTAACCCCACTTTTAAGATTCTCCCCGGCAGAGTCTCCAGTTCTATAACATGGTGGGAGAACTGACTTGGAATGTTTTGCGTTTGATCGCAATTTTTGCGGATAGGAAGAGTCGCCACCGAATTTTCTTTTATCCAATGAAGGAAAGGGTGAAAAGAACAGGAAAGACCTTTGAGATTATTTTCTTGAGTTCGGGTGGTAGATTATGAAAAGGGAATGTGTTAACATCCTTTTCATCCATAATTATCTATGGGCTCTTAGTTTCTTGATAGATCACTAGCTTTTGTTTGAAAGTGTGCTTTGTGGTGGGTTTTGAAAGTATTATTTGAAAATCGCCTTTGTTTAGGAAAACTTTGTAATAATTCTCGTCTCTATAAGAATGTATACAAAGTGTTGGACTTTTGAAAATATTTCTTGAAAAGTGTTGGTGCATTTGAAAAGATATTTGTACTTGAAAATGAGCAAGCAACTAAGAACGTTTCTACCTACTCAAAAGTCTTTGTTCTTTTCCTCTTCCTTTAGATGTTTCTATCTTACCATTGGTTTGTAAGAAGTTTTATCTTTGGATGTAAAGGGACGGGCGTGGGTTATTGTATAGCCATGATAGCAATGTTGTGAGATATCATAGCATTTTTCTTGAGGGACTAAGATCATTTGAAAAGCAACATTCAAAGCGTCATCGAGGGACTATGATCTAGTATTTTTTATTGTTTTTTCTAAGATGTATCACATGCATAACATGACTATTTTCATAAGGAAACAAGTGGAATTACCCTAGGGGTGCATGTGTTCAAGTGTTTGTATTTCATGTTTGGTTTATCTTGGATTAGTGTTCTCTAAGATTTATTTTTATCTTCCCATACAAATCCTACTTTACTAGCATTTATATGAAAGCGATAAATTGCGGAAAGTAAATATTCTACGCAATTACAACCATTAGGAGGGTGGGGTGTACAAATTCACAAATGGGGATTGCAAGAAATTAAAGTTCTAATTATCTATTACAACCATATTGAAATAATGTATAAGAAGGAAAAATATAAAATAAATTTATTTTGTTTTTGTTAAGAGAAGAAATAAATTTGCTTAAGAAAATATTTTTAGTCTTTTTTGTTTTTAAAAGAAATAAAATAAAGTATGTGAATATAAAGTATTTTTTTGGTGTTTTTGATTGATGAAAATAAAAGCGATGATAAAAAAAATAAGAGAAAGAAAGGATCAGAGTCAACGCATTGCTGAAAGGATAGAAATAAGGAGCAGAAGTTCTGACTCTAGCGCGCTGCAAAACAGAAAGAAAACGTTAGCAGAAAAGGGGAAGGCCAGAAGTTCTGGATCCGGGAGCACTAAAGTTATGGGGTGTAGCGGTAGAAATGTTTAAGACTAAGTCATTGGATTGACTAGACTTATACAAATCAAAAATAAAAGTCGCCATTGTGCTTTATTATTTCCAAAGGAATAGGAAAAGAGCGAGTAACCCAAAAAGAGGGAGAAAGATTCTAGGTAAGGGGGTTGGTTATGCAAAGTGAAGGTATTAACACCCTAAACATCTACGGTACTCCGCAGGAACCTCTTTGAAAAATCTGTATATTTTGGATATAAAATATTGTATAAAAAAATTATGGTGGAGATGAGAAAAGAAGTCTTTTTTATAATTTTCGCACCCGCTGCAGTTGCAAACCTTTAGTGCCTACGTACCACCTTTTGTGCAATAGGGGATCAGGGTACACGTAGTTCCTCTTTTAAAAATTTTAAAACACAAGTGTGTTGGATATGGCTTGGATTTTAAAATCAACAATTCCTCACTCAACACCCAAGTGGAATATATCTCTCTTTACTACATATTGTAGAAGTATAGTTGTTTGCATCACTACAAGGATTAACAAGAGTCTAATCTTTTGAGAAAGGTTTTAAAATAGAGAGCCAAAGTGGAAAAAATGGTTTGAAATTAGATTGATTGACTTTTAGTCCTCTCACAAAAAAATGTCAAGGTATTATTAAGTTGATTGAAATTTTTTTATGAGAAATGTTTTGAAAATGCATGGAAATAAGTCCAAGTTTATTATGAAAGTTGTTGAAGTTTCAAAACAAGAAGAGTTTTTAAAAGGAGGAAGAAGATTTTTGAAATTAAAGAAGATGGGAGGAGAAGAAGAGACTATCCTAAAGCATAAGATAAAAGCTAAGGATAAGAACCATCTAACCAACAAGAAGACAATACTTGACATTATGAGTCAAGACAAAATTATCATTCTTTGGATTGAAACCAAGCAAGCAAAGATACTAGGGCTCTTGAGAGAACCAAGTTTCAAGTGTATTAAGTCTTCACAAAAATTGGGCAAAGTAACAGCTATATACGGGTGAATTCCATATTACAAACAAAGAATATAATCATAATAACCTGCACACAAAACAAACAAACAACCCAATGTCCTGAGGTAAACCTCAAGAACTCCAAACAAAATATCAATTAAGATCACAAGGTCTCCAACATAGGTCAAGGCCTCTAATCCTAAGTCCAAGAAGTCCAATACTCCACAATGCCAAGGATAGTAACCAAATAGTCCAAGTATCATTAAAGCATTTTATGGTTCATGTTGATTATTAGGTGTCTTAAAAGAGAAAAGAAAAGCTCAAGTAAGCAAAATAAAAATAACAAGAAAGTAAATACTAAAATGAGCAAAGATAAAAAAGGCGTGAAATGTAATGCTTAAAGTAAATGGTACACAAAGCATAAAAATAAAAGCATAAAGTAAAAACAATTTAATAATTAGTGGTTAGTTGGATGACCATCTTGAAACTTTCATTTGGAACGTATTAGAGGATTGGTAGAACCTAAGCCTCCACACAACAAGTTGCATTTGCTTTTTGTCAAGTATATCGTCCATTTGGAATCCTAAAAAGGAACATGTAATGATCAACGATGTTTAAGTGATCCGCATTGATCAAAAGTGTTGCAGATCCATTAGAGGATTGGTAGAACTAAAGCCCCCACACAATGAATCTCAAGGTTATTGGATCAAAGAGATCAAATTAACATAATTGGGCTTGCAATCATAGGTTTGGGCGATGAATGATCATTTATTCGAATCGAGACAAAATTTAGCGCTATGTTAAACAATTGTAAGTGGGCTTATATAGAAGTGGCACCTATTTTGAGGTCGGTCAATAGAAATCTATGCACCATTTATTTTGAGACATGATATAGAGATCATGCTCCAATAACTCTTAGTGCAATAAGAAAGGGACAAGATGAAGAGAGGTGGGAAATAATATAAACCACATTTGAATTAAAATTTAATCAAACTATTATTAAAATCATTCATCCATTTTTGTGGAGCTAGACTCAACACCATGGATACAATGATGTTAATAAAGTTCATGATCAAAAATTCAACCTAAGGTCAGCCAGAAAATAATCACAAAATAATATTGCACTTAATATATACATTAAAAAGGGTTTTTAAAATGTTCTAAAATAGAAATAAGAGAGAAAAATATTAACTATGTTAAAATAAATCAAGAAATATTAAGACCATAGAAAAATCAGAAATGAACTCAAATATTTTTATAAAATTTTTGGTAATTTTTTAAAGTCAGAAACTATTTTTAAAATTAAAGAAATGAGTAAAATAACCCAAAAATGATTTTAAAAAATACCAAATTCAGAAATAAAAAATAAATGAGGTAACCAATATTTGTAACAATATCATTGGATCATTCCATATTTTTTTCAGAATTTAAAAATGCATAAAAGTATTTTAAACCATTTAAAGCAATTCAAATAAAGTGAAAATTTATAAAAAATATCAAAACACAAAATAAAATTGTGAAAAAATAAAAATCAGAAAGAGAAAAATCAAAAATATTTTTCATAATTTTTTCATATTTTTTGGACTAAAAATGAATTTTCTATGATTTTTTTGAAGTTTAAAGCAATTAAATATAAAAGTCGGAAATAAAAAATAAAGTAAAAAATATGTGGACCTTTGGATGAGAGTCAAAACGCGTTTGTAATCAATTCCAAGGGATCTGGCGCGTTGTGCATATCATGCTCATTACTGAATAAAGCATAGAATCAAATATAAATCAGAAATTCAAAAAATACAAATGGCACGCCATCATTGGTTGGGAGGTGACACGTTGGTCATCTTCAACCTCCAGCCAGTCCCAAAACCAGGTTGCTCAATCTGTAAAATTAGAGCACGAGACCTATGCTATTCGCTTCGTCTCTTCAAGACGAAGACAACCACACCTTCGCAACAAATTTATATAAATTGTAGCTCAAGCAATTTGGAAGAGAAGTTTTGAAAAGGGGTTTGAAATTTCATGGTCAAAATGTGTTTCCAGATAAAAGCAAGTATTGTGACTAGAACTAGGGCAATGAGAGCTTCACAATGATATCAAAGTTTGGAAGAATTGATGGAGAAATCTACCTATTGAAGTTGAGTTGCAGAGCTCTGAAACTGGACTTTTATGGAGCAATATAGGTCATGATTCTTGAAGGTAATTGTATGGTTAGCTTCAGGGAAGATCATGGAAGGTGAATTGACTGATAAATTGGACTGAAAAAGGCTTGAACACTGATTTCAAAGTTGCAAAAAAATGAGTTATGGTGCAAGTTTGACAGGGTGATTTTGGCTGTTCAAGCTTGAAGAAATGAATGAGGGATGACCCTCTATTTATAGGGAATCAAATGGAATGTTCAAGCGTGTGAAATGATGAAGTTTGGAGGAAAATCGTATAAAGTTGTAAACAAGAAAAGTGTGACATCTATTTTGATCAAAACTCATCCAAAATGCGTGTTTTGCTATGCTAATCACTTCTGGAAGTTCACTAAACATGTTTAGAAGCAAAAACGCACATAAAAAATATGCTTAGAAGATAAATCAAGAATTTCAAATTCTGACTTATGAAGAAACTTCAGTTTCAAGTTACCAAGTTCATATCAATGGCATTTTCAACTCAAGGGGTCTTAGGTCCTGATTCTTGGTGATTTAGAAAGATGAGATTACAAGATTTACAATGGCAAAAGAATGGAATCAAATGGATGTTTGAGCTGAAAGTAGCAATGAGTCAAAGTTGGGAAAAAGAAGTTGACTTTCCACACTTAGAAATATTTCAAGTTTTTCTTCAAAAGTGACCTATAATGTTTTGCATCCAATCATGGACTTCCTATTGGAATTTGCTCTTGACCAAAAAAGATGGCATGAAATAGACCTATTGAATGACATTTTGAGACTCGAACCATTCAAAATATCCAAAAATTGAGAGAGTTATGAATTGTTGAAGTTGGCAAAAAATCATTAAATGACCTATAATCTTTTGTATCCTTAAGACATCTTCCATCCATTTTATCACTTTGCACATAAAATAAGGAAAATAGTTCACATTCTCAAGATCATTATGGAAAAGAGTGGACTCAATGTGATAAAAATTGACCAGGTTATGATCATTTGAAGTCACACATGGTAAATTGGGGTTTCATCTGGAGGACTTGTAATATTTCTTTATCATCAAGTTTCTTCCACATGAAAACTCCTTGAAACTTTTAAAGTGATTTGTTAATAACCCTTTTAAGAGAAGGGTGTTTTTGGAATCACTCAAAAATACCAAAAGATGAGCAAGATATACTTCTTTGAAGTTCAAAACCCTAACTCCTAGATCAAGAAAATGCTTTGAGGAAACTTTGACAATTTTGAACAACCTTCTTGTACCAACAATCTTGCTTTGTAAATAGAAGTTGTTGAGAATGATAATTAGAACTCATAGCCACCAAATCCACTTCCATATCTTGATAATTGAGAGAAATATGCACTTATGTCTAATGGGAACAAGGTTTTGCCCAACCATGACAACTTCTTCAATCAACCCCTTGTACTTTTGAATCAATTTTGATAACTTTGAAATGTGGTGAACCAAAAGAAACCTTGACATTCCATTTCTTCCAAAACAACTTCAATTGTGAGGTTTAGATTTCTTAAGCTTTATTGACTAAGGCATGGAAATAAACTCATGAACCCATGGATCAACATGCTAAGCCACATTGCCTATACCTACATTATTAACAAGTGAGACAAACCAACATTGCATTTTATTAATTAAAAGGAAAGTTAAAACAAAATATGAATGATCACAAAAGAAAAACAAGTCAAGGTGCTTGGTGATTCCTCAAAGAGGAAATCTAAAGATAGGGAGGAGAACCAAAAAGCCTAATGTGATCTTCTTGTGATTGAATCAATATGGTATGATGAAGGGGTCTTAGGGGAAAAAATTAGGGTAAAACAACTACCCTTATTTAAGTTTCTTCTATCCGAAGATACGAAGGTTAAAAATCTTTATGTCGATCTGATAGAAGATACTTAATTATAAAACAAACCCTATTTTGGCCCTAAGATGCCATGCAATGTTTATGAATGCAGATGAACAACTTCAAAGGGACGCAAAACACCACTGGGGATGTAGCGAAGGAAATAAGGATCAAAAGAGAAACCCAACCTGGAGAATGAATCACTGGTGAATCAAAAAGACCTGACTCGTAGAGGATGGTAAAAGGTCAAAGGATACACCAACTTTTACTGAAGTTGAAACTACCAATGTTCACTGAAGGTAGAAAGAGAAAAGAAATAACAACACCGACATTCACTGACGGTGAGCTACCAACGTTTACTGAAGGTAGCAAAAAGATAACAATCACCAACATTCACTGATGGTGATCTACTAACTTTCACTGAATGTAGAGAGAGAAGAAAATATCATAGCATTATCGTTCATTGACAATGAACTACCAACGTTCACTGAGGGTAGCCAAAAGATAACAATCACCAACTTTCACTGAAGGTGACCTACCAAATTTCACTGAAGATAGTAAGAGAAGATATATAATAGCACCTCCATCCACTGATGATGAACTACCAATGTTCACTGAGGGTAGAAAAAACATAACAATCACCAACTTTCACTGAAGGTGACCTACCAACTTTCACTGAAGGTAGTAAGAGAAGATATATCATAGCACCGCCGTTCACTGAAGATGAACTACCAACGTTCACTGAGGGTAGCCAAAAGATAACAATCACCAACTTTCACTGATGGTGACCTACCAACTTTCACTGAAGGTAGAGAGGAAAATATATCATAACATTGCCGTTCACTAACGATGAACTACCAACTTTCACTGAGGGTAGCAAAAAGATAATAATCACCAACTTCCACTGATGGTGACCTACCAACTTTCACTGAAGGTAGAAAGGGAAATATATCATAACATCGCCGTTCACTGATGATGAACTACCAACGTTCACTGAGGGTAGCAAAAAGATAACAATCACCAACTTTCACTAATGGTTACCTACCAACTTTCACTGAAGGGAGAAAGGGAAATATATCATAACATAGCCGTCCACTAACGATGAACTATCAAGATTCACTGAAGGTAGCAAAAAGATAACAATTTTCCCCAAAATTCCAGCATTTCACCTAGAACGGGTCTCAACTTCTTCTTTAACCAAGACATTCCACCTGGAAAGGGTAATATATAAGTTGTCTCAAATAAAGAGACTACCACTTGCAAAGATTTCACAACGAACTATTTCTGCAATATTGAAAGACTTGCCATCTATTGGAGTAATTTGACAACGAACTGCAAACTATTCACTCATAGAGAAGATAGCAAAAAAGTAACGTCGACCTTTACGGGGAAGTACAAGTTTCTCAAATAAAGAGACCTGCTACTTGCTGTTATAGGAAGGATTGTAAAAATTACTTCTAGGGAAAGCAATATGGCTTATTGGGAAAAAATATGACTTCTTGGGGAAAGAAATATGACCTTCTGGGGAGATGCCAACATATTCTTGATGAGGAGATAAAAGTCTTCTCGTGCCAAAATAAATTCACATTCTCAAACCAAGGCTTGAAGCTCGCAGAAATCCAAAGTAATAATATTGCTGGGAACCAAAGATTCAAACCAGAAATAAACTGGAGTAAAACAGTCTACCGAAATACATTCTTTGAGAAATAAAATCTAGAGGGAAACCCAAATCATCCAGACAAAGAGCTGTACAGGAAGGATAAAGCAAAAATATTCCACGAGGGATAACTCAGTGGGGAAATTAAAAGAATATACACTTTCTTCTTAAGGCTGACACTCTATTGGAGAGAGGATAACACAACTCTGTAAAACAGGGTAATATGTCAGCAACCAAAATTAATGAATGCGAATGAGCAATGATTTGCTAAATTCAACTATGCATGATGTATGTATGAATGTATGAGTGTTATCATGTATATGCTAAAAAAACAGAGATATAACACTGGGAATGAACAGTCAAAACCAACTCGAGCACAATTAACACTCGGCTAAATCACATCCAAGATGAACATTTCATAAGAAGATAAGCACCAAACGAGGAAACGGAATCCTATTTCGTGGTTTAACTTCACCAGGAAGGAACATAATCTGGAAATAATCAAATCATAATGACAAACAGTACAAATATAGGGATACAACATCCTTCTCCAGGCTTCACTGGGGAATAACACTCAGACTTCAATGGGAAAACAAATGCTTTCACAGTCCGCACTTCTAATGGGGATTGCAATACTGATTTCAAATAAGGCAGATGGAAACCATATCGGTAAAACATCAACTGAGGATTTTGAGCTGACTTCATTGGGGAAATATCATACAGACTTCACTAAAGGAGATAACACCTCATCATTGAAATACCAACTGGAGACCTCATGCTGACTTCATTGGGGAGGCCAACACCACATCAAAGAGGGGAAACCAAGATGCATTCTTCAATATTAAGAGTAAGTATTGCACCAAATTCTTTGGGGAAAAAGTATGAAACCTCATGGGGATAATAGCTTGGGGAGTTAAGAAGTCAAACATTACAGCAAGAAATCAATCTTATGGGGATTTTAAATCAAACCCAACACTTGGCGGGTGAAAACCCAAAAAAAACTGACAAATGCCTCAACAATTCTTAAATAAAACATTGCCCTTGTCTGGTTATCGGGAAATCAAACAAAATGCAAGTACTGTCGAAAGGGAGATGCTTCGTAAATGAGTCAAATCTCAACATGCACGGGGAGAAAAAACTTATATCAAATAAGCGAGGCCTTCACTGGGGAATCTCTGATTGAGTCTTCATATCATGCAAACTTATTCCAACAAAAGATGCCCTGGGATAACCTTCCTGGGGAATCAAGAATTCAACATCATAGAAAGCGGTCAAACTCATTGGGATTTTAAATCAAACCCAGCACTTGGCGGGTGAAAACCCAAAGGCTTGACAATTGTCTCAACACTTCTTCGATAATATACTGCCCTGGTCTAGCTGCCTGGGAAATAAATACCAACAATAATTCCAATACTGCAGAAAGAGCGACATTTTGCAAATAGTTCCATCTTAGCACCACAAGGGAACAAGACCTTTCGTCATATGAGAGAAGACTTCGCTAGGGAATCCGAAATATAGACCTCAGACCAAGCAAACCCAAAAATCAGAAAATGAACCAAAACTTGACTGGGGACACTAGGATCACAAACCCGATACTACACCTCATACCAATTGGTATCGTCTTCAATATACAATAAACACGTGCATACCAGCGAAAACAACCTGAGAAAACCTTCCTGGGGAAAACAAAACTTCTCAAAATTACGGGAGTTCATCCATTCCTGGGATCGCCATCTTTGTTTTCCTCTTGAATCATGAAATCTAAAGTAAAAGTAAGTTGTAAATTCTTTTTGAAAAACAATTTTATTATTTAATCATTTCGCTTTGAAAATTATTATCAATAATAAATGGAGTCTTTGTAAGCTAAATAAAATAAGCAATACAAATAATTGGGTAAAAGCTCAAATTTTATTGATAGAATGGTAGTTTGCGAATGACGAGACTCCATGGATAATTACAAAGTTTGGAAAATGGTAAAATATAATGAAAAGATACATTGAGATACAATGACCACTATTCCCTCTAACAACTTTAAAATCCTGAGCAGCAGCTCCTGTTGAAGTATGGTGAAGATCCAAGAAGATTGTTACTTCAATGATCAAGTCTTGTCTGATGCAGTTACTTGCCAAGAAAGTGCCTAACTTTTTCCTAAGCTGCCCTTGCGGGTTTTCAACTTAGCGGGAAATTTTATTCTGTTTATGTCTCTAATTTTTGCCTAGACTGCCCTTTTGGGTTTTCGGTCTACCGAGACGCTCTTTTTTGCATAATCCACCCTTTCGGGTTCTCAACTTAGCGAGCTGTTCTTTTATTTCTTTAGGCGAAGTATTTCTTGACTGCATCAACATTCATGGGACGTGGGAACTCCTCGCCATCCATAGTTTCAAGAATTAATGCATCGCCAAAGAAGGCCTTCTTGACAAATATGTGCCTTCAAAATTGGGAGTCCACTTACCCCTAGAATTGATGTTAAAAGACATGATCTTTCTAAGCACGAGGTCTCCTTCTCTGAATTCACAAGGTTTGACCTTTTTATCAAAATCTTTCTTCATTCTCTTCTGATATAACTACCCATGACACAAAGTCGTCATTCTCTTCTCTTCGATCAACTTCAATTGGTCAATCCTGTTTTGGACCCATTCAGCCTCTGACAACTTGGTTTCCATTATCACATGCAAAAAGGGAATCTCAACCTCGATTGGGAGCACTGCTTCCATTCCATACACAAGGGAAAATGGGGTTTCTCCTGTTGAAGTACGGACAGGTGTCTGATATCCATGTAAAGAAAAAGGGAGCATTTCATGCCAATCTTTATAAGTAACAACCATCTTCTGGATGACCTTCTTGATATTCTTATTAGCAGCTTCAACAACCCCATTCATCTTCGGCCTGTACGAAGATGAGTTGTGATGGACAATCTTGAATTCTTCACAAAGTTCTGTCATCACTTGTTGTTCAGATTCGAGCCATTGTCGGTGATAATTCTACTCAGCACACCATACCGACATATGAGATTATTCTTAATGAAGCGCACAACTACATGCTTAGTAACATTAGCATATGAAGTAGCTTCCACCCATTTGGTGAAGTAATCAATTGCTACCAAGATAAAACAGTGTCCATTCAAAGCTTTAGGTTCTATCATCCCAATCATGTCAATACCCCACATAGAGAAAGGCCACGAGGAAGAAATAACATTAATAAGTGTCAGAGGCACATGAATCTTGTCAGCATAAATCTTGCATTTATGGCACTTCTTTGCAAATTTGTAACAGTCAAATTCCATTATCAGCCAATAGTAACCTGCACTTAGCATCTTTTTAGCCATCGAATATCCATTGGCATGAGTGCCAAATGAACCTTCATGAATCTCATGCATCAATATGTCTGCTTCGTGTCTATCCACGCATATGAGCAAAACCATGTCATAATTTCTCTTGTACAACACATTTTCACTGAGGAAGAAACTGCCAGCCAATCTTCTCAATGTCTTTATATCTTTATTCTAAGCACCAATCGGGTATTCATGAGTCTGGAGAAAAATCTTGATATCACAATACCAAGGTTTCTCATCTACTACCTCTTCTGTTGTAAACACATGAGCGGGTCTATCCAATCACCGACCTATAATTTGAGGTATATCATTCCAAGTATTCACTTGATACATAGAAGCCAGAGTTTCCAGAGCATCCGCCATTTGATTTTCGTCTGTGGGGATATGATGAAATTCAACTTTATCAAAGAAGGGTAACGATCTTCTAGCATAATCTTTGTAAGGGATCAAGTCGGGGTGGCGAGTATCCCATTCTCCTTTAATATGATTTATTACCAAAGCTGAATCGTTATACACATCTAGAATTTTAATTCTGAGATCAATAGCTTCCTCTAGACCCATGATGCAAGCCTCATATTCTTCCATATTATTAGTACAATCAAATGTCAACCTTGCAGTAAAAGGAATGTGCGATCCATGTGGAGTGACAATCACATCACCAATTCCTTTACCATAAGCATTCACAGCTCCATCAAATATCATACTCCAGTGAGATTCAAGATCAGGACCTTCCTCAGGCAAAGATTCATCACAATCTTTCACTTTCAGAAACATCACATTCTCATCGGGGAAATCATACATCACAGACTGATAATTATCAACTGATTGGTGAGCAAGATAATCTGCTAACATGCTGCTTTTAATAGCTTTTTGAGTGCGGTATTCGATGTCATATTCACATAGCAGCATTTGCCAGCGGGAAATTCTCCCAGTAAGAGCGGGATTTTCCAAAATGTACTTGATTGGATCCATTTTGGAGATCAAACAAGTAATGTGATTCAACTTATACTACCGCAAACGTTTTTCTGCCCAGTCCAGAGCACAACATGTCTTTTCTAACATGGAATACAGCAACTCACAATCAGTAAAAAATTTACTGAGATAATAAATGGCATACTCTTTCTTCCTCGTTTCATCTTGTTGTCCCAGAATACATCCCATGGAATTATCTAACACTGTCAGCTACATAATCAATGGTATTTCTTCAACAGGAGGGAGCAAGATAGGAGGTTCAAGCAGATATTCTTTAATACTTTTAAATTCCCTTTGGCAGTCATCTGTCCACACACAACCTTGATCTTTCTTCAACAACTTAAAGATCGGTTCACACATTGCAGTCATGTGGGAAATGAATCTGGAAATATAATTCAAATGCCCGAGGAACCCTCTGACTTGCTTTTCAGTTCTCGGCGCTGGCATTTCTTGAATTTCTTTGACTTTATCAGGGTCAACTTCAATCCCTCTCTAGCTAACAATGAAACCCAACAATTTCCCTGATCGAACACCGAAGGTACATTTACTTGGACTCAAGCAGAGACGATACTTCCTCAAACGCTGAAACAACTTCAACAAATATTCTACATGCCCTTCTTCAGTCTGGGATTTAGCAATCATATCATCAACATATACCTTAATTTCCTTGTGCATCAGATCATGGAATAGGGTTGTTATAGCGATCTAGTACGTTGCACCAGTGTTCTTCAACCCGAAGGGCATCACTCTAACAAAATGTTCCCTAGGGTGTGATAAGCGTTGTTTTTTCCATGTCCTCAGGCGCCTTCCTTATTTGATTATACCCGGAAAATCCTTCCATGAACGAGAAAACTTTGAATTTGTTATGCTATCCACTAACATATCAATGTGTGGCAATGGAAAATCATATTTTGGACTAGCTTTATTTAGATCTTTGTAATCTACGCACATGCGAGCTTTTCCGTCTTTCTTCGGTACTGGGACAATATTGAAAATCCACTGAGGGTACACTAATGTCATAAGAAAACCAGTATTAATCTGCTTTAGAACTTCCTCTTTGATCTTCACTGCCATATCTGGGTGAGTTCTTCGCAACTTCTGTTTGATTGGCGGACACTCTGGCTTCAGCGGCAAACGGTGCTCTACAATATCTGTATCTAAACCAGGAATATCTTAGTAAGACCAAGAAAAAATATCCACGTACTATTTCAACATATCAATCAACCTACTCTTTACATCAGGATGCAGCAATACTCCAATCTTGACTTCTTTCGGGTCTTCTTCTGAATCCAAATTGATTACTTCCAATGGCTTTTTATATGGATGAATGACATTTTCCTCACGCTCAAGTAACCGTGAGACCTCTTCTGGAATCTCATCATAGTCTTCTTCTTTGGCCCCATACATAGGACATTCAAAGTTGGGGAGGGTGCAAGGTCATTGTATTCAACGAGTTTTTTAATTAATCTGCACATATGATTTATGATTGCTTTTAGAAACTGACACATATAACAAGTGATCATGCAGATTGAATTTCAGTTATTATTTATTTTGAAAGGTTTTTTCTGATTACCATTTTCCAAGAAAAAGCAGAAAATAAAGACACAATTTGGGAAACAAAGACAACTTTTATTATTGATTTTAAAAAATCACAGCAAACAGATAAGCCCATACAATATTAATACTTTTCACCTTGGGAAGAGTGAAAGCTTTTCAAAAAGATTAACAAGACAAATTACTTTAACACATGTATGCAAGAGGGAACATTAATGGTGATCCACTTCTGAACCCTAACTCCGTGCGTCACATAATTTGGAATTTCTGGTTCAGCTTCATCTTCCACAATGGCATTAATCCCGGAAATAGTTGGATAAAGATAACCCCCGCTACGAAAGATATCTTGATTCTTGCCTCCGGCAGACTTAGGCTTCATGCTCTTACCTTTATCATTCTTCACAGAGAACCCCAAGCTAGCTCTATTCTTGTTTACAGGTGGATCAATAATTTGTCCCCATACTTCACTACGGCCATTATGCACAACTTGTTGTGCATCCTTAAACGAAGCCATAGAGTTCTCATTTCCTCTTACATTATCAATGGATAAAGCTTGGAACTGGGTTCCAACAGCAGCTTCATCCGCCTCCATAATGCTGAAAGAGGACAAATGAGATATCAATAATTCCTGTTCTCCATTTATAATTACCACTTTTCATTCACGTACAAACTTTAACTTCTGGTGTAAAGTCGAAGTGAGAGCCCCTGCCTCATGTATCCACGGCTGTCCCAACAAGCAGCTATAAGTGGGTACAATATCCATGACCTATAAAGTAATATGAAACAAATGTGGGCCTATATGAATAGGCAAATCCACTTCACCAATAACAGATTTCCTTGATCCATCAAACGCTTTAACAATAATGCCACTTGGGCGCATGGGCGTTCCTTGATATTTTAACTTCATAAGTGTTCTCCTTGGTATAACGTTTAATGCGGATCCATTATCATTCAGCACATTGGATAAAGAATCATTCTTGCAGTTCATAGAGATGTGGAGGGCCAAATTGTGATTCCTTCCTTCATCGGGAATTTCATCGTCGCAGAAACTCAGGTTATTACATGAAGTAATGTTCCCTACCACACTACTGAGTTGGTCTATAGGAATATCACTTTCCACAAAAGCTTGGTCCAATACCCTCATCAAATATTCTCTGTGAGCAGAGGAGTTCATCAATAAAGCCAAGATAGATATTTTTGAAGGAGTTTGTAGTAGCTGATCTACAATTCTGTAGTCGCTCATCTTGATTATGTTCAAAATATCATCCACCTCCTTTTCTAGCGTAGCTCCACTAGATTCACCCACTGCCTTCTTGGGTTCAACATCTTTAACAATTTTCTTTCCAATACTAACATCTCCACGAACAACTGGTGCAAATATACAACCACTGCAGGTCACTCTTCCAGTCTCAGCAATATTTCCAATATTTCCAATATTTCTCAGATTGTAGCATTATATTTGTAGGGTACAGCCTTGTCTGGCTTGTAGGGGATATGACCAGGCAAACTAATCACCAATGGAGTAATAGTTGGCTTGCTATGATATTCAACTTCAAAATGGTTAGGTGTACCAAAACAAGGCACAATAACATTTACTCCCTCTTCAACACATTCAATCATTGCAGAGTCATCTTTAGAAAACAAATCTTCATCCGAGGAGAAGAACTCATCTACGGAGGCATACTCGTCATTTGACTCTTCTTCAGCCAAACAAGCCTCAATCGCATCAACTTCATGGTAATCATCCCTATGACCTGTAACATTGATATTTATATTATCTAACAACAACTGAACACCTTTACTTACAATTGAACATCCTCGGGAGTCCCGACAGCAAATTCGGCAAGATCCATACTGATATTCTATTTGACCAACCATGTGGTAGAAAGTAGCATGCAATTGTACAAGTTCCTCATTCATATATTCCACATCAAAGATTTTGAACTCTGCAGGACATCCAGAAACCATGTTTACTTCCTCTTCATACTCTGCCCTAGGCATGATTATGTGGATGAGGCCCTCATCCATTATCTCCTGCAAATCAGCCTTTATCTTGTCACAACCCTGTATATTCATACTGCAAATAGCACAACCATCATGGTCATGCATATAGTAGCTAAATTCACAGAGGTCTATGTGCATTTTCACCCAATCTCCTCTAACCAAATAAATATCAAAACTCCGGAAGTCGCCTGGACAACCGGCCACCATGTTCACAGCATTTTCTCCTCCATGCTTTGGTAGAGGATTATCTTTCACATTAGGGCCAACATCCTTGAAGGATAAGATACCAGACTTCACCAAATTTTGTACTTCAGTTTTTAAAGGATAGCAGTTCTCAACATTGTGCCCTGGTGCTCCCTGATGAAAAGCATATGTTTGGTCTGCCTTGTAATACCAAGGCAACGGTGATGGTACAACGGGAGGTGGTCGGGTCTGAACCAACTTATTTTGAAATAACACCGGGAGTAATTTTGTATAACTCATATGAATAGGGTCATAACTCTCCCTTCTATGATTATACCCTTGATTCCCCTGATGGGATGGTCTCTGATAAGCAGCTGTAGTCGGAGTTACACCAACAACTGGAGTAACTAAGGCGACTTGTTGATGACACTGATAATTTCTTCTAGGAGGATTAACCCTCCTTTCTTGCATGACAGCGTTTGTATCTCCTTCCTTATTTTTGGAAAACCCATAGGATGACTTCTTCGTATTTCCGGAACTTTCACTTTTTGTTAAACGACCCTCTCTTACAGCCTCTTCTAAACGGATACCCATGCCTACCATTTCAGTAAAGTCACTTGGCGCACTCGCTACCATCCTCTCATAGTAGAAAGCACCCAGAGTATTCAAGAAATTCTTGGTCATCTCCTTCTCTTCCATGGGAGGAATTACTTGGGCGGCTACCTCGCGCCATATCTGCGCGTATTCTTTGAACGATTCCCTGTCCTTCTAGACCATGGCCCTGAGTTGATCATGGTCAGGGGCCATGTCCATGGTGCATTTGTATTGTCTAATAAATGTTTTTCCCAAGTCATTGAAAGTATGTATATTGACATTGTCCAAACTCATATACCACTTCAGCGCAACACCAGTCAAACTATACTGAAAAAATTGAATCAACAGACGTTGATCATCAGTGTGGGTAGACATTCTCCTTACATACTTCACAAGATGAGCACGAGGATAAGTATTTCCCTTGTACTTCTCGAACTCCGGGACTTTGAACTTCGCAGGTATATTGACATTCGGGACCAAGCATAAATCATTCACATTCTGCCTGAACAATTCCTTTCCCCTAAGGGACTTCATCTCCCTCTGCATCTTGTCAAACTGCTCTTGAAAATCATCCATTCTATCATAGAGACCCAATTCTTCACTTGGTGGAGGAAAAGGATGATACATATCATCATTAGAAAATGGGACCATATTTACCGAAGGAGGCGCAGCAGGAGCATCATGCACCACATGAGGTGCAGGAGTAACAGTAGTCTGAACAACTAGAGTATCTTGATAACCAAGATTGAAACCTTCAGGCGCAAAGTTCTCTGGAATTCCCTATGGACAATCTTGAGGCATGTGATTCTGAACAACAGTTGGAGGTGAGACAGCTTGCTGAACAAAGTAAAGAAGCTTTGTAAGACACCTGGATATGCATAACAAATGCAAGAAATATGTTCAATATGATGCATGATATACAATGGACATGATTTATTATTTTTATTAATATTTCAAGGGACTTAAAGATTTATAGACACATTGCAAATATCAAAGTAATAACACATTTTAAATACTGAAATTTTTTATTATAATAACTTCAAAATGGATTACAAGTTTCAACAATCCCAAGTACAAGATGAAAATAAAGTCTAAAACCCTAAGAAGTAAAACTGATGGAGATCACTCTATACGCTGGAGCTTCCATGTAAGCCTTGCAATCTGAGCCTTCAACCTCTGATTTTCTTCCACATATCTGGTGGCAACCTCCTTCCAATCACTTGAATCATGAAGTGAGCAACTAGCATCTGACAGAGGCTTAAGACAAAATGTACCCCCTTGCCTCTCCAAGGTCTCTACAGCCCGACTCTCAAGAATCTCAATCAAGTCATCTTTCTCCTTCAAGACTGCTCTATAGGAAATCTCTATAGTTTGGCACTTATTCTTCCAAGCATCATTTTCTTGCTGCATCCAGACCAAAGAAAATTGTAGCTCTTCTATATCGTCTATTAAGGGAGGAGTGGTCTTCACAAACAAATCAGACATAGGTGCTTCCCTAGAATACGACATCTTTAACTGAATAGCTCTCGTTTGGATCCATTGAAGATAAGGCTCCAAAGAAACAGACCCCCTAGGTCCCAGGTCTTTCCTACTCTTCCTATGAATGTGACGCCAGGCCTTTGAAATATGCTCCCTAGCTTCCTTATGGTCTTCTACCTCCTTTAAGAAGAAACTACTCAAATGAATATAATTTTGGTTTATCCCTCATCGGATAACCAATCTGTCGTCGTGCAAGAACATGGTTGTAGTTAATTTCTCCCTTTGTACCAAGAAGAGGTACATTGGGGAAACTACCACAACTGTCAACAATCTCTACATCATGGTAAGCCCGATGATACCAATAAATATCCGAGTGAGTAAGTGCCATGATCTTAGGAACCCAACGAGGCTCCTTCCTGACATCCTAGAAAGCATCAGGCTGAGGCATATGAGAAGTAAACCACCAGTACAACAGAGGCGTGCAACAGATAATCATCCCCCCATGATAAGATTTCTGAAGATGAATAGAGTAATAAGCATCACCCAACAATGTGGGAACTGGGTTTCCAATCATGAAGATCCTGATAGCAGTAACGTGAACAAACTTATCCACATTAGGAAATAAAAACAACCCATAAGCAAGTAGAGCAAAGATGGCCTCAAAAGCGATTGTACTCTTCATCCTGGCAAAGTAACGAGCTTTCTCCAATAAGAACTGAGCTAGTAACCCTCTAATCCTTCCTTTAGTAGTCATATGGGCTTCAACCTTAGACTTCCCCAGATGGATAAAAGCAGCAATCTCGTGTGGTTTTGGCTCACCCTCCAAACCAGTAAAAGGAACACGATCGGTAATAGGTAAATCCAACAGATAAGAATACTCCTCTAGTGTAGGCATCAACTGATAGTCGGGGAAAGTAAAGAAATGATACATAGGATCATAGAACTGGACCAAGGTTGAGAGAATACCCTCTTTCATCCTAAGCTTCATGAGAGTAATGATGGATCCATACTTCTTCCGAAAATCTGCAGAACACTCAATCTCGAGAATTAGACTGATCAGCTCATCTATCTTGGGATCTCTGAAACTGTATTTTTCGTTCTTTCTTTTTCCAGGATCCATGGTAAAAAAGTACCTAAGATATTCACAAATGGTTAACTTTCAATTCCCTTAAAATAAAATTTCTTTAAAAGATGCTTATGAGTGCATGGATGCATGATGCAACAATCACACACAAGATCACAAACATAGGGTTCATAGGTTCAATGTCACGAGCATGAGGTCGAAGGTACTACCCATAAGGTATGGTATAAATGTTATCACCTGCCGAACAAGGTTCTAGAGGTTCCCAGAGTCTACATCCTTCCTTCGGATATTACCAACTTCCCGATTAACTCGGTAATTAGTAATATTCTCAAGAAAAACTCATTCGAGCATAGTATCGCGTGACAACTATTTCTGGATTACTCCGTCATAGCTTCCACACTACACCTAAAAGGTCAAGATGGGTTAGGTATTCTACGGTCCTCAGCTTCAGCAGGCTCCCGGGTCGAAAGCAGTATGTCTTCCTGATTACTCGGTAAACGACACTACAGTCAAAGGGGCCTCCACTGAGTGGGGGATCTCATGCCTCCTTTTTTGGGATTACTCCCTCAAAGTTAACATGACTATATCGCCCATCCTATCTTAAAGTTTTCCCAAGTTCGGGTATAGGACTTATAAGTAATCACCAAGCACCCTGAAAACCATGAAAGTCCAGACAAACAGATATACAACATATAATATATAACAAATAATAGCACATATACAGATATAAACAAAGATAGTTTCAACCCACTTAGGGATGGACCAGTAAGAGGTCAATCTTTCCCTAGTGAAGTCGCCATTTTTCTCTGTAGCCGTAGAAGTGTTTAAGACTAAGCCATTGGATTGACTAGACTTATACAGATCAAAAATAATAATCCCCACCGCGCTTTATTGTTTCCAAAGGAATGGGAAAATAGCGAGTAACCCAAAAAGAGGGGGAAATATTCTAGGTAAGCGGGTTGGTTATACAAAGGGAAGGTATTAAAACCCTAAACATCTACGGTACTCCACAAGAACCTCTTTGAAAAATTTGTATATTTTGGCTATAAAATATTGTATGTAAAATAGATGGTGGAGGTGAGAAAAGAAATATATTTTTTATGATTTTTGCACCCGCCGCGGTTGCGAACCTTTAGTGCCTACGTACCACCTTTCGTGCAATAGGAGATCAGGGTACTCGTAGTTCACCTTTTTAAAAAAATTTAAAACACAAGTGTGTTGGTTAATTTAATGAGATAAGACATCATCGTCATTATTCGTGTGGAAAAACATACTTACTACCCACAATCACGAGAAAGGAGAATTTGCATCATCTCAAAGTGGAGGATATGGCTTGGATTTTAAAATCAACAATGCCTCACTCAACACCCAAGTGGAAAATATCTCACTTCACTACATATTGTAGATGTATAGTTGTTTGCATCACTCCAAGGATTAACAAGAGTCTATTCTTTTGAGAAAGGTTTTAAAATAGAAAGCCAAAGTGGCAAAAATGGTTTGAAATGAGATTGATTGACTTTTAGTCCTCTAAAAAAAATGTCAAGGTATTATTAAGTTGATTGAAATTTGTTTATGAAAAATGTTTTGAAAATGCATGGACATAAGTCCAAGTTTATTATGAAAGTGGTTCAAGTTTCAAAACAAGAAGAGTTTTTAAAAGGAGGAAGAAGATTTTTGAAATTAAAGAAGATGGTAGGAGAAGAAGAGACTATCCTAAAGCATAAGGTAAAAAGCTAAGGATAAGAACCATCTAACCAATAAAAAGCCAATACTTGACATTATGAGTCAAGATAGAATTCCCATTCTTTTGATTGAAACAAAGTAAGCAAAGATACTAGATCTCTTCAGAGAACCAAACTTCAGGTGAATTAAGTCTTCACAAAAATTCGGCAGAGTAACGGCTGTATACGGGTGAATTCCATATTACAAACAAAGAATATAATCATAATAACCTGCACACAAAACAAACAAACAACCCAATGTCCTGAGGTAAACCTCAAGAACACCAGACAAAATATCAATTAAGGTCACAAGGTTTCCAACATAGGTCAAGGCCTCTAATCCTAAGTCCAAGAAGTCCAATACTCCACAATGCCAAAGATAGTAACCAAATAGTCCAGGTATCATTAAAGAATTTTATGGTTCATGTTGATTATTAGGTGTCTTAAAAGGGAAAAGAAAAGCTCAAGTGAGCAAAATAAAAATAACAAGAAAGTAAATACTCAAATAAGCAAAGATAAACAAAAGGAATGAAATGTAATGCTTAAAGTAAATGGTACATAAAGCATAAAGTAAATTTTTTTTAATAATTAGTGGTTAGTTGGATGACCATCTTAAAACTTGCATTTGGAACTCATTAGAGGATTGGTAGAACCAAAGCCTCCACACAAGAAGTTGCATTTGCTTTTTGTCAAGTATATCATCCATTTGGAATCCTCAAAAGTAACATGTAATGATCAACGATGTTTAAGTGATCCGCGTTGACCAAAAGTGTTGTATATCCATTAGAGGATTGGTAGAACCAAAGCCTTCACACAATGGATTTCAAGGTTATTGGATCAAAGAGATCAAATTAACATACTTGGGCTTGCAAACATAGGTTTTGGCCACGAATGATCATTTATTCGAATCGGGACAACATTTAGGCTATGTTAAGCAATTGTAAGTGGACTTATATAGAAGTCACACCTATTTTGAGGTCGGTAAATAGCAATCTATGCACCATTTGTTTTGAGACATGATATAGAGATCATGCTCCAATAACACTTAGTGCAATAAGAAAGGGACAAGATGAAGAGGGGCGGGAATGAATATAAACCACATTTGAATTAAAATTTAATCAAACTATTATTAAAATCATTCATCCATTTTTGTGGAGTTATACTCAATACCATGGATCCAATGATGTTAATAAAGTTCATGATCAAAAATTCAACCCAAGATCAGCTAGAAAATAATCACAAAATAATATTGCATTTAATATATACATTAAAAAAAGTTTTTAAAATGTTTTAAAATAGAAATAAGAGAGAAAAATATTAACTATATTCAAATTAATCAAGAAATATTAAGTAAGACCATATAAAAATCAGAAATGAACTCAAATATTTTTATAAATTTTTTGGTAATTTATTAAAGTCAAAAACTATTTTTAAAATTAAAAGAAATGAGTAAAATAACCCAAAAATGATTAAAAAAATACCAAAGTCAGAAATAAAAAATAAATGAGGTCACCTATATTTGTCACAATATCATTGGATCATTCCATATATTTTTCAGAATTTAAAAATGTATAAAAGTATTTTTAAACATTTAAAACAATTCAAATAAAATGAAAATTTATAAAAAATATCAAAAAACAAAATAAAATTGTGAAAAAATAAAAATCACAAAGAGAAAAATCAAAAATATTTTTCATAACAGTTTCAGATTTTTTGGACTAAAAATGAATTTTCTATGATTTTTTGAAGTTTAAAACAATTAAATATAAAAATAAAAAATAAAAAATAAAGTCAAAAATATGTGGACCATTGGATGAGAGTCAAAGCACATTAGTAATCAAATCTAAGGGATTTGGCGCGCTATGCATATCATGGTCATTATTGAATAAAGCATAGAATCAAATATAAATCAGAAATTCAAAAAATACAAATGGCACGCCATCATTGGTTGGGAGGTGACACGTTGGTAATCTTCAACCTCCAGCCAGTCCCAAAACCAGGTTTCTCAATCTGTAAAATTAGAGCACGAGACCTATGCCATTCGCTTCGTCTCTTCAAGACGAAGACAACCACACCTTCGCGACAAATTTATTTAAACTGTAGCTGAAGCAATTTGGAAGAGAAGTTTTGAAAAGGGATTTGAAATTTCATTGTCAAAACGTGTTTCCAGATAAAGCAAGTATTGCGACTAGAACCAGGGCAATGAGAGCTTCACAATGATATCAAAGTTTGGAAGAGTTGATGGAGAAATCTAACAATTGAAGTTGAGTTGCAGAGCTCTGAAACTGGACTTCTATGGAGATATATAGGTCACGATTCTTCAAGGTAATTGTATGGTTAGCTTCAGGGAAGATCAAGGAAGGTGAATTAACAGAAAAATTGGATTGAAAAAGGATCAAACATTGATTTCGAAGTTGCAGAAAAATGAGTTATGGTGCAAGTTTGGCAGGGTGATTTTGGCTGTTCAAGCTTGAAGAAATGAATGAGGGATGACCCTCTATTTATAGGGAATGGAATGTTCAAGCGTGTGAAATGATGAAGTTTGGATGGAAATCGTTTGAAGTTGCAAACAAGAAAAGTGTGACTTCTATTTTGATCAAAACTCATCCGAAATGCGCGTTTTGCTATGCTAATCACTTCTAGAAGTACACTAAACATGTTTAGAAGCAAAAACGCACAGAAAAATGTGCTTAGAAGCTAAATCAAGGATTTTATATTCTGACTTATGAAGAAACTTCAGTTTCAAGTTACCAAGTTCAAATCAATGGCATTTTCAACTCAAGGGGTCTTAGGGTCTGATTCTTGGTGCTTTAGAAAGATGACATTACAAGCTTTGCAATGGGAAAATAATGGAATCAAATGGATGTTTGAGCTGAAAGTTGCATTGAGTCAAAGTTGGGAAAAAGAAGTTGACTTTCCACACTTAGAAATATTTCAAGTTTTTCTTCAAAAGTGACCTATAATGTTTTGCATCCAATCATGGCCTTCCTCTTGGAATTTGCTATTGACCAAAAAATATGGCATGAAATAGACCTCTTGAGTGACATTTTGAGACTTGAACCATTCAAAAATCCAAAAATTTAAAGAGTTATGAATTGTTGAAGTTGGCAAAAAATCATGAAATGACCTATAATCTTTTGTATCCTTAAGGCATCTTCCATCGATTTTCTCACTTTGCACATAAAAGAAGGAATAAAGTTCACATTCTTAAGATCATTGTGGAAAAATAGTGGGCTCAAGGTGATAAAAATTGACCAAGTTATGATCATTTAAAGTCACACATGGGAAATTGGGGGTTCATCTGGAGGACTTGTAATCATTCTTCATCATCAAGTTTCTTCCACATGAAAAATCCTTGAAACTTTTGAAGTGATTTGTTAATAACCCTTTAAAGAGAAGGATGTTTTTGGAATCACTCAAAAATACCAAAAGATGAGCAAGATATACTTCTTTGAAGTTCCAAACCCTAGCTCCTAGATCAAGAAAATGCTTTGAGGAAACTTTGACAATTTTGAACAACCTTCTTGTACCAACACTCTTTCGTTGTAAATAGAAGTTGTTGAGAATGATAATGAAAACTCATAAACACCAAAACCACTTCCATATCTTGAGAATTGAGAGAAACATGTGAAATTCTGGCAGCAGATACTCAATGTCACAGTGAATGTTATGACACCGTATCTGACTTTCTATAAGACAGTAAATAAAAACAGTAAAGAACACAGTCAATTGTTTACCCAGTTCAGTGTGAAACAACACCTACTCTGGGGGCTACCAAGCCAGGGAGGAAATCCACTATAAGAGATATTAATTCAGGAATAAACCAACCAGTTTATCTCCTTCACTTAAGACCTACCCAATGCAACTTCAATCTAAGTTCAACTTAAACCTGAGTTCCTACTCACTCCCCCTCAATCACAACAGTGATACTTAAACAATTGACTAATGAAATAATGAAGACACTCTTCAGAACATACACTTGATTATGCTTCACAACTTTTAATCAAGTAACACAAACACTCGTGCTTCACAGCTTTGAGTGATACATAAACCTATCTTGACTTTGCTTCAAAGCTTTAGTAGACACAAACACTCTTGCTTCAAAGCTTTGAGTGATACAAAAACCCTTACAATTAAAACCTATTCCAAGTCACTTATCACAATGATACTTTCTTGAATTACAACAGTTAAAACTATACAGCTCCTAATTGATCTTCTGTCTAAGAGAGTTAATTTCCAATCAGCTTTCATGTTGAATATATATGCATTTGTTTCTTCAGTTAGGGCTTCCACGAAAAGCTAGGGTTAATTAGGGTTAACCTCAAGACTTTGTCACAAGACTTTATCAACCAGATTAGGGTTGAGCTAGGTTAACCTAAAGTCCACGTGAGATTCTGTTCTGGAAGGAATGAACCAACTTCCTTAAAAAACTCAAAATTAACCAAACTGCATAGCTGTTAGATCAGTACAGGATGTCTTAACATTTGTTATGACATCAGAATTCCTGTTTACTGTTTTTGGTAGAAAGTAATAAATGTGATCATTGCAAAATGCTCAGATGCACACTCATAAACAGCAGCTACTGTATGCCATACTTTTTCTGCATAGAGTACCTAATAATCTAGAATGTTATGACATCAGTCATGACATTCACACACCTGGTTTTACCAAAAATACATGCCAATAACTAAACACTTACAAACTCCCCCTTTGGCAGATTTTTGGCTGAAACCCCTAAGCAATCAGAGAATAGAGAGCAGCAGAATGAATATGTCTGCAGAAAAATATAATGTCTACCAAGTAATTAACACAAAATATCTCCCCCTCTTTAGCCACAAATAGGCCAAAGATACATGTACTTATATGTTATACAGTTATCCAAAAAAAAAATCTGAAATCACTTGCATCAACAGGAACCAGCATCAAGCTTGTCAACTCCACCAAACTTTAGGCACTGTCATCTTCAGAGGAGGCACTTTCTTCAGCATTGAGCTGATCTTCAGCAGCATCCTCTTCCCTTCTTTGTCCTTCAGTCTCCTCCTGTTCTAATCTGGCAATTAGGTTCTCAAGAGTCTTTTTCCTTGTCTCCAGCTCTTTGCAGGTTTCCTTTAGCACAGCTATAACATCAGATGTCTTGGAATGAGTTTTTACAGTTGATGTCTCAGTTGTTGTCATGACAATGTCAGGAACATGAGATCCCTAGAATAGCTTGTAGTGTAACCCATGAGCAGGAGCTCTTTTGCAGGCAGTATCTCTTTCCACCAGGATGTCAGGGTACTGAGCAAGGACAATTCCACATAGGAGGGAGGGAAAGGCAATAAGGCCTTTAACAGCATAACTTCCAGCATGTTTTAAAGTTTGATCAAATATATACCTGTCATAGTCAAATTCAGTCCTGGTTCCAATAGCATAAATGAATCTCCCCAATCCTGTAGAGATGGTTGATTTATGGTTGGTAGGGACCCAGTTGGCTGCACCAATCTTGTGCAGGATGGCAAATTTTATGCTTAGCTTGCTAGCATTCAGCTTTCCTTTTAAGGGCCAGCACTTGACTTGTCTTGCTGTGATGGTTTGGCATACTTCATTGTCAGTAACTTCTAGTTCAGGGCAAGCCTCATTTGATCTTCCAAGGAATTTGTTAATTTCAGAGGGAGAGAAATTAACTTTTCTTCCTCTCACATAGACACATTCAAAGTCAGCTGACCTTCCATCAGCACATTCATCAGACAAATTCACTATGAATTCCTTGACAAGATTTTCATAGCATTTGGTAAATTTTTCCACAGTCTTCATTAGTCCAGCAGCTTTGATTAGGTCCATGATTTCCTTACAATCCATGGCACCATTGTTTAGTTCTCTTTCCAAGGCTATTCTCTTCAAGCAAACATACTTCCATCTATTGGCATTTTCAGGGTGGTGAAATGAAATGTTGTTAGTGGGGACTTCAGGAACTCTAGCCATTTTGCTAGAAGGGAGTTTCCTTTTGAGAGGAATGTCTTCAGCATCAATTTCAAATTCTGATTCCTCATCAGAATCAGAAGGTTCAGGCTCTTTCCTCTTCTTTGCTATTGGTTGTATCACAAGATTTGAGAGACTCCCAGCATGTACTCTGGCTTTCACCTTCCCTTTGGACAGTCCAGTCTTCACAGTTTCCACACCAGTCTTGCCTTCAGACCTGGTTTTCTTATCAGCAGGTTTCTCTTTGGTTAGACATTTTGCAGCATCCTGATTACCCTTTCTGTTCATCACTCTCCTAGCTATGCTAGGGTTGATATTTGCAATTAGGTCATTGTCTGAGTATTCCTCATCCACATCAATAACAGGTGGTTCAACATTCTTCTCTGAAGGGTTCTGGATATCATCAAGATTTTCAGATGATTTCTGAATGTTGTCATTTGGAGTCTCAACATTCTCAGAGACATCTGGATTTACTTCAACATTTGGGCTTGCTGATTCTTGATTTAATGGAACAGAAATCCCAAGTACATAGTGGTTCTCACTCAAAATTCTTGTAACAAGCCTAGTTATTGCTTGATGAACATAAGCTGAGCCTTCCCTAGTTGGTACAGAAGATGAAGGTTGAGAGGGATTACCGGATGAAGTAGCTTGAGACCTTCCTGCATGCCTTGTTCTCAGCTTTTTGACCTTGGAGGGGTTAGTTGCCATTTCTCTAAGAGGAGTAATCTCCAGGACTTCAGAATCCATGCATGATGTGATTGCCTGAGAATCTCGATCAGAGGATGAGGCTGAAACGGTCGTCTTGGATGAGGATGATGTTTGAGAAATTTTGATAGTCTTAGAAAACCAGTAGCAACTAGAGAGAAAACTTTGATTGAGAGAATGGGATTTGTTGCAGAGTCGAGAGAGGAAGGTGGCAAATGAGTGTCTATTCAACTTCTTAATAATTTTGAAAGAAATGTGAAAACATATGATTAACCCAATCAAAATAGACTTAATAAAAATAACTCCTTCAACCCTTGTTTTAAGAAAAATTAATTGCTACAATTCCTCATGTTGGGAAATACCCAACTTGCCCCTCAAGTTTTCAAATTGATTTGCATCAAGTGCCTTGGTAAAAATGTCATCCAACTGTAGCTCAGTGGCAACATGTTCCAGTTTAATCGTCTTCTCTTCTACAAGGTCTCTGATAAAGTGATGTCTAATGTCAATATGCTTGGTCCTGCTATGCTGAATAAGATTCTTGGAAATGTTGATTGTACTCAGATTGTCACAGTACAATGTCATAACATCTTGTGTGACATTATACTCAGTAAGCATCTGTTTCATCCAGATCATTTGAGAATAGCTACTACCAGCTTCAATGTATTCAGCTTCAGCAGTAGAGAGAGACACACAGTTCTGTTTCTTGCTGAACCAGGAGACCAGATTATTTCCTAAGAAGAAACATCCTCCAGAGGTGCTTTTTCTATCATCAGCACTTCCAGCCCAATCAGCATCACAATAACCAGTCAGAGTTGGTTCACAGCCATGAGAGTATAGCAAGCCATAGTTGTAAGTTCCACTTACATACTTCGAAATTCTCTTCACTTGGTTGATATGACTGACTTTAGGATCAGCTTGGTATCTTGCACAAACTCCAACTGCAAAAGCAATGTCAAGTCTGCTGGCTGTTAAGTACAGCAAACTTCCTATCATGCTTCTGTACAGACTTTGGTCCACCTTAACCCCACTTGAATCTTTGGATAGCTTTAAATGAGTAGGTGCAGGAGTCCTTTTGTGACTGGCATTCTCCATACCAAACTTCTTGACAATGTTCTTTGCATACTTGCTTTGAGATAGAAAGATTGAGTCCTCCATCTGTGAGACTTGCAGTCCAAGAAAATAAGTCAGTTCTCCCATGAGACTCATTTCGAATTCAGCCTGCATCTGGTCAGCAAAATGTTTAACCATTTGTTCTGACATTCCCCCAAACACTATGTCATCAACATATATTTGAGCTACCATTAACTTTCCTCCTTCATTTTTGACAAAGAGGGTTTTATCCAAGCCTCCTTTTCTGTATCCTTTGTCTGAGAGAAATTTTGTTAACCTGTCATACCATGCTCTAGGAGCTTGTTTCAGGCCATATAGAGCTTTCCTCAATTTGTAGACATGATCAGGGTGGTTTGGATCTACAAAACCTTTAGGCTGTACCACATAAACTTCCTCATTTAAGTACCCATTTAGGAAGGCACTTTTTACATCCATCTGAAATAACTTGAACTTCAGGAGACAAGAAATTCCCAATAGGAGTCTGATAGATTCCAGTCTGGCTACAGGGGAAAAGGTCTCATCAAAATCAACCCCTTCAACTTGAGTGTATCCTTGGGCAACAAGTCTTTCCTTATTCCTAGTGACAACTCCTTCAGCATCTGATTTGTTCTTGTATATCCATTTTGTGCCAATGATGTTTGTTCCCTCTGGTCTAGGAACTAACTCCCAAACTTCATGTTGCTTAAATTGGTTCAATTCATCTTGCAATGCACCAATCCAGTATTCATCAGTTAAAGCCTCCTTAACATTTCTTGGTTCAATTTTAGACACAAAGCAAGAGTTTGAGATGATTTCTCTAGATCTTGTAATGACTCCACTGTTAGGATCCCCTATGATGAGTTCTTTAGGATGATCTTTCTGAATTCTGATGGAAGGGATTTAACTAGCTTCCTTGGATTCAGAGTCTGCTGTAGTGGTGTTAGGAAGGTCATTCTGTTGAGTTGGAGTCTCAAAGAATGTCTCAACATTACAAGGGACATCTGTTTCTTCATGATAATCATCAACTATGACATTTATTGATTCCATCATGACTTTGGTCCTGGAATTGAATACCCTATAAGCTCTGCTGTTGGAGGAGTATCCTAGAAATATACCTTCATCACTTTTAGGGTCCAGCTTTCTCCTTTGTTCACGATCTGCCAGAATATAGCATTTGCTGCCAAATACATGGAAGTACTTCACAGTTGGCTTTCTTCCTTTCCAGAGTTCATAAATGGTGGATGAGGTTCCCTTTCTCAAAGTGACTCTGTTATGGACATAACAGGTTGTATTCATAGCTTCAGCCCAAAAATGAATAGGAAGTCTTTTGGCATGTATCATAGCTCTGGCAGATTCTTGTATGGTCCTATTTTTCCTTTCTACAACTCCATTTTGTTGAGGAGTTATAGGAGAAGAGAATTCATGACTAATTCCTTCTGAGGAAAGAACTCATTAAACTTACTGTTTTCAAATTCCTTGTCGTGATCACTTCTGATTCTGACAATACACCCTTCTTTTTCTCTTTGAATTCTTTTGCACAGTTCTTTAAAAACTTCAAACACATCAGATTTTTCCCTAATGAAGTTAATCCAGGTGAATCTGGAAAAGTCATCCATAACAACATAGGCATATCTCTTTCCACCAAGACTTTCCACCTGCATTGGTCCCATCAGATCCATATGTAGAAGTTCTAGAACCTTAGAGGTGGTCAGATGTCTTGACTTTGGATGTGACATCCTAGTCTGCTTACCAACCTGACATTCACCACAAACTCCCCCTTCATCAATTTGCAGTCTTGGAATCCCTCTGACTGCCTCCATGGATATAATCCTTTTCATTCCTCTTAGATGAAGGTGGCCAAGTTTTTGGTGCCACAGTTTCACCTCTTTTTCTTCTTTGGCAATAGAACACACAGTGGAGTAATTAGTGTTCTCAGGTTCCCACAAGTAACAGTTATCTTTAGATCTGACTCCTTTCATTACAATTTCTTGTTTTTCATTAGTTACAAGACATTCAGATTTTGAGAAGTTGACCTTGAATCCTAGATCGCATAATTGACTGATAATAATGAGATTAGCAGTCAGGACTTTTACCAATAGTACTTCATTTAGATTTGGAACTCCAGGGTAGTCCAAGTTACCAAATCCTTTGATTTCTCCTCTAGCACCATCTCCAAAGGTCACATAACTAGTGGTGTGAGGTTTGACATTATGAGAAGGTTCTTGATTCCAGTCATGTGCTTAGAGTACCCACTGTCAAAGTACCAGTCTTCCTTTGCAGAGACTCTAAGGGAAGTGTGGGCTATCAGGGCAGTAGCCTTTTTCTTCCATTGTGGAGTATGTGGTACCTTGTTAGACTTCGGTTTGACACCTGGGTTCTGATTAGGGTATCCATACAATCTGAAGCAGAATGTATTTATGTGACCAAACCTCCCACAATGATGACATCTCCATCTTTGGTATTTTTTCTTCATATTTCTCTGTTCCCGATGTTGAGTGCTGTGTTGTGATCTCTGCTTTGACATTTGTTTATCAGACCTGATCTTCTTGTCTGCACCAGATTTCTTTGCTGCCACAAATCCTAGACCAGACTTGTTTCCCACATTTTGTCCAACCTGAAGGATTTCATCCAATTTGTCAGTTCCATTTGTCAGCATCTTGACAGATTTGGTCATCTGGTTCAGTTTTGAGTTCAGCATTTGAACTTCCTCTTCTAGATGACTTATAGTTTCAATGTCTACCCTTTTTTCAGCCTCCAACTTTATTATGAGTTTTGTTTGTCTCTCATTTTGCAGACAGACTTCAGCACTTCTGATACACAATTTCTTGTATGTATCAGCCAGTTCTTCAAATGTCACTTCCTCATCACTAGTGTCACTTTCAGAGGTACAAACACCAGTTAGAGCAGTAACTAGTTTGGCAGATTCTTCTTCAGAATTACTTTCTGAATCACAGTCAGACCAGGTAACAGACATTCCTTTCTTTTGTTTCTTAAGAAAGGTAGGACATTCAGCTCGAATGTGCCCATATCCTTCACATCCATGACATTGAATTCCTCTGCTTTGATTTCCCTTCTCTTCAGACCTTGGTTTTCGGCTGGAGTCATAATATTTGTTAATGTCAGAAGAAATGTTCTTAACATTTGACCTTGACTTTGGATCCATTCTCTTGATGAGTTTGTTGAATTGTCTTCCAAGCATGGCTATAGCTTCTGAAATACTTTCTTCTTCATCCTCCTTGTTTTCATCTTCAGTGTTGGATACAAGTGATATGCTCTTGTTCTTATTGTCAAAATTTTCACTGATCCCCATCTCAAAAGTCTGAAGAGACCTAATGAGTTCATCCACCTTCAACTTTCTGATATCCCGGGCTTCCTCTATAGCAGTTACCTTCATTGCAAATTTTTTAGGCAAGGATCTGAGAATCTTTCTTACCAGTTTTTCTTCTGACATCTTTTCTCCCAATGCTCCGGAGGTGTTGGCAATCTCCAAGATGTTCATGTGAAACTCATGAATGGTTTCATCTTCCATCATCCTTAGGTTCTCAAACTTGGTAGTCAGCATCTGAAGCCTTGACATTTTTACTTTGGATGTGCCCTCATGGGTAGTTTTGAGAGTGTCCCAAACTTCCTTGGCCAGTTCACATTGGTGTACCAGTCTGAATATGTTTCTATCAATTCCATTGAACAAGGCATTTAAAGCTTTGGAATTACCCAGGGATAACTCATCTTCTTCTTTGCTCCATTCTTCCTCAGGCTTCAGACTGATTGTCCCATCTTTCTCAGTTATGGTGGGATGGTTCCATCCTTTGTCAGCAGCTCTCCAAGCCTTTTTGTCCAGTGATTTTAAGAAGGCAATCATACGAGGTTTCCAGTAGTCATAATTTGATCCATCCAGAATGGGTGGTCTGTTTCCAAAAACTCCTTCTTTGTCCATAGTGCCAGAAAGTGATATCCCTAGATCTCACCCAGTAATATAGGCAGGGTGCCTGCTCTGATGCCAATTGAAATTCTGGCAGCAGATACTCAATGTCACAGTGAATGTTATGACACCGTATCTGACTTTCTATAAGACAGTAAATAAAAACAGTAAAGAACACAGTCAATTGTTTACCCAGTTCAGTGTGAAACAACACCTACTCTGGGGGCTACCAAGCCAGGGAGGAAATCCACTATAAGAGATATTAATTCAGGAATAAACAAACTAGTTTATCTCCTTCACTTAAGACCTACCCAATGCAACTTCAATCTAAGTTCAACTTAAACCTGAGTTCCTACTCACTCCCCCTCAATCACAGCAGTAATACTTAAACAATTGACTAATGAAATAATGAAGACACTCTTCAGAACATACACTTGATTATGCTTCACAGCTTTTAATCAAGTAACACAAACACTCGTGCTTCACAGCTTTGAGTGATACATAAACCTATCTTGAATTTGCTTCAAAGCTTTAGTCAAGAGACACAAACACTCTTGCTTCAAAGCTTTGAGTGATACAAAAACCATTACAATCAAAACCTATTCCAAGTCATTTATCACAATGATACTTGCTTGGATTATAGCAGTTAAAACTATACAGCTCCTAATTGATATTCTGTCTAAGAGAGTTAATTTCCAATCAGCTTTCCTGTTGAATATATATGCAGTTGTTTCTTCAGTTAGGGCTTCCACGAAAAGCTAGGGTTAATTAGGGATAACCTCAAGACTTGGTCACAAGACTTTATCAACCAGATTAGGGTTGAGCTAGGTTAACCTAAAGTCCACGTGAGATTCTGTTCTGGAAGGAATGAACCAACTTCCTGAAAAAACTCAGAATTAACCAAACTGCATAATTGTTAGATCAGTACAGGATGTCTTAACATTTGTTATGACATCAGAATTCCTGTTTACTGATTTTGGTAGAAAGTAATAAATGTGATCATTGCAAAATGCTCAGATGCACACTCATAAACAACAGCTACTGTATGCCATACTTTTTCTGCATAGAGTACCTAATAATCCAAAATGTTATGACATCAGTCATGACATTCACACACCTGGTTTTACCAAAAATACATGTCAATAACTAAACACTTACAATATGCACTTGTGTCTAATGGGAACAAGGATTTTGCCAACCATGACAACTTATTCATTCAACCCCTTGTACTTTTGAATCAATTTTGATAACTTTGAAATGTGGTGAACCAAAATAAACCTTTCCATTACATTTCTTCCAAAACAACTTCAATGGTGAGGTTTGGATTTCTTAAGCTTTATTGACTAGGGCATGGAAATAAACTCATGAACCCATGGATCAACTTTCTAAGCCATATTGCCTTTACCTACATTATTAACAAGTGAGACAGACCAATATTGAATTTTATTAATTAAAAGGAAAGTCAAAACAAAACATGAATGATCACAAAAGAAAAACAATTCAAGATGCTTGGTGATTCCTCAAAGAGAAAAGCTAAAGATAAGGAGGAGAATCAAAAAGCCTAATGTGATCTTGTTGTGATTGAATCAATTTGGTATGATGAAGGGATATTAGGGGGGAAAATTGGGGTACAACATGGTGTTGCTGGGAACAAAGGAAATCCTAGAAGTTCTGATGTAACCAGAAACCTAGAAGTCCTTGTGTTACTGGAAAGTTGGAAGTTCTGGTTGCTGAGAGAGTCTAGAAGTTCTAACACAATTGGAAACCTAGAAGTTCTGGTGTTATTGGACGGCTAGAAGTTCTAGTGATGGGTCAGTGAGGTGTCAATGCTTTTGGATGGGAATATCTAAAATTTTTGGTCCAGGATCACTATTTTGACAAATAAATGGAGGGGTTTATCTAGAAGTTCTGATCCAGGGATAATGTTTGACAAATAATGGGGGAAAATGTTAAGAAATAAACATAAAAAGGTGTTTCTGGGGCTAGAGCTCAGGACCCTTAACACTAATGCTTTAGATGTGCACTCTCTACCACTGGGGTGGCTATACATCTGGTATTAGAAGCAAAAACATAAACATATATTACAAAGTAATTCTTATAATGAATTTCATATTCTTCTTCGCGCCAACCAGAGCATCTGCAACTTAGTTATTTCTCAACAAAAAAATGGAAAATGCAAACATAGCAGTTATGGCAGATTTCATCATGGTTTCAGAAACACAAAGCATCAAAACTGTAAATCAGAAGCAAGCATGAATTTTGCTAATCCTAATTCTGAACCCTAATTTCCTCAAGAAGTTATAATCTGAAATTCTCTACTTAGGCTATATACATGAAATCTATAAATATGTACAAAATCAGAGTCATGATATCTATATTGTATCTTTGAAAATTCAAGCATAACAATGCCTAAGTAATGAGATAAAAGTCAGAAGAAGCTTACCTTGCAGCTGGAAATTGTTCTGTGAATTAGAGCCTGGTTCAAATTAATGTGATGGTCTAGTTATCTTCCTCGAGTTCTCATAAAACTAAAGCAACCCTTAACTTGAGCTATGAATGGCTGGAATATTCTTGAGCAGCCAAGAAGCATAGTTTTGATTTTTTTAAATGGAGATTGGTGACAATTGTGTTACAGTCTGAAAACAGAAGTTGGGACGGCTTGTAAGTGTTTATCAGAAACTGTATAGGTGATTTGGACAAGAAATGCACAAGAAAAATTAGAGTTTGGATATAGAAACCAGAAATTAGCAGGTTTTTGTGTTTGGGCTTCAGTTTCAGGTTCTTGGAATTTTTAGAAAGGTTTTAAGGCTTTTTTCTAATCTTTTTAGACCTCTTTAATAGTTGCAAATGAAGTTTAATTTATAGGCAAAGGATTTAGAAGCTTGGAGAAGTCAAGAGTACAACCATCATGTGTTATGGATTGTTGACTTGTTTATGAAGCAAGTTTAGACAAGTATGGTTCAAGGCACAAGAGAGTGGTTAGCAGCTTTTGCCACGCCCATTTTTTTTTAGGCATGATTTATGGATAAGTACACTCAGAAGCAAAAGTAAATCATGGGCCCAACATAAACTTTGTACAAAAACTTACTTTTCAAGGATAACAATGGTACTTCTATGCCACATGTGGGAAGATCCTTTGGATAAAGACTCAAAAGTGGATGTGAGTATTAAATGATGATGAGATTTAACAAGCAAGAAAATCTGCAACCTGAGATTATGCAGCCTAGATTGAAACTAGATCAAAAGTTCAACACAAACGTAACTTGGATTAAAAACAAACGTCCATCTTCTAATCTTTGGTTCAATCTGTTCCAACATGATCAGAAGGAGTCTTCAGACTTTTCAGAAATCTTGTAACATGCTTTGTGCTCCCTCTTTGAATGACTTTTTCAAAATCTGATTGTACCTATGTGAAAACTAGCCCAGAAGTTCTACTCAAATTCTGACTTGGAAATGTTCATAATTTACTAAGTATCTTAGTTTTGTGGACATGTCTTCAAGGGTTTATAACTTGGAATCCCAGCATTTCTAGGAGAAGCTATGTTCTGCAATGTTTCAGATCTCATTGAGATCTATAACTCTTGTGTCAGAAGTTCTTCCTGAACCAGCTTACATCATGATTAAAATTTGTCCAGAAGTTCTGAACTTATCATCTTTTCTTAACACTTAGAAAAAATTATAAGTGTTTAGAATTTGACTTTTCCAAAGTAATTTTGACTTTTAATTTTCTTGATGAAACAAACTTCATATTCTAACATGTCATGATGAAATATGATTCTTGAAACTTGATTTTGATCCAAGAGTTAAAGTTTGACTTTTTAGTGTGCATTTTGACAATTTTTCCCTTGTGCCAATTCCAAACCCAAATTGATGTATTAGTGTTGCAAAACTTGATGTCGTAGAAGATCTTGTGAGAAACTTCTTGAGAAATGTGAGGGAAAATTTTGAGGTACAACACCATCCATGGTGGTTAATATCATAGCTCCACCGGAAATTATGTTTTTGATCACAAATGGTCCTTCGTATGTAGGAGTCCATTTGCCCTTGGGATCACCTTGTGGCAGGATGATGCGCTTGATTACCAGGTCATGAACCTGATATACCTGACGTTTGGCCTTATTGTTAAAAGCTTTGATCATATGTTTCTGGTACATTTGACCATGACAAACAGCCGCAAGCCTCTTCTCGTCAATCAGGTTCAAAGTCGAGCCTGAATCGATTTGTCTTCATTTAAGCCTGCATCCTTCATAATTCTCAGGGAAGGAATATGGACTTCGATAGCTAAAACAACTTCCATACCATAGAAGAGATAAAATGGGATTGCCCATGTTGATGTGCGCACCGAGGTACGGTAACCATGAAGAGAAAATGCTAACATCTCATTCCAGTCTTTATATGTTACCGTCATCTTTTGTATAATCTTCTTTATATTCTGATTGGTGGCCCTACATCGCCATTCATCTTCGACCAGTAAGGAGAAGAGTTATGATGATGGATCTTAAATTGCATACAGAGCTCGGTGATCATAGTATTATTGAGGTTGGTACCATTATCTGTGATAATTATTTCTGGGATACCATACCGACAGATAAGATTATGCCTGATGAATCGAGCCACAACATTCTTGGTAACAGAAGCGAATGAGGCTGCCTCTACCCACTTCATGGAGTAATCAATGGTGAAAAGGATGAAGCGATGTCCATTGGAAGCGGTAGGTATAATCTCTCCAATCATGTCAATGCCCCACATTTCAAACTGCCAAGGAGCAGTCAAGATGTTTAAAGGAACTTGGGGCACATGTACTTTGTCAGCATAAATTTGGCATTTGTGACAAGTTCGAGAGTGATGATGGTAATTGTCTCCATAGTGGACCAATAGTAACCTGCCCTCAAAACCTTCTTAGCCATTGTGTGCCCGCTAGAATGAGTACCAAAGATACATCATGGATATCCTCCATGATCTTCTCAGCTTCTTTCTTATCCATACAACGAAGCAAATTTTAATCATGATTGTGCTTATATAAGATTTCGTTACTCAGGAAGAACTTAGTAGAGAACCTTCTTAGAAACTTCTTGTCATTTATAGATGCCCTCTCAGGGTATTCTTGAGCTTTAAGGTACCTTTTCACCTCATGGAACCAAGGATTTTCCTCTACTCCCTCAGTATTAACCCCATAACAGTATGTCGAGTCGTCTAATCTTTCAATAGTGATTTGAGGGGCTTCGTTATCCCATCTGACCTTGAACATGGATGACAGGGTAGCTAGCGCGTTTGCTAACTGATTTTATTCTCGTGGAACATGTTCAAAAGTAATCTCTTCAAAGTACGGGATCAATGTCAACACATGCTCTCAGTAAGGAATGAAATTAGGATGCTTTGTGTCCCAATTTCCCTTAATATGGCCGATCACCAAGGCCGAATATTCGCATACTTGTAAGAACTTGGTCCTCATATCAATAGACGCTTTAATACCCATATTGCATGCTTCGTACTTGACCATATTGTTGGTATAATCAAAACATAGTCTGGCAGTGAAGGGTGTAGGGAAACCTTTGGGAGAGATGATCACATCACTAATGCCATTGCCGAGCGCGTTGGAAGCTCCGTCAAAAACCATAGTCCATCGGGATCCTTTTTCAAGTCCTTCATCCAGTCCAGGCTCTTCACAGTCAGCCACTAACATAATGTTCTGGTTCGGGAACTTAAAACTCATAGACTGGTAGTCGTCTACGGCTTGATGAGCAAAATGATCAGCTATTACACTTCCTTTTATTTCTTTTTGAGTGTGTACTGAATTTCGTATTCTGTCAGGATGATTTGCCATCTTGATATTCTTTTGGAGAGAGCGGGCTTCTCAAATATGTATTTGATAGGATCTATTTTAGAGATCAATAGAGTAGTGTGAGTCAACATATATTGTCTTAGGTGAGCAGCTTATGCCAAAGCACAACAAGTTTTCTCGAGTAGTGAGTATCTTATTTCACAGTAGGTAAACTTTTTCCTAAGGTAGTATATTCCATGCTCTTTTTGACCAGATTCATCATGTTTCCCCAACACACACCCCATTGAATTCTCTAACACTGTTAGGTACATTATTAGGAGACTTACTTCAACTGGTGGCTTCAAAATTAGAGGTTCTTGAAGATATTCCTTGATTCTATCAAAGGCTATCTGACAATCTTCATTCCATTTCGCTACTTGATCTTTCTTCAATAGCTTGAAGATTGGTTCATAAGTAGTGATTAAATGGGAAATGAATCTGGAAATGTAGTTTAGACGTCCCAAGAAACCTCTAAATTCCTTCTCAGTGCAGGGAGTTGGAATATCTTGAATAACTTTAACTTTTGCAGGATCTACCTCAATACCTTTTCCACTGATGATGAAACCTAGGAGCTTACCAGATCTTACTCCAAAGGTGCACTTGTTCGGGTTCAGCCTTAACTTGTACTTCTTCAGCCTTTCAAACAGTTTTTGCAAGTGATCAAGGTGTTCTTCTTCAGTCTAGGACCTGGCTATCATGTCATCAACACAGACCTCTATCTCGTGATGGATCTGTTGTACCCCAAAATTTGTCCTCCCATTTTCACATAAGGCATACTCCTAGAGGTTCTCAAAGTGCTCAAGGTTGACAAGAATTTACCAGACAATCCTCCTCCTAAGGCAATGAACCCCCAACTAGGGTTTCAATTTTCATCAAGATGGTTGAGCTCCAATGGTCTCAAATGATTCCCATGGTCCTAATATGTCCTCAATATTATCCATGCCAAATTTCATGCCTTGCACAATAAGTTTGCTCAGTCAATTGCTCAAGTATTGGAAAATCAAATGTGCTAGGTCAAAAGTCAATTGTGGCCCATATACATTCAAATTTCAAGATTTTTGGTCAACATCAACATTTTTAAGCAATATCCATCATTTGATCAAGGTTTGATCATGATTCCTCAAGAAATGCTCCTAGTTCATCTAAAGTCAAGAGTTGCTAAATTAGGGTTTCTGTAGGAAAAGTCTACTGAACTTTGACCAGGAATAACTCTCACATACTTCATCCATTTTCCCCTAACCAGAGCTCATTTTGAAGAGAATATAATTACCTACAACTTCTCTTTTTTCCTCAAGTTCAAGAGATGTACCATTTGAAAGATACAAGCTCATACATTACATGTCATTTTCAGAAAGTCAACATAGGACACTTTTTGTCAAGGCAACTTACATCAAGATAATATCTCCAAATGCAAAAATGATTAAAAGATAAAGTGTAGAGGAGATCTTGATATTTCCAAAAAGTACAAGATCACATTCAAAAGATGAAAATTGAGCAATTTATGTGGTTCACAAGTTGGGCAATTTTCAAGAAATGCGTGAAATGCAAAGTGAGGGAACTTGAAGTTTTGAACTAGTGGACCTAACTTTTGATGTTAAAACATGTTCATAAGGTGTTAGAGGACCTATAAATCCATCCAATATTTTTTATGGTTTTTATTTCTTTTATTTGAATTTTTATTCATTTAAATGCAAATAAAATCAAATAAAATATGAAACAATGGTATAAAGGCTTGGGCTTTTTGTTTCAATGATCTAAAGGCCCAAGACAACTCATGACAACTCATGAAAACTCATTACAACCTTGTAAATTTCGTGGGGACTCAAGAAAGGAAGAAACATTGCAAATTTGGAAAGTTTTAAAGTTGTTTTCTTGTTTAAACCATGGCATGATTACCCTGATTCCATTCCTTATTTGTCAGCCTGAATACAAGCCAGCAACATGTCCAAATTCGTGCAAGGCATCCAAAAGACAAGAATCATGCAAATAAGGCAAGTTTTCAATATGTTGGAATATTAATTTTATGGGCATGATTACCTTGTCCCTTTCCATACTTATTGGCTCCTATTTCATTCCTATATAAAGGCAAACAAAGGCAGAAGAATGACCAGAAAAACCATTGCATAACAAAGCTCTAGAAAATTCTCAAAAATTTCTAAAAGTTGCAAAATTCTTAACCACACTTCCAGGTTCTCTAATGCAAAACAAAGAATCCATTCATCTCCCTGAGGCTCCCAAGAGTTGAACTAAGTTCATAACCAAGCCCTTCCACGTCTACAACTCTCACGTCCAATTGTACCGGTTTTGATAAAATTTTCTTGAATCTCAAATTGTCTATTCATGTCATATAAATTATTTGTGTGCATTGATATATGTTTGTGAAACCATTTAGAACAGGTTAGGACGATCTCATATGTAGATGAACACCTTATGCGCAAGATGCCATGGTTAGGGCTATATACTTTTTGAGCTTCAGATTCTGTGATACGAGGACTTTCAATCCAAACCCACGATAGGCCTCATGGGAAAGATACACATGATTCTGAAGACTTTTCTCTAGCGCTTGGGCTCTCTTTCTAATGGGCCTGGGATTTTTCTTAGCGCATCCCCCCATTTTCTTTACAACATGGCCCATTCTTTTGTTTTTTTTTTTGCTTTAATTATTTATTTTCTTTTCATTTCAATTAATTCTTTTTTATCAAAAAAATCATAAAATCATAAAATAAAATAAAATAGATTTAGTTCTTTTATTTTAATTAATTTAATTTTCATAAATAAATTTAATTTAACTTAATCATGTTTTAGTATTTATTTCATAGTTAATTTGTAATTAATTTAGACTTAGGTCTTAAATATTAAAATCAAATCACAAAAATACCAAAAATATTTTTCTTAATACTTAGGCTTTTTAGGACCTTTGATTTTCTTTCTAAACAATCTCTTCTTTTTTTTTTCTATGTTTCTTTTGTTATTTAAATTCTATAAAGAATGTATAGGTCGCACATTTGATTTTGTAATAGTTAGTTTATCTTTTCAAATTTTTTTCTTCTAAATATTGTATCTGCTTCATGTTGCCTATATGATAACAGTCCCTTCGAATGCTAAGATATCCTTACCTGTTGCCTTCAATGACCATAAGCATCCCTTTTGATTGTCCGTCAACATCTGACGATGGGGATACCTACTCACTAATAGTAGGATAGCACTATCTAAAGGAAAGGAGGAAAAGAATGTGTTTTTTCGAGTAGGTAGATAGTTGTTAAGTACTTGCTCAAACCAGAAATTTTCACACTTACACACTTTTAAAAAATATTTTCAAAAATGCTTTATCACACTCTTGAGGACTGATACAATAGTTACCATAAAGCAAACAAAATCTTTCAAAATACACAAACACACAAACAGTTTTCAAAAATGAGCAAGTACCTAAGAGCCCGTGGAAAACCACGGATGGAAAGGGTGCTAACACCTTCCCTTTCCATAATCTACCCGCTTACTCAGAAAATCTAGAAAAAGGTCTTTTTCTGTTCTTTTCACCCTTTCCTTTGTTGGATAAAAGAAAAGTCGGTGGCGACTCTTGCTTACCGCAATATTTGCAAACACAAACGCAAAACAACCAGTATTAAACAGTCGGTTCTTCCACCGTATCACATGATCATATCATGGAACAATGCTATTATAGCATGCTGATAGGTTTCCTCGATGTTCTTGAACCCAAATGGCATAACCTTGTAACAGAAGGTGTCCCACTGTGTAATGAAGGTAGTATTCTTCATGTCCTCAAGTGCTATTTTGATCTGATTATAACCGAAGAAGCCATCCATGAAGGAGAATATCTTATGTTGAGCGGTGTTGTCAACCAGAACGTCGATATGAGGAAGTGGAAAGTTATCTTTGGGGTTTTCCCTACTCAAATCCCTGTAGTCCATACACATGCATACCTTACCGTCCTTATTAGGTACTGGAACCACGTTTGCAACCTATTATGGGTAGGAAGTAACAACTAAAAACCCAACATTAAACTGTTTCATGACTTCAGCCTTGATCTTTTTTGACATTTCAGGATGCATACGACGAACCTTTTTCTTCACTGGAGGGCACTCTTCTTTTGTTAGAAGACGATGAACCACAATACCAGTATTAATCCCCGGCATGTCTTCGTATGACCAAGCAAAGATCTCAATGTAGTCACGTAACATATGGATTAACCATTCTTTGACAATGTTCTCCAAGTTGGATCCTATCTTGACTTCCTTTTTATTTTCCTCAATACCTATATTTACCGCCTCGACCGGCTCTTCATGAGGTTGTATTTCTCTTTCCTCTTGCTGTAATAGTTTAGCAAGCTCTCCCAGTACTTCACAACCTTCCTCACCTTCGTGGCAATAGCAGAACTATTATCAATGGGATCCAGGGTGGATATGGATCTGCAATTTGATATGTGGGTGTGTGTAAGAGCATATAACTATTTTGAAAAATAAAGCAAAAAGAAAGACAAAGAGCGTAAAATTTGAATGCAAAACATCCAATGATTTATTAAAATGACGTATGAAAATGAAGTATGATAACCCTCACAAATAGACGATTATGCCTCGGTTAAGACACAAGGCTTAGAGTTTAATTTGTTCAAAAATTACATATCCCAAAAACAGAAAAGAACAATTACTCCTGGATAAAATATATTGGCACAAAGTCTCTAGCCGTCCAATTATTGATTCCATTGTTGGTAGTAGGGAAGATCCAACTATCCAAGTCACAGTCACTATCAGCATCCTCCATAACATTGACTCCGTGGTTGTTTATGTGTAGTGGTGGTCTTCCAGCGCGAGCACGAAGAACGAACCTTTGAGCTCCTCAAGTGAAACCCAAATCAAAGTTGTCAGACTTATAGGGAATGTCAGGGAGTTGGCCCCAAATAGTACACCCACCTTCTTCAACCACAACCTTGGAATCCTTCAGAGAAGCCATCTTCAATGGGGGTCTGGTAATCTTTGGAACAACATTAGTAGCTTTGGTAACAACAATCATCTGAGGAACCTCTTCAAAATTATGACAGGGAGTTTCAACAAATTCTCCGTCCATCTTGACATACCTAAAAGAATTCAGGAGGCTCACCATATACTCCTCTTCCCTGTAGACTATAACAATCTTTCCATTTACGGGATATTTCAACATTTGATGCAATATGGAGGTGGCAGCGCCTCCCCCATGAATCCAAGGGCATCCAAGTAGGCAAGAGTAAGCGGGGCGAATGTCCATCACATAGAAAGTAGAGTCAAATATTTGGGAACCAACTTTAATTAGGATGTCCACCTCCCCATGTACCATTCTTTTAGAACTGTTAAAATCCCTCACCACAATGTTACTGGGTTTCAGCGTAAGTCCTTCACAATTCAACCTATCTAGGGCCCCCTTTGGTGAGAGATTCAGAGACGAACCCATATCAACCAACACATGAGCCAAAGTAGTGCCCCTGCATTCAATGGAGACATGCATGGCCTTATTATGTTTTCTTCCCTCAGGAGTCAGATCGGTATCGAAGAAGCCTTGTCCATTATCAACAGTCAGACTGGAAACACAGTTCTCAAATTGGTCAGCAGAAGTCTCTTGTGGCACATGAGCAGACTTCAGAAACTTCACCAAAGCTTTAGCATGGACCTCGGAGCACAACAACAAATCTAGCATTGAAATTTTGGAGGGGTTTTCCCCAACTGTTCCACAACATTGTAGTCACTTTTCTGTATGATCATCAAAGTTTCCTCCATTTCTTGCTTGGAGGCCTCGGGAATGGTTTCGTTTGGTGCCTCCTCCCGGGCAGGATTACTCAATACTTCTTTACCCCGAGCCTCAATTGACTCAGCAGCAGGGATATCAACAAGAGTAACAACAGTCTTTGGAGAGATTTCTGGAGAGAAAATCATTCCGCTTCTGGTAACCATATTGGTCCTAACAATATTGTCAATGTTAGGATCAGTATCTTCAGCAACTTCACTCTTAATAGCTAATAGGTCTTGCTTGATGCCATGGTAGTAGACATGAGCTCCATAATTCCAAGGAACAACCTTGTCAGAGGAATATGGTATTGGCCCTGGAGAGGTGATGATCAGGGGAGCAACTTTAGGATTGGCGATAATCCTTACAGGACCTTTGGAGGAGATCCTTGTAGGATTATTAGAAATGGTAATAATTGACACGTCTTCACAGTTTACATCTTCATATAGGTTTTTCACATATAGAGTTTTTTAAAACAGAACTTCCCTGTCTTTCTTCAGGCGTTAAACACCTATCTTTAACAGTATACAACCATTGGGCAGGGATGCACAAAGGTAACAATCTTCACCAAATCTCGGAAATAAACCAGCTCGTAACAGATTCTTCTTAACAACTGGAAGCGGAGTAGTCAGATCATTCACGGAAGAAACAAAAATAACATCATCAACAACATTGATATCCTTGTCATGCTTGGGAATTGGTGCAGTAATCACGTTGGGAGTCTCAGGAGGGTCAAACTCAATCTCCGTTGCATCAATAAGGCTTTGAACCTTGTTCTTCAGAGCCCAACAGTTATTTGTGTCATGCCCCGTACTTTTGGAGTTGTAAGCACACCGTACATTTGGATTGTAGAGGGGAGAGGAAGTGTTTGGGTTTTGAGGAGGATCCCTCAAATTAACCATGCCATCCTTTAACAGATGCTATAATTCCTGAGACAGTGGCATATTAATTCTTGTAAAATGTCTTCTAGGCACAACTTGTCCGCGTTGATTATTTCATTGCTGAGCCGGTGCAGGGTTAGAGATCATTACAGCTCTTACCGTTGGACGATGTTCAACTTTACCATGACTTCTCTGACCATAGGCAGCATTGAACTCCCTCTTTCCATTGAACGGTTTCTTCACATCACTTGAGGATGCAGCCCCTTGGATTTTACCACTCTTGATACCAGCTTTAACTCTTTCTCTTGTCAATATTAGCTCAGTGAATTCGGCTGAAGAGCTTCCAATCAAATGGTTGAAGAATGGGCCTGTTAGAGTACCCATGAACATGTCTATCAACTCCCAATCAGACAGGGGAGGCTGGACTCTACCTGCAAGATTCCTCCATTTTTTGGCATAATCTTTGAAACCCTCACTAGAACCCATAGACATGCTTTGGAGTTGCATGTGGGTTTGAGCGAGGTCAGCATTGTATTGATACTGCTTGTAAAAAGTAGCAGCCAATTCTTCCCAATTACGGATATTGGTTCCTTCCAATTGATAGAACCATTCCAACTGCATTTCCGACAAACTCTATTGAAAGAAGTGAACCCATAACTTCCTATTAGTTGTATGGGGTTTAATCTTCTTGACGTAAGACCTCAAGTGAAGCTTGGGACACGAAAAACTGTCATATTTTGCAAAAGTGGGAACTTTGAGTTTATGTGGGATGACCACTCCTGAGACCAACCCTAGCTCTTCAAAGTCCAAACTAGGTACCCTCTGAATCTCCATGGAATTGAGATGATCCTCCAATTGTTTATACTTGTCACCAGCAGGACGATATTGTTCCTCAGAATAGTCTACTTCCTCTTCATCAGCCCCCGGGTTATTATCTTCTTCTTTCACACTCTTGTTATCATCTTCTTGATTATCCTCTTCATTTTATGGGGTTGCGAATTCTATAGCTCACTTGGCTGGTCCCCTAAATCTTCTCCCCATGTTCAGGGTGCCAATCTGTTTATTTACCTTCTTCTTCTTCTCTTTAGTTATGAGAGCTTTCAGATCTTCCTGCCATTTAGCCAGATGAAGCTACCGGCTGAAAACACAGAGCCGCCACTGAACTTTATTTATCCCGAAGAAAGGGGAAATATCGATAAAACCACAAGGGAATGGATAAGATGGTCTTGCGACTAAGAGAAAGGGTAAAGGAGTCGGTTATGCGAGGGGAAGGTATTAGCACCCCTCACATTCGTCGTACTCAACAGGATCCGTTTTGTTTGCTTGTCTTAAAGGGTGTATTTATCTACAACTATGCTTGCTAAAAGGGAAATGAATGGTTTTTGATTATTGCGTTCTGAGGGTTTCGCGACCCTTTGCCTACGTATCCAATGAAGGAATCAGAACACCGTAGTTCCTCTAGAAAATGGTTTGTTTGTTTGTGTTTTTTAGTGGGCGACATTAACGCACGCATTCTAGCAATAGACACGGCTGGTATCGCGGTAGAAGGGAGATAACATTCCCTTAGGGGGTATTTTTGATTGGTTGAGTGTTTTGCGAGTTTTAAAATAAATTCAAGTAATGATTAAGTGTTTTTGGATTTTTGATTTGATTAAAAAAAAGGGTGTTTTGGCTAAAAATGGATGCGGATGAGATTTCTAAGATACGACGACCTAATGTAGAAATTTTGACTTAAAAAGGTGTGAATTTGAAAATTGAATCTTTTAGGAAAATTAACTTAAGTTTTAACAAAATAATAAACAAATGAAAGAGGAAGGAGGGTGTTCGCACTATTAGACGAGACATGTTTGATGACGTGAAGTTAACAAAGTCAAAATTCTTCTGCTTTCTGAATTTGTATTTGTGGATGTGTATATTTTAATGTGAAATGGTATAGCTGCCGGTCTGGATAGCTTGCAGGTAGAGTGATAGAATAAGGGTTGAGATTACTGGTTTGTATGAAGGATATCAGGAAGAGGGTTTTTCTTTCTGCTATTGAATCTTCTCCCCCTCGTGCCTCAATGTTTCTTTTTGTGTTTTGTTTTTTTTTGCTTGGTAGAATTACCCTTTTTCAGTTTTTTTTGCTGGCTATATCTCTTCTCCTTCTTCTTGCCAGTATGTAGGCTGTGTTATTATTTTAGATCCCCCGTTCTCACTATGAATGAAACATGTTATAGGAAGATTGATAAGTATTTTGGGGGGAAAATTAGATTTGAACATATTAGGGTATCATGACTTTGGACATTTTGAATGCAAGTTATATGTGCTTTCTGTTTTAGTGAAATGATGAGTTTGACATGATACAAGTTTGAAGTTATGGTTACAGGTTCAGTTTTTTCTATTTTGGTGCATACATTGGGTTGACACACTTGACCTATTTTGGACAGCAATTGATGCAAACTGATGGACTAGTTTTTTGTGATGCAGGATAGTAGTAGAGTGGGAAGCAATGTGTAAGGTTTTGGGACTGTTTTGGTTTTTTGTATGATGCAGGTTTTATCTTTTCCTCTTTCATCTTTCTATGATGCAAACTATTTTTTTCTTTTTGAAAATTCTGAAGGGTTGGCTATTTTTGGAACATGATGACATAGAGGTTTAGGTTGTTGTCTTGTTGCTTTATTATGAATTGTTACTTTTGTTATTTGCTTCCATGCTGTTTTAGTTTGCTGCATTTGCTTCTGGTTGTTTTGGCTTTGCTGCTGCATTTCTTTGGATGTTTGTTTATGTTGTTGTTGCCTTTGTGCTGCCTTGTTACAGCATTGTTTTGTTATGCCCGTTGCTGCCTTTGCTTTTCTGATACTGTTTGCTGTTTTTTTTAGTAGCGCTGTTGTTACTTTTTGCGCTATGCTGCTGTTGCTTTGTTTGTTATTTTCGGCTATATTTCTTTGGCTGTTTATGTGTTGTTGGCAGTTTGCTTAGGCTGCAATTTAACAATGTAACTTTAATTTGGCAGCTTGACTATTTCACTTTAGCAACAAGAAAAATGTTTGCAATTTTCTTTCTTTTCTTTGTGAACCAAAAGTAAAACTTTTTGTGATTTGCAACTGGGAGAAATGGCCGATGATTAAAGATAAAACCCTTCTGATTTTTGATTCCAAATACCAACCCTGATGATGAACATCTTTATTTTAACAAACAATTGTTTAGGAAATTTTCACATATCAATTGCTTGCTAATTTTGTTTTTTTCTTATTTCATGAACCCGAGGATTGGATGATCGAGGAAAGGTTAAAAAGATGAAAAGGCCATAGCTAGCAAGGAGCGGATGAATTTCTTCAAGATGAAGCAAGACATTCAATTCTTTGTTTTTGGTTTTTGTTTTGTAAACCGCAATTGTACTTGTAATTCCAAGCCTTGTAACTCGTCTCAAAAAAATGTAATGAACACAAGCTTGAATGAATTTATTTTGGACGAATTTTTTTCATGGAAATCATACAACTCTTGATCTTTGATTGAAAATGGCAATTTCCACTTGAATGCACCCTTTGACTTTGTAACTTAAACCTCAAGAAATTGTGAGCAATTGTTATAACTTGTATTCCAAACAATCGCGCGCCTTATCTTTCAAAATCCAATCAAACTCTCAAGCAAAATAAATGCTTAAGAATTGAATTCCACTGGTTAATTTGAACCTAAAACACCGGTCACTTGAACCTTGTTCTTCATATCATGCCTGAATCACACTTGCACTTCTCGACCAGAACCCTAATTTTTTATATTCAACCCACAATGACCTGTAACTTAAGCAACAAAAACATGTCTTGACGGTCATGAATCCTCAGCCTCATTTCTTCTACCCAAACTTCGCATTTGTCAATTCAAACTTCGAATTCTCGACTCCGGCTTAGAGGCTTTAAGAAAAAAACTTGAAATGCAAGGAGATGACATTCTTGACCTAATGCATTGAGCTTTGAGCCATCCTCGAGGCAGGCGAAAGAAACATCTTCCCAAAAACCAAAGAACTGAAACCCTAGCATCTTGACCAACACCCATAGGGAAATAAACCCTAATCCAGGCCCTGATGAATTTGAGCAAGAACCAACCTTGTAACCTGACAACACAATTCATTCCACAATCTGTTAATCGAGAACCAGAAGAATTCCCTTTCACCTGATAAGAAAACTTTAAAACGAAATTAGACATAAAGAGGGCGCAACCCTAATACTTCAAACCAAAGCGCCTGATCCCATGAGATGCGGGATATGCAAATGACTGAGTAATAAAATGATGCAACTCGAATGAAAATTCAAAGCTAGACAAAAAGTTAAAAGAGATAGGGCAAACTTGGGGTACGACATCTGCCCCTATTTAATCGTCTTAAACCTGAAGGCGAGATTGGCATCAGCCTTTCGAGAGTTCAAGGTGGAAGATGATTAAATACTAGGACCCGAAGTTTTCCATGGAGAGATAGTGCGAGTGTTATTTATTGGTGTAAATGTCTGCTGGGGGAAAGACAAACTGGTCTTCTGGTGGACTGGTCATGATAGATAAAACATGGTTGAAAAAGGGTAGCTCATATTGGGGTAACGGTGCCAATACAAGGTTCTCGAGGGAGTGAGTGGTAGAGGGACTAAAAGGATATGGTTGACAATGTCGCGATGACTGGAGGTAGGATTCATAAGAAACTTAAAGATAACACGGGGGGTAAAGTCTGTGGAAGGCTTACGACCCTAAGAATATGACGCAACAGTAAGATCTATGGGCGACCTACGACCTTAGGAGAGATAAAGTGAAGGTAAGATCTACAGACGATCTATGACCCTAAACAATATAACACGATGGTAAGATCTACGGACGATCTACGACCCTAAAAATATAACGCAATGGTAAGATCTACGAACGATCTACGACCCTAAATAATAAGACGAGGAGAGGGTAAAGCTAAGGTAAGATCTACGGACGATCCACGACCCCGAAAAAAAGATGAGGAGAGGGTAAAGTCTATGGACGACCTACGACCCTAAAAATATAACGCGATGGTAAGATATACGACCCAAAAAAAAGATGCAATGGTAAGATCTACGGATGATCTACGACCCTAAAATGAGAAGGTGAGACCTACGGACGATCTATGACCTTAAAAAAAGATGCGATGGTAAGATCTACGGACAATCTACGACCCTAAAATGCGAAGCTGAGACCTACGGACGATCTATGACTTTAAGAAGATGAGAGGGTAAAGTCTACGGATGACCTACGACCCTAGGAAAGATAAAGTGAAGGTAAGATCTATGGGCAACCTACGACCTTAAGAATACGAGGAGGAGAGGGTAAAGTCTACGGACGACCTACGACCCTAAGAGAGATAAAGTGGGTAATGAGAGTTGGGGAGCATGACGTACTAACACCTTGGTTTATTTTAGTTGGTAGTGTAATAACAGATGTTAATTGGGAATTATAAGGATAAAAAAATTTGTGAGGATGTTTTGTTGATTTGGGATTGATATGGCTCATGCTTCATATGCATTTGAAGTGTGACATGATGATCCATGGATATGCTATGCGTTTGAGGATGCAATGCAGTATGTCCTGATGATTATTGTATGCAAAATTTCAAAAACTCAATGGGATCTGTTGTCCGTTATCTTGAGGTACCAATATGGACCGGTGCTTAAAATTTGAGAGAAAAGAGTTAGCCTTGCCGAGTTCACTGGGGAATTAAATATTGCTGAGGAGAAATGACTGGATCTGACTTCCTTCCTGGGTTAGACTTTGTGAATAACTGAAAAAGAGACGTGGATCTCAACCAATGCCCCAGGTCTCTCCGAGTGGGAGAATCGGGCGCTCGGTCGATTGTAAGGAGGCGACGAGGATGAAATTTTGGTCAAGATGACCGTTATGACTTACTACCTGCACAGAAGAACGAACACTTGAACGCCACAATATTCCCTTGGGATTCCTTCATATCCATGTAATGTAGTGTTTCACATCTTAGCTCGTGATTATTATTGACTTATTGTTTTCAATGAAATGCTTAACAAAGAATTTAAATCATGATTCGCATACGAAAAAGAACATAACAAAGATTTTTTTAATGGAAGGGCAAGTTTTTATTAATAAGTTTGGCCCGTGAATGGGCATTCATACATAGAAACAACTCCTAAATGAGGAAAGCGTGGAAAAGAAAAGAAATACAATGGGTAAAATGGCAATAAGAAAATCTCGAATTTCCGTTAAAACTGATATTGCTATAGTTCTCGCATCCTGGGTCGTCCTAGTGTCGTGCTTCCAAAGGATAATAGCTAGATTGATCCATCCTGCATTATGAGGGTGTTGTACCCCAAAATTTTCCCTCTCATTTATCAAGATTTTCCTCACAAGACCTCTTGGACTCAAGACACGATTATGGTTTGGTCAACTCAAGACATCTCATCTTGCACTAATAATCTAAAATTAGGGTTTGCGTTTGCACAAGTATTGTTGGACCATCAATTCTTCATGTGACTTTCATACATCATTTTGGACCCCTAAGATTGCTCATACCAAGTTTCAAGCCTTGAATTACATTTTTGCTCAGTCAATTGGACAATTGACCTAAAAATCAGTTGTATTAGGGAAAAAGTCAACCATGGACAATTTACAGTCAAACCTCATAATTTTTGATCCCCAACAACATTCTAGACTCCTATGTACCATTTGATCAAGTTTGGATCACAACTCCTCAAGAAATTTGATCAAATCATCAAAAGGGCAAAATGGTCAAAATTAGGGTTTTGATTGAGAAAGGGAAATTTCTGATTTTTAACCTAGCCAATGACCAATTGGGTTCAAACATGGTTTCAAGGGTTTAATGGAATCATCTTGACCTAATTGCATAGTTCAAAAGATCTCAAGTTCATAGGATTGACAGATGAATTTTGCAGTCAACTGATCAAAAGTCAACTGTACACTGAAAAGCCAAACTTTGACTTTTTGGTCAAAATCAAGTGCCAAGGGCCATAATTCATCAAAACATGACAAAATATGAAACTTGTTCACCAAGAAAACCAATTTTGAAAATTAGGGTTTTCAATTTGAAAAATTTTATAACTTGGAATTTTTCTAAGTATCGAAATTTTCTTATTTTTCCCCAACTTTTCACCATGATGAAATTTGATTCAAAGAAAACTTCCAATATGAAAGTTGTAGTCCTACATGAAATATACAACTTTTCTTCACATAGTTTTCCAAAAAGATGCTTGTATATCAAGTTATGAATTTGTGAATAGGGGTCCATGAACTAAATAACTTAGTGAAAATTTGCCCTAATTTAGGCAGGTTTTTAACCCAACTTCATGGACATTTTTCACCTAGTTCCAAGAGGTATCTAAAAATGAATTTCAAATACGGATTGTAGATCATGTTGAAATCTTTCCAAAATGTCCAATAACTCTCCAATATCATTTGTGGTTAGGGAGAATCGAAGAAGAGAAATTGGCATTTTGTCACTTTTGTTCAAGCCATTTTCACAATGCACCAAGTTGCGAATCTGATCAAGCATGCTTGTAACTTGCATTACAGGTCTTAAACTCCTTCTACACTCCATAATTAAATGCAAACTCAGTAGATAAAGGCTTTGTTTTTCACTTTTGAAGCATTGTACAAGTTGTAATTCCATTTTTGGCCAAAAGTGCACATTGCCATTTTCATAAAGGCAAGCTTTTCCAACTTTACAAACCTTGAGCCTTGGACCTGTTCTTTTGTTACAAGCAATGTCCACAGGTATCAAGCAATGTATACCAACCCTTGGCAGCCCTAGAACTATCCAGTACAAGCATGTTGGCTTAAGTCACTTCACTTTTCTTCAAAGGCAAGAAAAGTTGCCAAAAGATCATAACTTTTACAAGCTGATAAAGGGTGGACTTGGCATCATTCTAGAGAGATTCACAAACTTGTTACAAGCCAGAACACGAAGGAAAAAGATCAAAAACACTCTCAAACTCAAAAAACACAAATTTCTGCCCAAACATTGCAGCTTCTGCAAAATCCTAGTTAAGTCATATTTTGCTCGTGCGTTTTGCCTCTTGACACTTGAAACACTTCATCCACATCATATCCAAGCTATCCAAGCCCTTACGTTGTTATTGTAACCCCTGCTTAAGCCATCGCCATTTTCATTTTGGAAGGTTGCAGCTTGACTTCTACAGAGAGTTTCAGCCATCCACAAAGCCAGCTAAGCATTGGAATAGCTTGAGGGAACTTCAAGGAAGCTCACAAGATCCTCAGGCCTCACTCAAAGTCCCCATATTGCCATATCCAAATCCAGCTGAAGGAGGTATTTTTCAAATCTCTATCTCTCTATTTAGGCATCCTCAAGCCACAATTTGTGAAGCAAAAATGTAGTCCTTAACATGGTGAAGTTGTACATATGCATAGTTGTCATTTATATTAACTGAGCTAAGAGAATTTGAATGTTGAACACGCTAAAAAAATTAGGCCAGAAATTAGGGGTTATAAAATTCTCTTTGATCTTTGAGAGTTAGGTCACAAATTTTATATCATTGGAATCGTGAGATTACAAGCTACATGTTTTATGTTATGCGTTTTTGATTTTATGCAAGCTATAGAAAGATACAGTTTGAAGGCAGAAACGCGCGTGTAGAAGGAATGGCTGGAGGTCAGGGACGACTGGCCTGGGCCTTGGCGCGCCTAGGCCTTCTGTTTTGACTTTCCACACCCCCTAACTTGATATCCACACCCCCTGGCTTTATTTTGTATATTTTTCATATTTTCTTTTCATTTTTATATTAATTGCTTTTATTTATTTTTCTGAGTCATGAAAAATATTTTCTTTATTTTTTGCATTTTATTTTATTTTTTATTATTTTTTGGCATAAAAAATAGTTTTATTAGGGTAATATACTTTATTTTCTTAAATAAATTGTAAATACATTTAAAAATACCATACATTTTTATTTTTATTATTCATACACATAAAACAATTCTTTCAAAACCACACAAAGCACCATTTCAAACAATTTCAAAAGCAAAGCAAGTGATCTAAACAAGTAACTAAGATCCCATGGAAAACCATGGATGAAATGGATGCTAGTACCTTCCCTTTTCATAATCTACCCCCCGAACTCAAGAAAACGTCTCAAAGGTCTTTCTTGTGCTTTTTTAACTTTCCTTTTGGATAAAAGAAAAATCGGTCGTGACTCTTGCTAACCGCAACATTTGCGAACACAAACGCGGAACCTTAAGTCAGTTCTCCCTCCGCATTACAGAACTGGAGACTCTGCTGGGGATTATTATAAAAGTGAGGTTACCTTAGGGTTTTGATCACCTTTATTTTCTTACAATTGCTCGACATGTTTGCTTTACACTTTGGTTCTATTTTTGGGTTTGAATAGATATGTTAGTGTGACATATTTGTGGGTACCGGTAGCCTTTGAGTCAATCAAAGAGAATACGGGGCCGCTGAGTGATGTCATGAGGCACTAACGAACTTCTAGAACCTTTACTTGACAAACTTGGCCTTTTAGGATGTAGTGAGATGACCGGCTTTGGTGCAGTCCGAAGTTGGTAGATACTCGATACTAAACTCATTGAGGGTTGGTTCCTTGGAATATTTCGGTCGCCAGTAAAGAGGCTGAATTGAAACAATGAAAAAGGAAACAATCCAGTGATATTGAGCTTCTTAGAACCCGGTTACTATTTCTAGGACAGGTTGAGCCAACTAAACTTCAAGAGGGTACTTACCTATGAAACCCCATGCAAGCCTAAACTAGGGACTTGTGTGATTTGCTTGTACATATATACTTGTGCATAACATCATGGACATCATGAACATCATATGCATCCACTAACCATTTCAAGGATTTTGGAGATTCATCTTTGTTCTTGTTTTGTAGGTTATGGATTCACTTCACAGGAAAATTGTCCAAATCAACCTTGTAAGAATTCCTCCACAACTCAAGGAGCTAGCTTCAAGGATTCCTGAGAACTCTCCATTCATTGAGAGGCATGGTCGTCTACTCAACTTAGTCACTTCCAACACATAGGAAGACATGATGAAAGTTCTCTTCCAGCTCTTTGACCCTTTGCATCACTGCTTCATATTTCCTGACTACCAACTTGTGCCTACTTTGCAGGAATTTTCTCAACTCTTGAGGATTCCTATTCTCAATCAACTACCCTTCAACGGTATAGAAAGAGATCCAAAGCCAGAAGAGATTGCTCAAGTCCTGCACTTACACTCATCTGATGTCACAACCCATTGGGAAACTAGAAGTGGTGTCCAAGGCTTCTTGGCAAAGTTCTTGTTTGAGAAGGCCCAAAGCTGCTGGAACTCCTTGGACTTACAAGCTTTTGAGGAGATTGTAGCTCTTATCATCTATGGGATGGTCTTGTTCCCCAATCTGATCAACTCATAGATGTGAGTGCTGTCAAAATCTTCATGTCTCACAACCTGGTGCCTACATTGCTTGGGGATATCCTCCACTCTTTTCACACTCGTACAATGAGGAAAAGAGGTGTTCTAATGTGTTGCACTCCTCTCGTGGAAAGATGGTTTATTTCTCATCTTCCCCAATCAGTCTTGAAGAATGAGCAAGGTTTGAGGTGGCCATAAAGGTTGATGACACTTAACCATTCAGACATTCATTGGTGTTCTCGATCCAAAGAGAATGTTATCATCGTCGACCGTTATGGGGAATTTCCTAATGTCCCTCTACTTGGCATTAGGGGAGGCATCACCTACAACCCTTGCTTGGCTCTAATACAGTTTGGTTATGCCCAAAGGGATGGCCCACATGATATACTGATTCAAGGATTGGTTTTCGACTTCGACAACGACAATCAAGGACTTCGTCAAAGGTTCATCTGAGCTTGGAGGATGCCTAACAAGGTAGACGGTAAGACTTTGGGACACAAGAATTCCATCCCTCTTGAGCCTTACCTCAAGTGGGTACGAACCCGCGCCCAAACTCTTATGATGCCTTACCCCCTCCATTCTCCCAGTGATTATAGAGCCTGTTAAGGATGGAGAGGTTCCATACACCATCCTACATCCTGACATGCCAACATCACTCGAAGACTTACAAAGGAGTTGGATACAGCTCAAGGGAGAACGCGATACTTTTGAAGCCCAATTCTATGCAAGCGAGAAGAAGGTTTTGGAACTCACTCGGCTACTCCACGAAGAGAAGGCTCTCAACACCTACATTGCACCAAAGAGGATGTGCAACGTCTTTTTACCTTAGAATTTTGTATTATTTTGCCCAAGGGGCATTAATGTACTAACAATTCTATCTTATTAATATGGCGTGTGTTTCTTTTTTATTTAAAACAAATTTGAATTTATGAATCCTTGAAAGCATTGAATGAATACATATCATTCATCATATGCACAAACAGGTCTTCACACCAAATTTCCTCATCTCTCTGCTGTTTATTTCAGCAAGATGGATATCGAACAAACAGTCAAAGATTTGCAAGCTCAGAATTCACAATTTCAACAGCTACTCTTGACCTTAGCCAAGGGGAAGGAGGAGCTCAAGACTCTGTTAGAGAAAGAGAAAGAGAAAAAGAAGAAGAAGCGAGCCGGTGTGGTTATCATGGGCAGAAGGTTTGAGGGACAAGCCAGATGGACCTTGGAATTCCCATCAACATCTGAAGAGGGGAAAGGAAAAGGAAAAGGGACGGCATTGCCATAAAATTCTGAAGCAGAAGAAGAGGAAGAAGAGGACTACTCTGAACAACAATACCCTCCGGCCGATGACAAATACAAAAACCTGGAAGAACGTCTAGCTGTTATGGAAGTGCAAAGAGTACTGGGGCTGGATTTTGAGGAGTTAGGGTTGGTTTCTGGAATTGTAATCCCTCCTAAGTTTAAAGTGCTACTATTTGCCAAGTATGATGGGGTGTCTTGTCCCAAGATGCACCTACAATCTTATGTCAGGAAAATTCAACCACACTCTTCTGACAAAGACTTGTGGGTCCACTTTTTCCAGGACAGTTTATCAGGAACGCAGCTTGATTGGTTCTACCAGTTGGAGAGGGCAGATGTTCATAATTGGGAAGACTTGGCAGCCGCCTTCTATAAACAGTATCAATACAACGCCGACTTGGCACCAAACCGTACTCAGCTGCAGAGTATGGCTATGGCTACCAATGAGGGCTTCAAAGACTACGCCCAAAAGTGGAGCGATCTAGCCGGAAGGGTGCAACCACCTTTATCTGAAAGAGAGTTAGTGGACATGTTCCTGGGGACTCTGTCAGGCCCTTTCTTTAATCATATGATTGGAAGCTCCTCTGCAGGGTTTACCGAATTGATTCTAACTGGCGAAAGAGTGGAGGCTGGTATAAGAAATGGGAAAATTTAGAAGGACGCATCTACTTCTGCTGCTGTGAAAAAGCCCTTCACGGGAAAGAAGGAAGTGTCTGCTGTCTATGCACGGAGAAATCAGGGAAGAACCAAGCGACGACCAACAGTGGGGGCTGTTATGATTCAAAAGCCTGCATCAGACCAGCCGAGAAACAATCAGCCGAGAAATAACCAGCAAAGGGTGGAAAGGCCTGTAAGGCAATTCACCAAGATAAACATGACTCCAGCTCAAGTCCTACCACATCTCTTGAAGTTGAATCTGGCCATGCTAAAAGAGGCCCCTAAAAATCCCAATACTACATCTCCACACTACCATCCGAATGCCAGGTGTGCTTACCATTCTGAAAGTCCAGGGCATGACACCAATAACTATTGGGCTCTGAAGAACAAGATTCAAGATCTGATCGACGCAAAGGAAGTTGAATTTGAAGCTCCTGAGAAACCGAATGTTATCTCCGCTCTGATTCCTAGGCATGGACACAATGCCAATGTTGTGGAAGAAGATATATTTGTTTCTACTGTGGATGAACTGTTAACTCCTCTCCTGACCATCATGTTGAATTTGTTGAAAGCTGGGGTGTTCCCAGGTTGTGACCAAGATTACCATGATTGCCTATCCTCCCCATTTGACTGCCCTCTATTGAAGAAAGGTATCCAGCGACTAATTGATAACCAAGAAATTTTGTTTGAGAAAGCTCTTATTTCACCCATTCCAGAAGTTTCAATAATAACCATATACGCCAATCCTTCCAGGGTTCCTAAAAAACCCGTTAGGATTACATCTGCTCCAATGACTACTCCGTTGAAGATAACAATGCTCGGGCCAGCCCCTTACAAATCAGATAAAATGGTACCATGGAACTATGGTGGAGAAATATACTACCATGGTGTCAAACAGATTGAACAGACTGCCGAAGAAGAATGCTCCGAGGAGGACAATTCCGACATTAGTAACATCGCCGGAACAAGAAAAATTACCCGCAGTGGGAGAATTTTCTCTCCAGAGATTGCCCCTCCAAAGGCAGTCTTTGGACCCGTGGCCATTCTGAAGATTACATATGTACCCGTGATTGTACCTGCAAGTGTACCCACCAACAATGACAATACAATTCCTATCCCTACTTCCGCTGCTGAGAATAAAGGAAAGAATGTTCAAGAGGAGCCTGTCCTGACAAAGGCTCAATCACTAGCTATTCCTGAAACATCCAAGAAGGAGATGGAAGAAATCCTGAGGATCATTAAGAAAAGTGATTATGATGTGGTAGAACAATTGGGGCAGACCCCCTCCAAAATCTCTATGTTAGCCCTGCTGCTCTGCTCTGAGGCGCATGCTAAAGCTTTGGTAAAATTTATGAAGACGGCTCATGTGCCGCAAGAGACGTTTACGGATCTATTCCAAGAGTGTGTGGCCAGTTTGACGGCTGACAATGGCATGGGTTTCTCCAATGCTGACTTGACCTCCAAAGGGAGAAAACACAACGACGCACTACATGTCTCAGTGGAGTGTAAGGGAACCACCCTAGCCCATGTTTTGGTTGATACTGGATCATCTCTGAACGTCTTGCCAAAGAAAGCCCTGGATAGATTGGATTGTGAGGGGCTAACATTAAAACTCAGTAATATAATTGTGAGAGCATTCGACGGCTCTAAAAGGATGGTCCATGGGGAGGTGGACATCCCAATCAAGGTGGATAATCAGACGTTCAATTCAACGTTCTACGTGATGGACATCCGTCCTTCTTACTCTTGTCTGTTGGGACGCCCCTGGATTCACAATGCCAGTGCCGTCACCTCCACTTTGCATCAGATGCTCAAGTACCCCGTCCAAGGGAAGATAATAATTGTCCATGGGGAAGATGAGTATATGATTAGTCATCTAAGTTCCTTCTGTTATGGAGAATTGGATGGCGAATTCGTAGAGACCCCTTTCCAACATTTTTAAGAAGTTTCTCAGGAAATAGCGGCGACCAAAGCGGTATCCTCAACTCCTGTGATCACGACACCTCCACCTCGGATGTCTTCTCTAAAAGATGAAAAGGCAGCAGTGGAAGAAGGTGGATCCACCACCTGGGGTCAGCTTCCAGACTTTCCTTATAAATCAGATAAATTTGGCTTGGGGTTTTCTTTGACCGCTCAGAACGCTGTGCGCCGCTCCCGTGCCGGAGGGCCACCTGTGAAGATCATCCACCAAGGGGTTAATGCACTAGAGGACAATGAAGAAGATGAAGCCTGGAAGATTGGATATTTCCTACTGTCAGCGGAGGACTGTGCAATTGGGAAGCAAAAGACTTTGTTCCGATTACTTTCATATCTCAGTAATTTATCTTTTCCATTTCTGTTGGATCTGTAATAATTCACAAACAATTCGTACTTTTTCAACCTTGTGTCTTACCCGAGGCACAACGGTCCATTTGTAAGGGTTTTTATTTCATTTTCATATTCCGTTTAATGAGTCATGGACGCTTTTCATATTTAAACCTTGTGTGCTCATTGTCTTTCTTTTACATTTTGTTGTTTTAAGATGGCTATCTCTTACACACACCCACACTCACAAATGCAGGTACCCTTCCATTCCGGATCCCATGGGTAACGATACTGCTATAGCCTTCAGTGACTCTGAATATCTGATCTACCAAGCCGAATACGAAGGTGAGGAAGATTGTGAGGTGCCAGGAGAATTGGCCAGATTACTACAGCAAGAAGAAAGAGAAATTCAGCCTCATGAGGAGAAGTTGGATACAATCAACTTGGGTACTGAGGATGATAAAAAGGAAATCAAGATAGGTTCCAATCTAGAGCCGAGTGTCAAGGAGCGCCTAGTTCAGTTGTTGCATGATTATGTTGAGATCTTTACCTGGTCATACAAAGACATGCCGGGACTTGATACAGACATTGTGGTACACCGTCTACCCACAAGAGAAGAATTTCCACCAGTGAAACAAAAATTCCGCCGCATGAGACCTAACATGTCAGAGAAGATCAAAGCAGAAGTTATGAAGCAGTCCAATGCTGGATTTCTGGCTGTTACTTCCTAGCCACAATGGGTTGCTAACATTGTGCATGTGCCTTAGAAGGACGGCAAAGTGAGAATGTGCGTGGATTATAGAGATTTAAACAGGGCTAGCCCTAAAGATAATTTTCCACTTCTGCACATCGACATCCTGGTTGAAAACACAGCTCAACACAAAGTATTTTCTTTCATGGACGGATTCTCAGGCTATAACCAGATCAAAATGGCACCTGAGGACATGGAGAAAACTACATTTGTTACACAGTGGGGTATGTTCTGCTACAAAGTGATGCCATTCGGACTGAAGAATGTCGGGGCAACCTATCAATGCGCCATGGTAGCTTTGTTTCATGATATGATACATCATGAGATAGAGGTCTACGTAGATGACATGATAGCCCGATCATAAACTGAAGAAGAACACGTTGATCACTTGCAAAAGTTGTTTGTCAGGTTGAAGGAGTACAAGCTAAGACTGAACCCAAACAAGTGTACATTCGGAGTCCGGTCCGGTAAGCTCTTAGGTTTCATTGTCAGCAACAAAGGCATCGAGGTTGATCCTACCAAAGTTAAAGCTATACAAGAAATGCGTGCTCATCGTACTGAGAAGGAGGTCAGAGGTTTCTTGGGACGCCTAAACTACATTGCTAGGTTCATTTCTCACCTAACATCTACTTGTGAACCAATCTTCAAGCTGTTGAAGAAAGATCAGGTTGTCCGATGGAATGATGATTGTCAGATTGCTTTCAATAAAATCAAGGAGTATTTGCTAGAACTTCCTATCTTGATGCCACCCGTCAAGGGAAGACCGCTAATCATGTATCTGACCGTCCTAGAGAATTCAATGGGGTGCATACTGGGGCAGCATGACGAGTCTGGCCGAAAAGAGCATGCCATTTATTACCTTAGCAAAAAGTTTACCGACTGAGAAACTAGATATTCACTGCTCAAGAAAACTTGTTGCGCTTTGGTATGGGCTGCTCGCCGGGTAAGGCAGTACATGTTGACTCATACCACTTTGTTGATATCTAAGATGGATTCGATAAAGTACATCTTTGAGAAGCCTGCTTTGTCTGGAAGGATAGCTAGATGGCAGATGATCCTAACGAAATATGATATACAGTACACTACCCAAAAAGCTATAAAGGGTAGTGTGCTAGCTGATCATCTGGACCATCAAGCTGTAAAAGATTATCAATCCATGAAGTTCGACTTCCCTGAAGAAGATATCATGACATTGGACAATGTTGAAGATTTCAGACCATATGACGGACCTGAACAAGGATCCCAATGGACCCTGTACTTTGATGGGGCATCCAATGCACTTGGTAACGGTATCGGTGATGTACTCATATCTCTGGAAGGATGCCATACTCCTTTCACCGCCAGACTTTGCTTCAACTGTACGAACAACATGGCAGAGTATGAAGCATGCGTCTTTGGACTCAAGGCTGCCATAGACTTGGGAATCAAATCTTTAATTGTGTTTGGGGACTCAGCTTTGGTCATAAGTCATATTAAAGAAGAGTGGGACACTAAGCATCCAAACCCCATCCCTTACAAAGAACATGTCTTGACATTGTTACCACATTTCGAGCAGATTACCTTCGAGCACTTCCCGCGAGAAGAAAATCAGCTAGCAGATGCTCTAGCTACAATGTCATCCATGTTTAAACATAATTGGGATAATGAGGCTCCCCATATCACCATTTAACGGATGGACGAACCTGCACATTGTCACAAGATTAATACCGAAGAAGTAGTGGACCAGCCTTGGTTTCATGAAGTCAAAAGGTATCTCGAGGCTCAGGAATATCCTGAAGGAGCTTCAGTCAATGACAAAAAGTTCTTAAGGAGATTCTCAACTAAGTTCTTCCTAAGTAATGGCATCCTGTACAAACGCAATCATGATTCTATTCTGCTCCGTTGTGTGGACAAGATTGAAGCTGAAAGGATCATGGATGAATTGCATGAAGGTACCTTCAGCACTCACTCTAGCGGGCATATGATGGCAAAGAAGATTCTACGGGAAGGCTATTACTGGTCTACCATGGAAGCTGGCTGCTATCAACACTCCTGCACCTGTCACAAATGTAAAATCTATGCAGACAAGGTGCACGTGCCTCCAGTTCCCCTAAATTTCTTAACAGCTCCTTTGCCCTTCGTTATGTGGGGAATCAACATGATTGGGGAGATCAAGCCTACAGCGTCCAATGGACACCACTTCATTCTTGTGGCCATTGACTATTTCACCAAGTGGGTTGAAGCAGCTTTCTTCGCATCTATTACTAAGAATGTTGTTGCCCACTTCATCAAGCAGAACCTTATTTGCCGGTATGGTATCCCAGAAAGGATCATCACTGATAACGGTACAAACCTCAACAATACTATGATCACCGCCTTGTGTGAGCAGTTCAATATTTAACATCATAATTCATCCCCCTACCGGCCAAAGATGAATGGTGCAGTTGAAGCTGCTAACAAAAATATCAAAAATATCATACAAAAGATGACAGTCACCTACAAAGACTGGCATGAAATATTACCGTTTGCTCTCCACGGGTACCGTACCACGGCTCGCACATCAACTGGGGCAACACCATATTCCTTGGTTTATGGCATGGAGGTTGTCTTGCCTATCGAGGTTCAGATTCCCTCTTTGAGAATCATGAAAGATGCTGGTTTGAGTGAAGACGATTGGATCCATACCCGACTTGATCAACTGAACTTAATTGACAAAAAGAGAGTTACTTCTGTTTGCCATGGTCAGACGTATCAAAAACGGATGATCAAGGCTTTCAACAAGAAAGTCAGACGCCAAACATATCAAGTCGGAGATCTAGTGATCAAGCGGATTATCTTGCCACAAAGTGATCCCAGGGGCAAATGGACTCCTACCTATGAAGGACCATTTGTAATCAAGAACATATTTTCCGGTGGGGCAATGATCTTAACCACCATGGACGGTGACGACCTGCTGCACCCTGCGAACGCAAACATAGTCAAAAGATATTATGCATAAGAGACCCGCTAGGTTGACACACCTAGGCAAAACAAGGGCATCTCGTCAAACCAAAAGGTTCGGGAAAATATTAGGGATAAAATGAAAAAAATATGTACACCCGGCAAGTTGAAAACCCGAAAGGGCGACTTGGGTAAAAAGGGGTTTCCCAGTGGACTGAAAACCCGAAAGGGCGGTCCAGGAAAAAGTTAGGGAATTAAAGCGTATGACTATGTCTCGTCGGATCACTTTAAGGATAATCTCTTCACTAACAAACCTGGAGCTTCTGATCAATCCAATCATCTTCGGACGAAGCAGCAAATGGACATGATATTCGGAGATACGAAAGCTATAGCAGAATGGGAACTCCATGGGATTTTTTTACACATAACTATTTTTCTTTATATAAAATTTTTCCCATTTTTTATGACATCATCCTCTTACTAGGATGTATGTCTCCTTTGTACAAAATACTTATTCAAAGTAAATACAAAGATATCTCTTTTGAAGTACAGAAAACTATTTGCTTTTTCCTTTACACTTGTGTTTTTATAAGCAAAAACGTCTAATGATTCATTAATGAACATATGCATTTGAACATAATTACTGTTTACAAATAAACAGGATGGAAGAGAACAATTACTGACAGGTTGAAAGGATAGGTAAACGTCTTTAGACTATTCCATAAGCAATCCCTACATTACATCATTTAGATCCCCAGCGAAACTAAAATTTCAAACCTTAATCCTCATCAGAGTTAAAACTTCAAATTCCCAATCCCCAGCGGAGCCAAAACTTCTAACTATCAATCCCCAGCAGAAACCATTCAGTTTCTCTAAACTCCCCAGCAAGTTATCTTGAAGCCTGAAAATCAATCAGATAACAGTTACCTTTTGTCTCTCCCCAACCTAGGATAACTCCCCAGTAGAATGGCAGACAACCGAAACTCCTGAACCTGCTCCCCAGCAGTAAGCCTTCTTCCCCACAGAGTTTTCAGTACTCCCCAACAGAATGAAGATTCTCATTCTTAATTCCCCGCAGAAGTCATCAGAGTTTTCTCTATTCCCCAGCAGAATAAGGATTCCCATTCTTAACCCCCAGTAGAAGTCATCAAATTCTATGGATTCCTCAAGCAGATTACTCAAGTAGTATATGGCATTGCTCACAACATATTGTTTGTCAAATACTCCAACTTCAAGACATGAAGGATTCCTATATCCCCAAAGAAGTCATCAAGGATTTTTAATCTCCAACGATCGCCAAGGATTTTCTATCCTCAACAGTCAAGGATTTATTTTCCCCGACAGCAGTCAAGGATTTATTTTCCTCAGCAAAACAGCAAATCAGCTCACATGCGCATACATTACATTCATATATCATAAACATTGATAAAGCACATCTATTGCATCATACATTTCATGCAACATAACTTTGTGTTTCAGCTAACATCTTACCCTTTTCAGGATAAGATTAACAAGCTACCATTAACAGTATACAATCATGATACAGTACAGATAGACTCCAGACACGAAAGTCATTCTGTTAACTCATTCAGATTCAGTCTCCAAATACAGTCCAGATACACTCCAGACACGGAAGTCATTCTGATACTCATTCAGACCTCATTTCAGATTACAGTACAGATACACTCCAGATACGGAAGTCATTTTGTCACTTATTCAGATTCTAGTTCAGATACGCTCCAAACACGGATGCCATTCTGACCCTTATTCAGACTTCAGATACAGTCTAGACACGGTTGCTATTCTGTCACTTATTCTGATTTTCCCCAGTTCATATACACTCCAGACACGGAAGTCATTCTGTCACTTATTCAGATTCTAGTTCAGTTACGCTCCAGACATGGATGCCATTCTGGCCCTTGTTCAATTTCCACTTATTCAGATACAGTTCAGATACGCTCCAGACGCGGATGCGATTCTATTTCTCATTCAGAATTCAAGTCTCCAGATACAACTCAGATACGTTCCAAACACGGACACCATTCTGATACTCATTCTTCTGACTTACAACTTACAATTTAGCAAACATTCTTGGATGGTATCTTTAAGCCTATTCCCTCAACTACATTCTTTGTCGAGTGCAAATTTATGGGCACTCTAGTGTCCAATTATCTTTTACCTTCGAGTCACGAACGGAAAAATCGCCAATCTAACTCTTCAGGTTCAAGAAGATTGAACAGGGGCAGTTGTTGTACCCCAAAATTTTCCCTCTCATTTATCAAAATTTTCCTCACAAGACCTCTTGGACTCAAGACAAGATTAGGGTTTGGTCAGCTCAAGACATCTCATCTTGCACTGATAACCTAAAATTAGGGTTTGAGTTTGCACAAGGATTGTTGGACCATTAATGCTTCATGTGACTTTCATACATCATTTTGGACCCCTAAGATTGCTCATACCAAGTTTCAAGCCTTGAATCACATTTTTGCTCAGTCAATTGGACAGTTGACCTAAAAATCAATTGTATTGGGGAAAAGTCAACCATGGCCAATTTACAGTCAAACCTCATAATTTTTGATCCACAACAACATTGTAGACTCCTATGTACCATTTGATCAAGTTTGGATCACAACTCCTCAAGAAATTTGATCAAATCATCAAAAGGGCAAAATGGTCAAAATTATGGTTTTGACTGAGAAAGGGCAATTTCTAATTTTTAACCTAGCCAATGACCAATTGGGTTCAAATATGGTTTCTAGGGTTCAATGGCATCATCTTGACCTAATTGCATAGTTCAAAAGATCTCAAGTTCATAGGATTGACAGATGAATTTTGCAGTCAACTGATCAAAAGTCAATTGTACACTGAAAAGTCAAACTTTGACTTTTTGGTCAAAATCAAGTGCCAAGGGCCATAATTCATCAAGACATGTCAAAATATGAAACTTGTTCACCAAGAAAACCAATTTTGAAAATTAGGGTTTTGAATTTGAAAAATTTCATAACTTAGAATTTTTCTAAGTATGGAAATTTTCTTATTTTTTCCCAACTTTTCACCACTTTTTCACCATGATGCAATTTGATTCAAAGAAAACTTACAACATAAAAGTTGTAGTTCTCCATGAAATCTACAACTTAGCTTCACAAATTTTCCAAATAGATGCTTGTATCTCAAGTTATGAATTTGTGAATAGGGGTCCATGAACTAAATAACTTAGTGAAAATTTGCCCTAATTTAGGCAGGTTTTTTACCCAACTTCATGGACATTTTTCACCTAGTTACAAGAGGTATCTCAAAATGCATTTCAAAGATGTATTGTAGAGAATGTTCCAAGCTTTCCAAAATGTCCAAGAACTCTCCAAGATCATTTGTGGTTAGGGAGAATCGAAGAAGAGAAATTGGCATTTTGTCACTTTTGTTCAAGCCATTTCACAATGCACCAAGTTGCAAATCTGATCAAGCATGCTTGTACCTTGCATTACAGGTCCTAAACTCCTTCTTCACCCTATAATTAAATGCAAACTCAGTGGATAAAGGCTTTGTTTTTCACTTTTGAAGCATTGTACAAGTTGTAATTCCATATTTGGCCAAAAGTGCACATTGCCATTTTCATAAAGGCAAGCTTTTCCAACTTTACAAACCTTGAGCCTTGGACCTGTTCTTTTGTTACAAGAAATGTCCACAGATATCAAGCAATGTTTACCAACCCTTGGCAGCCCTAGAACTATCCAGTACAAGCATGTTGGCTTAAGTCACTTCACTTTTCTTCAAAGGCAAGAAAAGTTGCCAAAAGATCATAACTTGTACAAGCTGATAAAGGGTGGACTTGGCATTATTCTAGAGAGATTCACAAACTTGTTACAAGCCAGAACACGAAGGCAAAAGATCAAAAACACTCTCAAACTCAAAAAACACAAATTTTTGCCCAAACATTGCAACTTCTGCAAAATCCTAGCCAAGTCATATTTTACTCGTGCGTTTTGCCTCTTAACAGTTGAAACACTTCATCCACATCATATCCAAGCTATCAAAGCCCTTACATTGTTACTGTAACCCCTGCTTCAGCCATCACCATTTTCAATTTGGAAGGGTGCAGCTTGACTTCTACAGAGAGTTTAATCCATCCACAAAGCCAGCTAAGCATTAGAATAGCTTGAGGGAAGTTCAAGGAAGCTCACACGATCCTCAGGCCTCACTCAAAGTCCCCACATTACCATATCCAAATCCAGCTGAAGGAGGTATTTTTCAAATCTCTATCTCTCTATTTAGGCATCCTCAAGCTACGATTTGTGAAGCAAAAATGTAGTCCTTAACATGGTGAAGTTGTACATATGCATAGTTGTCATTTATATTAACTGAGCTAAGAGAATTTGAATGTTGAACATGCTGAAAAATTAGGTCAGAAATTAGGGGTTATAAAATTCTCTCTGATCTTTGAGAGTTAGGTCACAAATTTTATATCATTGGAATCGTGAGATTACAATGTACATGTTTTATGTTATGGTTTTTTGATTTTATGCAAGCTATAGCAAGATACAGTTTGAAGGCAGAAACACGCATGTAGAAGGAATGGCTGGAGGTCAGGGACGACTGGCATGGGCCTTGGCGCGCCTGGGCCTTCTGTTTTGACTTTCCACACCCCCTGACTTGATATCCACACCCCCTGGCTTTATTTTGTATATTTTTCATATTTTCTTTTCATTTTTATATTTATTTCTTTTATTTATTTTTCTAAGTCATAAAAAATCATGAAAAATATTTTCTTTATTTTTTGCATTTTATTTTATTTTTTTATTATTTTTTGGCATAAAAAATAGTTTTATTAGAGTAATATACTTTATTTTCTTAAATAAATTGTAAATACATTTAAAAATATCATACATTTTTATTTTTATTATTCATACACATAAAATACTATTTTCATACATATTTTAATTTTTAATATTTGTTAATAATATTATTTATTATTTCTTGTACAAAAATGGACAAAATATAGAACATATATTTTCTTTTAATCAAAATTAGGGTTACCCCTTTCAAAAATAATAATATTATTTTTCCTTTTTTTTAGGGTTAATTATTTTATTTTCTCATACCTTAAACAAAATACAAAAACATTTTTTGCATAATTACATTTGCATTGCACTTTAACTATTTGTTTATTTATTTAATTTGCATATAATTCAATTGGGTTGTAATAGTATATTAGGGTTTATTTTGTGCAATATCCCCGTTCAAAAACTTGTATCCCCCCTCCCATAATAATTGTTGTAATAGCTTAGTTTACTTTTACGCAATTTATCGCTTTATATACTTGTGTAGTAAATTGGGGTTTTGCATGATAAGACCAAAAACAAACAAATAGACAAAACCTAATATAAGACAAAAAAAGCATGTAAAATGACACATTACACACAAGCACCCTTAGGGTTTCACCCACTTGGTTGCCTAAATAAGAATGGCCATGGTATGCATGCAAAGTATCTTGGCAAAAAAAAAAAAAAAGATCATAGTCCCTCGATGACGCTATCAAAAGGTTGCCTAAACAAAATGATCTTGGTCCCTCAAAATGCTAAAGATACTTGGCAACATTGCTATCATGGTCATACGATGACCCACACCCGTCCCGTTTAACATCCAAAGATTGGGTTGTTTACCAAATCAATGGTAAATCAACAATGTCAAAGGAATAAAAATGCACAAGAAAGACATTTGAATAGGTAGATAGCTTCTAGTTACTTGATCATTTAAAAACAATCATTGTTATTTTCAAAACAAACACACACATTTCAAAACATTTTCCAAACAACTTTCAAAACATTGAAAAAAATTTCAAAAGACAAACATCTTTGTATACATTCTTACGAACGAGAATCATTACAAATATTTCCTAAACGATGGCCTCTTTTAAAAATACTTTCAAAACCACACAAAGCACCATTTCAAACAATTTCAAAAGCAAAGCAAGTGATCTAAACAAGTAACTAAGATCCCATGGAAAACCATGGATGAAATGGATGCTAGTACCTTCCCTTTTCATAATCTACCCCCCGAACTCAAGAAAATATCTCAAAGGTCTTTCTTGTTCTTTTTTACTTTTCCTTTTGGATAAAAGAAAAGTCGGTGGCGACTCTTGCTAACCGCAACATTTGCAAACACAAACGCAAAACCTCAAGTCAGTTCTCCCACCGCATCACAGAGGGTGTGCGTGAATAGTCTTCAGACTACATTCTCCCGCTTTTTGTCCCTAATTTTTGCCTAGATCGCCCTTTCGAGTTTTCAATCCACCGGGACACCCATTTTTCCTAAGCCGCCCTTTCGGGTTTTCGACTTAGCGGGTTATTCTCTTTTTTTTTTTTAGACCTAACTTTTGCCTAAGCCTCCCTTTCGGGTTTTCGAATTAGCGGGTCCTTTCATGCGTAGTATTTTTTTACTGAGTCTGAATTGACTGGAAGCGAAACGTCTTCTCCATCCATGTTTGTCAGGATTATAGCACCTCTTGAGAAAGCTTTCTTCACGATGTACGGTCCCTCATAGTTGGGAGTCCACTTGCCTCTTGGATCAATTTGAATTGGGAGAATATTTCTTAAGACCAGGTCGCCTAAGTGGAACTCTCGAGGTCGAATCTTCTTGTCAAATACCCTCTTGAGACGCTGTTGGTATAATTGACTGTGACAAATGGCTGCCAGGCGCTTTTCTTCGATGAGATTGAGTTGGTAGAGTCTCGTTTGAATCCATTCTGCTTCATCAAGTTTAGTATCCATCAGAACCCTTAAGGAAGGAATCTCCACTTCGACCGGGAGTATCACATCCATACCAGAGACTAGTGAAAATAGAGTTGCCCCAGTGGAAGTACGCACCGAAGTTCGATAGCCATGCAGGGCAAAAGGCAACATCTCATGCCAATCTTTGTATGTTCTCACCATTTTTTAGACGATTTTTTTTATGTTCTTGTTAGTGGCTTCGACTGCCCCATTCATCTTTGGCCGATAGGGTGATGAATTATGATGCTCTATCTTGAACTCTTCACACATTTCCTTCATCATCTTGTTGTTGAGATTTAACCCGTTATCAGTGATGATCTTTTTAGGAGTTCCATATCGGCATATGATCTCTCTTTTGATGAAACGAGTGAAAACTTGCTTGGTCACATTCTTGTACGAAGCCGCTTCCACCCACTTGGTGAAGTAGTCAATAGCAACGAGGACAAACCTGTGTCCATTTGAAGCACTCGACTCAATGCGCCCAATCTTATCGATGCCCCACATTGCAAAGGGCCATGGTGAAGTCATCACATTCAAAGGAGTGGGAGGAACATGTATCCTGTCTGTGTAAACTTCACATTTATGGCACATTTTGGCATATACACAACAGCCACTTTCCATCGTCATCCAGAAATAACCTGCTCGTAGGATTTTATTGGCCATGGAATGCCCACTGGCATGAGTCCCAAAAGAGCCCTCATGTATTTCTCGTATAATGGATTCTTCCTCGTGTCTAGCCACGCATCTGAGTAGAACCGGATCATAATTTCTCTTGTACAGAACATCTCCTAACAGTAAAAACTTAGATGACAACCTTCTGAGAGTCCGCTTATCACAATTCGTAGCACCTTCGGGGTACTCTTGCTTCTCAAGATATCTTTTGATGTCGAAATACCACGGCCTTTCGTCTGATACATCTTCAGTTGTGAGACAATGAGCAGGGAAAATATATGTTGGCTCCTTGTAATGACATATCCTTATACTGGGTGCATGATTCGGGTAATTGACTTTGAACATCGCTGCTAAAGTAGCCAGAGCGTCTGCCAATTGATTCGCTTCTCTAGGAATATGCTCAAAGGTGACCTCATCAAAAGCGGGAAACAACTCAATTATGTAATCCCTGTATGGAACTAAATTAGGGTGCCGTGTATCCTAATCACCCCGTGCTTGATGTATCACTAAGGCAGAGTCCCCATAAACTTCAAGAATCTTGATCTTCAAATCAATGGCGGCTTCAAGGCCCATCACGCAAGCTTCGTATTCAGCGACATTATTCGTGCAATCAAAACATAATCTGGCAGTGAAAGGTATGTGAGTATCGCGTGGAGAGGTCAGAACTGCCCCAATACCATGACCCATAGTATTTGACGCACCATCGAACGTAAGAGTCCATCGCTCCCCTGGTTCAGGTCCTTCATTATAATCAAGTTTCATAATATCCTCGTCTGGGAAGTCGAACTTCATGGGCTGATATTCTTCCAATGGTTGGTGAGCGAGATGATCAGCAAGAATGCTATCTTTGATGGCCTTTTGTGTGACGTACTAGATGTCATACTCGGACAAAAGCATTTGCCACCGAGCCAATCTTCCTGTAAGTGTTGGTTTCTCGAAAATGTACTTTATCGGATCCATCTTAGATATCAGAAGCGTAGAATGTGTCAACATATACTGCCTCAAACGTCGGGCTTCCCACGTAAGAGCACAACAAGTCTTCTCAAGTAAGGAATACCTCGATTCACAATCAGTAAACTTCTTGCTCAAATAGTAAATGGCGTGTTCTTTTCGTCCAGTATCATCATGTTGTCCGAGCACACAACCCATAGATCCTTCAAGCACAGTCAAATACATAATGAGAGGTCTCACGGGAATGGGTGGTATGAGTATTGGTGGTTCTTGAAGATACTGCTTAATCTTCTTGAAAGCTTCTTGACAACTCTCATCCCAACAGACATCCTGATTCTTGCGTAACAATTTAAAGATGGGTTCACAGGTAGAAGTAAGATGGGAAATGAACCTGGCTATGTAATTCAACCTTCCGAGGAAACCTCGTACTTCCTTCTCATTTTTTGGCGCCGGCATATCTTGTATTGCTTTTACTTTGTCTGGATCTACTTCAATTCCTCGTTGACCCACGATAAAACTAAGTAACTTGCCCGACCGAACCCCAAAGGTGCATTTGTTGGGATTAAGCCTTAACCTGAACTTTCGTAAACGATCAAACAACTTCTTCAAATGAACCAAATGTTCTTCCTCAGTCTGTGACTTCACAATCATGTCGTCTACATACACCTCGACTTCTTTATGAATCATGTCGTAAAAGAGAGTCGCCATAGCTCACTGATATGTTGCACCAGCGTTTTTAAGACCAAAAGGCATGACTCTATAGCAAAAGGTACCCCAAGGAGTTGTGAAAGTTGTTTTATCCATGTCTTCCGGAGCCATCTTTATCTGATTGTATCCAGAGAACCCATCCATAAAGGAAAACACCAAAGACTGAGCAGTGTTATCAACCAATACCTCAATATGGGGCAACGGGAAATTATCCTTCGGGCTTTCTCTATTTAAGTCTCGGTAGTCAACACACATACGTACCTTACCATCCTTCTTAGGTACGGGTACAATGTTCGCAATCCAAAGAGGGTAATTTATCACAGATAGGAAACCTGCTTCGAGTTGTTTCTGAGCCTCTTCTTTGATCTTCAAGGCCATATCGGGTCTGGTCCTTCTTGGTTTTTGCTTTACAGGAGGACATTCTGGCTTGAGTGGCAATCTATGCATTACTATATCAGTGTCTAAGCCGGGCATGTCTTCATACGACCAGGCGACGACGTCAGCATACTCTTGAAGCAATTCAATCAACCCCTTCTTTTCTTCGCTTTGCAAGGCGGCCCCTATCTTGACTTCTCTCTTTACCTCTTTAATATCGAGATTGACGACTTCTATTTCTTCTTGATACGGCTGAATGACCTTCTCTTCCTGTCTCAAGAGCCTGGATAGTTCTTCAAGGACTTCACAATCTCCCTCATTATCTTCGTTAGCATGATCAACTGAATTCTCAAGGATATAAGGAGCCATAGCATTATCATTTCCAACGGAGTCCGAGACGGATCTGCATGATCGATGATTTTATGTTTTATTTTTAGAAAGTGCAAAAGAATATTTAGAACATGAAAAGAAAAGTATTGCCATTTTTATTTTGAAAAAGTAAAAGTAAAAGAAAAGACAGGGAACAAAATTGTATGCGAAAGTGCGATTTTTCATTCAATGTTAAACGAAGATTGAAACATAAGGGGCCCCTTCTAAAAGCTGTCAGTATGCCTTGGGCAGGACATACAAATTAAAATGGAAACAGAAAATTACACATCAAGGAAAACAACTTCAGGGATGTCCACGGCAGTCCAATTGCTGAGTTCCTGGTTCGGCGCAACTTGATAGATAAATCTTGAAATATCTTCATCATCACCTTTAGCATCTATGGAGAGCACTTGTCCTTCTTTGCTTACACCAGCACTGACGAACACTTCAGAAATTGGGGGAACCTGTTGTCCTTTAAGAGGAGCCCAACCAGCTTGCACGGAGGATGATGGCTGATACCCAAGACCAAAATGATCTTTCTTCTCTGGAACTTTAATCAATTTGCCCCAACTATGATGGGGAGGTCTAGCTTCTATGAGGGATTTGGCATCCTTCAAAGAGGCCAGGGGTATCTCAGACTTCTTACATTCCACGACGGGGAATTTGTCAACAGTAACAATCTCCAGAGCTTGAAAGGGCAACTCTTGTACCTCGCCTTCCATTTCCATATAACGGTAAGTAGTCAGATTATTAATCACTATGTCTTCTTCCTCGCAAACGACGACAACTTGGTCATTCGCAATGAACTTCACGTGTTGATGAAGGGTAGATGTCACAGCTCCTGCTACATGGATCCATGGACGACCCAAAAGGCAAGTATAAGATGGACGGATGTCCATAACATAGAATGACAAATAAAAAGTGTGGGGACCATTCTTGACAGGTAAATCAACTTCTCCATCCATCGATCTTCTCGAACCATCAAAATCTCGAACATTTAGAGTGGAGGGCCTCATCATTACTCTGTCTATATTCAGCTTAAACAAGTTAACCTTAGGCATCACATTGAGTGAAGACCCTGTATCCACCAAAACTCGAGATAAAACAGTGTCCAAACACTTCATAGAAACATGCAGCGCTTTATTGTGGGCTTTTCCTTCAACCGGGAGTTCATCATCATAGAAACCCAAACAATTTCCCACAGCAATATTAGTGACGATCCCTTCAAACCGGGCCATAGAGATGTCTTGGGTAACATGAGCAGAACATAAGGTCTTCAATAAGGCGTTTCGGTGGGCCTCTGAACACAAAAGGAGAGACAAGATGGAAATCTTGGATGGTGTCTGGTTGAGTTGATCCACTACTTTGTAATCACTCCGCTTGAGAATTCTCAAAAGTTGCTCCGCTTCTTGTCCTACAGAAAGTTCGGGTTGATTATCCATCACTTGCTTTCCCCTGGCCTTAGCTAGAGCTTCACTATTAGTTTCCTTAGGAGGTGGTGGTGGAGGAGAAAAGATATGACCACTGCGAGTCATGTTACTTGCTCCCGCAATGTTAGTAACATTCTTGTCACCAACCGGAGGGCACTCATACCTCTTTCCATGAATATAGACTACATTATACTCCCATGGAACTGCCTTCGAGTCGTTGATTGTAGGAGGAATAGGAGCTTGAATCATTGTGGGAGTAATAGGAACCTGAATTGTTAACAGAATACTAGGGGTGGCTGAAAAGCTTCTCGGATAGTAGGGGATTTCCAGGACATCAATCTCTTCTTCTCGGAATACTTTCTCTATCTGTAAGACACCTTCATCGATCAACTGTTAGATGGTCGTCTTCAACTCAGAACACTCTTCTGGTTTGGAAGAATAGGTTAAGCAGAAGTCATGAAGTTCTTATAGCACTTCATGCTTCAATAAATATGCTCTAACAGTTTCCAAAGATATCTTAATTTCACAACCTTTGATACCAAAATCCTTTCATTAACTTCTTCAATAGCGTTGACTGTTCCCCCTTGATGAGGAGGCATGGGATTATTTTGAATATTCGGACCAACAGGGTTGAAGTTGATGGCTTTTGCATCGATGAGATCTTGAACTTTGCATTTGAATGCTCTACAATTTTCAATTGTATGGCCGGGGGCCCCAGAATGGAATTCTCAATGAGCATTAATATCATATCCCCTAGGGAGAGGATTTGGTGGTGGACCGAGTTCGCGCAATTGAACCATTTGACTAGCAAGTAACTATGGGAGAAGCTGAGCGTAGGACATGGGAATGAGATCAAATCTTCTTTCAGGGGCTCTCTGTCTTTGAGGGGCTCTTGGGACTTGTGGTTGTTGATTCAGTTGTTGATAAGTTGGAGGAAGTGCAAATTGTTGTTGTGGAACATAATGTAATTGCAGAGCGAAAGGCCGTTGTTGGGTCGTCCAGGGTGCTGGAGTTGTAGCAGCATATACTTGAGGAACAAATTGGTTGGGAACAACAGCAGGTGTAGGAAAATAAGGGAATCGGACTTGAGGAAATGTGGGAGCTCTTCCTTGGTTGACGGTGATGGCACTGGTCTCGCCCTCTTTCTTCTTGACAAAACCAGAAAATGGTTTTCTATTAATGCTTGCATTGTTGTTAACATTGTTAAGAACACCTTGAATTGTTCCAGCCTTAATGCATGTCTTAACACGTTCACCAATAATGACCATATCCGAGAAAGAAGTAGAAGTGCTACTGAGCATATGTTGGAGATAAGGGCCTCGTAGAGTACCCATAAATAGATCAATGAATTCACGATCCAAGAGAGGAGGTTGGACCCTTGCATCCAGTTCACGCCACCTCTGAGCGTATTCTTTGAAAGACTCTTCAGATTTTTGTACCATCCCTTGGAGCTGAGTACGACTTGGAGCCATGGAAGTATTGTAATGGTAATGTTTCAAAAAAGCATCAACAAGCTCTCCCCAAGTACTGACATGAGATCTTTCCAATTGCATATACCAATCCAACGATGCCCCGGTCAAACTGTCTTGAAAGAAATGCATGAGTAAAGGTTCGTTTTTAGCATAGGCCGCCATTTTGCGACAATAGGAATGGAGATGAGTCTTTGGGAAAGAAGTGCCTTTGTATTTGTCAAACTCTGGGACTTTGAACTTGGGAGGAATAACTACCCTATACAAGAGGCATATTGCAGCAGTATTGAATCCGGAAGCCTTGATACCCTCCATGGCTCTAAGTCGCTCTTCGAGAGCATGATACATTTTCGCGGTTTCGGCAACCCCGGCAGCAAGGTTCACTTGGGGTTCATCAATATCAATGACATCATGATGATCGTCGACATCATTCCTAGGAGCATCGGTAGAAGTCTCAACATTTGTATTATCATTTCTCCCATTAGCAGAAGTGGAAGGTGCAGCAGTAGTAAGCTTGGCAACACTTTGGTGTAGTTCTTCTTGACCCTTGATCACGACATGAAGGGTTTCCATAAGTTGATCCATGTGAGTACCCATAGAGTCCATATCTCGACGGAGTTCACTCTGATTCTCTTCCAAAAGATCCATTAGCCTTTGTTGGTTGCCTCTGGTACGGTAAGGATGTGGATGAGTCGTCTTTGTTGTTTACTGGATTCTGAGAAAGGGGACCCCAATGAGTTTTTGTTGTGAAAAAATGAATGCATGGTAATATGGATGAATACTTTATCTTCATTTCTGATGAGACCCAAAGACTCGTCTATCTTTTTAAAATTTCATTTTTTGAAAAGCTATATCAACAAGACTTGTCTTTGGATTTCTCTAGATATGAGATGTATATACATGATGATATGATGTCATGGTATGCTATGGCATGAAGTCTCAGCTCCACATATTCTGGATAACCATTGCGTAGTCCGTTGCACAGGCTGAAAGTAACAGGATCAAAAGTTTGACGTCACATGCATGGAGTCAAAGTAACCACCCACGAGGTATGTACTAGGGGTTTATCACCTACCGAACGAGGTTCTAAAGAGTTCTCGAAGTCTACGCTCTTCCTTTGGATATTACCGATGTCCCAATTACTTGGTAATCAGTAATATTCGCAGGAAAAACTTGTCTGAGTGCAATATCGCGTGACAACTACTTCCGGATTACCCCGTTATAGTCTTCGCACTGCACCTAAAAGGCCAGGATGGGTTAATGGTTCTACGGCCCTCAGCTTCTCGAGTTCCCAGGTCAAAAGCAACGACGTCTTCTCGATTACTCGGTAAACATCACTACTTTCAAGGGGACCTCCATTGAGTGGGGGATTTTCATGCCTCCTTCTTCGAGATTACTCCCTCAAATTTAACGTGACTATACCGCCCGTCCTAATCCTATGTGTAACCCAATTCCGGGTATAGGACTTATCAAAAGTAATCACCAAACCTAACATCACAATGTATCAAGAATATGTGAGTAGCAACAATATATGAAATATATACAAAATAAAGAAATAATAAAACAGTAAAGCAAAATAAAGAAAATAAATAAACACCCAAAAAGACAAATAAACAAAACTAGGAGAGACGCACAATTTCTCCCCAACAGAGTCGCCAGCTGAAGCTACCGGCTGAAAACACAGAGCCGCCACCAAACTTTATTTATCCCGAAGGAAGGGGAAATATCGATAAAAACCACAAGGGAATGGATAAGATGGTCTTGCGACCAAGAGAAAGGGTAAGGGAGTCGGTTATGCGAGGGGAAGTATTAGCACCCCTCACATCCGTCGTACTCAAAAGGATCCATTTTGTTTTCTTGTCTTAAAGGGTGTATTTATCTACAACTATGCTTGCTAAAAGGGAAATGAATGGTTTTTGATTATTGCGTTCGTGAGGGTTTCGCGATCCTTTGCCTACGTATCCAATGAAGGAATCATAACACCGTAGTTCCTCTAGAAAATGGTTTGTTTGTTTGTGTTTTTTAGTAGGCGACATTAACGCACACATTCTAGCAATAGGCACGACCGGTATCGCGGTAGAAGGGAGATAACATTCCCTTAGGGGGGATTTTTGATTGGTTGAGTGTTTTGCGAGTTTTAAAATAAATTCAAGTAATGATTAAGTGTTTTTGGATTTTTGATTTGATTAAAAAAAAGGGTGTGTTTGGCTAAAAATGGATGCGGATGAGATTTCGAAGATACGACGACCTAATGTAGAAATTTTGACTTAAAAAGGTGTGAATTTGAAAATTGAATCTTTTAGGAAAATTAACTTAAGTTTTAACTAAATAATAAACAAATGAAAGAGGAAGGAGGGTATTCGCACTATTAGACAAACATGTTCGATGACGTGAAGTTAACAAAGTCAAAATATTTCCCTCGGGTTTGAGACGAACGAAAGATATTAATGATTGGTGACAAGACTAATTAACATAACAATTGAACGATTAAATAATTAAATTATACTAGCATGCATTTTAAATGATTAAGTAAATAACCAAAATTATGTAAAGACTAAATTACAATAACAGATATTTTTTAACAATTAAACAAATAACAAGAATTGAATTATGAAACATGTATTTTTTATTTTTTGAATAGTTAAATAATAAAAGATTAATAACAAAGAAAAAATAAATATTAAATTATAAAAGCCTGTTTTTTACGTGCTTTGTAATTAACTAATAATTATATAATAAACTAAATTAATATATACAATCAAGTAGGTTTAATAAAAGAGAATAATGGCTAAAAGAAAAATAGTAAGCCCAATATCATTTTTAGCAAGAATTAAAAAAACTGAAAGAGCAAAGGGGTGGACATGGATGATTCAGGTTGGGATTGGAACTGTTTGGCCCAAAATGACATTAAAACAAAAAAAAAACCTAGTTCTTCTAAAGGCAGCCGCGACTGCAGTTACTGGAATAGGAAAAGAAAGACCAAAAACTACATATCATTGTCATCTTTCATCTCTCATTGCACATCATCGTCCTCCCTGCTTCTTTTCTGAATTTGTAAAACAATAACACCAGAACCCTACACGCCTCTCTCTATTTCGGTTTGTGTGCTTCTTCTAATCTCTCTTGCTTTTGCTCTGTTTCGGTCTAATGTCTCAAATCAGTGAACTTCTTTTCCCTAATTCCAAAACATCCTACCCCTAACACTTCTCTCAGAAACCCCAAGGCATGAGGTAAGCTCAACTGAACGGTCTATACTGAGCGATCTATCTCGATTGAAAAGTGAAAGGTTGGTGGGAAGGTCTTTTGGGGACAGGGACAATGAAGTATGTTCTACGCCTTTTCTCTCTGTTTCATTTTCTCTACTTGATATGTCGTTCTTAAATGAAAACAAGGGTCTAAGGTGAATTGATGTTGTTGCATGATTCTGACTTTGGTTTTTTTTATTTGAATGATTTCGTGAGAAACAGGTTATTTTGATGGTCAAAAATTGATATTGAGGACAATTGCGGTTTTAAGTATCTAGGGAACATGGTTGAGCAGAGAGGAATATGAGGATTTGTGAGCAGGGTGTCGAGGAAATGGAGAGGCACAAAGGTATGGTTTATGTATGGATTTTGTTGCATATTTTTTTAAGTTTGATATTGTTTTCTTACGGTTGTGAAAAAGTTATTCTTGCAGGCCAATTTTTTTAGTGGTATTTAAGCTTTTGGGATGGGGGAAGTATTGAGATTTAACAGCAGAGTTTTGAGATAAACAAGTAGGCTTTGAATGAGTATGTAACTCTGAGTTATGCACTAACAAAACTTTTTATGCAGAATAATGAGAGAAGAACATAAACTTACTTATCGGAGCCTCTCCGATGGAGGTTCAAAAGAGAGGAGTATAATGAAATCCAATGCTTCTGTCTTTGTGCGAATCTGCTTCTATTCTTTTCTATCTTCTTCTGCTTTCTGAATTTGTATCTGTGGATGTGTATATTTTGATGTGAAATGGTATAGTTGCCGGTCTGGATAGCTTGTAGGTAGAGTGATAGAATAAGGGTTGAGATTACTGGTTTGTATGAAGGATATCAGGAAGAGGGTTTTTCTTTCTGCTATTGAATCTTCTCCCCCTCATGCCTCCTTGTTTCTTTTTATGTTTTTTTTTGCTTGGTAGAATTACCCTTTTTTCAGTTTTTTTTGCTGGCTATATCTCTTCTCCTCCTTCTTTTCAGTATGTAGGCTGTGTTATTTTTTTAAATCCCCCATTCTCACTATGAATGAAACATGTTATAGGCAGATTGATAGGTATTTTGGGGGGAAAATGAGATTTGAACATATTAGGGTATCATGACTTTGGACTTTTTGAATGCAAGTTATCTGTCCTTTATGTTTTAGTGAAATGATGAGTTTGACATGATACAGGTTTGCAGTTATGGTTACAGGTTCAGTTTTTGCTATTTTGGTGCATACATTGGGTTGACACACTTGGCCTATTTTGGACAGCAATTGATGCAAACTGATGGACTAGTTTTTTGTGATCCAGGATAGTAGTAGAGTGGGCAGCAATGTGTAAGGTTTTGGGACTATTTTGGTTTTTTGTATGATGCAGGTTTTATCTTTTCCTCTTTCATCTTTCTATGATGCAAACTATTTTTTCTTTTTGAAAATTCTGAAGGGTTGGCTATTTTTGGAACATGATGACATAGAGGTTTAGGTTGTTGGCTTGTTGCTTTATTATGAATTGTTACTATTATTATTTGCTTCCATGCTGTTTTGGTTTGCTGCATTTTCTTCTGGTTGTTTTGGCTTTGCTGTTGCATTTCTTTGGCTGTTTATTTATGTTGTTTTTGCCTTTGTGCTGCCTTGTTACAACACTGTTTTGTTATGCTCGTTGTTGCCTTTGCTTTTCTGACACTGTTTGCTGTTTTTTTAGTAGCGCTGATGTTGCTTTTTGCGCTATGCTGCTGTTGCTTTGTTTGTTGTTTTGGGCTGCATTTCTTTGGCTATTTATGTGTTGTTGGCAGTTTGCTTAGGCTGCAATTTAGCAATGTAACTTTAATTTGGCAGCTTGACTATTTCACTTTAGCAACAAGAAAAATGTTTGCAATTTTCTTTCTCCTCTTTGTGAACCAAAAGGAAAAAAAATTGTGATTTGCAACTGGGAGAAATGGCCCATGAGTAAAGATAAACCCCTTCTGATTTCTTATTCCAAATACCAACCCTGATGATGAACATCTTTATTTTAACAAACAATTGTTTAGGAAATTTTCACATATCAATTGCTTGCTAATTTTCTTTTTTTCTTATTTCATGAGCCCGAGGATTGGATGATCGAGGAAAGGTTAAAAATATGAAAAGGAAATAGCTAGCAAGGAACGGATGAATTTCTTCAAGATGAAGCAAGACATTCAATTTTCTTTTTTGTTTTGTAAACCGCAACTGTACTTGTAATTCCAAGCCTTGTAACTCGTCTAAAAAAAAATGTAATGAACACAAGCTTGAATGAATTTATTTTGAACGAATTTTTTTCATGGAAATCAAACAACTTTTGATCTTTGATTGAAAATGGAAATTTCCACTTGAATGATTTGAATGCACCCTTTGACTTTGTAACTTAAACTTCAAGAAATTGTGAGCAATTGTTATAACTTGTATTCCAAACAATCACGCGCCTTATCTTTCAAAATCCAATCAAACTCTCAAACAAAATAAATGCTTAAGAATTGAATTCCACTGGTTAATTTGAACCCAAAACACCGGTCACTTGAACCTTGATCTTCATATCATGCCTAAACCACACTTGCACTTCTCGACCAGAACCCTAATTTTTGATATTCAACCCACAATGACCTATAACTTAAGCAACAAAAACATGTCTTGATGGTCATGAATCATCAACCTCATTTCTTGTACCCAAGCTTCGCATTTGTCAATTCAAACTTCGAATTCTTGACTCCGACTTAGAGGCTTTAAGAAAAAAACTTGAAATGCAAGGAGATGACATTCTTGATCTAATGCATTGAGCTTTGAGCCATCCTCGAGGCAGGAGAAAGAAACATCTTCCCAGAAACCAAAGACCTGAAACCCTAGCATCTTGACCAACACCCATAGGGAAATAAACCCTAATCCAGGCCCTGATAAATTTGAGCGAGAACCAACCTTGTAACCTGACGACACAATTCATTCCATGATCCGTTAATCGAGAACCAGAAGAATCCCATTTCACCTGATAAGAAAACTTTTTAAAACGAAATTAGACATAAAGAGGGTGCAACCCTAATACTTCAAACCAAAGCGCCTGATCCCATGAGATGCGGGATATGCAAATGACTGAGTAATAAAATGATGCAACTGGAATGCAAAATTCAAAGCTAGACAAAAAGGTAAAAGAGATAGGGAAAATTTGGGGTACGACACCAGAGTCAGGAACATCTGCTGGAATTGAGCGTTCTGTGCTTGAAGATTCTTAACGGTTTGTTCAAGGGCCATTTCTTTTTGCTGAAATAAACAGCAAAAATATAAGAAACCTGTCTTGAAGTACCTGCTTATGTAATGATATGTATGATATGTTTATGAAGTGTTTTCAAGGACCTCGTGGGATTTAAACTCTTTAATCAAAAGGAAACAAATATTTTTATTAGTAAGTTCAAGTGAAAAACAAAATAGTACAAAGAAATAAATTAAAGATTTCTAAAACTCTTAAGTCTCCCATGGACGCTTCCTCTTTGTGTTGACATAGGAATTAAGGATCTTCTCCTCATGAAGCTTCTTTGTCAGTTCCAACACTTTCTTCTCACTTGTATAGAATTGAGTCTCAAAAGTGTCTCGTTCTTCCTTGAGTTGAATCCAAGACCTTTGCATCTCTTCAAAGTTTATTGGCATATCAGGATGAATAATAACGCAAGACTCGTCCCCTTGAACAATAGGCTCTAAGATCACCGGTAGGATGGCAGGATATGGCATCATAAGATTTTGAGCACGAGTTTGTACCCATTTGAGGTAAGGTTCCAAATGGATAGAATTTTTATGCCCCAAAGTCTAACCATCAATCTTCTTTACCATGCCCCAAGCGCGTATAAACCTCTGGAGGTAACCTTGCAGATCGTTGTCGTAGTCGAACACAATACCTTGGATTAGCATATCATGGGGACTGTCTCTTTGTGTGTAACCAAAATGACGTAAAGCTAGAGAAGGGTTGTAAGTGATGCCTCCCCTAATGCCAAGGAGTGGAACAATTGGAAATTCTCCGCAGTGATCAATGATAGAGACGTCTTCTTGAGAGCGAGAACACCAATAAATATCAGTGTGAGAGAGAGACATCAACCTTTGAGACCATCTTAAGCCTAACTCATTCTTCATTACCAATCGAGGAAGATGAAAAATAAACCACCTATAGAGAAAAGGTATGCAACACATAAGAGTTCCCCGTTTCTTCATAGTACGAGTGTGGATAGAATGCAGAATATCCCCGAGCAATGTAGGCACTAGACTGTAAGTAAGGAAAATCTTGATGGTGTTCACATCTATAATTTGGTCCAGATTAGGGAACAATACCAAATCATAGTTCAGGAGTGCCAAGATATCCTCAAAAGCATGGAAACTCATGGCGTCTAGGAACAACTGAGCTTTCTCTATCAGACACTTTGCAAGAAAACCTTTAACCCCACTTCTCCTTTCCCAATTAGATTCAATGTCAGATGGTTTTAGGTGTAAAGTTGTAGTAACATATTCAGGCTTTGGATCTTGTTCTAAATCGGTGAAGGGTATCTTCTCCAATATAGGCACTCCAAGTAGCTTAGAGAATTCTTCCAACGTGGGTACCAACTGATAATCGGGGAAAGTGAAGCAATGATGTTTAGGATCAAAGAACTGGAATAGGACGCTCATCATACCTTCTTCAAAATCGGCATTAACCAAACTGAGCAAGTGACCATTTCTTCTATTGAATTGGGAACATTCAGGAACCCTTGAGACCGATTCTCTAAGCTTGGAAGGTATTCCTACGAAGTTGATCCAGATGGTATTTCTACGAGCGGAAGCCATAACCTATAAAACAAAGAAGATATAAATCCCTAGGTCCTTGAAATGGTTAGTGCAAATGATATGTTGTGATATTTATGATGTTATGTTCATGCTTAAAAAAAAATAACAAACGCAAATAAGTCACACAAACACCTTAGGTTTAAAGTCTTGTATGAGGTCTATAGATAAGTACCCTTTTGAAGTTTAGTTGGCTCAACCTGTCCTAGAAATAGTAACCAAGTTCTAGGTATCTCATATCATTGATCTTTCTCTCAGGAATTATTTCAGCTCAAGCATCTGAATTGCGACCGAAATATCCTGAAAGTTCAATATCAATAAGTGTAGCATCGAGTATCAATCAACTTCAGTCTGCACCAAAGTCGACCATCTCACTACTTTCTAATGGCCAAGATTAGTCAATTTAAGGTTCTAAAGGTCAGTTAGTGCTTAATGACACTATGCGGAAGCCTAATGTTATCCTTGACTGACTCAAGGAACATTAATACAAGCCAGAGTATCACACTAATGTATCTATCATATCATCCATATCGGTCTACATCGTACAACCTTCATGATTTATTTCCACTTACCTAATGGTGTTCCCCGATCCGGGTGTAGGATATTTGCAAGAAAATACCCAAACAAAACCCTCAAATGTAAAGCAATCAAAGCAAATAATTTAAAGCAAGTAAATGTGACCTAAGATCTTAAGGTAACCCATCTTTTTAGGTATTTATCCCCAACAGAGTCGCCAATTCTGTAATATGGTGGGAGAACTGACTTGTTTATTTTGCGTTTTATCACAAGTGTTACAGATAGCAAGAGTCACCACCAAATTTTATTTTATCCAGCAAAGGAAAGGGTGAAAAGAACAGGAAAGACCTTTTTAATGTTTTGAGTTCGGGGGGTAAGTCATGAAAAGGGAAGGTGTTAGCACCCTTTTCATTCGTAGTTATCTACGAGCTCTTAATCGCATGATCACTTTATTTGTTTTGTGTGTGTGCTTTTGAAAAAAGGTTTTGAAATTCCAAATAGCAAGGAAGTTTGCTTTTATGATAACTCTTGTATCAGTCCTCAAGAGTGTTGATAAAGCATTTTGAAAATGTTTTTGAAAGTGTGAGGTGTGAAAAGTGTTTTAAGTTGTGAGCAAGCAATTAACAGTAACTACTCACTCAAGGTATTTCTTGTATTTTTCCTCCTCCTTTAGATAGTGCTATCCATACCATTAGTTAGAAGAAAGCTCTATCTTTGGATGTTCGAGGGACAGGCATAGGGTCGTCGTTATGGTCATTGAAGGCAACATGTAGGGATACCTTTAGCGATTTGAAGGGACGTCATCATATATTCGTAGGAAACTTTGAGGGACAATATCAAGGAACTATGATCTTTATGATGATTTATAATTGAGGGTTTTTTGCTAATGGTATCCCTACATTCGACATGACCATTGTTTTTCGAGGCAATGGGAGAGGTTACCCTAGAGGTGTGAGTGTGCGAGTGATTCAGTTCAGTTTATTTATCTTGTAATTGGGGTTAGCTATTGATTTCTTTTATGTCTTGTCTACAATCCTATTAATCTAAGCAGTGACAGTAATAATAATAAAGAAGAAAAGAAATACCCTACGCTATTACAGAGCTTCGGGGAGGGGGATACAACCATAAAAGTTTGGGGAAAAGGTAGTAAGTAAACCCTAATTTAAAACTATTACAAACCGTTAGCAGTTGCAATAATTGAAAATAATAATACGGAAAACAATAAACGCGCGAAGATTGAAAAGGGAACAAGTTTGAAAACCCTAAAATCTAATTGATTTAGAAAATGTTTTTTTTTTGTATTTATTGAGAAAATATTTGAAAATTTAACCTAATTCTAATTAATTTTAATTAAGGAAATAAGTCAAAATAATTAAATTAAATTAATTTGAAAACAATTAAATTAAATTAGAAAAACCTAAGTCTGTTTTTTTATGATTTTTTGATTTTATGATTAAAATAAAAATAAATTATAAAACAATTAAAATAAAATAAAGTAATGAAATTAAAAAAGAAATGGGCCTGATGTTATGAAGCAACTGGGGGGGGGGGGTGCGCTGAAAATTGTCCAGGCCCATAACACGCAAGCCCAAACACCTACGCGCTTCAGTGTTGCTGGCTCCTTGAGGGTCTAGTGTGCGCACTCAAATCTGGCGTTTGATCTGTTATTGTATGGATCTAATGGTGATGATGATAGAGCGCATGGTAGAGGTGTTGGAGTCTAAAGCATGGGATCTGCAATATAAATGTTAGAAAAATAAATGTGCAGGAGGCAGGGATCGATCCCCTGCCCTTACATACAACAAAGCCTTAAGTCCGCTACCTCTACCGTTGGGACGGTTATACTTCCATTAACATAAACGCATCAAATAATAAAAATATAAAACGCGTCATAATCATTGAATGTCAAACACGCGTGCCCAGAGTGGGGCCATGGTATTTGGATGAACAAATGGGAGACGACTACACTTGTAACAGTGAGTCTGACCACCCCTCACGGTGGTCAACTCCTTCTCTGGTGAGATCGAAACTCCAACCTGCAAAATAACAAGAATAAAAGCAAGAGATTAAGCCTACCCCCTCCCCCCCCCCCCCCTAAATCATATGTCGTGAGTTCAATGGTGGTGTCCATTTGTCCTGAAAGTCCCTGTATTGTAAGGTTCGAAGGTTTCAGTTTGTGATGCCCTAACAATGGCATCCTATGATTCAAGCATTAAAGCTTTCATGCGTAACACCCAATATGTTCTAATGGATGTCCTGAACACAAACCCACACATTAAACATGTCAATAATGCATGAATTATTAATTTTGAATTTATCAAACCTTACCGAACCGGTGGCGCTTGGTAATAGTGATCTGGGGTGCTATGAGCTTCAAGAGTGATATGGATGGACTTTGGGACCTTCAGGAGTGTGATGGAGTGCTTGGATCTGATGGAGAATGGTTGGATCATACAATACAAGTTGCACCTTCTCTTTGAATTGTTTTGAAATTTTTCTAGGGTTATTTTAGAGGCAGCTCCCTTTTTCGGGGTCTGATGTTGTTATGCTTATATAGTATATCACATTAGGTCAACAAAAGGAGCAAGAATCCATGGCATTGAGTACATGATTTGTTTCCAAAATTCACTTGAAAAACTTTCCAATTTTGAAGATTTTTGTCCAAATCTGGTATTTGCTTGGTTGTCACGAATTCGACAGCTTGCTATGAGCTATTTGGGCCTCAATATTGATGGAAACAATAGCTTGCATGCCTTGCACCCCCATCTTGCACTTTGTTTTGATTTTATTGGTTTTAAATGAATAAACATTCAAATAAATAAAAATAAAAATCACAATAGTGCATGGATAGTTTTAGACGTCATTGGGTATGTCATAAACATGTTTGAACCCTAAAACATAGGTGCATTAACTCAAAGATGCACTTTTTCTCAAAGTTGACTTCATGCATGTTCACAAATTTTCCCAACTTGTGAAAACCATAACTTGCTAAATTTTCATCTTTTGGAGGTGATCTTGGTCTTTTTAGAAACCTCAATGTGTCCTCTATAACTTCTATTTTTATCATTTTTGCATTTGGAGAGTTTATCTTGATGTAAGTTGGCTTGACAAAAAATACCTTTTTGTTGACTTTTAAAAAAACCAGTAATGTATTGGCTCATATCTTTCCAATGATGCATTTTTTGGACTTAGGAATAAAAACTAAGTTGTAGAGGATTAAATTCCCTTTAAAATGAGCTTTGGTTGGGGAAAAATGGATGAAGCGTGTGAAAGCTATGCCTGGTCAAAATTCAGTTGACTTCTCCTAAGAAAACTCTAATTTAGTAACTTTTGATTCTTGATGATTTGAGAGATTTCCTTGAGGAATCATGAGCAAACCTTGATCAAATGATGAATATCACTTAAAAAAATTTATGTTGACCAAAAATCTTGAAGTTTGACTGTATGTTGACCACAATTGACTTTTGACCTAATACAATTGATTTCCAGTCAGCTGATCAATTAACTAAGCAAACTTGTGATGCAAGGCGTGAAACTTGATATGAGCATTCTTGAGGACACGTAAGGAGTCATGGAGACCACTTGAGACCTTTGAAACCCAAAATTCATTGTGAAAAGTGAAACCCTAGTTGGAAGCTCATTGCTTAGGAGGAGAATTAGTCTGATCAATTCTTGAGCCAACTTGAGCATTTAAGAACCCTAGGAGTATGTCTTGAGCAAAATGGGAGGATAAATTTTGGGGTACAACACTTGGGCATTTCTTTCCCGCGACATTTCCTTCCCTTTCTTATGTATTTCTTCATCCACCGAGAGAAGGAAGAAAGAAGAGGAAGACAAAGAGAGAGACGAGAGATGAAAGAGAGAGAAGGAAGAGAAATATAAAGAGAAAGAGAAAGAGAAAGAGTTGATGTAGCAAGAGAGATAAGGATTTTTAAATATCATAAAACATGGAGGCATTTCAAAAAAGAAGACGTGGATGCCTGTTGAGCTAGCAGGGTAGTTTGGTCTTTTCCAGAACTATTAAAGTTCTTATATAGTAGATTCAACTCATGATTTAAATTTTAATCGATCATTCTCACCTATTACCTCAACTTAATTAATGAGCATGTACGACAAGGTGAGTTTGTTATTTCGTGTCGATTTCTTGTGTTTCAATTGATGAAATCTCAAATCAACGAAGTCGAGTTAATAAAAATGTTTTATTATTAGATTTGGTCCATCTTAAATGTTTAATTGCCACAATAACTTAAAATTCAAGGAGAAAATAAATGATGCCACTATAAGAAAATTGCCTTGTAGCGACAGATAAAATTCATGACTATATGTTATTCTGCCGTTGATAAAAGTTGATATGTAAATCACTAACGCCCATGTTGTTTGTGTACTATACAATGCGACCAGTAACAGATTTTTGGGTGTAGATTAATGTTTTGCCGATGGACAAACACGTTTACCTACAGTTCTTGATGTATGTCACTATTTCTCAGAAAATTTCTTTAGCTACAACATGTGATCGTAGGTAAAAGTGATATCCTAGAAAAAAAATTTGAACTCACACTTTTTCGTTACTTTTGCTCGTACAAAAAAATAATAGAACGCAAACTGGGAGCATTTTTCAGTCTCATTGTCGTTACAATATTAAACACTAAATCCTTAATTGTCTAAACTACCTTGTTATAAGGAGAGCAGAATACAAAGTAACCAGCATCAGAAAGAGAAAATTGTTTTCCCTCGTGTTTCTCATATCTATCTGCAAAAGTAAATAAAATAGGTACTTGATAAGTTTGTTATTAATACTGTTGTAAAATTTATAAACATCAGTCTTATACAAATAATGGAATAAGGTTTAAGGATATACATACCAACACAGACGTGCATAGATACATATGCTCGTTGATTTGAGCTAATTCAGAATTTGAATATTTTTTAACAACTATTTTTTTTTTTTTATACTTTAGCTAAAACTAGGAACTAATTGTCTACAAGGCAGAAGAAGATCAAAATGAACTAGTGAAGTAAATTTAAATAAAATAGAATTAGTACATGCATCAAGACCAAAATATGTTCATAAAAGAAATTATAAACTTACTTAATCTTTTATTAAGCAGAACATTGTATGTTTTGACCCCTAAATTTCTTAAAGAACAGTTTTCTCAAGTAGATTCTACGTGTGATCGACACAAACAATTTTCGTTGCAAAAACCAGAAAATTGAAGAATTCACATTGAAGTAAAGTAGTCGCCACTAAAAAATCATGAGAAAGAATGATTGACCTACCTGACAAATAATGTGTTCAGAGTCGTCGTTATTGCATTTCACTTCCACTACCTTATTGAACTCTTGTGGTTCTAACGAATTGCTTACTCTGTTAGTCCGAAAGGTTGATACCGAGTTGCACAGAAGAGACAACTCGGATAGTGAACTCAGTAAACTTGCAGCTTCTCCATGAAGGGAAACCAGATCCACTACAGTCATAAGTATACTGCATTCACACCTTTGATATATTTTCGATTATTAGATCAAAATTGAAGGATCTAATTACTACTAAAACGAAACCAAGTATATTTAACAATGCATATCATTATTTACACTAAAGGTAAACACTTTTCTTCATTACTATGACCTCAACCAACAGCCACCGTTAAAGTGATTGGAAAAGAAGTACGTTAAAATAGAAAGTAGTTTTTTAGTTTTCAATCCTATCTATCCTATCTATGTTAGACTATGCTCTTCAAATGCTGCCACGAAATATAGAAATCCACTATAGACTAGATAACCAATTCAATAAGCAGAATAGACCACACAATTCACAACCACCATAATTAGACTAGTGTCAACAGTGTAAGAAAAATACTATCCTTCTCCAACTTTTTCTCTAAGCCACTTTCATAACTATAACACATTTGAGGAAACAATAAAATGGAAAAAACGGAAGCATGGGAAAGAAATGTGTGGAGGAAGCGGACAATCTAGTTGTTTTATTGAATTACACTTACAAGATTAAGATGTAAGAAGAAAATTAAAGAAGATATCAATATAAAATTCAAGAGTTCAAGCATCAAATAGAAATTCAAAAGTTCAACAACAATAATAGAAAATTCAGCATCACAATGCAAATCAAAACAGAAGTAAAAAGAGGAAAGAAGCCGGTTGAAACATTTTGTCGAACACGTGAGTTGGACTTTCGAGATTGCTTATGTCAAGTTTCAAGCTTTGGATCATATTTTTGCTCAGTCAATTAATCAGTTGACCTGAAATCAACTATATTGGGCAAAAAGTCAACTGTGATCAATTTACAGTCAAACTCCATAATTTTTTATCCATGTCAACATTTTGAACTCTTATATGTCAATTGGTCAAGTTTGGACAATTTCTCAAGAAATTTGATCAGATCACCAAAAGGGTAAAATGGTCAAAATTAGGGTTTTAATTGAGAAAACTCAATTTTTTACTTTTGACCAAATACATGACTTATTGGTTTGAGAAACGATATCAAAGATTAAAATGAATCATCTTGACCTAATGGCATGTTTCAAAATATATCTCATGATCAATTGATTGATAGTTGAAATATGATCAACTGATGAAAAAGTCAATTGTACACTGAAAAATCAAACTTTGCCTTTTTGATCAAAATCAAGTTTCAAAAATCACATTTCCTCAATACATGTCAAAATATGAAGATTGTTCATGAAGAAATCAAAAAGTCAAAATTATCTTTGAAAAGTCAAAATTCTAAGACTTAGAAATTTTTCTAAGTGTTGGAAAGTTAGCCTTTTTTCATGACTTTGTGTCAAATTTTCACCATGATACAAGATGATTCAAGAAAAACTTCCAACATGAAAGTTGTATATATTAATGAGATATAAAACTCTGTAGAAGGAATCAAGTTCTAAAAATGCTTGAATATCAAGTTATTAATTCATAAAGACATGTCCATGAAACAAAAAAACACTTTGAAATTTTGCCCTAGTTAGGCAGATTTTTGACCTAACTTCTTCGCCAAGTTTCACATGGTTCCAAAGTGATTATTCAAAAATGTAAAACATAAAGGTTGTATAGGATGTTACAAGCTTTACAAAATATCCAAGAACTCATCGAGATCATACTTGAGCTGAGAGAATCGAAGGCAAGAAGTTAGAGTTTCAAACTTGATTTACAAGGCATATTTGTGATGAACAATTATCCAATCTTCAAGAATATTGTACAAATCCCACTTTACAGGCCTAAAACTTTTAAATCAATCCATAATTAATTATTTACACAATTGATTAAGGTATGATCCAAGTGATTAAGCCATTATCCAAAACAATTAGCTATTTTGGGAAGAAAGTAACATATCCATTCTTGTAAAGCAAGCTTTTTCACAATGTCAACCCTTCTTGAGGCTCTCAATGGCTCCTTCTGCACACACTAAACCTAGAAACTCAGAAGAAGCATGTTTAAAGTGATTCAACCAATCTACATATCTTGTACAACACATTGGGATTTTGGTTTTCCACTTTACTTCAAAACAAGCAAAGAGACACAACTTGTAGAATTCAAATTCTGATTTGTTGTAGCACACAAAATCTCTTGCCTATAAATACATGCACTATTTTCAAACCATGACACAAATTCTAAAGCCCTGAAACACCCTAAAACACATAATCACCAAGAACACCTCAAAACTTGTCATTTCTGAGTTTTGAACCCAATCTTCAAATCTACTCGTGCGTTTTTTGGCCTTTTGCTTTCAAAAGCTTCTAAAAATCATACATAAACAATCTCAACACTTGTTATTCAATTGTAACATCATCTTCATCAACCTCCATTTCCAAAAACAGAGCTTTGCACTTGTACTTTTCCAGCACAAGTCATCCATCCTCAGCTCAAGGCAACTATTACATTAGCTTCCTAGAGGTTCAAGGAAGCTAACTTGATCATCCTCAACTCTTGAAACCAGCTCAAACTCATTTCACGATTTCTAGTTTTTGAGGTATTTTTCTGAACTTCCATCTCTTCATTTAGACATTGTCAGACTTGCATTTTCAAAGACAAAATGTAGACATCATTGTCCTGAAGCTAACCATGCCCATGATTTTCATTTATATTGACTGAGCTTAGAGAATTTTGAGATTAAAATTTCTGGAAAAATTAGGGTTTAGATTAGGGCCATCAAAATTCTCACTTATCTTTGATTTATAGTTTTAGTGAGTAATATGTTTGAAATCGTGGTGAGATTTTACACAACTTTCATATTTGCATTTTCTATTTTGATTGAGAAATGATTCAGATAGATGTGGTCTGGCTAGCGTGAGGTTGAAGATGAAGTTCAGGCCATGGAAGGTTTTTGTATTATATATTTATGATTTTGTTTAAGTTAAAAGGTGTATAGTCACCCTAGTGGTAAGGCACCACGCGTATATTGTTGATGGCGTGGATTCGAGATCCAGCGCTGCCGTTTTGTTTTTTTTATAACATTTCCTTTCTCTTTGTTTCAAACAATAACGCACCTGAGCCTCCTTTAATGGGTCTGTTCCACTTTACTGCACAACACCTCCATCTTACTTGTTCCAGTGTAGGCCCAATGTTTTTATTTTCTTTTTTTTGTTGACTAAGAAAAAAAATATTAATGGGCCAAACTTAAAAACTGTTTTACTCCCAAATACCTTAAATTCAATTTTTACCCCCTGACTTATTTTATTTATTTTTATTTTATTTTATTTTCTTTCTTTTATTTATTATTATTAATATTATTACAATATTTATTTATATATTTAGTATACTTATATTTTTTTCATTTCATTTCCTTTTTTAAGCTAAAAAAGACAAAAATACTTTGTTAAACAAATTTATTTCTTTTCTTAAATAAATTAGTAATTAGACTTAAGTTTAATTTATTTTCTTTTAATTAAAATTAATTTATAATTTATATTTCTTTTAATTAATTAAATTCATGTATATTATTTCTAATATAATAAAAACCATTTTCTACAAAACCTTAGTTAATTTAGATTTAAATTTTCTTAATTTAATTAATTTTCCCCTTTTAATTTAATTAGGTCAAAGCTTTTTTAACAAAGACCAAAACAAAACAAATTTATTTCTTTTTTTCCATTATCCTTGTACATTATGTTCATTTATTCATTTCTTATACAATATATTCAATATGGTTGTAATAGTAAATTAGGGTTTAATTTTCTTGCAATCCCCAGTTGTAAATATGTATACCCCATCCCCAAATGATGTAATAGAGTATGACATTTACCTTTCACAATTTATCGCTTTCATATAAATGCTAGTAAATTATGGTTTATATGGAAAGATAAAATCAATACTTAGAAAATCCTAATCCAAGATAAATCAAGCGTGAAATAAAAAACACTTGCACACTTTGCACCTCTAGGGTTAACTCCACTTTGTTGCCTTAAAATAGTCATGATATGCACGTGAGACATCTTAGCAAAAAACAATAAAAAATACAAGATCATAGTCCCTCGATGACGCTATGAATGTTGCCTTACAAATGATCTTAGTCCCTTAAGAAAAATGCTAAGGTATCTCACAACATTGTTATCCATGACTATACGATGACCCACGCTCGTCCCTTCATATCTAAAGATAGGATTACTTACCAATCAATGGTGAGATAACAATATCAAAGGAAGAAATAAATGAACAAAAGACTTTTGAGTAGATAAAATGTTCTTAGTTGTTTGCTCACAATCCATCTTAAAAAACATATTTTCAAATATACCAAGCACTTTCAAAAACATGAAATATTTTCAAAAGTCCAACACTTTGTATGCATTCTTATAGAGACGAGAATCATTACAAAGTTTGCCTAAATGAAGGCGCTTTTCAAAAATACTTTCAAAACCCACTACAAATACATTTCAAACAAAGCAATTTAAAAAACGAGCTAGTAAGAAACTAAGATCCCATAGATAACTATGGATGAAAAGGGTGCTAACACCTCCCCTTTTCATAATCGACCCCCCAAACTCAAGAAAACATCTCAAAGGTCTTTCCTGTTCTTTTCACCCTTTCCTTATTGGATAAAAGAAAAGTCGGTGGAGACTCTTGCTATCCGCAACAATTGTAATAAAATGCAAAACAACCAAGTCAGTTCTCCCACTGTATTACAGAATTGGCGACTCTGTTAGGGACTACTTAAAAGTTGGGTTACCTTAGAGTTAGATCATATTTAATTGCTTTTATTGTTTGATTTGTTTGCTTTACATTTATGGGTCCTTGTTTGGGTTCGTATTGATCCTCTACCCGGATCTGGGAACATCATTAGGTAAGTAGCAATAGATTATGGAAAATGTAAGGCATAAATCGATATGATTCAAGCAATGGCTACGTTAGTGTGACGCATTTGTTGGTACTGGTATCCCTTGTGTTGAATCGAGGAGAATACGAGACTGCTGAGCAATGTCATAAAGGACTAAATGACCTTAGAACCTTTAATTGAACAACTTGGCCATTACGAAGTAGTGAGATAGCCAGTTTCACTTGAAAGCTGAAAATCGGTTGATACTCGATACTATGCTCATTGAGATCAGACTTTTGGGATATTTTGGCTGCAAGTAAAGATTGATTGTGCTAAAATAATGTCCAATGAAGAAATATCAATGGTATTGAGATTCCCTAGAACCCGATTACTTTGTAGGACAGGTTGAACTAACTAAACTTTAATAGGGTACTTACCAATGAAGCTCGTGAAAGCCTAAACCTAAGGTCTTTATGTGCTTTATCTGTGATTATTATTCATGGCATCATAAACATCATAAGCATTCTCACTAAGCATTTCAAGGATTTAGGAATTTATCTTTGTTTTGTTTTGTAGGTCATGACTTCCACTCGTAGGAATACCATCTGAATCAACTTCATAAAAGTGCATCCTCAACTTCAAGAGTTAGCATCAAGAGTGCCTGGAGATTCTCCCTTCACCAAGAAATATGGTCGACTTCTCAACTTGGCTACCTTAAACTTCCAAGAAGAAATGATGTGTGTGCTTTTCCAATTCTTTGATCCTATGCATCATCGCTTGACCTTTTCCGACTACCAATTGATGCCTACATTAGAAGAATTCTCCCAATTGTTAGGAGTGCCTGTGTTGGATCAAATACCATTCACTGGTTTAGAAGAGACTCCAAAGCCTGAAGTGGTTGCCAAAGCCTTGCATTTGAAGAGATCTGACATTGTGGAAAATTGGGAGACAAGAAGTGGAGTTAAGGGTTTCTTAGCCAAATTTATGTTGGAGAAGGCTTGTTTGTTCTGGTAACATATGTGTTGTACCCCAAAATTTTCCCTCTCATTTTTCAAGGCCTTTCTCACAAGGATTCTCAAAGTTTAAGCTTGCACAAGTACATTGGGATTTTCCAGTACCAAGATTAAAAGGAAACTGTCAAAAAGGGAGAAAACAAATAAAAATAATATTTTGACAAAATTTGGAGAAAAACAAGTGTTCTTTGATTCAGCTCATTCGATTGGCCTTTTGGCCTCTTTCGATGCAAGTTTGGCTTGCATCTTTCGACTGGGTGTGGGCCTCTGGCATGTTGGTTTGGATTCATAAGACACAAATCACCCTGTAGTCTCCTTCGATTCCAAGGCAAAAAGCCTTCTTTTGGCATCCTTCGATTGCACATTTAAACTTCATGCATGCCTCTTTCGTTTGGGCATGAGGCCTTCTTGCATGCCTATTTCGTTTGGGCATGTAGCCTTCCTTGACGCCTCTTTCGTTTGGGCATTTAAACTTCCTGCATGCATCTTTCATTTGGCTTTGTGGCCTCCTTTGATTGAAAGTTGGGGTTACGTACTTCATTTGGGCAAGAAATCTCCTTCGATGCAAGTTTAATCCATAAGCTTCATTTGGGCATTTTGCTCCCTTTGAAACAGTCTTCTTTAGTACATTGCTAGAACCCTTCGACACAAATGGAAAAAAGGATTTTGAAAGAAAAATGATCAAATCTATGGGCCATGCTACATGATCTTACTTTACAGGCTTTCATGCTTGTATTTCACTCCATAATTAATTGCTTACATTTTGGATTAAGTTATTATCCAGGTGATTAAGCCTTTGTCTAAAAGTTTTTTTTATGAAAGTGAACTTTCTAGTACAAATCCTGTCCCAAGCCCATGCTTTGCTTAAATCATGTTTGTACTTCACCATAAGTCAGGGAAGTCAACCTCTTTTAACTAAGAACTTTAGTACTTCACCTTAGGATCTTGGAAAATCTGACATAGCTTAATATTCACGTTTCAGCTAAGCCACATCTTTGTTCAAAATCCCAAACCTTTTCTCTATAAATAGAGAAACCATTGACAAAGAAAAGGGTCCAGATTTTTGCTAGGGAGGAAGATCATAAAAATCCCCAAGCACCCAAACTCTACAATATTCTCAAACTCTCCAATATTATCAAACTCTCCATCATTCTCAAACCTTCAAAACTCTAAGACTTTTTTTTCTTTCACAATAAAAACCTCAGTAGTATACCTTTCGATTCACTTCCCCTAAACTGTAGCATAATAACCTTCCATTCACTCATCACCATCATATATTATCTTTTGATTCAGTGACTACCCAAACTAAGCTGTAACTGAACTAGCTTCAGGAAGATCCCAACGAAGCTCCCTCCATCATCAAAGAAGTCACCCACAGCTCTTTCAATTAAGCACTTCAAGAGGTAAGTTATCTATAAACTTGGAACTCTTTCATTTAAATATCATGTGCACATGCCAATAAAGAAAAATGTAGATATTTATGGACCATGTTTTAGATTTCGATTTTGAATGCCCATATGCTGAAAACTCAACCCTAATTAGTTATGCTTGGACTTTGAGACCCATTGGTTTATGTGCTGACCCCTGGACTGTAGTTATGTTTGGATGTTGCATTTTAAGAACTTGAGACAGGTTTGTCGTACCCTTCGATTGGCTAGATGCATAAGCCTTTTGAATCACAATCTTAGGGCCTAGTATGCTTACAAGGAGTCAGCAAGGAGCCTGTGCCAAAGACAGAACCTTGATATTTTCGGGCCTCAGACGAAAGACAGAACCTTCTTATCTCGAAGCCTCAAATGAGAGGTAGAACTATGTTGACTTCTAGGCCCAGACGAAAGGCGTTCCCACACTAATTCCAACCCCCAGTCGAAGAAGATAGAAAGGCAAATCAAAGGGCGTGACTCCACTGACTCCAGACCCCAAATTGAAGGATGCCCAAAAACAAAGAATCGAAGGGCATTTCTTCCTGAATCGAAAGACCCATTTTTCTTGCTTTTATTTTATTTTTCCCTTTATATTTTCATGGTATTCAATATGGTTGTAATAATGTAGGATTTTGTCTTTTTTCATTTTTATTACTTTTGTATGCTGGCTAGAAAAATAGGGAATGTATGGCAAGATAAAATCAACAAGTAAACAATCCCTAATCAAAGACTAAATGCATGCAAATCAAATACCCTATTCACACATGCACCCGTAGGATAATTCCACGTGTTGCCTTATTTAAGAAAAAATGGTCATGTTATGCATGTGAGATGTCTTAGCAAAAACAATAAAAATACAAGATCATAGTCCCTCGATGACGCTACAAATATTGCCTTACAAATGATCTTAGTCCCTAAAAAAGAATGCTGAGATATCTCACAATATTGCTATCATGACTACACGATGACCCACACCCGTCCCTTTTACATCCAAAGATAGGATTACTTACCAAATCAATGGTAAGATAACAATGTCAAAGGAAAAAGGAAATAAACATGAAAGAATTTTGAGTAGGTAGAATGTTCCTAGTTACTTGCTCAGTTTCAAACAAAACATCCTTGCTATTTTCAAAAACAAGCACCTATACTTTCAAAACATCTTACAAATTTGAAAACTTTTTCAAAAGATCAACATCTTTGTATACATTCTTACGAACGAGAACTATTACAAAGATTTCCTAAACAATGGCCTCTTTACAAAATACTTTCAAAAACACACAAAACACAATTTCAAACAAAAGCAAGTGATCTAGCAAGTAACTAAGAGCCCATGGAAAACCATGGATGAAAAGGGTTCTAATACCTTCCCTTTTCATAATCTACCCCCCGAACTCAAGAAATAATCTCAAAGGTCTTTCCTATGCTTTTTCACCTTTCCTTTTGGATAAAAGAAAAGTCGGTGGCGACTCTTGCTAACCGCAACATTTGCGATCAAACGCAAAAACGTCAAGTCAGTTCTCCCACTGTATCACAGAATTGGCGACTATGCTGGGGATTAAATTAAAAGTGGGGTTACCTTAGGGTTAGATCACATTTGCTTGCTTTCATTTTTTGATTTGTATGCTTTACATTATAATTCCTTGTTTGGGTTTGAATCCTCTACCCAAATTTGGGGTACCTTATAGGTAAGTAGAAATACGTTGTGGAAACTATGTGGGGTTGTTGTACCCCAAAAGTTTCCCTCTCATTTATCAATATTTTCCTCACAAGACTTATTGGACTCAAGACAAGATTAAGGTTTGCTCAGCTCAAGACATCACCTTGCATTGATAACCCAAAATTAGGGTTTGAGTTTGTACAAGGATTTTTGGACCATCAATGCTTCATGTGACTTTCATACATCATCTTGGACCCCTAAGATTTCTCATGCCAAGTTTCAAGCCTTGAATCACATTTTTGCTCAGTCAATTGGACAATTGACCTAAAAATCAGCTGTATTGTGAAAAAAAGTCAACCATGGCCAATTTACAGTCAAACTTCATAATTTTTTATCCACATCAACATTTTAGACTCATATGTACCATTTGATCAAGTTTGGATCACAACTCCTCAAGAAATTAGATCAAATCATCAAAAGGGCAAAATGATCAAAATTAGGGTTTTGACTGAGAAAGGGCAATTTCTAATTTTTAACCTAACCAATGGCAAATTGAGTGCAAGCATGGTTTCAAGGGTACAATGACATCATCTTGACCTAATTACATGGTTCAAAAGATCTCAAATGCATAGGATTGACAGATGAATTTTGCAGTCAACTGATCAAAAGTCAATTGTACACTAAAAAGTCAAACTTTGACTTTTTGGTCAAAATCAAGTGCCAAGGGTCATAATTCATCAAGATATGTCAAAACATGAAACTTGTTCACCAAGAAAATCAATTTTGTAAATTAGGGTTTTAATTTGAAATTTTTTCATAACTTAGAAATTTTCTAAGTATGGAAATTTTCTTATTTTTTCCCAACTTTTCACCACTTTTTCACCATGATGCAATTTGATTCAAAGAAAACTTCCAACATGAAAGTTGTATTCCTCCATGAAATCTACAACTTTTATTCATAAGGTTTTCCCAATAGATGCTTGGATCTCAAGTTATGAATTTGTGAATAGAGGTCCATGAACTAAATGACAGTGAAAATTTGCCCTAATTTAGGCAGGTTTTTGACCCAACTTCATGGACATTTTTCACCAAGTTACAGGAGGTATCTCAAAATGCATTTCAAAGATGGATTATAAAGCACATTACAAGATTTCCAAAATGTCTAAGAACTCTCCAAGATCATTTGTGGTTAGGGAGAATCGAAGAAGAGAAATTGGCACTTTATCACTTTTGTTCATGCCATTTTCACAAAGTGTCAAGTTGCAAATCTGATCAAGGATGCTTGTACCTTGCATTACAGGTCCTAAACTCATTATACACTCCATAATTAAATGCAAACTCAGAGGATAAGGGCATTATCTTTTATTTTGGAGCATTATACAAGAAATAATTCCATAAATGGCATAAAGGGCACATTGCTATTTTCATAAAGGCAAGCTTTTACAACTTTATCATTCTTGAGCCTTGGACCTGTTTCTTTGAGGCAAGCAACCTCCACAGATATCAAGCATTGTGTACCAACTCTCTGCAGCTAGCAAGCCAGCAGTACAAGCATGTTTGCACAAGTCACCTCACTTTTCTTCAAAAGCAAGAAAGGTTGCAAAAGTCAAGAAACTTGTACAAGCTGATAAAGGGTGGACTTTGTATCATTCTAGACAGATTCACAAACTTGTTATAAACTAGAACACGATTGCATAGCATCAAAAACACTCTGAAACTGAAAAACCTCATTTTTCTGCCTAAACATCCAGCTTCTGCAAAATCCTTGCCAACTTCATTTTGGCTCGTGCGTTTTGCCTTTTAACCTTTGAAACACTTCATCCACATCATATCCAAGATATCCAAGCCTTTACATTGTTGTTGTAACCCCTGTTTCAGCCATTGCCATTTTCACTTTGGAAGCTTACAACTTGACTTCTACAAAGACTTCTGGCCATCCACAAAGCAAGCTGAGCATTGGAATAGCTTGAAGGAACTTCAAGGAAGCTCACACGATCCTCAGGCCTCACTCAAAGTCCCCACATTGCCATATCCAAATCCAGCTGAAGGAGGTATTTTTCAAAACTCTATCTCTCTATTTAAGCATCCTTAAGCCACGATTTGTGAAGCAAAAATGTAGTCCTTACCATGGTGAAGCTGTACATATGCATACTTTTCATTTATGTTAACTGAGCTAAGAGAATTTTAAGCTTGAAGTTGCTGAAATAATTAGGTCACGAATTAGGTCTGATTAAATTCTCTCTGATCTTTGAGAGTTAGGTCACAAATTTTATATCATTGGAATCGTGAGATTACAAGCTACATAATTTATGTTATGGGTTTTTGTTTTTGTGCAAGCAATAGCAAGATACAGATTTGAAGCATATACGCGTGCGCAGGAGGGAGCTGGAGGACAGGGATGACCTTCCTGGGCCTTGGCGCGCCTGGGCCTTGCTATTTTTGTTATTCACACCCCCTTGACCACTATTTGCACCCCATGCTTCTTATTTTGTATTTTTGCATATTTTCCCATATATTTTTTTATGTTTTTTGCTTTTAATCTTTTTTCTGAACATTAAAAAATCTTGAAAAATATTTCCTTTATTTTTTGCATTTTATTTCATTTTTTATTTTATTTTTTGCATAAAAAATAGTCTTATTAGGATAATAGACTTTATTTTCTTAAATAAATTGTAAATACATTTAAATAAATACTATACATTTTTTATTTATTTATTTATACACATAAAATATTATTTTCATACATATTTTAATTTTAAATATTTGTACTTAATATTATTTATTATTTTTCTTGTGCAAAAATGGACAAAATATAAATATAGAACATGTTTTTATTTTAAATCAAAAACTAGGGTTTCACCCTTTCAAAAAATAATACTATTATTTTTCCCTTTTCTAGGGTTTACATAAATCATTTTCTCATACAAAAAATCCAATACCAAAACATTTTGCATAAATACATTTTTATTTCATTTTTAATATTTATATATTTATTTAATTTGCACATAATTCAATTGGGTTGTAATAGTATTTTATGGTTTATATTTGTGCAATATCCCCATTCAAAAACTTGTAACCCCCCTCCCATAATAATCGTTGTAATAGTTTAGTTTACATTTACGCAATTTATCGCTTTATATATTTGTGTAGTAAACTAGGTTTTGCATGATAAGACCAAAAACAAACAAATAGAAAAGACCTAATACAAGAAAAATGCATGTAAAATGACACACATTGCACACAAGGACCCTTAGGGTTCACCCACTTGGTTACCTAAACAAAAATGGCCATGGTATGCATGCAAAGTATCTTGGCAAAACAAAACAAAATAAGATCATAGTCCCTCGATGACGCTATCAAAAGGTTTCCTAAACAAATGATCTTGGTCCCTAAAAAACATGCTAAGATACTTGGCAATATTGTTATCATGGTCATACGATGACCCACGCCCGTCCCGTTTAACATCCAAAGATAGGGTTGTTTACCAAATCAATGGTAAATCTATAATGTCAATGGAATAAAAATGCACAAGAAAGACTTTTGAGTAGGTAGATAGCTTCTAGTTACTTGATCAACTTCAAAACAATCCTTGCTATTTTCAAAAACAAACACACACACACATTTTAAAACATTTCCAAACATCTTTCAAAACATTGAAACATTTTTCAAAAGACAAACATCTTTGTATACATTCTTAATGTTGTACCCCAAAATTTGCCCTCTCATGTTTTCAAAGGTCTTCCCTTACATGGTTGGTCACAAACCCTTGCCTAAGAAAAATAAAGTTTTTTTGAAGATGAACAAAGTGTCTTTCGATTGGCATCTGGGAGAAGTCTTCGATTGGGCATCCAAAATCCTTCGATCAGGCTTGGTTCACCAATCTTCGATTGGGCATTTGGCACTCTTCGATCAGGCTTGACTCACCAGTCTTCGATTGGGCATTCGGCATGCTTCGATCAAGCTTTGAATAGTAAGCTTCGATTAGGTGTGTGGAACCCTTCGATCAAGCTTTGGTGTGCAAGTATTCGATTGAGCGCTGGACCTCCTTCGATCAAGCCTTGGTGTGCAAGTATTCGATTGAGCGCCGGACCTCCTTCGATCAAGCCTTGGTGTGCAAGTATTAGATTGAGCGTTGGACCTCCTTCGATCAAGCCTTGGTGTGCAAGTATTCGATTGAGCGTTGGACCCCTTCGATCAAGTCAATGTCACAATGCTTCGACTAGTACCTCAGAGGGTCCTTCGACTGGAACTTCATACTTTACCTCAATCATAACATAAGAATGAAATGACCTTCGAATGGCATTTTAGTTTAGAGTTTCCCTCAATCAGAATATAAGAACGAAATGACCTTCGAATGACATTTTAGTTCAGAGTTTCCCTTAATAAGAACATCAGAACGAAATAACCTTCGAATGGCATTTCAGGGCAGAGTTTCTCTTAATCTAAGATGCTCTGATGAAGGAAGTTCTTGACACTTCGAATCAGAACTTAGACTCATCACAAGGCCAAGGGATGGTCGAAGTTGTCTAAAAGGGAATTCTCTAAATAGATTCGAATTGGACTTTGAAGCTGGCAAAGAAGGCAGATTCGAAAGAAGGAAGTAGGATGGCATGACTAGGAAAAAACACATATCCTAACCTGTCCAGAATACCCAAAGTTCACAATGGCACGTGTCCCTTGCAAATATGCAATCGAAGCAAGGGGAGTCTCAATCGAAGGGGCTGTGACTGGAGTAGTTCGAATTGGGACTTTGAAGCAATCGAAGAGAGCAAATTCGAAGGGGCAAGTCAGCTTTCGATTTCCATCATATTGGAGGCCCAAACAGCTCATAGCAGGCTGGCAGTAACGCATGAAGATAGATTGGAACCTGATTGAATCAAATATAGCAAGTCTTTATGAAGAAATCAAATCAAATCTCTTCATCATGATGGACCAAGATTTGATACACAAATGTTGAACTAATTTCCTTGTCTATATAAACCTCATGCTCATAAACACATACACAAAAACCCTTGCAGACAAACGTGAAAGACACAAAAAAGACACAGAAACTCTGCAAAAACGGTGCCACAACCTTGAGAAAAAAAGCTTGAAAAGTGAAAGATCAAAAACAACCTTGGAGGCAAATTCAATCCAAAAGAACAACATAGCCCTCTTGCCAGCAACCTCCTGAAGCGAGACCAATCAAAAACCAAGCCTTTCACTGCCTATAACGCACTTTAAGCCTCCATGAGATTTTCTCTGAACATGAAATCGAAAACATCCATTCTTGCATCTTTTCTTTAAAATATTGACATATTTGTGATTGTTATTTGATGTAGAATGTTTTGGCATTATCCAATTTAATTTTCATGGCCTCTAACCCCATATATAGAACCTAGGGTTCCTGTTCTTGTTTTTAGGCATTTATGTCACAGGGAAAATCAATGCAAACCATGGTTACAGGGATGACCAGGATGAAGTACGAGTACGTTGGTACTCTGGGATTTTATTTTCATGGCCTAGGAGAGACGTTTGAACGACCATACGAAACTTCCTGTAGAACAAAATTTGCAGGTAAACGAACCAGGCTTTTGTGAGGAAGACGATAACGTGGCATGGCTAGATTGGCCTGTTTGAAATATTAGCGCTTTCTTTTTTATTTTCCAGCGTATTCATTGATTTTCCCATATGTTATTTGTTTCTTAATTCAATAACAATAATCCAGTGTAGTTAGATTGGTGAAGCGTGCGTTGCAGAACCCCCTGGGACCTGGATTCGAATCCCAGGTCCCTCAAAACTTTGTTACATTTTTTCTTCAGGTACTCAGATGCAGCGCTTCAGGCAGGGAGCATCATATACCTCCAGATCTCATGCGCCAAGTGGTTCCAGATCCATATCCAGTGGTCCAGGATGAGGTTCACCATGAACCTTGATCAACAAACGCCCAGGCGATCTGAAAGTCCAACAAGGCTGGACGTTTGGGCCTAGAAATTGCAATTGATACTCCCTTTTCGAGCCCATCACCCCTGAGTTTGTTTCTTTATTTTTCTTTTCACTATTTTATTATCATAATTAATTAATTAACTAATTAACTCTTTTTCATAAAAAAATCAGAAACAACAAAAATATTTTAATTTTATTACTTATTTTTGTAATTAAATTGTAACCAATTAATTTAGTTTAATTAGGTTTAATTTTAACAAATTTTTGCAACAAATTAAAATTGACTTAGAATTAGTTTTTTTAATACTTCTGATTTTATTAAAATAAAACTCAAAAAATATTTTCTTTTTATTAATTGAGACTTAATTCTTAAATCAAAAAAGACCAAAAATATGCTTTATTTGAAAAAAGGGTCAAAACCCTAAAGGACAATCTGATTCAATTTTTTCTCACGCATATTATTTTGACCCATAATTGTAATTGCTCTGAGGATGTAATAGCTTTAACTTAGGATTTATTTACCGCTTTTATTTACTTTTTCGCAATTTACTTTTCAAGGGTTTGTTTTTGGCGATGTAAATACCCGACGCCTTGTAATAGTTTAGTTTTATTTTCCGCAACCATTAACTGTTAGATGTATGAATAATAGGCTATGCATGACAAGATCTATCTTAACTTAAAATCAACCGTAGCTCACCATAACATGTACAAAGATAATATAAACTGAAAATTGACAAACTTGCACATGCCACTCCTAGGGTACGCCTCACTTGGTTGCCTCGAACGTGGTCATTAAGTATAGGATGTTTTAGAGGTCGTCCTCTTGTCCCAAGATCATCAGTTGCCTCGAAACGGTTGCCTCGGATAAAATGATCTAAGACATTAGGATTACCGCTAAGGCGTCCTAACGTTGCTTTAGTGACCACACGTCCCTTAAATCAAATTGACCCGAAAACTCCAACGACGGTGCTACCTACTCCTCAATAGTGGGATAGCATTGTCTAGAGGACATTTGCACAGTTTAATTCCTTTTTGAGTAGGTAGGTGTTCTTAAGTACTTGCTTCTTTTAAAACAAAACAAAACCTTTTTCACACTTACACTCTTTTTCGAACAAAGTTTTCAAAAACACTTCATACGCTCTTGAGGACAGAAGCAAGAGTTAAATTGAAGTTTCAAACAAAAACTTTTTCAAACCCACAGGCATAAAGAAAGCAACTTTTGAAAACATAGTGAGCAAGTACCTAAGAGCCCGTGGATAACCACGGATAGAAAGGGTGCTAACACCTTCCCTTTCTATAATCTACCTCCCGAACCCGAGAAACATCTCGAAAAGGAATTTTTCTGTGATTTTGTCCTTTCCTTGTTGGATAAAATAAAAGACGATGGCGACTCTTTCTTACCACGACATTTTGCGAAAACAAATGCAAACGCGAACCAGCTTTCCAAAACAGTCAGTTCTATTCCCACCGATCACACTTACGAACGAGAATCATTACAAAGATTGCCTAAACAAAGGCCTCTTTTCAAAATGCTTTCAAAACTACACAAAGCACCATTTTAAACAATTTCTAAAGCAAAGTAAGTGATCTAAACAAGTAACTAAGAGCCCATGGAAAACCATGGATGAAAAGGGTGCTAATATCTTCCCTTTTCATAATCTACCCCCCGAACTAAAGAAAACATCTCAAAGGTCTTTCCTGTGCTTTTTTACCTTTCCTTTTGGATAAAATAAAAGTCGGTGGCGACTCTTGCTAACCGCAACATTTGCAAACACAAACGCAAAACCTCAAGTCAGTTCTCCCACCGCATCACAGAACTAGAGACTCTGCTGGGAAAAATTCTAAAAGTGGGGTTACCTTAGGGTTTTAGATCACATTTACATACTTACCTTGTTTGACTTGTTTTATTTACATTTTGGTTCTATTGTTTGGGTTTGAATCCTCTACTCGGATTTGGGAAACATTATAGGTAAATAGAAATACATTGTGGAAACTGTGCGGGGTATACCGACACGGTCTAAGCAATATCTTTGTTAGTGCGACATATTTGTAGGTACCGGTAGCCTTTGAGTCAATCAAAGAGAATACGGGGCCGCTGAGTGATGTCATGAAGCACTAACGAACTTCTAGAACCTTTACTTGACCAACTTGGCCTTTTAGGATGTAGTGAGATGATCGACTTTGGTGCAGTCCGAAGTTGGTAGATACTCAATACTACACTCATTGAGGGTTGGTTCCTTGGAATATTTTGGTTGCCAGTAAAGAGGCTTGAATTGAAACAATGAACAAGGAAACAATCCAGTGATATTGAACTCCTTAGAACCCGGTTACTATTACTAGGACATGTTGAGCCAACTAAACTTCAAGAGGGTACTTACCTATAAACCCCATGCAAGCCTAAACTAAGAACTTGTGTGATTTGCTGGTACATATATACTTGTTCATAACATCATGGACATCATGAACATTATATGCATCCACTAACCATTTCAAGGATTTTGGAAATTCATCTTTGTTCCTGTTTTGTAGGTTATGGATTCACTTTGTAGGAAAACTATCCAAATCAACCTTGTAAGAATTCCTCCACAACTCAAGGAGCTAGCTTCAAGGATTCCTGAGAATTCCCCATTCACCGAGAGACATGGTCGTCTACTCAACTTGGTCACTTCCAACACAGAGGAGGATATGCTGAAAGTTCTCTTCCAGTTCTTTGACCCTTTGCATCATTGCTTCAAATTTCCTGACTACCAACTTGTGCCCACTTTGGAGGAATTTTCTCAACTCTTGAGGATTCCTATTCTCAATTAACTACCCTTCAACGGTACAGAAAGAGATCCAAAGCCAGAAGAGATTTCTCAAGCCTTGCACTTGCACTCATCTGATGTCACAACACATTGGGAAACTAGAAGTGGTGTCAAAGGCTTCTTGTCAAAGTTTCTGTTTGAGAAGGCCCAAAGTTGTTGGAATTCTCTAGACTTGCAAGCTTTTGAGGAGATTGCATCCCTTCTCATCTATGGGATGGTCTTGTTCCCTAATCCTGACCAACTTATTGATGTAAGCGGTGTCAAAATCTTCATGTCTCGCAACCCGGTGCCTACATTGCTTGGAGATATCCTCCACTCTTTTCACACTCGTACAATGAGGAAATAAGGTGTTCTTATGTGTTAAACTCCTCTCCTGGAAAGATGGTTTATTTCTCATCTTCCCCAATCAGTCTTGAAGAATGAGCAAGGTTTGAGGTGGTCACAACGGTTAATGACACTTAACCATTCAGACATCCATTGGTGTTCTCGATCCAAAGAAAATGTTATCATCATTGACCGTTGTGGGGAATTCCCTAATGTCCCTCTACTTGTAATTAGGAGAGGCATCACCTACAACCCTTGAATGGCTCTGAGACAGTTTGGTTACGCCCGAAGGGATGGCCCATATGACATGCTGATTCAAGGATTGGTTTTCGACTTCGACAACGACGTCCAAGGACTCCGTCAGAGATTCATCCGAGCTTGGAGGATGCCCAACAAGGTGGATAGCAAGACTCTGGGACACAAGAATTCCATCCCTCTTGAGCCTTACATCAAATGGGTACGAACTCGCGCCCAAAGTCTTATGATGCCTTATCCCTCCATTCTCCCAGTGATTATAGAGCCTGTTAAGGAAGGAGAGGTTCCATACACCATCCTACATCCTGACATACCAACATCACTCGAAGACCTACAAAGGAGTTGGATATAAATCAAGGGAGAGCGCGACACTTTCAAAACCCAATTCTACGCAAGCGAGAAGAATGTTTTGGAACTCACTCGGCTACTTCATGAAGAGCAGACTCTCAACACCTACATTGCACCAAAGAGGATGTGCAACGTCTTTTTACCTTAGATTTTTGTAATATTTTGCCCAAGGGGCATTGATGTACTCACAAATTCTATCTTATTAATATGACGTGTGTTTCTTTTTTTGTTTAAAACAAATTTGAATTTTTGAATCCTGAAAGCATTGCATGAATATATATCATTCATCATATGCATAAATAGGTCTTCACACCAAGTTTCCTCATCTCTCTGCTGTTTATTTCAGCAAGATGGATATTGAACAAACGTTCAAAGATTTGCAAGCTCAGAATTCATAATTCCAACAGTTGCTCATGACCTTAGCCAAGGGGCAGGAGGAGCAGAAGACTTTGCTAGAAAAAGAAAAAGAGAAAAAGAAGAAGAAGCCAAATGGTGTGGTTATCATGGGTAGAAGATTTCAGGGACTAGCTAGAAGGACATTGGAATTCCCATCAACATCTGAGGAAGGGGAAGGAAAAGGAAAAGGAATGTCAGTACCATCGGATTCTGAAGCAGAAGAAGAGGAAGTAGAGGATTACTCTGAACAACAATACCCTCTGGCCGATGACAAATACAAACACTTGGAAGAACGTCTAGCTGCTATGATAGTCCAGAGAGTACCAGGGCTGGATTTTGAGGAATTAGGGATGGTATCAGGAATAGTAATCCCTCATAAGTTTAAAGTGCCACTGTTTGCCAAGTATGATGGGGTGTTTTTCCCTAAAATGCACCTCAGATCCTATGTTAGGAAAATTCAACCACATTCTGCCGACAAAGACCTGTGGGTCCACTTTTTCCAAGACAGTTTATCAAGAATGCAGCTTGATTGGTTCTACCAGTTGGAGAGGGCAGATGTCCATAATTGGGAAGACTTGGCAGCCAACTTTTATAAACAGTATCAATATAACACTGACTTGGCGCCAACACGTACTCAGCTACAGAGTATGGCTATGGCTTCCAATGAGGGCTTTAAAGATTATGCCTAAAAATGGAGGGATCTAGCCGGAAGGGTGCAACCACCTTTATCTGAAAGAGAGTTAGTGGACATGTTCTTGGGGACTCTGTCAGGCCCTTTCTTTAATCATCTGATTGGAAGCTCCTCTGCAGGGTTTACCGAATTGATTCTAACTGGCAAAAGAGTGGAGGCTGGTATAAGAAATGGGAAAATTCAGGAGGACGCGTCTGCCTCAACTGCTGTGAAAAAGCCCTTCACGGGAAGAAAGGAAGTATCTGCTGTCTATTCACAGAGAAATCAGTGAAGAACCAAGCACCAACCAATAGTGGGGGACCGTTATGATTCAAAAGCCTGCATCAGACCATCCAAGAAATAATCAGCCGAGAAATAATCAGCAAAGGTTAGAAAGAGTAGTTCGGCAATTTACCAAGATTAACATGACTCCAGCCCAAGTGCTACCACATCTCTTGAAGTTGAATCTGGCCATGCTAAAAGAGGCCCCTAAAAATCTTAACACTGCTTCTCCACATTACCATCCCAACGCCAGATTCGCGTACCATTCTAAAAGTCTAGGGCACGACACCAACAACTATTGGGCTCTGAATAATAAGATTCAAGATCTGATAGATGCAAAGGAAGTTGAATTTGAAGCTCCTGAAAAACCGAATGTTTTCTCTGCTTCAATGCCTAAGCATGGACACAATGCCATTGCTGTTGAAGAAGACTTATTTGTTGACACCATGGATGAATTGATGACTCTGCTCTCGACCATCAAGTTGAATTTGTTAAAGGTTGGGGTGTTCCCAGGTTGTGACAAAGATTTCCATGTTTTCCTGTCCTCGTCATTTGAATGCCCTCTGTTGAAGAAAGGAATCCAACAACTAATTGATAATCAAGAAATTTTGTTTGAGAAAGCTCCTGTTTCACCCGTTCCAATGAAAGAAGTTTAAATAATAACCATCTACTCCAATCCTTCCAGGGTTCCTAAAAAACCCGTTAGGATTACATTTGTTCCTATGACTACTCCGTTGAAGATAACAATGCTCGGGCCTTCCGCATACAAATCAGATAAAATGGTACCATGGAATTATGGTGGAGAAATCTACTACCATGGTGTCAAACAGATTGAACAGACTGTTGAAGAAGAAAGCTCCTAAGAGGATAACTCCGACATCAGTAACATTTCCGGAACAAGCAAGATCACCCGTAGTGGGAGAATTTTCTCTCCAAAGATTGCTCCTCCAACAGTAGTCTTTAGACCCGTGGCCATTCCGAAGATAACCTTTGTACCAGCAACTGTACCTGCCAGTGTACCTTCCGATAAAGACAATGCAATTCCTATCCCTACTTCCGCTATTGAGAATAAAGGAAAGAATGTTCAAGAGGAGCTTGTCCTGACGAAGGCTCAATCACTAGTTATTCCTGAAACATCCAAGAAGGAGATGGAAGAAATCCTGGGGATTATTAAGAAGAGTGATTATGATGTGGTTGAACAATTGGGGCAGACCCCTTCCAAGATCTATATGCTAGCCTTGCTGTTATGCTCTGAAGCACATGCCAAAGCACTGGTAAAATTTCTGAAGACAACTTATGTGCCGCAAGAGACGTCGGCTGACCAGTTCCAAGACTGTGTGGCCAGTTTGACAGCTGATAATGGCTTAGGCTTCTCCGATGCTGACTTGACACCCCGAGGGAGAAAACAGAATGATGCATTACATGTCTCGGTGGAGTGCATAGAAACAACCCTAGCTCATGTCTTGGTCGATACCGGATCATCTCTGAACGTCTTGCCGAAGAAAGCCCTTGATAAATTGGATTGTGATGGGCTGGCTCAAAAACCCAGCAATAAAGTGGTGAGAGCTTTTGATGGATCGAAGAGGATGATCCATGGGGAGGTGGACATCCCAATCAAGGTAGGAACTCAGGTTTTCAATTCGACATTCTATGTGATGGACATTCGTCCTTCTTATTCATGTCTGTTGGGACGCCCTTGGATCCACAATGTCGGAGCTGTCACCTCCACCTTGCATCAGATGCTCAAGTACCCCGTCCAAGGGAAGATCATAATTGTCCATAGGGAGGAGGAGTATATGATCAATCATCTGAATTCCTTCTGTTATATGGAGTTGGATGGTGAATTCATTGAAACCCCTTTCCAACATTTTGAGGAAGTCTCTCAAGAAATAGCAACGACAAAGGCGGTATCCTCAACTCCTGTGATCACAAGACCTCCACCTTGGATGTCATCACTCAAGGATGCAACGAAAGTAGTGGAAGAAGGGGGATGCACAATCCGGGGTCAGCTTCTAGACATTCCTTACAAATTAGACAAGTTCGGCTTGGGGTTTACTTCGATTGGTTAGAAGGCTGTGCGCCGCGCCCGTGCTGGAGGGCCACCTGTGAAGATCAGCCACCAAGGGGTTAATGCACTAGAGGACAATGAAGAAGAAGGCAGTCTGGAATATTGGATATTTCCTACTGTCAGCAGAGGACTATGCAACTGGGAAGCAAAATACTTTGTTCCGATTACTTTCATATCTCAGTAATTTATCTTTTCTATTTTTGTTGGATCTATAATAATTCACAAACAATTCGTACTTTTTCAACCTTGTGTCTTACCCGAGGCACAACGGTCCATTTGTAAGGGTTTTTATTTCATTCTCATATGTCATTTCAATGAATCATGGACGCTTTTTCGTATATAAACCTTTTGTGCTTATTGTCTTTCTTTTACATTTTATTGTTTTAAGATGGCTATACCCTTACACACACCCACACTCACAAATGCAGGTACCATTCCATTCTGGATCCCATGGGTAACGATACTGCTATAGCCTTCAGTGACTCTGAAGATTTGATCTACCAAGCCGAATACGAAGGTGAGGAAGATTGTAAGGTGCCAGGGGAATTGGCCAGATTACTACAGCAAGAGGAAAGAGCAATTCAGCCTCATGAGGAGCAGTTGGATACAATCAACTTGGGAAGTGAGGATGATAAAAAGGAAATCAAAATAGGTGCCAATCTAGAGTCGAGTGTCAAGGAGCGCCTAATTCAGCTATTGAATTATTATGTTGAGATCTTTGCCTGGTCATACGAAGACATGCCGGGACTCAATATAGACATTGTGTTGCACTGTCTACCCACAAGAGAAGACTGTCCACCAGTGAAACAGAAGATCCGCCGCATGAGACCTAACATGTCAGAGAAGATCAAAGAAGAAGTTATGAAGTAGTTCAATGTCGGATTTCTAGCTGTTACTTCCTATCCATAATGGGTTGCTAACATTGTGCCCGTGCCTAAAAAAGACGGCAAGGTGAGAATGTGCGTGGATTATAGAGATCTAAACCGGGCCAGCCCTAAAGATGATTTTCCACTTCCGCACATCGACATCATGGTTGACAATACAGATCAACATAAAGTATTTTCTTTCATGGACGGATTCTCAGGCTATAACCAGATCAAAATGGCACCTGAGGACATGGAGAAAACTACTTTTGTCACACAGTGGGGTATGTTCTGCAACAAAGTGATGCCATTTGGACTGAAGAATGCCGAGGCAACCTATCAACGCGCCATGGTAGCTTTGTTTCATGATATGATACATCATGAGATATAGGTCTACGTAGATGACATGATAGCCCAATCACAAACTGAAGAAGAACACCTTGATCACTTGTAAAAGTTGTTTGTCAGATTGAAGGAGTACAAGCTAAGATTGAACCCAAACAAGTGCACATTCGGAGTCCGGTCCGGTAAACTCTTAGGTTTCATTGTCAGCAACAAAGGCATCGAGGTTGATCCTGCAAAAGTCAAAGCTATACAAGAAATGCTTTCTCCTCGCACTGAGAAGGAGGTCAGAGGTTTCTTGGGATGCCTAAACTACTTTGCCAGGTTCATTTCTCAATTAACATCTACTTGTGAGCCAATCTTCAAGCCGTTGAAGAAAGATCAAGTAGTCAAGTGAAATGACGAATGTCAAGTTGCCTTCGATAAAATCAAGGAGTATTTGCTAGAACCTCCTGTCTTAATGCCACCCGTCAAGGGAAGACCGCTAATCATGTATCTGACCGTCCTAGAGAATTTAATAGGGTGCGTACTGGGGCAGCATGGCGAGTCTGGCCGAAAAGAGCTTGCTATTTATTACCTTAGCAAAAAGTTTACCGACTGTGAAACCAGATATTCACTGCTCGAGAAAACTTGCTGCGCTTTGGTATGGGTTGCTCGCCGGCTAAGGCAGTATATGTTGACTCATACCACTTTGCTGATATCTAAGATGGATCCGATAAAGTACATCTTTGAGAAGCCTGCTTTGTCTGGGGGGATAGCTAGATGGCAGATGATCCTAACGGAATACGATATACAATACACTACCCAAAAAGCTATAAAGGGGAGTGTGCTAGCTGATCATCTGGCCCATCAAGCTGTAGAAGATTACCAGTCCATGAAGTTCGACTTCCCTGACGAGGATATCATGAAAGTGGACAAAGTTGAAGATTTCAGACCATATGATGGACCTGAACAAGGATCCCGATGGACCCTGTACTTTGATGGAGCCTCCAATGCACTTGGTAACGGTATCGGTGATGTACTTATATCTCTAGAAGGATGCCATACTCCTTTCACCGCCATACTTTGCTTCAATTGTACGAACAACATGGCAGAGTACGAAGCTTGCATCCTTGGACTCAAGGCTGCCATAGACTTGGGAATCAAATCTTTGATTGTGTTTGGGGATTCAGCTTTGGCCATCAGTCAGATCAAAGGAGAATGGGACACTAATCATCCAAATCTCATCCCTTACAAAGAACATGTTTTGACATTGTTACCACATTTCGAGAAGATTACCTTCGAGCACTTCCCGTGAGAAGAAAATCAGCTAGCAGATGCTCTAGCTACAATGTCATCCATGTTTAAACTTAAATGGGATAACGAGGCTCCCCAAATCACCATTGAGCGGATGGACGAACCGACACACTGTCACGAGATTAATACCAAAGAAGTAATGGACCAACCTTGGTTCCATGAAGTCAAAAGGTATCTTGAGGCTCAAGATTACCCAAAAGGAGCTTCAGTCAATGACAAAAAGTTCTTAAGGAGATTCTCAGCTAAGTTCTTCCTAAGTAATGGCATCCTGTACAAGCGCAATCATGATTCTATTCTACTCCGTTGTGTGGACAAGATTGAAGCTGAAAAGATCATGGCATAATTGCATGAAGGCACCTTCGACACTCACTCTAGCGGACATACGATGGCTAAGAAGATTCTGCAGGAAGGCTATTATTGGTCTACCATGGAAGCTGATTGCTATCAACACTCTCGGACTTGCCATAAATGTCAAATCTATGCAGACAAGGTGCACTTGCCTCCAGTTCCTCTAAATGTCTTAACAACTCCTTGGCCCTTCGCTATATGGGGAATCGACATGATTGAAGAGATCAAGCCTACAACATCCAATGGACACCGCTTCATTCTGGTGGACATTGACTATTTCACCAGGTGGGTCGAAGCAGCTTCCTTCGCATCCGTTACTAAGAATGTTATCGCCCGCTTCATCAAGCAGAATCTTATTTGCCAGTACGGTATCCCCGAAAGGATCATCACTGATAATGGTACAAACCTTAACAATACTATGATCACCGCCTTGTGCGAGCAATTAAAGATTCAACATCACAATTCATCTCCCTACCGGCCAAAGATGAATGGTGCAGTCGAAGCTTCTAAGAAAAATATCAAGAAGATCATACAAAAGATGACAGTCACCTACAAGGACTGGCATGAAATGTTGCCGTTTGCTCTCCACGGGTACCGTACCACGGCTCACACATCAACTGGGGCAACACCCTATTCTTTGGTATATGGCATGGAAGTTGTTTTACCTATCGAGGTTCAGATTCCCTCTTTGAGAATCATGAAGGATGCAGGTTTGAGTGAAGATGATTGGATTCAAACCCGGCTTGGTCAGTTAAAATTAATTGACAAAAAGAGGCCCACTGCTGTTTTCCATGGTCAGGCGTATCAAAAACGGATGATCAAGGCTTTCAACAAGAAATTCAGACGCCAAATATATCAAGTTAGAGATCTAGTGATCAAGCGCATCATCTTGCCACAAAGTGATCCCAGGGGAAAATGGACTCCTACCTATGATGGACCATTTGTAATCAAGAACATCTTTTCTGGTGGGGCAATGATCTTAACCACCATGGACAGCGATGATTTGCCGCACCCTGCGAACACAGACATAGTCAAAAGATACTACGCATAAATGAACCGCTAGGTTGACACACCTAGGCAAAACAAGGGCATTCCGGCGAACCAAAAAGGTTCGGGCAAAAATTAGGGATAAAATAAAAAAATCTGTACACCCGGCAAGTTAAAAACCCGAAAGGGCGACTTGGGCAAAAAAGGGTTTCCCAGTGAATCAAAAACCCGAAAGGGCGGTTCAGGAAAAAATTAGGGAATTAAAGCGTATGATTATGTCTCGTCGGATCACTTTAAGGACAATCTCTTCACTGAAAAACTCTGAGCTTCTGATCAATTCAATCATCTTCGGACGAAGCAACGGATGGACAAGATATTCAGAGATACGAAGGTTATAGCAGAATGGGAACCCAATGGATTTTTTTTACACATAGCTATCTTTGTATAAATTTTTCTTACTTTTATGACACCATCCTCTTACTAGGATGTTTGTCTCCTTTGTATAAAACACTTATTCAAAGTAAATACAAAGATATCTATTTCAAAGTATAGAAAACTATTTGCCTTTTTCTTTACACTTGTGTTTTTATTTGCAAAAATGTCCAATGATTCATTGATGAACATATGCATTTGAACATAATTACTGTTTACAAATAAATAGGACGAAAGAGAATAATTACTGACAGACTGAAAGGATAAGAAAACATCTTTAGGCTATTCCATAAACAATCCCTACAGTACATCATCTAGATCCTCAGCGGAGTTAAAATTTCAAACCCTTAATTCCCATCAGAGTTAAAACTTCAAACTCCCAATCCCCAGCGGAACTAAAATTTCAAACCCTTAATCCCCATCAGAGTTAAAACTTCAAACTCCCAATCCCCAGCGGAGCCAAAGTTTCAAACTATCAATCCCCAGCGGAAACCATTCAGTTTCTCCAATTTCCCCGACAGGTTATCTTGAAGCCTGGAAATCAACTAGATAACAGTTAACTTTTGTCTCTCCCCAACCTAGGATAATTCCCCAGTAGAGTGGCAGACGACCAAAACTCCTGGACCTACTCCCCCAGCAATAAGCCTTCTTCCCCATAGAGTATTTATTACTCCCCAATAGAATGAAGATTCTCATTCTTAATTCCCCACAGAAGTCATCAGAGTTTTCTCTATTCCCCAGCAGAATAAGAATTCCCATTGTGTAACCCCCAGTAGAAGTCATCAAAATTCTCTAGATTTCCCAAGAAGATTACTCAAGTGGTACTTGGCATTACTCTCACAATGTAATTTTTGTCAATACTCCAACTTCAAGACATAAAGGATCCTTACATCCCCATAGAAGTTGCCAACGATTTTCTTACTCTCAGCAATCAAGAATTTTTAATCCCCAACAGTCGCCAATGATTTCTTATCCTCAGAAGTCAAGGATTTATTTCCCCTGTAGTAGTCAAGGATTTATTTTCCTCAGCAATACAGCACATCAGCTTACATGCGCATATATTACATCCATATATCATAAACATTGACAAAACACATATATTGCATCATACATTTCATGCAACATAACCTTGTATTCAGTTAACATTTTACCCTTTTCAGGATAAGATTAAAATCTACCGATTAACAATATGCAATCATGATACAATCTAGATACGCTCCAGACACGGTTTCTATTCTTTCACTCATATTACAGTTCAGATACACTCCAGACACGGAAGTCATTTTGTCACTGATTCAGATTCAAGTTCAGATACGCTCCAGACATGGATGCCATTCTGGCCCTTATTCAAATTTCATGTTCAGATACGCTCTAGACATGGATTTCATTCTGATAATCATTCAGATACAGTTCAGATACACTCCAGACACGGAAGTCATTCTGTTACTCATTCAGATTCAGCTTTCAGATACAGTCCAGATACGCTCCAGACACGGATGCCATTCTATCACTTATTCTGATTTTCCCCAGCTTAGATACGCTCCAGACACGGAAGCCATTCTATCACTCATTCAGATCACTTATTCAGATTTTCCCCAGCTCAGATACGCTCCAGATACGGTTTCCATTCGGTCACTTATTCAGATTCAAGTTCAGATACGGCTCAGATACGTTCCAGATACGGACACCATTCTGATGCTCATTATTTTGACTTACAACTCAGCAAACATTCTTGGATGGCATCTACAACCCCATCTCTAACAAGATTCTATCACCTCTCTAAATGGCATATTTAAGCTCATTCCCTCGCCAATCTAACTCTCCAGGTTCAAGAAGATTGAACAGGGGCAGCTATTGTACCCCAAAATTTTCCCTCTCATTTATCAAGATTTTCCTCACAAGACTTCTTAGACTCAAGACAGGATTATGGTTTGCTCAGCTCAAGACATCACCTTGCACTGATAACCCAAAATTAGGGTTTGAGTTTTTACAAGGATTTTTGGACCATCAATGCTTCATGTGACTTTCATACATCATCTTGGACCCCTAAGATTGCTCATGCCAAGTTTCAAGCCTTGAATCACATTTTTGCTTAGTCAATTGGACAGTTGACCTAAAAATCAGCTATATTGGGGAAAAAGTCAACCATGGCCAATTTACAGTCAAACTTCATAATTTTTTATCCACATCAACATTTTAGACTCATATGTACCATTTGATCAAGTTTGGATCACAACTCCTTAAGAAATTTGATCAAATCATCAAAAGGGCAAAATGGTCAAAATTAGGGTTTTGACTGAGAAAGGGCAATTTTTTATTTTTAACCTAACCAATGGCCAATTGAGTGCAATCATGGTTTCAAGGGTTAAATGACATAATATTGACCTAATTACATGGTTCAAAATATCTCAAATACATAGGATTGACAAATGAATTTTGCAGTCAACTAATCAAAAGTCAACTGTACACTGAAAAGTCAAACTTTGACTTTTTGGTCAAAATCAAGTGCCAAGGGTCATAGTTCATCAAGATATGTCAAAACATGAAACTTGTTCACCAAGAAAATCAATTTTGCAAATTAGGGTTTTAATTTGAAAATTTTTCATAACTTAGAAATTTTCTAAGTATGGAAATTTTCTTATTTTTTCCCAACTTTTCACCACTTTTTCACCATGATGCAATTTGATTCAAAAAAAACTTCCAACATGAAAGTTGTAGTACTCCATGAAATATACAACTATGATTCATAAAGTTTTCCCAAAAGATGCTTGGATCTCAAGTTATGAATTTGTGAATGGAGGTCCATGAACTAAATGACTTAGTGAAAATTTGCCCTAATTTAAGCAGGTTTTTGACCCAACTTCATGGTCATTGTTCACCTAGTTCCAAGAGGTATCTCAAAATGAATTTCAAATATGTATTATATATCACATGACAAGCTTTCAAAAATTTCCAAGAACTCTCCAAGATCATTTGTGGTTAGGGAGAATCGAAGAAGAGAAATTGGCATTTTATCACATTTGTTCATGCCTTTTTCACAAAGTGTCAAGTTGCAAATCTGATCAAGGATGCTTGTACCTTGGATTACAGGTCCTAAACTCATGCTAAACTCCATAATTAAATGCAAACTCAGAGGATAAGGGCATTATCTTTGCTTTTGGAGCATTATACAAGAAATAATTCCATAAATGGCATAAAGGGCACATTGTTATTTTCATAAAGGCAAGCTTTTACAACTTTATCATTCTTGAGCCTTGGACCTGTTTCTTTGAGGCAAGTAATCTCCACAGATATCAAGCATTGTGTACCAACTCTCTGCAGCTAGCAAGCAGTACAAGCATGTTTGCACAAGTCACCTCACTTTTCTTCAAAAGCAAGAAAGGTTGCAAAAGTCAAGAAACTTGTACAAGCTGATAAAGGGTGGAATTTGTATCATTCTAGACAGATTCACAAACTTGTTACAAACTAGAACACGATTGCCTAGCATCAAAAACACTCTGAAACTGAAAAACCACATTTTTCTGCCCAAACATCCAGCTTCTGCAAAATCCTTGCCAACTTCATTTTGGCTCGTGCGTTTTGCCTTTTAACCTTTGAAACACTTCATCCACATCATATCCAAGATATCCAAGCCTTTACATTGTTTTTGTAACCCCTGTTTCAGCCATTGCCATTTTCACTTTGGAAGGTTGCAACTTGACTTCTACAAAGACTTCTGCCCATCCACAAAGCAAGTTGAGCCTTGGAATAGCTTGAAGGAACTTCAAGGAAGCTCACACGATCCTCAGGCCTCACTCAAAGTCTCCACATTGCCATATCCAAATCCAGCTGAATGAGGTATTTTTCAAAACTCTATCTCTCTATTTAAGCATCCTTAAGCCACTATTTGTGAAGCAAAAATGTAGTCCTTAACATGGTGAAGTTGTACATATGCATACTTTTCATTTATGTTAACTGAGCTAAGAGAATTTGAAGCTTGAAGTTGCTGAAATAATTAGGTCACGAATTAGGTCTGATTAAATTCTCTCTGATCTTTGAGAGTTAGGTCACCCTTTCAAAAAATAATACTATTATTTTTCCCTTTTCTAGGGTTTACATAAATCATTTTCTCATACAAAAAATAAAATACCAAAACATTTTGCATAAATACATTTTTATTGCATTTTGAATATTTGTATATTTATTTAATTTGCACATAATTCTATTGGGTTGTAATAGTATTTTAGGGTTTATATTTGTGCAATATCCTCATTTAAAAACTTGTACCCCCTCCCATAATAATCGTTGTAATAGTTTAGTTTACATTTACGCAATTTATCGCTTTATATATTTGTGTAGTAAACTAGGTTTTGCATGATAAGACCAAAAACAAACAAATAGAAAAGACCTAATACAAGACAAATGCATTTAAAATGACACACATTGCACACAAGCACCCTTAGGGTTTCACCCACTTGGTTGCCTAAATAAAAAATGGTCATGGTATGCATGCAAAGTATCTTGGCAAAACAAAACAAAATAAGATCATAGTCCCTCGATGACGCTATCAAAAGGTTGCCTAAACAAATGATCTTGGTCCCTAAAAAACATACTACGATACTTGGAAATATTGCTATCATGGTCATACGATGACCCACGCCCGTCCCATTTAACATCCAAAGATAGGGTTGTTTACCAAGGCAGTGGTAAATCAATAATGTCAAAGGAATAAAAATGCACAAGAAAGACTTTTGAGTAGGTAGATAGCTTCTAGTTACTTGATCAACTTCAAAATAATCCTTGGTATTTTCAAAAACAAACACGCACACATTTCAAAACATTTCCAAACATCTTTCAAAACATTGAAACATTTTTCAAAAGACAAACATCTTTGTATACATTCTTACGAACGAGAATCATTACAAAGCACCATTTCATACAATTTCAAAAGCAAAGCAAGTGATCTAAACAAGTAACTAAGAGCCCATGGAAAACCATGGATGAAAAGGGTTCTACTACCTTCCCTTTTCATAATCTACCCCCCGAACTCAAGAAAACATATCAAAGGTCTTTCCTGTGCTTTTTTACCTTTCCTTTTGGATAAAATAAAAGTCGGTGGCAACTCTTGCTAACCGCAACATTTGCAAACACAAACGCAAAACCTCAAGTCAGTTCTCCCACCGCATCACAGGGGTATACCGACATGGTCTAAGAAATAGCTACGGTAGTGGGACATATTTGTGGGTACCGGTAGCCCTTGAGTTAATGAAGGAGAATACGAGGCCACTGAGTGATGTCATGAAGCACTAATGAACTTCTATAACCTTTACTTGACCAACTTGGCCATTAGGACGTAGTGAGATGACCGACTTTGGTGCAGTCCGAAGTTGCTAGATACTCGATACTACACTCATTGAGCTTTGGTTTTTTGGGATATTTCGGTCGCCATTAAAGAGGCTTATGCTGAAACAATGCCCGAGGAAAAAAATCAGTGATGTTTAGCTCTTTAGAACCCGGTTATTATTACTAGGACAAGTTTGAGCCAACTAAACTTCAAGAGGGTACTTACCTATGAGGCCCCATGCAAGCCTAAACCTAAGGATTTGTTTACTTTGTTTGTATATACATACTTGTACATAAAATCACGAACATCATAACATCATACTCATTCACCAACTATTCCAAGAATTTTGGGATTTATCTTTGTTCTATTTTGTAGGATATGGATTCTCTTCGCAGGAAAACTATTCAAGTAAGTCTTGTAAGGATACCCCCATAACTTAAGGAGCTAGCTTCAAGGATTCCTGAAAACTATCCATTTACCGAGAGACATGGTCGCCTACTCAACTTGGTCACATCCAACACAAATGAGGACATGGTGAAGGTGCTCTTTTAGTTCTTTGATCCTTTACACCATTGCTTCACATTTCCCGATTATCAACTTGTGCCTACTTTGGAGGAATTCTACCGACTCTTGAGGATTCCCATTGTCAATCAACTACCTTTCAATGGTACAGAAAGAGACCCAAAGCCATAAGATATTGCTCAAGCTCTACACTTGCATTCATCTGATGTCACAACTAATTGGGAAACAAGGAGTGGTGTCAAAGGTTTCCTAGCAAAGTTCTTGTTCGAGAAAGCCCAAAACTGTTGGAACTCTTTGGATTTGCAAGCCTTTGAAGAAATTTTGGCTCTCCTCATCTATGGAATGGTTTTGTTTCCAAATCCTGACCAACTCATAGATGTGAACACCGTCAAAATCTTCATATCCCGCAACCCGGTCCCTACATTTCTAAGGGACATCCTACATTATTTTCACACTCGAATAATGAGGAAAAGATGTGTCATTATGTGTTGCACTCCTCTCTTGGAAAGATGGTTTATTTTGCATTTTCCCCAATCTGTATTGAAGAACAAGCAAAGTTCAAGGTAGTCACAAAGGTTGATGATGCTCAAACATTCAGACATTCATTGGTGCTCCCGATCCATAGAGAATGTTACTAGTATTGACCATTATGGAGAATTTCCTAATGTCCCTTTGCTTGGCATTAGGGGAGGTATCACCTTCAACCCCTGTTTAGCCTTAAGACAGTTTGGTTACGCCCGAAGGGATGGCCCGTATGAGATTATGATTAAAGGTTTGGTATTTGACTACAAGAACAACGATCAAGGTCTTCGCCAGAGATTTATCCGAGCTTGGAGGATGTTGAGCAAGGTAGATAGAAAGACATTGGGGCACAAGAATTCCATCCCTCTTGAGCCGTACCTCAAATGGGTACGAACTCGTGCTCAAAGTCTTGTGATGCCTTATCCCTCCATTCTCCCGGTAATCATTGAGCCTGTCATGGAAGGAGATGTTCCATACACTATCCTACATCCTGACATTCCCACCTCTCTTGAAGACCTCCAAAGAGATTGTATACAACTCAATGGGAGCGAGATACTTTCGAAGCCCAATTCTACGCAAGCGAGAAGAAGGTTTTGGAACTCACTAAGAAACTTCATGAGGAGAGGAACTTGAATGCCTACATTGCACCAAAGAGGATGCGTACTACCTTTCTATCTTAGAGTTTTTGTATTTGTTTTCCCAAAGGAGGCATTGATGTACTCAAGCTTTAATTTATTAATATAATGTGTGTTTCCTTTTTGTCTAAAACAAATTTGAATCTTTAAAATCGTTGAAATCATTTCATATGCATTTGCCATTCATCATAACATAAGCAGGTTTCTTGCAACAAGTCTCCTCATCTTTCTACTGTTTATTTCAGTAAGATGGATCTCGAGCAAACAGTGAAGGACCACCAAGTTCAAAATGCCCAGTTTCAACAGATGTTACTAACTCTTGCCAAAGGACAAGAAGAGTTGAAGACCTTGCTGTCTGAGGAGAAGAAAAAGAAGACAAAGAAAATAACCGGAGTTCTAAACATGGGAAGAAGATTCCAGGGGAAAACAAGAAGGGCCTTAGATTTTGCAACGACATCCGGTGAGAAAGATAATCAAGATGGGAAAGGCAAGGAAAAAATTGTTTAGTCTGATTCAGAAGAGGAAGAAGAAGACTATTCTGAAGAACAATATTCTCCATCCGATGACAAGTATAAGCATCTAGAAGAGCAGTTGAGCGTAATGGAAATCCAAAAAGTTCCCGGATTAGACTTTGAGAAGTTGGGATTAGTATCGGGGATTGTCATTCCTCCAAAATTCAAAGCACCGGTGTTCTCCAAATATGACAGAGTCTCATGCCCCAAAATGCATCTCCGGCCCTATATGAGGAAAATCCAGCCTCATACCACTGACAAGGATTTATGGGTACACTTCTTCCAAGACAGTCTGTCTGGAACTCAACTTGACTAATTTTATCAGCTAGAAAGAGCCAATGTTCATAACTGGGAAGATCTGGCTGCTTCCTTTTACAAGCAATACCAATACAACACTGATCTTGCATCCACCTGTACTCAACTCCAGGGTATGGCCATAGTTTCAAGTGAAGGCTTTAAAGACTATGCGCAAAAATGGAGGGACTTGGCCGGAAGATTTCAACCTCCCCTATTTGAAAGAGAGTTGGTAGACATGTTTTTGGGCACCTTGTATGGTCCTTTCTTCAATCACTTAATTGGGAGTTCATCGGCAGGTTTTACTGAATTGATATTGACCGAAGAAAGGGTAGAAGCCGAGATAAAGAATGGAAAGATTCAAAAAGATGCATCCTCTGCTGCTGTAAGGAAGCCATTCATCGGAAATAAAGAAGTGTTTGTTGTATATCCTCAGAGAAATCAAGATAGGGCCGAACGCCATCCAATGGTGGGGGATGTTATGATTCCTATAACAGAGCCTGCTCATCAAAGAAGCAACCAACCAAGAATGGAAAGACCAGTCAGGCAATTCACCAGAATTAACATGACCCTATCCCAAGTATTACCGCATTTGTTAAGGTCCAACCTAGTGACTTTGAAAGAAGCCCCAAAGAACCCTAACACAACCTCTTCTCACTATCATCCTAATGCCCGTTGTGCATACCATTCTGAGAGTCCCGACCATGACAGTAATAACTGTTGAACTCTAAAGAAAAAAGTACAAGACCTCCTTGAAGCCAAAGAGATTGAATTCGATGCGCCAGAAAAGCTCAATGTCATTTCTGCCCCTATGCCCAAACACGGCCATAATACCAACGCCATTGAGGAGGATGTGTTTGTTACTTCAGTTGACGAACTTGTGACCCCACTCCTAACTATCAAAAAGAACTTATTGATTGCCGATGTATTCCCAGGCTGTGATGAAAGCTGTCATTTCTGTTTGTCCTCACCAACCAACTATCCTTTGTTAAAAGCAGGCGTTCAGTGCCTAATAGATAACAAAGAAATTTTATTCGAGAAGACTTCTATTCCAATTGTTTCTTATAATGATGTTTCGATCGTTACAGTTTCCGACAATTCTTCTAGGGTCTCCACCAAAAGACCCGTTAGAATTACATCAGCTCCAAAAGTAGCTCTGTTGATAATTACAATGCCTGGACCAATCCCGTATTCGTCAGACAAAATCGTACCATGGAATTATGGAGGGGATGTCTACTACCACAGTATCAAGCAAGATTGGCCAGCTGCCAAAGATTCAAGTTCTAAGAAAGTTGATTCCAATATCAGTAATATCGCAGGGACTGGTAACATAACCCGAAGCGGAAGGATATTCTCTCCAGAAATTGCTCCCCCAAAAGCAGTTTCTGGACCCGTAATCATTCCTGTTGTTGTTGCTCCTCCAAAGGTTATTCCCAATCCTACAATCATCTTTGCTAATACTCCTGCTGACAAAACTGTTACAATCCCTGTTATAACCCCTATTGACATTCCTAAGCCTGACCGGACGAAGGCACAATTAGTGGCTATCCCTGAGATCTCCCAGAAAGAGTTGGAGAAAATTCTAAAAATCATAAAAAGAAGTGACTACAATGTAGTTGAGAAACTGGGGCAAACTCCATCCAAAATTTCCATGCTGGCTTTATTACTATGTTCTGAGGCTCATGCAAAAGCCTTGGTAAAATTCCTGAAAACTATCCATGTACCCCAAGAAACATATGCCGATCAGTTCCAACACTGTGTAGCCAGCTTGACTGCAGATAATGGTTTAGGTTTTTTAGATGCTGATTTAACGCCAAGAGGGAGGAAGCATAATGAGGCATTGCACGTCTCAGTTGAATGCAGGGGCACAACCTTGGCTCATGTCTTAGTTGACATCGGTTCATCTCTGAATGTATTGCCTAAAAAGGCTCTTGATAGGATTGACTGCGAGGGATTGACATTAAAACTAAGAAACATAGTAGTGAGGGCCTTTGACGGTTTAAAAAGGATGGTGCATGGGGAAATGGATATCCCCATAAAGGTCGGAACCTAAAAATTTTATTCGACCTTTTATGTAATGGATATTCGCCCTTCATCTTCTTGCTTTTTAGGCCGACCATGGATTCACAATGCTGGCGTTGTTACTTCTACATTGCACCAAATGCTGAAATATCCGATTCAAGGGAAGATCATCACCGTTCATGGAGAAGAGGAGTATATGGTCATCCATCTCAATTCCTTCAGATATATGGAGTTAGATGGTGAATTTATTGAAAATCCATTCCAGCACTTTGAAGAAGTCCTGCAAGAGGTGGCAGTGACCAAGGTTGTGTCTCTAGTTCCCAAAATTACAAGGCCTCCACTCAAGATGTCGTCTTTGAAGGATGCCGAGGCAATGATAGAAGAAGGTGGGCTGCATTATTTGGGGACAACTCCCAGATATCCCATACAAATATGACAAATTTGGTCTGGGTTTCACTTCAGGTGCCCAAGAAGTTGTACGTTGCACTCGTATCGGAGGACCACCCTTGAAGATCAACAACCGCGAAGTCAATGCAGTAGAGGATGATGAAGACAACTATGACTTGGAGGATTGGATTTTCCCAACTGTCAGTGGAGGGATCAAAAATTGGAAGGCTAGAGATTTAATCCCGATCATTTTTATCCCACAATAATTTGTCTTTACATTTTGTTGGATCTGTAATATTAAAACAATTCAGACTCTTAAAACCTTGTGTCTTACCCGAGGAACAATGGTCCATTTGTAAGGGTTATTATCTCATTTCCATATGACATCAATGAATCATGGACGTTATTGCATACAAACTTTGTTCTCATTGTTTTTCTTTTTACATTTTCATTTCTTTCAAAGATAGTTATACCCTTACACACACTCGCACTCACAATGTAGGTTTACATCCACTCGGGATCCCATGGGTAACGGTTCTTCTATGGCCTTCTGTGACTCTGAAAATCTAATCTACCAAGCCGAAGACGAAGGTGAGAAAGATTGTGAAGTACCACTGGAACTCACCAGGTTACTACAACAAGAAGAGGGGAACATTCAGCCCACGAGGAACCAGTGGACACAATCAACCTAGGTAGCAAAAAATACAAAAGAGAAGTCAAGATGGGTGCCAACCTGGAACCCAGTGTCAAAGAGCGTCTGATTCAGTTGTTACACGAGTATGTTGAGGTCTTTTCCTGGTCTTACAAAGACATGCCAGGAATTGATGTAGATACCGTAGTACATCATCTACCTACAAGAGAGGATTGCCAACCGGTAAAGCAAAAGGTCCATCGTATGCGACCTGATATGTCGGGGAAAATTAAAGTTGAAGTCATGAAACAATTCAACGCTGGATTCTTGGCCGTCACCTCTTACCCGCAATGGGTTGCCAATGTTGTACTCGTGCCCAAAAAAGACGGCAAGGTACGAATGTGCGTGGACTATAGAGATTTGAATAGGGCAAGCCCTAAGGATGATTTCCCACTTCCCCACATTGATATTCTAGTTGACAATATTGCACAACACAAAGTGTTTTCATTCATGGACGGTTTCTCAGACTATAACCAAATCAAAATGGCGCCTGAGGACATGGAGAAAACAAACTTTGTCACCCAGTGGGGCATATTCTACTACAAGGTTATGCCATTCGGACTGAAGAACGCTGGGGCAACCTATCAGCGTGCCATGGTAGCTCTATTTCACGACATGATACATCAATAAATAGAGGTCTATATGGACGACATGATAGCTAGATCTCAAACAGTAGAGGAGCACCTTGATCATCTACAGAAACTGTTCGAGAGGTTAAAGAAATACAAGCTGAGGTTGAACCCAAATAAGTGCACATTTGGGGTGAGGTCTGGTAAACTCCTAGGCTTTGTTGTCAGCAATAAAGGTATTGAAGTGGATCCCGCCAAGGTGAAAGCAATACAAGAGATGCCTACTCCTCGTACTGAGAAGGAAGTCAAAGGGTTCTTGGGACATTTAAACTACATTGCTAGATTCATTTCTCACCTGACAACTACTTGTGAACCAATCTTTAAATTACTAAAGAAAGATCAAGTAGTCAAATGGAACGATAAATGCCAAACTGCTTTTGACGAGATCAAAGAGTATATTCAAGAGCCTCCTATTTTGATGCCACCAGTCGAGGGAAGACCATTGATCATGTATCTGACCATTTTGGAAAATTCAATGGGGTGTGTGTTGGGGCAGCATGACGAGTCTGGCCGAAAAGAGCATGCTATTTATTACCTGAGCAAAAAGTTTACTGACTTTGAAATAAGATATTCACTGCTCGAGAAAACTTGTTGTGCTCTGGCATGGGCTGCTCGCCGGCTAAGACAATATATGGTGACTCATACTACCATGTTGATATCCAAGATGGATCCGATAAAATACATCTTCGAGAAACCTGCTCTCTCTGGGAGAATAGTGAGATGGAAGATGATTCTGACAGAATATGACATACAATATACTACCCAGAAAGAAATAAATGGCAATATACTGGCTGATTACCTTGCTCACCAAGCTGTGGAAGACTACCAGTCCATGAAGTTCGAATTCCCAGATGAAGACATCATGATGGTAAACAACTATGAAGATTTCAGACCATATGATGGACCTGAACAAGGATCCCGATGGACCCTGGTTTTTGATGGGGCATCCAACGCACTCGGAAATGGTATTGGTGTTTTACTCATATCTCCTGAAGGTTGTCATACTCCCTTTACGGTAAGACTCTGCTTCAATTGTACAAACAACATGGTAAAATATGAAGCGTGGATCTTTGGTCTCAAAGATGCCATAGATTTGGGGATCAAATCCTTGAATGTATTCAGAGATTTAGCTTTGATCATTAGCCAGATCAAAGGGGAATGAGACACCAGACACCCTAACCTTATCCCTTACAAAGAACATGTTTTGACATTGCTCCCACATTTTGAGGAGATTAGCTTCGAGCATTTCCCGCGAGAAGAAAATCATCTAGCATACGCACTAGCCACAATGTCATCTATGTTTAAACTTAAATGGGATAACGAGGCTCCCCATATCACCATTGAACGAATGGATGAACCAGCACAATGTCACGAGATTAATACTGAAGAAGTAGTGGACCAGCCTTGGTTTCACAAAGTCTAGAGGTATCTCGAAACCCAAGAATATCCATAAGGAGCTTCAATCAATGACAAGAAGTTCTTAAGGAGATTCTCTGCTAAATTTTTCCTTAGTAATGGCATTATTTACAAACGCAACCATGACTCTGTGTTACTTCGGTGCGTAGACAAGGTTGAAGCTGAAAGGATCATGGATGAATTACATAAGAGCACTTTTGGCACCCATTCCAGTGGGCATATGATGGCAAAGAAGATCCTACAGGCAAGCTATTACTGGTCTACCATGGAAGCAGACTGCTATCAACACACTCAAACTTGCCACAAGTGTCAAGTCTATGTTGACAAAGTGAAAGTACCTTCGATTCCTCTGAATGTCTTGACGGCTTCTTGGACCTTTGCTATGTGGGGGATTGATATTATTGGGGAAATCAAAAGCCAACAGCCTTTAATGGACACCGCTTCATCTTAGTGGCCATTGACTATTTTACAAAGTGGGTTGAGGCAACCTCTTTCGCTTCTGTAACCAAGAATGTTGTAGCCCGGTTCATCAAACAGAATCTCATATGTCGTTATGGTATCCCGGAGAGGATCATCACAGACAATGGTACAAATCTAAACAATACTATGATCACCACCCTATGTGAGCAATTCAAGATCCAACATCACAATTCTTCCCCTTACCAGCCAAAGATGAATGGTGCAGTCGAAGCCACGAATAACAACATTAAAAAGATCATATAGAAAATGACAGTCACATACAAAGACTAGCATGAGATGCTACCATTCGCTCTCCACAGGTATTGTACCACAACTTGCACGTCAACTGGGGAAACACCCTACTCTCTGGTATACGGTATGGAGGTTGTCTTGCCTATTGAGGTCCAGATCCCCTCTCTAAGAATTATGAAGGATGCATGGCTGAACGAAGGAGATTGGATCCAGACTCAACTTGATCAACTAAACTTGATTAATGAGAAAAGGCTTACTGCTGTTTGTCATGGTCAGATGTATCAAAAACGAATGATCAAGGCTTTAAACAAAAAGGTCAGACGCCAAGTATATCAAGTCAGGGATTTGGTGATCAAACGTATCATACTGCCGCAAGGTGATCCTAGGGGCAAATGGACTCCTACATACGAAGGACCATTTATGTTCAAAAACATATTCTCTGGTGGAGAAATGATCTTAACCACCATGGATGGCAACGATCTTCCGCACCCTGGGAACACAGACATAGTAAAAAGATACTACGCATAAGAGACCTGCTAGGTTGACACACCTAGGAAAAACAAGGGCATCCTGGCGAACCAAAGAGGTTCAGGCAAAATTAGGGATAAAACCAAAAAAAATTGTACACCCGGCAAGTTGAAAACTCGAAAGGGAGACTTGGGCAAAAAAGGGTATCCCGGTGGACTGAAAACCCGAAAGGGCGGTCCAGGCAAAAGTTAGGGAATTAAAGTGTATGACTATGTCTTATTGGATCACCTCACGGACAACCTGACAAAATTAGAGGTTCTGATCAATCCAATCAGCTTCGGACAAGGCAACAAACAGACAAGATGCTCAAAGACACGAAGGGTATAGCAGAATGGGAACCCCATAGGATTATTACACATAGCTATATTTTCTTTGTATCAAAATTTTCATTTTTTACGACAACATTCTCTTACTAGAATGTTTGTCTCATTGTACAAAAATACTTACTCAAAGTCAATACAAAGATGTCCCTTTGAAAGTGTAAAACTACCTGTTTTTTTTTACTGTTGTGTTTTGTTTACAAAAACGTCCAATGATTTATTTTTGAACATATGCATTTGAACAAAATGATTGTTTACAAATAGAAAGACAATCACTGATGGCCTTAAGAGATAAGGAAATCTCTCTAATATATTTCCATAAATCACCCACACTGTGCAGATTAATCCCTAGCGGAATGAAGCTTCCAGTTATCAATCCTCAGTAGAAGTCGTTCAATTTCTCCGGATTCCCTAAGAGACTTTTACAAGAAGTACACAACATTTCCCTTACAATAGTGTTTATCTCTCTAAACGGAAATTCATTAAAACTTAAACTTCACAACATGAAGACTTACACTCCATATCCTCAACAGTAGTCAAAGATTTATTTTCCCCAATCCAACAGCAGTGTAGCAGATTAGCTCACATACGCATACATCACATCCATATATCATAAACATTGATAACACGAATGCATTACACCATGCATTTAATACCACATGACTTTGCATTTTAGGTAACATTTTACCCTTTTCAGGATAGGGTTAACAACTACCATTAACAATGTTCAAAGTTTTCAGTACAGTTCAGATACGCTCCAGACACGGATGCCATTCTGATACTCATTCAGATCCAGCTTTCAGATACAGTTTAGATACGCTCCAAACACGGATGCCATTCTGATACTCATTCAGATCCAGCTTTCAGATACAATTCAGATACGCTCCAGATATGGATGCCATTCTGATACTCATTCAGATCCAGCTTTCAGATACAGTTCAGATACGCTCCAAATAAGGATGCCATTCTGATACTCATTCAGAATCCACTCTCCAAATACAGTTCAGATGCGCTCCAGATACAGACTCCATTTTGATACTCATTCAGAATCCACTCTCCAGATACAGTTCAGATACGCTCCAAATACGGACAACATTCTGATACTCATTCAGAATCCACTCTCCAGATATATTTTAGATACGCTCCAAATACGGATTCCATTCTAATACTCATTCAGATCCAACTTTCAGATGCAGTTCAGATACGCTCCAGATACGGATGCCATTCTGATAATCATTCAGAATCCACTCTCCAGATACAGTTTAGATACGCTCCAGATACAGACGCCATTCTGATACTCATTCAAAATCCATTGTCCAGATTCATTTCATATATGCTCCAGATACGGATGCCATTCTGATACTCATTCAGAATCCACTCTCCAGATACAGTTCAGATACGCTCCAAAAACGGACGTCATTCTGATACTCATTCGGATTCTCTTTCAGATTCAGCAATCATTTTTGGATGGCATCTACAAGCCCATCTCCAATAACTTCCTATAACCCCTCCAAATGACATCTTTAAGCCCATTCTCTACACAGTCAGCTAACATATCATTGAGTGCAAATTTTTGGGCACTTTAGTGTTCAATCATCTTCCACCTTTAAGTCATGAATGACAGGCTTGCCAATCTAACTCTTCAGGTTTAAGAAGATTGAACAGGGGCAGTTGTTGTAGCTCAAAATTTGCCCTCTCATTTTTCAAGGCCTTTCTCACAAGGATTCTCAAAGTTTAAGCTTTCACAACTACATTGGGATTTTCCAGTACCAAGATTAAAAGGAAACTGTCAAAAAGGGAGAAAACAGATAAAAATTATATTTTGACAAAATTTGGAGAAAAATAAGTGTTCTTCGATTCAACTCCTTCGATTGGCCTTTTGGCCTCTTTCGATGCAAGTTTGGATTGCATCTTTCGACTAGGTGTGGGCCTCTGGCATGTTGGTTTGGATTTACAAGGCACAAATCCCCCTGTAGTCTCCTTCGATTCCAAGGCAAAAAGAATCCTTTTGACATCCTTCGATTGCACATTTAAACTTCTTGCATGCCTCTTTCGTTTGGGCATGAGGCCTTCTTGCATGCCTTTTTCGTTTGAGCATGTAGCCTTCCTTGACGCCTCTTTCGTTTGGGAATTTAAACTTCCTACATGCATCTTTCATTTGGCTTTGTGTCCTCATTCGATTGAAAGCTAGGCTTATGTACTTCATTTGGGCAGGAAATCTCCTTCGATGCAAGTTTAATCCATAAGCTTCGTTTGGGCATTTTACTCCCTTCGAAGCAGTCTTCTTTAGTACATTGCTAGAACCCTTCGACATAAATGGAAAAAAGGATTTTGAAAGAACACTGATCAAATCTATGGGCCATGCTACATGATCTTACTTTACAGGCTTTAATGCTTGTATTTCACTCCATAATTAATTGCTTACATTTTGGATTAAGTTATTATCCAGCTGATTAAGCCTTTGTTCAAAACTTTTTTTTATGAAAGTGAACTTGCTAGTACAAATCATGTCCCAAGCCCATGCTTTTCTTAAATCCTTTTTGTACTTCACCATAAGTCAGGGAAGTCATCCCCTTTTAACTAACAACTTTAGTACTTCACCTTGGGATCTTGGAAAATCTGACATAGCTTAATATTCACGTTTCAGCCAAGCCACATCTTTGTTCAAACTCCAAAACCTTTTCTCTATAAATAGAGAAACCATTGACAAAGAAAAGGGTCCAGATTTTTTCTAGGGAGGAAGATCATAAAAATCCCCAAGCACCCAAACTCTGCAATATTCTCAAACTCTCCAATATTCTCAAACTCTCCAACATTCTCAAACCTCCAAAACTCTAAGACTTTTTTTTCTTTCACAATAAAAACCTCACTAGTATACCTTTCGATTCACTTCCCCTAAACTATAGCATAATAACCTTCGATTCACTCATCACCATCATATATTCTCTTTCGATTTAGTGACTTCCCAAACCAAGCAGTAACTGAACTAGCTTCAGGAAGATCCCAACAAAGCTCCCTCCACCATCAATGAAGTCACCCACAACTCTTTCAATTAAGCACTTCAAGAGGTAAGTTCTCTCTAAACTTGGAACTCTTTCATTTAAATATCATGTGCACATGCCAATAAAGAAAATGTAGATATTTCTGGACCATGTTTTAGCTTTCGATTCTGAATGCCCATATGCTGAAAACTCAACCCTAATTAGTTATGCTTGGACTTTGAGACCCATTGGTTTTTGTGTTGACCTCTGGACTGTAGTTATGTTGGGATGTTGCATTTTAAGAACTTGAGACAAGTTTGTCGTACCCTTCGATTGGCTAGCTACAAAAGCCTTTTGAATCATAATCTAAGGGCCTAGTATGCTTACAAGGAGTCAGTAAGGATCCAGTTGCAAAGACAGAACCTTGCTGTTTCCAGGCCTCAGACGAAAGGCAGAACCTTGCTGCCTCCAAGCCTCAAACGAAAGACAAAACTATGCTAACTTCCAGGCCCAGACAAAAGGCATGCCCACACTGATTCCAACCCTCAGTCGAAGGAGACAGAAAGGCAAATTGAAGGGCATGACTCCACTGACTCCAGACCCCAAATTGAAGAAAGCCAAAAAACGAAGAATTGAAGGGCGTTTCTTCCTGAATCTAAAGACCCATTTTTATTGCTTTTATTTTATTTTTGCGTTTATATTTTCATGATATTCAATATGGTTGTAATAATGTAGGATTTTGTCTTTGTGCATTTTTATTACTTTTGTATGCTTGCTAGTAAAATAGGTGCATTGCGGTGGGAGAACTGACTTGAGGGTTTTGCGTTTTATTGCAAATGTTGCGGTTAGCAAGAGTCGCCACCGACTTTTCTTTTATCCAAAAGGAAGGGTGAAAAAGCACAGGAAAGACCTTTGAGATGTTTTCTTGAGTTCGGGGGGTAGATTATGAAAAGGGAAGGTGCTAACACCCTTTTCATCCATGGTTTTCCATGGGCTCTTAGTTACTTGCTTAGATCACTTGCTTTGGTTTGTTTGAAATGGTGTTTGATGTGGTTTTGAAAGTATTTTGTAAAAGAGGCCATTCGTTTAGGCAATCTTTGTAATGATTCTCGTTCGTAAGAATGTATACAAAGAGGTTTGTCTTTTGAAAAATGTTTTCAATGTTTGTAAGATGTCTTTGAAATGTGTGTGTTTGTTTTGAAAATAGCAACGATTATTTGTTTGAAATGGAGCTAGCAACTAGAAGCTATCTACCTACTCAAATGTATTTCCTATGTATTTTCTATTCCTTTGACATTGTTGGCTTACCATTGATTTGGTAAGCAACCCTATCTTTGGATGTAAACGGGACGGGTGTGGGTCATCGTATAACCATGATAGCAATGTTGCCAAGTATCTTAGCATTTTGAGGGACCAAGATCATTTTGTAAGGCAACCTTGAATAGCGTCATCGAGGGACTATGATCTTATATTTGTTTGTTTTGCCAAGATACTTCACATTCGTAACATGGATATTTTTGTATAAGGCAACCAAGTGGAGAAACCCTAAGGATGCTTGTGTGCAAGTGTGTTATTTGCATGTGTTTTGTCTTTGATTAGGATTGTCTATTTTGTTGTTTTTATCTTTCCATACACACTTATTTACTAGCAATGTATAAGAAGCAAGTAAAAGGCGGAAAGTAAAATCTAAGCCATTACATCCCTTTAGGGGTGGGGGTACAATTTAGCAATGGGGGTGAAGTAGGAACTAAAATATTACAACCATATCGAATGATAATAAAAAGAATGTGAAAACAGTGCAAAATAAAGGGAAAATGCACTTTTGAACTGCTATGTGTCGACCCATGCTGCTATGCATCGACACATAGCTTCTCCTTGCCCTTGTAAAGTGAAATCTGTTCAGTATGAGTCGACACATAATGGGATGTATCGACTCATACACCTTTTTTCATCAACGTGAAATGCGTATGTGTCGACTCATAGTCCTTTCCAGTTTCTGTTTTGTGACCTGAACTCAGTATGGGTCGATGCATGAGGGTCATATGTCGACTCATACCCTGTATTTTCACTAAGACGGGTAGACACATATGGATATGTGTCGATACATATTGCATTTTTCTTCCTTAAACACCATTCTTTGCATACATCAGTTAGTTTTTAACATATGAATGAATAATAGGAACAACAAATAAATGATTAACTTCAAGAATAATGATTTCTACATCCTATAAACAGAAAAGTTGATGTATGGAAAAGGCAAGGTAAAGATGACTTACCTTGAAACTGCACTTTAAGTTTTGAGACCAAATGCCCTTCAAGATGTTGTATGAACCTTAAGGAAGCTCCAACAGGCTGCTAGACTTTCCTTTTTGTTGAAGGTTATTAAACAACCTCTGTGTGGTATTGTTTACTGTGGAAATTGGTAAACAACCGCTGATCTTCCAAAAGGTTACTTATTTGGTGACTCGTAGGATCGATCAGATTGATCCTAAGACATGGTTTATTTTTGGGGTTTGACTAAGTTCTAATGAGTGTTAATGCTAGTAAAGTAAAGACACTTTATGTAAATTGCATGAAGGAAAACTTGGTAGAATAAAAGAAAGCGTTAAATAAAGGCTTCGACAGGGAAGGATAAATGAAAAGGCAATAAAGTGCTTGAATATAAAAGATTTTAATTAATTTAAATGGTTTTTCACACATACATTCTCAATAATTCTTTCGCTCACACTGGGTACTTGAATCCAAATGAGTAACTTGTATATAATTGTGAACACACGCGAAAACTACGTGAACAACTAGTATTTATACTAAACACATCTCAAGTAACCATTGGGCAGTTACGCTGCTTCGAGATGACACCACTTGGCATGCTCACAGCATTCGACGCTCCTGATCTTGGCACGTTGCACTTAGTAACTGCTGGGAACCGTTTTCCCTCCAAACATTCGAATCTCAAACCGTTCCACTCTGAGCATCGAATACCTTTGTCGAGAAGCTCCTTCGACGTCGAAGGCAATAAGATTCCTACTTAGAAGAAATTCTCTAAGTACCTTGCCACCTTCTGACAAGCATTCGACAGGATTAGCTGGTCGAAACCATCCCTCATGATTAATGGTCTATATTAATAAAAACAAGGGTGTCGAATTTAGGAACCAACAAATTGCCCCCCAAGAATGCCTTATTTCGACGCTGAAAAGAAAAAGGAATTCTTTGAGATTCCACTCGACACCTGTCCTTCATTCTTAGCCACAGATTAACCTGTGCGCTTTTCGTCTTCTACCAACCAACTGACAATCCCAAGAAAAAAAACCATCATTCCACCTGTAACTAAGACGTCACCTCAGTAAGGCGTTTAGCGTGCCCAATGTCTTTTCACAGATTGTCATCATGACAATTTCCCAAAAACGAGGGTGCACGCTGCACCGTTTCCTTTCTGCAGAACGGCTATGTCAGCGAAGGAGCGCCACGTGCCCCACTATCATCTGCAACATTAAATGGCCTCGAATTTTGTGATTTACCAACCACTATAAATAGCGCTAGGTACCCCTTGTGGGACTTTTTCACGCCATTCTGCATCCAAGCCTTATTATTGAACACAAAAATCTCTGCAAACACCTGCAAACACTTTGTTCTTCACTCACCTTCATCTTAACCCAAAAATGGCTTCAGGTTCTTCTAATGCTCCCAGTTCTAACATTCCTTCTAGAACTGCCCAACCAAAAATCTTCTCAACTGTTCCAACAGTTAACTCTAAAGGCATGCGAAGGGTTCTTGAACCCCTGGGAACTGCTGAGCGTGAAGTTTATTCTTCTCAACTACTGATTCCAGTTGGATACTCCAACCAAGTTCTCGCCATGTCTGGCCCGTTATCCACATGCATTGATGAATCCACGAAGATCAATAAATTCTTCCCGGTGCTTGAGGCACTCAAACCTGTTGGGTGCTCCAAAAAGGCTGCAGATGACAACGAAGATCCTGCTAAGGAAAAGATAGATCTTCGTTTCTTCAATAGAGGTGTTAGGGCTTTTAGGTCTAGCCCTAGCCTTACACCAGACTACAGCGCTTGGCTAGAGAAGATGGAAAAAAGCCAAGCTTCGATTTGGAAGAACCTGGGGATTTATGACCTAGTCATGCTGTCGAAGACTGGTCTCAACTACTCCCCTGAAATGCTGGTAGCCTCTTTGCTTTTCTGGGATTATACTCACTTCACTTTCCACCTGCCTTGTGGAATGATAACACCCACTCTCTTCGACGTGGCTGCCATCACCGGTCTTCGACCAACTGGGGGTTATTTCGACCCAGAGGAAATGTCGGAAGACTAGATTGGGTTTTCAGCTACCAAACCCACTTACACCACCTACATCAACCACTACCATGACAAGTCGAAAGCTAATGTGACGGATGTGGAACACATTGCGTTTCTAGCCCTTTGGCTGTCACGCTTCGTGTTCTGCACGAAGTCTCTACAGGTGACGAAGAAAATGGTCACCCTTGCTACCCAGCTTCACCATGGCCAAAACATCTGTTTGGCCGAATTAATCATGGCGAACCTGTATGAGTCAATAAGAAGTGGAGCGACTCTGCTAAAGGTCATCGAAAATAGAGCCAGTTTGTTGCTTGCAGGACCTTTCTGGCTACTTCAACTATGGCTAAATGCCACTTTTGAGTCTTTCTTACCTCAGAAAACTCAGATAAACGAACAAGCTCCTGAGATAGCCAAAAGGCATATCGAAGGCACCAGACTGGCACTACTGACTCCCACTGAGGATGGGCTGGAACTCCAATAGACCTTTACAAACTTCGTCTTGATGTTTGCAGGAAGAAAATAATTCACTTCGACCATGGCTCCTTTCGCCCGTCGAAGGTTTGGTCCAGAATGGTTTACCAAGCCCCATCCTAAGTCATCAGGTGACCCTCATCTCGAAGAACACACAATAATGTGGGAAGCATTTCTCACACCCAGAATAATTCCACTGCGCTTTAAGAGTTCCAAGAATCACCTGAGCTTGATCGCTTATCAGCCAAACTTGGTCTCTCGACAGTTTGGTATCATCCAATCACTTCCTTCTCCCATTTTTCCTAGGGAGAAATCAATGTTATATTTTTGCAATGATTATACTGAGGATGCTGCCACCAAGCATATTGGCAGGTACGCTGGTCGAACAGTACTTTCACTGTTCGACTATCAACTTAACTTCCTCTGTTCACCATCTTTCGAAGACTGGTGGAAGAGTTATTATGCTGAAGAGTTCTTCGACGAAAAAGATTTTATGGACGAACTCCAGAAGTCCTTCGTTCTAGTCCTTGACAAAATAAAGAAATGTACGTTCACTCTCCAAATTATATTTGTCTTTCCATTTCGACTTGTAACTTGTTAATTATAACTTGTGAACGCGTCTTCTTTCAGTTGTTCGAAAGCCTGCATCAAAGAAAACCACAGAAGGCCATCAGGGAGGAGGTACCTCGACAAAACCTTCAGCACCGGCAAAAACCACAGAAAGCCATCAGGGAGGAGGTCCCTCGACAAAACCTTCACCACCGGTAACCAGACTTTTATTATTTCCTTCTGGTTTTAACATCCTGATTTTTGATGTGGCGCTCTAAATCGAACTCCATTTGGTTTTCAGGAACCTGCACCCAAGAAACGACCTGCACTAACAGTCGAATCTGGTAGTGACGACGAGGACGAATCTCCCCCCGCTCCTCTTAAACGGAGAAAACTGAAGAAAGATGCCCCTTCTCCTGAGCCTCGACCCATGATCAGAATAAAGGTTGCAGGGAGAAGACCCAGGCCACCTCCCGTGATTATCGAAGAGCCCACGGAGGAGGAGCTAAACGTTTTGCTCAACAAACCTGTCGAAAGTGATAATTCCAGCCCTGGGGCTGAAATTCCTCTACAGGTAGTTTCTCTGATCATTTTTAACTCAGGTGTCGTTGCTCACGTTCGATTGTGTCTCTTTCTAAACCAGAAGATTCTTCCTCTTCTATTTTCAGGAGACCACCGAAAGTTCAGCACCAAAGACTTCAGAGACACAAGACTCTGCTGAACACAGTAGGCAACAAGAGGAGGAATTGGTGAACGATGAAGCCATTGCCGAAGCAGAGGAACAACAACCAAGGGAAACTCAAGTGGTCGATCTGACAGAGGAGAAAAATGACGAAAGGGATCATGTTGATGCTGGCACTACTGAACTACAGGTCGAAGAGAGTCATATCGATGCAAACGCTACTCAACAAATTCAACCCCAAGCCAACGCTGTTGTAAGGACTACCATTTCGACAAAGCCCAAGTCTAAAGAATACTTGGCCCTATTGAAGCAAACTGATCCCATTGGCTACCTGAATGCCATCATCGAGAGTAGGGGAAGCTCATCTGACCTTAGTCATGATGCTTCGACTGCATCGGGGAAGTCCACTTCGACTTCTCCTCTTGATGAGGCTTTGATGAAGGTCAAGTCTCAGTTCTTCAAAAAAGATCTGATGAAGGCTTTGGAGGGGGATCCTACTGCTCCGTCTTGTTTGGGAGCTGTTTTGAATGCAGTCGATTTGCTTGCTGTGACTCCAGAGGTTTCCAGCTTTATTTTGGAGTTATACTCCATGGTTGACCAAGTCTCTGCGGACTATCGACATCAGAGGGGCTTCAACAGCCAGCTCGTAGCGCTACATGGCAAGAGTTCTTCTGCCTGGACTGAGGTGGCTGAAACGACTTCTCGAATTGCAGATTTGTCGAAGCAGAAAGCATCCAAGCAAGAAGAAATTGACACCATAGATCGAGATAATGCCTCTATAAAGGCGCAGATCGAAGAGCTGGAGGCCAAGATAAATGCTAACACCAAGCGCAAAGAGGAACTCCTCTTGACCGCTTCGGACACAGAGAGCCAAGCTGAAGTTACACGAGGCCTAGAGTTCGCTGAGAAGGCCCAAGCCCTCGATGACCAGATTGCCAAACTCTCTCAGGCGAATGCCTTGTGTAGCAAAAGGATGGAGTTGCAGCAGGCCAAGTACCTTCGACTTAGAGATTCTATACCTTTCTAATTTGCTCAGCCGTTTATTAACCATGTATTGTAATATTTGCAAGACAATGTAACCATTTTGGCTAATTCTTATATAATTTTCCATTTTGGCTTTTTATGGTTAATTTGGTCGTTAATTTCTATTTATTTTGATCTCTTGGAGCATAGGTTTATATTTTTTCAAATATTTTCCGTTTACTCTCAAGAGTCTTTTATCTTCACCTAACTCTTCAACTTCATAAGCTCCACCAGGAAAAGTTTGGACAATTCTGAATGGTCCTTCCCATTTGGGTGACCATTTTCCCATGCTTCGATCCCTTCGATCCATGGGGAGAATTACCTTCCAAACTAAATCTCCAGGCGAGAATGCCTTAGGTTTTACTTTTTTATTGTAAGAGTCTTCCACTCTTTTCTTCTGAATCCTTAGTAGGTCGAGAGCGCGTAGTCTTTCTTCGTCCAAGTCTACTAGTTCGTCTAACATCATATCCCAATAAACCTCAGAGGGGATATCATGATGTCTCTGAACCCTTGCAGATTGAAGAGAAATTTCCGCTGGCAGCACTGCGTCATGACTGAAAGTTAGCCGATATGGTGTGGTACCTATGGCTTCTTTTGGGGACGTTCGACAGGCCCACAAGATCTAGTCTAACGTCTTATGCCAATTTTTTGGCTTCTTCCCTACATGCTTCTTTATCAGGCCAATCACTATTTTATTCGCTGCTTCAACTTGACCGTTTGCCTGTGCATAATAAGGCGTTGATGTTAGGAGTCTAAAGCCTGTTTCTTGAGCGAATTCCTGCATCTTTCGACCAGTGAAAACTGATCCTTGATCAGTCGTCATAGTTTCAGGGATTCCAAATCTAAAGATAATGTTCTTTTGAATAAATTCAATGACATTTTCTTGGTCTACATTGACTAAAGGAACAGCTTCGATCCACTTAGTGAAATAATCAATGCCTACCAATATATACTTCTGGCTCTTTGATGATGCTGGTCGAATCTCTCCAATAAGGTCCAACGCCCATCCTTTAAAGGGCCATGGTTTCACTATTGAGTGAAGTTCGCTTGCTGGTACATGTTGGATGCCTGTATGGACTTGACATTCCTGGAAACCCTTCGCGAACTCAACACAATCTTTCAAGATGGTGGGCCAGTATAGTCCTTGTTGAAACAACAACCATTTCATCTTATGGCCCACTTGGTGAGCCCCACATGCTCCAGCGTGCATAGTCGAAAGGGCTATGTATGCTTCAGTTTCACTTAAGCACTTTAGCAATACCCCTTCAGGCGTGTTTTTAAATAACTCATTACCCATGAGTACGTAACTCAACGCCCTATATTTTATTTTCCGTTCTGTCGAAGCTGCTGGATTTTGTAGATAATCCACAATGGGTTTCCTCCAATCTTGCTCTGACAAATTGTCTATGAACGATATTTCAAAGTTCCTTTGATCAGCATACCCTAGTCTTGTCGATTTCAAATCTGTTGGTGACAGACTAGTTGCTTTTATTTTTTCTCGGACTTCGATTGCTCTTTGTAATCTCGTTTTTGAAATTTTGTACCCAGATGCAATTTGTGCCAAATCGTTGGCTATTTGATTTTCCAATTTGGGTATGTGTCAAATATTGATCATTTCGAATTTTTTCAATAAACGATTTGCTATCACAAAGTACATAATAAGATTTTCTCTTATGCACTTATATTCTTTTGTGACTTGCTTAATGACTAACTCTGAGTCTCCCATTATTTCGACTCGAGTTGCCCCCAATTCCAACAATATCTCAAGGCCAGTAATTAGAGCTTCGTACTCAGCCTCATTGTTCGAACATGTACCTGATATCTTGTACTTGAATGTTGTTGGAATTTTTTCTGGAGAAATAATCAAGACCCCTACTCCTGTTCCATCTTTATGGCTGGAACCATCGAAGTAGAATTTCCAAGGCTCTATCTCCACATAATTTATACTCTCAACCTGAATTGAGTGGTCGACTATAAAGTCTGCCACCACTTGCCCTTTCACTGCCCTAAGAGGCATAAAGGTCAAGGAATACTCAGTTAACGCTAGAGCCCACTTGCCAATTCGGCTGTGCAGGATGGGTTTCGACAACATGTACTTGAAAACATCAAAATGAGACGAAACATACACATCAACTGGCTTTATATATTGTTTGAGCTTTGTACAAGAGAAATAAAGACATAGACATAATTTTTCAACTTCGCTATATCTAGTTTCTGAATCGTTCAAAACTCTACTAAGATAGTAAATGGGTCTTTCGACTCCATTTTCATCTTCTTGGGCTAACATGCTTCCCAAAGTTTTGTCGGATGCAGCTATGTACAATCTCATACTCTTGATACTGCAAGGAGGCACCAAAATAGGTGGCTTTGTGAGATACCCTTTGATTTTGTCGAAGGCTTCTTGTTGCTCTTGCCCCCATTCGAATCTTTCCTTATTTAGTCGAAGTAAGGGTGAGAAGGCTTGAGCTTTCCCGCTTAAGTTAGATATGAATCTCCTCAAGAAATTTATCTTTCCTAACAGAGATTGCAGTTCCTTTTTGTTCGCTGGCGCTTTCGCTTCCAGAATTGCCTTCGTCTTGTTCTTGTTGATTTCGATTCCTTTCTTGTGGACGACGAAGCCCAAGAAATCCCCAGCTTTTACATAGAATGCACACTTCAAAGGGTTCATTTTCAGACCATGTTCTCTCATTCTTTCAAATTATTGTCGAAGGTGGTCTATATGGTTCTTCCTGGAAACAGATTTTACAACAATATCATCAATATATACTTGAATAAAAGTGTTAATAAAATCATGGAAGATAGAGTTCATCGCTCGCTGATATGTTGCCCCAGCGTTCTTTAGGCCAAAAGGCATCACCACCCACTCGTAAGTGCCTAAAGCCCCGGGGCATCGAAAAGCTATTTTCGACACATCTTCTTCAGCAATGAATATTTGATTATATCCTGAATAACCATCGAGCATACTCAGGTACTCATAGCCAGCGGCAGAATCAACTAGCATTTCTGCCACAAGCATAGGATATTCATCTTTGGGTGTAGCAACATTCAAATCTCTGAAATCTATGCACACCCTCAACGTACCGTTTTTCTTAATCACTGGCACAATGTTTGCAATCCATTCGACATACCTCGTAGCTCGTATGAATTTGCACTTCAGCAGTCTTTCGACTTCCGTTTTGATCTTCGACAATATTTCTGGAGCGAAGCGTCTTGGACTTTGCTTGACTGGCTTCTTCCCAAGTTTGATTGGCAACTGAAGTTCTACCAATCCTCTGTCGAGACCAGGCATCTCGTCGTAATCCCATGCAAAGTAGTCTTTGAACTCCTTTAACAAATGGATCACTTCCAACCTGAGTTCTGGGTCTATTTTTGCACTAATGTAAGTTGGCTTTTTCTCTAACCCTTCGCCCAAGTTGATTTCTTCTAAAGGATCCTGCGCTAACATTTTGATGTTGTTTGCTGAGGGGTCCTTTTCGAATCCCAAAGGCTCATCGTCGTAGATGGCGTCGAGCCTTTGTTCCTGCATTCCTTCTGGCATGATATCAGGAGGTTCTGGGTCGAAATCCTTTCCAGGACCTGCAGAAGGTAACTCTTGATCATTGGCCTGTGTGGCCATATATTTTACTTCGGCTTCGAGAGCCGTTATCATCCTTGTTTCGGCTTCGTAAGCCGAAATTCACTGCAGTGATTGTGACTCAATCATTGTCACTGAATTCGCTTCCCCAACCAGTTGGCTGGATGTCAGTTAGCCCACTAAAATCAATGTGGGACAAGTCTTCTCTGTCCCATTGAAAACCATGCTCAGGGTGCAGGTATAAGGAACAAAAAGCATTTGGCGCTGGCGCCAAGTCGAAGTCAGGTGCTGGGCATGGCCCAATGTGAGCCAAATTTTTGTCGAAGTCTGCCATCCCTAGGTGATTTACTTTGCCCAAGTAATAGCTTTGATCTGCTTCTATATTTTCGACCATTCCATCCGGACTCCATAGTATCAACCTTTGGTGCATTGATGATGGTACAGCTCCAACACCATGTATCCATTCTCGGCCCAACAAAAGATTATAATTTGGTTTGGCCGATATGACCATAAACATAGTTGGTCGAAGGATGGATCCCACCTTGATGTCCAGTTGGATCACACCCATAGTGGTCCCTATTCCGCCTTCATAATTCGACAGGACCATATTGTGAGGCTTGATGTTTTCATCGCTCTTGCCTATTTTTCTCAGCATAAAGTGAGGGATGATGTTGATGGTTGCCCCATAGTCCACCAAGATCTTATTTACGGTGGTTTCTTCGAGTTTTGCCCTTATAAATAAAGGCTTGAGGTGATTTTTCATCGCCTCTGTAGGAGGTTCGAAGAAACCATTTTGCTCTTCAGTAGCGCCATTATCCATGACGAAGTAGCATACTGGCCTATGCTTGGCCATTTCTTGTTCGACTTCCCAATCGTTTGCTTCGACCTCCACCTGGCGGTTGAACTCTCTTGGCAAAACTGAGACTATGTTCACCATTATATCTAGGGTGTCATCAGACTCAGAGCCATCTTCGTCATCAACTTCACCCTGGTTAGGCCAGACTAGCCTATTGGTCACTGGTTGTCTTTCCAGAGGCTTCCTCTGCTTTCTCTGAGGGACATTTGAACTTGATTCTGGCTTTGGTTCGTTGGTAGCTTCCCTCTCAGTCTTTCGTCGCCTCTGGTATCTTCTCCACTGGGATCGAGACATGGGATTCTTTCCCTTGTAGTTACTTGATACCTGGGTCACTTTAGGGGTGACAACCTGAGGTTCTTTCTTATGTGTCAAAGATGAACCTCTTGGCACTTCGAACGAGTGCCACCTTTCCTCGTTAGGCCTCTTTCGACCTGATGTTTTATACCACGTATCAACTGGCACATTGGTTGGAGGCCTGAAAGTCAGTGGCCTCTTATCTTGATTTGGACCCTTTTGGTAGGTTCTTCTGGGGTCATGTCGAATATCAACACTTTCCCTTCTTCTGTTTGCTGCCCTTACACCTTGGATGTGTTCAGCAGCTTTTTTGTCGAAAATCGAGCTGCATCGAGAACACAACATCACTTCTGACTTCTTCTTCTGGCATCTTTGTAGGAAATCTGCCAGATTTTCATTTTCCCGAGGGAAAGCTGTTTTGTTGGCCTGTTCTTGCCTAGTGGCCTCCTCTGATGCTTTTGGTTCAAAGATTTCGACCATGTTGACAATCATGGTGTCTTTGGTGGCAAGAGTCAACTGCTTCATCTGAGCCTCCAGGTGCTCTGTCTGGCCTTGGACTGCAGCCAAGTAGGAACTGGGTTTTGCTCCAGATTTTGGGCTTTCAACAGCTTTTTGGACTGCTTCAATTGTTTTTCTAGAAATACTCCCAGAAAAACTGCCAAAGATTGGCATGTTGACATGATCCTTGGTGACTTCGACCATAGTTATTCCTGGCCTCTTCGCCTGGCTTTTGGATGCCTCGATCACATTCACCTCCGAAGGTTCAGCATAATGGGCTTCAGCCTGCAAAGGGTTAGAGTCCACAGCCTTGGGGGTCTTATCAGCAAATTTCAACCTCCCTTCTTCGATAGCATCTTGCACGAGATTCCTGAAAAGAAAACATTGAGATGTTTTATGGCCCAGAAAATTATGATATTTACAAAAGCCTCTTTTCTTTCTTTGATCAAGAGGAGGCACTTTTACCCCTGGGGGTATTATCTTTTGGCCATCTTTTACAAGTAAGACAAAAAGTTCATCACATTTTGTAATATCAAAACTGTAAGTCTTTTTGGGGAACCTATCGTTGGCCCTTTCCGGACCAGTGGGATTTTTTCCTCTTGAGGGGACTAGCAGTTTGCAAGAGTATGGTGGCCCTTGTTTTAGTTCCGCTAAATCGACCTCGCTCTCTTCGACGATTATAGTTTCGTCAAAGGTTTCTGGATCTTCATCGTCCATTTCGACATATGCTATCCTTTCTCTTTTATGAGTTTTTGTCGCCTTGGCTTTTTCAGCTTTAAGGCGTTCTACCTGTCGTACTCTATCGGCCAATTGGGCCATGTCTCTCAGGTATTGAGTGTCTAATTTCTTCCAAATGGAATAATCTAAGCCCCCTGCGGCTATTTCGACTAACTCATGTTCTGGCACTTGCGTAAAGCATCTTGCTTTGAGCAACCTAAACCTATTTAGGTATTCGTCTATAGGTTCAGTGAAATGTCTCTTTACACTGGCCAATTCTTTCAGGCTTATCTTGGTTTGTCCCATGTAGAATTGCTCATGGAACAATCTCTCCAACTGGGTCCAATGGTGGATGGAATTGGGGGGGAGAGTTGTGAACCAGGTAAATGCGTTCTTTGTTAGGGAACTTTGGAAATACTTAATCCTCAGGTTTTCATTGTTTGAAATATCTCCTGCTTCAATCAAGTATCTCGCCACGTGTTCGACAGTGGATTCTGTCGTGTCCCCTGAAAATTTAGTGAACTTAGGGACTTTACATCTAGGAGGTAAGTCTGTTTGTAACACATATTCTGACAGTGGGGATGTAAAGTTGGACCTACGAAAGCCCATATTCATCCCATTTTGCGTCATGATTCTTTCGATCATGGCTGCCAGGTTATTTTCCAAACCCATATTCTGGTATTGGATATGTTGAACTACTTCGTCAGCATTCTGGTTTCTGTTGACTATCCTCACCTCCGGGGATATGACCCTAGGTTCTTCGACCCCGGGTTGCTCCAATCATGCCCTAAGCTTTTCTTCGACAGGCTGCTGGACTTGGTTAATAGTGGTTTCTTCCTCTAAAAGTATACCTTGGTTTCCCCTTATTTGCGCCCTTTGGGGCTGTCGAATAGGTTGGGGTACCCCAAAGAAATCAGCCAGACGCGCCATTTGTGCTGTCATCTGCTGATTCGACTGGGTGGTATTTTGTATTAGAGGGTTCAACACCATACTCAAAGTTTGTGCCAACATTTGAACCATATCGTGATTGCTTTCGTCCATTTGTTGCCTCAAGACTGCTGTCGAGGAATTCGTAAGGCCATGCGCTACTTGGGACGTTCCTCCTAAGAGTTGGGTCCTATTTCTGTTCGCCATACCAACTCCAGAACCTTGGAGTGGCGAAGAGGCACTCACTAAAGGGTCTGAAAAAGTGGACGCAGCGTTCGTCAGGCTAGCCAATTCAGAAGTTGGCATGCCATAGAGTGGTTCTCGATTTAGACCGCTTGTCGAAAATCCTGGGGGAACATAAGGCCTAGTTCCTGGGTTTCCCCTTGGTGGGGGAGTTCCCAAAGGCATTCTGGGGCCAGTGAACGGAGGTAATGGCCCCGTTTGTGTGACCGTTACTGCTGGTGTTGAACCAGCGGTTATCGCTTCACTTACGGTTGGGATAACCGTTGTTCCCACATTTGTTTGTGGGATTTCGCTATTGTTTGCCGGATTCACCATCGCTTCTCTTCTTCTGGAAGTATTGGTATTGTTAGTGTATATTCTACCACTTCTCAATAACATGCAATACTTCTCGAAAAAGATGATATTCTGTATAAATACGGTTAACCTTCAAAATGAACACAAGGTCCCATCAGGTGTGTCAATTTGTTTACTGTGGAAATTGGTAAACAACCGCTGATCTTCCAAAAGGTTACTTATTTGGTGACTCGCAGGATCGATCAGATTGATTCTAAGACATGGTTGATTTTTGGGGTTTGACTAAGTTCTAATGAGTGTTAATGCTAGTAAAGTAAAGACACTTTATGTAAATTGCATGAAGGAAAACTTGGTAGAATAAAAGAAAGCGTTAAATAAAGGCTTCGACAGGGAAGGATAAATGAAAAGGCAATAAAGTGCTAGAATATAAAAGACTTTAATTAATTTAAATGGTGTTTCACACATACATTCTCAACAATTCTTTCGCTCACACTGGGTACTTGAATCTAAATGAGTAACTTGTATATAATTGTGAACACACGCGAAAACTACGTGAACAACTAGTATTTATACTAAACACATCTCAAGTAACCGTTGGGCAGTTACGCTGCTTCGAGATGACACCACTTGGCATGCTCACAGCATTCGACGCTCCTGATCTTGGCACGTTGCACTTAGTAACTGCTGGGAACCGTTTTCCCTCCAAACATTCGAATCTCAAACCGTTCCACTCTGAGCATCGAATACCTTTGTCGAGAAGCTCCTTCGACGTCGAAGGCAACAAGGTTCCTACTTAGAAGAAATTCTCTAAGTACCTTGCCACCTTCTGACAAGCATTCGACAGGATCAGCTGGTCGAAACCATCCCTCATGATTAATGGTCTATATTAATAAAAACAAGGGTGTCGAATTTAGGAACCAACAGGTATGAAATGTTTGGATGGTTTTTAGATGGAATATGCAAAGTGTGAGAGGTTTTAAGGTTTAGACTTCAAAACTCAAGAGTGGAAGTCTTGTGGAATATTATGCTTTTGTGAATATGATATTTTGAGGTTTTACCAATAAAACTTCTGGCTTTTCTCTCTGTTTTTTCTCTAACCTCTTTGCCTTGCAAATGCTTCTTCTATTTATAGGCAAAGGACTTGTGAACAAAGGCTGAATATGTTTACAACACAACATGTTATGGTTTGGTTGGGATGTAAGTATCAAACTATGTCAAGTACTCCATGGTTCCAAGATGAAGTACCAAAGTTGCTGATTTAGAGGAGTTAATTTCCATGTTTTATGGTAGAGTAAATTCAGAAATAAACAAAGTATGGGCTCAAGACAAACTTTGTACAAAGAGCTTGCTTTTCAAGAATAGCAATGGTGCCTTTATGCCATAAATGGAAAGATCCTTTGGGCAATGGCTTAAACACTTGGGTAATAGATCAAAAGTGGGTGTAAGCATTAAATTATGTAGAGATTTGTAAGCAAGAAGGCCTGAAACATAAGATTATGCAGCATATCATAAGGGTTTTATTGTGTGTTCTTCAATAGAATGACTTGCAAATCAAGGGTGGATGCCCAACTTCATGCTCTTAAATCTCCTAGCTCAAGTATAATAAATTCATGCTCTTGGATGTTTTGGAAAGCTTGAAATACCCTCTATAACTTTCATGTTGACCACTTTTGTTAAATCGAATTGGAACTTGATGAAAATTGGCCAAGAAGTCGGGATAAAAACCTTACCAAAACTGCTGAAAATTTCTCTAAGTGTTAAATGAAAATGTCATGACTTCATGAATTTATAACTTGAGATCCAAGCATATTTAGGAGAAGTTGTGTAAAGAAATGTTGTAGATATCATGGAGATCTACAACTTTCATGTTGAAAGCTTCTTTTGAATCATCTTACATCTTGGTGAACGAATGGCATGAAGTGATGAAATTATCATGTATAAAAACACTTAGAAAATTTCTAAGTCTTGGAAATCTTGACTTTTCAAGTTGACTTTTGACTTTCTTAACTTCTTGATGAACAAGCTTGATATTTTTGAATGTCTCAATGAATTATGATATTTGAAACTTAATGTTGACCAAAAAAGGCAAAGTTTGACTTTTGGCGCTACAGTTGACTTCTTCACCAATACGGCTGATTTTAGGTCATCTGATCAATTGACTGAGCAAAAATGCGATCCAAGACCTGAAACTTGACACGAGCAATCTTGAGAGTCCAAAATTTTCCATGAAAGTCAAATGGGGCATTAAAATTCCATTTGTCCTGGTGCCAATTTCAATACTAAATTGATGTACCAATGCTGCAAACTTGACAAATGAGAGGGGAAATTTTGGGGTACAACAGCTGCCCCTGTTCAATCTTCTTAAACCTGAAGACTTAGATTGGCGAGTTCTGCCATTCGTGTCTCAAAGGTGGAAGATGATTGGACACTAGAGTGCCCAGAAATTTGCACTCGGCGATGCGATGATAGGAGGAATGGGCTTAAAGATTCCATTTGGAGAGGTGATAGAATCTTGTTGGAAATGGGCTTGTAGATGCCATGCAAGGATGCTTGTTGAATTTTAATTTATAAGTTGAAATAATGAGTATCAGAATTGCGTCCATGTCTGGAGTGTATCTGAGCTGTATCTAAAAGCTGAATCTGAAAGAGTATCAGGATGGCATCCGTATCTGGAGCGTATCTGAACTGTATCAAAAGCTGGATCTGAATGAGTATCAGAATGGAGTACGTGTTTGGAGCGTATCTGAACTGTATCTTGAAGTTGTATGTGAATGAGTATCAGGATGGCATCCGTATCTGGAGCGTATCTAAATTGTATCAAAAGGTTGAAATTAAATGAGTATCAGGATGACATCCGTATCTGGAGCGTATTTGAACTATATCTTAAAGTTGTATCAGAATGAGTATCAGGATGGCATCCGTATCTGGAACGTATCTGAACTGTATCAAAAGGTTGAAATTGAATGAGTATCAGGATGGCATCAGTATCTGGAGCTATCTGAACTTGAAATCTGAATGAGTATCAGAATGGCATCCGTATCTGGAGCGTATCCATACTGTATCTGAACTTGAAATCTGAATGAGTGTCAGAATGGAATCCGTACCTGGAGCATATCCATATTGTATCTGAATGTTGAATCTGAATGGGTATTAGAATGGAATCCGTGTTTGGAGCGTATCTGAACTGTATCATGATTGCGTATTGTTAATGGTAGCTGTTAATCTTATCCTGAAAAGGGTGAAATGTTAGTTGGAACACAAAATTATGTTGCATGAAATGTATGATGCAATATACGTGTTTAATCAATGTTTATGATATGTGAATGTAATGCATGCGCATGTAAGCTGATTTGCTCTATTGTTGTATTGATGTATGATTGAGGAAAATAAATCCTTGACTGCCGCTAAGGATAATGTGGATTCTTTCCATCTTGATATTGAAGTATTGACAAAATCCTATTGTGAGAGCAATGACATATACTGCTTGAGGAATCTTCTTGGGGAATCCATAGAATTTGGATGACTTCTAATAGGGATTAATAATTTGAAATTTTAGTTCCGCTGGGGATCTTAATGACGTACTGTAGGGATTGCTCATGGAATAGCCTAAAGACATTTTCCTATTCTTTCAACCTATCAGTAATTGTTTTTTTTTTCATTTTGTTTATTTGTAAACAGTAATTATGTTCAAATGCATATGTTCATTAATGAATCATTGGACTTTTTTTTTGCAAATAAAACACAAGTGTAAAAGAAAAGGACAAATAGTTTTTTGTACTTTAAAGAGATATCCTTGTATTCACTTTGAATAAGTATTTTGCACAAAGGAGAAAGACATCCTAGTAAGAGGATGGTGTCATAAAAATAAGAAAAATTTATACAAAGAAAGATAGTTATGTGTGATAATCCCACGAGGTTCCCATTGTACTATAACCTCCGTATCTCCGAATATCTTGTCTATTTGTTGCTTCGTCCAAGGATGATTGAATTGATCAGAAGCTCCGAGTTTATCCGTGAAGAGATGGTCCTCAAAGTGATCCGATAAGACATAGTCATACGCTTTAATTCCCTAACTTTTGCCTGGACCTCACTTTCGGGTTTTCAATCCACCGGGAAACCCTTTTTTACCCTAGTCTCCCTTTCGGGTTTTCAACTTGCCGGGTGTACAGATTTTTTTAATTTTATCCCTAATTTTTGCCCAAACCTTTTGGTTCATCGGGATGCCCTTGTTTTGCCTAGGTGTGTCAATCTAGCGGGTCTCTTATGCGTAGTATCGTTTGACTATGTTTGCGTTTGCAGGGTGTGGCAAATCATCATCGTCCATGGTGGTTAAGATCATTGCCCCACCAGAGAATATGTTCTTGATTACAAATGGTCCTTTATAAGTAGGGGTCCATTTACCCATGAGATCACTTTGTGGTGAGATAATGAGTTTGATCACTAGATCTCCAACTTGATATACCTGGCGTCTGAATTTCTTGTTGAAAGCCTTTATCATCATTTTTTTAATACATCTGACCATGGCAAACAGCAGCAAGTCTCTTTTCATCAATTAAGTTTAGTTGATTAAGCCGGGTCTGGATCCAGTCGTCCTCACTCAAACCTGCATCTTCCATGATTCTCAAAGAGGGGATCTGAACCTCAATAGGCAAGACAGCCTCCATGCCATAAACCAAAGAATAGGGTGTTGCCCCAGTTGATGTGCGAGCCGTGGTACGGTAAGCAAGAGTCGCCACCGTCTATTTTTTATCCAACAAGGAAAGGACAAAAGCACAAAAAAATTCCTTTTTCGAGATGTTTCTCGGGTTCGGGAGGTAGATTATAGAAAGGGAAGGTGTTAGCACCCTTTCTATCCATGGTTATTCATGGGCTCTTAGGTACTTGCTCAAAGTGTTTTCAAAATTTTCTTTTCTTTGTGTTTGTGGGTTTGAAAGAGTTTTTGTTTTGAAGAGAGTGTAAGTGCAAAAAGTTTTATTTTGTTTTAAAAGGAGCAAGTACTTAAGAACCATCTACCTACTCGAAAAGGGAATTAAACTGTGCTAATATCCTTTAGACAATGCTATCCCACTATTGAGGAATAGGTAGCACCGTCGTTGGGGTTTTCGGGTCAATTCGATTAAGGGACGTGTGGTCACTAAAGAAATTTTAGGATGCCTTAGCGATAACCCTAATGTCTTAGATCATTTTTCTGAGGCAACCGTTTCGAGGCAACTTATGATCTTTGGACAAGAGGGCGACCTCTAAAACTTCCTATACTCAATGACCACATTCGAAGGCAACCAAGTGAGGTGTACCCTAAGAGTGCGCATGTGCGAGTGTATTTTTTTTCCAATTATTTATCTTTGTACATGTCATGGGTGAGCTATGTTGATTTTAAGTCCATACACTTGATCTTGTCATGCATTCCCTATTTATCAAACATCTAACAGTTAATAGTTGCGGAATTTAAATTTGCGGAAAGTAAATCTAAACTATTACAAGGCGTCGGGTATTTACATCGCCAAAAACAAACCCTTTAATGTAAATTGCGGAAAGTAAAATAAAAGCGATAAAAATGTCCTAATTAAACGCTATTACAAACCGGAGGCAAGTACATTAATATGATAAAAATAAACAAACGCGTGCGGGAAATTAAATCGGGCGAGTTGTTTAGGGTTTTGACCCTTTTTTGAAAGAAAGCATGTTTTTTATTATTTTTTGAATTAAATGGAAATCAAAGTAGGTCAAAATTAATTAATTAATTAAAAAATATTTTTTGGGTTTTTGAATATTTGAGGAAATAAAATAAAATGGTTAAAAGTTATTAAAAACCTAATTCTACATTAATTTTAATTTATTGCAAAAAACATTAAATGTTAAACCTATTTAAAACTAAGTTAATTAATTAATATTTATTTACAAAAATAAAATAATGAAATTAAATAAAATAATATTTTTGTGTTTTCTGATTTTTTATTAAAAAAATGTTAATTGGTTAGTTTTAAATAATAATAATAATAGTTAACAAAATAAATAAATAAATAAAGAAAAGAAAGAGAAAAAAAATAAAAGAAATACTCAGGGGGTTCAGGCCCAAATGGAGAGTGTGATTTGCAATTTTGAGAGGCCCACCCACGTTGGCCTGATTGACTTTTGCCATTCCATGTTGACATGTTGACTTAGGCATATGGTGGATGCTCAATCTAGACCCTCAGATTTGGCCTAAAGGCCATCTGGCGCTTGGGATTTGGAGGCACATGGTGGACCATAGCTGATGTAGCACGCTGGAACATCTGCAAGAAAAATGCAACAAATATTGGGGGACCTGGGATTCGAACCCATGTCCCATTGGACAATGTACAAGTGCACTAACCACCACGCCACTTTGTTTCTTTTGTTATGGAATTAGGTAATAATTAACATATAGAAAAAACAATTATTATGCCTGCAAACAAAAAAACAAGCGCGAAATTTAAAATGGCCAATAGGGAGAGGACGCGTAGTCGTCTTCTTCGTTGAAACACTGAACTTTTTACCTGCGGATTTTTATCCGCAGGAAGATCCATGGCTTGCTTCTAAAAATCATCCTAAGCCATAAAAATTAACTCCAAGAACATGGACGTGATCGTCTCTTCCTCCTGAGCATTTCTATACCCATTGTTTGTCCCACTTTCTCCTGCAAAGCAAATGCCCAAAAACGAACCACCAAAACCCTAGATTCAGGTATGGTGTTATAGCTCACAAAAACAAAATTAAATGATGCAGAAAGACTGGAAATTGAACGTTAAGCATGATTGTACAAAGATTTTGGCAAAAAGATGCAAGAACAAGAGGTTATGTTTTCATGCACAGGGCCATGTTCATGAGTACTTACAGTGCGTTTTAGGTGACTAGAGGGCTTGGTTTTGATGCCTATCGCTTCAGTGGATTGCAAACAAGAACACCACGTTGAGATTTTGGATTGAATTGGCCTCCAAGTATGACTTCAGTTTCAAGCTTTTCAAGCTTTTTTCCAAGTTTGGTTTTGTGTTTTGGGCAGCCTTCAGGTCGTGTCCTTGTATGCTTCATGTTGTATATGTATCATAGAAACAATTAGGTTAAATCTTGGGCTTGGAATCCTTGTGTATTGATGATTTAAGATTTGATTTGATCACCATTAACAAAGCTTCCAAAATTGTTCCAAATCAAATATTTTTTTCACAATATGGCATGGTACGAATTTGATTGGGTGTATCATGATAATTAAGACCTGTAATGATCAAAAAGATCTTATTCCATCAATTTTTAGATTTTATTTGAATTAATATTGATTTAAAATGAATTAATTCAATAAAAATCAAATAAAATAGAAAAATTAATGAATGGACATGAAACTGAATATAGGACACGTGTGTGGTGTGACAAGATCAAATCAGGTGGAAACAAGTGGGGCCTTTTGTCAAAAATTGGAGTTTTGAGGATAGTTGCCTTTTGGCAATTTTGGAAAAATGCCCAACTTCAACAATGCATAACTTCTTTAATTTTGAACTTTTGGAAGTGTTCTTGGACTTTATAGAAACCTTGAGATGTCCTCTAACCAACCCTTTTTGTCTCATCTCATTTTGATATACTATGCTCAAGTTATAAGCTTTGGCAAAAAAGGTGTTTTTGTTGACTTTAAAAAATGACCTATAATGTCCAAATTTGTAACTTTTTGTGAGTGCATTTCTTGATCTTGGGGTGTGAATATGGATTGTAGGAAATTGCATCCTATTAAAAATGAGCTTTGTATGGGTCATTTATCATAAAGTATGAGAAAGTTATGCTTGGTCAAAGTTGAGTTGACTTTTCCTACAAAACCCTAATTTAGCAACTTTTGAATCTTGATGAATCTTGAGCAATCCTTGATGAATCATGATCAAACCTTGATCAAATGATGAATTATCCTTCAAAATGATAATGTTGACAAAAATCTTGAGGTTTGACTGTATTTGGGTCACAGTTGACTTTTGCCCTAGCATAGTCGATTTTTGGGCCTCTTGAGCAATTGACTGGCCAAACTTCCTCTACAACGATTGAAATTTGTAATGGATGAAATTGAGAACATATTAGGACATTGGGGAGCATTTGAGGCAATTTGGATGTAAGGACCTTGATGCAACACAAAACCCTAATTTTGAATTGACTGTCTTAGGAGGTGATTTGACTGTCCAACTCTTGAGCTAACTTGATTCACTTGGAGATTATTCTTGGCATGTCTTGAGAAATATGGGAGGGAAAATTTTGGGGTACAACAGTTTCCCCTGTTCAATTTTCTTAAATCTGAGGATATAGATTGGCTTTCGAGCCTTTCGTGATCCGAAGGTGGAAGATAATTGAACACTAAAGTGCCCAGAAATTTGCACTCGCATGGTGTAGTATCAACATTGTGATGTCGGGAATGGGCTTACAGATGCCATTTGGAGATTGTCGACCGCATAAGAGATTCCTTAGTGAGAACTTGCATACATGTGGTTTGTAGAAGATTCTGCTGGGGAAGTCTAACTTTTGTTGAGATTTAGGAACCTGCCTTTACTTCAACTGAGAGAATGCCTCGGCTGAGTCTTAAGAACTTGTCCATAATTCAATTGGGGGGGGGGGGAACATCTTCATCAAGATCTAGGAACTGTCTAGTCTTCAACGTAGTATACCGTTTAGATTGTAGAACTCGTCCACACTATGACGGAGGAAAACATCAAGATCTAGGAACTGACTAGTGCTCAACGTAGTATACCATTGAGGTTATAGCACTCGTCCACACTATGACGTAGGGAAACATCTTCATCAAGATCTAGGAACTGTCTGGTCTTCAACGTAGTATACCGTTGAAATTAGAGAACTCGTCCACACTTTGACGGAGGAAAACATCAAGATCTAGGAACTGACTAGTGCTCAACGTAGTATACCGTTGAGGTTATAGCACTCGTCCATACTTTGACATAGGGAAACATCTTCATCAAGATCTAGGAACCGTCTAGTCTTCAACGTAGTATACCGTTGAAATTAGAGAACTCGTCCACACTATGACTGAGGAAAACATCAAGATCTAGGAACTGACTAGTGCTCAACGTAGTATACCGTTGAGGTTATAGCACTCATCCACACTATGACGCAGGGAAACATCTTCATCAAGATCTAGGAACTGTCTGGTCTTCAACGTAGTATACCGTTGAAATTAGAGAACTCGTCCACACTATGACGGAGGAAAATTGTCGAGATTGAGAACCTTATCTGAAATTCAACCGAGGATAATTCAGTTGAGATTTAAGAGCCGGTCAGGTCTTTGACTAAGCTGAGAACTTAAATGCATCTTTCCTGAAAGGTAAAGGTCAGTCATATGCAATGCATGAGATGGATCAGGCAATGATGTTCTCAACATAAATGACATTGTATTCGTATAATGCGTATATGCATGTATCATGATGTATGGGAATATAATGTTTTAGCTGGGGAAAATAAATCCCAGAGCTGCTGGAGAATAAAGTTGAGTACTTCGTTTCCGACGGGGATGATGGACGAAGATGATTTGTGAGAATAAACCAGCAGGAGAAAAGAACTCTGTTGGGGAATTACTCTGTGGGGAGAGATGCTCTGCTGAGGATTTTAATGATAAACTCCGCTGGGGATTCCGCTGATAAACTATGTTGGGGGTTTCAACGATAAACTCCACTGGGGATGGATTACCGTTGCTAGTGATACAGAATCTGTTGAGGATTGAATTCCTGTTTGTGAAAGGAAAGAACTCCGATGGGGATGATCTTTCAGTTGCAACTTGCTGGGGATAACCCAGTTAGACTCTTGTGGGGATAAAACTCTGAGCTCTGCTGGAAATGATCCTTTGAACTCGGTTGGGGAGATTTATTTTTGTACTCTGCTGGGGGTAAGCTTCCAAAGTCTACTGGGGATTGTTGTACCCCAAATTTTGACCTAAGATACCATCTCCCATCTGCATCATTACATTGCAAGTGTTTTGATCTATTGATTTTAAAAATTCATAACTTTTTCGAGTCGAGAGCTGTTTATTTTTGAACGCTGAATTTATTAATCGATCAATGATCAAACAATGTTTATTAATTATTTATTATCTTAAATTTAAATAATTGGAATCTATTTTCGGTTATTATATAACTTAAAGATTTATGAATAATGAAATAAACATTTGAAAAAAGGTTTATTAATTGGTCAACAATGATTATTTAATTATTTATCATTCTAAGTTAAATAATTGAAATTCTATTTTTAATTATTATAATTTAGAAAATTATGAATAATGAATTAAATAATTGAAATTATTAATTGATCAATGATGTTTATTTATTTGTTTATTATTCTGAATTTAAGTGATTGAAATTGATTTTCAATTATTGTACAATTTAAAGAATTATAAACAATAAATAAATAATTGGAAAGGAAAAGAATTAATTGGGAAATAATAGAATTTTATTCACTCTATTCTATTTATTACAATTGTTATTTAAATATTGTATTATTTACAAAATATTTATAATGACAATTACATAAAGAGTTTAAAGTAAAATAAATAAAAAAAACTATTTTTCTAAATTCTAAATCTTCATCTTCTATCCAATGCCTTTTTGTCTGCTCATTTAATTTTACCTGCAAAAGACAATTAAAAGAAAAGTTAGAAATAAATAAATGATTAAAAGCAGAAAATTATTTCAGTGTTCATCATTAAAAGCAACGGCTGGAATCAGTTTTTTACCCTTTTTGCAAATCGCGGGATTTCTCCCGGTTCACAAAAAGGGATGGATTTTATTTTCAAAAATGAATGCACAAATTTAAAAGATGCACAAATTCATTTTTTATTTTCAAAACTGCATAATTAAAATCAATTGCATTTTCAAAAATCCCATGCATATTTCAAAGGCATAAAGCAACAGCATATGCATAAACATTACAGATGCAAGCATCCCACCAAAAGCCAACGTAAACTATGCCATGCACTTAGGAAGAAGCCAAAATGCATAGGCTCTTCTACTGTTACATTGAAAGTCAAAGAGGATGTGCATTTTAAAACCAATTTTGCAAGCATAATATATTTCCATTTATATCATGTTCCAGCCTATGCAATTTCAGAACATACAGTACAGTACATCATTTTAATGCATCAAATGTACCTATGAGAGAGAAGAGAGATAGAAGTATGGTTTTTACAGGTTTTGGTTTAGGCAGAAGTGGATACAAAACAAAACTACAACAGTAACACAGTAAGAGGAAAGAAGCATGAAATAAGATATCAAACAAAACTGCTGTAACAGTAAGAGTGCAGAAGGCCAAGAAAGCTAGTTAAATATTCAAACCTGAGCCATCAAGTTATGCCAAGCAAACTGTATAACATAACACAAACCCCTTCAAAACAAGAGAGTTCATAACCTGCAAAAGGCCTTCTACACAAAATCATCAAAGCAAAAACCATTTTGCTCCAAGTCTAAAAACAAGGAACCAGTATAACCTACTGTCAAACCTGCATATAACCAAAACAACAGCATGGCCTAAACCATTCCAAAACCCTTCCTACTGCTTAATACCACCAAACCAGTACCATCCATAACCATGTCCTAAAACCATCCCTACTGTCAAACATACACCATATAAACCAATATAAACCATAAACCAGTTTCCATCAACCATAACCATTTCAAAAACCATAAGACCTGCTGTCCAGCCTAACCGAAACCAGAAAAGCATAAACCATGGCCTAAAGAACCATAACCTGTTGAAACCTGAACCAAAAGCCATACATAACCATTTTCAAAGCCTAAGCCATGATAGCATAAACTATGGCCTAAACCAGTAAAACCTGTAATGGCCTAATAAACCAGTATAGCCTCAGTAAAACAAAACCTTATGGCCTAAGAATCATATAACCTGTTTTCAAGACAACAAAGCCATAAACTAGCCATACACGCCCAAAAACCAAACCCAAGCATACAGTAAGGCCTCAGAATATCATCATAGTTCAACAAAAAGCGTACAGAAGCATAACTGAGAAGAAGAGAAAAAGCATCAATATCATCAAGCTAGTCAAAAGTAATTTTTCAACAATAGCAATGTTCAAGGCAACGTAAAGGCATCAGCATTCATCATAGGCCAATCCAAGAAGCAACAGAAGCGAAGTAAAAGGAAGAAGAAGAAGAGATATCACGCAAAAAGGGGTTTCAAATTGTCATAAAACCCTAAGAGCATAAGAACGAAATACCAGGGTCTCCAAGCGCGTCTCCGCCGTATTCCTTGTCGTCCGGCCTCCTAGCTTGCCCCTATCTCCCTCCTCCTTCTCCAGGTAGATTTTCCACCCTCTTTTTCCTTTCATAATATCTCAATAATCACATAAACACGAAATTAGAATCAGAAATAGGTATAAAAATCAACACATGCAAAATTGTAACAAACCCTAAAACGAATCGTAAATTGATCGTACCGTGAATCCATCGCCGTATGCTTTGCTGGAGGGAAGAGGGAGATGGAGAATACCGGTGGCCTTTGGGACGAAGCAGAACTCAGACGAAGCAGAACTCAGACGAGGAAGAACGTAAACGAAGAAGACGATACAAGAAGAAGGAGCGCCGTTCTCCCAAAACCTTAACCCTAATTCAACTAAACAAATCACATTTAACCCTAACAAAATTGTGAGATTGTTTGGACCACCCTTAACTGCCTAAGCCCAAGCGAATCCCATTCACACCCCCCATATTTCTGTTTTGGATTCAGACCCTTTAAAACCCTCTTGGCCCATAACTCTTTTATCCACCCTTTTATTTCTTTAATACTTCTTTCTTTTGTTTTCTTTTATTTCCTTCTTTTTTAGAATTTTATTATTTAGTAATTTAATCAAATAGATATAATTTAATTAAACATTTTAATAAGGTGACCCATTTTATTAACCTTAGGTTTATTTGGTAATTTTAAATATTCCCTTTTTTTAATTAATTAGGTTTTAAGTTAGTAACTTTTAAGTATTCATTTAGTGTGATTATTTAATATTTCTTTAAAATAATGCCTTATATAGAACTCTAAAAAATATATAAAAAATAGAAACTTAAAAAAACTTAAAAAATATTTTTGTTTTCCTTAATTAATTCTCATTACTTTTATCCATATAAAAAATGCGTAAAAAATGAAAACTATTAAAACATTTTCTTTTCATTAATATTAAACAAAAATCCAAAAATGCATATTTATACCACTTAGTCTTTCATTTAAATTGTTGTATATCATTTATTTATCATAATTTTCTGTTTACTCAATTATTCTGTTTACGTTCAAATCCAAGGGAAAAAACGATTAAATTTGTCGACTTCATGTCCTCAAGTCTAATCGCGCGAACATTCGCATTTCATTAAAACTTAGGATAATTTTTCCTCATATATTCAATCTTTTCAACACTTATACCTTTTAAGCAAAAACTTCGACATTAGGTCGTCGTCTCTTCAAAAACCCGTATGTACCCTTTTTTCGGCCAAAACGATTTATTTTCAATCAAACGAACAATTTTAATAAACAGATATTTCAAAAGGTTCCTATAGAGTACTATAGATACATTGGGTGCTAATACCTTCCCACTGTATAACCAACCCCCGAACCATAGATCTCTTTTCAAAAACGCCTTGTATTTTTATTACTTTTAAAAAGTATTACTTTACATTGCATATTTAGGGTTTTATTTCGCTCTTTTCCCTTTTCCCTTGGAAATAATAAAGCGCGGTGGCGACTCTTGCTTTTGTGAGACGAATTAATCAATAATTCGATCTCCGATTTACCCCGCTACATTTTTTATCGCTACAGAATTGGCGACTCTGCTGGGGAAAGATTGAACTCTTGCTGGTCCATCCCTAAGTGGGTTAAGCCTAGTTTGTTTTATCTATTTTATTATTATTTGTTTTGTTTGATTATGTGTTTAAATTGGGGTGTTTGGGTTTTTTTGCAAAGGACGAATCCTATACCCGGATTAAGTAACACTTAAGGAATAGGACGGGAGGTACAGTCATGTTAACTTTGAGGGAGTAATCCCGAAGAAGGAGGCACGAGATCCCCCACTCAATGGAAGGCCCTCTTGAACTTAATATTTGTTTACCGAGTAATCGGGAAGACATTATTATTTTCGACCTAGGAGCCCGAGAAGTTGAGAACTGTAGAACCCTAACCCATCTTGGCCTTTTTAGGTGTAGCGCGGAGACTATAACGGAGTAATTCGGAAGTAGTTGTTACGCGATGCTACGCTCGGACGAGTTTCTCTTGAGAATATTGCTAATTATTGAGTAATCGAGAAGTTGGTAATATCCGAAGGAGGAATGTAGACTCTGGGAACTCTTAGAACCTTGTCTTACAGGTGTGATTGAACCATTAGTACATACCTTTGGGTGGGCTTTACCCTCGACTCCATGCTGAACGTTGAACCTTTGAACCTCATGTTTGCAAACTTGTGTGTAACTGTTGCATTATCATTCATCCATGCATTCATCAACATTTTTGTAAAAAACTTGTTTTTCAAGGAACTTCGGAATGATTTTCCAGACATCTCAGGTTATTATGGAATTTGGAAGGAGAAACACTCGAAGCTTTAGTTTTAAGGAGCCCGAGATTGAAGAACTGAAGAGTTTGATTCCGAAGATCGAGAACCCGACGGATTTTCAGAGAAAGTATGGGTCCATTATACCTCTCATGAAGAGCAAGATGAAGGAAGGCATTCTTAATACGTTGGTTCAATTCTACGATCCTTTGTACCGATGTTTCACCTTTCCGGATTACCAGTTGATGCCCACCTTAGAAGAGTATTCCTACATACTTGGTTTGCCGATCACCGACCGTGTTCCTTTTTCTGGCTTAGAAGAGGAGCCCAAATCTCACTAGATAGCGACCATCACCCACTTGAAGAAATCAGAGATAGAGGAGAACATGACTACAAAAGGGGGAATCCGAGGCTTGTCTGCGCAGTTTTTGTTGAGGAAAGCTCGTCATTTTGTTGAGATAAGAGATTTTGTTGCCTTTGAAGACGTCTTTGCTTTACTCGCTTATGGTCTATTCTTGTTCCCTAACATTGATAAGTTTGTGGATATCAACGCCATCAAAATTTTCTTGATTGGAAATTTGGTCCCTACGCTGCTCGGAGATACCTACTACTCCATCCATCTTCGAAACTCTTATCAAGGAGGGATGATTATTTGTTGTGCACCGTTGCTATATCAGTGGTATGTCTCGCATCTACCTGGGTCTGATGTTTTCTGGGATCTCGAGAAGGAGCCGCGTTGGGCGCCAAAGATTATGGCTCTCACTCATTTCGACATTGATTGGTATAATCGAGTTTACTACGACGTGAAGATCATCGATAGCTGTGGTGCTTTTCCTAACGTGCCTCTTCTCGGTACGAGAGGTGGAATTAACTATAACCTTGTTCTCGCGCGCCGTCAGTTTGGGTACCCGATGAGAGATAAGCCAAACAACATCCATGTGAGTGGTTTCTTTCTACAGGAAGGACAATATCATCAGGAAACTAAGAGGGAGATCGAAGGAGCTTGGCGCCACATCCATAGGAAAGGGAGAGACATGTTAGGACATAGGGGTGCCGTTTCTTTGGAGCCTTACCTACAGTGGGTCCGTGCTAGGGCTTGTGCTCTCAAGATGCCCTATAAACTTGAGAAACCTTTATTCCCTACCGTTGCATCATCATCTGTTGTTGTCCCTATCGCGAATATAGGAGAATACCAAGGAAATCTGGCAAGGATGAAGTCCGAGAGGGATGCTTGGAAAGAAAAGTATAATATGTCTGAATATGAGAATCGAGTCCTGACTCGACAACTAAAGGAAAAGGAGGATTTACTCTTTATTCAAGAAGGCTGGTTCATTGATCATGATGAGAAGCTTCTTCAAAAGGATGCTTTATTGAAGAAGTATGCTAGTGAAAGGAAGAGAAAGAAGGAATGTTCGGTAAGCGTTGCTCTTGTTCCTATTCCTCAAAAGGAAATCATTGATCAACTGGTAGCTGAGAAGAAAGAGATGGAAGACTTTTATGAAGAGAAGATCAAGAAGCTCCGGTTACAGTTGGCATTTGGTCCTTCATCCGATGTTTCAGAGTGATCTTTAGATTTTAGTTTTATTTTATTAATGTCATTTTGTAAAACTATGTAAAAGGGCTTCATGCTCCGAAGTTGTAATTTATTGCTTTATTATGGACTTCATGTTTTAAAGTTGTAATTTATTGCTTCATTATGGACTTCATGTTTTAAAGTTCTAATTTATTGCTTCATTATGGGCTTCATGCTCCAAAGTTGTAATTTATTGCTTTATTTTGGACTTCATGTTTTAAAGTTGTAATTTATCGCTTTATTATGGATTTCATGTTTCAAAGTTGTAATTTACTGCTTTTATTATTGGGTTGTTATCCCAAAGTTGTAATTTATTGTTTTGTTATTCCAAGTTGTAAGTTGTAATTTACTGTTTTCAATTAATGGATTGAGTTTTTGTTGTTCCAAATTCCTTTACCATTGATGTATGCAAAATTATCGAAGTTCCTTGAAAAAACTATCAAAATGAACCATCATTTGCATCGCACATCACACATCATTCAACATTTCACTTCACACTTTTTTAGAGTCTTATCCTTGTTTCTTTTCCACTCCAAAGGTTGTCAAGTTGTCTCACCGATACGACACTCGAGCCAATCGTCAGAGGAAAATGGAAGATCTGGAACAGGAAAATCATGAGCTTCATGGGGAAGTTGCTACCCTTCGTATCGAGATGGAAAAGTTAACTGCGCTAGTGGAAAGTTTGGTGGCTGTTCAGAATCAGCCATCGACTACAGCTGCCGAGATTCAGACTTCAACTCCAGTGGTTTCCGAGATTGTCACCGTTCCAACCTCTGTGACTCAAATCAACTCTCCGCTTCAGCATCAGATGCCGAAAGGTTTTCCGTGGCGAATGCCTTACAACTTTGTGCCAGAGGGGTATCATCCTGCCGTACAGCCTTTGTTTCAACCTGCTTTGTCTCTTCCTCAACCAGAGACAACTGCCATGCCGCCAGTAATCCCGTATGTGACACCTTTTCCGCAACCGGTTATGACAACTGTCGCTCCTGTGGTTCATTCTGTGCCATACTTGAATGAACCTACTTATCCTGCCGAGCCTGCTGAAAGTTTGGGTCTTTTTGATAGAATGGAAGAATTTCAGGATCAGTTCCAAGAAATGCAGAAGGAGCTCAGAGCGTTAAAGGGGAAGGATCTGTTTGGGAAGAACACGCACGACCTTTGTTTAGTTCCGAATGTCAAGATTCCAGCAAAATTCAAAGTACCCGACTTTGAGAGATATAAGGGTGATTCGTGTCCTAGAAGTCATTTGACAATGTACGTGAGAAAGATGTCTACGTATTCCGATGATCACGACTTGTTGATTCACTATTTTCAAGATAGTTTGACGGGTGCTGCTCTAAAGTGGTATATGGGTTTAGACAGTATTCGGATCTGCAACTTCAACGATCTTAGCGAAGCCTTTGTTCACCAGTATAAGTATAACGTTGACATGGCGCCGGACAGGGATCAGCTTCGGGCGATGTCTCAAAGAGATCGAGAATCTTTTAAGGAGTATGCCCAGAGGTGGCATGAAATTGCTGCTCAAATCTATCCACCTCTTGAGGAGAAAGAGATGACGAAGATATTCTTGAAGACTTTAGGTTCCTTTTACTATGAAAGAATGATCGCCAGCGCACCCAGTGACTTCACCGAAATGGTAAGCATGGGCATGCGGTTAGAGGAAGGGATTCGTGAAGGGCGTTTAGTTAAAGAAGGAAGTCCGTCTAGCAGTACTAAGAAGTTTGGAAGTGTTTTCCCGAAAAGAAAAGAGCAGGATGTCAGCGCATTGTTCCCAGGGAGACCAAGGAGAGGTTACTCTCACGTTGCGGCAGTCACTCCGGCTGTCCGCCCAGCTTTGATGACCCCAACTCATCAAACCCCACCAACTCAACAACGGCCATTTCAGCAGCAGCCTCGACAACAGGCTTATCCATTCAACAATCAGAACCGTTCACCCAGAAAAATGCAGTTCGATGCCATTCCTATGACTTATACTGAATTGTTCCCTGATCTTATCAGAAAGAATCTCATAACGACGAAGCCTCCTCCTGTCGCACCGAATAGTACTTCTCTGTGGTACAAGGCGGATCAGTTTTGTGAATATCATCAAGGGTCGCCGGGGCACAACCTTGAGAATTGCTTTGCTCTTAAGGCGGACGTGCAGAGGTTGATTAAGAATGGTATCTTGTCTTTCAAGGATGTTAATCCAAATGTTAGAGATAATCCTTTGCCTCGACATGGGGCAGCTTCAGTGAAAATGGTGGAAGGTTGTCCGGGAAAGTTTCGAGTTTTTCAAGTTGAACACATAAGAGAGTCGTTGATCAGGTTACATCAGAGTTTGAGAAGACTTGCCTTTGTTAGGCATCAGCGTGATTATGATGTTTGTGAGTTTTGTTCAAGAGAGGTTGATTATCCTATTGTGAAAGAGGAAGTTCAGAAGCAGATCAATGCAGGTTTCCTCGTTACATCGGTTTATCCTCAGTGGTTAGCCAACATAGTGCCTGTTGCAAAGAAGGATGGCAAAGTTCGGATGTGTGTAGACTATAGAGATCTGAATAGAGCTAGTCCGAAGGACGACTTCCCATTACCTCACATTGACGTATTGGTCGACAGTACCGCCAAGTTCAAAGTCTTTTCTTTCATGGACGGTTTCTCTGGTTACAATCAAATCAAGATGGCACCGGAAGATATGGAGAAGACAACTTTCATTACACCTTGGGGACCTTTTTGCTATCGAGTTATGCCGTTTGGTCTGAGGAATGCTGGTGCAACATACCAAAGGGCCATGACTGCTTTGTTCCATGACATGATGCATAAGGAGATCGAAGTGTATGTGGATGACATGATTGCCAAATCACAGACTGAGGAGGATCATTTCGAACATTTGTTGAAGTTATTCTAGCATTTGAGAAAGTACAAACTCCGTCTGAATCCCAACAAGTGCACTTTTGGTGTTCGTTCTAGAAGACTTCTGGGGTTCATTGTCAGTCAGAAAGGTATTGAGGTAGATCCTGATAAAGTCAAAGCTATTCGGGAAATGCCCGCACCAAAGACGGAAAACAAGTAAGAGGATTCCTTGGGAGACTGAATTATATTTCAGGGTTTATATCTCATATGACTGCTACCTGTGGGCCGATTTTCAAGCTTCTCCGAAAGAACCAAGGATGTGTGTGGACAGAAGATTGTCAGAAAGCTTTTGATAGCATCAAAGAATATTTGCTTGAACCTCCCATTTTGATTCCTCCGGTGGAAGGAAGACCTTTGATTATGTACGTGACTATATTGGAAGACTCTATGGGATGTGTGCTTGGTCAACAAGATGAGACTGGAAGAAAGGAGCATGCTGTATATTATCTGAGTAAGAAATTCACAGACTGTGAGTCTCGATACTCATTGCTTGAGAAAACCTGTTGTGCTTTAGCTTAGGCTGCTCGTCGTCTGCGCCAGTATATGATTAACCACACCACTTGGTTGATCTCCAAAATGGACCCGATCAAGTATATCTTTGAGAAGCCCGCCTTATCTGGAAGGATAGCCCGTTGGCAGATGTTGTTATCTGAATATGACATTGAGTATCACCCTCAGAAAGCAATCAAAGGGAGTATTTTAGCCGACCATTTGGCTCACCAACCAATTGATGATTATCAATCCATCAAGTTTGATTTCCCAGATGAAGATGTTATGTACTTGAAAGCTAAAGATTGTGAAGAGCCGTTACCTGAAGAAGGACCTGATCCCGAATCACATTGGGGTTTGATATTTGACGGAGCTGTGAATTCTTATGGAAATGGAATTGGGGCAATCATCGTCACTCCCTGAGGTACTCATATCCCGTTCACGGCGAGATTGAAGTTTGACTGCACGAACAACATGGCTGAGTATGAGGCGTGTATTATGGGTCTCGAAGAAGCAGTGGATCTAAGGATTAAGATTCTTGATATTTACGGAGATTCGGCTTTGGTGATTAATCAAATCAAAGGAGAATGGGAGACTCGTCATCCTGGTTTGATCCCTTACAGAGACTATGCTAGAAGATTGTTAACCTTCTTCAATAAGGTGGAATTACATCATATCCCTAGAGATGAGAACCAGATGGATGATGCTTTAGCTACTTTGTCTTCAATGTTTCAAGTGAATGATTGGAACGATGTGCCTACAATCTGGGTTATGCGCCTCGACAGACCTGCTCATGTGTTCTCAGTAGAAGAAGTCACCGACGACAAACCGTGGTTCTATGACATTAAACGTGTTCTCCAAACTCAAGAGTACCCGCCTGGGGCATCCAATAAAGATAGGAATTATGACATGGTCTTGCTTAGATGTGTAGACAGACGTGAAGCATACATGCTGATGCAAGAAGTACATGATTGATCCTTTGGCACTCATGCCAACAGAAATGCGATGGCTAGAAAGATGTTGAGAGCTGGTTACTATTGGATGACCATGGAATCTGATTGCTGTAAGTATGTGAAGAAGTGTGATAAATGCCAGATTTATGCGGACAAGATGCACGTGCCGCTGACCCTCCTCAATGTTATCTCTTCACCTTGGCCTTTCTCTATGTGGGGCATTGATATGATTGGAATGATTGAACCCAAAGCTTCAAATTGTCATCGTTTCATCTTGGTAGCGATCGATTATTTTACTAAATGGGTGGAAGCAGCATCTTATGCTAATGTAACCAGACAGGTGGTAGTCAGGTTTATCAAGAATCAGATCATTTGTCGATACGGCATCCCGAGCAAGATCATCACTGATAATGGTTCGAACTTGAATAACAAGATGATGAGAGAGCTTTGTGAAGAGTTCAAGATCGAACATCATAATTCTTCTCCTTACAGACCGAAGATGAATAGGGCTGTTGAAGCTGCTAACAAGAATATCAAGAAGATTGTACAGAAAATGGTGGTAAATTATAAAGATTGGCATGAAATGCTTCTGTTTGCTCTGCACGGATACCGTACCTCAGTTCGAACTTCAACAGGTGCAACCCCTTTTTCCTTAGTTTATGGTATGGAAGCAGTTCTCCCCGTGGAGGTTGAGATTCCGTCTCTGAGAGTGTTGATGGAAGCTAAACTTTCTGAGGCCGAATGGTGTCAAAGTAGATATGATCAGTTGAATTTAATTGAAGAGAAGAGATTGACAGCTTTGTGTCACGGTCAATTGTATCAGCAGAGAATGAAGAAGGCTTTTGATAAGAAGGTTCGACCACGCGAGTTCAGAGAAGGTGACCTTGTGCTCAAGAAGATATTATCTTTCCAACCTGATTCAAGGGGCAAGTGGGCTCCGAATTATGAAGGACCGTATGTCGTTAAGAGAGTTTTCTCTGGAGGTGCCTTGATTCTCACCAATATGGACGGTGAAGAACTCCCGCGTCCCATGAACGCCGATGCAGTCAAGAAGTATTTCGCTTAGGCAAGCTTTTGGTCATCCCGGCTGTGGCATTTGAGCACATTTTGGAATTCGAAGTTGTTAGGGAGAATAGCGATCATTGTTTTTTGTGTAACCTTTTCCGTTCATGTACTATTTCCCAAACTTTTGTACACCGTTGGAGTCGCATTGTTAGCGAACTACCATATTATTAATGAAATTTGAGTATTTACCTTTTGTGGGCAAAATTTTAATTTTACGGAAATATTTGAAACAAATTTATTTAAAGTATTCTTATTTTTAAAAAAATGTGTCGTGAATAACGAAAGGAATATTAACAGTTGTTCCAAGGATGGTCAAGCCATGAAATGCAAAACGGCACAGTAGTTTATCCTTGCATGATGAACATGTTTCGTTTCAAAATCGTCATTGAGGTGTTGGTTGTGTAAGCTTGTGTTTCTGGTGGTACTAAGTTTGGTGACTCCCCAAGTGTTCCAGTTAAGTGTTGTTTTGGTTATCTTCATTTGGGAGATTTCGGAAGTGTGGTACGGTTTGTCTCTTGCCAGTGGTCTATTGGTATTAGAAGTTTGGATTTGAGTAATTTTCTCCTCAGAAGATTTGAGCTTTGTAGCGTGATACGCTCCGACGTTGCTTTGTGTTTCCAGTTCCAGTTATCTTCCGACTTTTAAGATTGGTCGAGTATCTATCTTGTCGTGACATCTTATCGTCTTCAGGATATTCCATCTGTTTGTTTTGTCAGCATAACATTCATTTACCCATTTACACTTATATCATGCACGCATACTCACATTTGACGTTGACTTTTGGGTTGTACTTTGTTTATTCAAATAACGTACATGTTTCTTTCCAAGTAGAAGGTTAGCTTAGGCAGAAAATGTGTTTCCTTTCTAAATTCGCCAACTGAGCTAATCCTCATGGATGATTTTTGATTTAGCTCACCTTGTCCATTTCTGGATAGGATGAATTCCCCAATCGAGTTGCTTTCTCATTGAGTGGAGTCTTGTTTGACTGTTTTCTCTTTAGTTATTCCTGGATGAAGTTGTTGTCTCTTGCATAGGCTATCTCATTGATTTTTCCCAGTGAAATCGTGACCTAGACGGATGGTGCATTTATTTTGCATGTTTAAGTATGTGATCTACTCGGGAAGGATTGATTCATGATTCTCTTTGACGAAGATTTTATTCTCTGCCAGTTGTCATCGCTTTTTCCTTTTGAGTTATTTTCGGAAAACGAAAAGCGGCAGCTCTTCATGAGCAACTTGTGTGTTATTATTATTTTCTTTGAACGACAAGCGGCAGCTCTTCATGAGCAACTTGTACGTTATAGACACCGTTGGAAAACGACAAGCGGCAGCTCTTCACGAGCAACTTGTACGTTATTTTCTTTGGAAAACGACAAGCGGTAGCTCTTCATGAGCAACTTGTACGTTATAGACATCGGAAGACGACAAGCGGCAGATCTTCACGAGCAGCTTGTGCGTTATTATTATTTTTTGGAAAAACGACAAGCGGCAGCTCTTCACGAGCAACTTGTGCGCTATTTTCATTTTCGGGAAGCGGCAAGCGGCAGTCTCCTTATTTGAGTAACTTGTACGTTATTATTTTTCTAGAATACAGCAAGCGGCGGCCTCTTTATTTGAGCAGCTTGTATGTTATTGGTATTTTCTTTGGACGATAGCAAGTGGCAGCCTCTTTATTTGAGCAGCTTGTATGTTATTGGTATTTTCTTTGGACGACAGCAAGTGGCAGCCTCTTTATTTGAGCAGCTTGTATGTTATTGGTATTTTCTTTGGACGACAGCAAGTGGCAGCTTCTTTATTTGAGCAGCTTGCGTATCTACAACCATATTATCTCAGCATTATTGAGTATATGTCGGGAAATCTCGCAGAGAAGCTTGTCATGAATCATTATCTTCAGAAGTCGGTAATCCATCATCAGCAAGATTGATTGCTTTTCGTCTATCTTCGACCTTGAGTTGTTAACTCACTGTTTTGGGTCAATAATCTGTTATGGCCTATGCAAGATGCCTTCTTTGTTAGGGTCAGAGGTCGTATTCCCTCGATTTTATTCGCTGTCAAGAGTCTGTCGTTTGAAGTCGATAGCTCGTTTCCCCAGTAGTGTGTAATCCACGTCTCTGTGTTTTGTTGGTGTTTGATTCCTCCAGCATTGTCTTGTTTCATACAATATCTTTCTCTGTGAATTCAATCACTGCATTCATATCAAACATAAGGGCGACATCTTAGGACAAAATTTGCGTAGTTATGTATTTAAGTACCTTCAATCTCGTCGAGACGAAGATTTTAATCTTCATATCTCCGGATAGAAGAAACTTAAATAGGGGCAGCTGTTGTACCCCAAATTTTGACCTAAGATACCATCTCCCATCTGCATCATTACATTGCAAGTGTTTTGATCTATTGATTTTAAAAATTCATAACTTTTTCGAGTCGAGAGCTGTTTATTTTTGAACGCTGAATTTATTAATCGATCAATGATCAAACAATGTTTATTAATTATTTATTATCTTAAATTTAAATAATTGGAATCTATTTTCGGTTATTATATAACTTAAAAGATTTATGAATAATGAAATAAACATTTGAAAAGAGGTTTATTAATTGGTCAACAATGATTATTTAATTATTTATCATTCTAAGTTAAATAATTGAAATTCTATTTTTAATTATTATAATTTAGAAAATTATGAATAATGAATTAAATAATTGAAATTATTAATTGTTCAATGATGTTTATTTAGTTGTTTATTATTCTGAATTTAAGTGATTGAAATTGATTTTCAATTATTATACAATTTAAAGAATTATAAACAATAAATAAATAATTGGAAAGAAAAAGAATTAATTGGGAAATAATAGAATTTTATTCACTCTATTCTATTTATTACAATTGTTATTTAAATATTGTATTATTTACAAAATATTTATAATGACAATTACATAAAGAGTTTAAAGTAAAATAAATAAATAAAACTATTTTTCTAAATTCTAAATCTTCATCTTCTATCCAATGCCTTTTTGTCTGCTCATTTAATTTTACCTGCAAAAGACAATTAAAAGAAAAGTTAGAAATAAATAAATGATTAAAAGCAGAAAATTATTTCAGTGTTCATCATTAAAAGCAACGGCTGTAATCAGTTTTTTACCCTTTTTGCAAATCGCGGGATTTCTCCCGGTTCACAAAAAGGGATGGATTTTATTTTCAAAAATGAATGCACAAATTTAAAAGATGCACAAATTCATTTTTTATTTTCAAAACTGCATAATTAAAATCAATTGCATTTTCAAAAATCCCATGCATATTTCAAAGGCATAAAGCAACAGCATATGCATAAACATTACATATGCAAGCTTCCCACCAAAAGCCAACGTAAACTATGCCATGCACTTAGGAAGAAGCCAAAATGCATAGGCTCTTCTACTGTTACATTGAAAGTCAAAGAGGATGTGCGTTTTAAAACCAATTTTGCAAGCATAATATATTTCCATTTACATCATGTTCCAGCCTATGCAATTTTAGAACATACAGTACAGTACATCATTTTAATGCATCAAATGTACCTATGAGAGAGAAGAGAGATAGAAGTATGGTTTTTACAGGTTTTGGTTTAGGCAGAAGTGGATACAAAACAAAACTACAGCAGTAACACAGTAAGAGGAAAGAAGCATGAAATAAGATATCAAACAAAACTGTTGTAACAGTAAGAGTGTAGAAGGCCAAGAAAGCTAGTTAAATATTCAAACCTGAGCCATCAAGTTATGCCAAGCAAACTGTATAACATAACACAAACCCCTTCAAAAACAAGAGAGTTCATAACCTGCAAAAGGCCTTCTACACAAAATCATCAAAGCAAAAACCATTTTGCTCCAAGTCTAAAAACAAGGAACCAGTATAACCTACTGTCAAACCTGCATATAACCAAAACAACAGCATGGCCTAAACCATTCCAAAACCCTTCCTACTGCATAATACCACCAAACCAGTACCATCCATAACCATGTCCTAAAACCATCCCTATTGTCAAACATACACCATATAAACCAATATAAACCATAAACCAGTTTCCATCAACCATAACCATTTCAAAAACCATAAGACCTGTTGTCCAGCCTAACCGAAACCAGAAAAGCATAAACCATGGCCTAAAGAACCATAACCTGTTGAAACCTGAACCAAAAGCCATACATAACCATTTTCAAAGCCTAAGCCATGATAGCATAAACTATGGCCTAAACCAGTAAAACCTGTAATGGCCTAATAAACCAGTATAGCCTCAGTAAAACAAAACCTTATGGCCTAAGAATCATATAACCTGTTTTCAAGACAGCAAAGCCATAAACTAGCCATACACGCCCAAAAACCAAACCCAAGCATACAGTAAGGCCTCAGAATATCATCATAGGGCAACAAAAAGCATACAGAAGCATAACTGAGAAGAAGAGAAAAAGCATCAATATCGTCAAGCTAGTCAAAAGTAATTTTCCAACAATAGCATTCAAAATGTTCAAGGCAACGCAAAGGCATCAGCATTCATCATAGGCCAATCCAAGAAGCAACAGAAGCGAAGTAAAAGGAAGAAGAAGAAGAGATATCACGCAAAAAGGGGTTTCAAATTGTCATAAAACCCTAAGAGAATAAGAACGAAATACCAGGGTCTCCAAGCGCGTCTCCGCCGTATTCCTTGCCGTCCGGCCTCCTAGCTCGCCCCTATCTCCCTCCTCCTTCTCCAGGTAGCTTTTCCACCCTCTTTTTCCTTTCATAATATCTCAATAATCACATAAACACGAAATTAGAATCAGAAATAGGTATAAAAATCAACACATGCAAAATTGTAACAAACCCTAAAACGAATAGGAAATTGATCGTACCGTGAATCCATCGCCGTATGCTTTGCTGGAGGGAAGAGGGAGATGGAGAATACTGGTGTCCTTTGGGACGAAGCAGAACTCAGACGAAGCAGAACTCAGACGAAGAAGAACGTAAACGAAGAAGACGATACAAGAAGAATGAGCGCCGTTCTCCCAAAACCTTAACCTTAATTCAACTAAACAAATCACGTTTAACCCTAACAAAATTGTGAGATTGTTTGGACCAACCTTAACTGCCTAAGCCCAAGCGAATCCCATTCACACCCCCCATATTTCTGTTTTGGATTCAGACCCTTTAAAACCCTCTTGGCCCATAACTCTTTTATCCACCCTTTTATTTCTTTAATACTTCTTTCTTTTGTTTTCTTTTATTTCCTTCTTTTTTAGAATTTTATTATTTAGTAATTTAATCAAATAGATATAATTTAATTAAACATTTTAATAAGGTGACCCATTTTATTAACCTTAGGTTTATTTGGTAATTTTAAATATTCCCTTTTTTTAATTAATTAGGTTTTAAGTTAGTAACTTTTAAGTATTCATTTAGTGTGATTATTTAATATTTCTTTAAAATAATGCCTTATATAGAACTCTAAAAAATATATAAAAAATAGAAAATTAAAAAAACTTAAAAAATATTTTTGTTTTCCTTAATTAATTCTCATTACTTTTATCCATATAAAAAATGCGTAAAAAATGAAAACTATTAAAACATTTTCTTTTCATTAATATTAAAAAAAATCCAAAAATGCATATTTATACCACTTAGTCTTTCATTTAAATTGTTGTATATCATTTATTTATCATAATTTTCTGTTTACTCGATTATTCTGTTTACGTTCAAATCCAAGGGAAAAAACGATTAAATTTGTCGACTTCATGTCCTCAAGTCTAATCGCGCGAACATTCGCATTTCATTAAAACTTAGGATAATTTTTCCTCATATATTCAATCTTTTCAACACTTATACCTTTTAAGCAAAAACTTCGACATTAGGTCGTCGTCTCTTCAAAAACCCGTCTGTACCCTTTTTTCGGCCAAAACGATTTATTTTCAATCAAACGAACAATTTTAATAAACAAATATTTCAAAAGGTTCCTATAGAGTACTATAGATACATTGGGTGCTAATACCTTCCCACTGTATAACCAACCCCCGAACCATAGATCTCTTTTCAAAAATGCCTTGTATTTTTATTACTTTTAAAAAGTATTACTTTACATTGCATATTTAGGGTTTTATTTCGCTCTTTTCCCTTTTCCCTTGGAAATAATAAAGCGCAGTGGCGACTCTTGCTTTTGTGAGACGAATTAATCAATAACTCGATCTCCGATTTACCCCGCTACATTTTTTATCGCTACAGGGATGATGCCTCAACTCCGTTAGGGAAGATTTTTTAGACTGCGCTGGGGAAATGGCTCCACTAGGGGTATCTTGTATTCTGCCGGGGAACATTCTTATACTCTGTTGAGGAATATCAAGATTGTCGGGGATACTCTTATGCTTGTTGGGGAATATCTTTGTACTCCACTGGGGAATATTAAGACCTTCTGGGGATACCAAACCTTTTTAGCGCTGATGGTGGATGAACTCTGCTTGGGGAGAGTATTGCTGACTTGTTCATAGCTGCAAGTCCCAACTGGGAGAGATACCATTACTGTCTTACTCTGCGGAGAGTGAAAGTATCTTAGCCAAGTTCTTCAGCTGAATATACTTTTTTACCTGGCAGACAGAGCAACTAGACAGTTCGGACAATTCTTATTGCCCCTGCTTCTGATATTACCAGTAATTCATCTTTTGTTTCGCATGTAAGTATTTATGAGCAACAATTAATGTCAAATGCATATATCAAAAATGAACATTGAACGTTCTTTGCAAAACAAAACAGATAAAGGAAAAACAGCTTTTTTTAAAAATTTATTTGGAAATGAATTTGTATTGATTTGAAGTTTGGCCTGTAAATAGGCGTTTTTGTACAAGAGGCTGACGTCCTAGTAAGAGAACGCCGCCGAACAAATAGAATTTATACAATTTGTAAAAAAGAAAACAAAACAGCTATGTGAACAATCCCACTAGGTTCCAACTCTGCTATTGACTTTATGTCTTTGAGCATCTCATCACTTTGCTACTGGTTGAAGGTAGATCAGATTGATTAGTGCTGTCTGAGCTTGATAGTCGATACCGGAGTCCGGATGCAAGGTTATCCAATGATACATAGTGTTACACTTTAATCCCTAATTTTTTCCTGGACCACCCTTTCGGGTTTTCAATTCACCGGGATACCCTTTTTTGCCCAAGCCGCCTTTTCAGGTTTTCGACTTGCCGGGTGTACATATTTTTTCATTTTCATCCCTTATTTTTGCCCGAACCCTTTTGGTTCGCCGGGAAGCCCTTATTTTTGCCTAGGCTAGTCAACCTAGAGGGTCTTTGATTATGCATATTATCTTTTCACTATGTATTCATTGATGGGGTGAGGAAGGTCGTCACCATCCATGATGGTTAGAATCATATCTCCTCCTGAGAAAATGTTCTTAACCACAAATGGCCCTTCGTAAGTAGGGGTCCATTTTCCCCTGGGATCACCTTGAGGTAGAATAATGCGCTTGATTACCATATCCCCAACTTGATACTCTTGTCGTCTAACTTTCTTGTTAAATGCCTTGATCATCCGCTTTTGGTACGTCTGACCATGATAAATAGTAGTAAGTCTTTTTTCGTTGATTAGGTTTAGTTGATCAAGTCGGGTCTGAATCCAGTCATATTCACTCAAACCTGCATCCTTCATGATTCAAAGAGAGGGTATCTGAACTTCAATAGGCAAGACTTCCTCCATGACATATACCAAGGAATATGGTGTTGCCCCTGTTGACGTCCGCGCTGAGGTACGGTACACATGAAGAGAAAATGGTAACATCTCGTCCCAGTATTTGTATGTCACTATCATCTTCTGCACGATCTTCTTAATGTTCTTATTAGCCGCTTCAACACCCCCATTCATCTTCGGTCGGTAGGGAGAAGAGTTGTGATGCTGTATCTTGAATTGCTCGCAGAGCTCAATGATCATCTTGTTGTTGAGATTGGTACCGTTGTCCATAATGATCCTCTCTGGTACACCGTATCGACAGATCAGATTGTGCCGAATAAACTGTGCCACGATGCTTTTGGTTACAGTAGAAAAGGAAGTTGCTTCAACCCATTTCGTAAAGTAATCAATCGCTACCAGGATGAAATGATGCCCGTTGGATGCTATAGGTCTGATCTCACCGATCATATCAATACCCCACATTGCAAAAGGCCAAGGTGCTGTCAAGATGTTCAGAGGGACTGGAGGTATGTGCACCATATCAGCATAGACTTGGCATTTGTGACATGTTCGAGAATGTTGATAACAGTCGGCTTCCATTGTGGACCAATAATATCCTGCCCGTAGGATCTTCTTTGCCATGGTGTGTCCACTGGAATGAGTTCTGAAAGTACCTTCATGTATCTCTGTCATGATCCTTTCTGCTTCAGTCTTATCCACACAACGCAGTAAGGTTGAATCATGGTTACGCTTGTAGAGAATGCCATTGCTGATGAAGAACTTCGCCGCGAACCTCCTCAGAAACTTCTTGTGATTAACAGATGCACCCTCGGGGTATTCCTAAGCTTCAAGATACCTTTTTTCCTCATGATACCATGGTTTTTCTGTTACCTCTTCAGTCTCAATGTCACAACAATGTGCAGGTTCGTCCAATCTTTCAATGATGGTACGGGGAGCTTCATTGTCCCAATTTACTTTGAACATAGAAGACATGTAGCCAGCGCGTCCGCCAACTGATTCTCCTCTCTAGGGAAATGTTTAAAGGTTATCTCCTCGAAATGGGGAAGCAATGTCAACACATACTCCTTGTAAGGAATAAGATTTGGGTGTTCCGTATCCCACTCGCCTTTGATATGACTGATCACGAGAGCGGAATCTCCGAAGACACTTAGAAACTTAATCCTTAGGTCAATTGCTGCTCGAAGACCCATAATGCATGCTTCATACTCCGCCATATTGTTGGTGCAGTTGAAACATAGTCGGGCGGTGAATGGAGTATGAGGGCCTTTAGGAGATATGATCACGGAGCCAATGCCATTACCCAAAGCGTTCGAAGCTCCATCAAAGTACATAGACCATCGGGATCCTTCCTCAGGTCCTTCATCCGGTCCAGATGTCTCATAATCAGTTATCAACATGATATTCTCGTCCGGGAATTCAAAGTACATAGACTGGTAATCATCCACTTCCTGATGTGCCAAATGGTCTGCCAATACACTTCCCTTAATTGCTTTTTGAGTTGTGTATTGGATGTCATACTCAGTCAAGATCATCTGCCATCTTGCTATTCTTCCGAACAAGGCAGGCTTTTCGAAGATATACTTGATTGGATCCATTTTTGAAATCAATAGAGTAGTGTGAGTCAACATATACTGTCTCAGCCAGAGAGCAACCCATGCCAAAGCGCAGCAAGTTTTCTCGAGCAGTGAGTATCGCGTCTCCCAGTCGGTAAACTTTTTGCTAAGGTAATAAATAGCATGCTCTTTTCGGCCATACTCGTCATGCTGACCCAGCACACACCCCATTGAGTTATCGAGTACTGTCAAGTATAAGATCAGAGGTCTCCCTTCAACTGGTGGCATCAAAATAGGTGGCTCTTGGAGATACTCTTTAATCCTTTCGAAAGAGGCCTGGCATTCATCGTTCCAACGTACTACCTGATCTTTCTTCAGTAACTTGAAAATTGGCTCATAAGTAGAAGTTAGATGCGAGATGAATCGGGCAATGTAGTTCAGACGTCCCAGAAAGCCTATGACTTCTTTCTCTGTTCCGGGAGCTGGCATCTCCTGTATATCTTTCACTTTTGCAGGGTCCACTTGAATACCTTTGTCGCTTACAACGAAACCTAGTAGTTTGCCAGATCTCACGCTGAAGGTGCACTTGTTCGGGTTCAACCTCAGCTTGTACAACTTCAATCTGTCAAACAGCTTCTGAAGATGGTCAAGGTGTTCCTCTTCTGTATGGGACCTTGCAATCATATCATCGACGTATACTTCAATCTCATGATGGATCATGTCATGAAACAAAGCAACCATGGCACGCTGATACGTTGCCCCAGCATTCTTCAACCCAAAAGGCATGACCTTGTAGCAAAAGGTACCCCATTGAGTAACAAAGGTCGTCTTCTCCATATCTTCGGGAGCCATTTTAATCTGATTATAACCGGAGAAACCATCCATGAAGGAGAAGACCTTATGCTGAGCGGTGTTGTTAACCAGAACGTCGATATGAGGTAGAGGGAAGTCATCCTTGGGGATCACCCTGTTCAAATCCCTATAGTCAACACACATTCGGACCTGACCATCTTTCTTCGGCACTGGAACCACATTGGCCACACACTGAGGGTAAGAAGTAACTGCTAGAAAACCAGCGTCAAACTGTTTCATAACTTCAGCCTTAATTTTCTCAGACATCTCTAGGCGCATACGTTGAACCTTCTGTTTCACTGGAGGATAGTCTTCTTTGGTAGGCAGGTGATAAACCACAATATCGGTATCCAAACCAGGCATATCTTCGTAAGACACGGCAAAGATCTCAACATAGTCACGCAGCATCTGGATTAACCGTTGTTTCACACTAGCTTCCAGATTTGCACCGATCTTGACCTCTTTCTTATCTGTCTCGGTACCCAGATTCACTGTTTCCACTGGCTCTTCATGTGGCTGAATGGCCCTCTCTTCTTGAAGTAACAGTCTTGCAAGTTCACCAAGCACTTCGCAATCATCTTCACCTTCGTCTTCGGCTAAGTTGATCAGATTTTCGAAGTCATAACCGGCAGTAGCAGAGTCGTTACCAGTAGGATCCAGAGTGGATGTGGACCTGTATATGTGAGTGTGTGTAAAATAGCTGTTTTGCAATATATAATAAATAAAAAGAAGGAGCGCAAAATTTGAAATGCAAGAAAACGTCCAATGCTTTTATTAATGATATTTGTAGATGACACATAAAAGCCCTCACAAATGAAGCCACGGTGCCCCAGGTAAGACACCGGGCCGTAAAGTTTAAAACATTGTCTGTTACAAATTCAAAACAAAAGTTTCATTACTGGGTAACAAAAGTAATAGGGATGAAGTCCTTTGTTGTCCAGTTGCTTGGTCCACCGTCGGTCGTAGTATATATCCAATTGTCGAATTCAGACTCTTCCACATCATCTTCAATGGCATTCACTCCCGAGTTGCTGATGAACACGGGAGGTCTTCCGATTCGTACACTCCGAACAGCCCTTTGAGCTTCTGTAGTGTAAAATCAAGAAGTCGGCCCCAATTTGCACACCCACCTTTCTCAACAACAGCCCGGGCATCTTTTAAGGAAGCCATTTTCATAAGAGAATCTTCAAGCACAGTCTCAGTTGATGCCAGTTTCTGGGGAACCTCTTCAAAGTGCTGAAATGGGGTCTCAATGAACTCCCCATCCATCTCTATGTATCGGAAAGATTTGAGGTGGCTAACCATGTACTCCTCCTCTCCATGTACTGTCACGATCTTCCCTTTGACCGGGTACTTCAGCTTCTGGTAGAGCATTGAGGTTACGGCACCGGCTTTGTGGATCCATGGACGACCCAGCAAACAAGAATAAGATGGCAGAATTTCCATCACATAGAATGTAGAATTGAAGACCTAAGAACCAACCTTAATCAGAATATCAACTTCTCCGTGCACCATCCTCTTAGACCCATCAAAGGCCCTGACAACAATGTTACTTGGTTTCAGCTCCAACCCTTCATAATTCAACCGGTCTAGAGCTTTTTTCGACAAAACGTTCAACGAAGAACCAATATCCACAAATACATGAGCGAGAGTAGTGCCCCTGCATTCAATGGAGACATGCAGGGCATCGTTGTGATTCTTCCCTTTAGCAGTCAAGTCGGCGTCAGAGAAACCTAACCCATTATCAGCCGTCAAATTGGCTACACAATTTGTAAATTGATCAGCTGATGTCTTCTGTGGCACGTGGGCAGTCTTCAAGAAGGTAATCAGGGCCTTGGCATGGGCCTCTGAGCATAACAACAGTGACAACATAGAAATCTTGAATGGGGTTTGCCCCAGCTGTTCGACTACATTATAATCACTCTTCTTGATAATCTTCAAAATCTCTTCCATCTCCTGTTTGGAAGCTTCAACAGTAATTGTCTTTGGTGCCTCCGTCTGGGCAGGCACATCAATGGTGATCCCTTTGCCTCGAGTGTCAGATGACTCGGCAATAGGGGTAAGAATAGGAACTTAAACAGGAATGGCAGCAGGTACACTGGCAGGTGTAATAACAACAGGTCTTCGGGAAGCTGGTGGAGCAATATCAGGTGAGAAAAGTCTTCCGCTGCGGGTGACTTTAGCAGGTCCAGTAATGTTGCTGATGTCAGTATCAGCATCCAACTCTTGCTTAACTCCATGAAAATAGACATCAGCCCTATAGTGCCAAGGGACAACTTTATCAGAGGTATAGGGGATGGGCCCCGAAACAGTGATGATCACAGGTGCGATTCTCAGAACAGATGTGATTCTAACAGGCTTCCTCGAGGGAGCCTTGGAAGAATTGTCGAAAATGGTAATGATGGCAACTTCTTCAGAATGAACTACGAAAACAACAGTCTTCTCAAACAGAATTTATCTACTATCCATCAGGCGTTGGATACCTGATTTTAGAAGCGGACAACCAGTAGGTAGAACAGAACATGTATGGCAACCTTCGTCACAGCCCGAAAATAAACCGACTAACAAAAGGTTCTTCTTTATAGTTAACAGAGGGGTAACAATATCTTCCACAGAAACCACGAACAAATCTTCTTCTATAGCATTTGCTCCATGCTTGGGCATAGGAGCAGTCACAACATTAGGCCTCTCAGACGCCTCAAACTCAATCTCCTTCGCATCAATTAAGTCTTGTACCTTGTTCTTCAAAACCCAACAATCGTCTGTATTATGCCCCGGGCTATCAGAGTGAAAAGCACAGCAGGCATTGCGGTTATACCTCAGTGATGTGGTATTTGGATTCGTCGGGGCTTCATTTAGAACCACCAGATTAGTCTTCAGCAACTGTGGCAGAATCTGAGATAAGGTCATGCTGAGATGGGTGAATTGCCTTCGAGGTCTCTCATCCTTTTGTTGATTGTTGTCCTGCAGAGCACCACCAGGTTTTGAAATAACAACCGCATTAACAGCTTGGCGGTGTTCGGGTCTATTTTGTCTTCTTGCATTATAGACAGCACTGGACTCTTTCTTAAAAGACTTCTTCTCGGTGCTTGATGAGGCACCCTTTTGTATCTTACCAGCCTTAATACCAGCCTCATTCCTTTCACCGGTCAAAATAAGCTCTGTAAACCTAGACGAAGAGCTTCCAATTAGGTGGTTGAAAAATGGACCAGACAGGGTCCCCAGAAACATGTCCACAAGCTCTCGATCAGCCAATGGTGGTTGCACTCTACTGGCAAGGTCCCTCCACTTCTGAGCCTAATCTTTGAATCCTTCACCCGTTCCCATTGACATACCCTGGAGTTGGGTACGCGTAGGAGCGAGGTCGGAGTTGTACTGATACTGCCTATAGAATGCAGTAGCCAAATCTTCCCAACTGTGGATACTGGCTCCGTCCAACTGATAGAACCACTCAAGCTGAGTCCCTGAGAGACTGTCTTGGAAGAAGTGGATCCATAGGTTCTTATCAGCAGTGTAAGGCTGAATCTTCCTCACATATAACCGGAGGTGCAGCTTCGGACAAGAAACTCCGTCATACTTAGCAAAGGCTGGTGCCTTGAACTTGTGGGGAATCACTACCCCAGATGATAGACCTAGATCTCCAAAGTCCAGACCAGGCACTTTCTGAATTTCCATAGCACTCAACCGGTCTTCCAGTTGCTTGTATCTGTCCTCAGCAGGAGGATACTGTTCTTCATCGAAGTCTGTCTCGTTGTCGGAGACCACAGGGCTAGGAGCCCTCCTTTCTTGTGGACTATCTTTCCCTCCAAATGAGGTGGTCATATCAACTTCATTCTGTAGCCTGTTTCAAACCTGTGTCCTGTGTTGAACAGGATGGTCCTCTTCTTCTTCTTCTTCTCTTTCAGAATCAAGGTCTTTAGGTCTTGCTGACCCTTAGCTAGACTCATGAACAGCTCTTGGAATTGGGCATTCTGGGCCCGGAGGGCCTTGATAGCTGGCTCAATTGAAGGTTCAGCAGACATGATGAGTGCTGAAATAAACAGTGAAGAAGATAAGAGACCTGTAAAGGGTACCTGTTTATGAAGTGCATGGGATGAAATGCATATGATTTATGATTTCAAAGACAATTGAGAGATTCAAATTTGTAAACAAGATAGGAAACACACTTTATTAGATAAACTTTAGAATTCAAATTGTTAAACTGATGCCATTAAGGCGTTACATGAAAAGAAATACTGAAAAGTAAAAATAAAACTGGAAAGGAAATCATCAAAGGCCTATCAATGCTCCCATGGTCTCTTCTTCTCAGTGCGGACATAGTCGTTCAGAATCCGCTCGTTCTCTAACTGCCTAGTCAGCTTCTGGATCTTTTGCTCTTGCTTGTTGAACTTCTCTCGGTAAGAATCTCGTTCATCCCTCAGCTGCATCCAAGACCTTTTCAGTGCCCCAATGTCAGTGGGCATATAAGGATGGAGGATGGTTGGAAGAACCCCCTCTTCATTGGAAACTTCAAGAATGATAGGCCGAACAACTTCATACGGCATACCCACCTTCTGGGCACGGATACGAACCCATCTGAGATATGGCTCCATCGGGAGTGAAGTCTTTGGGCCCAGCTCATGTGGATTATTTTGGTGAACTCTATCCCAGGCCCTTATGAATCTCCGACGTTGCTCGTCGCTATCCCCTTGAAAATCAAAGATGATATGAGGCATTAACAGCTCATGAGGTCCTTCTCTTTTGGCTCTTCCAAACTGACGGAGAGTTAAGCATGGGTTGTAAGAAATTCCTCCACGGGTTCCTATCAACGGAACATTAGGATACTCTCTACAGCGATCAATAATAGTCACCTCATCCATACCCTTGAGAGTCCAGATAATGTCGTTATGAGAGAGAGACATCACCCTATAAGCTCAGCGCATTCCTTCTTTGTTCTTCAGTACTAACTTAGGGAGGTGCGAAATAAACCACCTCGACAATAAAGGAGCACAACACATCAAGGTTCCCCGCTTTCGGACAATACGAGCATAGAGTTGATGAAGAATGTCACCCAAGAGAGTGGGTACAGGGTTCTGAGAGATGAAGATCTTTATCGCATTCACATCAACAAAAGTGTCAGGATTCGGAAACAAAACCAAGTCGTATATCCGGAGAGCCAGAATATCCTCGAACGCCTTAAAGTCTAAACCATCCCAGAAATAGTTAGCCTTACCAACCAAAAACTTAGTCAGAAAGCCCTTTGCTCCACTTCTAGTCTCCCAATTAGCCATTACCTCCTCTTTGGTCAAATGAAGGGCTGCAGCAATCTCTTCGGGCCTAAGGGTCTTCTCCCAACCAGTAAACGGGGTCTTCTCCAGAACAGAGATACCGAGAAGCTCAGAGAACTCTTCTAGGGTGGGAACCAGTTGATAATCCTAGAAAGTAAAGTAGTGGTACAGCGGATCATAGAATTGGACCAGAACACTCATCATCTGCTCGTCCAATTTGGAGGTGACCAAACTGAGAAGAGAACCATGCCTCCTGATGAAGGAAGTAGTGTCAGGCATCTTGGCAACTAACTCTTTAAGCAATGTAGGGACTTGGACAAAATTGATCCGAATGGTATTCTTACGCATGGGCATCATGATGACCTACAAAACAGAACAAATATGAATCCCTCCTGTCTTTGAAATAGGTTAGTCCAATGCAATATGTATGTAATGTTATGATGTCATGATGTCATGATAGTAAGCACGCCACAAGTATCCACAAAAATCAAACATGGTAAAGGCACACAAGTCACACAGAGAGCCCATAGATTTTAGGCTGGCAAGGAGCTTAGGTACTACCCTCTTTCAGTTCAGTTGGTTTAAACCTGTCCTAAAAATAGTAATCAAGTTCTAGAGGATCTCAATATCACTGACTACCCTCGATCGGTCATAATTCCAGTTTAGCAACCTTTTCTTGCATCCGGAATCATCGCGAGAGTTTAGTCTCAATGAGTGTAGCATACTGCTACTGTTCTATGGCCAAGTTGGTCAATTTAAGGTTCTAAGGTCAGTTGGTGCTTAATGACCCCTTAGAAGACCCATATTCTCCTCGTTCCAACACAAGGCATATCGGTACAGACTAAAGTGCCACACCAACGTAGCTACTGCTTCAATTGTGTCGGTCTACGCCGGACAGTTCCCTCACAGTTTATTGCTACTTACCTACAGCGTATCCCCAGATCCGGGTTAGGATCTATAGAACTCTGATACAAGCCCACAAATATAAAGCATATAAAGCATACAATTGAAAACAACAGTGATCTAATCCTAAGGTACACCTCACTTATAAAATCCCCAGCATAGTCGTCAGTTCTGTGATACGGTGGGAAGAGAACTGACTGTTTTTTGGAATGCTGGTTTGCGTTTTGCGTTAGTATTCACAAAATGTCACGTAAAGCAAGAGTCGCCACCGTCTTTTTTTTATCCAACAAGGAAAGGACAAAAGCACAGAAAAATTCCTTTTTCGAGATGTTTCTCGGGTTCGGGAGGTAGATTATAGAAAGGGAAGGTGTTAGTACCCTTTCTATCCATGGTTATCCATGGGCTCTTAGGTACTTGCTCAAAGTGTTTTCAAAAATTGCTTTTCTTTGTGTTTGTGGGTTTGAAAGAGTTTTTGTTTTGAAGAGAGTGTAAGTGCGAAAAGTTTTATTTTGTTTTAAAAGGAGCAAGTACTTAAGAACCATCTACCTACTCGAAAAGGGAATTAAACTGTGCTAATATCCTTTAGACAATGCTATCCCACTATTGAGGAATAGGTAGCACCGTCGTTGGGGTTTTCGGGTCAATTCGATTAAGGGACGTGTGGTCACTAAAGTAATGTTAGGACGCCTTAGCGGTAACCCTAATGTCTTAGATAATTTTTCCGAGGCAACCGTTTCGAGGCAACTTATGATCTTTGGACAAGAGGGCGACCTCTAAAACTTCCTATACTCAATGATCACATTCGAAGGCAACCAAGTGAGGTGTACCCTAAGAGTGCGCATGTGCGAGTGTATTGTTTTTCAGTTATTTATCTTTGTACATGTCATGGGTGAGCTATGTTGATTTTAAGTCCATACACTTGATCTTGTCATGCATTCCCTATTTATCAAACATCTAACAGTTAATAGTTGCGGAATTTAAATTTGCAGAAAGTAAATCTAAACTATTACAAGGCGTCAGGTATTTACATCGCCAAAAACAAACCCTTTAATGTAAATTGCGGAAAGTAAAATAAAAGCGATAAAAATGTCCTAATTAAAAGCTATTACAAAGCGGGGGCAAGTACATTAATATGATAAAAATAAACAAACGCATGCGGGAAATTAAATCGGGCGAGTTTTTTTTAGGGTTTTGACCCTTTTTTGAAAGAAAGCATGTTTTTTATTATTTTTTGAATTAAATGGAAATCAAATTAGGTCAAAAATAATTAATTAATTAAAAAATATTTTTTTGGTTTTTGAATATTTGAGGAAATAAAATAAAATGGTTAAAAGTTATTAAAAACCTAATTCTACATTAATTTTAATTTATTGCAAAAAACATTAAATGTTAAACCTATATAAAACTAAGTTAATTAATTAATATTTATTTACAAAAATACAATAATGAAATTAAATAAAATAATATTTTTGTGTTTTCTAATTTTTTATTTAAAAATGTTAATTGGTTAGTTTTAAATAATAATAATAATAGTTAACAAAATAAATAAATAAATAAAGAAAAGAAAGAAAGAAAAATAAAAGAAATACTAAGGGGGTTCAGGCCCAAATGGAGAGTGTGATTTGCAATTTTGAGAGGCCCACCCACGTTGGCCTGATTGACTTTTGCCATTCCATGTTGACATGTTGACTTTGGCATATGGTGTATGCTCAATCTAGACCCTCAGATTTGGCCTAAAGGCCATCTGGCGCTTGGGATTTGGAGGCACATGGTGGACCATAGCTGATGTAGCACGCTGGAACATCTGCAAGAAAAATGCAACAAATATTGGGGGACCTGGGATTCGAACCCAGGTCCCATTGGACAATGTACAAGCGCACTAACCACCACGCCACTTTGTTTCTTTTGTTATGGAATTAGGTAATAATTAACATATAGAAAAAACAATTATTATGCCTGCAAACAAAAAAACAAGCGTGAAATTTAAAACGGCCAATGGGGAAAGGACGCGTAGTCGTCTTCTTCGTTGAAACACTAAACTTTTTACCTGCGGATTTTTATCCGCAGGAAGATCCATGGCTTGCTTCTAAAATTCATCCTAAGCCATAAACATTAACTCCAAGAACATGGACGTGATCCTCTCTTCCTCCTGAGCAATTCTATACCCATTGTTTGTCCCAATTTTTCCTGCAAAGCAAATGCCCAAAAATGAACTTCCAAAACCCTATATTCAGGTATGGTGTTATAGCTCACAAAAACAAAATTAAATGATGCAGAAAGACTGGAAATTGAACGTTAAGCATGATTGTACAAAGATTTTGGAAAAAAGATGCAAGAACAAGAGGTTATGTTTTCGTGCATAGGGCCATGTTCATGAGTACTTACAGCGCGTTTTAGGTGACTAGAGGGCTTGGTTTTGATGCCTATCGCTTCAGTGGATTGCAAACAAGAACACCACGTTGAGATTTTGGATTGAATTGGCCTCCAAGTATGACTTCAGTTTCAAGCTTTTCAAGCTTTTTTCCAAGTTTGGTTTTGTGTTTTGGGAAGCCTTCAGGTCGTGTCCTTATATGCTTCATGTTGTATATGTATCATAGAAACAATTAGGTTAAATCTTGGGCTTGGAATCCTTGTGTATTGATGATTCAAGATTTGATTTGATCACCATTAACAAACCTTCCAAAATTGTTCCAAATCAAATATTTTGTTCACAATATGGCATGGTACGAATTTGATTGGGTGTATCATGATAATTAAGACCTGTAATGATCAAAAAGACCTTATTCCATCAATTTTTATATTTTATTTGAATTAATATTGATTTAAAATGAATTAATTCAATAAAAATCAAATAAAATAGAAAAATTAATGAATGGACATGAAACTGAAGATAGGACACGTGTGTGGTGTGACAAGATCAAATCAAGTGGAAAAAAGTGGGCCCTTTTGTCAAATATTGGAGTTTTGAGGATAGTTGACTTTTGGCAATTTTGGAAAAATGCCCAACTTCAACAATGCATAATTTCTTCAATTTTGAACTTTTGGAAGTGTTATTTGACTTTTTAGAAACCTTGAGATGTCCTATAACCAATCCTTTTTGTCTCATCTCATTTTGATATTCCATTCTCAAGTTATAAGCTTTGGAAAAAAGGTGTTTTTGTTGACTTTAAAAAATGACCTATAATGTCCAAATTTGTAACTTTTTGTGAGTGCATTTCTTGATCTTGGGGTGTGAATATCGATTGTAGGAAATTTAATCCTCTTCAAAATTAGCTTTGGATGGGTCATTTCTCATAAAGTATGAGAAAGTTATGCTTGGTCAAAGTTGAGTTGACTTTTCCTACAAAATCCTAATTTAGCAACTTTTGAATCTTGATGAATCTTGTGCAATCCTTGATGAATCATGATCAACCCTTGATCAAATGATGAATTATCCTTCAAAATGATAATGTTGACAAAAATCTTGAGGTTTGACTGTATTTGGGTCACAATTGACTTTTGCCCTAGCACAATCGATTTTTGGGCCACTTGAGCAATTGACTAACAAAACTTCCTCTGCAAGGCTTGAAATTTGTCATGGATGAACTTGAGAACATATTAGGACATTGGGGAGCATTTGAGGACATTTGGATGTAAGGACCTTGATGCAACACAAAACCCTAATTTTGAATTGACTGCCTTAGGAGGTGATTTGATTGTCCAACTCTTGAGCTAACTTGAGTCACTTGGAGATTATTCTTGGCATGTCTTGAGAAATATGGGAGGGAAAATTTTAGGGTACAACAGAGAGCAAACGGTAACATTTCAAGACAGTCCTTGTAGGTGACTGTCATTTTCTGTATGATCTTTTTAATGTTTTTATTAGCAGCCTCGACTGCACCATTAATCTTTGGCCGATAGGGGGATGAATTGTGATGTTGAATCTTGAACTGATCGCACAAGGCGGTGATCATAATATTGTTAAGGTTCGTACCATTATCAGTGATGACCCTTTCTAGGATACCGTATCGGCAAATAAGGTTCTGCTTGATGAAGCGGGCAACAACTTTCTTAGTAACGGATGCGAAGGAACCTGCTTTGACCCACTTTGTGAAATAGTCAATGGCCACTAGAATGAAGCGGTGTCCATTGGAGGCTGTAGGCTTGATCTCCCCAATCATATCGATTCCCTACATAGAGAAGGGCCAAGGAGCTTTTAAGACATTTAGAGGAACCGGAGGCACGTGCACCTTGTCTGCATATATTTGACACTTATGACAGGTCCGGGAGTGTTGATAGCAGTCTGCTTCCATGGTAGACCAATAATAGCCTGCCCGTAGAATTTTCTTCGCCATCGTATGCCCACTAGAGTGAGTGCCAAAGGTACCTTCATGTAATTCAGCCATGATCTTTTCAGCTTCAATCTTATCCACACAACGGAGTAGAATAGAATCATGATTACGTTTGTACAGGATGCCATTACTTAGGAAGAACTTATCAGAGAATCTCCGTAAGAACTTTTTATCATTGATTGAAGCTCCTTCTGGATATTCTTGATCCTCGAGATACCTTTTGACTTCATGAAACCGAGGCTGGTCCACTACTTCTTCAGTATTAATCTCGTGACAGTGTGCTGGTTCTTCCATTCGTTCAATGGTGATCCGGGGAGCCTCAATATCTCAATTAAGTTTAAACATAGATGACATTGTAGCTAGATCATCTGCTAGCTGATTTTCTTCTCGCGGGAAATGCTCGAAGGTAATCTGCTCGAAATGTGGTAACAATGTCAAAACATGTTCTTTGTAAGCGATAAGGTTGGGATGTTTAGTGTCCCATTCTCCTTTGATCTGATTGATGACCAAAGTTGAATCTTCGAACACATCTAAGGATTTGATTCCCAAGTCTATGGCAGCCTTGAGACCAAAAATGCATGCTTCGTATTCTGCCATGTTGTTCGTACAGTGGAAGAAAAGTCTGGCAGTAAAGGGAGTATGAGACCCTTCCGGAGATATGAGTACATCGCTGATACCATTACCAAGTACATTGGATTCCCCATCAAAGAACAGGGTCCATCGGGATCCTTGTCCAGGTCCTTCATATGGTCTGATTTCTTCACAATTGTCTAATGTCATGATGTCTTCATCCGGGAATTCAAACTTCATGGACTGATAATCTTCTACAGCTTGATGAGCAAGATGATCAGCTAGCACGCTGCCCTTTATAGATTTCTGGGTAGTGTATTATATGTCATATTCTGTTAAGATCATTTGCCATCTAGCTATTCTTCCAGACAGAGCAGGCTTTTCAAAGATGTACTTTATCGGATCCATCTTAGATATCAGCAAAGTGGTATGAGTCAACATATACTGTCTTAGCCGGCGAGCAGCCCATACTAGAGCACATCAAGTTTTCTTGAGCAGTGAATATCTGGTTTCACAGTCGGTAAACTTTTTGCTCAGGTAGTAAATAGCGTGCTCTTTTCGGCCAGACTCGTCATGCTGCCCCAATACACACCCCATTGAGTTCTCTAAAACGGTCAGATACATGATTAGTGGTATTCCCTTGACTGGTGGCATCAAGACATGAGGTTCTTGTAAATACTCTTTGATTTTGTCAAAAGCGATATGGCATTCATCATTCCATCTGACTGCTTGATCTTTCTTTAACAGTTTTAATATTGGTTCACAAGTAGACGTTAGGTGAGAAATGAATCTGGAAATATAGTTCAGGCGTCCCAAGAATCCTCTAACTTCCTTCTCAGTATGAGGAGCAGGCGTTTCTTGTATCGTTTTGTCCTTGGCAGGATCAACTTCGATGCCTTTGTTGCTGACAATGAAACCTAAGAGTTTACCGGACCGGACTTCGAATGTACACTTGTTTGGATTCAATCTTAATTTGTACTCCTTCAACCTTACAAACAGCTTTTGCAAGTGATCAAGGTGTTCCTCTTCAGTTTATGATCGGGCTATCATGTCATCTACGTAGACCTCTATCTCATGATGTATCATATCATGGAACAAAGCTAACATGGCGCGTTGATAGGTTGCCCCGACATTCTTCAGTCCGAATGGCATCAATTTGTAGCAGAACGTTCCCCACTGTGTGACAAATGTAGTTTTCTCCATGTCCTCAGGTGCCATTTTGATCTGGTTATAACCTGAGAATCCATCCATGAAGGAGATCACTTTGTGCTGGGCTGTATTATCAACCAGGATGTCGATGTGGGGAAGTGGAAAATCATCTTTAGGGCTGGCCCTGTTTAAATCTCTATAATCCACACACATTCGTACTTTACCGTCCTTTTTAGGCATGGGAACATTGTTGGCCACCCATTGAGGATAAGAAGTAACAGCCAAGAACCCGACATTGAATTGTTCCATAACTTCCACTTTGATCTTCTCCGACATGTCAGGTCTCATGCAGCAGACTTTTTGTTTCACTGGTGGACAGTCTTCTCTTGTGGGTAGACGATGTACCACGATGTCTGTATCAAGTCCCGGCATGTCTTAGTATGACCAGGCAAAGATCTCAACATAATCATGCAATAGCTGAATTAGATGTTCCTTGACACTCGGCTCTAGGTTGGCACCCACCTTGATTTACTTTTTATCTTCCTCGGTACCCAAGTTGATTGTATCCAACAACTCCTCATGAGGCTGAATAGCTCTTTCCTCTTGTTGTAGTAGTCTGGCCAATTCCCCTGGTACCTCACAATCTTCCTCACCTTCGTATTCAGCTTGATAGATCAGATCTTCAGAGTCATTGTAGGCTATAGTAGTATCGTTACCCATGGGATCCGAAATGGAGGGGTACCTGCATTTGTGAGTGTGGGTGTGTGTAAGGGTATAGCCATCTTTAAACAACAAACATGTAGAAGAAAGACAATGAGCACAAAAGGTTTGTATGTGAAAAAGCGTCCATGATTCATTGAATGTCATATGAAGATGAAATAAAAACCCTTACAAATGGACCATTGTGCCTCGGGTAAGACACGAGGTTTTTAAGGTGAGAATTATTTGTGAATATTACAAGTCCAACAGAAATGTAAAAGCTAAATTACTGAGAGATGAAAGTTATTGGGACAAAGTCTCGGGCTTCCCAGTTGTGAAGTCGTTCGTTGACAGTAGGAAATATCCAATCTTCCAAGCTGGCATCCTCTTCATTATCTTCTACTACATTGACCCCTTGGTTGCTAATCTTCACAGGTGGCCCCCCAGCACGGGAAAGGCACACAACCTTCTAAGCAGTTGAATTAAACCCTAATCCAAACTTGTCTGATTTGTACGGAATGTCTGGAATCTGCCCCCAGATGGTGCATCCACCCTCCTCTATTACTGCCTTTGCGTCCTTTAGAGATGACATCCGAAGTGGAGGTCTTGTGATCTTAGGAATCGATGATACTGCCTTGGTTGCTGCTACTTCTTGAGAGACCTCTTTAAAATGTTGGAAAGGGGTTTCAATGAACTCACCATCCAACTCCACATATCGGAAGGAATTTAGATGACTAATCATGTACTCCTCTTCTCCATGGATAGTTATGATCTTTCTTTGGACCGGGTACATCAGCATCTACTACAATGTGGAGGTGACAGCACCGACATTATGGATCCAAGGTCGTCCTAACAGACAGGAATAATAAGGACGAATGTACATCACATAGAAGGTTGAGTTAAAAATCTGAGTTCCTACCTTTATCGGGATGTCCACCTCCCCATGTACCATCCTCTTCGAGCCATTAAATGCTCTTACAATTATGTTATTGGGTTTTAACGTCAGCCCTTCGCAATCCAATCTTTCAAGAGCTTTCTTTGGTAAGACGTTCAAAGATGAACTAGTGTCAACCAAGACATGGGCTAGGGTTGTTCCTCTGCACTCCACAGAAACATGTAATGCCTCGTTGTGCTTTCTCCCTTTGGGTGTCAAATCAGCATCAGAGAAACCCAGGCCGTTATGAGCTGTCAAACTGGCCACACAATCTTGGAATTGGTCAGCAGACGTCTCTTGTGGCACATGAGTTGTCTTCAGAAATTCTACCAGAGCTTTCGCATGTGCCTCAGAGCACAACAACAATGCTAGCATGGAGATCTTGGAAGGGGTTTGCCCCAACTGTTCAACCACATCATAATCACTCTTCTTTATTATCCTCAGGATTTCTTCCATTTCCTTCTTGGATGTTTCGGGGATAGCTAGTGATTGAGCCTTCTTCCGGACAGGCTCTTCTTGAATGCTTTTTCCTTTATTCTCAGCAGTAGAAGTACTGGTAGGGATAGGATTTGTGCCGTCTTTGTTGGTAGGTATGCTTGCAGGTATAATCACTAGTGCAGAGGTAATCTTCGGGTCGGCCACGGGTCCAAAAACTTCCTTTGGATGGGCAATCTCTGAAGATAAGATTCTACCACTGCGGGTAATCTTGCTGGTTCTGGCAATATTGCTAATGTCGGAATTTTCTTCTTTGGAGCTCTCTTCTTCGGCAGTCAGTTCATCTTGTTTGATACCATGGTAGTAGACTTCTCCACCATAATTCCATGGTATTGTTTTATCTGATTTGTACGAGACCGGCCCAGGCATTGTGATCTTAAGTGGAGTAGTTTTTTGAGCAGGTGTAATCCTAACAGGTCTTTTGGGTGCCTTGGAAGGATTGGCGGAGATGGTTATGATTGAAACTTCTTTAACAGGAACAGGTAACACGGGAGCATTCTCAAACAGAATTTCTTGGTTATCAATTAAGCGTTGGATACCCCTTTTCAACAGGGAGAAATTAAATGATGAGGATAGGCAAACATGGCAGTCTTTGTCATAACCTTGGAATATACTAGCTTTTAACAAATTCATCTTAATGATCAGGAGCGGAGTCAAAAGTTCATCCACTGTAGCAACAAACAAATCTTCCTCAACAGCGTTGGCATTGTGACCATGCCTAGGCATCGGAGCGGAAATGACATTTGGTTTCTCAGGCGCATCAAACTTAACTTCCTTCGCATCTATTAGGTCTTGAATTTTATTCTTCAGAGCCCAACAGTTGTTAGTGTCGTGCCCTGGACTTTCAGAATGGTATGCACATCTAGAATTTGGATGATAATAAGGGGATGCAGTATTGGGATTCTTTGGGGCCTCTTTTAAAGTTTCTAGATTCAATTTCAGAAGATGCGGTAGAACCTGGGCTAAAGTCATGTTAATCCTGGTGAATTGCCAGACTGGCCTTTCCACCCTTGGCTGATTATTTCTTGGTTGGTCAGATGCGGGCTTTGGAATCATAACGGACCCCACCGTTGGTCGGCGTTCAGTTCTTCCTTGATTCCTTTGTGAATAAACAGCAGATACTTCCTTCCTCCCAGTGAAGGGTTTTTTCACAACTGTAGAGGCAGACGAATCTTTCTGAATCTTCCCACTTCTTATACCAGTTTCCACCCTCTCGCCGGTTAATATTAATTTAGTAAACCCTGCAGATGAGCTACCAGTCAGATGATTGAAGAAAGGGCCCGATAGAGTTCCCAAGAACATGTCCACCAACTCCCTTTCAGACAAAGGGGGTTGCACTCTTCCGGCTAGATCTCTCCACTTTTGCGCGTAATCTTTGAAACCCTCATTTGAAACCATAGCCATACTCTGAAGTTGAGTACGGGTAGGCGCCAAATCGGCGTTGTACTGGTATTATTTATAGAAAGTTGCGGCCAGGTCTTCCCAATTATGGACGTTGGCCCTTTCCAACTGGTAGAACCAATTAAGTTGCGTTCCTAATAAACTGTCTTGGAAGAAATGGACCCACAAGTCTTTGTCGGCAGAGTGCGGATGAATCTTTATGACATATGATCGGAGGTGCATTTTAGGACACGACACTCCATATTTTGCAAATAATGGCACTTTAAGCTTTGGTGGGATCACAATTCCTGACACTAACCCCAACTCTTCAAAATCTAAACCCGATACTCTCTGGATTTCCATAGCGCTTAAACGCTCTTCGAGGTGTTTGTACTTATCATTAGTCGGAGGGTATTGTTGTTCCGAGTAGTCCTCTTCTTACTCCTCTTCTTTAGAGTTTGACAGAACTGCTGTTTCTTTTGCTTTTCTTTCCCCTTCATCAGATGTTGCTGGAAATTCTAAGGTCCTCTTGGCTTGTCCCTGAAACCTTCTTCCCATGATTACCACACCAGCTGGTTTCTTCTTCTTTTTCTCTTTCTCTTTTTCTAGCAGACTCTTTAGCTCCTCTTGCCCCTTGGCTAAGGTCGTGAGTAACTGTTGAAATTGTGTGTTTTGAGCTTGAAGGTCTTTGACCGTCTGTTCGAGATCCATCTTACTGAAATAAACAGTAGAGAGATGAGGAAACTTGTTGCAAAGACCTGTTTATGTTTATGATGAATGATATGTATTCATGCAATGTTTTCAAGGAATTAAAATTTCAAATTTGTTTGAAACAAAAAGAAACACACGTTATATAAATAAGATAGAATTTGAGTATATCAATGCCCCTTGGGCAAAATAATAAAAAATTCTAAGATAAAAAGACATTGCGCATCCTCTTTGGTGCAATGTAGGTATTTAGAGTCTGCTCCTCATGAAGTAGCCGAGTGAGTTCCAAAACCTTCTTCTCGCTTGCGTAGAATTGGGCTTTGAAAGTATCATGCTCTCCCTTGAGTTGTATCCAATCCCTTTGTAGGTCTTCGAGTGATGTAGGCATGTCAGGATGTAGGATAGTGTATGGAACTTCTCCCTCCTTAACAAGCTCAATAATCATTGGGAGAATGGAAGGATAAGGCATCATAATACTTTGAGCGCGGGTTCGTACCCACTTTAGGTAAGGCTCAAGATGGATGGAATTCTTGTGTCCCAAAGTCTTGCTATCCACCTTATTTAGCATCCTCCAAGCTCGGATGAATCTCTGGCGAAGTCCTTGATTGTCGTTGTCGTAGTCGAAAACCAAACCTTGAATCAGCATATCATATGGGCCATCCCTTCGGGCATAACCAAATTGTCTTAGAGCTAAGCATGGATTGTAGGTGATACCTCCCCTAATGCCAAGTAGAGGGACATTAGGGAATTCCCCACAACGGTCAACAATGATAACATTCTCTTTGGATCGAGAGCACCAATGAATATCTGAATGTTTAAGCGTCATTAACCTTTGTGACTACCTCAAACCTTGCTCATTCTTTAAGAATGATTGGGGGAGATGAGAAATAAACCATCTTTCCAGGAGAGGAGTGCAACACATAAGAACACCTCTTTTCCTCATTGTACGAGTGTGAAAATAGTGTAGGATATCCCCGAGCAATGTAGGCACCGGGTTGCGTGACATTAAGACTTTGACAGTGCTCACATCTATGAGTTGATCAGGATTGGGGAACAGGACCATCCCATAGATGAGAAGAGCTACAATTTCCTCAAAAGTTTGCAATTCTAAGGAATTCCAACAGCTTTGGGCCTTCTCAAACAGAAACTTTGCCAAGAAGCCTTTGACACCACTTCTAGTTTCCCAATTAGTTATGACATCAGATGAGTGCAAGTGCAGGGCTTGAGCAATCTCTTCTGGCTTTGGATCTCTTTCTGTACTATTGAAGGGTAGTTGATTGAGAATAGGAATCCTCAAAAGTTGAGAGAATTCTTCCAAAGTGGGCACAAGTTGATAGTCAGGAAATGTGAAGCAATGACGCAAAGGGTCAAAGAACTGGAAGAGAACCTTCATCATATCCTCCTCTGTGTTGGAGGTGACCAAGTTGAGTAAATGACCATGCCTCTCGGTGAATGGAGAGTTATCAGGGATCCTTGAAGCTAGCTCCTTTAGTTGTGGATGAATTCTTACAAGGTTGATTTGGATAGTTTTTCTGCGAAGTGAATCCATATCCTACAAAACAAGAACAAAGATGAATCTCCAAAATCCTTGAAATGGTTAGTGAATGCATATGATGTTCATGATGTCCATGATGTTATGTACAAGTATGCATATACAATCAAATAAAACAAGTTCTTAGTTTAGGCTTGCATGGGGTTTTATAGGTAAGTACCCTCTTGAAGTTTAGTTGGCTCAACCTGTCCTAGTAATAGTGACCGAGTTCTAAGGAGCTCAATATCACTGGATTGTTTCCTTGGTCATTGTTTCGGCTCAAGCCTCTTTAATGGAGACCAAAATATCCCAAGAAACCAACCCTCAATGAGTGTAGTATCGAGTATCTACCAACTTCGGACTGCACCAAAGCCGGTCATCTCACTATATCCTAAAGGCCAAGTTGGTCATGTAAAGGGTTCTAGAAGTTTGTTAGTGCTTCATGACATCACTCAGCGGCCCCGTATTCTCTTTGATTGACTCAAAGGCTACCGATACCCACAAATATGTCACACTAACATAGCTATTTCTTAGACCATGTTGGTATACCCCGCACAGTTTCCACAACGTATTGTTATTTACCTATAATGTTTCCCAAATCTGGGTGGAGCATTCAAACCCAAACAAAGAACCATTATGTAAAGCAAACAAGTCAAACAAAGAAAGCAAATAAATGTGATATAAACCCTAAGGTAACCCCACTTTTAGAATTGTCTCCAGCAGAGTCGCCAGTTTTGTGATGCGGTGGGAGAACTGACTTGAGGGTTTTGCTTTTTATCGCAAATTTTTCGATTAGCAAGAGTCGCCACCGACTTTTCTTTTATCCAAAAGGAAAGGTGAAAAAGCACGGGAAAGACCTTTGAGATGTTTTCTTGAGTTCGGGGGGTAGATTATGAAAAGGGAAGGTGCTAGCACCCTTTTCATTCATGGTTTTCCATGGGCTCTTAGTTACTTGCTTAGATCACTTGCTTTGGTTTGTTTGAAATGGTGTTTGATGTGGTTTTGAAAGTATTTTGTAAAAGAGGCCATTTGTTTAGGCAATCTTTGTAATGATTCTCGTTAGTAAGAATGTATACAAAGATGTTTGTCTTTTGAAAAATGTTTTCAATGTTTGTAAGATGTCTTTGAAATGTGTGTGTTTGTTTTGAAAATAGCAAGGATTGTTTGTTTGAAATGGAGCAAGCAACTAGAAGCTATCTACCTACTCAAATGTCTTTGCTATGTATTTTCTATTCCTTTGACATTGTTGGCTTACCATTGATTTCGTAAGCAACCCTATCTTTGGATGTAAACGGGACGGGTGTGGGTCATCGTGTAACCATGATAGCAATGTTTCCAAGTATCTTAGCATTTTGAGGGACCAAGATCATTTTGTAAGGCAACCTTGAATAGCGTCATCGAGGGACAATGATCTTATATTTGTTTGTTTTGCCAAGATACTTCACATGCGTAACATGGCTATTTTTGTATAAGGCAACCAAGTGGAGAAACCCTAAGGATGCTTGTGTGCAAGTGTGTTACTTGCATGCGTTTTGTCTTTGATTAGGATTGTCTATTTTGTTGTTTTTATCTTGCCATACACACTTATTTACTAGTAATGTATGAGAAGCAAGTAAAAGGCGGAAAGTAAAACCTAAGCTATTACATCCCTTTAGGGGGGTGGGGGTACAATTTAGCAATGTGGGGTGAAGTAGTAACTAAACTATTACAACCATATCGAATGATAATAAAAAGAATGTGAAAACAGTGCAAAATAAAGGAAAAATGAACTTTTGAACTGCTATGTGTCGACCCATGCTGATATGCATCGACACATAGATTCTCCTTGCCCCTGTAAAGTGAAATCTATTCAGTATGAGTCGACACATAATGGGATGTATCGACTCATACACGTTTTTGCATCGATGTGAAATGCGTATGTGTCGACTCATAGTCCTTTCCAGTTTCTGTTTTGTGACCTGAACTCAGTATGGGTCGATGCATGAGGGTCATGTGTCGACTCATACCCTGTATTTTCACTAAGATGGGTCGACACATGTGGATATGTGTCGATACATACTGCATTTTTCTGCCTTAAACACCATTCTTTGCATACATCAGTTAGTTTTTAACATATGAATGAATAACAGGAACAACAAATAAATGATTAACTTCAAGAATAATGATTGCTACATCCTATAAACAGAAAAGTTGATGTATGGAAAAGGAAAGGTAAGGATGACTTACCTTGAAACTGCACTTTATGTTTTGAGTCCAAATGCTCTTCAAGATGTTGTATGAACCTTAAGGAATCTCCAACAGGCTGCTAGACTTTCCTTTATGTTGAAGGTTATTAAACAACCTCTGTATGGTATGAAATGTTTGGATGGTTTTTAGATGGAATATGCAAAGTGTGAGAGGTTTTAAGGTTTAGAATTCAAAACTCAAGAGTGGAAGTCTTGTGGACTATTATGGCTTTTGTGAATATGAGATTTTGAGGGTTTACCAATAAAACTTCTGGCTTTTCTCTCTGTTTTTTCTCTAACCTCTTTGCCTTGCAAATGTTTCTTCTATTTATAGGAAAAGGACTTGTGAACAAAGGCTGAATATGTTTACAACACAACATGTTATGGTTTGGTTGGGATGTAAGTATCAAACTATGTCAAGTACTCCATGGTTCCAAGATGAAGTACCAAAGTTGCTGGTTTAGAGGGGTTGATTTCCATGTTTTATGGTAGAGTAAAGTCATAAATAAGACGGGGATAAAACCTAAGTCCTAAAAAACGTAACAATTAAAGAGAAAATATTTTTTGTCATTTTTTTTATGTTGAAGAAAAATATATTTGAAAACTTAACCTAAATCTAATTAAGTTTTATTTAATAAAATTCATCAAATTATAATAATCAAAATTAATTAATTAATTTTTTCAAAAAATTAATTTTAGTTATCAAACCTAATTCTATTTATTGATTTTTTTTATTTAAAAGAAAATAGTTATTAAAGGAAAAAAAAAGAATAAAATAAGATAAAAAAATGTTAATGGGCTGCTGCAAAACAAAATGGGGGGTGAGAGCTTGAAAATTCATTAGGCCCAATCTGACTGAACCTAATAACTGTTTGTGATCTGGTGTGCACCATCCTTGGTGCTACAGGGTGGAGATGCATTCTGGGATGGCTGGATCTGCTTGCATCGGCATCTGATGGCCCAGACGTGAAGCACATGGCATGCGTGTGAGCCTGCATATCATCAGATCTATAAAGGAAATGTAAGAGAAAATAAAACTTGAAACCTTGGGATCGAACCCAGTCTCCCAGATTAACACGCGCATTCTTTACCACCAGGCTGTCTTGTTCATTTGTTATATATAATCACATTAATATAATATATATGAAAAATAAACAATATCTGAGAAAAAAAAAAAAAGAGCACCAGTTTGAATCTGCCAATGGGGGACTGACACCTAGTCTTCTTCCTCCTGTAACTGTCACTTTAGAGACCACACTTTTACCTATGGACAGATTCGTCACTATAGGCTATAGCGACAGTTTTTGTCCGTGGCTACAAACCTGCAAAATTTAAAAATGCAACACAAGCAAGATAAATCCTAACCAAAGGGATAGATCTATTGCATTCATTCCCCTGAACACAAAGATGCCCTTGATTTGGCCCAATTTCACCTCTACAAGAAGTTCCTAATTTGAGACCTTGAAACCCTAACAATGGCTTCAAACGATTCATGCATCTATACTCAAATTAAAGCATTCAAATATCTTGCATACATGATGACAAACATAAATACAGAATTGAAATATGTTTATGATGCCAGAATTAAAGGAATCAAACTTAAAAAAATATGCAAACCGTGAGGCAGTGAGTACGTGTTTCAGACTGTTTTGAAGCTTGGTGATGATTGGAATCGATCCAGGGGATTCCAGAAACGTGTTTTGACACAATTTTGGGATTGAAACGAGCTGGAAGTGAAAATTTGAATTGACAACTTAGTGTTTTTTTTTCAAATTTGACAGGGGTTCTCCAGATCCTCTAACCCTGTTTGATGCTTTCCAAAAGCTTGCTTATATATAGAGTAGTGAGAGAACACGAAAATGCTATGCTTGTAACAGCTAGGGACAAGTTCTTGAATGCCATGAATGGCCATTTGAAACCTTGGCCAAATTCATGGGATTTTGTCCCATTTTGAATTTTGAATGAGTTCTATATCTTGGCCTTGCTGTACACGAAAACTGGGACCCCTCCATGCATTAAAGCAAGCCTTAAACATATTATTTGTAATAATCTTGATTTATTTGATTTTTAATTAAATAAAATTAATATAAAATGAAAATAAAGTCAAGACTATGCAAAAATGTTTTTAGGAGTCCTCTATGATCTTAGAAACATGTTTGAAGTTCAAGAATTTGACCCATTTCCTTAAAAATTCAAATTTTCCCAATGCATATTTCTTGAAATTTCCCAATGCATAACTTGCCATTTTTGACTTTTGATGAATTAGGAGCAATTCTTGAGGAATCATGATAAACCCTTGATCAAATGATGGATATTACTTAAAAATGTTGATGTTGACCAAAAATATTGAAGTTTGACTGTATATAGGTCATAGCTGACTTTTGACCTAGCATAGTTGATTTTCCAATACTTGGGCAATTGTCTGAGCAAACTTATTGAGCAAAGCATGAAACTTGGCATGGATGATATTGAGGACATGTTAGGACCATGGGAAGCATTGGAGACCATTGGAGCTCAAACATCTTGATGAAAATGGAAACCCTAGTTGGGGGGGCTCATTTCCTTAGGAGGAGAATTTTCCTGATCAATTCTTGGGCATCCTTGGGGCAAGTTAAGGATCTCAATAGGCATGTGTTGAGTAAAATGAGAGGGAAAATTTTGGGGCACAACACCCTGCATCATAGGCCATTGAGATCCTTGAAATGATTACTGAAAATGCTATGGTATGATATCATAATGTTATGTACAAGTATGCAAAGTGAGCAAGTTGTTAAGTACAAATAGTCATATATACACAAAGCAGACAAATATTTAGGGTTAGGCTTGCATGGATTTGTAGGTAAGTACCATATTGAAGTTTAGTTGGCTCAACCTGTCCTAGTAATAGTAATCGGGTTCTAGGGGATCTCAATATCACTAATCTTTCTTCATTAGGCATTGTTTCAGCGCAAGCCTCTTTAATGGAGACCGAAATATCCTGAAAGTCAAATCTCAATGAGCGTAGCATCGAGTATCAACCAACTTCAGACTGCACCAAAGCTGGCTATCTCACTACTTCCTAATGGCCAAGTTTTTCAATTAAGGTACTAAGGTTAGTTAGTACTTCATGACACTACAAAGTGGCCTCGTATTCTCCTTGACTACTCAAGGGCTACCGGTACCAACAAATGTGTCACACTAACGTAGCTATTGCTTCAACCATGTCGGTATACCCCGCACAGTTTCCACAATCTATTGCTACTTACTTAAAAGGTGCCCCAAATTCGGGTAGAGGATCAAAACAAGCCCAAACAAGGAACCATAATGTAAATAAATGCAAGTCAAACAAGGAAAGCAATTAAAGGTGATCTAGACCTAAGGTAACCCCACTTTTAAGTATAGCCCCCAGCAGAGTCGCCAGTTTTATAACACAGTGGGAGAACTGACTTGGGAGTTTTGCGTTTGATCGCAATTGTTGCGGATAGCAAGAGTCGCCACCAACTTTTCTTTTATCCAACAAGGAAAGGTTGAAAAGAACAGGAAAGACCTTTCGAGATTATTTCTTGAGTTCGAGGGGTAGGTTATGAAAAGGGAAGTTGTTAGCACCCTTTTCATCCATAGTTATCTACAGGCTCTTAGTTGCTTGCTAGATCACTTGGTTTTGTTTGAAAATGTGCTTGTGGTGTGGGTTTTGAAAGTATTTTGAAAACATCTTTGTAATGGCTCTCGTTTCTATAAGAACGCGTGAAAATTATTGTTTTGAAAATAGTTCAAAGAGGTGTTTGTGGAATGTGTTTTTGAAAGTGATTTTGAAAAGGTGTCTTTGTAATGGTTCTCGTTTCTATAAGAATGCGTACAAAGTGTTTTAACTATTGAAAATGTTTCAAATGAAAGTGTTGGTGTATAAAATGTTTTTGTAGTGAGCAAGCGAGCAATTAGGAGCATCATACCTACTCAACAGGTCTAATTGTTCTTTTCCTCCTCCTTTAGATGTTGCTATCTTACCATTGATTTGGTAAGAAGCCCCATCATTGGATATGAAGGGACGGGTATGGGATGTTTGTATAGTCATAGAAGGAAACTTATGGGACGTTTTAGCAATGTCGTTTATGGAATGGATCGTTTACCAAAGGCAACATTGAGGGTCATCGAGGGACTACGATCTTTTATCGAGGGTCTTTGCTAAAACGCCCATATTTGAGGGACATGACTATTTTATTCGAAGGCAACAAGTGTGGGTTACCCTAGAGGTGCAAGTACGCAAGTGTTTATATTTTCATACATTTTTGTCTTGGATTAGAGTGATCTAAGATTGATTTTTTTATCTTGCCATGCACATCCTAATTACTAGCATATATATGAAAGCAATAAAAATGCAGAAAATAAATCCTAAGCTATTGCATCATTAAGGGATGGGGTGTACAAATTTACAAATGGGGATTGTAAGAAATTAAATCCTAATTATCTATTACAACCATATTGAATTCGAATAAATGTACAAGGCAAAATGGACAAAAGGAAAGGACTTGTTTTTTTTTTGTTTTGAAAATATTTTTATCCTAGTAAGCTAAAAAGAAATAATTAGTTAACAAAAGAAAATTAAACTAATTTAATTTTAAAAGGGAAATGTTTTATGTATTTTTGTATTAATTAAAAAGGATATTAATGATAACAATAATGAAAAATAAGGAGAAAAAATATAATACAATAAAGAAAATGAATCAAGAGGGGAGAAAAGTTGAATTCATGGTGTTTTTGTGTAGAAAATTGTTTTTGTGTTCAAAAATAGTTTTTGTATTTGGTCCCAAGGGGGTATGTTTGTTAGTTAGTAAATAGGGGGGGTCAGAGTATGAAAATCGAAGCCCAAGCTGAAGGAGATCCAAACATTTTTCCTGCAAATGAAACAACGTAAGAAAATCTGAAAAACGGTTTGGCTGGGAGTTTTGAATCCAGGACCCTTGATATGATAAGCCTTAGCATGTGTTGTTTATACCACTGGGGTAGTCGGTTTCATCCATTCATGGGATCACTTCGATGGAATATAGAATGACTTCATTCCTGGATGTCGAAATGCCCAGCTTCGAGGGCCTTGATGCTTTGATTGTCAGGCTCCTAACCACTCATTTTCTCAATTGAAACAAACAGTGAAGACATCAAAACAAAACTAATACTTAAACACAAATCGAAACACAAAACATAAACATTAAATCTGTCTAAAAACTTGGATGTGAATTGAAGCATACATATTTCAAAAGCTAGGGGTCGAAGGTCAGCATGGATTTTGTTTAGTATCAAAAACAAAAACTAATTATACAGGAAATGATAATCGAAAACTATGAGCAGCATGATATATACATTTTCGAAGGATGCTTGAATGAAGAGTTCTAAGTTTGAAGAAAACTTACCTCTTGGAGTGAAACTTTGAAGGGACTTTGATGCAACTTCTAGGAATGGTTAGATGATGAGTGAATTAATCCTGCTTCGTTTGGAAGATAGTTGAAACCTCCAACTCAAGTCAAGTTTTAAGTTTCAGTTTCTTTGGAAAAAAAATGAAAGGGCAAGTAAGTTTGAAGAGTGTTTGATGATTTTGTGTTTAAGAGTGCTTGATGATTTTGTGTTTAAGAGTGGAGTTAGAATTTCAGTTTCCTGTTTCTGACTCTATATTTTTTTTTCAAACCTCCCTCATCCTTTTGATATGCAATGGCCTTGCATATTTATATGAAAATGTTGAGATGTTTTACACAAAGGATCTTTTTGTTGTACTGTTTTGGCTAGGTGACTTGATAAGTGAAAAAAAAGTACAAGCATGGTCATGTTGCTTCTGATTTTTACTTTCCTTATGTTAGAACATAGTTTGATTCTACAACCCTTAGTTAGAGTTTTGATGATAACAAACACAAAGAACAAATATGCACTCTAAAATTATGTTATTGTGTATGCAGAAGTTCTGAACAAAGCAACATCAAAAGTTAATGTATAGAAGCTACACGCTAAGGTAATCAGAATTTGCGCTGAAGAATGATGATCAGAACCTGCGCTTAAGTAAAGTAAACTCTGATTCTGAACAGAAGGATTAAAATCTAAGTCATCAATGTTTTGAAGCATCAGCAGCAGGCAAGGATGTAAGATTCTGAAGCGTTACTACTAAATCAAGACAACATCAATTACAACGGCTTCATTCAGACAGGATCTTCTCAAAATGGAAACTGCGTTAATGACCATTATCACGCTTAATGATGAACAGGATTCCATTGCCTATATAAACAATCTAAGAGATCAAATCGTTTATGATTTGCCAACGCTACTTCAATACAATTCAAAATGCTGCAAGCTTCTTTATTATTTTCCACGCTCTAAATTTGTGTAAACTATCACAATTGTGATAACTGTTTTTGTAACGAAAAACAACTACACAGAATTCTTGTATCTTTGATTAAGACAGTTGTTCCTTGAGATTAATCGGACTATGGTTGTACTCAAGAGGACTTTGACAGTTGTCAAAGTAGTGATTGTAATCTGTTTGTGATTAGTGGATTAAGTCCTCGTTGGAGAGAGGCAAAATCACCTTGACGGGTGGACTGGAGTAGTTTGAGATCAAACGAACCAGGATAAAAATATTGTGTCATTGCATATTTTATTTCAAGTTTTCAATTCAACCCCCCCCCCCCCCTTCTTGTGTTTTTCACTTCTTCAATTGGCATCAGAGCGCCTGGTTCTGAGTTAATACACTTAACCGTGTTAGTACAAGATCCAAGCTTCAGAAAAACACTATGGTGGGACCAAGCCAAAACTTCAGCAATGACTACCATGAAGACAAGGATAGAATCAGTGGCAAACCTCCAGTCTTTGATGGAGAAAATTTTGACTACTGGAAAGACAGAATTGAGAGCTTTTTTCTGGCTCATGATGCTGATCTATGGGACATAGTATTTGATGGATACACACATCCAGTGGATGGAAGAGGTTAGAAGATAGACAGAAAAATGATGTCTGACCAGCAAAAACGTGAATTCATAAACCATCACAAATCTATAACAATACTCCTCAGTGATATCTCATACTCAGAATATGAGAAAATCTCAAACAGAGAGACAGCCAAAAACATGTTTGACTCTCTGAGAATTACGCATGAAGGCAACATACAATTCAAAGAAACCAAGGAACTTGCGCTCATTCAGAAGTATGAGGCATTCAAGATGGAAGATAGTGAATCAATAGAAGCAATGTTCTCAAGATTCCAGATCCTTGTTGTTGGGCTGGAGGTTCTTGACAAAGGATACTCTACTGCTGATCACGTAAATAAGATCATCAGAAGTCTACCCAAGAAATGGAGGCCAATGGTCACAACACTTAAGCTAGCCAAATATCTCAATAAGATATCTCTTGAGGAACTTGTCAGCTCCCGCAGAAGTCACGAGATAGAGCTAGAAGAAGATGAGCCTCAAAAGCAAGTTAAGCCACTAGCTTTAAAATCTAACAAAAAATATGATTCTAAGGTTTTACGAGCTATGGAAGAAACCTCTGATGGATCCTCATCAGAAGAAGATGAATTGTATCTCCTCTCCAGAAGGGTGAATCAACTGTGGAAGTAGAGACAAAGGAAATTCAAAAATCCTAGAAGATCAGAGAATCAAAATGAACCCTCATCCAGATACAGAAAGTCTGAATCTTCCTCTGAACATAGAAGATCTGAAGGTTCTTTCGGACACGGAAAGTCAAATAACAAGGACATCATCTGCTATGAGTGCAATGAGCAAGGGCACTACAAAAGTGACTGTCCAAGGCTTCAGAAGGAGAAGCCCAAAAAGAAGTTCTTCAAGGAAAAGAAGAAAAGCCTCACGGCAACATGGGACGATTCAGACACCTCTGAAGCTGACTCAGAGTCAGATGATGAAAGAGAAAACATAGCTCTCATGGCAAACGTGTCAGAAGACAGTGAAGCTTCTGGTTCATACTCATAATCAAACACTGGAGAGGTATTCCCTGACTTCACTCTAAACTTTACTAAAGATGAACTTGTAGAAAGTCTAAATGAAATTCTGGAAAGGTATCAGCAAATCAGAGTCAAATTCAAGAACCTGAAAAGGGATCTTGTCTCTGACTCTGAAAAGACTGAGAGTCTCAGATTAGAAAATTCTAAGTTAAAAGAAAAAGTTTCAAAATTAAAAAATGGTTTGCAAAACTCTCAGAAGGAAATAATCTCAAAGACTCCCAGTAATGCTGATGAGATCATCAAAGAGTATGATCACAGCTTTCAGAAGTTTCTAGAACAGTAGGTAACAGAAATCTTCCCTCTGGAAATAATGTACTGTTAGTTAATGGATTAATGCATAACCTATTATCCATAAGTTAATTAAGTGATAACGGTTATGATATAATCTTTAATCAAAATTTATTCAAGGTTGTTAGTCAGAAAGATGGAACTACCCTTTTTAATGGAAAGAGGAAAAACAACATTTATAAGATAAAACTTTCTGAACTAAAGAGTCAGAATGTAAAATGCCTTCTTTCTGTTAACAACGAGCAATGGGTCTGGCATAGAAGATTGGGGCATGTTAGTATGAGAAGAATATCTCAGATTAACAAACTCAATCTGGTCAGAGGACTTCCTAATTTGAAATTCAGCTCAGATGCTCTGTGTGAAGCATGTCAGAAAGGAAAATTTGCAAAACCTGCTTTTAAATCTAAAAATGTTGTTTCCTCCTCTAAGCCATTAGAACTTCTACACATAGACTTATTTGGACCAGTAAAAACTGAGTCTGTCAGTGGCAAGAAGTATGGGTTAGTGATCGTAGATGACTATAGCAGATGGACATGGGTAAAGTTCTTAAGACACAAGGACGAGTCACACTTTGTGTTCTTTGCATTCTGTAACCAAGTTCAGAATGAAAAAGATCTTAGAATTGTCAAAGTCAGAAGTGATCATGGTGGAGAATTTGAAAATAAAAAATTTGAAACATTTTTTAATGAAAAAGGCATCTTGCATGACTTCTCTTGTCCTAGAACTCCCCAACAAAATGGAGTTGTAGAACGAAAGAATATAACATTGCAAGAAATGGCCAGAACCATGATCAATGAGACTAACATTGCTAAGATCTTCTGGGCAGAGGCAATTAACACAGCGTGTTACATTCAGAATAGAATCTCTATAAGACCTATTCTGGAAAAGACTCCATATGAATTGTGGAAGAACAGAAAGCCCAACATTTCTTATTTCCATCCTTTTGGATGTACTTGTTTCATTCTGAATACTAAAAATTATCTTAACAAGTTCGACTCTAAAGCACAAAAGTGTATCATGTTAGGATACTCTGAACGCTCAAGAGGGTACAGAGTATACAATACAGAAACACAGATTGTTGAAGAGTCAATCAATATTAGATTTGATGATAAGATTGACCCTCAAAAGTCAAAGCAGAATGAATTCTTTATAGATATAGAAGTTCAATTCACAGGTACTTAAGATAACTCGCCAGAAGTTCTCAACAGAGACGCTCCCACAACCTCAAAAATAAATATTGCAAGCAATCCAGCACCTCTCATTGATCAACTTCAGAAAAGGCTATCCAGAAGCAGCATAGCTTACCCAGAAGATAAGATCATGGGAAAGAAGGATGATCCAATCAGAACAAGATCAACATTCAGAAATTCTGAAGAATCCCTCTAGGGACTGGTCTCTCTGATTGAACCAACAACAATTGATGAAGCGCTTCTAGACAATTACTGGATTCTGGAAATGCAGGAGGAATTGAATCAGTTCACCAGAAATGACGTATGGGATCTGGTTCCTAGACCAAAAGGGTTCAATATCATTGGAACAAAGTGGGTGTTCAGAAACAAACTGAACGAGCAAGGAGAAGTCATCAGAAACAAATCACGACTGGTGGAACAAGGTTATAGTCAGCAAGAGGGAATAGACTATACAGAAATCTTTGCTCCAGTCTCCAGGTTAGAATCTATCATACTTTTAATCTCATTTGCTATAAACAATGGCATCACTCTATATCAAATGGATGTCAAAAGTGCACTCCTAAATGGCTATATAGATGAAGAGGTATATGTGCACCAACCACCTGGGTTTGAGAATTCCAAACACCCAGAATATGTTTTCAAACTAAAGAAGTCACTCTATGGTCTGAAACAAGCTCCCCAAGCTTGGTATGAAAGACTAAGTAACTTCTTGTTAGAAAAGGAATTCACCAGAGGGAAAGTGGACACAACCTTGTTCTGTAAGACATTTAAGAATGACATTTTAGTATGTTAGATTTATGTTGATGTTATTATATTTGGATCCACTAAACCCTCTCTGGGAAGAGAGTTTTCTAAATGCATGCAGGAAGAGTTTGAGATGAGCTTAATGGGGGAACTCAAATTCTTTCTGGGCATTCAGATAAACCAAACTCCAGAAGGAACTTACATTCATCAGAGGAAATAAGTCAGAGAAATTCTGAAGAAATTTGATCTCTCAGAATGTAAGCCCTCAAAGACTCCAATGCACCCCACGTGCATTCTGGAAAAGGAAGAGGTAAGTAAAAAGGTAGAACAGAAAGTCTACAGAGCTTAGTAGGATATTGTGATGCTGACTTTGCTGGAGATAGAGTAGAACGTAAAAGAACTTCTGGAAGTTGCCCGTTTTTAGGAGAAAATATGATCTCATGGACCAACAAGAGACAGTCCACAATAGCACTGTCAACAGCAGAAGCTGAATACATAGCAGCTGTTGGATGTAGCATGCAAATGCTCTGGATGAAAAGTCAACTTGAAGACTTTAACATATTTGAGAGTAACATTCATATCTTTTGTGATAACACTTCAGCTATATGTCTCAGTAAGAATCCTATTTTGCATTCTAGGGCTAAGCATATAGAAATAAAACATCATTTTATTAGGGACTATATTCATAAAGGAATTCTTACCTTAAAATTTATTGACACAGACCATCAATGGGTTGATGTATTTACAAAACCTCTTTCTGAAGATAGATTCAACTTCATTCTGAAACATCTCAGCATGAAGTTATGCCCAGAATAAAATGTTTTATTTACATATCTTAACCTTCAGAACTTTATTATTTTCTGGGAACATCTGATCAACTTGTATTCAGAGTTTAGAAGTACAGATTGCCTCGGAATCTATCCATGAAGATATGAACGTTTCATTTCAAGGATAGAGGCGTGCAGTTCACATCATCAAACACTTGTCATCCTCTCACAAGCTACCTTCTGAGGCTGAACACGTGTTTAAACTCTGAAGGGTCCAAGGCTCTGATTGGATGCATTGAGACACTTGTTAGTGGTAACCGTTCAATATCTTTCTAAATCCCCTAATTTCAGGTTCATTAATGCATATAATCATTACTAATTTTTTTCTTGCTTACTGTTTATGTTTTCAAAAACCTATTTAAACTCAAAATTATTATTTCATTCATTCACTTTTACTCTCTTCAATATTATCTCTTGTTTCAAGTTTTTTCATTTTCAAAAACCTTTCCATCTTCTTCAAAGAACCAGTGTGAAAAATGGCATTATCAAGTCTCAAAAATCTCAGTGCACCTGAATCTTCATCAACGGAACAATATGAAGAACCCATAAGAATGTTTCTCACTCCTGTTGACGACCTGGAAGTTCTCTCTAAACTGATCATTGATTTTGAGAGTCTACAAGAAAATGGGTTCAACCTCTATGAAGACGTTACTGCACAAGGATGGAACAGGTCTTTGGACCGTCTGTTGGGTCCAACGTTTCCCATTCTCGTCAAAGAATTCTGGATACATGCTACCTCATCCAACCACTAGGTTACTTCTTATGTTATGGGAAAGAAAATAGTGATAACAGAAGATATTATGGGGAAACTCATTGGCTACAATGGCGATGGTGTCAGATGCATTGATATGGCAGACAGGTGTTCTGACCTAAAATCAATTTCCAGGGAAATCTTCATTTCTGGATAACCATCAAGCAAAATCAGAGACTTAAAGGATTATCATAGAATTTGGGCCAGAATCATTATGGGATTCTTCAATCACAGGAATCCCACAAGCTCTCCTGATTACATCAATATTGATCATCAATTTCTGCTGTATTTCATTGCAAAGAAGACCAAGATCAATCTTCCACACTTGCTCTTCAACCATCTCAGAACAAGTGTGAAAGAGACCAGAGAAGACGAAAGGACTAAGAGGGATTGGATTCCCCTAGGAAGGCTGATATTAGATATTCTAACAGAAAACAGGCTGATATAACATCTAACAGAGGCTCAAGAAATAAGCACTTTGGAAGCAACTGTTGGGAAGCCTTTAAACGCCAAGAATCTGAAGAAAATGAAGATCATTGAGAACATTAAGAAGGAACTAATTGTGGCTTCTCATGAGACCATTACTTCAAGGAGATTCCCTCTGAAGGATTTTCCATTATTTTCTAAGATAGACTCCAACCCAGAAATCATAGTCAGATACCTTGAAGCTTGCAAGGCTGATGGGACTGCTCCAAAAATCAACATTCAAGATCTGCACAAGGCTGCTCCAGAGGTTGCGTTAAAGAAATGAAAGAAGAGGAAAGAAGCAGGAGAAGGATCCTCTCAGAGGACATCTAGAGCTGCGAAAAAGAAAGGTAATCCATCTTCTATTTCTGTTATAGAATCAATAACTGTTACAACATCTGAAACCATTCCCCCTCAACCTACAGAAAATACATCACCCCACACCTTTGAAGATTTTGACATAGAGTTTGATCCATCTGTAACTCTAGGTAACTTTTTGAATGAACCTCACTCCCCTAATAAAAATCCAAACCCAGAACATCATCAACCAGAACTTGCCAAAGTTCTATCTGACATTGAACTGTTTGATCAAGATTTTTCCTCTCCAATACCAGAAACTCCTAACACTCAACAACAACCAGAAAATCCAAACACTCAACAACCACCAGAAATTCCACAACCACACTCTCCTCAACCATAAAATCTATAACCAAAAAATCCACAACCACACTCTCTTCAACCAAAACATCTGAACCCCAACTCACCACAACCAGAAACTCCACCTTCTGAAAACCCATCTTCTAATATTTCGTAACTAGAAACCCAACACACTGCCACAAACCAATATGAAGACTCTCCTTCAGATTCTAATACCACAATCCCAATCCCTGGAATAACAGAACCTCTTGCGGTTTGCATGCCTCTCACTATTCATGATATTCTAGAAATCCCTTCATCCCTTGAATCCACACCACCAAACACCCCTACCACACCAATTACTATTTTTGACTCTCCCACTCCATCACCCATCAACCGTCTAGCTGACAACTTCAGACTTGCCATTGATCAACTAGTGCTGGACAAACTAGCTTCCACCTCACACAGAACTGCCATTCCCAAACCTAAACCAACTGCAACCATATCAGATGTTGGTATGAGTTTGTTGATTTTTGAAACAGAAATGCAGGAATGGATCAATTCTTTGAAGCATGCAAGTCAATAGATTTCTAATCATGCTGCTTCTGATTCTCTGTAGGAAAGATTCAGAATATGGCTCAACTCTGAAACTCTGAAGCTGAAGGAATTGGGTTATGAAAGGGCTCATCAGAACTTCAGTGATCAACTGAAAGCCTTCCAAGATCAAGTTCTGAGCCAATGGTTCAAGAAAGATATCCTCTCGCTGGATAATGCTCCCTGGAAAGAGCATCATCCTTTAGAAGTAGCTGAACTAGAATCAGATAGTCTCTCTCTGACTACTGCTCTAGAAGATATGATTGTAGCAGAAGAAATGGTTCAACTAGAAAGGTTGCATAATGTTCTGAACAACATGAAACCCCTGAAGAGACACCAACTTCGTCTCTAGTCATGCAAACTCTGGAAGAGTTTAAGAAAGAGAATGCTTTAATCCATGCCAGATTGGATAAGCAAGAGGATACGAACAAAGAGATCAAGGGTATTCTGGATAAACAGGAAGACACTAAAAAAAGGAATTAAAGATATTATGGGCAAGCAGGAAGAGTCAAACACTCAGATCAACAGCTTGTTGGAAGCATTGTTCACACGTCTTCTCCCTCCTTCTTAGATTTTTTTTAAATTGTTTATTTGTAATTTTTATCTTTACCTCCTTGTTTCTGAAACTTTTCATTGCATTTTTTTCAATATAATTCAACTTTTTTTGCTCTGATTATATTGCTTTTTGATACTTGACAAAAATGGGGAGAAAGTAAGATATTTTCAATAATGGTATACCGGGACAAAAGTCTCAAACATTCTGAATTATTTAACTTCTACTTTCTGAAAAGTTTGAACAGGAACAAATTCTGAAAGGAGATGCAGCAAAAGCTCTGATGAGAAGGACCTTCAGGAAAGTAATCAACTCAGGGGGAGTCTCTCTTAAACCTTTTGTTCTCTATTTTTCATTCAAAATGCTAGTTTTTGTCATCATCAAAAAGGGGGAGATTGTTAGAACATAGTTTGATTCTACAACCCTTAGTTAGAGTTTTGATGATAACCAACACAAAGAACAAATATGCACTCTAAAATTATGTTATTGTGTATGCAGAAATTCTGACCAAGGAAGCATCAGAAGTTAAGCTATAGAAGCTACACGCTGAGGTAATCAGAATTTGCACTGATGAATGATGATCAGAACCTGCGCTTAAGTAAACTAAACTCTGATTCTGAACAGAAGGATTATAATCTAAGTCATCAATGTTCTGAAGCATCAGCAGTAGGCAAGGATGTAAGATTCTGAAGCGTTACTACTAAATCAAGACAGGATCTTCTCAAAATGGAAACTGCGTTAATGACCATTATCACGCTTAATGATGAACAGGATTCCATTTCCTATATAAACAAGCTAAGAGATCAAATTGTTTACGATTTTCCAACTCTACTACAATACAATTCAAAACGCTGCAAGCTTCTCTATTATTTTCCACGCTCTAAATTTGTGTAAACTATCACAATTGTGATAACTGTTTTTGTAACGAAAAACAACTACATAGAATTCTTGTATCTTTGATTAAGACAGTTGTTCCTTGAGATTAACTATATTGTGGTTGTACTCAATAGGACTTTGACAGTTATCAAAGTAGTGATTGTAATTTGTTTGTGGTTAGTGGATTAAGTCCTCGTTGGAGAGAGGCGAAATCACCTTGACGGGTGGACTAGAGTAGTTTGAGATCAAACGAACCAGGATAAAAATATTGTGTCATTGCGCATTTGATTTCAAGTTTTCAATTCAACCCCCCCCCCCCCCCCCCCCCCCCCTCCCCCCCCCCCCCCCCCCCTTCTTGTGTTTTTAAGTTCTTCACCTTGTGCTCAGACAAAATAAATTTTGGGAGCTCAAGGAGCTGACTTTGTGATTAAAGTAATATTTATGAAAATAGATAACATAGCTTTTTATCAATTCGTCCTAAAATAGTAATATCCTAATGGATAAATCTTAGATTTTTTGTGTAAACCTATGATTATGTAAAGATTTGGAAGCAACATAGCCTAAAAAGTGTGATTTGGATGATAAACTATGAGATTTGTTCTTGAATCAGATGCCAGAATGAAATCGAAGCAAGCTCGCTTCGAAGGAAACCTTTGCCTTAGTCGAAGAATGCTCGAAGGAAGTTGCTCGAAGGGATGCATTTCCCATGTAGAAGCTTGGATCGAAGCAAGCACACTGCCCCATCGAAGCATGTAGATCGAAGGAAGCTAGTGTCTAATCGAATTGAGAATCGAAGCAGATTGTTTCAAATGTAGCTAGTGCCCAGTCGAAGCTGGAGAATTGAAGTAGGCTTTATCTTCTTCGACCCAATCGAAGGGCACATTAACATCTTCATTTTTCCTTTTCCTTCAACCAATCGAAGTAACAAATTGCCATCTTCAAAAAAAATCATTTTTCTTTATTTCTTTAAACAGGTGTTTGTAACCACCTATATGAGGGGAATCTTTAAAAATGAGAGGGAAAATTTTGGGGTACAACACGAACATTTAGTGCCTACGTACCACCTTCCGTGAAATAGGGGATCAAGGTACCCATAGTTTACCTTTAAAAAAAATTTAAAACACAAGTGTGTTGATTAATTTTAAGATATAAGACGTCATTGTCATTGTCCGAGTGGAAAACATACTTACTACCTACAATTATGAGAAAGGAGAATTTGCATCATCTCAAAGTGGAGGATATAGCTTGGATTTTAAAATCAACAAAGCTTCACTCAACACCCAAGTGGAAAATATCTCACTTCACTACATATTGTAGAAGTATAGTTGTTTGCATCACTACAAGGATTGACAAGAGTTTAATCTTTTTGAGAAAATTTTAAAGATAAAAGCCAAAAATGGAAAAAATAGTTTGAATGAGTTTGATTGACTTTTAGTCTTCTCACAAAAATGTTAAAGTATTATTAGGTTGATTAAAGTTTATTAAGAAAATGATTTTTGAAAATGCATGGACATCAGTCCACGTTTTTTATGAAAGTGGTTCAAGTTTTAAAACAAGAAGAGTTTTCAAAAGGAGGGAGAAGATTTTTGAAATTAAAGAAGATGGGAGGAGATGAAGGGGATATTCTAAAGCATAAGGTAAAAGCTAGGGAAAAGAACCATCTAACCAAAAAGAAGCCAACACTTGACGCAATGAGCCAATGTAGAATTTTGTCCTTTGGATTTGAAACTAAACAAACAAAGATAATAAACTTCTTAAGAGAACCAAGCTTCAATTGCATTAAGTCTTCACAAAAATTAGGCAGAGTAACAACTGTATACAGATGAATTTCAGATCACGGACAAAGCATGTAATCACAATAACCTGCACAAAAACAAGCAAGCAACCCTATGTCTTGGAGTAAACTCCAAGAACTCTAGACAAAATAACAGTTGAGGTCACAAAATCTCCAGAATAGGTCAAGGCTTCTAATCCTAAGTCTAAGAGGTTCATGTCTCCAAAATGCCAAGGATAGTAACCTAGTCCAAGTAACATTAAAGTTTTTTAGGTTTCAATTTGATTATTAATTATCTTCAAAAAGAAATGAAAAGCTCAAGTGAGAAAAATAAAAATGACATAAAAGATAAACGCTCAAATGAGCAAAGATGAAAATAGCATGAAATGTAAATGCTAAAGTAAATGGTACATAAAGTAAAAAGCGTAAGGTAAAAGCATAAAGTAAAGTAAATTGTTAAAAATTAGTAGTTAGTTGAATGAACATCTTGAATCTTACATTTGGAACTCATTAGAGGATTGGTAGAACCAAAGCCTCTCAAAAACAAGTTGTATTTTCTTTTTGTCAAGTATATCATCCATTTAAGAATTCTCAAGGCAACATTAAATGATCAATGATGTTTAAGTGATTCACTTTGACCAAAATTGATGAAGATTCATTAGAGGATTGGTAGAACCAAAGCCTCCTAACAATGAATCTCAAGGTTATTGGATCAAAGGGTTCAAATTAACATACTTGGGCTTGCAAACATGGGTTTGGGCCACGAATGATCATTTCTCGATCGGGATAAAATTTAGCGCTATGTTAAGCAATCGTAAGTGGACTTATATAGAAGTCGCACCTATTTTGAGGCCGGTCAATAGCAATCTATGTACCATATGCTTTGAGACATGATATGGAAATCATGCTCCAATAACATTTAGTACAATTGAGAAAGAGATGAGATAAAGAAGAAATAGGGTAAAAAGTAATCTACATTTGAACCAAAAATTTAATCAAACTATTATTAAAATCATTCATCCATTTTTTTGGAGTTAGACTCAACACCATGGATCCAATGATGTTAATAAAGTTCATCATCAAAATTTCATAGTCCAAGATCAGCCAGAATATGTACAAAAAATAAAATAATATTTAAAATAAAAGAAAAAGGTTTTAAATGATTTTTAAATTTGGAAATAAGGGAAATATAGCAATTATATTCAAATCACCCAAGAAAACTTAAGTGAGACTATAGGAATATCAGGAATGAACTCAAATATTTTTATGAAATTTTTGGTAATTTTTTAAAATCAGAAACTATTTTTAAACTAATTTAAATTGCTCAAATAAAGGGAAAAAGATCAAAAATAGTAAAAATTAAGATAAAATTCCAAAAAAAGTTCATAAGGTCATAAATGATGAGAATAATTTTTATAAAAAATTTCAGAATTTAAAAATGTCAGAAAGTATTTTTAAAACAATTAAAATAAAGAAAACAAAGCAAAAATTATGAAAAATATCAAACATCAAAATAAAAATATGAAAAAATATTCACAAAGTCAGAAATAATTCAACGTATTTTTGTATAATTTTTTTATAATTTTTGGATAAAAAATAAGAGTTCTAAATTTTTGAAATTTAAAACAATTAAAATATAAAATCAGAAAATAAAAATAAAACTAAAAAGATGTGGACCATCAGATCATAGTCAAAACGTGTTAGTAAGATGATCAAGTGGACCAGACGCGTTGTGCTTGATGTGGACCTTATTTAAAAACAAACTGGATCAAAAAAGCCAACCAATAAAAATAAAACAATTGGCGTGTTATCATTGGTTGCGACGAGACATGTCATCATCTTCTACCTCCAGACACCCTGCAATGGGGATTTTGTGAGTTTCTTCAAATGGAAAAATTAGAGACTCGGACTAGTATCATTGGATTCGTCTCTTCAAGACGATCCTAACCCCACCATCGCGCCAAATTTATTTAAAGTGTGTAAGGAGTTATGGATCAAAAACACAGAAAATAGCGAGCATAATTAAGTTGAGATTCCTCACTCAATTCTCAATGACTTTAAAAATTGTAAGAAGTATGAGAATCAGAAGGATGAGTAGAGTAATTTAGTGCTTCGTTTGGATCCAAATGGTTAATAATTCTACCTGAACGAAGTTCAAAATTGGCGCTTTGAAACTGGACTTCTGTAGCTTGAAATGTGGCTTGATTTTCTTGGTTCAAGTGTTGGAGAGTTTGTGTGAGGATAGAGAATGATGAATGTGAACAGAAATTTGAAGAAGGAGGCTTGAAATCCTGAAACTGATTTCAAAAATTTGAAGTTTGAATGAAGTTTTGGCAGAGTGTGTTTGGATCTCAAAGCTTGTGTAAAAGTGTGGAATAAGATCCTCTATTTATAGGGAATTGAATGGGATTGAGAATTGGAGGAAACAATGAAGTTTGGAGGGAAATCGGATGGAGGTCGAGCATGGGTGAAGTGTAACTTGATTTTCATTAAAACTCATCTATTCTTTGCGTTTTGAGGTGCTAATCAATTCTGGAGGTTCACTAAACATGATTAGAAGCAAAAATGCACATCAATTTTATGACTAGAAGCCAAAACAAAGATTTCAAATTCTGACTTTTGGAGAAACTTCAGTTTCAAGTTACCAAATTCAAATCAATGGCATTCTCAACTCAAAGAATCTTAGGACATGATTCTTGAAGCTTTAGAAAGACGGGGTTACAAGATTTTCAATGGGAAAAGAATGGGACCAAATGGATGCTTGAGCTGAAAGTTGTAATGAGTCAAAGTTGAGAAAAAAAGGTTGACTTTCTATACATAGAAAATTTCTAAGTTTTTTCTTTAAAAATGACTTGTAATGTCTTGCATCCAAACATGAACTTCCACTTGAAAATTTCTCTTGATAAAAAAAGATGGCCTGAAGTAGGTCTCTTGAATGATATTTTGAGACTTGAACCATTCAAAATATCCAAAAATTGAGAAAGTTATGACTTGTTGAAGTTGGCAAAAATTCATGAAATCACCTATAATCTTTTGCATCCTTAGGGCATCTTCCATCCATTTTCACACTTTTCACTTAAAATATGGGTTGAAGTTCACATTTTTTAGATTATTTTGGAAAAATAATGGGCTCAAAGTAATAAAAATTGACCAAGTTATGATCATTTGAAATCACCTAATGGAATTTGAGGGTTCATCTGGTGGACTTGTAATCTTTCTTCATCATCAAGTTTCTTCAACACAAAATTTCCTTGAAACTTTTAAAGAATTTGTTAATGACCCTTTGAAGAGAAGCATGTCTTTGGAATCACTCAAAAATACCAAAAGATGAGTAAGATATACCCCTTTGAAGTTCAAAACCCTAGCTCCTAGAGCAAGAAATTACCTTGGGAAACCTTTGCAATTTTGACCTACCTCCTTAGATAAATACTTTTTCATGTGAATATGAGTTGTTGATGGTGATAAGCAAAAACCATAGCAATCAAAACCACTTTGAAATCTTGTGAATTGAAGGAGATGTGCACTTGTGATCAATGAATCAAGGATTTCCCCAATTGAGTCAAAATTCTTCAATCAATCCTTGTAACTTTGAACCATATTTTACAACTTGAATTATGGTGAATCATAATAGACTTTGTCATGATATTTCTTCAAAGTTTAGGCTTGAGTATCAATGAAGCTTTATTGAGGAATGCATAGAAATGAACTCATGAATCCTGAAATTCTGGTATCAGATATGTGATGTCGAATGAGATGTCACGACACAAATATCTGTTTACAAGTAAAGAGCAGTAATAATAAAAGCAGTAAAAACACAAGAGATTGTTCACCCAGTTCAGTGTACAACGACACCTACTCTGGGGGATACCAAGCCAGGGACAAATCCACTAAATAGTATCAATTCATAGACCCTCAGTAAACAACCAATTTACAATCTAATCACTTAATCACTACTCGTGTTATACTTCTACCTAAGACTCACCTAGGTATGAGGCCCTCCTCAAATCCCTTCAGTCACTTACAGTGAAGAAATAACACAACTAATAAGTTTAGAAACTTCAATCATTCAATGCTTAAAATCTTATGAATGATACATTATTAAAAACCCAAATAAAAACACAAGTATTAAATCAATACTAGAGTGTTTGAAAATTAAAAGACTTAGACTTCTAACAGAAAGGAAGTATTCTTCTTCAAAAGTCACAATAGTGTGAATAAGGAAGAAAGTACTTATATATGTGCATCTGTGGGCTTGGGCTTAAAACTAAATATTCAATTCTTTTGAATATTTCAATAAAAATGGATCAGGATAAAATCCATGCATTTTGAAAAATATTCCTCCATATTTTTCATAGCCTGTGAGTCACAAATCTTGAATTATGGAGCGTAGGAAATCAGGAAACAGAAAACATAAACTGATGTTGGATGAGTTCAGTTCAGGAGGCAGATGTCATGACATCTTCTTTGTCATCATCCAAAACAGTTTGCTACAAATGTCAAGACTTTTAGCAAAATATTAACAGCACGTTGTTTTACCAAAATTGTTGCCAACAAACACTTACAAACTCCCCCTTTGGAAAATGTTGGCTAAAACATTATCAGAACATATTATCAGAGCACTATCAGATTAGGAGCATAAGCAAAGCAAGAAAAGCACAAACACATTTAGCAGTTAGTTGTTAGCAGGGGAGATGTCAGAAAATATTCAGATACATGAGGCTCCCCCTCAATTATTGAGCTCCCCCTAAATCAATGGTCAGTGGTCAGTCACATAAGGCTCCCCCTCAATCAATAGTCAGTGGTCAGTCAGTCACTCACTCACTCACTTTCTCTCCACCTTTTTAGTCATAATATGCCAAATAAAAGGATGCAATCAAAAGTGTATCAGTAATTTAGGTACAGACCATCAAATGTCAAGCACATACAAGTTCTAAAATGAAACAAAAGGGTCAAATAAAGAAACATCAATTAGTCTAACTATCATCAGGACCAATTGACTTGGCTGAACCAGAACTTCCTTCCTCACTAGAGTATTCACCTTCAGAGTTCACTGTATCATCAAGGTTGTTGTCCTTTTGCAGGTCCTCGATCATCTTTTCAAAGGTTAGCTTCCTTGTTGAGCTAACTATGATCACATCATCCAATTCCTTGTAGGAATCTCTTAATTCTTTGATCATGTCATCATTGGTGGAGATCTTTTTAGTAGGTGCAGATTTCAAAACAATGTCTGGGACATGTTTTCCTGAAAAGAGCTTAAAATGAAGGGTTAAAGCAGACTCCCTCTTGCACACTACATCATTTCCACTTAGGATTCCAGGGTGCTGATTAAGAATAATTCCACAGATGAGGGAAGGAAAAGCAATTGGCATATTAATGGCACAAGTTCTTCTATGCTTAATAGTCTGATCAAAGATGTAGGTACCATAACCAAAAAGTTTCTGGTTTCCCACAGCATAAACAAAATTTCTTAATCCAATGGAGATGGTTGAAGTGTGATTAATGGGAACCCAATTTGTAGCTCCAATTTTGTGCAAAATAGCATATTCACACTAAGCTTGCTGACAAGATGTTTCTTTTTCATGGGCCACTCACTTACTTGATTAGCAGTGATGGCTCTGCACACTTGATTATCTGTTACTTCCAGCTCACAACAGTCATCTTCAGTCATATCTAGAAATATATTTAAGATATCAGGGAAAATTCTACACATCTACACCTAACATACACCTTTCTATACTCCTTACTTTTATGTTCAACACAATCAATAGGAACATTAACAATAAACTCCTTAACAAGAGTTTCATAACAATTGGCAAACCTGGTAACTGTTTTCATCAATCCAGCATAAGATATCAGCTCTATGATTTCTTTACATTCCAAAGCACCAGCTCCTAGTTCTCTCTCCAAGGAAATCCTTCTTTGATACGCATACTTCCACTTTTCAGCATTCCCAACAGAATGGAAGGAGATGTTGTCAAGTGGGGCATCAGGAACCCTAATAGACAGTTTCTTATTTGCAGACTTTTTGATAGGAGAGATGTTCTGGACATATTTCTCGACAACATACTCAGAGTCAGCCTCTTCAACTAGAACAGCTTTCTTCTTACTATTAGATCTTTTTACAGCATCCTCATCATCATCATCTGTGGAGCTAATAGGTCTAGCTTTTCTTTTGCTAGAGGGAGGGACCATTTTACTTCCTAATTTTGGGGGTCCATACATGGTTTTCTTCTTGACTTTCTTGGAATGGGTGTGACACTTACATCCTTTACTTTCCTTGATTTTATTTCATAGCGTGTGGGAAACACTTTGAGGCAATCCTATAATGGTTGCTTTCGAAATTTTATTTGTTGGAAACATAAATAATATAATATCACTTTAATGATATTTCCACACGCCTTTAATTGATACAAACCCTCATATAGGAAAATCCCTAATTTTCCTCTTAAGTTCTCAAACTGATTAACATCTAAAGCCTTAGTGAAAATGTCAGCCAGTTGCAATTCAGTGGCTACATGTTCTAAGACAATAATCTTTTCCTCAACAAGCTCTCTTATGAAGTGATGACCGATATCAATATGTTTGTTCCTACTGTGTTGAATGGGATTCTTTGATATGTTAATGGCACTTAAATTGGCACAGAATAATTTCATGACATCTTGTTCGACATTGTATTTTGTTAACATTTGTTCCATCCAAACCAATTGAGAACAACTGCTTCCTACAGCAATATACTAAGCCTCTGCAGTGGACATAGACACAAAATTTTGCTTCTTGCTGAACCAAGATATGATATTATTTCCCAGAAAGAAGCATCCTCCTGATGTACTTCTTCTATCATCAGCACTTCCTTCCCAATCAGCATCACAAAAACCAGTTAAGGCAAAATTAGATCCATGAGAGTATAGCATACCATAGTCACTTGTCCCATTCACATATTTAAGGATTCTCCTCACATGGTTGGCATGGATAACTTTAGAATCAGCTTTATATCTTGAACACACCCCTACAACAAAGGCAATGTATGGTCTGCTAGCTATGAGATATAGAATACTGCCCATCATACTTCTGTAGAGACTTTGATCTATACTTACTCCTTTTTCATCTTTAGTCAACTTCAGATGTGTGGGAGCAGGGGCTCTTTTGTGACTGGAATTTTCAATCCCAAACTTATTTGCTATGTTCTTGGCATACTTGCTCTGAGTAAAAATATGGAATCTTCCATTTGTTTAACTTGCAGACCAAGAAAATAGGTTAACTCACCAACAAGACTCATCTCAAATTCTGACTGCATTTGCTTGACAAAATGTTGAACCATCTCATTTGACATCCCACCAAACACAATATCATCAACATAAATTTGTGCAATCATGATCTTCCCTTCTTCTTCATTGACAAAAATAGTTTTGTCTATGCCACCTTTCATGTATCCATTCTCAACAAGAAATTATGCCAATCTCTCATACCAAGCTCTTGGGGCTTGCTTTAATCCTTACAGAGCTTTCTTCAGTTTATAGACATGTTTAGGAAAAGTTGGATCAACAAATCCCTTTGGTTGGTCCATATAAACTTCTCCACTCAGATAGCCATTTAAGAAGGCACTTTTTAGATCCATTTGAAACAATTTAAATTTTAGTATGCATGCAACCCCCAAGAGTAGTCTGATTGATTCAAGTCTGGCCACAGGGGCAAAAGTTTCATCAAAGTCAACTCCTTCAATTTGAGTATACCCTTGTGCAAATAACCTTGCCTTATTTCTAGTAACCACCCCTGTCTCATCAGATTTATTCTTGTACACCCATTTTGTGCCGATCACATTTGTCCCTTCAGGTCTTGGAACAAGATCCCAAACTTCATTTCTACTGAATTGTTCTAGCTCTTCTTGCATAGAATTAATCTAGAACTCATCAATTAGGGCCTCTTTGACATTATTAGGCTCAATCTTAGACACAAATCAAGAGTTTGATATCCCATCTCTTCATCTGGTAGTACCTCCTTTATTTAGATCTTCTATGATAAGCTCCTTAGGATGATCTCTCTGGGTTTAAATTGAAGGTCTTTTATTGAGATGAATGGGCTCTGGATCTTCTTGAGGTGGATTATAATTAATACTTCTGTCATTTGATTCTGTTGAAATATCAGACACAGATGTTCCAATATCTTCTGAGACATCTTCTTCAGCACTCCATCCTCTATCATCAATAATAACATTTATTGACTCCACCATAACTTTGGTTCTGGAGTTAAAAACTCTGTAAGCTCTGCTATTTGTAGAGTAACCCAGTAATATTCCTCTATCACTCTTGGGATCCATCTTCCTCCTTTGTTCATGATCAGCTAAGATGTAACATTTACTTCTAAAAACATGAAAGTATTTAACAGTTGGTTTTCTTCCCTTCCATATTTTATACAAGGTGGATGAAGTGCCTTTCCTTAGAGTGACTTTGTTATGGATATAGCATGTAGTATTCATAGCTTCAGCCCAAAAATGGTAGGGTAACTTCTTAGTATGAATTATGGCTCTGGAAGATTCTGGGAGAGTTCTATTCTTGCGTTCCATAATCCCATTTTGTTGAGGAGTAATGGAAGAAGAGAATTCTTGGTTGATTCCTTCAGAGGAGCAAAAGTTAGCAAATTTATTGTTCTAAAATTCCTTTCCATGATCACTTCTGATTCTTATGACATGACTTTCCTTTTCCCTTTGAAGTTTTTGACATAGATATTTAAACACTTCAAAAGTTTCTGATTTTTCTATAATAAAGCTTATCCGTGTGTATCTAGAAAAATTATCTACAACAACATAGGCATACTTCTTACCACCAAGACTTTCAACCTGTATAGGTCCCATCAAGTCTATGTGAAGAATTTCCAAAACTTTTGATGTAGTGAGATGTTGGATCTTCTGATGTGACATCTTAGTTTGCTTTCCAATCTAGCAGTCACCATATATTCTACCTTCTTCTATCTTGAGCTTAGGAATCCCTCTCACTGCTTCTTCAGATATAATTCTTTTCATACCTTTCAGATGCAAGTGCCCCTACTTTTATGCCATAGTTTAACTTCATTTTCTTTGGCTAAAACACATGTTGAGGAGAGATTCAACTCTTGAGGAACCTATATATAACAGTTGTCTTTAGATATGATTCCTTTCATAATAACTTCCTTCTTTTCATTGCACACAAGATATTCTTCCTTGGTGAAGTTAACTTTGAATCATTGATCACACAATTGGCTTATACTTATCAGGTTAGTTGTTAACCCTTTAAAAAGTAACACATCATCAAGCTTAGGGACTCCTGAACAATCAAGCTTGCCAACACCTTTGATTTCACCATTTCCTCCATCACCAAAAGTCACCTAACTGGTGGAATGAGATTTGACATCCACCAACAGATTCTTGACATATGTCATATGTCTAGAGCAGCCACTATCAAAATACCAGTCATCTTTTGTTGATACTCTGAGGGAGGTGTGAGCTATGAAACTATCAACATTAGACTTGGGAATCCACTATTTCTTCTTTTTTCTATTTTATGGAATCTTATCAGTCTTGGGAGGAGGAGGAGTCTTAGGATACCCATACAACTTAAAACATAAGGGCCTTATATGACCAAGCCTTCCATAGTGATGACATCTCCAGGGCTGGGGATTCTCTCTGGTTTGATTAGGCTTTTTCTTCCCATGATGTTTTCTATGATGTCCTTTCTTCCCATGATGTTTTCCAAGATGTCCTTTCTTACAATGATGTTTGCCAAGATGTTGAGACATTTGATTCGACATCTTTGGTTTAGACTTGGCATGAGTGGAAACAGGTGAAAGCTCTCCTGAGTTAGGTTCCTTTTTCTCATTTAAACCTAGACCACTCTTGTCTCCTATCACTCTTCCTGTTTGGAGAATTTCATCTAATGTGTCAGACCCATTATTCAGCATCTTGAGAGATTTGACCATTCTATCAAGATTTGAATTCAGAGAAGACACTTCACTTTCCAGATCAGAAATAGTTTTAAGATGCTCTTCCCTTTCCTCCTCCAACTGAGTTATGAGGGCTTTCTGTTTCTCCCCTTCAAGACACACTGGTGCATATCTGAGACATAATTCTTTGTATGAAGCATCTAACTCATCAAAGGTTAGTTCCCCATCACTAGACTCTTCATAAGATACATATTTTCCTGTTAATTCTTTAACATACTTGGAAGATTCTTCAAGATCACTCTGAGTCCTCTTCAGACCAAGTAACAAATAGATTCTTCTTCTGTTTCTTAAGATATGTAGACATTCATCTTTAATGTAACCAAAGCCTTCATATTCATTACATTTTATTCCCTTCCCTTGAGAAGATTTTTCTTCAGCCCTTTTTCTTCCAACCTCATTTGACTAATGGATGTCAAATGAGATGTTATTGACATTTAATCTTTCGTTCCTGTCCATTCTTTTTATCACTTTATTAAAATGTCTTCCAAGCATAACTAAGGCATTTTATATTCCTCTATCTGTATCTAGATCATAGTCCTCCACTTCATCTTCAGTATTTGATACAAAGGTTATGCTTTTGTTCTTCTTTTTAGATCTTTCATTGATGCTTAATTCAAATGTTAGAAGGGATCCAACAAGTTCATCCATTTTCATTTTGTAAATGTCTTGAGCTTCTTCTATAGCATTCACTTTCATATCAAATCTCTTGGGAAGAGACCTGAGCATCTTTCTCACCAATTTGTCTTCGGGTATTTCTCTCCTAAAGCGCTAGAGGCATTAATAATTTCAAGAATGTTCATATGGAAGTCATTTATACTTTCATCATCCTTCATTCTCAAATTCTCAAATTTTATGGTGAGCAACTGAAGTCTTAACATCTTAACTTTGGGTGTGCCTTCATGAGTAGATTGAAGAATCCCCCATGCATCCTTAGCAACTTCACATGTATTCACTAATATGAAAATGTTCTTGTTAATTCCATTAAATATAGCATTCAAGGCTTTAGAATTTCCAAGAAAAATTTCATCTTCTTCCTTAGACCAATCTTCTTCTGGTTTTAATTCAGAAGTAGGTTCTCCATTTTCTCCCAATTTTATAGATTGCTTCCATCCTTTTAAGACAGCTTTCCAAGCTCTACTGTCTAGTGACTTTAGAAAGTCCACCATACATGGTTTCCAATAATCATAATTACTACCATCCAGAATGCGTGGTTTGTTCATAAATCCTCCTTCCTTGTCCAAAGTACCAGAAAGTATCTTCTCTGGATCTCACCCAGATAAAGAGCAGGATGCCTGCTTTGATACCAATTGAAATTTTGGTATCAGATATGTGATGTAGAATGAGATGTCATGACACAAATATCTGTTTACAAGTAAAGAAAAGTAATAATAAAAGCAGTAAAAACACAAGAGATTGTTCACCTAGTTCAATGCACAACAACACCTACTCTGGGGGATACCAATCCAGAGACAACTCCACTAAATAGTATCAATTCATAGACCCTCAGTAAACAACCAATTTACAATCTAATAACTTAATCACTATATATGTTATACTTCTACCTAAGACTCACCTAGGTATGAGGCCCTCCTCAAATCCCTTCAATCACTTACAGTGAAGAAACAAAAGAATTAATAAGTTTAAAAAATTCAATCATTCAATGCTTAAAAGCTTATGAATGATACACAATTAAAAACACAAATAACAACACAAGTATTAAATAAATACTAGAGTGTTTAACAATTAAAATACTTAGACTTCTAACTGAAAGAAAGTATTATTCTTCAAAAGTCGCAGTAGTTTGAATAAGGAAGCAAGTCCTTATATATGTGCAGCTGTGGGCATGGGCTTAAAACCAAATATTCAATTCTTTTGAATATTTCCATAAAAACAGGTCAGGATAAAATCCATGCATTTAGAAATACATTCCTCCATATTTTTCGCAGCCTATGAGTCACAAATCTTGAATTATGGAGTGCATGAAACAGGAAACATAAAACATAAACTGATGTTGGCTGAGTTCAGTTCAGGAGGCATATGTAAAGACATCTGCTTTGACATCATCCAAAATAGTTTGCTAAAAATATCAAGACTTTTAGCAAAACATTAACAGTACATTGTTTTACCAAAATTGATGCCAACAAACACTTACAAATCCATAGATCAATCTTGATGGAATATGTGGTGCGTTCTCCTACAACATCATCAATTGGGGCAAACACTTATTGTATTCATTAGTTAAAGGATAATCAAAACATAGATAATCATAAAATACATGTCAAGGTGCTTGGTGATTCTCCATAGAGCAATGCTAAAGATATGAAGAAGAACCAATCCCTAGTCTGTGATATTGTTGTGATTAAATTGATATGATGTGATAGAGGGATCTTAGGGTCAAAGTTTGGGGTACAACACATCTATCAAATAGATGTGAAATTCTCATTTTTAAACGATCTTCTTGAAGAAGAAGTATATGTAGAACAGCCCCTGGCTTTTTTGTGAAAAACCAAGAGGGAAGATTCTACAAGTTGAGAAAATTGTTATACGGACTGAAGCAAGCTCCGAGAGCTTAGAACAAAAGGATAGACGGGTTCCTAATTGAGGTTGGCTTCAAGAATTGTGTGTGTCTAAACTTGGAGTTTATGTGAAGATGAATACAAATGAAGGAGTAATCATTCTCTGTTTATACATAGACGATTTGTTGATTACGGGAAACAATGAGAAGAGTATTTCTAAATTCAAGAGTGAGCTTATGAAAGAATTTGAGATGAGCGACCTTTGTATGTTGATGTACTTCCTTAGCATGTAGTTCCACAAGTCCAAAATGGTACTATTTATGCATCAAAGGAGATATGCCCTTGAAATATTGAAGAATTGTGAGATGGAGCATTGTAATGCTTCCATAACGCCAGCTGAACCAAGGTTACAGCTGTCAAAGAATGAAGAGGATCGGAATGTAGATCCTACTCAATATAGAAGGTTGATTGGATAATTACATTAATTGTGCAATACACGATCGAGTTTGGTTTTAGTTTTGGTATTGCAAGTAGATTCATGGAAACTGAAAGTGTCTCACTTAGCAGTAATCAAGAGAATCCTAAGATACGTCAAAGGGTCTATTCGTTGTAGAATCTTATTTCCCACAACGGATATGGGCAAAAAATGTAATTTTCTGGATATTACTGATTCCAAATGGTGTGGAGATAAAGATGATCGGAAGTCTACAGCTGGATACATCTTTATGTTCGGTGGAGCACCAATCTCATGGTGTTCAAATAAGGAATCGATAGTTGCACTCTTGTCTTGTGAGGCCGAGTATATTATCGCTTCGTTATGTATGTGTTAAGTCGTGTGACTAATGAATGTATTGAAAAAGTTGAGTAGTAATGAGGGTGAGGTATTTACACTTTTGGTTGATAAAGTTTCAAATATTAATCTTGATAAGAACTCAATCGCACATGGGAGGAGCAAGCATATATATATATATATATATATATATATATATATATATATATATATATATTATATATACTACTTGAGGGAGCTTGTTAGTGAAGACAAGTTAAGATTGGGATATTGTAGAAGTGAAGACCAAGTTGCTAATTTGTTGACTAAGAGAGTCACAAATGATGTGTTCAAAATGTTGAAGATGAGCATGGGCATGGAAGACTTAGAGAAGTTGAATTAAGGTGGTGTGTTGAGTGAAAACAAGTAATTCAAGTATTGTAACCGATTAACATGGGGGTGTAACCCATTAAAACTTGGTGAAAAATACTTCAAGAATGAGAAAAAATAGTTTTGAACTGACATTAATCAGTTACGCATGCGCGTTTGAAGGTAGAAAAAACACAAGAAAGGGGGGGGGGGTTTGATATTAGTTTATAGAAAACATTCCCCTTTATAAATTTTGAGCACTCAAATCATAATACCAGCAAGGATAACAAAGAGCAAAAAGGACACAATCGATTTATCCAGGTTCACCTTCAACAAGGTTAATCTTGTCCACCCTGCAAGGTGATTTACCTTCAACAAGGACTTAATCCACTATAACCAAACTGATTACAAATGCACAGGCAACGACCAAGGACTAACACACAATGACACGTTCAATGATATTAATAGATATAATGTTCATTGACCCAAGAGAATCTTATCACTTAAGATCTCTATGATACGGCGGCAGAACCGACTGTTATACTGGTTTTGCGTTTGTATTTGCAAATGTTACGGTAAGCAAGAATCGCCACCGACTTTTCTTTTATCCAACAAAGGAACGGGTGAAAACAACAGAAAAAATACCTTTCGAGAGTTTTCTGAGTAAGAGGGGTAGATTATGGAAAGGGAAGGTGTTAGCACCCTTTCCATCTGTAGTTTTCTACGGGCTCTTAGATGCTTAGCTCATGTTTTGAAAATTGCTTGTGTTCGTGTGTTTTGAAAAGTTTTGTTTGCTTTATGATAACTCTTGTATCAGTCCTCAAGAGTGTGTTAAAGCGTTTTTGAAAAGAGTTTTAAAATTATGGTGTGAAAAAGTTGTTTTTTGAGCAAGCACTTAACAACTATCTACCTACTCGAAAAAGGTGTTCTTTTCCTCCTTTCCTTTAGATAGTGCTATCCTACTATTAGTGAGTAGGTAGCCCTATCGTTGGATGTTTGAGGGACTACCGAAGGGATGTTTATGGTCATTGAAGGCAACATGTAGAGATACCTTAGCAGTTCGAAGGGACTGTCATCATATATTCGTAGGCAACATCGAGGGACAAGATCATTTCTTGTAGGCAACTCGAGGGACATTGAGGGAATATGATCTTTATGATGACTTTAAATAAGGTTCTTTGTTAAGGGTATCCCTACGTTCGAGGGACATGACCATTTCCGAAGGCAACCAAAGTGGGAGATACCCTAGGGGTGCAAGAGTGAAATAGTGTGCTTTTTTCAGGTATTTTTATCTTGATGTTAGTGATCTATGATTGATTGGTTAGCTCTTGTCATACACACCTAATTACTAGCAGTTTATATACAGGAATACAATATAGTGCGAGAAGTGAAACCTATAGCTATTACAATGCTTCGGGGCAGTTACAATTATATCTGACTGAAATCTAAAGTGTGGAAAGTAAAGATCCTAATTAGGCTATTACAATCTGGGCAACAGTTACAATAAATTGAAAAATGATAAAACGGAAAATACTAAGCGCGTAGAGATTACAATAGGAACAAGTTTGAAACCCTAAAAATCGAACTGCTTAAAAAATATTTTTTGTATTTTATATAAAAAAAAGATTTGAGATTTAACCTAATTTCTAATTAATTTTAAATTAAAGAAAACAAGTTAAAATCAATTAAATTAAATTAATTTGCAAGAATTAATTTTAATTAAAAAAACTAAATCTATTTTTTGTGATTTTTTTGTTGATTACATGATTTAAAAAAGATGAATTAAGAAAAGACATAAACTAATTAAAAGAGAAACATAAAGTAAATTAAAAAAAAATAGGGAAATGGGCCTGGAATAAGAAGCAAATTGGGGGGTGTTGACTGAATTTTGTTAGGGCCTAGATCTGTTGGCCTATACTCCTGTGTGTGATCCAATATTGCTGCATCTGGAATGTCCATCATGGGGAAGCAACCCAAGAGCGCTAGATCTGGAACAATGAAGATCTGATGACTGGATCTGAGGGTGCAAGGTATACACGTGGGATGGCAATGCATTGGATCTGAAAGAAATTGGTTAGAAAATACAAAATGTAGGATTCTGGGATCGAACCCATATCCTTCCTCTCACACACCCTATGCCTTTACCACCTGCGCTGCCAATTCATTCATGATTATGATGACTTAATAACATTATATGTAAAACAGTGATCAAGTCCCAGTCATCAAAAAAATGCATGTCAGCAATTCCAATGGACCAATCAAAATGAGAGATAGAAATCATATTTTAAATCAGCCAATGCGGGAGATGGGAAATGCCACGCCAACGTTTGACTTCAGTTCGGCCGCTCTAACCACCGGAGCCGGTGGTTTCCACCGTCTTCTCCGGTGGGATCACCTGTAAATGTGAGCGAACAAAAAAACTAAGTATGCAAATTGACTTTAAAAAGTCCACTAATCATGAATATGGCCTCAAAAATGGCTAAATCCTCATGTATTGTAAGATTCAAACCTAAAACCCTAACGGCGATCATCCATGGTGTAATGCGACTTCCGCCCCTAAAGCCTCATGTAACACGTCCAAAAGCCAGCAAACATCATCAGTAGTACAAATGTAAACTTAAACAAGATTTCTATGTCCTAATATGAAAGTTTGAGATCCAAGAACTTACCACAAAAGTTGAGATCTGGTTGGACAATCTCAGGGTCTTTCAAGCGCGTATGAGGAATGACTGGCCTCCCTTGGAACCTCAGGAGGAAGGTTTTCTCTTGTATTTTTATTAACAAAGGCTGGAACTGATGTTTTTAATCTTCACAATTTTCTTGAAATTTTTCAATTTGCTAGGGTTCTTTTGTGGCTGTTGCACATGTGTGTTATGTCTGGAATTGTTGTGCATATGTAGTAGACCATATTAGGTCAACAAATGTGGAGGAATATCCATGTTTTAATGAGAAATATTTTCTTTCTAATTATGTGATTTTTTGGCTTTTTTTAGAACAAATCCAATCTTTCTTTTCTCCACGAGCTTCCCTTGATATGCCAGCATATCTTGCCCATTATTTGATGAGAAAAAGATTCCAAATCATATCTTCCATTATTTCTTTATTTATTTATTTAATTTTGAATTTTAATGAATAAAATATCAAAACAAATAGTATAAATAATAAAATAATGTATGAATGAGATCAGAGGTCGTGGGCCATGTAAGAAACAAGTTTCAAGCACGAGAATATGGGCCCATTTGGAAAAAATTCAAGTTTGGTCAATATTGGCTTCATGCATTTTTCCAAAAATTGGTCAACTTTAGCAATGCATGTCTCTCTCATTTTTAACCATACGAGGTTGTTCTTGGACTTTTTAGAGAGCTTAGGATGTCCTCTAAACAACCCTTTTGGTTTCATTTCAATTGAATCTTCCATGTTCATGTAAGGAGCTTTGACCCAAAAGGTGTTTTTGTTTACTTTTTGAAAGGACCTATAATGTCTGAGCTTGTATCTTTTAACTGGGGAATTTCGTGAACTTGGGGGCTGAAGAGAAGTTGTAGGGAATTGGATTCTCTTCAAAATGAGCCTTTGTGGAAAACTTTTTGATAAAGTATGAGAAAGTTATGCCTGATCAAAGTTTGGTTGACTTTTCCTAATTTGCCATTTTTGAATTTTGATGAGTTAGGAGCATTTCTTGAGGAATCATGATCAACCCTTGATCAAATGATGGATATCACTTCAAAATGTTGATGTTGACCAAAAATATTGAAATTTGACTGTATATAGGCCACAGTTGACTTTTGACCTAGTTTAGTTGATTTTCAAGCCTTTGAGTAGTTGTTTGAGCAAACTTGTTGTGTAGGGCATGGAATTTGGCATGGATAACCTTGATGACATATTACGGCCATGGAAGACATTTGATACCATTGGAACTCAACTATGTTGATGAAAATTGAAACCCTAGTTAGAGGTTTATTGCCTTAAGAGGAGAATTTTACTGGTCAATTCTTAGTCGTCCTAGGGCAAGTTAGGGACCTCAATGGGCGTGTGTTGAGTAAAATGAGATGCAAAATTTTAGGGTACAACAGCTTCCCCTGTTCAATCTTCTTAAACCTGAGGATGTAGATTGGTTGGTCTTCCTTTCGTGATCTAAAGGTGGAAGATGATTGAACACTAGAGTGCCCAGATATTTGCACTCGTCTGAAGTGATACTTGACTGTGTAGATAATATCGGGAATGGGCTTATAGATTCCATTTGGAGAAGATGACAAAATATCATCGGAGATGGGCTTAAAGATGCCATCCAGAGAATATGATGGAGAGTCTTCGGAGATGGGCTTAAAGATGCCATCTAGAGGACAATGTTGATTTCATGAGATATTCCTTTGTGGGGATTCCTATTCTTGTTGTTGAGGAGGACTCCACTGAGGAATGTTGGTCTCTATTTTGGGGAATAGAGTTTAGGAGCTTCAGTTGTCCATTACTCTACTGAGGAGTCATCTCTTGATCAGAGAGACATAAATGAACTGCTATCTGGTCAAGATCCAGGCTTCACAGCGACTTGCTGAGGATAATAAGGTTGAATGCTATCTGGTTGTATTCCAGGCTTCACAGCAATCTACTGGGGGAACATGAAATTAACTGCTATCTGGTCGGACTCCAGGCTTTACAGTTTCTTTAACTGGGTAAAAATTAAAAAAATCTTAGTATCGATTTAACTTAACCAGAGGAATGTCTTGAGTTGTCTTCAATTGGAATAGAAATCAGGAAAATCTTAGTGTCGATATAACTGAACCAGAGAAGGGTCTCGAGTTAACTTTGACTGGAATAGAAATTAGAAAAATCTTAGTATCGATTTAACTGAACCAGAAAAAGGTCTTGGGTTATCTTCAACTTCAACTGGAATAGAAATCAGAAAAATCTTAGTATCGATTTAACTAAACCACAGAAGGTCTTGAATTAACTTTGACTGGAATGGAAATAAATAAAAAATTAGTTTCGATTTAACTGAACCAGAGGAAAGTCTTGGATTATCTTCAATTGGAATAGAAATCTGGAAAATATTAGTATTGATCTAACTGAACCAGGGAAGGTCGTGGATCACTTTAACTGGAATGGAAATCAGAAAAATCTTAGTGTCGATTTAACTTAACCAGAAAAGGGTCTTTTGAGAATATATTTCTGAGGAAAATGCTGATATAGCCCTTCATCAAACGTAGCCTTTGAGAAGACTACTAGGTAATATAAGCAGTCAACGGTGTTTATTGATTTGATCTTTCCTGAAAAATGTAAAGAGTTAGTCGTATGCAATATCATGATATATGAAATGCATTGTGTGATGATGTTCTCAAAACAAATGAGATTATGTTGTATGCAATATGTATGTGTATGCCATGATGTATGAATACATAATGCTGTTACGATATTTCCTAGTCTGGGAAAGTAAATCCCTGACTGCTGCTGGAGAATCCTGGGAAGCTGAACCCCGGACTATTATTTGGTAGATGAGGAAAGTGATTCCTTCATTTCCGCTGGGGATGATGAATGGATATTATTTTCCGGGGATTTTTGAATCCTGCTTGAGAATGACTCTGTGTAAAAAATAATGCTCTGTTGGAAGATTTTACCGATGTAGAGAAATAAATTCTATTGGGGGATAAACTTCCGCAGCTAGAGAAATAAACTTTGTCAGGGATAAGACTTTAAAAACTATTCGATATTATAAAACTTAGCTGGGGAACATGGATTTCAGCTCTCTGAGGGAACTTGGCTGGAGGAGGTCATCCCTGATTGGGGAGGCAAAGGTAAGGATTTTGGTTGTTTCTACTTTGTGGGGAACATAGACATCACTGGGTCGTATGCTAAGGATGTAGTTGTGGCTTCTGGAAATATTAACTGTCGGGACTATAAAATGGATTTTTAGACTTTGCCCTGTTTCTTAAGGTCGTTCAGCAACTGTCTTTCTGTTTCATATGCAAGTATTTGTAAACAGTAATCATATTCAAATGCATATGTCAAAAATAATCATTGGACGTTTTTGAAAAATAAAACAGAAAAATAGAAAACAAATAAATTTGTACTTTCAAAGTAATGATTTGTATTGATTTTTGAAGTTCACCAATAACAGGCATTTTGGTACATAGAGACTTACGTTCTAGTAGGAGAACACCCTCGTGAAAATGAAAACTATACAAAATAGTGTACAAAGAGAAAATAGCTACGTGTAATAATCCCATTGAGTTTCAATTCTGCCATTTCCCTTAAGTCCTTGAGTGTCTCATCACTTTGCTACTTGTTTGAAGTTGACTAGATTGATTGGTATCGTTTGAGCTTGATAGTTGATACTGAGGTCTGTCCACAAGGTGATCCAATGGGACATAGTTGTACGCTTTAAATCCCTAACTTTTTCCTGCACCACCCTTTCGGGTTTTCAGTCCACCGGGATACCCTTTTTTTGCCCAAGCCGCCTTTTCAGGTTTTTAACTTGCCGGGTGTACAGTTTTTTTTGTATTTATCCCTAACTTTTTCCCGAACCCTTTTGGTTCTCCGGGGTGCCCTTATTTTTTCCTAGGCCAATCAACCTAACGGGTCCTTATTTATGTGTAATATCTTTTCATTATGTCTGCATTCACAGGGTGAGGAAGGTCGTCACCATCCATGGTGGTCAAAATCATGGCTCCACCAAAAAATATGCTTTTGATTACAAATGGCCCTTCGTACGTGGGAGTCCATTTGCCCCTGGGACCACCTTGTGGCAGTATGATGCGCTTGATTACTAGATCACCCACTTGATATACCTGATGTCTGACCTTTTTGTTGAAAGCCTTGATCATTCGCTTTTGGTACATCTGACCATGACAGATAGCAGCAAGCCTTTTCTCATCGATCAAATTCAGTTGATCAAGTCGAGTCTAGATCCAATCATCTTCATTCAAACCTGCATCCTTCATGATTCTCAAAGAAGGGATCTGGATCTCAATAGGTAGGATAACCTCCATACCATACACCAGAGAATAAGGTGTTTCCCCTGTTGACGTACGTGTTAAGGTGCGGTACCCATGAAGAGAAAATGGTAACATCTCATGCCAGTCTTTGTATGTCACCGTCATTTTCTATATGATTTTCTTAATGTTCTTGTTAGCAGCCTCCACAATGCCATTCATCTTTGGCCGGTAAGGGGAAGAATTATGATGTTGGATCTTGAATTGCTTACAGAGTTCGGTGATCATAGTATTATTGAGGTTTGTACCATTATCTGTGATGATTCTCTCTGGCACACCATACCGATAGATAAGGTTATGTTTGATGAACCGCACCACAACATTCTTGGTAACAGTAGCAAAAGAGGCAGCCTCAACCCACTTCGTAAAGTAATCAATGGAGAGTAGGATAAATCGATGCCCATTTGAAGCAGTAGATCTGATTTCTCCGATCATGTCAATGCCCCACATTGAGAAAGGCCAGGGAGCTGTCAAGACTTTCAAGGGAACCGGAGGTACATGTACTTTATCAGCATAGATCTGGAATTTGTGAAAAGTTCGGGAATGTCAATAATAGTCTGCTTCTATAGTGGACCAATAGTATCCTATCCATAGGATCTTTTTAGCCATGGTGTGTCCACTAGAGTGGGTGCCAAAGGTACCTTCGTTTAAATCTGCCACAATCCTCTCTGCTTCGCTCTTGTCTACTGTAACGCGGTGGGAGAACTGACTTGGTTTTCTTGCGTTAGATTGCAATTCTTGTGGATAGCAAGAGTCGCCATCGACTTTTCTTTTATCCAATAAGGAAAGGCTGAAAAGAACAGGAAAGACCTTTCGAGATATTTTCTTGAGTTTGGGAGGTAGATTATGAAAAGGGAAGGTGTTAGCACCCTTTTCATCTGTAGTTATCTACGGGCTCTTAGTTGCTTGCTAGATCACTTGCTTTAGTTTGAATGTGCTTGTGGTGTGGGTTTTGAAAGTATTTTTAAAATGTCTTTGTAATGGTTCTCGTTTCTATAAGAACACGTACAAAGTTTTGTTTCGAAGATAGTTCAAATAGGTGTTTGTGGGATGTGTTTTTGAAAGAGATTTTAATAAAGGTGTCTTCTTTGTAATGGCTCTCGTTTCTTTAAGAACGCGTACAAAATTTTTGTCTTTTGAAAATATTTCAAGATGAAAGTGTTGGTATAAAAAATGTTTTTGCTGTGAGCAAGCAAGCAACTAGGAGCAATCTACCTACTCAAAAGTTCTTAGATGTTCTTTTCCTCATCCTTTAGATGTTTCTATCTTACCATTGTTTTGGTAAGAAGCCCCATCGTTGGATGTGAAGGGACGGGCGTGGGACGTTTGTATCGTCATAGAAGGCAACCCATGGAAAATTTTAGCAATGTTGTTTTAGGGACTAGATTGTATACTGAAGGCAACATCGAGGGTCATCGAGGGACTACGATCTTTTATCGAGGGTCTTTGCTAAAATGCCCACGTTCGAGGGACATGATTATTTTACGAAAGGCCACAACGTGGGATTACCCTAAGGGTGCTAGTGTGCAAGTGTGTTTGATTTACATACATTTAGTCTTGATTAGGGTTATATATTTGTTGATTTCATGTCTTGCTATACACACCCTAATTACTAGCATTTATACTTGAAAACAATAAATTACAGAAATGTAAAGGTCATACGCTATTACATCATTTTAGGGAGGGGGTACAAATTTACAAATGGGGGTTTGCAAGAATTTAAAATCCTAATTAATTATTACAACCATATTGAATTGTACACTATAAGAAAAGGTAGAGACTTGTTTTGAAAAATGGTTTTCGGTCTTAACAAATTAAAAGGAAAATAATTATTTAATAAAAGAAAATATTTTTTTGATGTCCTATTTTTATATAAAAAAATAATAGAGAAAAAAGAAGAAAAAAACAATGAGGAATAGGATCAGCATGTTGCCGAAAGCAAAACAGAGCGGATCAGAAATCCTGAAAGAAACGTTAGAGGGAAAAAATAGAAGTTCTGGGTCGTGTTTAAATAGTGAGCAAAGGATCAAAAGTTTTGTGTTGTGTTAGACAGTGAGAGAATCTTAGAAGTTCTGTGTGTGTTAAATACTGAGTGAAAATCAGAATTTTTGTGTTGTGTTACACAGTGAGTGAAAATCAGAAGTTATGCTGTGTTAAACAGTGAGTGAAAATCAGAAGTTTTGTGTTGTGTTAAACAGTGAGTGAAAATCAGAAGTTCTATGTTGTGTTAAGAAGTGAATGCAAATCAGAAGATTTGTGCTGTGCTAAATCAGTGGGAAAGAAATACCCAGAAGTTTTGTGTTACACTTTAACTCCTTCTTTACATTAATCAGTTCATAAGCAACTTATTCAGTTCTTAATAGCATCAAATCAGAAAGATAAGAGCACAACAGTTCATAAAAGTTCTAATCCTAATTCTTAGCCTAGCTTTATTCTAGATGTTTTGATCCAATGTTTTTTCTACTTATGCAATGATATGGACATCATCAATACTATGATATTTACATATTTAATGATGTTCTGAATGAAAAGATTCAAAGTTAGAAAGACTTACCTTGAATCTGGAGCGTGTGCTTGGAACTTGAGCTGATGCCTTCAGATGTTATGGAATCAGCGAGAGCAAAGGAACAGGAAAGGTTATGTTCTTTGATTCAAAGGGAAGAACAAAGGTTTGGTTTTTGTTTGGGGATTATGGATTTATGAAGTTTTTATATTTTTCTTTTCTCTCATTGATAACTCTCTCTCTCTCCAAAAGTCATCCCCTTGCAAGTGTGATGGAGCAACTTATTTATAGGTGAATTTGCTGTGATTTTGGGGGGAAAAACAAATGGGGTTTGAACATTATTGGCATATTGTTCCATTGCTTTTTAATCAAAGCTTTTGTATGCTAATTTGGTGAAAATATGGGATTTGGGAAAATGCAGGTGTGGACTGGATTAGCAGCTGGTTATAAGACTGTGCTACAGCAGGGCAGCATGTTGCTTAAACGAGGTTTTGGGATTTGGTGATGTTCTGATCGCAGAAGACCAAAAGTGTAGCCTCCATATGCTGAAGATTCATGTTCTGACCAAAGAACATCGCTTCCCTATGTTCTGATTGAAGCATTATGTTCTGAACTGTGTTTGCAAATTCTGATTGCACTTGCGTGAAGGATGGCCCAGAAGTTCTGAAGTATCATTTTCTCTTAACACTTGGAAAATTTTCTAAATGTTTAGAAATTTGATTTTTCAAGGCAATTTCTGACTTTTGATTTTGATGAATTAATTTCATGTCTTGATGAAATATAATTGTTGAAACTTGATTTTTGATCTAAAAGTCAAAGTTTGAATTTTCAGTGTGCCTTTGACCATTTTGCCCTTATGAATGAGTTTCTTGGAAAATTGTAATTCAATACTTGAAACTTGATAGAAGCAAAACCTGAGAGTCCAGGATGATCCTTCGAGAAATGAGAGGGCAAATTTTAGGGTACAACAGCTGACCCTCTTCAATCTTCTTAAACCTGAAGAGTTAGATTGGCGAATCTGCCATTCGTAACTCAAGGGTGGAAGATGATTGAACACTAGAGTGCCCAGAAATTTGCGCTTTGATGATATTGTGGTTGAGGTGTAAGGAATGGGCTTAAAGATTTCATTTGGATAAATGATGGAGAGTTGGAGGAGATTAGCTTATAGATGCCATCTAAAGGTGATTGTTGATAGAAAATTAGACTAAGTCTAAGCTTGATTTCAGCTGGGTAAGGAATCAGAATAAACCTTTCGTAGATTTAAAACTGAACCTAACAGAAGTCTTGAATGTTCTTTAATTGGGAAGAATCAGGATAAATCTTTGGAGCGACTTATCTGAACCAGGGAAAATGTTTTATTTGGAAAGAATCAGGATAACCGTTGAGAGGTTTAAACTGAACCAAAAGAGGCCTTGGATATTTTTTAATTAGAGAGAATCAAATAAATCGTGGAGTGATTTAATTGAACCAGAGAAAGTGTCTACTGGGGAAGAATCAGGATAAACCATTGAGAGGTTTAAACTGAACCAGCAGGGGTCTGGAAAAGAAATTAGAATAAATCTTGGAGCGATTTATGTGAACCAGAGAAGATGTCTTCGGGAAAGAATCAGAATAAACCGTTGAGAGCTTAAAAACTGAACCAATAGGGGTCTGGAGAAAAATCAGAATAAATCTTGGAGCGATTTATCTGAACCAGAGAAGATGTCTGGGGGAAAGAATCAGGATAAATTGTTGAGAGGTTTAAAACTGAACCAGCAGGGGTATGGAGAAGAATCAGAATAAATCATGGAGCAATTTATATGAACCAGAGAAGATGTCTGCAGGAAAGAATCAGGATAAACTGTTGAGAGGTTTAAAACTGAACCAGCAGGGGTCTGGAAAAGAATCAGAATAAATATTGGAGTGATTTATCTGAACCAGAGAAGATGTCTGTGGGAAAGAATTAAGATAAACCGTTGAGAGGTTTAAAACTGAAAGAGCAGGGGTCTAGAGAAGAATCAGAATAAATCTTTGAGTGATTTATCTGAACCAGAGAAGATGTCTGTAGGAAAGAATCAGGATAAATTGTTGATAGGTTTAAAACTGAACCAACATGGGTCTGGAGAAGAATCAGAACAAATCTTGGAACGATTTATCTGACCAGAGAAGATGTCTGCGGGAAAGAATCAAGACAAATAGTTGAGAGGTTTAAAACTGAACCAGCAGGGGTCTGGAGAAGAATCAGAATAAATCTTGGAGAGATTTATCTGAACCAGAGAAGATGTCTGCGGGAAAGAATCAGAATAAACTGTTGAGAGGTTTAAAACTGAACCAGCAGGGGTCTGGAGAAGAATCAGAATAAATCTTAGAGCGATTTATCTGAACCAGAGAAGATGTCTGCAGGAAAGAATCAGGATAACTTGTTGAGAGGTTTAAAACTGAACCAGCAGGGGTCTGGAGAAGAATTAGAACAAATCCTAGAACCATTTATCTGAACCAGAGAAGATGTCCGCGAGAAAGAATCAGGATAAATTGTTGAGGTTTAAAACTGAACCAGCAGGGGTCTGGAGAAGAATCAGAATAAATCTTGGAAAGGTTTATCTGAACCATAGAAGTTGTCTGAGGGAAAGAATCAGGATACAACATTGAGAGGTTTAAAACTAAACCAGCAGGGGTCTGGAGAAGAATCAGAATAAATCTTGGAGCAATTTATCTGAACCAGAGAAGATGTCTGCGGGAAAGAATCAGGATAAACCATTGAGAGGTTTAAAACTGAACCAGCAGGGGTCTGGAGAAGAATCAGAATAAATCTTGGAGTGATTTATCTGAACTAGAGAAGATGTCTGCGGGAAAGAATAAGGATAAACTGTTGAGAGGTTTAAAACTGAACCAGCAAGGGTCTGGAGAAGAATCAGAACAAATCTTGGAGCGATTTATCTAAACCATAGAAGATGTCTGCAGAAACGAATCAGGATAAATCTTTGAGAGGTTTAAAACTGAACCAAGAGGGGTCTAAAGAAGAATCAGAACAAATCTTGGAATGATTTATCTGAACCAGAGAATATGTGTGTGGGAAAGAATCAGAATAAACCGTTGAGAGGTTTAAAACTGAACCTGCAGGGGTCTAGAGAAGAATCAGAACAAATCTTGGAACAATTTGTCTGAACCAGATAAGATGTCTGTGGGAAAGAATCAGGATAAACTATTTAGAGGTTTAAAACTGAACCGGCAGGGGTCTGGAGAAGAATCAGAATAAATCTTGGAGCGATTTATCTGAACCAGAGAAGATGTCTGCGGGAAAGAATCAAGATAAATCATTGAGAGTGTTGTACCCCAAAATTTGCCCTCCCATATTTCTCAAAACATTTCAAGAAAAATTCACAAGTCCAACCCGGCGCGTCATATTCAGGTGTTCTTTCGCCAAGATATCTCTGATAACGTATTCTCAAATTCAGGTTCGGCTCAAGAGTCAATTCTTTAAAGAAGGTATCCGAATGTGTGAGTTTTCTCGAAGAAATATGGTGAAAAAGTATGCTGAAAGTGCATTTTTTACGCGCTAAGAAATTCATAACTTGAAGATCGTGGCTCTTTTTGAACCCGTTCCAGTGGCCAAAATTCCGTCTTGACATTATCTACGTTTTCATCTCTCACGGCTGGAAGCCAATTTCGATCAGAAGGTCTTCAAAAATGTGGATTTATAAAGTATTTTCGTACAGAAAATTTGTGACAGAAGTTTATTTGCGTCATGTTCAGAAAATCATAACTTGGTCGATTTTCATCGTATCAAGCTGGTTCTCGCGCCAAAATTTCACAAATTGAGTTGGCTACATTTTCACAGAAGGTATTGAGTTCAAACGGTATTCAAAAGGCCTTCGTTTTTTGCTCAGAGTGTGTGACGCACCGAAAATCCTGAATGCTGAATATTATTTCATTTGGGCCGAAACTTCGAAAATTCATAACTCGGTCAATTTTTATCGAATTTGGGCTCATATTTTTACACAAGGTCACTGACTCATAGATCTACAACTTTGCTTCAATAGTCGAGACCGGATTATTCTCCGATCAATACCAGTTTTTTATTGAAGAACGTGTCAGGGTCGACACTGGAGCCCAAAATAAGTTTGTCTGAGCTGAAACTTCAAAAATTAATAACTAATTCACCGTTTATCCGATTGAGCCGATTTTCGGACAGGAGTTAGTTCTTGATATCTGCTACATTTTGTTTTCACATTTCAACTTCAAAAATTGCACTTAAGTCCCTGCGATTTAGCCTGGAAAGTGACGAACTCAAGTGAACATTGGAGGCCCAATTGCACATTCAAAGCCCATTTTCTTTATCCTAGTTTCCATTATATAATCACATTCTTTTCACACAAACCAGAAAGAGAGAAAAAAACCTTGCCACAACACTGTCAGAATATCAAATTCTTTCAAGAACCCTAAAACCTTGAAATCCTTATTACAAATCCCTCTCTCACTACAAACAAGCCATCCTAGTTACAAACCAACATCTCACTACAAACAAGTCATCTCAGTTACAAATCAACATCTCACTAGTTCTTCAGCAAGGGTAAGGCTTGCTTGATCTCCATGATCAAAAGAGCATAAAAGCATTCATGTCACTACTTTTCCAGTAAGGGTAAGGTTGATTTGATCTCCATGATCAAAAGAGTATAATCATTCATACATGCCATATTGATCTAAACATTAAATTTCTTCATTTATTGGCTTTATTTGTATTTTATGATATATAGTAATTTATTTAATGTGTTCATGAGATTCAACACTGCAGATTTAGACAGGATCCCATGCAGGTTCATTAAGGAACGTTGAGGCCAAAACACAAATGGCCAAAAGCCAAAAGCCAAATGGCCAGAACGGAACAACTTACACATGACACCAATACATGGCGAGACACACATCCTGAGAAGGTTAAGGAATGTTGAGGCCAGAACACAAATGGCCAAAATCCAGAACACAAACGGCCAAAAGCCAAAACACAAATGGCCAAAACAAAACAGTTTACACATGACGCCAATAGATGTTTCACCCCTCCAATCAGGCTCGTATACTCCTAAACTTTCTCTCTATTTATATTATGTTCCTTTAATTAATTAATCGTTATTCTTTTTATTAATCACTAACCAATTAATATTTTTTCCTAATAAAATCAAAAACACAAAAAAAAAAATTATTTATTAAAATTAAATTCAACACTTTATTTTTGTATATAAATATTAATTCAATTAATTTAGTTTAATTAGAAAATAACTTTAATATTTTTTGCAATAATTAAAATTAATTTAGACGATTAGGTTTTTATTAACTTTGATCAAATTTATTTTTATTTCCTTAAATATCAAAAACTCCAAAAATATTTTAATTAATTAATTAGTTTATTAATTTAATTGGTAACTTAATTTAATTTCTTTTAATCCAAAAATAACCAAAAAAACCACTTTCTTTAAAAAAAGGGTCAAAACCCCAAAAAACTCGCATCCGATTTAATTTCCCGCACGCGATCCATTTTATCATATTATTGTATCTATTTCCCGGTGTGTAATAGATAATTAGGACTTTAATTATTTATCGCTTTATTTTACTTTCCGTAATTTAAATTAAAGGGTTTGTTTTTGGCGATGTAAATACCCGACGCCTTGTAATAGCGTAGATTCACTTTCCGCAATTTATTTACCGCAAATTATTTAACTGTTAATTATGCATGCAAGACTTGTCTGAAAAATAAAACCAAAGCGTAGCTCACAAATAACGTGTACAAGATAATTTAACATGAACCTGACACACATGCACATGCCACTCCTAGGGTACGCCTCACTCGGTTGCCTCGACGTGGTCGTCAAGTATATGGTGTTTTAGAGGTCGCCCTCCTGTTTAAAGATCTTGTTGCCTCGAAACGGTTGCCTCGGATAAAAAAGGATCTAGGACATTAGGGTTACCGCTAAGGCGTCCTACTATTGCTTTGGTGACCACACATGTCCCATAATCGAATTGACCCGAATAATGTTAGAACAAAGTTTGAATCTACTACCCTATATTTAAGTTTTGATGATAACAAAGTGAAAAGATATAGTATTTATAAGTTTCATGAATGAACTATCTGCTGCCTAAAAATATTATGTTCTGACTTGCAGATACTCTGATGGATATAAGCAAGATCACATCTATTCAGCATCAGAACTTGATCTCAGACACCAGCATCAGAAGTTGCTACATCAGAACGTCAAAATCAGATGATCAACTCACGTACATGCTGAAGCCTGATGAACAAGACTGCGCTTAATACTCTGATACAGAAACACAATAGTTCATCAGCAGTGAAGCAGAATCAGAATGAGCCAAGCCAGAACTTGCATTAAGTAAGCAACGGTATTGTGCATTGAAAGCAAATTAATTCCAACGGCTTCATTCCAGACAAGATCTGCTCAATAAGGAAAGTTTGTTATTAGCATTGAATCAAGAATATTGCATCCAACGTTCATCATCTCAGTGCTATATAAACAAAGCTTTGAAGATTGAAATGGTTAATGCTCTCCAAATCTCTACACGCACAAAAGCTGAACCATAATCTTCGTTCTCTGAGTTTTGCTAAACCACACACTCTGATATTTCATTACTGTTTAGCAATCTAGTTTCTAAGCTTCATTTTGTGTATACATCACAGTTGTGATAAAGTTTTGTAGAAAACATCCACACACATAGTTTTATCTGTTTGTAAGAAAGTGTTACCTTGACAAACCGGGTTGTGGTTTGAATCAAGAAGGCTTTAGCAGTTGTTAAAGAAGTCTGTAATATTCAGTTGAATATAGTGGATTAAGACCTCGTTGGAGAGAGGCGAAATCACCTTGACGGGTGGACTGGAGTAGTTTGAGATCAAACGAACCAGGATAAAAATATCTTGTCAATTGCTTTAGATTTCAGTTTTACAATTCAACCCCCCTTCTTGTGTTTTTCACCACTTCAATTGGCATCAGAGCGCCTGGTTCTGAGCTAAAACACTTAACCGTGTCAGTACAAGATCCAGCGTCAGAAAAACACAATGGCAGGAAACAATTCTCACATCAGCAATGACAACAATGAGGACAGAGACAGATTCAGTGGAAAACCTCCAGTCTTTGATGGAGAAAACTTTGATTACTGGAAAGACAGAATTGAAAGCTTCTTTCTGGCACATGATGCTGATCTGTGGGATATGGTGACAGATGGATACACGCACCCTGTGAATGCAAGTGGTCAGAAGATTGATAGAAAAACAACGTCTGATCAACAAAAGCGTGACTTCAAGAATCACCACAAGGCCAGAACCATCCTCCTCAGTGCCATCTCCTATACTGAGTATGAAAAGATCTCCAACAGAGACACAACAAAGAATATTTTTGATTCTCTCAGAATGACGCATGAGGGCAACGTTCAAGTCAAAGAAACAAAAGCTCTGGCGCTCATTCAGAAGTATGAGGCGTTCAAAATGGAAGAATCTGAATCCATTGAAACTATGTTCTCTAGATTCCATATTCTGGTAGCTGGTCTCAAAGTTCTGGACAAAGGGTACTCTACTGCTGACCATGTCAAGAAAATAATCAGAAGTTTACCCAAGCAGTGGAGGCCTATGGTTACTGCTCTGAAGCTAGCTAAAGATCTCAACAAAATCACTCTGGAGGAACTTATCAGCTCCCTCAGAAGTCATGAGATAGAGCTAGAAGCTGATGAGCCTCATAAGCAAGGTAAGCCTTTAGCATTAAAATCTAACAGAAAATTTGATTCTAAAGTTTTGCAGGCAGTTGAAGAAACATCTGATGGATCCTCATCAGAAGAAGACGAACTTTCCCTTCTCTCCAGAAGAGTAAATCAACTGTGGAAGCAAAGACAAAGGAAGTTCAGGAATCCCAGAAGATCTGATCAGAACGAGTCTTCTTCCAGATACAGAAGGACAGATTCTTCCTCTGGATACAGAAGATCTGAAGGCTCCTCCAGTAGCAAGAAGCCAAACACCAAAGACATCATCTGCTATGAGTGCAATGAGCAAGGACACTACAAGAGTGACTGCCCAAAGCTTCAGAGGGAAAAGCCCAAAAAGAAGTTTGGAAGAGAGAAGAAGAAAAGTCTCATGGCCACATGGGATGACTCTGACTCGTCTGAAGCTGACTCAGAATCAGATGATGAAAGGGAAAACATAGCTCTCATGGCTAACATTTCAGAAGACAGTGAAGCTTCTGAATCAGACTCAGAATCAGACACTGAAGAGGTATTTCCTAACTTCGCTGTTAACTTTACAAAGGCTGAACTTGCTGAAAGCCTTAATGAGATTCTGGAACGTTATCAGCAAATTAGAGCTAAATTCAGAGACCTGAAAAGGAATCTTGAATCTGACTCTAATAAGTCTGAGAGTCTCAAATTGGAAAATTCTGAGCTGAGAAATAAGATTTTAAAATTAGAAAACACTTTACAAAACTCTCAGAAGGAACCAATTTCTGAAACTCCCAGCAACGCTGATGAGATCATCAAGGAGTATGATCACAGTTTCCAGAAGTTCCTAGCTAAAAGCATAGATAGAAGCAGAATGGCTTCAATGATCTATGGAGTTCGCAGAAACGGCAGGAAAGGAATAGGATACCAAGGTAAGGTTCCTACACCAAAGAATGGCATGGACTTAACCATTAAACACACTCCTCTGAATTCACACTTTGTGTATGGTCACACACATGATATCAAATATACTAGCAGTAAGCACTCTGTGAAACCAAAATTCAACCAGAGTTTTGGTAAAACTAACAAATCAGGACCCAAGAAAATCTGGGTACCTAAGGACAAAATAATACATGTTGCAGATATCTTTAGCAGCAAGTCAGAAACACCAGTCATGGTACCTGGACTCTGGCTGCTCACGACACATGACGGGAAGAAGGCATATGTTCCAAAGCCTAAAACTTAAGCCTGGAGGCCACGTTGGCTTTGGAGGCAATCAGAGGGGAAAGATAATTGGCTCTGGAACTGTAGGTAATGGAAATCTTCCCTCTATTAATAATGTTCTGCTAGTAGATGGATTGATGCATAATCTGTTATCCATAAGTCAATTAAGTGATAACGGTTATGATATAATCTTTAATCAAAAATCATGTAAAGCTGTTAGTCAGAAAGATGGGACTATCCTGTTTAATGGTAAGAGGAAAAACAACATTTACAAAATCAAACTTTCTGAACTAAAGAGTCAGAATGTAAAATGTCTTCTGTCTGTTAACAACGAGCAGTGGATCTGGCACAGAAGATTGGGGCATGTTAGTATGAGAAGAATATCTCAGATTAACAAACTCAATCTGGTCATAGGACTTCCTAATTTGAAGTTCAATTCAGATGCTCTGTGTGAAGCATGTCAGAAAGGCAAATTTGCAAAACCTTCCTTTAAATCCAAAAATGTTGTTTCTACCTCTAAGCCATTAGAACTTCTGCACATTGACTTATTTGGACCAGTTAAAACTACTTCAGTCAGTGGTAAGAAGTATGGGTTAGTAATCGTAGATGACTATAGCAGATGGACATGGGTAAAGTTCTTAAGACACAAGGACGAGTCACACTCTGTGTCTGTTACCTTCTGTAACCAAGTTCATGGTGGAGAATTTGAAAATAAAGATTTTGAGTCATTCTTTAATGACAGAGGCATTCTGCATGATTTCTCTTGTCCTAGAACTCCCCAACAAAATGGAGTTGTAGAACGAAAGAACAGAACATTGCAAGAAATGGCCAGAACCATGATCAATGAGATAAACGTTGCTAAGACTTTCTGGGCAGAGGCAATAAACACAGCGTGCTACATTCAGAATAGAATCTCAATAAGACCTATTCTGGAAAAGACTCCATATGAATTGTGGAAGAACAGAAAGCCCAACATTTCATATTTTCATCCATTTGGATGTACTTGCTTTATATTAAATACAAAGAATTATTTGAACATGTTTGACTCTAAAGCACAGAAGTGTATTATGTTAGGATACTCTGAACGCTCAAGAGGGTACAGAGTATACAATACAGAAACACAGATTGTGGAAGAATCAATCAGTGTTCGTTTTGATGATAAGCTTGACTCTGAAAAGTCAAAGCAGAATGAAGTTTTTGCAGGTATAGAAATTGAATTTGCAGGTTCTGAAGACAAGTCATCAGAAGCTCTCAACACAGACATTCCTTCAACGTCTGAAAGGAGCACTGCTAGAAATCCTACAACAGCTACTGATCAACCTCAGAAGAGATTACCCAGAAGCAGCTTGGATCACCCAGAAGAGACTATCCTAGGAAGAAAGGAAGATCCAATCAGAACAAGAGCAAGCTTCAGAAACTCTGAAGAAACTCTTATGGGACTGGTGTCTCTGATTGAACCTTCTTCTATTGATGAAGCACTCCTGGATAATGACTGGATTCTGGCAATGCAAGAAGAGCTGAATCAATTCACCAGAAACGACGTATGGGATCTCATTCCCAGACCAAAAGGATTCAACATCATTGGAACAAGATGGGTGTTCAGAAACAAGCTAAATGAACAAGGTGAAGTCATCAGAAACAAGGCACGACTGGTTGCACAAGGTTATAGTCAGCAAGAGGGGATAGACTATACAGAAACCTTTGCCCCAGTCGCCAGGTTAGAATCTATCAGACTTTTAATTTCATTTGCTGTTAATAGAGGCATCACTCTGTATCAGATGGATGTCAAAAGTGCATTCTTAAATGGTTATATAGAAGAAGAAGTTTATGTTCACCAACCCCCAGGTTTTGAAAATACAAAACATCCAGAACATGTTTTCAAACTAAAGAAGTCACTGTATGGTCTGAAACAAGCTCCCAGAGCTTGGTATGAAAGGCTAAGTAACTTTCTGCTTGAAAATGAATTCACCAGAGGGAAAGTGGACACTACTCTATTCTGTAAAACAGTTAAGAGTGACATCTTCGTCTGTCAAATCTATGTTGATGATATCATTTTTGGTTCTACTAATCCTTCTCTTGGAAGAAAATTTGCTAAGTGTATGCAGGCAGAATTTGAGATGAGCCTCATGGGGGAACTGAAATTCTTTCTGGGAATTCAGATCAATCAAACTCCAGAAGGAACTTACATTCATCAGAGCAAATACATCAGAGATCTTCTGAAGAAATTTGACCTCTCAGAATGTAAGCCATCAAAGATTCCAATGCATCCCACGTGCATTCTGGAAAGAGAAGAGGTAAGCAAAAGTGTAGAACAGAAAGTCTACAGAGGTATGATTGGTTCTCTCCTCTATCTGACTGCTTCAAGACCTGACATACTATTCAGTGTTTGTATCTGTGCTAGATTCCAATCAGATCCTAGAGAATCTCACTTAACAGCTGTTAAGCGAATTTTCAAGTATCTGAAAGGTACTACTAATCTGGGTTTGTTTTATAGAAAATCTAGTGATTACAGCTTAGTAGGCTACTGTGATGCTGATTTTGCTGGAGACAGAGTGGAACGTAAAAGTACTTCTGGAAGCTGCCAGTTTCTTGGAGAAAATCTGATCTCTTGGTCCAGCAAAAGGCAATCAACAATTGCTCTGTCAACAGCAGAAGCTGAGTACATAGCAGCAGCATGATGTAGCACACAAATGCTCTGGATGAAAAGTCAGCTTGAAGACTTCCAGATTTTTGAGAGTAACATTCCTATACTTTGTGATAATACTTCTGCTATTTGCTTAAGTAAGAATCCTATTTTACATTCTAGAGCTAAGCATATAGAAATAAAACATCACTTCATTAGGGACTATATTCAGAAAGGTATTTTGAACTTAAAATTTATAGATACAGACCATCAATGGGCTGACATCTTCACTAAACCCCTTTCAGAAGATAGGTTTAATTTCATCCTGAAACATCTCAGCATGAAAGTATGTCCAGAGTGAAAATGTTTTAATTCCATATATTTACCTTCAGAATGTAATTATTTCACTGTGAACTTCTGATCAATCTCCTTTCAGAAAGATAGAACATGCAGATTGTATCAGATGCAAGTCTAAAGATCTGAGAGTCTAAGCTCAAAGACAGACGTGCTGATCACTACATCAAACAAGTGTCATCCAATCATCAGCATATCTCTGAAGCAGAACGCGTGCACGCTTCTGAGAAGGCAAAGCGCTGATTGGGTGCATTGAGACACATGTCTGGTAACCGTTTTTAAGTATCTTTCTCAAATCCCCCAAAATCAGCAAGCATTTAATGAAAAGTAATCATGCTTTTAAATGGCAATCATGATTTTTCTCTCTCTTAAAAACGTTTATCTTTTCAAAATAGTTTTGAAAAACTCTATTTAAGCACATTAATCTCTCATTCTTATTCTTTACGCTTTCTCACTAACACTCAAGCATTTTCTGCATATTTCTGAGTTCATCTCTTGCAAACCTTTTTCCTCAGTTCATTCTAAAAACCCTTTTAGTGTGAACATGGCAACCTCCAGTAGCGTTTCTGCAGGTAATCAGAAGAAAGCAACTTCTGAGCAATATCAAGTGCCACTCAGAACTCTCCTCACTCCCGTGAAGAACCTTGAAGTGCTCTCTGAGTTAATCATTGATTTTGAAAGCTTGAAGGAAAATGGTTTTGACCTAACTGAAGAAGTTAGGGCTCAAAAGTGGGAAAGGTATTTCGATAGGTTGGTTGGACCAACATTCCCAGCGCTGGTCAAGGAATTTTGGATTCACGCCAAGGTTTCAACACATCTAGTCATCTCCTCTGTTATGGGGAAGAAGATTGTGATTTCTGAAGATCTCATTGCAAGGCTAATCGGTCAAAGTGGTGGTGGCGTCCGTTGTGTGGACATGGCTGAAAGATGTGCTGATATAGGTGTGGTAGCTAACAGGATTTTCACTCTTGGGATGCCCAGCAGCAAGATTAAAGATCTGAAGGATCATTGCAGAGTATGGGCGAAGATTGTTCTGGGGTGCTTCAACCACAGGAAACCAACAAGTTCTCCTGATTACATAAATGTGGATTAGCAGTTTCTGATCTACTTTATTGATCAGAAGATAAAGATCAATCTGGCTCACTTCCTGTTCAACCACCTCAAAACCAGTGTGAAAGAAACAAGGGAAGAAGAAAGAACCAAGAGGGACTGGATACCTTTTGGAAGGTTGATATCAGATATTCTGACAGAGAATAGACTGATTGAGCATCTGATAGAAGCTCAAGAGCTGAGCACTATTGAACCAACAATTGGGAAACCTTTGAATGCAAAGAATTTGAAAAAGATGAAGCTGATAGAGAACATTCAGAAGGAACCCAGAGCTACTTCCACTGCTGATATCTCCAGCAGAAGAGTGCCTCTGAGTGATTTTCCGATATTTTCTGAAATGGAATCCAAACCATAGATGTTTCTCAGGTACCCAGATGCGTACAAGGCAGATGATACAGATCCAAAGCTGAATATCAGAGATCTGCGTCAACCCCAACCAGAAGTAACTCTGAAGAAGACAAAGAAGAGGAAAGCGCCATCAGAAGGATCATCTCAGCAGACTCCAAAGAAAAGAGGTATTTCATCGGCTGCCCCTATTTCAAATTCTTTTACTATTCCAGCATCTATCCCTCCTCAAACCTCTCATAGAATATCAATTCCCATCCCTTCCATTGATGAAGCCGTACAAGAAGAAGACCCTTCTGAGGCATTAAAACTCAGAAGACCTAGAACCAAACACCCCAAACAACCAACAATTTCAACAACATCAGCACTTGACCAAGTGCTGTCTGATATTGAGCGTCAACATGCCTCTGCTCAACCAAACTCTGAACCACAAAATGTTCCTCCTCCACAACCAGAACCACAGCAATCTGCTGAAGAACCAGAACCACAACAACAACAACCACTCACAGAAGAACCTCTGATCCCTGAGCAATCAGAGATTCCACCTCCCTCTCCCCAACCAGAAATTAATCCACCTTCACCACAAACAGAGTTTCACCACTCTGAAACTCCTTCTCCTCATCAATCTGAACCTCATTCACCTCAACCATCACCGCTGGCAATTCAGTTGCCATGTGGAACAACTGTTATCATGCCCCAGTTACCATCCTCATCAGAATCAACACCACCAAATACTCCCAAAACACCACCCACTCCAATCGAAATATCTGACTCTGATACCCCTTCTCCAAAACTAACAACCTCTCAGAAAACCTCTGAAAACCTCAGCAGGACTTTCATTGACTTAACCAGTCTTGACCGTCTTGCTGATCTAAAACACAAAATTGCCATCCCAAAACCAAAGCAACCAGATGTTGGCTCTGGTATTTTGAATTTTGAAACAGGTGTGCTGCAATGGATTGCTTCTTTGAAGCAAGTCTGTCCTGGGATGATTGACCCAGCTGCTTCTGATTAGCTCTGGTCACAGTTCAGACTTTGGGTACGTGCTGAAGCCCTCAAGTTGCAGGATATCAACTATGAGCAGGCACAACAAAATTTCAGCAAACTTCTGAATGAAGTTGGAAGTATGCTTCTGAAAGAGGACGTGCTCCCTCTGGACAGTGAACCTTGGTCTGAGAAACAGCAAGCTGCAAAGGTGCAACCATCAGAAGAAGACAAGACCATTCAGGCTGAAGAAAGTCAAGCAGAGGATGTTGCTGAAAGTTCTGAGAAGCCTCCTCCTTCTGATGCTTCTCAAGCTGCCTTGGACAGGCAGACTCTGGAAGAACTAAGGCTGAATGACATGCGTCTGCAGCAGCGGATGGATGAAAACGATCAGAAGATGAAAGAGAGAATGGATGTGCAGGACAACAAGATTGACACTGTTGTCAGCATGGTGCATAAGCGGAATGAGACTTCTGAAAAGATTCAAGCCATGCTGGAGAGCCTGTTCACACGCTTGCCTCCTCAACCTTAATCTTTTTCATACATGACCTTTTTTATGTTTTCCCTGATTTTCTGATGTACTGTTTGATTATGTTTTGTAATATTTTCTCGTTTTGACTCTGAACTATCTTAATATGATTAGTTTTTCTGATCTTAATTGTTTTAGCACATCACCAACACTTTTTGATTGCTGACAAAAAGGGGGAGAACAAGAATGATATTTAAATCAATAACGGGCCAACTAGACAGAAATTCTCAAACATTCTAACTCTATTACTTGAAATGTTTTTTCTGTTGTGTTTAAAGTCTACAGGCACAAGGAAGCTCCTGGACACTCTGAAGACTAGAAGCTCTGATCAATATAAAGCTGCTTTGATCAATATGAAGTTCTGATCCAAAGCAAAGCTCTGACAAGAAAAGCTCTGAAGCTCTGCTCTGACATAAAGCTTCTGATAAGTCAAAGACTCTGATACTCTGATGTTCAAAAGAAAGGCAAAAAGATCTGATCCTGAAGAACACGTATAATCAAAAGGGAAGTAACAAACTCAAGGGGAGTATTTCCTTACTTCTTATTCTTTTACTTCTTATTCTGATACATATTCCAGATACCTTTTCACGTTATTTTCATTTAAAATATCTAGTTTTTGTCATCATCAAAAAGGGGGAGATTGTTAGAACAAAGTTTGAATCTACTACCCTATATTTAAGTTTTGATGATAACAAAGTGAAAAGATATAGTATTTATAAGTTTCATGAATGAACTATCTGCTGCCTAAAAATATTATGTTCTGACTTGCAGATACTCTGATGGATATAAGCAAGATCACATCTATTCAGCATCAGAACTTGATCTCAGACACCAGCATCAGAAGTTACTACATCAGAACGTCAAAATCAGATGATCAACTCACGTACATGCTGAAGCCTGATGAACAAAACTGCGCTTAATACTCTGATACAGAAACACAATAGTTCATCAGCAGCGAAGCAGAATCAGAATGAGCCAAGCCAGAACTTGCATTAAGTAAGCAACGGTACTGTGCATTGAAAGCAAATTAATTCCAACGGCTTCATTCCAGACAAGATCTGCTCAATAAGGAAAGTTTGTTATTAGCATTGAATCAAGAATATTGCATCCAACGTTCATCATCTCAGTGCTATATAAACAAAGCTTTGAAGATTGAAATGGTTAATGCTCTCCAAATCTCTACACGCACAAAAGCTGAACCATAATCTTCGTTCTCTGAGTTTTGCTAAACCACACACTCTGATATTTCATTACTGTTTAGCAATCTAGTTTCTAAGCTTCATTTTGTGTATACATCACAGTTGTGATAAAGTTTTGTAGAAAACATCCACACACATAGTTTTATCTCTTTGTAAGAAAGTGTTACCTTGACAAACCGGGTTGTGGTTTGAATCAAGAAGGCTTTAGCAATTGTTAAAGCAGTCTGTAATATTCAGTTGAATATAGTGGATTAAGATCTCGTTGGAGAGAGGCGAAATCACCTTGACGGGTGGACTGGAGTAATTTGAGATCAAACGAACCAGGATAAAAATATCTTGTCAATTGCTTTAGATTTCAGTTTTACAATTCAACCCCCCCTTCTTGTGTTTTTCACCACTTCAAATAACTCCAACGACGGTGCTACCTACCTCTCAATGGTGGGATAGCACTGTCTAAAGGACTCTTACACAGCCTAATTCCTTAGAGTAGGTAGATCTCATGGGTACTTGCTCTTCTCAAAAACAAACAAAACATCTTTTCACACTCACACTTTCAAAAGTTTTCAAACAAATTTTTCATACACTCTTGAGGACAGATACAAGAGTTACTTAGAAATTTTTTAAACGAAACTTTTTCAAAACCCACACACATTTTGAAAAGCAAACATCTTTTGAAAACATAAGAGCAAGTACCTAAGAGCCCGTGGATAACCACTGATAGAAAGGGTGCTAACACCTTCCCTTTCTATAAATCTACCTCCCGAACCGAGAAACATTCTCAAAGAAGGAATTTTGCTGTGCTTTTGTCCTTTCCATGTTGGAGAACATAAAAGACGGTGGTGACTCTTGCTTACCGCGACATTTCGCGAACCAGCTTTAAAACAGTCAGTTCTATTTCCATCGATCACAGAACTGACGAATCTGCTGGGGATTTAATAAGTGAGGTGTACCTTAGGATTAGATCACTTATGTTTTCAATTGAATGCCTTGTTTGCTTTAATTTTGTGGGCTTGCATCAGAGTTTCATAGATCCTAACCCGGATCTGGGGAATACCCTTTAGGTAGCAATAAACTGTGAGGGACCTGTCCGGCGTAGACCGACACGGGTGAAGCAGTAGCTACGTTGGTGTGACACCTTGGTCTGTACCGATATCCCTTGTGTTGGAACGAGGAGAATATGGGTCTTCTGAGGAGTCATTAAGCACCAACTGGCCTTAGAACCTTAAATTGACCCAACTTGGCCATAGAACAGTAGCAGTATGCTACACTCATTAAGGCTAAACTTCCGTGATGGTTCCGGCCGCAAGAAAAGATTGCGATGCTGGAGTTATGACCGGTTGAGGGTAGTCGGTGATATTGAGATCCTCTAGAACCCGGTTACTATTTTCTAGGACAGTCTTAACCAACGAAACTAAAAGAGGGTAGTACCTAAACTTCATGCTGGCCTAAACTCTAAGGGCTTTCTGGTGTGACTTGTGTGCCTTAAAACTTAAACTACTTGCATCTTCTTATCTGACACATGAGTTTCTTGCAGATTGTTTACAGTCCTTGATTGGGACTTATAACAGCGTTTACTTACCTCACTCCACGCATAGCATAACATCATAACATCATACCATTGCATACATCCTGCATAAGGACTAATCTATTTCAAGGATCTCGAGGGTTTGTGATGCAGGTCATGATGAACCAACTGTCTAGAAAGGGGCAAAGGGGATTTATTTTCCTCTAGCCAAGGTTGATAACTTGAGTCAGTGGCTATGACCCACTCAATATGGTGAGTTTAACTCTTGAAGAAGGACTCTCAACGACATGAAGTTCCTTCAATCAAGCTACCAGATTCTAACAATTTTCTTGTTTACCCCGCGAGATCCTTGAAAACATTGCTAGCATACATACATATCATTGCATTACAAGTACCCTTGGTACAGGTCACTTACCTTCTTCGCTGTTTATTTCAGCAATGGCTTTCCAACCAGACAACCAGGATCTCCGTACTCAAGAGACTCAGTTCAGGGAAATCTTCCTAAGCCTATCCAAGGGGCAGGAAGAGTTGAGAACACTCCTCATGGGGAATTTGGTCAGGAAGAGTCCTGAAGGCGACAAGGACGAACGGATGAAACATCTGCAAGTTAAGGTGGATGCAATGAGAACCCAGATGCTGGGGCAAATGGCTCTTATCCAAGGCTTGGCTCGGGAGCATGAAGAGTTGAGAACCATGGTCAACCAGCTTCACCCAGAGAGATACAACATTAAGCAAACAGTCCAAGTCAGGGATCAGGTCATTGATCAGCTTCCAAGAGGACAAGAGTCTGGTATGGTGAAGAATAGACCTCTCCAAATTGCTACCACTTAACAGGTCCAACCACAACCTCACCCAGAGCAACGGGTTGATCAGAGTAAGCCCTGAAGGAAATTTACCAAGCTCAACACGTCGATGTCTCAACCTTTACAACACCTGTTGAGGTTGAATTTGTTAACTCTAAGGGCTCCTCCTCGGAATCCCAACATCTCTTCTCCTACTTATCATCCCAATAGAAGATGTGCATACCACTCTGATGGTCCGGGACATGACACAAACGACTGTTGGTCTCTGAAGAACAAGATCCAGGATCTGATTGATGAAGGAGCAGTGGAATTCACCCAAGATGGCCAGGCTGAGTTCTTCTACTATCCATGCAAGATTCACCATTTGAAGTGACAAGTCCTAGGATTGAAAAAAACTTTTGTTCATTCGAATGTTCAAGTTGTATTTTTCTTTGATTGTTCAAACAATTATTGTCATAGCAAACTTTATTACTTTATCAATGCATCGCATATGTCTGTTTTTAATCAATATATTTGCATTCGCTATATTCAAACTGCTTTCATTTTTTGATGTTCAACTCTCGAAAAAATTCTAAACCTTTTGAGGGAGGATGACGAAAACGATACCACGATCTTTACAGTATGCTTTTGAACAGACCCCGCTGATGAGGTACAGGCATTGTTTCAAATCCTAAACAGTGGAGTTATAAGGAAGATAATCCCTCGTCAACCCCTTCGAGCCAAAGAAGTAGGAGTTTTTTTCTTTTCGAAAATTAAAACCCTTAATCATAACCTGGGGTAGGGTAGTTCTCTCATTTGATCCAAGTGCACAACAAATGACACCAAAGGAGTCATTTCAAAGGAAAAGACAATGATGGTTACGAATAATCATAAAGACAGGAAGTCATTATCTCTCAGAAATGAAAGCCCAATAAGTCAATCCAAAGATGATTATTATCAACTGTCGCAATTCCAGATTCGATTCCTGTATCTAGCCAGGGCATATCTGTGAATAACTGATTGTAGATTCCATACTTGTATCCAGCCAGGGCATGTCTGCATGAAGAGTTTAGAGATTCGATACATGTATCCAGCCAGGGCATATCTGTAGACGACTAATTCCAGATTCGATTCCTGTATCTAGCCAGGGCATATCTGTGAGTAACTGATTGTGGATTCGATACCTGTATCCAGCCAGGGAATGTCTGCATGAAGAGTTTAGAGATTCGATTCTTGTATCCAGCCAGGGCATATCTGTAGACGACTAATTCCAGATTCGATTCCTGTATCTAGCCAGGGCATATCTGTGAGTGATTGATTGTAGATTCGACACTTGTATCTAGCCAGGGCATGTCTGCATGAAGAGTTTAGATATTTGATTCCTGTATCCAGCCAGGGCATATCTGTAGACGACCAATTCCAGATTCGATTCCTGTATCTAGCCAGGGCATATCTGTGAGTAACTGATTGTAGATTCGATTCCTGTATCCGACCAGGGCATGTCTGCATGAAGAGTTTAGAGATTCGATTCCTGTATCCAGCCAGGGCATATCTGTAGACGACTAATTCCAGATTCGATTCCTGTATCTAGCCAGGGCATATCTGTGAGTAACTGATTATGCATTCGATACCTGTATCGAGCCAGGGCATGTCTGCATGAAGAGTTTAGAGATTCGATACATGTATCTAGCCAGGGCATATCTACATGAAGAGTTTGAAGATCAACCCCTGTAACAGGCCAGGTAATTATCTTTCTTTCTCAAGTACGCAAGTTCTCGCTAAGGAATCTCTTACGCGATCGACAATCTCCCGATGGCATCTTTAAGCCCATCTCCACAACTATCCATTACATATCCAAATGGCATCCATAAGCCCATTCCCGACAAGATTCTGCCACATCTCCAGATGGCATCTATAAGCTCATCCTCCTATCCATCATCTCTCCAAATGGCATCTGTAAGCCCATTCCCGCCATCACATTGCTGATACCTCACTATGCGAGTGCAAATTTCTGGGCACTTTAGTGTTCAATCATCTTCCACCTTCGGATCACGAAAGGCACGCAAGTCAATCTATATCCTCAGGTCTAAGAATATTGAACAGGGGCAACTGTTGTACCCCAAAATTTGCCCTCCCATATTTCTCAAAACATTTCAAGAAAAATTCACAAGTCCAACCCGGTGCGTCATATTCAGGTGTTCTTTCGCCAAGATATCTCTGATAACGTATTCTCAAATTCAGGTTCGGATCAAGAGTCAATTCTTTAAAGAAGGTATCCGAATGTGCGAGTTTTCTCGAAGAAATATGGTGAAAAAGTATGCTGAAAGTGCAGTTTTTACGCGCTAAAAAATTCATAACTTGAAGATCGTGGCTCTTTTTGAACTCGTTCCGGTGGCCAAAATTCTGTCTTGACATTATCTACATTTTAATCTCTCACGGCTGGAAGCCAATTTCAATCAGAAGGTCTTCAAAAATGTGGATTTATCAAGTATTTTCGTACAGAAAATTTGTGACAGAAGTTTATTTACGTCATGTTCAGAAAATCATAACTTGGTCAATTTTCATCGTATCAAGCTGGTTCTCGCGCAAACATTTCACAAATTGAGTTGGCTACATTTTCACAGAAGGTATTGAGTTCAAACGGTATTCAAAAGGCCTTCGTTTTTTACTCAGAGTGCGTGACGCACCGAAAATCCTGAATGCTGAATATTATTTCATTTGGGCCGAAACTTCGAAAATTCATAACTCGGTCAATGTTTATCGGATTGGGCTCATATTTTTACACAAGGTCACTGACTCATAGATCTACAACTTTGCTTCAATAGTCGAGACCGGATTATGCTCCGATCAATACCAGTTTTTTATTGAAGAACGTGTCAGAGTCGACACTGGAGCCCAAAATAAGTTTGTCTGAGCTGAAATTTCAAAAATTCATAACTAATTCACCGTTTATCTGATTGAGCCGATTTACGGACAAGAGTTAGTTCTCGATATCGGCTACATTTTGATATCACATTTCAACTTCAAAAATTGCACTTAAGTCCCTGCGATTTATCTTGGAAAGTGACGAACTCAAGTAAACATTGGAGGCCCAATTGCACATTCAAAGCCCATTTTCTTTACCCTAATTTCCATTATATAATCACATTCTTTTCACACAAACCAGAAAGAGAGAAAAAAACCTTGCCACAACACTGAGAAAATATCAAATTCTTTCAAGAACCCTAAAACCTTGAAATCCTTATTACAAATCCCTCTCTCACTACAAACAAGTCATCCTAGTTACAAACCAACATCTCACTACAAACAAGCCATCTGAGTTACAAACCAACATCTCACTACTTCTTCAGCAAGGGTAAGGCTGGCTTAATCCCCATGATCAAAAGGGCATAAAAGCATTCATGTCACTACTTTTCCAGTAAGGGTAAGATTGATTTGATCTCCATGATCAAAAGGGTATAATCATTCATACATGCCATATTGACCTAAACATTAAATTTCTTCATATATTGGCTTTATTTGTATTTTATGATATATAGTAATTTATTTAATGTGTTCATGAGATTCAACACTGCAGATTTAGACAGGATCCCATGCAGGTTCATTAAGGAACGTTGAGGGCAAAACACAAATGGCCAAAAGCCAAAAGCCAAATGGCCAGAACGGAACAGCTTACACATGACACCAATACATGGCGAGACAGACATCCTGAGAAGGTTAAGGAACGTTGAGGTCAGAACACAAATGGCCAAAAGCCAGAACACAAATGGCCAAAAGCCAAAACACAAATGGCCAAAACAAAATAGTTTACACATGACGCCAATAGCTGTTTCACCCCTCCAATCAGGCTCGTATACTCCTAAACTTTCTCTCTATTTGTATTATGTTCCTTTAATTAATTAATTGTTATTCTTTTTATTAATCACTAACCAATTAATATTTTTTCCTAATAAAATCAAAAACACAAAAAAAAAATTTATTTATTAAAATTAAATTCAACACTTTATTTTTGTAAATAAATATTAATTCAATTAATTTAGTTTAATTAGGAAATAACTTTAATATTTTTTGCAATAATTAAAATTAATTTAGACGATTAGGTTTTTATTAACTTTGATCAAATTTATTTTTATTTCCTTAAATATCAAAAACTCCAAAAATATTTTAATTAATTAATTAGTTTATTAATTTAATTGGTAACTTAATTTAATTTCTTTTAATCCAAAAATAACCAAAAAAACCACTTTCTTTCAAAAAAGGGTCAAAACCCTAAAAAACTCGCATCCGATTTAATTTCCCGCACGCGATCCATTTTATCATATTATTGTATCTATTTCCAGGTTTGTAATAGATAATTAGGACTTTAATTATTTATCGCTTTATTTTACTTTCTGCAATTTAAATTAAAGGTTTTGTTTTTGGCGATGTAAATACCCGACGCCTTGTAATAGCATAGATTCACTTTCCGCAATTTATTTCCCGCAAATTATTTAACTGTTAATTATGCATGCAAGACTTGTCTGAAAAATAAAACCAAAGCATAGCTCACAAATAACGTGTACAAGATAATTTAACATCAACCTGACACACATGCACATGCCACTCCTAGGGTACGCCTCACTCGGTTGCCTCGACGTGGTCGTCAAGTATATGGTGTTTTAGAGGTCGCCCTCCTGTTTAAAGATCCTATTGCCTCAAAACAGTTGCCTCGGATAAAAAAGGATCTAGGACATTAGGGTTACCGCTAAGGCGTCCTACTATTGCTTTGGTGACCACACATGTCCCATAATCGAATTGACCCGAATAACTCCAACGACGGTGCTACCTACCTCTCAATGGTGGGATAGCACTGTCTAAAGGACTCTTACACAACCTAATTCCTTAGAGTAGGTAGATCTCATGGGTACTTGCTCTTCTCAAAAACAAACAAAACATCTTTTCACACTCACACTTTCAAAAGTTTTCAAACAAATTTTTCATACACTCTTGAGGACAGATACAAGAGTTACTTAGAAATTTTTTAAACGAAACTTTTTCAAAACCCACACACATTTTGAAAAGCAAACATCTTTTGAAAACATAAGAGCAAGTACCTAAGAGCCCGTGGATAACCACGGATAGAAAGGGTGCTAACACCTTCCCTTTCTATAAATCTACCTCCCGAACCGAGAAACATTCTCAAAGAAGGAATTTTGCTGTGCTTTTGTCCTTTCCATGTTGGAGAACATAAAAGACGGTGGCGACTCTTGCTTAACGCGACATTTCGCGAACCAGCTTTAAAACAGTCAGTTCTATTTCCACCAATCACAGAGAGGTTTAAAACTGAACCAACAGGGGTCTGGAGAAGAATCAGAACAAATCTTGGAATGATTTATCTAAACCAGAGAAGATGTCCGCGAGAAAGAATTAGAATAAATTGTTGAGAGGTTTAAAACTGAACCAGAGGGGTCTGGAGAAGAATCAGAATAAATCTTAGAGCGACTTATCTGAACCAGAGAAGATGTCTGCGGGAAAGAATTAAGATAAATTGTTGAGAGTTTTAAAATTGAACCAGCAGAGACCTGAAGGGGATTATTTTTCATGTAGATAGTCAATTTAGTCGTGTTTCAATAATTGATCTACGATTGATTTGTTCATAGATATTTGTATTGTCTTGTTGAAAATTTGATAATAATTTTCTGTTGATTGATCTTTCCTGAAAAAAGATAAAGAGTTAGTTGTATGTAATTCCATGATGCATGAAATGCATAGTTCAATGAGATTGTGATATATGCATTTGTCTCATCGATGTTTATGATGTATGTAATGTATGCGCATGTAAGTCATTATACTGCTATGTTGTTGGATTAGGGAAAATAAATCCCTGACTGCTGCTTGGGATATGGAGTGTAAGTATTCATATTTTGTTGAAATTTAAGTGTTGATGGATGGGTTTCTATAATTAGAGAAATAAACTTTGTTAGGGAAGGGAAACTTCATGCACTGCTAGGGGATTTTGTTGAAATCCAGTTGGGGAATCTTGAGAAGCTTGGCACCTTCACTGGGGATTTTTTGTTGGAGTAGGAATTGGAGATTCTTGCCCTGCCAGGGATGTGAGAACACCTGACACCATTAGGATGTATGCTAAAATATAGCGGTGACCTTGTAGCAGGATGCCCCTTCCTCTGTACCTGCTGGAGAAAATATCTGTCGGGGATTTTGTAGACAGTTTTACTGTTATCCCAACATCTGGAGTCCTTGGTGAATGCTAATCAGGGTATTTAACCTTCTACTAATAGACAAGTGATGAGATGACAGGATGTAGTCGTACACTTTCATCCCTAACTTTTTCCTGGACTGTCCTTTCAGATTTACAGTCCATTAGGATACCCTTTTTTGCCCAAACCGCCTTTTCAGCTTTTCGACTTGCCGGGTGTACAGGTTTTTCATATGTATATCCCTAATTTTTTTCCCAAACCCTTTTGGTTCGCCGGGATACCCTTATTTTTTCCTAGGCCAGTCAACCTAGCGGGTCTTTGTTCATGCGTATTATTTTCCTACTATGTCCACGTTCACCAGATACGGAGAATTGTCATTGTCCATAGTAGTAAGTGTTGCCACATTTCCAGAAGATGTTTGTTTGATCGTACAAGATTCGTTGCAGGAATTCATGTCCAATTCCCCAAGTGATTCAGATAGAGATCTGTCCCTGGCTATTTGGCATTTTTGAGAGATTCCTTGAACCTTGACTTGACTGCCCCAGATCAGTTGGTTACCATGCTATGCCCCTTGATTATGAAAGGCCTGTCACTGGAATGTCTTTCCATCTGAGGTGATTCTGTCTATTGAGAGGATTTATGTTCATCGAATATCCGTCGTACGAATTTCTCCTCTGTTGAACAAATAGTTATATGAAAACTGGTATTTTAAGAGTGCAAAGCTTATGTCTGTCTTGAAGTTTGAAAATTTATTTTTAGAAAAATAAACCAATTTTGTAAAAGTGTGATATCAGCTCAGGATTTGTAGTGAACCTTACAGGAGTCAGGATACCTTTTGTAACCGTATGCTTTTGAACAAACCCATACTTCAGGTAGGACTTTTGAAGGGTTGTAGCATGGCTTGGTTCACGGTTTAAGAAACAAAGGATAAAGGCTCAAAGTGTATTTGTACCCACCCGCTCTTCGTGTGTTCTTAAATCCTAAACTCAGTTAATTATGCGTTTGAACTCCAATTGAGTCTAGAATGACGTTTTAGTGATGGTTCAGACAAGTTAAGTTTGTCGGAAGACAGTCATTTTTGCAACATTTTTCATGTTGTTGAGAATTTGTAGTGACCTCTTTCTTTTGATTTATTATCCCTGGTTTTTGTCTGACTGTTCTTGTTTTAAGATTACAGTCAGCGGGATGCCCCAGTTTTTCTTAAGTCTCCTTCGTAGGTTTTGACTTAGTGGGCTTTTTCTTTTTTGAGAGATAATTATTGTCTATGTGATAGGGAATCATCATTGTCCTTTGATTCCAGAGGAAGGTTTTTGATGCCATTCGTTGTATTACGAGATGAGAGTATGCGGCTAAACGCGCATTTGAATTAACTGAGAAACTACCCTGCCCCAGGTTTTGATTTAAAGGTTTCAATTTGTGTAAAAAGAAAACTTCTACTTCTTTGGCTCAAAGGGGTTGACTAGGGATTATCTTCCTTATAACTCCAGTGTTTAGGATTTGAAAGAACGCTTGTACATTGTCAGCAAGGTCTGCTTAAAAGCATACTGTATGAGATTAAGGCATTTGTTTTCGTCATCCTCCCTCTAAAGGCTTGTAACTTTTAGCAAGAGTTAAATGTCATAAAGAAAGTAGAAAGAATAGTTTAAATATAGTGAAAACGAATGGATGAATTCAAGACAAACATATGCAATGCATTAATGAAACAAAGTTTGACATTAATAGATAATTGTTTGAATAACAAAGGAAATTACAATTGAAAATTCAAATAAACAGAAAATTTCCTCGCCCAGATCGTCGCTTCAAGTGGATGCCCTTGAGGGGTGATAGAAGAGTTCTAGTTAACCGTCTTGTGTAAATTCTAAAACTCCTTCGTCAATTAGGTCCTGAATCCTGTTCTTCAGAGCCCAACAATTGTTCGTATCATGCCCAGGACCATCAAAATGATATGCACACCTCTCATTGGGATGGTAACTAGGAGCAGCAGTGTTAGGATTCCGAGGAGGAGCCTTTAATGTAATTAGCTCTGCCTTCAACAAGTGTTGTAGCACCTGAGCTAGCGACATGCCAATCCTGGTAAATTGCCTCTTAGGTGCGGCCTCCTTGCACTGATTCCCTTGTTATTGTTGGTGAGGTTGTTGTTGGGCCCGTGACGTGGAAGCAATTTGGAAAGGTCCACTCTTCATCGGGGGCTGATCAATGACTCGATCTCCAATTTTGGCTGTTTTCCCCATTTGGTTGCATCTGTCTTGATGAAGCCTGTTGACAAGGGCTCTCAGCTCTTTCCTGTCCTTGAGCCAGGTTTTGGATAAGAGCCATCTGGCCCACCAGTTTTCCCATCATCTAGACCTTCATTGTTGCCATTTCAGTTTGTAGTCGCTCCAACTGGTCATCTCTGTCGTCCACAGGATTTCCCGTGATCATGCCCTTGGTGAGGAGCGCCTTCACCTCTTCTTGTCCCTTGGATAAGTTCAAGAACATCTCTTGAAATTGAGCGTTCTGAATCTGGATGCTCCTGATGGTCTAATCTAGGGCCATCTCTACTGAAATAAATAGTAGGAAGATAAGGAAACATGTGTGGGAGAAACCTGTCATGATATGATGCATGATATGTGGATGCATGTTGTGATACAGTGGGAGAACTGACTTGGGATTTTGCGTTTGTGTTTGCAAATGTTTCGGTTTATCAAAAGTCGCCACCGACTTTTTATTTTATCCTAAGGAAAGGTCAAAAAGCACAGGAAAGACCTTTGAGATGTTTTCTTGGGTTCGGGGAGTAGATTATAGAAAGGGAAGGTATTAGCACCCTTTCTATCCATGGTTATCCATGGGCTCTTAGTTACTTGCTTAGATCACTTGCTTTGCTTTTCAATTGTTTGAAATGGTGCTTTGTGGGTTGTTTTGAAAGATGTTTTGAAAAGAGGCCATCATTGTGGCAACCTTTGTAATGATTCTTGTTTGAATGTATACAAAGGTGTTTTTGTCTTTTGAAAAGTTTTCAGTGTTTGAAAGTATGGTTTTGAATTTGTGTTGTGAAGTGTGTTTTGAAAATAGCAAGGATGTTTTTGCAAGCTTGATCAAGTAACTAGGAGCTATCTACCCTATTCTACTCAAAGATCTTTCTTATGTTTTTAACCCTTTTAACAGTGTTGTTTCACCATTGTATTTGGTGAACTAACTTGTGTTAGGATGTTAAACGGGATAGGTGCGGGTCATCGTATAGACCATGATAGCAATAGTGTCAAGTATCTTTGGCAATTTTCTTGAGGGACTTGATCATTTTGTTTAGGCAACTCAGATAGCGTCATCGAGGGACTATGATCTTTTTGACTGTTTTTATTTTGCCAAAGTACTCAACATGCAACCATGGCCCATTTTGAAGGCAACAAATGGATTGTAACCCTAGGGGTGCAAGTGTGCATTGTGTTTGTTTTTTTTCATGCATATTTATCTTGGATTAGGTCAAACTAATTGTTAATTTTATTTGCATACAAACTCTAGGTCTAAGCATGGCATAATTGAAAGCTTTTAAATGTGCGAGAATTTAAATGCTACACTATTACAACATGATATAGGGAGGGGGTACGAATTTGAATTAGGGATATTTGACAAGAAATTAAACCCTAGATTACTATTACAACCAAATTGAATGTATAAGATACAATATTTAAATGTGCAATAATTGAAATAAATACAATAAATAAATGTAAATAAAATGTATTATGCCAAAATGTTTTTAGTATGTAAAAAGTATTTTTTCAATGTGAAATGTAAAATAAATAAAAAAAGACAATTTTAATTATTTTTCTATTTAGGGCAAGAAACCCTAATTCTTAATAAATAATATTATTTATTAATTATGTGCAATAATATACTAATTTATACAAAAAAAATAAAAAAATATTATAAAAATGTATTTTTGGTCCAAAATAAAAATAAAAATGAAAATGTAATATTTTTTGTATTTTTGACCTAATTATTTAATAAGATAAAATATATAAGTATATATATATATATATATATATATATATATATATATATATATATATATATATATATATATATATATATATATATATATATATATATATATATATATATATATATATATATATATATATATATATATATATATATATATATATATATATATATATATATATATATATATATATATATATATATATATATATATATATATATATATATATATATATATATATATATATATATATATATATATATATATATATATTAAATATATTAAGTGTGCAAAAAATTAAAATAAATTATTTACAAAAATGTATATATTTTAAGAAAATATTTTCAAATGTGTATAAAAATAAAAATGAAAATAAACATATTTTTTACATTATTTTTAGGTTTAAACAAAATAACATAAAGTATTTAAACATTTTTATGGTGGGAATAAATAAAATAAATACCAAATAAATGCAAAAAAATATAAAAATATTTTTGGATCATTTTGTATGTTTGTAAATAAAATATCAAAGTCAGAAAAGGAAATAAAAATGCAAAAATATCAAAATACAAGAAAATGGGCCAGGGGTGTGAAACTGAAAGTGGGGGTGCCAAAAGTAGGAAGTAGCCAGGCCCAGCCCAGCTACTTAATCTTCTTCCTCTATCCAACAGAACTTGAAAAAAAACGTGCGCTAGCTACCCCAACCTGTATCTCCTGATTCTTTGATCTTTTGACAAAACTCAAAACATGAAACTTGTAGAGCATCAAATAACGAATCTAACCATATAAAAAACTTGGATTAAATCTCAAAGACCAGAGATAATTTCTGTGGCCCTAATTTCTAACCTAGTTTTTTCAGAAAGTTCATGAGTGAAATTCTCTCAGCACGATTAATGTAAATGAAAACTAAGCATATGTATGGCTTCAGGGCTATGAGTACAACATATTTCATTCACAAACTTAAGCCTAACCATTCCTAAATAGGGAGATAGAAGTCCATGAAATACCTGTTTCAGTTGACTTCGAGCTGGACAGTGCAGCAACCTTCAATGGTGTTTGAGCTTCTCTTGAGCTTGCTTGAGGTCCAAGGAAGCTTCTTCAATGCTTGGCTTGCTTTGAAACAACTTGAATCGTGCTGTAGAACTCAACCTGCAGAGCTTTGAAATGAAAATGGAAAAGTGTGTTAGAGGTGTTACAGTTTGCAATGGGGGCCTGGGATAGTTCAGTTGAGTTAATTGGAAGGTGTTTGAACTATCTTTGGATAAAACGCACGATGGAATTTTGTTGTGGCTTGAAAAATGAAGAACCTGCCCTGTTTTGCAGAAAAACAGTGATTCTGAGTATGAGGAGGTTTTAGTGATGAAAGGGTCGTGCTTTAGGCTTGTTGGGAGGTATGTAAATTGTCTATAATGTTTGTCTAAGCTTGTGTTAACAGATATGAGAGATTGCTTATGTTTTGCAAGTTTTCTCTAGTTGAAGTTCAAAATGTGGAAGTGAAGTTACAGGCTTCTATAGGCTATCAAATATGATTTCATACATTGCTCTTGGCCCCTATTATTTGTGGATTTGTTTTTCTGCAAGAGATCTTGGACCAATGCTCAAGGATTGTTGGTTTGACATAAAGCATACTTAAGCAAAAATGGAAATTTGCCTTTTTCTACTTAAGGCTTAATCTTGTGTATAATGTCCAAATGAACAAAACAAAGGCTTAGACTGATGGATTGGCATTAAATTATGGAGTGTGAAGTGGTTTAGAGGCCTTCAAACTAGTGTGAGGCATTCTAATTTGAAAATGCAAGTTTGTATGAACATGTATTGGTCATGGACAAAAGTGAGTTTTTACCAACTTCAAGCATTCGATTCTCTCTAACCACAAGGGTGTTTGAGGAGTTCTTGGACAAATTTGGAAAGCTTGGAAAATGTAATATAATCCATATTTGAAATGAAATTTGAAACTCCGAGTGGAACTATGTGAAAAATGGCCAAGAAGATGGGTCAAAATCCTGCCTAAACTAGGGCAAAATTTCCCTAAGTTAAAAGTTTTAGGTACCCTTGTTCCAAAAATCATAACTTGAGATACAAGCTTCTTTTGAGAAAACTTTGTTAATCAGAGTTGTATACTTTGTGATGGACTACAACTTGCATGTTGCAAGTTTTGTTTGAATCCATTTGCATCTTGGTGAAAAAATGGGACAAAGTTAGGAAAAAATAAGAAAATTTCATAACTTAGAAAATTTCTAAGTTATGAAATTTTTCCATTTTAAACCCTAATTTGCATTTTTGGGTTTCTTGATGAACAAGTTTCATAATTTGACATGTCTTGATGAAAAATAAATCGTGGCACTTGATTTTGACCAAAAAGTCAAAGTTTGACTTTTCAGTATACAGTCAAATTTTGATCAGTTGACTGAAAAATTCATTTGTCAATCCTATGCAATTGAGATCTTCTGAACTTATTGAATGGGTCAAGACAATGTCATTGAATCCTTGTGTCCATGGTTGAGCTTGATTTGCCATTGGTTAGGTCAAACAGTCAAAAATTGCCTTTGTACAGTCAAAACCCTAAAAATGACCATTTTGCCCTTTTGGTGATCTGATCAAGTTTCTTGTGGAATTGTGATCCAAACTTGATCAAATGACATATGTGAGTTCATTATGTGGGTGTGGGTCAAAAATCATGAAGTATGACTCTCAATTGGCCACAGTTGACTTTTTCCCCAATACAGTTGATTTCTAGGTCAACTGTCTAATTGACTGGGCAAAAATTTGAATCAAGGCTTGAACCTTTGTATGGATAAACTTGTGAGTCCAACATGAAGTATGAAAGTCACTTTGGGCATTGTGGGTCAAAATATCCCTGTGCAAACTCAAACCCTAATTTAGGTCAACAGTGCAAGGAAGTGTCTTGAGCAGAGCAAACCCTAGCTTGATCTTCAGTTCCAAGAGTCTTGTGATGAGAAAATGTTGATGAAATGGGAGGGAAAATTTTGGGGTACAACACATGTTTTCAAGGATCTCGCGGGGTAAATGTTAGTAGTCACTTACAACTTTGATTGGAGAACTTTGTATCGGTAGATGTCTTTCCACGAGAATTAAGCTCACTGTGCCAAGTGGGTTGTAGCCCTTGACTCAATTTGTTGTACTTAATTTTTGACAGCATTTGGTTAGAGGAAAATAAATCCTCTTGCCACTTGATATACGTCTGGTTCAACGTGACCCTGCATCAAAAACCCTCGAGATCCTTGAAATGGTTATTGAAAATGCTATGGTATGATGTCATGATGTTATGTACAAGTATGCAAAGTAATCAAGTTTATATACAAATAGTCATATACATACAAAGCAGACAAGTCCTTAGGCTTAGGCTTGCACGGGGTTTGTAGGTAAGTACGCTCTTGAAGTTTAGTTGGCTCAACCTGTCGTAGTTAATAGTAATCGGGTTCTAAGGGATCTCAATATCACTGACCTTTCCTTTAGGCGTTGTCTCAGCACAATCAATCTTTTCTTGCGATCGAGATATCCCAAAAGTCCGGTCTCAATGAGTGTACTATCGAGTATCAACCAATTTTCAGCTTTCCACCACAACCAGTTATCTCACTACATCCTAATTGGCCAAGTTTATTCAATTAAGGTTCTAAGGTCAGTTAGTGATTCATGACGCCACTCAGCGGCCCCGTATTCTCCACGATTCAACACAAGGGATATCGGTACCCACAAATGCATCACACTAATGTAGCCATTGTTTCAACCATATCGGTCTATATCGTACAGTTTCCACAATCTATTGCTACTTACCTAAAAAGGTGCCCCAGATCCGCGTAGAGGATCAAAACAAGCCCAAACAAGGAACCATAATGTAAAATAAGCAAATTAAACGAGGAAAGCAAGTAAATATGATCTAGCCCTAAGGTAATCCCACTTTTAAGTTTGTCCCCAACAAAGTCTCAAGTTCTGTAACGCGGTGGGAGAACTGACTTGGTTGTTTTGCGTTTGATCGCAATTGTTGCGGATAGCAAGAGTCGCCACCGACTTATCTTTTATCCAATAAGGAAAGGCTGAAAAGAACAAGAAAGAACTTTCGAGATATTTTCTTGAGTTCGGGGGGTAGATTATGAAAAGGGAAGGTGTTAGCACCCTTTTGATCCGTATTTATCTACGGGCTCTTAGTTGCTTTCTAGATCACTTGCTTTCGTTTGAATGTGATTGTGGTGTGGGTTTTGAAAGTATTTTAAAAACGTCTTTGTAATGGTTCTCGTTTCTATAAGAACGCGTACAAAGTTTTGTTTCGAAGATAGTTCAAAGAGGTGTTTGTGAGATGTGTTTTTGAAAGTGATTTTAAGAAAGGTGTCTTCTTTGTAATAACTCTCGTTTCTATAAGAACGCGTACAAAATTTTTGTCTTTTGAAAATATTTCAAGATGGAGGTGTTGGTGTAAAAAATGTTTTTGTTGTGAGCAAGCGAGCAACTAGGAGCAATATACCTACTCAAAAGGTCTTACATGTTCTTTTCCTCCTCCTTTAGATGTTTCTATCTTACCATTGTTTTGGTAAGTAGCCCCATCGTTGGATGTGAAGGGACGGGAGTGGGACGTTTGTATCGTCATAAAAGGAAACCCATGGAACGTTTTAGCAATGTCGTTTTAGGGACTAGATCGTTTACCGAAGGCAATATCGCGGGTCAACGAGGGACTACAATCTTTTATCGAGGGTCTTTTCTAAAATTCCCATGTTCGAGGGACATGACTATTTTCCGAAAGGCCACAAAGTGGGATTACCCTAAGGGTGCTATTGTGCAAGTGTGTTTGATTTACATACATTTAGTCTTGATTAGGGTTATCTATTTGTGGATTTCACGTCTTGCCATACACACCCTAATTACTAGCATTTATACTTGAAAACAATAAATTGCATAAATGTAAAGGTCCTACGCTATTACATCATTTTAGGGATGGGGGTACAAATTTACAAATGGGGGTTTACAAGAATTTAAAATCCTAATTAACTATTACAACCATATTGAATTGTACACTATAAGAAAAGGAAAAGACTTGTTTTGAAAAATGGTTTTCGGTCTTAACAAATTAAAAGGAAAATAATTATTTAATAAAAGAAAATATTTTTTTGATGTCCTATTTTTATATAAAAAAATAATAGAGAAAAAAGAAAAAAAAACAATGAGGAATAGGATCAGCATGTTGATGAAAGCAAAACAGAGGGGATCATAAATTCTTATTCCAAGCGCGCCATGGTTCAGAATGAAACGTCACAGAAAATCAGAAGTTCTAGATTGATGCCATTGGAATCCTAAAAGAAACGTTAGAAGGAAAAAACAGAAGTTATGGGTCATGTTTTGGCAGTGAGCAAAGGGTCAGAAGTTCTGTGTTGTGTTAGACATTGAGAAAATCTTAGAAGTTCTGTGTGGGTTAAACAGTGAGTGAAAATCATAAGTTCTATGTTGTGTTAAACAGTGAGTGAAAATCAGAATTTTTGTGCTGTGTTAAATAGTGAGTGAAAATTAGAAGTTATGTGTTGTGTTAAACAGTGAGTGGAAATCGTAAGTTCTATGTTGTGTTAAGCAGTGAATGAAAATAAGAAGTTCTGTGTTGTGCTAAATCAGTGGGAAAGAAAGACCCAGAAGTTGTGTTACAGCTTAACTCCTTCTTTACATTAACCATTTCATAAGCAACTTATTTAGTTCTTAACATCAGCAAATCAGAACGATAAGAGCACAACAGTTCATAGAAGTTCTAATCCTAATTCTGAGCCTTGCTTTATTCAAGAAGTTCTGATCCACAGTTTTTCTACTTATGCAATGATATGGACATCATCAATACTATGATATTTACATATTTAATGATGTTCTGAATGAAAAGATTTAAAGTCAAAAAGACTTACCTTGAATCTGGAGCGTGTGCTTGGAACTTGAGTTGCTGCCTTCAGATGTTCTAGAATCAGCGAGAGCAAAGGAACATGAAAGGCTGTGTTATTTGATTCAAAGGGAAGAACAGAGGTTTGGTTTTTGTTTGGGAATTCTGGATTTGCGAAGGTTTTACAGTTTTCTTTTCTCTCTTTGATAACTCTCTCTATCCAAAAGCCAGCCCCTTGCAAGTGGGATGGAGCAACTTATTTATAGGTGAATTTGTTGTGATTTTGGGGGGAAAACAAATGGGATTTGAACATTTTTGGCATATTGTTCCATTGCTTTTTAATCACAGCTTTTGTATGCTAATTTGGTGCAAATATGGGATTTGGGAAAATGCATGTGTGGACTGGATTAGCAGCTGGTTATAAGATTGTGCTACAGCAGGGCAGCATGTTACTTAAACGAGGTTTTGGGATTTGGTGATGTTCTGATCGTAGAAGACCAGAAGCGTAGCCTCCATATGCTGAAAATTCATGTTCTGACCGAAGAACATCCCTTCCCTATGTTTCGATTGAAGCATCATGTTCTGAACCGTGTTTGCAAATTCTGATTGCACTTGCGTGAAGGCTGACCCAGAAGTTCTGAAGTATCATATTCTCTTAACACTTAGAAAATTTTCTAAATGTTTAGAAATTTGATTTTTCAAGTCAATTTCTGACTTTTGATTTTGATGAATTAATTTCATGTCTTGATGAAATATAATTGTTGAAACTTGATTTTGATTTAAAAGTCAAAGTTTGACTTTTCAGTGTGCTTTTGACCATTTTGCCCTTATGAATGATTTTCTTGGAAAATTGTAATTCAAGACTTGAAACTTGATAGAAGCAAAACCTGAGGGTCCAGGATGATCCTTCGAGAAATGAGAGGGCAAATTTTGGGGTACAACATCTACACACCGAAGTAAAGTAGAGTCATAGTTGCACTTGTAGAGGATTCCATTACTGAGGAAGAACTTTGCGGAGAACCTTCTCAGAAAATTCTTATCATTGACAGATGCTCCCTTAGGATATTCTTGAGCCTCGAGATACCTTTTCACTTCATGGAACCAAGGTTTGTCCATTGTTTCTTCAGTATCAATCTCATAGCAGTATGCTGGTTCATCCAACCTCTCAATAGTGATCTGAGGAGCTTCGTTGTCCCATCTGACCTTGAACATAGATGACATAGTAGCTAGCGTGTCTGTTAACCGATTCTCTTCTCGTGGAAAATGTTAAAAGGTGACCTCTTCAAAGTGTGGAAGCAATTTCTGCACTTGTTCTTTGTAAGGGATGAGATTAGGGTGCTTCGTGTCCCACTCTCCTTTGATTTGACTTATTACTAAAGCCAAATCTCCGAAAACCCTCAAGAACTTGATCCTCAAGTCAATAGCATCTTTGAGACCCATGATGCATGCTTCATACTCAGCCATATTGTTGGTACAATTGAAACATAATATGGCAGTCAAAGGAGTATGACAGCCCTCGGGAGATATGATTACAGCACCGATGCAATTGCCAAGTGCGTTGGAGGCTCCATCAAAAACCATAGTCCATCGGGATCCTTCCTCGGGTCCTACATCCAGTCCTGGTTCTTCACAGTCAGTTACTAACATAATATTCTCATCCGAGAATTCAAAGTTCATGGGTTGGTAGTCATCCACAGCCTGATGAGCCAAATGATCAGCTAATACACTTCTCTTGATTGCTTTCTAGGTCGTGTATTGGATGTCGTATTCGGTCAGGATCATTTTCCATCTTGCTATTCTTCCGGAGAGAGCGGGATTCTCGAAGATATACTTGATCAGATCCATCTTAGATATCAATAAACTAGTATGGGTCCACATATACTGTCTCAGTCGGCGAGCAGCCCATGCCAAAGTGCAGCAAGTTTTCTCGAGCAGTGAGTATCTTGTTTCACAGTCGGTAAACTTTTTGCTAAGGTAGTATATTGCATGCTCTTTTTGACCGGACTCGTCATGCTGCCCCAGCACACACCCCATTGAATTATCTAACATTGTTAATTACATTATCAAAGGTCTTCCTTCAATCGGCGGCATCATAATTGGAGGCTCTTGAAAGTATTCCTTGATTCTCTCGAAGGGAGCCTGACATTCGTCATTCCACTTTACCACTTGATCTTTCTTCAGGAGTTTGAAGATTGGCTCACAAGTATCAGTTACATGGGAAATGAACCTGGCAATGTAATTTAGGCGTCCCAAGAAACCTCTAACCTCCTTCTCAGTGCGAGGAGCAGGCATCTCCTGTATGGCTTTAACCTTTGCAGGGTCTACCTGAATACCCTTGTCACTGATAATAAAGCCTAGGAGTTTTCCAGACCTTACCCCTAAGGTGAACTTGTTCGGATTTAACCTTAGCTTGTATGTCTTCAACCTATCAAACAGATTTTGTAGATGATCAAGGTGCTCTTCCTCAGTTTGAGACATGGATATCATGTCATCAACATAGACCTCTATATCATGGTGAATCATGTTATGGAACAAAGCTACCATGGCTCACTGATAGGTTGCTCAAGCATTCTTCAATCCAAAGGGCATCACTTTATAACAGAAAGTGCCCCATTGTGTGATGAAGGTTGTCTTCTCCATGTCTCCGGGTGCCATCTTGATCTTATTGTAGCCAGAGAAACCGTCCATGAAGGAAAAGATCTTATGTCGTGCGGTGTTGTCAACAGAACATCAATGTGGAGAAGCGAGAAGTCATCCTTGGGGCTTGCCTTGTTCAAATCTTTGTAGTCCACACACATCTGTACCTTTCCGTCCTTCTTAGTCACCGGGACTACATTAGCAACCCATTGCGGATAGGAGGTGACAGCTAAGAACCCAGCGTTGAATTGTTTCATCACTTTTTCTTTGATCTTTTCCGACATTTCAGGGTGCATACGACGAACCTTCTGCTTTACTGGAGGGCAATCTTCTTTAGTTGGCAAATGATGAACCACAATATCCATGTCTAGTCCCGGCATGTCTTCATATGACCAGGAAAAGATCTCGACATAATCATGCAACATCTGTATCAACCGCTGTTTGATGCTAAGCTCCAAATTTGCACCTATCTTAACTTCTTTTATGTCCTCTTCTGTACCCAGGTTCACTGTCTCAATTGGCTCTTCATGAGGTTGTATAGCCCTTTCTTCCTGCTGTAATAGTCTAGAAATTTCTTCGGGTACCTCACAATCTTCCTCACCTTCTTCCTCGGCTTGGTTAATCGGATTTTCAAAGTCATAACCCGCAATAGCAGAACCATTATCAATGGGATCCAGAATGGATATTGATCTGCAGTTTGATACGTGAGTGTGTGTAAGAGCATAGTTGTATTGACGAAGTAAAAGGCAGAAAAGAAAAACATAGAGCGCAAAATTTGTATGTAAAACGTCCAATGCTTTATTAATGACATATGAGATTGAAACATGATAACTCTCACAAATAAACCATTGTGCCCCGGGTACGACACATGGCCATAGAGTTTATTTTGTTTAATTATTACATATCCGAATACAAGAAAGACAATTACTTCTGAACAAAAGTAATATGTACAAAGTCTTTAGCCGTCTAGTTACTGGGTCCACAGTTAGTAGTAGGGAAGATCAAGCTATCCATGTCATAGTCACCATCATTGTCTTCTAAAGCATTGACCCCGTGGTTGCTGATACGTAGAGGAGGTCCTCCAGCCCAAGCACGGTGAATAGCCCTTTAAGCCCCTGAAGAGAAACCCAAAATAAACTTATCATATTTGTATGGAATGTCAGGGAGTTAGCCCCAAATAGTACACCCACCTTCTTCAATAACTGCTTTGGCTTCCTTGAGAGATCCCATTTTCAAGGGAGGTCTGGTGATCTTCAGCATGTTGGTAACAATCTCAGTTGCAGCCATGGTCTGAGGCACCTCTTCAAAGTTCTGACAGGGAGTCTCGATGAACTCACCATCCATTTCCACATACCTGAAAGAGTTCATGTGACTTACCATGTATTCTTCTTCACCATGTACCGTGACGATCTTTCCTTTCATGAGGTACTTCATCATCTGATGTAGAGTGGACGTGACAACTCTCACCCCATGGATCCAAGGGCGACCCAACAAGCAAGAATAAGATGGTATGATATCCATCACGTAGAAGGTTGAGTCAAAGGTATGAGAACCAACTTTGATGGGGGATGTCTACCTCCCTGTGCACCATTCTTTTCGAACAATCGAAATCCCTCACTACAATGTTGTTGGGCTTCAGGGTCAAATCTTCGCAGTCTAATATGTCCAGAGCCTTCTTGGGCAGCACGTTTAATGATGAACCAGTATCTACTAGAACATGGGCCAAAGTAGTTTCCTTGCATTCGATGGAGACATGCAGCGCATCATTGTGTTTTCTTCCTCTAGGTGTCAGATCAGAACCAGAAAAACCCAAAATGTTATCAGTTTTTAAACTGGCCTCACAATCTTCAAATTGGTCAGCGGAGGTTTCTTGTGGTACATGGGCAGTTTTTAGGAATTTCACCAAAGCTTTTGGATGAGCTTCAGAGCATAATAGTAGGGCTAACATTGAAATCTTAGAAGGGGTCTGTCCCAGCTGCTCGACCATGTTGTAGTCGCTATTTTTAATTATCTTTAGGATTTCTTCCATTTCCTTCTTGGAAGCCTCTAGAATGGATTATGAATGTGCCTTCATCTGGACAGGCTCAATTAATATGTATTTGCCCTCGAGTCTCGGCCTACTCAGTGGTAGGGGTGGTAACAGGGGTAATCACAGGAATTGCGGTGGTAGTATCAGCAGGAACAACAGTAGGAATGATCATAGGAGTAGTAACGGCTTTTGGAGGAGAAATCCCAGGGGAGAACACTCTTCCACTTGTTGTTATTTTGTTGGTCCCAACGATGTTTCCAATGTCGGGATCAGTATTTCAAGAAACTTGGTCTTCAGCAGCCAACAGGTCTTTCTTGACGCCATGGTAATAGACGTCAGCCCCATAGTTCCAGGGAACAACCTTGTCCGGGGAGTATGGGATTGGCCCTGGCATAGTGATTGTTAGTGGAGCCAACTTTGGAGCAGATGTAATCCTGATGGGTCTTTTGGTGGAGACCCTGGGGGGATTGGCGAAAATGGTTATAATCGAAACATCCTTACAAGAAACAGTTGTGATGGGAGTCTTCTCAAATAGGATCTCTTTATCATCCATCAGGCGCTGAACATCTACTTTCAACAAATACCAACCAGTCGGTAGAGATAAAAATAAGTGGCAATCTTCGCCACAGCCCGGAAATAAACCGGCTTGCAACAAATTCCACTTAGCAGTCATGAGAGGAGTAACAAGTTCCTCAACAGAAGTAACAAATGTATCATCGTCAACAACATTAATATCACGGTCGTGCTTGGGCATGGGAGCGGTTATAATATTGGGGATCTCAAGAGCGTCAAATTCAATCTCCTTCGTATCAATAAGGTCTTGCACCTTGTTTTTCAAAGCCCATAATTTGTTTGTATCGTGGCCTGGACTTTCTGAATGGTAAGCATAGCGAGCATTTGGGTTGTAGCGAGGAGATGTGGTGTTGGGATTCTTGGGAGCTTCCCTCAAGGTAATCAGATTGGATTTCAGTAGGTGAGGAAAAAGTTGAGACAAATTCATATTTATCCGGGTGAATTGCCTTACGGGTCTTTCTGCTCTAGGCTGATAATTTCGTTGTTGAGTAGCTACAGGCTTGGATATCATAACAGCCCCTACCGTTGGACGACGCTTGGTTCTACCCTGATTTCGTTGATTGTAAACAGCACTAACCTCTTTTTTTCCTACGAAAGGTCACTTTCCCACACTTGAAGAGGCATCCTTCTGAATCTTGCCACTTTTAATCCCAACTTCCACTCTTTCTCCCATGAAAATCAACTCAGTAAAGCTAGCTAAGGAGCTTCCAATTAGATGATTGAAAAATGGACCAGATAGGGTACCCAAAAACATATCCTCTAACTCCCCATCAGACGGGGGGGGGGGGGGGGTGGACACTTCCTGCTAAGTCCCTCCACTTCTGAGCATAGTCTTTAAAACCCTCGCTCGAACCCATAGACATACTTTGGAGTTGTGTATGGGTGGGATAAATGTCAGCATTATACTGATATTGTTTGTAGAAAGTAGCAGCCAGGTCTTCCCAGTTACGAATATTGGTCCCTTCCAGCTGCTAGAACCACTCTAGTTGGGTCCCGAATAAACTATCTTGAAAGAAGTGAACTCGCAAGTCCTTGTCAGCAGTGTGAGGCTGAATCTTCCTCACATAAGATTGGAGATGCATTTTAGGACATGAGACCCCATTATATTTAGCTAATACTGGAACTTTAAACTTCTGCGGGATGACAACCCCAGAAACCAAACCCAGCTCTTCAAAATCCAGCTCGTGTACCTTCTATATTTCCATTGCATTCAGATGATCCTCCAGTTGTTTGTATTTTTCATCGGCAGGAGGATACTGCTCCTCATTATAGTCAGTCCCATTATCAGATTCCCTTGGACTGGGGTCTTCCTCTCTTGTTTCCCCTTCTTAATTGTCTCCTTCTTTTGATGAAGATGTCAGCTCTACAACTTTCCTTAACGGTCCTCTGAACCTCCTTCCCAAATTCACCACACCAGCTGGCTTCTTGGGTTTCTTGGTCTTTTCTTTAACAATTAGGGCTTTCAGTTCCTCTTGCCCCTTGGCCAGAGCCATGATCATTTGTTGAAACTGATCATTTTGAGTTTGTAGATCCTTCACTATTTGTTCGAGAGCCATTGCTGAAATAAATAGCGAAGAAGATGAGAAACCTGCTTTGAAACCTATTTATGCAATGATATGTATGATATATGTATGCAATGTTTTCAAGGATTTCTAAGACTTAAAACTGCTTAAATAGAAAGGAACAAATGTTAATTGCATTAAGAAGTTTTAACGGTCACAATGACGCCTCTTGGGCTTACAAAGGAAGTAACAAAGCAAAAATAAACTGCAAAGCAAAGAAAAACTCAAGCTTCCCACAGGCGCATCCTCTTTGGTGCAATGTAAGAATTTATACTCTTCTCTTTGTGAAGTAACCTGGTGAGCTCTAAAACCTTCTTCTCGCTAGCGTTGAATTGGGTTTCAAAGGTATCCCGTTCTTCTTTCAGTTGGATCTAGGATTTCCGTAGCTCCTCGAAATCAGTTGGCATGTCAGGATGAAGAACAACGTAATGAGTGTCTCCCTCAGCAATTGGCTCCATAATCACAGGTAAGACGGCGGGATAAGGAATCATAAGACATTGAGCACGAGCTCTCACCCATTTGAGGTAAGGCTCAAGAGGGATGGAATTCTGGGCCCCAGTGTCTTACTATCAACTTTAGCATGCCCCAAGCTCGAATGAACCTCTTACGATAACCCTGTACATGATTCTCATAGTCAAATGTGATTCCTTGGATGAGTGTGTCGTGAGGACCATCCCTTCTAGCATAACCAAACTATCACAACGCCAAACAGGGATTATAAGTGATTCCTCCTCTAATTCCTAAGAGAGGGACATTAGGGAATTCCCCACAGCGATCAATGATGGTAACATTCTCAAAGGATCGAGAACACCAATGAATATCTGAATGCGTAAGGGACATCAACCTATGAGACCATCTCATACCCTGCTCATTTTTCAAAACAGACCAAGGTAGGTACGGAATAAACCACCTAGCTAATAGAGGAGTGCAACACAGAAGAGTCCCTCTTCTCTTTAGAATGCGAGTATGCAGAGAGTGTAGAATATCTCCAAGTAAAGTAGGCACCGATTTATGAGACAGAAAAACTTTGACCGCATTCACATCTACGAGTTGGTCCGGGTTAGGGAATAGTACCATCCCATAGATGATAAGAGCCAAAACTTCCTCAAAAGCTTGTAAATCCAGGGTATCCTAAAAATGGTGAGCTTTCTCAAATAGAAACTTAGCTAGAAATCCATTGATGCCTCTTCTAGTTTCCCGATTTGCCACTACATTAGACTGTTGTAAAGACAGATCTTGAGAAATCTCTTCAGGCTTTGGGTCTCTCTCCATACCGTTGAATTGTAACTGATTAAGGATAGGTACCCCCAATAACTGAGAAAACTCCTCCATAGTAGGCACTAACTAGTAATCAGGAAAAGTGAAGCAGTGATGTAAAGGGTCAAAGAATTGAAAGAGCACCTTTATCATTTCTTCACTAGGGTTTTAAGTGGCCAGGTTGAGAAGTTGACCATGTCTTTCAGTGAAGGGAGAGATTTCAGGAATCCTTGATGCTAATTCCTTAAGTTGAGGAGGTACCCTCACAAGGTTGACTTGAATAGTGTTCCTGCAAGCGGATGTCATGTCCTACAAAACAAGACAAAGATAAGCCCTAGAAAATCCTTGAAATGGTTAGTATGATATGCCATGTTACGCTGTCATGATTATGCTAAGAAATCACAGATATAACAAGCACCGGCAAATCACACAAATACCTTAGGTTTAAGGCTTGCATGGGTTTTAAGGTAATACCCTCTTGAAGTTTGATTGGTTCAACTTGTCCTATAAATAGTAATCGGGTTCTAAGGGATCTCAATATCATTGATCTTTCCCACAACTTTCGTTCTGATAGACAACTAACTTGCCACCAAACAAAACTCGGGAGTGAAATCTCAATGAGTGTAGTATCGAGTATCAACTAAATTTGGGGATACACCAAAGACGGCTATCTCACTACGTCCTAATAGCCAAGTTGTTCAATTAAGGTTCTAAGGTCAGTTGACATTTCATGACACCACGCAGCGGCCCCGTGTTCTCCTTGATTAACTCAAGGGCTACCGGTACCCACCAAAGTGTCGCATCAACATAGCCATTGCTTCAATCGTGTCGATATACCCCGCACAGTTTCCATGATCTATTGCTACTTACCTAAAAGGTTTCCCCAGATCCCGGTGTAGGATCCATAGTAACCCAAATAATACCCTTAAAATTAAAGCAATCAAAGCACACAAAGTAGTTAAATAATGAACTAACTCTAAGGTAACCCCACTTTTTGTATTCTCCAGCAGAGTCGCATGTTCTGTGATACGGTGGCAGAACCTACTGTTATATTGGTTTGTATTTATATTCGCAAATGTTGCGGTAAGCAAGAGTCACCACCGACTTTTCTTTTATCCAACAAAGGAAACAGTGAAAAGAACAGAAAAAGACCTTTCGAGAGTTTTCTGAGTAAGGGGGGTAAATTATGGAAAGGGATGGTGTTAGCACCCTTTCCATCCGTAGTTTTCTACCCCAAATTTGTCCTACCTCGATGTTTTTATTTTTCGAAATTAAGAAAGAAAAAAATTTAATTAAAGATGGTACAGCAGTATCTGATGGCCCATCTCCATATAAGACGACTAGGGTGTATTTTAATGGGTCTTTCTAAATTGGAAAGACTCATAAACCCGTTCGCGAGGCATGTTGGCCAATGGCCCATGCAATTCGAAGATAAAAAATCGTCTGAGTAGTTAATAAATTATTAGTTTACTAAAACTACTTAGCTTTAATTTTATATTAATTTAAAGTTAAGTATCCAAGCCCGTTTAAGTGGTTGTTAGTAAAATGGGAGGTGAAGTTTCAATAAACGAGCCCATTGCATTTGGCCCACCTCTTTTGGGGTTTGAATAGCAAAGAGGGTGTAATTTCAAGTTACAGACCCAAAGAAGTTGAAAACATTGAGATGACCCATTTTAGTTTAGGTAAGAAATGGGGGTGTATGTCTTATTAGCCTATTTTGTTTAAACATTATCTTGCGGTTTATTTATTAAAGTTGGGCCCATTTGTCTTCTTGGGATTTTGATTAATATTCAAATCGTTTATTATTATTTTTTAATAAAAGATAAATAAATAAAATATATTCCTCTATTAAAAATTAAAACCCTTTACCCTATAAAAATATTTTAACCCTTTCCCCTTATTAAAATTTAAAATACTATTTTACCCGAACCTAAACCTAAAACCTAGTATCCTTGTGAGCAAGGTAGATGAAAGGTGCCTAACACCTTCCTTTCGTCTAATGAAGTCTAAAACCTAGAATCTCTGTCTGCGAATTAGGGTGTCCTATTAGATGCCTTTCCCTAGGATAAAAATTGATAGTGGCGACTCTTGATTTAAAAGCCAGTTGCTACAGCTGGCGACTCTGCTGGGGATTCTCCTTAACCCCAGGTTTAGGTATTTTTTGGGGTTTCTTATTTTTATCTACTTTATTTATTTATTGAATTTATCTATTTTATCGCATTCATTTATTTACTGTCAAATTCTCTTATCATCATATATTTGCTATGTGGCGGGTTTTTATTTCAAAAAATATTTTCAATAAACCTTAAAAAAGAAGGTTCATCTATTAGCTTAGGGGGTACATCATCCCTGCGAGTTTATGTGACGACTTCGCCTAGAGTCGGTGAACTTCTGAAAAAGGAATACTTATCGGGAGATATCCTCTTGACGAGTAGGACTTTGGAAGGTCACCCATGACTCTTTGTAAAGACCTTAACCTAAAATCTCATGACGAGACCTTTCACGACTTTGAGACGAAAGTTTCAGTCCGTAAAGAGGCTCCACCTAAGGGAGGCCCTTGTGCCTTTTCCCTCGGGTGTTATTCATGGTACCCTTAAGGAAACCACTTCCTGGGAGGGTAATTTACCGTAGGTCAAAATTAAGGAGCCTACATTATAGGGGTACCCATCACAAAAACCTGTCACAGAATCCTGTTACTCAACCCAACACTTATACATTCATGCATTCATATACATCTCATGTTCATCATTATTTTCTTTTATCTGTCTTATTCACAGGGTACAAAATAAAAGATAACAAAATCAATATTTTTGGTGACTGTCTTAAAAATGGATACCAGAGGGAAACAACTTGTCCGCGTCAATGCCCGCAAGCCTGACCTTTCTGAAATCAAAACTATAAAGGGTAAACTATCTGAGAGAGCTCTAAAGATGTACACTCGCTGCTATAGGGATACCCTTGACTTGACTAAAGTAGAGGTTCAGATGGATGTAGTCTCCGCCCTAATTCAGTTTTATGACCCTCCATTGAGATGTTTCACCTTCAAGACTTCCAACTAACACCGGCTCTGGAAGAATTTGGCAGAATCCTGAATTTTTCCAAAGAAAAGGCCCATGTAGGTATTGGACAAACTGTTGAAGTCAAAGCTTTGGCAAAAGGCCTAGGGATCCCTTACCCTGAATTGGTGCAAAATTACCAAAGAGAAGGTCCAATACAAGGAATCAAAAGGATATACTTGGAAGCTAAGGCACTAGAATTTGCTAATCATAAGGAGTGGGAATCTTGTGTTGATTTTTTAGGGTTGTTGGTATTTGGTGTAATTTTATTTCCTCGGACTATGGACTATATTGACCCCGCGGCCATTAGCATATTTTGGGGTGCGAAAGTCTTTAATGCGGATCCAACTCCCGCCTTGCTTGATGACATTTATTACACTTTGCATATGATGTATGAAAAGAGAAGAGGCACGCTAAATTGTTTCATCCTGCTTCTATATACTTGGTTCATGACTGATCTTTACAAGGAAGACTATATGATCCCAGAATTGACCATATGTGAGTGGCCACAGAAACTAAGATCTCTCACTGGAAACTCCATATTATGGTATACAAGGAAGTTGGATATTGGTGACATCACTATTAGCTGTGCGGACTTTCCTAATGTCCCTTTGATTGGATCGCGAGGTTGTATTAACTACAACCCTACTTTAGCCCTACGACAGCTAGGGTATCCTTTGGAAGACAAACCTTTGGACGAACAACTCCGACCATTTATCATCCACAATATGGGTATATAAGACCAAGGGTTTCTCAACAAGTTTATTCAAGCCTGGAATACGGTTAACAAAAGGAAGGCCGAAAGAAAGAATGCCATAGTGTAGCGGTGAAAATCGGAGATCAAGCTATTAATTAACTTGACTCGCAAAAGCAAGAGTCGCCACCGTGCTTTATTATTTCCAAGGGAAAAGGGAAAAGAGCGAAATAAAACCCTAAAACGTGCAATGTAAAGTAATATTTAGAAGTAATGAAAATACAATGCATTTTTAAAAGAGATCGAGAGTTCGGGGGTTGGTTATACAATGGGAAGGTATTAGCACCTAATGCATCTGCGGTACTCCGCAGGAACCTTTTGAAATATCTGCTTTTTTGTTTAAATTGTTTGTTTGATTGAAATGGTTCGTTTGGCCAAAAAATGGGTATGGACGAGATTTTGAAAAACCGACGACCTAGTGTCGAAGTTTTGGTTTAAAAAAAGTATGAGTTTTAAAATGGAGTCTTTTGGGAAAATTATCTTGAGTTTAACAAAATAGTAAACAAGCAAAAAAATGAATGAGGGTATTCGCACGATTGTAGAAGATGTATTTGATGACATGAAGTCAGATGAGTTGAAACATTTCCCTTGGAATTAACCATAAGCGGTTAGATCTAATATTCGTGTAAGAAATCATAAATAGTCAAAATCCGCGAGAAACGAACAATACCAAGATAAATTGTAAGAAACTAAATGAATGGACAAAGAAGAATCATGAATAAAATAAAAGTGTAATTAAAGGAATTATCTAAACTAATTTGAAATTATAAGGTTACTAAGTAAATTAAACTTAAATTCTAAAGTGTCTAACTAAATTAAAGAAAATTTTGAAGTTACTAACTAAAACTAAATTAAAACTCTAAAGTTACTAACTAAAATTTGAAAGTTATTAAATTAATTCTAAAATAAATTAACACTCTAATATTACTGAATTAGGTCTAAACTAAATTAATCCTAAAGTTGCTAAATTACATCTAAACTAGTTTAAGTATAAACTAAATTCATTATAAAATTACTAATTTAATCTAAACTATATTGATAATAAAATTACTAACTTTAAATCAAAACTAAATTAATTCTAAATTAAAGATTAAAATTCTAAGATTAAATTAAAATTCTAAAGTTATCAAAATGTATCTAAACTAATCGGAAGTTCTAAAGTTATAAAATAGATCTAAACAAATTAAAATTTTTAAGTTATCAAAATATACCTAAACTAATTAAAGGTTCTAACATTACTAATTTATATCTAATTAAATTAAAATTCTAAAGTTATTAATTATGATTCTAAATATTCTAAAGTTATAAAATACATCTAAATTAATTAAAAAAAATTCTAAATTAATACTAAACTAAATCTAAATATAAGATTTACTAATATGTTTTATATTTTTCCTGGATGTCAAAAGTTAGTTCACATACAACTTTATTTACCAAACAGTATCATTAAGTTTGAACAGGTAAAAGCTTCAAGCATATACATGCAAAAGCAAGCAACCAATGACAGTGAAATATATAAATCCAACTTACATAACAGCCGTCAGATTAGCTTCAACAGTGTAAAATAGATCCAACTACATACACAGCCATCAAATTAGTTTTTCCTCATTTTTTTCCATGCAGTTTGGCAGCAGCATGCTTTTCAAGGGCAGAAGCCTGAGACTTGTAAATAGATACATTCTTAGACATCACATCCTTCCTCTCCATACCTTCTTTTCTTGGGAATCCACCAACCATGACAGCAACATTGACTCCAGTGCATGCCTCGACAACATCCGTTGTAGCGACAACACCTTTAAGAAGAGGAAAAGCGGCATCGACCAACTCCATCTTAACTCCATTCAATGACTCAGCAATTTGTCCTGCGGCGCCGGTGATGAGAACACGAACTGGGTCTTTGGCCATTTTGAGGAAATGGAAGGAATCGAATAGGGGAGATTGAAGAGGAGAGAAAGAACAGTTTTTGTTTTGGAGAGGAAAACGTGAGCGAGTGATATGGGTGGAGAAAAAACGGAAAATTTGGGATAAAGGAGGAGGAGGATGGGACAGGTGGGTTTGTGAGGTGGTATGAAGGTTGATTGGTAGGCTGGAATGGTGGATGTTAGTGTTGACTTGGGCACAGCTCCAACAACAGTGTCTTTCTTTTCACCGTCTTTAAAGACCATAACAGTTGGGATACTTCTAATTCCGTAGCGGGTAGCAGTTGAAGGACTCTCATCTGTATTGAGTTTGTAACACTTGAGTTTCCCAGCATATTGTTTTGCTAGTTCAATAAGTATAGGGTGGATCATTCTGCAGGGACCACACCATGGAGCCCAGAACTCAACCAAAACGGGTGAATCAGATTCAAGTACAAGTGATTGCCAATTTGCTTCCGTTATAGGAGCCACATCCACAACGGTATCCTGGGCCTCGCACACTACACGTGAAGTGCGGGTAGCGTTTCTGAAAGCAGGCGAAGCAGTGAAAATGGGCCTGAATTTGGGATTGGGCTTCAGTTTTAGGGCCATGTAACGTGAGAACTTGAGAGAACTCCGGGTGATAGAAGAAGGGTGAGGAACGATGACCATGCATTCTATGACGGTGGCCATGGAGTGCGGCTGGTTTTCTGATGAAGGTGAAGAGAGTTGGATATTGTTATGTGGATGAGGTTGTCAAGGCTGGATTGACGACGAGTTTTTGACGGAATGGGGTGATGGAGGTTTGATGAGCGGAAGGGAAATGCTAGCAGGAACGATTGCTGGGTTGATGAAAGGGGTGTTGCGAAGGGATGCAGTTTGCGAAAATTGGGATGGAAGGGTGTTAACAATGGAGAAAGGATGGAAATTGGTAGATACGGTGAAGAAGAACAAGGGAAGCTTGCAGAATGGTTTGTGAGGAAGGGTATGTTGTGCGTTTTTTGTTGTTCGCGTTTAGAAGAGAAGAGGGGTGGATTGAATGGATAAGGGTAATTGGTTAAGAAGAGAGAAGAGGGAGTTAGTTATTGTTGCTTTTGTGTTGTTGTTTTTGTTTTTTCTCCCTTTACAAAGTGATAAAGGTGCTACTTAAATAAGAAGAATATTGTTTTCAGGTTTAATCCCATCCGTCCAAAATTATTAAATCTGCATCTATCCGCTATTTTTCCTAACAGCCAATAAGAACCAAGCACAGTGTAAATAATATTTTTTGTGACCAAATAACCCTTAAATGATAAAAATAACCAAAAAGACTAAGAATATTAAAATTAACTCCATTTAAAATAAATTTTTTTGAATCTTTTCTGAATAAACAATAAGGACCCAAAATGACTAAAAACAATAAAAAAAACGGAAGAAAATTTATCCGAAAAATTAATATGAACACATTAAAATAAACTACATGTAAAAAAGATTAAAGAAAAAATATTCAAAAAGTCAAAAATCAAAATAAAATAATAATAAAAATATCAGGCTAAACAGACGTTTTACGATTAAAAATGAGACTTCAAACTGTATCGAAAAAATAAAGCGAGCATACCGTCATAATCTATGCGAGATGCAGATTCATAAAATGATCGGTAAAAGGTGAAAACTTGAAATATTTTTCTCGCTAATTTTTTCGCACATTGTTGAATCGCTTTTAACAGTTTGTCTATAAAACCAAAATATTTTTATTATTGACATATAAACAACTTGGAGCAATGCAACAAATGAGTAAATAGATAAAAATGCATGAAGCAAAATGCCGGGTATTTTACAATTGAAAGACGATACAAACTTTGATTTAAACTGACTTTTTCTGGTCAACTTAAATACGACTAATGATGCAAAATATGATGAATGAAGATATTTACTAATGATTGTGACCAAAATGACAAAATATGGTACGAATGTGCGACTGAAAAAATTAGGGGCGAAATTAAGGGTGCAACGGTGTGCCTTGATGAATCAATCTTCGAGAATCCACAATCAACCGTACTTCTGGCTTGAGAGATTCTGAACCCTAATCGAGGCATGACGCCTGATGCTCTTGATTCAGATCTGTTTCCTGCAAATGAAATCAAAGAAACAAAAAACACACACTTCGTGCTTGATTAGAAGTTAGTGATACATAGGCTAAGAATGTTCAAAATATTTGACAATTTCTGCATAGTCAAATCTCGAAGGTGAGACGTTAAAACCGACCGTATTTCGTGACCTTGACTTATCTTGAAAAAATGCAAAAATAAAAATGGGATCTTAGGTAAAAAATTGGGGTACAACAGCTGCCCCTATTTAAGTTTCTTTTATCTGGAGATATGAAGATTGGGATCTTCATTTCGACGAGATTGAAGGGACTTAAATATAGAATACACAATTTTTGGCCTTAAGATACCGCGATTATGTTTACGATATGATATGAATGTGATGTTTTGAATTTTATGGGGAATGACGCCATATGAGACAGACTATGCTAGAGAAACCAAGCACATTATACAGTAATCCCACAGAGGAAGAGGTTGTAACTCCACTGGGGAAACAAAGTCATAGACTTCAAATGAGAGACTCTTGAATGATTTACATCAGTATTGGGACTGGAAAAGGTAATGATTTACATCAGTATTGTGACCAGAAAAGGAAATGATGGACATCAGTACTGAGACTGGAAAATGATTAACATCAGCACTGTGGCTGGAAAACAAAATGATTGACATCAGCACTGTGGCTGGAGATAAACATCTCTGATTTCTGAATTTTACCAAGAACGGTGACACATTTCTTCTCTAACCAAGATATCGCTTGAAAAGGATAAAATAACAAACTTCCCCACGGGACTTTTCCGAAGGGATGCCATTTGCTGAGTAGACATTATTGTTGGGGATACACAAGCTGCTCAAATAAAGAGGCCGCCACTTGCTTCCTTTCAAAGGTGTCAATAACATACAAGCTGCTCATGAAGAGACCGCCACCTGCTGTCTTCAAAGAATATTAAAGCACACAAGCTGCTCATGAAGAGTCCGCCACTTGTTGCCAAAAACCCACAAGCTGCTCATAAAGCTGCCACTTGTTGTCTTCAAAGAATATCAAAGCACACAAGCTGCTCATGAAGAGTCTACCACTTGTTGCTAATAACCCACAAGCTGCTCATGAAGAAGCTGCCACTTGTTGTCTTCAAGGGAACAATAACACACAAGTTGCTCAAATAGATAAGCTGCCACTTGCGGTCTTCCAAAAATACTAACGTACAAGCTGCTAATGAAGAAGCTGCCACTTGCCGTTTTCAAAAAAAGTGTTAATAACATACAAGTTGTCCATGAAGAGACTACCGCTTGTTGTTTTTAAAAGTGTTGATAACATACAAGTTGTCCATGAAGAGACTGTCGCTTGCTGTTTCTTTTCAAAATTACCAATAACACACAAGTTGCTCATGAAGAGACTGCCGCTTGCCATTTGTCAAGAGTATCCATAACACACAAGTTGCCTCATGAAGAGACTTCCGCTTGCTGTTTGTCAAGAGTATCCATAACACACAAGTTGCCTCATGAAGAGACTGCCGCTTGCTGTTTCCCAAAAAGATACCCATAAAATATCGTGAAGATATTGCTGGAGGTGAGAATCAATAATTTCATCGAGGATGGACAAACTGCTCATGAAGAGACCTCCATTTGTCGTAGAGAAATCAGAAATAATCAAACTGCTCAAATAAAGAGTCAGTCGCTTGTTGTCATGTCGATATTCCAGACGAAGGTTGTGATAACACTACTGTGGAATAAAGTTCATCTTCAATGGGGAACCATGAGTAAATCCTTCTTGAGGAGACCAAGTATTTACATTGCAAAATAAATGCACTTTCCATCTAGGTTTCACAGCCTAGAGATATTCACAGGGTATCGTTCACAAGAGACACAGCTCAATCCAGGAATAAACTGGAGAGAAAATAGTCAAACAAGACTCCACCCAATGAGGAAACAACTCAAATGGGGGTTTATCCTATCCATAGATGGAAAAGGAAAGCTAAAGCAAGGTTCTTCCACGAGAGTTAACTCAGTGGGGAATTAGAAAAGAGGCGCACTTTCTGCTTAAGTTGACACTCTATTTGGAAAGATCAAATATGCTATTTGAATAGACATAACCAGGGTATACGAACTCAAAGATATCAACATACAAATGTGCGTGCATGATGCAAGTATGAACGAATGAATGAATATCATGTATATGTTGACAAAATAGACAGGGGAGATAGACAGAAGATGATAAGACGTCCCAGTACAACCCGACGCTCGGCTAATCTCAACAGGATGGTAACATTACTGGAGATAGAAAACAAAAGCCATCATTGGAGCAAAGTCTTTTTACAAGGCTTAAATCTCTTTGGAGAGGAAGGTATTTTCAGGTAGAAAACCCAAAGTCTAGTCTTCTATTGTCGACAATCCATTGAAAGGATAACAACACGAACAATGCTTCAGCTGGAAAAAGTCATGCTTAGCTGGAGATACTGGGAACACCACCCTCTGATAATGTGTGCAATACATATCACATATCTTGATAAATCTAGATTGCCCCTGGGACCCATTTTGGATTCCCCACGTTTACTGCTAATGAGCTGCATGTTGCACGACAATTCTTGCGAATAGCTTCACTTCTAACATGCCCCAAGCTATCTGGTTGATGAGGAGAAATCGTCTCAAGAGGATTTTACAAAAGACCTGGAATTCACCATGCTCTGGTGTCTTCAAACTCTTAGAGGAATTCATCAAATCTCGACGTGATTGCCCCGGATTGACTGTAGTTGGCACAACAAAGTCTTCAAATTTTGCCCCAAAAGAGTAAACAAGTTGGGAAAGCATTAATTAGGAGAAGCAACATGTCCGTGCTTAAGGTCTTCAGGTCACATGCCCCTGCATATGATTTTTCTTGACGTGATCCGCCAATTTCTCAACATGGTTTCAGGCCTTAAAAGAATAAACTCATCACGGGTGCTTATGTGAGCTTCCTTGATATCAAACAAATGTTTTGCAGTTAGAAAAAGTTTACAACGAGAATGAAAATTCTAATGCAACAGTTATGTAAGTCTTGAAGATTTTGAAAGATATCGCACAAATTTTGCGAGTTAAAGCACCATTTATTTTTGTATAGGAAAAACATATGATACCAACATAACTATTTAGAACATTCATGGGAGTCAGGAACACTATCTCATTGAAGTATGCTTTCAAAATAACCTTGCTTCAATTAGGACTTTTGAAGGTTGTAATGTGGTCTGGTTCATGGTTTTAGAAAAAAGGATTTAAGGCTCAAAATATTTGGTGCCCACCCCCTTCATGATGTTCTCCAATCCTATGTTTAGTTAATTCAACATGAGCGTTCATCTCTCAAAAGGATTTTGTGACGGTCAAGGAAACGACGAGGCTTTCGGAGTAGAAATCGCCCTCATGTCTTCGTGTTTGTAATCACCAATTTGTTCTTTGTTGAGGACTTTTCTTTGCAGTCCTTTTCTTTGCAATTTTTATTTTCCCTAATTTTGCCTGAACTAATTTTTTTGAATTGATAGTCCAGCGGGATGCCTTAATTTTGCCTAAGTCACACGTTTTCATGTTTTTTGACTTAGCAGGCTTTTTCTTTTTCTCGATTTTTGACTTCTTGAACAAAATGTGTGACATTAGCTTGTCTTTGCTTGTTGAGAGGATTGTGATTGCCTCGTTTCTTGATGAATGAGGGATAACATTGTAGTTCCACATCCTCTAGATTCATTATACATGAAAGATAGCCCTCGTAGTTTCTCTTCAAAAACATCTTCCTTATGAATTTTGAACACTCAGTCAGATTAACTAAAAACTACCCTGTCCCAGGTTAAAATTCAAGGTTTTTTCGTATAGAAAAGAAACTTCTGCTTCAAAGGCTCAAAAGGGGTTAGCAAGGGATTATCTTCCTTATATCTCCAGTTTTTAGGGATTTGAAACAATGCCTGTACATCATCAGCAAGATTTTATCCAAAAGCAAACAACCAGAGATTTCGTGTTCTTTAGATCATCATCCTCCCTTCAATCTCTGAATAGGCAAGAGAATGGGCAACAAGTTAGTATCATAATGCAAAAAGCAATTTAAAAATTGAAAACAAATATGAGTGAAACGAATGAATTTCTTCAAGACAAACATACTCATTGTATTAAGATAATCATACAGATGCAAACAAGTTCTTACATGCAAACAATGTTTTGATAAACAAGAAAAATTACAAAAAGAAGAAATAAGTTAATGATCGGGGAAGGCCTTCCATCTGGACTTGAATCGCCGAAAACATCCTTCAAAACTCAAAGTGACCGTCAATCGTGTTTACTCTTCGGCACGTGCTTGATTTGAACTTCAAAACCAACGTCCTTGAATGACAAGATACCACTTCTGACCAACTTCTGAACCTCAATCTTCAAAGCAAAGCAACCCTCCGAGTCATGCCCAGGAGCACCTTGATGAAAAGTACAAGCCAAATCAGCTTTGTAGTACCAATGTATCTTCTTAGGAACCTTCGGTGGAGGTCGGGTCTGAACCAAATTCCTCTGCATCAGTATAGGGAACAACTCTGTATAGGTAATTGGAATTGGATGAAACTGGGTTTTCCTCTGATTAGGAACTTGCTGATTCTGTTGATGAATGGGAGAAACATGATGATTCTGACAATGATTATTTCTTCCTCTGGTTCTCTTCTTGGGAAAGTTGTTATCAAACTTCTTCACACCATTAGTTGAGCTACCATCTTCATATGAACATCCCTTCCCAACATCCTCTTCTAGACGCACTCCCACATTCACCTTGTCAGGAAAGTCATTAGGTGTATTAACCATCACCTTCTCATGAGAGAAAGATTTTAGAGTTTCAGTGAAGACTTTTATCATCGCTTCCTCCTTCCTAGAAGGATTGACTTGGGCGGTAACCAAAATTTCAACCCAAAACAGTCGAGTGATCCATACCAGCTTTCAAAATAGTCATCTCTCTACGGAGTTCAGAAACCTCTTGCTTGATATTCTCCATTGTTTTCTTAGCGCGAGTGTTGTACTAGTGAGACCAAAGGAAAAAATAAGACTTGGAAAAAGACCTTTGAAAGTGAAACAAAAAACATAGAGTGATGCATGATAGGCAAAAGAGAGTTTTTATCTGACTTTCAAGGAGCTCAAGATATTAAGTTGTAAACATCAAAGTATGAAGATTGGATCAAAGCGTTGATCAAGTTATCATCAAGATCAATCATCCATTTTGGTGGATTAGGGTTTTCGCCCTATCAACACCCAAGATCCATTGAGCTTGACGAAACTTGTGATGTTTACAAAGAAATACCTCCAAATTCCTTCAAAGTCAAGTGAAAAGGGTTTTATGGATGCATGAATGCATGGCTATGCAACAACCACAAGCAAGGTCACAAATAAAGTCGAAAGGTTCAACGTCACGAGCATGGAGTCAAGGTAAGGAACACCCCCAAGGTATGTACTAACGGTTTAATCACACCTGTAGAACAAGGTTATAAGAGTTCCCGGAGTCTACATTCCTCCTTCGGATATTACCAATGTCTTGATTACTCAATAATCAGCAATATTCTCAAGAGAAACTCATCCGAGCGTAGCATCGCGTAACAATCACTTCCGGATTACTCCGTTATAACCTCCGTGCTACAACTAAAAGGCCAAGATGGGTTAGGGTTATACGGTTCCCAGTTTCTCTGGCTCCCAGGTCGAAAATAATAATGCCTTCTCGATTACTCGGTAAACAAATATTATGTTCAAAAGGGCCTTCCACTGAGTGGGGGATCTCATGCCTTCTTCTTCGGGATTACTCCCTCAAAGTTAACATGACTATACCGCCCGTCCTATTCCTAAGTGTAACTTAGTCCGGGTATAGGACTTGTCCTTTGTAAATATTATCAACACCCAAATAATCATAATATATACATATAATCAAACAATCAAATAATGATAAAACAGATAAAACAAATTAGGCTTAACCCACTTAGGGATGGACCAGCAAGAGGTCAATCTTTCCCCAGCAGAGTCGCCAATTCTGTAGCGGTGAAAATCGGAGATCAAGCTATTAATTAACTTGACTCGCAAAAGCAAGAGTCGCCACCGCGCTTTATTATTTCCAAGGGAAAAGGGAAAAGAGCGAAATAAAACCCTAAAACGTGCAATGTAAAGTAATATTTAGAAGTAATGAAAATACAATGCGTTTTTAAAAGAGATCGAGAGTTCGGGGGTTGGTTATACAATGGGAAGGTATTAGCACCCAATGCATCTGCGGTACTCCGCAGGAACCTTTTGAAATATCTGCTTTTTTGTTTAAATTGTTTGTTTGATTGAAATGGTTCGTTTGGCCAAAAAATGGGTATGGACGAGATTTTGAAGATGCGACGACCTAGTGTCGAAGTTTTGGTTTAAAAAAAGTGTGAGTTTTAAAATGGAGTCTTTTGGGAAAATTATCTTGAGTTTAACAAAATAGTAAACAAGCAAAAAAATGAATGAGGGTATTCGCACGATTGTAGAAGATGTATTTGATGACATGAAGTCAGAAGAGTTGAAACATTTCCCTTGGAATTAACCATAAGCGGGTAGATCTAATATTCGTGTAAGAAATCATAAATAGTCAAAATCCGCGAGAAACGAACAATAACAAGATAAATTGTAAGAAACTAAATGAATGGACAAAGAAGAATCATGAATAAAAGAAAAGTGTAATTAAAGGAATTATCTAAACTAATTTGAAATTCTAAGGTTACTAAGTAAATTAAACTTAAATTCTAAAGTGTCTAACTAAATTAAATAAAATTTTGAAGTTACTAACTAAAACTAAATTAAAACTCTAAAGTTACTAACTAAAATTCGAAAGTTATTAAATTAATTCTAAAATAAATTAACACTCTAATATTACTGAATTAGGTCTAAACTAAATTAATCCTAAAGTTGCTAAATTACATCTAAACTAGTTTAAGTATAAACTAAATTCATTATAAAATTACTAATTTAATCTAAACTATATTGATAATAAAATTACTAACTTTAAATCAAAACTAAATTAATTCTAAATTAAAGATTAAAATTCTAAGATTAAATTAAAATTCTAAAGTTATCAAAATGTATCTAAACTAATCGGAAGTTCTAAAGTTATAAAATAGATCTAAACAAATTAAAATTTTTAAGTTATCAAAATATACCTAAACTAATTAAAGGTTCTAACATTACTAATTTATATCTAATTAAATTAAAATTATAAAGTTATTAATTATGATTCTAAATATTCTAAAGTTATAAAATACATCTAAATTAATTAAAAAAAATTCTAAATTAATACTAAACTAAATCTAAATATAAGATTTACTAATATTTTTTATATTTTTCCTGGATGTCAAAAGTTAGTTCACATACAACTTTATTTACCAAACAGTATCATTAAGTTTGAACAGGTAAAAGCTTCAAGCATATACATGCAAAAGCAAGCAACCAATGACAGTGAAATATATAAATCCAACTTACATAACAGCCGTCAGATTAGCTTCAACAGTGTAAAATAGATCCAACTACATACACAGCCATCAGATTAGTTTTTCCTCATTTTTTTCCACGTAGTTTGGCAGCAGCATGCTTTTCAAGAGCAGAAGCATGAGACTTGTAAATAGATACATTCTTAGACATCACATCCTTCCTCTCCATACCTTCTTTTCTTGGGAATCCACCAACCATGACAGCAACATTGACTCCAGTGCATGCCTCGACAACATCCGTTGTAGCGACAACACATTTAAGAAGAGGAAAAGCGGCATCGACCAACTCCATCTTAACTCCATTCAATGACTCAGCAATTTGTCCTGCGGCGCCGGTGATGAGAACACGAACTGGGTCTTTGGCCATTTTGAGGAAATGGAAGGAATCGAATAGGGGAGATTGAAGAGGAGAGAAAGAACAGTTTTTGTTTTGGAGAGCAAAACGTGAGTGAGTGATATGGGTGGAGAAAAAACGGAAAATTTGTGATGAAGGAGGAGGAGGATGGGACAGGTGGGTTTGTGAGGTGGTATGAAGGTTGATTGGTAGGCTGGAATGGTGGATGTTAGTGTTGACTTGGGCATAGCTCCAACAACAGTGTCTTTCTTTTCACCGTCTTTAAAGATCATAACAGTTGGGATACTTCTAATTCCTTAGCGGGTAGCAGTTGAAGGACTCTCGTCTGTATTGAGTTTGTAACACTTGAGTTTCCCAGCATATTGTTTTTCTAGTTCATCAAGTATAGGGTGGATCATTCTGCAGGGACCACACCATGGAGCCCAGAACTCAACCAAAATGGGTGAATCAGATTCAAGTACAAGTGATTGCCAATTTGCTTCCATTATAGGAGCCACATCCACAGCGGTATCCTGGGCCTCGCACACTACACGTGAAGTGCGGGTAGCGTTTCTGAAAGCAGGCGAAGCAGTGAAAATGGGCCTGAATTTGGGATTGGGCTTCAGTTTTAGGGCCACGTAACGTGAGAACTTGAGAGAACTCCGGGTGACAGAAGAAGGGTGAGGAACGATGACCATGGATTCTATGACGGTGGCCATGGAGTGCGGCTGGTTTTCTGATGAAGGTGAAGAGAGTTGGATAATGTTATGTGGATGAGGTTGTCAAGGCTGGATTGACGACGAGTTTTTGACGGAATGGGGTGATGGAGGTTTGATGAGCGGAAGGGAAATGCTAGCAGGAACGATTGCTGGGTTGATGAAAGGGGTGTTGCGAAGGGATGCAGTTTGCAAAAATTGGGATGGAAGGGTGTTAACAATGGAGAAAGGATGGAAATTGGTGGATACGGTGAAGAAGAACAAGGGAAGCTTGCAGAATGGTTTGTGAGGAAGGGTATGTTGTGCGTTTTTTGTTGTTCGTGTTTAGAAGAGAAGAGGGGTGGATTGAATGGATAAGGGTAATTGGTTAAGAAGAGAGAAGAGGGAGTTAGTTACTGTTGCTTTTGTGTTGTTGTTTTTGTTTTTTCTCCCTTTACAAAGTGATAAAGGTGCTACTTAAATAAGAAGAATATTGTTTTCAGGTTTAATCCCATCCGTCCAAAATTATTAAATCTGCATCTATCCGCTATTTTTGCTAACAGCCAATAAGAACCAAGCACAGTGTAAATAATATTTTTTGTGACCAAATAACCCTTAAATGATAAAAATAACCAAAAAGACTAAGAATATTAAAATTAACTCCATTTAAAATAATTTTTTTTGAATCTTTTCTGAATAAAAAATAAGGACCCAAAATGACAAAAAACAATAAAAATAACGGAAGAAAATTTATCCGAAAAATTAATATGAACATATTAAAATAAACTACATGTAAAAAAGATTAAAGAAAAAATATTCAAAAAGTCAAAAATCAAAATAAAATAATAATAAAATATCAGGCTAAACAGACGTTTTACGATTAAAAACGAGACTTCAAACTGTATCGAAAAAATAAAGCGAGCATACCGTCATATACTATGCGAGATGCAGATTCATAAAATGATCGGTAAAAGGTGAAAACTTGAAATATTTTTCTCGCTAATTTTTTCGCACATTGTTGAATCGCTTTTAACAGTTTGTCTATAAAACCAAAATATTTTTATTATTGACATATAAACAACTTGGAGCAATGCAACAAATGAGTAAATAGATAAAAATGCATGAAGCAAAATGCCGGGTATTTTACAATTGAAAGACGATACAAACTTTGATTTAAACTGACTTTTTCTGGTCAACTTAAATACGACTAATGATGCAAAATATGATGAATGAAGATATTTACTAATGATTGTGACCAAAATGACAAAATATGGTACGAATGTGCGACTGAAAAAATTAGGGGCGAAATTAAGGGTGCAACGGTGTGCCTTGATGAATCAATCTTCGAGAATCCACAATCAACCGTACTTCTGGCTTGAGAGATTCTGAACCCTAATCGAGGCATGACGCCTGATGCTCTTGATTCAGATCTGTTTCCTGCAAATGAAATCAAAGAAACAAAAAACACACACTTCATGCTTGATTAGAAGTTAGTGATACATAGGCTAAGAATGTTCAAAATATTTGACAATTTCTGCATAGTCAAAGCTCGAAGGTGAGACGTTAAAACCGACCGTATTTCGTGACCTTGACTTATCTTGAAAAAATGCAAAAATAAAAATGGGATCTTAGGTCAAAAATTGGGGTACAACACATAGTAAGAGAACCCTACACCAAAAGGGTCCAACATAGGGTGTGGATTATCAAGCTACCATTCGAGAAAGATCCTGACTACAAGTCAGAGGTCCCAGAGGTAACACCCATATATTTGGAAGAAGTCCACAATCTGAAAAATGCCTTAAAGCAAGTTCAAAAAGAAGAAAGAAGCATTGGAAATCAATCTCCTCAATCTGACCAAAGAAAAGAAACAGATACGGCTTATACTTGAGTCAAAGGACGAGCAAATTGATAAAAGTCAAAAGGAATTGGAGAAAGAAAGTCTCAAACGAAAGCGTACAACTGAAAGGTTGTTGAGTGTGATGTTCAACCTAGATTCTCACAACCAAAGGTTAGAAGATGCCGCTGCTGAAATCGGGAGGTTAACTAGATGGTATGAAAAAGCAACACATGATAAGAAGGTGCTAGAGAAAAATCTAAGAGCCCGGATCCAAAGTTTGGCACAAGCTTCCTTAGATCAAGAAGAGAAAGTAAGGTACCTCACCACCAAACTTTGAGACAGCCAGGAATCAGAGGTCAAAGCACGCCTTGAAAGGGTAGAAGCAGAGAAACTCCTGACTCAGAGAATTCGAGAATATAAACATGTATGTTTAGAGCTGTATGGTCTTCAAAAGGATTTCCTTATCCAACGAAGGCTTTACACAGAAATGAGGGGTGAAAAGATGTATTGGGAAGAGAAGTATACCAAGATCACCCAAGCTGGGAGGGATAACCATAAGATAATCCCACATCTTTATCAGGAATACAGGTACTACAAAGAAAAACATGAAAAGCTCGTCTTCTTAGCCAACAATCTCATTGAGGACATCCCTAGAAGATTAAAAGATGCATAAAATGTAATGGTTCCTCTTCCGAAGGATGTTGAAGACTTTCTAAAGCTTTGTCGAGCAATGGTTGATGGCTTTAGAGCACACATCCGCAGGCGCACCTAGGAAATTTAGTTCCTTTTATTTATGTTTGCGCAAACAAGTTTTGATTTCAATTTGTAATATTTTTCAATATCTGGATTATGTTACTCTTAATAAAGGCATTTTGTTTCCCTATCTCGAAGGCGTGTATATTTTAAAGCTAGTCACCAAATAAAATAATAAGTAAAAATACAAGCATGTACCCAAGTGAATAAGACAGTTAAAACAAGAAATCATTTCATGATCATGCACATCCATTTGCACGCATGCATTTATAACACACTTTCATGTAATATCAAAACTCATTTGCTTTAAAAATCTCTCCAGTTAAGCCATTGGTAAAAGAAGACCTCCACCTCCTTGGCCTCCCTATCAAACAAGGCCTCATCAACAAAAAGAAATGGAACAGATCGAGGAGACTCAAGTTGTGTTCAAAGAGGATCTTGACCAAGTGAAGGGTGACGTAAGCTCAATGAAAGGAGATTTGATCCAAGTTCTTCTAGCTTTGAAGAACATTATTGACAGGCAGGATCAAATTCCCAGGGTAGCTTTTGAAGAGGTAGCCCAAACCATTGGTGCATCGAGCGGTCACCAACAAAGGGAATAGCTGGAAGCAGGACCCCAAAAGTCCGCCATGGCCCAGCAAGAGGTTGAAACTGAAGGTTTTATCCCACCACCATCAAAAGTAGGGGCATCACATACCCTGCAAATTCCAACCAATAATGCAGATAATTACCTAGAATTGCAGTACGGAGATCATGACCCAGAGGATGTTCACCAGGCACCCTTGAAGACAACTGGTACTCATGTTGCAAATAACCCACTGGTAATGAATCAGTATAAATCCCTGGAAGAAAGACTAAAAATTGTGGAGGACTTTGACGCTTTCGAAGTAGATGCCCTGGAAATGGGTCTAGTCCCTGATGTGGTGATACCGCCTGTGATCGGTGGATCTGGAACTGACTGTTTAACGCTGGTTCGCGAAATGTCGCGGAAGCAAGAGTCGCCACCGTCTTTTATTTTCTCCAATAGGAAAGGACAAAAGCACAGAAAAATTCCTTTTTAAGAGATCGCTCTCGGTTCGGGAGGTAGGTTATAGAAAGGGAAGGTGTTAGCACCCTTTCTATCCATGGTTATCCATGGGCTCTTAGATACTTGCTCATATGTTTTCAAAATTGTTTTGCGTGCTTTTCAATGTGGGTTTAAAAAGTTTCTTTTGAAAAATTTCAGATCGACTCATACGTCAGAGTGTTTGAAAAGTTTGCTTCGAAAGCTTTTGAAAATGTGTCAGTGTGAAAAGTCTTTTGATTTGTTTGAAATTAGAGCAAGTATCTACGAGAACCTACATACCCTAAGGAATTCGTCTGTGTAAATGTCCTTTAAAGTAGTGCCATCCCACCATTGAGAGGTAGGTAGCACCACCGTTGGAGGTGTTCGGGTCAATTCGAGGTTCGGGACATGGTGATCACCAGAGCAATGGGAAGACACCTTAGAAGCTACCCTCATGCCAGGTTCCCGGATCATGAGGACTTACTAAGACGTCCTCTACTCGACGACCACCTTTCGAAAGGCAACAGTGAGGCGTACCCTAGGGGTGGTGTGTGCTAATTGTGTGTCATGTTTTCAGTTATCTTGGTCTTGTCATGTTTGTCGTGTTCTACGCTTGATTTTAATTAAACATTCATTCTTTCATGCTTGGTTAACAGTTATATATTTTGCGAGGAAATAATCTAAACTATTACAAAGGCGCGGGTCCACATCGCCAAAATTAAACCGGACCCGATTTAGCGGAAAAATAAATAATGCGAAGAAATAAAAGCGCGAAAAGTAAATTACATGGCTTTGGGGGAGATACAAAATTATAATTAAACGACGTAAGATAAATGCGCAAATTAAAGAATTAAAACGAAACTAGGGCGTTGGACCCTTTTGCAAATAATTAAAAGTTAATGAGAATTGAAAATAAAATAATAAAAAAAGAATTAAATGTTTTTGATATTTTGTATTTTTTAAGATTTAAAAGAAAAAGGAGTTAATTAAAATTAAATTAAGAAGCAACCCTAATTCTAATAATTTTTTTATTTATTGTGAAAGAATTAAATTACGATCCAAATTAAACCTAAAATTTATTATGTACAATTTTTAATTATAAAAATAAAATAATAAATAAATAGTATTGTGGGAAATGAAAATTAAAAAGACATTAAAACTATCAATTAACCTAATTCTACATGTTTTTGGATTTTTATTGAAAAAGAATTAAAATTTAAATCTAATTAGACTAAATATTGACATATATTAATTTATGAAAAATAATTACAATAAAATAAATATTATATCTTTTGTGTTTTCCTGATTTTTTTTTATAATGTTTTTAGATTTTTTGTAAAAATAATTAATTAAAACAAATAATTAAAATAAACAATCAATTAAAATAAATGAAATAACAAAAAGAAATCAAACCAGAGTGGGGGTGCTGTCCCCAATTTAGGAGGTTCAAATTTAATAGGCCTGGCCCAATAAGCTTACAGCGTGTTGACTTTCCTGGATCACATGTCAACGCTTTGACCTGGTACATGGTGCATCTTAAATTTTGGCCATGGATCTGAATGAGATGGACACGTGTGGGGCTTGAGAGGGTAAGCATATGGTACATCTGGACGTTAGTGCTGCATAGAATCAAATATTGAAAAATAATATGGCAAATATGCAAGACCTGGGACTTGAACCCAGGTCTTTAAGGTCACAAGCGTATTCCCTTGCCAACTGAGCTGTTCAATTTTATTTAATATATAACATAACACAAATAATATAAAGGAAACATAATATTAATTGGTTAAACACGCGCGAAATTTAAATGGACCACTGGCTGATGGACACGTCTTCGTCTCCTTCCCATACCCTGTAACACAAACACTATGAGAACGGTTTTTGCAACGTGGTTTTAGGCAAGCAAAGGGAAAATAGCGACTAGCCCATATCCAAACATAAATTTATCGCGAGGCATGCGTTTTGTTCAGAGGAACACGCTGAGTGCAACCATGGTGGTTTCAATGGCCAATTTTATGGTATTGATAAAGCCCCAATTTCAAGAACCTGAAAACCTAGAAAACGCACATGGTGGATTCGTGTTTATGCCATAAAAATCCAATTAATTATGATGGTTAGTTCACAAACTTTATAAGAAACATGAATATACAAACAAAAATGCAAAAAGATGTCTAAATCATGCTATGCGATTTCAATATGTTCTTGATACGGTTCGAGGTCCAGGTACCAGTTCAAAGCGTTTGAGTTGATGCCAATGGTTGGAATATGTCCAGGAATTCACAAGGAAGCTTTTGCAAAAGGAATGGAGCTCTGAATCAGTCTCTAGGGTGGATTTTAGAATTGAATTTTTATGAAAAATTTCAAGAATGCAAGGCTTGTTTATGCGCAGCTTTTTTCAGTCTCTGCATTAGGGTTCTGATGTTGATCATATAGGGAATGATTTAGGTTGAAAAAGCTGTACAAAATCTTATGCATTGATGAATTTTGGATATTTGATTTCATGTATCTTTTACAATCTTTTTCATGGTGTTTTTGTGCCAAATCTGATCAATTATCATCAAAGCTTGCCTATTTGAGATATGCACGAATTATAGAGATTAGATCATGCATAAAAAGATTTTTTCATGTTAGGTTTATATTTTTCATGAATTAAAATCATTTAAATGAATATAAATTAATATTAATTCAAATAAATAATTAAAAAATATGAGAATACTTCCCTTTGGGCCTAGTGGTCGTGCATAGGCTTGGCATGAAGAAATTTGGAAGAAAATTGGGCCCATTTGCATTTTTAGGCCTTTTGCATCAATGTTGACTTTCAAAAATTTCCAAAACTTTCCCAACTTCCACAAGGCATAACTTGGTCAATTGTTAAGCTTTTCACATGTTCTTGGACATTTTGGAAAGGTCTTTGAGTCCTTTAACCAATGCCTTTGGTCCCATGTCATTTTGATTTACCAATCTCAAGTTATGGCCTTTGACTTAAAGTCACTTTTTGTTGACTTTTGAAAATGACCTATAATGTTGAAATTGATAACTTTTTGTGAGAGCATTTCTTGGACTTGGAACATGAAGATGAATTGTAGGAAATGTCTTTCTCTTCAAAATGAGCTTTGGATGGAATTTTTCTGATAATCCATGTGAAAGTTATGCCCTGGTCAATTTCAGTTGACTTTTTCAGCTGTCCAAATATAGCAACTTTTGCATTTTTGATGATCTCTGAGCCAAATTTTGAGAATCATGATCAAGCATTGATCAAATGATGTTTGTGGCTTCAAAATGATGTGTTGACCAAAAATTTGAACTTTTGACTGCCAAATGACCATTTTGCCCCTACAGTTGACTGTAGTGCAATCTAGGGTTTTGACTGTGCAATTTTGAGCTGAATGCCTTGAAACTTGTCATGAGGATACTTGACCATCTTTGTAGGCATGTGAGACTTGATTGGGCCTTTGAAAAGTTCATTTGCTTGACCAGAACTCAAACCCTAGTTTTGACTGTCTAGGAGACAGTTGAGCTGCACAACCCTGGGGGAATTTTGTGACCTTGGCTTTGACAATTCTTGATGAATATGGGAGGGCAAATTTTGGGGTACAACAGTTGCCCCTGTTCAATCTTCTTAGACCTGAGGATGCAGATTGGCTGACGTGCCTTTCGTAATCCGAGGGTAGAAGATGATTGAACACTAGAGTGCCCAGAAATTTGCGCTCACATAGTAGCAGTGTGATGGAAATGGGCTTATAGATGCCATTTAGAGATTGCTGGATAGGATGATGGGCTTATAGATGCCATCTGGATGTTGATCGCGTAGGAGATCCCTTAGCGAGAACCTGCATACCTGCAAAAACAGAAAAATGAGTACCTGACACGTCGCAGGAGCTGATTTTAGATGCTTGACATAGATATGTCCTGACTGGTTACAGGAACTGAATCTGGAGCTTCAAACGCTGATGAATGAACCAGGGATGGTTACTGCCTTAGTATGGATGGTAAGAGAATCCTGAATGATTTCAACCTCAACAACGCTCGTTGAGAAAATCTTGGTGAGAATTACCATCTCCGTAGTGTCAGGAAGAGAACCAAAGGACATTATAATCTCAAAGGGAGTCACCTCACTCACCGTTGGAGAGGGAACTATAGGAAATTATAATCTGAAAGGAAATATCACCTCACGCTCATGCCGGAGAGGGAAACATCTGAAGAAGGAATTACCACCTCACGCGCCGTTGGAGAGGGGACCATAAGAGAATATCACCTCACGCTCATGCCGGAGAGGGGAACATCTGAAGAAGGAATTACCACCTCACACGCCGTTGGAGAGGGGACCATAAGAGAATATCACCTCACGCTCATGCCGGAGAGGGGAACATCTGAAGAAGGAATTACCACCTCACACGCCGTTGGAGAGGGGACCATAAGAGAATATCACCTCACGCTCATGCCGGAGAGGGGAACATCTGAAGAAGGAATTACCACCTCACACGCCGTTGGAGAGGGGACCATAAGAGAATATCACCTCACGCTCATGCCGGAGAGGGGAACATCTGAAGAAGGAATTACCACCTCACACGCCGTTGGAGAGGGGACCATAAGAGAATATTACCTCACGCTCATCGTCGGAGAGGAAAACATCTTGAAAAAGGAATTACCACCTCACGCTCACCGTCGGAGAGGGGACCATAAGAGAACTTCTACTGAGTCTTTATCAGAAAAATCTGTTTGGAGTCGATTTAACTGGACTAGGGAAGTCCTTGAAATATGTTTGAGAATTTCAACTGCACCCTTCCTGAAAGGTAGAGGTTAGTTATATGCGATGCATGATATGGATCAAGCAAACATGGATACGATTTATATGATATGATGCGTACATGCATGCTATAATGATGTATGTGATGATTCATGTATGTTTTCGTCTAGGAAAATAAATCCTTGACGGGTGCCTGGAAGTCATATCCTGAGCTGATGTTGAGGAAGAGATTTTGCTTCCGCTGTGGATGATCGTTGCAAGAATACCGGTAGGAGAAGATAGCTCCGTTGAGGAGTAAACTTGGCAAATGGAATAATTCTGCGGGAGAAAAGATACTCTAGCGATCATGCTGGGGAGTGCTACTCTGTGGGGATAGCGATGCTTTGCTGAGTTGATGAAGATAACTCCGCTGGGGATACCGTTGATGAGTTATGCTGGGAGATTTGATGAATTCCGCTGGGGATATCCTTGTTGTGCTGGAAGTGTTGATAGACTTCGCTGAGGGTAGGAAGATACTTTTGCCGAGGACGCTCTTTCCGTGGTTTTTGGCTGAGGATAACCCAGTTATATCCTGTTACGGGAATAACTCTTTAAATCAAGTCGGGACGACGCGTTCGTGCTCTGAGGATAAGCTTCCAGAATCTACTGGGGATAAGCTTACTGCTTGGGGGTATGAACTCCAAATTTCTCGGGGAACTGGATTGGACTCTCATGGGGAGTTTTGATATGCTGGAGGATGATCCCTTTGAATGGTGGTATACTGCCGGGGAACAATCTTTAGATCAAGACTGCCGGGGATGTTTGTGTATTGCTGCTGGGGAAGTATTGAGATCTACGGGAGGATACTCAATTTCCTTGATATTTGATGACTTTGCTTGGAGAAGAATGTATTGACTTTACTGAGCTACTCTTTGGGGAATTAAGATACACTTGGCCGTGTTCTTTAGCTGAACCTACCTTGGTACCTTGGAGGATAGAACAATTAGCTGCTCGGACAACTTTTTATTGCCCCTGTTTCTAGTGTCACCTGCAATGAATTCCTTTGTTTCGTATGCAAATATTCATGAGTTAGCAAATTATTGTCAATGCATACATCACAGATTGAACCTTGGACGTTCTTCGCAAAACAAAACAGAGAAAGGAACAATACTTGGCACGTTTAACTGAAAATATATTTTTATTGATTTTTGAATGGCCTGAAAATAGGCGTTTTGTGTACAAGAGGCTGACGTCCTAGTAAGAGGTACGTCGCTGATCAAAAGAGTTTATACAAGTTTTGTACAAATGAAAATAAAACAGCTGTGTGAAAGATGAATGATCCACTGGGTTTCAACTCTGCTATTGCCTTTATAACTCCGAGCGTCTCATCACTTGATGACCTAGGTTGAAGGTGAGGCTGACTGATCGATGCCGTTTGAACTTAATGCAGATACCGGATTCTGGATGCAAAGTGATCAATGAGACATAGTTTTACGCTTTATCCCTAATTTTTGCCTGGACCGCCCTTTCGGGTTTTCAGTCCACCGGGATACCCATTTTTGCCCAAGCCGCCTTTTCAGGTTTTCGACTTGCCGGGTGTACAGATTTTTTCATTTTCATCCCTACATTTTGCCCGAACCCTTTTGGTTCGACGGGAAGCCCTAATTTTTGCCTAGGCATGTCAGCCTAGCGGGTCTTTTTTTTTCATGCGTAGTATTTTTTAACTATGTCTGCATTGGCGGGGTGAGGGAGGTCGTCACCATCCATGTTGGTTAAGATCATTGCTCCTCCTGAGAACACATGCTTAACCACAAACGGCCCTTCGTACGTAGGGGTCCATTTGCCCCTTGGATCACTCTGAGGAAGGATGATTCTCTTGATAACCAGATCCCCAACTTGATATTCCTGTGGTCTGACTTTCTTGTTAAATGCCCTGATCATCCGTTTCTGATACGTCTGACCATGACAGATAGCAGCAAGTCTCTTTTCGTCAATGAGGTTGAGTTGGTCAAGTCGTGTCTGGATCCAATCATCTTCGTTCAGATTTGCATCTTTCATTATCCGGAGAGAGGGAATTTGCACTTCGATCGGCAAGACTGCCTCCATGCCATATACCAGAGAGAATGGAGTTGCTCCGGTTGACGTCCTAGCTGAGGTACGGTACCCATGTAGAGCGAACGGTAACATCTCGTGCCAATCTTTGTAGGTCACTGTCATTTTCTGCACGATCTTTTTGATGTTTTTGTTGGCTGCTTCTACAGCCCCATTCATCTTCGGTCTGTAAGGAGAAGAATTGTGGTGCTGTATCTTGAACTGTTCGCAGAGCTCAGCAATCATCTTATTGTTCAGATTGGTACCGTTGTCTGTAATTATCCGCTCAGGGACGCCGTATCGACAGATCAGGTTGTGTCGAATAAACCGTGCCACCACAGTCTTGGTTACTGTAGCATAGGATGCTGCCTCAACCCACTTTGTAAAATAGTCAATCGCCACTAAGATGAAGCGATGTCCATTAGATGCCGTAGGTCTTATCTCGCCGATCATGTCTATGCCCCACATTGCAAATGGCCAAGGCGCAGTCAGAACATTCAAGGGAACCGGAGGAACATGCACCTTATCTGCATAGATCTGGCATTTGTGGCATGTTCTCGAATGTTGGTAACAGTCAGCTTCCATTGTGGACCAGTAATATCCTGCCCGTAGGATCTTTTTAGCCATAGTATGTCCACTGGAATGCGTACCAAAGGTCCCTTCATGTAGCTCTTCCATGATTCTTTCTGCTTCAATTTTGTCCACACAACGCAGTAAGGTTGAATCATGGTTCCTCTTGTACAAGATGCCGTTGCTTAGGAAGAATTTGGATGCGAACCTCCTCAGGAATTTCTTATCGTTGATGGATGCACCTTCAGGGTATTCCTGAGCTTCCAGATATCTCTTCACTTCGTGGTACCAAGGCTTCTCAGTTACCAATTCAGCTTCAAGATCACAACAGTATGCCGGTTCGTCCAGTTTCTCGATGGTGATCTGGGGAGCTTCGTTATCCCATTTAACCTTGAACATTGAAGACATTGTAGCTAACGCGTCCGCTAACTGATTCTCTTCTCTTGGAAAGTGCTCAAAGGTTATCTCTGTAAAGTGGGGAGTCAGGGTCAACACACATTCTCTGTAAGGAATCAAGTTTGGATGTTTCGTATCCCACTCTCCTTTGATCTGATTGATCACAAGAGCGGAATCTCCGAAAACACTTAGAAATTTGATCCTTAGGTCGATCGCAGCTTGAAGACCCATGATACACGCCTCATACTCCGCCATGTTGTTGGTACAGTTGAAACATAGCCGGGCAGTGAGTGGAGTATGAGTACCTTGTGGAGATATGATTATGGCGCCGATACCATTTCCCAAAGCATTGGAAGCTCCGTCAAAGTGCATAGACCATCGGGATCCTGGTTCAGGTCCTTCATCCGGTCCAGGTACTTCACAATCAGTTACAATCATGATGCTTTCATCCGGAAACTCGAAGTTCATTGATTGATAGTCATCTACAGCTTGATGAGCTAAGTGGTCTGCCAATACACTTCCCTTGATGGCTTTCTGGGTTGTATACTGAATGTCGTATTCCGTCAAGATCATTTGCCATCTTGCAATTCTCCCAGACAGAGCAGGCTTTTCGAATATGTATTTTATCGGATCCATTTTTGAGATCAACAAGGTGGTATGAGTCAGCATATACTGTCTCAGCCGGCGAGCAGCCCATACCAAAGCGCAGCAAGTTTTCTCAAGCAGTGAGTATCGGGTCTCACAGTCGGTAAACTTTTTGCTAAGGTAATAAATGGCATGCTCTTTTCGGCCAGACTCGTCATGTTGCCCCAGCCCACACCCCATTGAGTTGTCTAGCACTGTCAGATATAGGATCAGAGGTCTCCGTTCAACCGGTGGCATAAGGATGGGTGGTTCTTGGAGATACTCTTTAATTCTGTCGAAGGCAGCCTGACATTCATCGTTCCAACGTACTACCTGATCTTTCTTCAGCAGCTTGAAGATTGGCTCACAGGTAGCAGTCAAATGAGATATGAATCGAGCGATGTAATTCAGGCGTCCTAAAAAGCCTCTGACTTCCTTCTCTGTCTTAGGAACTGGCATCTCTTGAATAGCTTTGACCTTAGCAGGGTCCACTTGAATACCTTTATCACTGACCACGAAGCCTAGTAACTTTCCCGATCTTACCCCGAAGATGCATTTGTTCGGGTTCAATCTCAGCTTGTACAATTTCAACCGGTCAAACAACTTCTGCAGGTGATCTAGATGCTCTTCCTCAGTCTGGGACCTGGCAATCATGTCGTCCACATACACTTCGATCTCATGATGGATCATATCATGAAATAAGGCAACCATGGCACGTTGGTAGGTTGCCCCAGCATTCTTTAACCCGAACGGCATGACCTTGTAACAGAAGGTGCCCCACTGAGTAACAAATGTAGTCTTTTCCATGTCTTCAGGTGCCATCTTTATCTGATTGTAGCCTGAAAAGCCATCCATGAAAGAGAATACCTTGTGCTGGGCTGTATTATCAACGAGGACATCAATATGAGGTAAGGGGAAGTCATCCTTGGGGCTGGCCCTGTTTAGATCCCTGTAGTCAACACACATTCTGACCTTGCCGTCCTTTTTAGGTACCGGCACCACATTAGCAACCCACTGAGGGTAAGAAGTCACTGCAAGGAACCCGGCATCAAACTGTTTCATGACCTCGGCTTTGATCTTCTCGGACATCTCTGGACGCATCCGACGGACCTTTTGTTTAACTGGAGGGCAGTCTTCCCTAGTCGGCAAATGATGGACAACAATATCGGTATCCAACCCTGGCATGTCTTCGTAGGACCAGGCAAAGATCTCCATATAGTCATGTAACATCTTGGTTAACCGTTGCTTCACGCTGAGCTCTAGGTTAGCACCAATCTTTACCTCTTTTCTGTCTGCTTCAGTACCCAGGTTTATGGTTTCCACTGGCTCTTCATGGGGTTGAATTGCCCTCTCTTCCTGAAGCAACAGTCTAGCAAGCTCGCCAGGTACTTCGCAATCATCTTCACCTTCGTCTTCGGCTAAGTTGATCGGATTTTCGAAGTCATAATTGGCATTAGCAGAGCTGTTATCAGTGAGATCCAGAGTGGATTGGAACCTGTATGAGTGAGTGTGTGTGTAAATACAGCTGTTTTTGAAAATTATGTAAAGGAAATGAAAGATAAAAAAGGAACACAATATTTGCAATGCGAAAATAGTCCAAGATTTTCATTCATGATGTATAAAATGACAGTTCATATGCCCTCACAAATAGAACCACGGTGGCTCGGGTAAGACACCGGGCCATAGAGTTTATCAATGTTTATTACAAAATAACAAAAACATTGGAATTCATTACTGTGTCACAAAGGTAACAGGGGTATGATCCTTTGCACTCCAATTGTTCAATCCTCCTTCGGCCGTCGGATAAATCCAGCTGTTGAATTCGGCTTCGCCCACTTCAAGATCTTCCCCAACAGCACTTGCTTCTGACCCTTTAATAAATACCGGAGGCTTTCCGACCTTCTCTTTCCTCATAGCTCTCTGCCCTTCTGAGGTGAAACCCAGCCCAAGTTTATCAGTCTTCTGGGTGAAGTCTGGTAGTCTGCCCCAGTTGGCACCTTCACCCTTTTGCACTACAGCCCTGGCATCCTTTAGGGAAGCCATCTTCAGAGGACCACCTGCTTCTGCTGTTTCTGCTGCGATTGGAAACACCTCCTCGAAATGCTGAAAGGGGGTCTCAATGAACTCCCCATCCATCTCAATGTATCTGAACGAGTTTAGGTGGCTCACCATGTATTCTTCCTCACCTTGCACGGTGACAATCTTCCCTCTGACGGGGTATTTCAGCTTTTGATGCAAGGTAGAGGTCACTTCCCCAGCCTTATGTATCCAGGGTCGACCCAGCAGACAAGAGTAAGATGGACGGATATCCATCACATAAAAAGTGGAATCGAACACCTGAGAACCCACACGAACTGGAATGTCCACCTCCCCATGGACCATCCTCTTTGAACCATCAAAGGCCCTGACAATGATGTTGCTGGGTTTCAAATCCAGGCCTTCACAATCTAGACGATCCAAAGCCTTCTTGGGTAGCACATTCAAAGATGACCCAGTATCAACCAACACATGTGCCAAGGTGGTGCCCCTGCATTCGATTGAGACATGCAGAGCATCATTATGATCTTTCCCCTTCATGGTTAAGTCAGCATCTGAAAAACCCAAGCCATTGTCTGCTGTTAGACTTGCCACGCAATCAGTGAACTGGACTGCAGAGGTTTCATGTGGCACATGGGCCTTCTTGAGGAATGAGATGAGGGCCTTTGCATGGGACTCAGAGCACAGCAGTAAAGAGAGCATGGATATCTTGGAGGGCGTATGCCCTAACTGTTCCACGACATTAAAATCGCTCTTCTTTATAATCTTCAAGATCTCCTCCATCTCTTGTGGGGAAGCCTCAGCAGCTATGGGTATGGGTACCTCCATCTGGGCAGGCTCAGTTTCAATTCCCTGGCCCCGAGCATCGGATGACTCGGCAGCAGGAGAAACAATAGGATCAGCAGCAGGAATAACAACTTGATCAGCAACGGGAGTAGGTGTACTTGCAGGAATTATCAGGAGTGGTCTTCTAGCAGCAGGTGGCGCAATGTCAGGCGAGAAGAGCCTGCCACTGCGGGTAACTTTGGCCGGGCCAGTGATGTCACAGATGCTGGCGCCAGCGTTGAGCTCTTGTTTCACTCCGTTTATATATACATCTGCCCCATAGTGCCAAGGGACAGCTTTGTTGGATACATAGGGCAGGGGCCCAGGAACAGTGATAGTAACAGGTGCAACGGTCAGAATTTGGACAGGCTTCTTCTGGAGAGCCGGGATCGGATTGTTGAAGATAGTCACCACAGAGACTTCTTCCATCGGAACCATACGAACAACAGACTTCTTGAATAAAATCTCCTTGCTATCCATTAAGCTTTGGACACCTAACTTGAGCAAGGGACAACCGGATGGGGACACAACACAGAATAGGCAACCCTCACTACAACCCGGAAATAAACCGGCCTGCAGTAGGTTCTTCTTAATGATCTTTAAAGGAGTGGCTAGATCCTCCACAGAAACAGCATAAACATCTTCATCAATAGCATTTACCCCGCGCTGAGGCATAGGGGCAGTAACTACATTCGGTTTTGCGGGCGCTTCGAATTGTATCTCTTTAGCATCGATAAGGTCTTGCACCTTATTCTTTAACGCCCAACAGTCATCAGTGGCATGCCCCGGGCTATCTGAATGGTAAGCACAACGGGCATTCGGGTTGTACTTAGGAGAGGTAGTGTTTGAGAACTTTGGCGCCTCCTTGACAGTCACCAAATTGGTGGCTAGCAACTGTGGCAGGATTTGCGATAGGGTCATGCTTAACCGGGTGAACTCTCTCCGAGGTCTATCAGCCCTTTGAGGATTATTTGGCCGGGGAGCGGCAGCAGGCGTAGCAATCATGACCGCACTGACAGATTGGCGGTGATCAGGTCTTTCTGATTTTCTGGAGCCATACACAACACTAGACTCCTTTTTAAACGGCTTCTTGTCCGAACCAGATGATGATGCAGCCTTTGCAATCTTCCCAGACTTCAACCCAGCTTCAATTCTCTCTCCAGTTAAGATTAAGTCAGTGAAACCAGCAGAAGAATTCCCAATGAGATGGTTAAAGAATGGCCCAGATAGGGTCCCCAAGAACATGTCCACTAACTCTCGATCAGTCAACGGTGGCTGCACCCTGCCAGCCAGATCTCTCCACTTCTGCGCGTACTCTTTAAAACCTTCGCTTACGCCCAACGACATACCCTGGAGTTGGGTACGTGTGGGGGCAAGGTCGGCATTATACTGATACTGCTTATAGAAAGCAGTAGCCAGCTCCTCCCAGTTACGAACTTTGGTCCCATCCAGCTGATAGAACCATTCGAGATGAGTCCCTGAAAGACTCTCCTGGAAGAAGTGGATCCATAGATTCTTGTCCGCAGAGTACGGCTGAATCTTTCGAACATAAGACCTCAAATGCAGCTTGGGACAAGATGCCCCGTCATACTTGGAGAAGGTGGGAGCTTTGAATTTATGGGGAATGATCACACCAGTCGACAAACCCAAATCTCCGAAATCCAGCCCAGGTACCTGTTGAACTTCCATGGCCTTCAACCTGTCCTCCAGTTGTTTGTACTTGTTGTCTTCAGGAGGATACTGTTCCTCATCAAAATCTGTCTCGTTGTCGGAGACCACCGGACTAGGAACCCTTGCTTCTGCCTGAGAAGGACTCCTGCCAACAGAAGAAGCAACCTCTTCATTGTGTAGAGTATTACCCAACCTTCGGCCCGTGTTGAATAGAACAGTTCTTCTTTTCTTCTTCTTCTCCTTCTTCAGGAGCATGGTCTTCAGTTCATCTTGGCCTTTAGCTAGACCCAGGATTAATTCTTGAAACTGCGCATTCTGCGCCTGGAGAGCCTTGATTGAAGCCTCAGTTGATTCAGATCCGGAATTCATGATGCTGAAATAAACAGCGAAGAACTGTAAGCAACCTGAAAAAGGAGAAACCTGCTATGCACATGATGTATGAAGTGCGTATGCAATGCATTCAAGGGTTCGAAAGTTCAAATTTGTTGTAGACAAGAAAAGAACACACGTTATTATTAATGAAATCACTGTTAATACATCAAGGCCTCATGGGCAAAAAGAAATACAAAAGTCAAGTCAATCCCAGAATACACTGCGCATCCTCTTCGGAGCTATGTAGGTGTTGAGATTCCTCTCCTCATGCAACAGACGGGTGAGCTCCAGGACTTTCTTTTCACTAGCATGCAGACTAGTCTCAAGAGAATTCCTTTCCTCCTTAAGCTGGATCCAGCTCCTCTGCATCTCTTCCCAAGATGTGGGCATATCAGGGTGCTGAATAACATGAGACACTTCCCCTTCCAAGACAGGTTCTTTGATTACTGGAAGCATGTGAGGATAAGGCATCACTAACTTCTGAGAACGGGCGCGTACCCATTTGAGATAAGGCTCCAAAGGGATGGAGTTCCTATGCCCCAGTGTCTTGCTGTCTATCCTACTAGGCATCCTCCAGGCTCTGATAAATCTCTGACGAAGTCCTTGAGTATCACTGTCGAAGTCAAAAACTATGTCGGGAATTAACATGTCATGAGGACCATCCCTCCGAGCATAACCAAACTGTCTCCAAGCCAGGCATGGGCTATAAGTAATACCTCCTCTGATTCCAAGTAAAGGAACATTAGGGTACTCCCCACAACGATCAATGATAGTGACATCTCCTCTGGATCTAGGACACCAATGTATATCTGCATGTGTAAGAGTCATCAACCGTTGTGACCATCTCAAACCCCGCTCATTCTTCAGGACTGATTGGGGAAGGTGCGAAATAAACCACCTTCCCAGGAGAGGAGTGCAACACATAAGGACACCTCTTTTTCTCATGGTTCGAGTGTAACATGAGTGAAGGATGTCCCCCAGCAATGTAGGTATAGGATTCCTGGACATAAAGATCTGAACGGCACTGATATCAATAAGCTGATCTGGATTAGGGAACAATACCAAACCATAAACAAGGAGGGCCACAACCTCTTCAAAAGCTTGCAAGTCAAGAGAGTTCCAACATTCAAGGGCTTTCTCAAACAGAAACCTGGCTAAGAACCCTTTGACGCCACTTCTAACTTCCCAATGTCCCTTGAGGTCAGATGACTGTAGGTGCAAGGCTTTAGCAATCTCTTCAAGCTTAGGTTCCCTTTCTGTACCGTTGAAGGGTAGCTGATCAAGGATAGGGATCTTCAGGAGCCGGGAGAACTCCTCCAATGTAGGTACCAACTGATAGTCCAAGAAGGTAAAGCAGTGATGCAGAGGATCAAAGAACTGGAACAAGACCTTTATCATATCTTCCTCAATGTTGGTGTTGACCAAGCTGATGAGGCTTCCATGCCTGTCACTGAATGAAGAGTTCTCGGGAATCCTGGATATAAGCTCCTTAAGCTGAGGAGGGATCCTTACAAGATTGACCTGAATTGTCTTTCTACGAACAGTTTCCATGTCCTACAAAACAAGAACAAAGATGAAAATTCGAACCCCTGAAATGGTTAGTCAATGCATATGATGCTGGATGATGTCATGATGCTATGATTAAACACACCACAGATATTTACAAAGACAAACATGTAGGGCAAACAAGGCACACAAGACAAGCCCTTAAGGTTTAAGGCCAGCATGGGGTCTGGGTAATACCCTCTTGAGTTGGTGGGTTCATACCTGTCCTAATCAAAGTAACCGGGTTCTAAGGTTCCCAATATCACGGGATTGCTTTCATTGTTCATCGTTTCGATTTAGCCACTGAACTGGCGACCGAAATATTCCAGGAAAGCAACCCTCAATTGAGCGTAGTATCGAGTATCAACCAACCTCGGACTGCACCAAAGTCAGTTATCTCACTACCCTAAAGAGGCCAAGATAGTTCAATTAAGGTTCCTAAGGTCTGTTGATGCTTCACGACACCACGCGGAGGCCCCGTACTCTCCTTGACTGAACTCAAGGGTTACCGGTACACACCAAAGTGCCACATCAACGTAGCAGACTGTTTCAACCGTGTCGGTATACCCCGCACAGTTCCCTCACAGCCTTGTTGCTACTTTCTAAGAAAGGTATCCCCCAGATCCGGGTGTAGGACCTATAGAACTCCCAAGCGACCCATAATGATAAAGCACACAAGGAAAACAATTGAAAACATAGTTATAAGCTAGCCCTAAGGTACACCTCACTTTATAAGATGTCCCCAGCAGAGTCGCCAGTTCTGTGATCGGTGGATCTGGAACTGACTGTTTAACGCTGGTTCGCGAAATGTCGCGGAAGCAAGAGTCGCCACTGTCTTTTATTTTCTCCAATAGGAAAGGACAAAAGCACAGAAAAATTCCTTTTTAAGAGATCGCTCTCGGTTCGGGAGGTAGGTTATAGAAAGGGAAGGTGTTAGCACCCTTTCTATCCATGGTTATCCATGGGCTCTTAGATACTTGCTCATATGTTTTCAAAATTGTTTTGCGTGCTTTTCAATGTGGGTTTAAAAAGTTTCTTTTGAAAAATTTCAGATCGACTCATACGTCAGAGTGTTTGAAAAGTTTGCTTCGAAAGCTTTTGAAAATGTGTCAGTGTGAAAAGTCTTTTGATTTGTTTGAAATTAGAGCAAGTATCTACGAGAACCTACATACCCTAAGGAATTCGTCTGTGTAAATGTCCTTTAAAGTAGTGCCATCCCACCATTGAGAGGTAGGTAGCACCACCGTTGGAGGTGTTCGGGTCAATTCGAGGTTCGGGACATGGTGATCACCAGAGCAATGGGAAGACACCTTAGAAGCTACCCTCATGCCAGGTTCCCGGATCATGAGGACTTACTAAGACGTCCTCTACTCGACGACCACCTTTCAAAAGGCAACAGTGAGGCGTACCCTAGGGGTGGTGTGTGCTAATTGTGTGTCATGTTTTCAGTTATCTTGGTCTTGTCATGTTTGTCGTGTTCTACGCTTGATTTTAATTAAACATTCATTCTTTCATGCTTGGTTAACAGTTATATATTTTGCGAGGAAATAATCTAAACTATTACAAAGGCGCGGGTCCACATCGCCAAAATTAAACCGGACCCGATTTAGCGGAAAAATAAATAATGCGAAGAAATAAAAGCACGAAAAGTAAATTACATGGCTTTGGGGGAGATACAAAATTATAATTAAACGACGTAAGATAAATGCGCAAATTAAAGAATTAAAACGAAACTAGGGCGTTGGACCCTTTTGCAAATAATTAAAAGTTAATGAGAATTGAAAATAAAATAATAAAAAAAGAATTAAATGTTTTTGATATTTTGTATTTTTTTAAGATTTAAAAGAAAAAGGAGTTAATTAAAATTAAATTAAGAAGCAACCCTAATTCTAATAATTTTTTTATTTATTGTGAAAGAATTAAATTACGATCCAAATTAAACCTAAAATTTATTATGTACAATTTTTAATTATAAAAATAAAATAATAAATAAATAGTATTGTGGGAAATGAAAATTAAAAAGACATTAAAACTATCAATTAACCTAATTCTACATGTTTTTGGATTTTTATTGAAAAAGAATTAAAATTTAAATCTAATTAGACTAAATATTGACATATATTAATTTATGAAAAATAATTACAATAAAATAAATATTATATCTTTTGTGTTTTCCTGATTTTTTTTTATAATGTTTTTAGATTTTTTGTAAAAATAATTAATTAAAACAAATAATTAAAATAAACAATCAATTAAAATAAATGAAATAACAAAAAGAAATCAAACCAGAGTGGGGGTGCTGTCCCCAATTTAGGAGGTTCAAATTTAATAGGCCTGGCCCAATAAGCTTACAGCGTGTTGACTTTCCTGGATCACATGTCAACGCTTTGACCTGGTACATGGTGCATCTTAAATTTTGGCCATGGATCTGAATGAGATGGACACGTGTGGGGCTTGAGAGGGTAAGCATATGGTACATCTGGACGTTAGTGCTGCATAGAATCAAATATTGAAAAATAATATGGCAAATATGCAAGACCTGGGACTTGAACCCAGGTCTTTAAGGTCACAAGCGTATTCCCTTGCCAACTGAGCTGTTCAATTTTATTTAATATATAACATAACACAAATAATATAAAGGAAACATAATATTAATTGGTTAAACACGCGCGAAATTTAAATGGACCACTGGCTGATGGACACGTCTTCGTCTCCTTCCCATACCCTGTAACACAAACACTATGAGAACGGTTTTTGCAACGTGGTTTTAGGCAAGCAAAGGGAAAATAGCGACTAGCCCATATCCAAACATAAATTTATCGCGAGGCATGCGTTTTGTTCAGAGGAACACGCTGAGTGCAACCATGGTGGTTTCAATGGCCAATTTTATGGTATTGATAAAGCCCCAATTTCAAGAACCTGAAAACCTAGAAAACGCACATGGTGGATTCGTGTTTATGCCATAAAAATCCAATTAATTATGATGGTTAGTTCACAAACTTTATAAGAAACATGAATATACAAACAAAAATGCAAAAAGATGTCTAAATCATGCTATGCGATTTCAATATGTTCTTGATACGGTTCGAGGTCCAGGTACCAGTTCAAAGCGTTTGAGTTGATGCCAATGGTTGGAATATGTCCAGGAATTCACAAGGAAGCTTTTGCAAAAGGAATGGAGCTCTGAATCAGTCTCTAGGGTGGATTTTAGAATTGAATTTTTATGAAAAATTTCAAGAATGCAAGGCTTGTTTATGCGCAGCTTTTTTCAGTCTCTGCATTAGGGTTCTGATGTTGATCATATAGGGAATGATTTAGGTTGAAAAAGCTGTACAAAATCTTATGCATTGATGAATTTTGGATATTTGATTTCATGTATCTTTTACAATCTTTTTCATGGTGTTTTTGTGCCAAATCTGATCAATTATCATCAAAGCTTGCCTATTTGAGATATGCACGAATTATAGAGATTAGATCATGCATAAAAAGATTTTTTCATGTTAGGTTTATATTTTTCATGAATTAAAATCATTTAAATGAATATAAATTAATATTAATTCAAATAAATAATTAAAAAATATGAGAATACTTCCCTTTGGGCCTAGTGGTCGTGCATAGGCTTGGCATGAAGAAATTTGGAAGAAAATTGGGCCCATTTGCATTTTTAGGCCTTTTGCATCAATGTTGACTTTCAAAAATTTCCAAAAATTTCCCAACTTCCACAAGGCATAACTTGGTCAATTTTTAAGCTTTTCACATGTTCTTGGACATTTTGGAAAGGTCTTTGAGTCCTTTAACCAATGCCTTTGGTCCCATGTCATTTTGATTTACCAATCTCAAGTTATGGCCTTTGACTTAAAGTCACTTTTTGTTGACTTTTGAAAATGACCTATAATGTTGAAATTGATAACTTTTTGTGAGAGCATTTCTTGGACTTGGAACATGAAGATGAATTGTAGGAAATGTCTTTCTCTTCAAAATGAGCTTTGGATGGAATTTTTCTGATAATCCATGTGAAAGTTATGCCCTGGTCAATTTCAGTTGACTTTTTCAGCTGTCCAAATATAGCAACTTTTGCATTTTTGATGATCTCTGAGCCAAATTTTGAGAATCATGATCAAGCATTGATCAAATGATGTTTGTGGCTTCAAAATGATGTGTTGACCAAAAATTTGAACTTTTGACTGCCAAATGACCATTTTGCCCCTACAGTTGACTGTAGTGCAATCTAGGGTTTTGACTGTGCAATTTTGAGCTGAATGCCTTGAAACTTGTCATGAGGATACTTGACCATCTTTGTAGGCATGTGAGACTTGATTGGGCCTTTGAAAAGTTCATTTGCTTGACCAGAACTCAAACCCTAGTTTTGACTGTCTAGGAGACAGTTGAGCTGCACAACCCTGGGGGAATTTTGTGACCTTGGCTTTGACAATTCTTGATGAATATGGGAGGGCAAATTTTGGGGTACAACACCGCCAAAATTCAAAGTACCCGACTTTGGAAAGTATAAATGGCTCACTTGTCCAAGGAATCATCTTTGTATGTATTGCAGGAAGATGCATGCCCATACCCATGATCAAAAATTAATGATTCACTATTTCCAAGACAGTCTAAGTGGGGCATCTTTGGACTGGTAGATGCAGTTGGAACAAACGCATATCCGAACCTGGGTGGATCTTGCTAATGCTTTCTTGAAGCATTACAAGCATAACTTGGACATGGCGCCTACCCGCTTGCAACTCCAAAATTTGTCCCAAAAGAAGGAAGAGTCCTTCAAAGAATATGCTCAAAGATGGAGGGAGATGGAATCTCGTGTACAACCACCACTACTGGAAAAAGAACTCATAGACATGTTCATGGGAACCTTACAAGGGCTTTATTATGAGAAAATGGTGGGAAGTGTCTCGTCAGGATTCTCTGACATAGTGACTATTGGCGAAAGAATCGAAACTGGTTTGAAAAGCGGGAAGATATCAGGGGTTCGTCAAATGCCCCTTATAATTCAAAAAGATCGGCTTCAAATTTCCCAAGAAGGAAGGAGGGAGAAGTAAATGTTATAGCCTCACAACCAAGGACATCACAACCACTAGTGATCCCACAAGGACAAAGACAAGATAGGTTTAAAAGGCCACCCAGAAATTTTGATCTACTTCCCATGCCACCAAGCCAAATATTACAACACTTGGTTAAGGCATCCTTGGTAGAAATCAAGCCTCTAGCTCTTCCAGTCGGCCACTCCCGCAAAGATACAATGTTGACGCCAGGTGTGAATACCCTGCTAATTCTCCAGGGCACACCATAGAACAATGTTGGGCATTCAAGCATAAGGTTCGGGATTTGTTAGAGTCTCAAGACATCACCTTTGATAAGCCTAACATCAAATTAAACCCTATGCCTCTGCACGATGGGCCAACAATAAATGCAATTGAGGTGGCCACGGACTTTGGGGAAACCATAAAGGCAAAAACCCCTATCAACTTGTTGAAAGAATATTTGTTCGAATGTGGATTCTTGTTAGAGCATAATAAAGCTTTTGAAACAACTCTGGAAAATCTGGTGGATCGGAGGATAGTCCAATTCGAACTGTACCCTGAGGAAAAATATGTAGCCACGATTGGAGGGGAAAAGCCACTGATAATCCCTTGCCAGGGCCCAAGTCTTACCAAGAAAACTCTAGTCATCCCATGGGGAGAATCAACAGAGATTACAAGAAGGGCGCCTAAGAAGACTCTCTTAATACCCACCACTCCAAAAGCCACTATGATAATTAAGGGACCGTCACCTATCCCTTATGAAAATAATAAGGCAGTACCATGGAGTTATGACTCAACCATATACATCAATGGAGTGAAGCAGGAAATCGGGCCATCCCTGAGTCAGGGACCTGCAATTTCAAACATAGCAGGAACAGGAGGGATGACCCGAAGTGGTCGGATTTTTGGAGCCGAACTATCAAAAAATACGAATGTGATTCCAATGAAGGACAAAGGAAAAGAAGTGGTCGATACAAATCAAGAAACAGAATCTCTGAACAAAGACTTTACCGACCAAGAGGCAGAAGAGTTTCTGAAAATAATCAAAAAGAGTGACTACAGAGTGGTGGATCAGCTCCATCAAACTCCAGCAAAAATCTCCATACTCTCGTTACTCATCAACTTTGAAGCACACCGGGATTCTTTGACGAAGGTGTTAAGTTCAGCTCACATTGCAAAAGAAATTTCAGTAAATCAATTTGACAATGTCATAGCAAATCTCACGTCAGGATCTTACCTGGGTTTCAGCAACAGTGAATTACCACCACAGGGTCGGGCTCATAACAAAGCACTCCACATTACTATGCAAATAGGTACTACCCATTTGTCCAGGGTTCTTACTGACACCGGTTCCGCTCTTAATGTATTGCCAAAGTCAAGTCTCATAAAGTTAACAATAGACGATGTGATAATGAGACCAAGTTCTACGATAGTAAAGGCATTTGATGATTCTCGAAGCTCGGTGTTAGGAGAGGTGGATCTTCCAGTTAAGATTGGGCTACACATATTCAGTATCACCTTCCAGGTCATGGACATAGAAACAGCATACACTTGCTTACTGGGGAGACCTTGGATCCATGCGGCAGGGGAAGTAACCTCGACCCGGCATCAAAAATTGAAATTCCTAGTGGAAGGGAAGTTGATCATAATCGACGGAGAGGAAGACATTTTTGTAAGCCACATTGAATCATACAGGTATATCAATGCCGATGAAGACTGCATAGCTACCCCGTTCCAAACCTTGGAAATTGCTTCGATGGTAACATTACCAGTCGAGAAGGGTAACAAGACTAAAGTGACATCATGGAGAGATCTGCAAACGACTATGGGAGGTGATGCCTCGAAATGCTGGGGAAAGCTCCCAGAAATTCCTGAGAAGAAGGATCTCTTTGGTTTAGGCTACGAATCATCGAAGGCTACTCTGAAAGGAAAAGCATGTTTCCCTCTGATCCAAGAGACTTTCATCGGCAAAGGAACAGAGCATGGCGGGCATGTGGCAATGATATCAAGAAAAATCAATACCAAAAGGGCAATCAACTTCATCATAGATGGCGCCCCGGGAGAAGAGCTCAAAGGATGGACTGCTGTGGAGATTCCTGAGATATTTTTCTTTTCTAAGTAATATTTCTTGTTTTGAAAGAACCTATGTCAAACCCGAGGCATAGCGGTTGCTTGTAAGGGTTTTCCCTGTTCTTATTTCAAACAATATTTATAATTAATAAAAGTTATATTATGTTTTCAATAAAGATCCTTGTCTTTCTTTTGCATTTATCTATTAAATTTAAAAATGGCAATACTTTCTATGCATACGCATTTTTAAATTCCAAGCACTAAAATATGCACTAAAACATGATAAATGTGCAGATCCATGCCCAAAATTACCGATAACATTACTGTTATGACCCGATACGATTTTGATATTCCTATCAACCAAGTCGAAGAGGAAGATGATGAAGATCTTGAACTCTCTGAGGAAATGGAAAGGGAAATAGAGCGAAAGGATAACAGCATACAACCATATCAAGAGCCTATTGAGACCATTAACCTGGGCACAGAGGAAGATTCGAAAGAAATCAAGCTAGGGGCAATGTTGGAGCAGAGCGTCAAAGACAGGCTAATCAAGTTATTACACGAGTATATGGATATATTTGCTTGGTCCTACAGGGACATGCCAGGGTTGGATACACACATCATGGTGCACAGACTACCTCTCAAAGAAGGGTGTTCTTCGGTCAGACAAAAACTCAAAAGAACTCGTCCAGATATGTCCAGTAAAATCAGACAAGAGGTTCTCAAACAATTTGATGCAGGGTTCCTAGAAGTGGTAGATTATCCACCCTGGATAGCTAACATTGTACCAGTACCCAAGAAGGATGGAAAAGTACGCATGTGCGTAGATTATCGAGCATTAAACAAGGCAAGCCCCAAAGATGATTTCTCGTTACCCCACATAGATGTCCTAGTGGATAATACAGCTCAAGCCTCGGTCTTCTCATTTATGGACAGTTTCTCAGGCTATAATCAAATCAAAATGGCGCCTGAAGACATGGAAAAGACCACTTTCATGACACCTTGGGGAACTTTCTGCTACAAAGTAATGCCATTCAGTCTCAAGAACACAGGGGCAACCTATCAGAGGGCAATGGTCACGTTATTCCATGATATGAGCCACAAGGATGTTGAAGTATATGTAGATGATATGATTGCCAAATCCCATACAGAGGAGGAACACATCATACATCTTCAAAAGTTATTCGAGCGGCTGCATAAGTTGAGATTAAGGTTAAACCCGAATAAATGAACATTTGGCGTTAGATCAGGAAAATTGTTAGTTTTTATTGTAAGCCAGCGGGGTATCAAGGTGGACCCCGACAAAGTAAAATCTATAAAATAGATGCCCGCTCCGAGGACAGAAAAATAAGTATGTGGTTTCTTAGGGCGATTAAATTACATCTCAAGGTTCATATCGCATCTAACAGCTACGTGTGAGCCAATATTCAAGTTGTTACAAAAAGATCAGACGATAGTATGGAATGATGATTGTCAAACTGCCTTCGAGACGATAAAACAGTATCTGCAAGAGCCACCACTCTTAATGACACCAGTCCCCGGAAGGCCACTCATCATGTACTTGACAATGCTTGAAGGGTCAACGGGTTATGTTTTGGGACAGTATGATGGAACAGGTAGAAAGGAGCATGCGACCTATTACCTCAGTAAGAAATTCACAGACTGCGAAACCAGGTACTCACTCCTTGAGAAAACCTATTGCACGTTGGCTTGGGCTACCAAAAGGTTAAGGCAATATATGTTAACCCATACTACATGGTTAATAGAAATAATGGATCCTCTAAAGTACGTGTTTGAAAAGCCAGCTCTTACTGGAAGAATCGCACGATGGCAGATGCTACTATCAGAATACGACATCCAATATGTCACGCAAAAGGCCATCAAAGGTAGTATACTAGCTGATCATCTAGCTCACCAACCGCTATCAGAATATCAGCCCATGAAGTTCGACTTTCCCAACGAGAATGTCATATTTATAGCTGACTACGAAATACCAGGACCTGGCGAAGGGTCCGAGCCAGGGGCACGTTGGACACTCATGTTCGACGGGGCTTCAAATGCAGTAGGTCGTGGTGTAGGGGCGGTATTAAAATCTCCCAAGAATTATCACAAACCCTACACTGCAAGGTTATGTTTTGATTGCACCAACAACATCGCCGAATACGAAGCCTGTATACTAGGACTCGAAGCTGCCATCGATTTGAGAATAAAGCACCTTGAAGTATTTGGAGACTCTGCATTAGTCATATACCAGGTTAATGGCGAATGGGATACTAAGCATCCTAAACTGATTCCATATCGGGATCATGTTTTAAAGTTAGCCACAGAGTTTATAGAGATCACCTTCAATCATATCCCACGAGAATAAAATTAAATGGCAGACGCCCTAGCAACCCTATCAGCTATGTTTAAAGTGACATGGCCGAATCACGAACCACGTATTACAATCAGACATTTCGAAAAGCCTTCACACTTCCTTGCTATTGAGGAAAGACCTGACAAAAAACCTTGGTTTTACAACATTAAGAAGTACCTGGAAAGGCATGAATATCCAAAAAACGCCTATATCATTGACAAGCGAACCTTACAAAGGTTAGCTTCAAAATTCTTTCTAAGTAATGGAGTGGTATACAAAAGAAACTACGACATGATACTACTCAGATGTGTGGAAAAGCAAGAAGCAGACACGCTCATGAGAGAAATCCACGAAGGCACTATCGGAACCCATACCAACGGGCACGCCATGGCTAGAAAAATTTTGCGAGCAGGGTATTACTGGCTAATAATGGAATCCGATTGCTATCATTACACGAAGATGTGTCATAAATGTCTGATCTACGCCAACAAGATAAATGTACCACTAACTCCTCTGAACGTCATGAGCTCCCCTTGGCCATTCTCAGTGTGGGGAATTGATATGATTGGCATGATCGAGCCGAAAGCATCCAACGGACACCGCTTTATATTGGTATCCATCAACTACTTTACCAAGTGGGTATAAGCAGCATCCTACGCCAACATAAAAAGTCAAGTGGTTACACGCTTCATCAAACAGAACATCATATGCAGATACGGTGTCCCAAGCCGGATAATTACAAATAACAGGTCTAATTTAAACAACAAGAGGATGAAGGAACTATGCGACGACTTCAAAATCGAGCATCAAAATTCCTCACCATACATAACAAAGATAAACGGGGTCGTTGAAGCAGCCAACAGAAAAATCAAGAAGATCATCCAGAAAATGGTGAAGACATACAAAGCTTGGCACGAAATGCTTCCATTCGCTCTGCATGTCTATCGCACTTCTGTACGCACATCAACAGGAACGACTCCTTTCTCACTAGTATATGGCATGGAGGCAGTACTCGTAGTGGAAGTTGAGATACCATCACTTCGAGTCCTGAGGGAAACAAAGCTGGAAGAAGCAGAGTGGGTGCAGGCTCGACTTGACCAGCTCAACCTCATTGAAGAAAAACGATTGACGGCTTTGTGTCATAGTCATTTACATCAAAAGAGAATGAAAAGGGCCTTCGACAAGAAAGTAAACCCTCGGATATTCAAGGAAGGGGATCTAGTGCTCAAGAAGATTCTACTACCTCACCTCTATTCACATGGTAAATGGACACCCAACTATGAAGGTCCATATGTAGTCAAAACAATATTCTCTGGAGGTGGTCTCATCTTCACAACAATGGATGGGGAAGAACTACCGCATTTGGTCAATTCAGATGCAGTCAAAAAATACTGTATAAAAAGCTCGCTAAGCTCGAACCCCCAAAAGGGAGACTTAGGAAAAAAGGAGCATCCCGGTGGATCGAAAACCCTAAAGGGAGATCCAGGCAAAAATTAGGGGCATGTAACAAGAAAATTATCCCGGTGGATTGAAAACCCGAAAGGGAAATCTAGGCAAAAGTTAGGGATTTCCTACAAATAAATAAAGAACAAATAGACAGCGATCTAAAGATCTACGACTATGAACCACAAGGGGAAGGATAGATTGGAATCATACAACTCATAAGCGAAGGAGATAAGATCATCAAAAGATATGGGGAACAGCAGTAGTGATTGTCATTTTTCATTGCCATTTACTGTTTAAAACTTTATGTAATTACCTCTTTCTAGGAATTACATCTTGTATTCTCGCCTACTCTAAGGCATATCAATAAAAAATTTGTTTTCTTTATATCTTTCGAATTATGTTTTCTTTTCTCAGATTTGTTTACAAAATACTACGATTATTACTTGTGAATATTGTCTTGAAATCATTTTGGGGAATTAACAAAATAAAAGCATTTCACAAAATATCTAAAAAAAACGTTTTGGTTAGAAAAATATTGAAGGAAAATCCACGTCTACGTCCATGCACACAGCTACTCCTACGTCTTGCAACACAAAAATCTATACACAAAGTCTATATCCACGCACATGTCTGCTCCTATGCTTCCACTCAACAATGCAAATTCTATACATATATCTATGTGTCCCTACGCAAAGTCTACATCCATGGCAGCACCTATACTTAACTTACAACACAAGGTCTACGCTTACGCCCGCGCTTACAGAGACCACACATACGCCAATACATACTATTGTACCCCAATTTTTCCCCTAAAATCACTTCATCATACCATGTTGATTCAATCATAACAAGATCACATTAGGGCTTTTGGTTCTCCTCCCCATCTTTAGCTTTTCTCTTTGAGGAATCACCAAGCACCTTGACTTGTTTTCTTTTGTGATCATGAATATTTTGTGTTGATTTTTATTTTAATTAATGAAATGCAATGTTGGTTTGTCTTACTTGTTAATAAAGTAGGTAAAGGCAATAAGGTTTAGCAAGTTGCTCCAGGGGTTCATAAGTTTATTTCCATGCCCTAGTTAATAAAGCTTGAGAAGTCCAAACCTCACCATTGAAGTTGTTTTGGAAGGGAGGGCATGGCAAGGTTATTTTGGTTCACTACATTTCCAAGTTATCAAGATTGATTCAAAAGTGCAAGGGATTGATTGAAGAAGTTGTCATGGTTGGACAAGGCCTTGTTCCCATTGGTCACAAGTGCATATTTCTCTAAATTCTCAAGATATGGAAGTGGTTTTAGTGTCTATGAATTCTCATTTTCATCCTCAGTAACTTATATTTACAAAGCAAGAGTGTTGGTACAAGAAGGTGGTTCAAAATTGTCAAGGTTCCTCAAAGCATTTTCTTGATCTAGGAGCTAGGGTTTTGAACTTCAAAGAAGTATATCTTGCTCATCTTTTGGTATTTTTGAGTGATTCCAAATACATCCTTCTCTTCAAATGGTTATTAACAAATCACTTCAAAAGTTTCAAGGAGTTTTCATGTGGAAGAAACTTGATGATGAAGAAAGATTACAAGTCCTCTAGATGAACCTCCAATTTCTCATGTGTGACTTTTAATAATCATAAATTGGTCAATTTTTATCACCTTGGGCTCGCTCTTTTTCCATAATGATCTTGAGGATGTGAACTTTATTCCTTATTTTATTTGCAAAGTGAGAAAATGGATGGAAGATGCCCTAAGGATACAAAAGATTATAGGTCATTTCATGATTTTTTGCCAACTTCAACAATTCATAACTCTCTCAATTTTTGAAGATTTTGAATGGTTCTAGTTTAAAAGTGTCATTTAAGAGGTCTATTGCATGCCATATTTTTTGGTTAAGAGAAAATTCCAAGTGGAAGGCCATGTTTGGATGCAAAACATTAGAGGTCACTTTTGAAGAAAATTTTGAAATATTTCTAAGTATGGAAAGTCAACCATTTTTCTCCAACTTTGACTCAATGCAACTTTCAGCTCAAGCATCCATTTGATTTAATTCTTTTTATGTTGCAAAGCTTGTAACATCGTCTTTTTAAAGCATCAAGAATCATACCCTAAGACCCTTTGAGTTGAGAATGCCATTGATTTGAACTTGGTAACTTGAAACTGAAGTTTCTTGAAAAGTCAGAATTTGAAATCATTGATTTAGCTTCTAAACACATTTTTTCCGTGTGTTTTTGCCTCTAAACATGTTTAGTGAACTTCTAGAAGTGATTAGCACAGAAAAACGCGCGTTTTTGATGAGTTTTGATCAAATTAGAAGTCACACTTTTCTTGTTTGCAACTTCACACGATTTCCCTCCAAAATTCATCATTTCACACGCTTGGACATTCCATTTGATTCCCTATAAATAGAGGGTCATCCCTCATTCATTTCCTCAAGCTTGGATAGCCAGAATCACCCTGCCAAACTTGTTCCATAACTCAAATTTCTGCAACTTCGAAATCTGTGTTCAAGTCTTTTTCAATCCAATTTTTCTATCAATTTACCTTCCTTGATCTTCCCTGAAGCTAACCATACAATTACCTTCAAGAATCGTGCCTTATATTGCTCCATAGAAGTCCAGTTTCAAGGCTCTGCAACTCAACTTCAATAGGTAGATTTCTCCATCAATTCTTCAAAACTTTGATATCAATGTGATGCTCTCATTACCTTGGTTCTAGTCGCAACACTTACTTTTATCTGAAAACATGTTTTGACCATGAAATTTCAAATCCCTTTTCAAAACTTTCCTTCCAAATTGCTTGAGCTACAGTTTATATAAATTTATCGTGAAGGTGTGGTTGTCTTCATCTTGAAAGACGGAGCGAATGGCATAGGTCTGAACTTATGATTTTACAGTTTGAGAGACCTATAATTCACGTTGGCTGGAGGTTGAAGATGACCAATGTGTCATCTTCCAACCAATGAAGGCGCGCCATCTGTTTTTTTTTTGAAAATCTGATTTAATTAATGATTCAGTGCTTTATTCACTAATGACCATGATATGCACAGCGCGCCATATCCCTTGGATTTGATTACTTATGCGGTTTAACTCTCATCCAATGGTCCACATATTTTTAACTTTATTTTTCTTTTCTGATTTTTATATTTAATTGTTTTAAATTTCAAAAAATCATAGAAAAATCATTTTTAGTCCAAAATATCTAATAAAAATTATGAAAAATATTTTTGATTTTTCTCTTTCTGATTTTTAATTTTTCACAATTTTATTTTGTGTTTTGATATTTTTTATAAATTTTCACTTTATTTGATTTATTTTAAATGTTTAAAAATAATTTTATGCATTTTTTAATTCTGGAAAAATTATGGAATGATCCAATGATATTGTGACAAATATTGGTGACCTCATTCATTTTTTATTTATGACTTTGTTATTTTTTATCCTTTTTGGTTTATTTTACTCATTTCTTTTAATTTTAAAAATAGTTTCTGACTTTAAAAATTACCAAAAATTTTATAAAATTATTTTAGTTCGTTTATGATTTTTCTATGGTCTTACTTTTTATTTCTTGATTAATTTGAACATAGTTGATATTTTTTCTCTTTTATTTCTATTTTAAAACATTTTAAAACCTTTTTTAATGTATTTACTAAATGCAATATTATTTTGTGATTATTTTCTGGCTGATCTTGGGTTGAATTTTTTATTATGAACTTTGTTAACATCATTGGATCCATGATGTTGAGTTTAACTCCATAAAAATGGATAAATGATTTTAATAATAGTTTAATTGAAATTTAATTCAAATGTGGTTTGTATGTTCTTTCTCACCCCTCTTCATCTTATCCCTTTCTCATTGCACTAAGTGTTATTGGAGCATGATTTCTATATCATGTCTCAAACAAATGGTGCATAGATTGTTATTGACCGACCTCAAAATAGGTGCGACTTCTACATAAATCCACTTACGATTGCTTAACATAGAACTAAATTTTGTCCCGATTCGAATAAATGATCATTCGTGGCCCAAACCTATGTTTGCAAGCCCAAGTATGTTAATTTGATATATTTGATCCAATAACCTTGAGATTCATTGTGTGGAGGTTTTGGTTCTACCAATCCTCTAATGGATCTACAACACTTTTGGTCAACGCGGATCACTTAAACATCGTTGATCATTAAATGGTACTTTTGAGGATTCCAAATGGATGATATACTTGACAAAAAGCAAATGCAACTTGTTTTGTGGAGGATTTGGTTCTACCAATCCTCTAATGAGTTCCAAATATAAGTTTCAAGATGGTCATCCAACTAACCACTAAATATTAAATTGTTTTTACTTTATGCCTTTTATTTTTTATGCTTTATGTATCATTTACTTTAAGCATTACATTTCATGTCATTTTTTTATTTTTCTCACTTGAGCTTTTCCTTTCTCTCCTAAGACACCTAATAATCAACATGAACCATGAAAACCTTTAATGATACTTGGACTATTTGGATACTATCCTTGGCATTATGGAGCATTGGACTTCTTGGACTTAGGAATAGAAACCTTGGCCTATGTTGGAGACCTTGTGACTTTGATGGATATTTTCTCTGGAGTTATTGAGGTTTACCTCAAGAAATTGGGTTGTTTGTTTGTTTTGTGTGCAGGTTATTGTGATTACATACTTTGTTTATAATCTGGAATTCACCCGTATACAGTCGTTACTCTGCCCAATTTTTGTGAAGACTTAATACATTTGAAGTTTGACTCTCTCAAGAGGTCTAGTATCTTTGCTTGCTTGGTTTCAATTCAAAGAATGGGAATTTTATCTTGGCTCATAATGTCAAGTATTGGCTTCTTGTTGGTTAGATGGTTCTTATCCCTAGCTTTTACCTTATGATTTAGGATAGTCTCTTCTTCTCCTCCCATCCTCTTTAATTTCAAAAATCTTCTCTCTCCTTTTGAAACTCTTCTTGTTTTTTTAAACTTGAACCACTTTCACAATAAACTTGGACTTAGGACCATGCATTTTCAAAACCTTTTCATAAATAAACTTCAATCAACTTAATAATACCTTGACATCTTTTGTGAGAAGACTAAAAGCCAATCGATCTCATTTCAAACCATTTTGCCACTTTGGCTTTTTTATTTTAAAACCTTTTTTCAAAAGATTAGACTCTTTTCAATCTTTGTAGTGATGAAAACAACTATACTTCTACAATATATAGTGAAGAGAGATATTTTATAGTTGGGTGTTGAGTGAGGCATTGTTGATTTTAAAATCTAAGCCATATCCTCAACTTTGAGATGATGCAAATTCTCATTTCTCATGATTGTGGGTAGTAAGTATGTTTTTCCACACGGACAATGACAGTGATGTCTTATCTTATAAAATCAATTAACATACTTATGTTTTAAAATATTTTAAAAGAAGAACTACGTGTACCCTGATCCCCTATTGCACGAAAGGTAGTACGTAGGCACTAAAGGTTCGCAACCGTGGCGGGTGCAAAAACCATAAAAATATATTTCTTTCCTCACCTCCACCATCCATTTTTATACAACATTTTGTAGCCAAAATATACAGATTTACAAAGAGGTTCCTACGGAGTACCATAGATGTTTAGGGTGCTAATACCTTCCCTTTGCATAACCAACCCCCTTACCTTGAATCTTTCCCCTTCTTTTTGGGTTACTCGCTCTTTTCCCATTCCTTTAGAAATAATAAAGCGTCATGGTGATTTTTATTTTGATCTGTATAAGTCTAGTCAATCCAATGGCTTTGTCTTAGACATTTCTACCGCTACATGAAAAATGGCGACTTCACTGGGGAAAGATTTACCTCTTGTTGGTCCATCCCTAAGCGGGTTGAGTCTATCTTTGTTTATATTTGTATATGTGTTATTGTTGCTTATGTGTTATATGTTGTATATATGTTTGTCTGGATTTTCCTGGTTTTCAGGGTGCTTGGTGATTACTTATAAGTCATATACCCAGACTTGGGAAAACTTTAAGATAGGACGTGTGGTATAGTCATGTTAACTTTGAGGGAGTAATCCCAAAAAAGGAGGCATGAGATCCCCCACTCAGTGGAGGCCCCTTTGACTGTAGTGTGGTTTACCGAGTAATCGGGAAGATGTACTTCTTTCGACCTGGGAGCCTACTGAAGATGAGGACCGTAGAATACCTAACCCATCCTAGCCTTTTAGGTGTAGTGCGGAAGCTATGACAGAGTAATCTGGAAATAGTTGTCACGCGATACTATGCTCGGATGAGTTTTTCTTGAGAATATTACTAATTACCGAGTTAATCGGGAAGTTGGTAATATCTGAAGGAAGGATGTAGACTCTGGGAACCTCTAGAACCTTGTTTGGCAGGTGATAACTTTTAGACCATACCTTATGGGTAGTACCTTCAACCTCATGCTCGTGACGTTGAAATTATGAACCCTATGTTTGTGATCTTGTATGTGATTGTTACATCATGCATCCATGCACTCATAAGCATCTTTTGAAGAAATTTCATTTCAAGGGACTTGAAAGTTGACCATTTGTGAATATCTCAGGTACCTTTTGATCATGGATTCTGGAACAAGAAAGACCAAAAAATACAGTTTTAAAGATCCCAAGATAGATGAGTTGATAAGTCTAATTTCTGAGATTGAGTGTTCTGCAGAATTTTAGAAGTATGGATCCATCATTCCTCTCGTAAAGCTTAGGATGAAGGAGGGTATTCTCTCGACATTGGTCCAATTCTATGATATGATTTATCGTTGCTTTACTTTCCCGGATTATCAGTTGATGCCTACACTGGAGGAGTATTCTTATCTGTTAGATTTACCTGTTACCGATCATTTTCCTTTTAGTAGTTTGGAGGGTGAGCCAAAACCACACGAGATTGCTACTTTGATCCATTTAGGGAAGTCTGAGGTTGAAGCCCATATGACTACTAAAGGAGGGATTAGAGGATTACCAGCTCAGTTCTTATTGGAGAAAGCTCATTACTTTGCCAGGATGAATAGTATAGTCGCTTTCAAGGCCATATTTGCTCTACTTGCTTACGGGTTGTTTTTATTTCCTAATGTGGATAAGTTTGTTGACATTAATGCTATCGGGATCTACATGATTGGAAACCCAGTTCCTACATTGTTGGGTGATGTTTATTACTCTATTCATCTTCGGAATTCTTATCATGGGGGGATGATTATCTGTTGCACGCCTTTGTTGTACCGGTGGTTCATTTCTCATATGCCTCAGTCTAATGCTTTTTGGGATGTCAGGAAGGAACCCCGTTGGGCTCCTAAGATCATGGCACTTACTCACTCGGATATTTATTGGTATCATCGAGCTTACCAGGATGTAGAGATTGTTGACAATTGTGGTTGTTTCCCCAATGTACCTTTTCTTGGTACAAAGGGAGGAATTAACTATAACCCTATTCTTGCACGACGATAGCTCGGTTATCCGATGAGGGACAAACCAAATAGTATTCATTTGAGTAGTTTCTTTCTGAAGGAGGGAGAAGACCATAAGGAAGCTAGGGAGCAGATTGTGAAGGCCTGGCGTCACATTCATAAGAAGAGTAGGAAAGATTTGGGGACCAAGAGGGGCTGTTTCTTTGGAACCTTATCTTCAGTGGGTCCAGACGAGAGTTATTCAGATGAAGATGCCGTATTATCGGGAAAAACCTATGCCTGATTTGTTTGAGAAGACCACTCCTCCCTTATTGGATGATATAGAAGAGCTACAACTTGCTTTGGTCAGGATGCAGTAGGAAAAGGATGCTTGGAAGAATAAGTGCCAAACTCTAGAGGTTTCCTATAGAGCAGACTTGAAGGAGAAAGATGACTTGATTGAGATCCTTGAGAGTCGGGAGGTAGAGACCATGGAGAGGCAAGGGGATTTATTTTCTCCTAAGCCTCAGTCAGATGTTTGTTGCTCACTTCCCAATTCAGGTGATTGGAAGGAGGTGGCCACCAGATATGCTGAAGAAAACCAGAGGTTGAAGGCTTAGATTACCAGGCTTACAGGGAAGCACCAGCGTATAGAGTGATCTCCGACAGCTTTACTTCTTAGGTTTTTAGACTTTATTTTCATATTGTACTTGGGATTGTTGAGACTTGTAACCTATTTTGAAGTTATTATAATAAAAAATTTCAGTATTTCAAATGTGTTATTACTTTGATATTTGCAATGTGTCTATACATCTTTAAGTCCCTTGAAATATTAATAACAAAAATAAATTATGTGCACCATATATCATGCATCATATTACACATATTTCTTGCATTTGTTATGCATATCTAAGTGTCTTGCCAAGCTTCTTTACTTCGTTCAGCAAGTTGTCTCACCACTACAAGACTCGGGCTAATTTCATAAGGAAGATGGACAACTTAGAACAAGAGAGTCACGAGCTGCGCGAGGAGGTTTTTGATTTGAAGGCCGGTATGGCTAATCTTACTGCTCTGATGGAATCTCTGGTGGCTGCTCAGAATCAGCCACCGAGTGTTCAACCTCAAACAACAAGGGTTACTATTGAAGCTCCGACTATTCCTGTGTCTTCTACTCCAGCTATTTTTCAGAATCGCATACCTCAAGGTTATCCATGGGGAATGCCTGAGAACTGTGTGCCTGAAGGTTTCAATCTTGGTCCTCAAGAAGCTCCAGTTGTTCAGACTACTATTACTCCTGCACCTCCTGTGGTGCATATCGCTCCTGTTGCACCTCCTTCAGTGAATATGGTTCCATTTGCTAATGATGATATGTATCTTCCTTTTCCTCCACCAAGTGAAGACTTGGGTCTCTATGATAGAATGGATTGTTTTCAAAAGCAGTTTGACAAGATACAGAGGGAGATGAAGACTCTAAGGGGAAAAGAGTTATTCAGGCAGAATGTGAATGATTTATGCTTAGTCCCGAATGTTAAGATACCTGCAAAGTTTAAAGTCCTATAATTTGAGAAGTACAAGGGCAACACTTGTCCTCGTGCTCATCTGGTGATGTACGTAAGAAGAATGTCTACCCATACTGATGATCAGCGTCTGTTGATTCACTTTTTTCAGGATAGTTTGACTGGTGCGGTGCTAAAGTGGTATATGAGTTTGGATAGCGTCAATATCCATACTTACAATGACTTGGGAGAAGCATTTATCAGACAACACAAATACAATATGGACATGGCGCCTGACCGTGATGAACTCAGGGCCATGGTTTAAAAATACGGGGAATCATTCAAAGAATATGCACAGAGATGGCGTGAGGTAGCCCCCCAAGTGATTCCTCCCATGGAAGAGAATGAGATGGCTAAGTTTTTCTTGAAGACTCTGGGTGCTTTCTACTATGAAAGGATGGTAGCAAGTGCGCTAAGTGACTTTGCTGAAATGGTAGGCATGGGTATCCGTTTAGAAGAGGTTGTAAGAGAGGGCAGTTTAACGAAGAGTGAAGGATCTGGAAGTGCAAAGAATCCATCTTATGGGTTTACCAAGAAGAACGAAGTAGATACAAATGTTGTTATGCAATAGAGGAGGGTTAATCCTCCTAGAAGAAATTATCAGCGTCATCAGCAAGTTACCTCAGTTACCCCGGTTGTTGGTATAGATCCAACCATCGTTACTTATCAGAGACCATCCCAACAGGGGAATCAAGGGTATAATTAGAGAAGGGAGAGTTATGAACCTATCCCTATGAGTTATACAGAATTACTCCCGGCATTAATTCAGAAGAAGTTGGTTCAGACCCGACCATCTCCCGTTGTACCATCATTGTTGCCTTGATATTATAAAGCAGACTAAACATATGCTTTTCATCAGGGAGCACCAGGGCATAATGTTGAGAATTGCTATCCTTTGAAGACTGGGGTGAAGAAATTGGGGAAGTCTAGTATTCTATCTTTCAAGTATGTGGGCCCTAATGTGAAAGACAATCCTTAACCCAAGCATGGAGGAGTAAATGTTGTGAACATGGTGGTCGGTTGTCCAGGTGACTTTCGAATTTTTGATATTCATCTAGTTAGAGGAGGTTTAGTGAAAATGCATGCAGACCTCTGTGAATTTAGCTAATATACGCATGACCATTTCGATTGTGCTATTTGCAGTACAGACATACAGGGTTGTGATAAGATAAAGGCTGATTTGCAGGAGATGATGGATGAGGGCCTCATCCACATAATCAGGCCTAGGGCAGAGTATGAAGAGGAAGTGAACAGGGTTTCTGGATGTCCTGGAGATTTCAGAATTTTTGATGTGGAGTATATGAATGAGGATCTTTTACAATTGCATGCTACTTTCTGCCACATGGCTGGTCAGGTGGAACATCAGTATGGATCTTTCCGAATTTGCTGCCTGGACTCCCGAGGATGTTTAATCGTGAGGAAAGGTGTTCAGTTGTTGTTAGATAACAGAACTATCAATGTTACAGGACAAAGGGATGATTACCATGAAGTTAATATGATTGTGGTTTGTTTGGCTGAAGAAGAGTCAGATGATGAGTATGCCTCTGTAGATGAGTTCTTCTCTGATGAAGATTTGTTTTCCAGGGATGACTCTGTAATGACTGAATGTGTTGAAGAGGGAGTAAACGTTATTGTGCCTTGCTTTGATGCACCTACCCATTTTAAAGTTGAATATCATAGCAAGACGGCTATTACTCCATTGGTGATTAGTTTGTCAGGTCATGTCCCCTACAAGTCAGATAAGGCTGTACCCTACAAATATAACACTACAATCTTAGAGAATGGTGTGGAAGTTCCCATCCAGCCAATGCCTAATGTTGGAAATATTGCTGAGACTAGCAGAGTGACCCGCAGCGGTCGTGTATTTGCACCAGTTGTTCGTGGAGATGTTAGCGCTGGAAAGAAAATTGCTAAGAATGTTGAACCCAAGAAGGTTACGGGTGAATCTAGTGGAACTATGCTAGAGAAAGAAGTGGATGATATTTTGAAGATAATCAAGATGAGCGACTACATAATTGTAGATCATCTATTGCAGACTCCTCCAAAAATATCTATCTTGGCTTTGTTGATGAACTCCTCTGCTCACAGAGAATCTCTTATGAGGGTATTAGACCAAGCTTTTGTGGAAAGTGACATGCCTATATACCAATTCAGCAGTGTAGTGGGGAACATTACGTCATGTAATAACCTGAGTTTCTGCAATGATGAATTTCCAAACGAAGGAAGGAATCATAACTTGGCCCTCCACATCTCTATAAACTGAAATAATGATTCAATATCCAATATGATGATTGATAATGGATCCACTTTAAACGTTATACCAAGGAGTATGCTTATGAAGTAGAAATATCAAGGAACGCCCATGCGCCCAAGTGGCATCATTGTGAAAGCGTTTGATGGATCAAGGAAATTTGTTACTGGTGAAGTGGACTTGCCCATTCATATAGGCCCACATTTGTTTCAGATTACTTTCCAGGTCATGGATATTGTACCCTCTTATAGCTGCTTGCTGGGACAGCCGTGGATACATGAGGTAGGGGCTGTCACTTCAACTTTACACCAGAAGTTGAAGTTTGTGCATGAAGGAAAAGTGGTGATTATAAATGGAGAACAGACATTATTGATATCTCACTTGTCCTCTTTCAACATTGTGGAGGCGGATGAAGCTACTGTAGGAACCCAGTTCCAAGCTTTATCCATTGATAACATAAGGGGAAACGAGAATTCCATGGTTTCACTTAAGGATGCGCAGCAAGATGGAAGTATTAATATTATATGGGCTTATCTGTTTGCTGTGACTTTTAAAATAAATAATAAAAGTTGTCTTTGTTTCCCAAATTGTGTCTTTATTTTCTGCTTTTTCTTGGAAAATGGTAATCGGAAAAATCCTTTCAAAATAAATAATAACTGAAATTCAATCTGCATGATCGCTTGTTATATGTGTCAGTTTCTAAAAACAATCATAAATCATATGTGCAGATTAATTAAAAAACTATTGAATACAATGACCCTGCACCCTCTCCCAACATTGAATATCCTGTGTATGGGACCGAAGAAGAAGACTATGATGAGATTCTGGAAGAGGCCTCATGATTGCTTGAGCATGAGGAGAATTCCATTCAGCCATATAAAGAGCCATTAGAAGTAATCAATTTCGGCTCAGAAGAAGATCCGAAGGAAGTCAAGATTGGAGTGTTACTGCATCCTGATGTGAAGAGCAGGTTGATTGAGTTGCTGAAAGGGTGTGTGGAAATTTTTGCTTGGTCTTACCAAGATATGCCTTGTCTATATATAGATATTGTAGAGTATCGTTTTCCGTTGAAGCCAGAGTGTCCGCCAATCAAACAGAAGTTGCAAAGAACTCACCCGGATATGGCAGTGAAGATCAAAGAGGAAGTTCTAAAGCATATTAATGTCGGTTTTCTTGTGACATCAGTGTACCCTCAATAGATTGCCAATATTGTCCCAGTACCGAAGAAAGACGGGAAAGTTCGCATGTGCATAGATTACATAGATCTAGATAAAGCTAGTCCAAAAGATGATTTTTCATTGCCACACATTGATATGTTAGTGGATAGCATAGAAAAATTCAAAGTTTTCTCGTTCATGGACGGATCTTCCGGGTATAATCAAATAAGAATGGCTCCAGAGGACATGGAAAAAACAAAGTTTATCACACCTTAGGGAACATTCTGTTACAGAGTGATACCCTTCGGGTTGAAGAACGCTGGTGCAACGTACCAGAGGGCTATGACAACCCTATTCCATGATCTGATGCACAAGGAAATCGAGGTATATGTTGATGGTATGATTGCTAAATCCCAGACTGAAGAAGGGCATGTGGAAGATTTGTTGAAGTTGTTTCAGCATTTGAGGAAGTATCGTCTCTGCTTGAATCCAAATAAATGTACCTTCGGTGTTCGATCAGGGAAATTGTTGGGTTTCATTGTTATCCAGAAAGGAATTGAAGTTGACCCTGACAAAGTCAAAGTAATTCAAGTGATGCCAGCTCCAAGAACTGAAAAGCAAGTCAGAGGGTTCCTTGAGTGTTTGAATTATATTTCCAGATTCATTTCTCACATAACTATAACGTGTGAACCGGTCTTTAATTTGTTAAAGAAAGATCAAGGTTGTATGTGGATGGATGACTGCCAAAGGGCATTTGAAAGTATTAAAGAATGTCTACTTGAACCTCCTATCTTTCTCCCTCCACTTGAAGGAAGACCGTTGATTATGTATCTGACAGTGTTAGATAATTCTATGGGTTGTATTCTGGGACAACAAGATGAAACGGGGAAGAAAGAGTATGCCATTTATTACCTTAGTAAAAAGTTTACCGATTGTGAGTCACGATATTCCATGCTGGAAAAGACATGTTGTGCTCTGGCCTGGGTGGCAAAATGTTTGCGGCAGTATATGTTGAATCACACTACTTGGTTGATCTCCAAAATGGATCCAATCAAGTACATTTTTGAAAAGCCTACTCTTACTGGGAGGATTACCCGATGGCAGATGCTGTTATCTGAATATGATATCAAATATCACACTCAAAAAGCTATTAAGAACAGCGTGTTGGCAGATTATCTTGCTCACCAACTAGTTGATGATTATTAGTCTATGAAGTATGATTTTCCCGATGAGGATGTGATGTTTCTGAAAGTGAAACATTGTGATGAACCATTGCCTGAGGAAAGTCCTGATCCCGAATCTCGCTAGAGTATGATATTTAATGGAGCTGTGAATGCTTATGGTAAAGGAATTGGTGTTGTGATTGTCAATACACATGGATCACACATTCCTTTTACTGCAAGATTGACATTTGATTGTACTAATAATATGGCAGAATATGAGGCTTGCATCATGGGTCACGAGGAAGCTATTGATATCAGAATTAAAATTTTAGATGTGTATGGCAATTCAACTTTGGTAATAAATCAGATTAAAGGAGAATGGAATACTCGTCACCCTGGCTTGATCCCTTACAAAGATTATGCTAGAAGATTGTTACCCTTCTTTAATAAAGTTGAATTCCATCACATTCTTAGAGATGAAAATCAAATGACGGATGCTCTGGCAACTCTAGCTTCTATGTATCAAGTAAATGCTTGTAATGATATACCTCGAATTGTAGTTTGGTGACTGGATAGGCCCGCTCATGTGTTTAGAACAGAGGAGGTAGCAGGTGAAAAACCTTGGTATTATCATATCAAGCATTTTCTTCAGACTCAGGAATACTCGATTGGTGCTTCGAATAAAGATAGAAAGACATTGAGAAGATTGGCTGGCAGTTTCTTCCTCAGTGAAAATGTGTTATACAAGAGAAATTATGACATGGTCTTGCTCAGATGCATGGATAGACACGAAGCAGACATGTTGATGCATGAGATTCATGAAGGTTCATTTGGCACTCATGCCAATGGACATTCGATGGCTAAAAAGATGCTAAGGGCAGGTTACTATTGGCTGACAATGGAATCCGATTGTTACCAATTTGCAAAGAAGTGTCATAAATGCCAGATCTATGCAGACAAGGTTCATGTGCCTCCGACACTTCTCAATGTGATCTCTTCCCCATGGCCTTTCTCTATGTGGGGTATTGACATGATTGGGATGATAGAACCGAAAGCTTCGAATGGAGACCGTTTTATCTTGGTAGCAATTGATTACTTCACCAAATGGGTGGAAGCAGCTTCATATGCTAATGTTACTAAGCAGGTGGTTGTGCGCTTCATTAAGAATAATCTTATATGTCAGTATGGTGTGCCGAGCAGAATTTTCACTAACAATGGCTCGAATCTAAACAACAAGATGATGACAGAACTTTGTGAGGAATTCAAGATTGTCCATCACAATTCATCTCCGTATAGACCGAAGATGAATGGGGTTGTTGAAGCATCTAATAAGAATATCAAGAAGATTATCCAGAAGATGGTTGTTACTTATAAGGATTGGCATGAAATGCTCTCTTTTGCTTTACATGGATATCAGACATCTGTCTTCACTTCAACAGGAGCAACCCCGTTCTCCCTTGTGTACGGAATGGAAGCGATACTTCCAATCGAGGTTGAGATTCCCTCTTTGCGAGTGATAATGGAAACCAAGTTGTCAGAGGCTGAATGGGTCCAGAACAGGTTTGACTAATTGAATTTGATCAAAGAGAAGAGAATGACAACTTTGTGTCATGGACAGTTATATCATAAGAGAATGAAGAAAGCTTTTGATAAGAAGTTTAAGCCTCGTGAATTCATAGAAGGCAACCTCGTGCTCAGGAAGATCATGTCTTTTAACTAACCACTAGAATGCAAGTTTTAAGATGGTCATCCAACTAACCACTAATTATTAAATTGTTTTTACTTTATGCCTTTTATTTTTTATGCTTTATGTACCATTTACTTTAAGCATTACATTTCAATTCATTTTTTTATTTTGCTCACTTGAGCTTTTCTTTTCTCTCCTAAGACACCTAATAATCAACATGAACCATAAAAACCTTTAATGATACTTGGACTATTTGGATACTATCCTTGGCATTATGGAGCATTGGACTTATTGGACTTAGGAATAGAAACCTTGGCCTATGTTGGAGACCTTGTGACTTTGATGGATATTTTGTCTGCAGTTCTTGAGGTTTACCTCAAGACATTGGGTTGTTTGTTTTTTTTGTGTGCAGGTTATTGTGATTACATACTTTGTTTGTAATCTGGAATTTACCCGTATACAGCCGTTACTCTGCCCAATTTTTGTGAAGACTTAATACACTTGAAGTTTGACACATTTCAAGAGGTCTAATATCTTTGCTTGCTTGGTTTCAATCTAAAGAATGGAAATTATATCTTGGCTCATAATGTCAAGTATTTACTTCTTGTTGGTTAGATGGTTCTTATCCCTAGATTTTACCTTATGATTTAGGATAGTCTCTTCTTCTCCTCCCATCCTCTTTAATTTCAAAAATCTTCTCTCTCCTTTTGAAAACTCTTCTTGTTTTTTTAAACTTGAACCACTTTCATAATAAACTTAGACTTAGGTCCATGCATCTTCAAAACCTTTTCATAAATAAACTTCAATCAACTTAATAATACCTTGACATCTTTTGTGAGAAGACTAAAAGTCGATCGATCTCAATTCAAACCATTTTGCCACTTTGGCTTTTTTATTTTAAAACCTTTCTCAAAAGATTAGACTCTTGTCAATCCTTGTAGTGATGCAAACAACTATACTTCTACAATATGTAGTGAAGAGAGATATTTTCCACTTCGGTGTTGAGTGAGGCATTGTTGATTTTAAAATCCAAGTCATATCCTCCACTTTGAGATGATGCAAATTCTCCTTTCTCATGATTGTGGGTAGTAAGTATGTTTTTCCACACGGACAATGACGGTGATGTCTTATCTTATAAAATCAATTAACATACTTATGTTTTAAAATATTTTAAAAGAGGAACTACGTGTACCCTGACCCCCTATTGCATGAAAGGTGGTACGTAGGCACTAAAGGTTCGCAACTGCGGCGGGTGCAAAAACCATAAAAAAATATTTCTTTCCTCACCTCCACCATCCATTTTTATACAACATTTTATAGCCAAAATATACAGATTTAAAAAGAGGTTCCTACGGAGTACCATAGATGTTTAAGGTGTTAATACCTTCCCTTTGCATAACTAACCCCCTTACCTTGAGTCTTTCCCCTTCTTTTTGGGTTACTCACTCTTTTCCCATTCCTTTGGAAACAATAAAGCGCGGTGGTGATTTTTATTTTGATTTGTATAAGTCTAGTCAATCCAATGGCTTAGTCTTAAACATTTCTACCGCTACACATACGTCTATGCCCGCGCTTACAACATACAAATCTACGCATAGGGCATTACCTACGTCTACGTCTACGTCCATGCTCTCAAAATACAAGATCAACGTTCAAACTGTGCTAACATTGTCCACTGTGTTCAAAATCAACAATGCTATGACAATGCACAATGCCAGGGATCGGTAACTCTGAGCCAATGGTTTAAAGGAGAGAATGACAAAAGTAGTCTTCATAATGTTTCAAGGCATACGTGCATCTTACGCATATTTCATACATACACACTTCTTGCATATCCAAACATACATACACATCGCATTCTTGCATACAATACGCATATCTTCAGGGTTCCACATCGATGTCAAACATCATACGTTTCGTGTACATCCAAACATCTCGATATCAGACATTATACGCACATATCATGCAGCAAACAAACAATGTTACTCTAGATTCATTTATCCAAGGGTCCATTAACCAAATACTTCTCTCGCGATCCAACTCGTCACCTAAGTCTCCATGCCATGACCCGTTCAGCCTATTACCTAAGTCTTCATCACCATGAACCAAAACTCAGTATATTGCCTTTAAGCCGTAATATATTATCCAGCTCAAACACATTGCCTCTAAGCCGCAATGTATTTTCAAAGCTCAAACACATTGCCTCTAAGCCGCAATGTATTCACGAAACTCAGTATATTGCCTCTAAACCGCAATATATCATCCAACTCAAACACATTGCCTCTAAGCCGCAATGTACTCGCGAAACTAAGTATATTGCCTCTAAGCCGCAAGATATCATCCAACTCAAACACATTGCCTCCAAGCCACAATGTATTCACGAAACTCAGTATATTGCCTCTAAGCCTCAATATATCATCCAAATCAAACACATTGCCTCTAAGACGCAATGTATTCGCGAAACTCGGTATATTGCCTCTAAGCCGCAATATATCATCCAACTCAAACATATTGCCTCTAAGCCGCAATGTATTATCCAAAATCAGAATATTTCCTCTAAGTCACAATGTATTATCCAAACCAACACATTGCCTCTAAGCCACAATGTATTATCCAAACCAGCACATTGCCTCTAAGCCGCAATGCGTTCTCCGAACTCAAACACATAGCGTCTGAGTCGCAAGGTATTCACGCTCGACATATCACCTCAGACATCATACAGTGATTCGCAAACGTAACTCATGTCCTCAGTCTTCAAGCAGCCATGCACCATCAAGTATTGTTCATTCTCCAAATAGGTAAACAAACCAAGACACGTGAAATTTCATTTTAAAGATTAAAGACTATCTGCTACCTCGTTATCAAACCCGGGTAAGCGATATATCATCAGCTTTGCCTATTTCCTTGAGACTCGCAAGGGTATGTTGTATCAGTATAACCTTACGTTTGACGGGCAAATTTTGGGATACTTCAAGTATTCAATAAACCTCCAATCAAAATGCGCAAGACTCTAGTTTTCTCACGCTATTCGATTGAAAGATAATTGAATAGGGGCAACTGTCGTACCCCAAATTTTTTCTACCTCGATGATTATATTTTTTGAAATTAAGAAAGAAAAAATATTTAATTAAAGATGGTACAACGGTATCTGATGGCCCATCTCCATCTAAGAAGACTAGGGGTGTATTTTAATGGGGCTTTCTAAATTGGAAAGACTCATAAACACGTTCGCGAGGCATGTTGGCCAATGGCCCATGCAATTCGAAGATAAAAAATTGTCTGAGTAGTTAATAAATTATTAGTTTACTAAAATTACTTAGCTTTAATTTGCTATTAATTTAACGTTACGTATCCAAGCCTATTCAAGTGATTGTTAGTAAAACAGGAGGTGAAGTTTCAATAAACGAGCCAATTGCGTTTGGCCCACCTCTTTTGGGGTTTGAATAACAAAGGGGGTGTAATTTCAAGTTACAGGCCCGAAGAAATTGAAAACATTGAGATGGCCCATTTTAGTTTAGGTAAGAAAGGGGGTGTATGTCTTATTAGCCCATTTTGATCTATTTTTGAAAATCATCCTATTTTGTTTAAACATTATCTTGCGGTTTATTTATTAAAGTTGGGCCCATTTGACTTCTTGGGATTTTGATTAATATTAAAACTGTTTATTATTATTTTTTAATAAAAGATAAATAAATAAAATATATTCCCCTATTAAAAATTAAAACCCTTTCCCCTATAAAAATATTTAAACCATTTCCCCTAATTAAAATTTAAAACCCTATTTTACCAGAACCTAAACCTAAAACCTAGTATCCTTGTGAGCAAGGTAGATGAAAGGTTCCTAACACCTTCCTTTCGTCTAATGAAGTTCGAAACCTAGAATCTCTGTCTGCGAATTAGGGTTTCCTATTAGATGCCCTTCCCTAGGATAAAAACTGATAGTGGCGACTCTTGATTTAAAAACCAGTTGCTACACTTAACTCATGTTTTGAAAATTTCTTATGTTTGTGTGTTTTGAAAAGTTTTGTTTGCTTTATGATAACTCTTGTATAAGTCCTCAAGAGTGTGATAAAGCGTTTTTGAAAAAAAAATTAAAAGTGTTGTGTGAAAAAGTCGTTTTTTGAGCAAGCACTTAACTGCTATCTACCTACTCGAAAAAGGCGTTATTTTCCTCCTTTCCTTTAGATAGTGTTATCCTACTATTAGTGAGTAGATAGCCCTATCGTTGGATGTTAGAGGGACTATCGAAGGGACGTTTATGATCATTGAAGGCAACATGTAGAGATGCCTTAGCAGTTCGAAGGGACTGTCATCATATATTCGTAGGCAACATCGAGGGAAAATATCATTTCTCGTAGGAAACTCGAGGGACATTGAGGGACTATGATCTTTATGATAACTTTAACTGAGGGTCTTTGCTAAGGGTATCCCTATGTTCGAGGGACATAACCATTTCCAAAGGCAACCAAAGTGGGAGATACCCTAGGGGTACAAGTGTGCAATAGTGTGCTTTTTTCCAGGTATTTTTATCTTGATGTTAGTGATCTAAGATTGATTAGTTAGTTCTTGCAATACACCTAATTACTAGCAGTTTATATACATGCATACAATATAGTGCGAAAAGTGAAACCTACAGCTATTACAATGCTTTGGGGCAGTTACAATTATATCTGACTGGAATGTAAAGTGCGGAAAGTAAAGATCCTAATTAGGCTATTACAATATGGGCACAGTTACAATAAATTGAAAAATGATAAAACGGCAAATAATAAGCGCGCGGAGATTACTATGGGAACAAGTTTGAAACCCTAAAAATCTAACTGCTTAAAAATTTTTTTTGTATTTTATATAACAAAAAGATTTGAGATTTAACCTAATTTCTAATTAATTTTAAATTAAAGAAAACAGGTTAAAATCAATTAAATTAAATTAATTTGCAATAATTAATTTTAATTGAAAAACCTAAATCTATTTTTTGTGATTTTTTTGTTGATTTTATGATTTAAAAAATATGAATTAAAAAAAGACATAAAATAATTAAAAGATAAAAATAAAGTAAATTTAAAAAAGAGGGAAATGGGCCTGGAGTAAGAAGCAAATTGGGGGGTGTTGACTGAATTTTGTTAGGGCCCAGATCTGTTGGCCCATACTCCTGCGTGTGATCCAGTGTTGCTGCGTCTGGAAGGTCCATCATGGGGAAGCAACCCAGGAGCGCTGGATCTGGAACAATGAAGATCTGATGACTGGATCTAAGGGTGCAAGGTATACGCGTGGGATGGCAATGCATTGGATCTGAAAGAAATTGGTTAGAAAATACAAAATGTGGTATTCTGGAACGTAGATCCTTCCTCTCACACACCCTATGCCTTTACCACCTGCACTGCCAATTCATTCATGATTATGATGACTTAACAACATTATATGTAAAACAATGATCAAGTCCCAATAATAAAAAAAATGCACGTCAGCAATTCGAATGGACCAATCAAAATGAGAGAGAGAAATCATATTTCAAATCAGCCAACGGGGGAGATGGGAAATGCTATGCTAGTGTTTGACTTTAATCCGGCCGGTTCAACCACCGGAACCGATGGTTTCCACCGTCTTCTCCGGTGGGATCACCTGTAAATGTGGGCGAACAAAAAAACCAAGTATACAAATTGACTTAAAAAAATCCACTGATCATGAATATGGCTTCAAAAATGGCTAAATCCTCACGTATTGTCAAATTCGAACCTAAAACCCTAATGGAGATCATCCATGGTGTAATGCGATTTCCGCCCCTAAAGTCTCATGTAACACGTCCAAAATCCAGCAAACATCATCAGTAGTACAAATGTAAACTTAAATAAGATTTATATGGCCTAATATGAAAGTTTGAGATCCAAGAATTTACCACAAAAGTTGAGATCCGGTTGGACAATCTCAGGGCCTTTCAGGCGCATATGAGGAATGACTGGCCTCCCTTGGAACCTCAGTGGGAAGGTTTGCTCTTGTATTTTTATTAACAAAGGCTGCAACTGATGTTTTTAATCTTCACAATTTTCTTGAAATTTTGCACTTTGCTAGGGTTCTTTTGTGGCTGTTGCGCATGTGTGTTAAGTCTAAAATTGCTGTGCATATGTAGTAGACCATATTAGGTCAACAAATATGGAGGAATATCCATGCTTTGATGAGAAATATTTTATTTCTAATTATGTGATTTTTTGGCTTTTTTTAGAACAAATCCAATCTTTCTTTTCTCCATGATCTTCCCTTGATATGCCATCACATCTTGCCCATTATTTGATGAGAAAAAGATTCCAAATCATATCTTCCATTATTTCTTTTATTTACTTATTTAATTTTTCATATTAATGAATAAAATATCAAAACAAATAGTATAAATAATAAAATAATGTATGAATGAGCTCAGAGGTCGTGGGCCATGTTAGAAACAAGTTTCAACCATGAGAAGATGGGCCCATTTGGAAAAAATTCAAGTTTGGTCAATATTGGCTTCATGCATTTTTCCAAAAAGTGGTCAACTTTAGAAATACATATCTCTCTCATTTTTAATCCTAAGAGGGTGTTCTTGGACTTTTTAGAGAGCTTTGGATGTAATCTAAACAACCCTTTTAGTTTCATTTCAATTGGATCTCCCATGTTCATGAAAGGAGCTTTGACCCAAAAGGTGTTTTTGTTGACTTTTTGAAAGGACCTATAATGTCTGAGCTTGTATCTTTTAACTGGGGCATTTCTTGAACTTGGGGGCTGAAGAGAAGTTGTAGGGAATTGGATTATCTTCAAAATGCACCTTGGTGGAAAAAAATTGATAAAGTATGATAAAGTTATGCTTGGTCAAAGTTTGGTTGACTTTTCCTATAGAAACCCTAATTTGCCATTTTTTTACTTTTGATGAGTTAGGAGCATTTCTTTAAGAATCATGATTAACCCTTGATCAAATGATGGATATCACTTAAAAATGTTGATGTTGACTAAAAATCTTGAAGTTTGACTGTATATAGGCCACAGTTGACTTTTGACCTAATACAATTAATTTTCAGGCCTTTGAGCAGTTGACTGAGCAAACTTATTGTGTAGGGCATGAAATTTGGCATGGATAACCTTGAGAACATATTAGGGCCATGGAAGACATGAGACCATTGGAGCTCAACTATCTTTATGAAAATTGAAACCCTAGTTAGAGGTTTATTGCCTAAGGAGGAGAATTTGCCTGGTCAATTCTTAGTCATCCTAGGGCAAGTTAGAGACCTCAATGGGCATGTGTTGAGTAAAATGAGAGGGAAAATTTTGGGGTACAACAATCTCCTATCAGGATTTCAAAATGACCCGCAGCCACTTTCTTCTTGAGATCAAACCTTCACTTAGTCTCTTAAGGAACATTTCAATGATATGTTCAGTGATCCAATTTAATGAATATGACAATCATTGACCGAATATGATCAGACCAACATGATCTCTTACCAGGATTTTTCCATAATGATATCCATCAGTAATATCTTAAGAATTTTGACCTTCACTCGGCCCCCTAAGGGATATGACTAACATTGAACCAACATAATCTGATCACTTAAAATCACCTATCAAGATTTCATCATAATGACTAGCGGCCATTGTCTTCTTGAGATCAGACCTTCACTCAGTCTCTCAAGGAACATTTCAATGATATGTTTAGTGATCCAATTTAACGAATATAATAATCATTGAACTAATATAATCCAATCACTTAAGATCTTCTATTAGGATTTCCCACAATGACCAGCAGACCCTATCTTCTTGAGATTAGACCTTCACTCAGTCACTCGAGGAATCATTCAGCAACAGTTGATAAGGTTTTTGTGTTTACATGATTGCTTCTTTTAAGCAGATTACACAAGTGATTTTTAGCACATATTGTTTAACACATTTTCGAGCAATAACTCTTGTGTTCATTACAAAGTTCTATCAATATATATTTGATCATAAGTTGAGTAGCATCTTGTAGTGTTCTTCTTCTTCATCTTCTTGTTAGCAAGTTATGAGCAACAACTTCTTTCTTCTTCTGAGATCTACCAAGATGTATATGATAATAGTTGGAGTAGAATCTTGTAGTCTTCTTCTTTATCTTTCTTTCTTTTCTCTCATTTTTGTGTAGTGGTCTTCGGCGTGTTTAGCATTGCAGCTTTGATAGCTTCAGCATCCATGACATTTCATCTTGAAGACCAAGAGGAACTTTAACTTCAAGTCTTTGATCTTCTTTTATAGCCTTGAAAGAGAGATAGATGTTGTGAGGATAAAAAAGTCTTTACCTGCATCGACGGTTAGTTCTCAACAGATAGAATAAGGTGTAAGAGTTTAGACAGTATAAAATAATATTTTCACAGCTTATCCTTTTTCAATGATAGTTTTCCACCTTTTCTCTAAATAATGTTTTTCTAATAAGCTTGCAAATAGAGATCCGTTAGTGAAAGAAAGTAATTGTGAATCCAACTATTTGTTCCTAACGATCACAACGAGAGTGGTCACAGTATAGTACGAAAGGATTGTCCTTGTGTCACTCTAGAAGAGTAGAGGTCACAAACACTTTATGTACATTTTTTACAGCACCACACGTAAACCATTTTGAACTTCTTCTTTTCTTCAGAGGCTTCAGATAATTTGAATGTTGAATGTTGAATGTTGAAGCTTGTTGTAGAAGATTCACTCTTAAATCTTAGAACCTAAGTCTTAGAGTCTTCAGAACTTGTCATATCATAACCTTGTCTTCAGCACTTGGTCGTAAGAACTTGCTTTTCTTCAAATTATCATAACTTGTTCAGCAGAGCCTCTTCTTCATAATCTTCAGAACTTGTAACACATATAAGCAACGCTTTGGAAGTCCTCAAATCTTAACCATAAAGTCACGATCAGAACCTCTTGTACTAACGTTCCTTAGACATGTTACATAAGACATATTCAGAATCTTGACTTCAACTATAACATGTAACCACATGTTTTCTTCCAGTAGTGTTTATGTTTAGAACTTGATGATGTCACATGCCTTGATACCAGAGTTAGAACATTATAGCAGTAACTACACACTATAACGAAACAATTAGAGTATACAATTGTTCTCTATGATATCATGTAAAGTTATCATCAAAATATTAAGGCCAGATGTAGAAACACTTCTTGTTCTTACAATCTCCCCCTTCTTGATGATGACAAAACCATGTATTTTGATAGAACAATTTATACAGGGTAATCACCGTAACCGGCAAATTCAGAGTCTCCCCCTGAGCCCAAGACTCATAAAACAAATTTTGATTTTTGCAGAACATAGAAATAGAGAAGGAACACTTCCGTACAACAACTCATCAGAGTCTGGCTATAGCACCTAGTCTTCATCTCAGAACATGGTTACTATCAGCACTTGATGAAGAATCAAAACTTGATTTTGAGCCTGATTGAATAATGCCATGTATCATGTATCAGCACTTCTATTTATTGATTCTAATATCACCACCAAAACACTACTTATGGAGAAGTGTACTACTTCTTAAGTATTAGCGTTTGACATGATACTTTCCAATATATCATACATTCAGACAATTCACAACTACTGAATAGAACATATGTTGCAGAAGCACACGTATCATAACACATCTTCTAAGTGGCATCTCTGTATGAGAGCATGCATCAGAATTTTGACTTGACTTTCTTTCTGGAGAGCAGCTTCTGAAGCTTTAAGTCTGATTTCCATACTTTAAGAAATTTCACAACTTCTGAACACTATGATATCAAGCAAGATTATCTTACTTTCAGTAAGTTTATAACTTTTGAATTATGTTTGGTACATCTATTTGAATATTCATATATTCACAAAGTGTACAACTTTTTATATATGAAATCAGAGTTGATTTCATCCATAAGGTTCTCAACCTTAGACATTAGGATCTTCATATTCAACCTGTCTTTAGAATACTCAATGAACTTATTCAAAGTTCTTGGATTGAAAACATCAAACACACAGTTAGCAGCAACAACATTTTATATGTTTGAGTTTAAGATTCTTAGAATAAATATTATCAAAATCATTTTACTTTCTCTTCCTTTGTCAGAAATCAAAAAAGAGATAGAGAAATGAGCTTTGTCACATAACAGATTCTCAACCGAGAATAATGCAGATGATTTAAAGTTTCTTAATTCTTTGAATTTTTCATGAAGGTTTTCTTAGAATAAGTTTTAAGTTCTATCTTGATCCATAGAGTTTTAACAGAAATGTTTGGTAAGACTAAATGGAGATTAAAATATTGAGAGAGAAAGATAAACTTTAAAGATAACAAATAATCATATAAAACTTCATTAAACACAAGGGTTTTAAAGAAAATATAATTGTCTTAGAAACATAGGAAAATAAACCTTAAGTTCTAAGATAAGGTCTAATCCTAAGACTCCTTGTTAAACTTCTCCATAAACTGCTTCATCATTTCAACCATCTGATTGAAGGAAGTTGCTCGAGCTAGACTCGTTTCCTCCTGTATTTCCACACACTCTTGAATAGTCCGATTAGATTCTTGCATCTTCTCCAAGGTTTCCCTTATCCCATGAATTTCCTTTTCCACATCCATAGCAAGCTTTACACCAGAGCACGAGGTTTGGTTTTCAACTATCACTAAAGCGGTATCAGAAGTATTGGAAGGGTGCACAACTTCTAAGCCAAGAACCACTTGTCTTGTAGGTTTTGGAGCGGGCAAACATAAGGTAGGTGAGGATAAGGATTCAAGCAAGTCTTTAAATTTTCTTTTAGCCTCTTCGCAGCAGACAGATTGCATGACATCAGAATTGACATCCATTATTCTTCTAAAGTTAATCCATGCGGCTTCAATTTTGAATGGATTCATGCTGGAAGAGGAGATACTCAAGACATTTTCAAGAGAGATTAAGGAAAGTTGTTGAAACTTTTGGAAGAGTTCATATGAGGTTAGTGGCCTGATTGAGGTTCGATAAAAGGCAGGGTTATAAGGTGTTGGTGGTAAATTGTAGGATGTGATGGAGGAAGATTAACTTGACTAGCTTCTGATTGAAAGTCAGGATGAGCACAAGAGTATGGAAGGTCATGATGGGAGCTGACAAGGAAATATAAAAAATGACGCAAGTGTACGGCATATACTTCACCGACCTCTTACTGTTGAAAATATAATAACATAGTAATATTTTTTACAAGAAAAACAACTAATAATAACTTTTTGTCATTTAATTAGTTTGATATTATTACAACTAGTAATAACTTTTTGTTATTTAATTAGTTTGATATTATGATATATATAAAAATAATTTTTTTTTATATATTGTAGATGGTGTGTTACTTATTTAGTTTAGTTTTACATTAAAAAATATATAAGGAGATTGTTTTCTGATATTTGACATGCTCGAAATGTTAGTCTTATGTATAACACGTGCTCTAAGGGTGTAGTGGATCATTTAGCCAAATGAAATTAAAGTTAGACGGGCACAATGTCACATATGGAACTGCATTTTGTCACGGCCTATCTTCCGATTATTCAAATTAATCAAGCATAAATCTTTCAATAAATTAAGGATGGTATGAATTAGTTAATTTTATAAAAAAAATTATTTTGTTTTCTTCACTTTTCTTTTCACTTTGATTTTTCCTTTCTTTGAACAATTGACTAGGTTCAATGCTAATTATAATGTAACTAACCTAAGTTTGTTCTAAACTCAAGTCCATTTTTCCATTAAATTTAACATTTTAAATTAAATGTAATTAATGTTTCTTATCAAATTATACTGATTAAAAAACACATAATTGAATAGTTATCGGATAAAACATTATTCTTAATCTTGAGCAAATCTTTACGATGAAGAGTGTAAACTAAGATTTGATGGTGAAGGTCTTAATAACTTTATACCGTTTTCTGACAATATGTATATGCAAACACTCCAATATTCAAATCAGTGAAAGATTTCAAAATTAAGATAATGTATTAGAAAAACTCAACAGAACAGTGTAAAGAATATATTTATAGAGTTTAATCAAATCAATGACGACCAAAAGTGAAAGATTTTAAAATTAGAATAGTGTAAGTAGAACTTTTATTAGGGACACGTATCTCAAGAAATTAGATGTTTTTAGTGAATTGGATGCCCACGAAATTGGATTTCCTGCCGTAAGCAAAACTGCCACAATCATACAGTCGAACCAATTTTAGCCGTTGAATCTTAATCAAACGATTTTAAAAAAACAGATTTATTTTTATATTATACTTTTTAACTACCGCTTTTAAATTAGAACCGTCTGATTTTAATCGAACGGCTACCAACACTTGAATGTGTCAATGCAGGGCCCTGACTGCAGGGAATCTCAATCTGATGTCGACCCAGTTTGGAACAGTTCCGGTTCCTGGGTTGGCTAGTTCAACAGGCTAATTAGGGCCAATTTTTAAAACACTAATAGTGGTAACATAGATTGTTCGAGGAAATTCGGTGTCAAGAGCATTTTGGTTAATGATAATAAGAATTTGAAATAATATATAGATAGAAAAACATTGATGGTTAAAGTTTATACAGACATCAATTTATAATTTATACACAACGAATGAAAAACCAAGTTCACCTGAAAGAATGAAATTAAAATGTTGTCACCTGATAAGTTGTAAGAGAATGAAATCTTATTCCAAGTGACAAACTTTACCTCTTTTACTCTAATCTCTAAATGACATTCAGCAAGCATCAAGCTTGATATCAACCAAGTAAGTTTATTCCCTACATGAGTGCTATGTCGTGGATTGTGAAGCATGGTGTCCGGTCATAAACCAGGTAAATTTTCCTATAGAAAGTTCATTCCATGTACTATCAAAACCAAATAGACAGAACCTGAAATACAAAAAATATAGGCACGTCTTAAGCATCCTTCTTCCCAGAGTTTGGAATTCCAGGGTTTGCATTCAAGATATCAATGTTGGCTTTACCAGCACACAAAGAAACAACTATATCCACAAATAATCAAATTTAGATGCTTTTATCAGACATAACCCCTGTTTAGAATGGCAGTTGTGGCTTATTTCTCGCATCCCAAAGTGACACTACTGCCATGAATTTTATGAAGACTCGGTTAGTAGCCACGGCTGAACGCACAATGATGCAGCTTGTTGCTGCAGAAACAAACATGAGCTTTACCAATCCAGATTCTATCATGAAGTCCTAAATGTAGTCAACATTCTACAGGAAAATTTCAAATCATTTTCTTACTGTAACAGGACTAACCAATATATGGTATACAATGCCCATGTTATATCAATTAATCAGTGAATTTCTCCTAAATAGCAATTTATTTGCATTTCAGGCACGGTATAATTTTAAGATCACAATAAAACCACGGTTACTTGACATCACATGCATGGAACATGGTAAACAAAAAGTTGATGCCTTTTAATCTAGAAAAGCTATTTGAATTCTTTATAAAGATGCATAGTCATTTGATATCTAGGCTCCATAAGCTATGAGCTCTTCAGATGACTGACTTCTTCCTCAAGCAGGGATTATCCTATTTTATGCACAATTTTCAATGACCGGAGGATATTACTGCCTACAATGGAGAAACAGAAAACACCTGAGGATAGTCCTACCAAAGAGGTATTCCCTCCTAACCAGTTTCTTAACAAACTTCTCAATGACCTCTACTACTCTCTCCTCTTCCTATTATATGTGTTTCTCCACTAACAGAAAGCTACCACGCCAGCATGATAATGATAAGTTGGTGCAAATGCAATGAGCCCACTAAGACCCAGGCCCCATAAGGGTGTTTTAACATAAATCATAAACCTTTTAAGCCTGGGAATTTTCTTCCTACCTTTTTTCAAATGTTTCTGTCAGCGCAAATCGTCATAATAATCTTCCTATGCTTTTACAGAATTTATAATATTTTATACTAGAAAATTTCAATGAGGAAGCACACAAAGAAACATATATTTCTACAAATATTTTGGAATTCATGGTTGCTTTCAAGATATCAATGTTGGCTTACCAGCAAACAAAGAAACATATATTTCTACAAATACTCGAATAATCAAATTTTGATGCTCTTATGTCAGAGACTTAACCCCTTGTTTAGAACTGCAGCTGCGGTGGCTGATTTCTCACATCCCAAAGTGTCACTGCCGTGAATTTTATGAAGATCCAATTAGTAGCCGCATCTGAACGCAACAAACATGTGATTTACCAATCCCGATTTTATCATAAAGTCCAGACTAAGAATTTATGACGAAGCTGAAGATTCAACGAGTCCATCAGATAATCCCCACTATTGTATGTTGATAGAACCCATAATTTCAATTAGGACAAAACTGTATATTATTTGATGAAAATGTGAGCTCAATAGCTCTACAATGGAGAAACAGATAACACCCTCTAAGACTCCAACCAGAGAGATATTCCCTCCTAACCAATTTCTTAACAAACTTCTCAATGACCTTTACCACTCTCTCCTTTTTATATTATGTGTGTTTCCCCTCTAACAGAAAGCTGTCGCACCAGCGTGATATTGATTAGATGGTGTTAGATGTGTTAAGCCCACTTAGGCCAACACCCCATTCGAGGTCCTAAAATTACCAGCCCCTTGAAAACAGACTTGGCCTCAGGCCTGAGCTTGGGACATTGACTATGTCTCCAATGTAGCTCTTTGCAGTCTCCCCTTTCCAAGGAACTACGATTCTCTTGGTGCAATTGTCATTGAACCATGACTTACTTCCTCCTAGATAGATCCCACTCTTGGTAACTTGCAAAGCTAGCTTCATGTGATTGAAACATTCACAAAGTTGACTCCCAATTCATGGGGTTGGAAACCTATTGTCACTTTCTTCCATATTCAGAGAGGTTGTGCTCCTCTTCCAGACTTTTGAAGCATACTTACCTGCATATATGAATTTGTACTTTGATTCTTAAATAGAGCTTCCTTAACACTGGCAGCTTCACTAGGCATTCCAGACTTCAAAAGACATGAACTTAAAGTTCTAATAGTAACTTCATCTGGTGAACAACCGGTCGCCAACATCTTGTAAAAGATACCAATTGCTTCTGGTGCTCTTCCTTTCACACAATGACCAATAATAAGTATAGTAAACGTCAGTTTATCCGGTTTACATTTGTTCTCCATATCTACCACAATTGCATTAGCTTCATCAACATTACCAGATTTGCAATATCCATCAATGACAGGATTGTAGATAAATGGTCGTGGAACAATGTCACTCTGATTCAATAGTCTTAGAAGCTCACGAGCTTCTTCTAGTCTATTGCTCCTGCACAGAGCACTAATAAGAACAGAGAAAGTATACAAATTTGCAGAAACGTTTCTCGCTTTCATTTCATTCCAAATGTCCAAACCATAGTTCAATTGCCCAACTCGGCAATATCCATCGATTAACAAAGTGAAAGTAACAACATCAGGACAACAACCATGAAAGAGCATCCTCTTATGTATTCCTAGTGTGGACACCATGTCACCTACCTTAACAAATCCACATATAACTGCATTAAAAGTAGCTACACTAGGCTTAGCTCCCGATGTAATCATTTCATCGAAAATGGAAGAAGCCTCCTTCATCTTACTCAATTTACAATAACCCGATATCACTATCGTATAACTCAAAACATTAGGAGCAAACTCGGTTCTTAAACAAATCTCTCTTAATAAATCTCTTGCTCTATCAACCTCATATATTCTACATAAACCATGTATAAGAGTATTATAACTAACAACATCAGGATAACAACCAAAGCTTCTCATATTATTCAGAAATCTAAAAGCCTCTTCAATTTCTCTAGAAAGGCAGAAACCTTGAATCAAAATATTGAATGTGAATATATCTACATCGAAATCGAATCTAGCGAGCTCCCTAAACAAACTAACAGCCTCGTCTAACCTATTACATTTAACCAAAATGTTAAGAAAGTTATTATAAACAACAACATTTACATCAACCTTATTACACAAAGCATCAGCAATAAACTTGTTGGAAACATCAAACCTATGAACAAATGCAAAAGACGAAACCAAGAATCCCAACAACCTACTATCAGGCAACAACCCATCAGACCTCATGGAATCATAAACAAGTTTTGCTGAATTGTGGTGATGTTGTTGACAAAGGGACCTTAAGAGAAAATTGTAAGTCCAAAATGAAGGAGAAAGGTTCAAGCTTTGTTTGGTGAACTGGAAAAAAGTGAAACCTAATTGAGGGTTGTTTAGTTTTTTGATAACTTGTAATGTAAGTGAAGGGGTTAAGTGGTTACTGACGTAAGGAGAAAATGTAGCGTCAGATGAGTTTGTGAAGCGAAGAAAGAGCGTTGAAACGATTTTGACAAACCAAGCTTCGGGTTTGTTGGGTTTGAGGGTGTGGTAGTGGGTGATAAGGGTAGTATTGAAAATTCGAAAAGTGGTGAAGATGAACGAAAATGTCATCACATCACAACAACAAATAGGTTCAACAACGGACTAGATATCCTGTAAAACAGTTCAATTATAAATTTGAGTCAATTAATTGATTTAAAAATTTAAACAAAGTATGAATCTCAAATATAAACTTGTGTTTGTTTCCTATACATACAATGATGCATATTTTCAAGTAACTTTAGCTAGATACATCAAAATATATAGTATCAAAATTTGTTTAAAACACGCTCATTCAAATTAACTGAACAGCTCACAATTTATAGCTTCTTATTTTCATACATATCAGAAAGAAGTTAGAATATTAACTTAACCCTAACCAACAATTTCAATTTGCATATCAGAAGACAAATTAACTGTTGGAACATGTCCATGTTCCAATATGTTGAATTTAAAAATATCTCAAGTCCCACATTGTTAGAATATTTTTTTGGTTGAAAAAACCATTTAGTCTCACATTGCTCATGTGAGAAATATTAACTATCCTACTTCACTATATAAAAGGAGTGCATATGTTTCATTCCAAAACACACCAAAAACTATTCTATTAGTTTTTCCTTTTTCACTCTCATAACTCTGGGTCTCTCGAATTGTCGAAGCGCCATCTTCTTCCCCTTTCTTCCTACTCGTTGAATTTTCCGAGTATTTTCTTGAATTCTCTTTAGAGAATTATGTTAATTTCTCCTCATTTGAGTTGAGAAATTTTCAAGTTTAATCTTTTGGATTCTCTTTGGAGAATTATTTGAATTTCTCTTTGTTAGAGAAATTATTATGAGTGGTCAAATGACCATTATTAATTTCTCTTTGGAGAATTATTTGAGTTTCTTTTTGTTTGAGAAATTATTATGACTGGTCCTTGTACCAGATACTACGAGTGGTGTTGATACCATATTTGAATGGTCTTGTACCATAAGAGGGTGTATTTCTAGACCGATTATCTATCATGCAAGTAGTAATCGTACAGTATAGAACTGGGATGTTTTATCTTGGAAGCGGCGCGGTAGTTCGACTACTTTGCATAATTTTGAGCAGTGCCGCGAAACGTCTTAAAGAGAGCGACCTAGTCCGCGACTCAACCTGGTAATTTCTTCGGTGGAAAATATTCTAAAATCCAAAACCAACAATTTTAAGACATTTCAAACTGCCACGTCTACCGAAGAAATTATTGGTTCTTTTGTGGATATTGTTGTTGAGAAATCGTTCATGTTTGAGAGAAGTCACTTCAAACGTTGGCAACAAAAGAAGAAGTTCTTAATGTTGGAAAAAAATTGCTAACGTTTTGATCGATGACATTCTGTTGCTCCTTCTGGATCAATCGAACAAACTAACGGTAGTAAATCTGGAGATTTAGAAGGAACACTTAATAGTGTTGAAGTTGAATCTGCTGCACAGATTAAAGCGAATGATTTACAGCATAGTAAAGAAATCACCTTATAGAAAGAGAATACAAATCTCTACAAAATCATATTTTGAATAGACTCACAGATGATCTGTATGATAATTACAGTTGATGTGATATTGCAAAAACAAGATTGAGAGACTCAGAAAAAGAAGTATGACGTAGAAGCTGGAGCAAAGAAGTATGTTGTTAGCCGCTACTTCAAGTATCAAATGCGAAGATGTAAGGTCTATGGAGGCTCAATGTTACGAACTTCAAAAGATTGCTTAAAAGATCATCACAAAAGATATGTGTTTAAATGAACAATTTCAAATTGGTTTTATTATTGACAAACTCCCCCACAGTTTGAATGTTTAAAAAAACAAAGAAAAAAGGAATCTTAGAGACAATATCAAAAAGAAAAAGTCTTGGTTGTTTCAAACAACAAAAAGAAATTCGGTGTAGTTCTGAAGCCATTTGGCAAATGATTAAAGAATCAGAACCACAATATTGCGAACCGAATTACGAATGGGAATCCTTCTATGATCCCAATAGCTCCAACTAGGCAACAACCACCACCTAAAAGAAATGAAGTTGGTTTCTCTTTGTTTTAACTATGGAAAATCAAGTCGTATGACTAAGAAATGTAGAAGTAAGGTTGAACTTCGTGTTGTCCCTAATGCACAGGTCAACCTGACTAATGGGCAATTTATTGCTATGGTCATTGAAATCAATATGGTTGATGGATAAGTTGGTTGGTGGATAGACACATGCGTCTCTTGTTATGTCTGTTATGACCATGTTATGTTTAAACATACACGAATACTAAAGATAAGAAAGTGTTGTTGGGAGATGGCCATACCATGAATGTTGTTGGAATTGTAGACATGGAGCTAAATTTCACCTTCAAAAAGACTTTAATCTTAAGGAACGTTATGAATGTTCCTATGATTTAAAAGAATATTGTTTCTGGTTTTCTTTTAAATAAGACATGGTTTAGTCAGTCTATTGGGATAGATTTGTACGCCATTACGAAGAATGGAGTTTATATGTTAAATTTTTTGTAAAGAATTTGAAAAATGATATAATAAGAATTTGCAGTGATAGATAAACTGTATGATTTTAGTTTATTAATGAATTTTATACATGGAATTGTACATGAAATGACTGCACCATACTATCTTGCAATGAATGGTAAAATAGAAAGAAAGAATAGAACTTTTACTGAACATGTTGTTGCAATTATGATGAATTCTGATGCTGCACCTCACTGGTGGGGGAAATTTTATTGACTGTTTGATATGTCCTGAATAGAGTCCCCAAGTCAAAATGTAAGATCTATCCTTATGAGATATTAAAGAAAAGACAACCAAACTTGTCTTATTTGAGAACTTGGGGTTGTCTGACTTATGTCAGAATTCTGGATCCGAAACGAGTTAAAGTCGTTAGTAGAGCATATGAATGTGTTTTCATTCGGTATGCAGCAAACAGTAAAGCATATAGGTTTTATGACCTAAAGGCAAAAGTGATCATAGAATCAACTGATGTTGAATTCTATGAAGACAAATTTCCTTTCAAATTGAGAAATAGTGGGGGCACACAATCGAGTCACATTCATGTAATAAGAAGCACAGAAAGCAACGATAATGTAGAAACATAACTTCAACGAAGTAAACGAGTAAGAGTTGCTAAAGACTATAGGCCTGATTATGCGGCTTATAATGTAGAAGAAGATCCAATGAATCTTCAAGAAGCCTTGTCATCTCTGGATGTTTAGTTATGGCAAGAAGCTATCAATGATGAGATATAATCTCTAGAATCTAACAAGACCTGACACTTAGTAGACTTGCCTCTTGGTTGCAAACCAATCGGTTGTAAATGGGTTTTGAAAAAGAAACTAAAACCTGATGGAACTATTGATAAATACAAGGTTTGCCTTGTTGCCAAGGGTTTTAGACAAAGAGAAAATATAGATTTCTTCGACACCTTTTCTCCTGTCACTAGAATTACATCCATTAGGGTACTTATTTCAATAGCTGTTATTTATAACTTAATAGTACACCAAATGGATGTTAAAAAAACTTTTTAAATGGTGACGTAGAAGAAGAAATCTATATGAAACAACCGGAAGAGTTTGTGATCTATGGATAAGAAAACAAGGTCTGTAAGTTAGATAAGTCTTTGTATGGGCTAAAACAAGTTCCAAAGCAATGGCATGTAAAGTTTGATAACTTAATGATATCAAATGTGTAAAAAGTGAATGAAAGTGACAAATACGTTTATTACAAATTTGAGAATTGTATTTGCACTATCATATGTCTATATGTAGACGATCTACTCATATTTAGATCAAACATTCAGGCCATTAATGATATGACATCATTGTTGTGCAACAACTTTAATATGAAAGACCTCGGAGAAGTGAGTGTGATTCTTGGTATCAAGATCACAAAATCCGAGCAAGGAATTTCTTTGTATAAATCACAATATGTGAAAAAGATCTTAAAGAAATATAATTACTTTGACAGTAAACCTGTGAGCACACCAAATGATCCAAACGTGAAGCTGTTTAAGAACACTGGTGAAAGTGTTAGACAAACAGAACATGCGAGCATCATTGGAAGTCTTAGGTATTCCATTGATTGTACGAAACATGACATTGCATATGTCATGGGATTGTTGTGCGGGTTTACTAGTAGACTGAGTAATGAACATTGGCAAGCTATTGAGCGAGTCATATGGTACCTTAAAAGGACCATGAATATCAGTTTACATTATCAGAGATTTCCTATTGTATCTGAAGGGTACAACGATGCAGATTGGAATACCTTATCGGTTGATTCCAAAGAAACTAGTGGCTATGTATTCAACATAGCTAGAGGAGTTGTATCTTGGAAATCAAATAAACATACTATCCTGAAAATATAGCATTAGCGACTGCTAGTGAAGAAGAAAGTTGGTTAAGATGCTTGCTAACTGAGATTTCCTTATGGGAAAAACATATGTCAGTTGTGTTGATCCACTGCGATAGTACCGCGGCTATTGCAAAAATTGAGAACCGTTATTATAATGGTAAAAGACGTCAAATAAGAAGAAAGCACAACACCGTTAGAGATTGTATCTCTAAAGGAGCTGTAAGAGTGGATCAAGTACGGACTGATGAAAATTGAGCAGATCCTTTGACGAAAGGATTAGCTAGAAAGAAAGTCTGTAATACATCATATAAGATAAGACTAATGCCTATAGGAAAATGAGTTGCTCATGATGGTAACCCGACCTAAATGACTGGAGATCCCAAGAAATAGGTTCAATGGGTAATAACAAGTTATGAGTAATATGAGATGATCATGCAAGTAAAGCATGAATCCTGAAGTAATAAGAGGATGAGATAATAGAAACTCTTAATGAGATCTATACTCTATATGAGGGAGTACCTAGGCTACAGGAGTACTCTTGATAGACTCACCTATGTGATTGTGGAACTTAGGCCGGTTCCTATGGAATTTCGAGGCAGGATTCCTAGAGCCTTCATTAAACAGGGATACACGTGCAGGGCCATTAAAGCACGGGATATTAGAGTACACCTTAAGAAAAGGTTGTGTGCGGGTTTGATGTCTGAGATAGAGTTCAAGACATTTGTGTCACTCTTGTTGAATTGGAATCCTACTTGCTATGCAAAGGTTCAAGTCGTAGACACCTTTGTTTATGCACAATCTTAGAAATGTTTGACGTTACTTCTAAAATCAATTTTTTTAAATTCAAGTGGGGGATTGTTGGAACATGTCCATGTTCCAATATGTTGAATTTAAAAATATCTCAAGTCCCACATTGTTAGAATATTTTTTTGGTTGAAAAAACCATTTAGTCCCACATTGCTCATGTGAGAAATATTAACTATCCTACTTCACTATATAAGGAGTGCATATGTTTCATTCCAAAACTCACCAAAAACTATTCTATTAGTTTTTCCTTCCTCACTCTCATAACTCTGCATCTCTCGAATTGTCGAAGCGCCATCTTCTTCCCCTTTCTTCCTACTCGTTGAATTTTCCGAGTATTTTCTTGAATTCTCTTTAGAGAATTATGTTAATTTCTCCTCATTTGAGTTGAGAAATTTTCAAGTTTAATCTTTTGGATTCTCTTTGGAGAATTATTTGAATTTCTCTTTGTTAAAGAAATTATTATGAGTGGTCAAATGACCATTATTAATTTCTCTTTGGAGAATTATTTGAGTTTATTTTTGTTTGAGAAATTATTATGACTGGTCCTTGTACCAGATACTACGAGTGGTGTTGATACCATATTTGAATGGTCTTGTACCATAAGAGGGTGTATTTCTAGACAGATTATCTATCATGCAAGTAGTAATCGTACAGTATAAAATTGGGCTATTTTATCCTGGAGGCGGCGCGGTAGTTCGACTGCTTTGCATAATTTTGAGCAGTGCTGCGAAACGTCTTAAAGAGAGCGACCTAGTCCGCGACTCAACCTGGTAATTTCTTCGGTGGCAAATATTCTAAAATCCAAAACCAACATTAACTAATCATAATCAACCATTTCAATTTGCAATACAAAGTTAACACATATCAAAAGAAAACAAGAAGAGAGCAAGTGAGTATTGAACCTGGAAATGACTCTAGAACAACGGGGTGGTGGTGCGGCCGAGAGAAAAGCGTCGTGGTGTGCGACTGGTTTTTCGTTTATATATTTTCCCTTTTTGTGTAGTGATGTCTGATTGCGTTTCTGAAGAGGAAAGAAAACCTATGAATTAAAAATGAGACGTTTCATTTTTTATTTTTTTATTTTTTTTATAAATAAAAACAAGAACTCAGGTTTCATAAAATAGAGTAGATTTATTGTAAAACTTATAAATGTTTGGTATAATCATAGAATATGATCAAATAAAAAGAATACTTGGGCAAATTTATCATTTATCACAATATTAGAGTCTTTATTATTTTTAAAAATACTATTAATAGAAATATTACTATATTTATCTTTATATTTATTTTTATATTTAATTAATTATTTCATTAATATATTTACATAAACAATTAAACTTTCAGCACGACTAATTAATGTATATTTGATTTTCAAGATATTTGATTCATTTTCTTTGAAAAACACACTCCAATGCAACTTTCATTTGGTCTTCCAAAGTTCTTGTGATTTCAAAAAGTGTTATTCATATCAAAAACCTATTGCGTCTCATTTTTCATCCTCTTTGATTTCTCTTTCTCTACTCTTACTGCCAACTATCTCCCTTTCTCTTTCTCTGCTCATCAAGAGAGAAGAAGAATAAAATCAGGCTAACTCAAGTGGCGTCATTCCCAACGTTGTTATACCTTCCAGAGTCTCACCACTCTTTGTCAAATTACAAAAGTTCTGGCTCGGGGAAAAGCTCTGATCCCCACTGATCTATCCACCGCCTTCCTTGGAGGAACCTATGCCCACATTGGTAATCTCATTTTCAATTCTCTATGATTACTTTGTATTTTATAATTTTAGGGTTTTGAATATAATTTATCAATTTGCAGCGCCGGGATCGGGATTGACTGCTTCCAAAGGTGATGTTACATACTGCTTCCAGGCAGCTTCAATGCTTGACAGATTTGATCCCATTGAAAGCATTAGCTTTATGCTTTTAAGGGTTGTTATTATCGGTGTCTCAGTTGAATATTATATTCACGATTGTTGTACCCCAAAATTTTCCCTCCCATATTCTTCAAAGTTTTGACAAGCATCACCTCAAATTTGCTCAAGTCTATTTAAGGGTTGCATAGTTCAAACACCCTCCTAAGCCAGTCAAAATAGGGTTTTGGTTCTTGCAAGGGAGTTGAGGTTTTCAAGGGCTCAATCAAGTCCCATATGCTCATATACAATGTCAAACACCTACATGTCAAGTTTCAAGGCTCACAAGGTCAAGTTGCACAGTCAAAAACCCTAATTGCTCCACAGTCAACTGCAGGGGCAAAATGGTCATTTGGCAATCAAAAGTCAAAATTTTTGGTCAACATCTTATTTTGAAGCCACAATCATCATTTGGTCAAATCTTGACCATGATTTCACAAGAATGGCTCAAAAATCATCAAGGTGTCAAAAGTTTCTATTTTTGGACAGCTGAAAAGTCAACTGTAACTTGACCAAGGCATAACTTTTTCATGGTTCATCATAAAAATCCCATCCAATGCTCATTTTGAAGGGGAGGACATTTACTACAATTCATATTCACATTCCAAGTCCAAGAAATGCTCTCACAAAAAGTTATCAATTTCAACATTATAGGTCATTTTCAAAAGTCAACAAAAAGGCACTTTAAGTCAAAGACCATAACTTGAGATTGGTAAATCAAAATGACATGGGACCAAAGGCATTGGTTAGAGGACTTCAAGACCTTTCCAAAATGTCCAAGAACATGTTCATATGATCAAAATTGAGCAAGATATGCATTGGAGAAGTTGGGAAATTTTTGTGAAATGGCCAAAGTCAACTATCCATGAAACTTCAATTTTTGACAAAAAAAAGCCCACTTTTTCCACTTGATTCAGCTTTGCCATGCTACCCATGTGTCCCATGTTTTATTTCAAGATTAAAAATTAATTTTTCTATTTTTATTTAATTTTATTTGATTTAATTCATTTTAAATCTTTTAAATTCAAATAAAAATCAAGAAAATTAATTAAGGGATATCTTTTGGTTTGAATAGCCTTGATGCATCATGAAACACATACCAATTTCGTGTACATCCTATTTCAAGCATAAAAATTCAAATTTGGACAAGAATGGCAAGTTTCTTTAATGGAGGTTATGGCAAAATCCAAAACATAATTGCATTGGTTTAAGGCTCATGATATTGATTGATTCTCATTCAGAACCATATATGCAAGCCTCCCACACATCATTCACGACCTAGAACTCTCCCAAACGGCCAAACGACATTCCAAAAACTTGAGAAAAATTTGCAAACTGAAAACCACTTTCCAGCATAATTCAAACCTCTCTTTTGATCCAAACACATTCCCAGCATTGCCAGGAACCTTTTGCAAGCACAAACAAGTCCTCACACTCAAGAACTCGTGCTACACAGTCACACGGTTCATCATTTTTTTTTATAATCTAAATTCATTTTGCACGCATCATTAACATATTTTGAACATTGCTTTGTCTTTCTAACATTGTACTGAAGCTTTTGACATGATTTAATTTGAGTATGGTGCCTTAAAATGAAAACCACCATGGACGGATGCTAGGGTTGTAAAGCTTTTAATTTGGGGTTTTTATTATACTGCAAAATTAAGCCCCCAAACATACATGGTTGAAATCAACACGACAAGACGGATCCAAAACATACCTCGCGCCTTTTTTATTTGACCTGTGTGCCTAATCGCTATTTTTGGCGTTGGCATTTTGTGGGGGTTTAAAACCCCCGCAACTTGTTCTTTATTTTACAGGAAAAGGTTGAAGACGAAAGGCGTGGCAATATGTGATTGGCTGATTCAAATCACGCGCACTCTTTTTTATTTTCCAGCATATAACGCATTCTTTTTATATAATGTTTAGTTCTCATTTTACTAACAAACGCGTAGGATTGGTGTAGTGGTTGGCAATGTACTTGGTGAACTTTGGGACCTGGGTTCGATCCCCAGGTCCCCCAAAGGCTTATTGAATTTTTTCCAAACGTGATCTTATGCAGGCAACGTGAAGCAACGCACCATACATCTCACAGATCCAAGCGCCAAGTGGCCTCTATCATAGATCTGAAGGCCAGGAGATGGTCCTCACCATGCGCCCAGTCAACCAACAAGCACTGGATTCCAGAAAGTCAATACAGGCCTGAGCTTAGTGGGCTAAGAAACTGCAATTCACACCTCCATCTGGCCCAATACCCCCCATGGTTCTTGCATTTTTTATTTTCTTTTCTTTTTTTTATTTACTAATTATATTTATTAACTGTTATTATTTAATTAACTCATAACTAATTTTTCACAATAAAATTCAATAAAACCAAAAAAACACCAAAAATACTTTATTAATTTCATTTAAGTAATTATTTTGTAAATAAATATTAATAAATTGAAATAGTTTAATTAGGTCAACTTTAATTTCTTTTTCTTTACAATCAATAAAAATAATTTAGAATTAGGTTAACTTTTAATTTTAATTCTTTTATTTTATTTTCATTAAAAAAACATAAAAATACAAAAAAATCTTTTCTTTTAATAAATTAATCAATTAATAATTAGGCTTTATTTTATTAATTGCATTTAATTCAAAAAGACAAAAAAATTTCAATTCTTTTCTTAAAAGGGTCAAAACCCTTAGAACGTTCCCGATTAATTTTTATTCGCACGCATTTACTTTATTTTGATTATTATGTAACTGCTTTCAAGAATGTAATAGTAATTAGGTTTACCGCTTTATTTAATTTCTCGTACTTATTTATCAAAACGGGTCTTTGTATTTTTGGCGATGTATAGACCCGCGCCTTGTAATAGCGTAGAATTTATATTTCCGCAATTTACTTTCCGCACCCCTAACTGTTAAATGCATGAAAGAATGTATGTAAATAAAATTAACCCGTAGCTCACAAATAACATGTACAAAAACATAAACTGAATTCAACACACATGCACATACCACTCTTAGGGTACGCCTCAATGGTTGCCTCGAACGTGGTCATCAAGTATAGGGTGTCTTAGAGGTCGCCCTTTTGTCTAAAGATCCAGTTGCCTCGAAACTGTTGCCTCGGATAAAAGGATCTAGGACATTAGGGTTACTTCTAAGGCGTCCTACCATTGCTTTGGTGACCACACATGTCCCATATTATCGAATTGACCCGAACACCTCCAACGACGGTGCTTCCTACTTCTCAATAGTGGGATAGTACTGTCTAAAGGACTCTTACACAGCCTAATTCCTTAGAGTAGGTAGATTTCTCCTGGGTACTTGCTCTTTCAAAAAAACAAAAACAACTTTTCACACCTACACTTTCAAAAAGTTTTCAAACAAATACTTCATACACTCTTGAGGACTGATACAAGAGTTACCTAGAAGTTTTCAAAACGAAACTTTTTCAAAACCCACAAACACTTGAAAAGCAAACAATTTTTGAAAACATAAGAGCAAGTACCTAAGAGCCCATGGATAACCATGGATAGAAAGGGTGCTAACACCTTCCCTTTCTATAAATCTACCTCCCGAACCGAGAAACATTCTCGAATAAGGAATTTTGCTGTGCTTTTGTCCTTTCCATGTTGGAGAACATAAAAGACGGTGGCGACTCTTGCTTACCGCGACATTTTGCGAAACCAGCTAAAAAACAGTCAGTTCTATTTCCACCGATCACAACGATGTTGCAGTCGAAAGTTTTTATTGGCATAATGTTGTATTGGTGATTGATGGTCATGGTATTGATGGACGCTTTTGGCTTTGTAAGGTGCTTGAGACATAAAATTATGAGATTTGTTATTGCAACATAACTCTTTTCAATGATGGAAACTACTTCTGTTATTTCAGGTATCTTGCTTCTTTTTTATCTTGTGTTTTATTTTTAAACTTTTGCCTTTATTACTGCTAACTTTCTGTTGTGACTTTATAAAAACACTAATACATACTTTATTGATGTAAATGTGTAGTTGACGTTTGAGTTTAGTGATGATTCGAAGTTGAAAAAAAAGTGGATCATTTATGCTGGTATGACTTGGAAGAGTTTTAAGTCACGGCTCACGAAAAAACTACATCACGAATCCTAAGCCTAATATTGAGCACCCATGGGTTAAATATCCTTTTCTAATACGAAAGATTTTGAGAAAGTTTGTGAAGTCTCGTAGTACATATAATTTCAAGGTTAGCGCCAATTGTATTTTCTGGTAATTTTATAGATACAACAATTACTGTTAATATCTCTCTTACGTTTTAAACAGGTTAGAAGTGAAGCGAGAAAGGAAGACAAGGATTAAAACAAATACCCTCATAGATTGTCTCGTGGAGGTTACAGAAAACTTGAGAAATAAGTATTGATGAAAAAAGACAACAACTAGGAGATGTGAACATGAGTGGTGATCAGGAACCATCTCCACCATCATGACATGAGAAGTGGAAGAGGGTGCAACAAAGGTCTAATGGAGACTACACTTTTGAGGCCTCAAGATTAGTCACTGAGAGAATTATAAGTACGTAGGACTTGTTGTGTATATGTTAAGTGTTATTTAAATTTTCTTTGGTAATTAATAATGTATGTATTATCATGTTGTGTAGTATTTGTTGGTGTTGTACCCCAAAATTATCCCTCTCATTTATCAAATATTTTTTCACAAGATCTCCTTTGGTTCAAGATTGCACAAGGGTTGATCAGCTCAAGACACCTTCTTAAGCACTGATGACTGAAATTAGGGTTTGAGATTGCACAAGGATAATTGAACTTTTAATGCCTCATATGATTTTCATGGATCATTATGGACTCCCAAGGTTACTCATGTAAAGTTTCAAGCCTTGGATCTCATTTTTGCTCAGTCAATTGAGCAGTTGACCTAAAAATCAGTTATATTGGAAAAAAGTCAACTATGGCCAATTTACAGTCAAACTTCATAATTTTTTATCCATATCAACATTACAAACTCATATGTATCATTTGATCAAGTTTGGACCATAATTCCTCAAGAAATTTGATCAAATCATCAAAAGGGCAAAATGGTCAAAATTAGGGTTTTGACTGAGAAAGGACAATTTCTGATTTTCTGATTACAAAGTTTGCCTAAAAGAATGGCACTTTTTCAAAATACTTTCAAAAACCACACAAGGCACATTTTCAAACAAAAGCAGGTGATCTAGCTAGTAACTAAGAGCCCATGGAAAACCATGGATGAAAAGGGTGCTAATACCTTCCCTTTTCATAATCTATCCCCCGAACTCAAGAAAACATCTCAAAGGCATTTCTTGTTCTTTTCAACCTTTCTTTTTGGATAGAAAAGTCGGTGGCGACTCTTGCTGAACCGCAACATTTGCGATCAAACGCAAAACAACCAAGTCAGTTCTCTCACCGTGTTACTGAACTGGTGACTCAGCTGGGGACTATCTTAAAAGTGGGATTACCTTAGGGCTAAATCACATTTACTTGCTTTCCTTGTTTGACTTGCATGCTTTGCATTATGGTTCCTTGTTTGGGTTTGCTTTAATCCTACACCCGGATTTGGGGCACCTTTCTTAGGTAAGTAGCAATTAATTGTAAGGGAATTATGCGGGGTATACTGACACGGTTGAAACAATAGCTACGTTGATGTTATACTTTGGTGTTTACCAGTAGCACTTGAGTAATCAAGGAGAATACGGGGCCGCTGCATGGTGTTATAAAGCGTCAACTGACTTTAGCACCTTAATTGACCAACTTGGCTTTTAGGATGTAGTGAGATAGCTGTCTTTGGTGTAAACCCAAAGTCGGTTGATACTCGATACTACACTCATTGAGGTTTGACCCTTGAATTTTGTTTGGTGGTAAGTCAATTGTCTATCGAAACGAGAATTGGGGGAAAGACCGGTGATATTAAGATCCCTTAGAACCTAGTTACTATATTTAGGACATGTTAAACCAATCCAACTTCAAGAGGGTATCACCTTAAAATCCATTCAAGCCTTAAACCTAAGGTCTCTGTTTGATTTGCTTGAGCTTGCTATATCTGCTATATCTGAGCATAATCATGACATCATAACATAGCATGTCATACTAACCATTTCAAGGATTCTTAGGGTTTATTTTTGTCTTGTTTTTTAGGACATGGCTCTCACCTACAGATTCACTATCCAAATTAGTCTGGTAAAAGTACCTCCTCAGCTTAAGGATTTGGAATCAAGGGTTCCAGAAAGCTCTCTATTCACATAAAGACATGGTAGGCTTCTCAGCTTGGTCACTTCAAATCCTGATGAAGAAATGTTAAAGGTGCTCTTTCAATTCTTTGACCCTCTCCATCACTGCTTCACTTTCCCGGATTACCAGCTAGTACTTACTATGGAGGAGTTTTCTTTGCTGTTGGGCATGCCTATCCTTAATGAGGTACATTTCAATGGTATGGAAAGAGACCCTAAACCTGAAGATATTTCCAAAAGCTTTGTCCTTACAACAGTCTAACGTAGTAGCAAATTGGGAAACCAGGAGAGGTGTCAAAGGTTTTTTGGCTAAGTTCTTGTTCGAGAAAGCTCATCATTTCTGGGATACCTTGGACTTACAAGCTTTTGAATAGGTTTTAGACCTTCTCATATATGGTTTGGTACTATTTCCTAATCTGTACCAGCTCATAAACGTGAATGCGATTAAGATTTCCTGTCACGTGATCCAGTACCTACTCTGCTTGGAGATATCCTACATTCTCTGCATACTCGCACTATAAAGAGGAGAGGAACCCTTCTATGTTGCACACCTCTTTTGGCTAGGTGGTTTATTTCGCACCTACCCCGATCTGTCTTGAAGAATGAACAAGGTTTGAGATGGTCTCAAAGGTTAATGACTCTTACATATTAAGGCATTCATTTGTGTCCCCGGTCCTCGGAGAATGCTACCATCATTGATCGATGCGGAGAATTCCCTAATGTCCCTCTCTTAGGCATTAGGGGAGGAATCACTTACAATACTTGTTTGGAACTATGATAGTTTGGATATGCAAGAAGGGATGGTCCTCATGATGCACTTATTCAAGGAATCATCTTCGACTACGAGAATGATTCTCAGGATTACCGCAAAAGGTTCATGAGAGCTTGGGGCATGGTACATAGAGTTGATAGCAAGACACTGGGGCATAAAAATTCCATCCTTCTTGAGCCTTATCTCAAATGGGTATGAACTCGTGCTCAAAGTCTTATGATGCCTTACCCCTCTATTCTCCCAGTTATCATAGATCCTGTTGTGGAAGGAGATGTCACATACACTATCCTTCATCCTAACATGCCCACCTCTCTCGAAGACTTGCAAAGGGATTGGATACATCTTAAAGGGGAGTGAGACACTTTTGAAGCCCAATTCTACGCCAGCGAGAAGAAGGTTCTAGAACTCACTAGGAAGCTTCATGAGGAGCGGAGTTTGAACGCCTACATCGCACCAAAGAGGATGTGCTCAACTTTTTTGTCTTAGATTTTGTATTTTCATTTCTTTCATTGTAAGCCCAAAGAGGCATGATGTACTCAAACTTTGATTTATTAATATGACGTGTGTTCCTTTTTGTCTACAACAAATTTAAATCTCTAAATTCCTTGAAATCATTGCATATGCATCTTCATTCATCATAACATAAGCAGGTTTCTTACCAACAAGTCTCCTCATCTTTCTACTGTTTATTTCAGTAATATGGACATGGAACAGACAGTGAAAGACCTCCAGGCGCAGAATGCTCAATTTCAACAAATGTTCTTGACTCTAGCCAAAGGACAAGAGGATTTGAAAACTTTGTTGATCGAAGAAAAGAAGAAGAAAGCAAAGAAAGAAACCGGTGTTCTGAATCTAGGAAGAAGGTTCCCAGGGCCAGCCAGACGGACCCTAGACTTCACAACATCATCTGGTGAAAAGGATAATCAAGAAGGGAAAGGCAAGGAAGTGACTTCCCATCCAGAATCTGAAGAGGAAGAAGAGGAAGATTACTCTGAAGAGCAGTATCCTCCGGATGACGAGAAATACAAACATCTGAAAGAGCATCTAAGTGCAATGGAGATTTAGAAAGTGTCCTGACTGGACTTTGAAGAGCTGGGTTTGGTGTTTGGGATTGTTATTCCACCAAAGTTCAAGGCACCAGTGTTTGCTAAGTACGACGGGGTTTCGTGTCCCAAGATGCACCTCCGATCTTATTTGAGGAAGATACAGCCTCACACTGCTGACAGAGATTTGTGGGTCCACTTCTTTCAAGATATTCTATCTGGGACTCTGCTAGATTGGTTCTATCAACTAGAAAGGGCCAATATTCATAATTGAGAAGACCTTGCCGCTGCTTTTTATAAATAGTATCAGTACAACACAAACCTTCCTCCCACCCGTACTCAACTCCAGAGTATGGTTATGAGTTCAAGTGAAGGCTTCAAAGACCATGCTCAGAAATAGAGGGACTTAGCAGGAAGAGTCTAGCATCCCCTGTCAGACAGAGAACTAGTAGACATGTTTTTGGGCACCTTGTCCGGTCCTTTCTTCAATCATCTGATTGGAAGCTCCTCAGCAGGCTTCACTAAATTAATCTTGACCGGGGAAAGAGTGGAAGCTGGGATTAAGAGTGGGAAGATCCAAAAAGATGCATCTTCCAGTGCCGCGAGAAAACCATTTATTGGGAAAAAAGAAGTTAGTGATGTGTATCCTCAAAGGAATCAGGATAGAACTGAACATTGTCCAATGGTAGGGGTTGTCGTGGTCCCTAAGTCTGCACCTACTCAACAAAGGAGCAAGCAGCCTAGAACAGAAAGAGCAGTAAGACAATTTACCCGGATTAATATGACACTATCCAAGTCTTGCCACATTTGTTAAGATCTAATCTGGTAACTTTGAAGGAAGCCCCGAAGAATCCCAACATTGTATCTCCTCATTACCATCCTAATGCTCGCTGTGCTTACCATTCAGAAAGTCTAGGCCATGATACCAACAACTGCTGGGCTTTGAAAAAAAAAGTACAAGACCTTCTCGAAGCAAAAGAAATTGAATTTGATGCTCCCGAGATCCCAAATGTTATCACCGCTCCTATGGCCAAGCATGGCCGTGATGTTAACGCTGTTGAAGATGACATGTTTGTTACTGCTGTTGATGAACTTGTTACTCCTCTCCTGACTGTCAAGAAGAACCTGTTGAAATTCGGTTTATTTCCGGGCTGTGATGAAAGCCGCTACCTCTGTTTATCCCTACTAACTAGTTGTCATTTACTGAAAGCAGGTGTCCAGCGCCTAATGGATGACAAATAAATTTTATTTGAAAAGACTCCTGTCCCAACCATTTCTTACAATGATGTTTCAATAGTAACCATTTTCTCTAATACTTCCAGGGTCTCCACCAAAAGAACCGTTAGGATTACATCAGTTTCTAAAGTGGCTCCACTAATAATTACTATGCTAGGGCCGTTACCGTACTCATCAGATAAAACTGTCCCATGGAACTATGGGGGCAACGTCTACTATCACGGTGTCAAGCAAGATTGGCTGGCTGATGAAGACTCGATTTTTGAGAAGGCTGACCCTGACATCAACAACATTGCGGGAACCAGCAAGATAACTCGAAGTGGCAGAGTATTCTCACTCGAGATTTCTCCTCCAAAAACCATTACCGGTCATGTGATCATCCCTATTTCTGTTCCTGTTGATACTACTACTAAAGTTCCTATCCATGAAGTTATGGTCATGAAACTGAACACTTAGTAAAATTTTGAGAATTTTAGGTCAGGAATTTTAACCTAACTTCTGACCCAAGTTTCACATAGTTCCATTTGGATTTTGTAAAACTGATTTAAATATGGATTGTAGAGAACATTACAAGCTTTCCAAAATTTCCAATAACTCCTTAAGATCATTTGTGAGCAAGGAGAATTGAAGGCCAGAAGTTGGGGTTTCAAGTTGTTTTACAAGGCAAAACCTCCAGATCTCTCCCTAATCAGAAGATTACACTTGCTTTTGAGCTATTGTCCATTTAATTCAAACTTTATCCAAGGTAATTTTCTATTAATGGCACAAAGGCACCATTTCCATTTACATAAAGCAAGCTTTATGCAAAGTCAACTTGCATTGATATTTGCACTTGTTCCTTCTGCACAAACTTCCTCTACAAAGTTAGATAAGCATGTTTAAAGTTGGTAACCACTCTAGATAGATTTGTACTATGCATTGAAACCATGTTTGTCAACCTTACTTCAAAAACAAGTCAAGAAGCCAAAACATGTGATCTTGTACTTCTGACCACCTCAAGTATCCAAACCTTTTCCATACATAAACACAAGTCATTTGCAAGAAAAGACACGCATGCTTAAGCCCTGAAACCCCCTAAAACACAGAACCACCAAAAACATCTCAAAACTTGTCATTTCTGAGTTTTGAATCCAATCTCAAAATTTTCTCGTGCGTTTCTTGGCCTTTTACTTTCAAAAGCTTCTAAATAACATATACAAACAATTCCAACACCTACAACACGACTGTAACACCTCCATCACCATCCACCATTTTCAAAAACAGCACATTGCGCCTTGAATTCTCTGGAACTCCTCAGACAAAAAGGAGATGAAAGATCATCCCCTTATATTTCCAAGCATGTTTCATTTGCATTTTTTTGATCAAAGGTGAATCAAATATTAATTTTTGAAGTTAAGTCCTTATTTTCCAAAATTAGAAACTTTTAGGGTTTCTTCGTGCACAAGTTTCCATCCAAACCTTAATCTCTTTGATCCAACGATCAAAATGGACTTGAAATATGAAAAGTACATTCTTGAATTGATGGTTGGCCAAAAGTTCACTTGGTCAACCTTGACTTTGACTGATTTTGATCAAAATGACCATTTTGCCCCTTTGAATCAATTGATCCACTTCCCTTCAAAATTAGTGATCAAAACTCTAAACATATGATCTCCCAAAAATATAGAGGCCATGTGAAAAGTTTCACTTCAGAATTCTAAAGAAATATTGATGAAACCCCAAACCCTAGTTTTGGTTAACACATCAGGAGACTGATGAACCATCTTCAAAACTTCAAATCCTCTGGATATCTTGACCAATTTCTTGTACTAAGACCTTCCAAATATCAATGAGATGTTATAGCTTCCAAATCAAAACTTGTACGTTGATCAATAATCTTGCTCAAACAAAACCCTAATTTGACTAGTGAATTAAAGGAGTGGTTCCTTCTCATAATCAAACACCACTTCAATCCTCCGATGATCCAAAGAGATGGATAAAACATCTTGAGATATGCAATAACTTTTGAGCTTGAAAGATCCATAGGTTTAGATGATAAGGTTCTACTTGAGCAACTTGCCAATGCAAACAACTTTCAAAGCTTGAGGAAGAATTGATAACCAAAGTACTTTGATCCCATCACAATATATGAATGTAATGCAATATGATATTCATGATGAAACATAAGCCTAAATCAAGAGGGTTAATTTTGGGGTGCAACAGCTGCCCCTATTCAAATATTTTCAACATGATAAGTGAGAAATGTGACAACTTTCGAGCGTATAAGGTTGAAGATGTTTGAATACGAAAGAAGCCAAAAATTTACACTCTCGAAGAAGAAAGAAACAGAAACAGAAAACTCCCAAGACATGCGTCGGAATGAAGCTGTAACGCAGGTTGAAATAGAACAAAAACAAAGAAGAGTAGACATAACTAAACTTCCAGATAGATGTGCCAGGGCAAAACTGGGCTTCAAAAGGGGTGAGACAAAACTCAAACCACAGAGTATAGGCGAAACTAAACTCTGGAAAATAAAACGTACGCGGGTGAGAAGGCGAAACTCTGAGCTCGACCCAAAGCAAAAGTGGCTAAAGTGCGTGATTCTAGGAGCACTTGCTAATCTCAACTAAGATAGCCAGTATGAAGGAAATGAAAGAATCTCAAATGAGGGACAAAAGCGAGACGAAACCCGACTCAATAACTAGTTAGACGAAACTAAACAAGATGAGTACCAGGATGAAACTGGATTCCACGCACGGGTAATGAGGCGAAACTCAACCCAAAGCAAAGTTATGAGAGTGCATGTTTCTCGAAGCACCTGCTGGTCTCAGATTAAAGAATAAACAGTGACAAAACTGATAGAAGGATCCAAGGAACACAAGAGACTGATTTCAAACCAGGGATGCAGTACGAACACTGCACTCGGTAAACGAACACCGTCAAAGGGTCCAAGGTATAAAAGCAAAAACGAGACGAAACTCGACTCAATAACTAGTTAGGCGAAACTAAACTAGACGAGTACCATGAAAAAACTAGATTTCATGCATAAGTTGAGGAGACGAAACTCGAGCTCGACCCAAAACAAGGAGATTAGGGCGTACACCTAAAAAACCTGCTGAAAGTGAATATCAGGACGAAACTGGTATTCAAAAGGTGCATCAATAGACATTGGAATAAACCAGAGAGGGTAGTGAAGACTAAACCCGAGAAGACCGCGCCAGGGAAAAACTGAACTACAGTCAAGAGTAGACACTCAAACAAACAAATGATCAATGTCAAAAAGATATTGGTATGGGGGGAAACTGAGATAATGAGGACGAAGACCTCGCTGGGGATTTAATTCGAAGTATTAGCAAATTCGACCGGGGACAACAGAAACAATAATGGCTTATGTTCCGATGTATGTTTGAATTTTTTTATATAGCGCAATGCTCCATATAATGGAAATGCTACGCGTTTTGGTAGATGCAATGTAATGATGCATGTTTAAAAGTTCACCGAGGGAATGGCCAACTGAGAAACCAATAACCAAGAAGTCAGGATCTGACAAAACTTGCAAAAATAAATTGCAAAATCCAAAGGAGAGGAGAAAATACGGGGAACCACTAGAGAGGGAACCTCGAAGAGATGAAGCTTCGCGGGGAATAAAATCCGAGCAACCAGTAGAAACGGGCCACAAATATTGAAAGGAGCTGCAAAAATAAAATTCAAACTCCTAGAGAAGATCAGATCAACACTGTAGCTTCTGGAGAAGATTAGATATTGAGGGAGAAAATCAGGGCAAGACTGTAATCTCTGGAAAAGACAGCATGCGGCCGTGTTGAGGATGATACCAAGACAACAAATCCGATGTGAGAGGTGAAAACCTTTGCTGGGGGAACAAAGCTCTGCTGAGGAAATGGGACTTCTGGGGAGACAGAACTCCGTTGAAGATTTTTGTTGGAGAAAATTTCTTGGAATGCAACCAATGGACGGATCAGGCAGATGGTCACACAATATCGACCCTACTGGGGATAGGGAAAGATATTAACATAAGGATGCCCCAGTCAGCAGATCGGCTGGGAAATGAGAAGTCAAGGCGAGGGATCTCTGTTGGAAATTCTGTTGGGGAGTTGAAACTTCTTCAAAATGTGAGTTCCCATTTAAACGACTCCACTAGGGATGTGCGACATATCCAAACTTGAAGTATTGGAATGAAGCTTTTGAAAGAAGATTCTTGGGGCCATAAAACTTCGTTGCGGAAATGAAACTTCACTAGGGATAAGTAGAGTCCTAATCATACATGGGCTCTGTTCAAATGTTCCCTTCTTGACAATCATTAAGCTCTTTACAGGTGTTCAACGTGTAAACTCTTTCTTGATGTTAAACAAATGTTTTGCATGCAGAAATATGTTTATTTTAGGAATGACAGACCCGGTGCGACGATTATTTTAAGCCTTTGAAGTTGAAAATCTTAACAAAGTGTCGCATCTCTGTTGTGAATGAATCATTGGCTAAAGTGTAAAAATTTCAAAACTTTTCTTCCCCTTTTTGAAAAACGAGTCAAGATGCGGGTGATAAGATACCAACATGAGTATGGAACACATATTTGGGAGTTTAGGAAACGTTATCCTGTTGTAGTATGCTTTCGGGTTAAACCATTGTTTCAGTTAGGACTTTTAAAGGTTGTAACGTGGCCTGGTCCAAGGTTTTTTAGAAAAAGTTTTTTTTCAAGGCTCAAGTTATTTGGTGCCCACCCCCTTCATGATATTCTCCTGTCCCTAGTTCAATTGACTTATCACAAGCATTCATCTTTTAAAAGAATTTATAATGGTTGAGTGATCACGACAAATTCTCCAACATGATTGTCACTTAACTTTTGCTACTTTTTTTTTATATTGTTGTTCCCCTTCTTTTGATGAAGATTTTATTGGATAATCTCTTTTTCTGGCATTTTGGGCTCTCTTTTCCCTAACTTTTGACTGGACAAAATCTTTTGAATTTCAATTTTGGAAGTCCAGCGGGATGCCCTAACTTTTTCCTAAGCGACTTGTTTTCAAGTTTCGACTTAGCGGGGCTTTTTATTTCTTTCTTATTCACACCTTCTACTTTGAACAAGTCAACATGACTTTAGGTATTTGAACCTTTTCTTTCTTTCTCTTTTTTTTTTTGAAGAAAACAAATTCCTCATTCCTTGGTCGGCGAGGGATAGCCATTATCGTATCGATTTGATCTCGACCTCAGGACCTTGTGAGGAAAAGAACATCATGGTTTAGACATTTTTCCTGATCTCATGATGCGAAAGATAAAATGTGGTGATCCTCAGATGGGACATTCCTTCTGAAATTTAAATGCTTGGTCAAATCAACTGAACATCTACCCTGCCCCCTGGTTAAAAATAAGGTGTATTTTTTGAACGAAAAGGAAACTCCTACTTCGAAGGCTCAGAGGGGTTAACGAGGGTCTAACTTCCTTATATCTCCGGTGTTTGGGGATTGAAACAATGCCTGTACATCGTCAACGGGGTTCTACTTAAAAGCATACCACTACAGTCATCATTTTTATCTAAACTCCTTCCTCCAAACTCTTGGCTAAGCAAAAGAATTGGCACAGTTGGTATAAAAATGCCTGAAAAAATGATTAAAGAGTGATACTAGATGGATTAAGTAAAATGAAACAATTTTTTTTTCAAGGCAAAAATATTCAACGCATCAAGACCGACATTCAGCCACAAACAAAATCCTATATGCAGACAAATGCTAAAATAATCAATCAAGATAACACATGAAAGTGTGGCAAAGAAACATAATAAAAGCCATTATGGGGAAGAAATATCTCCAACTAGGTTCGCCGATATCGCTGACCTGCCGTAATCTTGACATTACCCTGACCCATGAATTTCACCAACAACACGGAGCTGTGAAACAAAATGGCAAGGCAACTACCAGTAGAGTGAAAGAGAGTCCTATCAAACAGAGAAACAAACATTCCCCTTGCACATTAGTAGTTGTGTTATTTATCCGTATTTCAAGCGATCAACTAACCATGACTTGTATTACCATTTCCGTGTAAGGCCCACGAAGTTTATATGCACATGCTTATCAAAAATATTGGACGTTTTTGCAAACAAAATAGTAAAAAGGGCGAAAAGAAAAGTATGCGTATACTTGAAAGAAGATATTCTATTGATTTTGAGAAATCAGCCTGTGAAAAAAGGAATTTACATTTGGAAGCAAGTAATTACAAAATCAAAGCAAACAAGTGTTTACAAATGGCAATGTGAATGTGAATCTCCATCAAGTCTCGACTCTGCTATGACTCTTATGACTCTTATACTGCATGTTTTCGGATGGATCAATCCTAGATTGGCTTCGAGCTTATGCCAGGTGACAGAACAAAGGAAAGAAGCAAAGGATATCATGCTGAGCGTAGTCATTTGCTTTAAGTCCCTAACTTTTGCCTGAATCTCCCTTTCGGGTTTTCAATTCACCAGGACACCCTTTTTTTTCCTAAACCGCCCTTTCGGGTTTTCAGTTTAGCGGGTTTTTTTAATTATTACTTTTTATGCAAAGTATTTTTTAACTATGTCAGCATTCACAGGGAGAGGGAATTACTCTCCTTCCATTGTCGTGAGCATCATCGCTCCTCCAGAGAAAACTTTTCTGACCATAAAAGGACCTTCATAAGTCGGAACCCACTTGCCCTTGGGATCTCCTTGGGGGAGAATTATCCTTTTTAGCACATGGTCACCGGACTTGTAACACTGAGGCCGTACCCTCTTATCAAAAGCTTTCCTCATCCTTTGCTGATATACCTGACCATGACATACAACCGTCAACCTCTTCTCATCAATAAGTTCCAACTGATCCAGCCGATTCTGTACCCATTCACTTTCATCCAGCTCAACATCTCTCATGATGCTAAGAGAAGGAATATCGACTTCTACCGGTAATACTGCTTCCATGCCGTAAACCAACGAAAATGGGGTTTCCCCAGTCGAAGTACGCACAGTGGTGCGATAACCATGCAAAGCAAAAGGCAGCATCTCATGCCAATCTTTATAGGTTACCACCATTTTCTGCATGATTTTCTTGATATTCTTGTTGGTTGCTTCGACAGCACCGTTCATCTTTGGTCGGTATGGGGAAGAGTTATGATGCTTGATTTTGAAGGACTCACAAAGCTCCTTTATCATTTTGTTGTTCAAATTAGACCCATTATTAGTAATGATCTTTTCAGGCACTCCGTAGCGACAGATAATATTGTGCTTAATGAACCGAGTTACCACCTGCTTGGTGACATTGGCATAGGATGCAACTTCGACCCACTTTGTTAAATAATCAATGGCAACCAGAATGAAACGGTGTCTGTTGGACGCAATTGGTTCAATTTTCCCGATCATATCAATTCCCCACATCGCAAACAGCCAAGGGGAAGTCAAGACATTCAAAGGTACTGGCGGCACATGCACCTTGTCAGCATAGACTTGACATTTCTGGCAAACCCGTACATGATTGTAGCAGTCAGTCTCCATGGTGGACCAATAATAACCTGCTCGCAAGATCTTTTTATCCATGGTGTGCCCGTTGGAATGGGTCCCGAAATCATCTTCATGTATCTCTTCAATGATTCTAGCTGCTTCTTTCTTGTCAACACATCTGAGCAGTAAACCGTCATGATACCTTCTATACAACACGCCACCACTGAGAAAGAACTTGGCTGGAAATCTTCTCAAAAACTTCTTGTCTGTGACAGATGCCTCTGCAGGGTACTCTTGTGTTTCAAGATATCGTTTAACATCATAAAACCAAGGGTTACCATCTAGTTCCAAACTGGCCTCAAAACAGAAAGCTGGCTCACTCAAACTTCTGATAGTAATGGAAGGTGCCTCATTAGCCCATTTAACCTTGAACATGGAGGACAAAGTTGCCAGTGCATCAGCTAGATTATTTTCTTCTCTGGGGATGTGCTCAAACGTGATCTCTTCGAAGTACGAAATCAACTTCAAAACATGCTCACGATACGGAATTAGGTTCTGATGGCGAGTCTCCCAATCTCCATTAATCTGGCTGATAACAAGATTGGAATCCCCGTAAACTTTCAAAAATTTGATGCGTAGGTCGATCACTGCTTCAATGCCATAAATGCAAGCCTCATATTCGGCCATGTTATTAGTGCAATCGAAACAAATACGAGCCATGAAAGGAATGTGGCATCCCTCAGGGGAAGTGATAATAGCTCCGACACCGTTGCCCATGGCATTGGAGGCACCATTAAAAACAAGCGTCCAACGTGATCCCGGTTCGGATCCTTCGTCTGGGTCTGGCATATTACAATCCCGAACATACACAATTTCCTCATCTGGAAAATCAAACTTCATTGGTTCGTAATCGTTTATGGGCTGATGAGCAAGATGGCCGGCCAGTACACTACCCTTAATTGCTTTTTGAGTAGTATATTGGATATCATATTCGGTGAGTATCATTTGCCAACGGGCTACCCTGCCTGTAAGAGCTGGCTTCTCAAAAATGTACTTCATTGGGTCCATTTTGGATATCAAGTAGGTGGTGTGAGTTAACATGTATTGCCTCAAACGTTTGGCGGCCTAGGCAAGCGCACAACAAGTCTTTCCCAACAATGAGTACCTCGACTCGCATTCCGTAAACTTCTTACTCAAGTAGTAAATAGACTGCTCTTTCTTCCCTGTCTCATCGTGCTGACCGAGGACACAACCCTTTGAGCTCTCCAACACAGTTAGATACATGATTAGTGGCCTTCCTTCCACTGGCGGCATGAGTATCGGAGGTTCCTGCAAATACCCCTTTATTTTGTCAAAGGCCTTTTGACAATCCTCATTCCATTTCACTGTCTGACTTTTCTTCAACAACTTGAATAAAGGTTCACAAGTGGCTGTGAGATGAGAAATAAATCTAGAAATGTAGTTTAATCTTCCCAAGAAAACACGTACTTCCTTCTCTGTCCTTGGTTCAAGAATTTCTTGTATCTCTCTTACTTTGGACGGGTCCACCTCGATACCTTTCTCTCTTACAATAAAACCTAACAGCTTGTCAGATCTCACCCCGAAGGTGCCCTTATTCAGATTCAACCTCAGCAAGAACTGCCTCAGTCTCCCGAACAATTTTTCCATATGAACAAGATGTTCCTCTTCCGTGTCAAACTTAATAATCATATCGTCTACATAAACCTTAATCTCTTTGTGAATCAAATCATGAAAGAGAGTGACCATCGCGTGCTGATATGTTGCCCCGACATTTTTCAAACCAAATGGCATCACCTTATAGAAAAAAGTTCCCCAAGGCGTGATGAATGTTGTCTTCTCCATATCCTCCAGAGCCATCTTAATTTGATTGTAACCCGAAAAGCCATCCATGAACGAAAACACTTTGGAATGAGCAGTATTATCGACCAACACATCAATATGCGGAAGAGGGAAATCATCTTTAGGGATGGCCCTGTTCAAATCCCTATAATCCACGCACATCCTTACCTTACCATCCTTCTTGGGCACAAGCACAATATTTGCGATCCATGGCGAATAATTGACGACCTTTAAGAAATTCGCGTCCAACTGCTTCTGGACCTCCTCTTTGATCTTCTTGGACATCTCAGGATGAGTTCTTTGGAGCTTTTGCTTGATAGGAGAACAACCTTCTTTGAGCGGTAGTCGACGCACCACTATGTTTGTATCCAACCCAGGCATATCCTCATAAGACCAAGCGAAGATATCAGAATACTCACGGAGTAGCTCAATCAATCTGACCTTTATACTTTCTTCAAGATCGGCCCCTATCTTGACTTCTCTTCTTACCTCTTCTGCGCCAATATTCACTACCTCAATCGAATCTTGATTCGGCTGGATAACCTTCTCCTCTTGTTTTAAAAATCTTGCTAACTCCTTAGGAAGATCACAATCCTCATATGCTTCTTCTTCAGCTTGATAAATAGGAGTATCAAAGTCATAATGAGCCATAGCAGATTCGTTATCAATGTGATCGGTGGTGGAAGTGCATCTGCATGAATGACATTTTGGCGTTTTTTAGTGACAGTGTGTGAAAAGAGAAACATTGCCATTAAAATAAAAAGAAGCAAAATTTTGAATGCAAAAGCGTCCTTTATTTCATGATAAACTTGAAAAATAAACATGGTGGCCTTACACAAATGATCCACTACGCCTTGGGCAGAGCGTATGAATTATGATATGATAATAAAAGAAACAAGAAAATTACTCCTCAGCACTTGAAACTTGGATAACATCCACGAAAGTCCAATTGTTGAGTGTCTGGCCTGGAATACTCGGACGAATCCAATCTTTGATATTATAGCCATCAACCCTATCATCTCCAACTACATTGACGTGTTCTTCTTGAGTAGCACAAGGGTGGGAAAACTTCAGAGGAGTAGATAAACTAGATGCTATAGGAGTTGCACTTTGCTGACCTGGGCTAAACCAAGACCAAATTTATCAAATTTTGAAGTAACATCCAGCACCTGACCCCAACCTTCAGGGTTACCACCTTCCACCACAACTCTCGCATCCTTGAGAGAATACATAATAGTTTCCGGTTTCTTTTTATGCTCCGGAGGAGGAAAATTGACTACGTGAACAGTCTCAAACGCATGATACGGAGTTTCATGTATATCGTCTTCAACTTCAACATAGAGGAATGATGTCAAATGACTCACAATGTACTCTTCCTCGCCGCACACAGTTATCACCTTTCCTTCTGCAGGATACTTGAGTTTCTGATGAAGAGTAGAAGTGACTGCCCTTGCTCTATGAATCCACGGACGCCCCAACAAACAACAATATGCTGGCTGTATATCCATCACAAAAATGTAGCCATGAAGGTGCGAGGACCGACCTTGATTGGTAACTCCACCTCCCCGAACACTGATCTTCGAGACCCATCAAACGCCTTCACCATCAAATCACTAGGGCGCAGCTCCAGTCCAGAATAATCAATCTTCATCAATGCTGACTTCGGTAGTACATTCAAAGACGATCCTGTATCCACCAAAACCTGGGATAAAGTAGTGCCCCTGCACTCCATTGAAATATGCAGCGCTTTGTCATGGTCTGGGCCCTCTAGAGGAAGATCAAAATCTGTGAAGCCCAGACCATTCCCGGAAAATATGTTAGCACAAACATTCTCAAACTGATTGACTGTTATCTCATGTGGCACAAATGCATTCTTTAACAACTTCATCAAAGCATTTATGTGAGGTTCTGAATAAATCCATAGAGACAAGATAGACATCTTAGAAGGAGTATGGCTCAGATGATCAATTATGCTATAATCACTCTTTCTGATAATTCACATTAACTCTTCAACCTCATCGGGAACTGAAGAAGCTTTTGGTATCGGAATTGGTTGAGTCATATTGGCTGGCGTAACCCTTGGATTACCAATCATCGCCCGCTATTTTCCTTTTTCTCTTGCAGAAGCATCTGCCACATCTTGTACATTGGAGGGACCAAATATTCTCCCGCTTCAAGTCATTCGGCCCACACTAGAAAAATTATGAACTTCCTCTTCATTACCTTCATCAAGTTCTTCCTCAGACGCACAAGTACTTACCTCCTGCTTCACCCAATGGTAATAGACATCGGCACCGTAATGCCATGGGATGGCCTTCTCACTGGTGTACGGCATGGGACCAGGTACCGTAATCATCAAAGGAGGCGCCCTAGATGGGGCAGGAATGCGCACAGGGGTGTAAGGAATAGATACCATAACAACATCTTCTTCGGTAACCTTGCGGTAGCTCGGTTTCCTATCAAACTGCAGGGAACCTTCCTTTATCAACAACTGGATACCGGCTTTTAAATCATCATAGCCCTTCGGTTGCTCTCTACACTTGGCACACTCTAAAGTACAACCCAGGAAAATAGAATTGTCTCGCAAATACCTCTTAACATAGCACAACGGAGTGGCTACTTGTTCCACATTCATGATTAAATTCAACACTTCACCATTATCATCAATCATATTAACAACACCCCCTCCATGCCTCGGCATTGGGTTCTGAGTAACATTTAGACCAGTCAATGGAGTAAACTCAATTGCCTTAGCATCCAACAAGTCTTATACCTTTCACTTCAACGTAAAAAAATTGTCAGTAGTATGACCAACTCCGCCTGAATGGAATTCACATCTTGCGTTAGCATCATAGTTAGGAGGAAGTCTTGCGGGTGGTGGTGGCATATTTCTCAAACTGATCAACTTCAAATCGAGAAAATGGTGGAGTGCTTCGGTAAGAGATACCGACAAGGGGTCAAATTTTCTCAACTGTCTCTACTGTTTATTATTATACTGACGGGGAGCATCTTGTTGTCTTTGTTGTTGAGGCACTGTATTCGGTCTCTGTTGCGGAGGAGCATTAATAGGAATAGAAACAACATTAATTTGTTGGTGCTGACGATCCTCTCTTCTTCCTCTATGAGAGTAAACTGCACTTGCGTCGCCTTCCCTTTTCTTTGGGTAAGTGTTGAATGATTTCTTACTGCCCCCTGATGAGCCACTGGAACCTCCAATCTGAATTTTCCCCAATTTCAAACCTACCTCAATTCTTTCACCAGCCATAACCAAGTCTATAAATCCCTCCGAAGTACTTCCTATCATGTGCTCATAGAATGGCCCTTGCAGGGTACTCATAAACATATCAATGAGTTCTCTCTCCATGAGTAGAGGTTGAACCCTCGCAGCCAGCTCACTCCACTTCTGAGCGTTTTCCTTGAAAGATTCCTTTGGTCCCTGTGACATATTCTATAACTAAGTGTGATTAGGCGCCATATCCATATTGTACTGATAATGTTTGACAAAAGCCTGAGCAAGATCATTCCAGCAACGAATATGGGTTTTCTCCAACTTCATGTACCACTCTAGGGATGCCCCAGATAGGCTATCCTAGAAAAAGTGAATCAAAAGCCCCTGATTCTCAGTATGCACCGACATATTTCGGATATAAGCAGTTGCATGAGTAACAGGACATGACGTTCCGTTGTACTTTTCAAATACAGGAGGCTTGAACTTTGGAGGAACTTTCACCCCAGACACCAACCCGAGATCATTAGCATCCATACCAAGGACTCCCTGCCCTTCCATAACCTTCAAACGTTCTTCCAACAACCGATACTTCCTATCCTCAACCTGAACTTCCGGCTCTGAACGCTGAACAGAAAACTGATCTTCATCCTGGTCAAAGTCATAATCCTTCTCCTGATAGTTCCTTACACTGCCCTAATTATCTCTTCTATTCCCTACAAGACGAGGTCCTGGAGACGGGGGAAACTGCCCTACATTGCGCACAAAAGGATTTCTTGGTATCCCGTGAAAATTTCCAACAGGCTGATCTTGCACATCCCCCAATCCTACGGAAATGTCCTGATAGAGCCCTTGATTTCCATCATCCCCTGGATAGCGGCGCTGGCTGTTGAACATGGCAAACAGTTCCTCTTGTCGGCGATTCACATTGGTAATTGTTAGAACAATGTTTGAATCTACTACCCTATATTTAAGTTTTGATGATAACAAAGTGAAAAGATATAGTATTTATATGTTCTATGTTTGAACTATCTGCTGCCTAAAATTACTATGCTCTGACTTGCAGATACTCTGATTGAAATAAGCAAGGTCACGTTTATTCAGCATCAGAATTTGATTTCATACACCAGCATCAGAAGTTGCTACATCAGAACATCAAGATCAGATGATCAACTCCGTACATGCTGAAGCTTGATGAACAAGACTGCGCTCAAACACTCTGATACAGAAACACAATAGTTCATCAGCAGCGAAGCAGAATCAGAATGAGCCAAGCCAAAACGTGCATTGAAGAAGCAACGGTACTGTGCATTGAAAGCTAATTAATTCCAACGGCCTCATTCCAGACAAGATCTGCTCAATAAGGAAAGCTTGTTATTAGCATTGAATCAAGAATATTGCATTCAACGTTCATCTTCTCAAGTGCTATATAAACAAGGCTTCGAAGATTATAATGACTAATGCTCTCCAAATCTCTACACGCACAAAGCTGAACCATAATCTTCGTTCTACCAGTTTTGCTAAACCACAAACTCTGATACTCCATTACTGTTTAGCAATCTAGTTTCTAAGCTTCATTTGTGTATACATCACAGTTGTGATAAAGTTTTGTAGAAAACATCCACACACATTGTTTTATATCTTTGTAAGAAAGTGTTGCCTTGACAAACCGGGTTGTGGTTTGAATCAAGAAGGCTTTAGCAGTTGTTAAAGCAGTCTGTAATATTCAGTTGAATATAGTGAATTAAGACCTCGTTGGAGAGAGGCGAAATCACCTTGACGGGTGGACTGGAGTAGTTTGAGATCAAACGAACCAGGATAAAAATATCTTGTCAATTGCTTTAGATTTCAGTTTTACAATTCAACCCCCCTTCTTGTGTTTTTCACCCCTTCAATTGGCATCAGAGCGCCTGGTTCTGAGCTAAAACACTTAACCGTGTCAGTACAAGATCCAGCGTCAGAAAAACACAATGGCAGGAAATAATTCTCACTTCAACAATGACAATAATGAGGACAGAGACAGATTCAGCGGCAAACCTCCAGTCTTTGATGGAGAAAACTTTGATTACTGGAAAGACAGAATTGAAAGCTTCTTTCTAGCACATGATGCTGATCTGTGGGATATGGTGACAGATGGATACACGCACCCTGTGAATGCAAGTGGTCAGAAGATTGATAGAAAATCAATGACTGATCAACAAAAGCGTGACTTCAAGAATAACCATAAGGCCATAACCATCCTCCTCAGTGCCATCTCCTATACTGAGTATGAAAAGATCTCCAACAGAGACACAGCAAAGAACATCTTTGACTCTCTCAGAATGACACATGAGGGCAACGTTCAAGTCAAAGAAACAAAAGCTCTGGCGCTCATTCAGAAGTATGAGGCGTTCAAAATGGAAGAATCTGAATCCATTGAAGCTATGTTCTCTAGATTCCAGATTCTGGTAGCTGGTCTCAAAGTTCTGGACAAAGGATACTCTACTGCTGACCATGTCAAGAAAATAATCAGAAGTTTACCCAAGCAGTGGAGGCCTATGGTTACTGCTCTGAAGCTAGCTAAAGATCTCAACAAAATCACTCTGGAGGAACTTATAAGCTCCCTCAGAAGTCATGAGATAGAGCTAGAAGCTGACGAGCCTCAGAAGCAAGGTAAGCCTTTAGCATTAAAATCTAACAGAAAATATGAGTCTAAAGTTTTGCAGGCAGTTGAAGAAACATCTGATGGATCCTCATCAGAAGAAGACGAACTTTCCCTTCTCTCCAGAAGAGTAAATCAACTGTGGAAGCAAAGACAAAGGAAGTTCAGGAATCCCAGAAGATCTGATCAGAACGAGTCCTCTTCCAGATACAGAAGGACAGATTCTTCCTCTGGATACAGAAGATCTGAAGGCTCCTCCAGTAGCAAGAAGCCAAACACCAAAGACATCATCTGCTACGAGTGCAATGAGCAAGGGCACTACAAGAGTGACTGCCCAAAGCTTCAGAGGGAAAAGCCCAAAAAGAAGTTTGGAAGAGAGAAGAAGAAAAGTCTCATGGCCACATGGGATGACTCTGACTCGTCTGAAGCTGACTCAGAATCAGATGATGAAAGGGCAAACATAGCCCTCATGGCTAACATTCCAGATGATAGTGAAGCTTCTGAATCAGACTCAGAATCAGACACAGAAGAGGTATTTCCTAACTTCGCTGTTAATTTTACAAAGGCTGAACTTGCTGAAAGCCTCAATGAAATTCTGGAACGCTATCAGCAGATTAGAGCTAAATTCAGAGACCTGAAAAGGAATCTTGAATCTGACTCTAATAAGTCTGAGAGTCTCAAATTGGAAAACTCTGAGCTGAGAGATAAAATTTCAAAATTAGAAAACTCTTTACAAAACTCTCAGAAGGAACCAATTTCTGAAACTCCCAGCAACGCTGATGAGATCATCAAGGAGTATGATCACAGTTTCCAGAAGTTCCTAGCTAAAAGCATAGATAGAAGCAGAATGGCTTCAATGATCTATGGAGTTAGCAGAAACGGCAGGAAAGGAATAGGATACCAAGGTAAGGTTCCTACACCAAAGAATGTCATGGACTTAACCATTAAACACACTCCTCTGAATTCACATTTTGTATATGGTCACACACATGATATCAAATATACTAGCAGTAAGCACTCTGTGAAACCAAAATTCAACCAGAGTTTTGGTAAAACTAACAAGTCAGGACCCAAGAAAATCTGGGTACCTAAGGATAAAATAATACATGTTGCAGATATCTTTAGCAGCAAGTCAGAAACACCAGTCATGGTACCTGGACTCTGGCTGCTCACGACATATGACGGGAAGAAGGCATATGTTCCAAAGCCTGGAACTTAAGCCTGGAGGCCACGTTGGCTTTGGAGGCAATCAGAGGGGAAAGATAATTGGCTCTGGAACTGTAGGTAATGGAAATCTTCCCTCTATTAATAATGTTCTGCTAGTAGATGGATTGATGCATAATCTGTTATCCATAAGTCAATTAAGTGATAACGGTTATGATATAATCTTTAATCAAAAATCATGTAAAGCTGTTAGTCAGAAACATGGGACTATCCTATTTAATGGTAAGAGGAAAAACAACATTTATAAAATCAAACTTTCTGAACTAAAGAGTCAGAATGTAAAATGTCTTCTGTCTGTTAACAACGAGCAGTGGATCTGGCACAGAAGATTGGGGCATGTTAGTATGAGAAGAATATCTCAGATTAACAAACTCAATCTGGTCAGAGGACTTCCTAATTTGAAGTTCAATTCAGATGCTCTGTGTGAAGCATGTCAGAAAGGCAAATTTGCAAAACCTTCTTTTAAATCCAAAAATGTTGTTTCCACCTCTAAGCCATTAGAACTTCTGCACATTGACTTATTTGGACCAGTTAAAACTGCTTCAGTCAGTGGTAAGAAGTATGGGTTAGTAATCGTAGATGACTATAGCAGATGGACATGGGTAAAGTTCTTAAGACACAAGGACGAGTCACACTCTGTGTTTGTTACCTTCTGTAACCAAGTTCAGAATGAAAAAGATCTTAGAATCGTTAAAGTCAGAAGTGATCATGGTGGAGAATTTGAAAATAAAGATTTTGAGTCATTCTTTAATGACAAAGGCATTCTGCATGATTTCTCTTGTCCTAGAACTCCCCAACAAAATGGAGTTGTAGAACGAAAGAACAGAACATTGCAAGAAATGGCCAGAACCATGATCAATGAGACAAATGTTGGTAAGACTTTCTGGGCAGAGGCAATAAACACAGCGTGCTACATTCAGAATAGAATCTCAATAAGACCTATTCTGGAAAAGACTCCATATGAATTGTGGAAGAACAGAAAGCCCAACATTTCATATTTTCATCCATTTGGATGTACTTGCTTTATATTGAATACAAAGAATTATTTGAACAAGTTTGACTCTAAGGCACAGAAGTGTATTATGTTAGGATACTCTGAACGCTCAAGAGGGTACAGAGTATACAATACAAAAACACAGATTGTGGAAGAATCAATCAGTGTTCGTTTTGATGATAAGCTTGACTCTGAAAAGTCAAAGCAGAATGAAACTTTTGCAGGTATAGAAATTGAATTTGCAGGTTCTGAAGACAAGTCATCAGAAGCTCTCAACACAGACATTCCTTCAACGTCTGAAAGGAGCACTGCTAGAAATCCTACAACAGCTGCTGATCAACCTCAGAAGAGAGTGCCCAGAAGCAGCTTGGATCACCCAGAAGAGACTATCCTAGGAAGAAAGGAAGATCCAATCAGAACAAGAGCAAGCTTCAGAAACTCTGAAGAAACTCTTATGGGACTTGTGTCTCTGATTGAACCTTCTTCTATTGAAGAAGCACTTCTGGATAATGACTGGATTCTCGCAATGCAAGAAGAGCTGAATCAATTCACCAGAAACGACGTATGGGATCTCGTTCCCAGACCAAAAGGATTCAACGTCATTGGAACAAGATGGGTGTTCAGAAACAAGCTAAATGAACAAGGTGAAGTCATCAGAAACAAGGCACGACTGGTTGCACAAGGTTATAGTCAACAAGAGGGGATAGACTATACAGAAACCTTTGCCCCAGTCGCCAGGTTAGAATCTATCAGACTTTTAATTTCATTTGCTGTTAATAGAGGCATCACTCTGTATCAGATGGATGTCAAAAGTGCATTCTTAAATGGTTATATAGAAGAAGAAGTTTATGTTCACCAACCCCCAGGTTTTGAAAATACAAAACATCCAGAACATGTTTTCAAACTAAAGAAGTCACTGTATGGTCTGAAACAAGCTCCCAGAGCTTGGTATGAAAGGCTAAGTAACTTTCTGCTTGAAAATGAATTCACCAGAGGGAAAGTGGACACCACTCTATTCTGTAAAACAGTTAAGAGTGACATCTTAGTATGTCAAATTTATGTTGATGATATCATTTTTGGTTCTACTAATCCTTCTCTTGGAAGAAAATTTGCTAAGTGTATGCAGGCAGAATTTGAGATGAGCCTCATGGGGGAACTGAAATTCTTTCTAGGAATTCAGATCAATCAAACTCCAGAAGGAACTTACATTCATCAGAGCAAATACATCAGAGATCTTCTGAAGAAATTTGACCTCTCAGAATGTAAGCCATCAAAGATTCCAATGCATCCCACGTGCATTCTGGAAAGAGAAGAGGTAAGCAAAAGTGTAGAACAGAAAGTCTACAGAGGTATGATTGGTTCTCTCCTCTATCTGACTGCTTCAAGACCTGACATATTATTCAGTGTTTGCATCTGTGCTAGATTTCAATCAGATCCTAGAGAATCTCACTTAACAGCTGTTAAGCGAATTTTCAAGTATCTGAAAGGTACTACTAATCTGGGTTTGTTTTATAGAAAATCTAGTGATTACAGCTTAGTAGGCTACTGTGATGCTGATTTTACTGGAGACAGAGTGGAACGTAAAAGTACTTCTGGAAGCTGCCAGTTTCTGGGAGAAAATCTGATCTCTTGGTCCAGCAAAAGGCAATCAACAATTGCTCTGTCAACAACAGAAGCTGAGTACATAGCAGCAGCAGGATGTAGCACACAAATGCTCTGGATGAAAAGTCAGCTTGAAGACTTCCAGATTTTTGAGAGTAACATTCCTATACTTTGTGATAATACTTCTGCTATTTGCTTAAGTAAGAATCCTATTTTACATTCTAGGGCTAAGCATATAGAAATAAAACATCATTTCATTGGGGACTATATTCAGAAAGGTATTTTGAACTTAAAATTTATAGATACATACCATCAATGGGCTGATATCTTTACTAAACCCCTTTCAGAAGATAGGTTTAATTTCATTCTGAAACATCTCAGCATGAAAGTATGTCCAGAATGAAAATGTTTTAATTCCATATATTTATCTTCAGAATGTAATTATTCTACTGTGAACTTCTGATCAATCTTCTTTCAGAAAGATAGAACATGCAGATTGTATCAGATGCAAGTCTAAAGATCTGAGAGTCTAATCTCAAAGACAGACGTGCTGATCACTACATCAAACAAGTGTCATCCAATCATCAGCATATCTCTGAAGCAGAACGCGTGCACGCTTCTGAGAAGGCAAAGCGCTGATTGGGTGCATTGAGACACATGTTTGGTAACCGTTTTTAAGTATCTTTCTCAAATCCCTCAAAATCAGCAAGCATTTAATGAAAAGTAATCATTCTTTTAAATGGCAATCATGATTTTTTTTTCTCTCTCTTAAAAACGTTTAACTTTTCAAAATAACTTTGAAAACTCTATTTAAGCACATTAATCTCTCATTTATTCTTTACGCTTTCTCACAATCACTCAAGCATTTTCTGCATATTTCTGAGTTCATCCCTTGCAAACCTTTTTCTCTCAATTCATTCTCAAAGCTTTTTTAGTGTGAACAATGGCATCCTCCAGCATTTCTGCAGGTAATCAGAAGAAAGCAACTTCTGAGCAATATCAGGTGCCACTCAGAACTCTCCTTACTCCGGTAAAGAACCTTGAAGTGCTCTCTGAGTTAATCATTGACTTTGAAAGCTTGAAGGAAAATGGTTTTGACCTAACTGAAGAAATTAGGGCTCAAAAGTGGGAAAGGTACTTCGATAGGTTGGTTGGACCAACATTCCCAGCGCTAGTCAAGGAATTTTGGATTCACGCCAAAGTTTCAAAACATCTAGTCATTTCTTCTGTTATGGGAAAGAAGATTGTGATTTCTGAAGATCTCATTGCAAGGCTAATCGGTCAAAGTGGTGGTGGAGTCCGTTGTGTGGACATGGCCGAAAGATGCGTTGATGTAGGTGTGGTAGCCAACAGGATTTTCACTCTTGGAATGCCCAGCAGCAAGATTAAGGATCTGAAGGATCACTGCAGAGTATGGGCTAAGATTGTTCTGGGATGCTTCAACCACAGGAAACCAACAAGTTCTCCTGATTATATAAATGTGGATCAGCAGTTTCTGATCTACTTTATTGATCAGAAGGTTAAGATCAATCTGGCTCACTTCCTGTTCAACCATCTCAAAACCAGTGTGAAAGAGACAAGAGAAGAAGAAAGAACCAAGAGGGACTGGATACCGTTTGGAAGGCTTGTATCAGATATTCTGACAGAGAATAGGCTGATTGAACATCTGATTGAAGCTCAGGAGCTGAGCACTATTGAACCTACCATTGGGAAGCCTCTGAACGCTAAGAATCTGAAAAAGATGAAGCTGATAGAAAATATTCAGAAGGAACCCAGAGCTACTTCAACTGCTGATATCTCCAGCAGAAGAGTGCCTCTGAGTGATTTTCCGGTATTTTCTGAAATGGAATCCAAACCAGAGATGTTTCTCAGGTACCCAGATGCGTACAAGGCAGAAGATACAGGTTCAAATCTGAAGATCAAAGATCTGAGTCAACCCCAACCGGAAGTGACTCAGAAGAAGACAAAGAAGAGGAAAGCGCCATCAGAAGGATCGTCTCAGCAGACTCCAAAGAAAAGAGGTATTTCATCTGCTTCCCCTGTTTTAATTTCATCTACTATTCCAACATTTGCTGCCCCTTCTCAAACCTCCCACAGAATATCCATCCCAATCCCTACTATTGATGAAACCATACCAGAAGACCCTTCTGAGGCCTTACTACTCAGAAGACCCAGAACCAAAATCCCCAAACAACCAACAGTTTCAACAACACCAACACTTGACCGAGTGCTAGCTGATATTGAGCGTGAACATGCTTCTGCTCAACCACACCCTGAACCACAAAATATTCCTCCTCCACAACCAGAACAACAACAACAACCAGAACCAGAACAACAACAACAACCACCCTCAGAAGAACCTCTGATCCCTGAGCAATCAGAGATTCCACCTCCCTCTCCCCAACCAGAAATAAATCCACCTTCACCACAAACAGAGTTTCACCACTATGAAACCCCTTCTCCTCATCATTCTGACCCTCACTCACCTCAACCATCACCGTTGGCAATCCAGTTGCCATGTGGAACCACTGTTTTCAGGCCCCAGTTGCCATCCTCATTAGAATCGACACCTCCAAAAACTCCAACCACTCCAATAGAAATATCTGACTCCGATACCCCTCCTCCAAAACAAACAGCCTCTCAGAAATCCGCTGATAACCCCAGCAAAACTTTCATTGACTTAACCAGTCTTGAACGTCTTGCTGATTTAAGACACAAAATTGCCATCCCAAAACCAAAGCAACCAGATGTTGGCTCTGGTATTTTGAATTTTGAAACAGGTGTGCTGCAATGGATTGCTTCTTTGAAGCAAGTCTGTCCTGGGATGATTGACCCAGCTGCTTCTGATCAGCTCTGGTCACAGTTCAGACTATGGGTACGTGCTGAAGCCCTCAAGTTGCAGGATGTCAACTATGAGCAGGCACAACAGAACTTCAGCAAGCTGTTGAAGGAAGTTGAAAGTCAGCTACCTCAGGAAGTTGTGCTCCCTCTGGACTCTGAACCTTGGTCTGAGAAACAGCAAGCTGCAAAGGTGCAACCATCAGAAGAAGACAAGACCATTCAGGCTGAAGAAAATCCAGCGGAGGATGTCGCTGAAAGTTCTGAGAAGCCTCCTCCTTCTGATGCTTCTCAAGCTGCCTTGGACAGGCAGACTCTGGAAGAATTAAGGCTGAATGACTTGCGTCTACAGCAGCAGATGGAAGAGAATGATCAGAAGATGAAAGCAAGAATGGATGTGCAGGACAGCAAGATTGACTCTGTTGTCAGCATGGTGCAGAAACAGAATGAAACTTCTGAAAAGATTCAAGCAATGCTGGAGAGCCTGTTCACATGCATGCCTCCTCAACCTTAAATCTTTTTTCATGCATAACATTTTTCATGTTTTCTTCATTTTCTGATGTACTGCTTTGATTAAGTTTTTGTAATATTTTCTTGCTCTAATTCTGAACTATCTTAATATAATTTGTTTTTCTGATCTTAATGGTTTTAACACATCACCAACACTTTTTGATTGCTGACAAAAAGGGGGAGAACAAGAATGATATTTAAATCAATAACGGGCTAACTAGACAGAAACTCTCAAACATTCTAACTCTATTACTTGAAATGTTTTTTCTGTTTTGTTTAAAGTCTACAGGAACAAGGAAGCTCCTGGACACTCTGAAGACTAGAAGCTCTGATCAAAATGTAGAAGCTCTGATCAATGTTGCTCTGATAAATATGAAGTTCTGATCGTCCTAATACTCTGATCCAAAGCAAAGCTCTGACAAGAAAAGCTCTGAAGCTCTGCTCTCTGATAAGTCAAAGACTCTGATAATCTGATGTTCAAAGAAAGAGAAAGATCTGATCCTGAAGAACACGTATATCAAAGGGAAGTAATAAACTCAGGGGGAGTATCTCTTAACTCTGACTTCTCCGTACTTCTTAACTCTGATACCTTTTCACGTTATTTTTCATTTAAAATATCTAGTTTTTGTCATCATCAAAAAGGGGGAGATTGTTAGAACAATGTTTGAATCTACTACCCTATATTTAAGTTTTGATGATAACAAAGTGAAAAGATATAGTATTTATATGTTCTATGTTTGAACTATCTGCTGCCTAAAATTACTATGCTCTGACTTGCAGATACTCTGATTGAAATAAGCAAGGTCACGTTTATTCAGCATCAGAATTTGATTTCATACACTAGCATCAGAAGTTGCTACATCAGAACGTCAAGATCAGATGATCAACTCCGTACATGCTGAAGCTTGATGAACAAGACTGCGCTCAAACACTCTGATACAGAAACACAATAGTTCATCAGCAGCGAAGCAGAATCAGAATGAGCCAAGCCAGAACGTGCATTGAAGAAGCAACGATACTGTGCATTGAAAGCTAATTAATTCCAACGGCCTCATTCCAGACAAGATCTGCTCAATAAGGAAAGCTTGTTATTAGCATTGAATCAAGAATATTGCATTCAACGTTCATCTTCTCAAGTGCTATATAAACAAGGCTTCGAAGATTATAATGACTAATGCTCTCCAAATCTCTACACGCACAAAGCTGAACCATAATCTTCGTTCTACCAGTTTTGCTAAACCACAAACTCTGATACTCCATTACTGTTTAGCAATCTAGTTTCTAAGCTTCATTTGTGTATACATCACAGTTGTGATAAAGTTTTGTAGAAAACATCCACACACATTGTTTTATATCTTTGTAAGAAAGTGTTGCCTTGACAAACCGGGTTGTGGTTTGAATCAAGAAGGCTTTAGCAGTTGTTAAAGCAGTCTGTAATATTCAGTTGAATATAGTGAATTAAGACCTCGTTGGAGAGAGGCGAAATCACCTTGACGGGTGGACTGGAGTAGTTTGAGATCAAACGAACCAGGATAAAAATATCTTGTCAATTGCTTTAGATTTCAGTTTTACAATTCAACCCCCCCTTCTTGTGTTTTTCACCCCTTCAGTAATGACCTCCATGAAATGGGTCATCTGAGTAGCCATCTGGGCCCTCATTTCAGCAAGATCAGCTTGAACTTATTCCATCTGTCTTGGCAAATTGTTTCTGGTGGAATACCGATGAGTAGTCGTCTTGAATTCTGAATAAGAAAAGCAGAAGAATAAGAATACTGTCTTGAGATAACCTGTAATGTTATGAAATGCATGATGTGCATGATATGTTTTTCATTTCCCGGTATTCAAGAGTCCTTTTATTCATCAATTACGGCGCACAACCAATAATCAAGCATACAATCAACGGAAAAAAAAGGACAAAAAGACAAACACTTCAATTATTTACAAACAAAAGAAATGATGTTCAAATGACTTCGGACTTTTTAAGAGCGTTGCGATAAAAAAAATACGTGTTTCAAAGTAAACTTAACAAAAAACTGAATAAGAAAAACAAACAAATGGTCCCTTCCAACAATCACGGGGGTGACCAAATACCCCAAAAGTTAGTAACAAAACTAAATCTCCGGAACGAGACACGCTTCAAGATGTTGGCAATACTCTTCAAGTCTGGCTTTCTCCTTCAAAATTTGTGATGCGACTACTTTACTTTTTTAGAACCGATCTTCTGCGACACGCCTCTGGGCTACTTCCTTCTTAAGCTGAGCATCTTTGTCTTTGAGCTGTTTCTACAAGTTCCGAATCTTCTTCCTGTAGCTATTCTCAGATGCCTGAAGCTTCTGGCACTCTTGCTGGGTCTTTCTTAAATCTTCTTCTATTTCAGCATGAGATCTCTTCCTAAAACTAGTTGCATCAGAAGTTTCCCCTTGAGCTTCTTTGAGTTTGCAAGCTAAGTTGGCCCTTTCTTGATCTACCCAATAGAGTTTCATCCCTGCCTCATGGTCTTTTGCACGAAGTTGAATGTTCTCAACATGAACCCGGGTGAACACCTCGGTAGGCACCGTGTTACTCAGAACAGTAAGAGGTTGCTCGTATAGAGGAGCCGGCCTTGCAAATGGTAACCGTAAAGTCTTAACTCTGTCTCTAATCCATTCTAAGTAAGGAACCCTATCAATAGGAACCTTCTTGCCAAAAGTAGTTCTATCCTTCTTGTGAATTCCTTTCCAAGCACTTTTCACTCTTTTCAACATCACAGGATCACTTCCTCTAACAAAATACACTGACTCTGACACCTCATCAACCTTTGGCGGTCCATCCATTGCATATCCCAATTGTCGATAAGCAAGCACATGATTATAGTTGATACATCCCTTAGTTCCTATGAGGGGAACATTAGGGAAATCTCCGCAGCTAGTAATAATACTTTGTACTTCCCCCATGTCATAATTCCACCGGATATCAAATGAAGTAAGGTTGACAAGTCTTGATGACCATCAGAGAGAATGACTGGTATCCACGAAAGGACCACTTACCGGTAGGTGTAATTTTAACCATTGATACAACATCGAATGACATAAACTTACATTACCTCCTTTTCCATGCCTGTAATGAATGGTCTAAAGAGTATCGGCCAAGAGTGTCGGTACCGGGTTCTTGTTTCTAAAAACACAAATAGTCATAAAATCCACAAAATTTCTCTTGTGAGGAAAAAGGATGATCCCGTATATCATGAGAGCAAATAGAGAGCTGAAGTCATTCCAATTCCCTTTCTTTGCCCAGTCTTCAGCTTTCTTCACTAAGAAATCCAAATAAAAACCTGTAGTATCCTCACTTGATTTCCAATTTTCTTTCACCTCCTTCCAATTCAAATGAAGAATTTTAGCAATAACCTCGAACTTCGGCTTCTCCGGCGCTTGAACAAAAGGAAATTCATCAGACAACTTGATATTAAGCAGGTACGCGTACTCTTCTAGTGTGGGAACCAGTTGATAATCTTGAAAAGTAAAACACCGTAATTCCTTATCATAGAACTGGAAGAGAGTGATCAAAGCCATTGGGTCAATTGGAGTGTTAAGGATTAGTAACAAATTGCCATAATTTTTGTTGAAATTATTCAGAACATCACCCTTCAAATAAGAACTCAACCTCTTCAATTCGGACACATCAATAGTAGGAATCTGATAAGCGAATGCATGTCTGGTGGGATCTTTAACACGAACTGAATCAAACTCATCTGACGGGAGGCCAGCCATTTCTGATAGAAAGAAGACTCTCGAATGTCCCTGGAAGATGACATGCGCATGCTAGTTATTTTTTATACATCATTTTTCTATAAATAAATATGCTATGATGCAACATGACAGGATCAATGTTTCACACTGGATCATGGCTGGACCATTACAGAACAACACCACTCAAGATCAAAAGAAAATCCCAAAGCTTCAAAACTATCATGAGAACCTGAGTCACCTTCGCAATACAAAGTCACAACCAGTACCTGTACCTGTAAGAAAAGTTTTCCCGCCCCTCTCACGGGTGTAGTCTAGGTCAAGGTAAGGTTAAAAGCCAAATCAGAGTACAGGAGTTCGGCTGTCGGTATCATCATACGATAACACCTATCTGAACTACCTCTGAAGTCATGGGTCTCATGGTCAGGTCTACAAAGCATCCGCCTCATAGCTGCCATGGCCACTCTATTCCTAGTTCCTATGGAATTCACTCATAGCATGGGTAAGAGGCCTTTTACCTCATGGAACAACCTACCCACTAAGAAATCCAGAATCCAAACAGTCCATCCAAATCCAGTATACAGAAAGTAAAGCGCACATAGGATGCAATGCAAACAGATAAGTATGCAAAGCGGTAAAATAAACACCCACAAAGAAAACAATCAAGAGCTAGGATCGACTCTAGGATTGACCAGTAAAAGGTCAATCTGTCCCCAGTGAAGTCACCAGCTGAAACTGCACGGCCGGAACCTGTCATCTGAATGTAATGAAACATCAATGAAGTCTCCACCGAACGTCTTTTATCCCGCCGAAAGGGAAAGGTAAACATCGATAAAACTTGAAAAGGGAGATATCACGGTCTTTCGACCGAGAGATCGGGTAAGCGAGCCTGTTATGCGAGGGGAAGGTATTAGCACCCCACACGCCCGTAGTACTCTATGGTATCCACTCTTGTTGTCTAATCTAATGGGTGTAGTCAAATCCTATGTCTATGGCTTAAAACTGAAAAAAATGGAATACATGCGAAAGAAAGAAAAAAACAATCTAGGGAAAATAAAAGTTGTGCTCGATCGGGCCCTACCCCAATGCCTACGTATCCCTTTTAAAGAATCAGAGCAGCCGTAGTTCGGCTTATATGTTTTGGTTGGTTTGTGTTTTTTAGTTAAGACGACAAAACAGTCAAGATGGAAAAACATCAAATGAAACAACAAACGTATGAGATGGTCAAACATCAGCTAAATAATAACAATGTATCATGTCAAAGATGGAGAAACATCAATAAAACGGATGATAAAACATCACACCTAACAATGATATTGAGAATCAAAGTAGGATAACAAACATGTGCGATGGCGAAACATCGGCTTCAGACAAATGTGCGATGGCGAAACATCGGCTTCAAGGTAGTAAAATATCATGGCAAAGATGACAAAACATCAATGAAACGGGTGACAAAACATCACACTTAACAATGATATTGAAAACCAAAGTAGGATAACCAACATGTGCAATGGCGAAACATCGGCTTCAAACAAATGTGCGATGCCGAAACATCAGCTAAAAGATAGCACAATATCATGGCAGAGATGGCAAAACATCAATAAATCGGATGACGAAACATCACACCTAACAATGATATTGAGAATCAAAGTAGGATAACAAGCATGTGCGATGGCGAAACATCGGCTTCAAACAAATGTGCGATGGCGAAACATCGACTTCAGGTTTATAAACAATGCCAAGAGGCGCATAAACAAATAGGATTGGTTTGTTTCCTTTAGCTTGAAGAAGGGTTTAGGTTCATTAGAGGTGTTTTGTCATTTGCCAAGAAAATAGTTTTTGTTTTAAGATGCAGAATGCATAAAAATGAAAAACAACTAAGGGAGACTAGCCTAGTACTATTCCTAGTGTTATCATACAATAGTTGACCCTAAGGTTGAGGATAAAGGAAAACCCTACCTTAATTAACATGTTATAGGAAGCTTAACAAAACTATCCTATAGGGAACATGCATTGAGAGCGAAGTCGTGATCTCAATTTCTAAATTGAGTGACTCATCGATTAATAATTAAAGAAGAAAATCAATAACCCTCCTATAGGGAACATGCACTAAGAGCGAAGTCGTGATCTCAATTTCTAAATTGAGTGACTCATCGATCAAAATTTAAAGAAGAAAAGAAATAATCATCCTATAGGGAGCACGCAATGAGAGAGAAGTCGTGATCTCAAAATCTAAATTGAGTGACTCATCGATCAAAAACAAACACAACACATGTATCAGACAAAAACCAGTGGGCCTCTTGACATATATCAGCAACAGAGGTCCCTTCATGCAATCATAGAAATATGCAAAATGAAAATGGAAGAAAGGAGATAGTGCAATACCAAACGGATAAACATCCGTAGCAACTGAGCAAGAATAAAAGAAACCCAGAGAATTTCAAGCAAGCTGACATCAGTAGACAAATCAAGTAAAAAATTACGCCATAAGGATGTAAGTAATGAGATTATCAGATATGAACAGATCCCATGGGCAATGTATAGCATTCACAATCACATGTATATATCCTGCATGGAATATCAAACATACCAAACACAATAGCAATGCCAGTATAATAAGTTGTGTCCCATAAATAAAGTGAAACACAATAGCCTCAAGCCAAAAGTGGAAACTTTCTCAAAGTACCTCGCACATTCAACAACCAAGTTAGTATTCCATAAGGTGAATGATGACTCACATAAGGTATGGATGCAACATGATGAACTGAGAACAACATGATAACAATTATCAAACATTGGACATGATAGACAAGAGGAAATAGGCATATGCACAATTTGGTCAAAAGAATCAGAGGAATGTTGCTCCTTTCTATCACCATATTGAATTGACAATTGAATATCAATCAAGGATCACGGGAGATTGAAAAGAATACAATTAAAGACCATGGAGGTCAGGGGCAAACACATTTCAATCATGTACAATTAATTCAACCACAGCTCCACAAACACAATAGAAGATGAAACCCACATAATGCATCAAAAAGGTTCAAACCTTCAAACATGGGGCATTAAGTGAAATGACTTGAGTTATTGAATAAACATATCAAACATTATCATTAGGTGCCCAGTCATAGGCCTCACTCAAGTTCATTGGCCATCAAACAATATGCAACAAGATATGCAACATCAATTGAGTACCTTCACTTCAAAAATGCATCAAAAATAGAAAAGGATTTCAATAATTCTAACCAAAAAATCTTCAAGCATATTTGAAATGTGTAGAAGTCAGAATGTAAACCCTAAGTTCATGAATGATTGAGGAAGGACTCAAATGAGGCCTAAAGTTCAAGACTAGTTGGCAAAAACTACCAAACTAGACAAGTTTTCAAAATAATTTGTGGAAAAATGTCAAACCAAGTTAAATAATTCAAGAGAAATGGTTTTCAAATCCTCATCACATTCATGAACCAAAATCAAGACTTGAATTCTATTGAAAATCTAGGGCATAGTGGTTTCGTAAAAGAAACTTGCACAATAAGCAACAAAACCCTAATTTTTTACTTTTAATCTTAAATATTAATTAGATAAGAACAAAATTCAAAAAATTCAAACCAAGATCATGCAAATCATAAGGAAACCCTAAAAGTCAGAACATATATTTTTTCACATTTTTTGAATTGAAGAAAAGTCAAAAATAAAATTAAATTCAAACAATTAATCAATTAATCCAATAATCTCATCTCAAAATAAAATTCTAAACAAAAGTCAGAAAAATTCCCAACCAAAATTATATTCAAATATTAGAACTAAAAACACACATCTCTGATTTTTTTTGGATTTTTTGAATTAAAGGAAATATTAAAATAAAAATTAAACACACAATTAACAATTAAACTATTATTTAAGGGCAAAAATGCAAACCTTAGCCAAAAATCAAAAAAGGTCAAAATAAAAATATATTCAGATTCTATGATTAAAAGTAAGCTTGCATGATTTTTTTGAGTATTTTTGAATTAAAGGAAGTATTAAAATAAAATTTATAAAGAAAAAATTTAAAATAAACTTCTCAAATTAAATTTATAATCAAAAATAGAAAAAGATTTAACCAAAGTCAAAATCAATTTCTACATTATTTTATGAGCTCAAAATATCTTTTTGTGAAATTATTTAGGTCAAAGAAGTATTAAAACAAAAAAAATCCCTAAACAAACAATTATTTAAATTCAATAATTTTTAAACCAATCAAAACGTTTTAAAAAATTACAATAAAATTTCACAGGATATTGGAAATTATTTTGAACTTGTAAGAATTTTTTCAGAATTTTCTAAATTGTTTTGACCAAGAAATAAAAATCAGAAACTCAATTAAAATAAAAAATATGAAAAATGCATGATAATTTGAAACAGGCCAATCACAGCGCACCACCTCACTTCATCTTCAACCTCCAGCATAGGGAAAAACGCGTGCAATACCACAGTTCATGAGTCTATATTCAAATCCATCATTCATGCTCGTTTCTTAACCAAAATCCATGAAATCAAGTGCAAATTAAAGCTAGCATATCATACTACATGATGCAATTTGAATCAAACTCAAAGATTAAGCATATATCAAGAAATGAAGTCTTAAAAACTGGAAAAACTCACTGTAAACATCAAATTCATGAACACGATTTCAATAATTCTGCTTGAATCAAAGCTCAAATATACATCAATCCTAATGATTGGCCAGCTAGCAACTCAATGAACATGATTTTCATCCTCAATTCTGAAGATGTGAAAAACACAAGAAGGGGGGTTGAATTGTAAATCTTAAAATAAAAGCTTAGACAACACTGTATTTTTATCCTGGTTCGTTTGATCTCAAACTACTCCAGTCCACCCGTCAAGGTGATTTTGCCTCTCTCCAACGAGGTCTTAATCCACTATATTCAATAGGATTACAACAACTACTTTAACAACTGTTAAAGCCTTATTGAGTCTAACCACAGACCGGTTTATCTCAAGGAAATTCTCTTACAGATGATTGAACAAAATGCGTGTTAATGTTTTCTAACAAAACTACATATCACAACTGTGATAATACACAATATTAAGCTTAGAATGAAAACTGGATTGCTAATGCTTTTGAGTAGGCGTGGTTTGAAAGCTTAGCAAATTGTATGAATGCGTGCGTTTTCGTAGGCGTGTATATGCGTGTGTGAAGATTAGCTTTTGCTTTTCTCACACTGACTTGTTTATATAGCCAAGGAAGAGATACGTTGTTGTCCATAAATCACTTTCAATGATAATTACGTTCTTTCCTTTTTAAGAAGATCTTGTCTTTGAATAAAGCCGTTGTTAATTAATCTGTCTTGAATGCTTAGTAATACTGACGCTTCAGAGTCTTCTCTACTTATGGTAATCAGAGTGTTCTTTGCTTTAACTTATTTTGACGCTTCTGAGTGCTGATGACTTGGTAAGGATCTTGATCAGAGTCAGAGTATTTTATGCACAGATTCTGGTCATCAGGCTTCAGCGTATGATCTGGTAACTTCAACGTGTAGCACGTGTTATTGATCTTCTGATGTTGACATATCTTCTGATGCTGATGTTGATACTGATCTTCTGATGCTGATTCCATCAGAGTTTCTGTAAATACACAACATGATTTTAAGTAGCATATATGTCTTATATATAAATCTTACAATTTATTTATTCTTGTATTTTGTTATCATTAAAACTCTAATTGAGGGTTGTAGAATCAAACTATGTTCTAACAATCTCCCCATTTTTGATGATGACAAAAACCATATTTTTTCAATTAAAAATAAAGAATAAAAGGTATCAGAGATTTAAGATAAGGAATAAAAGGTATCAGATCTAAGAAGAGAAAACTCCCCCTGAGTTGATTACTTCCCTTTAATTCCATGAGACTTTGAGCATCAGAACTTTACTGTATCAGAGTTCATCAGATTCTTCAGAGTTTTGTACCTGTAAGCTTTTCAGAAGAGAGAAATTTAAATAGATTAGAAAGTTTGAGACTTATGTCTCAGTAATCCGTTATTGAAAAAATATCATTCTTTCTCCCCCTTTTTGTCAGTTATCAAAAAGTACAAATAATCAGAGTCAAAAAATGATCAGAGCTAAAATGCGTTGATATTAAAAAACAGAAGCAATGATAAGTTCAGAACATGTTAAAAATATTACAGGTAAACAAGTTATAAAAACAACAAGGAAATTTCTAAGAAGGAGGAGGAAGTCGTGTGAACAGAGCTTCCAACATGCTCTTAATTTGGGTGCTGGTTTCCTGTTGCTGAGATAACATGCTGGCTATTGCATCAATTTTGGTGTCCTGCCTATCCATTCTTTCATTCATCAACATATCAGATCTTTTCAGATCTTCCAGAGTCTGCCTGTCAAGTGAGGAAGCTTGAGGATCTTCAGAAACAGGATGCTTCTCAGAGCTTTCTGTTATATCTTCTTCTTGAACCTGTTCTTCAGCTGGAATCATTTGTTCTTCTGACTCTGGTTGACGATGTTCAGACCAAGGAGCATTGTCCAGCGGGAGAACTTCTTCCTTAAGCAGCTTGCTCAGAACTGGACCTTCAATTTCTTTCAGCAGATTACTGAAGTTCTGTTGAGCTTGTCCATAGCTCTGTTCTTGCAGCTTAAAGGTTTCATAGCATACCCATCTTCTGAACTTTGTCCAGAGGTAGTCTGATGCAGCAGGATCAACCAGTTCCAGACTTGCTTGTTTCAAAGAAGTGATCCACTTCTGTACTTCTGTTTCAAAGTTCAATATGATGGAACCAACATCTGGATGTTTAGGTTTTGGGATAGCAGTTTTGTTGGTTATTGCAGCAAGGCGTTCAAGGACTGTTAAGTCAATGACAGTCTTGCTGTGGTCATCTGAATTATTCCTGGGTGAGGGAGTGGGAGAGTCAGGAATTATGATTGGACTTGACGGGGAATTTGGTGGAGTCAATTCTGGTGAAGAGGGAAGTTGAGGAATATTCACAATGGTGCCAAAGGGCAATTGAATTGCCAAAGGTTGTGGTTCAGGGGATTCTGAGGGTTGAGCCTCAGAGGTTTGAGTCTCAGGTTGTGGAGATTGTTCAGGTTGAGGAGAGGGTGGATTAATTTATGGTTGAGGAGATGAAGGTTGTGGGATTTCTGGTTCTGGAGAGAGTGGAATTTCTGGTATTGGTGAGAGGGGAATTTCTGGTTGTGCTTCTGTGTTTGGATTTGGATTTTCTGTTTCGGAAGCAGAAGTGTGTTGGTCTATATCAGAAAAAACTTTTGTAAGTTCTTGTTCTGGTATGGCTTCAGTATTTGGATTTTGTGGTTGGGAGCGAGATCTTCTGAGGGTTAATGATTCAGAAGGGTCAAAATCAAGGTCAAAATCATCAAAAGTTTGAGGTGTTGGGTTTTTAGATGGAGTGGTAGTTAGGATAAATGTTGATACAACAGTTGAATCTAAAACAGTTACAGAAGAAGGATTACCTCTCTTCTTAGGAGTCTGCTGAGATGATCCTTCTGCAACAACTTTTCTTTTCTTTGTCTTCTTCAGAACAACCTCTGGAGCCTTCTGTTGAAGATCTTGAATATTCAGATTTGGTGCTATACCATCAGCCTTGCAAGCATCCAGATATCTGAGTATGATTTCCAGTTTAGAGTCAATTTCTGAGAACAGAGGGAAGTCATCCAGAGGGACTCTTCTGCTGGAGATTGCATCAAAAGGAGTGACGCTGGGCTCCTTCTTGATGTTCTCTATCAACTTCATTTTATTCAGATTTTTGGCATTCAGCTGCTTGCCAACAGTAGCTTCCAGAGTGCTGATTTCTTGAGCCTCTGTCAGATGATCAATCAGCATATTCTCTGTTAGAATATATGATATCAGTCTTCCTAAGGGTATCCAATCCCTTTTTGTTCGTTCCTCTTCTCTTGTTTCTTTAACAGTTGTTCTGAGATGGTTGAACAGAAGGTGAGCCAGATTTATCTTGACCTTCTGAGAGATGAAATAGATCAGAAACCACTGATCAATATTAATGTAATCAAGAGAGCTGGTAGGCTTCCTATGGTTGAAGCAGCCCATAATGATCTTGGCCCAAATTCTGTGCTAGTCTTTCAAATCCCTTATCTTGCTGGAGGGAAGCCCTAGAGTAAAGATTTCCCTTGCAATTAGGGCAACATCAGCACACCTTTCTGCCATATCAATGCAACGAACACCACCACCATTGTAGCCTATCAAACGTGCAATGAGGTCTTCAGTAATAACAATCTTCTTCCCCATGATGTATGAAGTGACCTGATGGTTTGAAGAAGAAGCGTGAATCCAAAATTCCTTTACCAGAATAAGAAATGTTGGACCCACCAGTCTGTCAAAATACTTTTCCCAACCTTGAGCTTTAACCTCTTCAGATAGATCAAACCCATTTTCTTGGAGACTGTTGAAATCCACAATTAATTCTGACAAAACTTCAAGATTCTTGATTGGAGTTAGAAGCGTTCTGTAAGGTTCTTCGTATTGTTCAGATGAAACCGTTTTCTAGGAACCTGAAGAAGGAATGCTGGAAGAAGCTATGTTCACACGAGGTTTTTGTTAAAAAGATTGAAAGGATTTTTGAGAAAGTAAGAACACTGAAAACAGAAATATTAAGAGAAAATGAAAGTGAAGGTAAAAGAGTGTTAATGGTGTGAAGTGTGTTTAAATAGATTTCTAAAAAGGTTTTGAAAACATAAACGTTAAGAGAGAGAAATTAATAATGATTGTTAGCATTTAATGATAGCTGATTTTAGGGGATTCAGAAAGATATTTGGAACGGTTACCCATGACATGTGTCTCAATGCATCCAATCAGCGCTTTGCCTTTTTCAGAAACGTGAACGCGTGTTCAGCCTCAGAAAATGGATGATGACTGGATGGCACTTGTTTGCTTGAGTGAACAACACATTTCTATCCTTGAAATGAAGCGCTCAGATCTTCATGGATAGATTCTGATACAATCTGCACTTCTAAAGTTCTGAAAGAAGATTGATCAGTAGTTCACAGAAAATAAACAAAGTTCTAAAGGTTAATATATGGAATCAAAACAATTTTATTCTGGACAGAGCTTCATGCTGAGATGTTTCAGAATGAAGTTGAACCTATCTTCAGAAAGAGGTTTTGTAAAAATATCAGCCTATTGATGGTCTGTGTTAATAAATTTTAAATTTAAGATCCCTTTCTGAATATAGTCCCTAATAAAATGATGTTTTATTTCTATATGCTTAGCCCTAGAATGTAAAATTGGATTTTTGCTGAGACAAATAACAGAAGTATTATCACAGAGGATATGAATGTTACTCTTAAATATCTGGAAGTCCTCAAGTTGACTTTTCATCCAGAGCATTTGTGTGCTGCATCCAGCTGCTGCTATGTATTCAGCTTCTGCTGTTGATAGAGCAATTGTGGATTGTCTTTTGCTGGACCATGAGATCATATTTTCTCCCAGAAACTGGCAGCTTCCAGAAGTGCTTTTACGTTCTACTCTGTCTCCAGCAAAATCAGCATCACAGTATCCTACTAAGCTGTAATCACTTGATTTTCTATAAAACAAACCCATATTAGTAGTACCTTTCAGATACTTGAAAATTCGCTTAACTGCTGTTAAGTGAGATTCTCTAGGATCTGATTGGAATCTTGCACAAATGCATACACTGAATAAAATGTCAGGCCTTGACGCCGTCATATAGAGAAGAGAACCAATCATACCTCTGTAGACCGTCTGTTATACCTTTTTACTTACCTCTTCTCTTTCCAGAATGCACGTGGGATGCATTGGAATCTTTGATGGCTTACATTCTGAGAGATCAAATTTCTTCAGAAGTTCTCTGACATATTTGCTCTGATGAATGTAAGTTCCTTCTGGGGTTTGATTGATCTGAATGCCCAGAAAGAATTTCAGTTCCCCCATTAGGCTCATCTCAAATTCTGCCTGCATACACTTAGCAAACTTTCTTCCCAGAGAAGGTTTAGTAGATCCAAAAATGATGTCATCAACATAAATTTAACATACTAAAATGTCATTCTTAACTGTCTTACAGAATACGGTTGTGTCCACTTTCCCTCTGGGGAATTCCTTTTCTAACAGGAAGTTACTTAGTCTTTCATACCAAGCTCTGGGAGCTTGTTTCAGACCATAGAGTGACTTCTTTAGTTTGAAAACATATTCTGGATTTTTGGAACTTTCAAAACCAGGGGGTTAGTGCACATATACCTCTTCTTCTATATAGCCATTTAAGAATGCACTCTTAAAATCCATCTGATACAGAGTGATGCCTTTATTAACAGCAAATGAAATTAAGAGTCTGATAGATTCTAACCTGGCGACTGGAGCAAAGGTTTCTATATAGTCTATCCCCTCTTGCTGACTATAACCTTGTGCTACCAATCGTGCTTTGTTTCTGATGACTTCACCTTGTTCATTCAGTTTGTTTCTGAACACCCATTTTGTTCCAATGACGTTGAATCCTTTTGGTTTGGGAACAAGATCCCATACGTCATTTCTTGTGAATTGATTTAGCTCCTCTTGCATTGATAGAATCCAGTCATTGTCTATAAGTGCTTCATCAATTGTTGATGGTTCAATTAGAGAAACAAGTCCCATGAGGGATTCTTCAGAGTTTCTGAAGCTAGATCTTGTTCTGATTGGATCTTCCTTTCTTCCTAAGATTGTTTCTTTTGGGTGATCCATGCTTCTTCTGGATGGTCTTTTCTGAAGTTGATCAACAGAAGGTGCTAGAATTATTGCAGTGCCTCTTTCTGATGTTGAGGGAGTGTCTCTGTTAAGAGCTTCTGATGACTTGTCTTCAGTACCTGTGAATTCAACTTCCATGCCTGCAAATACTTCATTCTACTTTGACTTTTGACATTCAAGCTTATCATCAAAATGAACACTGATTGATTCTTCCACAATTTGTGTTTCTGTATTGTATACTCTGTACCCTCTTGAGCGTTAAGAGTATCCTAACATAATACACTTTTGTGCTTTAGAGTCAAACTTGTTCAAATAATTTTTTGTATTCAAAATAAAACAAGTACATCCAAATGGATGAAAATACAAAATGTTGGGCTTTCTGTTCTTCCACAATTCATATGGAGTCTTTTCCAGAATAGGTCTTATGGAGATTCTATTCTGAATGTAACACGCTGTGTTTATTTCCTCTGCCCAGAAGATCTTAATAACGTTAGTCTCGTTGATCATGGTTCTGGCCATTTCTTGCAATGTTTTGTTCTTTCGTTCTACAACTCCATTTTACTGGGGAGTTCTAGGACAAGAAAAATCATGCAGAATGCCTTTGTCATTAAAGAATGACTCAAAATCTTTATTTTCATACTCTCCACCATGATCACTTCTGACTTTGACGATTCTAAGATCCTTTTCATTCTGAACTTGGTTGCAGAAGGTGACAAACACAGAGTGTGACTCGTCCTTGTGTCTTAAGAACTTTACCCATGTCCATCTGCTATAGTCATCTACGATTACTAACCCATACTTCTTGCCACTGACTGAAGCAGTTTTAACTGGTCCAAATAAGTCAATGTGCAGAAGTTCTAATGGCTTAGAAGTGGAAACAACATTTTTAGATTTGAAAGCTGGTTTTGCAAACTTGCCTTTCTGACATGCTTCACACAGAGCATCTGAATTGAACTTCAGGTTAGGAAGTCCTCTGACCAGATTGAGTTTGTTAATCTGAGATATTCTTCTCATACTAACATGTCCCAATCTTCTGTGCCAGATCCATTGCTCGTTGTTAACAGACAGAAGACACTTTACATTCTGACTTTTTAGTTCAGAAAGTTTTATTTTATAAATGTTGTTTCTCCTCTTTCCATTAAATAGGATATTCCCATCTTTCTGAGTAACATCTTTGCATGAATTTTGATTAAAGATTATATCATAACCGTTATCACTTAATTGACTTATGGATAACAGGTTATGCATTAATCCATCTACTAATAAAACATTACTTATAGAGGGAAGATTTCCATTACCTACTGTTACATAGCCAATGATCTTTCCTCTCTGATTTCCTCCACAGCCTACGTGGTCTCCAGGCTTAAGTTCCAAGCTTTGGAACATATGCCTTCTTCCCGTCATGTGTCGTGAGCTTCCAGAGTCCAGGTACCATGACTGGTGTTTCTGCTTTGCTGCTAAAGATATCTGCCACATGTATTATTTTATCCTTAGGTACCCATATTTTCTTGGGTCCTGATTTGTTAGTTTTACCAAAACTCTGGTTGAATTTTGGCTTGACAAAATAATTACTACTTGTATATTTGGTGTCATGTGTGTGCCCATATACAAAGTGTGAATTAAGTGGAGTACGTTTTATAACTAAATCTATGGCATTTTTTGGTGTAGGTACCTTACCTTGGTATCCTATTCCTTTTCTGCCATTTCTGCTAACTCCATAGATCATTGAAGCCATTTTGCTTCTATCTATGTTTTTAGCTAGAAACTTCTGAAAGCTGTGATCATACTCCTTGATGATCTCATCAGCACTGCTGGGAGTTTCAGGGATTGTTTCCTTCTGAGAGTTTTGCAATAGATTTTCTAATTTTGAAATTTTATCTTTTAACTCAGAATTCTCCAATTTGAGACTCTCAGTCTTATCAGAGTCAGAAGCAAGATTCCTTTTCAGGTTTCTGAATTTGACTCTGATCTGCTGATATCTTTCCAGATTTTCATTAAGGCTTTCAGCTAGTTCAGCCTTAGTAAAGTTTATAGAAAAGTCAGGGAATACCTCTTCTATATCTGATTCAGAGTCTGACTCAGAAGCTTCACTGTCTTCTGTTATGTTTGCCATGAGATCTATGTTTGCTCTTTCATCATCTGATTCTGAGTCAGCTTCAGATGTGTCAGAATCATCCCATGTAGCCATGAGACTTTTCTTCTTTTCCTTGCCAAACTTCTTTTTGGGCTTTTCCTTCTGAAGCTTTGGGCAATCACTTTTGTAGTTCCCTTGCTCGTTACATTTATAGCAGATGATGTTTTTGTTGTTTGGCTTTCTGTTTCCTGAAGAACCTTCAGATCTTCTGTGTCCAGATGAGGATTCTGACCTTCTGTATCTGGAGAAAGATTCATTCTGATTCTCTGATCTTCTGGGATTCCTGAACTTCCTTTTCCTCTGCTTCTATAATTGGTTCACTCTTCTGGAGAGGAGATATAGCTCATCTTCTTCTGATGAAGACCCATCAGAGGTTTCTTCTACAGCCTGCAAAACTTTGGAGTCAGATTTTCTGTTAGATTTTAAAGCTAATAGCTTACCTTGCTTTTGAGGTTCATCTTCTTCTAGCTCTATCTCGTGACTTCTGAGGGAGCTGACAAGTTCCTCTAGAGAGATTTTGTTGAGATCCTTGGCTAGCTTAAGCGTGTAATTCTCAGAGTGCCTAAGAGGGGGAGTGAATTAGGTCTTATAAAAATTATTCGGTTTTATGAGAATGCTTGGTAGTATTTTGGTTAAGTGTTTGAAGGTTTTGTTTATATCTTTATCTTTTCTTGATTATGGTGATGAAAGCAATAAATGCGGAAAAGTAAAGAACACGGTGATATATCCTGGTTCCCCTCACAATCCGAGAGTACTCCAGTCCCCTTTCCAACACGAAAGAGATTTCACTATAGTTAGAATGATTGTACAGCCTATGCTTACTATCTAACCTATAGGGTGATCAAAGGTTCTTAACACCTTTAAGACCAAACAAACACTAATGTGAATGAAGAACAATCCTCTTCAAATCACAATACTTACTTCCAACAATCCTGGATAGTAAGGGAATAATTACTTTAAGTAATACAATGATTTAGTTTGAAGTATGTGGAGAGCTTTATCAATCTTCAATTGATCTTCTTCTTCAAGATAAAAACAATTCTCAACAATGTATATAAATGTTCACAATGTATGAATGAAACTTGTAATGATAATGAAAGTGTATATGGCAAGTTTCACAAAATTATGAACACATGAAAGTTTATGTGCAAATTTGAATGAATGAGAAAATTGTTAATATGAAGAAGGTTTTTGTTGTTTGAAAATGTTATATGTGTTCTTTTTTTTTTTAAAACTGAAAAAATCTGCATTTTATAAAGTCATAAGAACCTCTTCATTCATGCCAATTCATATGAAAAGTTGCAATGCATTCATGAAAAGATACCACTTGAAAAATGTTCAAAAAACAAAGTAAAAGCTGCACTGGTTCGCTAGGAACCGGTTCCGACACTGACAGAACCTGGTTCTTAGTGAACGGTATAAGTTGAAATTCAAAAATATCACGCAGGAACCGGTTCCCCTATTGGTACAACCCGGTTCCTGGTACAAAAACCAGGGACATGTTTTTTGAGAAATGCTGGAACCCGGTTCCCTGTTAGGGAGGAACCGGTTCCTAAATTGATTTTTTCAAAAATACTTTTTGAAAGATATTTCAAACAAAATTTTCCTTGATGTTAAAGTTATGGAATATGTATATGTTGATGAATGCATATTGTGAACATCTATATTCAAGAATTTAAGAATTATTTATACCATTTGACATTTGATGATTCTTCAATAATTCTTCAATAATCTTCAAGACTTTTATTTGATGTTGATAAGCTTTTTGCACATCCTTTGAATGTTGATGTCCATGTTGTCTTCATCAAAACACATGCTTTAAATATGACTTGAGAAGCTTGCAATTACATTCTCCCCCTTTTTGATGATGACAACCAAGTCTTGAAAACGATTTCTTGAAATGTTTATGTTTTTTTATATAGCAAACATGTTAAGCAAATGCAAGGCTCCCCCTAAATTGTATGCTCCCCCTAAGTCCATGATTCTTTGAATTTTGGAGTGAGTTTGATATTTATTTGGGCCTGCAATTTCTTTGAAACAAAACAACACATATGCATATTCTTCTCCCCCTTTGTTAACATCAAAAAGGATGGGGAAAAAGAGTGAAATAGATACATATAAAAATTAAGACGATAAAAAAACATATAAAAGAATTAAGACGTGCATCTTAAGAGAAACATTAGATATCACCTTCATCCAAAATACCAAGTTCTCTTCGGATTTTGAAGAAAGGTTCTCGAGCAAGCGGTTTAGTGAAGATATCTGCGAGTTGGTTATGAGTATCCACAAAAGTGACTTCGACATCTCCTTTAAGTACATGATCACGGAGAAAATGATGTCGAATATCTATATGTTTGGTTCTTGAATGCATGACCGGATTCTTTGTAATATTGATAGGACTTGTATTGTCGCATCAAAGAGGAATGCATCCGAGATCAAGTCCGTAATCACGGAGTTGTTGCTTGAGCCAAAGAATTTGTGCACAACAACTACCCGCTGCTATGTATTTTGCTTCGGCCGTGCTAAGAGCAACACATGCTTGCTTTTTACAAGCCCGTGATACTAGTGCATTTCCAATAATGTGACAAGTACCACTTGTGCTTTTACGATCAGTTTTACAACCTGCATAATCCGCGTCAAAATAACCAATTAAAGTGCAAGTACTACCTTTTGGATACCATAGGCCGACATTGATTGTTCCTTTAAGATACTTCATGATCCTTTTAACTGCCATGAGGTGTGATTCCTTTGGATTTTCTTGAAAGCGAGCGCAAAGACAAACACTAAACATGATGTCAGGACAGCTTGCCGTCAAGTATAATAAAGAACCAATCATACCTCTGTACTTTGTAATATCAATTGGAGTACCGGATTCATCTTGATCAACATATGTACCGGAGCCCATTGGAGTATTCATGGCTTTACAATTGTCGATATCAAACTTTTTCAATAATTCTTTGCAATACTTAGATTGGTTGATGAAGATTCCATCTTCTAGTTTCTTGATTTGTAGTCCAAGAAAGTAGTTCATCTTTCCCATCATAGACATCTCGAATTCTCCTTGCATCATCAATGAGAATTCCTCACACATTTCTTTGTTAGTCGATCCAAAAATGATATCATCAACATAGACTTGAACCAATAAAGTGTTACTTTGGATTTTCTTAATGAACAAGGTTTTATCAACCTTACCCTTTTCGAAACCTTTTTCACACAAAAAATTGCTAAGTCTATCATACCATGCTCTTGGTGCTTGCTTTAAGCCGTAAAGAGCCTTTCTCAACTTAAATACATGTGTAGGATGTTTGAAGTCTTCAAATCCCGGGGGTTGTTTGACATAGACTTCTTCATTGATGTATCCATTCAAGAATGCGCTTTTGACGTCCATTTGAAAAAGCTAAAAATTTAATGAACAAGCATAAGCAAGTAAAAGACGTATAGCTTCTAACCTTGCAACCAGAGCAAATGTTTCTTCAAAGTCGATTCCTTCCTCTTGATTGTAACCTTGGGCAACCAACCTTGCTTTGTTTCGAACAATTAGACCATTCTCATCAAGTTTGTTTTTAAACACCCATCGGGTACCTATGATGTGTTTACCACTTGGTCTAGGAACAAGTTCCCAAACTTGATTTCTCTCGAATTGATTTAATTCTTCTTGCATAGCAATAATCCATTGATCATCTCCTAAGGCTTCATCGACTTTGGTAGGTTCAATTTGAGAAACAAACGCCATGTTTAAGCAAGCATCTTTTAGATTCAATCTTGTTGATACTCCTTGGCTAATGTCACCAATAATTTTGTCAATAGGATGGTCTCTATGAGTTCTCCATTCTTTTGGTAGATCATTGGTGTTTGAATCTTGTTGTACAATGTTTTCTTGATTTTCCGGTGATTTCTTAATTTGATCAATTGAAAGATCTTCCGGGGGTAAATCTATAGGATCATCATCATCACAAATAACTACTTCCTCCTTGGAGGGGTTAGTTTCATCAAAAGATACATGCATAGATTCTTCAATAGTTAAAGTTCTTTTATTATAAATTCTATATGCTTTACTAGAAAGCGAATAACCAAGAAATATACCTTCGTCGGATTTCTCATCAAACTTACCAAGATTATCTTTGTCATTATTAAGAACAAAGCACTTGCATCCAAAAATGTGAAAGTGAGCAATATTTGGCTTTCTTCCTTTGAAGAGTTCATATGGAGTCTTCTTTATTATAGGTCTAATGATAACTCGATTTCCAACATAACATGCCGTACTAACCGCATCCGCCCAAAAATACTTAGGAAGATTTGCATCACTAAGCATTGTTCTTGCAAGTTACACTAGAAACCTATTCTTTCTTTCAACTACTCCATTTTGTTGTGGAGTTCTAGGTGCTGAAAAATTATGAGAGATACCATGTTCTTCACAAAATTCTTCAAATTGAGCATTTTGGAATTCTCCACCATGATCACTTCTTATGGATACAATCTTTAGTGATTTTTCATTTTGGATTTGCTTATCATACTTCTTAAAGGCTTTAAAAGCATCACTTTTCTGCACAAGAAACAAGGTCCAAGAATATCTAAAAAAATCATCAATAATGACTAAAGCGTATACATTACCTCCAAAGCTTTTTGTTCTTGATGGACCAAAGAGATCCATGTGTAACAATTGTAGTGGCCTTGTAGTAGACACCACATTCTTAGATTTGAAAGTTGTTTTGATCTGTTTTCCCTTTTGGCATGCATTACATGATTTGTCTTTGATGAACCTCATCTTTGGTAGACCAATAACTAAGTCATGCTTAACCAATTTGTTCAAGTTCTCCATGTGAATGTGAGCGATCCTCTTGTGCCATAACCAAGCGTCATTGTTTTTTACCATAAGACATTGTACCTTCAGAGACAAATCATCTAAAGTAATCATGAAAATATTGTTAGTTCTTATACCTTTGAGTTTTACCTCATTGGTTGCCTCATCCATAATGAGACATTCATCTTTGTTGAATTTGATCTTGAACCCTCTATCGCAAAGTTGACTTATGCTAAGAAGATTGTGCTTTATCCTTCAACATAGAGAACATCCTCAATTTGAATGGATGGAGGTGTGCCAACTATTCCAACGCCAAGAATCTTTCCTTTGGTGTTGTCTCCATAGGTGACATACCCTTTGGCTTTATGTACTAGATATGAAAATTGGTGTACATCTCCTGTCATATGCTTTGAACATCCACTATCAAGATACCAAACATTTGATGTGGATTTCAAGCATTCCTACACAAAACAAATTATTCTTTGTTAGGTACCCAAGTTGCCTTGGGTCCTTCATAGTTAGTTCCCTTTTTCACCCACACATAATGCCCACTTGCTATACTAAAGTTTCTAACATAGCAAACATTAGGTGTATGGCCTTTAATACCACAATAAAAACAAGTAGGTTCAAAGTTACTTCTATATCTAGAAGGATAAGATTTCTTCTTAGGAAATGTTTTCTTTTTCGATACATTAGCCTTTTTCTTTTGATGATTATGAACAACTTGCTTCTTTTCTACTTTCTTGGGTTTGGAACTATTACTAGCCTTTACAAAAACAGTGGGATTGTTACTTGGTTTCTTAGAATTCACATAACCAAGACCCCTTTTATCATTTGGATAACGTTGTTGGCTTAGTAATCCTTCCAATCCTATTTGTCCTTTTTCATATCGTTCAATGACTCTTTTCAATTGAACAATTTGAAAGACATTTGATTCACACTTGGAGCATGCAAAGTTTTCTTTTTCTTTAATAAAATTCTGTTTTTGAAGTTCAAAATCTTTAGTCATGGTGTCAATTTTTTCTAAATAACTTAGGAGTTCTTTTTCTTGATTTGACACCTTTTTGTATAAACTTTTGCATTCTTTCAAGGGTTCATCAATAGCGTCTTGAACATCATCATCAAAAAGATTAAATTCATTACTAACCTCTTCTTCATTGTCGGAGTGATGTGAAGCCATTAATGCTAGATTTGCACATTCGTCGCTTTCCGAATCGGATGAAGAACTTATCTCACTATCTTCCCATGCAACATAAGCCTTTTTGTTCTTGAACTCCTTTTTGCCTTTGAATCCATTTTTCTTGGAGAGTTTTGGACAATCCGGATTTATGTGACCTTGCTTTCCACATTCATAACATGTGACATCTTGTGTTGATGTGGAGACTTCTTTATATTTATGATTATAAAATTTCTTCCTCTTGACAAAGTTAGCATTATGAAGATTATTTTTATGACCAAAATACTTTCCTAACCTTTTTACAAGAAGCAAGAAGTTTTCATCTTCCTCCGATGCATCTTTATCTTGACTTTCTTTTGAATCAACTTTCAAAGCAATGCCTTTGGATTTCTTCTCTAAATTTTCATGTTTTTCAAGTCTACCGAGTTCCGTTTCGTATTCTTGAAGTTTGCCAAATAATGTAGCGGAAGTCATTGCAGAGAGACTCTTCTTTTTCGAGATTGTCGTTACCTTTGGTTGCCATTCCCTAGTCAATGATCTAAGGATTTTCAAGTTGAGTTCATCATTTGTCAAGGTTTTACCAAGAGCATTTAAGTGATTTGTCAAATGCACAAATCTTTTTTGTAAGTCAAGAATGGATTCCCCGGGATGCATTCGAAATAGTTCATATTCTTGACTCAAGGTATTTAGCCTTGATCTTTTTACTTCATCCGTTCCTTCATGAGTTTGTACCAGGGTATCCCATATTTCTTTTGCTGTCTTGCAGTTTAAGACACCGAAAAATTCGTCCATACTGAGTGCACCTTGAAGAAGGTTTATTGCCTTTTTGTCATAGAGAACTTTCTTTTTATCATCATCGTCCCATGCAGTTTTGGGCTTTGCAGAACCAATGCCATTGATTACTGATATCAGGATAAATGGACCATTTTCAACAGCATCCCATACTTCCTCTCCTTGTGCTTCTAAATGTGCCTTCATGCGTATTTTCCAGAAGTCAAAATATTCACCACAGAATAGAGGAGGCTTGTTGTTACTACCACCATCTCTGAAAACTGGTTGATGATTTGCGGAAGCCATTCTGGATCTTTAGGAACAAGTTACCTATAACTTGCTCTGATGCCAATTGTAATTCTCAGAGTGCCTAAGAGGGGGGGTGAATTAGGTCTTATAAAAATTATTCGGTTTTATGAGAATGCTTGGTAGTAATTTTGGTTAAGTGTTTGAAGGTTTTGTTTATATCTTTATCTTTTCTTGATTATGGTGATGAAAGCAATAAATGCGGAAAAGTAAAGAACACGGTGATATATCCTGGTTCCCCTCACAATCCGAGAGTACTCCAGTCCCCTTTCCAACACAAAAGAGATTTCACTATAGTTAGAATGATTGTACAGCCTATGCTTACTATCTAACCTATAGGGTGATCAAAGGTTCTTAACACCTTTAAGACTAAACAAACACTAATGTGAATGAAGAACAATCCTCTTCAAATCATAACACTTACTTCCAACAATCCTGGATAGTAAGGGAATAATTTCTTTAAGTAATACAATGATTTAGTTTGAAGTATGTGGAGAGCTTTATAAATCTTCAATTGATCTTCTTCTTCAAGATAAAAACAATTCTCAACAATGTATATAAATGTTCACAATGTATGAATGAAACTTGTAATGATAATGAAAGTGTATATGGCAAGTTTCACAAAATTATGAACACATGAAAGTTTATGTGCAAATTTGAATGAATGAGAAAATTGTTAATATGAAGAAGGTTTTTGTTGTTTGAAAATGTTATATGTGTTCTTTTTTTTTAAAAAACTGAAAAAATCTGCATTTTATAAAGTCATAAGAACCTCTTCATTCACGCCAATTCATATGAAAAGTTGCAATGCATTCATGAAAAGATACGACTTGAAAAATGTTCAAAAAACAAAGTAAAAGCTGCACTGGTTCGCTAGGAACCGGTTCCGACACTGACAGAACCCGGTTTTTAGTGAACGTTATAAGTTGAAATTCAAAAATATCACGCAGGAACCGGTTCCCCTATTAGTACAACGCGATTCCTGGTACAAAAACCAGGGACATGTTTTTTGAGAAATGCTGGAACCCGGTTCCCTGTTAGGGAGGAACCGGTTCCTAAATTGATTTTTTCAAAAATACTTTTTGAAAGATATTTCAAACAAATTTTTCCTTGATGTTAAAGTTATGGAATATGTATATGTTGATGAATGCATATTGTGAACATCTATATTCAAGAATTTAAGAATTATTTATACCATTTGACATTTGATGATTCTTCAATAATTCTTCAATAATCTTCAAGACTTTTATTTGATGTTGATAAGCTTTTTGCAAATCCTTTGAATGTTGATGTCCATGTTGTCTTCATCAAAACACATGCTTTAAATATGACTTGAGAAGCTTGCAATTACAAAGCGCTGTGACCATTGGTCTCCATTGTTTTGGCAAGCTTCTGATGATCTTCTTAACGTGATCAACAGTAGAATACCCTTTGTCAAGAACTTTGAGACCAGCAACAAGAATTTGAAATCTTGAAAACATAGTCTCTATTGATTCACTCTCTTCCATCTTGAATGACTCATACTTCTGAATGAGCGCAAGAGCTTTGGTTTCTTTGACTTGAATGTTGCCTTCATGCTTCATTCTCAGAGAGTTAAACATATTCTTTGCAGTGTCTCTGTTTGATATCTTTTCATATTCTGAATAAGAGATGGAACTGAGAAGAATTGTTTTGGCCTTGTGATGATTTCTGAAATCACGCTTTTGCTGATCAGACATTGCTTTCCTGTCAATCTTCTGACCACTTCCATCCACTGGGTGCGTGTATCCATCAGTCACCATGTCCCACAGATCAGCATCATGGGCCAGAAAGAAGCTTTCAATTATGTCTTTCCAGTAGTCAAAGTTCTCTCCATCTAAGACTGGAGGTTTGCCACTAAATCTGTCTCTTTCTTCATTGTTGTCATTGCTGATGTTTTAATGTGGTCCTGCCATTATGTTTTTCTGACGCTGGATCTTGTACTGACACAGTTAAGTGTTATAAGCTCAGAACCAGGCGATCTGATGCCAATTGAAGATGTGAAAAACACAAGAAGGGGGGTTGAATTGTAAATCTTAAAATAAAAGCTTAGACAACACTATATTTTTATCCTGGTTCGTTTGATCTCAAACTACTCCAGTCCACCCGTCAAGATGATTTCGCCTCTCTCCAACGAGGTCTTAATCCACTATATTCAATAAGGTTACAACAACTACTTTAACAACTGTTAAAGCCTTCTTGAGTCTAACCATAGACCGATTTATCTCAAGGAAATTCTCTTACAGATAATTGAACAAAATGTGTGTTAATGTTTTCTAACAAAACTATATATCACAACTGTGATAATACACAATATTGAGCTTAGAATGAAAACTGGATTGCTAATGCTTTTGAGTAGGCGTGGTTTGAAAGCTTAGCAAATTATATGAATGCGTGCATTTTCGTAGGCGTGTATATGCGTGCGTGAAGATTAGCTTTTGCTTTTCTCACACTGACTTGTTTATATAGCCAAGGAAGAGATACGTTGTTGTCCATAAATCACTTTCAATGATAATTACATTCTTTCCTTTTTAAGAAGATCTTGTCTTTGAATAAAGCCGTTGGTAATTAATCTGTCTTGAATGCTTAGTAACGCCGACGCTTCAGAGTCTTCTCTACTTATGGTAATCAAAGTGTTCTTTGCTTTAACTTATTTTGACGCTTTTGAGTGCTGATGACTTGGTAAGGATCTTGATCATATTTAGAGTATTTTATGCGCAGATTCTGGTCATCAGGCTTCAGCGTATGATCTGGTAACTTCAGCGTGTAGCACATGTTATTGATCTTCTAATGCTGACATATCTTCTGATGCTGATGTTGATACTGATCTTCTGATGCTGATTCCATCAGAGTTTCTGTAAATACACAACATGATTTTAAGTAGCATATATGTCTTATATATAAATCTTACAATTTATTTATTCTTGTATTTTGTTATCATCAAAACTCTAATTGAGGGTTGTAGAATCAAACTATGTTCTAACAAATTCAAGCTGAAACACATAAATCAAAGTTCAAGAAACTTACATGGATGTGAAATCTGGAAACACGATTCCTTCACTCCAGAAACAATCCAATGGCGCAGGCTTGATCTCCTTACTTCACTGAAGCTGAATCACCAAGAATTTTGAAGAATGATCCAAGGAGAAGAGAGATTCGAAGAAATTTGCAGAGCTGCTTCCAAGATGTTCAGATTTGCAATGCAGCGGTTATGAGCCTCTCCCTTCACAAATGAGCCTTGATTCTTGTTATATAGCACGAGGGTAAGAGGTTATAAGTGGTATTTGGCACTCAAAACTGATGGAGGGTAAGTTTGGAAGTTTTGGCCAAAAATGAGGATGCTCATGGAATCTGCGTTTCACTCATGCATTTGCTTGCCTTTTGTGCGTTTTGTGAACCAAATGAAGTCAGAATTACATGCCCAAAGTGCCAGCTCATGATTGTTTGAAATGAAGAAGTGTTGGTGATTTTGCAAAATTGAGCATGTTTTGTATTTTCTTCATCCAAGCAAGTTCATGAGACATATGGGCACGAAATGATGAGTATAATGGGCCTCAGCATGTCACAAATTGCTCATGGGCTTGATTAGAAGCAAAAGAAATGGCTAAAACCTGAGTTTGCAAGAAATGGCCATTTTGCATATTTGTCAAAATTCAATAAAATGCCTCAAAATTCCAAAGTCCATAACTTGCTCATATTTTTGAATTTGGACACAAATGAGTACAATTTGGGAAGGTATTGAAAATATCTACAATCCATTATTTTTGAGTTTTTGCAATTGAATCCATTAATTATCCCAAAATAGAGCTTGAAATTCACTAATTTTGGAAAATGACCTATAATTTTGTGACTTCAAAAGACCATAATTCTTGATTCCTTACCAATTTGTACATGAGACCAAAAGGAGATGAAAGATCATCCTCTTATATTTCCAAGCATGTTTCATTTGTATTTGTTTTATCAAAGGTGAATAAAATATGAAATTTTGAGGTTAAGTCCTTATTTTCCAAAATTAGAAACTTTTAGGGTTTCTTCATGCACAAGTTTCCATCCAAACCTCAATCTCTTTGATCCAATGATCAAAATGGACTTGAAATATGAAAAGTAAATTCTTGAATTGATGGTTGGCCAAAATTTCACTTGGTCAACCTTGACTTTGACAGATTTTGACCAAAATGACCATTTTTCCCCTTTGAATCAATTGATCCACTTCCCTTCAAAATTAGTGATCAAAACTCCAAACATATGATCTCCCAAACATATAGAGGCCATGTGAAAAGTTTCACTTCAAAATTATCAAGAAATCTTGATGAAAACCCAAACCCTAGTTTTGGTTAACACATCAGGAGACTGATGAACCATCTTCAAAACTTTAAATGATCTGGATATCTTGACTAATTTCTTGTACTAAGACCGTCCAAATATTAATGAGATGTTATAGCTTCCAAATCAAAACTTGTACATTGATCAATAATCTTGCTCAAACAAAACCCTAATTTGACTGGTGAATCAAAGGAGTGGTTCCTTCTCATAATCAAACACCACTTCAATCCTCTCATGATCCAAAGAGATGGATAAAATATCTTGAGATATGCAATAACTTTTGAGCTTAAAAGATCTAGAGGTTTAGATGATAAGGTTCTACTTGAGCAACTTGTCAATGCAAACAACTTTCAAATCTTGAGGAAGACTTGATAACCAAAGTACTTTGATCCCATCACAATATATGAATGTAATGCAATATGATATTCATGATGAAACATAAGCCTAAATCAAGAGGGTAAATTTTGGGGTGCAACACTACCAAGTCGAAGACGAAGGTGAGGAAGATTGTGAAGTGCCAGGGGAACTAGCCAGGTTACTACAACAAGAAGAAAGGACCATACAACCCAACACAGAACCAATGGATACAGCTAACCTAGGTACCGAAGAGGACAAGAAAGAAGTCAAGGTGGATGCCAATCTGGAGCCCAGTGTCAAGAAGCGTCTAACTCAGTTGCTACATGATTATGTTGAGGTCTTTTCCTGGTCGTACAAAGACATGCCAGGACTTGATGCTGATATCGTGGTCTATCATCTACCAATAAAAGAAGACTGCCCTCAGGTAAAAGAGAAAGTCCGTCGCATGCGGCCAGACATGTCAGAGAAGATCAAGGCCGAAGTTATGGAACAATTCAACGTTGGATTCTTAGCCGTTACCTCCTATCTACAATAGGTCGCCAATGGTTTTCCAGTGCCTAAAAAGGACGACAAAGTACGAATGTGCATAGACTACAAATATTTGAATAGGGCAAGCCCCAAGGATGATTTCCCGCTTCCCCATATCGACATTCTGGTTGACAATATCGCACAACATAAAGTGTTCTCATTTATGGATGGTTTCTTAGGCTACAACCAGATCAAAATGGCACCCGAGGACATGGAGAAAACGACATTTGCCACACAATGAGGCACATTATGTTACAAGGTTATGCCATTCGGATTGAAGAATGCTGGGACAACTTATCAATGCACCATGGTAGCTTTATTTCACGACATGGTCCATCACGAAATAGAGGTCTAGATGGATGACATGATAGCCAGATCTCAAAATGAAGAGGAACATCTTGACCATTTGCAGAAACTGTTTGAAAGACTGAAGAATTACAAGCTAAGGTTGAATCCAAATAAATGCACATTTGGGTTGAGGTCCGGTAAACTCCTAGGCTTCGTCGTCAGCGGTAAAGGTATCGAAGTGGACCCTGACAAGGTAAAAGCAATACAAGAAATGCCTTCTCCTCGTACTGAGAAGGAAGTCAGAGGATTCTTAGGACGGCTAAACTACATTGCCAGATTCATTTCTCACTTGACCGCTACTTGTGAACCAATCTTCAAATTACCGAAGAAAGATCAAGTAGTCAAATGGAATGACGAGTGTCAAGCTTCCTTTGAAAAGATTAAAGAGTACCTACAAGAGCCTCCTATTTTGATGCCGCCAGTCGAGGGAAGACCTCTGATCATGTATCTAACTGTTTTGGAAAATTCAATGGGGTGTGGGCTAGGGAAGCATGACGAGTCTGGTCGAAAAGAGCATGCTATTTATTACTTGAGAAAAAATTTTAGCGACTGTGAAACAAGATATTCACTGCTCGAGAAAACTTGCTGTGCTCTGGAATGGGCTGCTCTCCATCTAAGACAGTATATGCTGACCCATACTACCTTGTTGATATCCAAGATGGATCCAATTAAACACATATTCGAGAAGCCTTCCCTCTCAGCGAGAATAGCAAGATGGCAGATGATCCTGATAGAATACGACATTCAATACACTACCCAAAAAGAAATAAAGGGCAGTGTGTTAGCCGATCACCTTGCTCATCAAGTTGTGGATGAGTACCCGTCCATGAAATTCGAATTCCCAGATGAAGACATCATGATGGTAAACAACTGTGAAGAATTAAGACCATATGACTGACCTGAACAAGGATCCTGATGGACCTTGGTTTTTGATGGGGCGTCCAACACACTCGTCAATGGAATATATGCTGCAATCATATCCCCGGAAGGATGTCATACTCCCTTCACCATAAGACTTTGTTTCAACTGTACCAATAACATGGAAGAATACGAAGCATGTATTTTTGGTCTCAAAGCTGCCATAGATTTGGAAATCAAGTCTTTAAGTGTATTTGGAGATTTAGCTTTGGTCATCAGTCAAATCAAAGGAGAGGGGACACTAAACACCCTAACCCCATCCCCTACAAAGAACATGTGTTGACATTAATCCCATATTTCGAGGAAATTACCTTTGAGCATTTTCCACGAGAGGAAAATAAACTAAAGGACGCGCTAGCCACCATGTCATCCATATTTAAACTCAGGTGGGGTAACGAGGCTCCCCAGATCACCATTGAGCGGATGGATGAACCAACTCACTGTCACGAGATCGATGTTGAAAAAGTAGTGGACCAGCCTTGGTTCCATGAAATTAAGAGGTATCTCGAGGCTCAAGAGTATCCCGAAGGAACTTCAGTCAATGATAAGAAGTTCTTGAGAAGATTCTCTACTAAGTTATTCCTCAGTAATGGCATTCTCTACAAACACAACCACGAATCTGTTTTGCTTCGTTGTGTAGACAAGGTTGAGGCAGAAAAGATTATGGCTGATCTACATGAGGGCATATTTCGCACCCATTCTAGTGGGCATACGATGGTTAAGAAGATCCTATGGGTAGGGTATTATTGGTTTACCATGGAGGCAGATTGCTATCAGCATTCACGAACCTGTCACAAGTGTCAGATCTATGATGACAAAATACATGTGCCTCCAGTTCCTTTAAACGTCCTGACTTCTCCTTGGCCATTCGCGATGTGGGTATCGATATGATTGGATAAATCAAACCTATAACTTCTAATGGACACCGCTTCATCTTGGTGGCCATTGACTACTTCACGAAATGGGTTGAGGCAACTTCTTTCGCTTCCGTTACCAAGAATGTTGTGGCCCGGTTCATCAAACATAATCTCATCTGTCGGTACGGTATCCCAGAGAGAATCATCACAGAAAATGGCACGAATCTCAACAATACTATGATCACTACACTGTGCGTGCAATTCAAAATCCAGCACCATAATTGTTCCCCTTACCGGCCAAAGATGAATGGTGTTGTCGAAGCCACAAATAAGAACATCAAGAAGATCATACAAAAATGACAGTAACCTACAAAGACTGGTATGAGATGCTACCATTCGCTCTTCGCGGTTACCGTACCATGGCGTGCACATCGACAGGGGCAACTCCCTTCTCCTTGGTATACGACATGGAAGTTGTTCTACCAATTGAGGTCCAAATACCTTCTCTAAGAATCATAAAGGATGTAGGACTGAATGAAGACGATTGGATCCAAACTCGACTTGATCAGTTGAACCTAATTGATGAGAAGAGGCTTATGGCTGTCTGTCATGGCCAGATGTACCAAAAACGTATGATCAAAGCTTTTAACAAAAAGGTTAGACGTCAGGTATATCAGGTTGGTGACTTGGTAATCAAGCGTATCATATTACCACAAGGTGATCCTATGGGAAAATGTTCTCCTACATACGAAGGACCGTTTGTGATAAAAAGCATATTCTCTGGTGGGGCAATGATCGTAACCACTATGGATGACGACAACCTTCCACGCCCTGTGAACGCGGACATAGTCAAAAGATACTACGCATAAGAGACCCACTAGGTTGACACACCTAGGCAAAACAAGGGCATCCCGATGAACCACAAAGGTTCGCGAAAAATTAGGGATAAAACAAAAAAATCTGTACACCCGGCAAGCTGAAAACCCGAAAGGGAGGCTTGGGAAAAAAAGGGTATCCCGATGGACTGAAAACCTGAAAGGGCGGTCCAGGAAAAAGTTAGGTAATTAAAGCGTATGACTATGTCCCGTTGGATCACCTTACAGACAACCTTTAACATCAACTGACAAACTCAATGGGTCTGATCAATGCAATCAGCTTTGGATGAGGCCGCAAGTGGACAAGACGCTCAGAGACACAGAGGCTATAGCAAGATGGGAACCCCATGGGATTATTTCACATAGCTATCTTTTCTTTGTATCAAATTTTAATTTTTTTGACGACATTCTCTTACTAGGATGTTCGTCTCATTATACAAAATACTTATTTAAGTTAATACAAAGATATTCCTTTGAAAGTACAAAACTATCTATTTTTCTTTATTTCTATGTTTTGTTTACAAAAATGTCCAATGATTTATTTTTGAACATATGCATTTGAACGTAACTATTGTTTACAAATGAGCAAAAAATTGAAGACAATCACTAATGGATTTAAGAAATAGGATAATATCTTTAGACTATTACATAAAAAACCCCACAGTTTGCAGCTTAATGATATCAAGTTTCTCTCAGAATAAAACTTCCAGTTACCGCTCCAAAGATTCCCCAGTAAAAGTCGCCTAGCTTCTCAGGATTCCTCAATAGGATTTCACGAAGTCTACAAGAAATACACGACACTCCCCCTTACACAACAAAGTTCGTATCTCTAGCAAATAGAAACTCATCAACACTTCAAAACATGAAGACCTGCACTCCTTATTCCCAGCAGTACTCAGGGATTTATTTTCCCCGACTCCAGTAACACTGCGGCATAACAATTAATATGTCCATACATTACATCCATACGTCATAACATTGATAGCACAAATACATACAACACGATCTCATTTATTTTGAGAACATTATTGCACCATGCATTTCATACATCATGACATTGCATGCAACTAACCTTTCATCTTTTCAGGAAAGATCCATCAACATAAAATTATCGTCAAATTTTCAACAAGTCAAATACAGATTAACTCTCAAAAAAGGACTGGTCAACCATCTACACAACAGGTATTTCTTTCAGACTCCTGTCGGTTCAGTTTAAATTTCTCAACAATTTATTCTGATTCTTTTCCCGCAGACACTTTCTCTGGTTCAGATAAATCACACAAAGATTTATTCTTATTCTTTTCAGTTAAAGAATATTCAATATCTCTTTTGGTTCAGTTTAAACCCCTCAACAATTTATCCTGATACTTTCCAAAGGAACACTTCGGGTTCAGTTTAAATCTCTCAACAATTTATTCTGATTCTTTTCCCGCATACACTTTCTCTGGTTCAGATAAATTGCACAAAGATTTATTTTGATTCTTTCCAGTTAAAGAATATTCAAGATCTCTTTTGGTTCAGTTTAAAACCCTCAATGGTTTATCCTGATAATTTCCAAAGGAACACTTTGATTTCAGATAAATCTCTCAACAATTTATTCTAATTTTTTCCCGCAGACACTTTCTGGGGTTCAGATAAATCGCTCAAAGATTTACTCCGATTCTTTCCAGTTAAAGAATATTCAAGATCTCTTTTGGTTCAGTTTAAACCCATCAACAGTTTATCCTGATACTTTCCAAAGGAACACTTCAGGTTCAGATAAATCCCTCAATGATTTATTCTGATTCTTTTCCCGCAGACACTTTCTCTGGTTCAGATTAATTGCACAAAGATTTACCCTGATTCTTTCCAGTTAAAGAACATCCGGGATCTCTTTTGGTTCAATTTAAGCCCCTCAACAGTTTATCCTAATACTTTCCAAAGGAACACTTCTATTTCAGATAAATTGCTCAAAGATTTATTCTGATTCTTCCCAGTCAAACAACGTATAAGACTTCCCTCGATTTAGATAAATCACTCCCAAAGATTTATTCTGATTCTTTTCCAGTTGAACTCAAGTTCAGGCTTAATCCATTTTCTGTCAACAGTTACCCTTGGATGGCATCTACAAGCACATCTCCGAAAAATCTCCATCATTCCTCCAAATGGAATCTATAAGCCCATTCCCATTACATCTTCGAGTGCAAATTTCTTGGCACTCTAGTGTCCAATCATTTTCCACCTTCAAGTAACGAATGGCGGATCCGCCAATCTAACTCTTCAGGTCTAAGAAGATTGAACATGGGCATCTGTTTTACCCCAAAATTTTCCCTCTCATTTATCAAATATTTTCTGACAAGATCTCCTTTGGTTCAAGATTGCACAAGGGTTGATCAGCTCAAGACACCTCCTTAAGCACTGATGACTGAAATTAGGGTTTGAGATTGCACAAGGATAATTGAACTTTTAATACCTAATATTATTTTAATGGATCATTATGGACTCCCGAGATTACTCATGTCATGTTTCAAGCCTTGGATCTCATTTTTGCTCAATCAATTGAGTAGTTGACCTAAAAATCAACTGTATTGGGAAAAAAGTCAATTGTGGCCAATTTATAGTCAAACTTCAGAATTTTTTATCCATATCAACATTATAAACTCATATGTATCATTTTATCACGTTTGGACCATAATTCCTCAAGAAATTTGATCAGATCATCAAAAGGGCAAAATGGTCAAAATTAAGGTTTTGACTGAGAAAGGGCAATTTCTGATTTTTGACCTAGAAAATGAATAATTGTTTTGAGGCATGATCTCAATATTTCAATTGCATCATATTAACCTAATGGCATGACTCAAAACATTTCTCAAGATCAATTGATTGATAGTTGATTTTCAGTCAACTGATCAAAAGTCAACTATATACTGAAAAGTCAAACTTTGACTTTTTGCTCAAAATCAAGTGTCAAAGATCACAATTCATCAAAACATGTCAAAATATGAAACTTGTTCATCAAGAAATCAAAAATTCAAGATTTCATTTTGAAAAGTCAAAGTTTTCAAACTTAGAAATTTTTCTAAGTGTTGAAAACTTCATATTTTTTCACAACTTTGAGCCAATTTTTCACCATGATGCAATATGATTCAAAAGAAAATTTCAACATGAAAGTTGTAGATCTCCATGAGATCTACAACATTTTCTTTACACAACTTCTCATAGAAATTCTTGGATCTCAAGTTATTAATCCATGAAGTCATGGTCATGAAACTAAACACTTAGTGAAATTATGAGCATTTTAGGTCAGGATTTTGACCTAACTTCTGACCCAAGTTTCACATAGTTCCATTTGGATTTTGCAAAAGTGATTCAAAGAGGGTTTGTATATAACATTACAAGATTTCCAAAATGTCCAAGAACTCCTTAAGATCATTTGTGAGCAAGGAGAATCGAAGGCCAGAAGTTGGGGTTTCAAGTTGTTTTACAAGGCAAATTTTGTGATGAACAAAATTCAAATCTCAAACCTATGCTGCACAATCTTGCTTTGCATGCCTCTAAACCTTAAGATCCCTCCCTAATCATAAGATTACGCTTTCTTTTGAGCTATTTCCCATTTAATTCAAGCTTTATCCAAGGTAATTTTCCATCAATGGCACAAAGGATCCATTGCCATTTACATTAAGCAAGCTTTATGCAAAGTCAACTTGCATTGAGCTTTGCACTTGTTCCTTCTGCACAAAATTCCTTTACAAAGTCAGATAAGCATGTTTAAAGTTGGTAACCACTCTAGATAGCTTTGTACTATGCATTTAAACCATGTTTGTCAACCTTACTTCAAAAACAATTCAAGAAGCCAAAACATGTGATCTTGTACTTCTGACCACCTCAAGTATCCAAACCTTTTCCTTACATAAACACAAGTCATTTGCAAGAAAAAACATGCATGCTTAATCCCTGAAACCCACTAAAACACAGAACCACCAAAAACATCTCAAAACTTGTCATTTCTGAGTTTTGAATCCAATCTCCAAATTTGCTCGTGTGTTTCTTGGCCTTTTACTTTCAAAAGCTTCTAAATAACATATACAAACAATTCCAAAACCTGCAACACGACTGTAACACCTCCATCACCATCCACCATTTCCAAAAATAGCACCTTGCACCTTGACTTCTCTGGAACTCCTCAGCCACATTCAGCTCAAGCCAAGCATTACATTAGCTTCCTGGGAACTTGAGGAAGCTAACCCAATCACTGGAACTCATCAAAAGCTTCTCAAACTCAAAACATGATACCCTCTTGCAAGGTGAGTTTTCTGACTTTTGAACTCTTCATACAAGCATCATTAATGGTTTATTTGTGAACAAGAAATGTAGATATCATTGTCCTGAAGCTAACCATGTCCTTAGATTTCATTATTATTGCATGAGTAGTTAGAATTTTGAATCTGAACCTCTAAAAATAACTAGGTCAGAATTTGGTACTTTCAAAAATTCTCATTCATCTTTGATTTATAGTTCATGATATTTATATGTTTGGATTCGTATGGAAAAATGGAACAACTTTCATGTTTGCATTTTCCATTTTTGTTGAGAAATGGTGAAGATACAGTTGGTCTGGCTGGAGGTTGAAGATGAGGTGTATTCATGACTTGTTTTGTATTATATATTTATCATTTCAGTTATATTAATGGATGTATAGCCATCCCAGTGGTAAGGCAGCGTGCTGGTAATCAAGAGGTCATGGGTTCGAACCTCGGTGCGTTGCCTTTTGCGTTTTTCACATTTTTTAACATTTTTTTGTTACATGAAGCGCTTGGGCCTTCCCTCCCGGGATTTGCATTTTTTGCTCAATTTAACCCCCCCTATTTTCTCATGCCACACATCCCATATACCTTTTTTATTTTTCTGATTTCCAAACAAAAACATCAATTGGGCCAGATTCAAAAAAACTATTTTGCTAACAAACCTCCAAATTCAATTTTAACCTCCCTGACTTTATTATTTTTATTTCATCTTTTATTATTATTATTATTATTATTATTATTATTATTATTACTATTATTATTTTTATTAATAAAAATCCAAAAAATATTTATATTTTTATTATTTATTTTTATTTAGTTTATTTTTTTCTCCATGAAACTAAAAGAACAAAAACATTTTCTTTAATTAATTTCCTTTTTTTAAATACTTAGATAATAAATTTTAATTATTATATTACATTATATTTCTTGTACATTAAAATAAATTTAGAATTTAAGACTTTTATTTAATTATTTTTATTTATTAATTTAATTAGATTCACAAAAAACCCTAAAAAAACTTGTTTTCTTTAAATTAATTTATTTTACTAGTTTAATCTTAATTTTCTTATTTTTAGTTAATTACTTTATTTTAATAATTAGGTCAAAAAACCCTTTTCATGAAAAACCAAACAAAATCCCATTTCTTTTTTTACATTTACATTCTTGCATCTTTACTTATTCAATTTTGTACATTTATTCAAATTCAATATGGTTGTAATAATTATTTAGATTTAATTTCTTGCAATTCCCTGTTTATAATTTGTACATCCCCTCCCCTAAATCATGTAATAGCTTAATATTTTTACTTTTCGCAATTAAAATGCTTTATATACAGATGCTAGTAATTAGCGTTTTGTATGAAAAGATTAAAACCAACAAATAGAAAACCCTAATCAAGACAAATCAAGCATGTAAATCAATTCAGTTGCACACATACACCCTTAGGGTAAACCTACTTTGTTGCCTTACAAAATGGCCATATTATGCATGTGAGGTATCTTAGCAAAAACAAGCAAAATACAAGATTATAGTCCCTCGATGACGCTAACCATGTTGCCTTTCAAAAGGATCTTAGTCCCTAAAGAAAATGCTAAGATATCTTACAACATTGCTAATCATGGTTATACGATGACCCTTGCCCGTCCCTTTTACATCCAAAGATAGGGTTACTTACCAAATCAATGGTAAGATAGCAATGTCAAATGAAAGAGGAAATGAACATGAAAGACTTTTTAGTAGGTAGAATGTTTCTAGTTACTTGCTCAATTTCAAAACAAAAACATCCTTGCTATTTTCAAAAGAAACACCAACACTTTCAAAAACATCTCTCAAACTTGAAAATATTTTCAAAAGATCAAACACTTGTATACATTCTTAAGAATGAGAATCATTACAAAGTTTGCCTAAAACAATGGTACCGTTTCAAAATACTTTCAAAAGCCACACAAAGCACATTTTCAAACAAAAGCAAGTGATCTAGCAAGTAACTAAGAGCCCATGGAAAACCATGGATGAAAAGGGTGCTAATACCTTCCCTTTTCATAATCTACCCCCCTGAACTCAAGAAAACATCTCAAAGGTCTTTCCTGTTCTTTTCAGCCTTTCCTTTTGGATAAAAGAAAAGTTGGTGGTGACTCTTGTTAAACCGCAACATTTGCGATCAAACGCAAAACAACCAAGTCAGTTCTCCCACCGTGTTACAGTTGGTTACCTCAACCCATGAAAGTTCCTTTGTTCCAGAACCACAACATGATATATTAGTAGAAGCCATCGGAAAAAGGAGCAGGGTGGATGTGTCCATGATGTTGGAGATGCCATAAACTTGAGAGTATGTTCCTGTGTAAAACAAATATCTGAATGACTTCCCAGAAGGAAGCTAGGTGAATCCTACCAGAGTGAATTTATGAGATGATTGGGGGATTTAGGAGCTACGACAGTGATGCATGCATCCCAGGATGAATATCTTGCTTATCCCTTATGTGGGAGCCCCTTTATATAGTGAGTGTCCTGGCTTTATCAAAAGCTTCAGTTAATAAGGGACTCTTGAGTTCCATAACTATGTAACCACCATCATCTCCATGAATGAAGATGATTAGTGATGTGTAATGTAGCAATGAATGTGCGCCTGTGGTTACTGGCTTTAATGGGCCGAGATGATGATCGGTTATGAGCAGGTTCTACCCAATCATCTTCCTCCCCAGGGTTCCAATGAGGGCGAGTTGTTATTCGGGCTTATGGTATGTTTGGTGTAACGCCTGTTAATTTAATTAATTATTTAATTAAATTATTTTGGATTTTTTGTTGAAGTTGTGAGATATGTGGATTGTTGGTATAAGTTGTTAGATTATTAATTAATTAATTAATTAATTAATTGATTAATAATAATAATAATGTTGGAATTAATTGAATAATATAAGATTAAGTTGTTGGGCCTATTTTATATGGTGGTATGTAGTACTAAGGGTATGTGAGAATTAAGCCCAATAGAAATAATTCTATTATTATTGAGTTCAATTATAATAATAGAAGTTAGATGTGACAGTAAGGAAATAGGTTTTGTCAAGAGGAAGAAGAATAAGGGTTGGAAGAGAGAAAGAGAACGTGAAAGTTGTAGAAAAGAAGGAAAAGAGGCAAAATGGAATTCGATCAAAAAATTGTAGAGAAACCTTCAATATAAGGTAAGGATGGGGTTCTAATTCTATAATAGGGTTTATAATGAGTAGTATGTGGGATTGGATTTGAAAAGTTGTTTTGTTTATGATTGGAATATATATATTTTTGTTTGATGAGGATCAATGATTTAGAGATGAATAATGATGCCCTAATGTTGTATAATTGATGTAGAAACATATGATTATTATAATTGATGATTACCTATGATTAGAGGATGTTTTTAGGGCCTAAGGCAGGGAAATCAAAGTGAAAACACAGTGAAATCGCATAATATATTCAGCACAGCTCAGTACGAGTCGACCTCAAAAGCCATGCGTCGACACATGCAGGAGTTAGGACTCAGGATGAGTCGATACATAAGGACCATGCATCGACACATGTAGTGTTTTAGACTCAGTATGAATCGAAACAAGAGGTTACACGTCGACTCATGCAAGACTCAAAACCCAGTACGCGTCGACTCAAAGAGACATGCGTCGACTCATGCAATCTGATTTTTGACAGATTCTTCCAAAGGCTGTAACTTGAGTTTCTGGACTCCGTTTGAGGTGCCATTTGAAGCGTTGGATAGCTAACACGATGAACTTCATTCATAAGGATTAAAATGAAGGATAAGAATAATAATCCTAGTACCCAAATTAGGATTAGAGTTAGCTTCCCGCGTTAATCATTATGATGATTTTGTGAAGTATGATGAGGATAAGATGATCTTAGATTATGCTTTGTTCATAACAGTAAGATTTATAATGATATAGTGTTACAGAATAATCATATGTAGAGGTTTGGTAAATATAGATAAGCCTTATATGATTAATTAATTATATGCATTATCATGTTGTAGGCCTATGGCCAACATTGAGGGATTGTCGGTCTATCGTTGTATTGATGTTATGGCTGAGTTGCTGTGGAATTATGTTGATGAATTATGTCGATGAATTATGGTGATGAATTATGTTGATGAACTATGTTGATGAATTATGTTGATGAGTTATGTTGATGAGTTATGTTTATGAATTATGTTGATGAATCATGTTGATGAATTGTGTTGATGAATGATGTTGAGATGCCTCTAATGATTAGAAGCTATTAAGATGTTGGCTTCTGGACAACAATGATGTTGTGTTGAGATGTTGTTAATTATGGTTGTTGTTACTACATTCATGATTGTGTTTCATACATTGCATATCAATATGGAGTTGATGCTCGTTAAGATGGCCTATATTGGCGAATATTAAGATAAAGGCTTATGCCTTGCTGATGCCTCTATTTATTGGAAATTATTTTAATATGGGAATTCTGCTCCAATGGTACCATATGCATGTGCATTGTGATTGAGTCACATTTGATGTTGCATCTTGAGTTATGGTGAAGATAGATTCATTTTTGCTTTATGTTGTTGACTTGTTGTGACAAGTATTATCTAAAAGCTGTGAATTTAGTAGTTATGTCGTGTTGATGTTTTGTTGTGATTAGTGTTGTTTGTGAGTTGTGAAGTGGTGATGATATATGATCTGATCTAATATATTATTTATCATACATTTTATTATATTGTTAGATATCTCACCCCTTATGTTTGAATGTTTCCTTCTGTTGGTAACATGCAGGTAATCAAGAAGGATAGTTATTACCTCGTTAGTTCGAGTCGGTGTTATCGCTCTGATATGTAGCACTCTGGGGGATGAATGCTTGATGTTTAGTTGTTGATTATTATTTCAGTTGCTGAATTTTTAAGTGGATTACATGAAATAATTATTGTCTTGAGGTTGTTTTAGTTGAATAAAAGATGTTAAGTGAATTGAGGTTGAGTATGTATACTCCGTTGCTTATCAAAGAAAGGTTATTGATTTTAAAGAATAAATCAGGTTGTTATCGGTTTATCCGAGTTAAGTGTTTTGTATCTATTTGTATGCGATTAAATGAAGATTGATTTTTAGTTGAAAATATAGCATCCTATTTACGTTGAACTCTAATTTTCTTATTATCCTCCGGGTAGAAATGGGGGTGTTACATTAGTGGTATCAGAGAAAGTCGGCCCGTCCGACCAAGTTGTCTAATGTTGTTTGTTCTTTAGTGCGCAACAAGTGTGTGAAACACTGTCGGTACCTGTTTGCCTTAATTGTAGGAAGTTGGTTGAAGATAAGTGGGGGAGAAGCTTTGCTTCTCGGATATGTTCAATTGAAAGGTGTTGGTTCGGTGTGATGTCGATGACGATAATGCAATAATTGTTGGAGTCTTGTTGTTCCCTAATTTGAAGGTGACTTGGATTCATGGTCTTGTTGTTAGTCGAGTTGGGGCGCCTTGAGAGAAATTAATCAGACATGGTTGGTGCTTACTTCCCGAAGAATGAAGAGCGATGTAATATTTGTTGATTTACGAAGCAAGTGTAAGATGTCGATGTTTGAACAATGATGGAGTAATAAAGTTGCTGTAACTTTTGTGTTGGGATCACATAAGTGATTGTCATAAGTAGTTGACGTTGATAAGTAGTTGTGAATCGCGAGTCTGAGTCGAAACTTGAAGAAGTGAGTAGCATTGCGAAAAGAATTGTTGCCCTGGTGTTTTGGAACCTGAACTTTGACGAAGGAATGCATTTATCGAGTTATAAGAAGTTTGGGAGCATGAGATATGTTAAGAGTTGTTTGGAATATGTCTAAGTTGAATACAAATGAGATTCAGAGTGAAATTTCCGTAAGCAAATCGCATGAAACTGCAGAATTATGGTGGGACTTCGAAAATTCATAACTATAGTTTCGGGCATCCAATTTGAGTTTTGTTTGAATTGTTGGAAAGCTAACGAAATGAGCTTCATTTTAAAAATGGTTCCAGTAGTTGTAATAGATTAATTTATCACGTGATGATATTTGAAGTAAGTGCAGTTTGGTGTTAAGCTTGTCTTTGGGACTAGACTTGTTCTTTAATGTTGTACAAGACGCCAGCATCCGAGTCGGGTGAATTAAAGGAGCAATTGGAAGATTTATTTAAAGTAATTTGTGAAATCAAAGGTATAATTTGGAAAGATTTGGTGTTATTAATTAGAACGAAAGACGATTGCAAAGTTGTGTGGAATTTACAGTGTCGAAAAGGAGGAAGTTTTATGCTAAGTTGTTAGGATATATGTTATAGTTTTGGGAGAAGAATTCTCTTGAGTAATTTTATTTCCAAGTGAAATTGTATGTAGATCCATTCAAGGTGGATTTATTTCTAAGTTGGAGAACGACGAAGTCTGTTATAGAGGTTAGTAGCTTGTTGAGCTTAGATGATTACTATCATAGTTGTTTGAGGTGTAGATATATATGAAATGTTGTTATAATCCTTTATGTAGATGAAGACTTAGACTAGAGTGGAAGGATTTGTAATGTATTAATATGCCAACAGATCTCGAGTTAGAAAATGATTGATCATCATGGGATGGTGGGTGAATGAGGATTAGACATGTTGTGTTTTAGAAAACTTGAATACGAGTTTTAAGGAAACACTATTATAGTTTGGTACGACGATTTATACTCCCATATGGTTGTCGAATACTAATTGAAAAATTTAGGAATTGATCACCCTCAATCCATTGTTAATAGTAGATGAGATTATGTTGGATGTCATAGATTTGTCTTGCTATCTTAATGGTGTGAAAAAGTATGGATGTTATATCACGAGAATAATCGCTCACCAGTTTGTGTGGAATTAGTAGAGGAGTCGTTGAGTGAGAGTTGAGACGTAATGAACAATTCGGAGTAGCGGGTTTGTATGCGAGCTAACGTCGCAAAGTGAAAGATTGAGAATATCAAGTGAACAATGGTTTTATGGTGGATGTTGAGGAAAGTCTAAAACTGGAATGAGACTTGTAAACTGTATAGTTGGTAGGAACTTTAATGAGGATGGTGACTTAAGATGGATTATCAGAGTTGCGCAGTTGAAGCGTATGTGGCGTAGTTGCTATGAGTATGCGACTCTACATGCTTGATTTGGTAGATTGTGGATGTAGGTATGAGGTGTCAAGGTGTTGTGATACCTCAGAGATATTTACTGATTTTTGAGGATATTAATGTGGTTGTTAGTTGATGGTAGGTTGTGTGTATATCTGTTGAGTTATACTATTAAGTTGATGTTATAATGATTTTGTTCACGTTGCCGTGATGTTATTGTTGGTTACCATAAAGGGTGAATAATACTCCATAATATGATGAAGTTGATTATGTTGGCTATGTTGATGTCACTATAAGGGTGATACGACGATATGAATAGAGTTGTTGATAATTGTCATATATATGGGAATGGAATTGTGTTTGTGTTTTGGTGTTGAAGATGTTGTTAAGATGATAATGTGATGTTGTATATGCAAGTATAAGTGTGTTACTACTTTAAAATATTGATATGTCAAGATATTGTTAAAGCGGATGATAAGCTGCTAACGATTATGTCGCAGAGGTGTTGAATGATTAGCATATGTGTATTAGATTTAAATCATGTTGAGTTATTGTTATGTCAATAAAGTAGTGGTTGAAGTGTTTCCAGACGTGACTTGGGGATCAGAGAATGAGATGCAAAATTCGCGTTAAGAGTGGTAGTATCAAGTAGATTTTCGAGGACGAAAATATTCTAAGTGGGGGAGAGTTGTAACGCCCGTTAATTTAATTAATTATTTAATTAAATTATTTTGGATTTTTTGTCGAAGTTGTGAGATGTGTGGATTGTTTGTATATGTTGTTAGATTATTATTAATTAATTAATTAGTTGATTAATAATAATAATGTTGGAGTTAATGGAATAATATAAGATTAAGTTGTTGGGCCTATTTTATATGGTGGTATGTAGTACAAATGGGGGTGTGAGAATTAAGCCCAATAGAAATAATTCTATTATTATTGAGTTTAGTTATAATAATAGAAATTATATGTGACAGTAAGGAAATAGGTTTTGTCAAGAGGAAGAAGAATAAGGGTTGGAAAAAAGAAAGAGAACGTGAAAGTTGCAGAAAAGAAGGAAAAGAGGAAAAACGGAATTCGATCGAAAATGTTTAGAGCAACCTTCAATCCAAGGTAAGGGTGGGGTTCTGACTCTATAATAGGGTTTATGATGAGTAGTATGTGGGATTGGATTTGAAAAGTTATTTTGTTTATGATTGGAATATATATTGTTGATGAATAATGATGCCCTAATGCTGTATAATTGATGTAGAAACATAGGATTATTATAATTGATGATTACATATGATTATAGGATGTTTTTAGGGCCTAAGGCAGGGAAATCACAGTGAAAACGCAGTGAAACCGCAAAATATATTCAGCACAGCTCAGTACGAGTCAACCTCAAAAGCCATGCGTCGACACATGTAAGAGTTAAGACTCAGAATGAGTCGATACATAAGGACCATGCATCGACACATGCAGTTTTTCAGACTCAGTATGAGTCGACACAAGAGGTTACGCGTTGACTCATGCAAGAATCAAAACCCAGTACACATCGACTCAAAGAGACATGCGTCGACTCATGCAGTCTGGTTTTTGACAGATTCTTCCAAAGGCTGTAACTTGAGTTTCCGGACTCCGTTTGACGTGCCGTTTGAAGAGTTGGATAGATAACCCGATGAAATTCATACATAAGGATTAAAATGAAGGATAATAATAATAATAATAATCCTAGTACCTAAATTAGTATTAGAGTTAGCTTCCCGCGTTAATCGCTATGATGATTTTGTGAAGTATGATGAGGATAAGACGATCTTAGATTATGCTTTATTCATAACAGTAAGATTTATAATGATAATGATGTAGTATTACAGAATAATAATATTTAGAGGTTTGGTAATTATATATAAGCTTTTGATGATTAGTTAATTATAGGCATTATCATGTTGTAGGCCTATGGCCAACGTTGAGGGATTGTCGATCTGTCGTTGTATTATTGTTATGGCTGAGTTGTTGTGGAATTATGTTGATGAATTATGTTGATGAATTATGTTGATGAACTATGTTGATTAATTATGTTGATGAGTTATGTTGATGAGTTATGTTGATGAATTATGTTGATGAATCATGTTGATGAATTATGTTGATGAATGATGTTGAGATGCCTCTAATAATTGGAAGCTATTAAGATGTAGGCTTATGGACAACGATGATGTTGTGTTGAGATGTTGTTAATTATGGTTGTTGTTACTACATTCATGATTGTGTTGCATACATTACATATCAAGATGGAGTTGATGCTCGTTAAGATGGCCTGTATTGGAGAATATTAAGATGAACGATCATGCCTTGTTGATGCCTCTATTTATTGGCAATTATTTTGAGATGGGAGTTCTTATCTAATGGTACCACATGCATATGAATTATGATTGAGTTGCATTTGATGTTGCATCTTGAGTTGTGGTGAAGATAGATTTGTTGTTGCTTTATGTTGTTGACTTGTTGTGATAAGTATTATCTAAAAGCTATGAATTTATTAGTTATGTCATGTTGATGTTTTGTTGTGATTAATGTTGTTTGTGAGTTGTGAAGTGGTGATGATATATGATCTGATCTAATATATTATTTATCATACGTTTTATTATATTGTTAGATATCTCACCCCTTCTGTTTTAATGTTTCCCTCTGTTGGTAACATGCATGTAATCAAGAAGGATAGTTATTACCTCGTTAGTTCGAGTCGGTGTTGTCGCTCTAATACGTAGCACTCGGGGGGATGAACACTTGATGTTTAGTTGTTGATAATTATTTTAGTTGCTGAATTTTTAAGTGGATTACATGAAATAATTGTTGTCTTGAGGTTGTTTTAGTTGAATAAAAGATGTTAAGTGAATTGAGGTTGAGTATGTATACTCCATTGCTTATTAATGAAAAGTTGTTGATTTTAAAGAATAAATCAGGTTGTGATCGGTTCATCCGAGTTAAGTGTTATGTATATGTTTGTATGCGATTAAATGAAGATTGATTTTTAGTTGAAAATGTAGCATCTTATTTACGTTGAACTCTGATTTTGTTATTATCCGCCGGGTAGAAATGGGGTGTTACATTTGGTATTCCTTTAGTCGGGTTGTACCCCGGGTATCCTCACCTTAAGTCGTTTATTAGTTTATCCTTCTCTCTTTGCTGGTTACACTACTCGGTAGGGTATGTTATTTTCGGGATGTACATAAGCCCCCCGAGTTCAAGTCGTCTCTTTGTGAGGACTCCGTATTCGATCACGTAATCAGGGAAGGTAACACAGGTGCTGTCGGGTTGCTGCTCTTTTCCTAACCCATGTGACGTGGAACGAAGAGTCACCAATTTCTCTTTTCTGAGGTAATGATGACTCCCACCTAAACTCATGTTTATTGGGCAACACTTCCCATACCTAGCACACTATTCACTGGGCTCTATTAAAGACCTTATTTTCTTATTTCCTTTTCTATCTTGGTAACTGCATAAGACGATTATCTTTGCAAAACAAGGTTTTTACTCTCCTTCAAGTGTCTCTCCCTTTTTCCAGGTATATCATCTTTTACTCTTTCATTTATGTTTTTGACTTTTTAGATTATGGTCGTTTTAAGAGAGTGTGATGATGAGGGAAACACTCTAAAACTCTCTAGTGTTGAAGAAATGAGAGATTTATGGGACCAATGCATGCGAGAGATGAGTGACACTCTAGGTCAAGACAAGTTTAACCAGATCACCCAAGAGGTTTATGGTTTTACCACTTCTTCTTTGAGTGATTCTGACCATGATTCTTCCTCCTCATGTTCCATAGAGCTTCGGATGGCCGCCTCCGCCCCTTTTGACGTTGAAGTCGTGATTTACAAGAATAGTGTGCTTGATGATACAGAGATTGCAATAATTAGGTCTTCGATGAGGGTTTCCTAGGTTAGAGAGGAAAGCAATGTTATCATGGAGTCTTGTGTCTCAGGGGATCGCGTGTGTTTACTTCATAGGAAGGACACTAATGAAGACTTCTTTTATTTCTACGATGGGGTTTTAGAGGATTTCTAAGTCCGTATACCCTTTTCTGAGTTTGAGGCTGATGTCCTGGCGGCATTTATACCTAAAAAATTTCCCTCCCTTTTCTTTAAGACATTTCTCACAAAAGTTCTTAAATGCTCAAGGATACTCAAGAGTTGATCAGACAAGCTCACCTCCTAAGCACTGGGAACTCAACTAGGGTTTTGGTTTTCTCAAGGAAAATTGGACTTCTAATGCCTCAAGTGACTTTCATGGTTCATCATAGGTCTCCAATAATACTCATACCAAGTTTCAAGTCTTGCATCACAAATTTTATCAGTCAATGGCTCAGATGATTGAAAATCAACTGTATTGGGTAAAAAGTCAATTGTGGTCAACATACAGTCAGACTTCAAGATTTTTTGCCAACATCAACATTTTGATATGATATTCATAATTTGATCAAGGGTTGATCATAATTCCTCACGGAAAGAATTAAAAATCACTGAAGGGGCAAAGTTGTCAAAATTAGGGTTTTGATTGAGAATGACTGATGATTGACTTTTGACTTAGTACATGACCTAATGACTTGAAGCATGGTCTTAAGAACTCAAACACAATATCTTGACCTAATTACATGGTTCAATAAATTTCCAAAGGTGCAAGAGATTGATAGTTAAAGAATTGAGATCAACTGATGAAAAGTCAATTGTCACACAAAAGTCAAACTTTGACTTTTTGGTGAACATTAAACTTCAAAGGCCAAGAGTCATCAAAACATTCAAAATTGTAAAGCTTGATCAACAAGAATCACAAAGTCAACAAAAAAGTCAAAATTTCCAATACTTAGAAAAATTAAGTGTTTTGTCCTTAATAAATTCACTACTTCATGACAATTTTTCACTAAGATACAAGATGATTCAAACAAAACGTTCAACATGAAAGTTGTAGAGCATGATGAGTTCTACAACTTTGTGCTTGAGGAATGATGTCCAAAAATTTTTGGATTAGGAGATATAAGCCCATGGAGTCATGACATTTTTATCTAACACTTAGAGAGATTTTCAACAAGTTTGGTCAAACTTTTGTCCCAACTTCTTGGCATTTTTCACCAAGTTCCATGTTGATTTAGCTAAAGTGGTCAACATAAAGGTTATAGAAAATGTTTCAAGCTTTCGAAAATGTCCAAGAACACATTTTTATCATGATTGAGCTAAGAGATTCGAAGAGATCAAGTTAGGCATCCATTCTTGAATTATAGGTCATATTTGTGAAGAGCTAAAGAACAAATCCTCATGCCATGATGCATAATATTGCTTTTCAGGCCTCTTAACTTCCAAATCCCTCCATAATTAAATGCTTGCACAAACTTTTAAGCTATGGTCCATTTGATTTAATCATTGTCCAAACCATTTTGCCATTTTCGGCACAAAGTTAACATTGTCATTCTTGAAAAGTTGCTTTAATCACAAAATCAACTTCTTGAGCCTATAACTTGCTCTCTCTGCACACACTCAACACAAAAGCCAGAAGCAACATGTTTAAAGTTCCCAACCACTTTAGATTGCCCTGTACGTCACATTGAAACCATGTATTTCAAATATTTCTTCATTTACAATCCAACCAAACCACAACATATGATCTTGCAAATCTAATAAGCTTTTTCCCTCCAACCTTTCTCTATAACTAGAGAGGTCCATTTGTAAGATATACACGAGTTCATAAGCTCTTAAACTCCCTCAAACACTCCCAAAGTCATAATTGCTCTCAAACTCCATTTTGTGGCAAATTCTGACCTTAAACATCGAACACCCAATCCACTAGTGTGTTTTCATTCTAAATCATTCACAAAGTTTCTATAACATATATATAACCTATCCAAAGCCCTATTTCACCACTTTAACATCAACTTTATCATCCTCCATTTTCAAAAACAAAGCTCTACAACTCGACTTGTCAGAAGAATCCAGCCACTCTCAATACAAAGTAAGAATTGCAATAACTTCCTGGGAGTTCAATGAAGCTATCCAGATCATCACAACACCTTCAGGAGTGCTCTAACTTCAAACTCAATTCTCACTTCAAAGGTAAGTTTTCTGAACTTTGAAATCCTTATTCAAGCATCATTTGCCTTTGATCTCAAAAGATAAAATGTAGATATCATTGCCCTGAAGCTAACCATGTCCTTAGTTTTCATTTATATTGCCTACGTGATGAGAATTTGAAACTGAAATTGTTGGGATTTTAGGATTCAGTTTGGTTCCAAGTAAAATTCTCACTCATCTTTGATTTATAGCTCTTTAAATTTATATGGTTGGATTCATGGTTAAATTTCTTGCAAGTTTCATATTTACATTTTTCAATTTGGTTGAGAAATGAGGATTTTCAGAAATTCAAAAATATTGTTGAAGTTACTGGCGTGAGGAAGAAGATGAAGTCACATTCAGAAATGTGTTTATAATATATTGATTAGTTTGTACATAAACTAATGGACGTATCACCACCCAGTGGTTAAAGCGCGCGTCTGTGACTATAGGGACCTGCGTTCGAGCCCCAGCGGTACCCTTTTGTATTTTTCATGTTATTTTGTGATTCTCACGCACCAACATGTGCTTCCTGACCTTGGGCCCATCTTCTTCTTTATTCTTTCTTTTCAGCACCTCCCATTTGCTTTACCAACGTAGGCCTATATTTGTTTTTTTACTGATTCAAACAAACAAAAACTAGTTTTTGGGCCTAGCCTTTTATTTTCTTTTCACACCCTCTAAATTTCTTTCATAACACCACAGACCCAATTACTTTTATTTATTTATTTCTTTATATTTTCTTTTCATTTTCTTTTATTTATTTTATTATAAAATCACTAAAAAAAATTAGATTTAGGTTTTAATTAATTAACTTAATTTCCATAAATACAAATTAATTTAATTTAATCATTTTTACTTTATTTTATTAACTAATTTGTAAAATGATTAGAATTAGGTTTTTATTATTATTTCAAATAAAACATCCAAATTATTTTCTAAACAAATTAAAAAAAAGAATGATTAGATCTAGGTTTTATTTTAGTTTCTTTAATTTCCTAATAAACTTAGATTGTTTGGGTTTTGATTAAAATAATTAGTTAAACTCCTCTTTTAATTAGAGCTAATTAATTTTCTTAGGATAAGTAATCAAACCTTTTTCCATTAAAATTCACCAAGAACAAACTTCCTTTTTTCTTTTCTACACTTTACATTTTTTTGCGCATATTATCATCTCGCATTATCATTTATGTAAATGGTTTGTAATAGATAATTAGGGAATATTTCTTTCTTCCCCATTCATAGACGTATACCCCTATTCCCAAAGCATTGTAATAGCATAGGATATTTAATTTCTGTAATTTATCACTTTCCATATTTCTGTTAGTAATTAGGGTTTGTATGACAAGATTAAAATCAATCATAGCAAAACCCTAATTCAAGATAAAATACTTGAAATCAAAGCACTCGCAGACATGCACCTCTAGGGTTAACCTCACTTGTTGCCTCAGATATAAATAGTCATGTCCCTCGAACGTGAGACACTTTAGCAAAGAGCCTCAGTTAAAATATCGTAGTTCCTCGATGAACCTTCAACGTTGCTTTCAGTAAACGATCTTAATCCCTTGCGAAAAATTTCTAAAGCATCCTACAAGTTGCCTTCTATGACTGTACGATGACCTACGCATGTCCCTCACATTCAATGATAGAACTTCCTGCTAACTAATGGTAGGATAACACTATCTAAAGGAAGAGGAAAAGAACAAAGACTATTTGAGTAGGTAGATCGCTCGTAATCGCTTGCTCACAAACTAAAACAATCTCTCCACACCTCACACTTTCAAAAATAACTATTTTCAAAACACTTTTTAAAAACAAACATTTTGTATACATTCTCAACGATACAAGAATCATTACAAAATTGCCTTACATTGGCATTTACAAAACATCTTTCCAAACCACAGATTCTTTCATAAGTAATTTCAAAAAAAACAAACATGTTGTATACATTTTCAACGATACGAGAATCATTACAAAATTGTCGCACTTAGCCATTTTAAAAATATTTGCAAACATAAACAAACACAAAGCATTTTCAAAGTGAGCTAGCAATTAAGAGCCCGTAGATAACTACAGATGAAAAGGGTTCTAACACCTTCCCTTTTCATAACCTACCCCCCGAACTCAAAAAAATTCTCAAAAGGTCTTTCATGTTCTTTTCACCATTTCCTTTATTGGATAAAAGAAAAGTCGATGGCGACTCTTGCTATGTGCAACATTTACGATAAAACACAAAACCTTAAAGTCATCTCTCCCACCATATTACAGAACTGGTGACTCTATTGGGGAAAAGAATAAAAGTGGGGTTACCTTAGAGTTAGATCATATTTAAGAATGATTTACTTGCTTGATTTGTATGCTTTACATTAAGGGGTTATGCTTGGGTTTATTTCTTATATAGATCCTATACCCGAATCTGGGGAATTTTAGGTTAGTAGCAATAGATCGTGAAAACTGTAAGGATTAGACTGATATGGTAGAAGTGATAGCTACATTAGTGTGACACATTTGTTGGTATCGGTGTCCCTTAAGTTAAACCAAGGAGAATACGGGGATGATGTGTGGTGTCATAAAGCACTAACTGACTGTAGAACCTTAGTTGAACAACTTAGCCATTAAAAAGTAGTGAGATAGTTGGCTTTGTTGCAGACTGAAGTTGGTTAATATTTGATATTACACTCATTGAGATCAGACTATGGGGATATTTCGGTTGCATTTCCGATACTTGTGCTGAAACAATGCCCGAGAAGAAAGATCAGTGATATTGAGGCTCCTAGAACCCAGTTACTTCTTTTAGGACAGGTTGATCCAACTAAAACTTTAAGAGGGTATTTACCTATAAACTCCATGCAAGCTTAAACCTAATACCTTGTGTGCTTTGTTTGTGTATGATTAATTGTTCAAACATGACATCATAACATCATGACATCATGTCATATCATTTTCATTAACCATTTAAAGGACCTAAGGATTTATCTTTGTTCTGTTTTGTAGGTTATGGCTTCCGCTCGCAGAAACACTATCTGAATTAGTTTTGTGAATATACCTTCTCAACTAAAGGAGTTAGTCTCAAGGGTTCCAGAAAGTTCTCTATTCATCAAAAGGCGTGATCGACTACTCAATTTGGTTACCTTGGGTTTTGAATAAGATATGATGAGTGTTCTATTCTAGTTCTTTGACCATGTACATTACTGCTTCACCTTTCCTGATTATCAGTTGGTACCCATAATGGAGGAGTTTTCTCAATTACTAGAAATACCTATTCTCAATCAAATACCTTTCACTAGTTTAGAGAAAGATCCACAACCTGAAGAAATTGCAATAGCCTTGCATCTAAAGCGGTCTGACATTGTAGCTAATTTAGAAACAAGGAGTGGAGTTAAGGGTTTTCTAGCTAAATGTTTGTTAGAGAAGGCTCGACTGTTTTTGGAGGCTATGAATTTTCAAGATGTCTAAGAAATCTTGGATTTATTGATCTATGGTTTTGTGTTATTCCCTAATCCAGACCAAATCATAGATGTTAATGTTCTAAAAAATTTCCTTTCTCGTAACCCTGTGCCTACTTTTCTTGGGGATATTCTTCATTCTCTTCACACTTGTACTATATGGAAGAGAGGGGGATCTTAAGTGTTGCATACTGTTGCTATCTAGGTGGTTTATTTTGCACCTTCTGCAATCAATATTGAAGAATGAACAAGGTTTGAGGTGGTCTCAAAGGATGATGTCGCTCTCTCATTTGAATATCTATTGGTATTCTCAATATCTAGAAGATGTTACTATCATTAACCACTGTGGGGAATTCCCTAATGTTTCTCTCCTTGGAATTATGGGAGGTATTACTTACAACCCTTCTCTGGCTCTACGACAATTTAGTTATGCTCAAAGAGATGGTCCTAATGACACACTTATCCAGGGTATTGTGTTCGACTACGAGAATGACTTTTAAGGTTATCATCAAAGGTTTATACGAGCTTGGGGCATGGTAAATAAAGTTGATATCAAGACTATAGCACATAATCATTCTATCCCTTTAGAGCCATATCTCAAGTGGGTGTGAGCTCGTGCTCAAAACCTTATGAAGCCATATCCCACTATCCTACTAGTGATTATGGAGTCCATTGCCAAAGGGGATATTCCTTATACCATTCTCCATCCAGACATGCCTATTGACCTTGAAGAATCGCAGAAGTCCTGGATTCAAATCAAGGGAGAGTGAGACACCTTCAAAGCTCAATTCTATGCAAGCGAGAAGAAAGTGTTGGAGCTCACAAAGCAACTTCACAAGGAGCAAAGCCTTAATGCATACATCAACACAAAGAAGAAGCGTTTGTGGGAGACTTGAGTCTTAGGTTTAGGAGTTCATTTTATTGTCTCTTTGAGACCCTTTTGCTTTTTCATTATAAGCCCAAGAGGAAATTGTAATGTTTTAACTTATTAATGCAATCTTTATTTCTATTTCCTTTTTTTGGCTAGCAAATTTAAATCTCCTAAGGTCCTTGAAAACATTGCATCCATATATCATGCATCATTTCATAAGCAGGTTTTCTGATACAAGTTTCCTTATCTATTTACTGTTTATTTCAGTATAAGATGGCTCTCGAGCAAACCGTCAAAGATCTGCAAACTCAACATGCATAGTTTCAAGAGAATCTCCTGAACCTAGCCAAATGGGAACAAGAGATGATTGCGCTCCTCGTCATGAAAAAGAAGACTAAGAAGCGGGTTGTTATCCTTAACATGGGGAGAAGGTTCAAAGGTCCTGCTCGACTGTCTCAAGTAGAAGAGGTTTCCTCTGAGGAAGAAGACAATCAAGAAGAGGATGTTATAAGCACTAGCGTTGGGGGTGGAAATAACTAGATTTCTGAGGATCAAGATTATTATGACGAGCAGTACCCTCCGGCAGATGACAAATACAAGCAACTGGAAGACCGACTCAAAGCCGTGGATATTCAAAAAGTGCCTGGATTGGACTTTGGAGATTTGGGTCTAATCCCAGGGGTAGTCATCCCCCATAAGTTCAAGGTCCCTATCTTCGCCAAATATGATGGGGTCTATTGTCCCAAACTCCATTTGAGGACATACGTTCGAAAGATTCAATCCCATACTATTGATCAGAAATAGTGGGTCCATTTCTTTCAAGAAAGTTTGACCGGTACTCAAATGGAATGGTTTTACCAGTTGGAAGGAGCCAATATTCGCACTTGGGAGGACTTGGTTTCTTCCTTCTATAAACAATACCAATACAATGCTGACCTTGCACCAACTTGCTTGCAATTATAGAGTATGACTATGGGTTTGAACAAAGGCTTTAAGAAGTATGCCCAAAAATGGAGGGATCTGGCTGGAAGGGTGCAACCCCTTTGACTGGCCGAGAATTAGTGGACATGTTCATGGGCACTATGACGGGTCCATTCTTTAACTTGTTGATTGGGAGTTCTTCATCAGGGTTTACTGAGCTGATTTTGACTGGTGAACAGGTTGAAAGTGGTATCAAGAGCGGGAAGATTCAGATGGCTGCATCCTCTAGTACTGTGAATAAACCATTCATTGGAAAGAAAGAAACCAATGTTGTCTATGGCCAGAGCAGCCGTAGTAAGAATGATCATCATCAATCTGTGAGGGTGGTGTTAATCTCTAATCCAACATCTGTTCGACCACAACAATCGGGTAATCAACATAGGTCAGACGCTCTGAGGAGGCAATTCACTAGGATTAATATAGCATTGGTGCAAGAATTACAACATCTATTGAAAGCATAATTGATAACACTGCGGGATCCTCCTCAGAATCCCAACACATCATCTCTGAAGTATAACCCAAATACAAGGTATGCATACGATTCCAATAGTTCGGGGCACGACACCAGTGACTACTGGGCCCTAAAAAGAAAAATCCAAGACATGATTGATGAAAGGAAATTGAATTTGATCCTCCCGAGACCCCTAATGTGATTACTGCACCCATGCTCAGTCATGGTAAAGGTATTAATGCTATTGATGATGTCTCCTATGTCTCCACCATAAATGACTTGACCATTCCCTTGATGATCGTTAAGAAGAATCTATTAAGAGAAGATTTATTTCCGGGTTGTCCTAAAAATTGTTACCATTGTGCTTCCAAAACTAATGGTTGTATGTGGCTGAAGAAGGGTATTCAACACTTGATTGATAGCCATGAAATTTTGTTCGAGAAAACTCTATCCATGACAAGTTTGCATGAAAGTATACCTTAAGAACTGAGACTTGAAGATGTTTTTATAATCACAATTTCCAATACTCCTATAAGGATCATCTCTAGAGGCCCTATAAAGATTCCTACTGAGCCAAGAGTGGCTCCCCTGATCATCACCGCACTGGGGCTAGTCCCCTATTCCTCTAACAAGGTTGTTCCCTGGAACTATGGGGAAGAAGTTTATTATCATGGTGTCAAGCAAGAGCCATGGATTACCGAAGATGATGATTCTGAAGTTATCAATCTCAATGTTAAAAATATTTATCGGAACTAGTAAAGTTACCCGAACAGGAAAGATCTTCTCCCCGGAGATCTCTCCTCCAAAAACTAACATAACACCTATTCATATTCTGTTGTTGGGTCAACTCCTGAAGCCAGGGGCAAAGAGAAAGTGAATGAGCCTGCCCAGATGGAGGCACCCTCAAAATATGTTACAATTTAAGACTCCTCTAAACAAGAAATGGAAGAAATACTGAAGATCATTCGTAAAAGTGACTACAAAATAGTTGAACAAACGGGGAAAACACCCTCCAAGATATCCATGTTGTCCTTATTATTATGCTCCGAAGCCCATGCCCAGGCTTTGTTGAAATTTCTGAAGAATGCTCATGTACCACAAGAGACCTCTTCTGACCAATTTGAGAATTGTGTTGCAAGCCTAACAACTAATAATGGCTTAGGCTTTTTTGATGCTGACTTAACTCCGACGGGTAAGAATCATAACAAGGCCTTGCACATCTCTATTGAGTGTATGGGAAATACTTTGGCGCATGTTTCAGTCGATACAGGTTCTTCCCTAAATTTATTACCAAAAGGTGCTATGGATAAATTAGACTGCGGAGGGCTAGTGCTGAAACCCAATGATATTGTGGTAAGAGCCTTTGATGGGTCAAAAAGGATGGTGCACAGAGAAGTTGATCTTATGATTAAGGTGGGATCTCAGGTTTTCAACTCCACTTTTATGTAATGGATATTCTCCCGACTTATTCTTGTTTTCTAGGACGCCCCTGGATTCATGGGGCAGACACTGTTACTTCCACCCTACATCAAAAATTGAAGTACTCGGTGAAAGAGAAGATCGTTACAGTCTGCGGAGAAGAAGAATATATGGCCAGTCATTTAAATTCTTTCAAATACGTTGAAATGGATGGCGAATTCATTAAAACTCCCTACCAGACATTTGAAGTAATCCATCTGTCGATTGTCGTTGATAAAGCTACTCTTGCTACTCCCAAGATTACCAAAGACGCACCAAGAATGGCTTCTCTGAAGGATTCTAGGCATGTGATAGAAGAAGACGGTTGTACTGTTTGGGGGTAGCTTCTTGATATCCCCTACAAATTTCACAAATTTAGGGGTTTCTCCTCGAAGGCTCAAAAGGAGGTTCGACGTGTTCGTGCTGGAGGAGCACCTTTCCATATTAGCAATAATGAAGTTAATGCTATGGAAGACACTGATAGTGATGGTGACTTGGACAACTGGATATTCCCTACTGTTGGCGGTGGATTCAACAACTAGAAGACTAAAGACTTTGTACCAATCTCCTTCATCCAGGAGTAATAGCTATTTCTATTTTTATCGCCTTAAAATATTTGGTTATGTAATTTCTCTTTAAACAATGACTTTAAACGTTGTGACTTACCCGAGGCATAATGGTCTATTTGTTAAGGGTTGTCATTTCATATGTCATATTCTCATTTAATGAAAACATTGGATGTTTTGCATTCAAACTTTGTGTTCTCTATCTTTATTTTACTTTATTTGCACTTTCAAATATCCATGTGTTCTTACACACACCCACACACTACATTGTAGATCCCCATCCACTCAGGATCTCGGAGATAACAGTTCTATTGTTACCGTTCATGACTTTGAAAATCCAATCTACCAAGCCGAAGACGAAGGGGAGGAAGACTGTGAGATACCTGGAGAACTCTCCAGACTTTTAATACAAGAAGAAAAGGCTATCCAACCACATGAAGAGACGAACGGAGTGGCAAAGTTGGGTTCTAAGACAGATATGAAAGAAGTCAAGATTAGCGCCAACCTAGAAGAAAGTGTCAAGATCAGATTGATTCGGATGTTGCACAAATATGTTGAAGTCTTTGCTTGGTCATACGAAGACATGCCAGGGATCGATACAAATATTGTGGTTCACCGTCTGTCGATGAAAGATGGTTGTGCTCCAATTAAATAGAAAGTTTGTCGCATGCATCCCGAAATGTCTAAGAAGATCAAAGCTGAAGTCATGAAACAGTTCAATGCAGGAATCTTAGCAGTAACGTCGTATCCTAAATGGGTTTCCAATGTTGTTCTAGTGCCAAAGAAGGACGGTAAGGTACATATATGTGTAGATTATAGGGATCTGAACAGGGCAAGCCCTAAAGATGACTTCTCACTTCCACATATTTACGTCTTGGTCGACAACACTGTTCCACACAAGTTATTCTCCTTCATGGATGGTTTCTAGAGCTATAATCAGATCAATATGGCACCTCAAGACATGGAGAAAACTACTTTCGTCACACAGTGGGGCGTATTTTATTACAAGGCCGTGCCTTTTGGGTTGAAGAACACAGGGGCAACTTATCGTGAGCCATGGCATCTTTATTCCATGACATGATTAATTATGAGATATAAGTCTATGTCAATGATATGATAGCCAGGTCACAAACTGAGGAAGAACATCTTGACCATCTACACAAGTTGTTTGAGAGGCTGAAGAAGTACAAACTAAGGCTGAATCCAAACAAATGCACCTTTGGGGCGAGGTCTAGAAAACTCCTAGGTTTCGTCGTCAGTGGTAAAGGTATTGAAGTTGATCCTGAAAAAGTTAAAGCTATTCAAGAAATGTCGACTTCCCGCACTGATAAGGAGGTCAGAGGTTTCTTAGGATTACTAAACTACATTGCGCGATTCATTTCTCATTTAACTGCTACTTGTGAGCCAATCTTCAAGGTGCTGAAGAAAGATTAAGTAGTGAAGTGGAACGACAACTGTCAAATGGCTTTTGATAAAACCAAGGAGTACTTACAAGAACCTCCAATTCTGATGCCACCAGTTAAAGGGATACCTCTAATCATGTACCTAACAGTGCTATATAATTCAATGGGTGTGTGTAGGGGAAACATGACGAGTCTGGTCGAAAAGAGCATGCAATATACTACCTTAGCAAAAAGTTTACTGACTGTGAAACAAGATATTCACTGCTCGAGAAAACTTGTTGTGCTTTGGCTTGGGCTGCTTACCGACTAAGACAATATATGTTGACTCATACCACTCTATTGATTTCTAGAATGGATCCCACCAAGTACATATTCAAGAAGCCAGCTCTTTCCGAAAGAATATCTCGGCGACAAATGATCTTAACGGAATATGACATCTAGTACACCACTCAAAAAGAAATCAAAGGAAGTGTACTGGAAGATCATTTGGTACATGAAGCAGTAGACGACTACCAATCCATGAACTTTGAATTCCAGGATGAGAATATCATGCTAATTGCAGATTGTGAAGAACCTGAATCGTATAAAGGACCTAAGATAGGATCCCTATGGACTATGGTTTATTTCGGAGCTTCTAATGCACTTGGCAATGGAATCGGTGTTGTGATCACCTCCCCCGCAGGTTGTCATACACCCTTCACTGCCAGACCTTGCTTTGACTGTACCAACAACATGGCTGAGTACGAAGCGTGCATATTGGGTCTTAAAGCCGCCATTTGACTTAAGAATAAAATTCTTGAGCGTATATGGGGATTCAACCTTGGTGATCAGTCAAGTCAAGGGAGAATGGGATACGAAACATCTGAATCTTATCGCTTACCGAGAACATGTGCTAACCTTGATTCCATATTTCGAAGAGATTACCTTTGAGCACATCCCAAGGGAATAAAATCAGTTGGTGGATTCATTAACTACCATTTCATCCATGTTCAAGCTTAGATGGGATACTGAGGCTCCCAGAATTACCATTGAATGATTCGACAAGCCGGCATACTACTACGAAATTGATACTGATAGAGTAGAAGAGAAGTCGTGGTTTCATGAAGTAAATAGGTATCTTGAGACTCAAGAATACCCTGAAGGAGCATCTATCAACGACAAGAAATTCCTATGGAGGTTCTAAGCTAAGTTTTTCTTGAGCAATGGAATTTTGTATAGGCGCAACCATGATTCAAATCTGCTTCGTTGTATGGACAAGAAGGAAGCGGAGAAAATTATGGAGGATATGCACAAAGGCATCTTTGATACTCACTCCAGCGGGCATACTATGGATAATAAAATCTTGAGAGCAGGTTACTATTGGTCAACCATGGAGACTGACTGTCATCACCACTCAAGAACTTGTCATAAGTGCTAAATCTATACTGATAAAGTTCATGTGCCTCCAGTAAATTTGAATGTCATAACTGCTCCTTGTCCATTTGCAATGTGGGGCATTGACATGATTGGATAAATGAAGCCTACTGCATCTAATTGACATTGCTTCATTCTCGTCGCAATTGACTACTTCAAAAAATGGGTTGAAGCAGCTTCGTTTTCCTCTGTTACCAAGAGTGTTATGGCTCGTTTCATCAAGCATAACCTTATCTCTCGGTATGGCATCCCTGAGAGAATTATCATAGACAATGGCACCAACCTTAACAACACTATGATCACTAAACTCTGCATGCATTTCAAGATCAAACACCACAACTCTTCTCCATACAGACCAAAGATGAATGGCGTAGTGGAAGCCGCTAATAAGAACATAAAGAAGATTATGAAAAAGATGGTTGTGACTTATAAAGACTGACATGAGATGTTACCATTTTCTTTTTATGGCTATCGCACTCCAGCATAAACATCAACTAGGGAAACCCCATTCTCTCTAGTCTACGGTATGGAAGATGTCCTGCCTATCGTGGTTTAGATTCCTTCTCTAAGGATTATGAAAGATGCAGTCTTAGACGAAGACGAGTGGATTCAGACTAGGTTGGATCAGTTGAATTTGATTGACAAAAAGAGGCTTGCGGCTGTCTGTCACAGTCAGATGTATCAGAAACATATGGTCAAGGCATTCAATAAGAAGATCAAGCATCAGGTATATCAGGCTGGTGATTTGGTAGTAAAGCCCATCATTCTACCATAAAGTGATCCCATGGGCAAATGGAATCCCACTTACGAAGGGCCATTTATTGTCAAAAAAGTATTTTTGGGCGGTGTTATGATGCTAACCACCATGGATAATGAAGATTTCCCACACCCTGTGAACGCGGACATAGTTAAAAGATACTACGCATGAAAACAACCCGCTAGGTTGACTGGCCTAGGAAAAAATAAGGGCATCCCTTCGAACCAAAAGGGTTTGAGTAAAAATTAGGGATATATATAAAAGATTGTACACCCGATAAGTCGAAAACCTGAAAAGGCGACTTTGGCAAAAAAAGGGGTATCCCGGTGGACTGAAAACCTGAAAGAGCGATCCAGTAAAAAGTTGGGGATTAAAGCGTACGACTATGTCCCGTTAGATCACTTACAACCAGCTTTATTACCAAGGTCAAAAGTTCAAATGGTGCAAATCGATTCAATCAACCTCTTCTAACAACAAGGGATGAGGTGCTCGAAGACATATGGGCAGAGTTGGTACCCAACGAGATCATTTCCACATAGCTATATATTTTTATTTCACTTTGTACTCTTTCATTTCACGATGAATTCCTCTTACTAGGATTTCCATCTCCTTGTACAAAATCGCCTATTTATGGGCAAATTATCAATACAAATACACTTTAAAATTCAAACGTTTTGTATATTCCGTTTTGTTTGTAAAAACTTCCAATGACTAAAATTAAATGAACATATGCATATAAAAATGATTGAATATTAACAAATACGTGCATAAGAATATGAATAAGCATTTAATCAAGATTCTAGGGGTTGGGATGACATTCAAGCTGTCCATGAATCCCCACAGAGCCACTTCTATGAGATTACCCCCACAGAGTAATCCTCACAAATTCGTCTTCAATAAAAATAAAACCCCCGCAAATTCTCTGGTAGATCGCTCTAACAGATAAAAGGAAATGACCGCCCACTGTTGTACCCCAAAATTTGCCCTCCCATATTCTTCAAAATCTCTCAAGGGTTGCACAGTCCAATTGCCTCCTAACACAGTCAAAATTAGGGTTTTGGTTCTGGCAAAGAAATTGAAGTTTTCAAGGGTCCAATCAAGTCCCACATGCCTACATACATTGTCAAGCATCCATATGTCAGGTTTCAGGACTCACAACATCAAATTGCACAGTCAAAAACCCTAATTGCTTCACAGTCAACTGCAGGGGCAAAATGGTCATTTGATAGTCAAAAGTCAAAATTTTTGGTCAACATCTTATTTTGAAGCCACAAACATCATTTGATCAATTCTTGATCATGATTCTCAAAGCATGGCTCAAAAAGTCTCAAGATGCAAAAGTTTCTATTTTGGGACAACAGAAAAGTCAACTGCAAATTGACCAAGGCATAACTTCCTCAAGGTTTATTAGAAAAATCCCATCTCAAGCTCATTTTGAAGAGGATGACACTTCCTACAACTCATCTTCACACTTCAAGTCCAAGAAATGCTCTCACAAAAAGTTATCAATTTCAACATTATAGGTCATTTTCAAAAGTCAACAAAAGGGCACTTTAAGTCAAAGACCATAACTTGAGATTAGTAAATCAAAATGACATGGGACCAAAGGCATTGGTTATAGGACTTCAATACCTTTCCAAAATGTCCCAGAACATGATCATAACTTCAAAATTGAGCAAGATATGCCTTGGAGAAGTTGGGAAATTTTTGGGAATTTTGAAAAGTCAACTTTGCCTCAAACACTTCAAAAATGCTAATGGGCCTCAATTTCTTCCTTGAAAAATTACCCAAAGCATATGCACGACCCATTAAGCTCAAAGGGATTTATTTTCTTATTTTTAATTAATTAATTGAATTTTTATTATTATTAATTCATTTAATTAGATTTAAATATGAGAAAAATATCAAATAATGGTTTTAAATCTTTTTTATGCAGCAAATATCTTCCACACATGCTAGGGATTTCGTGCATCAATCAACAAGACCAAATCTTCCATAATTGGCAAGGTTTTCATGGCAAAAGGATTGAAAAAGATATGGGAAAATCAAATATTGGAATCATCAATTCATGGACCTTGGGCTTGTTTTCTTGACATAATTTCATTCACTTACTTATGCATAACCCAACCCTACTCAAGCATACACGAAAAACTGCTCACAAGCACAAAACAAAATTGAAAATTTTCCATAAAAAGCTTGAAACTGATTTCATACCTGGAGGATAATTCAAAGCTTCTAAAGGATTCCAACAAGCTGCCTAAGCATCCAGGAAGCTTTTGCAATCAAGAATCAATCAAAACGTGCCAAGAATCATAGAACACAGGCCATACGGTTTGCAACATTTTCTTGAATTCCATATCATGATTCATGCGCATTTGATGCATATTTTTGTTTGTTTTGCATTCACAGGAACACTCTGAAGCTAATGATATGATTCAATTGTATTATGAAGCCCTGTATCGTGATTTGCCATTAACGTTTTTTAGGGTTTCAGAGCTCAAAAATTGGGGCTTCACATATGCTGTAAAATTGGCCCTTAAAACTTGTACAGCTGAATTCGTGACATCAAGACGAAGCAAACCAATACCTCGCACCCTTTTTATATTTGTCCATGTTCTAATCGCTATTTTTGCAGTTTTCATTTAGTGGGGGTTTAAAACCCCCGCTACTTGTTTTATATTTTTCAGGAAGATGAAGAAGAAGGCTAGCGTGTCCAGGCCTGGTTGGGTAATTTAAATGTTAGCGCGTTTTTTGTTTGTTTCAGCATGATTACTTTTTCATATATTATATTCTTTGTTCATCCATATAACAAATGCGCGCATTAGCTCAGTTGGTGGGTGAGTTGTCTTGCAGGTATTGGGACCTGGGTTCGATTCCCAGGTCCCCCACATATTGCATAATTTTTGTCTCAATGTATTCCTATGCAGCGTCCAACCAAAGGTTCACCATACACGCATATGCCAAGGCCTGACAAGTGTCTTCAAGGTACAATCTGAAGGCTGCAGGATGAGGTCCATGGTACACTCAGTCAACCATCCCACGCATGATCAGAAAATTCAAACCAGGGCTTGTCTTGATGGGCCAAAATTGCTTCCAAAAAACCTCCCAAATGGGCCAGACACCCCCAATGTTTGTATTCTTTTTTTAACTTCCTTTTCTTTTTTTGTTTTAATTTGTTTTAATTTGTTTTAATTGTTTTAATTGTTTTATTTAATTCACCTAAAATAATTTTCATAATAAAAAATCAGAAACTAAAATATGTTAATTAATTTACTCATTAATTTATTTTTGTAAATAAATTCTAATAATTAATTTAGTTAAATTAGGTTTCAATTTTAACACTTTTCTTAATAAATTAAAATAGGTAGAAATTAGGGTTTTTGACATTTTTCATCCTTTTCTTAATAAATAATTTTCTCTCATTATTATTATTATTAATTACTATTTATTTTTGTAAATAAATTCTAATAATTAACTAGTAAATTAGGTTAAACTTTAATATTTTTCATTAAATAATTAAAATATCTAGAATTAGGGTTTCCTTGTAAATTCTTTATTTTCATAAATATAAAAAAAAACATAAAAACCATTTCTTTTCTTAATTTAATAATAATTAGCTTTTAATTTCAATTTAATTTCTCAAAAGGGTCAAAACCCTCGGACGTCCTAACTTTTATTCTTTCGCGCATTTATTCTTATTTTTCTTTTTGAATATTATGTAACTGCGCAAGGCTTGTAATAGTAATTAGGTCTTTTTACTTTCCGCATTTTTACCAAACGGGTCTTTGTAATTTGGCGATGTATAGACCCGCGCCTTGTAATAGCGTATGATTTATCTTTCCGCATTTAAATTTCCGCACTTTTAAATTCTAAATTTTGCATGAAAGAATGTATGGACAATTAAAAACAAGCGTAGCTCACAAGTGCCATGATCAAAGATAAACTTAACATGAAAACAACACACAAATTCACACACCACTTCTAGGGTACGCCTCACCTGTTGCCTCACCTTCGAAACGTGGTCGTCGAGTATAGGACGTTTTAGTAAGTCCTTATGTCCATGATCCAGTTGCCTCAAAATGGTTTCCTCGGATTAAAAAAGGATCAAGGGCATAAGGGTAGCTTCTAAGGTGTCCTACTGTTGCTCTTGTGACCACACTGTCCCTAAACTCGAATTGACCCGAACACCTCCAACGGTGGTGCTACCTATCTCTCAATGGTGGGATGGCACTACCTTAAGGACATTTACACAGCCTAATTCCTTAGGGTAGGTAGATGACTCATAGATACTTGCTCTATTCAAAAACAAATCAAAACTCTTTTCACACCGACACTTTTCAAAAAGCTTTCAAAATAATTTTTCAAACACTCTTGAGGACAGATACAAGAGTTATTCAGAAATCTTTAAACGAAACTTTTTCAAACCCACTCACAATTGAAAAGCAAACATTTTGAAAACACAATGAGCAAGTATCTAAGAGCCCATGGATAACCATGGATAGAAAGGGTGCTAACACCTTCGCTTTCTATAAATCTACCTCCCGAACCGAGAAACTATCTCATAAGTAATTTTGCTGTGCTTTTGTCCTATCCATATTGGAGAAAATAAAAGACGGTGGCGACTCTTGCTTCCGCGACATTTCGCGAACCAGCGTTAAACAGTCAGTTCTAAATCCACCGATCACACCCACCTACTGAATTCCAATCAGTATAGTTCATAGAGTTTCTCTTCCTCTGCTGAGTTTGAAAACTGTAAAGCCAATTTCCCCAAGAGAGTTTGTTTCCTCAGCAAAATACTCCTCCATCAATAGGGTTTATTTCCCCAACAGGTTACTGTCCCCTTAGCTTGAGTCTATTCCTCAGATTGCTATGAATCACCAGAAAAATTCTTCTCCCTAGTGAAGCCACCACTATCCCCGGAGAGTCGCTATGAAACCTGGAACCAGATAGGATACCAGTTAACATTATTCTCCCTAGACGATTCGGAAGGTTATCCATCTCTTTTATCCGCAGTCGAGTATGTAAGAATTAAATTCCTAAGTAGAGCAATGAACAACCAATGTTCCTAAAACTCTTCTCCACAAAGCAGAAGTCAACATTCCCCAGCGGAGTTTCCTCAAACAAAAAGAAGAATCCTTAGCGGAAGCACTCTAGACAAGATTGAAAATACACATAATCTTCATCCCCAACAATAGTCAGGGATTTATTATCCCAGAAAAAATACAGCACAAGCTTACAAATACACTTGACAATACTTCACATTCATACGTCATAGCATATGCATATGAAACGCATGTAGCACGGTCTCATTTATTTTAAGAACATCATTATGCAATGCATTTCATACATCATGACAATAGATACAACTAACTGTTTACCTTTTCAGGAAGGATCAATTAACAGACGGATATCATCAACAATTCTCAAAACATGTTGTAGATTAATTCCTAAAACAAGACAGGGAGACTATCTACATGATGAATACTTCCTTCAGACATCTTCTGGCCCAGATTAAATCCACTAAAGATTTATTTTGATACTTCTTCCAGTAGACATTTTATGGCTCAGATTAAATCGACCAAAGATGTATTTTGATACTTCTTCCATTAGACATTTTCTAGCTCAGATTAAATCGGTCAAAGATTTACTCTGATACTTCTTCCAGTAGACATTTTCTAGCTCAGATTTAATTGATCAAAGATTAATTTTGATACTTCTTCCAGTTAAAGACAAACGTAGAAATCTTTTGGCTCAGATTAAATCAACCAAAGATTTATTTTGATACTTCTTCCAATTAAAGACAGACGCAAATATATTCTGGCTTAGATTAAATCGACCAAAGATTTATTTTCATACTTCTTCCAGTAGACATTTTCTGGCCCAGATTAAATCAACCAAAGATTTATTCTGATACTTCTTCTAGTTAAATACGAACGTAGATATCTTCTGGCCTAGATTAAATCGACCAAAGATTTTTTCTGATACTTCTTCCAGGAGACATTTTCTGGCTCAGATTAAATTGATCAAAGATTTATTCTGATACTTCTTCAAGTTAAAGATGGACGCAAACATCTTCTGGCTCAGATTAAATCGACCAAAGATTTATTCTGATACTTCTTCCAATAGACCTTTTCCTGGCTCAGGTTAAATAAACCAAATATTTAATCTTATACTTCTCCTAGTAGACCTTTTCTGGCTCAGATTAAATCGACCAAAGATTTATTCTGATACTTCTCCCAGTTAAAGTCTAGCGTAGACTTAGTCTAATTCCACGATCAATAGTTACTTTGGATGGCATCTGTAAGCTCATCTACGACAACTGTTCATTACCTCTCCAAATGTCATCTTTAAGCCCATTTCCGACATAGTCAACCAATAGAATTACTTCATACACAAGCGAGTGCTAATTTCTGGGTACTTAAGTGTTCAATCACCTTCCACCTTCAAGTGACGAATGGTGGACATGCCAATCTAAATCTTCAGGTTTAAGAAGATTGAACAGGGGAAGATGTTGTACTCCAAAATTTTCCCTCCCTTTTCTTCAAGACATTTCTCACAAAAGTTCTCAAATGCTCAAGGATACTCAAAAGTTAATCAAACAAGCTCACCTCCTAAGCACTGGGCCCTCAACTAGGGTTTTGTTTTTCTTAAGGAAAATTGGACTTCTAATGCGTCAAGTGACTTTGATGGTTCATCATAGGTCTCCAAGAATTCTCATACCAAGTTTCAAGTCTTGCATCACAAATTTGCTCAATCAATGGCTCAGATGATTGAAAATCAGTTGTATTGGGTAAAAAGTCAATTATGGTCAACATACAGTCAAACTTCAAATTTTTGTGCCAACATATACATTTTGATATGATATTCATCATTTTATCTAGGTTTAATCATAATTCCTCAAGGAAAGCACTCTTATCATCAAAGGGGAAAAATTGTCAAAATTAGGGTTTTGACTAAGAATGATTGATCATTGACTTTTGACTTAGTACATGACCTAATGACTTGAAGCATGGTATTAAGGACTCAAACACAACATCAAACATCTTGACCTAATTACATGGTCCAATACATTTCCAAAGGTGTAAGAGATTGATAGTTGAAGAATTGAGATCAACTGATGAAAAGTCAACTGTCACACAAAAGTCAAACTTTGACTTTTTGGTCAACTTTGAACTTCAAAGGTCAAGAGTCATCAAAACATTCAACTTTGTCAAGCTTGATCAACAAGAATCACAAAGTCAACAAAAAAGTAAAAATTTCCAATACTTAGAAAAATTCTAAGTGTTTTGTCCTTAATAAAGTCACTACTTCATGACCATTTTTCACCAAGATACAAGATAATTCAAAGAAAACGTTCAAAATGAAAGTGTAGAGCATGATGAATTCTACAACTTTGTCCTTGAGGAATGATGTCCAAAAAATTCTTGGATTAGGAGATATAGGCCCATGAAGTAATGACATTTTTATCTAACACTTAGAAAATTTTCAACAAGTTTGGTCAGATTTTTGTCCCAACTTCTTGGAAATGTTTCACCAAGTTCCAAGTTGATTTAGCCAAAGTGGTCAACATGAAGGTTGTAGAAAATGTTTCAATATTTCCAAAATTTCCAAGAACACATTTTTATCATGTTTGAGCTAAGATATTCGAAAAGATGAAGTTAGGCATCCATTCTTGAATTATAGGTCATATTTGTGAAGAGCTCAAGAACAAATCCTCATGACATGCTGCATAATCTTGCTTTGTAGGCCTCTTAAAATCCAAATCACTCCATAATTAAATGTTTACACAAACTTTTGAGCTATTGTCCATTTTATTTAAGCATTGTCCAAACCATTTTGCCATTTTTGGCACAAAGTTAACATTACCATTCTTGCAAAGTTGCTTTAATCACAAAGTCAACTTCTCGAGCCTCTAACTTGCTCCCTCTGCACACATTCAACACAAAAGCTAGAAGTAACATGTTTAAAGTTCCTAACCACTTTATATTGCCATGTACTTCACATTGAAACCATGTATTACAAAGATTTCTTCATTTACAATCCAAACAAACCACAACATGTGATCTTGCAAATTTGATCAGCACTTTCCCTCCAACCTTTCTCTATAAATAGAGAGGTCCATTTGAAAGCTATACACGAGTTCATAAGCTCTTAAACTCCCTCAATCACTCCCAAAGTCATTATTTCTCTCAAAATCCATTTTGTTGCAAATTCTGACCTTAAACATCAAACACTCAATCCACTCGTGTATTTTCATTCTAAACCATTCACAAAGTTTCTATAACCCATATAGAACCTATCCAAAGCCTTGTTTCACCACTGTAACATCATCTTCACCATCCTCCATTTTCAAAAACAAGCTCTGCAACTTGACTTGTCCAGAAGAATCCAGCCACTCTCAATCCAAAGTAAGCATTGCAATAGCTTCTTGGGAGTTCAATGAAGCTATCCAGATCATCACAACACCTTCAAAAGTGCTTTAACTTCAAACTCGATTCTCACTTTAAATGTAAGTTTTCTGAACTTTGAAATCCTTATTCAAACATCATTTTCCTTGGATTTCAAAAGATAAAATATAGATATCATTACCCTGAAGCTAACAATGTCCTTAGTTTTCATTTATATTGCCTACCTGATGAGAATTTTGAAACTGAAATTTCCGAGATTTTAGGGTTCAGTTTGGTACCAAGTAAAAATATCACTCATCTTTGATTTAAAGCTCTTGAAATTTATATGGATAGATTCGTGGTTAAATTTCCAACAAGTTTCATGTTTACATTTTTCAATTTGGTTGAGAAATGAGCATTTTTAGAAATTCAAAAATATTGTTGAAGTTACTGGCGCGAGGAAGAAGATGAAGTCACATTCAAAAATGTGTTTATAATATATTAATTAGTTTGTGCATAAACTAACAGATGTATCACCACCCTAGTGGTTAAAGCGCACGCCTGTGACTATAGGGACACGGGTTCGAGCCCCAGCGGTACCCTTTTGTATTTTTCATGTTATTTTTTGATTCTCACGCCCCAACATGGGCTTCATGACCTTGGGCGCAACTTCATTTTTTTCTTTTCAACACCTCCCATTTGCTTTACCAACGCAATTTTTGGGCCTAGCCTTTTCTTTTCTTTCCAAACACTCTAAAATTATTTCACAACACCACAGACCCAATTTCTTTTTATTTTTTTATTTCTTTACATTTTCTTTACATTTTTTCATTTTATTTTATTTATTTTATTTTATTATAAAATCATTAAAAAAATTCGATTTAGGTTTTAATTAATTAACTTAATTTTCATAAATACAAGTTAATTTAATTTAATCATTTTTACTTTATTTTATTAACTAATTTGTAAAATAATTAGAATTAGGTTTTTATTATTATTTCAAATAAAACATCAAAATCATTTTCTAAACAAATTAAAAAAAAAAGAATTATTAGATCTAGGTTTTATTTTAGTTTCTTTAATTTCCAAATAAACTTAGGTTTTTTAGGTTTTGCTTAAAATAATTAGTTAAACTCCTCTTTTAGGATAAGTAATCAAACTTTTTTCCATCAAAAATCACCAAGAACAAACTTCCTTTTTTCTTTTCTACACTTTACATTTCTTTGTGCATTTTATTATCTCGCATTATCATTTATGTAAATGGTCTGTAATAGATAATTAGGGTTTATTGCTTTCCTCCCCATTCATAAACTTGTACCCGTCATTCCCAAAGCATTGTAATAACGTAGGATATTTAATTTCCGTAATTTATCACTTTCCATATTTCTTTTAGTAATTAGGGTTTGTATGATAAGATTAAAATAAATCATAGCAAAACCCTAATTCAAGATAAAATATTTGAAATCAAAACACTTCGCACACATGCACCTAGAGGGTTAACCTCACTTGTTGCCTCAGATATAAACAGTCACATCCCTCAAACATGAGATACTTTAGCAAAGATCCTCGGTTAAAAGATCATAGTCCCTCAATGACCCTTCGACGTTGCCTTTGGTAAACGATCTTAGTCCCTTACGACAAATTTCTAAAGCATCCTACAAGTTTCCTTTTATGATTGTACGATGACCCACGCCTGTCCCTCACATCCAATGATAGAACTTCTTGCTAGCTAATGGTAGGATAACACTATCTAAGGGAAGAGAAAAAGAACAAAGACTATTTGATTAGGTAGATTGCTCGTAATCGCTTGCTCACTGTTGTACCCCAAAATTTGCCCTCTCACTTATCAAGATTTTCCTCACAAGATCTCTTTGACTCAAGACTGGATTAGGGTTTGACCAGCTCAAGACATCTCCTCACGCACTGATGACCAAAATTAGGGTTTGATTTTGCACAAGGATTTTTGGACTATCAATGCTTCATATGACTTTCAAGGATCATTATGGACCCCGAAGATTACTCATGTCAAGTTTCAAACCTTAAATCACACTTTTAATTAGTCAATTGAACAGTTGACCTGAAAATCAGCTGTATTGGGTAAAAAGTCAACCATGGTCAATTTACAGTCAAACTTCATAATATTTTATTCACATCAACATATTAGACTCATATGTATCATTTTATCAAGTTTGGACCACAATCCCTCAAGAAATTTGATCAAATCATCAAAAGGGCAAAATGGTCAAAATTAGGGTTTTGACTGAGAAGGGGTGATTTCTGATTTTTGACCTAGAAAATGATCAATTGGTTTGAAGCATGATTTCAAGAGTTCAATTGCATCATCTTGACCTAATGACATGATTCAAAACATTACAAATCTATTGGATTGACAGATGAATTTTTCAGTCAACTGATCAAAAGTCAATTGTATACTGAAAAGTCAAACTTTGACTTTTTGGTCAAATTCAAGTGCCAAGGATCATAATTCATCCAAACATGTCAAAATGTGAAACTTGTTCATCAAGAAATCAAGGATTTAAGATTTTGTTTTGAAAAGTTGAAATTTCTTAACTTAGAAAATTTTCTTATAGAAAATATCTTTTTTTCCCCTCAATTTTGAGCCAAATTTTCACCATGATGCAAGATGATTCAAAGGAAACTTCCAACATGAAAGTTATAGATCTCCATGAAATCTAAAACTTTTCTACACACAATTTCTCCTAAAAATTCTTTGATCTCAAGATATAATTTTGTGAATACATGCTCATGAACTAAAATACCTTAGTGAAATTTTGCCATAATTAGGCAGATTTTTAACCTAACTTCATGCCAATTTTTCACATAGTTCCAAAGGGAATTTTCAAAATCATTTCAAATATGAGTTGTAGAGCACATTGAAAGCTTTCCAAAATGTCCAATAACTCCTTAAGATCATTCTTGAGTATGGAGAATCGAAGAGATGAAGTTGGTGATTTATCACTTTGATTTCAAGCCATTTCATGATGAACAAAAATTCAAATCCAAGCCTAGGCTGCATAATCTTTGCTTTGCAGGCCTCAAACTTGTTTCTCACTCCATAATTGAATGTTTACACAGTTGATAGAGCTTTAATCTAAACAATTGAGCCTTTATCCATGTTATAATTCCATTTATGGCACAAAGGTGCCATTTCCATTTTGATAAAGCACTACTTTTGCCTTTGTCAACTTCTTGAGCCTATCAATTGTTTTCTCTACACACAAGCAAACTCAAAACCAAAAGAAACTTGTCTAAGGCTTCTCCCAAACTAGACCATGCTTGTACAACACTTAGGGAGTTGTCTCCTCACTTTTCTTCAAAAGCAAGTAATAGCGCCAAAAGGCTATAACTCAAAAATCTTGATCTCTGGCCTTTTCCATACATATACACAAGTGTATTGCAACCTAACAGACGAATGCTAAGACTCAGAAACACCGCCAAAAACTTTGCAACTCAGAATCTTCAATAGCTTGACATTTTTGAATCTTACACATCCATCTCTAAAACCACTCGTGCGTTTTGAGTTTTAACCACCTAAACACTTAATATACTTCTTATCTAAGTGATCCAGACCCCTGTTCCATCACTGTAACTCCTCCTCCATCATCCACCATTTTCAAATATCAAGCTTGCAGGTTGACTTGAGTAGGGAGATTCAGGGACTTTCAGGACAATGTAAGGATTGGAATACACTCAGGGAGGTCCAGGAAAGCTAAACAGATCCTCGGGCCTTCTCAAAACTTTCTCAAACTCCATTCACGTTCTCAACTGAAAGAGGTAAAAACTCAAACTTCTATCTCTGCATACAAGCATCATTTGGTCCTGATTTGTGAAAACAAAATGTAGATATCCTTGCACTAAAGCTAACCATGTTCATAATTTTCATTTATATTAACTGTGTATAGAGAATTTTGGATTTGAAATTTCTGTAAAAATTAGGTTTCAAATTAAGGCCAGTAAAATTAGCTTTGATCTTTGACTTTTAGTTTACGTAAATTATATGGTTGAAATCGTGGGAAGAATCACTATAACTTTCATGTTTGGACTTTCCATTTTTATGGAGAAATGAGAGAGATACAGGTGGTCCAGCCAGGGTTCAAGGTTGAAGATGAAGCTGCCTTCAAGATATGTTTTCTAATATATATTTGTGCTTTTGTTTATATAAACGGATGTACAGCCACCACAGTGGTAAGGCAGCGTGCAAAAATGCTAGAGGTCATGGTTTCGAGCCTCAGCGCGCTGCCTTTTGCAATTTTCTCATATTTTTTCATCTTTTTTGTCCCTTTGCAGCGTGGGCCTTTGATTCTTGGGCCTTGTGATTTTTTCTAACATTCACCTCCTATTTGCTTGTAGCACCCCTGGCCCATATAATTTTATTTATTTATTTTACTTTCATTTTATTTTATTAAATATATTCTTCTTAATATAAAAAATCATAAAAAATATAAAAATTATAGATATTATATTTTGGTTTATTTTATTTTATTTTTCTCATAAAAAATATTTTTATCTAGTTATATATTATCTTTTTTTATAATAGACTTGTAAATTAAATTAACTAGGTTAAATATTTATTTTTTCTTCACACCCATTAAACATATTATTTTAACATAAAAAAGACCAAAAATATCTCATCGTGCCATATATTATTTTCAAGACAAAAAATACAAAAAAATACATACTTTTTCTTAAAGAAATTTATTTCCTTTTAATCAAATAGAATTAGGGTTTATTCAAAAAATCTTTTTCTAAAAATCTTTTCTTTTCTTAGTTGATTTAAGATGATCTTGATTTATTTATTAGGTTTAGGTTAAAACTTTTCTCATATAAAAAACCAAACAAAATCTTCTCTGCATTTACACATCTTTGCATATTTAATTCATCTTGTATATTATTTATTCCAATATTTGTACAAATTCAATTTGGTTGTAATAGATTAATTAGGTTTATATTATTGCAACCCCCATTCATAAATTGTATACCCCCTCCCACAAATGTTGTAATAGCGTAGTAACTTTTAATTTCACAATTTATCGCTTTTAATTAACATGCTAGTAATTATGGTTCGTATGGCAAGATAAAACCAATCAAATAGAAAACCCTAATTCAAGATAAAAACAAGCATGAAAATGACACACTTGCACACAAGCACCCCTAGGGTTACTCCACTTGGTTACCTTATACAAAAATGGCCATATTACGCATGTAAGGTATCTTAGCAAAACAAACAAATACAAGATCATAGTCCCTCAATGACGCTATTCAAAGTTGAGTTACAAAAATCATCTTAGTCCCTCAAAAATGCTAAGATACTTTGCAACATTTCTAATCATGGCTATACGATGATCCACGCCCATCCTGTTTACATCCAAAGATAGGGTGGCTTACCAAATCAATGCTAAGACCATAATATCAAAGGAAAAGAAAATGAACAAGAAAGACATTTGAGTAGGTAGTTTGCTATTAATTACTTTCTCCATTTCAAAACAAAATATCCTTGCTACTTTCAAAACAAACACCTACACATTTCCAAACTTCTTACAAACATTGAAAACATTTTCAAAAAGATCAACATCTTTGTATACATTCTTACGAACGAGAATCATTACTAAGATTGCCTAAACAATGGCCTCTTTTACAAAATACTTTCAAAACCACACAAAGCACAAATTCAAACAAAGGCAAGTGATCTAGCAAGTAACTAAGAGCCCATGGAAAACCATGGATGAAAAGGGTGCTAATACCTTCCCTTTTCATAATCTACCCCACGAACTCAAGAAACAATCTCAAAGGTCTTTCCTGCGCTTTTTCACCTTTCCTTTTGGATAAAAGAAAAGTCGGTGGAGACTCTTGATAACTGCAACATTTGCGATCAAACGCAAAACAATCAAGTCAGTTCTCCCACCATATCACAGAACTGGCGACTCTGTTGGGGAAAATTTTAAAAGTGGGGTTACAATAGGGTTAGATCACATTTACTTGCTTACATTGTTTGACTTGTTTGCTTATATTATGGTTCTTTATTTGGGTTTGAATCCTCTACCCGGATTTGGGATACATTATAGGTAAGTAGAAATACGTTGTGGAAACTATGTGGGGTATACCGACATGGTCTAAGCAATAGCTATGTTAGTGTGACATATTTGTGGGTACCGGTAGTCTTTAAGTTAATCAAAAAGAATACTGGGCCGCTGAGTGATGTCATGAAGCACTAATGAACTTCTAGAACCTTTACTTGAACAACTTGGCCTTTAGGATGTAGTGAGATGACCAGCTTTGGTGCAGTCCAAAGTTGGTAGATACTCGATACTACACTCATTGAGGTTTGGTTTCTTGGGATATTTCGGTCTCCATTAAAGAGGCTTGAGATGAAACAATGACCAAGGAAACAATCCAGTGATATTGAGCTCCTTAGAACCCGGTTACTATTACTAGGACATGTTTAAGCCAACTAAACTTCAAGAGGGTATTTACCTATAAAACTCGATGCAAGCCTAAACTAAGGATTTGTTTGCTTTGTTTGTATATGCATACTTATACATAACATCATGGACATCATGAACATCATATACATCCACTAACCATTTCAAGGATTTATGGATTCATCTTTGTTCTTGTTTTGTAGGATATGGATTCACTTCGTAGGAAAACTATTCAAGTCAACCTTGTGAGGATCCCTCCACAACTTAAGGAGCTAGTTGCAAGGATTCATGAAAACTCTCCATTCAACGAGAGACATGGTCGTCTACTCAACTTGGTCACCTCTAACACAGATGAGGACATGATGAAGGTGCTCTTTCAGTTCTTTGATCCTTTACACCATTGCTTCACATTCCTCGACTATCAACTTGTGCCTACTTTGGAAGAATTCTCACAACTCTTGAGGATTCCCATTCTCAATCAACTACCTTTCAATGGTACAGAAAGAGATCCAAAGCCAGAAGAGATTTCTTAAGCTCTACACTTGCACTCATCTGATGTCACAACCCATTGGGAAACAAGGAGTGGTGTCAAAGGTTTCCTAGAAAAGTTCCTGTTTGAGAAAGCCCAAAGCTGTTGTAATTCTCTAGACTTGCAAGCCTTTGAGGAAATTGTGGCTCTCCTCATCTATGGGATGATTTTGTTTCCAAACCCTGACCAACTCATAGATGTGAATGTCGTCAAAATCTTCATATCTCACAACCCGGAGCCTACATTGCTAGAGGATATCCTACACTCTTTTCACACTCGCACAATGAGGAAAAGAGGTGTCCTTATGTGTTGCACTCCTCTCTTGGCAAGATGGTTTATTTCTCATCTTCCCCAATCAGTCATAAAGAATGAGCAAGGTTCAAGGTGGTCACAAAGGTTAATAACGCTCAAACATTCAGACATTCATTGGTGCTCCCAATCCAAGGAGAATGTTATCATTGTTGACCATTATGGATAATTCCCTAATGTCCCTCTACTTGGAATTAGGGGAGCTATCACCTACAACCCATGCTTAGCCTTAAGACAGTTTGGTTACGCCCGAAGGGATGGCCCGCACGAGATGCTGATTCAAGGTTTGGTATTCGACTACGACAACGACGATCAAGATCTTCGCCCGAGATTTATCCGAGCTTGGAGGATGCTAAACAGGGTGTGTGATATGGTGGCAGAACCGACTATTTAATACTGGTTTGCCTTTTTCGTTATTTGTTTGCAAAATGTCGCGGTAAGCAAGAGTTGCCACCGACTTTTATTTCATCCAATCGGAAAGGAAAAAAGTACAGAAAAAATCCTTTTTCGAGATACTTTGAGTACGGGGGGTAGATTATAGAAAGGGAAGGTGTTAGCACCCTTTCTATCCATGGTTTTCCATGGGCTCTTAGGTACTTGCTCATCTTTTTAAAATTGCTTGTGTATGTGCTTTGTTTTTGAAAAGTTTGACTTCGTGATAACCCTTATATCAGTCCTCAAGGATGTGACAAAATTGTTTTGAAAATGGTTTTGAAGAGTGTAGGTGTGAAAATTTTTGATTTGAGCAAGTACCTACTAGCATCTACCTACTCGAAAAAAGATCCTTTCTATTCTTGTTTTCTTTAGACAGCGCAATCCCACTATTGAGAAATAGGTAGCACCATCATCAGAGTTTACAAGGGTCAATTCGAAAGGGATGTATGCTCATTAAAGCAATATTAGGACACCTTAGTAATAACCCTAGAGTCTTAAGATCTTTTTAAGGCAACATTTCCGAGGCAACATTTCCGAGGCAACATTCGAATGGAACATTAGATCTTTTTAGACAGAAGGGTAACCACTAAAGTATCCTATACTTAATGATCGTTTACCGAAGGCAACCTAAGTGAGAGTATACCCTAAGAGTGATATGTGCGAGTGATCTGTTTCAGTTATTTATCATTTCACATTAGGGTTTTCTAACCGTATTAATTTGTCATGCATTCTTGTCATACAATCCTATTAGCATACATCTAAACAGTTAAATATTGGCGGGAATTAAAAATGCGAGAAAATAAATCTACGCTATTACAAGGCTTTGGGGTGTGGGATTAATTACATAGCAAAAAACCAGGGAGTTTAAACAATAAATAAAACCCTAAATTAAACTATTACTAACCATGAACAGTTACAAAAATATTGTCACAATAAATAATAAGCGTGTGATGAATCAAATACGAAATGACTAGGGTTTTGACCCTTGACTAAACTTATTTGCGATTGATAAAAAAAGATGTTTTTGTCATGTTTTGTTATTTAAGAAAATAATGAATAACTGAATTAAAAAGAAAATTCTAGGTTCTAATTTATTTTAAATTAAGACAAATAAATTAATTTATTCTAAAATCCTATTTTTTATATTTTTATTTATTTGAGAAAAAATAAAAGAATTAAATCTAGAATTTAAACCTAATTTTCTAATTAGTTTTAATTATAGAAAACAAGTTAAAGTTGCCCTAAGTTAAATTAAATTAAATTAAATTAACAAAATTAATTTTAATAAAAAAATCTAATTCTAATTTTTTGATTTCTTGATTTTATGGAAAATAATAATTAATTGTCAATTAAAATAAAATAAAAGAAATATTAAAAGAATAAAAAAGAAAGAAAAATTAGAAGTGGGTCTGATTGCTAGCAATTATGGGGAGTATAGATCTGACTTTTGGGCCCAAACAATCCAAGCCCGTTTGACTTTGCGAAATCTGATGAGTATGCTGACTTGAGGTGTATGATGAACCTTCAATTGAGAGGCACTGGATCTTGGATGAAGATGCGTTTGATGGTTGGATCTTGATGGCATATGGTGGAGGTTTAGACCTGTGGGGTACAAAATCATATGGAGAAAAAATACATGAAACAAATATTGGGACCTGGGGATCGAACCCAGGTCCTCCCACTCAACACCAACACGCCTTACCATCTGTGCCACCTTCTTCATTTATTATTATAACAAGAGTAATATATAATATATAATACACAGTGGTTAACTTGAAAAAACGCGCGGAATTCAAACCAACCAACCAATGATTGTCACGCCTCGTCTTCTTCCCCAGACTGTCGTTTTAGGCAAACAAGCTTTTACCTACGGACACTTCGCTATAGCTACAGACCTGTTCATCTCAAAAATTGTATACAAGAAAGATAAATGACAAATGCTGGTACCAATCAACTCATCTCATCCCCACTAGTATCATGGTACTAAAATATAGGCCTAATTTTTCCTATATTGAAAAGCCCTAAAACAAGCCAAAAAACCCTAACAATGGCCTATCATGATTCATGTACTGAAAACGCAATTAAATGACACCAATAGCTTGCAAACTTAATGATGAACCAGAATATATAAATCAAATGTGCTAATGATGCGTAAACTGAAAAAATCGAATTTGAAAAATTTACCAAACCGTGTGAGTTGTGGAACGAGTTTCTGAATGCTTCAGGCCCTGAGAATGATTGAAACAGCTTCCTGGGATGTCTAGGAAGAGATTGGTGATATTGGAATGCTCTGAAACACCCTGTAGGTTGAAAACCGATTCCCACTTTTTCTTGAAATTTTCAGTTTTTCTTTGGCTATGCACGACTTCAAGATTTGATTTGATTTTCATGGCATATGTAAACTTGCAATATTGAGCCAAATTATGCCTTTCTTGTACCAATCAGCCTTGATTCAAATTGATCATGATATCCTTGCATTATTTGATTGAAATCATGTCCAAAAATCAGATCACAACATATCTTTTCCATTATTCATCAATTATTTGATTTAATTGAAATTTTAATTTAAAAAAAATCAAAATAAATTGAAAAGTGAAGCAAATAACACGAGGTTGGATATTTGTGTCGTGGATCATATTATAAGTGAGGTGCAAGCATAAAAAGTTAGGCCCATTTTTGAGCTCATTTGACTTTTGGCAATTTTGCAAAAATGGTCAACTTGGCTAATGCATAACTCTCTCAATTTTGACTCTAGAGAGGTGTTCTTGGACTTTTTAGAAAGATTAGGATGTCCTCTAAGCAACCCTTTCGTTATCATATTTATTTAGTCTTCCATGTTCATGTATGAAGCTTTGACCCAAAAGGTGTTTTTGTTGACTTTTCAAAATGACCTATAATGTCAAAATTCATATTTTTTTGTGAGTGCATATTCTGAACTTGGGAGATGAATATGAATTGTAGGGAATTTCATCCTCTTCAAAATGAGCTTTTGATGGGTCATTTCTAATGAAGTATGAGAATGTTATGCTTGGTTAAAGTTGAGTTGACTTTTCTTACAAAACCCTAATTTAGCACTTTTGGGTTTTGATGAATTATGAGCAATCCTTGATGAATCATGATCAACACTTGATCAAATGATGAATGATACTTCAAAATGAGGATGTTGACCAAAAATCTTTAAGTTTGACTATATGTGGGCCATAGTTGACTTTTGACCTAGCACAATCGTTTTTTGGCATTTGAGCAATTGACTGAGCAAACTTGTTCTGCAAGGCTTGACACTTGACATGGATGATCTTGAGGACATATTAGGACAATGGTGAGCATTTGATTCCTTTGTGGTTCACATATCCTGCTGAAAATAGAAACCCTAATTTGAAGTAGACTGCCTTAGGAGAGAGTTTGTTTGGTCAACTCTTGAATTTCCTTGAGAAATTTGAGGACCTCACTTGCCATGTGTTAAGAAATATTGGAGGGAAAATTTTGGGGGTACAACAGCTGCCCCTGTTCAATCTTCTTAAACCTGAGGATGTAGATTGGCTGCTCTGCCTTTCGTGATCTGAAGGTGGAAGATGATTGAACGCTAGAGTGCCCGGAAATTTGCACTCGCATGAAGTAACACTTGATTTGCGATATCTGGAATGGGATTAAAGATGCCATTTAGAAGTGTCTAGAGAATTGTCAGAGATTGGCTTAAAGATGCCATCCGAAGGAGTGTCGATCACATAAGATATTACTTTGTGAGAACCCGTATACCTGTTGTTGAGGAGGACTTCGCTGGGGAATGATGGTCTTTGTCTTGAGAAAAATAGAGCTTTAGGAGCTTTAGTTGTCCGTTACTCTACTGGGGAATAATTTCGGTTTAGGAAGCGGAAGTGAACCGCGTGTCTGGTTGGGGTATATAATGCACTGCGACTTTCTAGGGAAATGCGAAATCAATTGTGATTTATTGGGTCCCTGTCTTACAATGTTGCGGACTGTTGTCTAGGGACAAGAGAGGCAGAACACAAATATTAAGGTTATGAGAAGGAACCTGGATGGTAGGGTGACTTCGATATGAAAGCCTAGATAGCAGGGCTGTGAGAAGGAACCTGGATAGTAGGGTTACTTTGATAAGATAGCCTGGATAGCAGGGCTATGAGAAGGAACCTGGATAGTAGGGTTACTTCGATATGAAATCCTGGATAGTAGGGCTGTGAGAAGGTACCTGGATGGTAGGGTTACTTCAATATGAAAGGCTGGATAGTAGGGCTGTGAGAAGGAACCTGGATGGTAGAGTTACTTTGATATGAAAGCCTGGATAGTAGGGCTGTGAGAAGGAACCAGGATGGTAGAGTTACTTCGATATGAAAGCCTGGACAATAGGGCTTTGAGAAGGAACCTGGATAGTAGGGTTACTTCGATATGAAAGCCTAGATAGTAGGTGTTGTACCCCAAAATTTTACATCCCATTTTTCTAAAAACATTTCAAGAAAGATCTCCAAGTTGCTCCAGGAAGTCCAAGGGTTGACCAAACAAGCTCTCTCCTAAGGCAGTCTACCCCAAATTAGGGTTTTATGTTGCATCAATATAATTGAGTCCAAGTGGTCACAAATGATCAATATTGTCCTAATATGTTCTCAAGATCATTCATGCCAAGTTTCAAGCCTTGTAGAGGAAGTTTGCTCAGTCAATTGATCAAAGGTCCAAAAATCGGTCGTGCTAGGGCAAAAGTCAACTGTGACCCACATACAATCAAACTTCAAGATTTTTGGTCAAAATCCTCATTTTGAAGTATATTTCATCATTTAATCAAGTTTTGATCATGATTCATCAAGGATTGCTCATAATTCATCAAGATTCAAAAGTTGCTAAATTAGGGTTTTGTAGGAAAAGTCAACCCAACTTTGACCAAGCATAACTTTCTCATACTTTATGAGAAAAGGACCCATCAAAAGCTCATTTTGAAGAGGATGAAATTCCCTACAATCCATATTCAGCTCCCAAGATAAAAATATGCACTCACAAGAAGTTATGAATTTGGACATTATAAGTCATTTTGAAAAGTCCATAAAAACACCTTTTTTGTCAAAGCTTCATACATGAGCATGGAATATCAAATTGAGACTAGACCAAAAGGGTTGCTTATAGGACATCTCAAGCTTTCTAAAAAGTCAAAGAACACCTCCAAAAGTTCAAAATTGAAGAAGTTATGCATTGTTGAAGTTGGACTTTTTTGCAAAATTGCCAAAAGTCAACTATCCCTAAAACATCAAGTTTTGCCAAATGGGCCCATTCTTTTTCACTTGTTTTGAGTTGGAATTATAGCCCACGTGCTCTAGCCTTGGCCATGTGTCCATATCATATATTTATTAATTATTTTGATTTTTATTTGAATTAATTTGAATTAAATCAAAATAAATCAAATAAAAACCAAAGCATTGATAACAAAGGATCTTTTGATTTGTTTCAGGCTCTAATTACAGCTAGCAAGGTAAAGAAACTCATATCAAGCCATGTGGGTACAAAAAGATTGAAAAGAGATCAAAATTGGAAGGTTGTTAAAGAGAATCAAATCAAATTTTAAAGCATTGAAAGAGATATTTGGACTGAGTTTGCAAACCTAATACATTGTACAATACATAAGGGTCGTGTGCAGACAAAAATCAGGGTTGGAGATCAAGCATAGAGCCAGAACCAAATTTGCAAAAACAAGAAAAAGAGTGAGATCGAAACAGGGCTTAGAGGCATCCTCAAGGCTTGATACTTGTCTCAATATCTTCCTGGCATTCTTCACAAGCGAAAGGAAGCAAAACCACACGTTTTCAGACCCTCACACACACTGTAAGTCGTTCGTAACATTGCTCTGTTCTTGAATTTGCATCTTGCAATTTAAGCATGATTGATATGAATTAATGGCATATTCTTAATCTACACATCATTTGCAAGCTTTTGGTATTACTTGATTTCATTTATCTAACCTATATCGTAATTCACCATAGTTAGGGTTTCATGTTTTAGTTTAGAGATTTTTGTTTCAGGAAAAATTAGCCTTAGTAATGGCTATGGTTGTGATCAGAAGAGGGAGACGAGTCTAACCGTGGTCTTAGAATTCATTTCCATGGCCTGTACGTGATTTTGAGGGTGGACAGGCTTGTAGCGACGAACCTTTGTCTGTGGGTATAGGTGCTCCAGATTTTTAGCTACGGAGGGAGGACAGGGATGATGCGTTGGCACTCCCCCATTTGCCCATTCAAACGAAGCGCACATTTTTATTTTCTTGTCCATTAACTTTGTTTTTTTTATGTTATATTTAATTCTTAGTGTATATACAAAGACAACCAACACCTCAGTTGGTCACAGGCCATTGGAATTTGCCTTGGGGCCTGGGTTCGAATCCCAAGTCCCCCTATTTTCTCAATAACATTTTCTTGCAGGTAATCATGTGCACGCCTAAGCTGGATATCCATCATGCGCCTTCCTCATCAAGCGTGCCAGATGGCCAGATGGCCAGATCTGGTGGCCAATATTGAAGGAGCATCAAAGGGCCAAGTCAACGCACGTGCACTGGATCAGAAAAAGTCCAACGGATCAGCATCATTGGGCTAACGAAATTGCTATTCAAACCCTCTAATCAGGCCCAATCTCTCCCTTTTTTATATTTTATTTTCCATATTTTATTTATTTAATTTAATTGTTTTATTTTGTTTAATTTAATTACTAACCAATAAATTAATTACTTTAAAAATCACAAAAATACTTTTTTACCCAATTAAATTTAAGAACTTTATTTTTTTCATTAATAAATATTAACTAATTTAATTAGGATATTAATTAGGTAACTTAAATTTATTTTGTAAATAATAAAAATCAATTAGAGTTAATAGGTCTTAGCACTAATTTAACCATTTTATTTTCTTTCCTAAAATAACAAAAAACTCCAAAAATATGTCATTTTTTATTTTTCATTAATTAATTAATTTAATAATTAATTTAGAATTTAATTTTAGGATTTAATTTCTTTTCTTAAAAATAAAAACAACAAAAACATTTTCTTTAATTAAAAGGGTCAAAACCCTAATTTCGCATTCGATTTAATTCCGCATCGCGCACTTTATTTTTCTTTATCCAATTAATGTATCTGCTCCTGGTTTGTAATAATTAATTAGGATATTTATGTTTCCGCTTTTTAATTTCAAAGTATTTCTTTTGGCGATGTAAATACCCGACGCCTTGTAATAATTTGGTTTAATTTCCGCACCTTTAATTTCTGCAAATTATACAACTGCTAGATGTTTGGTAATAGGGTTTGTATGACAAGAATGAATGTTTAATCTAAAATCAGTTAGATCACCCTAAACATGTACAAAGATAAAAATAACTGAAATCAATTCACTCGCACATGCACACTCTTAGGGTACACCACACTTGGTTGCCTTTGTAAGCGGTTATTGAGTATAGGTTGTTTTAGAGGTCACCCTCTTGTCTAAAAGATCATAGTTGCCTCAAAATGGTTGCCTGGGATATCGTTGCCTCGAATAAATGATCTAAGGCATCAGGGTTACCGCTAAGACGTCCTAACGTTGCTTTAGTGATTGTATGTCCCTCTTTCAAATTGATCCTCAAACTCCAACGACGGTGCTACCTACTCACTAATAGTGGGATAACATTGTCTAAAGGAAATTAGCATAGACCGATTCCTTTTTCGAGTAGGTAGATTAGTTCTTAGATACTTGCTCATCCAAAACGAAACTTTTTTTCCACACTTACGCACTTTTACAAACAAGTTTTCAAAAACACTTCATTACACTCTTGAAGGTAGAAGCAAGACTTAATTCGAAGTTAAAACAAAAACTTTTCAAAACCGATAAACACAAAGAAAACAATTTTGAAAATGATGAGCAAGTACCTAAGAGCCCGTAGATAACTACAGATAGAAAGGGTGATAATACCTTCCCTTTCTATAATCTACCCCCCTACTCAGAAATATATCGAAAAAGGAATTTTTCTGTGCTTTTTTTCCTTTTCTTGTTGCATAAAATAAAAGACGGTGGCGACTCTTGCTTACCGCGACATTTTGCGAATAGAAAACGCAAAACGCAAACCAACATTCCAAAAACAGTCAGTTCTTCCCACCGTATCACAGAACTGGCGACTCTGCTGGGGACTAATATAAGTGGGATGTACCTTAGGATTAGTTCATCATAATGTTTTCAATTGCTTGATTTGTATGCTTTATCTTTGTGGGTTTGAATCAGAGTTACTATAGAGCCGAAACCGAATTTGGGGATACCTTTTAGGTAAGTAGCAATAGACTGTGAGGGAACTATACAGCATAGACCGATACGGTTTAAGCAGTAGCTACATTGGTGTGGCACTTTAGTTTGTACCGATATCCCTTGTGGTGGAACAAGGAGAATATGGGTCTTCTAAGGGGTCATTTAGCACCAACTGACCTTAGAACCTATAATTGACCAACTTGGCCATAGAAAAGTAGAAGTATGCTACACTCATTGAGACCAAACTCTCGTGATGATTCCGGCCACAAGAAAAGGTTGCCAAACTGGAATTATGACCGATCGAGGGTGGTCAGTGATATTGAGATCCTCTAGAACTGAGTTACTATTACTAGGACAGGTTGAACCAACTAAACTGAAAGAGGGTAATACCTAAACTCCATGCCAGCCTGAAATCTAAGGGCTACTGTGTGACTTGTTTGCCCTTACCATGTTTTCTATCTGTGAATACTTGTGGTGTGTTTCTATTATGACATCATGCATCATGACATTGCATGCATATTTCATTAGACTAACCAATTTCAAAGACAGAGGGGATTCATCTTTGTTCTATTTTGTAGGTCATGGCCTCTATGCGTAGAAACACTATTCGGATCAGCTTTGTACAGATTCCTACTCAGCTTAGAGATTTGGTTGCAAAGGTTCCAGATACTTCCTCCTTTGTCAGAAGACATGGTCACCTCCTTGGTTTGGTCACTTCCAAGATGGATGAGCAGATGTTGAGTGTTTTGTACAAGTTCTTTGACCCATTGCACCACTGCTTCACCTTCCCGGAATATCAGTTGGTCCCTACTTTGGAGGAGTTCTCTGATCTACTTGGTATTTCTATTCTAGAGCAGACGCCGTATACAGGTTGGGAGAAAGATCTTAGGCCAGAATATGTTGCTACATCCCTACATCTGACAAAGGATGAGGTTATGTCTAACTGGGAGACTCGGAGTGGGACAAAAGGCTTCTTGGATAAATTCTTGGTTGATCAGGCTAATCAGTTTTGGGACAGTTTGGATTTTCAAGCATTCGAAGACATCCTGGCTTTTCTCATATATGGTTTGGTGTTGTTTCCTAATTCAGATTCTTTCGTCGACGTGAAAACAGTGAAGATCTTCATATCCCGTAATCCAGTGCCCACTCTCTTAGGTGATATTCTGCATGCTCTTTATGCCCGTACTGCTCGAAAACAGGGAACCCTTATGTGTTGTGCACCATTGCTGGCGAGGTGGTTCATTTCTCACCTCCCCAAATCTGTTTTGAAGAACAAGGAAGGTATGGGATGGGCCTACAAGATTATGTCCCCTGCTCACACGGACATCATGTGGAGCAATAAAGACATGGAAGAAGTAGCTGTTATTGACCGGTGCGGAGAATACCCCAATGTTCATTTACTTGGAATTAGGGAAGGGATTACCTATAATCCTTGTTTGGCCTTGCGACAGTTTGGGCGAGCAATAAAGGACGGTCCTCATGAGTTGCTGATTTCGAGCATTGTCTTTGACTTCCAAGGGGATAATGAGGATCATCGCCGCAGGTTCATACGAGCTTGGAATAGGGTACACAGGTCTGATCCGCATGAACTAGGGATGAAGACCTCTCTTCTGATGGAACCGTATCTCCAGTGGGTTCGAATCCGTGCCCAAAAGCTGGGAATACCGTACGAAGCTGTCTTACTGGTAATTGTTGAGAGTGCTGATGAAGAAGGAGTTTCACCTACCATCCTCCACCCATACATTCCTACTGAATTGGGGAATTAAAGAGGTCTTGGATGCAGTTGAGAGAAGAACATGATACTTACAGAGAAAAGTATCATGATCAGGAGCAGAAGATTCTAAAGCTTACAAGACAGCTGGAGAATGAGAAGGTCCTCAATGACTATGTCAGCACAGGAGGAAAACGACCATGGGAGCGCTAGTATCTTTTGTTATTTCTAGTTTTGATTTAATTTTCAGTATTTCTTTTTGTAACGCCTTAAAGGCATTTGTCAAACATTGTTTCAAGTTTTTTATCTAATAAAAGTGTGTTTCATTTTGGTTTACGAATTTGAATCCCTAAAGTCTTTGAGATCATATCATATGCATTCCATTCCCATGCACCTCATTACAGGTATCCTTACAGATCTCTTATCTTCTTCGTTGTTTATTTCAGCATCATGTCTGCTGAAACATCCACTGATCAAGCTATCAAGGCTCTACAAGCTCAGAATGCTCAGTTCCAGGAAATGTTCATGAACCTGGCCACGGGGCAGAAAGATCTGAAGACTCTTATTTTGAAGGATAAGAAGAAGAAGAAGAAGAAGAAGAAGACAATCCTCCTGAACATGGGTCACAGGTTTGGGAACAGGATGCGAGAGGAAGTTGATTTATCTCACTCATCTGGAGGGGGAGAGAATCAAGAAGAAAGGAGGGCTCCTAGCCATGTGGTTTCTGAAAATGAGACTGACTTTGACGAAGACCAGTATCCTCCGGCTGAGGATAAGTATAAGCAACTTGAAGACCGGTTAAGTGCGATGGAGATCCAGAAGATACCTGGGCTAGATTTTAGAGATTTGGGTTTGGCATCTGGGGTGGTAATTCCCCACAAGTTCAAAGCACCAGTCTTTGCTAAGTACGACGGGGTCTCCTGCCCAAAGTTACACCTCCGTTCGTATGTTAGAAAGATTCAACCATATACTGCTGACAGGAACCTCTGGATTCATTTCTTTCAAGACAGTCTTTCAGGGACTCAACTTGAATGGTTCTATCAACTAGAAGGAGCTAACATCCGTAATTGGGAGGACCTTGCTGCTGATTTTTACACGCAGTACCAATATAATGCCGACCTAGCTCCCACGCGTACCTAACTTCAGGGTATGTCTATGGGTGTGAGTGAAGGTTTCAAATATTACGCTAAAAAGTGGAGAGACCTTGCTGGTAGAGTCTAACCCCCGCTGACTGACAGGGAGTTAGTGGATATGTTTCTGGGGACCTTGTCTGCTCCGTATTTCAACCATTTGATCGGAAGTTCATCGTCAGGTTTTACTGAGTTAATAATGACTGGGGAGAGATTTGAAGCCGGTATCAAGAGCGGAAAGTTACAGAAAGGTGCTTCGTCAAGTACCAAGAAGAATCCCTTCAAGAAGGAGTCTAGTGTAGTTTACATCTCTAAGAGCCATAGTCGACCCGAGCACCGCCAAGTAGTTAATGTGGTGGTTATATCAAGACCAATTGTTGCCACACAATGCAACACTCACCCAAGGGCAGAGAGGCCTCAAAGACAGTTTACTCGGCTCAACATGTCTTTATCTCAAATTCTGCCACAGTTGTTGAAGACTAAATTGGTGATTCCGAGGGAAGCCCCAAAGAATCCCAACACCACCTCACCGTTGTATAATCCGAACGCCCGCTGTGCTTATCACTCTGATAGCCCGGGGCATGATACCAATAACTGATGGGATTTGAAGAGTAAGGTACAAGATCTGATTGACACTAAGGAGATTGAGTTCGAAGCGCCAGAAAAGCATAATGTCATAACGGCTCCTATGCTGAAACATGATGCGGGAGTAAATGCTATTGCAGATGATGATGAAGAGTTTGATATTGACAACTGGATTTACCCGACTACTGATGGCGGATTAAGCAATTGGACGGAAATGGATTCCATGCCCGTTTCTTATATTACCCAGTAATGAGACTTTTGTTTTTGTAACAAATAATCTTTAAACTTTACAGCCCGGTGGCTTACCCGAGACACCGCGGCTTTGTTTGTGAGGGCTTTATGTGTGTCATTTTCATATATCATTAATAAAAGCATTGGACGTTTTCTTGCATTTCAAATTTTGTGCTCTTTGTTTTTCTTTTCTATCTTGCAAAATAGCTATTTTACACACACTCACATATACAGGTCTACATCCACTCTGGATCCCACTGATAACGAATCTGCTACTACCGGTTATGACTTCGAAAGTCCGATCAACCAAGCCGAGGACGAAGGTGAGGATGATTGCGAAGTGCTTGGTGAACTTCCTAGATTGTTACTTCTGGAAGAGAGGGCCATACAGCCGCATGAAGAGCCAGTGGAAACGGTAAATTTGGGTACAGAGGTAGACAAGAAAGAGGTCAAGATCGGTGAAAATCTGGAGCTTAGTGTTAAGCAATGGTTGATTCAGATGCTGCATGACTATGTCGGGATCTTTGCATGGTCTTATGAAGATATGCCTGGGTTGGATACTGATATCATGGTTCACCGCTTGCCTACCAAGGAAGACTGTCCTCCAGTGAAATAGAAAGTCCGCCGAATGCGCCCAGAGATGTATGAGAAAATCAAGGCCGAGGTTATGAAACAGTTTGACATCGGTTTTCTAGCAGTTACTTCTTACCCACAGTGGGTTGCCAACGTGGTTCCGGTGCCAAAGAAGGATGGTAAAGTTCGAATGTGTGTTGACTATAGGGATCTGAACAGGGCAAGCCCCAAGGATGATTTCCCTCTGCCTCATATCGACGTTCTGGTTGACAACACCGCACAGCATAAGGTCTTCTCCTTTATGGATGGTTTCTCCGATTATAATCAGATTAAAATGGCTCCCGAAGACATGGAGAAGACAACCTTTGTTACTCAATAGGGTACCTTTTGCTACAAGGTCATGCCTTTTGGATTGAAGATGCTGGGGAAACGTATCAGCGCGCCATGGTTGCTTTGTTCCACTACATGATTCATCATGAGATTGAGGTATATGTTGACGATATGATTGCAAGGTCCCAGACGGAGGAAGAACACCTTGACCATCTTCAGAAGCTATTCGACAGGTTAAAGTTGTACAAGCTGAGGTTAAACCCGAACAAGTGCACCTTCGGGGGTGAGATCTGGTAAGCTGCTGGGTTTCATCGTAAGTGATAAAGGTATTCAAGTGGATCCTGCAAAGGTGAAGGCTATACAAGAAATGCCAGCTTCCCGAATAGAAAAAGAAGTCAGAGGCTTTCTGGGACGTTTGGACTATATTGCCCGATTCATCTCGCACCTGACTGCTACTTGTGAGTCGATCTTCAAGTTACTGAAGAAAGATCAAGTGGTAAGATGGAACGATGAATGTCAGAATGCTTTCGAAAGGATCAAGGAATATCTCCAAGAGCCTCCTATTTTGATGCCTCCAGTTGATGGGAGACCTTTGATCTTATACTTGACAGTACTCGACAATTCGATGGGGTGTGTGATGGGTCAGCATGACGAGTCTGGCCGAAAAGAGCATGTTATTTATTACCTTAGCAAAAAGTTTACCGACTGCTAGATCCGATACTCGTTGCTTGAGAAAACTTGCTGCGCTTTGGCATGGGCTGCTCGCCGGCTGAGACAGTATATGCTGACTCACACTACTCTATTGATATCAAAGATGGATCCAATCAAGTATATCTTCGAGAAGCCGGCCTTATCCGGAATAATAGCAAGATGGCAAATGATCCTGACCGAGTATGACATTCAATACACGACCCAAAAGGCAACCAAGGGAAGTGGGTTGGCAGATCATCTGGCACATCAGACAGTGGACGATTACCAATCTATGAACTTTGAATTTCCAGATGAGAACATCATGTTGGTAACCGACTGTGAGACACCTGGCCCGGATGAAGGACCTGAGGAGGGATCCCGATGGTCTATGTACTTTGATGGAGCTTCAAACGCTTTGGGTAATGGCATTGGGGCTGTGATTATATCTCCTGAAGGCTCTCATACTCCATTCACCGCCCGACTGTGTTTCAACTGCACCAACAACATGGCGGAGTATGAAGCATGCATCATGGGTCTTCGAGCAGCTATTGACCTAAGGATTAAGTTTCTAAGTGTTTTTGGAGATTCCGCTTTCGTGATCATCAAGATCAAAGGCGAGTGGGATATGAAACACCCTAATCTTATTCCTTACAAGGAGTATGTGTTGACGTTGCTTCCGTATTTCAAGGAGATAACCTTTGAACACTTCCCAAGAGAGGAGAATCAGTTAGCGGACGCGCTAGCTATGATGTCTTCTATGTTCAAAGTCAGATGGGACAATGAAGCTCCCCAGATTACCATTGAGAGGTTAGACGAACCTGTACATTGCTGTGACATCGAGACTGAAGAGGTAACCGATAAACCCTAGTTTCACGAGGTAAAGAGGTATCTTGAGGCTCAAGAATACCCCGAGGGTGCATCTGTTAATGATAAGAATTTTCTGAGGAGGTTCGCGGCGAAGTTCTTCATCAGCAATGGCATTCTTTACAAGTGTAATCATGATTCAACCTTACTGCGATGTGTGGATAAGAACAAAGCAGAAAGGATTATGGTAGAGTTACATGAAGATACTTTCGGGACTCATTCCAGTGGACACACCATGGCAAAGAAGATCCTTCGGGCAGGATATTATTGGTCCACAATGGAAGCCGACTGTTATCAGCATTCTCGGACCTGTCATAAGTGTCAAGTTTATGCTGATAAGGTGCACATACCTCCAGTACCTCTGAACGTCTTGACAGCTCCGTGGCCTTTTGCAATGTGGGGCATCGACATGATCGGCGAGATCATACCTACGACATCTAACGGGCATTGTTTCATCTTGGTGGCTATTGATTACTTTACAAAATGGGTGGAAGCAGCTTCCTTTGCTACTGTAACCAAGAACGTCGTGGCACAGTTCATTCGGCACAATCAGATATGTCGATATGGTGTACCAGAGAGGATCATTACAGATAATGGTACAAATCTTAACAATAAGATGATCACTGAGCTCTGCAAGCAGTTCAAGATACAACATCACAACTCTTCTCCTTACCGGCCGAAGATGAATGGGGCTGTTGGAGCAGCTAATAAGAACATTAATAAGATTGTGCAGAAGATGACGGTGACGTACAAAGACGGGCATGAGATGTTACCTTTTTCTCTTCATGGGTACCGTACCTCAGCGTGGACATCGACAGGGCAACACCCTATTCCTTGGTTTATAGCATGGAGGCCGTCTTGCCCATTGAAGTTCAGATACCCTCTCTTCGGATTATGAAGGATGCAGGTTTGAGCGAAGATGACTGGATTTGGACCCGGCTTGATCAACTGAACTTAATCGACAAAAAGAGACTTACTTCTATTTGCCATGGTCAAACGTATCAAAAGCGAATGATCAAGGCATTTAACAAGAAAGTTAGACGACAAGAGTATCAAGTCGGAGACCTGGTCATCAAGCGCATCATACTGCCACAAGGTGATCCTAGGGGCAAATGGACCCCTACTTACGAAGGGCCATTTATGGTTAAGGACATCTTCTCAGGAGGAGCTATGATTCTAACCACAATGGATGGTGATGACCTTCCTCACCCCGTCAATACAGACATAGTGAAAAAATACTTTGCATAAACAAATACCCGCTAGGTTGACTGGCCTAGGTAAAAATATGGGCTTCCCGGCGAACCAAAAGGGTTCGGGCAAAAATAAGGGATGAGAATGAAACAAATTGTACACCCGGCAAGTCGAAAACCTGAAAAGGAATCTTGGGAAAAAAAGGGTATCCCGGTGGACTGAAAACCCGAAATGGCGGTCCAGGAAAAAATTAGGGATCAAAGCGTAACACTATGTCTCATTGGATCACCTTGCAACTAGACTTTGGTATCGACTATCAAGCTCGGACGACACCTCACAATCTGATCTACCTCCAACCAAGTAGCAAAGGGATGAGATGCTCGAGGACATAAAGGCAATAGTAGAGTTGGAACCGAGTGGGATTGTTCACATAGCTGTTTTCCTTTGTTTTTCACAAATTATATAAATTCTGTTTGTTCGGCTGCGTTCTCTTACTAGGACGTCAGCCACTAATACAAAAACGCCTATTTACATGCCAAACTTTGAAATCAATACAATTCGTTTTCACAAATAATTTTTTCTTTTTTCTGTTTTGTTTTGCAAAGAACGTTCAATGTTCATTTTTTGATATATGCATTTGACATTGATTGCTGCTCATAAATTTTTTTACATACGAAACAAAAGACGATTACTTGTAATATCAGAAACAGGGGCAAACGAGAAATGTCCCAGCCATACAGTTGCTTTTATCCACTAGGTATAGGGATAGACCTAGCTGGAGGAAACAATTGAAAGTACATTCATTTCCCGCAGAGTAAGAGAAAGTTAGTGGTGTTAGCTCTCCCCAGCTGAGACTCGCAACTGTAAATGAATTGGTAACATTCTCCCCAAGCAGAACTTATCCATCATCAGCACTATACAATTATCCCCAGCGGAGTCTGAAAGCCTTCCCCAGCGGAGTATAAAAATATACATCCCTAGTGGAGTTGGAAGAATTGTCCCCAGTAGACCCCGGGAGATCATCCCCAGTAGAGTCTAAAAGGACTATCCCCAGTAAGGTTGCTATTGGAAAGTCATCCCCAGCGGAGTTCTTCCTTTCACAAACAGGAATTCAATCCCCAACAAGGTTCATTATCACCAGCGACGGTAATTCATCCCCAGATGAATTCATCAGTGAATCCCTCAACAGAGCATCTCTTCCCCACAAAGTCATTTTCTCATCAGTTTATTCCCCCAGTGGAGTTATCCTCTCCCGCAGGTTTATTCTCACAAACATCTTCATCCACTATCTCCGGCAGAAACAAAGAATTCAATTCTTTTCTCCAACAGAAATCCGGGATTTATTTTCCCTGGCTCAAAACATCACATTTTCATACATCATGACATGCATACGCATCATACGACATAATCTCATTTATTTTGAGAACATCATTGCTTGATACATATCATACATTACATACAGCTAACCTTTACCTTTCAGGAAGGATACGTTTAAATTCCCACAAAGTTTAAGCTATTTCCTCAGTCGAATTACGGGCGAGCTCCTAAATCTCGACAAAGATATTTTCTCAATTGAATTACGGACAAGTTCCTAAATCTCAACAAAGATTTAATCAGTTGAATTACGGACGAGCTCCTAAATCTCAGCAAAGAAGTCGAATTACGGATGGGTTCCTAAATCTCGACAGATATTACCTCAGTTGAATTACGGATGATGTTTCTAAATCTCAACGAAGATGTTTTCTTAGTTGAATTACGGACGAGCTCCTAAATCTCAGCATAAATATTCCCTCGATTGAATTACAGACTAGCTCTTAAATCTCAACGAAGTTGTTAAATTACAGACAAGTTCCTAAATCTCGACAGATATATTCCTCGGTTGAATTACGGACGAGTTCCTAAATCTCAACACAGATGTTTCCTCAGTTGAATTACGGACGAGTTCCTAAATCTCAAAAAATGGTTGCTTAGTTGAATTACGGACAAGCTCCTAAATCTTGACAAAATCAGTTGAATTACGGACAAGCTCCTAAATCTCGACAAAACTAGTTGAATTACGGATAGGCTCCTAAATCTCGATAAAATTAGTTGAATTACGGACAAGCTCCTAAATCTCGACAAAATCAGTTGAATTACAGACAAGCTCCTAAATCTCGACAAAATCAGTTGAATTATGGACAAGCTCCTAAATCTCAGCAAAGATGTTTTCTTAGTTGAATTATGGACGGGCTCCTAAATCTCAGCAAAACTTGTTCCCTCAGTTGAGTACGGACGATTGAAGTTCCTAAAATATCAACAAAGATGACTCACCAGCGGAATAACAGACGACGAAGCTCCTAAAAATTCTACTTCTCTCAACAAAGATCAGACTTCCCCGGCGAAATCTTCCACAACAACAGGTATGCAAGCTCTCGCTAAGGAATTTCTTAGGCAATCGACACTCCTCCAAATGGCATCTGTAAGCCCATTCCCGACGATACAAGACAATTATCATTTCATGCGAGTGCAAATTTCTGGGCACTCTAGTGTTCAATCCACTTCCACCTTCGGATTACGAAAGGCAAGAAAGCCAATCTGCATCCTCAGGTTTAAGAAGAATGAACAGGGGCAGCCGTTGTACCCCAAAATTTTCCCTCCCATTTTTCTCAAAACATTTCAAGAAAGATCTCCAAGTTGCTCAAGGTAGTCCAAGGGTTGACCAGACAAGCTCTCTCCTAAGGCAGTCTACCCCAAATTAGGGTTTTGTGTTGCATCAAGATACTTGATTCCAAGTGGTCCCAAATTCTCAACATTGTCCTAATATGTTCTCAAGATCATCCATGTCAAGTTTCAAGCCTTTCAGAGGAAGTTTGCTCAGTCAATTGCTCAAAGGTCCAAAAATCGATTATGCTAGGGCAAAAGTCAACTGTGACCCACATATAGTCAAACTTCAAGATTTTTGGTCAACATACTCATTTTGAAGTGTATTTCATAATTTTATCATGGGTTGATCATGATTCATCAAGGATTGCTCATAATTCATCAAGATTCAAAAGTTGCCAAATTAGGGTTTTGTAGGAAAAGTCAACCTAACTTTGACCAAGCATAACTTTCTCATACTTTATGAGAAATGACCCATCCAAAGCTCATTTTTAAGAGGAGGCAATTCCCTACAATCCATCTTCAACTCCTAAGATCAAAATATGCACTCACAAGAAGTTATGAATTTGGAGATTATAGGTCATTTTGAAAAGTCAACAAAAACACCTTTTTTGTCAAAGCTTCATACATGAGCATGGAATATCAAATTGAGATGAGACCAAAAGGGTTGCTTATAGGATATCTCAAGATTTCTAAAAAGTCATAGAACACCTCCAAAAGTTCAAAATTGAAGAAGTTATGCATTGTTAAAGTTGGACTTTTTTGCAAAATTGCCAAAAGTCAACTATCCCTAAAACTGCAAGTTTTGCCAAATGGGCCCATTCTTTTTCACTTGTTTTGAGTTGGAATTATAGCCCACGTGCTCTAGCCTTGGTCATGTGTCCATATAATATTTTTATTAATTATTTTGATTTTTATTTGAATTAATTTGAATTAAATCAAAATAAATCAAATAAAAATCAAAGCATTGATAACAAAGGATCTTTTGATTTGTTTCAGGCTCTAATTAGAGCTAGCAAGGTAAAGAAACTCGTATCAAGCCACGTGGGTACAAAAATATTGAAAAGAGATCAAAATTGGAAGGTTGTTAAAGAGAATCAAATCAAATATCAAAGCATTGAAAGATAAAGATTTGGACTGAGTTTGCAAACCTAATACATTGTACAATTCATAAGGGTCTTGTGCAGACAAAATATCAGGGTTGGAGATCAAGCATAGAGCCAGAACCAAATTTGCAAAAACAAGAAAAAGTGTGAGATTGAAACAGGGCTTAGAGGCATCCTCAAGGGTTAATACTTGTCTCAATCTCTTCCTGGAAATCTCCACAAGCGAAAGCAAGCAAAACCACACGTTTTTAGACCCTCACACGCACTGTAAGTCGTTCGTAACATTGCTCTGTTCTTGAATTCGCATCTTGCAATTTAAGCACGGTTGATCTGAATTAATGGCATATTCTTAATCTACACATCATTTACAAGCTTTTGGTATTACTTGATCTCAATTATCTGACCTATATTGTAATTCACTTTAGTTAGGGTTTCAAGTTTTGGTTTAGGGATTTTTGTTTCAGGAAAAATTAGCCTTAGTAATGGATATGATTGTGATCAGAAGAGGGAGACGAGTCTAACCATGGTGTTATAATTAATTTCCAAGGCTTGTACGTGATTTTGAGGGTGGACAGGCTTGTAGCGACAGACCTTTGTCTGTGGGTATAGGTGCTCCAGATTTTTATCTACGGAGGGAGGACAGGGATGATGCGTTGGCACTCCCCCATTTGTCCATTCAAACGAAGCGCGCGTTTTTCTTTTCTTGTCCACTAAATTTGTTTTTTTATTTTATATTTATTTCTTAGTGTATATACAAAGACAACCAACAACTCAGTTGGTCACAGGCCATTGGAATTTGCCTTGGGGCCTGGGTTCGAATCCCAGGTCCCCCTATTTTCTCAATAACATTTTCTTGCAGGTAATCATGTGCACGCCTAAGCTGGAGATCCACCATGCGCCTTCCTCATCAAGCGTTCCAGATGGCCAGATGGCCAGATCTGGTGGCCAATATTGAAGGAGCATCAAAGGGCCAAGTCAACGCACGTACACTAGATCAGAAAAAGTTCAACGGATCAACATCATTGGGCCAACGAAATTGTTATTCAAACCCTCTAATCAGGCCCAATCTCTCCCTTTTTTTTATTTTATTTTCAATATTTTATTTATTTAATTTTATTATTTTATTTTGTTTAATTTAATTACTAACCAATAAATTAATTTCTTTTTTATCAAAAAATCACAAAAATACTTTTTTACCCAATTAAATTTTAGAAATTTATTTTTTTCATTAATAAATATTAACTAATTTAATTAGGATATTAATTAGGTAACTTTAATTTATTTTGTAAATAATAAAAATCAATTAGAGTTAATAGGTCTTAACACTAATTTAACAATTTTATTTTCTTTCTTAAAATAACAAAAAACTCCAAAAATATGTCATTTATTATTTTTCATTAATTAATTTATTTAATAGTTAATTTAGCATTTAATTTTAGGATTTAATTTCTTTTCTTAAAAATAAAAACAACAAAAATATTTTTTTAATTAAAAAGGTCAAAACCCTAATTTCGCATTCGATTTAATTCCGCATCGCGCGCTTTATTTTTCTTTGTCCAATTAATGTATCTGCTCCCGGTTTATAATAATTAATTAGGATATTTATTTTTCCGCTTTTTAATTTCAAAGGGTTGCTTTTGGCGATGCAAATACCCGATGCCTTGTAGTAATTTAGTTTAATTTCCGCACCTTTAATTTCTGCAAATTATACAACTGCTAGATGTTTGGTAATAGGGTTTGCATGACAAGAATGAATGTTTAATCTAAAATCAATTAGATCACCCTAAACATGTGCAAAGATAATAACTGAAATCAACACACTCGCACATGCGCACTCTTAGGGTACACCACACTTGGTTGCCTTCGTAAGCGGTCATTGAGTATAGGTTATTTTAGAGGTCGCCCTCTTGTCTAAAAGATCATAGTTTCCTCAAAATGGTTTCCTCGGATATCGTTGCCTCGAATAAATAATCTAAGGAATTAGGGTTACCGCTAAGATGTCCTAACGTTACTTTAGTGACTGTATGTCCCTCTTTCGAATTGACCCTTAAACTCCAACAGCGGTGCTACCTACTCACTAATAGTGGGATAACATTGTCTAAAGGAAATTAGCATAGAACGATTCCTTTTTCGAGTAGGTATATTAGTTCTTAGATACTTGCTCATCCAAAACGAAACATTTTTTCCACACTTACGCACTTTTACAAACAAGTTTTCAAAAACACTTCATTACACTCTTGAAGACAGAAGCAAGAGTTAAATCGAAGTTAAAACAAAAACTTTTCAAAACCCACAAACACAAAGAAAACAATTTTGAAAACGATGAGCAAGTACCTAAGAGCCCGTAGATAACTACGGATAGAAAGGATGCTAATACCTTCCCTTTCTATAATCTACCCCCCGTACTCAGAAATATCTCGAAAAAGGAATTTTTCTGTGCTTTTTTTCCTTTCCTTGTTGGATAAATTAAAAGACGGTGGCGAATCTTGCTTACCACGACATTTTGCGAATAAAAAATGCAAAACACAAACCAGCATTCCAAAAACAGTCAGTTCTTCCCACCGTATCACAGTAGGGCTGCTGAGAAGGAACCTAGATAGTAGGGTTAGTCGATATGAAATCCTGGTTAGTAGAGCTGTGAGAAGGAACCTGGATAGTAGGTTTACTTCGATATGAAAACCTGGATAGTAGGGCTACTGAGAAAGAACCTAGATAGTAGGGTTACTTCGATATGAAAGCCTGGATAGTAGGGCTGTGAGATGGAACCTTGATAGTAGGGTTACTTCGATATGAAAGCCTGGATAGTAGGGCTTGAGAAGGAACCTGGATAGTAGGGTTACTTCGATATGAAATCCTGGATAGTAGGGCTTGAGAAGGAACCTGGATAGTAGGGTTACTTCGATATGAAAGCCTGGATAGTAGGTTTGCTGAGAAGGAACCTGAATGGTAGGGTTACTTCGATATGAAAGCCTGGATAGTAGGGCTGTGAGAAGGAACCTGGATGGTAGAGTTACTTCGATATGAAAGCCTGGATAGTAGGGCTGTGAGAAGGAACCTGGATGGTAGAGTTACTTCGATATGAAAGCCTATATAGTAGGGCTGTGAGAAGGAACCTGCATAAGGTTGCATTTGTCACTGATGATTACTCTGTTTAGCTTCGAGTGTTGATCATGTACCTGCTGGAAATTGTTGATAATAACTGTCTTTCCTGAAAGAAATACAGGGTTAATTATGTGCGATGCATGAGATGCATTATGATGAGGTTCTCAAAATAATTGAGATTATGTTATATGCAATGTATGCACGTGTCATGATGCGTGAACATGAAATGCTGACGTAATAATCTGATTCCGGGAAAATAAATCCCTGACTGCTGTTTGGAGAGTATGAGAAGTGGTATTCTTGACTGCTGTAAAAAACCCTAGTTCCTCTACTTCTGCTGGGGATGGTGAACGAGGATGACTAGCTGGGGATTTTCCCCTTGTTTACGGATGTTCTGCCGAGGAGAGACTCTACTTGAGAACAAATCTGCCGGAGAATAACTCTATTGAATAGGAGATACTCTATTGATAGATCTGTTGATTTGGAGAAATAAACTCAGCTGGGGATAAATTACCGTTGCTGGTGATAATGAATTCTTTTGGAGATTGAATTTCTGCTTGTGAGAGAAATGAATTCTGCTTGGGAAAAAATTTCGGACTCGCTCGCGATTGTGTACTTCAACTGGGGAGAGTTATGTCCTGTTCAGGAAAGCTAACATCACTGTCTTTGGATACTTTTTACTCTGTGGGGAGTGAATGTACCACTACTCATGTTCTCAAGCTGGTTCTATCCCAATACCTGATGGGCAGAGTAATTGTAGGGTTTGGGCACTTCTCGTTTTTCCCTGTTTCTGGAATTACGAGTAATTATCTTTTGTTTTTTCATGTAAATATTTATGAGCAAGCCATTATTTTCAAATGCATATATAAAAAATGAATCATTGGATGTTCTTGAAAAACAAAACAGAAAAAGAATAACAAATTGAAATTTCATGTGAAAATGACTTGTATTGATTTTGGAAGTTGGCCTGTAATAGGCGTTTTGTACAAAGAGGTTGACTTCCTAGTAAGAGAACGCCGCCGAAAGTAAGAAATTACAATTTGTGTTAAAGAAAGAAAAACAACTATGTGGAATGATCCCATCGGGTTTCAACTCTGCTATTGCCTTTATATCTTCAAGCGTCTCATCACCTTGCTGCTTGGTCGAAGGTGGATCAGATTGATTGGCACCATTCGAGCTTGAGAGTTGATATCGAAGTCCGGTTGCGAGATGATCCAATGATACATAGTGTTACGCTTTGATCCATAATTTTTGCCTGGACCTCCCTTTCGGGTTTTCAGCCCACCAGGATACCCTTTTTTGCCCAAGTCGCCTTTTCAGGTTTTTGACTTGTCGGGTGTACATTTTTTTTCATTTTCATCCCTTACTTATGCCCGAACCCTTTTGGTTCGTCGGGAAGCCCTTCTTTTTGCCTAGGCCAGTCCACCTATCGGGTATTTGATTATGCATAGTATCTTTTCACTATGTTTGCATTGATGGGGTGAGGAAGGCGGTCACCATGAATGGTGGTTAGAATCATAGCTCCTCCCGAGAAAATGTTCTTAACCACAAATGGCCCTTCGTATATGGGGGTCCATTTTCCCCTTGGATCACCTTGCGGTAGTATGATGCGTTTGATCACTAGATCCCCAACTTGATATTCTTGACGTCTGACTTGTTAAAAGCCTTGATCATTCGCTTTTGATACGTCTGACCATGACAAATAGCAGTTAGTCTCTTTTCATTGATTAGATTCAGCTGAACAAGTCAGGTTTGGATCCAGTCGTCTTCGTTCAAACCCGCATCCTTCATAATCCTGAGAGAGGGTATCTGGACTTCGATGGGTAGGACTGCTTCCATGCCATACACCAAAGAGTAGGGTGTTGACCCTGTAAACGTTTGTGATGAGGCACGGTACCCATGAAGAGCGAATGGTAACATCTCGTGCCAGTCTTTGTATGTCACCGTCATCTTCTGCACAATCTTTTTGATGTTCTTGTTAGCCGCTTCAACATCCTCATTCATCTTCGGCCGGTAGGGAGAAGAGTTATGATGCTGAATCTTGAACTATTTGCAGAGCTCGGTGATCATCATGTTATTGAGATTTGTACCATTGTCAGTAATAATCCTCTCTGGTACGCCATATCGACAGATCAGATTGTGTCGGATAAACCGCGCCATGATGTTCTTGGTTATTGTAGCAAAGGAAGCTGCCTCAACCCACTTCGTAAAGTAATTAATAGCTACCAGAATGAAACGATGCCCGTTAGACGCAGTAGGTCTGATCTCACCGATCATGTCGATGCCCCACATTACAAAAGGACAAGGAGCTGTCAAGACATTCAGGGGAACCAGAGGTACATGCACCTTATCAGCATAGACTTGGAACTTATAACAGGTTCGAGAATGTTGGTAACAATCGGCTTCCATAGTGGACCAGTAATATCCTGCCCGTAGGATTTTCTTTGCCATGGTATATCCACTAGAATGGGTTTCAAAGGTGCCTTCATGTAGATCTGTCATGATTCTCTCTGCTTTGCTCTTGTCTACACACCGTAGTAGTGTGGAGTCATGGTTGCGTTTATAGAGGATTCCATTACTGATGAAGAACTTCGCAGAAAACCTTCTCAGAAACTTCTTATCATTAACAGATGCCCCCTCGGGGTATTCTTGAGCCTCAAGATACCTCTTTACCTTGTGAAACCAGGGTTTATCTGCTACCTCTCCAGTCTCAATGTCACAGAAATGTGCGGGTTCGTCCAACCTCTCAATGATAATCTGGGGAGCTTCATTTCCCACCTAACTTTGAACATAAAAGACATGGTAGCTAGCGCGTCCGCTAACTGATTCTCTTCTCTCGGGAAATGTTCAAAGGTTATCTCCTCAAAGTGTGGGAGCAATGTCAATACATATTCTTTGTAAGGAATAATATTCGGGTGCTTCGTATCCCACTCGCCTTTGATCTGACTTATCACCAAGGCAGAATCTCCTAATACACTCAAGAACTTAATCCTTAGGTCAATAGCAGCTCAGAGCCCCATGATACACGCTTTGGTGTATGGCAGCTCAGAGCCTCAAGAACTTAATCGGGCGGTGAACTGAGCATGACAACCCTCAGGAGATATAATTACAGTGCCAATGCCATTACCCAATGCGTTCGAGGCTCCATCAAAATACATAGACCATCAGGATCCTTCCTCAGGTCCTTCATCTGGTCCAAGTTCTTCGAAGTCAGTTACCAACATGATATTCTCATCTGGGAACTCGAAATTCATGGACTGGTAGTCATCCACGGCCTGATGCGCCAAATGATCCGCCAACACACTCCCCTTGATTGCTTTTGGGGTTGTATGTTGGATGTCATACTCGGTTAAGATCATCTGCTATCTTGCTATCCTTCTGGAGAGAGCGGGCTTCTCGAAAATATACTTGATTGGATCCATCTTTGATATCAACAAGGTAGTGTGAGTCAGCATATACTGTCTCAGTCGGTGAGCAGCCCATGCCAAAGTGCATCAAGTTTTCTTGAGAAATGAGTATCGGGTCTCACAATCGGTAAACCTTTTGCTAAGGTAATAAATAGTGTGCTCTTTTCGACCAGACTCGTCATGCTGCCCCATCACACACCCCATTGAATTGTCTAGCACTGTCAAGTATAATATCAAAGGTCTTCCTTCAACTGGAGGCATCAAAAATAGTGGTTCTTGAAGGTATTCCTTGATTCTTTCAAAAGCGGTCTGGCATTCATCATTCCACTTTACCACTTGATCTTTCTTCAGCAGCTTGAAGATTGGCTCACAAGTAGCAGTCAGATGTGAAATGTGTGGCGGTAGAAATATGCAAGACTAATCCATTGGATTGACTAGACTTTATACAAATCAAAATAAAAATCGCCACCGCGCTTTATTGTTTCCAAAGGAATGGGAAAAGAGCGAATAACCCAAAAAGAGGGGGAAAGATTCAAGGTAAAGGGGTTGGTTATGCAAAGGGAAGGTATTAGCACCCTTAACATCTACGGTACTCCGCAGGAACCTCTTTGAAAAATCTGTATATTTTGGCTATAAAAATGTGTTGTATATAAAAAATGGATGGTGGAGGTGAGAAAAGAAATATTTTTTATGATTTTTGCACCCGCCGCCGTTGCGAACCTTTAGTGCCTACGTACCACCTTTCGTGCAAAGGGGATCAGGGTACACGTAGTTCCTCTAGAAAAGACTTGTCTGTTGGTTGATTTTAAACAAGGAGACAAGTCGTCATTGTTAGGAGAGAAATCTCGACTAACACCCACAAGGTATGAGAAAGATGGACCCTGCGTCAACAAGAGTGAGGGTTTGAGAATGCCTCTAGTACTCAAGTTGAAAAGTCGACACCTTTATAACCATAGGGATAAGAGAATATTGCTCGACTATTAATGAATCATGTCTTATCTTGAAAAAAGTTTTGAATGTAAAAGGTGCTCGAGCGCACAAAAAGATTTGAATGAGTTGAAGTGTTTTTGTTAATTTTGAAAGAAATATCAAAGTATGATTAAATGTACTGATGTTTGTTTAAAGAAAAGAAGTTTGAAAGAAAAGGCACTCGACAAGGTCGAGGTTTATTATGAAAGTGGTTTGATGTTAAAAACAAAGAAGATTTTGAAAGAAGATGAGAAGGTTTTGAAAATTAAAGAAGATGGGAAGAGATGAAGGGACTATCCTAAAGCATAAGGTAAAAGCTAAGGAAGAGAACCGTCTAACCAACAAGAAGCCGATACTTGACATTATGAGTCAATGTAGAATTCCCATTCTTTGGAATGAAACCAAGCAAGAAAGGATACTAGACCTCGTGAGAAGACCAAACCTCAAGTGTCTTAAGTCTTCGCAAAAATTGGGCAGAGTAACGGCTGTATACGGGTGAATTCCATATTACAAATAAAGATCGTAATCTCAATAACCTGCACACAAAACAAACAAACAACCCAATGTCTTGAGGTAAACCTCAAGAACTCTAGACAAAATATCAAATAAAGTCACAAAGTCTCCAAGATAGGCCAAGGTCTCTAATCCTAAGTCCAAGAAGTCCATCACTCCATAATGCAAAGGATAGTAACCATGTAGTCCAAGTATCATTAATGATTTTTATGGTTCATGTTGATTATTAGGTGTCTTTAAAAAGAAAGAAAAGCTCAAGTGAGCAAAATAAAAAATGACATAAAAGTAAATGCTCAAGTGAGCAAAGATGAAAATAGCATGAAATGTAAAGTGCTAAAAGTAAATGGTACATAAAGCATGAAAATAAAAGCGTAAAGTAAAGTTAATTGTTAGTAATTAGTGGTTAGTTGGATGACCATCTTGAAACTTGCATTTGGAACTCATTAGAGGATTGGTAGAACCAAAGCCTCCACACAACAAGTTGCATTTGCTTTTTGTCAAGTATATCATCCATTTTGGAATTCTCACAAGGCAACATGTAATGATCAACGATGTTTAAGTGATCCGCGTTGACCAAAGGTGTTGTAGATCCATTAGAGGATTGGTAGAACCAAAACCTCCACACAATGAATCTCAAGGTTATTGGATCAAAGGGATCAAATTAACATACTTGGGCTTGCAATCATAAGTTTGGGCCACGAATGATCATTTATTCGAATCGGGACAAAATTTAGCGCTATGTTAAGCAATCGTAAGTGGACTTATGTAGAAGTCACACCTATTTTGAGGCTGGTCAATAGCAATCTATGTACTTCATGTTTGGATAAATGATATAGAGATCACCATCCCTTAACATGTAACACAATTAAAAAAAAGAAAGGGATAAGATGAAGAGGGAGGGAAATGATAAGCTAATTTGGATCACCATTTCAAAATTCTTTCATCTTTAAATTCAACCACTCCTCTAGATGGATTAAAGCACTAAACATATCATTAATCCAAAGCACCAAAATGAATTAAATAATTTACTCTTAGGTAGATTTGAATTGATGAACATTTATCCAACTTCATATACATCACAAAGTCCATTGAGTTTAAAGACAAATTGGACATTTAAAATTGCAATCCAAACCAACAATCAAAAGGAATGAGTAGAAAAAGCATTTTGGATCAAAGCTGCCCCAAAACAAGGCAAAAAAATGCATTCTGTCCCTGTGTAAATCGATTGAACTATTGTGTAAATCGATTTACACAGTACATTTTTCAAAAATCTGCGTGAAATTGCTTATGTGAAATCGATTGCACTACAGTGCAAATCGATTGCACACAGTTCCAGTAGCAAAAACAACATTTTAAAAGGCCAATTTCTTGTTCAAACTTTCCATCGAACACCTTATGATCTTGGATCCAATTGAGCACGAAAACTCCATCAAATTATGAGAAAATAACACCATTGGAATCAAAAAATAATGCTCAAAGAATCAAACCCAAAGATCAACAAGAGATCACATTGTGAAAGATGAATTATCCAACTTACCAAAGGTAGATCTAGAGAATTATCAAAACAACTTCAAGAATTTGCTTCAATTCAACCACAAGAATCAATTGACCAAGCTTGGATGTAGAGAATTGATGGAGAAAAAGTGTTTGGATGAAGGTTTGGCTCAAAGATTAGTAAGCTTCAATGCAAAGCTTACTAACTTTTTGAAAATGGAGCTTTGAGTGAATTTGGTAGATGGAGAGAATTGAGAGATTTTTTAGCAAGGTGGATTTGGCAATCATAAGCTTGAAACTTGAATGAAACGAGGGCTCTATTTATAGAGTTTTAGGATTGAGATTAGTGGTAATTTGGTAATTGATTCTTGGAGCCAAAATTTGAATTAATGATAATTCTTTCAAATATTAGAGCCAAAATTTGAATTAATGATAATTCTTCTTAAAAATGAAAAATTGGAACTAAAATTTGAATTAATGATACATCTTTCAAAAATGAAGAAAAATTGGAGCCAAAATTTGACAATTTTAAAATGCTGATTTTTTTTCAAATTTCACGTTGTGTAATCGATTTCACTACAGTGCAAATCGATTTCCACAGTGTATCTTTCCAAAAATTGCGCAAAATTCACTTTGTGCAATCGATTGCACTGTAGGAGCAATCGATTGTACAGTGAAAAAAATGAAATTTTTTTTAATTCTTTTGCTTTGCAAATAGAGATTTTAGGGAAATAATACCGGAAAACCTTATTTGCCATATGCTTCGACTCGGTACCTACAAAACACAAACATGCAAAGACAAAGACAAATATTTTTTGCATTTTGATTAGAAGTTAGTCAACAACACAAGAGTAAACTTAAAGATAGGATGAAAATGTGATGAATGAAGCTATTTATTAATGATTGTGACTGGATGATAAAATATGGTATGAAAGTGCGACTGAAAAGTTAGGGGAAAAATTTAGGGTACAACAAAATGAACCTGGCAATGTAATTCAGGCGTCCCAAGAAACCTCTAACTTCTTTTTCTGTGCGGGGAGCTGGCATCTCTTGTATGGCTTTTACTTTTGCAGGGTCTACCTAAATACCTTTGTCACTAACAACAAAACCCATAAGCTTACCAGACCTTACCCCGAAGGTACACTTGTTCAGATTCAACCTCAGCTTGTACGTCTTCAACATGTCAAACAGTGTCTGGAGATGAATAAGGTGCTCTTCCTCTGTCTGGGACCTGGCTATCATGTCATCAACATAAACCTTGATTTCATGGTGAATCATATCGTGGAATAAACCGACCAAGGCACGCTGATTAGTTTCCCCAACATTCTTCAACCCAAAAGGCATTACCTTGTAACAGAAAGTTCCCCACGGTGTAACGAAGGTTGTCTTCTCCATGTCCTCAGGAGCCATTTTGATTTGGTTGTAGCCAGAAAAACCATCCATGAAGGAGAAGATCTTGTGTTGCGCGGTGTTGTCAACTAGAACATCAATGTGAGGAAGTGGGAAGTCGTCCTTAGGGCTTGCCCTGTTCAGATATCTGTAGTCCACACACATCCGTACCTTACCGTCCTTCTTAGGTATTGGAACGACATTGGAAACCCACTACGGATAAGAAGTGAGAGCTAAGAACCCTGCGTCGAACTGTTTCATGAACTCTTCCTTAATTTTCTCTGACATTTCAGGGCGCATACGGCCGACCTGCTGCTTTATCGGAGGGTAGTCTTCTTTAGTCGGCAGGCGATGTACCATAATTTCAGTGTCCAAACCAGGCATGTCTTCATAGGACAAGGCGAAGATCTCAATGTAATCGTGTAACATCTATTTGACACTAGGCTCCAGATTCACACCTATTTTGACCTCTTTCTTGTCTTCCTCTGTACCGAAATTCACTGTCTCAACTGGCTCTTCGTGAGGCTGTATGGCCCTTCCTTCCTACTGTAATAGTCTAGCAAGTTCCCCAGGAACTTCACAATCATCCTAAGCTTCTTCCTCAGCTTGGTTGATCAGATTTTCGAAGTCATAACTGGCAGTAGCAGAGCTGTTATCCATGGGATCCAGAGTGGATATGGATCTGCAGTATGATACGTGAGTGTGTGTAAGAGAATAACTGTTTTAATAAAGTGGAAGACAGAAAAGAAAAACAAGGAGCACAAAATTTGTAATGCAAGAAATGTCCAATGCTTTATTAATGATATATGAAATGACAAATAATAAGCCCTCACAAGCAGAGCCAAGGTGCCTCGGGAAAGGCACCGGGCCGTAAAGTTTCAAACTGTTTATTACAAATCTTAAAACAAAAGTCAATTACTGTGGGATAAAAGAAACAGGTATGAAGTCCCTAGCCGTCCAGTTATTCAGTCCACCGTTGGTTGTTGGGTAGATTCAGCTGTCGATGTCTGAATCTTCTTCATTATCCTCAATTGCATTAACTCCCCGATTGCTGATGTGTAGAGGAGGTCTTCTAATCCGTGTGCGCCTAACAGCCCTTTGAGCCCCTGTAGTAAAGCCCAAACCAAATTTGTCAGTTTTGTGAGTGAAATCAGGGAGCCAACCCCAATTGCTACACCCACCTTCTTCAACTACAGCCTTGGCGTCCTTGAGAGAAGCCATCTTCAGTGGAGGTTTGTTGGTAGTAACTTTAGTTGATGCCAAAGTCTGAGGGACATCTTCAAAGTTCTGACAAGGAGTTTCTATGAATTCCCCGTCCATCTCCATATAGCGTAAGGAATTGAGATGACTCACCATATACTCTTGTTCACCTTGTACCGTGAAAATTTTCCCCTTCACTGGATACTTCAGCATTTGATGGAATGTAGAAGTAACTTCCCCAGCCCTATGGATCCAAGGACGACCCAGCAAGCAAGAATACGATGGCCTGATATCCATTACGTAGAAGGTGGACCAAAAGGTCTGAGAACCCACTTTGACAGGGATGTCTACCTCCCCGTGCACCATTCTCTTTGATCCGTCAAAAGCCCTTACCATAATGTTACTAGGCTTTAAAGTCAAGCCCTCACAATCCAAACGATCCAACGCTTTCTTCGGCAGAACATTCAGCGAAGACCCAGTGTCCACCAGTACATGAGCCATAGTGGTGCCCCTGCACTCAATCGAGACATGCAGAGCATCATTATGATTCCTCCTCTTACCGGTCAGATCCACATATGAAAATCCTAGCCCATTGTCAGCAGTCAGGCTAGCCACACAATCTTTGGACTGATCTGCAGAAGTTTCCTGTGGCACATGCACAGTATTGAGAAATGCATTCAAAGCCTTCGCATGGGCTTCAGAACACAACAACAGAGACAACATGGAGATCTTTGACGGGGTCTGCCCCAGCTGTTCAACCATATTATAGTCGCTCTTCCTGATAATTTTCAGTATTTCCTCTATTTCTTGTTTAAAGGCTTCCACAACAATTTTTTTAGGTGCCTCCGTCCGGGCAGACTCACCTATGATTTCTTTGCTCCGAGTCCCAGATGGCTCGGTGACAGGGGTGATAACTGGAGTATGAACTGGAACAGTAGTTGACGTACTAGCGGGAGCAGCAAATGGAATGACGATAGGTTTGTTGATAGTCGGAGGGGAAATCTCGGGAGAGAAGATCCTCCCGCTTAGGGTAACCTTACTAGCCTCGAAAATATTACTGACATCAACATCAGCTTCTTCATTCTTCAAATCTTGCTTAATGCCATGATAATACACATCAGCACCATAGTGCCATGGGACAACCTTGTCTGAAGTATACGGGATGGGACCAGGAACAATGATTATTAGCGGAACAATTCTTTGAACAAGTGTAATCCTAACAGGTCTTCTCGAGGAAACCTTGGAAGGATTTGCGAAAATGGTTATGATGGCAACATCTTCATTTGGAACAACAAGAATCATAGTCTTCTCAAACAAAATTTCTTTAATATCCATCAGGCACTGAACACATGACTTCAACAAACAACAACTAGAAGGTAAATTCGAGCACATGTGGCAACCCTCACCACAACCCGGAAATAAACCGGCCAATAGAAAATTCCTCTTAACAGTCATAAGAGGAGTAGAAATTTATTCAACAGATGTCACAAAAAAATCAGTGTCAACAACATTGACTCCACGACCATGTTTGGGCATGGGAGCAGTTATGACATTCGGCTTTTCTGGAGCATTGAACTCTATCTCTTTGGCTTCAAGCAAGTCTTCTACTTTGTTTCTCAGAGCCCAACAATCATTGGTATCGTGGCAAGGACTCTTAGAATGATAGGTGCACCACGCGTTGGGATTGTATCTGGGAGAGGTAGTGTTTGGATTCTTGGGAGCCTCTCTCAAAGTCTCCAAGTTGGATCTCATTAGGTGAGGTAACACTTCAGCCAATGTCATGATAATGCGGGTAAACTGCCGCTGTGGTCTTTCCAACCTTTGTTGATTGTTGCATTGTGGATCAACTGCGGGTCTTGGTATCACTACAGCATTTACCGTTGGACGGTGTTCTGATCTATTTTGGCCCTTCGAGATATAAACTGCATTGGCTTCCTTCTTACCAGCAAAAGGTTTCTTTACCAAACTCGAAGAGGCATCCTTTTTTATTTTGCCACTTCAAATTCCAGCCTCCACCCTTTCTCCAGTTAAAATCAACTCGGTGAAACCAGATGACGAGCTGCCGATTAAGTGATTGAAAAATGGACCGGACAGCGTCCCCATAAACATATCAACCAACTCCCTATCAGACAAAGGGTCTTGAACTCTGCCAACCAAATCTCTCCATTTTTTAGCGTAATATTTGAAACCTTCACCTGCAACCATGAACATACTCTAGAGTTGAGTACGAGTGGGAGCAAGGTCGGCATTATACTGATACTGCTTGTAGAAAGCAGCAGCAAGATCTTCCCAGTTTCGGACATTGGCTCCCTCTAACTGGTAGAACCATTCAAGCTGAGTCCCTGACAGACTATCTTGAAAGAAGTGCACCCACAAATTTTTATCAGCAGTGTAGGGTTGAATTTTCCTGACATAAGAAGGGAGATGGAGTTTTGGGCAACACACTCCATCATACTTAGCAAAAACTGGAGCCTTGAACTTCTGAGGGATGACCACTCCCGATACCAGTCCCAATTCTCCAAAATCCAAACCAGGTATCTTCTGAACTTCCATAGCACTCAGACGGTCTTCTAGCTGCTTGTATCTATCCTCACCAGAAGGATATTATTCATCATCAAAATCAGTATCATTGTTAGAGACTGTTTGACTAGGGTCCTTTTCCTCTTCTTAGTTCTCCCCGTCTTTGGATGAAAAGGTTAGATCAGTTTGATGCTTCAACCTTTCTCCAAACCTTTGACCTTCTTCTTCTTCTTCTTCTTCTTCTTCTTCTTCTCTTTCAGAATGATGGCTTTCAGATCCTCTTTCCCCTTTGCCAGACTGATGAACATCTGTTGGAACTGGGAGTTATGTGCCTGAAGATCCTTGATGACTTGATTTGAAGACATTTCTGCTAAAATAAACAGCGAAGAAGATGAGAAACCTGTAGTGGTACCTGTAATGATGTGTATGATAATGGGATGTGCGTGTAATGATTTCAAAGACTTTGGGAGATTTAAATTTGCAAATCAAAATAAACAAAACTTTATTAGCTTAAATTTGAAAGGTTCAACATGCCCTTAAGGCATTACAAAGAAGTAAATAAGACAAATCTAAAACTAGAAAAGCAAAATCAAAAGTCCCATGGATGCTTTCTCTTTGTGCTGATGTAATCATTGAGCACTTTTTCATCCTTGAGTTGCCTGGTGAGCTTCAAAACCTTCCACTCTTGCTCATGGAACTGTTCCCTGTATGTATCTCGCTCATTCTTCAGGTGAATCCAAGACCTCTGTAACTCCCCAAGATCAATGGGCATGTAAGGATAGAGAACCGTGTAAGGAATTCCGTCTTCAGTAGTGGGTTCCACAATCACTGGTAACACTGCCACATAAGGTATCATAAGCTTCTGGGCACGAGCTCGGACCCATTGGAGGTAAGGCTGCATAGGAAGGGAAGTCTTTGGTCCTAACTCATGGGGGTCAGATCTGTTTACCATGCCTCAAGTTCGTATGAACCTCTGGCGATTCCCCTTAACATCATCTTCATAGTCGAATACAATGTCCTCGAGAAGTAACTCATGGGGACCATCCCTTCGAGCACGACCAAATTGTCTCAAAGCTAGACAAGGATTATAAGCTATACCCCCTCTGATACCAAGTAATGGGACATTAGGGTACTCCCCACAGCGGTCAATAACAACAACGTTTTCCATAGCTCGTGAACACCAAAGAATATCCATATGAGTGAGTGACATTATTCTGTGCGACCAACCCAAACCTTCTTCATTCTTCAGTATAGACCTAGGGAGGTGAGAAATAAACCACCTCGAAAACAACGGCATGCAGCACATAAGAGTCCCTCTTCTCCTCGTGGTACGAGTATAGAGAGCGTGCAAAATATCTCCAAGCAAGGTAGGCACAGGGTTGCGAGAAAGGAAAATCTTGATAGCATTCACATCTATGAAAGAGTCCGGATTAAGGAAGAGAACTAAACCATAGATAAGAAGAGCCAAGACATCCTCAAAAGCCTAAAACTCCATATCATCCCAAAATAGTTGAGCCTGGTCTATCAGAAATTTGGCTAGAAAACCCTCGACTCCGCTTCGAGTTTCCCAATTGGATACCACATCGGTCCGTTTCAAATGTAAAGTTGAGGCAATGACTTCTGGCTTAGGAACTTCTTCCATACCTGTGAAGGGTACCTGTTCAAGAATGGATATGCCTAATAGATGAGAGAATTCTTCCAAGATGGGTACCAACTGATAATCTGGAAAGGTGAAGTAGTGGTGCTTGGGATCGAAGAACTAAAAAAGTACGCTCATCATCTGTTTATCAGGGTTTGAAGTAACCAGGCTGAGAAGTTGACCGTGTCTCTTAATGAACATAGAAGTTTCAGAAATTCTTGACAATAGCTCTTTGAGTTGGGATGGTATCTCCACAAAGCTGATTCAGATAGTTTTTCTATGCACGGAAGCCATGATTTGCAAAACAGAACAAAGATAAATTCCCTTGGTCTTTGAAATTGTTAGTGTAATGAAGCATGAATGCCATGTTATGATGCATGATGTCATGATAAACCACAGGAATAGAAAACACAAGTATTTCAAAAACAAAAAAATCACACAAAGCCCTTAGTTTTAAGGCTTGCATGAGGTCAAAGGTAATACCCTCTTGAAGTTAAGTTGGTTTCAAACCTGTCCTAGAAAAGTAACCGGGTTCTAGAGGATCTCAATATCACTGAACATCCTCCATCGGTCATGGTTTCATCTCACGCAATCTTTTCTTGCAGCCAAAATTATTCTGAGAGTATGGTCTCAATGAGTGTAGCATCGAGTATCAACCAGTTCTCAACTTTACACCGAGGCCGGCTATCTCACTACTTTCTAATGGCCAAGTTTGGCGATTAAAGGTTCTAAGGTTTGTTGATGTTTAATGACACCACGCGGCGGCCCCGTATTCTCCTCGTTTCTCCACAAGGGATATCGGTACCAACCAAAGTGCCACACCAACATAGCTACTGCTTCAACTGTATCGGTCTACGCTGTACATTTCCCTCACAGTCTATTGCTACTTACCTAAAAGGTGTTCCCCAGATCCGGGTGTAGGATCAATAGTAACCCCAAACAAAACCCTTAAAAGTAAAGCAAACAAAGCAATCAAGAGAAGCAATTATGATGACCTAGATCTTAAGGTATACCCCGCTTATAATGTCCCCAGCAGAGTCGCCATTTCTGTGATACAGTGGCAGAACCGACTGTTTAATACTGGTTTGCGTTTTACGTTTTTTGTTCGCAAAATGTCGCGGTAAGCAAGAGTCGCCACCAACTTTTATTTCATCCAATCGGAAAGGAAAAAGTACAGAAAAAATCCTTTTTCGAGATACTCTGAGTAAGGGGGGTAGATTATAGAAAGGGAAGGTGTTAGCACCCTTTCTACCATGGTTTTCCATGGGCTCTTAGGTACTTGCTCATCTTTTTAAAATTTCATGTGTATATGCTTTGTTTTTGAAAAGTTTGACTTCGTGATAACCCTTGTATCAGTCCTCAAGGATGTGACGAAATTGTATTGAAAATGGTTTTGATGAGTGTAAGTGTTAAAAGTTTTGATTTGAGCAAGTACCTACTAGCATCTACCTACTCGAAAAAAGATCGTTTCTATTCTCGTTTCCTTTAGACAACGCTATCCCACTATTGAGAAATAGGTAGCACCATCGTTGGAGTTTGCAAGGGTCAATTCGAAAGGGATGTACGATCACTAAAGCAATATTAGGACACCTTAGTAATAACCCTAGAGTCTTAAGATCTTTTTAAGGCAACATTTCCAAGGCAACATTCGAATGGGACATTAGATCTTTTTAGACAGAAGGGTAACCACTATAGTATCCTATACTTAATGATCGTTTACCGAAGGCAACCGAAGTGAGAGTATACCCTAAGAGTGATATGTTTGAGTGATCTGTTTCAGTTATTTATCTTTGCACATTAGGGTTTTCTAACCGTATTAATTTGTCATGCATTCTTGTCATACAATCCTATTAGCAGACATCTAAAAAGTTAAATATTTACGGGAATTAAAAATGCGAGAAAATAAATCTACGCTATTACAAGGCTTCGGGGTGGGGGATTAATTATATAGCCAAAAACCTGAGAGTTTAAACAATAAATAAAACCCTAAATTAAACTATTACAAACCATGAACAGTTACAAAAATATTGTCAGAATAAATAATAAGCGCGTGATGAATCAAATACGAAACGACTAGGGTTTTGACCCTCGAATAAACCTATTTGCGATTGAAAAAATAAAAAGATGTTTTTGTCATGTTTTGTTATTTAAGAAAATAATGAATAATTGAATTAAAAAGAAAATTCCTTGTTTTAATTAATTTTAAATTAAGACAAATAAGTTAATTTATTCTAAAAACCTATATTTTGTATTTTTATTTATTTGAGAAAAAAATAAAAGAATTAAATCTAGAATTTAAACCGAATTTGCTAATTAGTTTTAATTATAGAAAACAAGTTAAAGTTTCCCTAAGTTAAATTAAATTAAATTAAATTAAATTAAATTAACAAAATTAATTTTGATAAAAAAATCTAATTCTAATTTTTTGATTTCTTGATTTTATGATTTTATGGAAAATAATAATTAATTGTCAATTAAAATAAAATAAAAGAAATATAAAAAGAATAAAAAAGAAAGTAAAATTAGAAGTGGGCCTGATTGCTATCAATTATGGGGAGTGTAGATCTGACTTTTGGGCCCAAACAATCCAAGCCCGTTTGACATTGCCAAATCTGATGCGTATGCTGACTTGAGGTGTATGATGAACCTTCAATGGAGAGGTATTGCATCTTGGCTGAAGATGAGTTTGATGGTTGGATCTTGATGGCATATGGTGGAGGTTTAGACCCGTGGGGTACAGAATCATATGGAGAAAAAATACATCAAACAAATATTGGGACCTAGGGATCGAACCCAGGTCCTCCCACTCAACACCAACACGCCTTACCATCTGTGCCACCTGCTTCATTTGTTATTATAACAAGAGTAATATATAATATATAATACACAGTGGTTAACTTGAAAAAACGCGCGAAATTCAAACCAACCAACCAATGATTGCCACGCCTCATCTTCTTCCCCAGACTATCATTTTAGGTAAACAAGCTTTTACCTACGGACGCTTCGTTGTAGCTACAGACCTGTTCATCTCAAAAATTGTATACAAGCAAGATAAATGACAAACGCTGGTACCAATCAACTCGTCTCATCCCCATGAGTATCATGGTACAAGAATCCAGGCCTAATTTTGCCTATATTGAAAAGCCCTAAAACAAGCCAAAAAACCCTAACAATGGCATATCATGATTCCTATACTGAAAACGCAATTAAATGATACCAATAGCTTGCAAACTCAATGATGAACAAGAATATATAAATCAAATGTGCTAATGATGCGTAAATTGAAAAAATCGAATTTGAAAAATGTACCAAACCGTGTGAGTTGTGGAACGAGTTTCTGAATGCTTCAGGCCTTGAGAATGATTGAAACAGCTTCCTGGGATGTCTAGGAAGAGATTGGTGATCTTGGAATACTCTGAAACGCCCTATAGGTCAAAAACCGATTCCCACTTTTTCTTGAAATTTTCAGTTTTCTTCTTGGCTATGCACGACTTCTAACCCTTGTTCTTACCTTGGATACATTCAATATATATCATAGAGTGCATTAGGGTTGTAAAAATTGATCACATCTTTGAAAGTTTTCAAGATTTGATTTGATTTTCATGGCATATGTAAACTTGCTATATTGAACCAAATTATGTCTTTCTTGTACCAATCAGCCTTGATTCGAATTGATCATGATATCCTTGCATTATTTGATTGGAATCCTATCCAAAAATCAGATCACAACATATCTTTTCCATTATTCATCAATTATTTTATTTAATTGAAATTTTAATTAACAAAAAATCAAAATAAATTGAAAAGTGAAGCAAATAACACGAGGTTGGATATTTGTGTCGTGGATCATATTATAAGTGAGGTGAAAGCATAAAAGGTTAGGCCCATTTGGCAAAAAATGCAATTTTGAGCTCATTTGACTTTTGGCAATTTTGTAAAAATGGTCAACTTGGCCAATGCATAACTCTCTCAATTTTGACCTTAGAGAGTTGTACTTGGAATTTTTAGAAAGCTTTTGATGTCCTATAAGCAACCCTTTTGGTATCATCTCAATTGAGTCTTCCATGTTCATGTTTGAAGCTTTGACCCAAAAGTTATTTTTGTTGACTTTTCAAAATGACCTATAATGTCAAAATTAATATCTTTTTGTGAGTGCATATTCTGAACTTTTGAGATGAATATGAATTGTAGGGAATTGCATCCTCTTAAAAATGAGCTTTGGATGGGTCATTTCTGATGAAGTATGCGAAAGTTATGCTTGGTCAAAGTTGAGTTGACTTTTCCTACAAAACCCTAATTTAGCAACTTTTGGGTTTTGATGAATTGTGAGCAATCCTTGATGAATCATGATCAACCCTTGATTAAATGATGAATTATACTTAAAAATGAGGATTTTGACCAAAAATCTTGAAGTTTGACTGTATGTGGGCCACAATTGACTTTTGACCTAACACAGTCGATTTTTAGGCATTTGAGCAATTGACTGAGCAAACTTCTTCTGCAAGGCTTGAAACTTGACATGGATGATCTTGAGGACATATTAGGACAATGGTGAGAATTTTATTCCTTTGTGGTTCAGATATCCTGATGAAAATAGAAACCCTAATTTGAGGTAGACTGCCTTAAGAGAGAGTTTGTCTGGTCAACTCTTGAATTTCCTTGAGCAATTTGAGGACCTCACTTGCCATGTGTTGAGAAATATGGGAGGGCAAATTTTGGGGTACAACAGGGTGGATAGCAAGAATTTGGGGCACAATAATTCCATCCCTCTTGAGCCTTACCTCAAATGGGTACGAACTCGTGCTCAGAGTCTTATGATGCCCTACCCCTTCATTCTCCCGGTAATCATTGAGCCTGTTAAGGAAGGAGATGTTCCATATACTATCCTACATGCTGACATGCCCATATCTCTTGAATACCTACAAAGGGATTGGATTCAACTTAAAGGAGAGCGAGATACTTTCGAAGCCCAATTATACGCAAGCGAGAAGAAGGTTTTGGAACTCACTAGGCTACTTCATGAGGAGCGGACTCTGAATGCCTACATTGCACCAAAGAGGATGCGTATTACTTTTTTATCTTAGAGTTTTTTAATTATTTTGTCCCAGGGGCATTGATGTACTCAAACTTTATCTTATTAATATAACGTGTATTTCTTTTTTGTCTAAAACAAATTTGAATCTTTGAAATCCTTGAAAACATTGCATATGCATATATCATTCATCATAACATAAACAAGTCTTTTGAAACAAGTCTCCTCATCTCTCTACTGTTTATTTCAGTAAGATGGATCTCGAGCAAATAGTGAAAGATCTCCAAGCTCAGAATACACAGTTTCAATAGTTGCTCATGACCCTAGCCAAGGGGCAAGAAGAGTTGAAGACTATGCTGGCTGAAGAGAGGAAAAAGAAAACAAAGAAGGTAACATGAGTCTTAAACATGGGGAGAAGATTTTATGAACAGACTAGAAGGACCCTGAACTTTGCAACAACATCCGGTGAAGAGGGGAAAGGCAAGGAAACAGTTGTCCCATTGGAATCGGAAGAAGAAGAGGAAGAGGAAGACTACTCTGAGGAACATTATCCTCCAGCTGATGACAAGTACAAACATCTCAAAGAGCGGTTGAGCGCGATGGAAATCCAAAAGGTCCCAGGCTTGGACTTTGAGGAATTGGGTTTAGTGTCGGGGATTGTGATTCCTCCGAAATTCAAATTACCTATGTTTACCAAATATGATGGAGTGTCATGACATAAAATGCATCTCTAATCATATGTGAGGAAAATCCAACCCCATACAGCTGACAAAGACATATGGGTGCACTTCTTCCAAGACAGTGTGTCTGGAACTCAGCTTGACTGGTTTTACCAACTAGAAAGAGCCAACGTTCATAATTGGGAAGATCTTTCCACAGCTTTCTACAAGCAATATTAATACAATACTGATTTGGCGCCTACCCATACTTAACTCCAGAGTATGGCCATGGCCTCCAATGAAGGTTTCAAGGACTATGCACAAAAATGGAGAGATTTGGCTGGAAGAGTTCAACCCCCTTTGTAGGAGAGGCAATTAGTAGACATGTTATTAGGCACCTTATCTGGTCCCTTCTTCAATCATCTAATCGGAAGTTCATCTGCAGGCTTTACTGAACTAATATTGACCGGGGAGAGGGTAGAAGCTGACATAAAAAGTGGAAAGATTCAAAAAGATACATCTTCTTCTACATCTATAAGGAAGCCTTTCATCGGGAAGAAAGAGGTAGCTGTTGTATATCCGCAAAGGAACCAAGAGAGGGCCGAACGCCGACCAATGGTGGGGGCTGTTATGATTCCAAAGCCTACGTCTGATCAACAAGGAAGTAACCAACCAAGGGTAGAAAGGCCTGTCAGGCAATTCACTAGAATTAACATGACCCTATCCCAAGTATTACCGCATCTACTAAGATCCAACTTGGTAACCTTGAAAGAAGCTCCGAAAAACCACAATACAACATCCCCTCCTTATCATCCCAATGACCGTTGCACATATCACTCTAAAAGTCCTGGTCACGATACTAATAACTGTTGGGCCTTGAAGAACAAAATACAAGACCTCATTGAAGCAAAAGAAATTGAGTTTGATGCGCCCGAAAATCCAAATGTCATTTCTGCTCCTATGCCCAGACATGTTCACAATACCAATGCCATTGAAGAAGATTTGTTTGTTACCTCAGTTGATGAACTTATGACCCCACTTCCGACTATTAAGATAAACTTGTTGGAAGCCAGTGTGTTCTCGGGCTGTAATGAAGTTTTCCATCTCTGCTTATCCTCACCATTTGGCTGTCCTTTGTTGAAGGCAGGCATTCAGTGCCTAATAGATAACAAAGAGATTTTGTTTGAAAAGACTCCTGTTTCACCCATTCCTGTTGAAGATGTTTCTATCATTACCATTTCCTCTAATTCTTCTAGGGTCTCCACCAAAAGACCCGTTAGAATTACATCAGTTCTGAAAGTAGCTCCTTTAATAATCATAATGCCTGGGCCAATCCCATATGAATCAGACAAAACCGTGTCATGGAATTACAGAGGGGACATTTACTATCATGGCGTCAAGCAAGACTGGCCAGCCGTCGAAGAGATATACTCCAAAGAAGAAGATTCCGACATCAGTAATATTTCCGGAACTAGCAAAATTACGCAAAATGGTAGGATCTTTTCTCCAGAAATTTCTCCCCTAAAAGCAGTTTCTGGACCCGTAATTATCCCTATGGCTGCTCCAAAGGTTGCTCCCATACCCATAATCATCTCTGCAAGTACTCCTATTGACGAAGCCGATACAACCCCTGTTATCATTCCTACCAACACTCCTGCTGCCGAAACTCGAGGAAAAAGTATTTTGGTTAAGCCTGTCCGGACGAAGGTCCAGTCATTGACTATCCTTGAGACTTCTAAGAAAGAAATGGAGGAGATCCTAAAAATTATAAAGAGGAGCGACTACGATGTAGTTGAACAATTGGGGCAAACTCCCTCTAAAATCTCTATGTTGGCATTACTAATATGTTCCGAGGCGCATGCAAAAGCCTTGGTGAAGTTCTTAAACACAACCCATGTACCTCAAGAGACGTCTGCTGATTAATTCCAAGACTGCGTAGCCAGCTTGACAGCGGATAATGGCCTAGGCTTTTCGGACGCTGAACTCTGGCCCATGTCTTGGTAGAGACAGGGTCGTCTTTGAATGTATTACCCAAAAAGGCTCTTGATAGACTTGACAACGAGGGACTGACATTAAAGCCAAGCAACATAGTAGTAAGGGCATTTGACGGCTCGAAGAGGATGGTTCATGAGGAAGTGGTTATCCCCATAAAGGTTGGGACCCAGACTTCCAATTCAACCTTTTATGTAATGGACATCCGCCCTTCGTACTCTTGCTTGATAGGCCGGCCATGGATCCACAATGCTGGCGCTGTTACCTCTACATTGCACCAGATGCTGAAGTATCCCGTTCAAGGGAAGATTATCATCATCCATGGAGAGGAAGAATACATGATAAGCCACCTTAATTCCTTCATATATGTGGAATTGGATGGTGAATTCATTGAAACTCCATTCCAACACTTCGAAGAGGTCCCGCAAGAGGTGGCAGTGACCAAGGCTACGTCTCAGGTTCCCACGGTTACAAGGCCTCCACTCTGGATGTCATCGCTGAAAGACGCCAAAGCAGTGGTAGAGGAAGGTGGATGCACTATATGGGGACAACTCCCGGATATCCCATATAAGTCTGACAAGTTCGGCCTAGGCTTCACTTCAAGTGCTCAAAAGGCTGTACGCCATGCCCGTGCTGGAGGGCCACCCCTGAAGATCAGCAACCGTGAAGTCAACACGGTAGAAGATGGTGAAGATGGTTGTGACTTGGAGGATTGGATCTTTCTGACTGTCAATGGAGGGCTCAGCAATTGGGAGGCTAGAGACTTTGTCCCGATCACTTTTATCCTATAGTAATTTATCTTTACATTTTGTTGGATCTGTAATATTGAAACAATTCACACTCTTAAAACCTTGTGTCTTACCCGAGGCACAATGGTCCATTTGTAAGGGTTATCATTTCGTCTTCATATGACATCATTGAATCATGGACGTTTTTCGAATACAAACTTTTATGCTCATTGTTTCTCTTTTACATTTTATTTTCTTTCAAAGATAGTTATACCCTTACATACAACCACACTCACAATGCAAGTATCCATCCATTCTGGATCCCATGGGTAACAATACTGTTATGGCCTTTTGTGATTCTGAGAATCTAATCTACCAAGCCGAAGACGAAGGTGAGGAAGATTGTGAAGTACCAGGGGAACTTGCCAGACTGCTACAATAAGAAGAAATAACCATTCAGCCTCACGAGGAACCCGTGGATACAATCAACCTGGGTACAGAAGAGGACAAAAAAGAGGTCAAGGTGGGTGCCAATCTGGAACCTAGGGTCAAGGAGCGTCTGTTCAGCTATTACACGACTATGTTGAAGTCTTCTCCTGGTCATATGAAGACATGCTGGGACTTGATTCAGACATTGTGGTACATCGTTTGCCTACAAGAGAAGATAGTCCGCCAGTAAAGAAAAAGGTTCACCGCATGAGACCTGATATGTCAGAAAATATTAAAGTAGAGGTCATGAAGCAATTCAACGTTGGATTCTTAGCTGTCACTTCTTACCCTCAATGGGTTGCCAACATTGTTCCCGTACCCAAGAAAGACGGCAAAGTGAGAATGTGTGTGGACTATAGAGATTTGAATAGGGCGAGCCCTAAGGATGATTTTCCACTCCCCCACATTGATATCCTAGTTGACAATACGGCACATCACAAAGTGTTTTCCTTCATGGACGGATTCTCAGGTTACAACCAAATCAAAATGGCACCTGAGGACATGTAGAAAACAACATTTGTCACACAGTGGGGCACATTTTGCTACAAGGTGATGCCATTTGGACTGAAGAACGCTGGGGCGACCTATCAGCGTGCCATGGTAGCTTTATTTCATGACATGATACATCACGAAATAGAGGTCTATGTTGATGATATGATAGCCAGATCGCAAACAGAAGAAGATCATCTTAGTCACTTACAAAAACTATTTGAGAGACTGAAGAAGTACAAGCTAAGGTTGAATCCAAACAAGTGCACATTTGGGGTATGGTCTGGTAAACTCCTAGACTTTGTCGTCAATAACAAAGGTATCGAGGTCGATCCTGCCAAAGGTAAATAATACAAGAGATGCCTACTTCCTGTAATGAAAAGGAAGTCAAAGGATTCTTGGGATGTTTGAACTATATCGCCAAATTCATTTCTCACCTGATAGCTACTTGTGATCCAATCTTCAAACTATTGAAGAAAGATCAAGTAGTCAAATGGAATGACGAGTGCCAAGTTGCTTTTGACAAAATGAAAGAATACTTAAAAGAGCCTCATGTGTTGATTCCAACAATCGAGGGAAGACCATTGATCATGTATCTGACTGTTTTAGAAAAATCAATGGGGTGTGTATTGGGGCAGCATGACAAGTCTGGACGAAAAGAGCACGCTATTTACTACCCGAGCAAAACGTTTACCGACTGTGAAACCAGATATTCACTGCTCGAAAAAACTTGCTGCTCTCTGGCATGGGATGCTCACCGGCTAAGACAGTATATGCTGACTCATACTACCTTGTTGATATCGAAAATGGATCCGATAAAGTACATCTTCGAGAAGCCTTCTCTTTCTGGGAGAATAGTGAGATGGTAGATGATCCTAACAGATTATGACATACAATATACTACCCAGCAAGCTATAAAGGGTAGTGTACTAGCTGATCACCTTGCTCACCAAGCTGTGGAAGACTACCAGTCCATGAAGTTTGAATTCCCGGATGAAGACATCATGACGTTAGACAACTGTGAAGAATTCTAGCCATATGACAGACCCAAACAAGGATCCCGGTTGACCCTGTTATCTGTGGGGCATCCAATGCACTCGATAATGGTATTGTTGTTGTACTCATATCTCCGGAAGGGTGTCATACTCCCTTTACTACCAGACTTTGCTTCAATTGTACAAACAACATGGCATAATACAAAGCGTGCATCTTTGGTCTCAAAGCTGCCATAGACTTAGGGATCAAATCCTTGAATGTGTTTAGAGATTCAGCTCTAGTCATCATTCAGATCAAATGGGAATGGGACACCAAACACCCTAACATTATCCCTTATAAAGAACATGTTTTGGCATTGTTACCACATTTTAAGAAGATTACCTTCGAGCATTTCTCGCGAGAAGAAAATCAGCTAGTAGACGCACTAGCCACAATGTCATCTATGTTTAAACTTAATTGGGATAACGAGGCTCCCCAGATCACCATTGAACGAATGGATGAACCAGCACACTGTCGCGAGATTAATACTGAATAAATAGTGGACCAACCTTGGTTTCACGAAGTCAAGAGGTATCTCGAGGTTCAAGAATATCCAAAAGGAGCTTCAGTCAATGATAAGAAGTTGTTAAGGAGATTTTCCGCTAAGTTCTTCCTTAGTAATGGCATCCTGTACAAACGCAATCATGACTCTGTGTTTCTTTGGTGCATAGATAAAGTTGAGGCGAAAGGATCATGGCTGAATTGCACGAAGGCACTTTTGGCACCCATTCCAATGGGCATACAATGGCAAAGAAACTCCTAAGGGCAAGCTATTACTGGTCTACCATGGAAGTAGATTGTTATCAAGACTCTCGAACTTGCGATAAGTGTCAAATTTATGCTGACAAGGTGCATGTACCTACGGTTCCTATGAATTTTTTGACAGCTCCTTGGCCCTTTGCTATGTGGGGAATTGATATGATTGGGGAAATCAAGCCGAAAGCCTCCAACGGACACCGCTTCATCCTAGTGGCCATCGACTATTTTACAAAATAGGTTGAAGCAGCCTCCTTCGCCTCCGTTACCAAGAATGTTGTTTCCCGTTTCATCAAGCAAAACCTTATTTGCCGATACGGTATCCCGGAAAGGATCATCACTGACAATGGTACAAATCTCAACAACACTATGATCACCGCATTGTGCGAGCAATTCAAGATTCCACATCACAATTCTTCTCCCTATCGTCCAAAGATGAATGGTGCCATTGAAGCTGCAAATAAAAACATTAAAAAGATCATACAGAAAATGACAGTCACATACAAAGACTGGCATGAGATGTTACCATTCGCACTCCACGAGTATCGTACCACGGCTCGCACATCAACTGGGGAAACACCCTATTCTTTGTTTTACGACAGGGAATCTGTCTTGCCTATCGAGGTCCAGATCCCCTCTCTAAGGATTATGAAGGATGCAAGATTAAACGAAGATGATTGGATCCAGACTCGACTTGATCAACTGAATTTGATTGATTAAAAGAGACTTACTGCTATTTTCCATGGTCAAATGTATCAAAAACGGATGATCAAGGCTTTCAATAAGAAAGTCAGACGCTAAGTGTATCAAGTTGGGGACCTAGTGATCAAACGCATCATATTGCCACAAGGTGATCCCAGGGGCAAATGAACTCTTACCTATGAAGGAACATTTGTAATCAAAAACATATTCTCTAGTGGGGTAATGATCTTAACCACCATGGATGGTGACAACCTGCCACACCCTGCGAACACAGACATAATCAAAAGATACTACGCATAAGAGACCCGCTAGGTTGACACCCTTAGGCAAAACAAGGGCATCCCGGAGAATCAAAAAGGTTCGGGCAAAATTTAGGGATAAAACAAAAAAATCTGTACACCCGACAAGTTGAAAACCCAAAAGGGCGACTTGGGCAAAAAAGGGTTTCCCGGTGGACTGAAAACCCGGAAGGGCGGTCCAGGCAAAAGTTAGGGAATTAAGGCGTACGACTATGTCTCGTTGGATCACTTTACAAACAATCTTTGGCTTCCACTGACAAACTCAGAGGTTCTGATCAATTCAATCATCTTCAGACAAGGCAACAAATATACAAGATGCTCAGAGATATGAAGGCCATAGTAGAATGGAAACCCCATGGGATTATTACATATAGCTATTTTTCTTTGTATCAAATTTTTCTCTTTTTATGACAACATTCTCTTAATAGAACGTTTGTCCCCTTGTACAAATACTTATTCAAAGTCAATACAAAGATATCCCTTTGAAAATGCAAAAAACTATTTGTCTTTTCTTTATGCTTGTGTTTTGTTTACAAAAACGTCCAATGATTCATTGTTGAGCATATGCATTTGAACATAATTACTATTTACAAATAAACAAAATGGGAAGAACAATTACTGACAGGTTAAAAAGATATGAAAATATCTCTAGGCCATTCCATAAGTAACCCCCTACAGTACATCATCTAAATCCCCAGCGGAACAAAGTTTCAAAGTGTTGATCCCTAGTAGAAGTCGTCAAATTTCTCAGAATTCCCCAATAAGATTTTACAAACAGTACATGGCATTGCCCGTACAACAGAGTTTATTCCTCTCGGAAAAAAATCACCAATACTTCGACTTCAAGACATGAAGACTCACATATCCTCAGCAACATTCAGGGATTTATTTTTCCCAAATCCAACAGCAGTACAACAAATTAACTCACATACGCATACATTGCATCAATATATCATAAACATCGACAAAGCAAATACATTACATCATACATTTCATGCAACATGACTTTGCATTTTAGCTAACATTTTACCCTTTTTAGGATAAGATTAACAGCTACCATTAATAATGTTCAATCTAGAGATACAGTTCAGATACGTTCCAGATACGGATGCCATCCTGATACTCATTCAGATTCAACCTCGTGATACAGTTTAGATACGCTCCAGATACGGATGCCATCCTAATACTCATTCAGATTCAACCTCGTGATACAGTTCAGATACGCTCCAGATACAGATGCCATCCTGATACTCATTCAAATTCAACCCCTTGATACAGTTCAAATACACTCTAGATACGAATGCCATCCTGACACTCATTCAGATTAAACCCCTTGATACAGTTCAGATACGCTCCAGATATGAATGCCATCCTGAGGCTCATTCAGATTCAACCTTCAGATACAGTTCAGATAGGCTCCGGACACGGATGCCATTCCGACACTCATTCATATTCAACTTTCAAATACAGTACATATACGCTCCAAACACGGATGCCATTCTGATGTTCATTCAAACAAGGTTTTCAAATACAGTACAGATACACTCCAAACACGAACGCCATTATGATGTTCATTCAAACAAGGTTTTCAGATGCAGTTCAGATACGCTCCAGACACAGACGCCATTCTGATACTCATTCTTCCAACTTACAAATTACAATTCAGCAATCACTTTTGGATGGCATTTACAAGCCCATCTCCCACAACTTTCTATCACCTCTCCAAATGGCATCTTTAAGCCCATTCCCTCAACCTTCACATCATCGAGTGCAAATTTTTGGGCACTCTAGTGTCCAATCATCTTCCACCTTCGAGTCACGAATGGCAAAACTCGCCAATCTAACTCTTCAGGTTTAAGAAGATTGAACAGGGGCAGCTGTTGTACCCAAAATTTTTGCCTCTCACTTATCAAGATTTTCCTCACAAGATCTCTTTGACTCAAGACTGGATTAGGGTTTGACCAACTCAAGACATCTCCTCACGCACTGATGACCAAAATTAGGGTTTCAGTTTGCACAAGGATTTTTGGACTATCAATTCTTCATATGACTTTCAAGGATCATTATGGACCCCCAAGATTACTCATGTCAAGTTTCAAACCTTAAATCACACTTTTGATCAGTCAATTGAACAGTTGACCTGAAAATCAGTTGTATTAGGGAAAAAGTCAACCATGGCCAATTTACAGTCAAACTTCATAATTTTTTATCCACATCAACATATTAGACTCATATGTATCATTTGATCAATTTTGGTCCACAATCCCTCAATAAATTTGATCAAATCATCAAAAGGGCAAAATGGTCAAAATTAGGGTTTTGACTGAGAAGGGGCAATTTCTGATTTTTGACCTAGAAAATGATCAATTGGTTTGAAGCATGATTTCAAGAGTTCAATTGAATCATCTTCACCTAATGACATGATTCAAAACATTACAAATCCATTAGATTGACAGATGATTTTTTCAGTCAACTGATCAAAAGTCAACTGTACACTGAATAGTAAAACTTTGACTTTTTGGTCAATTTCAAGTGCCAAGGATCATAATTCATCCAAACATGAAAAAATGTGAAACTTGTTCATCAAGAAATCAAGTATTTAAGATTTTGTTTTGAAAAGTTGAAATTTCTTAACTTAGAAAATATTCTAAGTATAGAAAATTTCTTTTTTTTTTCTTCTCAACTTTGAGCCAAATTTTCACCATGATGCAAGATGATTTAAAGGAAACTTACAACATGAAAGTTGTAGATCTCCATGAAATATACAAATTTTCTTCACACAATTTTCTTCTAAAAATTCTTGGATCTCAAGATATAATTTTGTGAATACATGCTCATGAACTAAATTAAGCAGATTTTTGCTCAAGATATAATTTTGCCCTAATTAAGCAGATTTTTGACCTAACTTCATGCCAATTTTTCACATAGTTCCAAATGGAATTTTCAAAAGCATTTCAAATATTATTTGTAGAGAACATTGCAAGCTTTACAAAATGTCCAAGAACTCATTGAGATCATTCTTGAGTTTGGAGAATCGAAGAGATGAAGTTGGTGATTTATCACTTTGATTTCAAGCCATTTCATGATGAACAAAAATTCAAATCCAATTCTAGGCTGCATAATATTTGCTTTGCAGGCCTCAAACTTGTTTCTCACTCCATAATTAAATGTGTACACAGCTTATAGAGCTTTAATCCAAACAATTGAGCCTTTATCCAAGTTATAATTCCATTTATGGCACAAAGGTGCCATTTCCATTTTGATAAAGCACTACTTTTGCCTTTGTCAACTTCTCGAGCCTCTCAATTGTTTTCTCTGCACACAAGAAAAGTCAAAACCATAAGCAACTTGTCTAAGGCCTCTCCCAAACCAGACCATGCTTGGACAACACTTAGGTACTTGTCTCCTCACTTTTCTCCAAAAGCAAGTAATAGAGCCAAAAGGCTATAACTCAAAAATCTTGAGAAAGCTTGATCTCTGACCTTTTCCATACATATACACAAGTGTAATGCAAACTAACAGACGAACGCCAAGACTCAGAAACACCCACAAACACTCTGCAACTCAGAATCTGCAATAGCTTGAAATTTTTGAACCTTACACAACCATCTCAAAAACCACTCGTGCGTTTTGAGTTTTAACCACCTAAACAATTAATATACTTCACATCTAAGTGATCCAGAACCTTGTTCCCTCACTGTAACTCCTCCTCCATCATCCACCATTTTCAAATATCAAGCTTGCAGGTTGACTTGAGTAGGGAGATTCAGGGAATTTCAGGACAAAGTAAGGATTGGAATACACTCAAGGAGGTCCAGACAAGCTAAACAGATCCTCAGGCCTTCTCAAAACTTGCTCAAACTCCATTCACGATCTCATCTGATAGAGGTAAAAACTCAAACTTCTATCTCTTCATACAAGCATCATTGGGTCCTGATTTGTGAAAACAAAATGTAGATATCCTTGCACTAAAGCTAACCATGTTCATAGTTTTCATTTATATTAACTGTGTATAGAGAATTTTGGATTTGAAATTTCTGTAAAAATTAGGTTTCAAATTAGGGAAAGTAAAATTAGCTTTGATCTTTGACTTTTAGTTTACGTAAATTATATGGTTGAAATCGTGGGAAGAAACACTATAACTTTCATGTTTGCACTTTCCATTTTTATGGAGAAATGAGAGAGATACAGGTGGTCCGACCAGGGCTCGAGGTTGAAGATGAAGTTGCCTTCAGGAGGCGTTTTCTAATATATATTTGTGCTTTTGTTTATATAAACGGATGTACAGCCACCCGAGTGGTAAGGCAACGCGCAAACATGTTAGAGGTCATGGGTTCGAGCCTCAATGCGCTGCCTTTTGCAATTTTCTCACATTTTTCCATCTTTTTTGTCCCTTTGCAGCGTGGGCCTCTGATTCTTGGGCCTTGTGATTTTTTTCTAACATTCACCTCCTATTTGCTTGCAGCACCCCTGGCCCATATAATTTTATTTATTTATTTTACTTTCATTTTATTTTATTAAATATATTCTTCTTAGTATAAAAAATCATTAAAAATATAAAATTGATAGATATTATATTTTGGTTTATTTTATTTTATTTTTCTCATAAAAAATATTTTTATTTTGTTATATATTATCTTTTTTTATAATAAACTTGTAAATTAAATTAACTAGGTTAAATATTTATTTTTTCTTCACACCCATTAAACATATTATTTTAACATAAAAAAGACCAAAAATATCTCATAGTGCCATATATTATTTTCAAGACAAAAAACACAAAAAAATACTTAATTTTTCTTAAAGAAATTTATTTCCTTTTAATAAAATAGAATTACGGTTTATTCAAAAAATCTTTTCTAAAAATATTTTCTTTTCTTAATTGATTTAAGATGATTTTGATTTATTTATTAGGTTTAGGTTAAAACTTTTCTCATATAAAAAACCAAACAAAATCTTCTTTGCATTTACACATCTTTTCATATTTAATTCATCTTGTATATTATTTATTCCAATATTTGTACAAATTCAATTTGGTTGTAATAGATTAATTAGGTTTATATTATTGCAACCCTCATTCATAAATTGTATACCCCCTCCCACAAATGTTGTAATAGTGTAGTAACTTTTAATTTCGCAATTTATCGCTTTTACATAACATGCTAGTAATTAGGGTTTGTATGGCAAGATAAAACCAATCAAATAGAAAACTCTAATTCAAGATAAAAACAAGCATGAAAATGACACACTTGCACACAAGCACCCCTAGGGTTACTCCACTTGGTTGCCTTATACAAAAATGGCCATATTACGCATGTAAGGTATCTTAGCAAAACAAACAAATACAAGATCATAGTCCCTCGATGACGCTATACGATGATCCACGCCCGTCCCATTTACATCCAAAGATAGGGTGGCTTACAAAATCAATGGTAAGACAACAATATCAAAGGAAAAGAAAATGAATAAGAAAGACATTTGAGTAGATAGTTTGCTCTTAATTACTTGCTCCATTTCAAAACAAAACATCCTTGATATTTTTGAAACAAACATCTACACATTTCCAAACTTCTTACAAATATTGAAAACATTTTCAAAAAGATCAACATCTTTGTATACATTCTTACGAACGAGAATCATTACAAAGATTACCTAAACAATGGCCTCTTTTACAAAATACTTTCAAAGCCACACAAAGCACAAATTCAAACAAAGGCAAGTGATCTAGCAAGTAACTAAGAGCCCATGGAAAACCATGGATGAAAAGGGTGCTAATACCTTTCCTTTTAATAATCTACCCCATGAACTCAAGAAACAATCTCAAAGGTCTTTCCTATGCTTTTTCACCTTTCCTTTTGGATAAAAGAAAAGTCGGTGGAGACTCTTGCTAACTGAAACATTTGCGATCAAATGCAAAAAAATCAAGTCAATTCTCCCACCGTATCACACTCACAAACTAAAACAATCTCTCCACACTTCACACTTTCAAAAACAACTATTTTCAAAACAATTTTTAAAAACAAACTTTTTGTATACATTCTCAATGATACAAGAATCATTACAAAATTTCCTTACATTGGCATTTGCAAAACACCTTTCCGAACCACACATTATTTCATTAATATTTAAAAAAAACAAACATTTTGTGTACATTCTCAACGACACGAGAATCATTACAAAGTTGTCGCACTTAAGCATTTTCAAAATATTTGCAAACATACAGAAACAAAAAGCATTTTCAAAGTGAGCTAGCAATTAAGATCTTGTAGATAACTACGGATGAAAAGGGCGTTAACACCTTCCCTTTTCATAACCTACCCTCTGAACTCAATAAAATTCTCAAAAGGTCTTTCATGTTCTTTTCACCCTTTCCTTTATTGGATAAAATAAAAGTCGGTGGCGACTCTTGCTATCCGCAACATTTGCGATAAAATGCAAAACCTCAAAGTCAGTTCTCCCACCGTATTATAATGGCCATGAATGTCGCACCCTCACAGCTTTTCCCAAACAGTTGGGGTTTTATAAAGGCCTTCGAAATTGTTTATGGGGCGATGGATATCGTTCATACGGTTGGTTTATTCTTCTCCTTCTATGAGGTAAAGGGGGCGAGAAGATTTCGTGGATCCAAGTAAACGGCCTCCCTCATAGAAGCTTCCTTTAGGTCTATACCTCTAATTACAAAGGTTTCAAAGATCGGTTCTTGAAGGTGAAGTGTGGGCCGAGGTGGCCCCAAGTTTTGTACTCTTTGGGCGGGCAGCCCCGTTTTCCTTTCTACTAGACCCAGGATCCTTCCCCCATATATGGCTTTACATTTGAGAAGTTGAGCGACTTTGAAGCATAGGCTTTAACCGTTCTTTATTCCTTCCGTATAATGACGGTTAAAGACTTATTGTACCTATCTGTTGAACAGATCCCCGACTTCCTTGGTAATAGTCTTTGTTTTTGTTTGGACCATCATATATTTTTATGCAATGTTTTCTTATTGTCTCTTTATTTCCTTGCAGATAAGATGACAAAATTTTCTATGGCCGAGAAAAAGAGGTTGATGATGGAGGCAAGGGCTACCCGAAGGACTATAGGCGGGTTCTTCGTGATTAATTCGGACGTATCCAAGTTTGAGACTCGGACATCAAAAAAGCATAAAGAGGGAGTTTCTAAGGCTAATTCTAGTGTGCTTGAGCCCCGAGCTTCCGTCCCGACTATCCACAAGGAGGCACAACAAAGCACTCCCAAGAGGATGAAGACCCTAATGAGTGATGAATTCTACAGAGCTAACATGGAAATTACTTCTCTGATGGGAGAGCTCGGGTGTCATGCTTCTGGAGATTTTAAGTTTTAGTCCAATAGTTTCGACAAGCTCTGCATATTGTATGATCATCTCAATGCTACCGAGGATGTTAACAAGGTGAAGTCCATTGGCTGTCAGAAAATAACGTAGAACTTTAGCTCTTATCTCATGAGGTGTAATGTCTTTAATCATGGGCTCTTTGAGTCTGTAGATGATCATGAGGAGACGGAGATGAAGCCGAAGGAGGAGATAACTCGCTTGAGGAAAATCCAAAAGATTCGGTCTGAGAAGCTGTCTTCCGCAGAGAAGACCTTGGTGAAAGGGAAATAGTGTCGAGAGACTCTGGAGTCAGAGAACAAGGCCACTCTTACCCAGCTCAATGAGCGGTTGAAGGTAGAGAAGGTCACTTATGACAAGTTAAGGAATACTACTGTTGAGTTGAGGGAAGTATTGAAGAAATCCCAGGTGGATGTTCATGTGTTATGCCTTCATCCCGGCCTGGCCATATCAGAGATGGACTTTTTCAAGATGGCCGCCTAGTTGATCATGAAAAAGTGGAGAAGACTCCCTCTCCTCAGCTGAATCCTAAGGATCCTACTATCGAGAAAAAATTCAACAATGATGTCAAAAAGGAAGACCCTTAGTTATGATATTCTGATGTTTTTTTGTTGGTTTTGTTAGTCATCCAATAAGGATGCACTTATGTAAACCTTTTTGCAAGGATCGGTTTTTTCCATCCTTTTTGTTGGTCTTGAACTATTGCCTTCGGGATTTGTACTTTTGATGGTTCTCTATGGGCTTTTATGTAATTGTTGCTTTTTCATTTAGCTACATTTTTATTTTAATGCTTTATATGCGTCACTTATTGGAGATAATACGATATATGTATAAGCCCATCAGATACAAAGTCTATAGCGTTGAACATGTCTGATCATGTATTACGTATTATCTTTATAAGTGTTTTTTAGTTACTTTGTTATGTCTTTTAATGGGTACCATAGCAATAACCGGTTTGACATATTTAACGCTTGTATGAACTCGACCAGGAGGGGGAAGTTGGTCATAGAATTCGACCATGGTGAGGGGAGAAAGCTTAAGAAATCGACCCGGGTGCGGGGAGTATGTTTAAGAACTAGACCCTACTGAGCGGAGTATGTTTATGAACTCGACCCAGATGAGGAGAGTATTTTGTAGAACTCCACCCTGATGAAGGGGTTTTGTTTGTGAACTTGACCCTGGTGAGGGGGGTTGTTTTTGAAAAACTCGACCCAGATGAGGGGAGTAGTTTGAAGAACTCGACCCAGATCTGGGGAGTATTGAAAGGAATTTTTGTGAGAGGCATGAAGTGCGCCTCGACTCTTACCGGAACAGAGCCCCATTGTAAGAGTTGGCCGAGTAGGTCCAGAGCCTTAACAAGGTTGAAGATAAGTTGTGAGAGGCGTAAAGTATGATTCAACTTTTTGTTAGAATAGAGCCTCTTGTAAGGGTTGACCGAGCAGATCTAGAGCCTTAGCAAGGTTGAAGCCGAGTTGCAAGAGGCATAAAGTATGCTTCGACTTTTTTCCGGAACAGAGCCCCTTGTAAGGGTTGGTCGTGTAGGTCCAGAGCCTTAGCGAAGTTGAAGCCGAGTTTACAAGAAAGGTATTTATAGACATTTGTTTTTATTTTTGGGTTCCTCATTAAAAACCCTTTTCCTTGCAAGGGAAAAGAGTGCATCGCGTACATTTATTTAGCAGTCTTATTACATAGTTTTTAGCAAAAATAAAGGCTGATATTGGCTACATTCCATTGAAACAATCGGCCTAAAATAATCGAGAGAAAATCAATGAAGTCGCCATCAAACATTTTTATCCCACAGGAAGGAAATGGTAAACATTGAGTAAACCTGAAAAGGGTGAAATCACAGTCTTGCGACCAAGAGATATGGGTAAGGGAGTTGATTATGCAAGGGGAAGGTATTAGAACCCCTCACGTCCGTGGTACTCCATGGGATCCACTCTTGTTGTTATAATCAAATGGTGTGTTCAAATCTAAGTCTAGGGCTAAAATAAAAAAATGCAAAGAGGGAAAGCACACGAAAGAAAACACGGGGAAATGAAGGAATATTTACAAAGTTTTGCTTGCTTGAGCCCCACGACTAAATTCCTACGTATCCCTTTTAGGGAATCAGAGTGTCGTAGTTCGACTCAAAAGTTTCCATTTGTTTTGTGCTTTTTATGAACAATATTAATTTCGCTTTTTGTTGCAGCTTGACCTTTGGACACTCACGCGTTGGCACAGGAAGGAATTAATACGTTCTATCAAGTATACATGGTGCCACCCGACATTTGGGGATTTACACATCGTATTGCACAAAGTATAATTAACATAACCTTTTGAGAGTTTCGAAGAAAGGCCCGAAGGTGAAAGAGTTTGAATTGGTTGATGTTTTTTACCTTGAAAAAGGGTTTTCAATTTGAACTGTGATAAAGTCCAAAGTGAAAATAGAGCAAGATTTAGTCTAAACCAATTCGCTCTACCTCATAAGACTCAACTGCATAAGATTCGCATATTCCATTATTAAGTGTTTCATCATTTTCAAAGAAAAAAAGAGTTTTAGTCTTAGGAATGCAAAAGGAAAAGAAAATATATCTAAGGGAAACTATTTATATTTATCCCTAATATTATCATACAATGATTGATCCTATAGTTGACCTTGAAATAGAAATCTCTACCTATGTTAGCATGCATGGATTACAATCCTAATGTCTAACTTGCATCAGAAATGAAACAAGTGAATCCTAAGGGAGCATACAAAGGTTATAACCTAATGAAAAGCACAAGCATAAGTGTAATCAAGAAAAGTCAAACAAAAATCACAAACAAAATCGAGTGCGAGCTAATAACAAACGAATGAGTCCAATGGATCTCAAAGTGGGAGTAAGGAACTCTTTCCACTTGACTTGCTCGAGCACCGGTATCGAGTAACAACTCGAAGCATCAACTTCGAGCAACGTGATCTAACATCATCGAAAAGAATTAAAAAGTGTGGGGGTTGGTTACAAACCATTTTCCACTTTATTTGACTCAATGAACAAGAATAGACATAGTTCAAAGTGTTGGCATAAAACGCAAGCTAAGAACGACACAAACTAGAAAGTGTGGGGGCCGATTACGGGCCCTTTGTTCCACTTATTGACTCGATTGCAAGCACAAAGGAAAAGGGCAGGGGAACTTCCTTCGTCAAGTACTTTATCAAAATTGCCTTTTTTTGGAGGACTTTAAATAAAGCACAAAGGTTGCCTCATTTTGAGGTCTTTGCAAACACAAACAATATGCGCACACAAGAATTCCTTCTAAAGGTATTTAAAATTAATTTTCCCACCTAAAGTACGGACTCCCAGTCATGCATCTCTATTCCTACTTCTCATGGAAAGGGAGAAAATACAATGCGAAAAATTAAATCAGAATCAGAATAATACCAAACGAATAAGAGGTTATAGCAAGCAAGCAAAGTAGAGAAACCCAGAAAACTTTGAGCAAGCTAGCATCAACAAATAAAATGGTCAGAGATCGGGCGCTCGACATAGGTGCCAAAGTATCGATAATGTGAAAATAAATCACATGTGAAATATGCATTGGACACATCCGCACAACAAATAATACACCTGCACAAAAATTCATATCCAGACAAAAACACAAGAAATGCATATATCTCATAGAATGAGAATCAATATCAAGCGCGTCAGAAGCGGACTCAAATCCATAAAGAAAGTTGAAGACAAATGCTTTTCAATCAAATAAAAGAATTTATTAAACTATTGAAAGCTCTATTGAAATGTCTTGTGATGGGTGTTGTTGTACCCCAATATTTTCCCTCCCATATTTCTCAAAAAATTTCAAGAATGATACTCAAAGTTGCTCAAGATAGTCCAAGGGTTGGCCAGACAAGCTCTCTCCTAAGGCAGTCTACCTCAAATTAGGGTTTCATGTTGCATCAAGATACTTGAGTCCCAAGGACCCCAAATGCTCAACATTGTCCTAATATGTTCTCAAGATCATCCATGTCAAGTTTCAAGCCTTGCAGAGGAAGTTTGCTCAGTCAATTGCTCAAAGGCCCAAAAATCGACTATGCTAGGGCAAAAGTCAACTATGGCCCACATACAGTCAAACTTCACATTTTTTTTCAACATCCTAATTTTGAAGTATATTTCATCATTTGATCAAGTGTTGATCATGATTCATCTAGGATTTCTCACAGTTCCTCAAGAACCAAAAGTTGCTAAATTAGGGTTTTGCAGGAAAAGTCAACTCAACTTTGACCAAGCATGAGTTTCTCATACTTTACGAGAAATGACCCATCCAAATATCATTTTGAATAGAATTCAATTCCCTACAATACATCTTCAGCTCCCAAGTTCAAAATATGCACTCACAAGAAGTTATGAATTTGGGCATTATAGGTTATTTTGAAAAGTCAACAAAAACACCTTTTTTTGTCAAAGCTTCATACATGAGCATGGAATATCAAATTGAGATGAGACCAAAAGGGTTGATTAGAGGACATCACAAGCTTTCAAAAAAGTCAAAGAACACCTCCAAATAGTCCAAATTGAGGAAGTTATGCATTGGTGTAGTTGACCCTTTTTACAAAATTGCCAAAAGTCAACTATGCCTAAAACTTCAAATTTTGCCAAATGGGCCCAATGTTTTTCACTTGTTTTGAGTTGGCAACATAGTGCACGAGCTCTAGCCCTTGCCACTTGTCCTTATAATGTTATTATTATTTATTTTGATTTTTATTTTAATTAATTCAATTTAAATTAAAACAAATCATATAAAATCCAAAATATGGAATGTAAGAGATTTTGTGCTTGTTTTAGGTTCCAATTACAGCTAGCAAGTATTCAATATCGTGCAAGGAATTAGGGTGGAACAAAAAGATTGAGTTTAGGCCAGTTTTGGAAAGTTTTCAAAGGGAATCAAATCAAGGATCCAATTCATTGATGGAGGAAGATTGATATGAGTTATCAACCCTAATCCCTTCCTCAATACATATAGAGGCGAGTCAGACCTAAAAACAGGTTAGAGGCAGGCGAACCAAGCATAACAACATTGAAAAAAATCAAGAAAAAGTGCAAGATTGATTTCATTGTTCCAGGCCAATTCTAGACTTCTTGACCATTCCATTTGCTTCCTGGGAGTCTCAGCAAGCCAAAGCAATCAAAACCAAGCATTTTCGAGCCCTGTATTGCACTGTAAGTCAGTCACGGTACCCCATATTTCTTGAATTCGAATAGCATGATTTAGGCATTGTTAGGATGAATTAATCATATATTGTTTATCCATGAAACATTTGCAAGCTTCCTGCATTGATTAATTGCATTTATATGGCCTATACTGGAATTCACCATTGTTAGGGTTTATAGCTTTGAATTAGGGTTTTTGTTTACAGGTGAAATTAGCCTTGATGAAAGGTACCATCATGTTCAGAATGATGAGACAGATCCAACCATGGCATTAGATGTCATTTATAGGGCACGTAGAGGATTTTGGAACGAGCCCTGTCAGTAGCTACGGAAAAACGTTCGTAGGTAAAAGTTTGAGACTTTTACCAATGGAGAGGGGAAGAAGACGACTATGTGTCACCATCCCACTGGCCCATGCAAACCTGGCGCGCGTTTTTTTGATTCTCCACTAATACTTGTTTTTTTATATATTATTATTATTGTTCATCATATGTACAAATAAAAGCAGATGGCCCAGTGGTAGCCAGGTTGGTGTTAAGGTGTGGGAAGCTTGAGGTCAGGGATTCGACCCCTGCCTCCAACAATGGTATTTTTCTTGATTTATTTCAGGAGATCACATGCACACATGAATCCAAGGCCCACCATACATCCTCCCAATCTAGCCAGCCAAGTGTCAGATGGCCAAATCTGATGGCCATCATCTGAAGGTGCATCATGAGCCACAGTCAACAACACATACTGGATCCAAGAGGTCAACGTGGACCTCCACCAATGGGCCCAAATTTGACTATTTGCACCCCCATAATTCAGGCCCATTCTCTCTTTCTTTTTTCTTTTCTATTTCATTTTATTTCTTTTAATTAATTAATTAATTTATTTACTAACACAAATAATTATTTTCCTTTTATTAAAAAATCATAAAAAATATTTTTATATCCAATTAAATTTAGGATATTTATTTTTAGTAAAAAATTTAATTTATTTAATTAGGTTATTAATTTTAGACAATTTTAATTTTTTTGTACATAATTAAAAATAATTAGAATAATTAGGTTTTTATTCCCAATTTAATTTTTCTTTCTTTTCTTAAAGATAATCAAAAACATAAAAAAATAGGTCTTGTAATTATTTTTATTAATTAATATAATTAACTAATTATTTTCATATTTAATTTATAAAAAACTTAATTATTTTCTTTAAAAAATATTAAAAACAACAAAAACATTTTTCTTTAGATTAGGAGGGTCAAAACCCTAGTTTCTCATCGATCTAATTTTCATCGCGCGCTTTATTATTTTTTACCCAATTATTGTACCTGCTCACAGTTTGTAATAGTTTTAATTAGGGCTTTTAATTTTTATTATCACTTTATTTTCAAAGGGTTTGTTTTTGGCTATGTAAATACCCGAAGCCTTGTAATAGCGTAGTTTAATTTCCACAATTTTAAATTCCGCAAATTATTAACTGTTAGATGTGTGATATTAGGATGCATGACAAGAATGTATAACTAATTTTAAAACAGTCAGATCACCCTAAATGTGCAAAGATAAAATAATATGAAATCGAATCACTCGCACATGCGCACTCCTAGGGTACACTCCGACTTGGTTGCATTCGGTAAACGGTCATTGAGTATAGGATGCTTTAGTGGTCATCCTTTTGTCTAAACAAAGATCAAAGTCCTGATTCGGAATAGTTTCCTCATAATGGTTTCCTCGGAATTGTTGCCTCGAATAAATTGATCTAAGACATTAGGGTTATTACTAAGACATTCTAACATCTCTTTAGTGACCGTACGTCCCTTTCGAATTGACCCTCAAAACTCCAATGACGGTTCTACCTACTCATTAATAGTGGGATAACATCGTCTAAAGGAAACGAACATATAACGATTCTTTTTTCGAGTAGGTAGATTAACTCTTAAGTACTTGCTCAATCCAAACAAAATATTTTCACACATACACTCCTTCGCAAACGAAGTTTTCAAAAACACTTCATTTCACTCTTGAAGACAGAAGCAAGAGTTAAATCGAAGTCAAAACAAAAACTTTTCAAAGCACACAAACACAAAGAAAACAATTTTGAAAATGATGAGCAAGTACCTAAGAGCCCGTAGATAACTACAGATAAAAAGGGTGCTAATACCTTCCCTTTCTATAATCTACCCCCCGTACTCAGAAATATCTCGAAAAAGGAATTTTTCTGTGCTTTTTTCCTTTCCTTGTTGGATAAAATAAAAGTCGGTGGAGACTCTTGCTTACCGCGACATTTTGCAAAAACAAACGCAAAACGCAAATCAGCAAATTCCTTAAAAAATAGGGAAACCACGTCCCGGTTCTGGCCACCGTATCCTAGAACTGGCGACTCTGCTGGGGAGTGTTAATAAGTGCGGTGTACCTTAGCAAAAAGTTTACCGACTACGAGACCCGATACTCGTTGCTTGAGAAAACTTGCCGCGCTTTGGCATGGGATGCTTGTCGGCTGAGACAGTATATGCTGACTCACACTACCCTATTGATATCAAAGATGGATCCTATCAAATATATCTTCGAGAAGCCTGCCTTATCCGGAAGAATAGTAAGATGGAAAATGATCTTGACTGAGTATGATATCCAATACACGACCCAAAAAGAAATCAAGGGAAATGTGTTGGCGGATCAGTTGGCGCATCAGGCCGTGGACGATTACCAGTCTATGAACTTTGAATTCCTGAATGAGAACATCATATTGGTGACTAACTGTGAAACACATGGACTGGATGAAGGACCTGAGGAGGGATCCCGATGGTATATGTATTTTGATGGAGCCTCAAATGCTTTGGGTAATGGCATGTGCGCCGTGATCATATCTCCTGAAGGCTCTCATACTCCGTTCACCGCCCGACTATGTTTTAACTGCACTAACAACATGGCTGATTATGAAGCATGCATCATGGGTCTTCGAGCAGCTATTGACCTAAGGATTAAGTTCTTAAGTGTATTCGGAGATTCCTCTCTCGTGATCAGTCAGATCAAAGGTTAGTGGGATACAAAGCACCCAAATCTTATTCCTTACAAAGAGTATGTGTTGACGTTGCTTCCACACTTCGAAGAGATAACCTTTGAACACTTCCCGAGGGAGGAGAATCAGTTAGCAGATACGCTAGCTACGATGTCTTCTATGTTCAAGGTCAGATGGGAAAATGAGGCTCCCCATATTACTATTAAGAGGTTGGATGAACCTGCACATTGTTGTGACATTGAGACTGAAAAGGTAGCAGATAAACCCTGGTTTCACGAGGTAAAAAGGTATCTTGAGTCTCAAGAATACCCTGAGGGTGCATCTGTTAATGATAAGAAGTTTCTGAGGAGGTTCGCGACAAAGTTCTTCATCAGTAATGGTATCCTTTACAAGCATAACCATGATTCAACCTTACTGCGTTGTATGGACAAGAACGAGGCAGAAAAGATTATGGTAGACTTACATGAAGGTACTTTCGAAACTCATTCCAGTGGACACACCATGGCAAAGAAGATCCTTCGAGCAGGATATTATTGGTCCACCATGGAAGCCGACTGTTATCAGCATTCTCGGACTTGTCATAAGTGCCAAGTCTATGCTGATAAGGTGCACATACCTCCAATACCTCTGAATGCTTTTCAATCGAATAAAAGAATTTATTAAACTATTTAAAGCTCTATTGAAATGTCTTGTGATGGGTGTTGTTGTACCCCAAAATTTTCCCTCCCATATTTCTCAAAACATTTCAAGAATGATACTCAAAGTTGCTCAAGATAGTCCAAGGGTTGGCCAGACAAGCTCTCTCCTAAGGCAGTCTACCTCAAATTAGGGTTTCATGTTGCATCAAGATACTTGAGTCCCAAGGACCCCAAATGCTCAACATTGTCCTAATATGTTCTCAAGATCATCCATGTCAAGTTTCAAGCCTTGCAGAGGAAGTTTGCTCAGTAAATTTCTCAAAGTCCCAAAAATCGACTGTGCTAGGGCCAAAGTCAACTGTGGCCCACATACAGTCAAACTTCAAGATTCATCAAGGATTGCTCACAATTCCTCAAGAACCAAAAGTTGCTAAATTAGGGTTTTGTAGGAAAAGTCAACTCAACTTTGACCAAGCATAAGTTTCTCATACTTTAAGAGAAATGACCCACCCAAAGCTCATTTTAAATATAATGCAATTCCCTAGGATCCATCTTCAGCTCCCAAGTTCAAAATATGCACTCACAAGAAGTTATGAATTTGGGCATTATACGTCATTTTGAAAAGTCAACAAAAACACCTTTTTTGTCAAAGCTTCATACATGCGCATGGAATATCAAATTGAGATGAGACAAAAATGGTTTATTATAGGACATGTGAAGCTTTCAAAAAATTCCAAGAACACCTCCAAAGAGTCAAAATTGAGGAAGTTATGCATTGGTGAAGTTGACCCTTTTTGCAAAATTGCCAAAAGTCAACATGCCTAAAACTTCAAATTTTGCCAAATGGGCCTAATCTTTTTCAGTTGTTTTGAGTTGGAAACATAGTCCAAGAGCTCTAGCCCTTGTCACTTGTCCTTATCATGTTTTTATTATTTATTTTTATTTTTATTTGAATTAATTCAATTTAAATCAAAACAAATCATATAAAATCCAAAATATTGAAAGTAAGAGATTTTGTGCTTGTTTTAGGTTCCAATTACAGCTAGCAAGTATTAAAACTCTTGCAAGGCATTAGGGTGGACAAAAAGATTGAGTTTAGGCCAATTTTGGAAAGTTTTCAAAGGGAATCAAATCAAGGATCCAATTCATTGATGGAGGAAGATTGATATCAGTTATCAACCCTAATCCCTTCCTCAATACATATAGAGGCGAGGCAGACCTAAAAACAGGTTAGAGGCAGGCGCAACAAGGAGAGCAACATTGAAAAAATCAAGAAAAAGTGCAAGATCTATTTCATTGTCCCAGGCCAATTCCAGACTTCTTGACCATTCCATTTTCTTCCTGGGAGTCTCAGCAAGCCAAAGCAATCAAAACCAAGCATTTTCGAGCCCTGTATTGCACTGTAAGTCAGTCACGGTACCCCATATTTCTTGAATTCGAATATCATGATTTAAGCATTGTTAGGATGAATTAATCATATATTGTTTATCCATGAAACATTTGCAAGCTTCCTGCATTGATTAATTGCATTTATATGGCCTATATTGGAATTCACCATTGTTAGGGTTTATAACTTCGAATTAGGGTTTTTGTTTACAAGTGAAATTAGCCTTGATGAAAGGTACCATCATGTTCAGAATGATGAGACATATCCAACCATGGCATTAGATGTCATTTATAGGGCATGTAGAGGATTTTGGAACGAGCCCTGTCAATAGCTACGGACAAACGTCCGTAGGTAAAAGTTTGAGACTTTTACCCATGGAGAGGGGAAGAAGACGACTAGGTGTCACCATCCCACTGGCCCATGCAAACCTGGCGCGCATTTTTTTGATTCTCCACTAATTATTGTTTTTTTATATATTATTATTATTGTTCATCATATGTACAAACAAAAGAAGATGGCCCAGTGGTAGCCAGGTTGGTGTTAAGGTGTGGGAAGCTTGAGGTTAGGGGTTCGACCCCTGCCTCCAACAATTGTATTTTTCTTGATTTATTTCAGGAGATCACATGCATGCATGAATCCAAGGCCCATCATACATCCTCCCAATCTAGGCAGCCAAGTGTCAGATGGCCAAATTTGATGGTCATCATCTGAAGGTGCATCATGAGCCACAATCAACACAACTTACTGGATCCAAGAGGTCAACGTGGACCTCCACCAATGGGCCCAAATCTGACTATTTGCACCCCCATAATTCAGGCCCATTCTGTCTTTCTTTTTTTATTTTCTATTTCATTTTATTTCTTTTAATTTATTTATTTTTTATTTACTAACACAAATAATTATTTTCTTTTTATTAAAAAATCCAAAAAAAATAATTTTATATCTAACTAAATTTAGAATATTTATTTTTAGTAAAAAATTTAATTTATTTAATTAGGTTATTAATTTTAGACAATTTTAATTTTTTTGTACATAATTAAAAATATTTAGAATAATTAGGTTTTTATTCCAAATTTAATTTTTCTTTCTTTTCTTAAAGATAATCAAAAACATAAAAAAATAGGTCTTGTAATTATTATTATTAATTAATTAAATTAACTAATTATTTTCATATTTAATTTAGAAAAAACTTAATTATTTTCTTTAAAAAATATTAAAAACAACAAAAACATTTTTGTTTTGATTAAGAGGGTCAAAACCCTAGTTTCTCATCGATCTAATTTTCATCGCGCATTTTATTATTTTTTACCCAATTATTGTACCTGCTCACAGTTTGTAATAGTTTTAATTAGGGCTTTTACTTTTTATTATCGCTTTATTTTCAAAGGGTTTGTTTTTGGCTATTTAAATACCCGAAGCCTTGTAATAGCGTAGTATAATTTCCGCAATTTTAAATTCTGCAAATTATTAACTGTTAGATGTATGATATTAGGATGCATGACAAGAATGTATGACTAATTTTAAAACAGTTAGATCACCCTAAATATGCAAAGATAAAATAACCTGAAATCGAATCACTCGCACATGCGCACTTCTAGGGTACACTCTCACTTGGTTGCCTTCGGTAAACGGTCATTGAGTATAGGATGCTTTAGTGGTCGTCCTTTTGTCTAAACAAAGATCAAAGTCCCGATTCAGAATAGTTGCCTCAGAATTGTTGCCTCGAATAAATTGATCTAAGACATTAGGGTTATTACTAAGACGTCCTAACATTGCTTTAGTGACCGTACGTCCCTTTCAAATTGACCCTTAAAACTCCAACGACGGTGCTACCTACTCACTAATAGTGGGATAGCATCGTCTAAAGGAAATGAACATAGAACGATTCTTTTTTCGAGTAGGTAGATTAGATCTTAAGTACTTGCTCAATCCAAACAAAACTTTTTCACATATACACTCCTTTGCAAACGAAGTTTTCAAAAACACTTCATTACACTCTTGAAGACAGAAGCAAGAGTTAAATCAAAGTCAAAACAAAAACTTTTCCAATCACACAAACACAAAGAAAACAATTTTGAAAATGATGAGCAAGTACCTAAGAGCCCGTAGATAACTACAGATAGAAAGGGTGCTAATACCTTCCCTTTCTATAATCTACCCCCCGTACTCAGAAATATCTCGAAAAAGGAATTTTTCTGTGCTTTTTTCCTTTCCTTGTTGGATAAAATAAAAGTCGGTGGAGACTCTTGCTTACCGCGACATTTTGCGAAAACAAACGCAAAACGCAAACCAGCAAATTCCTTAAAAAATAGGGAAACCACATCCCGGTTCTGGCCACCGTATCACATGTGTTTTTCCCAAGTATACGGAAAACGTCAAAGTAATACAAAAGATTATTGTTCCCACAGAGACTAATTGTCAATCTTTCAATTACTATTGTTACGGTGTTTATCTAAGTTAAATCAAATAAGTATTTTGAGTGCACATGAAAAGAAATAATAAAGAAAATAAATTTAGATAAAATGCAGGCATGAATGTAATTCGCATCAGTCAGGCCTTACTCCAATTGTTTCTAATTAGAACTACTTATGGGGCAATATTTTCTACTTTGAGAAGAATCAATTTAACAGGAACTGTCGCTTTCGCGTATTCAGAATCGAGTTTACTCTCTAATTAATGCCTTTCATTTTCACTTATGAAAGGTGCTTGTCGCATTAAAGTAGTAAACCTATTTCTAAGAAATTAAACTCTTGACTAAGTTGAAAAGTGATTTTGATTTGGAATATTTAACTTAAAAGGGATCCACGGCTTTCGCTCAAGGAACCGAATTTTAAACCTATAATTACGTCTTAAGATAGTTTCAAATTGTTTTCTAATAGTGTTAAAAAATCCTAATTAACCATACAAAGTGCTTTCGCTATCTTTGACCAATTAAAAATAACCAAGTTTATCTTTAACAATCAGACGACTTTCGATCTTACCAAACTATATCTCGGCTCTACTTTCGTAGTTACCGATCAAACTAAGTACTGAAAACTTGAATTAAAATCAAAATAGCCCCTAAAGCATTTCTACATATACGACATGTGGAGTAGCATCAACATAGCAGGATAAATCATGTTGAAAATAAGTGCTAGGTGTGCAGATGGTTTTTCCAAAATGGACAGCGGTGAAGAAAATGCTTTGAAGATAATTTTTTTTATAAAATTTAACAAGAAAATAAATCGTGGAAGATGATAAATAGGTAAACAAACACAATGAAATGAAATAAATAAAGTAAATCAAGTGCAAGGTAAGTAAAATGTAAATGCGAAAGACTTGAATAAGAAACCTGCTCCAAATCGGAAACTTTAATCTGATACAACTGGAAAGTAGACTTTAAACTAGTACACTTGAAAGTAAACTTGAATGGAAAGTAGGTAAGATTAACAGTACAATGCTCCAACCTAACCACAACTACGATGCGATAATCCCCTGATGTGATAAATTATCACTTTTACAATGGTGAGTTTAGGCTTAGTTTGGCAGACTAATTTGGATGCCCAAGAAATGAAATGAGAAACGCCTATTTATAGAAAATTGAAATCCCTTGAAAAGACAAAGCTGCCCTCCAACTGGTCTTGAGTGGGATGGACTCAAGGAAGAAGGCGTCTGCCATCCCTACTTGGCACCCTCCATATGAACACATGGAGAAGATCGTGGTTGCATGGCAGTTGACCATCGGTTGACAGCTTACACATCATACCGCCTCTCTTGGTGGCTGCCATGATGAACTCCACGTGTGTATTTTTCCATAAAAGTCTCAACTTCTTGCTCTTTTGGATTTGTTTCCTCGAGAAGGGCTCTTACAAGGCAAAGTACCTGAAAATAAGACAAAAATCAAACATAACACAAGAAAATGATAATAAAACTCTAATAAACATGAGAAATCTGAGTTAAATATGCAGTGTGTTTCAGTGTTATCAAATTCTCCCACACTTAAACCTTTGCTTGTCCTCAAGCAAAACTCTTATGGGCACAAAAGAAAAGTAGCAACACACAAGTATTCAATTTAAGCTAAAAAGACTCTAAGCTTAATCAAGGATGTGTTGATAGGTACTAACTAATGAACCAAGGATATCGTGGTGATACTTTTCCCAAATGTATTCATAAGCTTCTTTCCTATACAAACCAATCCATATCATGTTACTATACCTAGGCCTACCTTTTTCATCCTTTTTAAATCCCTGCTTATTCAGGCGCAATCACATTAAGCCCTTATTCGTACATACTCATAGTAAGGTGACCAGTTAGTGATTCTGGTCATATGCATGGGTCTCTTGTACATTAATTGGTGCAACCCCTTTATTTTCCCTATTGTAGGTTTGGGGGATCGGATTGTAATCCACCTTATCAAGGCCATCACCAAAAACCTCTGAATCAACTAACAACGGGTATTTTATTTTATTTTTACAGGTTTAATAACAATTGGGTTAAGTGACCGTGTGAGAGTCACCAAGCTTAGGAGTTGCAATCCCTATTTTTAATATATTAGCAGAGAAGAAAAAATTAGGATCATTCACTTATTTTCACCGGCTGCCTTACGTAGAGCATGCTTAAGCTAGAGGTGACTACTAAAATAAACTACTTAAGGGTTTATTTGGTGTGATAATTAAGGCTATAGCATATTAGGTATTGGGATCAGTTCCTATAATTAAGAAGCTTACCATGTTAAGACGATATCGATTTTTCAAAATTTTCCCAAGTCTTCAACATCTTATCCTAAACTTGTCTGATAGCCCAAATTTTAAAAATAAAAGTTATTTTCTTTGTCAACTTTTTTGGTAAGGCTCAAGAAATAAGGGAGTAAGGATACACTACACAAATTATTCATCAAGAAAATGAAATTTATTAAAAGCAAACTAACAAAACAACCTAAATAAATTAAAAAGCAATAAAAACTAAAAATAAAGGAAAAGGAAAACAAAATAAATCTCCTTCCACACTTAAACCAAACATTGTCCCCGATGTTTTAATAAAATATGAGGAAGGAGTGTTGTACCCCAATTTTTGCCCCTAAGATCCCTTCATCATACCATATTGATTAAATCACAACAAGATCACATTGGGGCTTTTAGTTCTCCTCTCTATCTGTAGCTTTGCTCTTTGAGAAATCACCAAGCACCTTGACTTGTTTTTATTTTGTGATTATGCATGTTTTGTTTTGACTTTCCTTTTAATTAATAAAATTCAATGTTGGTTTGTCTTACTTGTTAATAATGAAGGTAAAGGCAATATGGTTTAGGAAGTTGATCCATCGGTCCATGGGTTTATTTCAATGCCCTAGTCAATAAAGTTTGAGAAGTTAAAACCTCACCGTTGAAGTTGTTTTGGAAGAAATGGAATGGAAAGGTTTATTTTGGTTCACCATATTTCAAAGTTACCAAGATTAATTCAAAAGTACAAGGGGTTGATTGAAGAAGTTGTCATGGTTGGACAAGGCCTTGTTCCCATTGGTCCCAAGTGCATATTTTTCTCAATTCTCAAGATATGGAAGTGGTTTTAGTGGCTATAATTTCTCATTATTATCCTCAACAACTAATATTTACAAAGCAAAAGTGTTGGTACAAGAAGCTTGTTCAAAATTGTTAAAGTTCCTCAAAGCATTTTCTTGATCTAGGAGCTTGGGTTTTGAACTTCAAAGAAGTATATCTTGCTCACCTTTTGGTATTTTTGAGTGATTACCAAGACATCCTTCTCTTCAAATGGTTATTAACAAATCACTTCAAGGTTTCAAGGAGTTTTCATGTGGAATAAGCTTGATGTTGAAGAAAGATTACAAGTCCTCTAGATGAACCCCCAATTTCCCATGTGTGACTTCAAATGATCATAACTTAGTCAACTTTTATCACCTTGATCCCACTATTTTTCCATAATGATCTTGAGGATGTGAGTTTTATTCCTTCTTTTATATGTAAAGTGAGAAAATGGATGGAAGATGCCATAAGTATACAAAAGATTATAGGTCATTCCAAGATTTTTTGCCAACTTCAACAATTAATAACTCTCTCAATTTTTGGAGATTTTGAATGGTTCAAGTTTCAAAATGTCATTTAAAAGGCCTATTTCATGCCATCTTTTTTGGTCAAGAGCAAATTCCAAGTGGAAGGCCATGTTTGGATGCAAAACATAATAGGCCACTTTTGAAGAAAAACTTGAAATATTTCTAAGTATGGAAAGTCAACTTCTTTTTCCCAACTTTGACTCATTGCAACTTTCATCTCAAATATCCATTTGATTCCATTCTTTTCCCATTGCAAATCTTTTAATCTCATATTTCTAAAGCATCAAGAATCATGCCCTAAGACACCTTGAGCTGAGAATGACATTAGATTGAACTTGGTAACTTGGAACTGAAGTTTCTTCATAAGTCAGAATTTGAAATTCATGTTTTGGCTTCTAAACATCAAATTAGCACGCGTTTGTGATATAAACATGTTCAACCAAGTTGCCAAAGTGGATTAGAGCCTTAAAACACAAGGATTGGATGAGTTTTGATGCAAAACAGATCACACCTTACTCATGTATGAGGTTCACAAGATTTCCCTCCAAACTTCATCATTTCACACGCTTGAACGTTCCATTTAATTCCCTATAAATAGAGGACCATCCCTCATTCATTTCCTCAAGCTCTAATAGCCAGAATCACCCTGCCAAACTTGCTCTATCACTCAATTTTCTGTAACTTCTAAATCAGTGTTCAAGCCTTTTTCAATCAAATTTTTCTATCAATTCACCTTCCTTGATCTTCCCTGAAGCTAACCATACAATTACCTTCAAGAATCGTGCCCTATATTGATCCATAGAAGTCTAGTTTCAGAGCTCTACAAGTCAACTTCAATAGGTAGATTTCTCCGTCAATTCTTCAAAACTTTGATATCATTGTGAAGCTCTCATTGCCCTAGTTCTAGTCGCAACACTTGCTTTTATCTGGAAACACGTTTTGACCATGAAATTTCAAATCCCTTTTCAAAAATTTCTTTCCATATTGCTTGAGCTACAATTTATATAAATTTGTCGCGAAGGTGTGGTTGTCTTCATCTTGAAGAGACGAAGCGAATGGCATAGGTCTGACCTTCTGATTTTAGGGTTTGAGAGACCTACAATTCACGTTGATTGGAGGTTGAAGATGACCAACGTGTCATCTTCCAACCAATGATGGCTTGCCACTTGTTTTTTTTTTGAAATATGATTTTACATTGGATTCAGTGCTTTACTCACAAATGACCATGATATGCACAACGCGCCAAATCCCTTGGATTTGATTACTAACATGTTTTGACTCTCATCCAATGGTCCACATATTTTTGACTTTATTTTTTATTTCTGATTTTTATATTTAATTGCTTTAAACTTCAAAAAATCATAGAAAATTCATTTTTAGTCCAAAAAATTTAAAAAAATCATGAAAAAATTATGAAAAATATTTTTGATTTTCCTCTTTCTGGTTTTCATTTTTTCACAATTTTAATTTGTGTTTTGATATTTTTTTATGAATTTTCACTTTATTTGAATTGTTTTAAATGTTTAAAAATACTTTTATGCATTTTTATAATCTTGAAAAATATATGGAATGAACCAATGATATTGTGACAAATATTGGTGACCTCATTTTTATTTTTATTTCTGACATTGGTATTTTTTTAAATCATTTTTGGGTTATTTTAATCATTTCTTTTAATTTTAAAAATAGTTTCTGACTTTAAAAAATTACAACAAATTTTATCAGAATATTTGAGTCCTTTTCTGATTTTTTTATGGTCTTACTTAATATTTCTTGATTAATTTGAACATAGTTAATATTTTTCTCTCTTATTTCTATTTTAAAACATTTTAAAAACCTTTTTTAATGTATATATTAATGCAATATAATTTTGTGATTATTTTCTGGCTGATCTTGGGTTGAATTTTTGATCATGAACTTTATTAACATCATTGGATCCATGGTGTTAAGTCTAACTCCACAAAAATGGATGAATGATTTTAATAATACTTTGATTAAAATTTAAATCAAATATGGTTTGTATATTCTTTCCCACCCCTCTTCATCTCATCCCTTTCTTATTGCATTAAGTGTTATTGGAGCATGATCTATATATCATGTCTTAAAACAAATGGTGCATAGATTGCTATTGACCGGCCTCAAAATAGGTGCGACTTCTATATAAGTCCACTTACGATTGCTAAACATAGCGCTAAATTTTGTCCCGATTCGAATAAATGATCATTTGTGGCCCAAACTTACGTTTGCAAACCCAAGTATGTTAATTTGATCTATTTGATCCAATAACCTTCAGATTCATTGTGTGGAGGCTTTGGTTCTACCAATCCTCTAATGGATCTACAACACTTTTGGTCAACGCGGATCACTTAAACACCATTGATCATTAAATGGTACTTTTGAGAATTCCAAATGGATGATATACTTGACAAAAAGCAAATGCAACTTGTTGTGTGGAGGCTTTGGTTCTACCAATCCTCTAATGAGTTCCAAATGCAAGTTTCAAGATGGTCATCCAACTAACCACTAATTGTTAAATTGTTTTTACTTTATGCTTTTATTTTTCATGCTTTATGTACCATTTACTTTAAGCATTACATTCCATGCCATATTATTTTGCTCACATGAGCATTTACTTTCTTGTCATTTTTTATTTTGCTCACTTGAGCTTTTCTTTTCTTTTTCAAGACACCTAATAATCAACATGAACCCTAAAAAAGCTTTAACGATACTTGGACTATTTGGTTCTATCCTTGGCATTATGGAGTATTGGACTTCTTGGACTTAGAATTAGAGACCTTGGCCTATGTTGGAGACTTTGTGACCTTAATTGATATTTTGTCTGGAGTTCTTGAGGTTTACCTCAAGACATTGGGTTGTTTGTTTGTTTTGTGTGCAGGTTATTTTGATTACATTCTTTGTTTGTAATATGGAATTCACCCGTATACAACCGTTACTCTGCAAAAATTTTATGAAGACTTAATACACTTGAAGTTTGGTTCTTTCAAGAGGTCTAGTATCTTTGTTTGTTTGGTTTCAATCCAAGGAATGGGAATTCTATCTTGACTCATAATGTCAAGTATTGGCTTCTTGTTGGTTAGATGGCTCTTATCTTTAGCTTTTTACCTTTATGCTTTAGGATTGTCTTCTCTTCTTCTCCCATCTTCTTTAATTTCAAAAATCTTCTTCCTCCTTTTAAAAACTCTTCTTGTTTTGAAACTTGAACCATTTTCATAATAAACTTGGACTTAGGTCCATGCATTTTCAAAATATTTTTTATAAACAAATTTCAATCAACTTAATAATACCTTGACATTTTTTGTGAGAAGACTAAAAGTCAATCAATCTCATTTCAAACTATTTTTCCACTTTGGCTTTTTTATTTTAAAACCTTTCTCAAAAGATCAGGCTCTTGTCAATCCTTGTAGTGATGCAAACAACTATACTTCTACAACATGTAGTGAAGAGAGATATTTTACACTTAGGTGTTCAATGAGGCATTGTTGATTTTAAAATCCAATCCATATCCTCCACTTTGAGATGATGCAAATTCTCCTTTCTCATGATTGTGGGTAGTAAGTATGTTTTCCACACGGACAATGACGATGATGTCTTATCTCATAAAATCAAACAACACACTTGTGTTTTAAAATTTTTAAAAGGTGAACTATGTGTACCCTGATTCCCTATTGCACGAAAGGTGGCACATAGGCACTAAAGGTTCGCAACCGCGGCGGGTGCAGAAATCATTAAAAAATATTTCTTTTGTCACCTCCACCATCTATTTTACATACAACATTTTATATCCAAAATATACAGATTTTTCAAAGAGGTTCCTGCGGAGTATCGTAGATGTTTAGGGTGCTAATACCTTCCCTTTGCATAACCAACCCCCTTAAATTGAATCTTTCCAACTCTTTTTTGGTTTATTCGCTCTTTTCCCATACCTTTGGAAACAATAAAGCGCGGTGGCGATATTTATTTTGATCTGTATAATTCTAGTCAATCTAATGGCTTAGTCTTAAATATTTCTACCACTACAGCAAAATGGTGACTTCGCAGGGGAAAGATTGACCTCTTGCTGGTCCATCCTTAAGTGGGTTAAACATATCTTTGTTTGTATTTGTATATATGTTATTGTTGTTTATGTGTTATATGCTGTATATATGTTTGCCTGAACTTTCTTGGTTTTCAGGGTGCTTGGTGATTACTTATAAGTCTTATACCCAGACTTGGGAAAACTTTAAGATAGGACAGGCAGTATAGTCATGTTTACTTTGATTGTAGTATCATTTACCGAGTAATCGGGAAGACGTACTACTTTCGACCTGGGAGCCTGCTGAAGCTGAGGACCATAGAATACCTAACCCATCTTGGCCTTTTAGGTGTAGTGCAGAAGCTATGACGGAGTAATCCGGAAATAGTTGTCACGCGATACTACGCTCAGACGAGTTTTTCTTGAGAATATTACTAATTACAGAGTTAATCGGGAAGTTGGTAATATCTGAAGGAAGGATGTAGACTCTGGGAACCTCTAGAACCTTGTTTGCAAGGTGATAACTTTTATACCATACCTTATGTGTAGTACCTTCGACCTCATGCTCGTGAAGTTGAACATATGAACCCTATGTTTTGATCTTGTGCGTGATTGTTGAATCATGCATCCATGCACTCATAAGCATATTTTAAAGAAATTTGATTTCAAGGAACTTAACAGTTGACCATTTGTGAATATCTCAGGTACCTTTTGACCATGGATTCTGGAAAAATAAAGACCGGAAAATACAGTTTCAAAGATCCCAAGATAGATGAGTTGATCAGTCTAATTCCCGAGATTGAGTGTTCTGCAGATTTTCGAAAGGAGTATGGATCCATCATTCCTCTCATGAAGCTTAGGATGAAGGAGGGAATTCTCTCGACCTTGGTCCAATTCTATGATCTGATGTATCAATGCTTTAATTTCCCCGACTATCAGTTGATGCCTACACTAGAGGAGTATTCTTACCTATTGGATTTACCTGTTACCAATCGTGTTCCTTTTACTGGTTTGGAGGGTGAGCCAAAACAACACGATATTGCTGCTTTGATCCATCTGGGGAAGTCTGAGGTTGAAGCCCGTATGACTACTAAAGGAGGGATTAGAGGATTACCAGCCTAATTCTTATTGGAGAAAGCTTATTACTTTTCCAGGATGAAGAGTACAATCGCTTTTGAGGCCATCTTTACTCTACTTGCTTAGGGGTTGTTTTTATTTCCTAATGTGGACAAGTTTGTTGACATTAATGCTATCAGGATCTTCATGATTAGAAACCCAGTTCCTACATTGTTGGGTGATGCTTATTACTCTATTCATCTTCGAAATTCTTATCATAAGGGGATGATTGTCTGTTGCACGCCTCTGTTGTACCAGTGGTTTATTTCTCATATGCCCTCCAGTCTGATGCTTTCTGGGATGTCAGGAAGGAACCCCGTTGGGCTCCTAAGATCATGGAACTTACTCACTCGAATATTGATTGGTATCATCGGGCTTACTAGGATGTAGATATTGTCGGCAGTTGTGGTAGTTTCCCCAATGTACCTCTTCTTGGTACAAAGGGAGGAATTAACTATAACCTTATTCTTGCGCGACGACAACTTGGTTATCCAATGAGGGATAAACCAAATAATATTCATTTGAGTAGTTTATTTATGAAGAAGGGAGAAGACCATAAATAATTTAGGGAGAAAATTGCGAAGGCTAGGCGTGACATTCACAGGAAGAGTAGGAAAAACTTGGGACCTAGGGGGGCTGTTTCTTTGGAGCCATATCTTCAGTGGGTCCAAGCGAGAGTTATTCAATTGAAGATGCCGTATTCCCTGGAAGCACCTATACCTGATTTGTTTGTGAAGACCACTCCTCCCTTATTATACGATATAGAAGAGCTACAACTTGCTTTGGTCAGGATGCAGCAGGAAAAGGATGCTTGGAAGAATAAGTTCTAAACTTTAGAGAATTCCTATAGAGCAGACTTGAAGGAGAAAGATGACTTGATTGAGATTCTTGAGAGTCGGACTGTAGAGACCATGGAGAGGCAAGGGGATTTATTTTCTCCTAAGCCTCAGTCAGATGCTAGTTTCTCACTTCATGATTCAAGTTATTAGAAGGAGGTTGCCACCAGGTATGCGGAAGAAAATCAGAGGTTGAAGGCTCAGATTGTCAAGCTTACAGGGAAGCGCCAGCGTATAGAGTGATCTCCATAAGCTTTACTTATTAGGGTTTTAGACTTTATTTTCATCTTGTACTTGGGATTATTGAAACTTGTAATCCATTTTGAAGTTATTATAATAGAATTTTTCAGTATTTCAAATGTGTTATTACTTTGATATTTCCGTTGTGTATATAAATCTTTAAGACCCTTGAAATATTAATAAATAAAATAAATCATGTGCATTGCATATCATGCATCATATTGCACATATTTCTTGCATTTGATATGCAAATCTAGGTGTCTTACCAAGCTTCTTTACTTTGTTCAGCAAGTTGTCTAACCACTACAACACTCGAGCTAATTTCAGAAGGAAGATGGACAATTTAGAACAAGAGAATCATGATCTGCGCGAGGAATTTTCTACTCTGAAGGCCGGCTTGGCCAATCTCACTGCTCTGATGGAATCTCTAATGGCTGCTCAGAATCAGCCACCAAGTGTTCAAACTCAACATACAAGGGTTACTACTGAAGCTCCGACTGTTCCTGTGTCTGCTACTCCAGCTATTGTTTAGAATCGCATGCCTCAAGGTTGTCCATGGGGAATGTCAGAGAACTTTGCACCTGAAGGTTTCAATCTTGGTCCTTAAGATACTCCTTTTGTTCAGACTACTTTTACTCCCGCACCTCCTGTGGTGCATGTTTCTCCTGCTGCACCTGCTTCGATGAATATGGTCCCAATTGTTAATGATGATATGTGTCGTCCTTTTCCTCCACCAAGTGAAGACTTGGGTCTCTATGATAGAATGGATGACTTTCAAGAACAGTTTGACAAGATGTAGAGGAAGATGAAGGCCCTCAGGGGAAAGGAATTGTTCTAGCAGAATGTGAATGATTTATGCTTGGTCCCGAATGTCAAGATACCTGTGAAGTTTAAGGTCCCAGAATTTGAAAAGTACAAGGGCAACACTTGTACTCATGCTTATCTTGTGATGTATGTAAGAATAATGTCTACCCATACTGATGATCAGCGTCTGCTGATTCACTTTTTTCAGGATAGTTTGATTGGTGCCGCACTGAAGTGGTATATGAGTTTGGACAGCGTCAATATCCATACTTTCAATGACATGGGAGAAGAATTTATCCGAAAATACAAATACAACGTGGACATGGAGCCTGACCGTGATCAACTCAGGGCCATGGTCCAAAAGGACAGGGAATCATTCAAAGAATATGCACAAAGATGGCGTGAGGTAGCCGCTCAAGTGATTCCTCCCATGGAAGAGAAGGAGATGACTAAGATTTTCTTGAAGACTGGGTGCTTTCTACTACGAGAGAATGGTAGCGAGTGCGCCAAGTGACTTTACTGAAATGGTAGGCATGGGTATCTGATTAGAAGAGGCTGTAAGAGAGGGCCGTCTAATAAAAAGTGAAAGTTCTGGAAGTGCGAAGAAGCCATCCTATGGGTTTTCCAAGAAGAAGGAAGGAGATATGTGATACGGTGGGAGAACTGACTTGAAGGTTTTGCGTTTGATTGCAAATGTTGCAGTTAGCAAGTGTCGCCACCGACTTTTCTTTCATCCAAAAGGAAAGGTGAAAAAGCACAAAAAGACCTTTGAGATTGTTTCTTGAGTTCGGGGGGTAAATTATGAAAAGGGAAGGTATTAGCACCCTTTTCATCCATGGTTTTCCATGGGCTCTTAGTTACTTGCTAGATCACTTGCTTTTGTTTGAAATTGTGCTTTGTGTGGTTTTTGAAAGTATTTTGTAAAGAGGCCATTTGTTTAGGAAAACTTTGTAATGATTCTCGTTCATAAGAATGTATACAAGGTGTTTGATCTTTTGAAAATGTTTTCAAGTTTGAAAGAGGTTTTTGAAAGTGTAGGTTTTTGTTTTTGAAAATAGTAAGGATGTTTTGTTTTGAAATTGAGCAAGTAACTAGGATCATTCTACCTACCCAAGAGTATTTCATGTTCATTTCCTTTTTCCTTTGACATTGTCATCTTACCATTGATTTTGTAAGTAACCCTATCTTTGGATGTAAACGGGACGGGCGTGAGTCATCGTATAACCATGATTAGCATTGTTGCAAGGTATCTTAGCATTCTATTTTAGAGACTAAGATCATTTGAAAGGCAACATAGATAGCGTCATCGAGGGATTACGATCTTGTATTTTACTTGTTTTTGCTAAGATACCTCACATGCGTAATATGGCCATTTTGTAAGGCAACCAAGTGGATTTTACCCTAGGGGTGCTTGTGTGCAAGTGTATTGTTTTTCATGCTTGGTTTTGTCTTTGATTAGGGTTTTCTAAGCATTGGTTTTAGTCTTTCCATACAAACCCTAATTACTAGCATTTGCATATAAAACGATAAATTGCGGAATTTAAAATTACTACGCTATTATAATACTTGTGGGAGGGGGTGTACAAATTACAAATGGGGATTGCAAGAAAATAAACCTAATTATCTATTACAACTATATTGAATTTGTACAAGAATTAGATAAATAATGTACAAAAATGAATAAATATACAAGAATGTAAATGTAAAGTAAATGGATGTTTATTTGGATTTTTAGGGAAAAGGGATTTTGTTTTAGCCTAATTAACTAAAAGAAAATAATTAATTAAAATAATAAAAAGTAAACCTAAATTTACTAGTAAAAGAATTTAAATGAAACCCTAATCTAAATATTAATTGATTAAAGAAAAATTAAGTTTGGAAGAAGAATATTTTTGGTAAAATAAATTATAGTATTATAAAATATTTTTGGTCTTTTTTGGTTTTAAAATAATATATATTTTAATTGTGTAAAAGAAAATAACTAAACCCCAGTTTTTTTTTTTAAATTTACAAAATAAATTAGTAAAATAAATAAAGTAATGATTAAATAAAATAATTTATTGTGTAAAAAATAAATAAACTAAGTCAAAATATAAATCTACTATTTTTATATTTTTTATGATAAAATAAAATATTTAAGAAAAAAACAAATAAATAAAAATGAGAAAAGAAAATAAAATGGGTCAGGGATGTGGAAAGCCAGCAAGGGAGTCAGTAGTAAGAAAAAAAAACATAAGGCCCAAGGGAGGCCCAGGCGCCTGCCCAAAAAGTCAGAATGTGAGAAATATGCAAAAAAAAACAAAACGGTACCACTGGGGCTCGAACCCAGGTCCCTATAGTCAAAGGCGTGAGCTTCTACCACTGGGGTGGCTATACATCCGTTTATATAATCAAAACAACAAATATATGATAGTAAACAAGTCCATGGCCTGAACTTCATCTTCAACCTCACGCCCAGCCAGGGCCTCTGTATCTTATTCAAATCTCAACAAAAATTAAAACTGTAAACAGGAAACTTGTAGCAAATTTCCTCACGATTTCAGAAATGCAAAACAATAAAATTATAGATCAAAGATAAGCTTGAATTTTAATGGCCCTAATTTGAACCCTAAAAATTTCAAAAACTTCAATCTTAAAATTCTCTAAACTCAAGCAATATAAATGAAAACTATGGACATGGTTAGCTTTAGGGCAATGATATCTACATTTTTCATTCACAAATAAACCATTAATGATGCATGTATGAAAAGTTCCAAAGTCAGAAAACTTACCTTGCAAGAGGGTATCGGGTTTGGATTTTGAGTAGCTTTCAGTGAGTTCCAATGATTGGATTAGCTTCCTCAAGTTCCCAGGAAGCTAATGGGATGCTTAGCTTGAGCTGAAAGTGCCTGAGGAGTCCTAGAGAAGTCAAGGTGCAAGGTGTTGTTTTTGAAAATGGTGGATGATGATGGAGGTGTTACAGTGGTGCTGCAGGTGTTTTAATTGTTTGTGTATGTTATTTAGAAGCTTTTGAAAGTAAAAGGCCAAGAAACGCACGAGCAAATTTGGAGATTGGATTCAAAACTCAGAAATGACATGTTTTGAAGTGTTTTTGGTGATTCTGTGTTCTTGGTGTTTTCAATGCATAAGCATGCATGTGATTTGTGGCAAATGGCTTGTGTATGTATAAGCAAAGAGGTTTGAGTGCTTTTGAAAGTCAGAAGTACAAGTTACAAGTTATTTGCTATGTTACTTGATTTTCAAGAAAAGTGGGAAAACAAGTTTCAAGAGGAAGTATAAGCATGAGCTGAGTGATTGTAAGTTTCTAACAAGTTTCTTATAAGTTATGGGACTTGTATGATCAGAAGAGAATAAGTTCAAGGCTCAAGAACAAGTTTTATGCAAAAAGCTACTTTATCAAAATGGCATTTTGCACTTTCTACCCAAAATGGATATAAATCATGGCCTTGCACTGAATGCTTGAAATGAGACCTCTAACAGCTGTGCAAGCAATTAATTATAGAGTGCCTAAAAAGTTTCAGGCCTTCAAAGTAGAGGTTATTCAGCATAAGTTTGAATTTTGAATCTTGTTCATCACAAAGTGACTTGTAATTCAAGTGTGAAAACCCTAACTTCATCTCTTCGATTCTCCCTACCCAAAAATGATCTCAAGGAGTTCTTGGACATTTTGTAAAGCTTGTAATGTTATATACAACCCTTCTTTGAATCACTTTTGAAAATTACCCTTGTAACTATATGAAAAAGTTCCATGAAGTTGGGTCAAAATCCTGACCAAATTAGGGCAAAATTTCACTAAGTGTTTTGTTTCATGACTATGTGTTCTTAAAATTATAACTTGAGATCCAAGCACTTTTGGAAAGAGTTGTGTCAAGAAATGTTGTAGATTTCATGGATATCTAAAACTTTCATGTTGGAAGTTTCTTTTGAATCATCTTGCATCATGGTGAAAATTTTGCTCAAAGTTGTGAAAAATAAGAAATTTCCAACACTTAGAAAAATTTCTAAGTTTAGAAATTTTAACCTTTCAAAATGAAATCTTGAATTTTTGATTTTTTGATGAATAAGTTTCATATTTTGATATGCTTTGATGAATTGTGATCTTTGGCGTTTGAAATTGACCAAAAAGTTAAAGTTTGACTTTTCAGTATACAGTTGACTTTTGATCAATTGACTGAAAATTCGTATGTCAATCCATTGGACTTGAGCAATGTTTTGAGCCATGTAATTAGGTAAAAATAATTCAATTGGACTCTTGAGATCATACCTTAAACCAATTGATCATTTGCTAGGTCAAAAATCAGAAATTGCCATTTCCCAGTCAAAACCCTAATTTTGACCATTTTGCCCTTTTGAAGATTTGATCAAATTTCTTGAGGAATTATGGTCCAAACTTGATCAAATGATACATATGAGTTAAAAATGTTGATGTGGATATAAAATTATGAATTTTGACTGTAAATTGGCCACAATTGACTTTTTCCCCAATATAGTTGATTTTTAGGTCAACTGCTCAATTGACTGAGCAAAAGTGTGATCCAAAGCTTGAAACTTGGCATGAGTAATATTGAGGGTCCATAATGATCCATGAAAGTCATATGGGGAATTGGAAGTTCAAATATCCTTGTGCAATCTTACCCCCTAATTTTGGTCATCTATGCTTAAGAAGGTGTCTTGAGCTGATCAACCCTAGTGCAGTCTTGAACCAAAGGAGATTTTGTGAGTAAATTCTTGATAAATGAGAGGGAAAATTTTGGGGTACAATAAGATACAAAAGCTTTCATACAAGAAAGGATGGTTAATCCTCCTAGAATAAATTATCAGCGTCCTCAGCAAGTCGCCTCAGTTACTCTAGTTGTTGGTGTAGCTCCAACTACTGTTGCTTATCAGAGACCGTCCCATAAGAGGAACCAAGGGTATAATCAAAGAAGGGAGAGTTATGAACCTATTCCTATGAGTTATACAGAATTACTCCCGGTGTTCATTCAAAAGAAGTTGGTTCAGGCCCGACCACCTCCCGCGGTACCATCACCATTGCCTTGGTATTACAAAGCAGACCAAACATGTGCTTTTCATCAGGGAGCACTAGGGAACAATGTTTAGAACTGATATCCTTTGAAAACTAAGTACAGAAATTGGTGAAGTATAGTATCTTATCCTTCAAGTATGTTTTCCCTAATGTGAAAGATAATCCTCTACCAAAGCATGGAGGAGCAAATGTTGTGAACATGGTGGCCGATTGTCTAGGCGACTTCCAGATTTTCAATATTAATTTGGTAAGAGGAGATTTGGTGAAAATGCATGCAGACCTCTGTGAATTTAGCTATTATACGCATGACCATGCTAGTTGTGCTATTTGCAGTATGGATATACAAGGTTGTGACAAGATAAAGGCTAATTTGTAGGAGATGATGGATGACGTCCTCATCCACATAATCAGGCCTAGAGCAGAGTATGAAGAGGAAGTAAACATGGTTTCTAGATGTCTTGGAGAGTTCAGAATCTTTGATGTAGAATATATGAATGAGGATTTTATGCAATTGCATGCTACTTTCTGCCACTTGGCTGGTCAGGTAGAATATCAGTGTGGATCTTGCCGAATTTGTTGTCGGGACTCCCGGGGATGTTCAATTATAAGAAAAGGTGTTCAGTTGTTGTTGGATAATGGAACTATCAAGGTTACGGGTCAAAGGGATGATTACCATAAAGTTGATATGATTGAGGTTTGTTTAGCTGAAGAAGAGTCAGATGATGAGTATGCCTCTACAGATGAGTACTTCTCCTCAGATGAGGATTTATTTTCTAGAGATGACTATGTAAAGAATGATTGTGTTGAAGAGGGAGTAAATGTTATTGTTCCTTGTTTTGGTACGCCTACCCATTTTGAAGTTGAATAACATAGGAAGCTAGATATTACTCCATTGGTGATTAGTTTGTCAAGTCATGTCCCCTACAATTCAGACAAGGCGGTATGCTACAAATATAATGCTACAATATTGGAGGATGGTGTGGAAGTTCCCATCTAGCCAATGTCTAATGTTGGAAATATTGCTGAGACTAGCAGAGTGACCCGCAGGGGCCGTATATTTGCACCAGTTATATGTAGAGATGTTAGTATTGGAAAGAAAGTTGTTGAAGATGTTGAACCCAAGAAGGCAGTGGGTGAATCTAGTGGAGCTACGCTAGAAAAAGAGGTGGATGATATTTTGAAGATAATCAAGATGAGCGACTACAGAATTGTAAATCAGCTACTGCAAACTCCTTCAAAAATATCTATCTTGGCTTTATTAATGAAGTTCTCTGCTCATAGAGAATCTTTGTTGAGGGTATTGGACCAAGCTTTCATGGAAAGTGACATGACTGTAGACCAATTAAGCAGTGTAGTAGGGAACATTACATCATGTAATAACCTGAGTTTCTGCGACGATGAACTACCCGATGAAGGAAGGAATCACAATCTGGCCCTCCACATCTCTATGAACTGCAAGAATGATTCATTATCCAATGTGTTGATTGATAATGGGTTCGCATTGAACGTTATACCAAGGAGCACGCTTATGAAGTTGAAATATCAAGGAATACCCATGCGCCCAAGTGGCATTATTGTGAAAGCATTTGATGGATCAAGGAAATCTGTTATTAGTGAGGTGGACTTACCTATTCATATAGGCCCACATTTGTTTCAAATTACTTTCTAGGTCATGGATATTGTACCTGATTATAGCTGCTTGCTGGGACGGTCGTGGATACATGAGGCAGGGGCTGTCACTTCGACTTTACACAAGAAGTTAAAGTTTGTGCGTGAAGGAAAAGTGGTAATTATAAATGGAGAACATGCATTATATATATCTCATTTTTTCTCTTTCAGCATTGTGGAGGCCGATGAAGATGTTGTTGGAACCCAGTTCCAAGCTTTATCCATTGAAAATGTAAGAGGAAATGAGAACTCTATGGATTCATTTAAGGATGTGCAGTAGGTTATGCGTAATGGCCATAGTGAAGTATGGGGACATATTGTTGATCCACCTATAAACAAGAATAAAGTTGGCTTGGGGTTCTCTGAAGAATGGTAAAGGTAAGAGCATGAAGCCAAAGTCTGCTGCAGGCAAGTATCAAGATATCTTTCGTAGCAGGGGTTATCTTCATCCAACTGTTTCCGGGATTAATGCCGTTATGGAAGATGAAGAAGAGACAGAAATGCCAAATTATGTGACGCATGAAGTTGGGTTCAGAACTGGATCACCATTGATGTTACCTCTTACATACATGTTTCAAAGTAATTTGTTTTGCTAATGTTTTTGAAAATATTTCACTCTGCCCAAGGTGAAAAGTATTGATATTGTATGGGCTTATCCGTTTGCTTTGATTTTTAAAATCAATAATAAAAGTTTTCCTTGTTTCCCAAATTATGTCTTTACTTTTTTGCTTTTTCTTGGAAAATGGTAATCAGAAAAAACCTTTCAAAATAAATAAAAACTGAAATTCAATTTGCACGATCACTAGTTATATATGTCAGTTTCTAAAAGCAATCATAAATCATATGTGCAGATTAATTAAAAAACCTGTTGAATACAATGACCCTACATCCTCTCCCAACTTTGAATGTCCTGTGTATGAGGCCGAATAAGAAGACTATGATGAGATTCCAGAAGAGGTCTCACAGTTACTTGAGCTCTAGGAGAATGCCATTCAACCATATAAAGAGCCATTAGAAGTAATCAATTTGGGTTCAGAAGAAGATCTGAAGGAAGTCAAGATCGGAGCATTGCTGCATCCTGATGTGAAGAGCAGGTTGATTGAGATGATGAAGGAGTATGTGGATATTTTTTCTTGGGCTTACCAAGATATGCCTGGTCTAGATACATATATTGTAGAGCACTGTTTGTCGTTGAAGCCAGAGTGCCCGCTAATCAAACAAAAGTTGCGAAGAACTCACCCAGATATGGCAGTGAAGATCAAAGAGGAAGTTCTAAAGTAGATTAATGCTTGTTTTCTTATGACATCAGTGTACCCTCAATGGATTGCCAATATTGTCCCAGTACCTAAGAAAGACAAAAAAGTTCGCATGTGCGTAGATTACAGAGATCTAAATAAAGCTAGTCCAAAAGATGATTTTCCATTGCCATACATTGATATGTTAGTGGATAGCACAGCAAAATTCAAAGTTTTCTCGTTCATGGATGGATTTTCCGGATATAATCAAATAAGGATGGCTCCTGAGGAGATGGAAAAAACAATGTTTATCACACCTTGAGGAACATTCTATTATAGAGGGCTGTGACAACCCTATTCCATGATCTGATGCACAAGGAAATTGAGGTATATATTGATGATATGATTTCTAAATCCCAGACCAAAGAAAGGCATGTAGTAGATTTGTTGAAGTTGTTTCAGCGTTTGAGGAAGTATCGTCTCCGCTTGAATCCAAATAAATGTACCTTCGGTGTTCGATCGGGGAAATTATTGGATTTCATTGTTAGCCAGAGAGGGATAGAAGTTGACCCTGATAAAGTCAAAGCAATTCAAGAAATTCCAGCACCGAGAACTGAAAAGCAAGTCAGAGGGTTCCTCGGGCGTTTGAATTATATTTCCATATTCATTTCCCACATGACTGCAATGTGTGAACCTATATTTAAGTTGTTAAAGAAAGATCAAGGTTGTGTGTGGATAGATGACTGCCAAAGGGAATTTGAAATTATTAAAGAATATATGCTTGAACCTCCTACCTTGCTCCCTCCTGTTGAAGGAAGACCATTGATTATGTATCTGACAGTGTTAGATAATTCCATGGGTTATATTATGGGACAACAAGATGAAACGGGGAAGAAAGAGTGTGCCCTTTATCACCTCAGTAAAAAGTTTACTGATTGTGAATCACAGTATTCCATGCTGGAAAAGACATGTTGTGCTCTGGCTTGGGCAGAAAAATGTTTGTGGCAGTATATGTTGAATCACACTACTTGGTTGATATCCAAAATGGATACAATCAAGTACATTTTTGAAAAGCCTGCTCTTACTGGGAGAATTTCCCACTGGCAGATGCTGTTATCTGAATATGACATCGAATACCACACTCAAAAAGCTATTAAAAGTAGCGTGTTAGCAGATTATCTTGCTCACCAACCAGTTGATGATTATCAGTCTGTGAAGTATGATTTCGCTGATGAAGATGTGATGTTTATAAAAGTGAAATGTTGTGATGAACCATTTCCTGAGGAAGGTCCTGATCCTGAATCTTGCTGGAGTATGATATTTGATGGAGTTGTGAATGCTTATGGTAAAGTAATTGTTGTTGTAATTGTCACTCCACATGGATCACACATATCTTTTACTGCAAGGTTGACATTTGATTGTACTAATAATATGGAAGAACATGAGGCTTGCATCATGGGTCTCGAGGAAGCTATTGATCTCAGAATTAAAATTCTTGATGTGTATGGCGATTCAGCTTTGGTAATAAATCAGATTAAAGGAGAATGGGATACTCGTCACCCCAACTTGAACCCTTACAAATATTATGCTAGAAGATTATTACCCTTTTTTAATAAAGTTGAATTCCATCACATCCCCAGAGACGAAAATAAAATGGTGGATGCTCTGGAAACTCCGGCTTCTATGTATCAAGTGAATACTTGGAATGATATACCTCTAATTATAGTTCGACGACTGGATAGGCCCGCTCATGTGTTTACAACAGTGGAGGTAGCAGATGAGAAACCTTGGTTTTATGATATCAAACATTTTCTCCAGACTCAGTAATACCCGATTGGTGTATAGAATAAAGATAGAAAGACATTGAGAAGATTGGTTGGCGGCTTCTTCCTCAGTTAAAATGTGTTGTACAAGAGAAATCATGACATGGTCTTGCTCAGATGCATGGATAGACACGAAGCAGACATGTTGATGCATGAGATTCATGAAGGTTCATTTGGCACTAATTCCAATGGACATTGGATGGCTAAAAAGATGCTAAGGGCAGGTTACTATTGGCTGTCAATGGAATCTGACTGTTACAAATTTGCAAAGAAGTTCCATAAATTCCAGATTTATACGGACAAGATTCATGTGCCTCTAACACTTCTAAATGTTATTTCTTCCCTGTGGCATTTCTCTATGTGGGGTATTGACATGATTGGAATGATAGAACCTAAACCTTCGAATGGACATTGTTTTATCTTGGTAGAAATTGATTACTTCACCAAATGTGTGGAAGTTGCTTCATATGCTAATGTTACTAAGCAGGTGGTTATGCGCTTCATTAAGAATAATCTCATATGTCGGTATACTGTGCCAAGCAGAATCATCATCGGCAATGGATTGAATCTGAACAACAAGATGATGACAGGACTGTGTGAAGAATTCAAGATTGTCCATCACAATGCATCTCTGTACAGGACGAACATGAATGAGGCTATTGAAGCTGCTAATAAGAACATCAAAAAGATTATCCAGAAGATGGTTGATAAATATAAAGATTGGCATGAAATGGTCCCTTTTACTTTACATGGATATCAGACATCTGTCCGCACTTCAATAGGAGCAACCCCAATTTCCCTTGTGTATGGAGTGGAAGTTGTGCTCCCAATCGAGGTTGAGATTCCATCTTTGCATGTGATAATGGAAATCAAGTTGTCAGAGGCTGAATGGGTCCAGAACAGGTTTGACCAATTGAATTTGATCGAAGAGAAGAGAATGACGGCTTTGTGTCATGGGCAGTTATATCAGAAGAGAATGAAGAAAGCTTTTGATAAGAAGGTCAAACCTCATGAATTCAGAGAAGGCGACCTCGTGCTCAGGAAGATCATGTCTTTTAACACTGATTCTAAAGGCAAGTGGACTCCAAATTTTGAAGGCCCATATGTTGTCAAGAAAGCCTTCTCTGGAGGTGCATTAATTCTTGAAACTATGGATGACGAGGAGTTTCCACGTCCCATGAATGCTGATGCAGTCAAGAAATACTTCTCCTAAAGAAATAAAAGAACAGCTCGCTAAGTTGAAAACTCGAAAGGGCGACTTAGGAAAAAAAGAGCATCTCAGTAGGCCGAAAACCCAAAAGGGCGGTCTAGGCAAAAATTAGAGACATAAACAGAATAAATTTTCCCGCTAAGTTGAAAACCCGCAAGGGTAGCTTAGGCAAAATTTAGGGAGATTCTTGGCAAGTAACTGCATCAGACAAAACTTGATCATTGAAGCAACAATCTTCTTGGATCTTCCCCATACTTCAACAGGAGCTGCTTCTCAGGATTTCAAAGTTGTTAGAAGGAATAGTGGCCATTGTATCTCAATGTATCTTTTCATTATATATTACCATTTTCTAAACATTATAATTATCCATGGAGTCTCTCCATTTGCATACTACCATTCTATCAATAAAATTTGAGCTTTTACCCAATTATTTGTATTTCTTAATTTTATTCAGCTTACAAAGACTCCATTTATTATTGATGATAATTTTTCAAAGCGAAAAGGTTAAATAACAAAATTGTTTTTCAAAGAAGAATTTACAACTTACTTTTACTTTAGATTTTGTGATTCAAGAGGAAAACAAAGATGGTGATCCCAGGAATGGATGAACTCCCGTAATTTTGAGAAGTTTTGTTTTCCCTCGGGAAGTTTTTCTCAGGTTGTTTTCGCTGGTACGCGCGTGTTTATTGTATATTGAAGACAGTACTAATGGGCGTAAGGTGCAGTATCAGGTTTGTGATCCCAGTGTCTCTAGTCAAGTGTTGGTTCATTTTCTGATTTTTGGGTTTGCATGGTCTGAGGTCTCTATTCCAGATTCCCTGACGAAGTCTTCCCTCAAATGAAAAGAGGTCTTTTTTCCTTGATATGATGAGATGGAACTATTTGCAAAATGTTGCTCTTCTTGGCACTGTTGGCATTATCGTTGGTATTCATTTCCCAGGTAGCTGGACCAGGGTAATATATTTTCTAAGAAGTGTTGAGACAGTTGTCAACCCTTTGGGCTTTTACGCGCCAAGTGCTGGGTTTGATTTAAAATCCCCAAGAGTTTGACCTCTTTCTATATGTTGAATTCTTGATTCCCCATGAAAGCTATACCAGTGCATCTTTTCTTGGAATAGGTTTGTATGATATGAACACTTAATCCGAGATTTCCCAGTGAAGGCCTTGCTTATTTGATTGAAGTATTTTCTCCCTGTGCATGCTGAGATTTGACTCATCTATGAAGCATTTTCTTTCAGTTGTACTTACATTTTGTTTGATTGCCCAATAATCAGGCAAGGGCAATGTTTTGTTTAAGAAGCGTTGAAATGGTTATCAACTTTTTGTATTTTCACTCGACAAGTGTTGGGTTTGATTTAAAATCCCCATAAGATTGATTCCTTGTTGTAATGTTTGACTTCTTAACTCTCCAAGCTGTTATTCCCCATAAAGTTTCATACTTTTTCCCCAGAGAAGTTGGTGCAATACTTACTCTCAATATTGAAGAACGTATCCCTGTTTTCCCCAATAAAAAATGTATATTTTTCCTCTCTTCGGTGGGGTGTTGACCTCCCCAATAAAGTCAGCACGATGTCCTCAGTTGATATCTCGATGATGAGGCACTATCTTCCCTAGTGAAGTCTGTATGGTATTCCCCATTGAAGTCAACTCGAAATACTCATTTGATGTTTTGCCGATATGGTTTCCATCTTCCTTATTTGAAATCAGTATTGCAATCCCCAGTAGAAGTGCGGAGCATGAAAGCATTTGTTTTCCCATTGAAATCTGAGTGATATCCCCAGGTGAAGCCTGAAGAAGGATGTTATATCTCAGTATCTGTACTGTTGTGTCGCTATGATTTGTTTACTTCTGGATTATGTTCCTCCCTAGTGAATTTTAGCCATGCAGTAGGATTTTTTTCCTCAGTTGGTGCTTACTTTCTTATGGAATGTTCATCTTGGATGTGATTTAGCCGAGTGTTGTTTGTGCCCGAGTTGGTTTTTCCTGGTTACTCCCAGTGATATATGTCTATTTTGTCAGCATATACAAGATAACACTCATATATCCATACATACATCATGCATCGTTAAAATTATCAAATCATTGTTCATCCGCATTCATGAGTATTTTGTTGACATATTACCCTGTTTTGCAGAGTTGTGTTGTCCTCTCTCCAATAAAGTGTTGGCCTTAAGCAGAAAGTGTATATTCTTTCAATTTCCCCACTGAGTTATCCCTCGTGGAATATTTTTGATTTATCCTTCCTGTACAGCTCTTTGCCTGGATGATTTGGGTTTCCCTATTGAGTTTATTTCTCAAAGAATGTATTTTGGATGGTTGTTTTACTCCAGTTTATTTCTGGTTTGAATCTTTGTTTCCCAGCAATATTATTACTTTGGATTTCTGCAAGCTTCGAGCCTTGGTTTGAGATTGTGCATTTATTTTGTCACAAGAAAACTTTTATCTCCTCAGCAGGAATTTTTTGGCATTTCCCCAGGAAACCATGATTCATTCCCCAGGAAGTCATGTTTCTTTCCCCAGGAAGCTATATTGCTTTCCCCAGAAAGTAATTTCTACAATCCTTCCTATAACAACAAATAGCAGGTCTCTTTATTTGAGAAACTTATACTTCCCCGTAAAAGTCGACCTTACTTTTTTGCTATCTTCTTTATGAGTGGATAGTTTGCAATTCGTTGTCAAATTACTCCAGTGGGTGGAAAGTATTTTAATATCGCAGAGATAGTTCATTGTGAAATATTTTCAAGTGGTGGTCTCTTTATTTGAGACAGCTTATATATTAACCTTTCCAGGCGGAATGCCTTGGTTAAATAAGAAGTTGAGACCAGTTCTAGGTGAAACTCCGGAATTCCTGGAAAACTTGTTATCTTTTTGATACCCTCAGTGAACGTTTGTAGTTCATCATCAATTAACGGTGGTGTTATGATATTTGCTCTCTACCTTCAGTGAAAGATGGCGATTGATATCTTTTTGCTACCCTCAGTGAATGTTGGTAGTTCATTGTCATTGAACAACGATGTTATGATATTTTCTTTCTACCTTCAGTGAAAGTTTGTAGGTCACCTTCAGTGAAAGTTGGTGATTATTATCTTTTTGATACCCTCAGTGAATGTTGGTAGTTCATCATCAGTGAACGGTGGTGCTATGATATTTTTTCTCTACCTTCAGTGAAAGTTTGTAGATCACCATCAATGAAAGTTGGTGATTATTATATTTTTGCTACCCTCAGAGAATGTTGGTAGTTCATCGTCAGTGAATAGCGGTTCTATGATATTTTCTCTCTACCTTCACTGAAAGTTGGTAGGTCACATTCAGTGAAAGTTGGTGATTGTTATCTTTTTTCTACCCTCAGTGAACGTTGGTAGTTCATCATCAGTGAACGGCGGTGCTATGATATTTTCTCTCTAACTTCAGTGAAAGTTGGTAGGTCACCTTCAGTGAAAGTTGGTGATTAGTATCTTTTTGCTACCCACGGTGAACGTTGGTAGTTCATCGCCAGTGAACTGTGATGCTATGATATTTTCCCTTTCTACCTTCAGTGAAAGTCGGTAGGTCACCTTCAGTGAAAGTTGGTGATTATTGTCTTTTTGCTACCTTCAGTGAATGTTGCTAGTTCACTGTCAGTAAACGGCAGTGCTATGATATTCCTTTCTCTTACTACCTTCATTAAAAGTTGGCAGTTCATCGTCAATGAACATTGATGGTTTTTTCTCTCTCTACCTTCAGTGAACGTCGGTGTTGATATTTCTTTTCTCTTTCTACCTTCAGTGAACGTTGGTAGCTTCGACTTCAGTAAAAGTTGGTGTGTCCTTTGACCTTTTTACCATCCCCTATGAGCAGGGTCTTTTGATCCACCAATGATTTATTTTCCTGGTCGGGTTTCTCTTTGGATTCCTTATTTCCTTTGATACATCCCCAGTGGCGTTTTCTGTCCCTTTAAAGTTGTTCATATGAATTCATACTCATAAGCATTGCATGGCATCTTAGGGCCAAAAATAGGGGTTGTTTTTATATTTAAGTATCTTCGATCGCGTCGCCACAAATATTTTTAACCTTCTTGTCTCCGGATAGAAGAAACTTAAATAAGGGCAGCTGTTATACCCCAATTTTTTCCCCTAAGATCCCTTCATCATACCATATTGATTAAATCACAACAAGATCATATTAAGGCTTTTGGTTCTCCTCCCTATCTGTAGCTTTGCTCTTTGAGAAATCACCAAGCACCTTGACTTGTTTTTCTTTTGTGATTATGCATGTTTTGTTTTGACTTTCCTTTTAATTAATAAAATTCAATGTTGGTTTGTCTTACTTATTAATAATGTAGGTAAAGGCAATGTGGCTTAGCAAGTTGATCCATGGGTCCATGAGTTTATTTCCATGCCCCAGTCAATAAAGTTTGAGAAGTTCAAACCTCACCATTGAAGTTGTTTTAGAAGATATGGCATGGCAAGGTTTTTTTTGGTTCACCACATTTCAAAGTTATCAATATTGATTCAAAAGTACAAGGGGTTTATTGAAGAAGTTGTCATGGTTAGACAAGGCCTTGTTCCCATTGGTCCCAAGTGCATATTTTCTCAATTCTCAAGATATGGAAGTGGTTTTGGTGGATATGAGTTCTCATTATCATCCTAAACAACTTCTATTTACAAATAAAAAGTATTGGTACAAGAAGGTTGTTCAAAATTGTCAAAGTTCCTCAAAGAATTTTCATGATCTATGAGCTAGGGTTTTGAACTTCAAAGAAGTATATCTTGCTCACCTTTTGGTATTTTTGAGTGATTCCAAAGACATCATTCTCTTTAAAGGTTTATTAACAAATCACTACAAGGTTCCAAGGAGTTTTCATGTGGAAGAAGCTTGAAGTTGAAGAAATATAACAAGTCCTCCAGATGAACCCCCAATTTCCCATGTGTGATTTCAAATGATCATAACTTGGTCAGTTTTTATCACCTTGAGTCCTCTATTTTTCCATAATGATCTTGAGGATGTGAACTTTATTCCTTCTTTTATACGCAAAGTGATAAAATGGATGGAAGATGCCCTAAGGATACAAAGCATTATAGGTCATTCCATGATTTTTTGCAAACTTCAACAATTCATAACTCTCTCAATTTTTGGAGATTTTGAATGGTTCAAGTTTCAAAATGTCATTCAAGATGTCTATTTCATGCCATCTTTTTCTGTCAAGAGCAAATTCCAAGTGGAAGGCCATGTTTGGATGCAAAATATTATAGGCCACTTTTGAAGAAAAACTTGAAACATTTCTAAGTATGGAAAGTCAACTTCTTTTTCGCAACTTTAACTCATTGCAACTTTCGGCTCAAACATCCATTTGATTCCATTCTTTTCCCATTGTAAAGCTTGTAATCCCATATTTCTAAATCATCAAGAGTCATTCCCTAAGACTCCTTGAGATAAGAATTCCATTGGATTGAACTTGGTAACTTGGAACTGAAGTTTCTTCATAAGTCAGAATTTGAAATTCATGTTTTGGTTTATAAACATTAAATTAGCACGCATTTGTGATCTAAACATGTTTAACCAAGTTTCCAAAGTGGATAGAGCCTTAAAACTCAAGTGTTTTACCCCAAAATTTTCCCTCCCATATTTCTCAACACATGGCAAGTGAGGTCCCCAAATTGCTCAAGGAAGTTCAAGAATTGACCAAACAAACTCTCTCCTAAGGCAGTATACCTCAAATTAGGGTTTATATTTTCATAAAGATGTGTGAACCTCAAAGGACTCAAATTCTCACCATTGTCCTAATTTGTTCTCAAGATCATACATGTCAAGTTTCAAGTCTTGCAGAAGAAGTTTGCTCAGTCAATTGCTCAAATGCCTGAAAATCAGTTGTACTAGGTCAAAAGTCAATTGTGGCCCACATACAGTCAAACGTCAAGATTTTTGGTGAAATTCCTCATTTTGAAGAATTATTCATCATTTTATCAAGGGTTAATCATGATTCCTCAAGGATGGATCACAATTCCTCAAAACCCAAAAGTTGCTAAATTAGGGTTTTATAGGAAAAGTCAACTCAACTTTGACAAAGCATATATTTCTCATACATTATCAGAAATGACCCATCCAAAGCTCATTTCGAAGAAGATAAAATTCCCTACAATTAATCTTCAGCTCCCAAGTTCAAAATATGCACTCACAAAAAGATATGAATTTTGACATTATAGGTCCTTTTGAAAAGTCAACAAAAACACCTCTTGGGTCAAAGCTTCATACATGCACATGGAAGACTCAATTGAGATGCTACCAAAATTTTGTTTAGAGGACATCCTAAGATTTCTAAAAAGTCCAAGAACACCTCCCTAGGGTCAAAATTGAGAGAGTTATGCATTGGCCAAGTTGACCATTTTTGCAAAATTGCCAAAAGTCAAATGTGCTCAAATTTGCATTTTTTGCTAAATGGGCCCAACTTTTTATGCTTGCACATCAATTATAATGTGCTCCACGACTCAAATGTTTACTCTCCCATTATGTGCTTCATTTTTCAATTTATTTTATTTTTTTATTAATTAAAAAGTGAATTAAATCAAATAAATGATGAAAATTAATAAAGATATGATTTGATTTGTTTTTTTTACAGATTGGTAATCAAGATATGATGAGTTTACATGATCAAATCGAATCAAGCATAATTGGTACAAAAAGAGCATGATTGGAATGAAAATAAAATAATATCATATGGCTTAAAAATTAAATATTCCATTCATGAATTCTCAAGATTGGATCCAATTTTGTTAACCTAATTCGTTCTAGGTTATATAATAAAGCTTTCCAGATCAAAAAACAGGGGTTAGAGGTCGTGCAAAGCACAGAACAAAACTGAAAAATTCAAAGAAAAGTGGGAGTTGGTTTTCATTCCACAGGCTATCTCAAGCCATCCTGGCCATTCCAATCGCTTGCTATACATCTCAGGAAGATAAAAACATCCTTGGCAAGCTTCAAAACACCCAGAAACACGTGCTATGCTTCACACGGTTTGGCATATTTTTTTAATTCGATTATCATAATTCTTGCATCATTAGCACTTTTAATTGTCATAGTTGTGATTATTATCATGTTTTCAAGCTAATAGGATGGTTTAATTGCATTTTTGAAGCTTACATACGCATCTGCCAATGTTAGGGTTTTATGTTCTTGTTTAGGGGTTTTCAATGCAGGCAAAATTAGGCCTTGATTCTGGTACCATGATGCTCGTGAGGATGAGACGAGTTGATTGGTACCATCACTTTTTATTTATCTTGCTTGTTTGCAATTTTTGAGATGAACAGGTTTGTACCTACAGTAAATGTCTGTAGGTAAAAGTCTTGTTTTCTAAGACGACAGAGAAAGGAATAAGACGCTTGCATGTCAGCCATCCATTGGGACGTTTGAATTTTGTGCCTTGGTTTCAGTTACTTTTTGCTTTTCTTATATTATGCTTTATTGTTGTTATAATGACACGTTAACAACGCAGCACAGCTGGCAAGCAAGCATTGGATTTGAGTATAAGGACCCGAGTTTGATCCCCAGGTCCCAGCATTTTATTTGTATTATTTTCAGTTAGCTGATCCAGCGTGTTGCTCATCATGACCTCCACCATACAACCTCAACATCCATCCTTTGATCCAGCGTGCCATCAGATCCAACACCCAGGTAGCAAGGGACCACTATACACCTTAAAGTCAACACTACATGGGATCAAGCATGGTCAAACAGGCTTGGAGTATTTGGGCCAAAAAATCCAGATTTGCCCCCCCTGCATTTGCTAACACACAGGCCCATTCTAATTCTTTTACATTTTTTTATTTCCTTATTTAATTATTTTGCTTAATTTATTTCTCTCATAAAAATTAATCATTTTTTTATTTAATCATAAAAATCAACAAATCACAAAATACCAAAAAAAAGCATTTTTAAATAAATTATTTAATTTAATTAGGAATCTTGGTTAATTTAATTTCTTTTCTTACAATTAAAATCAATTAGAAAAAACTAGGTTTAAATTCTTGATTTAATTCTTTTCTTTTTTCAAACAAAAACACAAAAAATAGAATTTATTTATTTATTTTCAAAAAAAATTAACATTAATTAGAACTTAGGGTTTTCTTTTAATTTAATTATTTATTATTTTCTCAAATGACCAAAACATGACAAGAAACATATTTTTTTAATCAATCGCAAGTAGGATTAGTCAAAGGGTCAAAACCCTAATCGCTTCGTATTTAATTCGTCACGCGCTTGTTGATTATTTTGCCAATATTTTGTAACTGCTCACTGGTTTGTAATAGTTAATTTAGGGTTTTTATTTACTATTTAAATCCCCGATTTTTGGCTATGTAATTAATCCCCCTCCCCGAAGCCTTGTAATAGCTAGGTTTATTTTCTCGCTTTTTTAATTCCTGTAAATATTTAACTGTCTAGATGTATGCTAATAGGATTGTATGGCAAGAATGCATGACAAAGTTAATATGGCTAGAAAACCCTAATGTGCAAAGATAAATAACTGAAACAAATCACTCGCACATATTCACTCTTAGGGTATACTCTCACTTCGGTTTCCTTCGGTAAACGATCATTAAGCATAACATGTCTTAGTGGTTGCCCTCCAGTCTAAAAGATCAAATTGTCCCATTCGAACGTTGCCTCGAAAATGTTGCCTCGAAAAGATCTTAAGACTCTAGGGTTACTACTAAGGTGTCCTAATATTTCTTTACTGACCGTACGTCCGTTTCAAATTGACTCTTACAAATTCCAACGACGGTGCTACCTATTTCTCAATAGTAGGATAGCATTGTCTCAAGGAAATGAGAATAGAAACGATCTTTTTTCGAGTAGGTAGATGCTAGTAGGTACTTGCTCAAATCAAAAATTTTCACACCTACACCTTTCAACACAATTTTCAAAACAACTTCGTCACACCCTTGAGGACTGATACAAGGGTTATCACGAAGTAAAACATTTTCAAAGCAAGAACATACACAAGCAATTTAAAAATGAGCAAGCACCTAAGAGCCCATGGAAAACCATGGATATAAAGGGTGCTAACACCTTCCCTTTCTATAATCTACCCCCCGTACTCAGAATATCTCGAAAAAGGATTTTCTTATGTACTTTTTTCCTTTCCGGTTGGATGAAACAAAAGTAGGTGGAAACTCTTGCTTACCGCGACATTTTGCAAACAAAAAACGCAAAATGCAAACCAATATTAACAGTCGATTCTGCCACCGTATCACAAAACTGGTGACTCTGCTGGGGATTTATAAGTGGGGTATACCTTAGGATCTAGGTCATTTAAATTGCTTTTCTTGATTCCTTTGTTTGCTTTATTTTTTAGGGCAATGTCTGGGGTTACTATAGATCCTACACTCGGATCTGGGGAATACCTTTTAGGTAAGTAGCAATAGACTGTCAGGGAACTGTATGGCATAGACCGATACGGTTGAAGCAGTAGCTATGTCTGTGTGGCACTTTGGTTGGTACTGGTATCCCTTGTGGTGAAACGAGGAGAATACAGGGCCGCTGCATGGTGTCGTGAAGAATCAACTGACCTTAGAACCTTTAATCTCACAACTTGGACATTAGAAAGAAGAGAGATAGTCGGCCTCAGTGTAGAGCCGAGAACTGGTTGATACTCGATGCTACACTCATTGAGATCATACTTTTGTAATATTTCGGCCGCAAGAAAAGATTGCGTGAGCTGAAACCATGACCGATGAAGGATGTTCAGTGATATTGAGTTCCTCTAGAATCCGGTTACTTTTCTAGGACAGGTTGAACCAACTTAACTTCAAGAGGGTACTACCTTTGACCTCATGCAAGCCTTAAACCTAAGGGCTTTGTGTGATTTGACTGTGTTTTCAATACCTGTGTTTGCTATACCTGTGGTTTATCATGACATCATGCATCATAACATGTCATCCATGCTTCATTACACTAACCATTTCAAAGACTAAGGGAATTTATCTTTTTTCTATTTTGCAGATCATGGCTTTCGTGCGTAGGAATACTATCCGAATTAGCTTTGTGGAGATACCTTCCCAACTCAAAGAGCTAGTATCAAGGGTTTCTGAAACTTCTATTTTCATTAAGAGACACAGTCAACTTCTCATCCTGGTTACTTCAAACCCTGATGGGCAGATGATGAGCGTACTTTTTCAGTTCTTCGATCCCAAGCATCACTGCTTCACCTTTCCAGATTATCAGTTGGTACCCACCTTGGAAGAATTCTCTCAGCTATTGGGCATATCCATTCTTGAATAGGTACCCTTTACAGGTATAGAAGCAGTTCTTAAGCCAGAAGTCATTGCCTCAGCTTTGCATTTGAAACAGGACGATGTGGTATCCAATTGGGAAACTCGAAGCGGAGTCAAGGGTTTTCTAGCCAAATTTATGATAGACCAGGTTCAACTATTTTGGGATGATATGGATTTTTAGGCTTTTAAGGATGTCTTTCCTCTTCTTATCTATGGTTTAGTTCTCTTCCCTAATCCAGACTCCTTTGTAGATGTGAATGCTATCAATATTTTCCTTTCTCGTAACCCTGTGCCTACCTTGCTTGGAGATATTTTGCACGCTCTCCATACTCGTACCATGAAGAGAAGAGAGACTCTTATGTGCTGCATGCCGTTGCTATCAAGGTGGTTTATTTCTCACCTCCCTAAGTCTATACAGAAGAATGAAGAAGGTCCGGGTTGGTCACACAAGATAATGTCACTTGCCCATATGGATATTCTTTGGTGTTCCCGAGCTATGAAAGACATTGCTATCATTGACCGCTGTGGGGAGTACCCTAATGTCCCATTACTTGGTATCAGAGGGGGTATAATTTAAAATCCTTGTCTAGCCTTGCGACAATTTGGTCGTGCTCGAAGGGATGGTCTCCATGAGTTACTTATTGAGAGCATTGTATTCAACTATGAGGATGATGTTAAGGAGTATCGTCGGAGGTTCATACGAGCTTGGGACATGGTGAACAAATATGACCCTAAAGATTTAGGACCCAAGACTTCCATTCCTGTGCAGCCTTACCTCCAATGGGTATGAGCTCGTGCCCAGAAGCTTATGATGCCTTATGTGGCCATATTACTAGTGATTATGGATCCCACTACTGAAGAAGGCATTCCTTACACGGTTCTCTATCCTTACATGCCCACTGATCTTGGGGAGTTACCGAGGTCTTGGATTCAGCTGAGGAATGAGCGGGATACTTACAGGGAACGGTTCCATTATCAAGAGAGGAAGGTTTTAAAGCTCACCGGGTAGCTCGAGGAAGAAAGAGTACTCAATGATTATATCAGCACAAAGAAAAAGCGTCCATGGGATTTTTGATTTCTACTTTTAGATTTGTTTTATTTAGTTATTTTGTAACGCCTTAAAGGCATTTTGAACCTTCAAAGTTAAAGCTGATAAAGTTTTTGTTTATTTTTGTTTGCAAATTTAAATTTCCCAAAGTCTTTGAAATCATTACATGCGCATCCCATTATCATACACATCATTACAGGTACCACTACAGGTTTCTCATCTTCTTCATTGTTTATTTCAGCAGAAATGTCTTCTGATCAAGTCATCAAAGATCTTCAAGCACAGAACGCCTAGTTCCAACAGATGTTCATCAGTCTGGCAAAAGGGCAAGAGGATCTGAAAGCCCTTATTCTGAAAGAGAAGAAGAAGAAGCAGACTGGTATTCTGAATATGGGCAGAAGATTTGGAGAAAGGTTGAAGCATCAAATTGATCTGACCTCTTCATCCAAGGAAAGTGAGAATCAAGAAGGGGAAAAGGACCCTAGTCATGCAGTCTCCGACAATGACACTAATTATGATAATGAGAAATATCCTCCCGCTGAGGATAGATAAAAGCAGTTAGAAGACCGTCTGAGTGCCATGGAAGTTCAGAGGATACCTGGACTGGATTTTGAAGAAGTGGGACTAGTATCGGGAGTGGTCATCCCTCAGAAGTTCAAAGCTCCGGTTTTTGCCATGTATGATGGAGTGTCCTGCCCAAAAATCCATCTCCGCTCGTATGTCAGAAAAATCATGCCCCACACAGCTGATAGAAATCTGTGGGTGCACTTCTTTCAAGATAGTCTGTCAGGGACTCAGCTTGAATGGTTCTACCAGTTGGAGGGAGCAAGTGTCCGAAACTGGGAAGATCTTGCTGGTTCTTTCTACAGGCAGTATCAGTACAATGCCGACCTTGTCCCACTCGCACTCAACTCCAGAGTATGTCCATGGGTGCAGGTGAAGGTTTTAAAGATTATTCTCAAAAATGGAGAGACTTGACTGGAAGAGTCCAACCCCCGTTGTCTGATAGGGAGTTGGTTGATATGTTTCTAGGGACATTGTCTGGTCCGTTTTTTAATCACTTAATCGGAAGCTCGTCATCTGGTTTCACCGAGTTAATTTTAACTGGAGAAAGAGTAGAAGCTGGAATTCGGAGTGGTAAAATACAGAAGGATGCCTCCTCGAGTTCAACAAAGAAGCCTTTCACTGGTAAGAAGGAAGCCAGTGCAGTCTATAGCCCAAATGGCCAAAGCAGATCTGAACACCGTCAAACGATAAATTCTGTAGTAATACCAAGACCCCAGTTGCTCCACAATGCAACAATCAACAAAGGGTGGAAAGACCACAGTGGCAGTTTACCCGCATTAGCATGACATTGGCTGAAGTTCTACCTCATCTGCTGAGATCCAACTTGGAAACCTTGAGAGAGGCTCCCAAGAATCCAAACACTACATCTCCCAGGTACAATCCCAACGCGCGATGTGCCTACCATTATGAGAGTCCTGGACACGATACAAATGATTGCTGGGCTCTGAGAAACAAAGTACAAGACTTGCTTGAAGCCAAAGAGATAGAGTTCAATGATCCAGAAAAGCCGAATGTTATAACTGCTCCAATGCCCAAACATGGTCGCAGAGTTAATTTTATTGACACTGATTTGTTTGTGACCTTTGTTGAAGAAATTTCTATTCCTCTTATGGCTGTTAAGAAGAATCTGCTGTTGGCCGATTTATTTCCGGGTTATGGTGAAGGTTGCCACATGTGTTTGATTCTTCCTTCTGGTTTCTATTTGTTGAAGTCAGGTGTTCAGCGCCTGGTGGATAGTAAAGAAAATTTGTTCGAGAAGACTATGATTCCTGTTGTTCCAAATGAAGACATTTCTATTATAACCATTTCTGCCAGTCCTTCCAAGGTTTCCTCGAGAAGACCTGTTAGGATTACACATGTTCAATGAATTGCTCCGCTGATAATCATTGTTCCTGGCCCCATCACGTACACCTCAGACAACATTGTCCGATGGCATTATGGTGCTGATGTGTACTATCATGGCATTAAGCAACATCTGAAGAATGAAGAAGATGATACTGATGTCAGTAATATTGTCAGGACTAGTAAAGTTACTCGAAGTGGAAGGGTCTTCTCTCCCGAGATTTCCCCCGAGACTGTCAAGAATCCTATTGTCATTCCATCTGCTGTTCATGCTAGTACGTCGACTACTGTTCCTGTTCTTACTCCAGTTATCACCCCTGCTGTTGAGCCATCTAGGACTCGGGACAAGGAAATTATAGGTGAGCCTTCCCGGACGGAGGCACCTAGGAAAATTGTTGTGGAAGCCTCTAAACAGGAAATAGAGGAGTTACTGAAAATTATTAAGAAGAGCGACTACAATGTGGTCGAGCAGCTGGGGCAGACCCCATCAAAGATATCCATGTTGTCTCTGATGTTGTGTTCTGAAGCCCATGCGAAGGCTTTGATTGCATTTCTCAAGACTGCGCATGTGCCATAGGAAACTTCAGCAGATCAGTTCAAAGATTGTGTGGCCAGCCTGGCTGCTGACAATGGGTTAGGTTTTTCAGATGATGGTCTGACACCGAAAGGAAGGAACCATAATGATTTTCTGCATGACTCGATTGAGTGCGGGGCACCACTATGGCCCATGTGCTGGTAGATACCGGGTCTTCACTGAATGTTCTGCCGAAGAAAGTGTTGGACTGTTTGGATTGTGAGGGTTTGACTCTAAAGCCTAGTAACATTGTGGTAATGGCTTTTGACGGATCGAAGAGAATGGTGCACGGGGAGGTGGACATCCCTGTCAAAGTGGGTTCTCAGACTTTTGGGTCCACTTTCTACATAATGGATATCAGGCCGTCATATTCTTGCTTGATGGGTCATCCTTGGATCCATGAGGCTGGGGAAGTTACTTCCATACTCCATCAAATGCTGAAGTATCCAGTGAAGGGAAAGATTGTCACAGTGCGACGTGAAGAAGAATATATGGTGAGTCATCTCAATTCCTTCCGCTATGTAGAGATGGATGGGGAATTCATAAAAACTCCTTGTCAGAATTTTGAAGAGGTCCCTCAGACCTTGGCATCAATTGAAGTTACTACCAACAAACCTCCATTGATGATGGCTTCTCTGAAGGACGCCAGGGCTGTGGTTGAAGAAGGTGGGTTTACCAATGGGGGTCAGCTCCCTGATTTCACTCACAAAACTAACAAATTTGGTTTGGGCTTTACTATAAGGGCTCAAAGGGCTGTTAGGCACGCTCGAGCTGGAAGACCTACTCTACACATCAACAATCGGGGAATTAATGCATTTGAAGACAGTGAAGAGGATTCAGACATCGACAGCTGGATCTACCCAACAACCTACGGTGGACCAAATAATTGGACGGCTAGGGACTTCATACCTGTTTCTTTTATTCCGCAGTAATTGACTTCTTTTTTTAAGATTTGTGATAAGCAGTTTGAAACTTTACGGCTTGGTGCATTTCCCGAGGCACCTTGGCTTTGTTTGTGAGGGCTATTATTTGTCATTTCATATATCATTAATAAAGCATTAGACGTTTCTTGCATACAAATTTTGCGCCCTTTGTTTTTCCTTTCTGTCTCTCACTTTATCAAAACAGCTATTCTCTTACACACACTCACGTATCATACTGCAAATCCATATCCATTCTGGATCCCATTAATAACAGCTCGGCTACTTCCAGTTATGACTTCAAAAATCTGATCAACCAAGCCGAGGACGAAGGTGAGGATGATTGTGAGGTACATGGAGAACTTGCTAGACTATTACAGCAGGAAGAAAGGGCCATACAGCCTCATGAAGAGCCAGTCGAGTCAGTAAATTTGGGTACAGAGGAAGACAGGAAAGAAGTTAAAATAGGTGCGAATCTGGAGCCTAGTGTCAAACAACGGTTAATACAGATGCTAGACGACTATGTTGAGATCTTCGCCTGGTCCTATAAAGACATGCCTGGTTTGGACACTGATATTGTGGTACATCGCCTTCCAACTAAATAAGACTACCCTCCGGTAAAGCAGAAGGTCTGCCGTATACGCCATGAAATGTCAGAGAAAATCAAGGCAGAGGTCATGAAACAGTTTGACGCAGGATTCTTAGCTGTCACTTCTTATCCGCAGTGGGTTGCCAATGTCGTTTCGGTACCTGAGAAGGACGGTAAGGTAAGGATGTGTGTGGACTACAGAGATATGAATAGGGCAAGCCCCAAGGATGACTTCCCACTTCCTCACATTGATGTTCTAGTCGACAACACCGCGCAGGATAAGATCTTCTCCTTCATGGATGGATTTTATGGCTACAACCAGATCAAGATGGCTCTTGAGGACATGGAGAAGACAACCTTCATTACACAGTGGGGCAACTTCTGTTACAAGGTAATGCCTTTTGGGTTGAAGAATGCTGGGGCAACTTATCAGGGTGCCATGGTCGCTTTGTTCCATGATATGATTCACCACGAGATCGAGGTTTATGTTGATGACATGATAGCTAGATCCCAGACTGAGGAAGAGCACCTTGATCATCTCCAAAAACTGTTTGACAGGTTGAAGACGTACAAGCTGAGGTTGAATCCGAACAAGTGTACCTTCGGGGTAAGGTCTGGTAAGCTTTTGGGTTTTCTTGTCAGTGACAAAGGTATTTAGGTAGACCCTGCAAAGGTAAAATCCATACAAGAGATGCCGGCTCCCCGCATAGAAAAAGAAGTTATAGGTTTCTTGGGACGTCTGAATTACATCGCCAGGTTCATTTCACATATGACTGCTACTTGTGAGCCAATCTTCAAGCTGCTGAAGAAAGATCAAGTGGTAAAGTGGAATGATGAATGCCAGACCGCTTTCAAAAGAATTAAGGAATACCTTCAAGAACAACCAATTCTGGTGCTTCCAGTTGAAGGAAGACCTTTGATATTATACTTGACAATGCTAGACAAATCAATGGGGTGTGTGCTGGGGCAGCATGACGAGTCTGGTCGAAAAGAGCATGCAATTTACTACCTTAGCAAAAAGTTTACCGACTGTGAGACCCGAAACTCATTGCTCGAGAAAACTTGCCATGCTTTGGCATGGGATTCTCGCCGACTGAGACAGTATATGCTGACTCACACTACCTTGTTGATATCAAAGATGGATCCGATCAAGTATATTTTCGAGAAGCCTGCCATATTGGGAAGAATAGCAAGATGGCATATAATCTTAACCGAGTACGACATCCAATACACAACCCAAAAAGCAATCAAGGGGAGTGTATTGGCGGATCATTTGGCGCATCAGGCCATGGATGACTACCAGTCCATGAATTTCGAGTTCCTAGATGAGAATATCATGTAAGTAACCGACTGTGAAGAACCTGGACTGGATGAAGGACCCGAGGAGGGATCCCGATGGTCTATGTATTTTGATGGAGACACAAACGCATTGTGTAATGGCATTGGCGCTGTAATTATGTCTCCTGAAGGCTGTCATACTCCGTTCACCGCCCGATTATGTTTTAACTGCACCAATAGTATGGCGGAATATGAGGCGTGTATCATGGGTCTTTGAGCTGTTATTGACCTGAGGATTAAGTTCTTGAGTGTATTCAGAGATTCCACTCTAGTGATAAGTCAGATTAAAGGAGGGTGGGATACGAAACACCCGAATCTCATTCCTTACAAAGAGTATGTACTGACATTGCTCCCACACTTTGAGGAGGTAACCTTTGAACATTTCCCACGAGAAGAGAACCAGTTGGCGGATGCGCTAGCTACTATGTCTTTTATGTTCAAAGTCAGGTTGGACAATGAAGCTCCCCAGATAACCATTGAGAGGTTGGACGAACCCGCATATTACTGTGACATTGAGACTGAAGAGGTAGTAGATAAACTCTGGTTTCACGAGGTAAAGAGGTATCTTGAGGCTCAAGAATACCCAGAGGGGGCATCCGTTAATGATACTAAGTTTCTGAGAAGATCCGCTATGAAGTTCTTCATCAGTAATGGGATCCTCTATAAGAGTAACCATGATTCAACCTTACTATGGTGTGTAGACAAGAGCGAGGCAGAAAGGATCATGACAGAGTTACATGAAGGTACCTTCAGAATCTATTCTAGTGTACACACCATGGTGAAGAAAATCCTACAGGAAGGATATTACTGGTCCACTATGGAAGCCGACTGTTATCAGCACTCTCGAACCTGTCATAAGTGCCAAGTCTATGCTAATAAGGTGCATGTACCTCTGGTTCCCCTGAATGTTTTGAAAACTCCTTGGCCCTTTGCAATGTGGGGCATCGACATGATCGACGAGATCATACCTACTGTGTCTAACGGGCATTGTTTCATTCTGGTAGCCATTGATTACTTTACGAAGTGGGTTAAGGCAGCTTCCTTTGCTACAGTAACCAAGAACGTCGTGGCACGGTTTATCCGGCATAATCTGATCTGTCGATATGGTGTACCAGAGAGAATTATTACTGACAATGGTACAAATCTCAATAACACAATGATCACCAAGATCTGCAAACAGTTCAAGATTCAGCATCATAACTCTTCTCCCTACCGGGCGGAGATGAATGGCGTTGTTAAGGCGACTAACAAGAACATCAAAAAGATTGTGCATAAGATGATTGTGACATACAAAGACTGGCATGAGATGTTACCATTCGCTCTTCATGGGTATTGTACCTCAGCACAGACGTCGACAGAGGAAACACCCTACTCTTTGGTATATTGCATGGAGGAAGTCCTACCCATCGAAGTCCAAATACCCTCTCTCAGGATTATGAAGGATGCAGGTTTGAACAAAGACGACTGGATCTAAACCCGACTTGATCAGCTGAATCTAATCGATGAAAAGAGACTTACTGCTATCTGTCATGGTCAAACGTATCAAAAGCGAATGATCAAGGCTTTTAACGAGAAAGTCAGACGTCAAGAATATCAAGTCGAGGATCTAGTGATCAAACGTATCATACTACCGTAAGGTGATCCCAGGGGCAAATGGACTCCCACATACGAAGGGTCATCTGTGGTTAAGAACATTTTCTCGGGAGGAGCTATCATTTTAACCACCATGGACAATGATGACCTTTCTCACCCCGTCAATGCAAACATAGTAAAAAGATACTACACGTAATCAAAGACCCTCTAGGTTGACTGGCCTAGGCAAAACTAAGGGCTTCCCGGCGAACCAAAAGGGTTCGGGAAAAAGTAAGGGATGTGTTGTACCCCAAAATTTACCCTCTTTTCATACACGCATATTATTGGTTTTATGGTTATGGAATAAAGCTATATTTAGAAAGCTTCGCTGGGTTACAAGTGACATTTATTTCGCCAATGGATGTTTTCAGAGTATTGCCCGTGCTGAAGATCGGTTTGCCATTTTGCAACGATTCGGGGTTCAAAGATTCACAAGTCCAACCCGGCGCATCATATTCAGGTGTTCTTTCGCCAAGATATCTCTGATAACGTATTCTCAAATTCAGGTTCGGCTCAAGAGTCAATTCTTTAAAGAAAGTCTCCGAATGTGTGAGTTTTCTCGAAGAAATATGGTGAAAAGTGTACTAAAAGTGCAGTTTGTACGCACTAAAAAATTCATAACTTGAAGATCGTGGCTTCTTTTGAACCCGTTCCAGTGGCCAAAATTCCGTCTTGATGTCATCTATGTATTCATCTCTCACGGATGGATGCCAATTTCGATGAGAAGGTCTTCAAAAATGCAGATTTATCAAGTATTTTTGTACAGAAAATTTGTGACTGAAGTTTATTTGCGTCATGTTCAGAAAATCATAACTTGGTCGATTTTCATCGTATCGTGCTGGTTCCGGTGCCAAAAATTAAAAAATTGAGTTGACTACTTTTTCACAAGAGGTATTGAGTTCGAACGATATTCAAAAGGCCTTCGTTTTTTACCCAGAGTGTGCATGACGCACCGAAAATCCTGAATGCTGAATATTATTTTATCTGGGTCGAAACTTCGAAATTCATAACCCGGTCAATTTTTATCGGATCGGTCCCATATTTTTACATAAGGTCACTGACTCAGAGATCTATAAATTTTCTTCAAAAGTCGAGACCGGGTTTTTCTCCGATCAATACCAGTTTTTTATTATAGAACGTGTCAGAGTTGACACTAGAGCCAAAAATATGTTTGTATGAGGCGAAACTTCAAAAATTCATAACTAATTCACCGTTTATCCGATTGAGCCCATTTTTGGACAGGAGTTAGTTTTTTATGCCAGATACATTTATTTTTCATATTTCAACTTAAAAAATCGCACTTAAGCCCCTGCGGTTAAGCCTTGAATGTGACAGACTCAAGTGAATAAAAATCTGCACTATTGCTTGTGGTTATTGGAGGCCCAATTGCACATTCAAAGCACAATCTTTGCTCTAATTTCCATTATATAATCTCATTCTTTTCACACAAAGAAAAAAGAGAAAAAAAAACCTTTGCCACAACTCTGTTAAAATATCAAATTCTTTCAAGAACTCTAAAACCTTGAAATCCTTATTACAAACCGTCATCTCACTACAAACAAGTCATCCTTGTTACAAATCCACAACTCACTACTTCTCAAGTAAGGGTAAGGCTGGTTTGATCTCCATGATCAAAAAGGTATAATCATTCATACATGCCATATCGGTTTTAATATTACAAAATTTCATATATTTTCTTTATTTGTATTTCATGATATAGTAATTTATTTAATGTGTTCAAGAGATTTAACACTGCAGATTTAGACAGGATCCCATGCAGGATTATTATAAAATGCTGAGGGAAAAACAAAATAACCAATGCATGACGAGGAAGACATCATGAGGAGGCTAAGGGCGTGGGTTCAACAACCATACCTATTGGTTTTGATTTCCTTCCTTTTTATTTATCCTTTTACCTATTTTCATTCTATCTGTTTAAAACTTTTTTTCATAAAACTTAACATTTTTACAAACCTTTGACTTTTATTAATAAACTCGAATAATTAATTTTAAGGTTTTTTTAATCTAATTTTAGGGTTTAAATTAATTTTTGGGTCAACACCCACCCCTGGCAATATGTAGAATTTTGCTTATTTTTAACCCTTTATACATCATTTCTTTCTCTTTAATATCTTCCTTAAAAACCCTAAATTCATATAAACTCTAATTTTATTTAAATCAAAAACCCTATTAATTGGCAAACTTAACATTTTTTACAAACCCTAATTAATTTAGGTTTTAAATTTTTTTAATTATTATTAACTATTTTTTTATTAACTCTTTAATTTAATTAATTAACTTTTTTTCCAGCAAATTAGGAAAACAGTTAGGTTTTAGGTTTTCTTTGAAATTAACCCTTTAATTAACCATTTTTTTAACAACAAATTAGGATTAGATTTTTGTTTTAGTTAGTAACTGAATTTTTGGCTTTTTTTCATTTATTTTTAAATTAAGTTAATTAACCTTTTTTTATTAAAATTAGTTAGAATTAGGTTTTTAATTAACTTAAAATTATTTTCTACAAAAAACACCAAAAACATTAACTTAGAATTTTAGGTTTTAATTTTTCCTTAATTTCTTTTTATTTATTCTTTTACATTTTAATTTCTAGGAAAATTGTATAGGTCGCATTATCAATGTAATAGCATAGATTTATCTTTTCTCACATTTTTTTCATTATCATGTAATTGCTTCCGGGATGTAATAGTTTTAGGATTTCTTTTCCACACTCTTCACTATTATGTAACTGCCCCAAAGCTCTGTAATAGCTTAGGTTTACATTTCTGCCTTTACCTTCTGCTACTATATTTTATACAATGCTTAGATTAATAGGATTGTATGGAAAGATAAAAATGAACGATAGAAAACCCTAATTGCAAGATAAATAACGAAATTAAATCATTTGCACACTTGCACCCCTAGGGTATACCTCACTTGGTTGCCTCGGAAATAATGGTCATGTCCCTCGAACATAGGGATATCTTAGCAAAAGACCCTTAATCTAAAAGTCATCATAAAGATCATAGTCCCTTAACGTCCCTCGAGTTGCCTACGAGAAATGATCTTATCCCTCGATGTTGCCTACGAATATATGATGACAGTCCCTTCGAAATGCTAAGGTATCCTTACATGTTGCCTTCAATGACCATTTCGTCCCTTTCGATAGTCCCTTAAACATCCAACGACTAGGTTTACTTACTCACTAATAGTAGGATAACACAGTCTAAAGGATAGGAGGAAAATAACGCCTTTTTTCGAGTTGGTAGATAACTGTTAGGTACTTGCTCAAAACAACAAATCTTTTACACCATAAACTTTCAAACAAACTTTTCAAACTAAAGTTTTCAAAACACTTCGTGACACTCTTGAAGATAGATACAAGGTTTACCACGAAGTTAAACAAAAAAATTTCAAAACACACACAAGCAATTTGAAAAACGAGCAAGTACCTAAGAGCCCATGGAAAACCATGGATCGAAAGGGTGCTAACACCTTCCCTTTCTATAATCTACCCCACGTACACAGAAACATCTCGAAAATGGTTTTTTATGTTCTTTTTCCTTTTCCTGATTGGATAAAATAAAAGTCGGTTGTGACTCTTGCTTACCGCGACATTTGCAAATACAAAACACAAACCAGTATTAACAGTCAGTTCTGCCACTGTATCACAGAACTGGCGACTCTTCTGGGGAATTATAAGTGGGGTTTACCTTAAGATCTAGGTCATTAAAATTGCTTCTCTTGTTTGCTTTGTTTGCTTTATTTTTGAGGGTTTTGTTTGGGGTTACTATAGATCATATACCCGGATCTGGGGGCACTCATTAGGTAAGTAGCAATAGACTGAGAGGGAACTGTACAGCGTAGACCGATACGGTTGAAGCAGTAGCAATGTTGGTGTGGCACTTTGGTTGGTACCGATATCCCTTGTGGTGAAACGAGGAGAATACAGGGCCACTGCATGGTGTCGTGAAGCACTAACGAACCTTAGAACCTTAGTTGAATAACTTGTCCATTAGAAAGTAGCGAGATAGTCGGCCTCGGTGTAGAGCTGAGGATTGGTTAATACTCGATGACACACTCATTGAGATCATACTTTCAGAATATTTCGTCCACAAGAAAAGATTGTGTGAGTTGAAACCATGACCGATAAAGGATGGTCAGTGATATTGAGATCCTCTAGAACCTGGTTACTTTTCTAGGACAGGTTGAACCAACTAAACTTCAAGAGGGTACTACCTTAAAACCCATGCAAGCCTAAACCTAAGGTTGTTTGTGTGACTTGTGTGCTTTCAACATGAACTACTTGCACAGTTTTATTATCTGACAACATGAGTTCCTTGCAGGTTTTGTTTACAGTCCTTATCCAATAACTTGGATTTCTTTCTGGGTTTACTTGCTTACATCACCTCGCACTTTTGCTTAAACGCATAGCATACACATCATAACATCGTGCCTTAACATTTCCTTAACCATTTCAAGGATCTCAAGGGTTTGTGATGCAGGTTATGGTAAATAAGACGTCTAGCAAGTGGCAAGGGGATTTATTTTCCTCTAGCCAATGTCGTATAGAGATCAAAACACGATAACTTGAGTCAGTGGCTATGACCCACTCGATATGGTGAGCTTGACTCTTGAAGAGGGACTCTCAACAACACGAAGTTTCTTCAATCAGGTTGCAATCAAATTCTAACAGTTTCTTGTTTACCCCACGAGATCCTTGAAAACATTGCATACATATATCATACACATCATTGCATAACATGTCTTCCAGTACAAGTCTCTCATGTTCTCGCTGTTTATTTCAGCAATGGATCTCAAACAAGACAACAGGGATCTTCAAACTTAAGAAGCTCAATTCAGGGAAATGTTCCTAAACCTATCTAAGGGGCATGAGGAGTTGAAAACACTCCTCGTTGGGAACTTGGTCAAGAAAAGTCCTGAAGACAATAAGGATGAACGTCCGGAACAACTGAAAACAGAGGTTGATGCAATGAGGACCTAGATGATGGGGCAGATGGCTCTTGTCCAAGGCCTAGCCCGGGGACAAGAAGAGCTGGGAACCATCATCAACAAACTTCATCAAGATGGATACAACTGTATGAAGCAAGTAGTCGAGGCTGGGGACCAAGTTATTGATCAACCTCCAAGAAGATAAGAGTTTGGTTTGGTGAAGAGTGGACCTTTTCAAATTGCTACTACCTCACGGGTTCAACAACAACCTCGCCAAAAACAACAGGTTAATCAGAATAAGCCAGATATACCAAAACAGAAGTTTACCAAACTCAACGTGTCACTGACTCAAGCTTTGCAACGCCTATTAAGGATGAATCTGATTACATTGATAGAAGCTCATCCAAATCCCAAGATTTCTTCGCCTAACTAGAATCCTGATGCAAGGTGTGCATATCACTCCAACAGTCTGGGGCATGATACTAATGATTGTTGGATGTCGAAATATAAAATTCAAAACTTGATTGATGAAGGAGTGCTGGAGTTTACACAAGATGGTCAGGTTGACTTCTTCTGCCATCCTTCAAAGGCCCACCATTTAAAGTGACAAGTTCTAACAAGAGGGATTTTTCGTTCATTAGAATTTTCAACTTGTAATTTTCTTTTGATTGTTCGAACATTTAGTCATGTCAAAACTTTATTATTTCATTAATGCATTGCATATGTTTATCTTGAATCATTTCATTCGTATTCATTATTTCAAACTGCATTTTTACTTCCTTTTTGTGATATTCGACTCTTGATTAAAAGTTGTAAGCCTTTAGAGGGAGGATGACGAAAATGATACCACAATCTCTACAATATGCTTTTGAACAGACCCCACTGACGATGTACAGGCGTTGTTTCAAATCCCAAACAGTGGAGTTATAAGGAAGATAATCCCTAGTCAACCCCTTTGAGCCAAAGAAGTAGGAGTATTTCTTTTAACACTAATTAAAACCCTTAATCATAACCTGGGGCAGGGTAGTCTTCTCAGTTAATTCAGAGGCTCATTCAGTCGCAATCTTCTGCTTCGTACACAATGAATGGCATCGAAGACGTCCTTCCAAATCAAAAGACGGTGATAGTTCTGCATAATCGTCAAGACAGGCAGTCATTATCTCTCAAAATAAAAGCCCGCTATGTTAAAACCTATGAAGGAGACTTAAGAAAAAAAACTAGGGCAACCCGCTGACTATAATCACAAAAGAAACAGTTCAGACAGGGATAGTAAAACCAAAAAAGAGGTTACTACAAATCCTCGGCAAACAAAAAAGATTACAAAATGAATGCCTTTTTCAAGTAAACTTTCAGTATCGGAACCATCACCGGAACATCAAGGAAAATATTCCAGAACTCAACTGGGATTCTAAATGCGCAATTAACTGAGCATGGGACTGAAGAACATCACGAAGAGCGGGTTGGGTGCAAATAAAATTTGAGCCTTTATCCTCTGTTTCTTGAATCGTGAACCAGGCCACGTTATAACCCTTAAAAGTCCTAGATGAAGCATGGGTTAGTTTGAGAGCATATTGTTACAAAGGTATCCTGACTCCTGTAGGCTTTGTTACAAATCCTGAGTTGATATCACATTCTCGCAAATTTCGCTTTACTACACAAAACACATTTTAAAAAAAAAATTCAAGACAGACATGAGTTTTGCATTCTTTAAATGACATTGTTTGCATATGACTAATTGTTTGACAGCAGAGAAATCCGCACAATGGATATTCAATGAACAGACATCCTTAATGGACAAAATCACCTCAGCATGAAAGACACCTCCAAAAACATGTCTTCCATAAGCAAGGGGCATGACCTGATGTTTAAAAACACCTAGGGAAGTCTCTCCAAAAGTGCCAGATAGCCAGAGGCAGATCTCCATCTGAAACACTTGGGGGCATTGGGCATGAATCCCAGCAACGAATCCTGTACGATCAAACAAACATCTTCTGGTAGTGTTGCAACACATACTACTATGGACAATGACAATTCTTCGTACCCGGTGAACGTGGACATAGTCGGAAAATACTATGCATGAATAAAGACCCGCTAGGTCGACTGGCCTAGGCAAAAGTAAGGGCATCCTGACGAACCAAAAGGGTTCGGGAAAAATTAGGGATAAAAAAAAAGATTTGTACACCTGGCAAGTCGAAAAATCTGAAAAGGCTGCTTGGGCAAAAAAGGGTATCCCGGTGGACTGGAAATCTGAAAAGACAGTCCAGAAAAAAGTTAGGGATTTGAAGTGTACGACTATGTCCCGCCATCTTATCATTTTCTTATCAATAGAAGACTTATCATCCTGATCAGCATCCACAAAAAGCCTCCATGGGTACTTTCTCCAGCGGGTACCGGGGCAGAAAAGTCCTAATGCGAAGTCATTGTCGTATCCTTAACATACGACCTTGTGACATCTACACTCCCCACAGAGTAGAGGCAACTAAAGCTTTGACATAGGCTTCCCCAAACAGGAGCTACGTTCCCTAGCAAAGTTCCTTCAGAGAATCGACATCTATATTCCCCGACCGAATTTCATAATCGCAAGCGGTTCGTAAAGTTGTCTCCCAAGCAGAGTTTATTTCTCTGAATACAGAAGCTCAATCCCTAACAGAGTCTATTTCTCCGGCTACAGAAGTTCATCCCCCATTGGAGTTTATCTCTCCGAATCGGCAAGATCTTCCAGCAAAGCATTTCCTCTCTCAAACAGAGTTATTCCCCTGCAGATTTGTTCTCAAGCAGAGTCTCTCCTCGGCAGAATATCCGTAAATAAGGGGAAAATCCCCAACATAGTCATCTCCAGTTCAGCATCCCCAGCAGAAGTAGAAGAACCACTTTTTCTACTACGATCAGGAATGTAATTTCCAGTACTCTTCAACAGCAGTCAGGGTTTTATTTTCCCAAACTCGGACGTGCCACAATAGCATTTCATGTTTATAAATCATGACGTGCACATACATATTTCATCCAGCATAAGGTCGTTTATTTTGAGAACATCATCATACAATGCATTTCATGCGTCATATACGCTTAATCATGTACCTTTCAAGAAATATGGTTATCATTAACAACTTCCAGCAAGTTCAAAATTAGCTCCTGAAACTAAACAGAATAATTATCTGCGCGACCAAATGCAGCTTTACACGGGTTCGTCACGAAGCAATCTTACACGGGTTTCTCCTAAATGCAGCTCACACGGGTTTATCTTGAAAAATATTACACGGGTCCTTTCTCATACATTTCCGAATGAAGTTTTACACGAACTTATCACAAAGTAACCTTACCCAGGTTCCTTCTGAAGTTTTACACGAACTCATCCCCAAGTAACCTTACCCAGGTTCCTTCTGAAGTTTTACACGAACTTATCACAAAGTAACCTTACCCAAGTTCCTCCTGAAGTTTTACACGAACTCATCCCCAAGTAACCTTACCCAGGTTCCTTCTGAAGTTTTACACAAACTTATCCCAAAGTAACCTTACCCAGGTTCCTTCTGATGTTTTACACGAACTTATCACAAAGTAACCTTACCCAAGTACCTCTTGAAGTTTTACACAGACATAGCACAAAGTAACCTTACCCAGGTTCCTGCCGAAGTTTTACACGGACTTATCCCGAGGTAACCCTATCCAGGTTCCTCCTAAAGCCCTACACGGACTCATCACAAGCAACCTTACCCAGGTTCCCTCTGAAGATTCACTCGGACTTATCATGAAGCAACCTTACCTAGGTTCCTTCTTAGTTTAGATGCAGTTTTACCCAAACTCCTCACAAAGCAACCTTACCCAGGTTCCTTCTTAGTTCAGATGCAGTTTTGCCCAAACTCCTCACAAAGCAACCATGCCCAGGTTCCTTCTCAGTTCAGATGCAGTTTTACCCAAACTCCTCACAAAGCAACCCTATTATCTAGGTTCCTTCTCATAGCCCTACTATCCAGGCTTTCTTATCGAAGTAACCCTACTATCCAGGTTCCTTCTCATAACGCTACTATCTAGGCTTCCATATCGAAGTAACCCTACTATCCAGGTTCCTTCTCACAACCCTACTATCCAGGCTTACATATCGAAGTAACCCTACTATCCTGGTTCCTTCTCACAAACCTATTATCCAGGCTTTCATTTCGAAGCAACCCTACTATCCAGGTTCCTTCTCATAACCTTACTATTCAGGTTCCTTCTCTCTTATCCCCAAATAGTAGTCCATAACACTGTAAGACCAAGACCTAATCAAACACGATTGGTTTCGCATTTCCCCAGTAGAGTAACGGACAACTGAAGCTCCTAAAAACTCTATTTCTCGAGACAAACACCAATGTTCCTCAGCAGTTCACTTTCACCTCCTCAACGACAGGAATAGGAATTCTCATAGAAGGAATATCTCAGGAAATCAACATCCTCTAGATGGCATCTTTAAGCCCATCTCCGACGATTCTCCGTCATATCTTACGGATGGCATCTTTAAACCCATCTACGGTGACCTTCAGTCATCTCCTCCAAATGGCATCTGTAAGCCCATTCCCGATACTACCTACACATATCAGCACCATCTCTGACGAGTGCAAATTTATGAGAACTCTAGTGTTCAATCATCTTCCACCTTCAGATTACGAAAGACAGACAACCAATCTACATTCTCAGGTTTAAGAAGATTGAACAGGGGCAGCTGTTGTACCCCAAAATTTACCCTCTTTTCATACACGCATATTATTGGTTTTATGGTTATGGAATAAAGGTATATTTAGCAAGCTTCGTCAGGTTACAAGTGACGTTTATTTCGCCAATGGATGTTCTCAGAGTATTGTCTGTGCTGAAGATCAGTTCGCCATTTTGCAACGATTTGGGGTTCAAAGAATCACAAGTCCAACCCGGCGGGTCATATTCAGGTGTTCTTTCGCCATGATATCTCTAATAACGTATTCTAAAATTCAGGTTCGGCTCAAGAGTCAATTCTTTAAAGAAGGTCTCCGAATGTGTGAGTTTTCTCGAAGAAATATGGTGAAAAAGTGTGCTGAAAGTGCAGTTTTTACGCACTAAAAAATTCATAACTTGAAGATCGTGGCTTGTTTTGAACGTGTTCCAGTGGTCAAAATTCCGTCTTTATGTCATCAATATATTCATCTCTCACGTCTGGAAGCCAATTTCGATCAGAAAGTCTTCAAAAATGCGGATTTATCAAGTATTTTCGTACAGAAAATTTATAACAGAAGTTTATTTGCGTCATGTTCAGAAAATCATAACTTGGTCGATTTTCATCGTATTGAGCTGGTTCCAGCGCCAAATTTTCAAAAATTGAGTTGGCTACGTTTTCCCATGAGGTATCGAGTTCAAAAGATATCCAAAAGGCCTTCGTTTTTTACCCAGAGTGCGCGTGACGCGTCGAAAATCCTGAGTGCTGAATATTATTTCATGTGGGTCGAAACTTCGAAAATTCATAACCCTGTCAATTTTTATCGGATCGGGCCCATCTTTTTATGGAAGGTCACTGACTCAGAGAACTACAACTTTTCTTCAAAAGTCGAGACTGGGTTATGCTCCAATCAATACCAGTTTTTTATTGAAGAACGTGTCAGAGTTGAAACTGGAGCCCTAAATAAGTTTGTCTGAGGCGAAACTTCAAAAATTCAAAACTAATTCACCGTTGATCCGATTGAGCCCATTTTCGGACATGAGTTATTTTTCAATGTCGGCTACATTTTGTTTTCATTTTTCAACTTCAAAAATTGCACTTAAGCCCCTGCGGTTTAGCCTGGAATGTGACGGACTCAAGTGAATAAAAATCTGCACTATTGCTTGTGGTTATTGGAGGCCCAATTTCACATTCAAAGCCCATATCTTTGCTCTAATTTCCATTATATAATATCATTCTTTTCACACAAAGAAAAAAGAGAAGAAAAAAAACCTTTGCCACAATCCTGTCAAAATATCAAATTCTTTCAAGAACCCTAAAACCTTGAAATCCTTATTACAAACCCTCATCTCACTACAAACAAGTCATCCTTGTTACAAATCCACATCTCACTACTTCTCAAGTAAGGGTAAGGCTGGTTTGATCTCCATGATCAAAAAGATATAATCATTCATACATTCCATATCGGTTTTAATATTACAAAATTTCATATATTTGCGTTATTTGTATTTCATGATATAGTAATTTAATTAATATGTTCATGGGATTCAACACTGCAGATTTAGACAAAATTCCATGCAGGATTATTACAAAACACTGAGGGCAAAACAGAATAATCAATGCATGATGAGGCAAGCATCCTGAGGAGGCTAAGGGCGTGGGTTCAACAACCACCCCTATTGGTTTTGGTTTCCTTCCTTTCTATTTATACTTTTACCTATTTTCATTCTTTCTATTTAAAACTTTTTTTCATAAAACTTAACATTTTTCACAAACCTTTGATTTTTCATAATAAACTCGAATAATTAATTTTAAGGATTTTTTAATCTAAGTTTAGGTTTTAAATTAATTTTTGGATCAACACCCACCCCTGACAATATGTATGATTTTGCTTATTTTTAACCCTTTGTACATCATTTCTTTCTCTTTAATATCTTCCTTAAAAACCCTCAATTCATATAAACTCTAATTTTATTTAAATCAAAAACCCTATTAATTGGCAAACTTAACCTTTTTTACAAACCCTAATTAATTTAGGTTTGAATTTTTTTTTTATTATTAACTCTTTTATTTATTAACTCTTTAATTTAATTAATTAAATTTTTTTCTAATAATTAGGAAAACGATTAGGTTTTAGGTTTTCTTTCTAATTAACCATTTTTTTAACTAATTAGGATTAGATTTTTGTTTTAGTTAGTAACTGGATTTTTGGCTTTTTTTCATTTATTAATAAATTAAGTTAATTAACCTTTTTTTTATTAAAATTAGTTAGAATAAGGTTTTTAATTTACTTAAAATTATATTCTACAAAAAACACCAAAAACATTAACTTAGAATTTTAGGTTTTAATTTTTTCTTAATTTCCTTTTATTTATTCTTTTACATTTTAATTTCTAGGAAAATTGTATAGGTCGCATTATCAATGTAATAGCGTAGATTTATCTTTTCTCGCATCTTTTTTCATTATCATGTAATTGCTTCCGGGATGTAATAGTTTTAGGATTTCTTTTCTGCACTCTTCACTATTATGTAACTGCCCCAAAGCTCTGTAATAGCTTAGGTTTATATTTTCGCCTTTACCTTCTACTACTATATTTTATGCAATGCTTAGATTAATAGGATTGTATGGAAAGATAAAAATGAACGATAGAAAATTCTAATTGCAAGATAAATAACAGAATTAAATCATTTGCACACTTGCACCCCTAGGGTATACCTCAGTTGGTTGCCTCGGAAATAATGGTCATGTCCCTCGAACGTAGGGATATCTTAGCAAAAGACCCTCAATCTAAAACTCATCATAAAGATCATAGTCCCTTAACGTCCCTCGAGTTTCCTACAAGAAATGATCTTGTCCCTCGATGTTGCCTACAAATATATGATGACAGTCCCTTCGAAATGCTAAGGTATCCTTACATGTTCCCTTCAATGACCATTTCATCCCTTTCGATAGTCCCTCAAACATCCAACGACTAGGGTTACCTACTCACTAATAGTAGGATAACACGGTGTAAAGGATTGGAGGAAAAGAACTCCTTTTTTCGAGTAGGTAGATAACTGTTAGGTACTTGCTCAAAATAACAAATCTTTTACACCATACACTTTCAAACAAACTTTTCAAACTAAAGTTTTCAAAACGCTTCGTCACACTCTTGAAGACGGATACAAGGGATACCACGAAGTTAAACAAAAACTTTTCAAAACACACACAAGCAATTTGAAAAATGAGCAAGTACCTAAGAGCCCATGGAAAACCATGGAGAGAAAGTGTGCTAACACCTTCCCTTTCTATAATCTACCCCCCGTACTCATAAACATCTCGAAAAAGGTTTTTTCTGTTCTTTTTCCTTTTCCTGATTGGATAAAATAAAAATCAGTGGCGACTTTTGCTTACCGCGACATTTGCGAATACAAAATGCAAACTAGTATTAACAGTCGGTTCTGCCACCGTATCACAGGATGAAAATGAAAAAAACTGTACACCCGGCAAGTCGAAAACCTGAAAAGGCGACTTGGGCAAAAAAGGGTATCCCGGTGGACTGAAAACCCGAAAGGGCGGTCTAGGCAAAAATTAGGGATCGAAGCATAACACTATGTCTCATTGGATCATCTCATAACCAGACTTCGGTATCAACTATCAAGCTCGGACAGCGCCAATCAATCTGATCAACCTTCGGCCAAGTAGTAAGGTGATGAGACGCTTGAAGATATAAAGGTAATAGCAGAGTTGAAACCCAATGGGGTCGTTCCACATAGTTGTTTTTCTTTCTTCAACACAAATTGTAATTTCTATCTTTCGACGGTGTTCTCTTACTAGGACGTCAGCCTCATTGTACAAAACGCCTATTACATGCCAACTTCAAAAATCAATACAACTCATTTTCACAAGAAATTTCCATTTGTTTTTGTTTTTCTGTTTTGTTTTGCAAGAACGTCCAATGATTCATTTTTGATATATGCATTTGAAAATAATGGTTGATCATAAATATTTGCACAAGAAACAAAAGATGATTACTCGTAATTATAGGAACAGGAAATGCCCAAACATTACAGTTACTCTGCCCATCAGGTACCAGGATAGAGCCAGCTCAAGAACATGAGTAGTGGTACATACACTCCCCACAGATTAAAAAGTAGCCAAAGATAGTGATGTTAGCTTTTCCGAATAAGACATAACTCTTCCCAGCTGAGGTTCACAATCGCGAGTGAGGAAGTAAATTTTTCCCTCAAGCAAAGTTTATTTCTCTCACAAGAAGAAATTCAATCTCCAACAGAATTCATTATCACCAGCAACGGAAATTCATCCTCAGCTGATTTTATTTCTCCAAATCAGCAAATCTATCAACAGAGTATCTCCTCTCCAACAGAGTTATTTCCTGTAGAGTTATCCTCCGACAGGGACTCTTCCGAAATAATATTCACCAGCCCAATGGATGTGAATCCCTAGCTAGTCATCCTTGTTCACCATCCCCAACAGAAGTAGAGGAACTATGGTTTTTTACAGCAGTCAAGAATACCATTTCTCATACTCTCCAAACAGCAACAAGGGATTTATTTTCCCGGATTCAGATTATTACGTCAGCATTTCATGTTCATACATTATGACATGTGCATACAATACATATAACATAATCTCACTTATTTTAACAACCACATCAGAATGCTTCTCATGCATCACACATAACTAACCCTGTATTTCTTTCAGGAAAGACAATTATTATCAACAATTTCCAACAGGTCCATGATCAACACTCGAAGCAAAATAGAGTAATCATCGGTGCGACAAAAGCAACCTTACCCAGGTTCCCTCTGCAGTTTTACCCAAACTCATTTTGAAGTAACCTTACTATCCAGGTTCCTTCTCACAGCCTTACTATCCAAGCTTTCATATCGAAGTAACCCTACTATCTAGGTTCCTTCTCACAGCCCTACTATCCAGGCTTTCATGTCGAAGTAACCCTACTATCCAGGTTCCTTCTCCCATCCCTACTATCCAAGCTTTCATATTGAAGTAACCCTACTTCCCAGGTTCCTTCTCACAGCCCTACTATCCAGGCTTTCATATCGAAGTAACCCTACTATCCAGGTTCCTTCTCACAGCCCTACTATACATGCTTTTATCTCGAAGTAACCCTACTATCCAAGTTCCTTCTCACAGCCCTACTATCCAGGCTTTCATCTCGAAGTAACCCTACTATCCAGGTTCCTTCTCCCAACCCTACTATCCAAGCTTTCATATCGAAGTAACCCTACTATCCAGGTTCCTTCTCCCAGCCCTACTATGCAGGCTTTCATATCGAAGTAACCCAACTATCAAGGTTCCTTCTCACAGCCCTACTATACATGCTTTCATCTCGAAGTAACCCTACTATCCAAGTTCCTTCTCACAGCCCTACTATCCAGGCGTTCATCTCGAAGTAACCCTACTATCCAGGTTCCTTCGCACAGCCCTACAATCCAGGATTTCATCTCGATGTAACCCTACTATCCAGGTTCCTTCTCACATCCCTACTATCCAAGCTTACATCTCGAAGTAACCCTACTATCCAGGTTCCTTCTCACAGCCCTACCATTCAGGCTTTCATCTCGAAGTAACCCTACTATCCAGGTTCCATCTCACAACTCTACTATCCAGGCTTTCATATCGAAGTAACCTTACTATCCAGGTTCCTTCTCACAACCTTACCATCCAGTCTTTCATCTCGATGTAACCTTACTATCCAGGTTCCTTCTCACAACCCTACTATCCAGGCTTTTATCTCGAGTAACCCTACTATCCAAGTTCCTTCTCACAGCCCTAGTATCCAGGATTTCATATCTAAGTAACCCTACTATCCAGGTTCCTTCTCACAACCTTACTATCAATGATTTCATCTCGATGTAACCCTACTATCTAGGTTCCTTCTCACAGCCCTACTATCCAGGCTTTCATCTCGAAGTAACCCTACTATCCAGGTTCCTTCTCACAGCCCTACTATCCAGGCTTTCATATCGAAGTAACCTTACTGTCCAGGTTCCTTCTCACAGCCCTACTATCCAGGATTTCATCTCGAAGTAACCCTACGATCCAAGTTCCTTCTCACATCCCAACTATCCAGGCTTTCATCTCGAAGTAACCCTACTATCCAGGTTCCTTAGCACAGCCCTACAATCCAGGATTTCATCTGGATGTAACCCTACTATCCAGGTTCCCTCTCACAGCCCTACTATCCAGGCTTTCATCTCTAAGTAATCCTACTATCAAGGTTCCTTCTCACAGTCCTACCATCCAGGCTTTCATCTCGAAGTAACCCTACTATCCAGGTTCCATCTCACAACCCTACTATCCAGGCTTTCATATCGAAGTAACCCTACTATCCAGGTTCCATCTCACAACCTTACTATCCAGTCTTTCATCTCGATGTAACCCTACTATCCAGGTTCCTTTTCACAGCCCTATTATCCAGGCTTTAATTTCGAAGTAACCCTACTATCCAGGTTCCTTCTCAAAGCCCTACTATCCAGGATTTCATATCGAAGTAACCCTATAATCCAGGTTCCTTCTCACAACCTTACTATCCATTATTTCATCTCAATGTAACCCTACTATCCAGGTTCCTTCTCACAGCCCTACTATCTAGGCTTTTATCTCGAAGTAACCCTACTATCCTGGTTCCTTCTCACAGCCCTACTATCCAGGCTTTAATTTCGAAGTAACCCTACTATCCAGGTTCCTTCTCACAGCCCTACTATAAAGGATTTCATATCGAAGTAACCCTACTATCCAGGATCCTTCTCACAGCCCTACTATCCAGGCTTTCATCTCGAAGTAACCCTACTATCCAGGTTCCTTCTTACAACCCTACTATCAAGGCTTTCATCTCGAAGTAACCCTCCTATCCAGGTTCCATCTCACAACCCTACTATCCAGGCTTTCATCTCAACGTAAACCTACTATCCAGGTTCCTTCTCACATCCCTACTATCCAGGCTTTCATCTCGAAGTAACCCTACTATCCAGGTTCCTTCTCACAGCCCTACTATTCAGGCTTTCATATCGAAGTAACCTTACTATCCAAGTTCCTTCTCACAGCCCTACTATTCAGGATTTCATCTCGAAGTAACCCTACGATCCAAGTTCCTTTTCACATCCCTACTATCCAGGATTTCATCTCGAAGTAACCCTACTATCCAGGTTCCTTCGCACAGCCCTACAATCCAGGCTTTCATCTCGATGTAACCCTACTATCCAGGTTCCTTCTCACAATCCTACTATCCAGGCTTTCATCTCGAAGTAACCCTACTATCCAGGTTACTTCTCACAGCCCTATTATCCACGCTTTCATCTCGAAGTAACCCTATTATCCAGGTTCCATCTCACAGCCCTACTACCCAGGCTTTCATATCGAAGTAACCCTACTATCCAGGTTCCTTCTCACAACCTTACTATCTAGGCTTTCATATCAAAGTAAACCTACTATCCAGGTTCCTTCTCACAACCCTACTATACATGCTTTTATCTCGAAGTAACCCTACTATCCAGGTTCCTTCTCACAGCCCTACTATCCAGGCTTTCATCTCGAAGTAACCTTACTATCCAGGTTCCTTCTCACAGCCTTACTATCCAAGCTTTCATATCGAAGTAACCCTACTATCTAGGTTCCTTCTCACAGCCCTACTATCCAGGCTTTCATGTCGAAGTAACCCTACTATCCAGGTTCCTTCTCCCATCCCTACTATCCAAGCTTTCATATTGAAGTAACCCTACTTCCCAGGTTCCTTCTCACAGCCCTACTATCCAGGCTTTCATATCGAAGTAACCCTACTATCCAAGTTCCTTCTCACAGCCCTACTATACATGCTTTTATCTCGAAGTAACCCTACTATCCAAGTTCCTTCTCACAGCCCTACTATCCAGGCTTTCATCTCGAAGTAACCCTACTATCCAGGTTCCTTCTCCCAACCCTACTATCCAAGCTTTCATATCGAAGTAACCCTACTATCCAGGTTCCTTCTCCCAGCCCTACTATGCAGGCTTTCATATCGAAGTAACCCAACTATCCAGGTTCCTTCTCACAGCCCTAATATACATGCTTTCATCTCTAAGTAACCCTACTATCCAAGTTCCTTCTCACAGCCCTACTATCCAGGCGTTCATCTCGAAGTAACCCTACTATCCAGGTTCCTTCGCACAACCCTACAATCCAGGATTTCATCTCGATGTAACCCTACTATCCAGGTTCCTTCTCACATCCCTACTATCCAAGCTTACATCTCGAAGTAACCCTACTATCCAGGTTCCTTCTCACAGCCCTACCATTCAGGCTTTCATCTCGAAGTAACCCTACTATCCAGGTTCCATCTCACAGCCCTACTATCCAGGCTTTCATATCGAAGTAACCTTACTATCCAGGTTCCTTCTCACAAACTTACCATCCAGTCTTTCATCTCGATGTAACCTTACTATCCAGGTTCCTTCTCACAACCCTACTATCTAGGCTTTTATCTCGAGTAACCCTACTATCCAGGTTCCTTCTCACAGCCCTAGTATCCAGGATTTCATATCTAAGTAACCCTACTATCCAGGTTCCTTCTCACAACCTTACTATCCATGATTTCATCTCGATGTAACCCTACTATCTAGGTTCCTTCTCACAGCCCTACTATCCAAGCTTTCATCTCGAAGTAACCCTACTATCCAGGTTCCTTCTCACAGCCCTACTATCCAGGCTTTCATATCGAAGTAACCTTACTATCCAGGTTCCTTCTCACAGCCCTACTATCCAGGATTTCATCTCGAAGTAACCCTACGATCCAAGTTCCTTCTCACATCCCTACTATCCAGGCTTTCATCTCGAAGTAACCCTACTATCCAGGTTCCTTAGCACAACCCTACAATCCAGGCTTTCATCTCGATGTAACCCTACTATCCAGGTTCCCTCTCACAGCCCTACTATCCAGGCTTTCATCTCGAAGTAATCCTACTATCAAGGTTCCTTCTCACAGCCCTACCATCCAGGCTTTCATCTCGAAGTAACCCTACTATCCAGGTTCCATCTCACAACCCTACTATCCAGGCTTTCATATCGAAGTAACCCTACTATCCAGGTTCCATCTCACAACCTTACTATCCAGTCTTTCATCTCGATGTAACCCTACTATCCAGTTTCCTTCTCAAAGCCCAACTATCCAGGCTTTTATCTCGAAGTAACCCTACTATCCAGGTTCCTTCTCACAGCCCTATTATCCAGGCTTTAATTTCGAAGTAACCCTACTATCCAGGTTCCTTCTCATAGCCCTACTATCCAGGATTTCATATCGAAGTAACCCTATAATCCAGGTTCCTTCTCACAACCTTACTATCCATTATTTTATCTCGAAGTAACCCTACTATCCTGGTTCCTTCTCACAACCCTACTATCCAGGCTTTAATTTCGAAGTAACCCTACTATCCAGGTACCTTCTCACAACCTTACTATCAAGGATTTCATATCGAAGTAACCCTACTATCTAGGTTCCTTCTCACAGCCCTACTATCCAGGCTTTCATCTCGAAGTAACCCTACTATGCAGGTTCCTTCTTACAACCCTATTATCCAGGCTTTCATATCGAAGTAACCCTACTATCCAGGTTCCATCTCACAGCCCTACTATCCAGGATTTCATCTCAACGTAAACCTACCATCCAGGTTCCTTCTCACAGCCCTACTATCCAGGCTTTCATCTCGAAGTAACCCTACTATCCAGGTTCCTTCTCACAGCCCTACTATTCAGGCTTTCATATCGAAGTAACCGTACTATCCAGGTTCCTTCTCACAGCCCATTTATTCAGGATTTCATCTCGAAGTAACCCTACGATCCAAGTTCCTTTTCACATCCCTTCTATCCAGGATTTCTCTCGAAGTAACCCTACTATCCAGGTTCCTTCGCACAGCCCTACAATCCAGGCTTTCATCTCGATGTAACCCTACTATCCAGGTTCCTTCTCACAATCCTACTATCTAGGATTTCATCTCGAAGTAACCCTACTATCCAGGTTCCTTCTTACAGCCCTACCATCTAGGATTTCATCTCGAAGTAACCCTATTATCCAGGTTCCATCTCACAGCCCTACTACCCAGGCTTTCATATCGAAGTAACCCTACTATCCAGGTTCCTTCTCACAACCTTACTATCCAGTCTTTCATCTCGATGTAACCCTACTATCCAAGTTCCTTCTCACATCCCTACTATCCAGGCTTTTATCTCGAAGTAACCCTACTATCCAGGTTCCTTCTCACAACCCTACTATCCAGACTGTAATTTCGAAGTAACCCTACTATCCAGGTTCCTTCTCACAGCCCTACTGTTCAGGATTTCATATCGAAGTAACCCTACTATCCAGGTTCCTTCTCACAACCTTACTATCCATGATTTCATCTCGATGTAACCCTACTATCCAGGTTCCTTCTCACAACCCTACTATCTAGGCTTTTATTTCAAAGTAACCCTACTATCCTAGTTCCTTCTCACAGCCCTACTATCCAGGCTTTAATTTCTAAGTAACCCTACTATCCAGGTTCCTTCTCACATCCCTACTATCTAAGATTTCATATCGAAGTAACCCTACTATCCAGGTTCCTTCTCACAGCCCTACTATCCAGGCTTTCATCTCGAAGTAAGCCTACTATCCAGGTTCCTTCTTACAGCCCTACTATCCAGGCTTTCATCTCAAAGTAACCCTACTATCCAGGTTCCTTCTCACAGCCCTACTATCCAGGCTTTCATCTCGAAGTAACCCTACTATCCAGGTTCCTTCTCACAGCCCTATTATCCAGGCTTTCATCTCGAAGTAAACCTACTATCCAGGTTCCTTCTCACAACCCTACTATCCAAGCTTTCATATCGAAGTAATCCTACTATCCAGGTTCCTTCTCATAACCCTACTATCTAGGCATTCATATCAAAGTAAACCTACTATCCAGGTTCCTTCTCACAACCCTACTATACATGCTTTCATCTTGAAGTAACCCTACTATCCATGTTCCTTCTCACAGCCCTACTATCCAGGCTTTCATCTCGAAGTAACCCTACTATCCAGGTTCCTTCTCACAGCCCTACTATCCAGGCTTTCATATCAAAGTAACCCTACTATCCAGGTTCCTTCTCCCAACCCTACTATCCAAGCTTTCATATCGAAGTAACCCTACTATCCAGGTTCCTTCTCCCAGCCCTACTATCCAGGCTTTCATATCGAAGTAACCCTACTATCCAGGTTCCTTCTCAAAACCCTACTATACATGCTTTCATCTCGAAGTAACCCTACTATCCAGGTTCCTTCTCACAGCACCACTATCCAGGCGTTCATCTCGAAGTAACCCTACTATCCAGGTTCCTTCTCACAGCCCTACTATTCAGGATTTCATCTCGAAGTAACCCTACGATCCAAGTTCCTTTTCACATCCCTACTATCCAGGATTTCATCTCGAAGTAACCCTACTATCCAGGTTCCTTCTTACAGCCCTACCATCCAGGCTTTCATCTCGAAGTAACCCTATTATCCAGGTTCCATCTCAAAGTCCTACTACCCAGGCTTTCATATCGAAGTAACCCTACTATCCAGGTTCCTTCTCACAACCTAACTATCCAGTCTTTCATCTCGATGTAACCCTACTATCCAAGTTCCTTCTCACATCCCTACTATCCAGGCTTTTATCTCGAAGTAACCCTATTATCCAGGTTCCTTCTCACAACCCTACTATCCAGGCTGTAATTTCGAAGTAACCCTACTATCCAGGTTCCTTCTCCCAGCCCTACTATCCAGGCTTTCATATCGAAGTAACCCTACTATCAAGGTTCCTTCTCACAACCCTACTATACATGCTTTCATCTCGAAGTAACCCTACTATCCAGGTTCCTTCTCACAGCACCACTATCCAGGCGTTCATCTCACAGCCTTACTATCCAAGCTTTCATATCGAAGTAACCCTACTATCTAGGTTCCTTATCACAGCCCTACTATCCAGGCTTTCATCTCGAAGTAACCCTACTATCCAGGTTCCTTCTCACAGCCCTACTATCCAGGCTTTCATATCGAAGTAACCTTACTTCCCAGGTTCCTTCTCACAGCCCTACTATCCAGGATTTCATCTCGAAGTAACCCTACGATCCAAGTTCCTTCTCACATCCCTACTATCCAGGCTTTCATCTCGAAGTAACCCTACTATCCAGGTTCCTTAGCACAACCCTACAATCCAGGCTTTCATCTCGATGTAACCCTACTATCCAGGTTCCCTCTCACAGCCCTACTATCCGGGCTTTCATCTCGAAGTAATCCTACTATCAAGGTTCCTTCTCACAGCCCTACCATCCAGGCTTTCATCTCGAAGTAACCCTACTATCCAGGTTCCATCTCACAGCCCTACTATCCAGGCTTTCATATCGAAGTAACCCTACTATCCAGGTTCCATCTCACAACCTTACTATCCAGTCTTTCATCTCGATGTAACCCTACTATCCAGTTTCCTTCTCACAGCCCAACTATCCAGGCTTTTATCTCGAAGTAACCCTACTATCCAGGTTCCTTCTCACAGCCCTATTATCCAGGCTTTAATTTCGAAGTAACCCTACTATCCAGGTTCCTTCTCACAGCCCTACTATCCAGGATTTCATATCGAAGTAACCCTATAATCCAGGTTCCTTCTCACAACCTTACTATCCATTATTTCATCTCAATGTAACCCAACTATCCAGGTTCCTTCTCACAGCCCTACTATCTAGGCTTTTATCTCGAAGTAACCCTACTATCCTGGTTCCTTCTCACAACCCTGCTATCCAGGCTTTAATTTCGAAGTAACCCTACTATCCAGGTTCCTTCTCACAGCCCTACTATCAAGGATTTCATATCGAAGTAACCCTACTATCCAGGATCCTTCTCACAGCCCTACTATCCAGGCTTTCATCTCGAAGTAACCCTACTATCCAGGTTCCTTCTTACAACCCTACGATCCAGGCTTTCATCTCGAAGTAACCCTACTATCCAGGTTCCATCTCACAGCCCTACTATCCAGGCTTTCATCTCAACCTAAACCTACCATCCAGGTTCCTTCTCACAGCCCTACTATCCAGGCTTTCATCTCGAAGTAACCCTACTATCCAGGTTCCTTCTCACAGCCCTACTATTCAGGCTTTCATATCGAAGTAACCTTACTATCCAGGTTCCTTCTCACAGCCCTACTATTAAGGATTTCATCTCGAAGTAACCCTATGATCCAAGTTCCTTTTCACATCCCTACTATCCAGGATTTCATCTCGAAGTAACCCTACTATCCAGGTTCCTTCGCACAGCCCTACAATCCAGGCTTTCATCTCGATGTAACCCTACTATCCAGGTTCCTTCTCACAATCCTACTATCTAGGATTTCATCTCGAAGTAACCCTACTATCCAGGTTCCTTCTTACAGCCATACCATCCAGGCTTTCATCTCGAAGTAACCCTATTATCCAGGTTCCATCTCACAGCCCTACTACCCAGGCTTTCATATCGAAGTAACCCTACTATCCAGGTTCCTTCTCATAACCTTACTATCCAGTCTTTCATCTCGATGTAACCCTACTATCCAAGTTCCTTCTCACATCCCTACTATCCATGCTTTTATCTCGAAGTAACCCTACTATCCAGGTTCCTTCTCACAACCCTACTATCCAGGCTGTAATTTCGTAGTAACCCTACTATCCAGGTTCCTTCTCACAGCCCTACTATCCAGGATTTCATATCGAAGTAACCCTACTATCCAGGTTCCTTCTCATAACCTTACTATCCATGATTTCATCTCGATGTAACCCTACTATCCAGGTTCCTTCTCACAACCCTACTATCTAGGCATTTATTTCAAAGTAACCCTACTATCCTAGTTCCTTCTCACAGCCCTACTATCCAGGCTTTAATTTCTAAGTAACCCTACTATCCAGGTTCCTTCCCACATCCCTACTATCCAAGATTTCATATCGAAGTAACCCTACTATCCAGGTTCCTTCTCACAGCCCTACTATCCAGGCTTTCATCTCGAAGTAAGCCTACTATCCAGGTTCCTTCTTACAGCCCTACTATCCAGGCTTTCATCTCAAAGTAACCCTACTATCCAGGTTCCTTCTCACAACCCTACTATCCAGGCTTTCATCTCGAAGTAACCCTACTATCCAGGTTACTTCTCACAGCCCTATTATCCAGGCTTTCATCTCGAAGTAAACCTACTATCCAGGTTCCTTCTCACAACCCTACTATCCAAGCTTTCATATCGAAGTAATCCTACTATCCAGGTTCCTTCTCATAACCCTACTATCTAGGCTTTCATATCAAAGTAAACCTACTATCCAGGTTCCTTCTCACAACCCTACTATACATGCTTTCATCTTGAAGTAACCCTACTATCCATGTTCCTTCTCACAGCCCTACTATCCAGGCTTTCATCTCGAAGTAACCCTACTATCCAGGTTCCTTCTCACAGCCCTACTATCCAGGCTTTCATATCGAAGTAACCCTACTATCCAGGTTCCTTCTCCCAACCCTACTATCCAAGCTTTCATATCGAAGTAACCCTAATATCCAGGTTCCTTCTCCCAGCCCTACTATCCAGGCTTTCATATCGAAGTAACCCTACTATCCAGGTTCCTTCTCACAACCCTACTATACATGCTTTCATCTCGAAGTAACCCTACTATCCAGGTTCCTTTTCACAGCACCACAATCCAGGCGTTCATCTCGAAGTAACCCTACTATCCAGGTTCCTTCTCACAGCCCTACTATTCAGGATTTCATCTCGAAGTAACCCTACGATCCAAGTTCCTTTTCACATCCCTACTATCCAGGATTTCATGTCGAAGTAACCCTACTATCCAGGTTCCTTCGCACAGCCCTACAATCCAGGCTTTCATCTCGATGTAACCCTACTATCAAGGTTCCTTCTAACAGTCCTACTATCCAGGATTTCATCTCGAAGTAACCCTACTATCCAGGTTCCTTCTTACAGCCCTACCATCCAGGCTTTCATCTCGAAGTAACCCTATTATCCAGGTTCCATCTCACAGCCCTACTACCCAGGCTTTCATATCGAAGTAACCCTACTATCCAGGTTGCTTCTCACAACCTAACTATCCAGTCTTTCATCTCGATGTAACCCTACTATCCAAGTTCCTTCTCACATCCCTACTATCCAGGCTTTTATCTCGAAGTAACCCTACTATCCAGGTTCCTTCTCACAACCCTACTATCCAGGCTGTAATTTCGAAGTAACCCTACTATCCAGGTTCCTTCTCACAGCCCTACTATCCAGGATTTCATATCGAAGTAACCCTACTATCCAGGTTCCTTCTCACAACCTTACTATCCATGATTTCATCTCGATGTAACCCTACTATCCAGGTTCCTTCTCACAACCCTACTATCTAGGCTTTTATTTCAAAGTAACCCTACTATCCTAGTTCCTTCTCACAGCCCTACTATCCAGGCTTTAATTTCTAAGTAACCCTACTATCCAGGTTCCTTCTCAAATCCCTACTATCCAAGATTTCATATCGAAGTAACCCTACTATCCAGGTTCCTTCTCACAGCCCTACTATCCAGGCTTTCATCTCGAAGTAACCCTACTATCCAGGTTCGTTCTTACAACCCTATTATCCAGGCTTTCATCTCAAAGTAACCCTACTATCCAGGTTCCTTCTCACAGCCCTACTATCCAGGCTTTCATCTCGAAGTAACCCTACTATCCAGGTTCCTTCTCACAGCCCTATTATCCAGGCTTTCATCTCGAAGTAAACCTACTATCCAGGTTCCTTCTCACAACCCTACTATCCAAGCTTTCATATCGAAGTAATCCTACTATCCAGGTTCCTTCTCACAACCCTACTATCTAGGCTTTCATATCAAAGTAAACCTACTATCCAGGTTCCTTCTCACAACCCTACTATACATGCTTTCATCTCGAAGTAACCCTACTATCCATGTTCCTTCTCACAGCCCTACTATCCAGGCTTTCATCTCGAAGTAACCCTACTATCCAGGTTCCTTCTCACAGCCCTACTATCCAGGCTTTCATATCAAAGTAAACCTACTATCCAGGTTCCTTCTCACAACCCTACTATCCAGGCTTTCATCTCGAAGTAACCCTACTATCCAGGTTCCTTCTCACAGCCCTACTATCCAGGCTTTCATATCGAAGTAACCCTACTATCCAGGTTCCTTCTCCCAACCCTACTATCCAAGCTTTCATATCGAAGTAACCCTACTATCCAGGTTCCTTCTCCCAACCCTACTATCCAGGCTTTCATATCGAAGTAACCCTACTATCCAGGTTCCTTCTCACAACCCTACTATACATGCTTTCATCTCGAAGTAACCCTACTATCCAGGTTCCTTCTCATAGCCCCACTATCTAGGCGTTCATCTCGAAGTAACCCTACTATCCAAGTTCCTTCTCACAGCCCTACTATTCAGGATTTCATCTCGAAGTAACCCTACGATCCAAGTTCCTTTTCACATCCCTACTATCCAGGATTTCATCTCGAAGTAACCCTACTATCCAGGTTCCTTCGCACAGCCCTACAATCCAGGCTTTCATCTCGATGTAACCCTACTATCCAGGTTCCTTCACACAGTCCTACTATCCAGGATTTCATCTCGAAGTAACCCTACTATCCAGGTTCCTTCTTACAGCCCTACCATCCAGGCTTTCATCTCGAATTAACCCTATTATTCAGGTTCCATCTCACAGCCCTACTACCCAGGCTTTCATATCGAAGTAACCCTACTATCCAGGTTCCTTCTCACAACCTAACTATCCAGTCTTTCATCTCGATGTAACCCTACTATCCAAGTTCCTTCTCACATCCCTACTATCCAGGCTTTTATCTCGAAGTAACCCTACTATCCAGGTTCCTTCTCACAACCCTACTATCCAGGCTGTAATTTCGAAGTAACCCTACTATCCAGGTTCCTTCTCACAGACCTACTATCCAGGATTTCATATCGAAGTAACCCTACTATCCAGGTTCCTTCTCACAACCTTACTATCCATGATTTCATCTCGATGTAACCCTACTATCCAGGTTCCTTCTCACAACCCTACTATCTAGGTTTTTATTTCAAAGTAACCCTACTATCCTAGTTCCTTCTCACAGCCCTACTATCCAGGCTTTAATTTCTAGGTAACTATACTATCCAGGTTCCTTCTCACATCCCTACTATCCAAGATTTCATATCGAAGTAACCCTACTATCCAGGTTCCTTCTCACAGCCCTACTATCCAGGCTTTCATCTCGAAGTAACCCTACTATCCAGGTTCCTTCTTACAGCCCTACTATCTAGGCTTTCATCTCAAAGTAACCCTACTATCCAGGTTCCTTCTCACAGCCCTACTATCCAGGCTTTCATCTCGAAGTAACCCTACTATCCAGGTTCCTTCTCACAACCCTATTATCCAGGCTTTCATCTCGAAGTAAACCTACTATCCAGGTTCCTTCTCACAACCCTACTATCCAAGCTTTCATATCGAAGTAATCCTACTATCCAGGTTCCTTCTCACAACCCTACTATCTAGGCTTTCATATCAAAGTAAACCTACTATCCAGGTTCCTTCTCACAACCCTACTATACATGCTTTCATCTCGAAGTAACCCTACTATCCATGTTCCTTCTCAAAACCCTACTATCCAGGCTTTCATCTCGAAGTAACCCTACTATCCAGGTTCCTTCTCACAGCCCTACTATCCAGGCTTTCATATCGAAGTAACCCTACTATCCAGGTTCCTTCTCCCAACCCTACTATCCAAGCTTTCATATCGAAGTAACCCTACTATCCAGGTTCCTTCTCCGAGCCCTACTATCCAGGCTTTCATATCGAAGTAACCCTACTATCCAGGTTCCTTCTCACAACCCTACTATACATGCTTTCATCTCGAAGTAACCCTACTATCCAGGTTCCTTCTCATAGCCCCACTATCTAGGCGTTCATCTCGAAGTAACCCTACTATCCAAGTTCCTTCTCACAGCCCTACTATTCAGGATTTCATCTCGAAGTAACCCTACGATCCAAGTTCCTTTTCACATCCCTACTATCCAGGATTTCATCTCGAAGTAACCCTACTATCCAGGTTCCTTCGCACAGCCCTACAATCCAGGCTTTCATCTCGATGTAACCCTACTATCCAGGTTCCTTCACACAGTCCTACTATCCAGGATTTCATCTCGAAGTAACCCTACTATCCAGGTTCCTTCTTACAACCCTACCATCCAAGCTTTCATCTCGAAGTAACCCTATTATCCAGGTTCCATCTCACAGCCCTACTACCCAGGCTTTCATATCGAAGTAACCCTACTATCCAGGTTCCTTCTCACAACCTAACTATCCAGTCTTTCATCTCGATGTAACCCTACTATCCAAGTTCCTTCTCACATCCCTACTATCCAGGCTTTTATCTCGAAGTAACCCTACTATCCAGGTTCCTTCTCACAACCCTACTATCCAGGCTTTAATTTCGAAGTAACCCTACTATCCAGGTTCCTTCTCACAGACCTACTATCCAGGATTTCATATCGAAGTAACCCTACTATCCAGGTTCCTTCTCACAACCTTACTATCCATGATTTCATCTCGATGTAACCCTACTATCCAGGTTCCTTCTCACAACCCTACTATCTAGGTTTTTATTTCAAAGTAACCCTACTATCCTAGTTCCTTCTCACAGCCCTACTATCCAGGCTTTAATTTCTAGGTAACAATACTATCCAGGTTCCTTCTCACATCCCTACTATCCAAGATTTCATATCGAAGTAACCCTACTATCCAGGTTCCTTCTCACAACCCTACTATCCAGGCTTTCATCTCGAAGTAACCCTACTATCCAGGTTCCTTCTTACAGCCCTACTATCCAGGCTTTCATCTCGAAGTAACCCTACTATCCAGGTTCCTTCTCACAGCCCTATTATCCAGGCTTTCATCTCGAAGTAAACCTACTATCCAGGTTCCTTCTCACAACCCTACTATCCAAGCTTTCATATCGAAGTAATCCTACTATCCAGGTTCCTTCTCACAACCCTACTATCTAGGCTTTCATATCAAAGTAAACCTACTATCCAGGTTCCTTCTCACAACCCTACTATACATGCTTTCATCTCGAAGTAAGCCTACTATCCATGTTCCTTCTCAAAACCCTACTATCCAGGCTTTCATCTCGAAGTAACCCTACTATCCAGGTTCCTTCTCACAGCCCTACTATCCAGGCTTTCATATCGAAGTAACCCTACTATCCAGGTTCCTTCTCCCAACCCTACTATCCAAGCTTTCATATCGAAGTAACCCTACTATCCAGGTTCCTTCTCCCAGCCCTACTATCCAGGCTTTCATATCGAAGTAACCCTACTATCCAGGTTCCTTCTCACAACCCTACTATACATGCTTTCATCTCGAAGTAACCCTACTATCCAGGTTCCTTCTCATAGCCCCACTATCTAGGCGTTCATCTCGAAGTAACCCTACTATCCAAGTTCCTTCTCACAGCCCTACTATTCAGGATTTCATCTCGAAGTAACCCTATGATCCAAGTTCCTTTTCACATCCCTACTATCCAGGATTTCATCTCGAAGTAACCCTACTATCCAGGTTCCTTCGCACAGCCCTACAATCCAGGCTTTCATCTCGATGTAACCCTACTATCCAGGTTCCTTCACACAGTCCTACTATCCAGGATTTCATCTCGAAGTAACCCTACTATCCGGGTTCCTTCTTATAGCCCTACCATCCAGGCTTTCATCTCGAAGTAACCCTATTATCCAGGTTCCATCTCACAGCCCTACTACCCAGGCTTTCATATCGAAGTAACCCTACTATCCAGGTTCCTTCTCACAACCTTACTATCCAGTCTTTCATCTCGATGTAACCCTACTATCTAAGTTCCTTCTCACATCCCTACTATCCAGGCTTTTATCTCGAAGTAACCCTACTATCCAGGTTCCTTCTCACAGCCCTATTATCCAGGCTTTCATCTCGAAGTAAACCTACTATCCAGGTTCCTTCTCACAACCCTACTATCAAAGCTTTCATATCGAAGTAATCCTACTATCCAGGTTCCTTCTCACAACCCTACTATCTAGGCTTTCATATCAAAGTAAACCTACTATCCAGGTTCCTTCTCACAACCCTACTATACATGCTTTCATCTCGAAGTAACCCTACTATCCATGTTCCTTCTCACAGCCCTACTATCCAGGCTTTCATCTCGAAGTAACCCTACTATCCAGGTTCCTTCTCACAGCCCTACTATCCAGGCTTTCATATCGAAGTAACCCTACTATCCAGGTTCCTTCTCCCAACCATACTATCCAAGCTTTCATATCGAAGTAACCCTACTATCCAGGTTCCTTCTCCCAGCCCTACTATCCAGGCTTTCATATCGAAGTAACCCTACTATCCAGGTTCCTTCTCACAAACCTACTATACATGCTTTCATCTCGAAGTAACCCTACTATCCAGGTTCCTTCTCACAGCCCCACTATCCAGGCATTCATCTCGAAGTAACCCTACTATCCAGGTTCCTTCTCACAGCCCTACTATTCAGAATTTCATCTCGAAGTAACCCTACGATCCAAGTTCCTTTTCACATCCCTACTATCCAGGATTTCATCTCGAAGTAACCCTACTATCCAGGTTCCATCGCACAGCCCTACAATCCAGGCTTTCATCTAGATGTAACCCTACTATCCAGGTTCCTTCTCACAGTCCTACTATCCAGGATTTCATCTCGAAGTAACCCTACTATCCAGGTTCCTTCTTACAGCCCTACCATCCAGGCTTTCATCTCGAAGTAACCCTATTATCCAGGTTCCATCTCACAGCCCTACTACCCAGGCTTTCATATCGAAGTAACCCTACTATCCAGGTTCCTTCTCACAACCTTACTATCTAGTCTTTCATCTCGATGTAACCCTACTATCCAAGTTCCTTCTCACATCCCTACTATCCAGGCTTTTATCTCAAAGTAACCCTATTATCCAGGTTCCTTCTCACAACCCTACTATCCAGGCTGTAATTTCGAAGTAACCCTACTATCCAGGTTCCTTCTCACAGCCCTAATATCCAGGATTTCATATCGAAGTAACCCTACTATCCAGGTTCCTTCTCACAACCTTACTATCCATGATTTCATCTCGATGTAACCCTACTATCCAGGTTCCTTCTCACAACCCTACTATCTAGGCTTTTATTTCAAAGTAACCCTACTATCCTAGTTCCTTCTCACAGCCCTACTATCCAGGCTTTAATTTCTAAGTAACCCTACTATCCAGGTTCCTTCTCACATCCCTACTATCCAAGATTTCATATCGAAGTAACCCTACTATCTAGGTTCCTTCTCACAGCCCTACTATCCAGGCTTTCATCTCGAAGTAACCCTACTATCCAGGTTCCTTCTTACAGCCCTACTATCCATGGTTTCATCTCAAAATAACCCTACTATCCAGGTTCCTACTCACAGCCCTACTATCCAGGCTTTCATCTCGAAGTAACCCTACTATCCAGGTTCCTTCTCACAGCCCTATTATCCAGGCTTTCATCTCGAAGTAAACCTACTATCCAGGTTCCTTCTCACAACACTACTATCCAAGCTTTCATATCGAAGTAATCCTACTATCCAGGTTCCTTCTCACAACCCTACTATCTAGGCTTTCATATCAAAGTAAACCTACTATCCAGGTTCCTTCTCACAACCCTACTATACATGCTTTCATCTCGAAGTAACCCTACTATCCATGTTCCTTCTCACAGCCCTACTATCCAGGCTTTCATCTCGAAGTAACCCTACTATCCAGGTTCCTTCTCACAGCCCTACTATCCAGGCTTTCATATCGAAGTAACCCTACTATCCAGGTTCCTTCTCCCAACCCTACTATCCAAGCTTTCATATCGAAGTAACCCTACTATCCAGGTTCCTTTTCCCAGCCCTACTATCCAGGCTTTCATATCGAAGTAACCCTACTATCCAGGTTCCTTCTCACAACCCTACTATACATGCTTTCATCTCGAAGTAACCCTACTATCCAGGTTCCTTCTCACAGCCCCACTATCCAGGCGTTCATCTCGAAGTAACCCTACTATCCAGGTTCCTTTGCACAGCCCTATAATCCAGGATTTTATCTCGATGTAACCCTACTATCCAGGTTCCTTCTCACAGCCCTACTATCCAAGCTTTCATCTCGAAGTAACCCTGCTATCCAGGTTCCTTCTCACAGCCCTACCATTCAGGCTTTCATCTCGAAGTAACCCTACTATCCAGGTTCCATCTCACAGCCCTACTATCCAGGCTTTCATATCGAAGTAACCCTACTATCCAGGTTCCTTCTCACAACCTTACCATCCAGTCTTTCATCTCGATGTAACCTTACTATCTAGGTTCCTTCTCACAGCCCTACTATCCAGGCTTTTATCTCGAGTAACCCTACTATCCAGGTTCCTTCTCACAGCCCTAGTATCCAGGATTTCATATCTAAGTAACCCTACTATCCAGGTTCCTTCTCACAACCTTACTATCCATGATTTCATCTCGATGTAACCCTACTATCCAGGTTCCTTCTCACAGCCCTACTATCCAGGCTTTCATCTCGAAGTAACCCTACTATCCAGGTTCCTTCTCACATCCCTACTATCCAGGCTTTCATATCGAAGTAACCTTACTATCCAGGTTCCTTCTCACAGCCCTACTATCCAGGATTTCATCTCGAAGTAACCCTACGATCCAAGTTCCTTCACACATCCCTACTATCCAGGCTTTCATCTCGAAGTAAGCCTACTATCCAGGTTCCTTAGCACAGCCCTACAATCCAGGCTTTCATCTCGATGTAACCCTACTATCTAGGTTCCCTCTCACAGCCCTACTATCCAGGCTTTCATCTCGAAGTAACCCAACTATCAAGGTTCCTTCTCACAGCCCTACCATCCAGGCTTTCATCTCGAAGTAACCCTACTATCCAGGTTCCATCTCACAGCCCTACTATCCAGGCTTTCATATCGAAGTAACCCTACTATCCAGGTTCCTTCTCACAACCTTACTATCCATTATTTCATCTCGATGTAACCCTACTATCCAGGTTCCTTCTCAAAGCCCTACTATCTAGGCTTTTATCTCGAAGTAACCCTACTATCCTGGTTCCTTCTCACAGCCCTAATATCCAGGCTTTAATTTCGAAGTAACCCTACTATCCAGGTTCCTTCTCACAGCCCTACTATCCAGGATTTCATATCGAAGTAACCCTACTATCCAGGACCCTTCTCACAACCCTACTATCCAGGCTTTCATCTCAAAGTAACCCTACTATCCAGGTTCCTTTTTACAGCCGTACTATCCAGGCTTTCATCTCAAAGTAACCCTACTATCCAGGTTCCTTCTCACAGCCCTACTATCCAGGCTTTCATCTCGAAGTAACCCTACTATCCAGGTTCCTTCTCACAGCCCTACTATCCAGGCTTTCATTTCGAAGTAAACCTACTATTCAGGTTCATTCTCACAACCCTACTATCCAAGCTTTCATATCGAAGTAATCCTACTATCTAGGTTCCTTCTCACAGCCCTAGTATCCAGGCTTTTATATCAAAGTAACCCTACTATCCAGGTTCCTTCTCACAACCCTACTATACATGCTTTTATCTCGAAGTAACCCTACTATCCATGTTCCTTCTCACAACCCTACTATCCAGGCATTCATCTCAAAGTAACCCTACTATCCAGGTTCCTTCTCACAGCCCTACTATCCAGGCTTTCATATCGAAGTAACCCTACTATCCAGGTTCCTTCTCCCAGCCCTACTATCCAAGCTTTCATATCGAAGTAACCCTACTATCCAGGTTCCTTCTCCCAGCCCTACTATCAAGGCTTTCATATCGAAGTAACCCTACTATCCAGGTTCCTTCTCACAGCCCTACTATACATGCTTTCATCTCGAAGTAACCCTACTATCCAAGTTCCTTCTCACAACCCTACTATCTAGGCTTTCATCTCGAAGTAACCCTACTATCCAGTTTCCTTCTCACAGCCCTACTATCCAGGCTTTCATCTCGAAGTAACCCTACTATCCAGGTTCCTTCTCACAACCCTACTATCCAGGCTTTCATCTCGAAGTAAGCCTACTATCCAGGTTCCTTCTCACAGACCTACTATCCAGGCTTTCATCTCAAAGTAACCCTACTATTCAGGTTCCTTCTCACAGCTCTACTATCCAGGCTTTCACATCGAAGTAACCTTACTATCCAGGTTCCTTCTCACAGCCCTACTATCCAGGATTTCATCTCGAAGTTACCCTACGATCAGAGTTCCCTCTCACATCCCTACTATCCAGGCTTTCATCTCGAAGTAACCCTACTATCCAGGTTCCTTCTCACAGCCCTACAATCCAGGCTTTCATCTTGATGTAACCCTACTATCCAGGTTCCTTCTCACATCCCTACTATCCAGGCTTTCATCTCGAAGTAACCCTACTACCAGGTTCCTTCTCACAGCCCTACCATCTAGGCTTTCATCTCGAAGTAACCCTACTATCCAGGTTCCATCTCACAGCCCTCGTATCCAGGCTTTCATATCGAAGTAACCCTACTATCCAAGTTCCTTCTCACAACCCTACTATCCAGGATTTCATATCGAAGTAACCCTACTATCCAGGTTCCTTCTCACAACCTTATTATCCATGATTTCATCTCGATGTAACCCTACTATCCTGGTTCCTTCTCACAGCCCTACTATCCAGGCTTTTATCTCGAAGTAACCCAACTATCCTAGTTTCTTCTCACAGCCCTACTATCCAGGCTTTAATTTCGAAGTAACCCTACTATACAGGTTCCTTCTCACAACCCTACTATCAAGGATTTCATATCGAAGTAACCCTAATATCCAGGTTCCTTCTCACAGCCCTACTATCCAGGCTTTTATCTCGAAGTAAACCTACTATCCAGGTTCCTTCTTACAGCCGTACTATCCAGGCTTTCATCTCAAAGTAACCCTACTATCCAGGTTCCTTCTCACATCCCTACTATCCAGGCTTTCATCTCGAAGTAACCCTACTATCCAGGTTCCTTCTCACAGCCCTACTATCCAGGCTTTCATCTCGAAGTAAACCTACTATTCAGGTTACTTCTCACAACCCTACTATCCAAGCTCTCATATCTAAGTAACCCTACTATCCAGGTTCCTTCTCACAGCCCTACTATCCAGGCTTTCATATCAAAGTAACCCTACTATCCAGGTTCCTTCTCACAGCCCTACTATACATGCTTTCATCTCGAAGTAACCCTACTATCCAAGTTCCTTCTCACAGCCCTACTATCTAGGATTTCATCTCGAAGTAACCCTACTATACAGGTTCCTTCTCACAACCCTACTATCCATGCTTTCATATCGAAGTAACCCTACTATCCAATTTCCTTCTCCCAGCCCTACTATCCAAGCTTTCATATCGAAGTAACCCTACTATTCAGGTTCCTTCTCCCAGCCATACTATCCAGGATTTCATATCGAAGTAACCCTACTATCCAGTTTCCTTCTCACAACCCTACTATCCAGGCTTTCATCTCGATGTAACCCTACTATCCAGGTTTCTTCTCACAACCCTACTATCCAGGCATTCATCTTGAAGCAACCCTACTATCCAGGTTCCTTCTCACAGCCCTACCATCCAGGGTTTCGTCTCGAAGTAACCCTACTATCCAGGTTCCTTCTCACATCCCTATTATCCAGGCTTTCATATCGAAGTAACCCATCTATCCAGGTTCCTTCTCACAACCTTACTATCTAGGCTTTCATCACGATGTAACCCTACTATCTTGGTTCCTTCTCACAACCCTACTATCCAGGCTTTTATCTCGAAAAACCCTACTATCCAGGTTCCTTCTCACAACCCTACTATCAAGGCTTTAATTTCGATGTAACCCTACTATAAAGGTTCCTTCTCACAACCCTACTATCAAGGCTTTAATTTCGAAGTAACCCTACTATCCAGGTTCCTTCTCATAGCCCTACTATCCAGGATTTCATATCGAAGTAACCCTACTATCCAGGTTCCTTCTCACAACCTTACTATCCAGGATTTCATCTCGATGTAACCCTACTATCCAGGTTCCTTCTCACAACCCTACTATCCAGGCTTTAATTTCGAAGTAACCCTACTATCCAGGTTCCTTCTCACAACCCTACTATCCAGGATTTCATATCGAAGTAACCCTACTATCCAGGTTCCTTCTCATAACCCTACTATCCAGGCTTTCATTTCAAAGTAACCCTACTATTCAGGTTCCTTCTTACAGCCCTACTATCCAGGCTTTCATCTCAAAGTAACCCTACTATCCAGGTTACTTCTCACAACCCTACTATCAAGGCTTTCATCTCGAAGTAATCCTACTATCCAGGTTCCTTCTCACAACCCTACTATCCAGGCTTTCATCTCGATGTATCCCTACTATCCAGGTTCCTTCTCACAGCCCTACTATCCAAGCTTTCATATCGAAGTAACCCTACTATCCAGGGTCCTTCTCAAAGCCCTACTATCCAGGCTTTCATATCAAAGTAACCCTACTATCAAGGTTCCTTCTCACAACCGTATTATACATGCTTTTATCTCGAAGTAACCCTACTATCCAAGTTCCTTCTCACAGCCCTACTATCCAGGCTTTCATCTCGAAGTAACCCTACTATCCAGGTTCCTTCTCACAGCCCTATTATCCAAGTTTTCATATCGAAGTAACCCTACTATCCAGGTTCCTTCTCCCAGCCCTACTATCCAAGCTTTCATATCGAAGTAACCCTACTATCCAGGTTCCTTCTCCCATCCCTACTATCCAGGATTTCATATCGAAGTAACCCTATTATCCAGGTTCCTTCTTACAGCCCTACTATACATGCTTTCATCTCGATGTAACCCTACTATCCAAGTTCCTTCTCACAACCCTTCTATCCAGGCTTTCATCTCAAAGTAACCCTACTATCCAGGTTCCTTCTCACAGCCCTACTATCCAGGCTTTCATCTCGATGTAACCCTACTATCCAGGTTCCTTCTCACAACCCTACTATCCAGGCTTTCATCTCAAAGTAACCCTACTATCCAGATTCCTTCTCACAACCCTACCATCCAGGGTTTCATCTTGAAGTATCCCTACTATCCAGGTTCCTTCTCAAAGCCCTACTATCCAGGCTTTCATATCGAAGTAACCCTACTATCCAGGTTCCTTCTCACAACCTTACTATCCAGGCTTTCATCTCGATGTAACCATACTATCCAGGTTCCTTCTCACAGCCCTACTATCCAGGCTTTTCTCTCGAAGTAACCCTACTATCCAGGTTCCTTCTCACAACCCTACTATCCAGGCTTTAATTTCGATGTAACCCTACTATCCAGGTTCCTTCTAACAGCCCTACTATCCAGGATTTCAAATCAAAGTAACCCTATTATCCAGGTTCCTTCTCACAGCCCTACTATCCAGGCTTTCATCTCGAAGTAACCCCACTATCCAGGTTCCTTCTTACTGCCCTACTATCCAAGCTTTCATCTCAAAGTAACCCTACTATCCAGGATCCTTCTCACAGCCCTACTATCCAGGCTTTCATCTCGAAGTAACTCTACTATCCAGGTTCCTTCTCGCAGCCCTACTATCCAGGCTTTCATATCGAAGTAACCCTACTATCCAGGATCCTTCTCACAACCCTACTATACATGCTTTTATCTCGAAGTAACCCTACTATCCAAGTTCCTTCTCACAGCCCTACTATCCAGGCTTTCATCTCGAAGTAACCCTACTATCCAGGTTCCTTCTCACAGCCCTACTATCCAGGTTTTCATATCGAAGTAACCCTAATATCCAGGTTCCTTCTCCCAGCCCTACTATCCAAGCTTTCATATCGAAGTAACCCTACTATCCAGGTTCCTTCTCCCATCCCTACTATCCAGGCTTTCATATCGAAGTAACCTTATTATCCAGGTTCCTTCTTACAGCCCTACTATACATGCTTTCATCTCGATGTAACCCTACTATCCAAGTTCCTTCTCACAACCCTTATATCCAGGCTTTCATCTCAAAGTAACCCTACTATCCAGGTTCCTTCTCACAGCCCTACTATCCAGGCTTTCATCTCGATGTAACCCTACTATCCAGGTTCCTTCTCACAACCCTACTATCCAGGCTTTCATCTCGAAGTAACCCTACTATCCAGGTTCCTTCTCATAGCCCTACCATCCAGGGTTTCATCTTGAAGTATCCCTACTATCCAGGTTCCTTCTCAAAGCCCTACTATCCAGGCTTTCATATCGAAGTAACCCTACTATCCAGGTTCCTTCTCACAACCTTACTATCCAGGCTTTCATATCGAAGTAACCCTACTATCCAGGTTCCTTCTCACAACCCTACTATCCAGGCTTTAATTTCGAAGTAACCCTACTATCCAGGTTCCTTCTAACAGCCCTACTATCCAGGATTTCAAATCAAAGTAACCCTACTATCCAGGTTCCTTCTCACAGCCCTACTATCCAGGCTTTCATCTCGAAGTAACCCCACTATCCAGGTTCCTTCTTACTGCCCTACTATCCAGGCTTTCATCTTAAATTAACCCTACTATCCAGGATCCTTCTCACAACCCTACTATCCAGGCTTTCATCTCGAAGTAACTCTACTATCCAGGTTCCTTCTTGCAGCCCTACTATCCAGGCTTTAATCTCGAAGTAACCCTACTATCCAGGATCCTTCTCACAACCCTACTATACATGCTTTTATCTCGAAGTAACCCTACTATCCAAGTTCCTTCTCACAGCCCTACTATCCAGGCTTTCATCTCGAAGTAACCCTACTATCCAGGTTCCTTCTCACAGCCCTACTAACCAGGTTTTCATATCGAAGTAACCCTACTATCTAGGTTCCATCTCCCAGCCCTACTATCCAAACTTTCATATCGAAGTAACCCTACTATCCAGGTTCCTTCTCCCATCCCTACTATCCAGGCTTTCATATTGAAGTAACCCTACTATCCAGGTTCCTTCTCACATCCCTACTATACATGCTTTCATCTCAATGTAACCCTACTATCCAAGTTCCTTCTCACAACCCTGCTATCCAGGCTTTCATCTCGAAGTAACCCTACTATCCAGGTTCCTTCTCACAACCCTACTATCCAGGATTTCATCTCGATGTAACCCTACTATCCAGGTTCCTTCTCACAGCCCTAGTATCCAAGCTTTCATCTCGATGTAACCCTACTATCCAGGTCCCTTCTCACAACCCTACTATCCAGGCTTTCATCTCGAAGTAACCCTACTATCCAAGTTCCTTCTCACAACCCTACCATCCAGGGTTTCATCTTGAAGTATCCCTACTATCCAGGTTCCTTCTCAAAGCCCTACTATCAAGGCTTTCATATTGAAGTAACCCTACTATCCAGGTTCCTTCTCACAACCCTACTATCCAGGTTCCTTCTCACAGCCCTACTATCCAGGCTTTTATCTCGAAGTAACCCTACTATCCAGGTTCCTTCTCACAACCCTACTATCCAGGCTTTAATTTCGAAGTAACCCTACTATCCAGGTTCCTTCTAACAGCCCTACTATCCAGGATTTCAAATCAAAGTAACCCTACTATCCAGGTTCCTTCTCACAGCCCTACTATCCATGCTTTCATCTCGAAGTAACCCCACTATCCAGGTTCCTTCTTACTGCCCTACTATCCAGGCTTTCATCTCAAAGTAACCTTACTATCCAGGATCCTTCTCACAGCCCTACTATCCAGGCTTTCATCTCGAAGTAACTCTACTATCCAGGTTCCTTCTCGCAGCCCTACTATCCAGGCTTTCATATCGAAGTAACCCTACTATCCAGGATCCTTCTCACAACCCTACTATACATGCTTTTATCTCGAAGTAACCCTACTATCCAAGTTCCTTCTCACAGCCCTACTATCCAGGTTCCTTCTCCCAGCCCTACTATCCAAGCTTTCATATCGAAGTAACCCTACTATCCAGGTTCCTTCTCCCATCCCTACTATCCAGGCTTTCATATCGAAGTAACCCTATTATCCAGGTTCCTTCTTACAGCCCTACTATACATGCTTTCATCTCGATGTAACCCTACTATCCAAGTTCCTTCTCACAACCCTTATATCCAGGCTTTCATCTCAAAGTAACCCTACTATCCAGGTTCCTTCTCACAGCCCTACTATCCAGGCTTTCATCTCGATGTAACCCTATTATCCAGGTTCCTTCTCACAACCCTACTATCCAGGCTTTCATCTCGAAGTAACCCTACTATCCAGGTTCCTTCTCACAGCCCTACCATCCAGGGTTTCATCTTGAAGTATCCCTACTATCCAGGTTCCTTCTCAAAGCCCTACTATCCAGGCTTTCATATTGAAGTAACCCTACTATCCAGGTTCCTTCTCACAACCTTACTATCCAGGCTTTCATCTCGATGTAACCATATTATCCAGGTTCCTTCTCACAGCCCTACTATCCAGGCTTTTATCTCGAAGTAACCCTACTATCCAGGTTCCTTCTCACAACCCTACTATCCAGGCTTTAATTTCGAAGTAACCCTACTATCCAGGTTCCTTCTAACAGCCCTACTATCCAGGATTTCAAATCAAAGTAACCCTACTATCCAGGTTCCTTCTCACAGCCCTACTATCCATTCTTTCATCTCGAAGTAACCCCACTATCCAGGTTCCTTCTTACTGCCCTACTATCCAGGCTTTCATCTCAAAGTAACCCTACTATCCAGGATCCTTCTCACAGCCCTACTATCCAGGCTTTCATCTCGAAGTAACTCTACTATCCAGGTTCCTTCTCGCAGCCCTAATATCCAGGCTTTCATCTCGAAGTAACCCTACTATCCAGGATCCTTCTCACAACCCTACTATACATGCTTTTATCTCGAAGTAACCCTACTATCCAAGTTCCTTCTCACAGCCCTACTATCCAGGCTTTCATCTCGAAGTAACCCTACTATCCAGATTCCTTCTCACAGCCCTACTATCCAGGTTTTCATATTGAAGTAACCCTACTATCTAGGTTCCATCTCCCAGCCCTACTATCCAAACTTTCATATCGAAGTAACCCTACTATCCAGGTTCCTTCTCCCATCCCTACTATCCAGGCTTTCATATCGAAGTAACCCTACTATCCAGGTTCCTTCTCACATCCCTACTATACATGCTTTCATAACGATGTAACCCTACTATCCAAGTTCCTTCTCACAACCCTGCTATTCAGGCTTTCATCTCGAAGTAACCCTACTATCCAGGTTCCTTCTCACAACTCTACTATCCAGGCTTTCATCTCGATGTAACCCTACTATCCAGGTTCCTTCTCACAACCCTACTATCCAGGCTTTCATCTCGAAGTAACCCTACTATCCAGGTTCCTTCTCACAACCCTACCATCCAGGGTTTCATCTTGAAGTATCCCTACTATCCAGGTTCCTTCTCAAAGCCCTACTATCCAGGCTTTCATATCGAAGTAACCTTACTATCCAGGTTCCTTCTCACAACCTTACTATTCAGGCTTTCATCTCGATGTAACCATACTATCCAGGTTCCTTCTCACAGCCCTACTATCCAGGCTTTTATCTCGAAGGAACCCTACTATCCAGGTTCCTTCTCACAACCCTACTATCCAGGCTTTAATTTCGAAGTAACCCTACTATCCAGGTTCCTTCTAACAACCCTACTATCCAGGATTTCAAATCAAAGTAACCCTATTATCCAGGTTCCTTCTCACAGCCCTACTATCCAGGCTTTCATCTCGAAGTAACCCCACTATCCAGGTTCCTTCTTACTGCCCTACTATCCAAGCTTTCATCTCAAAGTAACCCTACTATCCAGGATCCATCTCACAGCCCTACTATCCAGGCTTTCATCTCGAAGTAACTCTACTATCCAGGTTCCTTCTCGCAGCCCTACTATCCATGCTTTCATATCGAAGTAACCCTACTATCCAGGTTCCTTCTCCCAGCCCTACTATCCAAGCTTTCATATCGAAGTAACCCTACTATCCAGGTTCCTTCTCCCATCCCTACTATCCAGGCTTTCATATCGAAGTAACCCTATTATCCAGGTTCCTTCTTACAGCCCTACTATACATGCTTTCATCTCGATGTAACCCTACTATCCAAGTTCCTTCTCACAACCCTTATATCCAGGCTTTCATCTCAAAGTAACCCTACTATCCAGGTTCCTTCTCACAGCCCTACTATCCAGGCTTTCATCTCGATGTAACCCTACTATCCAGGTTCCTTCTCACAACCCTACTATCCAGGCTTTCATCTCGAAGTAACCCTACTATCCAGGTTCCTTCTCACAGCCCTACCATCCAGGGTTTCATCTTGAAGTATCCCTACTATCCAGGTTCCTTCTCAAAGCCCTACTATCCAGGCTTTCATATCGAAGTAACCCTACTATCCAGGTTCCTTCTCACAACCTTAATATCCAGGCTTTCATCTCGATGTAACCATACTATCCAGGTTCCTTCTCACAGCCCTACTATCCAGGCTTTTATCTCGAAGTAACCCTACTATCCACGTTCCTTCTCACAACCCTACTATCCAGGCTTTAATTTCGAAGTAACCCTACTATCCAGGTTCCTTCTAACAGCCCTACTATCTAGGATTTCAAATCAAAGTAACACTACTATCCAGGTTCCTTCTCACAGCCCTACTATCAAGGCTTTCATCTCGAAGTAACCCCACTATCCAGGTTCCTTCTTACTGCCCTACTATCCAGGCTTTCATCTCAAAGTAACCCTACTATCCAGGATCCTTCTCACAGCCCTACTATCCAGGCTTTCATCTCGAAGTAACTCTATTATCCAGGTTCCTTCTCGAAGCCCTACTATCCAGGCTTTCATATCGAAGTAACCCTACTATCCAGGATCCTTCTCACAACCCTACTATACATGATTTTATCTCGAAGTAACCCTACTATCCAAGTTCCTTCTCACAGCCCTACTATCCAGGCTTTCATCTCGAAGTAACCCTATTATCCAGGTTCCTTCTCACAGCCCTACTATCCAAGTTTTCATATCGAAGTAACCCTACTATCCAGGTTCCTTCTCCCAGCCCTACTATCCAAGCTTTCATATCGAAGTAACCCTACTATCCAGGCTTTCATATCAAAGTAACCCTATTATCCAGGTCCCTTCTTACAACCCTATTATACATGCTTTCATCTCGATGTAACCCTACTATCCAAGTTCCTTCTCACAACCCTTATATCCAGGCTTTCATCTCAAAGTAACCCTACTATCCAGGTTCCTTCTCACAGCCCTACTATCCAGGCTTTCATCTCGATGTAACCCTACTATCCAGGTTCCTTCTCACAACCCTACTATCCAGGCTTTCATCTCGAAGTAACCCTACTATCCAGGTTCCTTCTCACAGCCCTACCATCCAGGGTTTCATCTTGAAGTATCCCTACTATCCAGGTTCCTTCTCAAAGCCCTACTATCCAGGCTTTCATATCGAAGTAACCCTACTATCCAGGTTCCTTCTCACAACCTTACTATCCAGGCTTTCATCTCGATGTAACCATACTATCCAGGTTCCTTCTCACAGCCCTACTATCCAGGCTTTTATCTCGAAGTAACCCTACTATCCAGGTTCCTTCTCACAACCCTACTATCCAGGCTTTAATTTCGAAGTAACCCTACTATCCAGGTTCCTTCTAACAGCCCTACTATCCAGGATTTCAAATCAAAGTAACACTACTATCCAGGTTCCTTCTCATAGCCCTACTATCCAGGCTTTCATCTCGACGTAACCCCACTATCCAGGTTCCTTCTTACTGCCCTACTATCCAGGCTTTCATCTCAAAGTAACCCTACTATCCAGGATCCTTCTCACAGCCCTACTATCCAGGCTTTCATCTCGAAGTAACTCTACTATCCAGGTTCCTTCTCGCAGCCCTACTATCCAGGCTTTCATCTCGAAGTAACCCTACTATCCAGGATCCTTCTCACAACTCTACTATACATTCTTTTATCTCAAAGTAACCCTACTATCCAAGTTCCTTCTCACAGCCCTACTATCCAGGCTTTCATCTCGAAGTAACCCTACTATCCAGGTTCCTTCTCACAGCCCTACTATCCAGGTTTTCATATCGAAGTAACCCTACTATCTAGGTTCCATCTCCCAGCCCTACTATCCAAACTTTAATATCGAAGTAACCCTACTATCCAGGTTCCTTCTCCCATCCCTACTATCCAGGCTTTCATATCGAAGTAACCCTACTATCCAGGTTCCTTCTCACATCCCTACTATACATGCTTTTATCTCGAAGTAACCCTACTATCCAAGTTCCTTCTCACAGCCCTACTATCCAGGCTTTCATCTCGAAGTAACCCTACTATCCAGGTTCCTTCTCACAGCCCTACTATCCAGGTTTTCATATCGAAGTAACCCTACTATCCAGGTTCCTTCTCCCAGCCCTACTATCCAAGCTTTCATATCGAAGTAACCCTACTATCCAGGTTCCTTCTCCCATCCCTACTATCCAGGCTTTCATATCGAAGTAACCCTATTATCCAGGTTCCTTCTTACAGCCCTATTATACATGCTTTCATCTCGATGTAACCCTACTATCCAAGTTCCTTCTCACAACCCTTATATCCAGGCTTTCATCTCAAAGTAACCCTACTATCCAGGTTCCTTCTCACAGCCCTACTATCCAGGCTTTCATCTCGATGTAACCCTACTATCCAGGTTCCTTCTCACAACCCTACTATCCAGGCTTTCATCTCGAAGTAACCCTACTATCCAGGTTCCTTCTCACAGCCCTACCATCCAGGGTTTCATCTTGAAGTATCCCTACTATCCAGGTTCCTTCTCAAAGCCCTACTATCCAGGCTTTCATATCGAAGTAACCCTACTATCCAGGTTCCTTCTCACAACCTTACTATCCAGGCTTTCATCTCGATGTAACCATACTATCCAGGTTCCTTCTCACAGCCCTACTATCCAGGCTTTTATCTCGAAGTAACCCTACTATCCAGGTTCCTTCTCACAACCCTACTATCCAGGCTTTAATTTCGAAGTAACCCTACTATCCAGGTTCCTTCTAACAGCCCTACTATCCAGGATTTCAAATCAAAGTAACACTACTATCCAGGTTCCTTCTCACAGCCCTACTATCCAGGCTTTCATCTCGATGTAACCCCACTATCCAGGTTCCTTCTTACTGCCCTACTATCCAGGCTTTCATCTCAAAGTAACCCTACTATCCAGGATCCTTCTCACAGCCCTACTATCCAGGCTTTCATCTCGAAGTAACTCTACTATCCAGGTTCCTTCTCGCAGCCCTACTATCCAGGCTTTCATCTCGAAGTAACCCTACTATCCAGGATCCTTCTCACAACCCTACTATAGATGCTTTTATCTCAAAGTAACCCTACTATCCAAGTTCCTTCTCACAGCCCTACTATCCAGGCTTTCATCTCGAAGTAACCCTACTATCCAGGTTCCTTCTCACAGCCCTACTATCCAGGTTTTCATATCGAAGTAACCCTACTATCTAGGTTCCATCTCCCAGCCCTACTATCCAAACTTTCATATCGAAGTAACCCTACTATCCAGGTTCCTTCTCCCATCCCTACTATCCAGGCTTTCATATCGAAGTAACCCTACTATCCAGGTTCCTTCTCACATCCCTACTATACATGCTTTCATCTCGATGTAACCCTACTATCCAAGTTCCTTCTCACAACCCTGCTATCCAGGCTTTCATCTCGAAGTAACCCTACTATCCAGGTTCCTTCTCACAACCCTACTATCCAGGCTTTCATCTCGATGTAACCCTACTATCCAGGTTCCTTCTCACAGCCCTACTATCCAGGCTTTCATCTCGATGTAACCCTACTATCCAGGTTCCTTCTCACAGCCCTACCATCCAGGGTTTCATCTTGAAGTATCCCTACTATCCAGGTTCCTTCTCAAAGCCCTACTATCCAGGCTTTCATATCGAAGTAACCCTACTATCCAGGTTCCTTCTCACAACCTTACTATCCAGGCTTTCATCTCGATGTAACCATACTATCCAGGTTCCTTCTCACAGCCCTACTATCCAGGCTTTTATCTCAAAGTAACCCTACTATCCAGGTTCCTTCTCACAACCCTACTATCCAGGCTTTAATTTCGAAGTAACCCTACTATCCAGGTTCCTTCTAACAACCCTACTATCCAGGATTTCAAATCAAAGTAACACTACTATCCAGGTTCCTTCTCACAGCCCTACTATCCAGGCTTTCATCTCGAAGTAACCCCACTATCCAGGTTCCTTCTTACTGCCCTACTATCCAGGCTTTCATCTCAAAGTAACCCTACTATCCAGGATCCTTCTCACAGCCCTACTATCCAGGCTTTCATCTCGAAGTAACTCTACTATCCAGGATTTCATCTCGAAGTAACCATACTATCCAGGATCCTTCTCACAACCCTACTATACATGCTTTTATCTCGAAGTAACCCTACTATCCAAGTTCCTTCTCACAGCCCTACTATCCAGGCTTTCATCTCGAAGTAACCCTACTATCCAGGCTTTCATCTCGAAGTAACCCTACTATCCAGGTTCCTTCTCACAGCCCTACTATCCAAGCTTTCATATCGAAGTAACCCTACTATCTAGGTTCCATCTCCCAGCCCTACTATCCAAACTTTCATATCGAAGTAACCCTACTATCCAGGTTCCTTCTCCCATCCCTACTATCCAGGCTTTCATATCGAAGTAACCCTACTATCCAGGTTCCTTCTCACATCCCTACTATACATGCTTTCATCTCGATGTAACCCTACTATCCAAGTTCCATCTCACAACCCTACTATCCAGGCTTTCATCTCGAAGTAACCCTACAATCCAGGTTCCTTCTCACAGCCCTAACATCCGGGGTTTCATCTTGAAGTAACCCTACTATCCAGGTTCCTTCTCAAAGCCCTACTATCCAGGTTTTCATATTGAAGTAACCCTACTATCCAGGTTCCTTCTCCAAACCTTACTATCCAGGCTTTCATCTCGATGTAACCTTACTATCCAGGTTCCTTCTCACAGCCCTACTATCCAGGCTTTTATCTCGAAGTAACCCTACTATCCAGGTTCCTTCTCACAACCCTACTATCTTGGCTTTAATTTCGATGTAACCCTACTATCCAGGTTCCTTCTAACAGCCCTACTATCCAGGAGTTCATATCAAAGTAACCCTACTATCCAGGTTCCTTCTCACAGCCCTACTATCCAGGCTTTCATCTCGAAGAAACCCTACTATCCAGGTTCCTTCTTACTGCCCTACTATCCAGGCTTTCATCTCAAAGTAACCCTACTATCCAGGATCCTTCTCACAACCCTACTATCCAGGCTTTCATCTCGAAGTAACTCTACTATCCAGGTTCCTTCTTGCACCCCTACTATCCCGGCTTTCATCTCGAAGTAACCCTACTATCCAGGTTCCTTCTCACAACCCTACTATACATGCTTTTATCTCGAAGTAACCCTACTATCCAAGTTCCTTCTCACAGCCCTACTATCCAGGCTTTCATCTCGAAGTAACCCTACTATCCAGGTTCCTTCTCACAGCCCTACATTCCAGGTTTTCATATCGAAGTAACCCTACTATTGAGGTTCCTTCTCCCAGCCCTACTATCCAAACTTTCATATCGAAGTAACCCTACTATCCAGGTTCCTTCTCCCATCCCTACTATCCAGGCTTTCATATCGAAGTAACCCTACTATCCAGGTTCCTTCTTACAGCCCTACTATACAGGCTTTCATCTCGATGTAACCCTACTATCCAAGTTCCTACTCACAGCCCTGCTATCCAGGCTTTTATCTCGAAGTAACCCTACTATCCAGGTTCCTTCTCACAGCCCTACTATCCAGGCTTTCATCTCGATGTAACCCTACTATCCAGGTTCCTTCTCACAACCCTACTATCCAGGCTTTCATATCGAAGTAACCCTACTATCCAGGTTCCTTCTCACAGCCCTACCATCCAGGGTTTCATCTTGAAGTAACCCTACTATCCAGGTTCCATCTCAAAGCCCTACTATCCAGGCTTTCATATCGAAGTAACCCTACTATCCAGGTTCCTTCTCACAACCTTACTATCCAGGCTTTCATCTCGATGTAACCCTACTATCCAGGTTCCTTCTCACGGCTCTACTATCCATGCTTTTATCTCGAAGTAACCCTACTATCCAGGTTCCTTCTCACAACCCTACTATCCAGGCTTTAATTTCGAAGTAACCCTACTATCCAGGTTCCTTCTTACAATGCTACTATCCAGGATTTCATATCAAAGTGACCCTACTATCTAGGTTCCTTCTCACAGCCCTACTATCCAAGCTTTCATCTCGAAGTAACCCTACTATCCAGGTTCCTTCTTACTGCCCTACTATCCAGGCTTTCATCTCAAAGTAACCCTACTATCCAGGATCCTTCTCACAGCCCTACTATCCAGGCTTTCATCTCGAAGTAACCCTACTATCCAGGTTCCTTCTCACAACCCTACTATTCAGGCTTTCATCTCGAAGTAACCCTACTATCCAGGTTCCTTCTCACAACCCTACTATCCAAGCTTTCATATCGAAATAACCCTATTATCCCGGTTCCTTCTCACAACCCTGCTATCCAGGCTTTCATATCGAAGTAACCCTACTATCCAGGTTCCTTCTCACAGCCCTACTATACATGCTTTCATCTCGAAGTAACCCTATTATCCAAGTTCCTTCTCACAACTCTACTATCTAGGCTTTTATCTCGAAGTGACCCTACTATCCAGGTTCCTTCTCACAGCCCTACTATCCAGGCTTTCATATCGAAGTAACCCTACTATCCAGGTTCTGTCTCCCAACCCTATTATCCAAGCTTTCATATCGAAATAACCCTACTATCCAGGTTCCTTCTCCCAGCCCTACTATCCAGGCTTTCATATCGAAGTAACCATACTATCCAGGTTCCTTCTCACAGCCCTACTATTCAGGCTTTCATCTTGAAGTAACCCTACTATCCAGGTTCCTTCTCACAGCCCTACTATCCAGGCTTTCATCTCGAAGTAACCCTACTATCCAAGTTCCTTCTCACAGCCCTACTATCCAGGCTTTCATCTCAAAGTAACCCTACTATCCAGGTTCCTTCTCACAGCCCTACAATCCAGGTTTTCATATCGAAGTAACCCTACTATCCAGGTTCCTTCTCCCAGCCCTACTATCCAAACTTTCATATCGAAGTAACCCTACTATCCAGGTTCCTTCTCCCATCCCTACTATCCAGGATTTCATATCGAAGTAACCCTACTATCCAGGTTCCTTCTCACAGCCCTACTATACATGCTTTCATCTCGATGTAACCCTACTATCCAAGTTCCTTCTCACAGCCCTGCTATCCAGGCTTTTATCTCGAAGTAACCCTACTATCCAGGTTCCTTCTCACAGCCCTACTATCCAGGCTTTCATCTCGATGTAACCCTACTATCCAGGTTCCTTCTCACAACCCTACTATCCAGGCTTTCATATCGAAGTAACCCTACTATTCAGGTTCCTTCTCACAGCCCTACCATCCAGGGTTTCATCTTGAAGTAACCCTACTATCCAGGTTCCATCTCAAAGCCCTACTATCCAGGCTTTCATATCGAAGTAACCCTACTATCCAGGTTCCTTCTCACAACCTTACTATCCAGGCTTTCATCTCGATGTAACCCTACTATCCAGGTTCCTTCTCACGGCTCTACTATCCAGGCTTTTATCTCGAAGTAACCCTACTATCCAGGTTCCTTCTCACAACCCTACTATCCAGGCTTTAATTTCGAAGTAACCCTACTATCCAGGTTCCTTCTGACAACGCTACTATCTAGGATTTCATATCAAAGTGACCCTACTATCCAGGTTCCTTCTCACAGCCCTACTATCCAGGCTTTCATCTCGAAGTAACCCTACTATCCAGGTTCCTTCTCACAACTCTACTATCCAAGCTTTCATATCGAAATAACCCTACTATCCCGGTTCCTTCTCACAACCCTGCTATCCAGGCTTTCATATCGAAGTAACCATACTATCCAGGTTCCTTCTCACAGCCCTACTATACATGCTTTCATCTCGAAGTAACCCTACTATCCAAGTTCCTTCTCACAACTCTACTATCTAGGCTTTTATCTCGAAGTGACCCTACTATCCAGGTTCCTTCTCACAGCCCTACTATCCAGGCTTTCATATCGAAGTAACCCTACTATCCAGGTTCTGTCTCCCAACCCTATTATCCAAGCTTTCATATCGAAATAACCCTACTATCCAGGTTCCTTCTCCCAGCCCTACTATCCAGGGTTTCATATCGAAGTAACCATACTATCAAGGTTCCTTCTCACAGCCCTACTATTCAGGCTTTCACCTCGAAGTAACCCTACTATCCAGGTTCCTTCTCACAGCCCTACTATCCAGGCTTTCATCTCGAAGTAACCCTACTTCCAGGTTCCTTCTCACAACCTTACTATCCAGGCTTTCATCAAGATGTAACCCTACTATCCAGGTTCCTTCTCACAACCCTACTATCCAGGCTTTTATCTCGAAGTAACCCTACTATCCACGTTCCTTCTCACAGCCCTACTATCAAGGGTTTAATTTCGAAGTAACCCTACTATCCCGGTTCCTTCTCACAGTCCTACTATCAAGGCTTTAATTTCGAAGTAACCCTACTGTATAGGTTCCTTCTCACAGCCCTACTATCCAGGATTTCATATCGAAGTAACCCTATGATCCAAGTTCCTTCTCACAGCCCTACTATCCAGGCTTTCATCTCGAAGTAACCCTACTATCCAGGTTCCTTCTCCCACCTCTACTATCCAGGCTTTCATCTCGATGTAACCCTACTATCCAGGTTCCTTCTCACAGCCCTACTATCAAGGCTTTCATCTTGAAGTAACCCTAATATCCAAGTTCCTTCTCACAACCCTACCATCCAGGGTTTCATCTCGAAGTAACCCTACTATCCAGGTTCCTTCTCACAGCCCTACTATCCAGGCTTTCATATCAAAGTGACCCTACTATCCAGGTTCCTTCTCACAACCTTACTATCCAGGCTTTCATCACGATGAAACCCTACTATCCAGGTTCCTTCTCACAGCCCTACTATCCAGGCTTTCATATCGAAGTAACCATACTATCCAGGTTCCTTCTCACAGCCCTACTATACATGCTTTCATCTCGAAGTAACCCTACTATCCAAGTTCCTTCTAACAACTCTACTATCTAGGCTTTTATCTCGAAGTGACCCTACTATCCAGGTTCCTTCTCACAGCCCTACTATCCAGGCTTTCATATCGAAGTAACCCTACTATCCAGGTTCTGTCTCCCAACCCTATTATCCAAGCTTTCATATCGAAATAACCCTACTATCCAGGTTCCTTCTCCCAGCCCTACTATCCAGGCTTTCATATCGAAGTAAACATACTATCCAGGTTCCTTCTCACAGCCCTACTATTCAGGCTTTCACCTCGAAGTAACCCTACTATCCAGGTTCCTTCTCACAGCCCTACTATCCAGGCTTTCATCTCGAAGTAACCCTACTATCCAGGTTCCTTCTCACAACCTTACTATCCAGGCTTTCATCAAGATGTAACCCTACTATCCAGGTTCCTTCTCACAACCCTACTATCCAGGCTTTTATCTCGAAGTAACCCTACTATCCACGTTCCTTCTCACAGCCCTACTATCAAGGGTTTAATTTCGAAGTAACCCTACTATCCCGGTTCCTTCTCACAGTCCTACTATCAAGGCTTTAATTTCTAAGTAACCCTACTGTCCAGGTTCCTTCTCACAGCCCTACTATCCAGGATTTCATATCGAAGTAACCCTATGATCCAAGTTCCTTCTCACAACCCTACTATCCAGGCTTTCATCTCGAAGTAACCCTACTATCCAGGTTCCTTCTCCCACCCCTACTATCCAGGCTTTCATCTCGATGTAACCCTACTATCCAGGTTCCTTCTCACAGCCCTACTATCAAGGCTTTCATCTTGAAGTAACCCTAATATCCAAGTTCCTTCTCACAACCCTACCATCAAGGGTTTCATCTCGAAGTAACCCTACTATCCAGGTTCCTTCTCACAACCCTACTATCCAGGCTTTCATATCAAAGTGACCCTACTATCCAGGTTCCTTCTCACAACCTTACTATCCAGGCTTTCATCACGATGAAACCCTACTATCCATGTTCCTTCTCACAACCCTACTATCCAGGCTTTTATCTCAAAGTAACCCTACTATCCAGGTTCCTTCTCACAGCCCTACTATCAAGTCTTTAATTTCGAAAAAACCCTACTATCCCGGTTCCTTCTCACAGCCCTACTATCAAGGCTTTAATTTTGAAGTAACCCTACTATCCAGGTTCCTTCTCACAGCCCTACTATCCAGGATTTCATATCGAAGTAACCCTACTATCCAGGTTCCTTCTCAATACCTTACTATCCAGGATTTCATCTCGATGTAACCCTACTATCCAGGTTCCTTCTCACAACCCTACTATCCAGGCTTTAATTTCAAAGTAACCCTACTATCCAGGTTCCTTCTCATAGCCCTACTATCCAGGCTTTCATTTCGATGTAACCCTACTATCCAGGTTCCTTCTTACAACCCTACTATCCAGGCTTTCATCTCAAAGTAACCCTACTATCCAGGTTCCTTCTCACAACCCTACTATCCAGGCTTTCATCTCGAAGTAACCCTACTATCCAGGTTCCTTCTCACAGCCCTACTATCCAAGCTTTCATATCAAAGTAACCCTACTATCCAGGTTCCTTCTCACAACCCTACTATACATGTTTTTATCTCTAAGTAACCCTACTATCCAAGTTCCTTCTCACAGCCCTACTATCCAGGCTTTCATCTCGAAGTAACCCTACTATCCAGGTTCCTTCTCACAGCCCTACTATCCAGGTTTTCATATCGAAGTAACCCTACTATCCAGGTTCCTTCTCCCAGCCCTACTATCCAAGCTTTCATATCGAAGTAACCCTACTATCCAGGTTCCTTCTCCCGTCCCTACTATCCAGGCTTTCATATCAAAGTAACCCTACTATCCAGGTTCCTACTCACAACCCTACTATACATGCTTTCATCTCGAAGTAACCCTACTATCCAAGTTCCTTCTCACAGCTCTGCTATCCAGGCTTTCATCTCGAAGGAACCCTACTATCCAGGTTCCTTCTCACAGCCCTACTATCCAGGCTTTTATCTCGAAGTAACCCTACTATCCAGGTTCCTTCTTACAACCCTACTATCAAGGCTTTAAATTCGAAGTAACCCTACTATCCAGGTTCCTTCTCACAACCCTACTATCCAGGATTTTATATCGATGTAACCCTACTATCCACGTTCCATCTCACAACCTTACTATCCAGGATTTCATCTCGATGTAACCCTACTATCCAGGTTCCTTCTCACAGCCCTACTATCCAGGCTTTTATCTCGAAGTAACCCTACTATCCAGGTTCCTTCTCACAACCCTAATATCCAGGCTTTAATTTCGAAGTAACGCTACTATCCAGGTTCCTTCTCATAACCCTACTATCCAGGATTTCATATCGAAGTAACCCTACTATCCAGGTTCCTTCTCCCAGCCCTACTATCCAAGCTTTCATATCGAAGTAACCCTACAATCCAGGTTCCTTCTCCCGTCCCTACTATCCAGGCTTTCATATCAAAGTAACCCTACTATCCAGGTTCCTACTCACAACCCTACTATACATGCTTTCATCTCGAAGTAACCCTACTATCCAAGTTCCTTCTCACAACTCTGCTATCCAGGCTTTCATCTCGAAGGAACCCTACTATCCAGGTTCCTTCTCACAGCCCTACTATCCAGGCTTTCATGTCGAAGTAACCCTACTATCCAGGTTCCTTCTCACAACCCTACTATCCAGGCTTTCATCTCGAAGTAACCCTACTATCCAGGTTCCTTCTCACAACCCTACTATCCAGGCTTTCATCTCGAAGTAACCCTACTATCCAGGTTCCTTCTCAAAGCCCTATTATCCAGGATTTCATCTCGAAGTAACCCTATGATCCAAGTTCCTTCTCACAGCCCTACTATCCAGGCTTTCATCTCGAAGTAACCCTACTATCCAGGTTCCTTCTCACAGCCCTACTATCCAGGCTTTCATCTCGATGTAACCCTACTATCCAGGTTCCTTATCACATCCCTACTATCCAGGCTTTAATCTTAAAGTAACCCTACTATCCAGGTTCCTTCTCACAGCACTACCATCCAGGGTTTCATATCGAAGTAACCCTACTATCCAGGTTCCTTCTCACAACCCTACTATCCAGGCTTTCATATCGAAGTAACCCTACTATCCAGGTTCCTTCTCAGAACCTTACTATCCAGGCTTTCATCACGATGTAACCCTACTATCCAGGTTCCTTCTCACAGTCCTACTATCCAGGCTTTCATATCGAAGTAACCCTACTATCCAGGTTCCTTCTCACAGCCCTACTATCCAGGCTTTCATCACGATGTAACCCTACTATCCAGGTTCCTTCTTACAACCCTACTATCAAGGCTTTAAATTCGAAGTAACCCTACTATCCAGGTTCCTTCTCACAACCCTACTATCCAGGATTTTATATCGATGTAACCCTACTATCCATGTTCCTTCTCACAACCTTACTATCCAGGATTTCATCTCGATGTAACCCTACTATCCAGGTTCCTTCTCACAGCCCTACTATCCAGGTTTTTATCTCGAAGTAACCCTACTATCCAGGTTCCTTCTCACAACCCTAATATCCAGGCTTTAAATTCGAAGTAACGCTACTATCCAGGTTCCTTCTCATAACCCTACTATCCAGGATTTCATATCGAAGTAACCCTACTATCCAGGTTCCTTCTCATAGCCCTACTATCCAGGCTTTCATTTCGAAGTAACCCTACTATCCTGGTTCCTTCTCACAGCCCTATTATCCAGGATTTCATCTCGAAGTAACCCTATGATCCAAGTTCTTTCTCACAGCCCTACTATCCAGGCTTTCATCTCGAAGTAACCCTACTATCCAGGTTCCTTCTCACAACCCTACTATCCAGGCTTTCATCTCGATGTAACCCTACTATCCAGGTTCCTTATCACATCCCTACTATCCAGGCTTTCATCTTGAAGTAACCCTACTATCCAGGTTCCTTCTCACAGCCCTACCATCCAGGGTTTCATCTCGAAGTAACCCTACTATCCGGGTTCCTTCTCACAGCCCTACTATCCAGGCTTTCATATCGAAGTAACCCTACTATCCAGGTTCCTTCTCAGAACCTTACTATCCAGGCTTTCATCACGATGTAACCCTACTATCCAGGTTCCTTCTCACAGCCCTACTATCCAGGCTTTTATCTCGAAGTAACCCTACTATCCAGGTTCCTTCTTACAACCCTACTATCAAGGCTTTAAATTCGATGTAACCCTACTATCCAGGTTCCTTCTCACAACCCTACTATCCAGGATTTTATATCGATGTAACCCTACTATCCACGTTCCATCTCACAACCTTACTATCCAGGATTTCATCTCGATGTAACCCTACTATCCAGGTTCCTTCTCACAGCCCTACTATCCAGGCTTTTATCTCGAAGTAACCCTACTATCCAGGTTCCTTCTCACAACTCTAATATCCAGGCTTTAATTTCGAAGTAACGCTACTATCCAGGTTCCTTCTCATAACCCTACTATCCAGGATTTCATATCGAAGTAACCCTACTATCCAGGTTCCTTCTCCCAGCCCTACTATCCAAGCTTTCATATCGAAGTAACCCTACTATCCAGGTTCCTTCTCCCGTCCCTACTATCCAGGCTTTCATATCAAAGTAACCCTACTATTCAGGTTCCTACTCACAACCCTACTATACATGCTTTCATCTCGAAGTAACCCTACTATCCAAGTTCCTTCTCACAACTCTGCTATCCAGGCTTTCATCTCGAAGGAACCCTACTATCCAGGTTCCTTCTCACAGCCCTACTATCCAGGCTTTCATCTCGAAGTAACCCTACTATCCAGGTTCCTTCTCACAGCCCTATTATCCAAGATTTCATCTCGAAGTAACCCTATGATCCAAGTTCTTTCTCACAGCCCTACTATCCAGGCTTTCATCTCGAAGTAACCCTACTATCCAGGTTCCTTCTCACAACCCTACTATCCAGGCTTTCATCTCGATGTAACCCTACTATCCAGGTTCCTTATCACATCCCTACTATCCAGGCTTTCATCTTGAAGTAACCCTACTATCCAGGTTCCTTCTCACAGCCCTACCATCCAGGGTTTCATCTCGAAGTAACCCTACTATCCGGGTTCCTTCTCACAGCCCTACTATCCAGGCTTTCATATCGAAGTAACCCTACTATCCAGGTTCCTTCTCAGAACCTTACTATCCAGGCTTTCATCACGATGTAACCCTACTATCCAGGTTCCTTCTCACAGCCCTACTATCCAGGCTTTTATCTCGAAGTAACCCTACTATCCAGGTTCCTTCTTACAACCCTACTATCAAGGCTTTAAATTCGAAGTAACCCTACTATCCAGGTTCCTTCTCACAACCCTACTATCCAGGATTTTATATCGATGTAACCCTACTATCCACGTTCCATCTCACAACCTTACTATCCAGGATTTCATCTCGATGTAACCCTACTATCCAGGTTCCTTCTCACAGCCCTACTATCCAGGCTTTTATCTCGAAGTAACCCTACTATCCAGGTTCCTTCTCACAACCCTAATATCCAGGCTTTAATTTCGAAGTAACGCTACTATCCAGGTTCCTTCTCATAACCCTACTATCCAGGATTTCATATCGAAGTAACCCTACTATCCAGGTTCCTTCTCCCAGCCCTACTATCCAAGCTTTCATATCGAAGTAATCCTACAATCCAGGTTCCTTCTCCCGTCCCTACTATCCAGGCTTTCATATCAAAGTAACCCTACTATCCAGGTTCCTACTCACAACCCTACTATACATGCTTTCATCTCGAAGTAACCCTACTATCCAAGTTCCTTCTCACAACTCTGCTATCCAGGCTTTCATCTCGAAGGAACCCTACTATCCAGGTTCCTTCTCACAGCCCTACTATCCAGGCTTTCATGTCGAAGTAACCCTACTATCCAGGTTCCTTCTCACAACCCTACTATCCAGGCTTTCATCTCGAAGTAACCCTACTATCCAGGTTCCTTCTCACAACCCTACTATCCAGGCTTTCATCTCGAAGTAACCCTACTATCCAGGTTCCTTCTCAAAGCCCTATTATCCAGGATTTCATCTGGAAGTAACCCTATGATCCAAGTTCCTTCTCACAGCCCTACTATCCAGGCTTTCATCTCGAAGTAACCCTACTATCCAGGTTCCTTCTCACAGCCCTACTATCCAGGCTTTCATCTCGATGTAACCCTACTATCCAGGTTCCTTATCACATCCCTACTATCCAGGCTTTAATCTTAAAGTAACCCTACTATCCAGGTTCCTTCTCACAGCACTACCATCCAGGGTTTCATATCGAAGTAACCCTACTATCCAGGTTCCTTCTCACAGCCCTACTATCCAGGCTTTCATATCGAAGTAACCCTACTATCCAGGTTCCTTCTCAGAACCTTACTATCCAGGCTTTCATCACGATGTAACCCTACTATCCAGGTTCCTTCTCACAGTCCTACTATCCAGGCTTTCATATCGAAGTAACCCTACTATCCAGGTTCCTTCTCACAGCCCTACTATCCAGGCTTTCATCACGATGTAACCCTACTATCCAGGTTCCTTCTTACAACCCTACTATCAAGGCTTTAAATTCGAAGTAACCCTACTATCCAGGTTCCTTCTCACAACCCTACTATCCAGGATTTTATATCGATGTAACCCTACTATCCATGTTCCTTCTCACAACCTTACTATCCAGGATTTCATCTCGATGTAACCCTACTATCCAGGTTCCTTCTCACAGCCCTACTATCCAGGTTTTTATCTCGAAGTAACCCTACTATCCAGGTTCCTTCTCACAACCCTAATATCCAGGCTTTAAATTCGAAGTAACGCTACTATCCAGGTTCCTTCTCATAACCCTACTATCCAGGATTTCATATCGAAGTAACCCTACTATCCAGGTTCCTTCTCATAGCCCTACTATCCAGGCTTTCATTTCGAAGTAACCCTACTATCCTGGTTCCTTCTTACAACCCTACTATCCAGGCTTTCATCTCAAAGTAACCCTACTATCCAGGTTCCTTCTCACAGCCCTACTATCCAGGTTTTCATCTCGAAGTAACCACACTATCCAGGTTCCTTCTCACAACCCTACTATATAGGCTTTCATCTCGAAGTAACCCTACTATCCAAGTTCCTTCTCACAGCACTACTATCCAAGCTTTCATATCGAAGTAACCCTACTATCCAGGTTCCTTTTCACATCCCTACTATCCAGGCTTTCATATCAAAGTAACCCTACTATCCAGGTTCCTTCTCACAACCCTACTATACATGCTTTTATCTCGAAGTAACCCTACTATCTAAGTTCCTTCTCACAGCCCTACTATCCAGGCTTTCATCTCGAAGTAACCCTACTATCCCGGTTCCTTCTCACAACCCTACTATCAAGGTTTTCATATCGAAGTAACACTACTATCGAGGTTCCTTCTCCCATCCCTACTATCCAGGCTTTCATATCGAAGTAACCCCACTATCTAGGTTCCTTCTCCCATCCCTACTATCCAGGCTTTCATATCGAAGTAACCCTACTATCCAGGTTCCTTCTCACAGCACTACTATACATGCTTTCATCTCGAAGTAACCCTACTATCCAAGTTCCTCCTCACAGCCCTGCTATCCAGGCTTTCATCTCGAAGTAACCCTACTATCCAGGTTCCTTCTCACAACCCTACTATCCAGGATATTATCTCGAAGTAACCCTACTATCCAGGTTCCTTCTCACAGCTCTACTATCCAGGCTTTCATCTCGAAGTAACCCTACTATCCAGGTTTCTTCTCACAGCCCTACTATCTAGGCTTTCATATCAAAGTAACCTTACTATCTAGGTTACTTCTCACAACCCTACTATCCAGGATTTCATCTCGAAGTAACCCTACGATCCAAGTTCCATCTCACAGCCCTACTATACAGGCTTTCATCTCCAAGTAACCCTACTATCTAGGTTCCTTCCCAACACCCTACTATCCAGGCTTTCATCTCGATGTAACCCTACTATCCAGGTTCCTTCTCACAACCCTACTATCCAAGCTTTCATCTCGAAGTAACCCTACTATCCAGGTTCCTTCTCACAGCCCTGCTATCCAGGCTTTCATCTCGAAGTAACCCTACTATCCAGGTTCCTTCTCACAGCCCTACTATCCAGGATATTATCTCGAAGTAACCCTACTATCCAGGTTCCTTCTCACAGCCCTACTATCCAGGCTTTCATATCGAAGTAACCCCACTATCCAGGTTCCTTCTCCCATCCCTACTATCCAGGCTTTCATATCGAAGTAACCCTACTATCCAGGTTCCTTCTCACAACCCTACTATACATGCTTTCATCTCGAAGTAACCCTACTATCCAAGTTCCTTCTCACAGCCCTGCTATCCAGGCTTTTACCTCGAAGTAACCCTACTATCCAGGTTCCTTCTCACAGCCCTACTATCCAGGCTTTCATCTCGAAGTAACCCTACTATCCATGTTCCTTCTCACAGCCCTACTATCCAGGTTTTCATATCGAAGTAACCCTACTATCCAGGTTCCTTCTCCCAGCCCTACTATCCAAGCTTTCATATCGAAGTAACCCTACTATCCAGGTTCCTTCTCCCATCCCTACTATCCAGGCTTTCATATCAAAGTAACCCTACTATCCAGGTTCCTACTCACAACCCTACTATACATGCTTTCATCTCGAAGTAACCCTACTATCCAAGTTCCTTCTCACAGCCCTACTATCCAGGCTTTCATCTCGAAGTAACCCTACTATCCAGGCTTTCATCTCGAGGTAACCCTACCATGCAAGTTCCTTCTTACAGCCCTACTATCCAGGCTTTCATCTCGAAGTAACCCTACTATCTAGGTTCCTTCTCACAGCCCTACTATCCAGAATTTCATCTCGAAGTAACCCTATGATCCAAGTTCCTTCTCACAACCCTACTATCCAGGCTTTCATCTCGAAGTAACCCTACTATCCAGGTTCCTTCTCACAGCCCTACTATCCAGGTTTTCATCTCGATGTAACCATACTATCCAGGTTCCTTCTCACAGCCCTACTATCCAGGATTTCATCTTGAAGTAACCCTACTATCCAGGTTCCTTCTCACAGCCCTACCATCCAGGGTTTCCTCTCGAAGTAACCCTACTATCCAGGTTCCTTCTCACAGCCCTACTATCCAGGCATTCATATCGAAGTAACCCTACTATCTAGGTTCCTTCTCACAACCTTACTATCCAGGCTTTCATCACGATGTAACCCTACTATCCAGGTTCCTTCTCACAACCCTACTATCCAGGCTTTTTATCTCGAAGTAACCCTACTATCCAGGTTCTTTCTCACATCCCTACTATCAAGGCTTTAATTTTGAAGTAACCCTACTATCCAGGTTCCTTCTCACAGCCCTACTATCCAGGATTTCATATCGATGTAACCCAACTATCCAGGTTCCTTCTCACAACCTTACTATCCAGGATTTCATCTCGATGTAACCCTACTATCCAGGTTCCTTCTCACAGCCCTACTATCCACGCTTTTATCTCGAAGTAACCCTACTATCCAGGTTCCTTCTCACAACCCTACTATCCAGGCTTTAATTTCGAAGTAACGCTATATCCAGGTTCCTTCTCACAACCCTACTATCCAGGATTTCATATCGAAGTAACCATACTATCCAGGTTCCTTCTCATAGCCCTACTATCCAGGCTTTCATTTCGAAGTAACCCTACTATCCAGGTTCCTTCTTACAGCCCTACTATCCAGGCTTTCATCTCAAAGTAACCCTACTATCCAGGTTCCTTCTCACAGCCCTACTATCCAGGTTTTCATCTCGAAGTAACCCTACTATCCAGGTTCCTTCTCACAACCCTACTATCCAGGCTTTCATCTCGAAGTAACCCTACTATCCAGGTTCCTTCTCACAGCCCTACTATCCAAGCTTTCATATCGAAGTAACCCTACTATCCAGGTTCCTTTTCACAAACCTACTATCCAGGCTTTCATATCAAAGTAACCCTACTATCCAGGTTCCTTCTCACAACCCTACTATACATGCTATTATCTCGAAGTAACCCTACTATCTAAGTTCCTTCTCACAGCCCTACTATCCAGGCTTTCATCTCGAAGTAACCCTACTATCCCGGTTCCTTCTCACAACCCTACTATCAAGGTTTTCATATCGAAGTAACACAACTATCGAGGTTCCTTCTCCCATCCCTACTATCCAGGCTTTCATATCGAAGTAACCCCACTATCCAGGTTCCTTCTCCCATCCCTACTATCCAGGCTTTCATATCGAAGTAACCCTACTATCCAGGTTCCTTCTCACATCCCTACTATACATGCTTTCATCTCGAAGTAACCTTACTATCCAAGTTCCTCCTCACAGCCCTGCTATCCAGGCTTTCATCTCGAAGTAACCCTACTATCCAGGTTCCTTCTCACAGCCCTACTATCCAGGATATTATCTCGAAGTAACCCTACTATCCAGGTTCCTTCTCACAGCCCTACTATCCAGGCTTTCATCTCGAAGTAACCCTACTATGCAGGTTTCTTCTCACAGCCCTACTATCTAGGCTTTCATATCGAAGTAACCTTACTATCTAGGTTACTTCTCACAACCCTACTATCCAGGATTTCATCTCGAAGTAACCCTACGATCCAAGTTCCATCTCACAGCCCTACTATCCAGGCTTTCATCTCCAAGTAACCCTACTATCTAGGTTCCTTCCCAACACCCTACTATCCAGGCTTTCATCTCGATGTAACCCTACTATCCAAGTTCCTTCTCACAACCCTACTATCCAAGCTTTCATCTCGAAGTAACCCTACTATCCAGGTTCCTTCTCACAGCCCAACCATTCAGGCTTTCATTTCAAAGTAACCTCACTATCCAGGTTCCTTCTCACAACCCTACTATCCAGGTTTTCATCTCGAAGTAACCCTACTATCCAGGTTCCTTCTCACAGCCCTACTATCAAGGTTTTCATATCGAAGTAACCCTACTATCCAGGTTCCTTCTCCCATCCCTACTATCCAGGCTTTCATATCGAAGTAACCCCACTATCCAGGTTCCTTCTCCCATCCCTACTATCCAGGCTTTCATATCGAAGTAACCCTACTATCCAGGTTCCTTCTCACAACCCTACTATACATGCTTTCATCTCGAAGTAACCCTACTATCCAAGTTCCTTCTCACAGCCCTGCTATCCAGGCTTTCACCTCGAAGTAACCCTACTATCCAGGTTCCTTCTCACAGCCCTACTATCCAGGCTTTCATCTCAAAGTAAACCTACTATCCAGGTTCCTTCTCACAGCCCTACTATCCAGGTTTTCATATCGAAGTAACCCTACTATCCAGGTTCCTTCTCCCAGCCCTACTATCTAAGCTTTCATATCGAAGTAACCCTACTATCCAGGTTCCTTCTCCCATCCCTACTATCCAGGCATTCATATCAAAGTAACCCTACTATCCAGGTTCCTTCTCACAACCCTACTATACATGCTTTCATCTCGAAGTAACCCTACTATCCAAGTTCCTTCTCACAGCCCTACTATCCAGGCTTTCATCTCGAAGTAACCCTACTATCCAGGCTTTCATCTCGAGGTAACCCTACTATGCAGGTTCCTTCTTATAGTCCTACCATCCAGGCTTTCATCTCGAAGTAACCCTACTATCCAGGTTCCTTCTCACAGCCCTACTATCCAAGATTTCATCTCGAAGTATCCCTATGATCCAAGTTCCTTCTCACAACCCTACTATCCAGGCTTTCATCTCGAAGTAACCCTACTATCCAGGTTCCTTCTCACAGCCCTACTATCCAGGTTTTCATCTCGATGTAACCCTACTATCCAGGTTCCTTCTCACAGCCCTACTATCCAGGATTTCATCTTGAAGTAACCATATTATCCAGGTTCCTTCTCACAGCCCTACCATCCAGGGTTTCCTCTCGAAGTAACCCTAATATCCAGGTTCCTTCTCACAGCCCTACTATCCAGGCTTTCATATCGAAGTAACCCTACTATCTAGGTTCCTTCTCACAACCTTACTATCCAGGCTTTCATCACGATGTAACCCTACTATCCAGGTTCCTTCTCACAGCCCTACTATCCAGGCTTTTTATCCCGAAGTAACCATACTATCCAGGTTCTTTCTCACATCCCTACTATCAAGGCTTTAATTTCGAAGTAACCCTACTATCCAGGTTCCTTCTCACAGCCCTACTATCCAGGATTTCATATCGATGTAACCCAACTATCCAGGTTCCTTCTCACAACCTTACTATCCAGGATTTCATCTCGATGTAACCCTACTATCCAGGTTCCTTCTCACAGCCCTACTATCCACGCTTTTATCTCGAAGTAACCCTACTATTCAGGTTCCTTCTCACAGCCCTACTATCCAGGCTTTAATTTCGAGGTAACGCTACTATCCAGGTTCCTTCTCACAACCCTACTATCCAGGATTTCATATCGAAGTAACCATACTATCCAGGTTCCTTCTCATAGCCCTACTATCCAGGCTTTCATTTCGAAGTAACCCTACTATCCAGGTTCCTTCTTACAGCCCTACTATCCAAGCTTTCATCTCAAAGTAACCCTACTATCCAGGTTCCTTCTCACAGCCCTACTATCCAGGTTTTCATCTCGAAGTAACCCTACTATCCAGGTTCCTTCTCACAGCCCTACTATCCAAGCTTTCATATCGAAGTAACCCTACTATCCAGGTTCCTTCTCACAACCTTACTATCCAGGATTTCATCTAGATGTAACCCTACTATCCAGGTACCTTCTCACAGCCCTACTATCCACGCTTTTATCTCGAAGTAACCCTACTATCCAGGTTCCTTCTCACAACCCTACTATCCAGGCTTTAATTTCGAGGTAACGCTACTATCCAGGTTCCTTCTCACAACCCTACTATCCAGGATTTCATATCGAAGTAACCATACTATCCAGGTTCCTTCTCATAGCCCTACTATCCAGGCTTTCATTTCGAAGTAACCCTACTATCCAGGTTCCTTCTTACAGCCCTACTATCCAGGCTTTCATCTCAAAGTAACCCTACTATCCAGGTTCCTTCTCACAGCCCTACTATCCAGGTTTTCATCTCGAAGTAACCCTACTATCCAGGTTCCTTCTCACAGCCCTATTATCCAAGCTTTCATATCGAAGTAACCCTACTATCCAGGTTCCTTTTCACAACCCTACTATCCAGGCTTTCATATCAAAGTAACCCTACTATCCAGGTTCCTTCTCACAACCCTACTATACATGCTTTTATCTCGAAGTAACCCTACTATCTAAGTTCCTTCTCACAACCCTACTATCCAGGCTTTTATCTCGAAGTAACCCTACTATCCAGGTTCCTTCTCACAGCCCTACTATCCAAGCTTTCATCTCAAAGTAACCCTACTATCCAGGTTCCTTCTCACAGCCCTACCATCCAGGCTTTCATCTCGAAGTAACCCTACTATCCAGGTTCCTTCTCACAACCCTACTATCCAGGCTTTCATATCGAAGTAACCCTACTATCCAGGTTCTTTCTCACAACCCTACTATACATGCTTTCATCTCGAAGTAACCATACTATCCAAGTTCCTTCTCACAGCCCTGCTATCTAGGCTTTCATCTCGAAGTAACCCTACTATCCAGGTTCCTTCTCATAGCCCTACTATCCAGGCTTTCATCTCGAAGTAACCCTACTATCCAGGTTCCTTCTCACAACCCTACTATCCAGGCTTTCATCTCGAAGTAACCCTACTATCCAGGTTCCTTCTCACAGCCCTACTATCCAGGATTTCATATCGATGTAACCCAACTATCCAGGTTCCTTCTCACAACCTTACTATCCAGGATTTCATCTCGATGTAACCCTACTATCCAGGTTCCTTCTCACAGCCCTACTATCCACGCTTTTATCTCGAAGTAACCCTACTATCCAGGTTCCTTCTCACAACCCTACTATCCAGGCTTTAATTTCGAGGTAACGCTACTATCCAGGTTCCTTCTCACAACCCTACTATCCAGGATTTCATATCGAAGTAACCATACTATCCAGGTTCCTTCTCATAGCCCTACTATCCAGGCTTTCATTTCGAAGTAACCCTACTATCCAGGTTCCTTCTTACAGCCCTACTATCCAGGCTTTCATCTCAAAGTAACCCTACTATCCAGGTTCCTTCTCACAGCCCTACTATCCAGGTTTTCATCTCGAAGTAACCCTACTATCCAGGTTCCTTCTCACAGCCCTACTGTCCAAGCTTTCATATCGAAGTAACCCTACTATCCAGGTTCCTTTTCACAACCCTACTATCCAGGCTTTCATATCAAAGTAACCCTACTATCCAGGTTCCTTCTCACAACCCTACTATACATGCTTTTATCTCGAAGTAACCCTACTATCTAAGTTCCTTCTCACAACCCTACTATCCAGGCTTTTATCTCGAAGTAACCCTACTATCCAGGTTCCTTCTCACAGCCCTACTATCAAGGTTTTCATATCAAAGTAACCCTACTATCCAGGTTCCTTCTCCCATCCCTACTATCCAGGCTTTCATATCGAAGTAACCCCACTATCCAGGTTCCTTCTCCCATCCCTACTATCCAGGCTTTCATATCGAAGTAACCCTACTATCCAGGTTCTTTCTCACAGCCCTACTATACATGCTTTCATCTCGAAGTAACCCTACTATCCAAGTTCCTTCTCACAGCCCTGCTATCTAGGCTTTCATCTCGAAGTAACCCTACTATCCAGGTTCCTTCTCATAGCCCTACTATCCAGGCTTTCATCTCGAAGTAACCCTACTATCCAGGTTCCTTCTCACAACCCTACTATCCAGGATTTCATCTCGAAGTAACCCTACTATCCAGGTTCCTTCTCACAGCCCTACTATCCAGGCTTTCATCTCGAACTAACCCTATTATCCAGGTTCCTTCTCACAGCCCTACTATCCAGGATTTCATCTCGAAGTAACCCTATGATCCATGTTCCTTCTCACAACCCTACTATCCAGGCTTTCATCTCGAAGTAACCCTACTATCCAGGTTCCTTCTCACAGCCCTACTATCCAGGCTTTCATCTCGATGTAACCCTACTATCCAGGTTCCTTCTCACAGCCCTACTATCCAGGCTTTCATCTTGAAGTAACCCTACTATCCAGGTTCCTTCTCACAGCCCTACCATCCAGGGTTTCATCTTGAAGTAACCCTACTATCCAGGTTCCTTCTCACAGCCCTACTATCAAGGCTTTAATTTCGAAGTAACCCAACTATTCAGGTTCCTTCTCACAGCCCTACTATCCAGGATTTCATATCGATGTAACCCTATTATCCAGGTTCCTTCTCACAACCTTACTATCCAGGATTTCATCTCGATGTAACCCTACTATCCAGGTTCCTTCTCACAACCCTACTATCCAGGCTTTTATCTCGAAGTAACCCTCATATCCAGGTTCCTTCTCACAACCCTACTATGCAGGCTTTAATTTCGAAGTAACGCTACTATCCAGGTTCCTTCTCACAACCCTACTATCCAGGATTTCATATCGAAGTAACCCTACTATCTAGGTTCCTTCTAATAGCCCTACTATCCAGGCTTTCATTTCGAAGTAACCCTACTATCTAGGTTCCTTCTCACAGCCCTACTATCCAGGTTTTCATCTCGAAGTAACCCTAATATCCAGGTTCCTTCTCACAACCCTACTATCCAGGCTTTCATCTCGAAGTAACCCTACTATCTAGGTTCCTTCTCACAACCCTACTATCCAAGCTTTCATATCGAAGTAACCCTACTATCCAGGTTCCTTATCACGGCCCTACTATCCAGGCTTTCATATAAAAGTAACGCTACTATCCAGGTTCCTTCTCACAATCCTACTATACATGCTTTTATCTCGAAGTAACCCTACTATCTAAGTTCCTTCTCACAGCCCTACTATCCAGGCTTTTATCTCGAAGTAACCCTACTATCCAGGTTCCTTCTCACAGCCCTACTATCAAGGTTTTCATATCGAAGTAACCCTACTATCCAGGTTCCTTCTCCCATCCCTACTATCCAGGCTTTCATATCGAAGTAACCCCACTATCCAGGTTCCTTCTCCCATCCCTACTATCCAGGCTTTCATATCGAAGTAACCCTACTATCCAGGTTCCTTCTCACAGCCCTACTATACATGCTTTCATCTCGAAGTAACCCTAATATTCAAGTTCCATCTCACAGCCCTGCTATCCAGGATTTCATCTCGAAGTAACCCTACTATCCAGGTTCCTTCTCACAGCCCTACTATCCAGGATATTATCTCGAAGTAACCCTACTATCCAGGTTCCTTCTCACAGCCCTACTATCCAGGCTTTCATCTCGAAGTAACCCTACTATCGAGGTTCCTTCTCACAGCCCTACTATCCAGGCTTTCATCTCGAAGTAACCCTACTATCCAGGTTCCTTCTCACATCCCTACTATCAAGGCTTTCATATCGAAGTAACCTTACTATCCAGGTTCCTTCTCACAACCCTACTATCAAGGATTTCATCTCGAAGTAACCCTACGATCCAAGTTCCATCTCACAGCCCTACTATCCAGGCTTTCATCTCCAAGTAACCCTACTATCTAGGTTCCTTCCCAAGACCCTACTATCCAGGCTTTCGTCTCGATGTAACCCTACTATCCAGGTTCCTTGTCACAGCCCTACCATTCAGGCTTTCATCTCGAAGTAACCCTACTATCCAGGTTCCTTCTCACAACCCTACTATCCAGGCTTTCATATCGAAGTAACCCTACTATCTAGGTTCCTTCTCACAACCTTACTATTCAGGCTTTCATCTCGATGTAACCCTACTATCCAAGTTCCTTCTCACAGCCCTACTATCCAGGCTTTTATCTCAAAGTAACCCTACTATCCAGGTTCCTTCTCACAGCCCTACTATCCAGGCTTTAATTTCGAAGTGACCCTACTATCCAGGTTCCTTCTCAAAGCCATACTATACAGAACTTCATATCGATGTAACCCTACTATCCAGGTTTCTTCTCACAACCCTACTATCTAGGCTTTCATATCGAAGTGACCCTAGTATCCAGGTTCCTTCCCACAACCCTACTATCCAGGATTTCATCTCGAAGTAACCCTACGATCTAAGTTCCATCTCACAGCCCTACTATCCAGGCTTTCATCTCGAAGTAACCCTACTATCTAGGTTCCTTTCCAAAACCCTACTATCCAGGCTTTCATCTCGATGTAACCCTACTATCCAGGTTCCTTCTCACAACCCTACTATCCAAGCTTTCATCTCAAAGTAACCCTACTATCCAGGTTCCTTCTCACAGCCCTACCATCCAGGCTTTCATCTCGAAGTAACCCTACTATCCAGGTTCCTTCTCACAACCCTACTATCTAGGCTTTCATATCGAAGTAACCCTACTATCCAGGTTCCTTCTCACAACCTTACTATCCAGGCTTTCATCTCGATGTAACCCTACTATCCAGGTTCCTTCTCACAGCCCTACTATCAAGGATTTTATCTCGAAGTAACCCTCCTATCCAGGTTCCTTCTCACAGCCCTACTATCCAGGCTTTAATTTCGAAGTAACCCTACTATCCAGGTTCCTTCTCACAACCATACTATACAGGATTTCATATCGAAGTAACCCAACTATCCAGGTTTCTTCTCACAACCCTACTATCTAGGCTTTCATATCGAAGTAACCCTAGTATCTAGGTTCGTTCTCACAGCCCTATTATACATGCTTTCATCTCGAAGTAACCCTACTATCTAAGTTCCTTCTCACAACCCTGCTATCCAGACTTTCATCTCGAAGTAACTCTACTATCCAGGTTCCTTCTCACAGCCCTACTATCCAGGATATAATCTCGAAGTAACCCTACAATCCAGGTTCCTTCTCACAGCCCTACTATCCAGGCTTTCATCTCGAAGTAACCCTACTATCCAGGTTCCTTCTCACAGCCCTACTATCCAGGCTTTCATCTCGAAGTAACCCTACTATACAGGTTCCTTCTCACAGCCCTACTATCCAGGCTTTCATATCGAAGTAACCTTACTATCCAGGTTCCTTCTCACAACCCTACTATCCAGGATTTCATCTCGAAGTAACCCTACGATCCAAGTTCCATCTCACAGCCCTACTATCCAGGCTTTCATCTCGAAGTAACCCTACTATCTAGGTTCCTTCCGAAAACCCTACTATCCAGGCTTTCATCTCAATGTAACCCTACTATCCAAGTTCCTTCTCACAATCCTACTATCCAGGCTTTCATCTCGAAGTAACCCTACTATCCAGGTTCCTTCTCACAGCCCTACCATCCAGGCTTTCATCTCGAAGTAACCCTACTATCCAGGTTCCTTCTCACAACCCTACTATCCATGCTTTCATATCGAAGTAACCCTACTATCCAGGTTCCTTCTCACAACCTTACTATCCAGGCTTTCATCTCGTTGTAACCCTACTATCCAGGTTCTTTCTCACATCCCTACTATGCAGGCTTTTATCTCGAAGTAACCCTACTATCCAGGTTCCTTCTCACAGCCCTACTATCCAGGGTTTAATTTCGAAGTAACCCTACTATCCAGGTTTCTTCTCACAACCATACTATACAGGATTTCATATCGAAGTAACCCTACTATCCAGGTTTCTTCTCACAACCCTACTATCTAGGCTTTCATATCGAAGTAACCCTAGTATCCAGGTTCCTTCTCACAACCCTACTATCCAGGCTTTTATCTCGAAGTAACCCTACTATCCAGGTTCCTTCTCACATCCCTACTATCCAGGCTTTCATCTCGAAGTAACCCTACTATCCAGGTTCCTTCTCAGAGCCCTACTATCTAGGTTTCATCTAGAAGTAACCCTACTATCCAAGTTCCTTCTCAACGCCCTACCATCCAGGATTTCATGTCGAAGTGACCCTACTAACCAAGTTCCTTCTCACAACCCTACGATCCAGGCTTTCATATCGAAGTAACCCTACTATCCAGGCTCCTTCTCATAACCTTATTATCCAGGCTTTCATCTCGATGTAACCCTATTATCCAGGTTCCTTCTCACAGCCCTACTATCCAGGCTTTCATCTCGAAGTAACCCTACTATCCAGGTTCCTTCTCACAACCCTACTATCCAGGCTTTAATTTCAAAGTAACCCTACTATCCAGGTTCCTTCTCACAACCCTACTATCAAGGATTTCATATCGAAGTAACCCTACTATCCAGGTTTCTTCTCACAGCCCTACTATTCAGGCTTTCATATCGAAGTAACCCTACTATCTAGGTTCCTTCTCACAGCCCTACTATCCAAGCTTTCATATCGAAGTAACCCTACTATCCAGGTTCCTTTTCACAACCCTACTATTCAGGCTTTCATATCAAAGTAACCCTACTATCCAGGTTCCTTCTCACAACCCTACTATACATGCTTTTATCTCGAAGTAACCCTACTATCTAAGTTCCTTCTCACAACCCTACTATCCAGGCTTTTATCTCGAAGTAACCCTACTATCCAGGTTCCTTCTCACAGCCCTACTATCAAGGTTTTCATATCAAAGTAACCCTACTATCAAGGTTCCTTCTCCCATCCCTACTATCCAGGCTTTCATATCGAAGTAACCCTACTATCCAGGTTCTTTCTCACAGCCCTACTATACATGCTTTCATCTCGAAGTAACCATACTATCCAAGTTCCTTCTCACAGCCCTGCTATCTAGGCTTTCATCTCGAAGTAACCCTACTATCCAGGTTCCTTCTCATAGCCCTACTATCCAGGCTTTCATCTCGAAGTAACCCTACTATCCAGGTTCCTTCTCACAACCCTACTATCCAGGCTTTCATCTCGAAGTAACCCTACTATCCAGGTTCCTTCTCACAGCCCTACTATCCAGGATTTCATATCGATGTAACCCAACTATCCAGGTTCCTTCTCACAACCTTACTATCCAGGATTTCATCTCGATGTAACCCTACTATCCAAGTTCCTTCTCACAGCCCTACTATCCACGCTTTTATCTCGAAGTAACCCTACTATCCAGGTTCCTTCTCACAACCCTACTATCCAGGCTTTAATTTCGAGGTAATGCTACTATCCAGGTTCCTTCTCACAACCCTACTATCCAGGATTTCATATCGAAGTAACCATACTATCCAGGTTCCTTCTCATAGCCCTACTATCCAGGCTTTCATTTCGAAGTTACCCTACTATCCAGGTTCCTTCTTACAGCCCTACTATCCAGGCTTTCATCTCAAAGTAACCCTACTATCCAGGTTCCTTCTCACAGCCCTACTATCCAGGTTTTCATCTCGAAGTAACCCTACTATCCAGGTTCCTTCTCACAGCCCTACTGTCCAAGCTTTCATATCGAAGTAACCCTACTATCCAGGTTCCTTTTCACAACCCTACTATCCAGGCTTTCATATCAAAGTAACCCTACTATCCAGGTTCCTTCTCACAACCCTACTATACATGCTTTTATCTCGAAGTAACCCTACTATCTAAGTTCCTTCTCACAACCCTACTATCCAGGCTTTTATCTCGAAGTAACCCTACTATCCAGGTTCCTTCTCACAGCCCTACTATCAAGGTTTTCATATCAAAGTAACCCTACTATCCAGGTTCCTTCTCCCATCCCTACTATCCAGGCTTTCATATCGAGGTAACCCCACTATCCAGGTTCCTTCTCCCATCCCTACAATCCAGGCTTTCATATCGAAGTAACCCTACTATCAAGGTTCTTTCTCACAGCCCTACTATACATGCTTTCATCTCGAAGTAACCCTACTATCCAAGTTCCTTCTCACAGCCCTGCTATCTAGGCTTTCATCTCGAAGTAACCCTACTATCCAGGTTCCTTCTCATAGCCCTACTATCCAGGCTTTCATCTCGAAGTAACCCTACTATCCAGGTTCCTTGTCACAACCCTACTATCCAGGCTTTCATCTCGAAGTAACCCTACTATCCAGGTTCCTTCTCACAGCCCTACTATCCAGGCTTTCATCTCGATGTAACCCTACTATCCAGGTTCCTTCTCACAACCCTACTATCCAGGCTTTCATCTTGAAGTAACCCTACTATCCAGGTTCCTTCTCACAACCCTACCATCCAGGGTTTCATCTTGAAGTAACCCTACTATCCAGGTTCCTTCTCACAGCCCTACTATCCAGGCTTTCATTTCGAAGTAACCCTACTATCCAGGTTCCTTCTCACAACCTTACTATCAAGGCTTTCATCATGATGTAACCCTACTATCCAGGTTCCTTCTCACAGCCCTACTATCCAGGCTTTTATCTCGAAGTAACCCTACTATCCAGGTTCCTTCTCACAGCCCTACTATCAAGGCTTTAATTTCGAAGTAACCCAACTATCCAGGTTCCTTCTCACAGCCCTACTATCCAGGATTTCATATCGATGTAACCCTATTATCCAGGTTCCTTCTCACAACCTTACTATCCAGGATTTCATCTCGATGTAACCCTACTATCCAGGTTCCTTCTCACAGCCCTACTATCCAGGCTTTTATCTCGAAGTAACCCTACTATCCAGGTTCCTTCTCACAACCCTACTATGCAGGCTTTAATTTCGAAGTAACGCTACTATCCAGGTTCCTTCTCACAACCCTACTATCCAGGATTTCATATCGAAGTAACCCTACTATCTAGGTTCCTTCTCATAGCCCTACTATCCAGGCTTTCATTTCGAAGTAACCCTACTATCCAGGTTCCTTCTCACAGCCCTACTATCCAGGTTTTCATCTCGAAGTAACCCTAATATCCAGGTTCCTTCTCACAACCCTACTATCCAGGCTTTCATCTCGAAGTAACCCTACTATCCAGGTTCCTTCTCACAACCCTACTATCCAGGATATTATCTCGAAGTAACCCTACTATCCAGGTTCCTTCTCACAGCCCTACTATCCAGGCTTTCATCTCGAAGTAACCCTACTATCGAGGTTCCTTCTCACAGCCCTACTATCCAGGCTTTCATCTCGAAGTAACCCTACTATCCAGGTTCCTTCTCACATCCCTACTATCAAGGCTTTCATATCGAAGTAACCTTACTATCCAGGTTCCTTCTCACAACCCTACTATCAAGGATTTCATCTCGAAGTAACCCTACGATCCAAGTTCCATCTCACAGCCCTACTATCCAGGCTTTCATCTCCAAGTAACCCTACTATCTAGGTTCCTTATCACAGCCCTACTATACATGCTTTCATATAAAAGTAACGCTACTATCCAGGTTCCTTCTCACAATCCTACTATACATGCTTTTATCTCGAAGTAACCCTACTATCTAAGTTCCTTCTCACAACCCTACTATCCAGGCTTTTATCTCGAAGTAACCCTACTATCCAGGTTCCTTCTCACAGCCCTACTATCAAGGTTTTCATATCGAAGTAACCCTACTATCCAGGTTCCTTCTCCCATCCCTACTATCCAGGCTTTCATATCGAAGTAACCCCACTATCCAGGTTCCTTCTCCCATCCCTACTATCCAGGCTTTCATATCGAAGTAACCCTACTATCCAGGTTCCTTCTCACAGCCCTACTATACATGCTTTCATCTCGAAGTAACCCTACTATTCAAGTTCCATCTCACAGCCCTGCTATCCAGGATTTCATATCGAAGTAACCCTACTATCCAGGTTCCTTATCACAGCCCTACTATCCAGGCTTTCATATAAAAGTAACGCTACTATCCAGGTTCCTTCTCACAATCCTACTATACATGCTTTTATCTCGAAGTAACCCTACTATCTAAGTTCCTTCTCACAGCCCTACTATCCAGGCTTTTATCTCGAAGTAACCCTACTATCCAGGTTCCTTCTCACAGCCCTACTATCAAGGTTTTCATATCGAAGTAACCCTACTATCCAGGTTCCTTCTCCCATCCCTACTATCCAGGCTTTCATATCGAAGTAACCCCACTATCCAGGTTCCTTCTCCCATCCCTACTATACAGGCTTTCATATCGAAGTAACCCTACTATCCAGGTTCCTTTTCACAGCCCTACTATACATGCTTTCATCTCGAAGTAACCCTACTATTCAAGTTCCATCTCACAGCCCTGCTATCCAGGATTTCATCTCGAAGTAACCCTACTATCCAGGTTCCTTCTCACAGCCCTACTATCCAGGATATTATCTCGAAGTAACCCTACTATCCAGGTTCCTTCTCACAGCCCTATTATCCAGGCTTTCATCTCGAAGTAACCCTACTATCGAGGTTCCTTCTCACAGCCCTACTATCCAGGCTTTCATCTCGAAGTAACCTTACTATCCAGGTTCCTTCTCACATCCCTACTATCAAGGCTTTCATATCGAAGTAACCTTACTATCCAGGTTCCTTCTCACAACCCTACTATCAAGGATTTCATCTCGAAGTAACCCTACGATCCAAGTTCCATCTCACAGCCCTACTATCCAGGCTTTCATCTCCAAGTAACCCTACTATCTAGGTTCCTTCCCAAGACCCTACTATCCAGGCTTTCGTCTCGATGTAACCCTACTATCCAGGTTCCTTTTCACAACCCTACTATCCAAGCTTTCATCTCAAAGTAACCCTACTATCCAGGTTCCTTCTCACAGCCCTACCATTCAGGCTTTCATCTCGAAGTAACCCTACTATCCAGGTTCCTTCTCACAACCCTACTATCCAGGCTTTCATATCGAAGTAACCCTACTATCTAGGTTCCTTCTCACAACCTTACTATTCAGGCTTTCATCTCGATGTAACCCTACTATCCAAGTTCCTTCTCACAGCCCTACTATCCAGGCTTTTATCTCAAAGTAACCCTACTATCCAGGTTCCTTCTCACAGCCCTACTATCCAGGCTTTAATTTCGAAGTGACCCTACTATCCAGGTTCCTTCTCACAGCCATACTATACAGAACTTCATATCGAAGTAACCCTACTATCCAGGTTTCTTCTCACAACCATACTATCTAGGCTTTCATATCGAAGTCACCCTAGAATCCAGGTTCCTTCCCACAACCCTACTATCCAGGATTTCATCTCGAAGTAACCCTACGATCTAAGTTCCATCTCATAGCCCTACTATCTGGGTTCCTTTCTAAAACCCTACTATCCAGGCTTTCATCTCGATGTAACCTTACTATCCAGGTTCCTTCTCACAACCCTACTATCCAAGCTTTCATCTCAAAGTAACCCTACTATCCAGGTTCCTTCTCACAGCCCTACCATCCAGGCTTTCATCTCGAAGTAACCCTACTATCCAGGTTCCTTCTCACAACCCTACTATCCAGGCTTTCATATCGAAGTAACCCTACTATCCAGGTTCCTTCTCACAACCTTACTATCCAGGCTTTCATCTCGATGTAACCCTACTATCCAGGTTCCTTCTCACAGCCCTACTATCAAGGATTTTATCTCGAAGTAACCCTACTATCCAGGTTCCTTCTCACAGCCCTACTATCCAGGCTTTAATTTCGAAGTAACCCTACTATTCGGGTTCCTTCTCACAGCCATACTATACAGGATTTCATATCGAAGTAACCCTACTATCCAGGTTTCTTCTCACAACCCTACTATCTAGGCTTTCATATCGAAGTAACCCTAGTATCTAGGTTCGTTCTCACAGCCCTATTATACATGCTTTCATCTCGAAGTAACCCTACTATCTAAGTTCCTTCTCACAACCCTGCTATCCAGACTTTCATCTCGAAGTAACTCTACTATCCAGGTTCCTTCTCACAGCCCTACTATCCAGGATATAATCTCGAAGTAACCCTACAATCCAGGTTCCTTCTCACAGCCCTACTATCCAGGCTTTCATCTCGAAGTAACCCTACTATCCAGGTTCCGTCTCACAACCCTACTATCCAGGCTTTCATCTCGAAGTAACCCTACTATACAGGTTCCTTCTCACAGCCCTACTATCCAGGCTTTCATATCGAAGTAACCTTACTATCCAGGTTCCTTCTCACAACCCTACTATCCAGGATTTCATCTCGAAGTAACCCTACGATCCATGTTCCATCTCACAGCCCTACTATCCAGGCTTTCATCTCGAAGTAACCCTAGTATCTAGGTTCCTTCCGAAAACCCTACTATCCAGGCTTTCATCTCAATGTAACCCTACTATCCAAGTTCCTTCTCACAATCCTACTATCCAGGCTTTCATCTCGAAGTAACCCTACTATCCAGGTTCTTTCTCACAGCCCTACCATCCAGGCTTTCATCTCGAAGTAACCCTACTATCCAGGTTCCTTCTCACAACCCTACTATCAATGCTTTCATATCGAAGTAACCCTACTATCCAGGTTCCTTCTCACAACCTTACTATCCAGGCTTTCATCTCGATGTAACCCTACTATCCAGGTTCTTTCTCACATCCCTACTATGCAGGCTTTTATCTCGAAGTAACCCTACTATCCAGGTTCCTTCTCACAGCCCTACTATCCAGGGTTTAATTTCGAAGTAACCCTACTATCCAGGTTTCTTCTCACAACCATACTATACAGGATTTCATATCGAAGTAACCCTACTATCCAGGTTTCTTCTCACAACTCTACTATCTAGGCTTTCATATCGAAGTAACCCTAGTATCCAGGTTCCTTCTTACAACCCTACTATCCAGGCTTTTATCTCGAAGTAACCCTAGTATCCAGGTTCCTTCTCACATCCCTACTATCCAGGCTTTCATCTCGAAGTAACCCTACTATCCAGGTTCCTTCTCAGAGCCCTACTATCTAGGTTTCATCTAGAAGTAACCCTACTATCCAAGTTCCTTCTCAACGCCCTACCATCCAGGATTTCATCTCGAAGTGACCCTACTAACCAAGTTCCTTCTCACAACCCTACGATCCAGGCTTTCATATCGAAGTAACCCTACTATCCAGGCTCCTTCTCACAACCTTATTATCCAGGCTTTCATCTCGATGTAACCCTATTATCCAGGTTCCTTCTCACAGCCCTACTATCCAGGCTTTCATCTCGAAGTAACCCTACTATCCAGGTTCCTTCTCACAACCCTACTATCCAGGCTTTAATTTCGAAGTAACCCTACTATCCAGGTTCCTTCTCACAACCCTACTATCAAGGATTTCATATCGAAGTAACCCTACTATCCAGGTTTCTTCCCAAAGCCCTACTATTCAGGCTTTCATATCGAAGTAACACTACTATCTAGGTTCCTTCTCACAACCCTACTATCCAGGATTTTATCTCAAAGTAACCCATAATATCCAGGTTCCTTCTTACAACCCTACTATCCAGCTTTCATCTCGAAGTAACCCTACTATCCAGGTTCCTTCTCAGAGCCCTACTATCTAGGCTTTCATCTCGAAGTAACCCTACTATCCAAGTTCCTTCTTAACACCCTACCATCCAGGCTTTCATCTCGAAGTAACCCTACTATCCAGGTTCTTTCTCACAGCCCTACTATCCAGGCTTTCATCTCGAAGTAACCCTACAATCCAGGTTCCTTCTCACTACCCTACTATCACGACTTTCATATCGAAGTAACCTTACTATCCAGGTTCCTTCTTACAGTCCTACTATCCAGGCTTTCATATCGAAGTAACCCTACTATCCAGGTTCCTTCTCATAACCTTACCATCTAGATTTCTTTTCTCTTATCTCCAGACAGCAATCCATAACACTGTAGGACCGGGACCCGATCAAACACAATTGATTTCACATTTCCCCAGAAAGTCGTAGTGCGGCATATACCCCGACCAGATACGCAGTTCACTTTCGTTTCCCCAAATCGGAGTTATTCCCCAGTATAGTAACGGAAAACTGAAGCTCCTAAAACTCTATTACTCCCAAGACAGAGACCAGCATTCCCCAGCGAAGTCCTCCTCAACAACGGGTATACGGGTTCTCGCAAAGGAATCTCTTATGCGATCTACACCTCTTCAGATGGCATCTTTAAGCCCATCCCCGAAAATATTCAATCTGAAACTTCCAAATGGCATATATAAGCCCATTCCTGATATCACAAATCAAGTACTACTTCATGCGAGTGCAAATTTCTGGGCACTCTAGTGTCCAATCATCTTCCACCTTCAGATCACGAAAGGCAGACAAGCCAATCTACATCTTCAGGTTTAAGAAGATTGAACAGGGGCAGCTGTTGTACCCTAAAATTTTCCCACCCATATTTCTTAACACATGGCAAGTGAGGTCCCCAAATTGCTCAAGGAAGTTCAAGAATTGACCAGACAAACTCTCTCCTAAGGCAGTATACCTCAAATTTGGGTTTCTATTTTCATCAAGATGTGTGAACCACAAAGGAATCAAATTCTCACCATTGTCCTAATATGTTCTCAGGATCATACATGTCAAGTTTAAAGCCTTGCAAAAGAAGTTTGCTCAGTCAATTGCTCAAATGCCTGAAAATCAGCTATACTAGGTCAAAAGTCAACTATGGCCCATATACAGTCAAACTTCAAGATTTTTGGTCAACATCCTCATTTTGAAGCATAATTCATCATTTGATAAAAGGTTGATCATGATTCCTCAAGGATGGCTCACAATTCATCAAAACCCAAAAGTTGCTAAATTAGGGTTTTATAGGAAAAGTCAACTCAACTTTGACCAAGCATAACTTTCCCATACTTTATCAAAAATGACCCATCCAAAGCTCATTTTTAAGAGGATTCAATTCCCTACAATTCACCGTAATCTCAAAAGTTCATAATATGCACTCACAAAATGATATGAATTTTGACATTATAGGTCCTTTTGAAAAGTCAACAAAAACACCTTTTGGGTCAAAGCTTCATACATGAACATGGAAGACTCAATTGAGATGAGACCAAAAGGCTTGTTTAGAGGACATCCTAATCTTTCTAAAAAGTCCAAGAACACCTCTCTAGGGTCAAAATTAAGAGATTTATGCATTGGCCAAGTTGACAATTTTTGCAAAATTGCCAAAAGTCAAATGTGCTCAAATTGGCATTTTTTGCTAAATGGGCTTAACTTTTTATGCTTGCACATCAATTATAATGTGGTCCATGACTCAAATGTTTACTCACCCATTATGTGCTTCGTTTTCAATTTATTTTGATTTTTTATTAATTAAAAAGTGAATGAAATCAAATAAATGATGAAAATTAACAAAGATATGATTTGATTTGTTTTTTTGACAGATTGGCAACCAAGATATGCTGAGTTTACATGATCAAATCGAATCAAGCATAATTGGTACAAAAAGAGCATGATTGGCATGAAAATAGAAAGATATCATATGGCTTAAAAATCAAATATTCCATTCATGAATTCTCAAGATTGGATCCAAGTTTGTTATCATAATTCATTCTAGGTTATATAATAAAGCTTTCCATATCAAAAAACATGAGTTAGAGGTCATGTAAAGCACAAAACAAAACTAAAAAATTCAAAAGAATGTGGGAGTTGGTTTTCATTCCAAAGGCTATCTCAAGCCATCCTGGTCATTCCAATCGCTTGCTAGACATCTCAGGAAGCTCAGAACATCCTTGGCAAGCTTCAAAACACCCAGAAACGCGCGCTATGCTTCATACGGTTTGGCATTTTTTTTAATTCGATTATCACAATTCTTGCATCATTAGCACTTTTAATTTTCATAGTTGTGATTATTATCATGTTTGCAAGCTAATAGGATGGTTTAATTGCATTTTTGAAGCTTACATACGCATCTGCCATTGTTAGGGTTTTATGTTCTTGTTTAGGGGTTTTTAATGCAGGAAAAATTAGGCCTTGATTCTGCTACCATGATGCTCGTGAGGATGAGACGAGTTGATTGGTACCATCACTTTTTATTTATCTTGCTTGTGTGCAATTTTTGATATGAACAGGTTTGTACCTACAGTAAATGTCTGTAGGTAAAAGTCTTGTTTTCTAAGACGACGAAGAAAGGAAGAAGACGCTTACGTGTCAGTCAGCCATTGGGACATTTGAATTTCGTGCCTTGGATTCAGTTTCTTTTTGCTTTTCTTATATTATGATTTATTGTTGTTATAATGACAAGTTAACAACGCAGCGCAGCTGGCAAGCAAGCATTGGATTTGAGTATAAGGACATGGGTTCGATCCCCAGGTCCCATCATTTTATTTGTATTATTTTCAGTTAGCTGATCCAGCGCGTTACTCATCATGACATCCACCATACAACCTTAACATCCATCCTTTGATCCAGCGTGCCATCAGATCCAACGCCCAGGTAGCAAGGGACCACCATACATCTCAAAGTCAACACTGCATAGGATCAAGCATGGTCAAACAAGCTTGGAGTATTTGGGCCAGAAAATCCATATTTGCACACCTTGCATTTACTAACACACAGGCCCATTCTCATTCTTTTACATTTTTTTACTTCTATATATAGTTATTTTGCTTAATTTATTTTTCTCATAAAAATTAATCATTTGTTTTATTTAATCATAAAAATCAACAAATCACAAAATACCAAAAAAAATGAATTTTTAAATAAACTATTTAATTTAATTAGGAATCTAGGTTAATTTAATTTAATTTCTTACAATTAAAATCAATTAGGAAAAACTAGGTTTAAATTCTTGATTTAATTCTTTTCTATTTTCAAACAAAAACACAAAAAATAGAATTAATTAATTTATTTTCAAAAAGAAATTAACATTAATTAGAAGTTAGGGTTTTCTTTTAATTTAATTATTTATTATTTTCTCAAATGACCAAAACATGACAAAAAAATTTTTTTAATCAATCGCAAGTAGGATTAGTCAAAGGGTCAAAACCCTAATCGCTTCGCATTTAATTTGCCGCGCGCTTGTTGATTATTTTGCCAATATTTTGTAACTGCTCACTGGTTTGTAATAGTTAATTTAGGGTTTTTATTTACTGTTTAAATCCCCGATATTTTGGCTATGTAATTAATCCCCCTCCCCGAAGCCTTGTAATAGCTAGGTTCATTTTATCGCATTTTTAATTCCTGTAAATATTTAGCTGTCTAGATGTATGCTAATAGGATTGTATGGCAAGAATGCATGACAAAGTTAATATGGCTAGAAAACCCTAATGTACAAAGATAAATAACTGAAACAAATCACTCGCACATATTCACTCTTAGGGTATACTCTCACTTCGGTTGCCTTCGGTAAACGATCATTAAACATAAGATGTCTTAGTGGTTGCCCTTCAGTCTAAAAGATCAAATTGTCCCATTCGAACGTTGCCTTGGAAATGTTGCCTCGAAAAGATCTTAATACTCTAGGGTGACTACTAAGGTGTCCTAATATTACTTTAGTGACCGTACGTCCCTTTCGAATTGACCCTTACAAATTCCAACGACGGTGCTACCTATTTCTAGATAGTAGGATAGTGCTATCTCAAGGAAACGAGAATAGAAACGATCTTTTTTCTAGTAGGTAGATGCTAGTAGGTACTTGATCAAATCAAAAATTTTCACACCTACACCTTTCAAAACAATTTTCAAAACAACTTCGTCACACCCTTGAGGATTGATACAAGGGTTATCACGAAGTAAAACATTTTCAAAGCAAGCACACACACAATCAATTTAAAAATGAGCAAGTACCTAAGAGCCCATGGAAAACCATGGATAGAAAGGGTGCTAACACCTTCCCTTTCTATAATCTACCCCCCGTACTCAGAATATCTCGAAAAAGGATTTTTTCTGTACTTTTTTCCTTTTCGATTGGATGAAAAAAAAGTCGGTGGCGACTCTTGCTTACTGCAACATTTTGAAAACAAAAAATGAAAAATGCAAACCAGTATTAACAGTCGGTTCTGCCACTGTATCACAACAAGGATTGGAAGAGTTTTGATGCTAAACAGATCACACCTTACTCGTGTATCAGGTTCACACAATTTCCCTCCAAACTTCATCATTTCACACGCTTGAGAATTCCATTTGATTCCCTATAAATACAGGGTCATCCAACATTCGTTTCCTCAAGCTTGAATAGCCAGAATCACCCTGCCAAACTTACTCCATAACTCAATTTTTAGTAACTTCAAAATCAGTGTTCAAGCCTTTTTTCAATCTAATTTTTCTATCAATTCACCTTCCTTGATCTTCCCTGAAGCTAACTATACAATTACCTTCACGAATCGTGCCATACATTGATCCATAGAAGTCCAGTTTCAGAGCTCTTCAACTCAACTTCAATAGGTAGATTTCTCCATCAATTTTTCTAAACTTTGATATCATTGTGAAGCTCTCATTGCCCTGGTTCTAGTCGCAACACTTACTTTTATCTAGAAACACGTTTTGACCATGAAATTTCAAATCCCTTTTCAAAACTTTCTTTCCAAATTGCTTGAGCTATAGTTTATATAAATTTGTCGCGAAGGTGTGGTTGTCTTCGTCTTGAAGAGACGAAGCGGATGGCATAATTCTGAGCTTCTGATTTTACAATTTGACATACGTTGCCACCTGTTTTTTTTTAAATCTGATTTTACATTTGATTCAGTGCTTTATTCACTAATGACCATGATATGCACAATGCGCCAGATCCCTTGAATTTGATTACTAACGTATTTTGACCCTCATCCAATGGTTCACATATTTTTTATTTATTTTTTCTTTCTGATTTTTATATTTAATTGCTTTAAATTTCAAAAAATCATAGAAAATTCATTTTTAGTCCAAAAAGTTTGAAATAATTATGAAAAATAATTTTGATTTTTCTCTTTCTGATTTTTATTTTTTCACAATTTTATTTTGTGTTTTGATATTTTTTATAAATTTTCACTTTATTTGAATTTTTTTAAATGTTTAAAAATACTTTTATGAAATTATTTAATTCTGAAAAAAAAATATGGAATGATCCAATGATATTGTGACAAATATTGGTGATCTCATTTTTTTTAAATTTCTGACTTTGGTATTTTTTTAATCTCTTTTGGGTTATTTTAATCATTTCTTTTAATTTTAAAAATAGTTTCTGACTTTAAAAAATTACCTAAAATTTTATAAAAATATTTGAGTCCTTTCTGATTTTTCTATGGTCTTACTTAATATTTATGATTAATTTGAACATAGTTAATATTTTTCTCTCTTATTTCTATTTTAAAACATTTTAAAAACCTTTTTTAATGTATATATTAAATGCAATATAATTTTTTGATTATTTTCTGGCTGATCTTGGGTTGAATTTTTTATCATGAACTTTATTAACATCATTTGATCCATGGTGTTGAGTCTAACCCCATAAAAATGGATGAATAATTTTAATAATAGTTTGATTAAAATTTAATTCAAATGTGGTTTGTATATTCTTTCCCACCCCTCTTCATCGCATCCCTTTATTATTGCACTAAGTGTTATTGGAGCATGATCTCTATATCATGTCTCAAAATAAATGGTGCGTAGATTGCTATTGACCGGCCTCAAAATAGGTGCAACTTCTATATAAGTCCACTTACGATTGCTTAATATAGCGCTAAATTTTGTCCTGATTTGAATAAATGATCATTCGTGGCCCAAACTTATGTTTGCAAGCCCAAGTATGTTAATTTGATCTCTTTGATCCAATAACCTTGAGATTTATTGTGTAGAGGCTTTGGTTCTACCAATCCTCTAATGGATCTACAACACTTTTGGTCAACGCGGATCACTTAAACATCCTTGATCATTAAATGGTACTTTTGAGAATTCCAAATGGATGAAATACTTGACAAAAAGCAAATGCAACTTTTTGTATGGTGGCTTTGGTTCTACCAATCCTCTAATGAGTTCCAAATGCAAGTTTCAAGATGGTCATACAACTAACCACTAATTGTTAAATTGTTTTTACTTTATGCTTTTATTTTTCATGCTTTATGTACCATTTATTTTAAGCATTACATTCCATGCCATTTTTATTTTGCTCACTTGAGCATTTACTTTCTTGTCATTTTTTTATTTTGCTCACTTGAGCTTTTCTTTTCTTTTTCAAGACACCTAATAATCAACATGAACCCTAAAAAAGCTCTAATGATACTTGGACTATTTGGTTACTATCCTTGGTATTATGGAGTATTAGACTTCTTGGACTTAGGATTAGAGACCTTGGTCTATGTTGGAGACCTTGTGACTTTAATTGATATTTTGTCTGAAGTTCTTGAGGTTTACCTCAAGACATTGGGTTGTTTGTTTATTTTGTATACAGGTTATTATGATTACGTTCTTTGTGTGTAAATCTGAAATTCACCTGTATACAGCCGTTACTCTGCCTAATTTTTGTGAAGACTTAATACACTTGAAGTTTTATTCTCTCAAGAGGTCTAGTATCTTTGTTTGTTTGGTTTCAATCCAAGGAATGGGAATTCTATCTTGACTCATAATGTCAAGTATTGGCTTCTTGTTGATTAGATGGTTCTTATCCTTAGCCTTTTACCTTTATGCTTTAGGATAGTCTCTTCTTCTCCTCCCATCATCTTTAATTTCAAAAATCTTCTTCCTCCTCTAAAAGACTCTTCTTGTTTTGAAACTTGAACCATTTTCATAATAAACTTGGACTTAAGTCCATGCATTTTCAAAACATTTTTTATAAACAAATTTCAATCAACTTAAAAATACCTTGACATTTTTTATGAGAAGACTAAAAGTCAATCAATCTCATTTCAAACCATTTTGCCACTTTATCTTTTTTATTTTAAAACCTTTCTCAAAAGATCAGACTGTTGTCAATCCTTGTAGTGATGCAACCAACTATACTTATACAATATGTAGTGAAGAGAGATATTTTCCACTTAGGTGTTGAGTGAGGCATTTTTTATTTTAAAATCCAAGCCATATCCTCCACTTTGAGATGATGCAAATTCTCCTTTCTCATGATTGTGTGTAGTAAGTATGTTTTCCAAACGGACACTGACGATGATGTCTTATCTCATAAAATCAAACAACACACTTGTGTTTTAAAATTTTTAAAAGGTGAACTACATGTACCCTGATCCCCTATTGCATGAAAGGTGGTACGTAGGCACTAAAGATTCACAACCACGGCAGGTGTAAAAATCATAAAAAATATTTCTTTTCTTACCTCCACTATCTATTTTACATACAACATTTTATAGGCAAAATATACAGATTATTCAAAGAGGTTCCTGCATAGTACCGTAGATGTTTAGGGTGCTAATACCTTCGCTTTTCATAAACAACCCCCTTACCTTGAATATTTACCCCTCTTTTTTGGATTATTTTCTCTTTTCCCATTCCTTTGGAAACAATAAAGCGCGGTGGCGATTTTTATTTTGATTTGTATAAGTCTAGTCAATCTAATGGCTTAATCTTAAACATTTCTACTGCTACAAGGAGTAACCTGGATAATATTACTGGTGACCACTGATACCCTCACCTCCCTTCTCTGAACGCCTAGGAAGAAGACTACTGCGGCGATAATGATCACTCTGTGAAATCTCAAGTTGCTCAACCCTAGCTGATAGTGCGACATTAGACTCTTGCAGTTGTCGAAGGTTACCCAATATGGAGCCTTGAGTGGCCTTCATTAGGGTGAAATGTCTTTGAAAATAGGCTTGATGGCGCCTCTACTCAGAAAGGATGGAATTTTGAGATTCCATAATACTATGGAGAGCGATCAGTTTATCACTGCAATTCACGCATGAAGTCCATGATGTCCGCAAGCTACCGATTCATGGAATAAAATAGGCCATCCCGTATTTCTTCTCGAGCTTGCTGCTCTTGCCATATTTCTTCAGTAATATGGAAACCAGAAGTTGTACCTGTATAAGGGTGAGTAAAAGGTGGTGTAGTGTGTGAAGGTGATGCATGGTGTGGAGGCTCGGTTTGAACGGGAGACTGGTCTCTCTTCTCATACCCATCGTTCGGTCTCATTTCCTTCTCGTAATGGGATATTGGGTTGCAATGGACTGGTAATAGGCGGAGCTTGCAGGTCATAAGTCCAATTTCTCTTGAATCGCACATCTATACATCGAGAGCATGGTAATATTACACTAGGGATAACTACACTATAAACCATGAGGTTATAACCTCCCTCTTTCCTCACCCTGCACAATCACATGTCTTTCAAAAATTTAAATTTATAATGCGATAAGGTAATGCTTCTAATGTAGCTAGCTCAGTGTCAAGTTGCAAAGCTCTGACAATGGAGGAACTTAAAAATTCTCGGGTCAGATTCTTAAAGGTAGGTTCCTTCTTTGCAAAAATATCATGCAATCATAAATTATTTAACATGTAAAAGACACTATCATAAATCCCAAATTATATAGAAAATTCTCATCGATATACCCAATAGAGTAGATTTCTTGTGTCTGTAATTCTTCGAATATTTTCCTCTGCCTATCTCCAGGATCTCCTTTGCGAAAAATGACTTCGTTATGCTCTATTTCTGACATTGATGACGAATGAGGAAGAAAATAAGGGTTTTATAGGGGAAGATGGTGAATTGGGTTTTTATGGGTTTTATTGGTTGAAATTGGAAAGGGATGTGAGAACGGTAGTTGGTTAATGTTTGAATGGAAGCTTAATGGGTTGTTGGTGGGTTTTAATGGTGGTAAAAAATGGAGAAAATGGGGGATTTTTAGAGGTTGAAGATGAGTTAAAGGTGAAATAATAAAGGGTTTTTTAGTTCTGTCTTGTATAAATCCCAGACGCCATGGCGTCCGCCAAGGTCCATATGGCATGCGCAATATTTGTTGGGTTCCACTGGGCCGAAATTTTGAATGAGTTTTGGGCTTTGTTTTTATTGTTTGGGGGTGTGTATAACATCTTCTAAGTGTTCTTCTTATATTTTTTGTTGTACATGCATGATATAGTTAATAATAATTTTTTTTAGAAAAAACATTAGATAATATAAATAGAAAAATTTAAGAAATAATATAAATAGAAATATCAAAGAAATAAAATTATATAATTACGATAATACCATGTAGCTGAAAATAGAGAAATGCGAGAAAACAAATCTATGAAAAATAAAACAAGTATAGAATGTTGGAAATAAATATAAATATCAATATGTATGAAAAGGTGAAATAAATAAATAAAGCGATAAAAATTTCTTCCCATGAACAGCGGAAACAATGTCCTCAGTGCATCAGAGGCTCCTTAGTGCTTCTGGAATCTCATGTCTCTGCTAGCTGACGATGAAGATTGTTGATTTCCTGATATAGCCAATCAGTCTCTGTGGCATTAGTAGCATCATATACCTCTAATTGTAAGGTGAGATCAGCAAAATCCTGGTGAAGGATGGCCATCTTCCTGTGCAACTCAGTGAGCTCTGCATAGACGTTGCGTCTTTGCATACTGAAATTATTAGAAAGCACTGTGGTCCTAACCGGAGGTGGAAAAGGATGGTATTCTAGTACTGGAGGGGGTTTAATATCATCAAGTGTCTTACCTTGGCCTTCTAAGGCATATGTCTAATTTTCTCTGTTATGGACACTAGTCTTTGTGTGATCAGGTAGGGTGAAGTAGTGAATAGTTTCATTGTCTATCATGAGCCTATAGTGGTTTGGATTAAAGTGGGCTCTCCTCATCAGGCCACGGTCTAAACAATATGTAATATCCATCAGGGTGTAACCACAATAAAAAGTCAGGTGAGATAATTTGATGTCGAGACCCAGGGTGGATGCTATATGTGTCATTGTTCCTCCCACATAAATAAGTTCCTCAGAGGTTTCGGCAATAAGGTGAAGGTTCTCAATAAGAAAATTTCCAGAGGCTACAGGGTGCGACTGGGTGGTGCAAAACAAAATGAATATATCCTCAGCACTTACATGGTTATCAATATCACTCTTTCTAAGGAAAGTATGGGCTAGGATAATCTAAAAGTATCAAAAATTTGGGTTATGGATTTTGTTGGACAACTGGGTAGATGGGTCAGGGCTCCCTCCACCTGTGATATCACTCCAGAATTTGTCTATATCATCCTGGATAAAATATCCATAGGGAGTTCAGGCATAGCACCATGGCCACACTAAAAACCTAGTAAATCAGCAAACTCCTTATGATTAAAGGTGTACTAAATTCTAAGCAGTCTGAAGTTTATATGGCCTCTCTGAAAATCACTACCAATTTATGGTTCATAATTGAGTGAGCTTAGGAATTCCAGGGTAAGCTTCATGTAGGTGACATTCATGGCATAAACATATTCTTCCCATTGAAGTTGATTGCATAGGTACCCCACACTTGCCTTAAGACCTAAGCTTTCCATGCATTCGTGGTCAGGGTATCTGGTTGGTAACATGGGACGCTCAGATAGGACCACATACCGCTTTATTTGAATTTCATCTCTGAACACAACATGTATATTATCAAAACTCTGCATCTTGAAAAATATGGTTAGTGGAGAGTGCTATGGAGAGCGATGGGACCTAAAACCTGAAATATGAACATTATGAAGGTTAATCTAGTCAAATACATAAATAAATCACCGTATGAAAATAATGAAAAATAAAATAAAATGAGAAAATAAAGAAAAACCATGGGTTGTCTCCCACGCATCACTTGTTTAATGTTATTAATTGACGATTAAAAACTCATATTTGAGAAGTAGGGACAAGTGGATCGATTAGTGTGTGGTTAGAGTAATCAGTAGGGATGTCACCTCCTTTATAGTGCTTTAACCTTTGTCCATTTACTGTGAAGGGATTACAAGAGTGGTTTTGGATTTCTACTGCTCCAAACTTTAAGATTTTAGATACCTCGTAAGGGCCTGTCCATCTTGAGCGTAGCTTACCAGGAAAAAGTCGCAACCTGGAGTTAAAAAGGAGAACATGACCGCCTATGTTGAATTCTTTTTTTTACAATTCTATTATCATGTCATGCTTTAGTTATTTCCTTATATATTATATAATTTTCATAAGCATCGCGATGTAGTTCTTCTAATTTATGAATGTCAAGAATGCGCTTTCCACCAAATGCTAAGTAATCCAAATTCAGGGTTTTGATGGCCCAATAAGCATTGTGTTCTAGCTCAAAAGGTAGGTGACAAGATTTTCCGTAAACCAATTGGTATGGGGTAGTTCCTATAGGGGTTTTGTAAGCGGGTCTATAAGCCTATAATGCTTCTTTAAGCTTTTGAGACCAATCTTTTATGGATATTGAAACTGTTTTTTCTAGGATTTACTTAATCTCCCTATTTGATACTTCCACTTGTCCACTAGTTTGCCGGTGGTATGGTGTTTCTACTTTGTGCTTAACTCCATATTGATTTAGAAGGTTGTCAAAAATCTAGGATATGAAATGCGATCCATCGTCACTTATAATGAGGCGTGGAACTCCAAATCTAGGAAATATTTTATTCTTGAATAACTTAATTACTACTCATGTGTCATTTGTAGGTGAGGCTATGTCTTTAATCCATTTAGATACGTAGTCAACATCTATTAAGATATATTTATTTCCCATTGACGAAGGAAATGGTCCCATGAAATCAATTTCCCAAACATCAAAGAGTTCTACTTCTTGGATATTTCTTAAGGGTATTTCGTCACGTCTTGAGATGTTTCCAGTATGCTGGAACCAATCATATCTAACAATGTAAGCATGAACGTCGCACCATAATGTTGGCCAGAAAGGCTTGCTTGGAGAAGTTTAGCGCTTGTTTTGGATGTGCATGCATGTCCACCATAAGGTGCAGAATGACAATGTTTTATGATGTTTTCTACTTCTTCTTCAGGGACACAACGATGAAAGATGTCGTTCATACCTCTTTTGAAAAGGAGTGGTTCGTCCCAATAAAATTATCTTACATCATGAAAGAATTTCTTCTTCTGTTCATAGTTAAGGCCATGGGTATGATATTAGCAGCTAGGTAGTTTAAAAAGTCAGCGTACCAAGGTACGTTGGTCACTGCTAGGGCCTTTTTAATGTTCCATTCTACACAAGGATCAGGGTCATCATTTTGAACAATTTTAATTGTAGCTAAAAGTCTATCATAGGTAAAGTCGTCATTTATAGGAACTAGGTCTGGTTTTTAATATTCAAGCCTATAAAGGTGGTCAGTAACTACTTTTTTGTGCCATTATTGTCTCAAATATCTAGGTCAAACTCTTGCAGCAAAAGGACCCATCGAAGTAACCTAGGTTTAGCATTCTTCTGGCTTAACAAGTATCGAATAGTTGCATTATCTGTATAATTTTTGCTACAACCAGATAATATCAAAATTTACCAATGGCAAAAACAACAACGAGAATTCCTTTACGGTTGTTTCATAGTTAAGTTGGGCGGAATCCATGGTTCTACTGGCATAGTAAATTACATGTAATTTCTTGTCCTTTATATGCCCTAACACATCACCAACAGCGTAATCCTTAGCATCATACATGGTTTTGAAAGGTTGGTTCCAATATAGGGGCTACATAATAGGTGCGAAAATCAGTGCTTGTTTCAAAAGGTTGAATGCTTCAATACATTTTTCATTAAAAATGAATTCAATGTCTTTCATTAGAAGGCTAGTCAGAGGTTTGGTTATTTTAGAGAAGTCTTTGATAAAGCGTCGGTAAAAACTGGCATGTCTAAGAAAGCTTCAGACTTCCCTAATGGTCTTAGGTGGTTTGAGGTTTTCTATAACCTCTATTTTGGCTTTGTAAACCTCAATGCCTTTTTTAGAGACTATGTGTCATAATACTATACCTTCGGTAACCATAAAATGGCATTTTTCCAAGTTTAACACAAGGTTTATTTCAACGCACGTTTCCAGAATTCTCTCAAGGTTAGCAAGGCAGTTTTCAAAACTAAATCCGCATACCTAGTAATCTTCCATAAAAACATCCATGATCTCATTGAGGAAATATGCAAAGATTGACATCATACAACATTGGAAGGTGTTTGAGGCATTGTAAAGTCCGAATGGTATTCATCTATAGACAAATGTTCTATAAGGGCATGTAAAGGTTGTCTTCTCTTGGTCTTCGGGGTGAATATGAATTTGAAAAATCTCGAGTATCCATTTAGATAGAAAAAGTAAGAGTGTCTAGATAGACGTTCAAGCATTTGATATATGAATGGAAGAGGGAAATGATCCTTCCTAGTTACCTTATTTAGTTTTCTATAATCGATGCACATACGCGAACCGTTTTCTACACGCTTAGCTACATGCTCTCCTTTCTCGTTTTGCACAACTGTGACACCTCCCTTTTTAGGCACCAAATGTATAAGGCTTACTCACTTACTATCCGAAATTTGATAAACTATACCAGCCTCTAGTGATTTTAGTACTTCTTTCTTAACCACATTTCTCATTATAGGGTTTATCCTTCTTTGATGCTCCCTAGAGGGTTTAGAATCTTCCTCTAGCAAAATCTTGTGCATCCACACAGATGGGCTTATCCCTTTGAGATCAGATATGTTTTATCCTAAAGCTGAGGGATACTTTCACAAGATATCCAAGAGTTGATTTGTTTCATCTTTATTTAAAGTGGCGCTGACTATGACCGGGCGATTGAGTTCTTCATCTATAATTCGTATTTTAGATTCTTTGGTAGTTCCTTAAGTTCTATACATGGTTTCTTAGAACATGGCACATGGTTTGGGGTAAGTGCTAATCATTCATAAAGGCCATCATCAATGTATGATTCCATTAATTTTTCAAATCCATCGTCCTCTCTTATTGGGTTCGAGGGTAATTTAATTGTTCCAGAAGGTTCATCTTGGTCCAGCTCCCTTATGCATTCATTAATGATGTCGATGGCATAACATTAGTCTTCTATGACCAGTGCCATTAGAAATTTGGAAAGCATGAATTCTATCTTTTCATCACTTACTTCAAAGGTCAACTTTCCTCTTTTAACATCTATTATGACTCCAGGTGTTGATAAGAATGGTCTACATAGGAGGATAAGGATTTCATCGTCTTCTTTAATGTCCATGAATACAAAATCTATCGGGATATAAAGTTGGCCGATTCTGTCTGAAGTATCTTCTAATATGCATATTCGATATTTAACAGATCTATCGGCTAATTGAAGAGACATCTTAGTTGGTAGCAAATCTTCTAGGTTTAACCTTTTACAAACTGCTAAAGGCATTAAGCTTACACTAGCTCCCAAGTCTAGAAATGCTTTGTCGATAACATGATTCCCTAAAATACAAGGTATGGAAAAACTTCTGGGATCTTTTTATTTCTTAGCAAGTTTATTTTTAGCAATGAAGTTGCACCCTTAGGGTTTTGGATCATCAAGCCTATGTTTGTTAGTCAAGACGACTTTAAGGAATTTAGCATAAGATGGTATCTGGGTGATGGCTTCAGTGAATGAAATCTCTACATGTAGTTTCTCTATCACCTTTATGAATATTTTATATTGATTATCAATTTTTGTTTGTTTAAGCGTTTGCAGATATGGAATCGGTGGTTGATAAGGAGGGGGTGGAACATAAACTTCATCTTTGACTTCTCCCTTATCTTTTGATTCTTGGTTTTTCTGTTTCTCATGTTCTACTAGTTCCTCTAATTGGTCTATAAACACAACTTTTTTCTTAGAAGTTCCTGATTCACTCAACATTGGTTTTACAAGTTCGTCATAAATGGTCCCACTTCGTAGGGTAATAGCGTTAGCGTTCCCTCTCGGGTTGGGTTGAGGTTTTCCAGGAAATTTCCCTTATAGTATGGCGTGGGGGGATTGTTGTTAGGCCACTTGTGAGATTTGGGTTTCAAGGATCTTATTGTGAGTGATTATCGAGTCAACCTTAGCTCCTAATTGTGTAATTAGTTCATTTACATGAATGTTCTGGTTCAAAATTTTTTTGCTTTACTGAGTTTGGGCCTAAATGAAGTTCTTCATGATTTTCTCAAGGTTCGACTTTGGAGGAACAACCTACATAGGTTGGATTGGTCTTTGATCTTGAAAACATGGTGGTCTTTGAGGTGTAGAGCTCTGAATAGGGTTATTGTTTTTATAGGAGAAGTTTGGGTGATTTCTCCATCCAAGGTTGTAAGTGTCTGAAAACGGGTTTCTTTGGGAATAATTGACATGGTCTGTGTTTGATTCAGCTAATAGATTACATTCTGCTGCAAGGTTTCCTTTGGTTCTACATATTTCACATTCTGGGTTGACTGCAACTACGGCAAATGTAGGATTTGTAGACATGTGTTCAACTTTCACGGCTAGAGCATCCATTTTAGATTTCATCATGTCCATACAATTGACCTCATGTATTCCTATTTTGGTCTCCTTTTTCTCCACTGATGTTCGTTTTGTCTCCCATTGGTAATGGTTTTGTGCCATATCTTTAATGAGAGTGCAAGCTTCGTGTAAGGTTTGTTCATCAATGCACTACCGTCAACAACATCGACGGTCATCTTTGTGTTATAGTGAAGTCCATTATAGAAATTGTGAAAAATCAGCCATTGTTCTAGACCATGGTGTGGACAAGCTCTTAATAGTTCTTTATATCTCTCCCAAGCTTCAAATAGTGATTTGATTGAATCTGGTTATTTCGTTTCATAGGATAGTGGTCTTACTTGGTGGAAAATATCTAGAAAGGAACAATCTCCTGAGGTCTTCCCAAGTTGTTATTGAGTTTGCTGGAAGGGAATCTAACTAAGATCGTGCTTTATCTCTTATGGAAAACGGAAATAGTCTTAGACGTATTTCCTCAGGTGAAACACCATTGGTTTTGAAAGTATTCGTTAATTGGATAAAAACTTTTAAATGCTGATCCAGGTTCTCTGTAGAGAGACATGCAAATTGGTTTTGTTGTACTAGTTGTATTAAAGAGGGTTTTAGTTCGAAATTGTTAGCAGGAATGGTCGGGTTTACGATACTAGAACTGGGTTCTTCGTTTGAAGGTTGGGAGAATTCCTTAAGGGGCCTTTGGTTTTGTTCTTCGGTCGTTTCTCTCCTAACTCTTTATAGTAAGAGACGTATGCCAGAGTATCTTCCGGATTCTGCTATTGGATTTACTAAACTTCTGGTATTGCGAGTTCTTCGCATTTACCGATTAACAGGGCGTTAGTCTAAATGTTGTAACAACAGGGAACACAATTTGAAGTAGTTGGTCCCTGGAAACAACGCCAAAAACATGATGGGTGTTATCCGCAAGTATACGAAAAATGTCAAAGTAATACAAAATATTATTGCTCCCACAGAGACCAATTGTCAATAAATTGATTACTCTTGCTACGGTGTTTATCTAATGCAAATCAAATAAGTATTTTGAGTGCACAGGAAAAGAAATAATGAAGAAAATAAATTCAGATAAAATGCAGGCTTGAATGTAATTCACATAAGTCAGGCAGTACTCCAATTGTTTCTAATTATAACTACTTATGGGGTAATATTTTCTACTTTAAGAAGAATCAATTTAACAGGAACTGTCACTTTCACGTATTCAGAATCAAGTTTACTCTCTAATTAATGCCTTCCATTGTCACTTATGAAAGGTGATTATGACGTTAAAGTAGTAAACCTATTTTTAAGAAATTAAACTCTTGACTAAGTTGATAAGTGATTTTGATTTGGAATATTTAACTTAAAAGGGATCCATGACTTTAGCTTAAGGAACCAGATTTTAAACCTATAAACACGTCTGAACATAGTTTCAAAATAATTTTCTAATAGTGTTAAAAACTCCTAATTAACTATACAAAGTGCTTTTTCTATATTTGACAAGTTAAAACTAACCAAGTTCATCTTTAACAGTCGGACGGCTTTTGATCTTAACCAACTATATCTCGGCTCTACTTTTGTAGTTACCGATCAAACTCAGTACTGAAAACTTGAATTAAAACCAAAATACCCCCTAAAGCATTTCTATAGATACGACATGTGGAGTACCATCATACTGATGATCCTTACACCCTAGCCCTTAAAGTTTTAGCCAGACATGAAAACATAAATCAACCTAGCGGTATAAATCATGTTGAAAAGAAGTGCTAGGTGTGCAGATGGTTTTTCAAATATAGACAGCGGTAAAGAAAATGCATTGAAGATAAAAGTTTTTAAAAAATTTAACAAGCAGTAAATCATACAAGATAATAAACAAGTAAACAAAGACAAAGCAAGGAAATAAATAAAGTAAAGCAAGTGCAGGGTAAGTAAAATGTAAATGCGAAAAACTTGAATAGGAAACCTGCTCCAAATTGGAGACTTTAATCTGGTACAAATGGAAAGTAGACTTTAAACTGGTACACTTGAAAATAAACTTGACTTGGCGGCAAGATTAACAGTACATTGCTCCAACCTAACTACAACTACGATGTGATAATCCCCTACTGACGAATTATAGCTTTTACAATGGTTTTCATTTTCTTATTTCCGTAGCTTCTCAATCCAAATTTTCGATTCAAACACCTTCACTGATCTTCCCTGAAGCTAAACCAATTGAAAGCAAGTTGATCAGTGGTTTTACCACCTTTATTTACAGTTGATTTTAGTTATAGTTTGTTTACTTTGTCAAGTGTTTTAGTTCATTCTTCTATGTTTTATGCGTTGTTTGTTTATTTTGTTATTTTCAGGCTCAGAGGAATAAAACTAGGAAAATCAATGCAAAAAATGCAGAAGAGTTTCGGAGAAAATACCAAAAACCAAGCTACAAGGTACCTAACACGGCCACCAGTTTCTCCTGAAATGGGTCGTGTTAGGAGAGGATGCTTAGCAGGCAAGTTTGGGAGAAGAGGCAGAGACTGACACGGGTGCCTGAGTTAGCTCACATGGCCCGTGTCAAAAAGTTTGGGCGAGAGAGTTGTTAGGGCGATGGACAGAGGACAACACGGGTGCACATGTCAGGTGACACGACCCGTGTCGGCCTATGACGTTGATTTCCTGATTTTATTTCATACTTTTTTCCATATGTTAAGATGTTAGGGCGTTTTGGATACTTCCAACCGACCTGGATGAACGGTGACTATTTAAATGAATTTTCACAAGGAATAAGGGGACTTTTTGGTAGCGAAGAATATTTGACACGACTGAAGATTGGAGAAGTCAAGGTTTTCGAAGAGCAGGCGATTTTCATACGCGGAAGCAATTGAAGATCAAAGTTCATCCCAATTCTTGTAATGTCTATATTTTGTCTTATGGTTAATTTGAACAATATGAGTAGCTAAACCCCCCAATTCTAGGGGGTGTTGATGTGGTGTATTTACATGTGTACAAATCGCGGCAGAGTAATATAAAAGATTATCGATCCATAGAGACCAATCATCAATCTATTGTTTCCTATTGTTACAGTGTTTAGCTAAGTCAATATTAAACAGGGAATTTAGCATGCAAGAAAGTAAAGTGCGGCGAAATTATCTTTAAATATAAAATCAGGGTCGAATGTAATTCACGTAATCCGATGATATTCACAATGCTTCGGAATAGAACTACTTATAGGGCAATATTTTCTACTAAAGAAAAGAACTAATTTAACAGGAATTGTTGCTTTCGCGTAATCAGAACCGAGTTTACTCTCTAATCAGACCTTCTTATTGTCACTTATAAAAAGGCGTGCATTACGTTAAAGTAATAAACCTATTTTTATCAAATAGAGTACTTGACCAAGTTGAAAAGTATTTTGATCTGGAATTTCTAATAAAAAGGGAACCTAACTTTAAACCTATAAACGCGTCCGAAAATAGTTTCAAAATTGATTTCATTGATAATAAAATTCCCTAACTAACCGGACAAAGCACTTTCGCTTCATTTGACTTATTAGAACTAACCGAGTTTAACAAAGGGTTGGACGACTTTCGATCTTACCCAACAATAATAAAGTACAGAAAACTCGTAATAAAAACCAAAATATCCCATAAGCATTTCGATTGACACATTATTTGGAATATCGATCTAACTAGATTCCTTACATTCTAGCCCGGTAAGGTTTAGCCTTACATGGGAATGTAAACAGACATTTTAAAATAAATCATGCGAGAAAGTAAATAATTTAAAGTGCGGTGCGGGAAATAAATAAAGTAAAAGCAGGTGCGGGAAATAAACAAAGTAAAAGCAGGTGCAGGAAATAAACAAAGTAAAAGCAGTGCGGGAAATAAACAAAGTAAAAGCATGTGCGGGAAATAAACAAAGTAAAAGCAGTGCGGGAAATAAAAAAAGTAAAAGCGGTGCGAAATATATAAATAGAAACCTTCTCCAAACGGGCAGGTTTTAAATCTGGTACAAACTGGAACTAAAATGCGACTGAAAATAAATAGCAGTTGAAAATAAATGTGGCAAGATAAACTTCTGCCGAAGTGCTCCAAACTCGATTACAGACTCAATCTACGAACTCGATCACAGACTCAATCAACAATGCAATAATTCCCCGATGTGAAGAATTATCGCTTTACAATGGTGAAATTATATGGCTTAAGTTCGCAACTATGGTTGGATCAAGTTTGCAACTAAGCTTGGGTGAGTTGAAATGAAATTAGGAACTTCTATTTATAGAGGATGAGAAATGCAGCAAATCACAGGAATGCCCCCCAACTCCTTTTGGGGGGGGGGGACATCATCCAAAGGTGGCGCCCGCCATGAGTGTAAATGAAAGGAAGTGGGGAACATGGAAGTTGAGGTTAGTAGGATGTGGTCCACGTCATGGCCTACCCTATGGTTGGCGCCATGGTGGCCGCCATTAGTGAAAATTTGACCTAAACTCTTGTTTTTCAACCTGTTTTCCTTCATTTCTTCGAGGGAGCTCTAGATATTTGAAATACCTGAAAAGGAAACAAAAGATAGGCATAATACGAGAAAACAATAATAAAAAACCTAAATAACATGTGAAATCAGAGTAAAAAATAAGTTTAAAGTAAGTGTTATCAAATTCCCCCACGCTTAAACCTTTTCCTATCCTCAAGCAAGAACTCTAAATAGATTAAGAAGAAAAACAGTGTTAGTGAACAAGTTGGGCTGCAAGGGGCCTTTGGAATTAAAACAGGGATGTATTGATAGGTACTGACTGATTCAAACCAAGGATATCGTAGTGACACTCTTCCGTAAGACGGACATAAGCTTCGTTCTTTTACGAACCAATCCATATCATGCCACTATGCTTAGGCCTATATTTTTCCTTTATTTCAAATCCTTTTTCATTCAGGCGCAATCACATTAAGCTCGTTATTCGTACATGCTCATAGTAAAGTGACCGGGTAGTGATTCTGATCATAAAACACAGGGCTCTGGTACAAAAAGTTGGTGTAACACCTTTTATTGACCCATTTATAGTTTCGGGGGATCGGATCGCAATCCACCCGACAAAGTTCAGCACCAGATACCTCTGAACCAACTAAAGATGGGTAAAAAAATTTCTTTTTCTTTTTCTTCTTCTTTTGCTTTTGCTTTTGCTTTATTTTTCAACATACAACTTTTGTTGAGTTAAATGACTTTGTGAGGGTCACCTATCCTAGGGTTGTAGTTTATATTAAGAACATAGCATATAGATCATTCACTTCTCTTCGGTCCCCTACGTAGAGCATGCTTAGACCGGAGATGACTTCTAGGATAAACTATTCAAGGATTTAAGAATGAAAATTTTAAGGCCACGACATAGGGGGTATCAGGATCGAATTCCTAAATTTATGAAGCTTAAGGTGTAAAAACGATGCCGGTGCTTCGAAAGGGCTTTCCCAAGTCATACTACATCCTATCTCAACCAGGTCTTATAGCGCAACTAAGTTCAAAACACAGTGTTTTTCTTAGGAAAAGAAATTTCGGTTAGGCTCAAGAAATGGGGGAGTGGACATACACTAGACCATACAGATATAGATGACTCATCAAACACATGTATTATTTTGAAAAGAAAGCAAACAAGCAAACTAAACCAAATAAAGAAGTAAAATAACGAGAAGGAAAATGCAGGAAAAAGGAAAAATAAAGCGAGAGAAAAAATAAAGCGAGAAAGCGAGTAAATCTCCTCCCACACTTAAATCGAACATTGTCCCCAATGTTACGAAATAAGAATAGGAAAGATCCACCTGGTAAAATACTAAGGATGGCTGCGTCCCTCGCCATCCTGCGGTGAATGTCTAGGATGAAGGGATCGGCTGCGACGACGACTGCACTGAGAAGCCTCGAACTGGTCGAATCTGGAGGACAAGGCAATCTGTGAACTCTGAATCTCGCGAAGGTTGCCAAAAAGGGAACCTTGAGTGGCCTCCATGAGGGCGGAGTGCCTCTGAAACTTGGCTTGTTGCCTATGTTGCTCACGGGATATCGCCAATTGAGATTCCATAAGACTTTGAAAAGAGCGATTTGACTGCTGTCGTGACGCCTCCATGAAAGTCATGTTATCTGCTAGCTGTTGTTGGATGGCAGAAAGTAAACCATCTTTTCTCTCCTCCCGGGCTAGCTGGTCACGCCACATCTCTTTAGTGATGTGGAAGCCAGAAGTCGTACCTGCAAAAGTGTTAGAAGTAGAAGGTGCAGTGTGTGCGGGTGAAGCATGGTGGGGGGGGGGGGGGGGGACACAGGTGGGGCATGAGGTTGATCCCTCTGCTTGTATTCTTCATCAGTCTCGTTTCCATCCCCAAGTGGAACATTAGGAGGTAATGGACCCGTAAAAGGTGGAGCATCTAGATCGTAGGTCCAGTTCCTCGTAATTCGTACATCTGTACGTCTAGTGCAAGGCAGAACGACAGATGGGATAGCGACACCCCAAACCATAAGTTCAAAACCACCCGCTCTCCTCACCTTGCACAATTTCATATATTTTAGAAATTTCAAATTAATTGTGCGGGGAGGCAGGGGTGCAAGGGTAGCTATCTCAGTGTCAAGGTGCATAGCTCTAGTAATAGATGTAACTAGTCCTCCAAAAGCTATGGTCCTTGTGTTTCTCAGGACAACAATCATGTGAGAAATCATAAACGGGGTTGAATTAATTCTTCTATTAGCGAGACTACCCTGCAAAAATAGAAGTTCTATAGCATTTACCTTGTTTGGATTCTCCTGGCCAAAAATAGTACAGGCGAGCATATATCGAAAAATTCGAATAGCCGGGTTATGGATCAATGATGTTAAAACTCCTTCAAAAGAATTTATAGAAGAGTTTGACTATTGATGCCAGAAGGAAAATGCATCAGTGGACCATTCAGAATCCAAAGGGGTCTCATAAATAGCGCCATCACCGTGAGGAATACCCAACAGATCTGCTAGTTCGTTGGTGCTATGTTCATATTCAACATTAAACAGACGAAATTTAACCGTGCCGACGGTACTAGCAGTGTCGGGGTGAACCAAATAAATTAGGGAACTTAAGAATTCCCGAGTTAGCCTCTCAAAGGTGGGCTATTTTCTAGTATAAGTGTCATGCAATCCTAGGATGTCAGCTAAATGAAAAAAACTATGATAAAGTCCTAAAGTATACAGAAAATCTTCATCGACATACCTGGTTGAGACAATTTCTCGTCCTTGCAATTTTTCAAGGATTTTTCATTGTCAGTCTCCAGGTTTGCCTTCACTAAGAACATATCCGTTGAACTCCATTGTTGCTCCTTTGGAAGAAAATTGAAAAAATGGGTTTCAAAAATGGGTGTTGGAGATTGGGAGGAGAAAGTTTGAATTTTTTATGATGGTTGGAAAAATGGATACTGGAGTGGTTAATGGGGTAGTAAGTGGTTGAGAAAATGAGAGTTGTTGGGTGGTTAATAGGGTAGTAGGTGGTTGAGAAAATGAGAGGTTTTGGGGTTGAAAATGGAAAAAGTGGGAGGTTTTTGAAAATCTACCCGTTATAATCCCAGACCCCATGGCGGGCGCCATGGTCTTGGTGGCGGGCGCCATGTTCGAAAATTGGGCTGGACTCAAATTTCTTTGTTTTGTTGGTTTGGGCTTCTTATTCCAATTTCTTCTCGTAGGTGCAAACAGCAATTCTTCATTTGGCGCTTCCAAGGATTGGTTTATTGAATTTTTTTCTTTTATGTTTATAACTTGAAAATAATAAACTCATAAAAATAAAAAAAAATAAACAATTAATTATAGAGAAAAAAAAGAAAAGAAATATACTTAATCATGGTAAGTCACAAAAAAAAATAAAAAGAAAGTAGAATGCAAGAGTTAGGTATAAAAATAAATAAGTCTGAAAAAAGGAAACAAAAAGAAACAACAAAACAGTAAAATAGTACAGATATGAATCAAGATCATCAAGGAGTGGTAGGGTCTATGGTCGACTCAGGACCATGAGATGTAGCTAACTTACTGCGAATATCATCAATTTCCTGCTGTTAGAGGTCTGCCTCAGTAGAGTGAGTAGCATCGGATACCATAACCTGAAGAGAGAGGTCTTTAACTATCTGATGAAGCTGGGCTACCTCTCTACGCAGCTCAGCAACCTGTGCATAGATGTCAGGTTTCTACAAAGAGAAATTATTAGAGAATACAGTGGTCCTTTCTGGCGATGGACATGGATGTTACTCAGGTACCGGAGGTGATTTTCGCTCGTCCACGGTCTCTCCAAGACCTTCTAAGGCATATGTCCAATTGGCAGGGTTATGGGCATTGGTCATCATGGAATCAGGCAAGGTAAAATAGTGAACGGTTTCATTATCAGTTAGGAGTCTATACTGGTTGGGATTAAAGTAGACTCTTCTCATCAGCCCATGATCCAAACAGAAATCAATGTCCATTGTAGTATATCTAGAGTAGGAGGTAAGGTGAGATAACTTACTTGTATGACCCAAAGAAGAAGCAATCTGACTCACTGTCCCTCCCACATGGAGGATACCTTCAGCAGACTTAGAAGTCATCATGAGATTCCATAGTAGAAAATTTCCACAGGCTACAGGGAGAGACTGGGTCGCACAGTAGAGGAAAAATATTTCCTCCTCGTTAACATGGGTATCAGTGTCGGCCTTCCCTAGGAAAGTGTGAGCAATAACCATCTGAAAATACCTGAAAGTGGGGTTGTGAATAACAAGGGATAGTTGAATGGAAGGATCAAGGGTCCCTCCAGCAGTAATATCTCTCCATAATTTCTCTATGTCCCTAGTCATGAAATAGCCAACTGGTAGCTCAGGTATAACATCGAGTGTGGTCTGGAAGCCTAGCAAGTCGCCAAACTCCCTCTGAGTAAAACAGTATTCTATCCCGAATAGTCTGAAAGTTCGATATCCATCCTGGCCAATATAGGGCTCAAACTCGAACGAACTGAGAAATTCTAAGGTGAGGTTCATGTAGGTCACATTTAGGTCATCTGCATACTCGTCCCACTTTAGCTGGTTGCATAGATACTTGATACTGGCTTCAAAGCCAAGAGCTTCCATGAAAATCTGGTCTGGATATCTGGTCGGTGCCATGGGTCGCTGTGAAAGGACCGCATAGAGTTTTATCTGAGTGTCATCTCGGAAGGAAACATGCATGTCATCGAAATGCTCCATCCTGAAAAATGTAGTTAGCAAAGACAGCTAGAAGGTGATGCCTGAAATCATAAATTTTGCAACTGTTATTATAAAGATAAAAATAAAATTTGATTAAGTAAAAAGTAAATAAATGCAAAAAAATAAAAATAAACTCATGGGTTGCCTCCCATGCAGTGCTTGTTTAACGTCGTTAGCTTGACGAGTAAGCTTCATATATCGAAAACTGGTACTGGTGGATCAATCAGAGTGTGGCTGGAGTAGTTGGTGGGAATGTCACCTCCTTCGTAGTGCTTCAACCTCTGCCCATTGACGATGAATGGGCTACAAGAATTGTTCTTGATCTCGACTGCTCCAGATCTTAATATTCTAGACACCTCAAAAGGACCAGTCCATCTTGAACGTAGCTTGCCAGGAAAAAGTCGCAACCTGGAATTGATAAGGAGAACAAGGTCGCCTATATTGAAATCTTTCTTTACAATTCTTCTGTCATTCCAAGTTTTGGTTCTTTCTTTATATATTATAGCATTCTCATAGGCAGACTGGCGGAATTCCTCCAATTTATGAATGTTAAGGATGCGCTTTTCACCAGCAGTCAAATATTCCAAATTCAGGGTCTTAATTGCCCAATAGGCTTTATGCTCTAACTCGAAGGGTAAATGACAAGATTTTCCATAGACTAATTGGTAAGGGGTTGTTCCAATAGGGGTTTTAAAAGCTGTTCTGTAGGCCCATAATGCTTCATGCAGCTTCTAAGACCAATCTTTTGTGGAAATTGAAACGGTTTTTTCTATGATTTGTTTAATCTCCCTATTAGACACTTCTACTTGGCCGTTAGTCTGTGGGTGATAAGGTGTTGCTACTTTGTGCTTTACTCCATACTTACTCAAGAACTTATCAAAGAATCTGGATATGAAATGTGATCCTCCATCACTTATAACGAGACGGGGTGTTCCAAACCTCGGAAAAATGATATTCTTAAATAACTTGACTACCACTCTTATGTCGTTTGTGGGTGATGCAATAGCTTCAATCCATTTAGACACGTAGTCCACAACTACCAAAATGTACCTATTTCCCATTAATGGTGGAAATGGTCCCATAATGTTTATACCCCAAACATCAAAGAGTTTAACTTCCTGGATATTCCTCATTGGCATCTCGTCATGTCTCGATATGTTCCCGGTGCATTAGCATTGGTTGCACTTGACAATGTAGGCATGAACATCGCGCCATAAAGTTGGCCAATAGAGGCCTCCTTGAAGAATCTTGGCGTGCGTTTTAGATATACCTGCATGTCCACCATAAGGTGCAGAATGACAGTGTCTGATGATGTCTTCTATTTCCTCATCTAGGACACAACGCCTGGAAATATTATATATTCCTCTCTTGAATATGAGCGGTTCATCCCAGTAGAAATGTTTAACATCTTTGAAGAACTTCTTTTTCTGTTGGCAATTTAGATCAGGGGGTATGATATCTGCAGCTAGGTAGTTTACAAAATCAGCGTACCAAGGTACGCTCTTCATTACTGAAAATTTTTCAAAATCTTTATCTCTATAAGGCTCGAAATCATCAGTCTTAGTTATAAGTCTGTCATAGGTGAAATCATCATTTATAGGCAATAAGTCAGGTTTTAAGTGTTCTAATCTAGAGAGGTGCTCAGCGAAAACATTTTCTGTGCCTTTCTTATCCTTAATGTCTAGATCAAACTGTTGGAGTAACAGGATCCATCTAAGTAATCTAGGTTTAGTGTCTTTTTCATTTAATAGATAGCGTATGGCAGCATGATCAGTGTAAACAATGATCTTTTCTCCAACTAGGTAGGACCTAAACTTATCTATCGCAAAAATTACATCCAGTAATTCTTTCTCTGTTGTTGCATAGTTGAGCTGGGCGGTATCTAGGGTTCTACTAGCATAATATATAACATGTAATTTCTTCTCTTTTCGTTGTCCTAGAACAACACCAACTGCATAATCACTAGCATCGCACATGATTTCAAAAGGTTGTGTCCAATCTGGGGGTGGCATGATAGGAGCTGAAAAAAGTGCTTGTTTCAAAAATTTAAAAGCTTCGAAACATTTCTCGTTGAAAACAAATTCAACGTCCTTCATTAGAAGATTAGTCAAAGGTTTTGTTATTTTAGAGAAGTCTTTTATAAAACACTGATAAAAACCAGCATGTCCAAGAAAACTTCTAATCTCCCTAATGGTTTTAGGTGGGTTGAGGTTTTCTATAACTTCAATTTTGGCTCTATCGACCTCAATGCCTCTTTCGGAGACAATGTGTCCTAATACTAAACCTTTATTAACCATAAAATGGAATTTTTCCCAGTTTAGCACTAGGTTCACCTCTACGCATCTTTCAAGGATTTTTTCGAGGTTGGAGAGACAATCTTTAAAATTGAATCCACACACCGAGAAATCGACCATGAAAACTTCCATTATTCCATCTAGGTAATCTGCAAATATAGACATCATACAACGTTGAAAAGTGCCAGGGGCATTACAAAGTCCGAAGGGCATTCGTCTATAGGAGAATGTTCCATAAGGATAGGTAAAGGTTGTTTTCTCTTGATCCTCAAGGTGAATAGGTATTTGGAAAAATCCTGAGTATCCATCTAGATAACAAAAGTGTGAGTGTCTGGCTAGACGTTCAAGCATTTGATCTATAAATGGAAGAGGGAAATGATCCTTCCTGGTTGCTTTGTTTAATTTTCTATAATCTATACACATACGCCAACCTCCTTCTGTTCGTTTAGCAATATGCTCACCTTTCTTATTTTTTATGACTGTGATGCCTCCTTTCTTTGGCACCACATGCATAGGGCTTACCCAATTACTATCTGATATTTGGTAAATTATATCAGCCTCTAGTAACTTAAGAACTTATCTTTTAACAACATCACTCATTATAGGGTTTATTCTTCTTTGATGTTCTCTTGAGGGTTTTGAGTTTTCCTCTAACAAGATCCGGTGCATGCACACCGATGGACTTATTCCTTTTAAATCGGAGATGTTATACCCTAAAGCTGAGGGATATTTTCGTAAGATCTCTAAGAGTCGAGTTGTCTCGTCTTGACTTAAAATAGCGTTAACTATAACAGGACGATTCATCTCTTTATCTAAGAATTCGTATCTGAGGTTCTTGGGAAGTTCCTTCAGTTCTAAAGATGGTTTCAAAGGGCAAGGCATGGGATCAGGAGTAAGCGATAAACATTCATAGAGGTCGTCATCGATGTAAGGTTCTAAACCTTTAAATCCATCGTCCTCCATAATGGGGGTCGAAGGTAACTTAATATTTTTGTTAGATTCCTCTCGCTTAAGTTCCAATATACACTCTTCAATGATGTCGATGGAATAACAAGCATCTTCTATGACTGGTGCCATTAAGAAATTTGAAAGAATAAATTGTATCTTCTCATCACCCACCTCAAATGTTAATTTTCCTTTCTTAACGTCAATTATGGCTCCGGCTGTTGATAGGAATGGTCTACCTAAGAGGATTAGGATTTATTCGTCTTCTTTAATATCCATAACCATGAAATTAGTTGGGATAGATAGCTGACCGATCTTAACTGGTATGTATTCAAGTATGCCTATAGGATACTTAACTGATCTATCAGCCAGCTGGAGAGACATTTTAGTCGGCTGCAATTCTCCTAAGTTTAACCTTCTACAAACTGCTAAAGGCATAAGGCTGACACTAGCTCCTAGATCTAAGAAGGCTTTGTCAATAGTATGATTTCCTAATATACAAGGAATGGAAAAACTTCCTGGATCCTTTTCTTTCTTGGCAAGTTTATTTTCTGAAATAAAATTGCATTCGATAGGTTTGGGATCATAAAGTCTACGCTTGTTGGTAAGGATGTCTTTTAGGAATTTAGCATAAGATGGTATCTGAGTGATGGCTTAGGTGAAAGGAATATCTACATGGAGTTTTTCTATAAATTTAACAAATCTCTGGTATTGATTGTCAAGTTTGGTTTGTTTAAGTCTTTGCGGAAATGGGACTGGGGGTTTGTACGGGGGTGGTGATTTATTAGTTTTATCTTTTAATTCTGTTTTTTTTTTTTGCTTTTCGGGTTCCTCTGGTTCCTCCACTTGGTCTGTAGGCAAAACATTTGTCTTAGGTTGTGAGGGTGTACTCATGGATGGATTCTTGGGTCCATCGTAAGTAGTCCCACTTTGTAAGGAAATGGCATTAGTCTGCCCTTTAGGATTTGGTTGAGGTTGTCCAGGGAATTGTCCTTCAGGTGTAGTTTGTGGGGCTTGTGTTTGGGCTATCTGCGAGATCTGGGTTTCAAGCATCTTGTTATGCGTAATTATTTGATCAACCTTAGTTCCTAATTGCGTGATTAGTTCGCTTACATGAATATTCTAATTTAGGAACTCTATGTTTTGCTGGGTTTAAGCTGAAATGAAATTTTCCATGATTTTCTCAAGGTTTGGTTTGGGTGCCACAGCTTGCATAGGTTGATTTGGTCTTTGGGCTTGGAAACCTGTAGGTCTCGGAGGTGCAGAGTTTTGTATTGGGCTATTGTTTTTATAAGAAAAGTTTGGGTGATTCCTCCATCCGGGGTTGTAAGTGTTTGAAAATGGGTTTCCTTGGGTGTAATTTACTTGGTCTGAGCAAGGCTCATTCAACAAGTTACATTCTGCAGGTTGATGTCCTTGGGTCCCACAGAGTTCGCATTTTGAAGTTATTGCGGCTACATTATTAGGGTTTTGATACATGTTTTGAACTTTTAAGGCAAGAGCGTCCATTTTAACTTGTATCATGTCTAGAGAACTTATCTCATGTTTTCCTCCTTGGGTCTCCTTTTTCTCTACCGTAGCTCATTTTGTTCCCCATTGGTAATGGTTTGGGGCCATGTCCTCAATGAGAGCGCAGGCTTCTAGGTAAGGTTTATTCATCAATGTGCCACCAACGGCAGCATCGATAGACATCTTTGTGTTGTGATGGAGTCCATTATAGAAGGTGTGGATGATTAGCCATTGTTCTAGGCCATGGTGTGGACAGGCTCTTAACAGGTCCTTATATCTCTCCCAAGCTTCAAAAAGTGATTCTCCCAGGTTTTGGTTAAATCTAGTGATTTGGTTTCTAAGGACAGCAGTTTTGCTGGGCAGAAAATATCTTGCGAGAAATACTCTCCTAAGGTCTTCCCAGGTTGTTATTGAATTGGGTGGAAGGGAATCTAACCAATCTCGTGCTTTATCTATGAGGAAAAAAGGGAATAATCTTAGTCGTATTGCCTTAGGTGAAGCACCATTGCATTTTAAAGTGTCTGCTAATTGTATAAAAGTTTTTAAGTGTTGATTCAGGTTCTCAGTAGCGAGACCACCAAATTGGTTTTTTTGCACCAATTGTAGCAATGAGGGTTTTAGTTCGAAATTATTTGTGGTTATATCTGGGTTTACAATACTTTAACTAGGTTCCTCATCTGACGGTTGGTGAAATTCCTTAAAGGGGTCTTTGGTTACGATTCTCGGCCATAGTTTTTCTAATTCTACGGAGAAAATGGATGTAATGTTTAGGTTCTGCTAAAGGATTGAATAAGGTTCTGGTGCTGCGAGATCTTCGCATTAACCAGACTGTAAAACTTAGTCTAGAGGGTGTGACTATAGGGTGCGAAATTTGACGAAATTGCTACCCGACAATGGGGCCAAAAACTTGATGCGGTGTATTCGCAAGTGTATGAATCGCGTCAGAGTAATATAAAATATTATCGATCCACAGAGACCAATCATCAATATATCATTTCCTATTGTTACAGTGTTTAGCTAAGTCAATATTAAACAGGGACTTTAGCATGCAAGAAAGTATAGTGCATCGAAATAAACTTCAGATATAAAAGCAGGGTCGAATGTAATTCACGTAGTCAGATGATATTCGCAATGCTTCGTAATAGAACTACTTATAGGGCAATATTTTCTACTAAAGAAAAGAACTAATTTAACAGGAATTGCCGCTTTTGTGTAATCAGAACCGAGTTTACTCTCTAATTAGACCTTCTTATTGTCACTTATAAAAAGGCACACATTGCGTTAAAGTAATAAACCTATTTTTAAGAAATAGAGTACTTGACCAAGTTGAAAATTGTTTTGATCTGGAATTTCTAATAAAAAGGGAACCTAACTTTAAACCTATAAACGCGTCCGAAAATAGTTTCAAAATTGATTTCTTTGTTAATAAAAATCCCTAACTAACCGGACAAAGCACTTTCGCTTTCTTTGACCAATTAGAACTAACCGAGTTTAACAAAGGGTTGGACGACTTTCTATCTTACCCAACAACAATAAAGTACAGAAAACTCGTATTAAAAACCAAAATAGCCCATAAGAATTTCTATTGACACATTATTTGGAATATCAATCTAACTAGATTCCTTACGTTCTAGCCCAGTAAGGTTCATCCTCAAATGGGAATGTAAACAGACATGTTAAAATAAATCATGCGAGAAAGTAAATAATTTAAAGTGTGGTGCGGGAAATAAACAAAGTAAAAGCAGGTGCGGGAAATAAACAAAGTAAAAGAAGGTGCAGGAAATAAACAAAGTAAAAGCAATGCGGGAAATAAACAAAGTAAAAGCAGGTGCAGGAAATAAACAAAGTAAAAGCAGTGCGGGAAATAAACAAAGTAAAACCAGTGAGGAATATATAAATAGAAACCTGCTCCAAACGAGGAGGTTTTAAATCTGGTATAAATTGGAAGTAAAATGCGACTGGAAATAAACAACAGTTGAAAATAAATGTGGCAAGATAAACTTCTGTCGGAGTGCTCCAAACTCGATTACAGACTCAATCTACGAACTCGATCACATAATCAATCAACAATGCAATAATTCCCTAATGTGAAGAATTATCGCTTTACAATGGTGTAATTATATGGCTTAAGTTCGCAACTATGGTTGGATCAAGTTTGCAACTAAGCTTGGGTGAATTGAAATGAAATCAGGAATTTTATTTATAGAGGATGAGGAATGCAGGAAATCACAGGAATGCCCCCTAACTCCTTTTGGGGGGAAAACATCGTTCAAAGGTGGCGCCCGCCATGTAGGTCATGGCTCCCGCAATGAGTGTAAATGAAAGGAAGTGGGGAACATGGAAGTTGAGGTCAGCAGGAGGTGGTCCACGTCATGGCCTACCCTATGGTTGGCGCCATGGTGGACGCCATGAGTGCAAATTTGACCTAAACTCTTGTTTTTCAGCCTTGTTTTCCTTCATTTCTTCAGGGGAGCTCTGGATATTTGAAATACATGAAAAGGAAACAAAAGATAGGCATAATACGAGAAAACAATAATAAAAAACCTAAATAACATGTGAAATCGGAGTCAAAAACAAGTGTAAAGTAAGTGTTATCAGGTGTCCCTGATTTAACTCCAAACGATTTTGATTCTTGAATTTCTTTTATACAATAGTCTTCTCTATTTGATTTACGGTTAATAACCAGTTGTATCGCAGTTGTTAAGGTTTTTGTATAGTAAGACTATAATGCATATCACCTAGTACTAGGGATACCCTATAGTTACCGTATTTAACTCTTGATAAAATAAAGGCTTGACTCCATCAGATATCTCTAAGGACTTAGGATATTGGATGGATGGTTAAAGGTTTTCCCACTAAGGACTTAGGGGAAGATAATCTAAAAGGCTAGTAATTGAAGTATATGAACTTGTTTAAGAGATCAGGATTCAAAGTTGTTATATAGAAAATTATACAGCATACCCTATCATACTCCTCATATCTTCGAAAAATCCCTAATTTACATTCTACTTATTTTTATTTCTGTTAAGTGACAATTCCTAAACCAAAACGCCAGTTAAAGTTTTTGTTTAACTAAACGTGAATTGAACTCAATAATTGCATGCAGTCCTTGAGATTGACATTCAGGGAAATCTCCATTACTAATGCAAGGCAAAAATAGTACAGTTGTTATTTTTCCCATCAAGTTTTTGGCGCTGTTGTCGGGGATTTCCAAATTATAGAGTTCAATTTTTAGTTCAATTGAAAATTTTTTTGCTCATCGACTAAAATTTTGTTTTACTTTTTTAAAATTTAATTTGAATTTTATTTTATTACAAAAAAAAGGAAAAAGATGGTCAAATTATTGTTTGCTTCATGAATTATTCTATACTTTGCTACTAACCAAGTGTCTGAGTATTGTAGCCATGTATTATCTCGGTACATTGCCACATGTATCTCCTGCATGTTGGTCGCCAGATTCAAGATTAACTTTGGAAGAGGCGACTGGAATTTTTAAAGCATATATGAGGGATGTAAGAATGTGGCGAAATTTACAGTTAGAAGAAGAAGATGTGAAACCAGAAGAAGAATGCATAACATAAGATTACAAAGATGCAGTAAGAATAAAAGAATTTGAGGTAAACAAGAATGATGGGGAAGAAGAAATAAGGAAACTTGAAGATGATCTAGTTTTGGATAAAACTACAAATTTCATAATTTTTGAAGATGTAGACATCCAACTAGAAAATCTTCAACAAAAGAGTCTCCCTAAAAATTATTTTCACAACAAGGCTGATGACAGACAAGAAATTGGCAAAGTATTGGATGTCATTTATGCCTTGTTCAATAAAATCAAGCTGCAAATGATTTAGAAGCAACATCATCAGTACTTTAAGTTCATGGGATTGCTACCAAACAAAATAAAGAAGAAAGATGATGTGTTCTTTGTGTCATTTATGCCACCCTAACAAGGGAATGAATCGTCGAGCCATGCGACATTAAAAGAAGCGCTTCGTGGGAGGTAACCTACACTTTTAATAACTTAATTTTTCTTTCTGTGTTTGTTTCATTTTGTATTCAGGTAATAAAAAGGGGGCTTTACTGGTGAAAGCTAGGAGGCAGCAGCTGGTGTTGCATTACCCTCTGTGAATCACCTTCCTCGAGCTTGTTCTGAAACATTAGGGTCAATGTTTAGTTCAAGTTTGGGGTTTTTTTTACTGCTTTTCTTTTCAAGTTATTTGTTGTTTTTATGTTAATTATTGTGTAAATCCATGAGTTAAAGTTTCCATAATTTTTACCAAAAATTTATGTTTTGGGTTTGCACAAGAGCTTGTAATTCAAAGAAATCGGAAAAGTATATAGAGATAAAGGGATAATTGTTTGGAGGTAGGAAGTTCGAAATAATGTGACAGTGATATGAGTCTAACGTGTAGATTTGTACCATAATGCTTGAATCTTGAGAAGTACTCCTGAAGTAGTTTATCTTTACAGTCTGGAATAATATAGATTCACATGCATGTACGATTGATGGTGAAATAAATAAATTTGGCACCAAATGATGAAAAGGCGGTAAAAGGTAACTGGCTCGCTAAGTTGGGTAGCCCTCACCCAGTTATTCATCCCAAAGGAGATTGATCCCAAAAACGTTGTCCAAAAGGACAATATATAACTGGAAAGTTTGAAAATTTCATTGGTAACTAAAAGTAGCCAATGCTACTTATTTGGTGCCTAAACAAAAAATTCTTGATTAGTCTTGCGCATGTGATGATCATAATAATTCTCATTCCCTTAATTTGATTGTCTGAATGAAAAAGGAGGAAATTGAAAAGAGACTTAAATACAAAGCATAGTTAGAGAGGTATCCAAAGAGGAAGCTCAAGATTAAAAGGTTCTTACACAAACTCTTCGCGTCATGTGAACATCAGACGGACTTCCTTTTTATCAATGTGAACGGATATCTCACGTATGAGTACCGCTAAGCTGGGAATTTCATGACCTCTTGTAATTGTCGCTTGAGGTCAAGAAAAAATTTATGCTTGGGAAATTTTGATCAATGGTTTTTCCACCTTTATTTATAGTTGATTTTAGTTATAGTTTATTTACTTTGTCAAGTGTTTTAGTTCATTATTCTATGTTTTATGCGTTGGTTATATATTTTGTTGTTTTTAGGCTCAGAGGAATAAAACCAGGAAAATCAGTGTGAAAAGTGCAGAATTTGGAGTTTCGGAGGAAGTCTCAAAAACCAAGTTGTAGGGTACCTGACATGGGTCGTGTTAGGAGAGGATGCTTAGCAGGCAAGTTAGGGAGAAGAGGCAGAGGCTAACACGGCTCGTGTCAGAAGGTATGGGCGAGAAAGTTGTTGGAGCGATGGACAGAGAATGACACGGGTGCTCGTGTTGGCCTATGACATTTATTTATCGATTTTGTTTTTCATGCTTTTTCCAAATGTTAAGTTGTGAGGGTGTTTTGGGTACTTCCAATCGACCTGGATGAATGATGACTATTTAAATGAGTTTTCACAAGGAATAAGGGGACTTTTTGGAAGCGAAAAATATTTGACACGACTGAAGATTGAAGAAGTCAAGGTTTTCGGAGAACATGAGATTTTCATGCGCGGAAGCACTTGAAGATCAAAGTTCATCCAAATCCTTGTAATGTCTATATTTTGTCTTGTGTTTATTTTAAACAATATGAGTAGCTAAACCCTCCAATGCTAGGGGGTATCCTTGATTTGACTCTGCAAATGATTTTGATTCTTAAATTTCTTTTATATAATGAGTCTTCTCTATTTGATTTAATTATACAATGTTTTTATGCCTTCCTAATCGGACAAATCAGGATTGATTTACAGTTAATAACCAGTTGGACTGTGGTTGTTATGGTTTTTCTATAATTATACTATAGTAGATATCACCTAGGACTAGGGATACATTATAGTTATCAGATTTAACCCTTGATAAAATAAAGGCTTGACACCATCAGATATCTCTACGGACTTAAGATTTAGGATGGATGGTTAAAGGTTTTCCCACTAAGGACTTAGGGGAAGATGATCTAAAGGGCTAGTAATTGAAGGATATGAACTAGTTGAAGAGATCAGGATTCAAGGTTGTTAGAGAGCAAATGTACACAATACCCTAGCATACACCTCATATCTTTGAAAAAGCCCTAATTTACATTCTGCTTATTTTTATTTCTGCTAAGTGACAATTCCTAAACCAAAATCCCAATTAAAGTTTTTGTTTAATTGAACGTGAATTGAACTTGATAATGTCATGCAGTCCTTGGATCGACATTTAGGGAATTCCCCATTATTACTGCAAGGAAAAAATTGTACACTTGTTATTTTCCCCATCACAAGCCTTAAGGTGCCTTGAATCTTTCCATCCAAGTCCATTTTTAGAAGAAAATCATCATACTTTGTTCAGGTAGTTGCGAGCATCAATTTTCTTCAAACTTTTTGTTATGATGTAGTCTTTGGTTTGCTGAAACTCTTTCTTCTTTTAGTTTCCATTTTCATTAAGATTTGAGCACGTATTTTCAAAAATCATTTTCAAATATCCTTTGGTTTTCTTCAAATTGCGCTTTGCTCAGTTAATATAAATTCCAATGGTGGACATGTTTGGAATGATGATGAAGAGACATATCTAATAATATAAGTCTCTGCCTCTAAGGTTTCCAAGTCATGATTCACGATTTTAGACAGATTTCTTGTTATTTTGGATAGTTAGAGGTTGAAGATGATGATGTGTCATCATCCAACCAATGATAGCGTGACATTTGTTTTATTTTAACTAGTTCTCTCATTTTGAATATGGTGTGATGTGCTTCAGTATTGATCACCATGCATCATAGCTTCTGAGCTTTCCAGATTACCACGTCAATTAATGAAGTGCGATCTAACACCTCATATCTTTTTGGTTTTATTTTATTTTACAAAATTTGTTTTAAATTAATTTTATATTCAAATTTTAATATTTCTCTCAATTTAATTCCAAAAAATACCAAAATTAATTTAAAATTTCTCTCTGGTTTTTATATTTCTGGTTATTATTTTTTCTATATTTATTTTTACTTTCTCTTGAGCATGGAATATCAAATTGAGATGAGACCAAAAAGGTTGCTTAGAGGACATCTCAAGCTTTCTAAAAAGTCAAAGAACACCTCCAAAGAGTTAAAATTAAGGAAGTTATGCATTGGTGAAATTTACCTTTTTTTGCAAAATTTCCAAAAGTCAACTATACCTAAAACGTCAAATTTTGCCAAATGGGCCCAATCTTTTTCACTTGTTTTGGGTAGGCAACATAGTCTACGAGCCCTAGCCCTTGCCAATTTTCCTTATCATGTTTTTACTATTTATTTTTATTTTGATTTGAATTAATTCAATTTAAATTAAAACAAATCATATAAAATCCAAAATATTGAAAACCAAAGATTTTGTACTTGTTTCAGGTCTTATTACACAGCTAGCATCAAATCAAACTCGTATCAAGGCATGTGTGCACAAAAAGATTAGATTTAGGCCATTTTTGGAAAGGTTTCAAAGTGAATCAAATCAAGGATCCAATGCATTGATGGAGGAAGATTTAGATCAATCATTAACCCTAATCCCTTCCTTAATACATATCGAAGGTGTGCAGAATCAAAACTAGGTTAAAAACAGGCGCAGCAAGGGGAGCAAAATTATGAAAAAATCAAGAAAAAGTGGTGAATAGAATTTGCCTTTAGAGGCCAATACAAGACTCTTTTCCTATCCCAATCGATTCCCGGGAGTCTCAGCAAGCTAAAGAAATCAAGAACCAAGCCTTTCCAGTCCCAAAAAGTTCTGTAAGTCAGTCATGATACCATACTTTTCTTGAAATCAAATACCATGATTTAGGCATTGTTAGGTTGAATTAATCACATATTCTTGATCTATGATACATATGCAAGCTTTTTGCATGATTTAATTTCATTTATATGGCTTGTACTGGAATGCACCATTGTTAAGGTTTATAGCTACGAATTAGGGTTTTTGTTTATAGGTGAAATTAGCCTTGATGAAAGGTACCATCATGTTCAGAATGATGAGACGGATCCAACCATGGCATTAGATGTCATTTATATGGCACGTAGAGGATTTTGGAATGAGCCAGGCTTATAGCAGCGGACAAAATGTCGTAGGTAAAAGTCCCAGACTTTTACCCACGAAGAGGGGAAGAAGATGACTTATGTGTCACCATTCCATTGGCCCATTCAAACTTTTTGCGCGCATTTTTTTTATCTTCCACTAATGCTTATTATTGTATATTATTATTATTATGTATTTTATGAACAACAAAAGCAAAGTGGTGCAGTGGTGAGTGCAGCGCTGGAAATTGCCTTGGGGCCTGGGTTCGAATCCCAGGTTCCCCAAGTTCTCCATATCATTTTTCTTTACAGGATCCAGCGTGTTCACAAGCCAGGAGAACACCATATATCATTCCAATCTAGCCAGCCAAGTGTCAGATGGCCAAATCTGATGGCCATCCTCTGAAGGTGCACATAAGCCAAGTCAAATGCGAAGCACATGATCCTCAAAGTCAACTTGCATCTCACTCTTTTGGGCTCAGATTTCTGCTCCTTGCACCCCCATAATTCCCAGGCCCATTTCCTTTTCTCTATGTTTTCTATATTTTATTTAATTATCTTATTTAATTTATTTACTAACCAATTAAATTATTTTCTTTTATCAAAAAATCACAAAAATATTTTTCTATCCAATTAAATTTAAGATATTTATTTTTTATCAATAAATTAATTAATTTAATTAGGTTTGATTAATTTAGATAACTTTAATTATTTTGTACATAATTAAAAATAATTAGAATAAATAGGTTTTATTACTAACTTAATTATATTTTATTTTTTCCTAAAATAACCAAAAAACACAAAAATAAGTCTTGTAATTATTTTTATTAATTAATTTAATCACTAATTAATTTGTACATTTATTTTAAAACCTAAATTATTTTCTTTAAAAAAACAACAAAAAACAATTTCTCTTTTAATTAGGTTAGAAGGGTCAAAACCCTAATTTCTCGTCGATCTAATTTTCATCGCGCACTTTATTATTATTTTTATCATATTGATGTAACTGCCTACAGTTTGTAATAGTTAATTAGGACGTTTATTTACTTTTATTGCTTTATTTTCAAATGGTTTGTTTTTGGCTATGTAAATACTCGAAGCCTTGTAATAACGTCGTTTAATTTTCGCATTTTAAATTTTGTAAATTCTTAACTGTTAGATGTATGATAATAGGATGCATGACTAGAATGTATGGTTAACTTTAAAACAGTTAGATCACCTTAAATGTGCAAAGATAAATAAACTCAAATTGAATCACTCGCACATGCGCACTCCTGGGGTACACTCCCACTGGGTTGACTTCGGTAAACGGTCATTGAGTATAGGATGCTTTACTGGTCGTCCTTTTGTCTAAACAAAGATCAAAGTCCCGATTCGGAAAAGTGGCCTCGGAATGGTTACCTCGGAATTGTTGCCTCGAATAATTGATCTAAGACATTAGGGTTATTACTAAGACGTCATAACATTGCTTTAGTGACCGTACGTCCCTTTCGAATTGACCCTCAAAACTCCAACAACGGTGCTACCTACTCACTAATAGTGGGATAACATTGTCTAAAGGAAACAAGCATAGAACGATTCTTTTTTCGAGTAGGAAGATTAGTTCTTGAGTACTTTCTCAGTCCAAACAAAAATTTTCACACTTACACTCCTTTACAAACAAAGTTTTTTTCAAAAACACTTCATTACACTCTTGAAGACGGAAGCAAGAGTTAAATCCAAGTCAAAACAAAAAGCTTTTCAAATCACCCAAACACAAAGAAAACAAGTTTGAAAATGATGAGCAAGTACCTAAGAGCCCGTAGATAACTACAGATAGAAAGGGTTCTAATACCTTCCCTTTCTATAATCTACCCCCCGTACTCAGAAATATCTCGAAAAAAGGAATTTTTCTGTGCTTTTTTCCTTTCCTTTTTGGATAAAATAAAACACGGTGGCGACTCTTGCTTACCCCGACATTTTGCGAAAACAAACGCAAAACCCAAACCAGCAAATTCCTTAAAAAATAGGGAAACACGTCCCGGTTCTGGCCACCATATCACAGAACTGGCGACTCTGCTGGGGAATAATAATAAGTGGGGTGTACCTTAGGAATAATTCATCATATTGTTTTCAATTGTTTGAATTGTTTGCTTTATATTTGTGGGCATTGTATCGGAGTTACTATAGATCCTAACCCGGATCTGGGGGACACCTTTTAGGTAAGTAGCAATAGACTGTGAGGGAACTGTACGGAATAGACCGATACGGTTGAAGTAGTAGCTACGTTGGTGTGACACATTAGTTGGTACCTATATCCCTTGTGGAGCAACAAGGAGAGTATGGGGCTGCTAGTGGGTTATTAAACATCAACTGACCTTAGAACCTATAATTGACCAACTTGGCCATAGAAAGTAGCAGTATGCTACACTCATTGAGACCATACTCTCGCGATGATTCTGGCCGCAAGAAAAGATTGCTAAACTGGAATTATGACCGATCGAGAATGGTCAGTGATATTGAGAACCTCTAGAACCCGGTTACTATTACTAGGACAGGTTGAACCAACTAAACTGAAAGAGGGTAATGCCTAAACTCCATGGAAGCCTAAAACTTAAGGCTGTTTGTGTGACTTGTGTGCTTCAACTTGAATTACTTACACATTTTTATTGCCTGACAACATGAGTTCCTTGCAGGTTTTGTTTGCAGTCATTATCCAATAACTTGGATTTCTTGTCGGATTTACTTGTTTACATTACATCGCACTTTTTCTTAAACGCATAGCATACAAATCATAACATCATTTCCTAAAAATTTCCTTAACCATTTCAAGGATCTCAAGGGTTTGTGATACAGGTTATGGTAAATCATATGTCTAGCAAGGGGCAAGGGGAATTATTTTCCTCTAGCCAATGTCGTCTATAAATCAAAACATGATAACTTGAGTCAGGGGCTATGACCCACTCGATATGGTGAGCTTGACTCTTGGAGCAGGACTCTTGATGACATGAAGTTTCTTCAATCAAAGCTGCAAAATCCAAATTCTAACAGTTTCTTGTTTACCCCGCGAGATCCTTGAAAACATTGCATACATATATCATACATATCATTGCATAACAGGTCTTCCAGTACAGGTCTCTCATGTTCTCGTTGTTTATTTCAGAAATGGCTCTCAAACAAGACAACAGAGATCTTCAAACTCAAGAAGCTCAGTTCAGGGACATATTCATAAGCCTATCCAAGGGGCAGGAAGAGTTGAAAACACTCCTCGTAGGGAACTTGGTCAAGAAAAGTCCTGAAGACAGTGAGGCCGAACGAATGGAACAACTACAAGCTGAGATATGTGCAATGAGAACCCAGATGCTGGGGCAGATGGCTCTTATCCAAGGCTTAGCCCGAGAACAAGAAGAGCTGAGAACCATTATCAACCAGCTTCATCAAGACCGACATAACAGTATGAAGCAAACAGTCGAGTTTGAAGACCAGGTTATTGATCATCCTCCAAGAAGACAAGGGTTTGGTTTGGTGAAGAATGGACCTCTCCAAGTTTCTACTACCTCAAGGGTCCAACAACAACCTCGCCATAAACAACGGGCTAATCAGGGTAGGCCAGATACACCAAAGAGGCAGTTCACCAAGCCCAACATACCGCTGTCTCAAGCTTTACGACACCTGTTAAGGGTGAATCTGGTGACATTAATAGGACATCATCCGAATCCCAAGACTTCTTCACCTAACTACAATCCTGATGCAAGGTGTGCATATCACTCAAACGGTACGGGGCATGATACTGACGACTGTTGGAAGTTGAAGTACAAAATTCAAGACCTGATTGACGAAGGAGCTTTGGAATTCACACAAGATGGTCAAATAGAATGTTTCTATCAATACTCCAAGGCTCACCATTTGAAGTGACAAGTTCTGACAAGAGAGGCTTTTGTTTATAAGAATTTTCAATTTGTAATTTTCTTTTGATTATTCGAGTATTTGTCCATGTCAAACTTTGTTACTTTATCAATGCATTGCATATGTCTGTATTAAATCAATCCATTTGTATTCACTATATTTAAATGGATTTCCCTTTTGTGATGTTCAACTCTCGATTAAAAAACTCTAAGCCTTTAGAGGGAGGATGACGAAAATGATACGACAATCTCTACAGTATGCTTTTGAACAGACCCCGCTGACGATGTACGGGCGTTGTTTCAAATCCTAAATAGTGGAGTTATAAGGAATATAATCCCTAGTCAAACCCTTTGAGCCAAAGAAGTAGGAGTTTTTCTTTTTACACAAACCTTTAATCACAACCTGGGGCATGGTAGTTTTCTAAGTTAATACGGGTGCACAATGAATGGAATCAAAGAAGTCCTTCCAAAACAAAAGACGGTGATGGTTCTTTATAATCGTCAAGACGGGCAGTCATTATCTCTTAAAAATAAAAGCCCATTAAGTCAAAACCTATGAAGGAGACTTACACAAAAGCTGGGGCATCCCGCTGACTGTAATCACAAAAGAAACAGTTCAGGCAAAAGACAAGGATAATAAAATCCAAAAGAAAGAGATCCTACAAACTCTCAACAAAAATGACTTCCCGTTCAAAATAAATTGTCAATATCCAAACCATCACTGGAATATCAGAGCAAAGATTCAAACGGATTCTAAACACACAATTAACTGAGCATAGGACTGAAGAACATCACGAAGAACGGGTGGGTACAAATACATTTTGAGCCTTTATCCTTTGTTTCTCGAACCGTGAACCAGGCCACGTTATAACCCTTAAATGTCCTAGCTGAAGCATGGGTTAGTTCGAAAGCATACTGTCGCAAAAGGTATTCTGACTCCTGTAGGACTTACTGTAAATCCTGAGTTGACATCACATTTTACAAAATCTGCCTGTTTTACTGAAAAATGCATTTTCAAAAATTTTCAAGACAGACATAAGCTTTGCATTCTTAAAATAATATTGTTTGCATATGACTATTTGTTCAAACAACAGAGAAATTTGCATGACGAATATCCAGTGAACAAAAATCTTCTCAATAAAAAGGATCACCTCAAGTGAAAAAACACTTCCAACCAAGAGGCACGGCATGATCATTGTCCATCATCTGGGGCAGTCAAGTCAAGATTCAAGGAATCTCTCAAAGATGTCAAATAGCCAGTGGCAAATCTCCATCTGAGTCACTTGGGAGTTTGAACATGAATTCTAGCAACAAATCTTGCATGATCAAACAAACATATTCTGGTATCGTGGCAACACAATGCTACTAACAGTAACAACTCCCTACACTATGAGAGCATGGACATAGTTAGAAAATACTGTGCATGAACAAAGACCCGCTAGGTCGACTGGCCTATGCAAAAATAAGGGAATCCCGATGAACCAAAAGGGTTTAGGCAAAAATTAGGGATAAAAAACAACAAAAAATATGTACACCCGGCAAGCCGAAAACCCGAAAGGGAGGCTTGGGCAAAAAAGGGTATCCTGATGGACTGAAAACCAGAAAGGGCGGTCCAGGAAAAAATTAGGGATCAAAGCGTACGACTATGTCCCGTCATCTTGTCACTCGCCTACCTAAAGAAGATTGATAATTTCGATCGAAAGTTACCAAACACCTCATAAGTTGGGATAACACTCGATCCACAAGGCTGCCGCAGGCACTTTCTCCCACAGAAACAGGGGCAAAAAAGTCTCGATGCAAAGCCATCGTCATATCCTCAGCATGCGTCCCAATAACATTCACTCCCCGCGGAGTAAGAGAAAGACAATGGTGTTAACTCTCCCCGACTGAGGTTCGTAACATCAAATGAGTCGGCAATATTCTCCCCAAGCAGAGTTTGTCTACCATCAACACTGAAAATTATCCCCAGCGGAGTATCAAAAATTATCCCCAGTGGACTCTGGAAAATTGTCCCCAGTAGAATCTAGAAGATTATTCCCAATAAAGTCACAATTGGAAGATCATCCCCATCGGAGTTCATTCTTTTGTACAAACAGAAACTCAATCCCCAACAGAGTTTATCATCACTTGCAATGACGATTCATCCCCAGCCGAGGATATTTCTCCAAATCAACAGGATCTCTAGCAGAATATGTCCTCCCCACAGAATCATTTCCTCATCAGTTTATTCCCCACCGGAGTTATTTGCTCCTGCAAGTTTATTCTCACAATCATCTTCATTCACTATCCCCAGCAGAAATGAAAAATTCCACACTTTTCTCCAGCAGCTATCCGGGATTTATTTTCCCCAGCTAAAAACATCACATTTCCATACATCATGACACATGCATATACGCATCTTTCATACCCCAATTTTCGACCTAAGATCCCACCTCCCATCTGTGTCATTACATAGCAAGCGTTCACAAGCGTTTCGACCCATTTTTGCCATTTTCTCGGGTCAGATTTCAAATTCATAACTTCTTCGAATTTCGACATTTCTTTAGTGGTTCTTTTACACATGATTCTCCTTGACTACAACTACAACTTTTCTTTAGAAGTCAAGAGCTGATTATTTTTTTGAAATGCCACGAAAAATGAAAACGTTAGAAGTCGCTTTATGAATTTAATGAAATTTGATTATGTCTTGTCCAACCTTTACCAAATCGTGCATATCGCACATTCTTTTTCGTCTTGTATTTATCATTTTTTGTAGTATTTAAAAAAAAATCTAAAAAAAAAATATGTATTTTAGTTCATGTCATTTTTTTTAAACGCATTATTAGAAAAAATCACGAAAAATATTTATAATTAGCATTATAGTATTTTAAATTCGCGGTTCTTAATTCAAAAAAAAATATAAAAATTAATATAGTTTTATTGGTTCCATTTAGATTCATGTTTTAGTATAAACTTTAATCCAAAGAAAATCGCAAAAATGTAGTTAATATCTTTTTCCTTTATTTTACGTTTTTTTGATTATTTTTAGTCATTATAGTTTTAGTTTCTTTTAATCTAATATCAAAATTAAAATTAAATTAATTTTATTTGTATCTTATTTTTATTATTATTATTATTATTATTATTCTATTTTTGTATTACTAACGAATTACCTTTTATCATTATTATTACTATTGCCTTTGTTTATTTATTTTTATGTCCAATAAAATTGTGGTCCCAAAACCATATTTTTGAATTTGGAAAATCAGTCCTGCTACACTCCAAAGCTTGCTGCCCTGCTATTGTCTGGTTGCTACAACAATTCCAACGGTAAAAAAAAATTGCTATGTCACAACCCCTGCCTCTAAAAACCTCATTGACCTCCACTGTTCAAAGGAAGGGGGAAGAAACCTTGAGAAGCAATCTTAGAACCAGTTAACCTCTGTATCTTCAAATACAGAAAACATACCACAAATAAAAAAAACAACACAGCATCAACATTCATCAATCATCATCATTACTGCAATATTCATCTTCATTTAGATACCCCCACATCATACCACCTTCAATATTCTGCCCTCCGTCAATTTTCCATTCACAAACATTTTACATTTTCTCGGAGACAAATTCCACAGACAATTTTCATTCACCAACCTTTTTCACTATAAACTATTTTCTACAAACAATTTCCACTCTTCACACACAGTACATACTCTCTGCACTAAACTTTTCCGCTATACACTCCAAACAAGTTCTCCAATACCAACTTTTCAACCTTACCATACAGAACTTTAATTCAAACTCATACATATACTGACTTCCTTTTACTGCAAAAACCATATACAAATTCAACAAACATGCTACCACCTTCAAAAAGCCACAACGTGCAAAAATCACATACCAAACCTCCCCTTGATTCAAAAACCAAAATTAACAGGGAAAATCAAAATAGAAAGAAAGAACCATATTATTATTGTTGTTGTTTTTTTGTATACTGGTTACAGGTAAAAAAAAGAGATGAAGGAATTCAGATCCGATCCGAACAGCCCTCTATCTATACACGAGCTCTGAGCGGCCTCTCTACATTGCGACTTTGCACCATTTCTCCATCTCTGCCACCCTTTGTCATCGTCGATCGGTATATCATTCCTTTTCTTCTGACCTTTTTGTGATGAATGATGTATTTGAATGGTTGTGTGTTTGATTTGAAGCTTTTTGATCATGAGAAATTTAAAAAAAAAAAGAGTGATGTCTGAGATGAATGATTGTTATCATTGTTTATTTTTGATGAGAAATCAGTGAGTTAAGAGAGATGAGAGAAAACTTAAGAAGCAGAGAGAGTTTAGCGTGAGAAAGAGAGAGAAATCAGAGGACATTGAAAATGAATGGTGTTTAGTTTCACGAGTGAGGGAGTATTATGTTATATTTTCCAAATTGTTACTTTAATTGAATTTATTGAACTAATAATTATTAATTGGACCAATTCCAACAAGCAGCGGCGGCGGCTTGTTTTAAGGTGTATTAGGGTTTCTTTTTTTTTCCTCCTAATCCATAACCCGGTTGGCCCATTGGGCCCATTTGGCTTAGCTTTTTTTAGTTCCTTTCCTTTTAATTTATTTGAGTTGTAGATATAACAGAAAGTGTTAACAGTTTAATTGGCAAGGCCTATTACTAGCAAGCTAAGTGTCATGGGTTCAAATCTTGGTTGGGTCACTTATCTATCTTTTATTTCTTTTGGCCAGATTATTTAATATACTTAGTCAATTATTAATCTACTTTGCTGTAAAATTATTAATTAGTATAAAAAAAAACACATAAAAATATTTAATTAAAATTTCACCTTTATTTAATTTTGAAAACATACTTTTTTCTTCTATTATATTTTTGTGTTGTTGCTTATTTAATTATTCAAAAATACATGTTTCATGATTTAATTTTGTCATGTGTTTAATTATCAAAAAATCTATGTTTTCTTAATTTAATCTTCATGTACTTTTTTATTATTTATTTAATTTATAAAGATGCATGCTAGTATGACTTAAATTTCATTAGTCAATCATTTAATTATAATTTTAATTAATTGATCGTTAATCCGTATATCTCTCGTCCGTTTCAACCCAAGGGAATTGTCTAATTTTTTTGTCGACTTCATGTCATCAAAAAAAACATCGTGCGAATACCCTCATTCATCAAAAACTTAAGATAATTTCCCCAAATATTCAATTTTTTCAAATCTCATACCTTTTAAGTCAAAACTTCGACATTAGGTCGTCGTATCTTCAAAAACCCGTCCGTACCCCCTTTTTGGCCAAAACAATTTATTTTTAATCAAACGAACAATTTTAATAAACAGATATTTCAAAAGGTTCCTATAGAGTACTATAGATACATTGGGTGCTAATACCTTCCCATTGTATAACCAACCCCCGAACCATAGATCTCTTTTCAAAAATGCCTTGTACTTTTATTACTTTTAAAAAAGTATTATTTACATTGCATATTTAGGGTTTTATTTCGCTCTTTTCCCTTTTCCCTTGGAAACAATAAAGCGCGGTGGCGACTCTTGCTTTTGTGAGACGAATTAATCAATAATTCGATCTCCGATTTACCCCGCTACATTTTTTATCGCTACAGAAATGGCGACTCTGCTGGGGAAAGATTGACCTTTTGCTGGTCCATCCCTAAGTGGGTTAGGCCTAATTTGTCTTATCTGTTTACTATTATTTGATTTGTTTGATTATGTGTTTAAATTGGGGTGTTTGGGTTTTTTGCAAAGGACGAATCCTATACCCGGATTAAGTAACACTTAAGGAATAGGACGGGCGGTACAGTCATGTTAACTTTGAGGGAGTAATCCCGAAGAAGGATGCATGAGATCCCCCACTCAATGGAAGGCCCTCTTGAACTTAATATTTGTTTACCGAGTAATCGGGAAGACATTATTATTTTCGACCTAGGAGCCCGAGAAGTTGAGGACCGTAGAACCCTAACCCATCTTGGCCTTTTTAGGTGTAGCGCGGAGACTATAACGGAGTAATTCGGAAGTAGTTGTTACGCGATGCTACGCTCGGACGAGTTTCTCTTGAGAATATTGCTAATTATTGAGTAATCAAGACGTTGGTAATATCCGAAGGAGGAATGTAGACTCTGGGAACTCTTAGAACCTTGTCTTACAGGTGCGATTGAACCACTAGTACATACCTTTGGGTGGGCTTTACCCTCGACTCCATGCTGAACGTTGAACCTTTAAACCCCATGTTTGTGACCTTGCTTGTGGTTGTTGCATAGCCATGCATTCATGCATCCATAAAACCCTTTTCCCTTGACTTTCAAGGAATTTGGAGGTCTTTCTTTGTAAACATCACAAGTTTCGTCAAGCTCAATGGATCTTGGGTGTTGATAGGGTGAAAACCCTAATCCACCAAAATGGATGATTGATCTTGATGATAACTTGATTGACGTTTTGATCCAATTCAAAATTCCTCTTCTATCTTCACACTTTGATGTTTACAACTTAATATCTTGAGTTCCGTGAAAGTCAAATAAAAACTCTCTGTTGCATATCATGCATCATCCAACACTTCACATGTTTTCTAAAACTGGATTTTTTAACGCATGGAGTGGCTTGCCAGAACTGGATTGCTGTTGATGTTCCTGTTGTGATGCACATTTTGAGTAATGTTGTGTTTTTGAAAAAAATTTGCTCTGCCCAAGGCAAAAGAGAGATGTCTGGGCTCCTTGTTTCAAGTATTTCCCTTCAATGAATAAAAATGTTATTTTGTCCACTACTATTTTATTTTTCATTTTTTTTTCTGGGAAATAGTAATGAAAATTAATTGGTAGTAATAGGAAAATATAATAACCTTTTGTTTGCACAAATCGATTTCTAAAATAAAGCATAATCATATGTCCAGATTAATCCATGACTTAACAATCGAAAACAATGATCCTATGCCCTCTCCCAACTTTGAATTCCCTGTGTTCAGAGCCGAAGAAGAGGATGATGAAGAGATTCCTGTTGAGATTTCCCGTTTGCTTGAGCATGATGAGAAGGTCATTCAACCATTTGAAGAACCTGTAGAGTTGGTTAATTTGGGTGATGAAGAGGATAGAAAGGAAGTCAAGGTCGGAGCATTGCTTATCCCGGAAGTTAAGGAGAAGATGTTGGAGCTTCTCAAAGAGTATGTTGATGTGTTTGCTTGGTCCTACCAAGATATGCCGGGTTTGGACAACAATATTGTGGAGCATCGTTTACCGTTGAGACCTGAATGTCCGCCAATCAAGCAGAAGTTGAGAAGGACTCGTCCCGATATGGCTGACAAGATTAAAGGGGAGGTTCATAAACAGATCAATGTAGGTTTCCTTGTTACATCGGTCTATCCTCAATGGTTAGCCAACATAGTGCCTGTTGCAAAGAAAGATGGCAAGGTTCGGATGTGTGTAGACTACAGAGATCTGAATAGAGCTAGTCCGAAGGATGACTTCCCATTACCTCATATTGACGTATTGGTCGACAGTACCGCCAAGTTCAAAGTCTTTTCTTTCATGGATGGTTTCTCTGGTTACAATCAAATCAAGATGGCGCCGGAAGATATGGAGAAGACCGCTTTCATTACACCTTGGGGAACTTTCTGTTATCGGGTTATGCCGTTTGGTTTGAGGAATGCTGGTGCGACATACCAAAGAGCCATGACTGCTTTGTTCCATGACATGATGCATAAGGAGATCGAAGTGTATGTGGATGACATGATTGACAAATCGCAGACTGAGGAGGATCACTTGGAACATTTGTTGAAGTTATTCCAGCATTTGAGGAAGTACAAACTCCGTCTGAATCCCAACAAGAGCACTTTCGGTGTTCGTTCTGGAAGACTCCTGGGTTTCATTGTTAGTCAGAAAGGTATTGAGGTAGATCCTGATAAAGTCAAAGCCATTCGAGAAATGCCCGCACCCAAGACGGAAAAACAAGTAAGAGGATTCCTTGGGAGACTGAATTATATTTCTAGATTTATATCTCATATGACTGCTACCTGTGGGCCGATTTTCAAGCTTCTCCGAAAGAACCAAGGATGTGTGTGGACAGAAGATTGTCAGAAATCTTTTGATAGTATCAAAGAGTATTTGCTTGAACCTCCCATTTTGATTCCTCCGATGGAAGGAAGACCTTTGATTATGTACCTGACTATATTGGAAGATTCCATGGGATGTGTGCTTGGTCAACAAGATGAGATTGGAAGAAAGGAACATGCCGTATATTATCTGAGTAAACAATTCACAGACTGTGAGTCTCGATACTCATTGCTTGAGAAAACCTGTTGTGCTTTAGCTTGGGCTGCTCGCCGTCTGCGCCAATATATGATTAACCACACCACTTGGTTGATCTCCAAAATGGATCCGATCAAGTATATCTTTGAGAAGCCCACCTTATCTGGAAGAATAGCCCGTTGGCAGATGTTGTTATCTGAATATGACATTGAGTATCACACTTAGAAAGCAATCAAAGGGAGTATTTTAGCCGATCATTTGGCTCATCAACCAATTGACGATTATCAACCCATCAAATTTGATTTCCCAGATGAAGATGTTATGTACTTGAAAGCTAAAGATTGTGAAGAGCCGTTACCTGAAGAAGGACCTGATCCTGAATCCCATCGGGGTTTGATATTTGACGGAGCTGTGAACTCTTATGGAAATGGAATTGGGGAAATCATCGTCACTCCCCGAGGTACTCATATCCCGTTCACGGCAAGATTGAAGTTTGACTGCACGAACAACATGGGGGAATATGAGGCATGTATTATGGGTCTCGAAGAAGAAGTGGATCTAAGAATTAAGATTCTTGATATTTACGGAGATTCGGCATTGGTAATTAATCAAATCAAAGGAGAATGGGAGACTCGTCATCCTGGTTTGATCCCTTACAGAGACTATGCTAGAAGATTGTTAACTTTCTTCAACAAAGTGGAATTACATCATATCCCTAGAGATGAGAACCAAATGGCTGATGCTTTGGCTACCTTGTCTTCAATGTTTCAAGTGAATGGTTGGAACGATGTGCCTACAATCCGAGTTATGCGCCTCGACAGACCTGCTCATGTGTTCTCAGTAGAAGAGGTTACCGACGACAAACCGTGGTTCTATGACATTAAACGTGTTCTTCAAACTCAAGAGTACCCGCCTGGGGCATCCAGTAAAGATAGGAAGACGTTGAGAAGATTAGCAAGCAGTTTCTTTCTCAATGAAGAAGTTTTGTATAAGAGGAATTATGACATGGTCTTGCTCAGATGTGTAGACAGACGTGAAGCAGACATGCTGATGCAAGAGGTACATGAAGGGTCCTTTGGCACTCATGCCAACGGACATTCAATGGCTAGAAAGATGTTGAGAGCTGGTTACTATTGGATTACAATGGAATCTGATTGCTGCAAGTATGTGAAGAAATGTCATAAATGCCAGATTTATGCGGACAAGATGCACGTGCCGCCGACCCTCCTCAATGTTATCTCTTCACCTTGGCCTTTCTCTATGTGGGGCATTGATATGATTGGGATGATTGAACCCAAAGCTTCAAATGGTCATCGTTTTATCTTGGTAACGATTGATTATTTTACTAAATGGGTGGAAGCAGCATCTTATGCTAATGTAACCAGACAGGTGGTAGTCAGATTTATCAAGAATCAGATCATTTGTCGATACGGCATCCCGAGCAAGATTATCACTGATAATGGTTCGAATTTGAATATCAAGATGATGAGAGAGCTTTGTGAAGAGTTCAAGATCGAACATCATAACTCTTCTCCCTACAGACCGAAGATGAATGGGGCTGTTGAAGCTGCTAACAAGAATATCAAGAAGATTGTCCAGAAGATGGTGGTAACTTATAAGGATTGGCATGAAATGCTTCCGTTTGCTTTACATGGATACCGTACTTCAGTTCGATCTTCAACAGGTGTGACCCCATTTTCCCTAGTTTACGGTATGGAAGCCGTACTCCCCGTGGAGGTTGAGATTCCGTCTCTGAGAGAGTTGATGGAAGCCAAACTTTCTGAGGCCGAATGGTGTCAAAGTAGATATGATCAGTTGAATTTAATTGAAGAAAAGAGATTGACAGCTTTGTGTCACGGTCAATTATCTCAGCAGAGAATGAAGAAGGCTTTTGATAAGAAGGTTCGACCTCGCGAGTTCAGAGAAGGTGACCTTGTGCTCAAGAAGATATTATCTTTCCAACCTGATTCAAGGGGCAAGTGGGCTCCGAATTATGAAGGACCGTACGTCGTTAAGAAAGTTTTCTCTGGAGGTGCCTTGATTCTCACCAATATGGACGGTGAAGAACTCCCACGTCCCATGAACGCCGATGCAGTCAAGAAGTATTTTGCTTAAGTTTGAGTTGGCAGTTTGCAGAGTTGAAAACCCGAAGGGGCGGCTTAGGCAGGATTGTGGTCATCCCAGTCTTGGCATTTGAGCACATTCCGGAATTCGAAGTTGTTAGGGAGAATAGTGATCATTGTTTTTATGCAACCCTTTCTTTCATGTACTATTTCCCAAACTTTTGTAAACCGTTGGAGTCGCGTTATTAGCGAACTACCATCTTATTATTGAAATTTGAGCATTTACCCTTTGTGGGCAAAATTTAAATTTTTACGACAATATTTGAAACAAATTTATTTAAAGTATTCTTATTTTAAAAATGTGTCGTGAATAACGAAAGGAATATTAACAGTTGTTCCGAGGATGGTCAAGCCGTGAAATGCAAAACAGTACAGTAATTTATCCTTGCATGATGAACATGTTTCGTTTAAAATTCGTCTTGAGGTGTTGGTTGTGTACACTCTTGGTTCTAGTGATGCTAAGTTTGGTCACTCCCCGGCTTTTCCAGTTGAGCGTTGTTTTGGCCACCTTTGTTTGGGAAATTTCTGAAGTGTGGTACGCTTTGTCTCTTGCCAGTAGCCTATTGGTATTGTAAGATTGGATTCAATACTTTTCTCCTTAGAAGACTTGAGCCTTGTGGCGTGTTACGCTCCGACGTCGCTTTGGGGTTCCAATTCCAGTTATCTTCCGTCTTTTTCAAGATTGGCCGAGTATCTATTATGCTGTGACATCTTATTGTCTTCAAGATATTCCATCTGTCTGTTTTGTCAGCACAACGTTCATTTACTCATTTACACTCATATCAGCATGCATATTCACATTTGTCGTTGATTTTGGGTTGTACTTTGTTTATTCAAACAACGTACATATTTCTTTCCAAGTAGAAGGTTAGCTTAGGCAGAAAATGTGCTTCCTTTCTAAATTCCCCAACTGAGCTAATCCTCGTGGATGATTTTTGATTCAGCTTACCTTGTCCATTTCTGGATAGGATGAATCCCCAATCAAATTACTTTCTCATTGGGTAGAGTCTTGTTTGACTGTTTTCTCTCTGGTTTATTCCTGGATGAAGTTGTTGCCTCTTGCATAGGCTATCTCTTGATTTTCCCAGTGAAGTCACGACCTAGACGTGTGGGGCATTTATTTTGCACATTTAAATATGTGATCTCCTCGGGAAGGATTGATTCATGATTTTCTTTGACGAAGATTCTATTCTCTGCCAGTGTCATTGCAATTCCCTTCTGAATTATTATTGGAAGACGACAAGCGGCGGCTCTTCACGAGCAACTTGTACGTTATATACATCGTCAGTAAACGACAAGCGGCAGCTCTTCACGAGCAACTTGAGCGTTATCATTATTTTGGAAAACGACAAGCGGCAGCTCTTCACGAGCAACTTGTACGTCATTTTATTCTTCCGAAAACGACAAGCGGCAGCTCTTCACGAGCAACTTGTACGTCATTTTATTCTTTGGAAAACGACAAGCGGTAGCTCTTCACGAGCAACTTGTGCGTCATTATTATTTTGGGAAAGCGACAAGCGGCAGCTCTTCACGAGCAACTTGTACGTTATCATTATCTTTGGAAAACGGCAAGCGGCACTTCTCCAGCAACTTGTGCGTCATTATTATTTTGGGAAAACGGCAAGCGACGGTCTCTTTATTTGAGCAACTTGTACGTTATTATTCTTCTGGAATACAACAAGCGGCAACTTCTTTATTTGAGCAGCTTGTATGTTATCGGTATTTTCTTTGGAAAACAGCAAGTGGCAGCTCTTCACGAGCAACTTGTGCGTTATTTTCATTTTCGGAAAGCAGCAAGCGGCAGCTTCTTTATTTGAGCAGCTTATATATTATTGGTATTTTCTTGGGACGACAGCAAGTGGCAGCCTCTTTATTTGAGCAACTTGTATGTTGTAATATTTTTGGCAAGACAGCAAGTGACCGTTTCTTTATTTGAACAACTTGCGTATCTACAATCTTATTATATCAGCATTAATGAGTATATCTCCGGAAATCTCGCAGAGAAGTTTGTTACGAATCGTTATCTTCAGAAGTCGGTAATCCATTATCAGCGAAATTGATACATCTTTTGCCTATCTTTGACCTTGAGTTGCAAACTCACTGTTATTTTTGGGTCGATAATCTGTTTGTATGGCCTATGCAAGATGCCTTCTTTGTTAGGGTCAGAGGTCGTATTCCCTCAATTTTATTCGCTGTCAGGAGTCTGTCGTTTGAAGTCGATAGCTCGTTTCCCCAGTAGTGTATAATCCATGTCTCTGTGTTTTGCTGGTGTTTGATTTCTCCAGCATTGTCTTGTCTCATACAATGTCTTTCTCTGTGAATTCAATCACTACATTCATATCAAACATAATGGCGGTATCTTAGGGCAAAAATTGCGTATTATGTATTTAAGTACCTTCAATCTCGTCGAGACGAAGATTTTAATCTTCATATCTCTGGATAGAAGAAACTTAAATAGGGGCAACTGTCATACCCCAATTTTCGACCTAAGATCCCACCTCCCATCTGTGTCATTACATAGCAAGCGTTCACAAGCGTTTCGACCCATTTTTGCCATTTTCTCGGGTCAGATTTCAAATTCATAACTTCTTCGAATTTCGACATTTCTTTAGTGGTTCTTTTACACATGATTCTCCTTGACTACAACTACAACTTTTCTTTAGAAGTCAAGAGCTGATTATTTTTTTGAAATGCCACGAAAAATGAAAACGTTAGAAGTCGCTTTATGAATTTAATGAAATTTGATTATGTCTTGTCCAACCTTTACCAAATCGTGCATATCGCACATTCTTTTTCGTCTTGTATTTATCATTTTTTGTAGTATTTAAAAAAAAATCTAAAAAACAAATATGTATTTTAGTTCATGTCATTTTTTTTAAACGCATTATTAGAAAAAATCACGAAAAATATTTATAATTAGCATTATAGTATTTTAAATTCGCGGTTCTTAATTCAAAAAAAATATAAAAATTAATATAGTTTTATTGGTTCCATTTAGATTCATGTTTTAGTATAAACTTTAATCCAAAGAAAATCGCAAAAATGTAGTTAATATCTTTTTCCTTTATTTTACGTTTTTTTGATTATTTTTAGTCATTATAGTTTTAGTTTCTTTTAATCTAATATCAAAATTAAAATTAAATTAATTTTATTTGTATCTTATTTTTATTATTATTATTATTATTATTATTATTCTATTTTTGTATTACTAACGAATTACCTTTTATCATTATTATTACTATTGCCTTTGTTTATTTATTTTTATGTCCAATAAAATTGTGGTCCCAAAACCATATTTTTGAATTTGGAAAATCAGTCCTGCTACACTCCAAAGCTTGCTGCCCTGCTATTGTCTGGTTGCTACAACAATTCCAACGGTAAAAAAAAATTGCTATGTCACAACCCCTGCCTCTAAAAACCTCATTGACCTCCACTGTTCAAAGGAAGGGGGAAGAAACCTTGAGAAGCAATCTTAGAACCAGTTAACCTCTGTATCTTCAAATACAGAAAACATACCACAAATAAAAAAAACAACACAGCATCAACATTCATCAATCATCATCATTACTGCAATATTCATCTTCATTTAGATACCCCCACATCATACCACCTTCAATATTCTGCCCTCCGTCAATTTTCCATTCACAAACATTTTACATTTTCTCGGAGACAAATTCCACAGACAATTTTCATTCACAAACCTTTTTCACTATAAACTATTTTCTACAAACAATTTCCACTCTTCACACACAGTACATACTCTCTGCACTAAACTTTTCCGCTATACACTCCAAACAAGTTCTCCAATACCAACTTTTCAACCATACCATACAGAACTTTAATTCAAACTCATACATATACTGACTTCCTTTTACTGCAAAAACCATATACAAATTCAACAAACATGCTACCACCTTCAAAAAGCCACAATGTGCAAAAATCACATACCAAACCTCCCCTTGATTCACAAACCAAAATTAACAGTGAAAATCAAAATAGAAAGAAAGAACCATATTATTATTGTTGTTGTTTTTTTGTATACTGGTTACAGGTAAAAAAAAGAGATGAAGGAATTCAGATCCGATCGGAACAGCCCTCTATCTATACACGAGCTCTGAGCGGCCTCTCTACATTGCGACTTTGCACCATTTCTCCATCTCTGCCACCCTTTGTCATCGTCGATCGGTATATCATTCCTTTTCTTCTGACCTTTTTGTGATGAATGATGTATTTGAATGGTTGTGTGTTTGATTTGAAGCTTTTTGATCATGAGAAATTAAAAAAAAAAAAAAGAGTGATGTCTGAGATGAATGATTGTTATCATTGTTTATTTGTGATGAGAAATCAGTGAGTTAAGAGAGATGAGAGAAAACTTAAGAAGCAGAGAGAGTTTAACGTGAGAAAGAGAGAGAAATCAGAGGACATTGAAAATGAATGGTGTTTAGTTTCACGAGTGAGGGAGTATTATGTTATATTTTCCAAATTGTTACTTTAATTGAATTTATTGAACTAATAATTATTAATTGGACCAATTCCAACAAGCAGCGGCGGCGGCTTGTTTTAAGGTGTATTAGGGTTTCTTTTTTTTTCCTCCTAATCCATAACCCGGTTGGCCCATTGGGCCCATTTGGCTTAGCTTTTTTTAGTTCCTTTCCTTTTAATTTATTTGAGTTGTAGATATAACAGAAAGTGTTAACAGTTTAATTGGCAAGGCCTATTACTAGCAAGCTAAGTGTCATGGGTTCAAATCTTGGTTGGGTCACTTATCTATCTTTTATTTCTTTTGGCCAGATTATTTAATATACTTAGTCAATTATTAATCTACTTTGCTGTAAAATTATTAATTAGTATAAAAAAAAAACACATAAAAATATTTAATTAAAATTTCACCTTTATTTAATTTTGAAAACATACTTTTTTCTTCTATTATATTTTTGTGTTGTTGCTTATTTAATTATTCAAAAATACATGTTTCATGATTTAATTTTGTCATGTGTTTAATTATCAAAAAATCTATGTTTTCTTAATTTAATCTTCATGTACTTTTTTATTATTTATTTAATTTTTAAAGATGCATGCTAGTATGACTTAAATTTCATTAGTCAATCATTTAATTATAATTTTAATTAATTGATCGTTAATCCGTATATCTCTCGTCCGTTTCAACCCAAGGGAATTGTCTAATTTTTTTGTCGACTTCATGTCATAAAAAAAAACATCGTGCGAATACCCTCATTCATCAAAAACTTAAGATAATTTCCCCAAATATTCAATTTTTTCAAAACTCATACCTTTTAAGTCAAAACTTTGACATTAGGTCGTCGTATCTTCAAAAACCCGTCCGTACCCCCTTTTTGGCCAAAACAATTTATTTTTAATCAAACGAACAATTTTAATAAACAGATATTTCAAAAGGTTCCTATAGAGTACTATAGATACATTGGGTGCTAATACCTTCCCATTGTATAACCAACCCCCGAACCATAGATCTCTTTTCAAAAATGCCTTGTACTTTTATTACTTTAAAAAAAGTATTATTTACATTGCATATTTAGGGTTTTATTTCGCTCTTTTCCCTTTTCCCTTGGAAACAATAAAGCGCGGTGGCGACTCTTGCTTTTGTGAGACGAATTAATCAATAATTCGATCTCCGATTTACCCCGCTACATTTTTTATCGCTACAGCATCATACAAATACAATCTCATTTATTTTGAGAACATCATTGATTGATAAATATCATGCATTACATACAGCTAACCTTTACCTTTCAGGAAAGATACAATCAAATTCTCATAAAATTCAAGCTATGAAGCTTTTACCTCAGTTAAATAACGGACGACCGGAGTTCCTAAATTTTCAATAGAGTTGTTTCCTGGGTAGAATAACGGACGAGTTCCTAAATTTCAACAGAGATGTTTCCTCGGTAGAATAACGGACGAGTTCCTAAATTTCAACAGAGATGTTTCCTCGGTAGAATAACGGACGAGTTCCTAAATTTCAACAGAGATGTTTCCTCAGTAGAATAACAGACGAGTTCCTAAATTTCAACAAAGATGTTTCCTCAGTAGAATACGGACGACCGAAGTTCCTAAAATTCGACATAGATGGTTCTTCAGTAGAATACGGATGATCGAAGTTCTTATAATTCAAACTGAGACGACTCACCAGCAGAATAACGGACGACCGAAGATCCTAAAATTATATTTCTCTCAATAGAGATCAGCAATCCCCAGCAAAATCTTCCTCAATAACAGGTATACAAGATCTCGCTAAGGAATCTCTTTAAGCCCATCCCCTCATCAGCAATTTCCAAATGGAATTTGTAAGTCCATTCCCGATATCGCAAGGCGAACACCATTTCATGCGAGTGCAAATTTCTGGGCACTCTAGTGTTCAATCATCTTCCACCTTCAGATCACGAAAGGCAGACAAGCCAATCTAAATCTTCAGGTGTAAGAAAATTAAACAGGGGCAGCTGTTGTACCCCAAAATTTTCCCTCCCATATTTCTCAAAACATTTCAAGAATGATACTCAAGTTGCTCAAGGTAGTTCTAGGGTTGGCCAGACAAGCTCTCTCCTAAGGCAGTCTACCTCAAATTAGGGTTTCATGTTGCATCAAGATACTTGAGTCCAAGGGACCCCAAATGCTCAACATTGTCCTAATATGTTCTCAAGATCATCCATGTCAAGTTTCAAGCCCTACAGAGGAAATTTGTTCAGTAAATTGCTCAAAAGGCTTGAAAATCGATTGTGCTAGGGCAAAAGTCAATTGTGGCCCACATACAGTCAAACTTCAAGATTTTTGGTACAAAATCCTCATTTTGAATTATATTTCATCATTTGATCAAGGATTTATCATGATTCATCAAGGATTTCTCATAATTCATCAAGACTCAAAAGTTGCTAAATTAGGGTTTTGTAGGAAAAGTTAACTCAACTTTGACCAAGCATAACTTTCTCATACTTTATGAGAAATGACCCATCCAAAGCTCATTTTGAAGAGGATGCAATTACCTACAATCCATCTTCATCTCCCAAGTTCAAAATATTCACTCACAAGAAGTTATGAATTTAGACATTATAGGTCATTTTGAATGTCAACAAAAACACCTTTTTTGTCAAAGCTTCATACTTCAACATGGAATATCAAATTGAGATGTGACAAAAAAGGTTGCTTAGAGGACATCTCAATATTTCTAAAAAGTCAAAGAAAACCTCCAAAGAGTTAAAATTGAGGAAGTTATGCATTAGTGAAGTTGACCTTTTTTGCAAAATTGCCAAAAGTCAACTATGCCCAAAACTTCAAATTTTGCCAAATGGGCCCAATCTTTTTCACTTGTTTTGGATAGGAAACATAGTCCACGAGCCCTAGCTCTTTCCACTTGTCCTTATCATGTTTTTACTATTTATTTTGATTTTTATTTGAATTAATTCAATTTAAATCAAAACAAATCATATAAAATCCAAAATATTGAAAACCAAAGATTTTGTACTTGTTTCAGGTCTTATTACACAGCTAGCATCAAATCAAACTCGTATCAAGGCATGTGTGCACAAAAAGATTGGATTTAGGCCATTTTTGGAAAGGTTTCAAAGTGAATCAAATCAAGGATACAATGCATTGATGGAGGAAGATTGAGATCAATTATCAACCCTAATCCCTTCCTTAATAAATATAGAAGGTGTGCAGACTCAAAACTAGGTTAGAAACAGGCACAACAAGGAGAGCAAAATTCTGAAAAAATCAAAAAAAAGTGGTGAATCGAATTTTCATTTAGAGGCCAATACAAAACTCTTTGCCTATCCCAATCGATTCCTGGGAGTCTCAGCAGGCTAAAGCAATCAAGAACCAAGCCTTTCCAGTCCTAAAAAGCTCTATAAGTCAGTCACGATACCTCACTTTTCTTGAAATCGAATCCCATGATTTAGGCATTGTTAGGTTGAATTAATCACATATTCTTGATCTATGATACATATGCAAGATTTCTGCATGATTTAATTGCATTTATATGGCCTGTACTGGAATGCACCATTGTTAGGGTTTATAGCTTCGAATTAGGGTTTTTGTTTACAAGTGAAATTATCCTTGATGAAAGGTACCATCATGTTCAGAATGATGAGACGGATATGACCATGGCAGTAGATGTCATTTATATGGCACGTAGAGGATTTTGGAACGAGCGAGGCTTATAGCAACGGACAAAATGTCCGTAGGTAAAATTCCCAGACTTTTACCCACGGAGAGGGGAAGAAGATGACCTATGTGTCATCATTCCATTGGCCCATTCAAACTTTCTGCGCTCATTTTTTTTGTCCTCCACTAATGATTATTTTTGTATATTATTATTATTATGTATTTTATGAACAACAAAAGCAAAGTGGTGCAGTGGTGAGTGCAGCGCTGGAAATTGCCTTAGGGCCTGGGTTCAAATCCCAGGTCCCCCAACTTCTCCATATTATTTTTCTTTACAGGATCCAGCGTGTTCACAAGCCAGGAGACCACCATACATCCTTCCAATCTAGCCAGCCAATTGTCAGATGGCCAAATCTGATGGCCATCCTCTGAAGGTGCACCAAAGCCAAGTCAAACGCGCAACACAGGATCCTCAAAGTCAACTTGGATCTCACTCTTTTGGGCTCAGATTTCTGCTCCTTGCACCCCCATAATTCCCAGACCCCTTTTCCTTTTCTCTATGTTTGCTATCTTTTATATAATTATCTTATTTAATTTATTTACTAACCAATTAAATTATTTTCTTTTATAAAAAAATCACAAAAATATTTTTCTATCCAATTAAATTTAAGATATTTATTTTTTATCAATAAATTAATTAATTTAATTAGGTTTGATTAATTTAGATAACTTTAATTATTTTGTACATAATTAAAAATAATTAGAATAAATAGGTTTTATTACTAACTTAATTATATTTTATTTTTTCCTAAAATAACCAAAAAACACAAAAATAAGTCTTGTAATTATTTTTATTAATTAATTTAATCTCTAATTAATTTGTACATTTATTTTAAAACCTAAATTCTTTTCTTAAAAAAAAACAACAAAAAACAATTTCTCTTTTAATTAGGTTAGAAGGGTCAAAACCATAATTTCTCGTCAATCTAATTTTCACCGCGCACTTTATGATTATTTTTATCATATTGATGTAACTGCCTACAGTTTGTAATAGTTAATTAGGATGTTTATTTCCTTTTATCGCTTTATTTTTAAAGGGTATGTTTTTGGCTATGTAAATACCCGAAGCCTTGTAATAGCGTAGTTTAATTTCCGCATTTTAAATTCTGCAAATTCTTAACTGTTAGATGTATGATAATAGGATGCATGACAAGAATATATGGTTAACTTTAAAACAGTTAGATCACCTTAAATGTGCAAAGATAAATAAACTGAAATTGAATCACTCGCACATGCGCACTCCTAGGGTACACTCCCACTTGGTTGCCTTCGGTAAATGGTCATTGAGTATAGGATGCTTTAGTGGTCGTCCTTTTGTCTAAACAAAGATCAAAGTCCCGATTTGGAAAAGTTTCCTCGGAATTGTTGCCTCGAATAATTGATCTAAGACATTAGGGTTATTAGTAAGACGTCCTAACATTTCTTTAGTGACCGTACGTCCCTTTGGAATTGACCCTCAAAACTCCAACGACGGTGCTACCTACTCACTAATAGTGGGATAACATTGACTAAAGGAAACAAGCATAGAACGATTCTTTTTTCGAGTAGGTAGATTAGTTCTTAAGTACTTGCTCAATCCAAACAAAATTTTTCACACTTACACTCCTTTACAAACAAAGTTTTTTTCAAAAACACTTCATTACACTCTTGAAGACGAAAGCAAGAGTTAAATCAAAGTCAAAACAAAAAGCTTTTCAAATCACGCAAACACAAAGAAAACAATTTTGAAAATGATGAGCAAGTACCTAAGAGCCCGTAGATAACTACAGATAGAAAGGGTGCTAATACCTTCCCTTTCTATAATCTACCCCCCGTACTCAGAAATATCTCGAAAAAGGAATTTTTCTATGCTTTTTTCCTTTCCTAATTGGATAAAATAAAAGACGGTGGCGACTCTTGCTTACCACGACATTTTGAGAAAACAAACGCAAAACACAAACCAGCAAATTCCTTAAAAAATAGGGAAACACGTCCCGATTCTGGCCACCGTATCACACCAAGCAAAAAGATGATGCAAACTATCCTTTCTCATAATAGTGGGTAATAAGTATGTTTTCCACTCAGATAAGATGATGATGTCTCATCTCTTAAAATTAACCAACACACTTGTGTTTTAAAATTTCTAAAGGTGAACTATGAGTACCCTGACCCCCTATTGCATAGAAGGTGGTACGTAGGCACTAAATATTCGCAACCGCGGAGGATTCAAAAATCATAAAAAATACTTCTTTCCTAATCTCCACAATCTATTTTTGTATACAATATTTATAGCCAAAATACACAGATTTTCAAAGAGGTTCCTGCGGAGTACCGTAGATGTTTAGGGTGCTAACCTTCCCTTTGCATAACCAACCCCCGAACTTAGATTCTCTCCCCCTCTTTTTGGGTTATTCGCGCTTTTCCCATTCTTTTGAAATAATAAAGCGTGGTGCCGATTTTTTTATTTGATTTGTGCGAGTCAAGTCAATCCAATGGCTTAGTCTCAACATTTCTACCGCTACAGAAAAAAATAGCGACTTCACTAGGGAAAGATTGACCTATTGCTAGTCCATCCCTAAGTGGCTTGAGCCTATCTTTGCTTATATGTATATGTGCTTTTAATTGTTGTATATTATATGATGTATATATGTTTGTTTGGACTTTTCTGGTTCTCAGGGTGCATGGTGATTTCTCATAAGTCCTATACCCGGAATTGGGCAAACTTAAGATAGGACGGGCGGTATAGTCATGTTAACTTTGAGGGAGTAATCCCAAAAAAGGAGACATGAGATACCCTACTCAGTGGAGGCCCCTTTGAGTGTAGTGTCATTTACTGAGTAATCAAGAAGACATGCTGCTATCGACCTGGGAGCCTGCTGAAACTGAGAATCGTAGAACCTTTAACCCATCTTGCCCTTTTAGGTGTAGTGCGAAAGCTATGACGGAGTAATCCAAAAATGGTTGTCATGCGATACTATGCTCGGACAAGTTTTTCTTGAGAATATTGCTAATTACCGAGTCAATCGGGAAGTTGGTAATATCCGAAAGAAGGATGTATACTCTGAGAACCTCTAGAACCTTGTTCGGCAGGTGATAAACTTTTAGACTATACCTTATGGGTAGTACCTTCGACGTCATGATCGTGACGTTAAATTTATGAACCTTATCTTTATGATCTTGTGTGTGATTGTTGCATCATGCATTCATGCACCCATTAGCATCTTCTAAAAACATCATGTTTCAAGGGACTTAAAAGTTGACTCTTTGTGAATATCTCAGGTACTTTTTGACTATGGATTCAAGAAAAAGAAAGACTAAGAAGTACAGTTTCAAAAAGATCCTAAGATAGATGAGTTGATGAGTCTGATTCCCGAGACCGAGAGTTCTACAGATTTTCGAAGGAAGTATGGGTCCATCATTTCTCTTATGAAGCTCAGGATGAAGGAGGGTATTCTCTCGACTTTGGTCCAATTCTATGATCCAATGTATCGATGCTTTACTTTCCCGGATTATCATTTAATTCCTACATTGGAAGAGTATTCTTATCTACTAGGTTTACCTATTACCGATCGTGTTCCTTTTAATGGTTTAAAGGAGGAGCCAAAACCCCATCAGATTGCTGCTTTGATCCATTTGGGAAAGTCTGAGGTTGAAGCCCCCATGACTACCAAAGGATGGATTAGAGGATTACTCGCTCAGTTCTTGCTGGAGAAAGCTCGCTAGTTTGCTAAGATGAAGAGTACAATTGCTTTTGAGGCCATCTTTGCTCTACTTGCTTATGGATTGTTCTTATTTCCCAATGTCGACAAATTCATGGATATCAATGCCATCAGTATCTTTATGATTGGGGACTCAATCCATACATTATTGGGTGATACTTATCATTCTATTCATCTTCGAGATTCTTACCATGGAGGGATGACCATTTTCTGCACGCCTTTGTTGTATCAGTGGATTATTTCTCACTTACCTAGGTCTGATGCTTTCTGGGATGTCAGGAAGGAACCTCATTGGGCTCCAAAGATTATGGCCCTCACTCATTAAAAAGTTATTTGGTATCATCAGGCATACTGTGATGTAGAGATTATCGACAGTTGTGGTAGTTTCCCCAATGTACCTCTTCTTAGTACAAAGGGAGGAATTAACTATAATCTCATTCTCGCACGATGACAGCTTGGATATCCGATGAAGGATAATCCAAATAGTATTCATTTGAGTGGTTTTTTCCTTAAAGAGGGAGAGAATCATAAGGAAGCTAAATAGGATATTGCCAAAGCTTAGCTTTATATTCACAAGAAGGGCAGGAAGGACTTGGGACCTAAAGGGGTTGTTTCTTTGGAGCCTTATCTTCAGTGGGTACAAGCAAGAGCTATTAAGTTGAAGATGAAATATTCCCGTGAAGAACCTATGCCTGATATGTTTGTGAAGACCACTAATCCCCTTTTGGATGACGTGGAAGAGCTACAGCTTGCTCTGGTAAGGATGCACCAGGAAAAGGAGGCTTGGAAGAATAAGTGTCAGACTTTAGAGGTTTCCTACCGAGTAGACATGAACGAGAAAGATGACTTGATTGAGATTATTGAGATTCGTACTGTAGAGACGATGGAGAGGCAAGAGGATTTATTTTCCTATAGAGCTCAATCAGTACCTAGTTGCTCACTTCCTGACTTTGATGATTGAAAAGAGGTCACCGACATGTATGCAGAAGAGAACAAGCAGTTGAAGGCTCAGATTGCAAGACTCAAAAGGAAGCGTCAGTGTGTGGAGTTATATTCATCAACTTTGCTTTCTTAGGATCTTAGGTTCTTATCTTATCTTGTACTTGGGATTATTGAAACTTGTATTAAAAAGTTGTAATCCATTTTGAAGTTATTATTATGAGATTTTTAGTATTTAAAATGTGTTAGTACTTTAATATTTGCAAATTGTTTATAAATATTTGAGTTCCTTGAAATATTAATAATAAAATAAAACATGTGATTTACAAATCATGCATATTATTGTACATACTTCTTGCATTCCTGTTCATATCCAGATGTCTTACTGAGCTTCTTTACTTCATTCGGCAAGTTGTCTCACTAGTACAATACTCAGACCAATTTCAGAAGGAAGATGGATAATTTAGAATAAGAGAATTGCGAGTTGCACGAAGAAGTTTCTGCTCTGAAGGCCGGTATGCACAATTTCAATGCTTTGATGGAATTGTTGGTGTCTGCTCAGAATCAGCCACCACTTGCTCAACCTCAACAGACAACGGTTACTTCCAAAGCTCCGTCACTTCTTGTTTCTACTGCTCCAGCCATTGTTCAAAATTGTACGCTTCAGGGTTAAACATGGGGAATGCCAGAGAACTTCACACCAGAAGGTTATAATTAAGATGCCCAAGTTTCTCCACTTGCTCAGGCTACTGTTGCTTCTCCTGCACCTCCTGTGGTGCATATTACTCCTGCTGCTAGAAATGAGATCACTATGCTACACCTCCTTCTGTGAATGTTGTACCATTTGCTAATGACGAAGTTTATCGCCCTATTCCTCCACCAAGTGAAAGATTAGATTTCTATGACCGAGTGGACGATTTTTAGGATCAGTTTGATAAGATGCAGAAAGAGTTAAAGGCCCTTAGAGGAAAAGAACTGTTTGGGTTGAATGTGAATGATAGGTGTTTGGTTCCAAATGTGAAAATACTTGCAAAGTTCAAAGTACCAGAATTCGAGAAGTACAAGGGCAATACTTGCCCTCGTGCTCACTTAGTGATGAATGTGAGAAGGATGTCTACTCATACCAATGATTAACGCCTATTGATTCACTTCTTTCGAGATAGTTTGACTGGTGCAGCGCTGACATGGTACATGAGCCTGGATAATGCCTACATTCATAATTTCAACGACTTGGGTGAAGCGTTTATTAGACAGTACAAATACAATGTGTACATGGCGCCTAACCGTGATCAACTCAGGGCCATGGTACATAAAGAAAAGGAGTTATTTAAGGAATATGCACAGAGATGGCGTGATGTAGCCACCCAGGTGATTCCTCCAATGGAAGAAAAAGAAATGACGAAGACTTTTCTAAAGACTTTAGGTGCATTCTATTATGAAAAAATGGTGGCGAGTGCGCTAAGTGATTTTACCGAGATGGTGGGAATGGGCGTTCGTTTGGAAGAAGCTGTAAGAGAAGGTCGCTTGACAAGAGGTGAAAATTCCAGCAGTGCGAACAAACCATCATACGGGTTTGCTAAAAAGAAATAAGGAGATACAAATGTTGTTATTCAAGAGAGAAGGGTTAATCCTTCTAGAAGAAATCATCAGTGTCACCAACAGGTTGCTTCAGTAACTCCAGTTATTAATACAACTCTAGCCACAATCGCTTATCAAAGACCATCCCCTCAAGGAAATCAAGGAAAAAAATAGAGGAGAGAGGATTTTGAATCTATCCCCATGAGTTATGCATAATTACTCCCAGCACTGATTCAGAAAAAGTTGGTCCAGACCAGGCCACCCCCCGCTATACCATCACCTTTGCCTTAGTATTATAAGTCAGATCAGACATGTTCTTTTCATCAGGGAGCACCAGGGCACAATGTGGAAAAATTTTATCCTCTGAAATTTGAGGTACAAAAGATGGAAATATCTGGCCTTTTGTCCTTTAAGGATGTCATCCTCAATGTAAAAGATAATCCTCTGCTAAAGCATGGAGGAGAAAATGCTGTCAACATGGTTGCTGGTGGTTTAGGGGACTTCCGGATTTATGATATAAACTTGGTCAGAGTAGACTTGGTAAAGATGCATGCAGACCTTTACGAGTTTAGTTATTATATGCATGACCATGCTGGTTGTGGTAACTGTAGTACTAATATACAAGGGTGTGATAAGATAAAGGTTGATTTGCAGGAAATGATGGATGAAGGCCTCATCCATATAATTAGGCCTAGGGAAGAATATGAGGAAGAAGTGAAAATGTTATTTGGGTGTCCTGAAGAGTTCCGGATCTTTGATGTGGACCATATGAATGATGACTTGGTGCAGTTGCACTCTACCTTCTTCCATATGGATGGTCAGGTAGAACACCACTATGGATCTTGCTAGGTTTGTTGCAGGGATTCCCAAGGTTGTTCCATTGCAAGAAGAGGTATTCAGTTATAATTGGATAATGGCACTATCAAGGTGTCAGGCCAACAAGATGATTACCATGAGGTTAATGTGATTGAAGATTGCTTGGCTGAGACCAAGTCAGATGATGAATATGCTTCTGCAGATGAATTCTTTTCCTCAAACGAAGATATGTTCTCCGGTGATGATTCTGCAATGACCAAATTTTCTAAAGAAGGGGTGAACGTAATTGTGCCTTGTTTAAATGATTCCACCCATTTCGAGATTGAATACTGTAGCAAGCCAATTGTTACTCCAGTAATGATTTGCTTTCCGACTCCTGTTCCTTACAAATCAGACAAAGCCATACTGTACAAGTACAATGCTACAATTTTAGAGGATGGTGTGGAAATTCCCATCCAGCCTTTGTCTAATGTCGAGAATACTGTTGAGGCCATTAGAGTGACCCGTAGTGGTCGTGTGTTCGCTCCTGTTATTCGGGGAAATGATAGTGTTGGTAAGAAGGTTGTTGAAAATAAGAAACCAGTAGGGGAGTCCAGTGGTACTACTATGGAGAAAGAGGTGGATGATATATTGAAGATTATCAAGATGAGCGACTACAAAATTGTAGACCAATTATTGCAGACACCTTCAAAGATATCAATTCTGGCCTTGTTGATGAATTCTTCCGCCTATAGAGAATCTTTAATGAGGGTGTTGGATCAGGCCTTCATGGAAAGTGATATGCCATTAGACCAATTGAGAAATGTGGTACGTAATATTACATCTTGTGATAACCTAAGCTTCTGTGATGACGAATTGCCTAACAAAGGAAGGAATCACAATATGGCTCTCCATATATCCATGAACTGTAAGAACGATTCATTATCAAATGTGCTGATTGATAATGGGTCCGCCTTAAATGTCACACTGAAGAGCCGGCTGATGAAGCTGAAATATCAAGGAGCTCATATGCGCCGAAGCGACATAATTGTAAAATCTTTCAATGGATCAAGGAATTCTGTTATTGGGGAAGTGGATCTGCCTATTCACGTAGGCACTCACCTTTTTCAAATTACTTTCTAAGTCATGGATATTGTGCCCGCGTACAGCTGTTTACTGGGATGGCCATTGATACATGAGGCAGGGGCTGTCACTTCAACTCTACACCAAAAGCTGAAGTTTATGCATGTAGGAAAAGTGGTTATCATAAATGGAGAGCAAGCATTGTTAATCTCTCATTTATCTTCTTTCAGTGTTGTAGAAGCAGATGAAGCTGTTGTTGGAACTCAGTTGCAAGCTTTGTCTGTTGATAACGTAAGGGAGAATGAGAATTCTATGGCTTCATTCAAAGATGCTCAATAGGTTGTGCATAATGTCCCTAATAAAATATGGGGGCAGATTGTTGACCCTCCAGTGAACAAGAACAGGTTTGGTTTGGGATTTTCTGTGAAGAATGGTAAAGGTGAGAATTTGAAGTCGAAGACTGATTTGGGCAAGTATCAGGATATTTTCCATAACAGAGGTTTCCTTCATCCAATTGTTTCCAGAATCAATGTTATTCTGGAGGATGAAGAAGAGCAGGAGATGCCGAATTATGTGACGCCTGGAGTCAGAGTCTAGAACTGGGTCACTATTGATGTTCCCTCTTGCATCCATGTCTCAAAGTAATTTGTTTTTTTTAATCTTTTCAAAAAGCTTTCACTCTGTTGAAGGTGGAAGTTGATATTGTATGGGCTTATCTATTTGTTTTGATCATTAAAACATTAATAAAAGTTATCTTTGATTCCCAAATTGTGTTTTTTTTGTTTCTTGCTTTTTATTGGAAAAATGGTAATCAGAAAAACCCTTTTGGAGTAAATAATGACTGTAAATAAATTTGCATAATCACTTGATATATGTTTCAGTTTCTAAAAGCAATCATAAATCATATGCGCAGATTAATTAAAAAACTTTTTGAATACAATGAGCCTGCACCCTCTCCCAACTTTGAATATCCTGTGTATGGGGTTGAAGAAGAAGAATATGATGAAGTTCCAGAAGAGGTTTCATGGTTGCTCGAGCGTGAGGAAGTTGCCATTCAGCCGTATAAAGAGCCGTTAGAGACAATTAATTTGGGCTCAGAGAAAGATCTAAGAGAAGTCAAGATTGGATCATTGCTACATCCCGATGTGAAGAGCAGTTTGATTGAACTATTGAAAGAGCATATGGACATCTTTGCTTGGTCATACCAAGACATACTTAGTTTGGATACTGATATTATGGAACATGATTTGCCGCTAAAGCCAGAGTGCCTGCCAGTCAAGCAGAAATTGCAAAGAACTCACCCAGATATGATAGTAAAAATTAAAGAAGAAGTTTTAAAGTAGATTAATGTCGTTTTTCTTGTGAAATTAGTGTACCCTTAGTAAATTGTCAATATTGTTCCAGTACCAAAGAAATACGGAAAAGTTCGCATGTGCGTTGATTATAGAGATTTAAATAAAGCTAGTCCAAAAGATGATTTTCAATTGCCACATATTGATATGTTGGTCAATAGTACATCAAAATTCAAAGTATTCTCATTCATGGACGAATTTTCTGGATATAATCAAATTAGAATGGCTCCTGATGACATGGAAAAAACAACGTTTGTGACACCCTGGGGAACATTCTGTTACAAAGTGATGCCCTTCGGGTTGAAGAACGCTGGTGCAACATACTAGATGGCTATGACAACCTTATTCCATGATCTAATGCACAAGGAAATTGAGGTTCATGTTGATGATATTATTTCTAAATCCCAGACTGCAGAAGGTCATATAGAAGATTTGTTAAAATTGTTTTGGCGTTTGAGGAAGTATCGTCTCCGCTTGAATGCAAATAAATGCACCTACGGTGTCCAATTAGGGAAATTGTTAGGTTTCATTTTCAGCCAAAAAGGAATTGAAGTTAATCCTGATAAAGTCAAAGAAATTCAAGAAATGCCTGCACCAAGGACTGAAAAGCAAGTTAGAGGCTTCCTTGGATGTCTTAATTACATTTCCAGATTCATTTCCCATATGACTGCAACGTGTGAACCGATCTTTAAGTTGTTAAAGAAAGATCAAAGTTGTGTATGGACATATGATTGCCAAAGGGCATTTGAAAGTATTAAAGAGTAGTTGCTTGAACCTCCTATCTTTCTTTCCCCATTTGAAGGAAGACCATTGATCATGTATCTGACAGTGTTAGATAATTCTATGGGCTGTATTTTGGGACAACAAGACGAAATAGGAAAGAAGGAATATGCCATTTATTATCTCAGCAAGAATTTTACTGATTGTGAGACATAGTATTCTATGCTGGAAAGGACATGTTATGCTCTAGCCTGGGCGGAAAAGCGGTTGCGGAAATATATGTTGAATCATACTACTTGGTTGATTTCTAAAATGGATCTAATTAAGTATATTTTTGAAAAGCATGCTCTTACTAGAAGAATTTCCCGCTGGCAGATGTTGTTGTCTGAATATGATATTGAATACCGTACTCAGAAGGCTATAAAAAGCAGTGTGTTGGCGGATTATCTGGATCACCAACCGGTTGATGATTATTAGTCTGTTAAATATGATTTCCCTGATGAGGATGTTATGTTTACGAAAGCGAAAGATTGTGATGAACCTTTTCCTGGGGAAGGTCCTGATCCTGAATCTCGGTGGGGTATGGTATTTGATGGAGCTGTGAACGCTTATGGAAAAGGATCTGGTGTTGTGATTATCACTCCTCATGGATCACTGTGATGCGGTGGGAGAACTGACTTGAGGTTTTGCGTTTGTGTTCGCAAATGTTTCGGTTTACAAAGAGATGCCACCAACTTTTTATTTTATCCAAAGGAAAGGTCAAAAAGCACAGGAAAGACCTTTGAGATGTTTTCTTGGGTTCGGGGGGTAGATTATGAAAAGGGAAGGTGCTAGCACCCTTTTCATCCATGCTTTTCCATGGGCTCTTAGTTACTTGTTTTAGATCACTTGCTTTGCTTTTCAATTGTTTGAAATGGTGCTTTTGTGTGTGGTTTTCAAAGTATTTTGATAAGAGGCCTTTGTCTAGGCAACCTTTGTAATGATTCTTGTTTGAATGTATACAAAGGTGTTTGTCTTTTTGAAAAATGTTTCATTGTTTGAAAGTTTGTTGGGAAATTGTGTTGTATGTCTTTGAAAATAGCAAGGATGGTTTGCAAGTTTGATAAAGTAACTAGGAGTTGTCTACCCTACTCAAATATATTTCCTACACATTTTTAACCCTTTGACATTGTTGTTTTACCATTGTATTTGGTAAACAACCTTATCTTTGGATGTTAAACGGGACAGGCGTGGGTCATCGTATGACCATGATAGCAATGGTGCCAAGTATCTTAGCAAGCTCTTTTGAGGGACTAGATCATTTTTGTATAGGCAACCAAGATAGCATCATCGAGGGACTGTGATTTTTTGTTTTGATTTTGTTTTGCCAAGATACCTAGCATGCATACCATGGCCATGTTTTTTTAAGGCAACAAGTGGATGAAACCCTAGGGGTGCTTGTGTGTATTGTGTTGTCATTTTTCATGTATTTTTGTCTTGTGTTTAGTCATGCTAATTGTTTTGATTTTTGGTTATCATACAAACCCTAATCTTACTATCATGGCATTTGAAAGCGATAAAATGCGTAAAAGTAAATCTAAGACTATTACAACATTATTATGGGGAGGGGGATACAAGTTTGAATAGGGGGATGTTGCTCAAAATAAAACCCTAAAACTATTACAACCATATTGAATTTTTTGGTACAAATAAATAAACAAGCAAATATTTAAATGTATAATAAATATGTAAATATGCAAAGAAATGCTTTTGTATTTATTTTATGTATGTAAAATAAATTTAATTAATGTCTTAAAAAAGAAAATAAAAATGATTATATTTGGAAAGGGTGAAAACCCTAATTTTTGGTTTGAAAGAAACTATATATATTATTTATTTATTCATTTTTATGTACAAGATAATAAATAAAAATATATGCAAAAAATGTTAAAAAATAAAATATGTATGACAATATTATTTTTAAGTGTATAAATAATAAAAATGAAAAAAAAATATTTTTGTATTATTTATAAATTTTTTTAAGAAAATAAAAATATATATTATTTTTTAAACTATTCTTATGCCAAAAAAAATTATAAAAATAATAAAATAAAATGTGAAAATTTAAGAAAATATTTTTGGTGATTTTTAATATTTAGAAAGAAAAAATAAAAGTCAGAAATGTAAAAGAAATGAAAAATATGCAAAAATAAAGAAATGGGCCAAGGGGGTGCAAAAAGCAAGATGGGGGGTGTCAAAAGCAAGGCAAGCCAGGCCCAACCCAAGCTGCACTTCGTCCCTGACCTTGAGACAAAAAACGCGCGTTATGCATCTTCAACCCGTTCTCTCTTGTCTTGCATGAAATCAAAAACTCACAACATGAAACTTATAGAGCATTAAACCACGATTCTAACCATATAAAAAACTTGATCTAACTCTAAGAAACCAGGGAGAATTTTATCACCCCCAATTTCTGACCTAAAAAATTCAGCAACTTCAACATCCAAATTCTCCTAGCTCAGTTAACATAAATGAATTCTATGCATATGTACACTTCAAGGACATTAAGGGCTACATTTTTGCTTCACAAACCTAAGCCTAATGATTCCTAAATAAGGAGATAGAAGTTTGAGAAATACCTATTTCAGTTAAGTTTGGATATGGCAATGTAGGAGTTTTGGATGAGGCCTGAAGGTCGTGTTAGCTTGCTTGAAGTTCACTCAACCTTTCCCAATGCTTGGCTTGCTTTGAACTTGCCTGAATGTGCTTGTAGAACTCAACCTGCAAAACTTCAAAGTAAAAATGGTGAAGTGTGAAAATGGAGTTACAGTGGCTGGACAGGGATTTGGGTGCTTGGATGGGATGTATGCAATGTGTCTGAAGTGGTTAGGGACAAAACGCACGAGGCAAATATATTTTGGCTTGGTGTTTGCAGAAAATGACTTGTCTTGGGAAAAAGTTGGTGTTTTTGTGTTTTTGTGTGTTCTAGAGGCTTGTAACTCGTGCATTATGCTTGCTACAATATGTTGAACTTGTTTGAAATGAACACAAAGCTTGCTCTTATCAGATTCCAAAGTTGTGTGAACTTTTGCAAGTTACTTGCTTTTGAAGCAAAAGTGGAAGTTGACAATGCCAAGGCTTGTACATGCCTTTATTCTAGCTGCAAATAGTTGGTGAACATTGCCTGATATTAGTGAAATTTGTTTGTAGAAAAAGGCTTGGTCCATGGCTCAAGATAAACAATTTGACATAAAGCATGCTTTATCAAAGTGACAATGTTATCTTTTTGCCATTTTTGGATTAAATCTTTGTGTAATGTTCTAAAGCTCAGAACAAATCCTTTAACCAATGTATTTGAATTTAATTTATGAGTGTAGAGAGGATTAGAACCTTTAAACCAAGTACAAGAATGCTTTGGGCATATTTGCAAGTTGTAGCAATGTGCAAAATGCCTTGGCCAAAAGTGATCATTTGCCATTTTCAATAATTCGATTCTCCCTAACCATAAATGATTTTGGAGAGTTCTTCGACATTTTGGAAAGCATGTAACATGCTCTACAATCCATATTAGAAATTCATTTTGATATTCCAATCGGAACTAGGTGAAAAATTTCCATGAAGATATGTCCAAATCCTGCCTAAACTAGGGCAAAATTTCACTAAGTTAAAAGTTTCATGGACCCTTGTTCACAAAATCATAACTTGAGACCCAAGAATATTTTGGGAAAACTTTGTGATTAAAAGTTGTAGATATTGTGGAGGACTACAACTTTGATGTTTGAAGTTTTCTTTGAATCCAATTGCATCATGGAGAAAAATTGGGCAAAGTTGGGGAAAAATAAGAAATTTTCATAACTTAGAAAAATTCTAAGTTATGAAAATTTTCCATTTTAAACCCTAATTTTCAAAATTAGGTTTATTGGTGAAAATTTTTCATGTTTTGACACTTCTTGATGAAAAATGACCCTTGGCACTTGATTTTGACCAAAAAGTCAAACTTTGACTTTTCAGTGTATAGTTGATTTTTGATCAGTTGACTGGAAAATTTATCTGTCAATCCAATGCTTTTGAGATCTTTTGAACCTTGTGATTAGGTCAAGATGGTGCCATTGAGTCTTTGAAACCATTCTTGAACCCAATTTGCCATTGGCTAGGTGAAAAATCAGAAATTGCCTTTCTGCAGTCAAAACCCTGAAAATGACCATTTTGCCCTTTTGATGATCTGATCAAATTTCTTGAGGAGTTGTGGTCCAAACTTGATAAAATGGTTCATATGAGTTTATAATGTTGATGTGGATAAAAAATTATGAGGTTTGACTTTAAATTGGTCACAGTTGACTTTTTCCCCAATACAGTTGATTTTTAGGTCAACTGTCCATTTGACTGGGCAAAAATTTGATTCAAGGCTTGAAACTTGGTATGGGAAATATTATAAGTCCAACATGAAGTATGAAAGTCATATGAGGCATTGGAAGTCCAAAAATCCTTGTGCAAACTCAAACCCTAATTTCAGGTCAATAGTGCAAGGAGAGGTCTTGAGCAAAGCAAACCCTAATTCTGATCTTGAGCCCAAGAGTCTTGTGGGGAAAATCTTGGTAAAAATGAGAGGGAAAATTTTGGGGTACAACAGATGCCCCTGTTCAATCTTCTTGAAACTGAAGAGTTAGATTGGCGAGTTTGTCGTTCGTGACTCGAAGGTAAAAGATGATTGGACACTAGAGTGCCTGTAAATTCGCACTCGTCAAAATGTAGTTGAGGAAATGGGCTTAAATATGCCATTTGGAAAGGTGATAGAATCTTGTCGGAGATGGGCTTAAAGATTCCATCCAAGAATTTCACCGAAAATGAATCAAATCTGAATAATAAGATGATGATAGAACTTTGTGAAAAATTCAAGATTGTTCACCATAATTCATCTCCCTACAAGCCAAAGTTGAATGAGGTTGTTGAAGCTGCTAATAAGAACATCAAGAAGATAATCCGGAAAATGGTTGTTACCTATAAAGATTGGCATGAAATTCTCCCTTTTTCTTTGCATGGGTATCGTACATCTCTCCGCACTTCAACAGGGGAAACCCCATTCTCCATCGTGTATGGCATGGAAGTAGTGGTCCCCGTTGAGGTTGAGATCCCCTCTTTACGTGTGATAATGGAAACCAAGTTTTCAGAGGGTGAGTGGGTCCAGAACAGGTTTGACCAGTTAAATTTGATTAAAGATAAGATAATGACGGATTTGTGTCATGGTCAGTTATATTTGAAGAGAATGAAGAAAGCTTTTGATAAAAAGGTCAAGCCTCGTGAATTCAGAGAAGGTGACCACATGCTTAGGAAGATCATGTCTTTTAACGCTGATTCTAGGGGCAAGTGGACTCCTAATTTTGAAGGCCCATATGTTGTCAAGAAAGCCTTCTTTGGCGGTGTATTGATTCTTGAAACTATGGATGGCTAGGAGTTCTCACGTCCGATAAATGCTGATGCAGTCAAGAAATACTTCGCCTAAGGAAATAAAAGAACAGCTCGCTAAGTCGAAAACTCGAAAGAGCGGCTTATGAAAAAAGGAGCGTCTCAGTAGGCGGAAAACCCAAAATGGAGGTCTAGGAAAAAATTATAGACATAAAAAGAATAAATTTTCCCGCTAGGTTGAAAACCTGCAAGGGCAATCTAGGCAAAAGTTAGGGATTTCTTGGCAAGTAACTGCATCAGCCAAGACTTGATCATTGAAACAACAATCTTCTTGGACTCTCATCATAATTCAACAGAAGTCACAACTCATGAATTAAAAGTTGTTAGGGAGAATAGTGGTCATTGTATTTCAATGTATCTTTTCCAATGTATTATCATTTTCCAAACTTTGTAATCATCTATGGAGTCTCGCCATTCACAGACTACCATTCTATTAATAAAGTTTGAGCTTTTACCCAATTCTTGGCAATTCTTATTTTATTCAGATTACAAAGATTTCATTTATTATTGATAGTAATTTTCAAAGAAAATAGATTAAATAGCAAAAATTATTCTTTTGAAAAGAATTTACAAATTACTTCTTGCTTTAGATTTTGTGACTCAAAGAGAACAAAAATAGTGACTCCAAGGATGGACGAACTATGAAATTTTGGAAATATGTGCTCCCTGGGAAGGCTCTCCCAGGTCACTTTTGCTGGTATGAGTATGATTTTCTTGTGTTCCTCAGATAATTGAAGATGATTCCAATTGATGTATGACGCGGTGTTGGGTTTGTGATCCCATTTTCCCCAGTCAAGTCTTGGTGCATTTTTAGGGTCTACATGGTATGAAGTATCTACCACAGATTCCCCAGTAAGGTCTTCGCTCACATGACAAAAGTCTTTTCCCCTTTGTGTGCTGAGATGAAATCTTTTGCAAAACATCACCCTTAACAGTGCGAGCATTATTGTTGTTGTTTGTTTCCCAGGAAACCAGACAAGGGAAATATGTTTTCTAAGAAGTGTTGAAACAATTGTCAACTTTTTGGGTTTTTTCTCCTCCAAAGTGTTGGGTTAGATTTTAAATCCCCATAAGTTTAATTTCTTGACATAATGTTTGACTTCTTCAATCCCCAAGAAAAGTCGAGATAACAGGTCTCTCTGAAAATTGCTATCCCCATGAGGTTTCATAATTTCTCCCTAGAGAAGTTGGTGCAATCATCACTCTCAATATTGAATAATGTATTTTGGGATTCTCTTGATGATGTGGTGTTGTACTCCCCCATTGGAGTCGGTACGAGATCCCCAGTTGATATCTCGATGATATGGTTTTCATCTGCCCCGTTGAAATTAGTATTGCAATTCCCTAGTAGAAGTACATACCTTGAAACATTTGTTCTCCCCATTGAAGTCTGTGTGATATTCCTCAGTGAAGCCTGGAGGAGGATGTTATATCCCTATATTTGTGCTGATTTATTGTTATGATTTGACTATTTTTGGATTATATTCCTTCCCAGTGGAGTAAAGCCGTGAAATAGGAATTTGTTTCCTTAGTTGGTGCTTGCTTTCTTATGAAGTTTTCATCCTGGATGTGATTTAGCCAAGTTTTGATTGTACCAAAGTTGGTTTTGTCTTGTTATCCCCAGTGTTATTTGTCTGTTTTATCAGCATATACATAATAACATTCATACATTCACGCATACATCATGCATAGTTGAATTTAGCAAATCATTGTTCATTTGCATTCATTAAAATTTTGTTGGCGTATTACCCTGTTTTACAGAGTTGTGTTATCCTCTCTCCAATAGAGTGTTAACCTTAAGAAGAAAATGTATATTCTTTCAATTTCCCCACTGAAAATTGCACGTGAAGATTTTATCTCCTCAACAGGAATATATTGGCATTGCCCCAGGAAGTCCTATTACTTTCCCTATGAAATCATTATGGGATTTCCCTCTCATAACAGCAAGTGGCAGGTCTCTTTATTTGAGAAACTTGTACTTCCCCAGTAAACCTGTCAGTCCCCAAAGAAGATTCATATTTTTTACTCCAAAGAATGGTAGCCTTGTCATTATGGATAGTAGTTCGTTTTTGAGATCTTTCTCCAATGAATGTTAGCCTTGTCATTATGGAAGGTAGTTCGTTGTTGAGATTTGTTACTTCAATGAATGGTAGCCTTGTCATTATGGAAGGTAGTTTGTTGTTGATATTTGTTACTCTAATGAATGGTAGCCTTGTCATTATGGAAGGTAGTTTGTTGTTGAGATTTGTTACTTCAATGAATGGTAGCCATGTCATTATGGAAGTTAGTTTGTTGTTAAGATTTGTTACTCCAATGAATGGTAGCCTTGTCATTATGGAAGGTAGTTTGTTGTTGAGATATTTTTCTGACGAATGGTAGTCTTGTCATTATGGGAGATAGTTCGTCATAGAAATTCAGATTACTCTGAACAAGTTCATTTTTTTCTAGTCGTGAGTACTGGTGATGATCATTGTTACCACCCTAATATTGGAATCTACCAGTATTATCTTACCATTTATTTACCCGGTGGGTCGACGTTACTTTTTTCTATCTCCTCATTGAGTAGATAGTTCGCAGTCATCTGTTGATCACTTTCATCCTTACCTTCTCTCCTCAATATTTGAGTTGATGACACTTTATCTCCTCTTTAGGCTTTACCCCAATAGAGTCTAGTCTTTTGATCACCAGTGGTTTATTTTCCTGGTCGGTTTTTTATTTTGATCCTTGTTTTTATTTCCTACATCCCCAGTTGTGTCTTGTGTCTTTTTTTTAGATTTGTTCATTTTCATTTATAATCATAAGCATTGCATGGCATCTTAGGGCCAAAAATAGGAATTGTTTTATATTTAAGTATCTTCAATCATGTCGACACAAAGATTTTAACCTTCGCATTACCGGATAAAAGACACTTAAATAATGGCAATTTTTGTACCCCAATTTTCCCCCCTAAGATTCCTCTATCATCTCATACCATCACAATGCAACAAGATCACACACTAGGGTTTGGTTCTTCTCCTTATCTTTATCTTTGATCATGGGGAATCACCAAGCACCTTGACTTTTACTTTGTGAGCATCTATGTCTTGTATTGATTAACTTTTAACTAATAAATACAATGAATGTTTGCTCTAATTATTGATATCATAGGTGAAAGCACAACCCACTCCATCAAGTTTCTCTAGAGGTTCATGAGCTTATTTCCATGCCTTCTTCAAACAAAGTTTCATTGAGATTCAAGCCCCATAATTGAAGATACCTTGAAGTAATATCATTGACAAATTATATTATGATCTATCATGCCTCAAGTTTTTCAAAGATAGTCCAAATATGTAAGGGTTGATGGTAAAAGTTTTACCTAATTGGATAAGTCTTTGATTTCTTGATCACAAGTGCATATCTCCCTCAATTCTCAATATTTGGAAGTTGTTATGGTTTCTATGTTTCCTTATTATAATCCTCAACAACTTCTAGTTACATGACAGAAGTATTTGTACAAAGAGGTTTGTCAAAATTGAAAAGGGTTTCCAAGGCATTTTGTTGCTCTAGGAGCTAGGGTTTTTTGAACTCAAAAGGGCTACATCTTGCTCATCTTTTGGTATTTTTGAGTGATTCCAAATATATGCTTCTCTTTAAAGGGTTACCAACAAATCACTTCAAAAGTTTCTAGGAAATTTTGTGTGGAAGATACCTAATGATGAAGAAAGATTACGAGTCCTCTAGGTAAACCATTAAAATCCCTTATGTGACTTCAAAAGATCATAAATTGGCCAATTTTTATCTCCTTAGGTCATTCAAGAGATCTACTTCATGCCATCTTTTTTGTTCAAGAGCAAATTTCAAGTGGAATGCCATGTTTGGATGCAAGACGTTATAGGTCATTTTTGAAGAAAAAACTTAGAATGTTTCTAAGTACAAAAGTCAACCTCTTTTTCTCAACTTTGACTCATCACAATTTTCAGCTCAAGGATCCATTTGATTCCATTCTTTGAATATTGTAAAGCTTGTGATATCATATTTCCAATGCATCAGGAATCAAGTCTTGAGATGCCCTGAATCATGCACACCATTGATTTGAACATGGTACCTTGAAACTGAAGTTTCACCTCAAGTCAGAATTTGAAATCCTTGATTTGGCTTCTAAACACAAATTATTTGCGCGCTTTTGCTTCTAATCATGTTTAAGTGACTTCCAGAAGTGATTAGCACATTAAAACGCAAGCTTTGGATGAGTTTTGATCAAAATAGAAGTCACACTTTTCTTGTTTGCAACTTCACACGATTTCCCTCCAAACTTCATCATTTCACATGCTTGAGCATTCAATCAACTTCCCTATAAATAAAGGGTCATACCTCATTCATTTCCTCAAGCTTAGAGAGCCAGAATTACCCTGCCAAACTTCCTCTTGAACCCAATTTTCTGCAACTTCGAGTTTGCTTTTACAGCTTTCCTCAATCCATTTTCTTTGTTAATTCACTTTCCTTGAACCTCACTGAAGCTAACAGAAGAAGAATTAAGCTCTAAGACTTCCTAAATCGTGCTAGTTAAGTCAAGTTTTAGAACTCTGCAATTGAACTTTAATAAGTAGATTCCTTTACCAATTCTCTCAAACTTTGATATTGTTATGAAGCTTTCATCATCCTGATTCTAGTCGCAACATTTATTTTCAACTGGAAGTGTGTTTTGGCCGTGAAATTTCAAATCCCTTTTCAAACCATTCCTTTCAAAACTACTGAGCTACAACTTATATGAATTTTTCGTGAAGGTACCATTGGAATCGTCTTGAAGAGACGAAGCGAATGGTACCAGTCTCGTGTTCTAATTTTACCGTTTCTAGGACCTGCAAATCTGGTGGATGGAAGTTGAAGATGACCAACGTATCATCTCTCAACCAATGATAGCATGCCATGCTTTTTTTTTTAAATTTTGATTTAATAAATGATTATGTGTTTTATTCACTAAAGACCATGATATACACAACGCGTCTGATCCATTGGATTAGCTTACGAACGTGTTTTGACTCTCATTCATTGATCCACATTATTCTAACTTTATTTTTTTTCTTCTGATTTTTATATTTAATTTGTTTTAAACTTCAAAAAATCATAGAAAATTCATTCTAACTTTAAAAAATCTAAAAAAATAATGAAAAATACTTTTGATTTTTCTCTTTCTATGGTCTCATTGAATTTTTTTTGGATGTTTTGAATATAGTTGCTATTTTCTCCTCTTATTTTCATTTTTAAATCATTTTAAAACATCTTTTTCTTTATTATTAAATACAATTTTATTTTTGTATATATTCTGGTTGATCTTGGACTATGAGATTTTGATCATGAGCTTTATTAACATAATTGGATCCATGGTGTTGAGTTTAACTCCTCAAAAAATGGATGAATGATTTTGATTAAGTTTTTGGATCAAATGTGGTTTGAATATCTCCCCATCCCTCTTCATCTATCCCCTTCTTATTGTACGAAATGTTATTGGAGAATGATTTACATATCATTTATCAAAACATATGGTACATATATTGCTGTTGACCGACCTCAAAATAGGTGCAACTTCTATATAAGTCCACTTACGTTTTCTTAAAATAACGCTAAATTTTGTCTCGATTCGAGAAATGATCATTCATGGCCCAAACCCATGTTTGTAAGCCCAAATATGTTAATTTGAATCCTTTGATCCAATAACCTTGAGATTCATTGTTAGGAGGCTTTGGTCTTATTAATCCTCTAATGAATTTTCACAAGCTTTGATCAAAGTGAATCACTTAAACATCATTGATCATTTATTGTTGCCTTGAGAACTTTAAATGGGTGATATACTTGACAAAAAGCAAACGAAACTTGTTGTTTAAGAGGCTTTGATTTTATCAATCTTATAATGAGTTTCAAATGCAAGTTTCAAGATGGTCATTCAACTAACCTCTAATTCCTAACAATTGATTTTATTGTGTGCCTTTACTTTATGCTCTTTACTTTAAGCACATTTATTTTAGCATTTACATTTCATGCTATTTTCATCTTTGCTCATTTGAGCATTTACTTTTATGTAATTTTTACTTTGCTCACTTGAGCTTTCATTTTCTTTTTGAAGATACCTAATAACAAACTTGAACAATAAAAAGCTTTAATGTTACTTGGACTACTTGGTTACTATCCTTGGCATTATGGAGATTGCAAGATTCTTGGACTTAGGATTAGAGACCTTGACCTACATTGAGACCTTGTGACTTCAACTGTTATTTTGTCTAGAGTTCTTGGGGTTTACCCCAAGACATTAGGTTGTTTGTTTGTTTGCTTTGTGTGCAGGTTGTTTTGATTACATGCTTTGTCTATGATCGAGAATTCATCTGTATACAGCCGTTACTCTGCCTAATTTTTGTGAAGACTTAATGCAATTGAAGCTTGGTTTTTCTTAATAGGTTTATTATCTTTTCTTGTTTGGTTTCAAATCCAAAGGATGGGAATTATAAATTGACTCATTGTGTCAAGTGTTGTCTTCTTGTTGGTTAGACAATTATTTTCCCTAGCTTTTAACTTATGCTTTAGGATAGTCCTTTCATCTCCTCCCATCTTCTTTAATTTCAAAAATATTCTCCCTCCTTTTGAAAACTCTTCTTGTTTTAAAAAACTTGAACTACATTCATAATAAACTAGGACTTAGGTCCATGCATTTTCCAAAATATTTTCTTAATCAAACTTCAATCAATTTAATAATACTTTGACATTTTTGTGAGAAGACTAAAAGTCAACCAATCTCATTAAAATCATTTTTCCATTTTGGCTTTTATCTTTAAAATTTTCTTAAAATATTAGGCTCTTGCCAATCCTTGTAGTGATGTGAGCTGCTATACTTCCTTGATATATAGTGAAATGAGATATTTTCCACTTGGGTTTTGAGCGAGACTTTGTTGATTTTAAAATCTAAGCCATATCCTCCACTTTGAGATGATGCAAACTCTCATTTCCTATAATCGTGGGTAGTAAGTGCGTTTTCAACTCAGATAAGACGATGATGTCCCGTCTCTTGAAATTAACCAACACACTTGTGTTTTAAATTTTCTAAAGGTGAACTACGAGTACCCTGATCTCCTATTGAAAGGAAGGTGGTACGTAGGCACTAAATATTCGCAACCGTAGTGGGCGCAAAAATCATAAAAAATATACTTCTTTCCTCATCCACACAATCTATTTTTGTATACAACATTTATAGACAAAATATACAGATTTTAAAAGAGGTTCCTGCGGAGTACCATAGATGTTTAGGGTGCTAATACCTTCCCTTTGCATAACCAACCCCCGAAATTAGATTCTCTCCCACTCTTTTTGGGTTATTCCCTATTTTCCCATTTCTTTCGAAACAATAAAGCGCGGTGGCGATATTTTTATTTGATCTGTGTGAGTCAAGTCAATCCAATAGCTTAGTCTCAACATTTCTACCGCTACATGGCGACGATGTTGTTGTTGGCCTGGAAATAGCATTATGTTGATGGTTATGCTTGTTATTGCGTAATTGCAGGTGTAGCATATCACATTTCATGCATCGTTGAGGGCTTGTGCCCGAGCCTGTATTGGAAATCGTTGAGGGCTTATGCCCCGACCTATAAGGCAAATGTTAAGAGATTATGCCCTGGCCTGTATTGGCAATTGTTGAGGGCCTATGCCCTGGCCTATATGGAAATTTGTTTGAAGAGGGCTTATGCCCTGATGGTACCACATGCATCTTGCATCAATATCAGTCGCATTTCATTGTTGCATTGTTAATATTCGATAAAGTTGAGTTATATGTTCTATTTACGTTGTATGATGGGTGATGAGTTGCATGTTTGATTTATGTCCTGTGTTGGGTGATGATAATTAACTATGTACCTGTGTAATCATTATGAACTATAATTGATGATTGCGGAACTTGGAATCTTGCAGGATATACCTGCTGTTTACTCATAATTATATTACTTATTATATTGTCATGATATCTCACCCTTACTGTTTGAATGTTTCCTTTATATGGGTAACATGCAGATACCCAGGAGTAGTGCGAAGTTGCGGAGTCTAGAAGAGGTTTCTCTTCTTATTTTAAGTTGGTGTCATTGCTCTGATACTTAACAACGGGGGATGAATGTTTGCTTATTTTATTTAATTGATGTTTTTATTTTGGAGTATTGTGGGAGTACTATAGACTCTAATTTACTTAATTAAAAATGTTGTTTTATGACGAGTTGAAGATGTTGAAAACAATTTATAAAATTCTTTCTGCTTCATTAATAAAGGTGAAGTTTGAAGACTGTTGAAATGTTGTCAGTTCATCCGAAATATGTGTTATGTATTCGTTTAATTATAATTGAGAAAAGTTTGAATATGTTGAATGATGTGACATCCTATTTTGATGTTGTTTGGAATTTTTATTTTACTCTGATTTTTATTACAATTGTCGCCGGGGAAATAGGGTGTTACAAAATGTCAGTCGAAAAGGCGTAGTGTTAGTTGCTTCTTTGGGAGATGTTCAACAAGCCCATAAAGCTTGATCCAATGTCTTATGCCAATTCTTTGGTTTCTTCCATCATACCTTTTTACTAAACCAATAATTACCTTGTTAGCAGCTTCGACTTGTTCGTTCTCCTGGGCATAATATGGGGTATAAGTTAACAATTTTAATCTCATTTCCTTAGCAAATTCTTGCATCTTTCAACCTGTGAAAATTGATCCCTGGTCCGTTTTAATAGTTTATGGGATTCCAAATCTATAAATTATATGTCTTTGGATGAATTCAAGGATAGTTTCTTGATCTACATTCACCAAAGGTATTGCCTTAATCCATTTTGTAAAGTAATCAATTCCCACTAGAATGTATCTCTGACATTTGGATGAGGCTGGTCGAATTTCTACAACCAAGTCTAGTGCCCAACCTATGGAGGGCCATGGCTTAATTATCGGATGCAGTTCACTTACAAAAGCATGTTAAATGCCTGAATTTGGCATTCCTGACATCCCTTGGAAAAATCTATACAATCTTTAAACATTGTGGGCCAATACATGCCATACGAAACAACAACCACTTCATCTTGTGATCTACTTGATGTGATCCACATGTCCCACTATGCATATTTTCCAATGCCAAGTATGCTTCACTTTCTCCTAAACATTTGAGGAAGACTCCTTCTTGTGTTTTCTTGAATAGTTCGTTACCCGTCAATATGTAATTTAGCGCATAATACTTAACCTTCCTTTCTGTATTTGCTGAAGGATTTTTTAAGTAGTGTATTATTGGACTTCTCAAATCTATATTTTCCAAACTATTGATGGCTATTACTTCAAAACTCTCTTCATTTGCATATTCTAAACTTGAATTTTCCAAATCTGATGGCAAAAGTTTGGTAGCCATCACCCTACCTCGCACTTCGATAAAATCTTCTAATTTTTCATTTGATACTTTGTATCGTGAGGCTATTTATGCTAAGTCATTGGCTTTCCGGTTCTTCAGTTTAGGAATATGTTTGATATTCACATATTAAAATTTCCGAAGCAACCTATTTGCAATCACAAAGTACATTATCAAATTTTATTTGATGGACTCGTAGTCCTTGGTTATCTACTTAATCACCAGTTCAAAGTCATCTTTTATTTCAACTCTAGTTGCCCCCAATTCCAACAATACTTCAAGTCCTACTATCAAAGCCTCGTATTCACCTTTTTTATTTGAACAAGGGGGACCTTTTATTCCGTACTTGAATTTTGTTGGAATTTTGTCAAGAGAAATAATCAAAACTCCAACACCAGTTCCATCTTTATGAGTAGAACCATAAAAGAATAACTTCCAAGGTTCTAATTCAACATAGTTCTGAGGAACTTCGAACATTGCATGGTCTACAATAAAGTGTGCGACTACTTGTCCTTTCATAGCTTTTAAAGGCATGAAGTCAAGGAATACTCAGTTAGGGCAAGTGACCATTTTCCAATTTGATTGTGCAGGATTGGCTTTGAAATCATATGCTTAACGACATTGAAATGAGATGAAACATACACATCAATTGACTTTATATAGTATTTCAAATTTATACAGGAAAAGTATAAACAATGACATAACTTCTCTACAATACTATACCTAGTCTCTACATCATTAAGTACTCGACTAAGGTAGTAAGTGGCTCTTTTGATGCCATTCTCATCCTTTTGAGCGAGAATACTTCCTATTGTTACATCTAATGCAGATATGTACAATCTCATACACCTATTTCTATAAGATGGTGTCAAAAATAGAGGTTGAACAAGATACTTCTTGATTTTTTCGAATGCCTTCTCATGTTACTGCCTCCATTCAAAGTTCCTTGTTTTAGATGTAGAAGGGGGGAGAAGGCCTAAGTGCGTCCACTTAAGTTTGAAATGAATCTTCTCAAGGAATTTATCTTCTCAAGTAAAGACTGCAACTCTTTCTTTGTCGATGGCGCTTTCTCTTCTATTATGGCCTTCGTCTTGTTTTAATTAAGCTCTATTCCCTTCTTATGGACCATAAAGCCCAAGAAATCACCTGTCTGCACAAAAAAGGCACACTTAAGGAGATTCATCTTCAACCCATGTTTCCTCATTCTTTTGAATGATTGTCGAAGGTGATCCAAATGACTTTCATCTGACATCGACTTTACAACTATGTCATCAATGTAAACCTGCATGAAAGTCTCAATGAAATCATTAAATATTGAATTCATTTCCCTTTTCTAAGTTTCCCCAACATTTTTAATCCAAAAGGAATAACCACCCATTCATAGGTGCCTAATACCCCTGGACATCGAAAAGCTGTTTTTGGCACATCTTCTTCAGCAATGAATATTTGATTATAACCAAAGCATCCACCAAGCATGCTAAGATACTCATAGCCTGTGGCTGAATCAATCAACATTTTTTCCACATGCATTGGATATTCATCCTTTGGGGTTGCAAAATTTAAATCGCAAAAATCTATACAAACCCTTAAGGATTAACAATATGCATTATATTTGCAATCCATTCAACATACCATGTAGTATTAATGAATTTGCAATAGACGAGTCTTTAGATATCTTCCTTTATCTTCAAAAGAATATCTGGCGTGGATTTCCTTGGAGTCTACTTGATGGGCTTCTTACCATCCTTTATAGGAAGCTTCAATTGGATCAGATCTCTGCTCAACCCTGACATTTCATTATAGTCCCAGGAAAAGAAATCCTTGTATTTCTTCAGTAGTTATATCAATTTGTCTTTCGTTTCTGGGTTGAGCTTGGCGCTGATGTACGTGGTTCTTTTATTATGCCCATTTCTCAAATCCACTTCTTTGAGAGGATCTTGCACCATCATCTTTGCAATAGGTGTTGTTGGATCCTTCTTGAATCCCAAAGGCTATTCGTTATAAATTGCATCTAGCCTCTAGTCTTTTTCTTTTATGGACTTTATTTCGTTAGGGGGATATAGCTTGAAGTTGAGGCCATGTCCCTTTGTGTGACTTTCTTTATTGATGGCTTCGATAGCCATATATTTGACTTCAGTCTCCAAGTTCGTTTATAATTTATTTTCGACTAAGTAAGCCAAAATCTTTTTGAAGTAATTTGACTCAGACATTATCAATATCTCCGTCACTCCATCCAGTTGGTTGAAATTCAGGTATCCCCTCTATATCATTTTCTTCCCCCATTATTTCCCTATCCCAGTGGAAGCCATGGGTTGGGTGTAGTGTGAGGAAGTAGAGAGCATTTTTTGTTGAGGAGTATGTAGCATCTGCAAGAGTACATAGGCCTATGTTGGCTAGGTTCCTATCAGAGTTTCTCCTATCGACATCGTTGATCTCCTCTATAAAATAGATTTGATCTGCCTCTATGTTCTCCACAATCCTATCTTCTCTCCATATTTCTACCCTCTGGTGCAATAATGATGGGACTGCCCCCACGCCAAGAATCTATTCACGGCCCAACAACAGATTATAATTCGCCTTTGACACAATCACCATGATAATGGCAGGTCTTTTAATGGAACCCACAGTGAGATCAACCTGGATTACACCCAAGGTGTGACCCACCTTTCCCTCATAGTTTGACAGGACCATGTTGCGAGGTTTAAGGTCCTTATCAAACATCTCTATCTTCTAGAGGATACATTACTGTATTAAATTAACCATTTCTCCTCTATCAAACAAGGTTTTTTTTATTACCACATTCTCCACCTTACCCCTAATAAACAAGGGCTTGAGATGGTTCTTCATACCTGAATCAGGACGCTCGAAGAATGCATTTTGTTCTTCCACCGCTCCATTGTTCATAAAATAGTAGCAAACTGGCCTATGTATGGTTATTTCGACTTTTCCAAATGTTTCTTCATCGGCCTCAGTTACTTGATTATATTCATGTGGCAGTACAGATACCATATTGTAGTTCATACCCAGAGATAATTCATCTTCTGATTCGAAGTTGTCAATCAGCATTTCTTCATCCTCTATGGAATTTTCTTGTCTTTTGTCACTGATTTTTTCCTTCTTTGGGGAAAATTTTCTCCCCACTGGATGTCTCTCATCTGCTTTGTTTGGAGGAGGGAGTTTATTTGTGATTGATTCACCCATTTCCTTTGTAGAATTTTCCCTTTGAGCATTCTTAAGCTTCTAGTGTCTCCTCCATCAAGACCTTGACATGGGGTTATTTCCTTTATAGTTTTCAGACTGGTAAGCTTTCTTCTTCGACATTTGAAATTCCTTCATGTATGCAATGGATGAACCTCTTACAAATTCAAAGCTTTTCCATTTCTCCTATCACTGTCCCCTGTTATGCACTGGCTTCACCCACCTATCATTTGGAACATTAGCAGGTGGTTTAAATGTTGCCTTTCGACTTACCTGGGGATATGGACTATCCGCCCTTCGAGGGATTCCACGCTTATCGAACATGAAGCCAATTATGTTATCTTTCCAATTACTCCTCTTTTGAGCAACTTGCATCCTCTCATAGTTTTATGCAACCTTTCGATCATACACAGAGCTACACCTTGCGCATATCAAAGCTTCAAAGTTTTTTTTCTGGCATCGAATAAGAAAATCTATCAGACTCTCTCCTGACTATAGGCATGCCTTGTTTATCTAGTCCTCCTTAGCACGTTGGTTCATTTCTACCATGTTAAATTCAGGGTTAAGATCATCAGTGATCCTTGCTGCTTCGAACTTGACTCTATGACCCTTTGTGGTCTTCTCCATCTCCGCATTTGTAGCAAAACCATCAATAGTTTTGCCCTCAACATCTTTGGTAACGAAGCCTTCAGTTGATTCCACCATATTGATATCAGCAGGTTCAACATAGTTAGTCTCTACCACCTATAAAGGGTCAACATCGACCTTAATCTTATTATTCTTGCCAAACTTCAATCTTCCATTGGTGATAGCATTCTGAATTAGATCCCTGAAAAGAAAACAATGTGAGGATTTATGTCTTAAGAAATTATGATATTTACAAAAACCTCTTTTCTTTCGTTGTTCTAAAAAGGAATTTTGGCACCAGGTGGCACAATCATCTGGCCATATTTTACTAATAAATAAAAAATTTCATTATACTTCGTTACATCGAAGGTGTATGTTTTCTTAGGGAACTTATCATTCTTTTCAGGTTCAACGGGATTCTTCTCATTAGAAGGAGCTATCAGTTTACAAGAATAAGGCGGGGCTTTCTTTAATTCAGCCAAGTGCACTTCGATTTCTTCGAAACCTATAAGGTTATTATAGATCTCTTGTTCGGTTTCTTCGGCTTTGACATATGCCACCCTTTCTTTTCTATTGTTTTTATTTTCCCTAGCCTTTTCAGCCTTCATACGTTCGACTTGTCGAACTCTATATGCTAATTGGCCCATGTCCCTTAAATATTGGGTATCTAACTTCTTTTGAATGGAAAAATCCAAATCACCTTAGGCGATTTCGACCAACTCAAGTTCAGACACATATGTAAAGCATCTTGCCTTCAATACACAGAACCTGTTAAATTAATCATCAATTGGCTCTGCGAATTTTCTTTTGATACTAGCCAATTCTTTGAGACTAATCTTCGATTGTCCTATGTAAAATTATTCATGGAATAACCTCTCTAAGCGAGTCCAATCATGGATAGAATTCACTGGGATGGTAGTAAACCATGTAAAAGCCTTTTTTGTAAGCTAACTAGGGAAGTATTTTATCCTTAGGTTTTCATTTTTCACTACGTCCCCAACCTCGGTAAGATACATGGCTATGTGTTCGACAGTGGATTCACTAGTGTCACCAGAGAATTTTGTGAACTTTAGGACTTTCCAACCCTTTGGTAATTCAGTATGTAGAACATACTCAGACAAAGGGGATGTGTAATTTGGCCTTCGAAGGCCTATATTTACCCCATTTCGAGCCATTATTCTCTTGACCATGGCTGCATGATCATTTTACCCTGGTGTGATCGGTGGAAATAGAACTGACTATTTTGGAATGCTGGTTCGCGAAATGTCGCGGTAAGCAAGAGTCGCCACCGTCTTTTATTTTCTCCAAGAAGGAAAGGACAAAAGCACAACAAAATTCCTTTTCGAGATGTTTCTCGGTTCGGGAGGTAGATTATAGAAAGGGAAGGTGTTAGCACCCTTTCTATTCGTGGTTATCCACGGGCTCTTAGGTACTTGATCACTATGTTTTCAAAAATGTTTTGCTTTTCTTGTGTTTGTGGGTTTTGAAAAAGTTTGTTTGAAAACTTCGATTTAACTCTTGTATCTGTCCTCAAGAGTGTATGAAGTGTTTGCTTGAAAACTTTTATCAGAAAAGTGTAAGTGCGAAAAGTTGTTTTTGTTTTGAAAGAGCAAGTACCTGAGAACCTCTACCTACTCAAAGAAATTAAGCTGTGTAAATGTCCTTTAGACAGTACTATCCCACTATTGAGAAGTAGGTAGCACCGTCGTTGGAGTTATTCGGGTCAATTCGATTATAGGGACACGTGGTCACCAAAGCAATAGTAGGACGCCTTAGCGGTAACCCTAATGTCCTAGATCCTTTTTATCCGAGGCAACCATTTCGAGGCAACTTGGATCTTTAGACAGGAGGGCGACCTCTAAAACACCCTATACTCAATGACCACATCGAGGCAACCAATTGAGGCGTACCCTAGGAGTGGCATGTGCGAGTGTGTCAGGATTCAGTTAAATTATCTTTGAACATGTTATGGTGAGCTACGAGTTGATTTTATTTTCAGAACAAGTCTTGTCATGCATAACAGCTAATAGTTGCGGAAAGTAAATCTACGCTATTACAAGGCGTCGGGTATTTACATCGCCAAAAACAACCCTTGAAAAGTAAATGCGGGAAAATAAAGAAAGCGATAAAAAGGTCCTAATTACGCTATTACATTCTCGGAGCAATTACATAAATATGATCAAAAAATAATATGCGCAAAAAGAAATTAAATCAGAGAAGTCCTTAGGGTTTTGACCCTTTGTGAGAAAGAAAGAGTTTTTGTCCTTTTGGATTGAATTAATATTAAACCTAAAACAAATTAATTAATTAATTAAAAGAAAAAAATATTTATTAATTTTTATGTTTTAAAGAAAATAAAATAAAAGAACTTAAAATTGTCAAGAAAATCCTAATTCTATGTTAATTTTATTTATTGTGAAAAAAAGTCAAAGTTAACCTAATTAACAAAATTAATTACATTAGAATTTATTTACAAAAATAATAAATAAAAGGTGAAATTAATAATAATAATATTAATATTTTAGTTTTCTGAATTTATTATGAAAATAATTAATTATGTTAATTAAATAATAATAATAATAATAATTAGTAAACTAATTAAAAGAAAATATAAAAGAGAAAGAAAATAAGAAAATAATGAAACCAGGGGGGGGGGTGCTGGACCAACATGGAGGTGAGACAGCAATTTGAAGCCCAATAACAATCCCAGTCCATTGACTTTTTGAGATCCTCCACGCGTGCTTTGACTAGGGAGTAACATGGTTCTTCATCCTATGGCCATTAGATCTTTGTTTGTGGCCACATGGCATGTTGAGGCATGAGGTACATGATGGACTCCTTTACAAGCTTTGTACTGGAATACCTGAGGAAAAAGAACAAATAATGTTTGGGGGACCTGGGATTCGAACCCAGGTCCCAATGCTTATTGGATGCTTGCCTTAACCACTCCAACCAACGCGTTCATTCATCATTGGAATAATAAACAAGTATTATATTAAGAAACAAAACATTAAGCTGTAAAACAACTAAAACGCGCGCCTTTTTTTGAATTGTCCAACCATACGCTTACACGTCTTTGTCTTCCTCGCTGAACCTGTAAAAGCAACGTTAGATAGCGGGGTTTTTTAACCCCCACAACCTAAAATGACGAAAAATAGCGATTAGCTCTAGGATTTACATAAATATTTCGCGAATAGTCCAATGTGTTCGTCTGGTCCTGATGATTTCAATCATGGGTCTTAAATGTTCTAATTTTGCCTGGATTGCAAAGCCCCAAATTCACAGCATAAGAACCCTAGAATTCGTCCATGGCAACTTTTGATTCTACGCATTATAATCCAATTAAACTATGCCAATAGCTTCATGTGGTCTCAAGCAATGCAAAACAAACAATAAATCATGTTAAATGTGCATGAAATAAGCAATACCATTCTGAAAATAACAAGCAAACCGTGGTTGTGTTCTTGATGGTTCGTTGAGCTTTAACGCTTGATTTTGATTGCTACACGGTCCTCACACTTCCTGCAAGGTATTCGAGTCAACAAAAGTCCTTGAATTGTCCTAGAATATAGAAAACAGTTTTCAAGTTTTCTTGAATTTTTTCAATATGGTTATGGCTTTTTCTGCAGTTCTTTCACGTATGCATGATTAGGGTTGGCTTATGTATATATATGAGACTGAAACTAGGTCAAATCTTTGAGCAAAAATTCATGGAATGATGATTTGAATATTTGATTGGAAATCATATATTTTTGAATCTTCATGATTGGAAAAAGTTGCCAAATGTGGAGATATTTCATCCTTGATTGGTACACGAAATTGCCAGCCTTTTTAGGTCATACTTGCTTCACAAAAAGATTGAAAAATCAAATCTTTGTATTTTCCTACAATTTAAATTAATTTAATGAATTAATATTGATAAAAAATCCAATTAATTAATAAAAAATAAGAAAATAATTCAATTAAGTTTGATGGGTCGTGCATAAGTCATGGATAAAGTTTCAAGAAGAGATTTGAGGCCCATTAGCAAAAATAAGGTGTTTTAAGCAAGGTTGACTTTTGCAAATTCACAAATATTTCCCAACTTCTCCAATGCATATCTTGCTCAATTTTGATCATATGAACATGTTCTTGGACATTTTGAAAGGTATTGAACTCCTATAACCAATGCCTTTGGTCCCATGTCATTTGGATTTACCAATCTCAAGTTATGGTCTTTGACTTTAAAGTGCATTTTTGTTAACTTTTGAATTTGACCTATAATGTAGAAATTGATAACTTTTTGTGAGGGCATTTATTGGACTTGGAATGTGAAGATGGATTGTAGGAAATATCATCCCCTTCAAAATGAGCATTGGATGGGATTTTTATGATGAACCATGAAAAAGTTATGCCCTGGTCAAGATACAATTGACTTTTCAACTGTCTAAAAATAGTAACTTTTTGCATCTTGATGATTTTTGAGCCATTCTTGTGGAATCATGATCAAGACTTGATCAAATGATGATTGTGGACTCAAAAAAATAATATGTTGACCAAAAATTCTGACTTTTGACTGCAAAATGACCATTTTGCACTTGTAGTTGACTGTAGATCAAATGAGGAGATAGTAGATCCATTTTTTCTCAAAGGTTTGAATTCTCAACTTTCAAATCTGATTTTTAGCCATGCCTCGTGTGATTTAAGTTCATAATCATGTTGTTTGAAGTCTATGGAATGATTCTGAAGCTTTATAGCGTTTAATTTGATGAATTATGCATGATTGGATGTTCTGAAACTCGTGACTCAGATTGTTTTTGTTCATGTTCATGGCTTGATTGTGGATGATGTGGTGGATGATTTGATTTGATTCGAATTGCTATGTATTCCTTGCCATGCTAGCTTTGATTTGCCTTTGATTTCATCAAAAATGATGCAAAATTGAGTGAGTTGTGTTGATCTGAAAGTGAGCCCTAATCCTGAGTTATGCGTGCGCTTTTTGGATGTTCAGAGGTTGAAGATGATGTGGTGGCACATCATGATTGGTCCGTTTGAAATTTTTGGATCATTTGAATTTTTGTTTTATAATTTGATTTCCATGATTTTATTTCTTGCTCAAAAATGATTGGAAAATGCTGAAAAAATTATCATAAATTCAAAATAATATTTCTGACTTTGTGTTTTTTTTTTATAATTTTTTGAAAATATTTTGATTGGTTCAAAAATTGTTAGGTATAATTAATTAATTGACAAAGATAATTTTTATTTTAATAGTTCCTTTGACCTAAAAAATCCATAAAAATTATTTGAGACTCCCAAAATAATGTGAAAATTGATTTTGACTTTGGTTCATCATTTTTCTTATTTTTTATTTTAAATTTAATTTCAAAGGATATTTGTAATATGTGTTTGCTTTTTATTTTTATTTTTAATACTTCTATTAATTGAAAAATTCCAAAAAAAATCATGTAATCTTGTTTTTAATTATAGAACCTGATCATATTTTTTGTTTTGCCTTTTTCTGTGATTTTTGGTTATGTTTTGCATTTTCTTGCCCTTAAATAATATTTCATTATTAATTGTTTGTTTTTTTTGTTTTTAATATTTTCCTTTTATCCAAAAATTCACAAAAATTCAGGGATGTATGTTTTTAGCCCTAATATTTGAATATAATTTTAGTTGGCCATTTTTGTGACTTTTTGATTTAAATATCATTTTGACATGTGAATATTTGTTAATTATATAAATGTTTGAATATTAATTTCTTTCTAGACTTTTCCTAATTCAACAAAAAGATATAAAAATTGTATATTCTGACATTTAGGGTTCCTTGATGATTTGTATGATCTTGACTCAATTTGTTTGAATTTTGATCTCATTTAATCAATATTTGAGATAAAAAGTCAAAAATTAGGGTTTTGTTGCTTATGATGCAAGTTTATTTTCAAAATTCACTATGCCCTGGTTTTTCTTGGGATGCAGGTCTTGATTATGGTTCATGAATGTGTTGGGAATTTGAAAACCATTTTTCTTGAATTATTTAACTTGGTTTGACATTTTTCCACAAACAATTTCGAAAACATGTCTAGTTTGGTTCTGACATCTAAACACCTCCAAGATGTTGAGATATTTTTGGTTTGAATTATGGATCCTTGTTTCTATTTTTGGTATGATTTTGAAGTGAAGGTACCCAATTATGTATGCATGTCTTGTTACAATTTGTTTGATGGCCAATGAACTTGAGTGAGGCCTATAATTGGGAACCTAATGATCATGTTGGTTCTGAATTGTCCATGTTAGCTCAAGCCATTTCATTTATAAGCTTCTTGTTTGAATATTTTAAACCATCTAATGCATTATGTAGGTTTCATCTCCTTTTGTATTCATGAAGTTATGATTGGGTTAGCTATGCATGATTAAAATATGTTTGCTACTGACTTTCATGGTTCTTGTTCATATTATTCTCAAGCTCTTATGATCCTTGATTGATACTCAATTGTCAATTCAACATGGTGATAGGAAAGAGCAACATTCCTCTGATTCTTTTGACCTAATCTATGCACATGCTTGTTTCTTCTTGCCTATCATGTCTAATATTGATATTTGCCACCATGTTGTGCTCATTTCTCTTTCACCATATGGAATACTAACTTGGTTGTTGAATGTGCGAGGTACTCTGAGCAAGTTTCCACTTTTGGCTTGAGGCTTTTCTGTGTTTCACTTTATTTGTGAAACACAATCTATTATACTGGCATTGTTTTTGTGTTTGGCATGCTTGATGGTTTATGCAGGATATATATACACATCATTGTGAATTCCATACGTTGCCCATGGGATTTGTTCATATTTGATAATTTGCTTACATCTTGATGGTGCAATTGCTGACTCAATTTGTCTACTGATGCCAGCTTACTTGAAGTTTCTCTAGGTTTCTTTTATTCTTGCTTGATTGCTACAGATAGTTATCTGTTGGGTATTGTACTACCTTCTTTCTCCCATTTTCATTTTGCATAATTCTCTGATTGCATGATGGGATCTCTGTTGCTGATATATGTCAGGAGACCCTCTATTTTTTTATTTGATGCATGTGTTGTGATTGTTGATCGATGAGTCACTCAATTTAGATATTGAGATCACGACTTCGCTCTCATTGCATGTTCCTTATAGGATGTTTATTGCTTTTCCTCTTCAACTATTGATCGATGAGTCACTCAATTTAGATATTGAGATCACGACTTCGCTCTCATTTCATGTTCCCTATATGATGTTTATTGCTTTCTCTCTTTAATTGTTGATCGATGAGTCACTCAATTTAGATATTGAGATCACGACTTCGCTCTCATTGTATGTTCTCTATAGGATAGTTTTGTTAAGATTTCTTTGACATGCTGATTAAGGTAGGAATCCATGTATGCAAACATAGAATAGGACTTTCCTTTATCCTCAACCTTAGGGTCAACGATTGTATGATAACGCTAGGGATAGTGCTAGGCTAGTCTCCTTGTGTTTTTTTTGCCTTTCTTTGCACTTTGCATCTTAAAACAAAATATGTTTTCTTGGCAAATCATAAAACACTTCTAATAAACTCAAACCTTTCTTCAAGGTAAAAGATACAAATCAATCTTATTTGTTTGTGCGCCTCTTGGTTTTGTTTTTAAATTTGTCTGAAGTCGATGTTTCGCCATCGCACATTTGTTTGAAGTCGATGTTTCGCCATCGCACATGTTGTTATCCTACTTTGATTCTCAATATCATTGTTAGGTGTGATGTTTTGTCATCCGCTTTACTGATGTTTCGCCATCCTTTCCATGATATCTTATTATCTCTAAGTCGATGTTTCGCCATCGCACATTTGTTTCAAGCTGATGTTTCGCCAATGCACATGTTGTTATCCTACTTTGATTCACAATATCATTGTTAGGTGTGATGTTTTGTCATCTATTTTATTGATGTTTCGTAATCCCTACCATGATATCTTTGTTATCTCTTAGCCGATGTTTCGCCATTGCACATTTGTTTGAAGCTGATGTTTCGCCATCGCACATGTTTGATTATCCAACTTTGACCCACAATGTCACTGTTAGGTGTGTTATTTTACCATTTCATGTCTCGCCATCTTTGACATGTTGCTATGTTATTATTTATTCGATGCTTGACCATCTCATTTGTTTGTCGTTTCATTCGATGTTTTTCCATCTTGATTGTTTTTGTTGTCTTAATTAAAAAACACAAACCAACCAAAACACATAAGCCGAACTACGGCTGCTCTGATTCCTTAAAAGGGATATGTAGGCATTGGGGTAGGGCCCAACCGAGCACATCTTATATTTTCCCTACATAATTTTATTTTCATTCGCATGCATTCTCATTTCAGTTTTAAGCCATAGACATAGGATTTGACCACACCCATTAGATTAGACAACAAGAGTGGATACTGTAGAGTACTACGGGTGCGTGGGGTGCTAATACCTTCCCCTCGCGTAACAGACTCCCCTACCCGATCTCTCGGTCGAAAGACCGTGATTTCTCCCTTTTCAAGTTTTCTCGATGTTTACCTTTCCCTTTCGGTGGGATAAAAGACGTTCGGTGGCGACTTCATTGATGTTTCATTACACCCAGATGACAGGTCTCAGCCGCGTAGTTTCAAAAAGACAAATATAACAAAGGTAAAAGTAAAGATAAAGGCTTGAAGACAAAAATAAAAAGGTTTTAAAGTAAAAACTAGAATGTAAAGAATTTGACTGGAATGCTAAATGAAAGTAAAAGACTTGATTTAATGTAAATGACTTTGAATATAAAAATGGTGTTTCTATAGTACATTCTCAATGACTCTTTTCTCTAACACTGGTACTTTGAGTTTGTATAAGTAATTTGTACAAAGCGAACACACTGAATCCTAATACACAGATCCCCATTTATACTAATTCAACCCTAACAGTCTTTCTCTGCAAAAGCGCCGCGTTTGAGTCTTACATGCTCTTTCAAATCGTCAGACCTCCACGCGTCCTTGCGTATTCGATCAAACCATTTGAATTCAAATCCTTCTTTAATTCTAAGTGCCAAAACAAAAACAAGATGGGTCAAAATGATTCAACTTTGAATCTTCACAAACCCTTAAGTTCCATATATTCTGCAACATAAGAACTATCATGACTTATTTAACATAATCGAGTTATCTATAGTTTGGTCAGTCGAAGACCATATAAAATATTCTCATATTATCTTCTGAAGCTAAAATTCTTTCAATTTTTGCATTTTTCCTCAATGTCATATATCATTGAAATTCTCAGCTAACAGTCATTTAAATAATTTAAAATATTCAGTATGGTTTGACAAGATGCATGGTCCTTATTGATTGACAGTGTAAAATTAATTTACACAGTCAGTGCATCATCCATTTTCTAAATAAAAAAATCATGTAAAATAAAATTGGAAAAATAGCCTTTTTGGTCCCTAAAGTTTGCCTCTGGGTCCATTTTGGTCCCTTAAATTTAAAAAGTTCCAAACTGGTCCTTTAATTGTTAAAAAAGGGTCATGTTTATCCTTTATATCAGCCCTGTTAGTGAAAGTCATTGGAAGCGTATACATGGCATTCATGTGGAAAAAACATTTTTTATTTTGTTGCCATCTGGAATATAATATTTGAAGACAACAATAGAAAAGGGAATGGAAATAGAAACACATAAGTCATTGTTGTTTCTTCAAGGAAACCCTAGCGCAACCATTGTTGAAAAGGTAAAGTCTTTATGAGTGAAGCGAATGCATAATTGGTTCTTCAACAACAAAATAAAGAAAACACTGCTTAGTAGAGGTAAGTTTTTGCAAATTTAGAATTTTCGTAGTTAGGGTATTTTGAAATCCATCTTTCTGAAGTCTTTGTTCTTCGCTTCTATTTAGGGCATAGTCTGAAGTGGATGAATATCTGAATATTACAATCCACCACAGTGGTGAATTTGTTAGTGAGGATATCAGTGTGTATGAAGGGGGTGAGATTACCGATTTGAGAGTAGATGCTGATAAGTGAATCTATTTTGAGTTGTTAGGTGATGTTAAGGAACTAGGTTACACGGACATAGAGAAAATATATTATAGGGATCCTTCTGCTAGGATGAATTTTTTGGTTGATGACAGAGGTGCCTTTGAGATTGTCAATCTCTATATGGTTCATATTACTATTGATGTCTTTATTCAACACACATTGTCGCATCCTGATTATGTTGAAGAGGCTAAATTTGTGTTTGAAGAGATATCCCTTAATGAGATAGTAAAAGAGACTGAAGTTGTGCTTGAGGATGTGTTGAAGGAAACTAAGTTGAATGATAGTGATTTTAGGATGAGTGATGTATGGGAAGATGATGTTTCTGCAAGGGGAACTGATGATAATGGACTAAGGGTTGGTGAGTCAGAAAATGGTGTTAATGCTAGGGGAACTGATGATAATGGACTAAGGGTTGGTGACTCAGCTGGAAAATTTACAGTCAACTTGAAGGAAAGTAACTATTCATGAAGAAGATGGGAACAATAAGGTTAATGACTACATCCCTGACTATTACAACAAATCAAGATATATGGAAGTTTACAAACCTGTATTTTTTCCTATTAATGGCTCAAACCTTTGGGAAAGAATTGATTATCCTGATGTTTTTCCCCCAAAATTTAGGAAAATGTTTGGAAGGCCAAAAAAGAGGAGGAATTTAGATCAAGGTGAGATTGATGGCAATAATAAAAAGATGAGAAGAACTGGATTCCTTGTCAAGTGTGGTAGATGTAAGAAACCAGGTCACAAAAAGCTTACTTACAATTATATGTGATGTTGTTAGCTTTGTTCCCAAAATTGTTTCCCAATGTTGAAATACGAGAGACTAAGAAACATTTGAATAAATCGTGTGTCTGAATAACACATCAGAAGATGCATTATATATGAGAAAATATAAATCCTAGTATTATTTACATAGATATTCTATCCTCTTCTAGAATACACTAAGGAATATTCTAAGGCATATTCTATAGAATATTCTCTTTATATACATATACATATATAATTATTAACACTCCCCCTCAAGCTTGAGCATATAAGTCAAATGCAGCAAGCTTGTTACATATATATTTGGTTTTGGGGCTTCAGAGGTATTTTGTAAAAACATCTTCCAGTTGATCATTCGAGTTGACAAAGCTTGTGGCAATGTCGCCTAACTCAATCTTCTCTTTAACAAAGTGAAAGTCTATCTCAATATATTTGGTCCTCTCATGGAAGACCGAATTTCAAGCAATGTGCAATGCAGCTTAATCATCACAAATAAGTGTCATTGGTATTGCTTCTTCAATTAGAAGTTCCCTGAGAAACTATTTTAACCAAATAAGTTCACATGTTTCCATCGCCATGGCCCTATACTCTGCCTTAACATTGATCTTGCAAATACATTTCGTTTCTTGCTTTTCCAATATATAACGTTTCCTATAACAAGTACACAATACCCAGAGGTGGATCGTCTATCAATATGTGACGCTGCTCAATTATCATCAGAATATCTAACTATCTAAGTATGTCCTTTATCTTCATACACAAGACCTTTTCCTAGAGCAAACTTGATGTATCTTAGAATCTAGACAACAACATCCATGTGTTCATGGCAAGGAGAATTTATGATTTGGCTTACCACACTAACTGGAAAAGAAATGTCTAGACGAGTGACTATGAGATAATTTAACTTTCCAACCAATCTCCTATACCTTCCTTGGTCAGATAGAGGCTCCCCCTGATTGGGTAGTAGTTTGACACTTGGATCCTGATCAATGTTTTTTACAAAGTTATTTACCATTGTTTTCAGTTATCCTTTCTTTTTATCGTCAAGTGTTTTATTGCATTTTGCCACTTTTAATCTGTTGGTTTTGTGTTTTAATGTTTTCAGCTTCAAAGGAATAAATCGGGAAAAATCGGTGCAAAACTCGGAGTTTCTGAAGAAATGCAAAAATCATATTTCGGGAGGCCTGACACGGGTGACCGTGTTGCCCAACATGGGCCGTGTCAGGATGGGTGAGTGAAGAAACATGGGAAGTTAGGGGTGCAACACAGGAGGATGTGTTGCCCAACACGAGCCGTGTTGCAGCCCCTGGGACTTGAATTGAAGAATTAATGACTCGAAAGCCAACACGGGCAGCCGCTTTACCCAACAAGGGCAGCCGTGTTGCCCAACAAGGGCCATTCTTCCCAACATGGTCCGTGTTGGCCTATGATGCTGATTTGTATTCTTTTTTCTACTTTTCCCATATGTTAAGCCGTGGGGGAGTTTTGAGTACTTCGATTCGACCTAAGTGAATTTTTGCTTTTTAGAGGAGTTTCTACGAAGAATGAGAGGACTTTTTGCCAGCGAAGTATTACACGAGAGAAGATTGGAGGAAGGTGATTTTCATGAATGAACATGATTGAAGATGAAACTTCTCCCCAATACTTGTAATGTTTACAATTTATCTTTTGTTTTCTTTGAACAATATGAGTAGCTAAATCCCCTAATGCAAGGGGGTGTCCCTAATTTGAATCTGTAATGACTTTGAACTTCTGATTTTATCAATTCCATGGTTTTTAGTGTTCAATTTAATTGTGCAATGTTTTTATGCTTTCCCGATCGGACCAATTAGGATTGATTTACGATTAACAACCAGTTGGACTGCAATTGTTAAGGTTTCTGTACGATTATACTATAATAGATATCACCTAGGACTACGGATATCCTATAAGTTACCAGATAACTCTTGATACAACAAAGGCTTGAATCCATCAGATATCTCTAAGGACTTAGGATGTAGGATGAATGTTCAAAGGTTTTCTCACTAAGGACTTAGGGGAAAATAATATAAAGGGCTTGTAATTAAATGTTATAAACTTGTTGAAGAAATCAGGATTCAAGGTTGTTACAGGGAATATTATACACTTTACCTTAACATGCTCCTCATATATGTGAAAAAGCCAGTTTATATTTCTGTTTACAGTAACAATAACCAAACAAAACCCCAAATTAATTTTTTTATTTAATTGAACCACACATTGAACTCGGTACTTCTGTGCAGTCCTTGAGATCGACATTCGGGGAATTTTACCTATTATTACAAGAGGAAAAATAGTACACTTTCTATTTTACCGATCAGATCCATAGGAGTATCAACTGGTTTATCATTTAACCACCATTTTTCTTCCAAAATATCCATAGAATATTTCCGATGGGAAATCATCAAACCATCTCTAGATTGGGCCACCTCAACTCCCAAGAAGTAGCGGAGGATATCCATTTGTAGGAAAGATGGCGTCGTCGAAAATACTGAAGATGATAAGAGTTACTACAAAATCAAGAAAAGTAGAGTTGGAAAGAAATCATTCAACCCACATCTGGCGCATATGGCACCTTGAGATATTGAAAGTGACATTCCTAAAGAGAACACAAATCCTTTTCTAAGTTTGGATCTATATCATGGATTCGTGTGGGACATTGAAGAAGAAATGATGCCCAGGGAAAAAAATCCACCTACTAGGTGGAATATGGTCAAAGGAGATGACCAGTGATTCAGAAGCACTGGCTTGGATTTTGGCCTATGTGACTGAAAATAAAATAAAACCAGATTTAGAAGCTAAAAGATTGCAAAGTTTCGATTTGGGAGCCAATTCAAAGAATCGAGAAGGCCAAGATGGCAAAACATCAGCTTTAGAAAGCCAAAGGAAAAATTATGTCTATGACGATGAGCCTTTGGGGTTCAAGAAAGACCCAATGAATGCAATGCAGAAAATGCAGGCCTAAGATCCTTTAGAAGAAGTAGACATGGGAAATGGCGTAACAAAGAGACCCACTTATATCAGTACAAAGGTTGGGTCAGAGATGCAGGTTCAATTGGTTAACTTATTTAAGGAGTATAAAGATTACTTTGCATGGGATTATGGTGAAATGCCTTGTTTGAGTAGGAAAGTAGTAGAGCCTCATCTACTTATCCAGCAAGGGAAGAAATCGGTAAAGCAACATCCTAGAAGATTCGCTCCGAAAATCACATTGAAGATCAAATAAGAGATCGGGAGATTATTGAAGAGCAAGTTCATCAGAACCTCTAGGTACATCAAATGGATAGAAAATATTGTTCCCGTTATTAATAAAAATGGAACTCTTCGAGTTTGCATAAATTTTAGAGATTTGAATAAAGCAACTTTAAAATACAAGTATTTGATGTCTGTGGCAGAAATGCGAGTAGATTCGGTTGTAGGCTTTGAATATTTAAACATGTTGTCTAGTTATGCTGGATATAATCAGATTTTTATAGCCGACGAGAACATATCTTAAATGGATTTTCGGTTTCCAGGTGCACTAGGGACTTATGAATGGGTTGTAATGTTATTTGGCTTAAAAAATGACGAAGCAACTTATCAAAAGGCTATGAATCCCATATTTCATGATTTCGTAGAACACTTTATGCAGATTTACATAGATGATATTGTGATTAAATCTTCATATGAAAATGATCACATAGACCATCTTATAAGATCATTCGAAAGGATGTAAAATTTGGATTGAAAATGAATCCACTAAAATGTGCTTTCGGTGTGCATGCAAGAGACTTCTTAGGCTTTGTGGTACACAAAAAGGCATTGAGATCAACTTAAACAAAACAAAAGAAATTTTGGATCTCAAGCCTCCGTCAACAAAGAAACAATTACACTATTTATTAGGAAAGATCAACTTCTTGAGAAGATTCATATGGAATCTAAGTGACAAAACAAAGGTGTTCTCGCCATTACTCAAGATAAAAAAAGAAGGTGAATTCCTAAGGGATTAAAAGCATCAAGAGGCTTTCAACACAATCAAGGAATATCTGACGAAGCCTCTAGTCTTATTGCCACCAAGTCAAAAGAAAAACATGATATTGTATACATTTGTGTCTGACTTAACAATAGGGAGCATGTTAGCTTAAGAGGATGATAATGGCGTCGAGAGGCCCATTTATTACTTTAGTCAAGTGTCGAGAGATGCAGAAACTAGGTATAGTTCAATTGAAAAATTATTCCCATGTTTGTATTTATCATGTATGAAATTAAAGCAATATATTAAACCGGTTGATGTTTATGTTTTGTCTCATTTTAATGTTATTAAGCATATGTTATCAAAGCCCATATTGCATAGTCGAATCGGGAAATGGGCATTAGCATTAACTGAGTTTTCTTTGTCTTATTTGACTTTAAAATCCATGTGTTGTACCACAAAATTTACCCTCTCATTTCTCAAATAATATCTCACAAGATCTCCTATGGTTCAAGACTGCACAAGGGTTGATCAGCTCAAGGCACCTCCTCAAGCACTGATGACTGAAAATTAGGGTTTCGAATTGCACAAGGAAAAATGGACTTTTAATGACCCATATGAATTTCATGGATCATTTTGGACCCTCAGGATTTCTCATGTCAAGTTTTAAGTCTTGGATCACATTTTTTCCCAATCAATTGATCAGTTGACCTAAAATTAACTATATTGGGAAAAAGTCAATTATGGTCAATTTACAGTCAAACTTCATAGTTTTTGGTCCATATCAACATTATGAACTCATATATGTCATTTGATCAAGTTTGGATCACAATTCTTCAAGAAATTTGATCAGATCATCAACAGGGCAAAATGGTAAAATTAGGGTTTTAACTGAGAAGATGCAATTTCTGATTTTTGACCTAGCAAATGTTTGATTGGTTTAAGTTATGATATCAAGGTCTCAAATACTTAATTTTTACCTAATGTGATGGCTCAAAACATTCCTCAAGTTCAATTGGTTGACCGTTGAATTTCAGTCAATTAATGAAAAGTCAATTGTACACTGAAAAGTCAAACTTTGACTTTTTGGTCAAAATCAAGTATCAAAGATCACAATTCATCAAAACATGTCAAAATATGAAACTTATTCATCAAGAAATCAAAAAGTCAAGATTTCATTTTGAAAAGTCAAAATTTATAAACTTAGAAATTTTTCTGTGTTGAAAATTTCATATTTTTTTTCCATAACTTTGAGCAAAATTTTCACCATGATGCAAGATGATTGAAAGGAAAGTTGTAGATCTCAAAGAGATATAAAACATTGTAGAACACAACTTATCCTATAAATTCATGGATTTCAAGTTATGATTTTAAGAATACATGTTCAAGAAACTTGGAAACATAGTGAAATTTTGCCATAGTTTGGGCGGGATTTTGACCTAACTTCATGGAAAATTATCACATAGTTCCAAGATGAATCTTAAAACATATCCAACATAGGGGTTGTATAGGATTCTACAAGCTTCCCAAAATATCCAAGAACTCATTGATATCATGTTTGAGCAAGGAGAATTGAAGGCAAGAAGTTAGGGTTTTCAAACTTGAATTACAAGCCATTTTGCGAAGAACACATGAACCAAATCCATGCTAGGATGCATAATCTTTGCTTTGCAGGCCTCAAAATTGTTTGTAACTCCATAATTAATGTTTTGCACAGTTTCTAGAAGCTTTAATCCAAGCATTCAATGTATTGCCCATGCTTAATAACATTTTAAGAAGAAAGGCAACATTGCCATTTTGGAAAAGTGGCTTTATGCATAAAGTCCACTCTTCTTGAGCCTCTAACTTATTTGTTCAATACACACTCAACATACAAAATCATATAAACATGTTTAAAGTTTGTAACCACTCAAGACAGCCTTGTACTATGCATTAGGACAATGTGTATCAAGCTTGCTTCAAAAATAAGAAAAAGAGCCATATCATGTGATTTTGAATTTTGATCAAGGACAAGTCTCCAAACTTGTTGCTTATAAATAATGACACTATTTGTGAGCTATAACAAGAGCTTGAACATCCTAAAACACTCCTAAACTCCCTCTAGCTAGGAATTGCTTCAAAATAACATTGTTGTGCAAGTTCTGACTTTACACATCAAACTCATATCTCCCTTGTGCGTTCTTTGGCCTTTTAGTTTCTAGAGCTTCCTTACATCAAATACAAACCATCCCACACCCTGTTACATGACTGTAACATCATCTTCATCGACTTCCATAGCCAAAAATAGAGCATTGCAGTTGGACTTCTCCAGACCATTTCAGCCACTCTCAACTCAAGCTAAGCATTGCATTAACTTCCTAGAGACTCAAGGAAGCTAACTTGATCATTGCAGCACCTTGAATCAAGTTCAAACTCACTTCACGATTTCCAGTTTTGAGGTATTTTTCTTGAACTTCTATCTTTTCATTTAGGCATTGTTAAGCTTGCATTTGTGAAGATAAAATGTAGACATCATTATCCTAAAACTATACATGTCCATAGATTTCATTTATGTTTCTTGAGTAGAGAGAATTTTGAGTTTGAACCTCTGAAAATATTTAGGTCAGGATTTAGTATTGTTACAAATTCATGATCATCTTTGAGAATTAGCTTCAGTTATTTACATATTCAGAATTGTGAGGAAATTTCTAACAAGTTTGATGTTGGAAGTTTTGTGAATTTATGAGAAATGAATGAGTTACAGGTTCTCTGGATGGAGGTTGAAGATAAAGTTCATTCAGGACTTGATTTACGTTACATATTTATTGTTTTGTTTATATGAACGGATGTATAACCACCCTAGTGGTAAAGCGCGCGCCTGTTAACCTTTGGGACATGGGTTTGAGCCCCAATGGTGCCCTTTTGCCTTTTTTCACATTTTTTCCATTTTTTGTTTGAAACTGGCGCCTGGGCCCCTCTCCATTGGGCTTTATTGTTTTTGCTTCTTCTAACCTCCTGACTACTCTTGCACCCCTGGCTTATTTTCTCTTATTATTTTCTTTTTTTCTTATTCTATTTTTATTTCTTTTTTTATTTATTTATATTTTATCATTATTATTATTATTATTATTTTTTATTAATAAAAATATAAAAATATTTTTATTTATTATTTACACTCACTTATTTTATTTATAAAAACAAAAGACTAAAAAATATTTTTCTTAAAACAAATTAATTTCTTTTCTTAAATAATTAATATTTAGACAATTATGTTTAATTATTATATTATCCTCTTGTAAATTAAACTTAATTTAGAACTTAGGTTTATTTTAATTGATTAACTTTCATTTTATTTTTATTAATTTAAAACCTTTCCATAGAAACCCTAAAAATCTTCTTTAACTTATTTTCTTTGTTAAAAAGTTTAAGTTTAACTTTGTTAATTTTTAATTAATCATCTTCGTGAGGGCTGGAGGTTGAAGATGACCAACGTGTCACCTTCTAACCAATGAAAGCGTGACATTTGTTTTTTTTAAATTCTGATTTTATAAATGATTCTGTACATTATTCATTAAAGACCATGATAGGCACAACGCACCAGATCCTTTGGATTTGATTACTAACGCGTTTTGACTCTCATCCAATGGTCCACATATTTTTCTTTTATTTTCTTTTTCTGATTTTGATATTTTAATTGTTTTAAATTTCAAAAAACCATAGAAAATTCATTTTTAATCCAAAAAATCCAAAACAATTATGAAAAATATTTTCGATTAGTCTCTTTCTTATTTTTATTTTTTCACAATTTAATTTTGTGTTTTGGTATTTTTTATAAATTTTTCACTTATTTGATTGATTTGAAATGTTTAAAAATACTTTTACACATTTTTAAATTCTGAAAAAATTATGGAATGATCCAATGATATTGTGACAAATATTGGTGACCTTATTTTATTTTTGTTTCTGACTTTACTATTTTTTTCTATTTTTGTTTATTTTACCCATTTATTTTAATTTTTAAAAATAGTTTCTGACTTTTAAAAATTCTCAATTTTTTTTAAAAATTACTTGGCATCTTTTCTGATTTTTCGATGGTCTTATTTGTTATTTCTTGATTAATTTGAATTTAATTGGCATTTTCTTCATCATTTTCCATTTTTAAACATTTTTTAAAACCTTTAATGTATATATTAAATATATTATTATTTTGTGAATATTTTCTGGTTGTCTTGGGTTGATTTTTTGGTCATGGCTTTATTAACATCATTGGATCCATGGTGTTGAGTTTAACTCCACAAAAAATGGATTAATGATTTTAATAATAGTTTGATTAAATATTAATTCAAACGTGGTTTCTCTTTTTACCCTAATTCCCCTTCATCTCATCCCTTCTCATTGCACTAAATGTTGTTGGAGCATGATCTCTATATCATGTCTCAAAACAAATGGTGCATAGATTGCTATTGACCGACCTCAAAATAGGCGCGACTTCTATATAAGTCCACTTACGATTGCTTAACATACCGCTAAATTTTGTCCTGATTCAAATAAATGATCATCCGTGGCCCAAACTTATGATTGTAAGCCCAAGTATGTTAATTTGATCTCTTTGATCCAATAACCTTGATATTCATTGTGTGGAGGCTTTGGTTCTAACAATCCTTTAATGAATCTACAACACCTTTGGTCAACGCGGATCAGTTAAACATCGTTGATCATTCAATGACACTTGTGAGAATCCCAAATGGATGATATACTTGACAAAAAGCAAATGCAACTTGTTGTGTGGAGGCTTTGGTTCTACCAATCCTCTAATGAGTTCAAAATGCAAGTTTCAAGATGGTCATCCAACTAACCACTAATAATTGACTTGTTTTACCTTATGCTTTTATTATTTTTATGCTTTTATTATTTTTATGCTTTATGTACTATTTATCTTTTAGCATTTACATTTCATGCCATTTTCATCTTTGCTCATTTGGGCATTTATTCTCTTGCCATTTTTTTATTTTGCTCACTTGAGATTTTCTTTTCTTTTTCCTAAGATACTTAATAATCAACTTAAACCCTAAAAAACTCTTAATGGTACTTGGACTATTTGGTTACTATCCTTGGCATTATAGAGCATGGGACTATTTCTTGGACTTAGGATCAGAAACCTTGGCCTATATTGGAGACCTTGTGATCTTATCTGATTATTTTGTCTGGAGTTCTTGAGGTTTACCTCAAGACATTGGGTTGCTTGTTTGTTTTTGTGTGCAGGTTTTTGTGATTACATTCTTTGTTTGTAATTTGGAATTCACCCGTATACAGCCGTTACTCTGCCCAATTTTTGTTAAGACTTAATACACTTAAATATTGTTTCTCTCAAGAGGTCTAGTATCTTTGCTTGCTTGGTTCCAATCAAAAGAATGGGAATTTTATCTTGGCTCATAATGTCAAGTTTTGGCTTCTTGTTGGTTAGATGGTCCTTATCCCTAGCTTTTACTTTATGTTTTAGGATAGCCTCTTCTACTCCTCCCATCTTCTTTAATTTCAAAAATCTTCTCCCTCCTTTTGAAACTCTTCTTGTTTTGAAACTTGAAACATTTTCATAATAAACTTGAACTTATGTCCATGCATTTTCAAACATTTTATAAATAAACCCCAATCAACTTAATAATACCTTGACCTATTTTATGAGAAGACTAAAAGTCAACTAATCTTATTTCAAACCATTTTGCCACTTTGGCTTTTTACCTTTAAACTTTTCTTAAAAGATTAGACTCTTGTCAATCCTTGTAGTGATGCAAACAACTATACTTCTACAATATGTAGTGAAGAAAGATATTTTCCACTTGGGTGTTGAGTGAGGCATTGTTGATTTTAAAGTCCAAGCCATATCCTCCACTTTGAGATGATGCAAATTCTCCTTTCTCATGATTGTGGGTAGTAAGTATGTTTTCCACACGGACAATGACGATAATGTCTTATCTTATAAAATTAACCAACACACTTGTGTTTCAAATTATTAAAAGAGGAACTACGTGTACCCTGACCCCCTATTGCACGAAAGGTGGTACGTAGGCACTAAAGGTTCGCAACTGCGGCGGGTGCAAAAATATTAAAAAATATATATTTCTTTTCTCACCTCCACCGTCCAGTTTATATATAACACATTTTTTTATATAGCCAAAATATACGGATTTTACAAAGAGGCTCCTGCGGAATACCGTAGATGTTTAGGGTGCTAATACCTTCCCTTTTCATAACCAACCCCTTACCTTGAATCTTTCCCCCTTTTTGGGTTATTCGCTTTTTTCCCATTCCTTTGGAAACAATAAAGCGCGGTGGTGATTTTTATTTTTAATTTGTATAAAGTCTAGTCAATCCAATGGCTTAGGGAGAATCGAAGAAGATAAATTGGCATTTTATCACTTTTGTTCATGCCATTTTCACAAAGTATCAAGTTGAAAATCAGATCCATGATGTTTGTACCTTGCATTACAGGTCCTAAACTCATGCTACAGTCCATAATTAAATGAAAACTCAGAGGTTAAAGGCTTTATCTTGGCTTTTGGAGCATTGTACAAGAAATAATTCCATTTTAAGCATAAAGGTTACAATGCCATTTTCATAAAGTGAGCTTTTGTAACTTTATCAATCTTGAGCCTTGGACCTGTTTCTTTGAGGAAAGCAACTTCCATAGGTATCAAGCAATGTATACCAACTCTCTGTAGCTCACAAGCCAACCAGTACAAGCATGTTTGCATTGGTCACTTCACTTTTCTTCAAATGCAAGAAAAGTTGCAAAAGAGGTCAGAACTTGTACAGCTAATAAGGAGTGGACTTTGTATCATTTTATACAAATATACAAACTCATTACAATGCTTAACACGTCTGCTTAGCCTCCAAAACACTCTCAAACTCAGAAACATCATTTTTCTACCCAAACATCCAGTTTCTGCAAAACCATAGCAAACTCATTTCATGCTTGTGCGTTTTGTGGGTTGACACTTCAAACACCTTCCATATATCCTACCAAAGCTATCCAAGTCCTTGCCCTGCTTCTGTAATCTCTGTTTCAACCATTGCCATTTTCAAACTTGGAGCTTACAACTTGACTTCTATAGAGAGTCCTGGCCATCCACAAAGGAAGTTAGGTATTGGAATAGTTTGAAGGAAGTTCAAGGAAGCTCACACGATCCTCAAGCCTCCCTCAAAGTCCCCATATTGTCATATCCAAATCCAGCTGAATGAGGTATTTTTCTCAAACTCTATCTCTGTATGTATGCATCCTCAAGCCACGATTTGTGAAGAAAAGATGTAGTCTATAACATGGTGAAGCTGTACATATGCATACTTGTCATTTATATTAACTGTGCCATGAGAATTTGAAGTTTGAAGTTCCTGGATTTTTTAGGTCATGAATTGGGGCTGATAAAATTCTCCATGATCTTTTGAGAGTTAGATTACAAATTTTATATGGTTGAAATCGTGGGATTAAATGCCACAAGTTTCATGTTATGGGTTTTTGTTTTTGTGCAAGCATGAGCAAGTTGCAGGTTTGAAGGAAAACGCGCGCGCAGGCTTGGCTGGAGGATAGGGATGACTAGCCTTGGGCTTTTTGGCGCGCCTGGCCTTTTTGCTTTTACTTTTTGCACCTCCTAGATTACTTTTGCACCCCCTGACTATTTTCTTATATTTTTCACATTTTCTCATATTTTTTTATATTTATTGCTTTTATTTATTTTTCTGAATCATAAAAAATCATGAAAAATAATTTCTTTATTTTTTTGCATTATTTTTAATTTTTTCTATTATTTTTTGCATAAAAAATAGTTTATTAAGATAATATACTTTATTTTCTTATATAAATTGTAAATATATTTAAAAATACTATACATTTTTATTATGTTATTTATATACATAAAATATTTATTTTCATACATATTTTAATTTTTAATATTTGTACATAATATTATTTATTATTTTCTTGTACAAAAATGGAAAAAATAATAATATAGGAAATATATTTCTTTTAATAAAAAATTAGGGTTTCCCCCTTTGCAAATATAATAATATTATTTTTCCTTTTTTTTAGGGTTAGTTAATTTATTTTCTCATACAAAAAAAAATCAAATACAAAACATTTTACATAAATACATTTTTATTGCATTTTAAATATCTGTACATTTATTTATTTCGCACAATATTCAATTGGGTTGTAATAGTATTTTTAGGGTTTATTTTATGCAATGTCCCCATTCAAAAACTTGTATCCCCCCTCCCATAATAATTGTTGTAATCGCTTAGTTTACATTTACGCAATTTATCGCATTTATACCATGTTTAGTAAACTAGGGTTTGCATGACAAGACCAAAAACCAAACAAATAGAAAAGACTTAATACAAGACAAAATCATGTAAAGTGACACACATTACACACAAGCACCCTTAGGGTTTCTCCCACTTGGTTGCCTAAATAAAATGGCCATGTTACGCATGCGAAGTATCTTGGTAAAACAAAACAATATAAGATCATAGTCCCTCGATGACGCTATACAAAGGTTTCCTAAAACAAGATGATCTTGGTCCCTCAAAATTTCTAAGATACTTGGCAACATTGATATCATGGTCATACGATGACCCACGCCCGTCCCGTTTAACATCCAAAGATAGGGTTGTTTACCAAATCAATGGTAAATCAACAATGTCAAAGGAATAAAAATGCACAAAAAAGACATTTGAGTAGGTAGATAGCTTCTAGTTACTTGATCAATTTCAAAACAATCCTTTCTATTTTCAAAAACAAACACATACACATTTTAAAACATTTTCAAAACATCTAACAAAACATTGAAACATTTTTCAAAAGACAAAAATCTTTGTATACATTCTTACGAACGAGAATCATTACAAAGATTGCCTAAACGAATGGCCTATTTTCAAAATACTTTCAAAACCACACAAAGCACCATTTCAAACAATTTCAAAGCAAAGCAAGTGATCTAAACAAGTAACTAAGAGCCCTTGGAAAACCATGGATGAAAAGGGTGCTAGCACCTTCCCTTTTCATAATCTACCCCCCGAACTCAATAAACTAATACAAAGGTCTTTCTTGTGCTTTTTTACCTTTCCTTTTGGATAAAATAAAAGTCGGTGGCGACTCTTGCTAATCGCAAGTTTTGCGAACACAAACACAAACCTCAGGTCAGTTTTCCCACCGCATCACAGTGCTGTTCTAGGACAACGAAAAGATAAGAAATTACATGTTATATATTATTCTAGTAGAACCCTAGATACCTCCCATCTCAACTATGCAACAACAGAGAAAGAATTACGGGCGGTAATTTTTGCGATAGATAAGTTTAGGTCCTACCTAGTTGGAGCAAAGATCATTGTTTACACTGATCATGCTGCCATACATTATCTATTAAATAAAAAGGATGCTAAACCTAGATTACATAGATGGATCATGTTACTCCAATAGTTTTATCTAGACATTAAGGATAAGAAAGGCATAGAGAATGTTGTCGCTAACCACCTCTCTATATTAGAACACTTAAAACCTGACTTATTGCCTATAAATGATGATTTCACCTATGACAGACTTATAGCTAAGACTGATGATTTCGAGCCGTACAAAGATAAAGATTTTGAAAAAAATTCAGTAATGAAGAGCGTACCTTGGTACGCTGATTTTGTAAACTACCTAACTGCAGATATCATACCCCCTGATCTAAATTACCAACAGAAAAAGAAGTTCTTCAAAGATGTTAAACATTTCTACTGGGATGAACCACTCCTATTCAAGAGAGGAATAGATAATATTTTTAGGCGTTGCGTCCCAGAAGAGGAAATAGAAGACATCATCAGACACTGTCATTCTGCACCTTATGGTGGACATGCAAGTATATCTAAAACGCACGCTAAGATTCTTCAAGCAAGCCTCTATTGGTCAACTTTATGGCGCGATGTTCATTCCTACATTGTCAAGTGCGACCGATGCCAACGCACCGGGAAAATATCAAGACGTGACTAGATGCCAATGTGGAATATCCAGGAAGTTAAACTCTTTGATGTTTAAGGTATAGACTTTATGGGACCATTTCCACCTGTAATGGGAAATAGGTACATTTTTGTAGCTGTAGACTACGTGTCAAAATGGATTGAGGCTATTTCATCACCCACAAACGACACAAGAGTGGTAGTGAAGTTATTAAAGAATATCATTTTTCGAGGTTTGGAACACCCCGTCTCATTATAAGTGATGGAGGATCACATTTCATATCCAGAATCTTTGATAAGCTCTTGAGTAAGTATGGAGTAAAGCACAGAGTAGAAACGCCTTATCACCCACAGACTAACGGCCAAGTAGAAGTGTCTAACAGGGAGATTAAACAAATCTTAGAAAAAACCGTTTCAATTTCCAGAAAAGATTGGTCTTAGAAGCTGCATGAAGCACTATGGGCCTACATAACAGCTTTTAAAACCCCTATTGGAACAACCCCTTGCCAATTAGTGTATGTAAAATCTTGTCATTTACCCTTCGAGTTAGAGCATAAAGCCTATTGGGCCATTAAGACCCTGAATTTGGAATATTTGACTGCTGGTGAAAAGCGCATCCTTGACATTCATAAATTGGAGGAATTTCGCCAGTCTGCCTATGAGAATGCTATAATATATAAAGAAAGAACCAAAACTTGGCATGAAAGAAGAATTATAAAGAAAGATTTGAAGATAGGAGACCTTGTTCTCCTTTTCAATTCAAGGTTGCGACTTTTTCCTGGTGTTATACCCTAATTTTTGCCCCTAAGATTCCCCTATCATATCATATCAACTCAATCAAAACAAGATCTCATTAGGGTTGGTTCTTCCTCTTTTTCTATCTCCTATCTTTAAGTTTGCTCTTGAGGAATTTCCAAGCACCTTGGTTGTGTATTTTGTATATGTGTTGTTGACTAACTTCTAATCAAAATACAAAAAAATATTTGTCTTTGTCTTTGTATATTTTTGTTTTCTAGGTACCAAGTCGAAGCATCTGACAAATAAGGATTTCTGGTATTATTTTCCTAAAATCTTTATTTGCAAAGGTAAAATTAACAAAAATACATTTTTTTCACTGATGCAATCGATTTCTCTTAGAGTGCAATCGATTGCACATAGTTCATTTTGCGCCATTTTTGAAAAAAAATACACTGTGCAAATTGATTTGCACAAAGTGAAAATTTGAAAAAAAATCGGCACTTTAAGCTTGTCAAATTTTGGCTCCAATTTTTCTTCATTTTTGAAAGATATACCATTAATTCAAATTTTTGTGCCAATCTTTCATTTTTAAGAAGAATTATCATTAATTCAAATTTTGGCTATAATATTTGAAAGAATTATCATTAATTCAAATTTTGGCTCCGAGAATAAATTACCAAATTACCACTAATCTCAATCCTAAACTCTATAAATAAAGCCCTCATTTATTTCAAATTCCAAGCTTTTGATAGCCAAATCCACCTTGCTAAAAAATCTCTCAATTCTCTCCATCTACCAAATTCACCCAAAGCTCCATTGTCAAAAAGTTAGTAAGCTTTGCATTGAAGCTTACTAATCTTTGAGCTAAACCTTTATCCAAACACTTTTTCTTCATCAATTCTCTACATCCAAGCTTGGAAATTGATTCTTGTGGTTGAATTGAAGTAAATTCTTGAAGTTGTTTTGATAATTCTCTAGATCTACCTTTTGCAAGTTGGATAATTCATCTTTCACAATGTGATCTCTTGTTGATCTTTGGGTTTGATTCTTTGAGCATTATTTTGTGATTCCAATGGTGTTATTTTCTCATAATTTGATGGAATTTTCTTGCTCAATTGGATCCATGATCATAAGGTATTTGATGGAAAGTTTGAACAAGAATTTGGCCTTTTAAAATGTTGTTTTGCTGTCTGTAACAACGTGCAATCGATTGTAGTAACAGTGCAATCGATTGCACAGAAGCAATTTCGCACAGATTTTTGAAAATTGTACTGCGTAAATCGATTTACATAGTAGTGCAATCGATTTACACAGGGACATAATGCATTTTTTTCCTTCTTTTGCGGCAGCTTTGATCCAAAATTCTTTTTCTACTCACTCCTTTTGATTGTTGGTTTGGATTGCAATTTTAAATGTCCAATTTCTCTTTAAACTCAATGGACTTTGTGATGTAGATGAAGTTGGATAAATTTTCATAAATTCAAATCTACCTAAGAGTGAATTATTTAATTCATTTTTGGTGCTTTGGATTAATGATATGTTTAATGCTTTAATCCATCTAGAGGAGTGGTTGAATTTAAAGATGAAAGAATTTTAAAATGGTGATCCAAATTTGCTTATCATTCCCCTCCCTCTTCATATTATCCGTTTCTTTTTTAATTTTTCTACATGCTAAGGGATGGAGATCTCTGTATCATTTATTCAAACATGAAGTACATAGATTTTTATTGACCGGCCTCAAAATAGGTGTGACTTCTACATAAGTCCACTTACGATTGCTTAACATAGCGCTAAAGTTTGTCCCGATTCGGATAAATGATCATTCTTGGCCCAAACTTATGATTGCAAGCCCAAGTATGTTAATTTGATCTCTTTGATCCAATAACCTTGAGATTCATTGTATGGAGGCTTTGGTTCTACCAATCCTATAATGGATTTAGAACACCTTTGGTCAACGCGGATCACTTAAACATAGTTGATCATTAAATGTTACTTTTTGAGGATTCCAAAATGGATGATATACTTGACAAAAAGAAAATGCAACTTGTTGTATGGAGGCTTTGGTTCTACCAATCCTCTAATGAGTTCCAAATGCAAGTTTCAAGATGGTCATCCAACTAACCACTAATTTCTAATAATTGACTTTACTTTATGTTTTTATTTTTATGCTTTGTGTGCCATTTACTTTTAGCATTTTACATTTCATGCTATTTTCATGTTTGCTCACTTGAGCATTTACTTTTATGTCATTTTTATTTTGCTCACTTGAGCTTTTCTTTTCCTTTTGAAGACACGTAATCATCAACATGAACCATAAAAAACTTTAATGATACTTGGACTATTTGGTTACTATCCTTGGCATTATGGAGCATGGGACTATTTCTTGGACTTAGGATTAGAAACCTTGGCCTATGTTGGAGACCTTGTGATCTTATCTGATTATTTTGTCTGTAGTTCTTGAGGTTTACCTCAAGACATTTAGTTGTTTGTTTGTTTTGTGTGCAGGTTATTGTGATTACATACTTTGTTTGTAATCTGGAATTCACCTGTATACAGTCGTTACTCTGTCCAATTTTTAAGAAGACTTAATACACTTGAAGTTTGGTTCTCTCAAGAGGTCTAGTATCTTTCCTTTCTTGGTTCCAATCCGAAGAATGAGAATTCTATATTGGCTCATAATGTCAAACTTTGGCTTCTTGTTGGTTAGATGGTTCTTATCCCTAGCTTTTACCTTATGATTTAGAATAGTCTCTTCATCTCCTCCCATCTTCTTTAAGTTCAAAAATCTTCTGCCTGCTTTTGAAAACTCATCTTGTTTTGAAACTTGAACCATTTTCATAATAAACTTGGACTTATGTCCATGCATTTTCAAAACATTTTTATGAATAAATTTCAATCAATTTAATAATACCTTGACATTTTTGTGAGAAGACTAAAAGTAAATAAATCTCATTTCAAACCAGTTTTCCAACTTTCGCTTTATTTTAAAATCTTTCTCAAAAGATTAGACTCTTGCCAATCCTTGTAGTGATAAACAACTATACTTCTACAATATGTAGTGAAGTGAGATATTTTACACTTGGGTGTTGAGTGAGGCATTGTTGATTTTGAAATCCAAGCCATATCCTCCACTTTGAGATGATGCAAATTCTCCTTTCTCATGATTGTGGGTAGTAAGTATGTTTTCCACACGGACAATGACGATGATGTCTTATCTCATAAAATTAACCAACACACTTGTGTTTTAAATTTTTAAAAGAGGAACTACGTGTACCCTGATCCCCTATTGCACAAAAGGTGGTACGTAGGCACTAAAGGTTCACAACCGCGGCGGGTGCAAAAACCATAAAAATATTTCTTTTCTGACCTCCACCATCCATTTTATATATAGCACATTTTTATAGCCAAAATATACAGATTTTTCAAAGAGGTTCCTGCGGAGTACCGTAGATGTTTAGCGTGCTAATACCTTCCCTTTTCATAACCAACCCCCTTACCTTGAATCTTTGCCCCTCTTTTTGGGTTACTCTCTCTTTTCCCATTCCTTTGGAAACAATAAAGCGCGGTGGCAATTTTGATTTTGATTTGTATAAAGTCTAGTCAATCCAATGGCTTAGTCTTGAACATTTCTACCGCTACAGAAAAAATGGCGACTTCACTGGGGAAAGGTTGACCTCTTGCTGGTCCATCCCTAAGTGGGTTGAACCTATCTTTGTTTATATCTGTATATGTGCTATTGTTGTTTTTGTGTTATATGTTGTATATATGTTTGTCTGGATTTTCCTGGTTTTCAGGGTGCTTGGTGATTACTTATAAGTCCTATACCCGGACTTGGGCAAACTTTAAGATAGGATGGGCGGTATAGTCATGTTAACTTTGAGGGAGTAATCCCAAAAAAGGAGGCATGAGATCCCCCACTCAGTGGAGGCCCCTTTTTATGTAGTGTCGTTTACCAAGTAATCGGGAAGACGTACTGCTTTCGACCTGGGAGCCTGCTGAAGCCGAGGACCGTAGAATACCAAACCCACCTTGGCCTTTTAGGTGTAGTGCAGAAGCTATGACAGAGTAATCCGGAAATATTTGTCACGCGATACTATGCTCAGACGAGTCTTTCTTGAGAATATTACTAATTACCGAGTTAATCGGGAAGTTGGTAATATCCGAAGGAAGGATGTAGACTCTGGGAACCTCTTAGAACCTTGTTCGGCAGGTGATAACTCTTAGACCAACACCTTATGGGAAGTACCTTCGACCTCATGCTCGTGACATTGAACCTATGAACCCTATATGTGTGATCTTGTGTGTGATTGTTGCATCATACATCCATGCACTCATAAGCATCTTTTGAAGAAAATAATATTTCAAGGGATTTAAAGGTTGACTATTTGTGAATATCTCAGTTACTTTTAACATTGGATTCTGGAAAGAGAAAGACAGGGAAGTACAGTTTCAAGGATCCTAAGATAGATGAGTTGGTCAGTCTAAGTCCAGAGATTGAGTATCCTACAGACTTTCAGAAGAAGTATGGATCCATTATTCCTCTCATGAAGTTGAAGATGAAGGAGGGTATTCTCTCGACCTTGGTAAAGTACTATGATCCAGTGTATCACTGCTTTACTTTTCCCGATTATTAGTTTATGCCTACACTGGAGGAGTATTCCTATCTATTGGATTTACCCGTTACCGATCGTGTTCTTTTTACTGGTTTGGAGGGTGAGCCAAAACCACATGAGATAGCTGCTTTGATTCATCTGGGGAAGTCTGAGGTGGAAACCCATATGACTACCAAAGGAGGGATTAGAGGATTACCAGCTTAGTTCGTATTGGAGAAAGCTCATTACTTTTACAGGATGAAGAGTACGGTTGCTTTTGAGGCCCTCTTCGCTTTACTTGCTTATGGATTATTCTTATTCCCTAATGTGGACAAGTTTGTCGACATTAACGCTATCAGGATTTTCATGATTAGAAACCCGGTTCCTACACTTTTGGGTGATGCTTATTACTTTGTTCATATTTAGAGTTCCTATCATGGGGGAATGATTATTTGTTGCACGCCTTTGTTGTACCGGTGGTTCATCTCTCATATGCCTCAGTCCGATGCTTTTTGGGATATCAAGAAGGAACCCCGTTGGGCTCCTAAGATTATGTGACTTCCTCACTCGGATATTGATTGGTATCATCGAGCTTACCAGGATGTGGATATTATTGACAGTTGTGGTAGATTCCCCAATGTGCCTCTTCTTGGTACAAAGGGAGGAATTAACTATAACCCTGTTCTTGCACGGTGACAACTTGGTTATCCGATGAGGGATAAACCAAACAGTATTCATTTGAGTAGTTTCTTTCTGAAGGAAGGAGAAGACCATAGGGAAGCTAGGGATCAGATTGCGAAGGCCTGGCGTCACATTCATAAGATGAGTAGGAAGGATTTGGGACCTAGAGGTTATATTTCTTTGGAGCCATATCTTTAGTGGGTCCGATCGAGAGCTATTCAGTTGAAGATTCCATATACTCGGGAGACACCCATGCCTGATTTGTTTGTTAAGACCACTTCTCCCTTATTAGATGATCTAGAGGATTTGCAGCTTGCTTTGTTTAGGATGCAACGGGAAAGGGATGCTTGGAAGAACAAGTTCCAGACTTTAGAGAGTTCCTACAGAGCAAACCTGAAGGAGAAAGATGATTTGATCGAGATCCTTGAGAGTCGAGCGGTGGAGTCTATGGAGAGGAAAGGGGATTTATTTTCTCCTAAGCCTCAAACAGGTGCTGATTACTGACTTCCTACTTCAGATGATTGGAAGGAAGTTGCCATAAGGCATTTGGAAGAAAACCAGAGGTTGAGGGCTCAGATTGCCAAGCTCACAGGGAAGCGCCAGTGTACAAATTGATCCCTATCAATTCTTTTTATCAGGATTTTAGATTGTATTTTCATCTTGTACTTGGGATCATTGAAACTTGTAATTCATTTTGAAGTTATTATAATAAAAAAATTTCAGTATTTCAAAAGATTTATTACTTTGATGTTTGCAATATGTCTGTAAATCTTAAATCCCTCGAAATGATAGATGATGAAGTAAAAATAATCATATGCATTGCATATCATGCATCATATTGCACATATTTCTTGCATTCATCACACATATCCAGGGGCCTTACCCAGCTTCTTTACTTCATTCAGCAAGCTGGATCATCACTACAACACTCGGGCTAACTTCAAAAAGAAGATGCACAAGTTAGAACAGGAGAATCGTGAGCTGCACGAAGAAGTTTCCGCTTTGAAGGCTGGCTTGGCCAATTTGACTACTCTGATGGAAGCTCTGGTGGCTGCTCAGAATCAGCCAACGAGTGTTCAACCTCAAGCAACAAGGGAAAATGCTGAAGTTCCAACTGTTCCTATATCCGCTACTCCGGCTGTTGTTCAAAACCGTATGCCTCAGGGTTATCCGTGGGGAATGCCAGAGAATTTTGCAACTGAAGGTTTCAATTTGGGCCCCCAAGATGCTCCAGTCGGTCAAAATGTTGTTACTCTAGCACCTCCTGTGGTGTATATTGTTCCTGCTGCACCTCCTTCGGTGAATTTGGTTCCGTTTGTTAATGAAGATGTGTGTCGTCCTTTCCCTCCGCCGAGTGAAGACTTGGGTCTTTATGACATAATGGATGATTTTCAAGAGCATTTTGATAGAATGCAAAGAGAGATGAAGGCTCTTAGGGGAAAAGAGTTATTGGGCAGAATGTGAATGAGTCGTGTTTGGTCCCGAATGTTAAAGTGCCTGCTAAGTTCAAGGTCCCGGAGTTTGAGAAGTACAAGGGCAACACTTGCCCTCATGCTCAATTGGTGATGTACGTGATGAGAATGTATACCCACATCAATGATCCGCGTCTGCTGATTCACTTTTTCCAGGATAGTCTGACCGGTGCAGCATTGAAATGGTACATGAGTTTAGACAGCGTCAACATCCATAATTTTAATGATTTGGGAGAAGCATTTATTAAACAATACAAGTACAATGTGGACATGGTGCCTGATCGTGCCCAGCTTAGGGCCATGGTTTAGAAAGATAGAGAATCGTTCAAAGAGTATGCGCAAAGATGGCGCAAAGTGGCTGCACAAGTGATTCCTCCCATTGAGGAGAAGGAAATGACTAAATTTTTTTGAAGACGCTAGGTGCTTTCTACTACGAAATAATGGTAGCAAGTGCCTCGAGTGATTTTACAGAGATGGTAGGAATGGGTGTCCGCCTAGAAGAGGCAATAAGAGAAGGCCGTTTAACAAAGGGTGAAGGATCCGGAGGTGTGAAAAATCCAGTTTATGGGTTTACAAAGAAGAAAGAGGGAGATGCAAATGCTGTTATGCAAGAGAGAAAGGGTAAATGATCCTAGAAGGAATTATCATCGTCACCAACAAGTTGCTTCAGTGACTCCTGTTGTGAATGTTCCTCCGACTACCGTTGCTTATCAAAGACAGTCCTAGTAGGGGAACCAAGGGAATAATCAGAGAAGGGAGAACTATGACCCTATTCCCATGAGCTATGCAGAGCTACTACCAGCATTGATTTAGAAGAAGTTTGTCCAGACATAACCACCTTCAGCCTTACCATCACCATTGCCTTGGTATTACAAAGAAGACCAGACGTGTGCCTTTCATCAGGGAGCACCAGGGCATAGTGTTGAGAATTGTTATCCTTTAAGGACTGAAGTGCAAAGGTTGGTGAAGTCTAGAATTTTATCTTTCAAAGACGTGGGACCTAATGTGAAAGACAATCCTCTACCCAAACATGGGGGGGTGAATGCTGTAAATATGGTGGCCGGTTTTCCAGGCGAATTCTGGATTTTGGACATTAATCTGGTTAGAGGGGATTTAGTGAGGATGCATGCAGACCTCTGTGAATTCAGTTACTATACGCATGACCACGCCAGTTGTTCTATTTGTAGTACAGACATACAAGGTTGCGAGAAGATAAAGGCTGATTTACAGGAGAAGATGTATGAGGGTTTAATCCATATAATCAGGCCTAGGGCAGAATATGAAGAGGAAGTGAATATGGTTTCTGGATGTCCGGGTGAATTCTGAATTTTTGATGTGGATCATTTGAATGAAGATCTTGTGCAATTGCATGCTGTTGAAGAGGATGAAGCAGAGCAGGAAGTATCAAATTATATGACGCATGGAATCCGAGTTCAGAACTGGGTCATCATTGATGTTCCTTCTTGCATACATGTTTCAAAGTAATTTGTTTTGTTAATTTGTTTCTTTCTTTTGAAAAGCTTTCACTCTGCCCAAGGTGAAAGTATTGTATGGGCTTATCTGTTTGCTTTGACTTTTAAGATCATTAATAAAAGTTTTCTTTGCTTCTAAAAATATGTCTTTATTTTCTGCTTTATCTTGGGAAATGGTAATAAAAAAAACCTTTTCAAGATAAATAATAACTGAAAATTAATCTGCATGATCACTTCTTATATGTGTCAGTCTCTAAAAACAATCACAAATCATATGTGCAGATTAATTAAAAAACCTGTTGAATACAATGACCCTGCACCCTCTCCCAACTTTGATTGTCTTGTGTTTGGGGCTGAAGAAGAAGATTGTGGTTAGATTCCAGAAGATGTCTCACGGTTTCTTGAGCACGAGGAAAATACCATTCAACCATATAAGGAGCCTTTGGAAGTGATCAATTTGGGTTCAGAAGAAGATCCGAAGGAAATTAAGATTGGAGCATCGTTACATCCTGATGTAAAGAGCGGGTTGATTGAGCTGTTGACAGAGTATGTGGATATTTTTGCTTGGTCTTATCAAGATATGCCTGGTCTAGATACAGACATTGTTGAGCATCGTTTGCTATTGAATCCAGAGTGTCCGCCAGTTAAACAAAAGTTGAGAAGAACCCACCCAGATATGGCAGTAAAGGTCAAAGAGGAGGTCCTAAAGCAGATCAATGTTGGTTTTCTTGTGACGTCAGTGTATCCTCAATGGATTGCCAATATTGTCCCAGTACCGAAAAAAGACAGAAAAGTTCGCATGTGCGTAGATTACAGAGATCTAAATAAATCTAGTCCAAAAGATGATTTTCCATTGCCTCACATTGACATGTTAGTGGACATCACAGCGAAATTCAAAGTATTCTCGTTCATGGACAGATTTTCTGAGTATAATCAAATAAGAATGGCTCCAGAGGACATGGAAAAAACAACGTTTATCACACCCTAGGGAAGATTCTGTTACAGAGTGATGCCCTTCGGGTTGAAGAACAGTGGTGCAACGTACCAGAGGTCTATGACAACCCTATTCCATGATCTGATGCACAAAGAAATCGAAGTATATGTTGATGATATGATTGCCAAATCACAAACTGAAGAAGGGCATATAGAAGATTTGTTAAAGTTGTTTCAGCGTTTGAGGAAATATTGTCTCCGCTTGAATCCAAATAAATGCACCTTTGGAGTTAGATCGGGGAAATTATTGGGTTTTATTATTATCCATAAAGGAATTGAGGTTGACCCTGACAAAGTAAAAGCAATTCAAGAAATGCCAGCACCAAGAACTGAAAAGCAAGTCAGGGGTTTCCTCGGGCGTTTGAATTATATTTCCAGATTCATTTCCCACATGACTGCAACATGCGAACCGATCTTTAAGTTGTTAAAGAAAGATCAAGGTTGTGTGTGGACGGATGACTTCCAAAGGGCCTTTGAGAATATTAAAGAGTATCTGCTTGAACCTTCTATCTTTCTCCCTCCCGTAGAAGGAAGACCGTTGATTATGTATCTAACAGTGTTAGATAAATCCATGGGTTGTATTATGGGACAACAAGATGAAATTGGAAAGAAAGAGTTCGCCATTTATTATCTCAGCAAGAAGTTCACTGATTGTGAGTCGCGTTATTCCATGCTGGAAAAGACATGTTGTGCTTTGGCCTGGGCGGCAAAGCGTTTGCGGTAGTATATGTTGAATCATACCACATGGTTAATCTCCAAAATGGATCCAATCAAGTATATTTTTGAAAATCCTGCTCTTACTGGGAGAATTGCCCGTTGGCAGATGTTGTTGTCTGAATACGATATCAAGTACCGCACTCAAAAAGCTATCAAAAGTAGTGTGTTGGCAGATTACCTTGCTCACCAGCCGGTGGAAGATCATCAGTTTGCAGAATATGAATTCCCCGATGAAGATGTGATGTTCTTGAAAGTGAAAGATTGTGACGAACCATTGCCCGAGGAGGGCCCCGACCCTGAATCTCATTGGAGTATGGTATTGATGAAGCTGTGAATGCTTATGGTAAAGGAATTGGTGTTGTGAATGTTACTCCTCATGGATCGCATATTCCTTTTACTGCGAGGTTATCATTTGATTGCACTAATAATATGGCAGAATATGAGGCTTGCATCATGGGTCTCGAAGAAGCTATTGATCTCAGAATCAAAATTCTAGATGTATATGGCGATTCAGCATTGGTAATAAATCAGATTAAAGGAGAATGGGATACTCGTCACCCTGGCTTGATCCCTTACAAAGATTATGCTAGAATATTATTACCCCTCTTCAATAAAGTTGATTCCATCACATTCCTAGGGATGAAAATCAGATGGCGGATGCTCTGGAAACTCTGGCCTCCATGTACCAAGTGAATACTTGGAATGATATACCCCAAATTACAGTTCGACGGCTCGATAGGCTCGCTCACGTGTTTGCGACAGAGGAGGTAGCAGATGAGAAACCTTGGTATTATGATATCAAGCATTTTATTCAAACTCAGTATTACCCGTTTGGTGCGTCAAAGAAAGATAGAAAGACATTGAGAAGGTTGGCAGGCAGTTTCTTCCTCAGCGAAAATGTGTTATACAAGAGGAATTATGACATGGTCTTGCTCAGATGCGTGGATAGACATGAAGAAGACATGTTGATGCATGAGATCCATGAAGGTTCATTTGGTACTCATGCTAATGGACATTCAATGGCTAAAAGGATGCTAAGGGAAGGTTATTATTGGTTGACAATGGAATCTGATTGTTACAAATTTGCAAAGAAGTGCCATAAATGCCAGGTTTATGCAGATAAGATCCATGTGCCTCCAACACTTCTCAATGTGATTTCCTCCCCATGGCCTTTCTCTATGTGGGGTATAGACATGATTGGGATGATAGAACCCAAAGCTTCTAATGGACACCATTTCATCTTGGTAGCAATTGACTACTTTACCAAATGCGTAGAAGCTGCTTCATATGCCAATGTTACCAAACAAGTGGTCGTGCGTTTCATCAAAAACAATCTTATATGCCGGTATGGTGTGCCTAGCAGAATCATCAATGACAATGGCTCGAATTTGAACAACAAGATGATGACTGAACTGTGTGAAGAATTCGAGATTGTTCATCATAATTCATCTCTGTACAGGCCAAAGATGAATGGGGCTGTTGAAGCTGCTAATAAGAATATCAAGAGAATTATCCAGAAAATGGTAGTCACTTATAAGGATTGGCATGAAATGCTCCCTTTTGCTCTGCATGGATATCGAACATCTGTTCGCACTTCAACAGGAGCAACCTCGTTCTCCCTTGTATAAGGAATGGAAGTTGAGCTCCCTGTTGAGGTAGAGATTCTCTCGTTGTGTGTGATAATTGAAGCCAAGTTGACAGAGGTTGAATGGGTCCAGAACAGGTTTGACCAATTGAATTTGTTTGAAGAGAAGAGAATGATAACTTTATGTCATCGGCAGTTATATCAGAGAAGAATGAAGAAAGCATTTGATAAAAAGGTCAAACCTCGTGAATTCAGAGAAGGAAACCTCGTGCTCAGGAAGATCATGTCTTTCAACACTGATTCTAGGGGCAACTGGATTCCCAATTTTGAAGGCTCGTATGTTGTCAAGAAAGCCTTATCTGGTGGTGCATTAATTCTTAAAACTATGGATGGCGAGGAGTTCCCACATCCCATGAATGCTGACGCAGTCAAGAAATACTTTGCCTAAAGAAATAAAAGAACAGCTCGCTAAGTTGAAAACCTGAAAGGGCAGCTTAGGCAAAAAGGAGCGTCTCGGTAGGCCGAAAACCCGAAATGGCGGTCTAGGAAAAAATTAGAGACATCAACAGAATAAATTTCTCGCTAAGTTGAAAACCCGCAAGGGCAGCTTAGGCAAAAGTTAGGGATTCTCTTAGCAAGTAACTACGTCAGACAAGACCTGATCGTTGAAGCAACAATCTTCTCGGATCCTCACCATACTTCAACGAAAGCTGCTGCTCAGGATTTCAAAAGTTGTTAGGGGGAATAGTGGTCATTGTATCTCAATACCAGTGGGTGCAAGGTACGGTATTGGGTTTGTGGTCCCATTATCCCCAACCAAGTCTTGGTTCACTTTTAATTTCGGGTTTGCATGGTTGGAAGCCTCTGTCCCAGATTCCCCAGCGAAGTTTTCCCTCATATGATGAAAGGTTTTATTCCCTTGGTGTGCTAAGATATCGCTCTTTTTGCAGTATTGGCATTAGTGTTGACTTCTTGATTTCCCGAGAAGGCTATCCCAGGGCATCTTTTGTCGGAATAGGTTTTCATGATGTAAAGTTTCAACCTGCATCTTTCCCTAGGGGGTAGGCTTGAATTCCCCAGTGAGGTTTGATTCTCTTGGCGTCAGTCTGCTTTATTTGAGGCTGGTCTTGCAATCTCCAGTAGGCATGTTGCTTTTGAAAAACAAGTTTCTCCGATGAAACCGGAAAAAGGATGTTCTATCCCGGTATCTGTTTGATTTGGCTACATCCGGATTATGTTTCTCCTCAGTGAAGTTAGGATAGGCAATAGGTTTGGTTTCCGCAGTTGCTTTTACCTTTCTTGGATTGATCTTTCTGGTTGAAGTTTAGCCCAATGTTGTTGGTACTTGAGGCGGTTTTGTTTGTTTGTACTGATTATGTATCCTTTTACAAGCATAAGCACAATATCACTCATACACTCATACATGCATCATGCATTGCTACAAATCATTTTTCAATGAAATTGTGTTCTAACCTTCCTGTAGCGCTCCTTGCTTAGGTGGATTTGGTTTTCCCTCTTGAGTTTATTTCTCAAAGGATATATCTTCGTTGGCTATCTTGCTCCAATTTATTTCTGAATTGGATTTGTGGTTGCATGACAATATTATTTACTTTGGATTTATGAGAACTTTGAGTTTTTGTTTGTGCATTTATTTTGCACGAGAAGACTTTATCTCCTCAGCAGGAATATCGTGGCATTTCACCAGTAAGTCATATGTGTTTCCTCAGGAAGTCATATCTCTTTCCCCAAGAAGTCATATTTCTTTCCCCAGGAAGTCATATTTGTTTCCCCGAGAAGTCATATCTCTTTCCCCAGGAAGTCATATCTCTTTCCCCAGGAAGCCGTATTTCTATCCCCAGAAAGTCATTTCTTTTTGCAATCATCCATGATAGAAGACAATAGGTCTCTTTATTTGAGCAACTCGTGCTTCCCTGTACAAGTCGACATAACTTTTTTTTCTATTTCCTCTATGAGTGGTTTGTTTGCAGTCCGTCGTCAGTTTACGCCAGTGGATGGCAAGACTTCCAAATTCACAGAAACAGCTCATTGTGAAATCTTTGTAAGTCGAAGTCTCTTTATTTGAGACAAATTACGTATTACCCTTTCCAGGAAGATTTCCTTGGTTAAGGAAGAAGCTGAGACCCGTTCTAGGCAAAACACAAGAATTTTGGGATAACTTGATATATTTTCTCTTTCTACCTTCAGTGAACGTTGGTAGTACATCGACAGTGAACTTCAGTGTTTGTTATCTTTTTGCTATCTTCAGTGAATGTTGATAGTTCATCGTTAGTGAATGGAGGTGATATGATATATTTTCTCTTTCTACCTTCAGTGAATGTTGGTAGTACATCGACAGTAAACGTCGGTGTTTGTTATCTTTTTGCTATCTTTAGTGAATGTTGATAGTTCATCGTTAGTGAACGGCGGTGGTATGATATATTTTCTCTCTACCTTTAGTGAACGTTGGTAGTACATCGACAGTAAACATCGGTGTTTGTTATCTTTTTGCTATCTTCAGTAAACGTTGATAGTTCATCATCACTGAATGGCGGTGGTATGATATTTTCTCTTTCTACCTTCAGTGAACGTTTGTAGTACATCGGTAGTGAACGTCGGTGTTTGTTATCTTTTTGCTATTTTCAGTGAACGTTGATAGTTCATCGTCAGTGAACGACGGTGATATGATATTTTCTCTCTACCTTCAGTGAACGTTGGTAGTACATTGGCAGTGAACGTCGGTGTTTGTTATCTTTTTGCTATCTTCAGTGAACGTTGATAGTTCATCGTCAATGAACGGCGGTGATATGATATTTTCTCTTTCTACCTTCAGTGAATGTTGGTAGTACATCGGTAGTGAACGTCGGTGTTTGTTAACTTTTTGCTATCTTCATTGAACGTTGATAGTTCATCGTCAGTGTTGTACCCCAAAATTTGCCCTCTCAATTCTCAAGGCCTTTCTTACAAGGATTTTCAAGGTTCAAGCTTGAACAAGTGCATTTGGATTTTCCAATACCAAAATTAAAAGGAAACTGTCAAAAAGGGAGAAAACAGATAAAAATATTATTTTGACAAAAATTGGAGAAATACAAGTGTTCTTCGTTTCAGCTCTTTCGATTGGCCTTTTGGCCTCTTTCGACACAAGCTTGGCTTGCATCCTTCGATTGGCCTTTTAGCCTCTTTTGACATAAGCTTGGCTTGCATCCTTCGATTGGCCTTTTGGCCTCTTCTGACACAAGCTTGGCTTGTATCCTTCGATTGGACTTTTGGCCTATTTCGACACAAGCTTGGCTTGCATCCTTCGATTGGCCTTTTGACCTCTTTCGACACAGGCTTGCGTCCTTCGACTGGGCATGGGCCGCTGGAACATTTTGGTTTGGATTCACAAAGGAAAAAGCATCTTGTAATATATTTCATTTCCAAGGCAAAAGGTTCTCTTTCAACATCCTTCGATTTGCACTTTTTGTTCCCTATTTGCCTCTTTCAAATATGAACATTTTGTCCTCCTACATACACTATTTCGTTCAACCACATATAACCTCTGACATGCAAGCTTTCGATTAGGCAATATATTTGTTTCGATCCAAGATTCGTTTGGTGATGTGGCTCCCTTCGTGCAAGTATTTGTTTGAGCATTGACCTTTTGTGTGCTTGCTTGGAGTCACAAAGTTTAGACCTCCTCCATGCAGGCTTCGACTATGTTGTACTAGTTTCGACTGCACAACATTTCTCTTTAGTATGCTACATTTCCATCCTTGACAAACTTCAGCACATGGTTGATGGCCCCTTCAAAAGACATATAGTGGTGGACTTGAGAGGCATACATATGAGTCCCTGTCGAAAGGTACACCTTACTAGTCCAATCGAAGGACACATTTGGCCCTTTCAAACGATGCACAAAGGTGATTCGTTCGAAAGACACTTGTTGGAAGAAAGTCAAACAATATGTTTGGAAGAAGAATCTGGTCGAAGGAGGATCAAAATGAAAGGATGAAATATTCAAAGATGCTTGCTGCCAAGTTCAGGCATGGTACACTGGCCAAAACTGCTGCATAGCAGTCTTGAAACACTGCCCCATTCCTTGCACCAAAATGGAAATAAAGCACTGTCCCTCAAAGGCTACAAAGAGAAGTTTACTCAAATTGTTCAAATTATTTTGTTTTCCCTCCAAAAGCTTCAGCCAACTTTGGCTATAAATAAGAGGCTCCAACACATGTTTAAAGAGGATCTTTGGACCAGAGGAACAAATCCCCCAAATTTTCTCAAACACAACAAAACTCTCAAGTCCCTTCAACACTTGTGAGAAAAAAAGCAGAATCACATACTTACTTCCTTCGATTCTGAAGAACAAATACTCTTCAGTATCCTTTGAATCCAGTTTGGAAAGAAACATAAGACTTGTTTCTTTCCTTCCTTCGAATCCAGCATTCCAAGCACAATTGTTGGCCCCCTCTTTCAAATCCAGAACCCTGGGCCTCCACTCAAGGTACCACACCCATTCAAAGCCTCCGTCAAGGTAAGTCACTCTTACCCTTGAACCTTTCATTTCATGGAATAACATGTAAATAATCTTTTCGTTCGTTTCAAGCATGTATATACCAGTGTTCCTTTCGTTTCCACCCTTTAAACATGCTTTTTTTTAAAGTTAACCCTTTCGTTTTGCTTTCTGTTTACCTGAACTAGCTTTAACTATTAAACTGTTTGAAAGACAAATACTAGCATGGCCCCAGGCCATGTTTCCATTTAATGCTTTAAATGAAAGAAACAGGAAACGGGAAATAGGAAACAAAGCTTCTGGCTTCTACCCTCTTTCTCCAGGTCAAACAAAAGAGACAACCAGGAGGAAAACCATGTTGACTTTCAGGCCCAGATGAAAAGCATTTCTTCACTGATTCCAGGCTCAGTCGAAATTCATGCCTCCACCCTTTTCAGGCCAAATCGAAGAGAGCCAGAAAGTGCAGAATCAAAGGGTTTTCTGCCTCAATCGAAAGACACTCATTTTTTCTTACTTTTATCTTATTTTTTCCTTCATATTTTTTATGCCTTTCAATATGGTTGTAATAGCGTAGGATTTTATCTTTCTGCATTTTTATTGCTTTATACAAATGCTAGTAAATAGGTGTGTATGGCAAGATAAAACCAACAAGTAGACAACCTCTAATCAAAGACTAAATGCATGCAAATCAAACACACTATTCACACATGCACCCTTAGGGTAATTCCACTTGTTGCCTCGGAAAATGAAACCATGTCCCTCGAGTATGAGACACTCTAGCAATTGTCCCTTTGATAAACAAAGATCGTAGTCCCTCGATGACCCTCGATGTTGCCTTCGATAAAACAATCTCGTCCCTTACGAAATTGCTAGAGCGTCTCACAAGTTGCCTTCAATGATTGCATACGATGACCCGCGCCTGTCTCGTTTAAACATCCTAACACAAGGTTGTTCACCAAATACAATGGTGAAACAACACTGTTAAAAGGGTTAAAAAACATGAGAAAGATCTTTGAGTAAAATTAGGGTAGATAGCTCTTAGTTACTTGATCAAACTTGCAAAACATCTTTGCCATTTTTCAAACACACTCCACAACACAACTACAAATATGACTTTCAAAAATATTGAAACATCTTTTCAAAAAGACAAACACCTTTGTAAAACATTCAAACAAGAATTGTTACAAAGGTTTCCTAGACAAGGCATCTTTTTTCAAAACATTTTCAAAACCACACACACAAAGCACCATTTCAAACAATTTAAAAGCAAAGGCAAGTGATCTAAAACAAGTAAATAAGAGCCCATGGATAACCATGGATGAAAAGGGTGCTAGCACCTTCCCTTTTCATAATCTACCCCCCGAACCCACGAAAACATCTCAAAGGTCTTTCCTGTGCTTTTTGAGCTTTCCTTAGGATAAAATAAAAAGTCGGTGGCGACTCTTGCTAAACCGAAACATTTGCGAACACAAACGCAAAACCTCAAGTCAGTTCTCCCACCGTATCACAGAACTGGCGACTCTGCTGGGGACTCTTTCTAAAAGTTGGGTTACCTTAGGGTTTTAGATCACCTATACATGCTTACTTTGATTGCTTTGTTTGCTTTACTTTTTGGGTTCCTTGTTTGGGATTGTTTAAATCTTACACCCGGATTTGGGGGCACCTTTTTAGGTAAATAGAAATAAAATGTGAGGGAACTGTGCGGGGTATACCGACATGGTTGAAGCAGTAGCTATGTTACTGTGACATATTTGTGGGTACCGGTAGCCCTTGAGTAGTCAAGGAGAATACGGGACCGCTGAGTGATGTCGTGAAGCACTAACGAACTCTTAGAACGTTACTTGACTATCTTGGCCTTTTTAGGAGTAGTGAGATGACCAACTTTGGTGCAGTCCGAAGTTGGTAGATACTCCATACTACACTCATTGAGGATTGTTTTCTTGGGATATTTTGGTCGCCAATTAAGTGGCTAAACCAAAACAATGAACATTGAAAATAATCCAGTGATATTGAGCTCCTTAGAACCCGGTTTCTATTTTAGGACAGGTTGAGCCAACTAACTTCAAGAGGGTATATACCTACAAACCCCATGCAAGCCTAAACCTAAGGACTTGATTGTTGTGTGAATATGATTGCCAGTATATACACTTGCTTACTTTTGCATACATGTACATAACATCATAACATCATACCATAGCATTTTCAATAACCATTTCAAGGATCTCGAGGGTCTTTTGATACAGGGGCACGTTGAACCAGACGTCTGCCAAAGAGAAAGAGGGTTCCCCTCTAAACAAACATCGTCAAAGATCAAGTGCAACAACTTGAATCGGGGGCTATGACCCACTCGACATGGTGAGCTTGATTCTAGTGGAAAGACATCCACCGATACGAAGTTCTCCAATCAAAGATGTTGATCAAAGTTCAACCTCTAACATTTTTCTTGTGTTTAACCCGAGAGATTCTTGAAAACATGCATCCACATATCATGCATTGTATCATAAACAGGTCTTCACACCAAGTTTCCTTATCTTTCTGCTATTTATTTCAGCAAGATGGATATTGAGCAGACGGTCAAAGATCTGCAAGCACAGAATTCACAATTCCAAAAACTCCTCATGACCTTGGCAAAGGGTCAGGAGGATCTTAAAACACTGTTAGAGAAGAAAGAGGAAGAAAAAGGAAAAAAGAAAAAGAAGAGAATTGGGGTAGCTACACTGGGAAGAAAATTTGAGAATGAAGCTAGGAGAGTTTTAGAGTTCCCCTCAACGTCTGACGAAGGGACCAGAAAGGGAAAAGGAGCTGCAGTACCCTCTGAGTCTGAGGTTGAAGAGGATGAAGATTATTCTGAGCAACAGTACCCTCCTGCGGACGACAGGTATAAAAATCTGGAAGAGCGGTTAGCAGCCATGGAAGTACAAAAGGTTCCCGGGCTGGACTTTGAAGAGTTGGGATTTATTGTTGGGATTGTTATCCCTCCCAAGTTCAAGGTGCCGACATTCGCCAAATACGACGGTCTGTCTTGCCAAAAAATGCACCTGAGGTCGTATGTCAGAAAAATCCAACCTCATTCATCCGATAAAAACCTCTAGGTACACTTTTTCCATGACAGTTTGTCTGGCACGCAATTAGACTGCTTTTATCAGCTCGAAAGGTCAGAGGTTCACAATTGGGTAGACTTGGCAGCTGCTTTTTATCGTCAGTATCAGTACAATGCTGATTTGGCACCTACCCGTACTCAGCTACAAAGTATGGGGATGGCTTCAAATGAAGTGTTTAAGGAGTACGCCCAGAAGTGGCGCGACCTAGATGGAAGGGTGCATCCACCGCTATCAGATAGGAAAATAGTGGACATGTTTTTGGGGACCCTGTCTGGCCCTTTCTTCAACCATCTAATCGGCAACTCTTCTACGGGATTTACTGAACTGATTCTGACTGGTGAAAGGGTGGAAGCCGGTATTAAGAGTGGAAAGATTAAAAAGGAGGCCTCTGCATCCACAACTGTTAAAAAACCTTTTCCATCTAAGAAAGAAGCATTTGCTGTTTACACTCAGAAAAATCGAGAAAGAGAGGAACGTCAGCCAACAGTGGGGGCCGTATTGATACAAAAGGCCACATCAGACCGGCTTAGAAACAATCAACCGAGGAATGATCAACCTAGAACTTATCAGCAAAGGCCACCACGACAGTTTACCCCAGTAAACATGACACCTGCTCAGATCCTTCCACATCTCCTGAAATTGAACCTTGCTAATTTAAAAGAAGTGCCAAAGAATGTAAATACCACTTCCCCACATTATCATCCCAGTGCAAAGTGTGCTTACCATTCCGACAGTGCTAGGCACGATACCAATAATTGTTGGGCACTCAAGAAAAAATTCAGGACTTAATTAACGCCAAAGAGGTTGAATTTGACCCTCCGAATACCCCAAATGTGATCACTGCTCCTACGCCAAATCATTGAGAATGTCTTTGTTTCATTTGAATATTTTCAAGTTGTAATTTCTTTTGTATTCAAACAATTATCTATTAATGTCAAACTTTGTTTCATTAATGCATTGCATATGTTTGTCTTGAATTCATCCTTTCATTTTCACTATAATTATGCTTTATTTATGACATTCAACTCTTGCTAAAAGTTACAAGCCTTTAGAGGGAGGATGACGAAAACAATGCCATAATCTCATACAGTATGCTTTTGAACAGACCTTGCTGATGATGTACATCCATTTCTTTCAAATCCTAAACACCGGAGTTATAAGGAAGATAATCCCTAGTCAACCCCTTCGAGCCAAAGAAGTAGAAGTTTTCTATTTTAACACAAATTAAAACCTTTAATCAAAACCTGGGGCAGGGTAGTCACTCAGTTAATTCAAAATATGCGCATTGAAGTCGCAAAACTCTCAGTTCGTAATACAACGAATAACATCAAAAACTTTCCTTTGGAACCAAAAGACAGTGATGGTTCCTTATCTCATAGGCAGTCAATCTCTCAAAAGAGAAAAGCCCACTGAGCCAAAACCTATAAAGGAGGCTTAAGAAAGCTGGGGCATCCCGCTGACTGTAATCTCGAAAATAGGAACAGTCAGGCAAAAGTTAGGGATAACAAATCAAAAGAACGAGGTTGCTACAAATCCTCAACAACATGAAAAATGTTGCAAAAATGACTGCCTTCCAAAATCCAACTTGTGTGAACCATTACCAAAAACGTCGTTCCAAATTAGAATAGAGTTCGACGCACAATTAACTGAGTTTAGGATTGAAGAACATCACGAAGAGCGTGTGGGTACAAATATACTTTGAGCCTCTATCCTTTGTTTCTTAAACCATGAACCAAGCCACGTTACAACCCTTCAAAAGTCCTAACTGAAGCATGGGTTAGTTCAAAAGCATACTGTTACAAAAGGTATCCTGACTCCTGTAAGGCTTTGTCCTAAATCTTGTGTTGAATTTGTCTTATAAAAAGTTTTCTGCTAAAAAACGCAATTTTCAAAACTTCGAGACAAGCATAAACTTTGCATTACTTGAATATCACTGTTTGCATTTAGCTATTTGTTTGACAGCGGAGAAATTCACACAACGAGTATCCAATGAACGAAAGCCCTCTCAGTGAACAAAATCACTTCAAAAAGGATGACACTTCCATTGACAAATCTCCTATCAACAAGGGGGCATGACATGTCACTATCCATCACACCTGGGGTAGTCCAGTCAAGATTTCAAGAAATCTCTGAAGAAGTGCAGAGTAACCAGGGGAAAGTCTCCATCTCCGTCACTTGGGGCATTGAACGTCAACCCCGACAAAGGATTACATAAGATCAAACTTTTTGGCAATGGCACAAACATTCGCTACTAGGGGCAATGACAAGTCTCCCCAAAGTCCTTCTCATAGGATGATTCCCCAGAAAGAGTATAATCTCTGACCCCCTTTCCCCAGCTGAATCAACCTCAAGAATCCTCGAGGACTTCCCCCAACGAAGATGTCACCTCTCTAGTGGACTGACGACACGGTTTATTTCCCCAACAACACCAGGATTCCCAGATTGAGTTTGCCTCTCTGACTACTACAAATCAAAGGACCACAACTCCTCTTCCCCAGTAGACTACTCTACAATCCCCAACAAGTTACTGCGAAACCTGGACCCAACCAGATATCAGTTCAACTTCGACTCCCCAGTAGAGCAACGGACAGCTAAGACTCCTAAACTCCTTTTCCAAGCAGAAATAAACATACTCCCCACAGAGTTTTCAACTTCCCCCGGCGGAGTTCTCCTCAAACAACAAAACAGGAATCCATTGGAAATATTCTAAGCAAAGTTTGAAGACACACATACTCTTCAACAGCAGTCCAGGATTTAATAACTCCCCAACGTCAGTCAAGGATGTACTTTCCCCGACAGCAGTCAAAGATCTCTTTGTCTCCAGTTATCAAGGATTTATTTTCCTCAGCAAGACAACTACTTAGCTTACATGAACATCCATTACATTCATATATCATAAATATTGATATAACACATATATCGCATCATACATTTCATGCAACATAACTTTGTGTTTCAGCTAATATTTTACCCTTTTCAGGATAAGATTAATAAGCTTCCAATCAAGACTTCTGAAAACAGTTTACCGATCCTCCAAATACGGATGTTAATCTATCGCTTGTTCAGATTCAACTTTTGAAAACAGTTACGGATGCTTCCTAACATGGATGCTGATCTATTGCTTATTCAACCTCAAGACTTCTGAAAACAGTTTACGGATTCTCCAAATTCGGATGTTAATCTATCGCTTGTTCAGATTCAACTTTTGAAAAAAGTTACAGATGCTTCCCAACATGGATGCTGATCTATTCCTTATTCAACTTCAAGACTTCTGAAAACAGTTTACGGATTCTCCAAATACGGATGTTAATCTACCGCTTGTTCAGACTAAACTTCTGAAAACAGTTTACGGGTGCTTCCAAATATGAATGTCAATCTATCGCTTGTTCAGACCCAACTTCTGAAAACAGTTTACGGGTGCTTCCAAATATGGATGTCAATCTATCGCTTGTTCAGACCCAACTTCTAAAAACAGTTTACGGGTGCTTCCAAATATGGATCTCAATCTATCGCTTGTTCAGACTCAAGACTTCTGAAAACAGTTTACGGGTGCTTCCAAATATGGATGTCAATCTATCGCTTGTTCAGACCCAACTTCTGAAAACAGTTTACGGGTGCTTCCAAATATGGATCTCAATCTATCGCTTGTTCAGACTCAAGACTTCTGAAAACAGTTTACGGGTTCTCCAAATACGGATGTTAATCTATCGCTTGTTCAGACTCAACTTCTGAAAACAGTTTATGGGTGCTTCCAAATATGGATGTCAATCTATCGCTTGTTCATACTCAACTTCCGAAAACAGTTTATGGGTGCTTCCAAATATGGACGTCAATCTATCGCTTGTTCAGACTCAACTTCTGAAAACATTTTACGGGTGCTTCCAAATATGGACGTCAATCTATCACTTGTTCAGACTCAACTTCTGAAAACAGTTTACGGGTGCTTCCAAATATGGATGTCAATCTATCGCTTGTTCATACTCAACTTATGAAAACAGTTTACGGGTGCTTCCAAACATGGATGTCAATCTATCGCTTGTTCAGACTCAACTTCTAAAAACAGTTTACGGATTCTCCAAACACGGATGTTAATCTATCGCTTGTTCAGATTCAATTTTTGAAAATAGTTTACGGATGCTTCCCAACATGGATGTTAATCTATCGCTTATTCATACCCCAGCTCAGAGATGTTCCAAACATGGATACCTTTCTGATACTCACCCACTCACCTACGACATACAATTCAATAAACATTCTTGGATGGCATCTTTAAGCCCATCTCCGACAAGATTCTGTAACATTCTTGGATGGCATCTTTAAGCCCATTCCGACATACAGTTCAACAAACATTCTTGGATGGCATCTTTAAGACCATCCCCGACAAGATTCTGTCATATCTCTAGATGGCATCTTTAAGCCCATCCCCGATAAGTTTCTGTCACATCTCCAAATGGCATCTTTAAGCCCATATCCTCAGCTATATTTTGACGAGTGCAAATTTACGGGCACTCTAGTGTCCAATCCTCTTTTACCTTCGAGTCGCGAACGACAAATTTGCCAATCTAACTCTTCAGGTTCAAGAAGATTGAATAGGGGCAACTGTTGTACCCCAAAATTTGCCCTCTCAATTCTCAAGGCCTTTCTTACAAGGATTTTCAAGGTTCAAGCTTGAACAAGTGCATTTGGATTTTCCAATACCAAAATTAAAAGGAAACTGTCAAAAAGGGAGAAAACAGATAAAAATATTATTTTGACAAAAATTGGAGAAATACAAGTGTTCTTTGTTTCAGCTCTTTCGATTGGCCTTTTGGCCTCTTTCGACACAAGCTTGGCTTGCATCCTTCGATTGGCCTTTTGGCCTCTTTCGACACAAGCTTGGCTTGCATCCTTCGATTGGCCTTTTGGCCTCTTTCGACACAAGCTTGGCTTGCATCCTTCGATTGGCCTTTTGACCTCTTTCGACACAGGCTTGGCTTGCGTCCTTCGACTGGGCATGGGCCGCTGGCACATTTTGGTTTGGATTCACAAAGGAAAAATCCTCTTGTAATCTATTTCATTTCCAAGGCAAAAGGTTCTCTTTTAACATCCTTCGATTTGCACTTTTTGTTCCCTATTTGCCTCTTTTGAATATGAACATTTTGTCCTCCTACATACACTCTTTAGTTCGACCACATATAACCTCTGACATGCAAGCTTTCGATTGGGCAATATATTTGTTTCGATCCAAGATTCGTTTGGGCATGTGGCTCCCTTCGTGCAAGTCTTTGTTTGAGAATTGACCTTTTGTGTGCCTGCTTGGAGTCACAAAGTTTAGACCTCCTCCATGCAGGCTTCGACTATGTTTTACAAGCTTCGACTGGACAACATTTCTTTTTAGTATGCTGCATTTCCATCCTTGACAAACTTCAGCACATGGTTGATGGCCCCTTCAAAAGACATATAGTGGTTGACTTGAGGGGAATACATATGAGTCCCTGTTGAAAGGTACACCTTACTAGTCCATTCGAAGAATACATTTGGCCCCTTCAAACGATGCACAAAGGTGATTCGTTCGAAAGACACTTGTTGGAAGAAAGTCAAACAATATGTTTGGAAGAAGAATCTGTTCGAAGGGGGGTCAAAATGAAAGGATGAAATATTCAAAGATGCTTCCTGCCAAGTTCAGGCATGGTACACTGGCCAAAACTACTGCACAACAGTCTTGAAACACTGCCCCATTCCTTGCACCAAAATGGCAATAAAGCACTGTCCCTCAAAGGCTACAAAGAGCAGTTTACTCAAATTGTTAAAATTATTTTGTTTTCCCTCCAAAATCTTCAGCCAACTTTGCCTATAAATAAGAGGCTCCAACACATGTTTAAAGAGGATCTTTGGACCAGAGGAACGAATCCCCCAAATTTTCTCAAACACAAAAAAACTCTCAAGTCCCTTCAACACTTGTGAGAAAAAACCCAGAATCACATACTTACTTCCTTCGATTCTGAAGAACAAATACACTTCAGTATCCTTCGAATCCAGTTTGGAAAGAAACATAAGACTTGTTTCTTTCCTTCCTTCGAATCCAGCATTCCAAGCACAACTGTTGGCCCCCTCTTTCAAATCCAGAACCCTGGGCCTCCACTAAAGGTCCCACACCCATTCAAAGCCTCCGTCAAGGTAAGTCACTCTTACCCTTGAACCTTTCATTTCATGGCATAACATGTAAATAATCTTTTCGTTCGTTTCAAGCATGTATATACCAGTGTTCCTTTTGTTTCCACCCTTTAAACATGTTTTTTTAAAAGTTAACCCTTTCGTTTTGCTTTCTGTTTACCTGAACTAGCTTTAACTATTAAACTGTTTGAAAGACAAATACTAGCATGGCCCCAGACCATGTTGCCATTTAATGCTTTAAATGAAAGAAACAGGAAATAGGAAATGGGAAACAAAGCTTCTGGCTTCTACCCTCTTTCTCCAGGTCAAACGAAAGAGACAACCAGGAGGAAAACCATGTTGACTTTCAGGCCCAGACAAAAAGCATGCCTTCACTGATTCCAGGCTCAGTCGAAATTCATGCCTCCACCCTTATCATAATGTCAAACTTTGGCATCTTTTTGGTTAGATGGTTCTTATCCCTTGATTTTACCTTATGCTTTAGGATAGTCTCTTCATCTCCTCCCATCTTCTTTAATTTCAAAAATCTTCTCCCTCCTTTTGAAAACTCTTCTTGTTTTGAAACTTGAACCATTTTCATAATAAACTTGGACTTATGTACATGAATTTTCAAAACATTTTCATGAATAAATTTCAATCAATTTAATAATACCTTGACATTTTTGTGAGAAGACTAAAAGTCAATCAGTCTCATTTCAAACCAGTTTTTCCACTTTGGCTTTTTATTTTAAAATCTTTCTCAAAAGATTAGACTCTTTTCAATCCTTGTAGTGATGAAAACAACTATACTTCTACAATATGTAGTGAAGTGAGATATTTTCCACTTGGGTGTTGAGTGAGGCATTATTTATTTTGAAATCCAAGCCATATCCTCCACTTTGAGATGATGCAAATTCTCCTTTCTCATGATTGTGGGTAGTAAGTATGTTTTCCACACGGACAATGACGATGATGTCTTATCTCATAAAATTAACCAACACACTTGTGTTTTAAATTTTTAAAAGAGGAACTACGTGTACCCTAATCCCGTATTTCACAAAAGGTGGTACGTAAGCACTAAAGGTTCGCAACCGCGGCGGGTGCAAAAATCATAAAAATATTTCTTATAGCCAAAATATACAGATTTTTCAAAGAGGTTCCTGCGGAGTACCATATATGTTTAGGGTGCTAATACCCTCCCTTTGCATAACCAACCCCCTTACCTTGAATCTTTCCCCCTCTTTTTGGGTTACTCGCTCTTTTCCCATTCCTTTCGAAATAATAAAGCGCGGTGGCGATTTTGATTTTGATTTGTATAAAGTCTAGTCAATCCAATGGCTTAGTCTTGAACATTTCTACCGCTACAACTGGCAAGCTACGTTCAAGATGGACTGGTCCTTTTGAGGTTTCTAGAATCCTAAGATCTGGAGTAGTCGAGATCAAGAATAATTCTTGTAGCCCATTCATCGTCAATGGGCAGTGGTTGAAGCACTACGAAGGATGTGACATTCCCACCAACTACTCCAGCCACACTCTGATTGATCCACCAGTACCAGTTTTCAATATATGAAGCTTACCCGTCAAGCTAACAACGTTAAACAAGTGCTGCATGTGAGGCAACCCATGAGTTTATTTTTATTTTTTTCATTTATTTACTTTTTACTTTATCAAATTTTATTTTTATCTTTATACTAACAGTTACAAAATTTATGATTTCAGGCATCACCTGCTAGCCATCATTGCTAACTACATTTTTCAGGATGGAGCATTTCGATAACATACATGTTTCCTTCCAAGATGACACTCAGAGACAACGCTATACGGTCTTTACACAACGACCCATGGCACCGACCAGATATCTAGATCATAATTGCATGGAAGCTCTTGGATTTGAAGCTAGTATCAAGTATCTATGCAACCAGCTAAAGTGGGATGAGTATGCATATGACCTAAATGTGACCTAAAGGAACCTCACCTTAGAATTCCTCGTTCATTTGAGTTTGAGCCCTATAATGGCCAGGATGGATATCTCACTTTCATACTATTTGAGATAGAATACTGTTTTACCCAGAGGGAGTTTGGCGACTTGCTAGGTTTCCAGACCACACCCGATGCTATACATGAGCAACCAGTATAGAATCCTGATTGATAATGAAATCATTCACTATTTTACCTTGCCCGATCCCATGATGACCAATGTCCATAACCCTGCTAATTGGACATATGCCTTAGAAGGTCTTGGAGAGACCATGGATGAGCGAAAATCACCTCTTGTACCTGAGAATCATCCATGTCCATCACCAGAAAGGACCATTGTATTCTATAATAATTTCTCTTTGCAGCAACCCGATATCTATGCACAGGTTGCTGAGCTGCGTTGAGAGGTAGCCCAACTTCGTCAGACAGTTGAAGACCTCTCTCTTCAGGTTATGGTTTCCGATGCTACTCACTTTACTTAGGCAGACCTCCTACAGCAGAAAATTGATGATCTTCATAGTTCCCTTTTTGGCAACCTTCGCGAGATTCAGAGTTCACATATTGCCTTGTCCGCCAGATTTGACTAGTTTGAGGCTTCTCAGAGCAGTCATCATCGCAGTCGATCCCGTGATCCTAGACATTCACCGCAGGATGGCGAGGGACCCAGCCAGCCTTAGTACTTTACCAGGTGACTCTTTCCTACTCTTATTTCGTAACATTTGGGACAATGTTCGATTTAAGTGTGGGATGAGTTTTACTCGCTTTCTTGCTTTATTTTTCCCTTTTCCTGCATTTTCCTTCTCGTTATTTTTCTTCTTTATTTGCTTTAGTTTGCTTGTTTGCTTTCTTTTCAAAATAATACATGTGTTTGATGAGTCATCTATATCTGTATGGTCTAGTGTATGTCGACTCCCCCATTTCTTGAGCCTAACCGAAAATTTTCTTTTTCCTAAGAAAAACACTGTTTTGAACTTAGTTGGGCTATAAGACCTGGTTGAGATAGGATGTAGTATGACTTGGGAAAGCCCTTTTGAAGCATCGACATCGTTTTTACACCTTAAGCTTCGTAAATTTAGGAATTCGATCCCGATACCCCCTATGTCGTGGCCTTAAACTTTTCATTCTTAAAGCCTTGAATAGTTTATCCTAGCAGTCAGCTCCGGTCTAAACATGCTCTACGTAGGGGACTGAAGAGAAGTGAATGATACATATTCTATGTTCTTATTATAAACTACAACCCCGTGATAGGTGACCCTCACAAAGTCATTTAACTCAACAAAAGTTGTATGTTGAAAAATAAAGCAAAAGCAAAAGCAAAAGAAGAAGAAAAAGAAAAAGAAATTTTTTTTACCTATCATTAGTTGGTTCAAAGGTATCTGGTTCTGAACTTGGTAGGGAGGATTACGGTACGATCCACCGCAACTATAAATGGGTCAATAAAAGGGGTTTCACCAACTTTTTGTACCAGAGCCCTGCGTTTTATGATCAGAATCACTACCCGGTCACTTTACTATGAGCATGTACGAATAACGGGCTTAATGTGAATGCGCCTGAATGAAAAAGGATTTGAAAAAAGGAAAAATATAGGCCTAAGCATAGTGGCATGATAAGGATTGTTTCGTAAAAGAACAAAGCTTATGTCCATTTTACGAAAGAGTGTCACTATGATATCCTTGGTTTGAATCAGTCAGTACCTATCAATACATCCCTGTTTTAATTCCAGAGGTCCCTTGCAGCCCAACTTGTTCACTAACACCGTTTTTCTTCTTAATTTATTTAGAGTTCTTGCTTGAGGACAAGCAAAGGTTTAAGTGTGGGAGAATTTGATAACACTTACTTTACACTTGTTTTTTACTCTAATTTCACATGTTATTTAGGTTTTTTATTATTGTTTTCTCGTATTATGCCTATATTTTGTTTCCTTTTCAAGTATTTCAAATATCCAGAGCTCCCCTGAAGAAATGAAGGAAAACAGGCTGAAAAATAGGAGTTTAGGTCAAATTTGCACTCATGGCGTCCACCATGGCGCCAACCATAGGGTAGGCCATGACGTGGACCACCTCCTTCTGACCTCAACTGCCATGTTCCCCACTTACTTTCATTTACACTCATGGTGGGTGCCACCTTTGGACGATGTTTTCCCCCCCAAAAGGAGTTGGGGGCATTCCTGTGATTTCTTGCATTCCTCATCCTCTATAAATAGAAGTTTCTGATTTCATTTCAATTCACCCAAGCTTAGTTACAAACTTGATCCAACCATAGTTGCGAACTTAAGCCATATAATTTCACCATTATAAAGCGATAATTCTTCACATCGAGGAATTATTGCATTGTGGATTGAGTCTGTGATCGAGTTCGTAGATTGAGTCTGTAATCGAGTTTAGAGCACTTCACCAGAAGTTTATCTTGCCACATTTATTTTCAACTGCTGTTTATTTCCAGTCGCATTTTACTTCCAGTTTGTACCAGATTTAAAACCTCTCCATTTGGAGCAGGTTTCTATTTATATATTCCGCACTGCTTTTACTTTGTTTATTTCTCGCATCGCTTTTACTTTGTTTATTTCCCGCACTGCTTTTACTTTGTTTATTTCCCGCACTGCTTTTACTTTGTTTATTTCCCGCACCTGCTTTTACTTTGTTTATTTCCTGCACTACTTTTACTTTGTTCATTTCCCACATTGCTTTTACTTTGTTTATTTCCTGCACCTCACTTTAAATTATTTACTTTTTTGCATGATTTATTTTAACATGTCTGTTTACATTCCCATGTCAGGCTGAACCTTACTGTGATAGAATGTAAGAAATCTAGTTAGACCGATATTCTAAATAATGTGTCAATAGAAATGCTTATGGGCTATTTTGGTTTTTAATACGAGTTTTCTGTACTTTATTGTTGTTGGGTAAGATCGAAAGCCGTCCAACCCTTTGTTAAATTCGGTTAGTTCTAACTGGTCAAAGGAAGCGAAAGCGCTTTTTTCGGTTATTTAGGGATTTTTATTATCAAAGAAATCAATTTTTAAACTATTTTCGGACGCGTTTATAGGGTTAAAGTTAGGTTCCCTTTTTATTAGAAATTCCAGATCAAAATACTTTTCAACTTGGTCAAGTACTCTATTTCTTAAAAATAGGTTTATTACTTTAACGCAATGCGCGCCTTTTTATAAGTGACAATAAGAAGGTCCGATTAGAGAGTAAACTCGTTTCTGATTACACGAAAGCGACAGTTCATGTTAAATTAGTTCTTTTCTTTAGTAGAAAATATTGCCCTATAAGTAGTTCTATTCCGAAGCATTGTGAATATCATCTGACTACGTGAATTACATTCGACCCTGCTTTTATATCTGAAGTTAATTTCGCTGCACTTTACTTTCTTGCATGCTAAATTCCCTGTTTAATATTGACTTAGCTAAACACCGTAACAATAGGAAACGATAGATTGATGATTGGTCTCTGTGGATCGATAATCTTTTATATTACTCTGACGTAATTCGTACACTTGCGAATACACTGCATCAATCCATACAAGGTGGATGCAGTTCTATGGTGAGAGACTTTGAAGTCGGTTACAAATATAGAAGCTTTTGATCTTAACTGAGTATTTTTGCAGTTGGCTTGAGATAAGATCTAGTATGAGATGTTCGGTAATATGAAGGATGTGAAAGTATTGGAGAATTACATAATAGTACAATTACGCCAATTGAGAATGTTTAGAGTGGAGAAACCTTTGAGGAAAAATGGAAGTTAGATGGTAGGGTAGATTGCATGTTATTCATAGCATAATATTGGCATGTGTCAGGAAAATTTTCGAAGTTTCTATCATCAACCGGAATGTGGAGATGGTATTATTGAGATTGTGATTGGAATGAAATTCAAATATGAAAATATATGGATCCTCGATGCTGTGAGATTTAAAATAAAACTAAGGATGTGTGAACGTGGTTGGAGCCCTCTACATGGATAAAGATTTCAATTGGAACAAAATGAATTATGATGTTTTTGGTATGTTAGCATTTCCTGAGTTGGAAAATACTTATCATTTGCGTGTTGCTAATTGAGTGTGAAGATGAATATGTAATGTATTTTAGGCATTTATGTATCATTGATGAGATTTAAAACAAGGAAATTAAGAAAATGTTTGTAAGCCTTAGAGAGATTATTGAACTTTATGCTTAGCTAACTTTGAGCACAAGATAAAGGAACACTATTATAGTTTGGTTACGATAGTTTATGCTCCATTATGGCTGTTGGCTATCTGTTGACAAATTGAGGAGCTGATTACCCTCAATCTATTGTTGATAGTAGACGAGATCGTATTGGATGGGATAGACTGGTCTTGCCAGCTTAATAGTGTGTAAAGTGATTGACGTTATATCGAGAGGATACCTATTAACCAGTTCACGTAAACCTAATGGAAAGGTGGCTATGAAAGAGTTGGGAATTATTGAGCAGTTCAGAGACTTGAGTTGGTATGCGAGCTAACGCCGCATAGTGGAAGGTTGAGAATGCCAAAAAGTCAACCATTGTTTCTGGTGGATACTAAAGAGAGTCTAAAGATAGATATGAGCCTTGTAGATTTGATAATTGATGTAAATAAAAATGATGGCAGTGAGTTTAAAGTAGATGATTAGAGTGGAATAACGGAAGTGCGATGTGCCGCAAGTTGTTATGCGGGTATGACTTATTCGAGTCAATGATTAAACATTCGGAGCTATGGGGATAATGAAAACTATTGGACGTTCCAGACTGGAAGTAATAGGTGAAAGGTTTATATATTATCCGTGTTATTGGCATGTCAATTGATGTATTTATATACATGTTTGATTAGTGAATCATAGCATTATGGCAATACTATTGTGCGTCAATGATGTTGGTATCACAGTTACGTCAGTGTTCTTATGGAGGTATTGTGTGATGAAATAGTAGAGATGATGTTCATACCATGGAGGCTAGAAAGTAGGATGCGAGAGTCGTATCCAGGGTCGTTCGCATCAGGTGATTTTCAAGGACGAAAATATTCTATGTGGGGGAGAGTTGTAACACCCTAAAAATCTATATTAATTATTTAATTAATTTAGTGTAAATATTGATGATTATTGGTGATTATATGAATTGTGGTGAGTTATGATGATGCATTGGTGAGCACAGTACTATGAGTAGTGTGGTAATACGAGTAATACAAGGATTTAATCAGTTTATAACTATTTAGAGCTTAAATAATTATTTTAGGGTAAATTGGATTTAATATTAATATTTAGAATTATTATTTATAATAATATGAGGAGAATAATAGTGTAAGGCAAGAAGGGCAAGATGGTAATGTTGTGTTGAACAAGTGAGGGGGAGGTTGGGATTTATGATTTAGGGGTCCAGAGGCTAGATAAGTAAAAACAATAAGAAGAGAAGAGTATTCTTATTTTGATCGATTGTAGAAATGAGATAAGAGAAAAAGCAAGAAGGAGGAAGAGATAGGATGAGGGGAACCATTGTTGAAGATTGAGGAACCTACAATCTAAGGTAAGGGCGGAGTTTCGACTCTCTGATAGGTGGTATAACTGTTGGTGGATGATGATATGGAATGTTAGGTTTTGGTGAAGGTGATCTGCATTAGACGAGGTTATTTGTCATTTATTTTGGAGTCGGCATCGTGCTATGATGCCTAACACCGAGGGGATGAGCGCTTGCTTATTTTATTTTGTTGTTGGTTTATTCGGATGAATTGTGAGAATAATTATAGACTCTCTTTTATTTGATTAAACATTGGTTGAACATGTTGAATAATAATTATGAATTCTTTTCGGTTTCATTAATAAAGTTGAAGATTTGAGAACTATTTTGGAAATGTTATCGGTTCATCCAAAAGTATGCTATGTATCTGTTTAGTTATGCTTGAGCAAGATTTTAATATGATGAAATATGTTGCATCCTATTCTTCATGTTTTATTTTATGAATTAAATTACTCTGATTTTGGTTAAATTATCGATGGGGAAATAGTGTGTTACAACAGTCCTTTCATACTTTATTGTGACCACTCTCACTATGACCGTTGAGAACCAACAACTAGATTTCCAATTATCTTTCTACCCTTTCAACGGATCTCTTTTACAAGCTATACAAGGAAGACTTAGAAGTTGAGAAATGTAATAATAAACATTACAACGACAAATCTATTGGATTAAATCAAGCTCAACAAAACTACACCAAAGCGATGTGCAAACTCTATAGAGAAATCTTCTGTGTATAGTTTTGTAAATAGGCAAGGAGTTGTTGCTCGTATCTTGCTATATCTGAAAGAGAAGGTGACTTGATTGAGATTCTTGAGAGTCGTGTTGTAGAGATGATGGAGAGGCAAGAGGATTTATTTTCCTCTAGAGCTCGATCAAGACTTAGTTACTCACATCATGACTCTGGTGATTAGAAAGGGGTTGCCGACAGGTATGCATAAGAGAACAATTAGTTGAAGGCTCAAATTGCAAGACTCGTGGGAAAGCGTCAATGTGTGGAGGGATCTTCATCAGCTTTTCTTTCTTAGGATTTTAGTTTCTATCTTCTCTTGTACTTGGGATTGTTGAAACTTGTACTAAAAGTTGTAATCCATTTTGAAGTTATTATAATGAGATTTTCAGTATTTCAAAATGTGTTAGTACTTTAATATTTCCAAATCGTCTATAACTCTTTCAGTCCCTTGAAATTTTAATAATAATAAATAAATCATGTGCATTGCATATCATGCAGTATTCTGCACATATTCTTGCATTTTTGTTCATACCCAGGTGTCTTACTGTGTTTTTGTACTTCGTTCAGTCATCAAGTTGTCTCATAGATGTAGTACTCAGGCTAATTATAGGAAGAAAATGGAGAATCTTAAAAAAGAGAATCGCGAGCGGAGCGAAGAAGTTACTGCTTTGAAGGCCGGTATGTCCAATCTGACTACTTTGATGGAATCATTGGTGGCTGCTCAAAATCAGCCACCATTTGCTCAGCCACAACAAATAACAGTCACTTCTGAAGCTCTGACAGTTCCCATCTAAGATGAGTGACTACAAGATTATAGATCAATTGTTGTAGATTCCATTTAAGATATCAATTCTAGCCTTTCTAATGAACTCTTCTGCCCACAAGGAATCTTTGATGAGAGTATTGGATCAAGCTTTTATGGAAAGTGATATGTCTCTGGACTAATTCAGTAATTCTGTCGTGAATATTACATCCTATAATAACCTGAGTTTCTGTGATTACAAATTTCCCGATGAAGGAAGAAATCATAACGTGGCTCTTCATATCTCCATGAATTGTAATAATGACTCATTGTATAATATGCTAGTTGACAATGGGTATGCTTTGAATGTCATACCGAGGAGCACACTCATGAAGTTGAAGTACCAGGGAACTCTCATGTGCCCGAGTGGCATAATCGTGAAAGCTTTTGATGGATCCAGGAAGTTTGTCATTAGAGAAGTATATTTTCCTATTCATATATTCCCGCACTCATTTCAGATTACTTTCCAAGTTATGGATACTGTTTCCGCTTACAGTTTTTTACTGGGGCGACCATGGATCCACGGGGCAGAGGCTGTTACTTCAACTTTGCACCAGAAGCTGAAGTTTTTTCGTGAAGTAAAGGTGGTAATCATTAATGGAGATAAAGCTTTGTTAATATATCATTTATCCTCTTTCAGTGTTGTGGAAGCGGATGAAGCTGCTGGTGGAACTCAATTCCAAGCTTTATCCATTGATAATGTGAGGAAAAATGAAGATTCTATAGCCTCATTTAAGGATTCTCAACAGGTAATGCATAATGGCCCTAGCAAGGAGTGGGGGAAGATTGTTGATCTTCCTATGAATAAGAATAGAGATGGTTTGGGATTCTCTATGAAGAGTAATAAAGGTGATATTATGAAATCGAAGTCTGCTTTGGGCAAATATCAAGACATCTTTCATAGCGGGGGTTATCTTCATCCAACTGTTCCTAGGATCAATGCTATTCTAGAAGGTGAATCTGAGCAATGGAGTATGTGGATATCTTTGCTTAGTCTTACCAAGACATGTCAGTGTTGGATACTAATATTATGGAACATCATTTGCCGCTAAAGCCAGAATACCCGCCAATCGAGCAGAAATTACAAATAACTCACCTTAATATGGCAATAATAATTAAAGAAGAAGTTTTAAAGTAGATTAATGTTGGTTTTCTTGTGACATCAGTGTACCCTCGATGGATTACCAATATTGTCCCAGTGCCAAAGAAAGACGGAAAAGTTCGCATGTGCATAGATTATAAAGATTTAAACAAAGTTAGTCCAAAAGATGACTTTCCATTGCCACATATTGATATGTTGGTTGATAGTACAACAAAATTAAAAATATTCTCGTTCATGGACGGATTTTTCAGATATAATCAAATTAGAATGGCTTCCGAGGACATGGAAAAAACAATGTTTATCACACCCTGGGGGACATTTTGTTACAGGGTGATACCCATCGGGTTGAAGAATGCTGGTGCAACGTACTAGAGGGCTATGACAACCCTATTACATGATCTGATGCACAAGGAAATTGAGGTATATGTTAATGATATGATTGCCAAATTCCAGACTGAAGAAGGGCATATAGAAAATTTGTTAAAATTGTTTCAATGTTTGAGGAAGTATTGTCTCTGCTTGAATCCAAATAAATGAACCTTTGGTGTCTGATCACGAAAATTGTTAGGTTTCATTGTCAGCCAAAAATGAATTGAAGTTGATCCTGATAAAGTTAAGGCAATTCAAGAAATTCTTGCACCAAGAACTGAAAAGAAATTTAGAGGCTTCCTCAAGCGTTTGAAGAAATACAAGGATATGTGTGGATAAATGATTGACAAAGGGCATTTGAAAGCATTAAATATTATTTTCTTGAACCTCCTATCTTGCTCCCTCCTGTTGAAGGAAGACCATTGATTATGCATCTGACAGTGTTAGTTAATTCTATGGGCTGTATTTTGGGACAACAAGATGAAACAGGGAGAAAACAATATGCCATTTATTATCTCAGTAAGAAGTTTAATTACTGTGAGTCGCGGTATTCTATGCTGGAAAAAACATGTTGTGCTTTTTCCTAGGCGGCAAAGCGATTGCGGCAATATATGGTGAATCAAACTACTTGGTTGATTTCCAAAATGGATCCAATTAAGTATATTTTTGAAAAGTCTTCTCTTACTAGAAGAATTGCCCGTTGGAAGATGATGTTGCCTAAATATGATATTGAATACCATACTCAGAAGACTATAAAAAGCAGTATGTTGGTGTAGTGGTAGAAATGTTCAAACTAAGCCATTGGATTGACTTAACTCGCATATATCAAATAAAAATTTCCACCGCCATTTATTGTATCCAAAGGAATGGGAAAAGAGCGAATAACCCAAAAATACGGGGAGAGAATATAAGTTTGGGGTTTGGTTATGCAAAAGGAAGGTATTAGTACCCTGAACATCTACGGTACTTCGCAGGAACATCTTTGAAAATTTGTGTATTTTGGCTATAAATGTTGTATACAAAAATAGATGGTAGAGGTGAGAAAAGAAATATTTTTTACAATTTTTTGCACCCGCCGAAGTTGTGAACCTTTAGTGCCTACGTACCACCTTCCATGCAATAAGGGATCAATGTAATCGTAGTTCACCTTTAAAAATTTTAAAACACAAGTGTGTTGGTTAATTTTAAGAGACGAGACATCATCGTCATATCCGAATGGAAGAACATACTTACTACCCACAATTATGAGAAAGGAGAATTTGCGTCATCTCAAAGTGGAGAATATGGCTTAGATTTTTAAAATCAACAAAGCCTCGCTCAACACCCAATTGGAAAATATCTCACTTCACTACATATCGTAGAAGTATAGTAGCTCGCATCACTACGAGGATTGACAAGAGTCTGATCTTTTGAGAAAAGTTTTAAAGTAAAAAGCCAAAATGGAAAAATGGTTTGAATGAGATTGATTTACTTTTAGTCTTCTTGAAATTATGGTATCATATATGTGATGTCGAAGGAGATGTCACGACACAAACATCTGAGGACAATGTAAAGTGCAACAATTATGAAAGCAGTAAAAAACACAAAGGATTGTTAACCCAATTCAGTGTACAACGGAACCTACTCTGTGTGCTATCAAGCAAAGGACAAGTCCACTAAATAGTATCAATTCATAGACCCTTAGTAAACAACCAGTTTATAATATAATCACTTAATCACTACCCGTGGTATACTTCTACCTAAGACATACCTAGTTATGAGGTCCTCCTCAAATCCCTTCAATCACTTAAAGTGAAGAACAACTGAAATAACAAGTTTTAAAGACTTCAATCATTAAATGCTTAAAAGCTTATGAATGATCCATAATTAACAACTCAAATAACATCTCAAGTATTAAATCAATACTAGAGTGTGTGACAATTAAAAGTCTTAGACTTCTAAAATAGAAAGAAAGTGGGCTTTGGTTGAAAAAAAAATATTCCAATCTTTTGAATAATTCCATGAAAATAGGCCAAGATATAATCTATAAGGATAATTCAAATAGAAAAATATTCCTCCATATTTTTTCGCAGCCTATGAGTCATAAATCCTGAAATATGGCACGTATGAAAACAGGAAACAAAAAAACTTAAACTGATGTGAGTCGCGTTAGGCTCAGGAGGCAGATGTCAAGACATCTGCTTTGACATCATTCAAAATAGTTTTCTCCAAATGTCAAGACATTTATAAAAAACATTATCAAAGCATTGTCTTACCAAAATTGCTGGCAACAAACACTTACAAACTCCCCTTTTGGTAAATTTTGGCTAAAACATTATTGAGCACATTATAAGAACATTATCAGAGCAGCAGCATAAGAAAAGCAAGCAAAGAAAACAAAAACTCAGTTAGTAGTTAGATGTTAGCAAAGGAAGATGTTAGAACATCTTATGAGATATGAGGCTCCCCCTCAAGTATTAAGCCCCCCTTCAATTAGTGGCCAGTGAGTGGTCAGTCAGTCAGTTTCTCTCCCCCTTTTTAGTCATAATATGCCAAATAGAAGGATGCATTCAAGAGTGTATCAGTAATATAGGTACAAACCATAGAATTCAAAAGTTAAGCACATACAATTGCCAAAAATAAACAAAGGGGTCAAATAAATAAATAACAAATAGTCTAACTGTCTTCAGGCACATGTTCCTACATGCTTAATAGTTTGATCAAAGATGTAAGTACCTTAGTCAAACAGTATTTTGTTTCCAATAACATAAATAAACTTTCCTAAGCCAATAATGATGGTTGAAGTATGATTAGTAGGAACCCATCTGGCAGCTCTAATTCTATGCAAAATAGCATATTCCACACTTAGCTTGCTAACAGGAAATTTATTCTTCATGGGCCACTCACTCACTTGGTTAGCAGTGATGGCTCTGCACACTTGATTATCTGTTACTTCTAGCTCACAATAGTCATCTTCAGACCTAACTAGAAATCTATTTATGATAGCAGGGGAAAATTCTACACACCTACCTCTAACATACAACTTTCTATACTCCTTACTTTTATGATCAGCATAATCAACAGAAGTATTAAGAATAAAATCCTTAACAAGAGTCTCATAGCATTTGGAAAACCTGGTAACAATTTTTCATTAATCCAGCATAAGATATCAGCTTCATGATTTCCTTGAATTCCAGAGCACCAACTCCCAATTCTCTTTCAAGGGAAATTCTTCTTTTAAACACATATTTCCACTTTTCAGCATTCCCAACAAAATGGAAGGAAATGTTGTCAAGAGGGGCATCAGGTATCCTAACAGAAAGTTTCTTGCTTGCAAGACTTTTTGATAGGAGAGATGTCATGGACATCTTGCTCAACATCATACTCAGAGTCATCTCTTCAACTAATACAACTATCTTCTTGCTTTTAGATCTCTTTACATCATCATCATCATCATCATCATCATTTGTGGAGCTATCAATTCTAGTTTTTATTTTGCTAGAGGGAGGAACCACTTTACTTCCAGGCTTTGGGGGACCATACAGGGTTTTCTTATTGTCATTCTTGGCAGGGGGTGTGACACTTACATCCTTCACTTTCTTGGATTTAAGCCTTTTTGCAATTCCAGTCACCATATTAGTAATGAGCTCATTGTCGTACTGCTAATCTATATTAACCACATTCTCAGCATTTTTATTTTCTGCAGCTTTGGAGCCATCAACATCATCCTTAGCAGGGGAGTTCTTCTCAAAATCTTGTTCAACATCCTCTTCCACTTCCTTTAGAGCAGAAGCTGCAAGCTTATCAAGTTTTCTTTCAGCAGCATCTTTCTTGGAGATGGACGATTCAACATCACTTTTAGGGTCATTTCTATTGTCAGTTGGAGTAGGTATACGAGCAAGAGGGGTAGAAATCTCAGGCACAACAAAAACTTCATTTAACACTCTATCTACTAGTTTTCTAGTGCTTCTAATAACATTAACAATCCCTTCTTTTGTCCTATCATCAGTAGCAGTAGAAGTATTACCTTTATCTTCTTTGGATTTCTTTGCAGGTGATGATCTGGGTTTCTTGACCTTCTTCTCAAGAGGTGGCATAGTTGTTAGAGGAGTAACATCAAGTACTCTGTCAAGAGAGAGTTTCTCAGGGAGGTTGACAAATTTTATGGAAGACAATGTATGATGTTGAGACATATTTGAAGATTTTTGAGCAAAGGAATGAAGAATGACAAGGGTTCTTTTTCTGTAGAGGATAATGAAGAGTTTGTTAAAGTAGAAAGATGTGATTTCAAAGCGTGTGGAAAATAATTTGAGACAGTCTTGTAATGATTGCTTTCGAAATTTGATTTGTTGGAAACATAAATAATATAATATCACTTTAATGATATTGCCACACGCCTTTAATTTCTACAAACCCTCATATAGGAAAATCCCTAATTTTCCTCTTAATTTCTCAAACTTTTTAGCATCCAAAGCCATGGTGAAAATATCAGCCCGTTGCAATTTAGTGGCTACATGTTCTAAGGAAACAATCTTTTCTTCAACAAGCTCTCTTATAAAGTCATGACGGATATCAATATGTTTGGTCCTGCTGTTTTGAATAGGATTTTTTGATATGTTTATAGCACTTAGATTGTCACAGAATAATTTCATGACATCTTGTTTGACATTATATTCTGTTAACATTTGTTTCATCCAAACAAATTAAGAACAACTGCTTCCTACAATAATATACTCAGCCTCAACAGTGGACAGAGACTCACAATTTTGCTTCTTACTGAACCAAGATATGAGATTATTTCCCAGAAAGAAGCATCCTCCTGATGTACTTTTCTATCATCATCACTTCCTGACCAAACAACATTACAACAACCAATTAAGGAAGACCTATATCCATGAGAGTATAGCATACCGTAGTCACTTGTCCCATTCACATATTTAAGAATTCTCTTCACATGGTTGGCATGACTAACTTTAGGATCAGCTTGATATCTAGCACACACCCACATCAAAGGCAATGTCAGGTCTGCTAGCTGTGAGATATAGAAGACTGCCTATCATACTTTTGTGAAGACTTTAGTCCATACTTACTCATTTTTCATCTTTAGACAACTTCAGATGTGTGGGGGAAGGGGTTCTGTTGTGACTGGAATTTTCCATCCCAATTTTCTTTCCTATGTTCTTAACATACTTTCTCTGAGATAAGATATGGAATATTCCATTTGTTTAACTTGCAGACCAAGAAAATAGGTTAATTCATCAATAAGGCTCATCTCAAATTCTGACTGCATTTGCTTGACAAAATGTTGAACCATCTCATTTGGCATCCCACCAAACACAACATCATCAACATAAATCTGTGCAATCATGATATTCCCTTCTTCTTCCTTTACAAAAAGATTTTCATCTATGCCACCTTTCCTATATCCATTCTCACCAAGAAATTTTGTCAATCTCTCATAACAAGCTCTTGGAGCATGCTTTAATCCATACAGAGCTTTCTTTAGTTTTACATGTGTTTAGGAAAACATGGACCAACAAATCCCTTAGGTTGTTCCACATAAACTTCTTCATTTAGATAGCCATTTAAGAATAGACTATTTACATCCATTTGAAACAATTTAAATTTCAGTCTGCGTGCAATCAATCTCATTTAATCCATTTTTGCCACTTTGGCTTTTTACTTTAAAATTTTCTCAAAAGATTAGACTCTTGTCAATCCTTGTAGTGATGCGAACTACTATACTTCTACAATATGTTGTAAAGTGAGATATTTTCCATTTGGGTGTTGAGCGAGGCTTTGTTGATTTTAAAATCCAAGCTATATCATCCACTTTGAGATGATGCAAATTCTCCTTTCTCATAATCGTGGGTAGTAAGTATGTTTTCCACTCGGATACGACAATGATGTCTCGTCTCTTAAAATTAACCAACACACATGTGTTTTAAAATTTTTAAAGGTGAACTATGAGTACCCTGATCCCCTATTGCATTGAAGCTGGTATGTAGGCACTAAAGGTTAGCAACCGCGGCGGGTGAAAAAATTGTAAAAAATACTTCTTTTCTCATCTCTACAATTTATTTTTGTATACAACACTTATAGTCAAAATACACAAATTTACAAAGAGGTTCATGTGGAATACCATAGATGTTTAGGGTGCTAATACCTTCCCTTTGCATAACTAACCCCCGAACTTAGATTATCTCCCCCCTTTATTTTGATTTATTCGCTCTTTTACCATTCCTTTGGAAACAATAAAGTGCGGTGGCAATTTTTATTTGATTTGTGCGAGTCAAGCCAATCCAATGGCTTTGCCTCAACATTTCTACCGCTACAGAAAAATGGCAACTTCACTAGGGAAAGATCGACCAAATGCTGGTCCATCCCTAAGTGGGTTGAGCCTATCTTTGTTTATTTGTGTATGTGATATTATTTGTTGTATATTATGTGTTCCATATATGTTTGTCTAGATTTTCCTGGTTTTCAAGGTGATTGGTGATTTCTCCTAAGTCCTCTACCCGGACTTGGGCAAACTTAAGATAGGACGGGTTGTATAGACATGTTAACTTTAAGGGAGTAATCCAAAAAAAGGAGGCATGAGATCCCCACTCAGTGCACGCTCCATTGACTGTAGTGTCATTTACTGAGTAATCGAGAATACGTGTTGCTTTCGACCTGGGAGCCTGCTGAAGTCGAGGACCGTAGAACCCTTAACCCATCTTGGCCTTTTAGGTGTAGTGCGGAAAATATGACGGAGTAATCCAGAAGTACTTGTCACATGATAATACACTCAGACAAGTTTTTCATGAGAATATTACTAATTACCGAGTCAATCGGGACATTGGTAATATCCGAAGGAAGGATGCAGACTCTAAGAACTTCTTAGAACCTTGTTCGGTAGGTGATAAACTCTTAGATCATACCTCGTGGGTAGTACCTTTGACTTCATGCTCGTGACATCAAACCTATGACCCCCCCCCCCCCCCCCCCCATGTTTGTGATCTTGTGTGTGATTGTTGTATCATGCATTCATGCCCCCATCAGCATCCTTTAAAACATTTGTTTCAAGGGACTTAAAGTGTAGTTTCTGCGAATATCTCAGGTACTTTTTACCATGGATTCTGGAAAAAGAAAGACTCGGAAATACAGTTTTAAGAATCCTAAGATAGATGAAGTGATGAGTTTGATTCCTAAGATTTAGAGTTTTACTGATTTTTGGAAGAAATATGGATCCATAGTGTCTCTTATAAAGCTCAGGATGAAGGAGGGTATTCTCTTGACTTTGGTCCAGTTCTATGACCCGATGTATCGATGTTTTACTTTCCCTGATTATCAGTTGATGCCTACATTGGAGGAGTATTCTTACCTACTAGATTTACCTATCATCCATCGTGTTCCTTTCAATGGTTTGGAGGGAGAGACCAAGTCCGATGAGATTGCTGCCGCGATTCATTTGGGGAAGCCTGAGGTTCGGGCCAACATGACTACCAGAGGAGGAATCAGAGGATTACCCGCTCACTTTTTATTGGAGAAAGCTTTCTACTTTTCTAGGATGAATAGTACAGTCGCATTTGAGGCTATCTTTTCTCTACTTGCCTACGAGTTGTTCTTATTTCCTAACGTCGACAAATTTATGGATATCAAAGTTGTCATGATCTTTTGATTAGGAATCCAATTCCTACATTATTAGGAGATGCTTATTACTACATTCAGCTTCGAGATTCTTATCATGGAGGGTTGATCATTTGTTTAAAGCCTTTGTTGTATCAATGGTTTATTACTCACTTACCTCGGTTCAATGATTTATGGGATATCAAGAAGGAACCCCGTTGGGCTCCGAATATTATGGTAGTTTCCCCAATGTACCCCGTTGGGATATCAAGAAGGAACCATGTTGGGCTCCAAAGAACTTACCTCTGACATTGTTTGGTATCATCTGGTTTACTATGACATGGATATTATCGATAATTATGGTAGTTTCCCCAATGTACCTCTTCTTGGTACAAAGGGAGGAATTAACTATGTAAGTACCAAGTGCGCCTAAAAGGGGGGGGGGGGCTGAATTAGGTACTTTAAAAATTCTATTTTTTAGTGATGATGGTTCTTATTTTTCTGGTAAATGATGATTTTAGGAAAGTGTAAAATGCAGAAAAATAAAAGGCACAGGCGATATATCCTGGTTCCCCTCACAGTCCGAGAGTACTCCAGTCCCCTTTCAACATGGAAGAGATTTCCTTATTGTGGCAAACTTAAACAAGAACTAGCAAACAACCAAGAACAATCCTCTTGGACCAAGAACAATCCTCTTAGATTTTCACTATGTTAACTATGAGAACAATCCTCTCAAAGTAACTACACTTGTATCCAAAAACTTTGGAAAGACAAGATTTCAAAAACACTTAAACTTATTTCCAACAATCCTGGAAAAATAAGTAAGTAACTATCAATTTTTGAGTTTGTGTGAGTAGAGTAGTATTGATAACTTAGAGTGATTTAACAATGTATGATCTTCTCTTCCAATAATATTATTGTACAATGATTCAAGATATAATTGCTCAAAGTTTTCTGTTTAAAGATGTATGAAAATATGCAGAAAACTTATGCATGAAAGTGAAGGAATGCTTGAGTTTGTATTTTGAAAATTCATAAAATATTTATGGAAGAGGTGTTGAAACAGATTTTGAAAATGAATATTTATATGTTCATAACACCCTTTTGAAACAACATCAAGTTCTTAAAATGTATCATGAACAAATGCCATGTTTGAGTGAATGGTTTCAATGAAAAGGCATGATAAATAGGAACGTGAAAAGCTATTGTTTTTCAAAATCGTGCAGCATGAAATCGATTGCACCCTTTGTGTAAATCGATTGCACAAGGTTTCAACAGCTATTTTTTCAAATAATTTAACAGTGCAATCGATTGCACTAGCAATGTAAATCGATTGCATGTAAATTTAGTAGCAAAAAGTAAGTGAGTGCAATCGATTGCACTAGCAATGTAAATCGATTGCACTGAGATACAAAAGAAAATGTTTTGAAAATTTAAGTATGCAATCAACTGCACAATCAATGTAAATCGATTGCACAGAGAAACAAAAGCAAAAGATCTGAAAAAATGGAGCATGAAATCGATTGCATTAAAATGCAAATCGATTGCACTTAAGAGAAAAGTGAAATTTTAACTTTTAAAAAAAACTTGAGTAATAATTTTTTTAAAACATTCCTTTTTCAAGATTTGAGCATCTATATCTTAAGACCAAAGTAGGTAATATTATTATACGTTGAAAGTTGTTAAGAGCCTTGAACTGAAGATATTGTCCTTAGATTCTTTGAGCTTGATCATAAATCTTTGCCTTCTTTGTTAATCATGGTTTGTCTTAATCAAAACAAAAGCTCATTGAGAAGCTTGATTTTACATTCTCCCCCTTTTTGATGATGACAAACAATCTTGCTTTATGCGATGTACTTTCCCGAAGAGCTTCTCCCCCTAAGATGCAAAACTCCCCCTATGTAGGAGAGGGTTGGAATCCTTTGCATTTCTTCATCTTGTTTCGAGAGTACCTTAAAAAATTAAGACAAAGAAAATACAAGCATAAAGTACCACACATCTTTCTCCACCTTTGAAATTATCAAAAAGAAGGGAAAGATGCACAAAACAAATAATAATAGAGCAATATATTGAGAAAATTTAGAATTAAGTGAGTAACACAAATTGTTTAAAGATTACACAGAAATTTGAACAAACACAACATTGAATAAGAAGATAAGAACATAACAAAAAAACAGTTAGCCAAAACTTTAAGGGTGATGTATGTATGGTTGGTTATAAGAACAAGAGCCTTGATTCGGGAATTGTTGTTGAACTGGGGGTTCTGTGTAGTGATGAGGAGGTGAAGTTGGATTATTTGGATCGTATGGTGGAATATGAAGATGAGAGTAAAGTTACGGAAATTTTTTATTCACATCGGTGAGGAAGTCATTAATCCGGGTTGAAGTGGAATCATTGATTGCACTCCATTGATTGTTGATGTTGGTGTTCATGGAAGCAAATCGTTGATACATATAATACATAAGCTCTTGATTGTTTGGACCAGAGGGAGCAGTAGGAGGAGGAGGCACAACTTCACCGCCTTCGACTTCTTGGTCATTTCCTTCATCACCAACAACATCTTCACCAATGTAGGTGATGGTTTTTGTTTTCGGATTGTAATGCACGCCCATTCTGGAGTCAACATTCTTAATGGAAATCTTGTTTAGATTAGGATCCATATTCACATTTTCAAACCCAGCAAAATCCACACCAAATCCCTCCATAATTAGAGTGACAAAATAAGCATATGGAAGAAATTTAGATTTTGCATCGACTCTCATCATATGCACCATGATAAGCCTTGCCTAGTTTACACTTACCCCTTTCTTTCTTGCATAAATGAGTTGCATTTCCAAGTCAGTAACAGTGCAGTGGTTTCCAGCTCTTGGAAACATAATATAGACCAGAAAATAATGATATAAACGATCGTCTATATGGAGGTTACCTGCACTCCAGGAGTCTCTGGATGGAATTACTCTACCAAGACCACGAATCCGTTTGGCGCGAAATTCAGCTTCACCTAACCGCCCAATGCTGTAAAAGAACTCCTTTTTCTGGTAGTCATCCCATATCTCGTTTTCAAGATCATATAGGGAACTTCCAGTGAAAGGAATATGAAGGATCTCACCAACAACCTTAGGAGTTAGAGAGATACGAGTGTCCAGCACATATGTGACCAATTTGCCTTTCTGGGGTGTTAAATTGCTGAAAAACATTCTTACTAAATCTGGGTAATATGGACCGAACGAAGAAATTAATGGTTCGAGACCATAAGCAGCTAGATCATTTTGAATGGAAAAGAATTCTTATGGAAAGGAGGATAGCATACCATATTTGGGGTTGGATACTATTTTCCTTTGAAAGACTTTGATAAATCTAGCTTCTTGCTCTTCGGTGAGAGTTGAAAGCAATGGATTGGATGTTGAATCAACCTTTTTCTTCCCTTTTTCTGAAGAAGGAGCCTTTCTCTTTTGTCTTGAAGCCATGGGTATGGAGTTTTAGGGTTTTTGTAAGAGAGAAAGGTGTTTGTGAGCTGAGATTTGGAAATGATTTGGGTAGATAGGGAATGAGTGTTTTGAATTAAAGTGTATTTGGCTTAGGAATATGAGAGAGGAATTCTGACCAACATAATTTTTTCTGTCATAAAAGCAAGTTGCAGTACGTGCAATCAATTTGCATTTCAGGTGCAATCGATTTGCACATAAACAGAATCAAAATAAAACAGAAACGCACAGAGTGCAATCGATTTGCACTTGAAACAGAATGGACAGAATTGAAAATACTAGGTGAGAAATTGATTGACACTCTTTGTACAATCGATTTGCATAAAAAAATGTCCAAAACCAAAATTTTCTTAATAATTTAAATATCACATAACATAGATTCACATATAGCATGTATAAAATATATATAAAATTATATCAAGGGTAGAATGCATCTTATAAGTCGTGTCCGTCAAGTATGCCAAGCTCGCGTCGAATTTTGTAGAAAGGTTCTTTTGCCAAAGGTTTCGTGAAGATATCGACAAGCGGATTATGAGTATCTACAAAGGTTACCTTGACATCTCCTTGAAGAACATGATCACGGAGGAAATGATGTCGAATGTCTATGTGTTTAGTTCTTGAATGCATGACAAGATTCTTTGTAATGTTAATTGGTGTTGTCGCATCTTAGAGGATTGCTCCCTAGATCGAGTACGTAGTCACGAAGTTGTTATTTTAGCCACAAAATTTGAGTGCAACTACTACCCGCTACAACATATTCAGCTTCGGTCGTGCTTAGAGCAACACATGCTTGTTTCTTGCAGGCCCATGATACTAATGAATTACCAAGAATGTGACAAGTACCACTTGTGCTCTTTCTATCCATTTTACAACCTGCATAATCCGCGTCAGAATAACCAATTAAGTTGCAGACACTACCTTTAGGATACCACAATCTAACATTTGTTGTCCCTTTGAGATACTTCATGATCCTCTTTACCATCGTGAGATGAGATTCCTTTAGATTAGCTTGAAAGCGGGAACAGAGACAAACACTGAACATTATGTCAGGACGGCTTGCCGTCAAATACAATAAGGAGCGAATCATACCTCGATACTTAGTGATGTCGATGGAAACTCCTAATTCATCTTGATCAACATAAGAACCAAAACCCATTGGTGTAGACATTGCCTTACAGTTATCCATGTCAAACCTTTTCAAGAGTTCCTTGCAATTTTTGGATTGGTTGATGAAGATGCCATATTTGAGTTGTTTGATTTGAAGTCCAAGGAAATAGTTCTTTTTACCCGTCATGGACATTTCAAATTCTCCTTGCATCATTGATGAGAATTCTTCACACATTTCTTGATTTGAAGAACCGAAAATGATGTAATCAACATAGACTTGTGCTACCAAAGTGTCGTCTTTGATTTTCTTGATAAATAGAGTCTTGTCAACTTTTCCCTTTTCGAAACCTTTTTCGCATAAGAAGTTGCTTAAACGATCATACCATGCCCTTGTTGCTTGTGTCAGTCCATAGAGAGATTTTCTCAATTTAAATACATGAGATGGATTCTTGAAATCTTTGAACCCCGGGGGTTGCTTAACGTAGACTTCTTTAGTGATATATCCATTCAAGAATGCTCTTTTGACATCCAATTGGAAAAGCTGAAAATTTAATGAACAAGTATAGGCAAGTAAGAGACGAATATCTTCTAACCTTGCAACTGGAGCGAAAGTTTCTTCAAAATCTATTCCTTCTTCGTGATTGTAGCCTTGTGCCACCAATCTTGCTTTTGTTGCGAACAATTATTCCATTCTCCTCAACTTTGTTTTTGAACACCCATCTTGTTCCAATAATGTGTTTGTTGCTTGGCCTAGGGACGAGTTCCCAAACTTGATTCCTTTCAAATTGACTCAATTATTCTTGCATAGCGATAATCCATTGGTCATCGCCTAAGGCTTCATCAACTTTGGAAGGTTCAATTTGAGAGACAAACGCCATGTTTAGGCAAGCATCCTAGATATTTAATCTTGTAGACACACCTTGACTTATATCACCAATTACTTTATCAATAGGGTGATCTCTATGAGTTCTCCATTCTTTTGGTAGATCATTGAGATTCGATTCTTGTTGAGGTGATTCTTCGAGTTGAATTGGTTGATCTTTGGAATAATTTTCTTGAGTACCTTCTAGTATTTCATCATCATTATCACAAACAATATTATCCTCCTTGGAGGGGTTAGTTTCATCAAAATAAACATGCATAGATTCTTCCATTGTAAAAGTTCTTTTGTTGTATATTCTAAACGCTTTACTAGAGAGAGAGTAACCAATAAAAATACCTTCATCGGATTTCTCATCAAACTTGCCAAGGTTATCTTTGTCATTGTTTAGGACAAAGCATTTGCATCCGAAGATATGAAAGAAAACAATGTTTCGTTTTCTCCCCTTGAAGAGTTCATATGGAGTTTTATTTAAGATTGGTCTAATGTTAACTCTATTTCTAACAAAACATGTCGTGCTCACCGCATCCGCCCAAAAGTATTTTGGAAGATTTGAGTCGCTAAGCATTGGTCTAGCAAGTTCCATAAGAGACATATTCTTTCTTTCTACCACTCCATTTTGTTGAGGAGTCCTTGGTGCCGAGAAGTTTTGAGATATTCCATGTTCTCCACAAAATTATTCAAATAGAGCATTTTGGAATTCTCCGCCATGGTCACTCCTTATTGAGGCAATTGTTAGAGACTTCTCATTCTGAATTTGTTTAGCATACTTCTTGAACGCCTTGAATGCATCACTTTTCTGCACTAAAAAGAATTTCCAAGTATATCTAGAGAAATCGTCAACAATAACCAAAGCATACACATTACCTCTGAAACTCCTTGTTCTCGATGGACCAAATAGGTCCATATGTAACAATTGTAGTGGCCTTGTAGTGGACACGACATTCTTAGATTTGAAAGTTGATCTAGTTTGTTTCCCTTTTTGACAAGCATCGCACAGTCTATCTTTTACGAAATTTATCTTAGGCAATCCAATGACAAGATCAAGCTTGATTAATTTATTCAAGTGTTCCATATGAATATGAGCAATTATTTTGTGCCATGGCCATGAATCATCATTGTTCGCCATGAGACATTTAACCTTCAAGGATGGATCATCAAGGAAAATCATGAATATATTATTTATTCTTTTACCTTTAAGTATAACCTCATGAGTGACTTCGTCTTCTATCAAACATTCATCCTTGGTGAACTTGATTTTGAAGCCTTTGTCACAAAGTTGGCTAATACTAAGAAGATTGTTCTTTAGTCCTTCAACATAAAGAACATCTTCAATGGATGTGAAAGGTGGAGCACCAACTTTTCCTTTGCCTAGGATTCTTCCCTTATTATTGTCTCCATAAGTGACAAAACCCTTGGCCTTTAGTGCTAGATTTGAAAATTGGTTTATGTCTCCTGTCATATGCTTTGAACAACCACTATCAAGATGCCAAATATTGCATGTGGTCTTCAAGCCTACCTTATTGTATACATCATCGGAATGGTGTGAGGCCATCAATGCTAGATGTTCACTTTCATCACTGTTGGAATCGAATGAGGAACTTATTTCATTGTCCTCTCATGCAACATAAGCCTTTTTGTTCTTGAATCCCTTCTTGATTTTGAAGCCACCTTTCTTGGAGAGTTTTGGACAATCCGACTTGATATGACCTTGCTTACAACATTCATAACATGTGATTTCTTGTGTTGATGTGGAAGCTTCCTTTTTCTTAAATTGTTTCTTTCCTTTTGAATGAGAAAAAGGTTTGTCATTTCTACCGAAGAAATTACCAAGCCTTTTAACAAGAAGCGTGAAGTTTTCATCTTCTTCCGGATTGTCTTCCTTTTCAACTTCCTTAGAGTCTATCTTCAAAGCAATATTCTTGGATTATTTCTCTTGATTTTCATGCTTTTCAAGTCTTCCGAGTTCCGTTTCGTATTCTTGATGTTTTCCAAGTAATGTTGCGGATGTCATGTTGAGAGACTTTTCTTTTCTGAAATTAACAGTTACCTTTGGTTGCCATTCCCTAGTTAAGGACCTAAGTACTTTCAGATTTAGTTCATCATTCGTCAAAGTTTTACCAAGAGCACTTAGATGATTTGTCAAGTGCACAAATCTCTTTTGTAAGTCAAGAATGGTTTCTTCGGGCTGCATTCAAAATAATTTGTATTCTTGACTTAGGATATTTAGTCTTGATCTTTTTACCTCAACCGTTTCTTCATGAGTTTGTACCAAGGTATCCAATATTTCTTTTGTTGTCTTGCATGCCGAGACACAGAAGAATTCATCCATGCTAAGTGCACCTTGAAGAAGGTTTATTGCCTTTTTATCATAGATAACTTTCTTCTTATCACCATCGTCCCATGCGGTTTTAGGCTTAGATGAGCCAACACCATTGATTACCGTTATAGGGATAAATGGACCATTTTCGATGGCATCCCATATTTCTTCTCCTTGTGCTTCTAGATGTACCTTCATGCGAATTTTACAGAAGTTAAAGTATTCACCACAAAATAGAGGAGGCTTGTTGTTACTACCACCATCTCTGAAAATAGGATTTTGATTTGCGGAAGCCATTCAGGATCTTTTAGGAACAGGTTACCTATAACCTGCTCTGATACCAATTGTAAGTACAAAGTGTGCCTAAGAGGGGGGGGGGGGGGGGGGGGGGGGTGAATTAGGTACTTTAAAAAATACTGGTTTTTAGTGATGATGGTTCTTATCTTTCTGGTTAATGATAATTTTAGGAAAGCATAAAATGCAAAAAAATAAAAGACACGGGCGATATATCCTGGTTCCCCTCACAGTCCGAGAGTACTCCAGTCCCCTTTCAACATGAAAGAGATTTCCTTATTGTGGAAAACTTAAACAAGAACTACCAAACAACCAAGAACAATCCTCTAGGACCAAGAACAATCCTCTTGGATTTTCACTATGTTAACTATGAGAACAATCCTCTTAAAGTAACTACACTTGTATCCAACAACTTTGGAAAGACAATATTTCAAAAACACTTCAAATTATTTCCAACAATCATGAAAAAATTAGTAAGTAACTATCAATTTTTGAGTTTGAGTGAGTAGAGTAGTATTGATCACTTAGAGTGATTTAACAATGTATGATCTTCTCTTCCAATAATATTATTGTACAATGACTCAATATATAATTGCTCAATGTTTTTTGTTTAAAGATGTATGAAAATATTCAGAAAACTTATGCATGAAAGTGAAGGAATGCTTGAGTTTGTATTTTGAAAATTCAGAAAATATTTATGGAAGAGGTGTTGAAACAGATTTGGAAAATGAATATTTATATTTTCATAACACCCTATTGAAACAACATGAAGTTATGAAAATTTATCATGAACAAATGCCAAGTTTGAGTAAAAGGTTTCAATGAAAAGGCGTGATGAACAGGCATGTGAAAAGCAGCTGTTTTTCAAAATCGTGCAGCATGCAATCAATTGTACCCTTTGTGTAAATCGATTGCACAAGGTTTCAACAGCTATTTTTTCAAAATTTTTAAGAGTGCAATCGATTGCACTAGCAATGTAAATTGATTGCATATAAAGTCATTAGCAAAAAGTAAGTGAGTGCAATCGATTGCACTAGCAATGTAAATCGATTGCATTGAGATACAAAAGAAAACGTTTTGAAAATTTAAGTATGCAATTGATTGCTCAATCAATGTAAATCGATTGCACAGAGAAACAAAAGCAAAAGATCTGAAAAATTGGAGCATGAAATTGATTGCACTAAAATGCAAATCGATTGCACTTAAGAGAAAAGTGAAATTTTAACTTTTAAAAAAAACTTGAGTAATGATTTTTTTAAAACATTCCTTTTTCAAGATTTGAGCATCTATATCTTAAGACAAAAGTAGGTAATATTATTATACGTTGAAAGTTGTTAAGAGCCTTGAACTGAAGATATTGTCCTTAGATTCTTTGAGCTTGATCATAAATCTTTTCCTTCTTTTTTAATCATGGTTTGTCTTCATTAAAACATAAGCTCATTGAGAAGCTTGATTTTACAAACTACAATCCCGTTCTTTCACAATGTCAGCTTGGATATCCAATGAGATACAAGCCAAATAGTATTTATCTGATTAGTTTCTTTCTCAAAGAGGGAGATGATCATAATAAAGCTAAGGAGGAAATTGAAAATGCTTGGCACCATATTCACAGGAAGAGTAAAAAGACTTGGGACCAAGAGGAGCTATTTCTTCGGAGCCTCATCTCTGGTGGGTAAAAGCAAGGGAAATTCAGTTGAAGATGCCATATTCCCTTGAAAAACCTATGTCTGATATGTTTGTGAAGACCACACCTCCCTCTTTTAGATGATGTGGAAGAGCTTTATCTTTCCCTAGTTAGGATGGAGTATGAGAAGGAGGCTTGGAAGAACAAGTGTCAGACTTTAGAGATGTCCTACAAAGAAGATCTGAAAGAGAAGGATGACCCGATTAAGATTCTTGAGAGTCGTGCTGTAAAGATGATGGAGAGGCAAGAGGATTTATTTTTCTCTAGAGCTCGATCAAGACATAGTTACTCACATCATGACTCTGGTGATTAGAAAGGGGTTGTCGACAGGTATGCATAAGAGAACAAGTAGTTGAAGGCTCAAATTGCAAGACTCGTGGGAAAGCGTCAATGTGTGGAGGGATCTTCATCAGCTTTGCTTTCTTAGAATTTAAGATTCTATCTTCTCTTGTACTTGGGATTGTTGAAACTTGTACTAAAAGTTGTAATCCATTTTGAAGTTATTATAATGATATTTTCAGTATTTAAAAATGTGTTAGTACTTTAATATTTCCAAATCGTCTATAACTCTTAGAGTCCCTTGAAATTTTAATAATAATAAATAAGTCATGTGCATTGCATATCATGCAGCATTTTGCACATATTCTTGCATTTTTGTTCATACCCAGGTGTCTTACTGTGTTTCTGTACTTTGTTCAGTCATCAAGTTGTCTCATAGATATAGTACTCAGGCTAATTATAGGAAGAAAATGGAGAATCTTAAACAAGAGAATTACGAGTTGCGCGAAGAATTTTCTTGCTTTGAAGGCCAGTATGGTCAATCTGACTGCTTTGATGGAATCATTGGTGGCTTCTCAGAATCAGCCACCACTTTCTCAGCCACAACAAACAACAATCACTTCTGAAGCTCTGACAGTTCCCATCTAAGATGAGTGACTATAACATTATAGATCAATTGTTGTAGACTCCATTTAAGATATATATTCTAGCCTTGCTAATGAACTCTTCTGCCCACAAGGAATCTTTGATGAGAGTATTGGATCAAGCTTTTGCGGAAAGTGATATGTCTCTGGTCCAATTCAGTAATTTTTTCGGGAATATTACATCCTATAATAACTTGAGTTTCTTTGATTACAAATTTCCTAATGAAGGAAGAAATCAAAAACTGGCTCTTCATATTTCCATGAAATATAAGAATGACTCGTTGTACAATGTGCTAGTTGACAATGGGTATGCTTTGAATGTCATACCGAGGAGCACACTCATTAAGTTAAAGTACCAGGGAACTCTCATGTGCCCGAGTGGCATAATTGTGAAAGCTTTTAATGGATCGAGAAAGTCTGTCATCAGAGAAGTATATTTTCCTATTCACATATGACCGCACTTATTTCAGATTACTTTCCTAGTTATGGATATTGTTCCCGCTTACAGTTGTTTACTGGGGCGACCGTGGATCCACGAGGCAGGGGCTGTTACTTCAACTTTGCACCAGAAGCTGAAGTTTGTTAGTGAAGTAAAGGTGGTAATCATGAATGGAGAGAAAGCTTTTTTAATATCTCATTTATCCTCTTTTAGTGTTGTGGAAGCGGATGAAACTGCTGTTGGAACTCAGTTCCAAGCTTTATCCATTGATAATGTGAGGAAAAATGAAGATTCTATAGCCTCATTTAAGGATTCTCAATAGGTAATGCATAATGGCCATAGCAAGGTGTGGGGGAGGATTTTTGATCTTCCTGTGAATAAGAATAAAGCTGGTTCGAGATTCTCTATGAAGAATAACAAAGGTGATATTATGAAGCCGAAGTCTACTTTTGGCAAATATCAAGACATCTTTCATAGCGGGGGTTACCTTCATCTAATTGTTCCTAGGATCAATACTATTCTGGAAGGTGAATTTGAGCAAGGGAGTATGTAGATATATTTGCTTGTTCTTACTAAGACTTGTCGGTGTTGGATACTGATATTGTGGAACATCATTTGCCGCTAAAGCTAAAATACCCGCCAATCAAGAAGAAATTACAAAGAACTCACCCTAATATGGAAATAATAATTAAAGAAGAAGTTTTAAAGTAGATTAACGTCGGTTTTCTTGTGAAATCAGTGTACCCACGTTGGATTGCCACTACTGTCCCAGTGCCAAAGAAAGACGGAAAAGTTCGCATGTGCGTAGATTATAAAGATTTAAACAAAGTTAGTCCAAAAGATGACTTTCCATTGCCACATATTGATATGTTGTTTGATAGTACAACACAATTCAAAATCTTCTCGTTCATGGATGGATTTTTCGGATATAATCAAATTAGAATGGCTACCGGGGACATGGAAAAAACAATGTTTATCACACCCTGGGGAACATTTTTTTACAGGGTGATGCCCTTCGGGTTGAAGAATGCTGGTGCAACATACTAGAGGGCTATGACAACCCTATTACATGATCTGATGCACAAGGAAATTGAGGTATATGTTAATGATATGATTGCCAAATCCCAGACTGAAGAAGGGCATATAGAAGATTTGTTAAAATTATTTTAATGTTTGAAGAAGTATTGTCTCTGCTTGAATCTAAATAAATGCACCTTTGGTGTCTGATCAGGAAAATTGTTAGGTTTCATTGTCAGCCAAAAAGGAATTGAAGTTGATCCTGATAAAGTTAAGGAAATTCAAGAAATTCCTGCACCAAGAACTGAAAACAAAGTTAAAGGCTTTATCGGGCGTTTGAAGAAAGATCAAGGTTATGTGTGGATAAATGATTGCCAAAGGGCGTTTGAAAGCATTAAAGAGTATTTTCTTGAACCTCCTATCTTGCTCCCTCCTATTGAAGGAAGGCCATTGATTATGCATCTGACAGTGCTAGCTAATTCTATGGGTTGTATTTTGGGACAACAAGATGAAACAGGGAGAAACGAATATGCCATTTATCATCTCAGCAAGAAGTTTAATTATTGTGAGTCGCGGTATTCTATGCTGGAAAAAACATGTTGTGCTTTGGCCTAGGCGGCAAAGCGATTGCGGCAATATATGGTGAACCAGACTACTTGGTTGATTTCCAAAACGAATCCAATTAAGTGTATTTTTAAAAATCCTGCTCTTACTAAAAGAATTTCCCGTTGGCAGATCATGTTGCCAGAATATGATATTGAATACCATACTCAGAAGGATATAAAAAGCAGTATGTTGGTGTAGTCGTAGAAATGTTCAGACTAAGCCATTGGATTGACTTAACTCGCATATATAAAATAAAAATTTCCACTGCCATTTATTGTATCCAAAGTAATGGGAAAAGAGCGAATAACCCAAAAAGAGGGGGAGATAATCTACGTTTGGGGGTTGGTTATGCAAAAGGAAGGTATTAGCACCCTGAACATCTACGGTACTTCACAGGAACATCTTTGAAAATTTGTGTATTTTGGCTATAAATGTTGTATACAAAAATAGATGGTGGAGGTGAGAAAAGAAATATTTTTTAAAATTTTTTGCACCCGCCGCAGTTATGAACCTTTAGTGCCTACGTACCACCTTCCGTGCAATAGGGGATCAGGGTACTCGTAGTTCACCTTGAAAAATTTTAAAACACAAGTGTGTTGGTTAATTTTAAGAGACGAGACATCATCGTCATATCCGAATGGAAGAACATACTTATTTCCCTCAATTATGAGAAAGGAGAATTTGCATCATCTCAATGTGGAGAATATGGCTTGGATTTTTAAAATCAACAAAGCCTAGCTTAACACCCAAGTGGAACCCTATCTCACTTCACTACATATCATAGAAGTATAGTAGCTCGCATCACTACGAGGATTGACAAGAGTCTGATCTTTTGAGAAAAGTTTTAATGTAAAAATCCAAAGTGGAAAAATGGTATGAATGAGATTGATTTAGTTTTAGTCTTCTTGAAATTATTGTATCATATATGTGATGTCAAAGGAGATGTCACGACACAAACATCTGAGGACAATGTAAAGTGCAACAATTATGAAAGCAGTAAAAAACACAAAGGATTATTAACCCAATTCAGTGCACAACGACACCTACTCTGCGTGCTATCAAGCCAGGGACAAGTCCACTAAATAGTATCAATTCATAGACCCTCAGTAACCAACCAATTTACAATCTAATCACTTAATCACTACCCGTGTTATACTCCTACCTAAGACATACCTAGTTATGAGGTCCTCCTCAAATCCCTTCAATCACTTAAAGTGAAGAACAACTGAAATAAGAAGTTTTAAATACTTAAATCATTCAATGCTTAAAAGATTATGAATAATCCACAATTAACCACTCAAATAACATCTCAAGTATTAAATCAATACTAGAGTGTATGACAATTAAAAGTCTTAGACTTCTAAAATAGAAAGAAAGTAAGCTTGGGCTGGAAAATTTTTTTTCCAATCTTTTGAATATTTCCATGAAATTAGGCCAAGATATAATCTATAAGGATAATTCCAATAGAAAAATATTTCTCCATATTTTTCGCAGCCTATGAGACATAAATCCTGAATTATGGCACGCATGAAAACACAAAACAGAAAAACTTAAACTGATGTGACTTACATTAGGCTCAGGAGGCAGATGTCAAGACATGTGCTTTGACATCATTCAAAATAGTTTTCTCCAAATGTCAACACATTTAGCAAAACATTATCAAAGCATTATTTTACCAAAATTGATGGAAACAAACACTTAAAAACTCCCCTTTTCACAAATTTTGGCTAAAACATTATTGAGCACATTATAAGAACATTATCAGAGCAGCAACATAAGAAAAGCAAGCAAAGCAAACAAAAACTCAGTTAGCTGTTAGCTGTTAGCAAAGGAAGAGGTTAGAACATCTTCTGAGATATGAGGTTCTCCCTCAAGTATTAAGCCCCCTTCAATTAGTGGCCAGTCATTGGTCAGTCAGTCAGTTTCTCTCCCCCTTTTTAGTCATAATATGCCAAATAGAAGGATGCATTCAAGGGTGTATCAGTAATATAGGTACAAACCATAAAATTCAAAAGTCAAGCACATAAAAGTGCCAAAAAGAAACAAAGGGGTCAAATAAATAAATAACAAATAGTCTAACTGTCTTCAGGCACATGTTCCTACATGCTTAATAGTCTGATGAAAGATGTAAGTACCATAGTCAAACAGTATTTTGTTTCCAACAACATAAATAAACTTTCCTAAGCCAATAATGATGGTTGAAGTATGATTATTAGGAACCCATCCAGCAGCTCCAATTCAATACAAAATAGCATATTTCACACTTAGCTTGCTAACAGGAAGTTTATTCTTCATGTGCCACTCACTCACTTGGTTAGCAGTGATGGCTCTGCACACTTGATTATCTGTTACTTCCAGCTCAAAATAGTCATCTTCAGACCTATCTAGAAATCTATTTATGATAGCAGGGGAAAATTCTACACACCTACCTCTAACATACACCTTTCTGTACTCCTTACTTTTATGATCAACACAGTCAACAGAAGTATTAACAATAAATTCCTTAACAAGAGTCTCATAGCATTTGGCAAACCTGGTAACAATTTTCATCAATCCAGCATAAGATATCATCTTCATGATTTCCTTGCATTCCAGAGCACCATCTCCCAATTCTCTTTCAAGGTAAATTCTTCTTTTAAACACATATTTCCACTTTTCAACATTCCCAACAAAATGGAAGGAAATGTTGTCAAGAGGGGCATCAGGTATCCTAACAGAAAGTTTCTTGCTTGCAAGACTTTTTGATAGGAGAGATGTCCTGGACATCTTGCTCGACATCATACTCAGAGTCAGCTTCTTCACCTAATACAAATTTCTTCTTGCTTTTAGATCTCTTTACATCATCATCATCATCATCATTTGTGGAGCTATCAGGTCTAGTTTTTATTTTGCTAGAGGGAGGAACCACTTTACTTCCAGGCTTTGGGAGACCATACATGGTTTTCTTATTGTCACTCTTGGCAGGGGGTGTGACACTTACATCCTTCACTTTCTTAGATTTAAGCCTTTTTGCAATTCCAGTCACCACATTAGTAATGAGCTCATTGTCAAACTGCTAATCTACATTAACCGCATTCTCAGAATTTTTATTTTCTGCACTTTGGAGCCAGCAACATCTTCCTTAGAAGGGGAGTTCTTCTCAACATCTTTTTCAACATCCTCTTCCACTTCCTTTAGAGCAGAAGCTGCAAGCTTATCAAGTTTTCTTTCAGCAACATCTTTCTTGGAGATGGACGATTCATCAGCACTTTTAGGGTCATTTCATTTGTCAGTTGGAGCAGGTATACGAGCAAGAGGGGTAGAAATCTCAGGCACAACAAAAAATTCATTTAACACTCTATCTACTAGTCTTCTAATGCTTCTAACAACATTAACAATCTCTTCTTCTGTCGTATCATCAGTAGCAGTAGAAGTATAACCTTTATCGTCTTTGAATTTCTTTGGAGGTGATGATCTGGGTTTCTTGACCTTCTTCTCAAGAGGTTGCATAGTTGTTAGAGGAGTAACGTCAAGTACTCTGTCAAGAGAGAGTTTCTCAGGGAGGTTGACAAATTTTATCGAAGAAGATGTATGATGTTGAGACATATTTGAAGATTTTTGAGTAAAGGAATGAAGAATGAGAAGGGTTCTTTTTCTGTAGAGGATAATGAAGAGTTTTTGAAAATAGAAAGATGTGATTTCGTAGCGTGTGGAAAATAATTTGAGACCGTATTGTAATGATTGCTTTCAAAATTTGATTTATTGGAAACATAAATAATATAATATCACTTTAATGATATTCCCACACTCCTTTAATTGTTACAAACCATCATATAGGAAAATCCCTAATTTTCCTGTTAAGTTCTCTAACTGATTAGCATCCAAAGCCTTGGTGAAAATGTCAGCCAGTTGCAATTCAGTGGCTACATGTTCTAAGGAAACAATCTTTTCTTCAACAAGCTCTCTTATGAAGTGATGACAAATATCAATAAGTTTGGTCCTGCTGTTTTGAATAGGATTTTTTGATATGTTTATGGCACTTAGATTTTCACAGAATAATTTCATGACATCTTGTTTGAAATTATATTATGTTAACATTTGTTTCATCCAAACCAATTGAGAACAACTGCTTCCTGCAGCAATATACTCAGCCTCAGCAGTGGACAGAGACACAAAATTTTGCTTCTTACTGAACCAAGATATGAGATTATTTCCCAGAAAGAAGCATCCTCCTGATGTACTTTTCTATCATCATCACTTCCTGTCCAAACAACATCACAACAACCAATTAAGGAAGAACTAGATCCATGAGAGTATAGCATACCATAGTCACTTGTCCCATTCACATATTTAAGAATTCTCTTCACATGGTTGGCATGACTAACTTTAGGATCAGCTTGATATCTAGCACACACCCACATCAAAGGCAATGCCAGGTCTGCTAGTTGTGAGATATAGAAGACTTCCTATCATACTTCTGTGAAGACTTTAATCCATACTTACTCATTTTTCATCTTTGGACAACTTCAGATGTGTGGGAGCAGGGGTTCTGTGGTGACTGACATTTTCCATCCCAAATTTCTTTCTTATGTTCTTAACATACTTGCTCTAAGATAAGAATATGGAATCTTCCATTTGTTTAACTTGCAGACCAAGAAAATAGGTTAATTCATCATTAAGGCTCATCTCAAATTCTGACTGCATTTGCTTGACAAAGTGTTGAACCATCTCATTTGGCATCCCACCAAACACACCATCATCAACATAAATTTGTGCAATCATGAAATTCAATTCTTATTCCTTTACAAAAAGAGTTTTGTTTATGCCACCTTTCCTATATACATTCTCACCAAGAAATTTTTGTCAATCTCTCATACCAAGCTCTTGGAGCCTGCTTTAATCCATACAAAGCTTTCTTTAGTTTGTACACATGTTTAGGAAAACATGGCCAACAAATTCCTTAGGTTGTTACACATAAACTTCTTCATTTAGGTAGCCATTTAAGAATGCACCATTACATCCATTTGAAACAATTTAAATTTCAGTCTGCGTGCAATTCCCAAGAGCAGTCTGATCGATTCAAGTCTGGCTACAAGAACAAAGGTTCCATCAATGTCAACTCGTTCAATTTGAGTGTATCCTTTTGCAACTAACCTTGCCTTATATCTATTGACCACCCCTTTTTCATCATATTAGTCTTGTATACCAATTTAGTGTCAATCACATTTGTCCCTTCACGTCTCAGAATTAGATCCCAAAATTCATTTCTACTGAACTGTTCTAGCTCTTCCTGCATGGCATTAATCCAGAACTCATCAGTTAGGGCCTGTTTCATATTCTTAGGCTCAATTTTTGACAAAAACAAGAGTTAGATATCCCTTCTCTTGATTTGGTAGTAACTCCTTTATTTAGATCTCCTATGATAAGCTCCTTAGGATTATCTCTCTGTGTTTTAATTGAAGGCCCTTTATTGAGATGACTAGGCTCAGGATCTTCTTGAAGTGGATTAGAATCAATACTTATGTCATTTGATTATGTTGGAATATCAGACAAAGATGTTCCAACATCTTCTTAGACATCTTCATAGTTCCATCCTCTATCATTAATAATAGCATTTATGGATTCCATCATAACCTTGGTTCTGGAGTTAAAGACTATATAAGCTCTGCTATTTGTAGAGTAACCCAAGAATATTCCTTCATCACTCTTGGGATCCATCTTCCTTCTATGTTCACGGTCTGCTAAGATGTAACATTTACTTCCAAAAACATGAAAGTATTTGACAGTAGGTTTTCTTCCCTTCCATATTTCATACAATGTGACTGAGGTGCCTTTCGTTAGAGTGGCTATGTTATGGATATAACACGCAATATTCATAGCTTCAGCACAAAAGTGGTAGGGTAACTTCTTAGCATGAATCATAGCTCTGGCGGATTCTTGAAGGGTTCTGTTTTCGCATTCCACAATCCCATTTTGCTGAGGAGTAATGGGAGAGGAAAATTCATGACTGATTCCTTCAGAAAAGAAAAAATCGCAAACTTGTTGTTCTCAAATTCCTTTCCATGATCACTTCTAATTTTGATGACATGACTATCTTTTTCCCTTTGAAGTTTTTTCTAGAGATCTTTAAACACTTTAAAAGTTTTTTGATTTTTCTATGATAAAACTTTTCCATGTGTACCTAGAGAATTCATCTACAACCACATATGCATACTTATTTCCATCAAGACTTTAAACCTATATAGGTCCCATCAAGTCCATGTGAAGAAGTTCCAAAACTTTTGATGTAGTAAGATGTAGGATCTTCTGATGTGACATCTTAGTTTTCTTTCCAATCTGGCAGTCACCACATACTCTTCCTTCTTCTATCTTGAGCTTAGGAATCCCTCTCACAGCTTCTTCATATATAATTCTTTGCATTCCTTTAAGATGCAAGTGTCCCAATTTTTTATGCCATAGTTTAACTTCATTTTCTTTGGCTAAAACACATGTTGAGGAGAAGTTCAACTCTTGAGGAACCCATAAATAACAGTTGTCTTTAGATCTGATTCCTTTCATAATAACTTCATTCTTTTCATTGCAAACAAGAAATTCTTCCTTAGTGAAGTTAAATTTGAATCCTTGATCACACAATTGGATTATACTTATCAGGTTAGCTATTAACCCTTTAAAAAGTAACACATCATCAAGCTTAGGGACTCCTGAACATTCCAGCTTGCCAACTCCTTTGATTTGACCTTTGTCTCCATCACCAAAAGTCACATAATTGATGGAATGAGATTTGACATCTGTCAACAGATTCTTGACACATGTCATGTGTCTAGAACAACCACTATCAAAGTACCAGTCATCTTTGGTTGATACTCTGAGAGAGGTATGAGCTATGAAACTAGCAACATTATACTTGGGAACCGACTGTTTCTTCTTTTTCCTATTTTGGGAAATTTAATAATTTTGGGAAGAGGAGTCGTTTTAGGATATCCATACAACTTGAAACAGAAATGCCTTATATGACCATGCCTTCCACAATGATGACATCTCCATGGCTGGGAGTTTCCTCTGGTGTGATTAAACTTTTTCTTACCATGATGTCCTTTCTGCCATGATGTTTAGACATTTGATTTGACATCCTTGGTTTAGACTCTAATGAAGATTCTTCTGAATTTGGTTCCTTTTTCTCATTAAACCCTAGACCACTCTTGTCTCCTGTCACTCTTCCTGCTTGAAGAATTTCATCTAATGTGTTAGACCCATTATTCAACATCTTGACAGATTTTACCATTCTATCAAAGTTTGAATTCAAAGAAGTCACTTCATTTCCAGATTTGGAATAGTTTTTATATACTCTTCCCTTTCTTCCTTCAGCTGAGTTATGAGGGCTTTCTGTTTCTCCCCTTCTAGGCACACTTCTGCACTTCTGAGACATAATTCTTTGTATGAGGCAGCTAACTCATCAAAGGTTAGTTCCCCATCACTAGACACTTTATCAAATACATATTTGCCTGTCAATGCTTTAACATACTTGGCAGATTCTTCAAGATCATTTTCCGAGTCCTCTTCAAACCAATTAAGAGATAGTTTATTCTTCTGTTTCTTAAGATATGTAGGAAATTCGGCTCTAATGTGACCAAAGCCTTCACATTCATGACATCTTATTCCCTTCCCTTGAGTCTATTTTTCTTCGTCCCTTTTTCTTCCAAACTCATTTGACTTATGGATGTCAGATGAGATGTTCTTGACATTTGATCTTTGGTTCTTATCCATTCTTTTTATCACTTTGTTAAATTGTTTTCCAAGCATAGTTAAGGAATTTGATATTCCTCCATCTGTATCCAGATTACAGTCCTCCTCTTCATCTTCAGTATTTGATACAAAGGATATGCTTTTGTTCTTCTTTTCAAATCTTTAAATGATGCTTAATTCAAATGTCAGAAGAAATCCAACAAGTTCATCCAGTTTCATTTTGTCAATGTCTTGAGCTTCTTCTATAGCAGTAACTTTTATATCAAATATATTGGGAAGATACTTAAGCATCTTTCTCACCAATTTGTCTTCAGGTATTTTCTCTCCTAAAGCATTGTTTGCATTAGCAATTTCAAGAATGTTCACATGGAAGACATTAATACTTTCATCATCCTTCATTCTCAAATTTCCAAATTTTGTGGTGAGCAACTGAAATCTTGACATCTTAACTTTGGATGTGCCTTCATGGGTAGATTGAAGAATTCCCCATGCATCTTTAGCTACTTCACATATGTTCACTTATCTGAAAATTTTCTTGTCAATTCCATTGAATATAGCATTCAAGGCTTTAAAATTTCCAAAAGCAGTTTCATCTTCTTCTTTAGACCAATCTTCTTCTGGTTTTAACTCATAAGTAGGATCTCCATTTTCTCCCAATTTGATAGGGGATTTCCATCCTTTTAAAACGACTTTTCAAGCTCTGTTGACCAAAGACTTTATGAAGGCCACCGTACGTGGTTTCCAATAGTCATAATCACTTTCATTCAGAATGGGTGGTCTATTCACAAATACACCTTCCTTGCCCATAGTACCAGAAAGTATCTTCCCTGGATCTCACCCAGATATAGAGTAAGATGCCTACTCTGATACCAATTGAAATTCTGGTATTAGATATGTGATGTCGAAGGAGATGTCACGACACAAATATCTTTGGACAATGTAAAGTGAAACAATTATAGAAGCAGTAAAAAATACAAAGGATTGTTAACCCAGTTTAGTGTACAACAAGACCTATTATGGGGGCTACGAAGCCAAGAATAAGTCCACTAAATAGTATCAATTTATAGACCCTCAGTAAACAACCAGTTTACGATATAGTCACTTAATCACTACTCGTTCTATACTTATACCTAAGACACACTTAGGTATGAGGCCCTCCTCAAATCCCTTTAATCACTTACAGTGAAGAACAACTGAAATAACAAGTTTTAAAGACTTCAATCATTCATTGCTTAAAAGCTTATGAATGATCCATAATTAACAACTCAAATATTATCTCAACTATTAAATCAATACTAGAGTGTATGACAATAAAAAGGCTTAGACTTCTAAAACAGAAAGAAAGTATTCTTCTTCAAAAGTTGCAGTTGAATGAATATGGAAGCAAGACATTATAAAGGCGCAGCAGTGGGCTTGGGCTGAAAAACAAATATTCCAATTTTTTGAATATTTCCTTGAAAATAGGCCAAGATATAATCCATAAGGATAATTCAAATAGAAAAGTATTCCTCCATATTTTTCGCAGCCCATGAGTCACAAATCCTGAATTATGGCACACATGAAAACAGGAAAACAGAAAACTTAAACTGATGTGAGTTGCGTTCAGCTCAGGAGGTAGATGTCAAGACATCTGCTTTGACATCATTCAAAACAGTTTTCTCTAAATTTCAAGACATTTAGCAAAACATTATCAGATCATTGTTTTACCAAAATTGCTGCAAACAAAGACTTACACTTCTCACAGAAATGTCAAAGTATTATTAAGTTATTTAGAGTTTGATTAAGAAAACATTTTGAAAATGCATGGACCTAAGTCCAAGTTTATTGTGAAAACGGTTCAAGTTTAAAAACAAGAATAGTTTTGAAAAAGGACGGAGAAGATTTTTTAAATTAAAGAAGATGAGAGAAGATGAAGGACTATCCTAAAGCATAAGGTAATAGCTAGGGAAAAGAACCATCTAACCAACAAGAAGCCAACACTTGACACAATGAGTCAATGTAGAACTCCCATCCTTTGGGTTGAAACCAAGCAAGCAAAGATACTAAACCTCTTAAGAATACCAAGCTTCAGATGTATTAGGTCTTCACAAAAATTAGATAGAGTAACGGTTGTATACAAATGAATTCCCAATCACTAACAAAGCACATAATCAGAATAACTCACACACAAAGAAAACAAACAACCCAATGTCTGGGGGTAAACCCCAAGAACTCTAGAAAAAACAACAATAGTAGTCACAAGGTCTCAAGGTAAGTCAAGGATTCTACTCCTAAGTCCAAGAAGTCCATAAATCCATCATGCCAAGAAAAGTAACCAAATAGTCCAAGTAACCTTAAAGCTTTTTATTGTTCGGGTTGGTTATTAAGTAACTTCAAAAAGAAAATGTGAGAAAAACAAAATGACATAAAGATAAATGCTCAAGTGAGAAAAGATGAAAATAGCATGATGTGTAAATGCTAAGATAAATGGTGCTTAAAGTAAAAGAATAAAGTAAAAGCATAGAAATAAAAGTCAATTGTTAATGAGTTAGAAATTAGAGGTTATCTGAATGACCATCTTGAAACTTGCATTTTAAAACTCTTTAGAAGATTGATAAAATCAAAGCCTCTCAACAATAAGTTTCATTTGCTTTTTGTCAAGTATATCATTCATTTCAAATTCTGACGGCAACAACAAATGATCAACGATGTTTAAATGATTCACTTAAACCAAATTTTATGAAAGTCCATTTGAGGATTGATAAGACCAAATCCTACTAACAACGAACCTCAATGTTATTGGATCAAAGGTTTCAAATTAAACATATTTGGACTTGCAAACATAAGTTTGGGCCACGAATGATCATTTCTCGAATCGGGACAAAATTTAGCGTTATGTTAAGCAATCGTAATTGGACTTATATAGAAGTCGCAACTATTTTGAGGTCGATCAATAGCAATATATGTAACATATGTTTAGAGAAATGATATGTAGATCATTCACTAACAACATGTAGTACAAGTAAGAAAGGGATAAGATGAAGAGGAAGGGGATTTATTTGAATCAAATATTTTGATCAAACTATCATTAAAATCATCCATCCATTTTGGTGGAGTTAAACTCAACACCCAAGATCTAATGGTATTACTGAAGCTCATGATCAACAATCACATAGTCAGAATATATTAAAAAAATAAGTTACATTTAAGGGACCAAATAAAAGAAGAAAAATGATTTTTAAAATTGTTTTTTAATGGAAATAATAGGCAAAACAACAAACTATATTCAAAGTGTCAAAGAAATATTAGAAGAAACCATAGAAAAGAGAGAAATGATCTCAAATATTATTATAAAATTTTTGGTAATTTTTTAAAAATGAAAATTATTTTTAAACTAATTAAAATCACTCAAATAAGAGAAAAAAAGATAAAAAGTAGTAGAAGTCAAAATAAAATTCTAGAAGAATTTCATAAAAGTCAGAAATAGTGAAAATGATCTTGATAAAAAATTTTAGATTAAAAAAATGCCAAGAAGTATTTTTAACATAATTAAAATAAGGAAAACAAAACAAAAATTATGAAAAACATCAAACATTAAAATAAAAATATGAAAAAATATTCATAAAATGAGAAATAATTCAAAGTATTTTTGTATATTTATTTATAATTTTTGGATAAAAAATAAGAGACTTATGAATTTTTGAAATTAAAACAAATTTAAAACAAATTTTTGTAAAAATAAATATATGAGAAATAATGTGAGGCATTGGATCCAGTTCATTAAAACACGCTGGCGCAACTGATGGCTCAAAAGTGATGATGTATGGTGATCCACGGTCAACAAGCGCGCACTGAAGTCACGAAAATTAGACCAATCACAACATTTCAATAGTCTTTCTCTCATTGGTTGAAGAGGCCACCTAGGTTATCTTCAACCTCCAGCTACCCTGCAATTAAGGGCGAAACCATGATTCTTAAATCTGTAAATTTAGACGCTCATAGTGGTATCATCATATGCGTCTCTTCAAGACGATCACAACCATATCCTCGCACCAAATTTATATAAAACACAGCTTACTCAATTTGGAAAAAATCAGAGATGTTTTGAAAATTTTGAAATCGAAAACGAAGTATCAAACGCATTGACTCACCAAAATTGAGTTAATAGCAGGCATCAATGAACATCATAAACCATTCTAGTAATTTGAGTTAGAGGATTTGGTGCCTTAAACTACCTAATTTAAGTTAGATGAACTTTCTCTATAAATGGACTTGGATAGCTTAATTCAGGGCACATCAAGGCCTGATTCTTCATCTATTACCTTCAGTGAAGTTCAAGGGTGAAGGATCAATGAAGAAATTGGATTGAAAAGTGGAGAAAAGAGGAATTCTAAATCTCATAAAAGTTAGTTATGGAGGGAGTTTTATAGAGTGATTTTGGTTATTCAAGCTTGAGAAAATGAGAGGAGTGAGGTCCTCAATTTATAGGAAAGCAAATGGTCCAAAGAATTAAGAGGAAATTTGAAGTTTGTACGGAAATTGGATCAAGGTCGAAAGTTGAAAAAGTGTGACCCCATGTGCATCAAAACTCAATCAATTCCTGTGTTTTGATCCTTAATTCAACTTTGGAAACTTTGCTAAACATGAAGAAAAAAAACGCGTGCTAAATTGGTGACTAGAAGCCATATTATGAATTTCAAATTCTGACTTTGGAGAAAACATCGGTTTCAAGGTACCATCTTTGAATCCATGGTGTTCACAGCTCAAGGAGTATTATGGGATGAATCTTGAAGCGTTTTAAAGATAAGGTCGCAAACATTACAATGTGAAAAGAGTGAGATCAATTGGATGCTTGAGCTAAAAGTTGTGATTAGTCAAAGTTGAGAAAAAGATGCTGACATTTTGTACTTAGAAAAATTCTAAGTTTTCCTTCAAAAGTGGCCTATAATGTTTTGAGTTCAAACAAGGCCTTCCTCCAAAATTGAGCTTTGATCATTGATGCTATATTGAAGTAGACTTCCCAAAGAGCATTGTGAAACTTGAACCACTTAAAAACACCAAGTATTTAAAAAGTTATTGAGTGATTTATAATATTTTGAGTGCTTAGGACATCTTCCACTCATTTTCAGGCTTTGCACATAAAAGAAGAGTTGAAGTTCACATCCTTAAGATCATTATGGAAAAATTATGGGCTCAAGGAGATAAACATTGACCAAATATGATCTTTTGAAGTCACATAAGGGGATTTGATGTTCTACCTAGGGGACTTGTAATCTTTCTCAATGATTAGGAATCTTCCAGACCAAATTTTCTTGAAACTCTTGAAGTGATTAGTTGATAACCCTTTAAATACAAACATGACTTTGGAATTACTCAAAAATCTCAAAATGTGAGAAAAATATAGCCCTTAGAAGTTTAAAACCCTAACTCTTCAAGCACCAAAATGACTTTGGAAACCCTTTTCAACTTTGACAAATATTATTGCATAATAACTTTTTCCTTGTGAATAAAGGTTATTGTGGATGATAATAAGAACCCATAGCAATAATAACCACATCCAAATATTAAGGATTGAGGGAGTTATGTACTTGTGATCAAAGAATCAAGAATTTTTCCAATTAGGTCAAACTTCTTTAATCAACCATTGCATATTTTGAATTTCTTTGACAAATTGAGGCATGATAAATCATAGTAGACCTTGTCATGATATTACTTTAAAGAATATTTAATGATGAAGCAATGGATTTTTGTTGAAGGAGGCATGTAAATAAACTCATGAACCTATATATCAACCTGATGAAATGTGTTTTGCTTTCACGTATAGCATCATCAATTAGAGAAAATATTCATTGCATTTGTTAGTTAAAAGTTAATCAATACAAAACATATATGTCCATAATATACAAATCAAGGTGCTTGGTGATACCTCATGATTAAATGTAATGATAGGGAAAAGAACTAAACCATAGTGTGATCTTATTGTGATTGAGTTGATATGAGATGATAGAGGAATCATAGGGGCAAAAATTGGGGTACAACAGATGCCCTTATTTAAGTGTCTTCAATCCGGAGATACGAAGGTTAAAATCTTCGTGTCGACGCGAATGAAGATACTTAAATATAAAAAAGGCCCTATTTTTGGCCCTCAAATGCCATGTAACGCTTATGATTGTTCATGTAAACAAACAAATCTAAAGGAGACATAGGACACCAGTAGGGAGAAAAAAAAATGATCAAAAGAAAGTCCGACCAGGAAAATAAATCACTAGTGAACAAAAGTCTCGACTCTATTGGGGTAAAGCCCAAGGAGGAAATAAAGCAACATTAACTCAAATATCAAGGAGAGATAATAAAGGATAACGGTGATCGACAGATAACTGTAAACTATCCACTCAATGAGAAGATAGCAAAAAAAGTAACGTCGACCCACGGGGGAAAAGAAATGGTAGGATAATACCAGCAAAAAGCCAATATTAGGGTAGGCAACAAATGATCAGCATCCGTACTTATGACTGGAAACTAATGAATTCTTCAGAGCAAAATGAATCTCCACAATGAACTATCTCCCATAATGACGAGACTACCATCCATTGGAGTACAAATCTCGACAACAAACTATCTACCATAATGACGAGTCTACCATTCATTAGAGTAACAAATATCAACAACAAACTATCTCCCATAATGACGAGACTGCCATCCATTGGAGTAACAAAATCTCAAAAACAGACTATCTCCCATAATGATGAGACTACCATCCATTGGAGTACAAAATCTCAACAATGAACTATCTCCCATAATGACAAGACTACCATCCATTAGAGTAACAAAATCTCAACAATAAATTATCTCTCATAATGACGAAACTACCATCCATTGGAGTAACAAAATCTCAACAACGAACTATCTACCATAATGACGAGACTACCATCCATTGGAGTAATAAAATATCAACAACAAACTATCTCGCATAATGACGAGACTACCATTCGTTGGAGTAACAAATCTCAACAATGAACTATCTCCTATAATTACGAGACTACCATCCATTAGATTAACAAATCTCAACAACGAACTATCTCCCAAAATGATGAGACTACCATCCATTGGAGTAACAAAATCTCAGCAACGAACTATCTCCCATAATGACGAGACTACCATCCATTGGAGTAACAAAATCTCAACAATGAACTATCTCTCATAATGACGAGACTACCATCCATTGGAGTAACAAAATATCAATGACGAACTATGTCCCATAGTGACGAGACTACCCTGCATTGGAGTAATAAAATATCAACAATGAACTATCTCCCATAATGACGATACTATCATCCATTGGAGTAACAAAATCTTAACAATGAACTATCTCTCATAATAAGGAGACTAGCATCCATTGGAGTAACAAAATCTCAACAACGAACTATCTCCCATAATGACGAGACTACCATCCATTGGAGTACAAATGAATTTTCTCGCGGGACTAACAGACTAACTGGGGAAGTATAGGTTGCTCAAATAAAGAGACCTTCCACTTGCTGTTATAAGAAACCCTTCAGGAAAACATATATAACTTCTCTAGGGAAATTTCAATATATTCACACTGAAGAGATAAAATCTTCTTGTGCAAAATAAATGCACACCCTCAATCCAGAGTTCAGAGCCTACGAAAATCAGAATAATAGTATTTTCAGGGACCACGAATTCATACCAGAAATAAACCGGAGTGAAACAATCAACCAAGATAGCATCTTATGAGGAACAAACTCAAAAGGGAAACACGGAGCTAACCAGACAATGAGCTGAATAGGAAGGCTTGAATCAAAATTCTTCCATGGGGAAAACTTATTAGGAAAATTAAAATGATATATGTTTCCTGCTTAAGGTTGACACTCTATTGGAAAGAGGGTAATATAACTCTACAAAATAGGGTAATATGCCAACAAAATATTAATGAATGCAAATGAGCAATGAATTGTTAAATTCAGCTATGCATGATGTATGTATGAATGTATGAATGTTATTATGTATATGCTGACAAAACAAACATACAGTACTGGGGATGACCAGACAAAACCAGCTTAGGTAAAGTCAACACTCGGCTAAATCACATCCTGGAGGAAAATTTCACAAGAAAGTAAGCACCAATTGAGGAAATAAATTCCTGTTTCACGTCTTAACTTCACTGGGAAGAAACATCATCCAAAAATAATCAATTTAAAACAGTTAATCAAAACAGATACAAGGATATAACATCCTCCTTCAGGCTTCACTGGGGAATACCACACATACTTCAATGGGTAAAACAATGCTTCAACATGTAGACTTCCATTGGGGATTACAACACTAACTTCATTAGGGCAGATGAAAACCATATCGTTGAGATATCAGCTAGGGATCCCGTGCTGACTTCATTGGGGAGGACAATACCATATCATCGAGAGGAGCCCAAAATAAATTCTTCAATACGAAGAGCGATGATTACACAAACATCTATGGGGAGAAATCATGAAATCACATGGGGATAACAATTTTCAGAGAGAAATATTATCTTAGATTTACTTGGGGATTTAAGAAGTCAAAAAATACAGAAAGAAATCAAAATTATGGGGATTTTAAATCAAACCCAACACTTGGCAGGAGAAAACCAAAAAGTTGACACCTGCTTCAACATTTCTTATAAAAGATACTTCCCTTGTCTAGTTTCAAAACAACAACAATAATGCAAATACTGCAAAAGGGAGATGTTTTGCAAATTATTCCACCTCATCACACAAAGGGAGAAGGAACTTTCGTCATATGAGTGAAGACCTCACTGGGGAATCTGGGATAGAGGTTTCAAACCATGCAAACCTGAAACCAAAATGATCAACCTGGAGGAAAAATTGAACCAAATCCTGACTGGGGAAAATGGGATCACAAATCCAACACCGCACCATACATCAATTGGTATCATCTCCAACTATTTTAGAAACAACAAAAAGATCATACGCATATCAGCGAAAGCAACTTGAAAGAACTTTCCTGGGAATACTTACTTCCAAAAAATTCAGAGTTCGTCCATCCTCGGAATCACTATTTTTGTTTTTTCTTGAATCACAAAATCTATAGTAAAAGGTCATTTGTAAATTTGTTTCAAAAACAATTTTATTATTAAATCTCTTTTTTTTAAATCACTATCAATAATAAATGGAGTCTTTATAAGCAGAATAAAATAAGAATTACAAAGAATTTGATAAAAGCTCAAACTTTATTAATAGAATGGTAGTCTGCGAATGGCGAGACCCTATAGATGATTACAAAGTCTGGAAAAATGGTAACATATTGGAAAAGATACATTGAAATACAATGACTACTATTTTCCCTAACAAATTTGAATTCCTGAGCATCGACTTATGTTGAAGTGTGGTGACAATCTAAGAAGATTGTTGCTTCGATGATCAAGTCTTGTCTGACGCAGGTACTTGCCAAGAAATCTGTAACCTTTTCCTAGGTTGCCCTTGTGGGTTTTCAACATAGCGGTAACATTTATTCTGTTTGTGTCTCATACTTTTTCCTAGACCGCCCTTTAGGGTTTTCAGCCTACCGAGACACTCTTTTTTTCCTAAGTTGCCCTCTCAGGTTTTCGACTTAGCGAGCTGTTCTTTTATTTATTTTCGGCAAAATAATTCTTGACTGCATCAGCATTCATACGATGTGGGAACTCCTCGCCATACATAGTTTCAAGAATCAATGCACCGCCAGAGATGGCTTTCTTGGCAACATATGGGCCTTCAAAATTGGGAGTCCACTTGCCCCTAGAATTAACGTTAAAAGACATGATCTTCCTGAGCACGAGGTCGCCTTCTGTGAATTTATGAGGCTTGACCTTCTTATCAAAATCTTTCTTCATTCTCTTCTGGTATAACTAGCCATGAAACAAGGCCGTCATTCTCCTTTCTTCAATCAAGTTCCATTGGTCAAACATGTTCTAGACCCATTCAGCCTCTAACAATTGGGTTTCCATTATCACGCGTAAAGAGGGAATCTCAACCTCAACGGGGAGCACTGTTCCATACCATACACAAGAGAGAACGTGGTTGCCTCTGTTAAAGTGCGGAAGGATGTACGGTATCCATGCAAAGAAAAAGGGAGCAACTTCAATAGTTCCATTAATCTTTGGCCTGTAGGGAGATGAATCATGATGGACAATCTTGAATTCTTTACAAAGTTTTGTCATCATCTTGTTATTCAGATTCGAGCCGTTGTCAGTGATTTATTACCAAAGCTGAATCTCCATACATATCTAGAATTTTTATTCTGAGATCTATAGCCTCCTCGAGACCCATGATACAAGATTCATACTCGGCCATGTTATTGGTGCAATCAAATTCCAACCTTGCAGTAAATTGGATATGCGATCCATAGGGAGTGATAATTACAGCCCCAATTCCATTCCCATAAGCGTTCACAGCTCCATCAAACACCATTCCCCAATCAGACTCAGGATCAGGACCATCCCCGGGAAAAGGTTCATCACAATCTTTTATCTTCAAAAACATCACATCCTCATCAGAGAATTCATATTTAACACACTGATAATCATCAACTGGTTGGTGAGCAAGATAATCTGCCAACACACTATTTTTATAGACTTTTGAGTACGGTATTCAATATCATATTCAGACAAAAGCATCTGCCAACGAGTAATTCTTTCGGTAAGAGTATTCTTTTCAAAAATATACTTAATTGGATCCATTTTGGAAATCAACCAAGTAGTATGATTCAACATATATTGTCGCAACCGTTTTGCTGCCCAAGCCAAAGCATAACATGTTTTTTCCAGTATAGAATATCGCGACTCACAGTCAGTAAACTTCTTGCTGAGATAATAAATGGCATATTCTTTTCTCCTTGTTTCATCTTGTTGTCCCAAGATATAGCCCATAGAATTATCTAACACTGTCAGATGCATAATCAATGGTCTTCCTTCAACGGGAGGGAGCAACATAGGAGGTTCAAGCAAATACTCTTCAATAATTTCAATTGCCCTTTGGAAATCATTTGTCCATACACAACCTTGATATTTCTATAACAACTTAAAGATCGGTTCACACATTGCAGTCATATGGTAAATAAACTTGGAAATGTAATTCAAAAGCCTAAGGAAGCCACTAGCTTGCTTTTCAATTCTTGGTGCAAGCATTTCTTGAATTGCCTTAAATTTACCAGGATCAACTTCAATCCCTTTATGGATGACAATGAAACCCAACAACCTGATCGTACACTAAAGGTGCATTTATTTGGATTCAAGCGGAGACGATACTCCTTAAATGCTGAAATAATTTCAACATATCCTCTATATGCCCTTTTACAGTCTGGGATTTAGCAATCACATTATCAACATATACTTCAATTTCCTTATGCATCAGACCATGGAATAGGGTTGTCATAGCCCTCTGGCACGTTGCACCAACGTTCTTCAACCCTAAGGGCATCACTCTGTAACAGAATGTTTTCTAGGGTGTGATAAACGTTGTTTTTTCCATGTTCTCGGGAGCCATTCTGATTTTATTATATATGGAAAATCCTTCCATGCACGAGAATACTTTTAATTTTGTTGTACTATCAACCAACATATCAATATGTGGTAATGGAAAGTCATCTTTTGGAGTAGCTTTGTTTTAATCTCTATAATCAACGCACATGCAAACTTTCCGTCTTTCTTTGGTACTGGGAGAATATTAGCAATCCATTGAGGGTATACTGATGTCATAAGAAAATCGGCATTAATCTTCTTTAAAACATCTTCTTTAATTTTCACTGCCATATCAGGTTGAGTTCTTCGCAATTTCTGCTTGATTGGCGGGCATTCTAGATTTAGCGGTAAATGATGTTCCACAATATCAGTATTCAATCCTGGCATGTCTTGGTATGACCAATCAAAGATATCCACAAACTCTTTCACTAATTTAATCAACCTGCTCTTTACATCAGAATGAAGTAATGCTCTGATCTTAACTTCTTTCGGATGTTCCTCTGAACCTAAATTAATCATTTCCAACGACTCTTTATATGGTTGAATGGTACTTTCCTCGCGCTCAAGAAACCATGAAAACTTTTCTATGATTTCATCATATTCTTCTTCTTCTGCCACATATGCAAGATATTCAAAATTGGGAGAGGGTGCAGGGTCATTGTACTCAACGTGTTTTTTAATTAATTTGCACTATGATTTATGATTGCTTTTAGAAACTGACACATATAGCAAGTGATTATGCATATTTAATTACAATTATTACTTATTTTGAAATGACTTTTCTGATCACCATTTTCCAAGAAAAAGCAAAAAATAAAGAAAACTTTTATTAATGATTTTAAAGATCAAAGCAACAAATATGCCCATACAATATCAATACTTTCACCTTGGGCAGAGTGAAATATTTTTGAAAAGATTAACAAAAAACAAATTCCTTTGAAATATGAATGCAAGAGGGAACATCAATAGTTATCCAATTTTGGACTCTGACTCCATGCGACACGTAGTTCAGCATCTCTTGCTCTGCTTCTCCTTCCAGAACAGTTGGATGAAGCTAACCTCTATTGCTAAATATGTCTTGATATTTTCCCAAATAAAACTTTGGCTTCATAATCTCACCTTTATTACTCTTCATAGAGAAACCCAAACTAGCTCTATTCTTATTCACAGGTGGATCAACAATCTTCCCCCACACCTTACTAGGGTCATTACTCACTATCTATTAATCATCCTTAAATGAAGTTATGGAATCCTCATTTTTCCTCACATTATCAATGGATAAAGCTTGGAACTAAGTTCCAACATCAGCTTCATCCACTTCCACAACATTGAAAGAGTATAAGTGAGATATTAACAATACTTGTTCTCTATTTATGATGACCACCTTTCTTTCACGAACAAACTTCAGCTTCTGGTGCAAATTTGAAGTAACAGCCCCTACCTCGTGGATCCATGATCTCCCCAGTAAACAGCTGTAAGCGGGCAAAATATCCATAACTTGGAAAGTAATCTAAAATAACTGCAGGTCTATGTGAATAGGCAAATCTACTTCTCCGATGACAGACTTCCTCGATCCATCAAAAGATTTCACAATTATGCCACTCAGGCGCATGGGAGTTCCTTGGTACTTAAACTTCATGAGCGTGCTCCTCAGTATGACATTTAAAGCGGACCCATTTTCAATCATCACATTGGATAATGAATCATTCTTACAATTCATGGAGACATGGAGAGCCAAGTTATGATTCCTTCCTTCATCGGGTAATTCATCATCACAAAAACTCAAGTTATTATAGGATGTAATATTCCCTACCACACTGCTGAATTGGTCCAAAGATACGTCAGTTTTCACGAAGGCTTGATCCAATACTCTCATCAAAGATTCCCTGTGGGAAGAAGAGTTCATTAGAAAGGCTAGAATAGATATATTTGATCGAATCCACAACAATTGATCTACGATCCTGTAGTCTCTTATCTTGATAATATTCAATATATCATCCACATCCATTTCTAGAGTAGTACCTCTAGATTCACCCACTTCTTTCTTAGGTTCAATATTTTCAACAACATTTTTATCAGCATTAACATTCCCTCGAATGACAGGTGCTAAAACACGGTCACTGCGGGTCACTTGGTTGGATTTAGCAATATTATTGACATCATAAAAAGCTTGGATGAGGACTTCCACACCATCCTCCAAGATTGTAGCATTGTATTTATATGGCACAACTTTGTTTGATTCGTAAGGAACAGGTCCCGGTAGGAAACTCACCACTGGAACAACAACTGGCTTGTTATGGTACTCAATCTCTATAGGGGAGGGAACACCAAAACAAGGCACAATAACATTCACCCCTTCTTTAGAATACTTAAAAATCACATAATCATTGCTTGAGAACACATCTTCATCTGAGGAAAAGAATTCATCTACAGAAGCATACTCATCATCTGACACAGTTTCAACCAAGAAATCTTCAATCACGTTACTCCCACGGTAATCATCTCTATTGTCTGAAACATTTATAGTACCATTGTACAATAACAATTGAACACCCTTTCTCACTGTGGAACAACCACGAGAATCTTTGCAACAGATTTGGAAAAACCCATAATGGTGTTCTTCTTGACCATCCATGTGATAGAAGGTAGCGTGCAACTACACCAAATCATCATTCATATACTCCACGTCAAAAATACGGAAATCTCCAGGACATCCAAAGACCATATCACATATTCTTTGTACTCTACCCTAGGCCTGATTATATGAATGGGGCCCTCGTCCATCATTTCTTGAATACCAGCTTTTATCTTATCACATCCTTGAATATATATACTACAAATACTACAACCAGCATGGTGGTGCGTATAGTAACTGAACTCACAGAGGCCAGTATGCATCTTTACCATATCTCCTCTAACTAGGTTGATATCAAAAATCCAGAAGTCCCCTAGACAAACAGCAACCATGTTTACAACACTTTCTCCTCCATGCTTTGGCAAAGGATTATCTTTCACATTAGGGCTAACACCATTAAAGGATAGGAGGCCAAATCTCACCATCTTTTGTACTGTAGATTTCAAAGGATAAATGTTCTCAATATTGTTCCCTGGTACTCCCTGATGAAAAGAACACGTCTGGTCTTCCTTATAATACCAGGGTAAAGGTGATGGTATAGCAGGGGGCTTTATACCAGATTTTGAACCAACTACTTCTGAATCAAAGTCGGAATTAACTTTATATATCACATTGGAATAGAGTCAAAAGCTTTTCTCTTCTAACTTTGCCCTTGATTTCCATGAGGAGATGTTCTCTAATAGGAAACATTGGTTGGAGTTATATTGGAGTCATAGAAGCAACCTATTGCTGGTACTGATGATGTCTTCTAGGTGGCCGAATCTTCCTTTACCCAATAACAGCATTCGTTTCTCTTTCTTTCTTTTGAGAGAACCCGTATGACAGCTTCTTTGTCCCTTCGTCTTTTGTCAAGCACCCTTCTCTAACAGCCTCTTCCAAATAAACACCCATGCTTACCATTTCGGTAAAATCACTCGGCGCACTGGCGACCATCCTTTCATAATAAAATGATCCAATGGTTTTCAGGAAGACCTTTGTCATTTCTTGTTCTCCCATAGGTGGCACAACCTGGGCAGCTATTTCGCGCCAACACTGTGCATATTCTTTGAACGACTCCTTGTCTCTCTGAGCCATTGCCCTTAACTGGTCACGGTTAAGTGCCATGGACATATTGTACTTATAATGTTTAATGAAGGCTTCTCCTAGATCATTGAAGGTATGGATACTACTATTGTCCAAACTCATATACCATTTCAGAGTGGCACCAGTCAAACTATCTTGGAAGAAATGAATGAGCAAACATTGATCATCAGTATGGGTATACATTTTCCTGATATATATCACGAGGATAAGAATTTCCCTTGTACCTATCAAATTTCGGAACTTTAAACTTTGTTGGCACCTTCACATTGGGAACTAGGAAAAGTTCACTGACGTTCTTCCCAAATAATTCTTTTCCTCGAAGGGCCTTCATTTCCTTCTGCATCTCATTGAACTGATCTTGAAAGTCATCCAACCGGTCATAGAAACCTATACTTTCACTCGGTGGAGGAACGGGATGATAAACATCATCATTAGCAAATGACATATCATTCACTGAAGGAGGTGCAGTATAGTGGATCTCATTTCTAGCCATAGGAGTAACATGCACCATTGGAGGTGCGAGAATAGCAACAACTTGAACAACTGGAGCGACTTTAGCATCAAGATTATAACCTTCTTGCATGAAATTTTCAGGCATCCCCCATGGGTAACCCTAAGGCATACGATTCTAAGCAATAATAATTGGGGTAAGAGAAACAGGAACTGAAGGACCTTCATAAGGAATTTTTGTTTGTTGTGGTTGAGCAAGTGGTGGCTGATTCTGAGAAGCCACCAATGATTCCATAAAATCAGTCATATTGGCCATACCGGCCTTTAAAACAGTAAATTCTTCGTGTAGCTCGCGATTCTCTTATTCAAGATTCTCCATTTTCTTCCTGGAATTAGCCCGAGTATTGTACCGGTGAGACAACTTGCTAAACGAAGTAGTAAAACACAGTAAGACACTTGGGTATGAACATAAATGCAAGAAATATGTACAAGATGATGCATGATATGCAATGCACATAATTTATTTATCGTTATTAATAATTTCAAGGGACTCAAAGAATTATAGACGATTTGTAAATACTAAAGTAATAACACATTTGAAATACTGAAAATCTCATTATAATAACTTCAAAATGGATTACAATTTTTAGTACAAGTTTTAACAATCCTACGTACAAGAGAAGATAGAATCTAAAATCCTAACAATTCCACACACTGATGCTTTCATGTGAGTCTTGCAACCTGAGCCTTCAACTGCTTGTTCTCTTCTACATACTTGTCGGCAACCCCTTTCCAATCACCGACATCAGGAAGTGAATGACTAAGTTTTGATCAAACTCTAGAGGAAAATAAATCTTCTTGCTTCTCAATCATCTCGACAGCAAGACTATCAAGACTCTCAATTAGGTCATCCTTCTCCTTTATGTCTTCCCATAAGATGCTTCCAAAGTCTGACACTTATTTTTCTAGGCCTGATTCTCCTGCTGCATCCTGACTAGGGAAAGCTAAAGCTCTTCCACGTCATCTAAAAGGGGAGGAGTGGTCTTGACAAACATATCGGGTAAAGGTTCGTTATGGGAATATGGCATCTTCAACTGAATTTCCCTTGCATGTACCCACCGGAGGTAAGGCTCCAATGAAACAACTCCTCTAGGTCCCAAGTCGTTTCTACTCTTCATGTGAATATGGCACCAAGCCTTTGCAATTTCCTCCCTAGCTTTCTTATGATCCTCCACCTCTTTGAGAAAGAAACCACTCAGATGAATACTATTTGGCTTATCTCTCATTGGATGTCCAAGCTGACGTCGCACAAGAACGAGATTATACTTAATTCCTCCCTTTGTACCGAGAAGAGGTACATTAGGGAAACTACCTCAACTATCGACAATCTCCACATAATGGTAAGCCTAATGATAGAAAACAATATCTGAATGAGTGAGGGCCATAATATTCAGAGTCCAACGAGGTTCCTTCTTGATATCCCAGAAAGCATCGGCGCTGAGGTAAGTGAGAAATAAACCACTGATATGACAAAGGCGTGCAACAAATGATCATCCCTCCATGATAAGAATCCAGGAGATGAATAGAGTAATAATAATCTCCTAATAATGTAGGGACTGGATTCCCAATAAAAAAGATCTTGATGGCATTAACATCCACAAATTTTTCGACATTAGGAAATAAGAACAACCCATAAGCAAGTAGAGCAAAGATAGCCTCAAGAACAATTGTACTCTTCATCCTAGAAAAGTAGCGAGCTTTATCCAATAAAAACTGAGAGGGTAATCCTCTAATTCCTCCTTTGATATTAATGTGGGCCCCAATCTCAGACTTCCCCAAATGAACCATAGCAGCTATCTCATGGGACTTGGGCTCTCCCTCTAAATCGGTGAAAGTAACACGGTCGGTAACAGGTAAACCCAATAGGTAAGAATACTACTCCAATATAGGCATCAACTGATAATCAGGAAAAGAAAAACACTGATACAACGAATCATAGAACTAGAAAAAAAGTAGAAATAATACCCTCTTTCATCCTAAGCTTCATAAGAAACACGATGGATCCATACTTCTTCTGAAAATCAATGGAACTCTCGATCTTGGGAATCAGACTCATCAAATCATCAATCTTAAGATCCTAGAAACTTTACTTCCGTGTCTTTCTTTTTTCAGAATCCATGGTCAAAAGTACCTGAGATATTCGCAAAAAGTCGACTTTAAGTCCCTTGAAACTAAATGTTTTAAAGGATTCTCATGGGTGCATGAATGAATGATGCAAGAATCACACACAAGATCACAAACATGGGGGGTTCATAGGTTCGACGTCACGAGCATGAAGTCAAAGGTGCTACAAACAAGTTATGTTCTAATAGTTTATCACCTGCCGAACAAGGTTCTAAGAGGTTACCAGAGTCTACATCCTTCCTTCGGATATTACCAACGCCCTGATTGACTCGGTAATTAGGAATATTCTCAGGAAAAACTCGTCTGAGTGTAGTATCACGTGACAACCACTTTCAAATTAATCTATCATAGCTTTCACACTACACCTAAAGGACCAAGATGGGTTAAAGGTTCTACATTCCTCAGTTTCAACAAGCTCCCAGGTCAAAAGCAACATGTCTTCCCGATTACTCGGTAAACGACACTACAGTCAAAGGGGCCTCCACTAAGTGGATGATCTCATGCCTCCTTTTTTGGGATTACTCCCTCAAAGTTAACATGACTATACCGCCCGTCCTATATTAAGTTTGCCCAAGTCCGGGTAGAGGACTTATGAGTAATTACCAAGCACCCTGAAAACTAGGAAAATCCAGACAAACATATATATAACATATAATATCCAAAAAATAATAGCACATACACAAATAAACCAAGATAGGCTCAACCCACATAGGGATGGACCCGAAATTAGTCGATATTTCCTCAACGAAGTCGCCTTTTTTTTGTAGTGGTCGAAATGTTGAGACTAACCCATTGGATTGACTTAACTCACACAGATCAAATAAAAAACGCCACCGCGCTTTATTGGTTCCAAAGGAATGGGAAAAGAGCGAATAATCCAAAAAGAGGGGAAGAGAATCTAATTTTGGGGGTTGGTTATGCAAAGGGAAAGTATTAGCACCCTAAACATATACGGTACTCTGCAGGAACCTCTTTGAAAATTTGTGTATTTTTGCTATAAATGTTGTATATAAAAATAGATGGTGGATGTGAGAAAAGAAATATTATTTACAATTTTTTGCGCCCACCGCGGTGGAGAACCTTTAGTGCCTACGTACCACCTTCCATGCAATAGGGGATAAGGGTACTCGTAGTTCACCTTTAAAAATTTTTAAACACAAGTGTCTTGGTTAAATTTAAGACACGAGACATCATCGTCGTATCGAAATGGAATAACATACTTACTACCCAAGATTATGAGAAAGGAGAATTTGCGTCATCTCAAAGTGGAGAATATGGATTGGATTTTAAAAATTAACAAAGCCTCTTCAACACCCAAGTGGAAAATATCTCACTTCACTACATATCATAGAAGTATAGTAGCTCACATCACTACAAGGATTGACAAGAGTCTGATCTTTTGAGAAAAGTTTTAAAGTAAAAAGCCAAAGTGGCAAAATGGTTTGAATAATATTAATTGACTTTTAGTCTTCTCACAAAAATGTCAAACTATTATTCAGTTGTTTAGAGTTTGATTAAGAAACCATTTTGAAAATGCATGGATCTAAGTCCAAGTTTATTGTGAAAGTTGTTCAAGTTTAAAAACAAGAATAGTTTTGAAAAAGGAGGGAGAAGATTTTTGAAATTAAAGAAGATGAGAGGAGATGAAGGGACTATCCTAAAGCATAAGGTAAAATCTAGGTAAAAGAACCATCTAACCAATAATAAGCCAACACTTGACACAATGAGTCAATGTAGATTTTCGATCCTTTAGGTTGAAACCAAGCAAACAAAGATACTAAACCTCTTAAAAATACCAAGCTTTAGATGTATTAGGTCTTCACAAAAATTGGGTAGAGTAACGGCTGTATACAGATGAATTCCCAATCATAGACAAAACACATAATCAGAATAACCTGTTGTGATACGGTGGCAGGACCGACTGTTAAATAATGGTTTGCATTTTGTATTCATAAATTTTGCGGTAAGCAAGAGTCCCCACCAACTTTTATTTCATCCAACAAAGGAAAAGGAAAAAGAACAGAAAAAACCTTTTTTCGATATTTTTTTGAGTACGGGGGGTAGATTATAGAAAGGGAAGGTGCTAGCACCCTTTCTATCCATGGTTTTCCATGGGCTCTTATATACTTGCTCATTTTGAAATTGCTTATGTGTGTGTTTTGAAAAGTATTTGTATAACTTCGTGATAACCCTTGTATCTGTCCTCAAGAGTGTGACGAAGTTGTTTTTGAAAACTATTTTGAAAGTGTTTATGTAAAAGAGTTTTTATTGTTTTAAGCAAGTACTTAAGATTTCTACCTACTCGAAAAAAGATTGTTTGTTCTCGTTTCCTTTACACAATGCTATCCAACTATTAAGGAATAGGTAGCCCCATCGTTGAAGTTTTAAGGGACATTTGAAGGGAAAAGTACGGTCACAAAAGAAACGTTTAGGAAACCTTAGTAGTTACCCTAAAGTCCTAAAGATCTTTCTGAGGTAACATTCGAATGGGTCATTTTGATCTTTCGGGACTGGAGGACGTCCACTAAAATTCCCTATACTTCTTGATTGTTTACCGAAGGCAACCGGAGTGGGGAAAACCCTAGGAGTGAGCATGTACATGTGTTTGATTTCAATTTATTTAATCTTTGCACAATTAAGGTGATCTACTATTTTAATCTCATTTGTCTTTTGCATGCAAGCCTATTATCCATACATCTAGACAGTTTATAGTTGCGGAAGTTTAAAAGTGCGAGAAATTAAAGTCCTAACTATTACAAGGCCTCGGGGAGGGGGTTACATAACCAAAACTTGGGGATAAACAGTAAATACAAAGCGGTAAAATAAACCATAATTAAAAACTATTACAAACCTCGAAACAGTTACAATAATTGGAACTATAAATAAATAAATGCGCGCGAGGAGGAACACGAGAATAAATTAGGAGCCTAAAAAATATACTTAATTACAAAATATTTTTGTGTATATTTTATTGACAAAATAATTAAATTGCAAATTAAACCTAATTTCTAGTTAATTTTTAATTATGGAAAAATAATTTAAATTGCCTAATTGAATTTATCTAATTAATTAATGAAATAAAATATTTTATGAAAAAAATCTCAATTTAATGTTTTTTGATTTAATAAAAAAATGATTAATTTTGTAAAAATAATTAAACAAACAAATAAAACAAAAGAAATTAAAAAAAGGAATAAATTGGGCATGTTAGGAGCAGAAATTTAGGGGTGCATGGCTGAATTTGCAAAGCCCATATGCTGGCCCAAGATCTGCGTGTGATCCAGTGTAGCTTGCCTCTTGGGGTCCACCATGGTCTGCATGTGATGAGTGTTAGATCTGGATATGATGAGATCTTGTGGTATGGAGATGTAAGTGCATGAGAAGCGCGCAGGGACCTGGATCATTGGATCTGAAGACACAAATTAGTGAAAATTAATTTTGCAAAAGGGCTGGATCGAACCCACCCCCTTTTGGACTAAAGCCTTATCATGCCCCGCCTTGCCAACTAAACCATGTGTTTTAATTGTTAACAAAATAATACAAAATAAATATAAGGCAATAAAAGATCTATGGCCACATGTCAAAAACGCGCGCGTTGTGGGTCCCCAATGGTTGGAATTGACGAATCAGTGAGCACCACGCCATCACCTTCTTCATGGATCTGTCGTTTTAGGTGTGGAACTTTTACCTACAGCAGTTTTTCGTCACTGTAGGTTGTAGTGACGGATTTTGTTCGTAACTAAAAACCTGTAAAATTCAAAAATGCACCACAAGCAGAATAAATTCAAACCAAAGGCATGGATCAATTGCAAATCATCTCCGTAGCATGATAGTACCCCTAATTTTGTCCAATTTTGAATCTATAGAGAATTCCCAATTTTGGACCTCAAAACCCTAACAATGGCATCGTGCCATTCCTGCACTTAAACTTTAATGAAACTAATCAAAAACATTGCAAATATGATAGCAAGCATGGATATATGATCAAAAGATGTTTATGATGGATAAATCAATGAAAATGAATCTTGAAAAAATATGCAAACTATGGCACTGTGAGGCACGATTTCTGAATGTTTTAAGGCTTGAGGATGATTGGAATGGCTTCAGAAAATTCCCAGGAACGGATTGCTGGCCTTGGAATTGCTTGAAACGTCCTATAGAATTAAAATAGACCTCCACTTTTTCCATAAAAAATTGAATCTTGTTCCCTTGTTTTCACGACCCCGTCCTTTTTTTTATGCTTTAAGGATGTTATGTATATATGATAGAATGATTTAGGTCAACAAAAACTCATTATATCTTTGCAAATTATGGAGATTTGATTTCATTGTTTGCATTGTATGATTTGTTTGTAAGACAAGCCAAATTAAGATCTTTTCAAATCAATTAGCTTTTGCACGAATTTTTTGATTTGCTAGCTGTTCATGGACTCATAATATGCTCATAAAATCAAATCTTTGATTTTATTCGATTATTTTACTATTTAAATTGATTTACTTTGATCAAAATGGATAAAACATTAAAATAAATAATAAAAATTGTAAAATAATAGGTGGATAAGCTCAGGGATGTGGGAAACCTTAGGAACAAGTTTCAAATAAGAAAACATAGGCCCATTTGGAAAAAAAAGTCATTTTGATCAATGTTGACTTCATGCACATTTCCTAAAATTGGTCAAATTTGACAATAGATATCTCCCTCAATTTTAACCCTAAGAGGGTGTTCTTGGACTTTTTAGAAATCTTAGGATGTCCTATAAATAACCCTTTTGGTTTCATCTTAATTGGATATTCCATGTTCATGTAAGAAGCTTTGACCCAAAAGGTGTTTTTGTTGACTTTTTGAAATGACCTATAATGTCTGAATTCATATCTTTTCATGAGTTCATTTTTTGAACTTGAGGGCTGAAGATGAGTTATAGGGAATTGAATTATCTTCAAAATAAGCCTTGGATGGGAAATTTCTAATAAAGTATGAGAAAGTTATTCCTGGTCAAAGTTTGGTTGACTTTTCCTTTAGAAACCCTAATTTAGCAACATTTGAGTTTTGATGAATTAGGAGCATTCCTTGAGGAATCATGATCAACCCTTGATCAAATTATGGATGTTACTTCAAAATGTTGATGTTGACCAAAAATCTTGAAGTTTGACTGCATGAGGACCACAATTAACTTTTGACCTAGTATAGTTGATTTTTAGGCACTTGAGCAATTGACTGAGCAAACTTCTTGTGCAAGGCATGATACTTAACATGGATGATCTTGAGAACTTATTGGCTAAATGGAAATCATTTGGGACCCTTGGAACTCAAACATATTTATGAAAATGGAAACCCTAGTTTAAGGCTCATTGTCTTAGAAGGAGGATTTGTATGGTCAATCCTTAGGCATCCTTGGGCAAATTGAGGACCTCAATGAGTATGTTTTGTGTAAAATGAGAGGAAAAATTTTTTGGGTACAACAACTGCCCCTGTTTAATCTTCTTAAACCTGAGAATGTAAATTGGCTGGTCTGCCTTTCGTGATCTGAAGGTGGAAGATGATTGAACACTTGAGTGCCCAGAAATTTGCACTCGCATGAAGTAATACAGATTGGTGATATCGGGAATGGGCTTACCAATGCCATTTGGAAGTCAACAGAGAATCTTCGGGGATGGGCTTAAAGATGCCATCCAGAAAAGATATCAGTTGCATAAGAGATTCCTTTGCGAGAATTCCTGTACCTGCCGTTGAGGAAAACTTCACCAGGGAATGTTGATTTATGTCTTAGGAAATAGAGTATGGGAGCTTCGGTGGTCCATTACTCTACTGGGGAATTAACTCCTGATTGAGGAGGTAGAAGTAAACTGCATATCTGGTCAGGGTCAAGGCTGCATCGTGGCTTACTAGGGAAATGTGAAACTGTCCGTGTCTGGTCGGGTCCAGGTCTTACAATGTTGTAAACTATTGTCTGGAGATAAGAGAGAAGGAACTTATATAGTAGGGTTGCTTCGAAATGAAAGCATGTATAGTAGGGCTGTGAAAAGGAACCTGGATCGTAGGTTTACTTTAAAATGAAAGCCTGGATAGTAGGGATTATGAGAAGGAACTTGGGTCGTAGGGTTACTTCGAGATGAAAGCCTTGATAGTAGGGCAATGAGAAGGAACCTGGTTCGTAGGGTTACTTCAAAATGAAATCCTGGATAGTAGGGCTATGAGAAGTAACCTGGATAGTAGGGTTACTTTGAAATGAAAGCCTGGATAGTAGGGCTATGAGAAGGAACTTGGGTCGTAGTGTTACTTCGAGGTGAAAGCCTGGATAGTAGGGCTATGAGAAGGAACCTGGGTCGTAGGGTTACTTCGAGGTGAAAGCCTGGATAGTAGGGCTATGAGAAGGAACCTGGGTCGTAAGGTTACTTCGAGGTGAAAGTCTGGGTAGTAGGGCTTTGAGAAGGAACCTATGTAAGGTTTCTTCGTGGGAAGTTTGGGTAAAACTGCATCTGAACCGAGAAGGAACCTATGTAAGGTTTCCTCCTGAGGAGTTTGGGTAAAACTACATCGGAACCGAGAAGGAACCTAGGTAAGGTTGCTTTGTGAGGAGTTTGGGTAAAACTGCATCTGAATCGATAAGGAACCTAAGTAAGATTGCTTTGTGAGGAGTTTGGGTACAACTACATCGGAACCGAGAAGGAACCTAGGTAAGGTTTCTTCGTGAGGAGTTTGGGTAAAAATACATTAGAACCGAGAAGGAACCTAGGTAAAGTTGCTTCGTGAGGAGTTTGAGTAAAACTACATCGGAACTGAGAAGGAACCTAGGTAAGGATACTTCGTGAGGAGTTTGGGTAAAACTGCATCTAAACCGAGAAGGAACCTAGGTAAGGTTGCTTCGTGAGGAGTTTGGGTAAAACTACATCAGAACCGAGAAGGAACCTAGGTAAGGTTATTTCGTGAGGAGTTTGGGTAAAACTACATCAGAACCGAGAAGGAACCTATGTAATGTTGCTTTGTGAGGATTTTGGGTAAAACTGCATCTGAATCGAGAAGGAACCTAGGTAAGGTTGCTTCGTGAGGAGTTTGGGTAAAACTACATCGGAACCGAGAGAGAACCTATTTAAGGTTATTTCGGGATAAGTCCGTGTGAAACTTTATTTGGAAATGTGTGAGAAGGGACCCGTGTAATATTTTTAGGATAAACCCGTGTGAAGCTGCATTTAGGAGAAACCCGTGTAATATTTCTTTGAGACGAACCCGTGTAAAGTTGAATTTAGGAGAATCCCATGTAAGATTTCTTTGAGATGAACCCATCTAAAGCCGCATTTGTTCGCGCAGATAATTACTCTGTTTTAGTTTCAGGAACTAATCTTGGACCTGCGGGAAATTGTTGATGATAACCACCTTTCCTGAAAAGGTACATGATTAATTGTATGTGATGCATGAAATGCATTGTATGACGATGTTCTCAAAATAAATGAGATTATGATGTATGCAATATGTATGCGCATGTCATGATGTATGAACATGAAATGCTATTGTTACATATCCGAGTCTGGGAAAATAAATCCTTGACCGCTGCTAGAGAGTATTGGAAATTGAGCTCCTGACCGTCGTAGAAGAAGTAGTTTTTCTACTTCCGCTGGGGATGGTGAATCAGAGAGGACTATACAGGGGATTTCCCCCTTGTATGTTTGTGAATATTCTACCGGGGAGAGACTCTGCTTGAGAATAACTTTGCGGGGGAATAATTTTGTTGGAGGATGAACTTCCATAGCTGAAGGGATGAACTCTGTCGGGGATTAAGCTTCTGTATTCAGAGGAATAAACTCTGCTTGGGAGAAAACTTTATGAACCACTTGTGATTATAAAATTCGGCTGGGGAATATAGATGTCAGCTCTCTTAAGGAACTTTGATGGGGAAAGTAGCTCATGTTTGGGGAAGCCGATGTCAAAGTTTAGTTGCCTCTACTCTGTGAGGAGTGTAGATGTCACTAGGACGCATGCTGAGGATACAACAATGACTTTGCATCAGGACTTTTCTGCCCCTGTACCTGGTGGAGAAAGTACCTGCGGAAGCTTTGTGGATAGCTTGAGTGTTATACCAACTCATCAGGTGCTTGGTAATTACCGATCAGAATGATAAGTTTTCTACTGATAGGCCAATGAAAAGATGATGGGGCATAGTCGTATGCTTTAATCCCTAACTTTTTCCTGGACTGTCTTTTTAGATTTTCAGTCCACCAGGATACCCTTTTTTTCCAAAGCCGCCTTTTCAGGTTTTCGACTTGCCGGGTGTACAGTTTTTTTCATATGTATATCCCTAACTTTTTCCCGAACCTTTTTTGGTTTGCCGGGATGCCCTTATTTTTTCCTAGGCAAGTCGACCTAGCGGGTCTTTTTCATGCGTGGTCTTTTCCGACTATGTCCATGTTCTCAAGATGTAGGGAGTTATCATTGTCTATAGTGTCGTGTTTTAGAACTGTCAAAATGTTTTCTTGATGGCACATGATTCGTGGTGGGAATGCATTCATAATGCCCCAAGCAATTCAGATGGAGATCTGCCCCTGGTTATTTGGCTCCTTCTGAGAGACTGCCCCAGGTGCGTAGACATCATGTCATGCCCCTTGCTTATGGAAGACTTGTTATTGAAAGTGTCTTTCCCGCTGAAGTGATTCTATCCATTGATAGGATGTCTATTCATTGATTATCCATTGTGTGGATTTCTCTATTGTCAAAGAACTAGTCATATGCAAACAATGTCATTTAAAGAACGCAAAAGTCATGTTTGTCTTGAGAATTTTTTTTTGAAAATGTATTTTGTGTAGTAAAATAAAATTTGCAAGAATGTGATATCAACTCAAGATTCGTAACAAGTCCTACAGGAGTCAAGATACGTTCATAATAGTATGTTCTTAAACTCACCCATGCTTCAGCTAGGACTTTTGAGGGTTATAACATGGCCTGGTTCACGGTTTAAGATACAATGGATAAAGGCTCAAAATTTATTTGTACCCACCCGTTATTCGTGATGTCCTTCAATCCTATGCTCAGTTAATTGCGCGTTTAGAATCCCAGTTGAGTCCTTGAGTACTGTCCTTGGTGTATCGGTGATGGTTCGGATACTAAAAGTTTTTTTCGAATAGGAAGTCATCTTTTTTGTCGAAGATTTGTAGGACCTCTTTCTTTTTTATTTTACTATCCCTGTATTTTGCCTGAACTGCTTCTTTTTGTGATTATAATCAGCGGGATGCCCCAGTTTTTTTCTTAAGTCTCCTTCATATGTTTTGACTTAATGGGATTTTATTTCGAGAGATAATGACTGCTTGTCTTAACGACTATAGGGAACCATCACCGTCTTTTGTTTTGGAAGGACTTCTTCAATGACATTCATTGTGTACGAAGCAGCAAATTGCGACTGAATGCGCACCTGAATTAACTGAGAAAACTACCCTGCCCCAGGTTGTGATTAAGGGTTTTAATTTTGTGTGAAAGAAAAACTCCTACTTATTTAGCTCAAAGGGGTTGGCTAGGGATTATCTTCCTTATAACTCCACTATTTAGGATTTGAAACAACGCAAGTATATCATTAGCGGGGTCTGTTTAAAAGCATATTGTAGAGATTGTGGTATCATTTTCGTCATCCTCCCTCTAAGGCTTAGAGTTTTTAATCGAGAGTTGAATATCACGAAAAGGAAGTATAAAGCAGTTTAAGCATAGTGAAAACAGATTAATTCAAGACAAACATGTGTAATGCATTAATGAAATAACAAAGTTTTGACATGACCATAATTGTTTGAATAAGCAAAGAAAATGCAACTTGAGAATTAAATGAACAAAAAATGCTTCCAATCCTAGCCATGTTTTGGAAAGGGAGCAGTGATCATGTTGGGAGTCTCAAGAGGGTCGAATTCGATCTCCTTGGCGTCAATCATGTTATGAATCTTGTATTTCAGCGCCCAACAATCATTAGTGTCGTGCCCCAGGCTTCCAGAATGATAAGCACACCTTGCATCTGAATTGTAGTTAGGAGAGGAAGTCTTAGGGTTTGGATGAGTGTTTATCACCGCAATCAGATTCATCTTCAACATGTGTTGCAATTCTTGTGACAATGGCATGTTGATTTGGGTGAACTTCCTTTGAGGTCTTTCCACCCTTGGCTGATTGTTTCATTGTTGTGGTCGTTTTGCATGTTCCGAATTAGAGATCGACACTTCCCCCACAGATTGGTGGTAGTCTGCCTTGCTACACATGTTCTGGTTGTGCACAACATTGGCTTCCATCTTGCCACCAAATGACTTCTTTTATGTACTCGAAGAGGTATTTTTCTGGATCTTGCCACTCCGGGTCCCTACTTCTACCATTTCTCCAGTCAATATCAGCTCGGTGAAACCAGTTGAGGAGCTACCAATCAAGGGATTGAAGAACAAACCAGACAGCGTACTAAGAAACATATCCACCAACTCCCTATCAGACAAAGGGGGTTGGACTCTCCCTTCCAAATCTCTCCACTTCTACGCATAGTCCTTGAAACCTTCGCTTGCACCCATGGACATACTCTGGAGTTGTGTACGGGTAGGGGCAAGGTCAGCGTTATATTGACACTGCTTGTAAAAAGCAGCAGCCAGATCTTCCCAGTTGCAGACATTGGTTCCCTCTAGTTGATAGAACCACTCAAGCTGAGTCCCGGACAGACTGTCCTGAAAGAAATGGACCCACAAGTTCCTATTAGCAGTGTGAGGGTGAATCTTCCTCATATAGGAACAAAGATGAATCTTGGGACAAGACACCCCATCATACTTCGCAAATACCGGAGCCTTGAACTTCTGTTGGATAGCTACCCCAGATGTCAAACCCAGATCTTCAAAATCCATCCATGGTATTCTTTGGATCTCCATTGCGCTCGGACGATCCTCTAACTGTTTGTACCTATCCTCTTCTGGGGGATACTGTTCATCATTGTAGTCAGATTCATCCTCAGAAACTCTTGGACTAGGGTCTTCCTCCCTTGTTTAGCCCTCTTGGTTCGCCCCATATTTGGATGAAGAGGGTTGTATCCCAAAATTTTCCCTCCCATTTTACTCAACATATGTTCATTAATATACTCAACTTGCTCAAAGATGCCTAAGAGTTAACCAGACAAACTCTCTCCTAAAGCAATGAACCTCCAACTAGGGTTTCAATTTTCATCAAGATGATTGAGTCCCAAGGAGCTCATATGCTCTCCATAGTCCTAAGATGTTCTCAAGACCATTCATGCCAAGTTTTACGCCTTGCACAAGAAGTTTGCTCAATCGATTGCTCAAGTGTTGGAAAATCAACTATACTAGGTCAAAAGTCAATTGTGGACCACATACAGTCAAACTTCAAGATTTTTGGTCAAAATCAACATTTTAAAGTGATATCCATAATTTTATCAAGGGTTGACCATGATTCCCCAAGGAATGCTCCTAGATCATCAAAACTCAAAAATTGCTAAATTAGGGTTTCTCAGGAAAAGTCAATCAACCTTTGACCAAGCATAACTTTCTCATACTTTATCAGAAATTTCCCATCCAAGGCTCATTTTGAAGGGAATTCAATTCCTTACAACTCAGCTTCAATCATCAAGTTAAATAAATGAACTCATGGAAAGATATGAACTCAGACATTATAGGTCATTCCAAAAAGTCAAAAAACACCTTTTGGGTCAAAGCTCCTTACATGAACATGAAGATCCACTTAAGATGAAACTAATGAGGTTTCTTAGGGGACATCCTAAGATTTCTAAAAAGTCCAATAACACCATATGAGGGTAGAAATGGAGAGAGAGATGCATTGTCAAAGTTGGCCATTTTTGGAAATTTGCACAAAGTCAACAATGCCCAAAATTGCATTTTTTCCACATGAGCCTATCTTTTCAAGTTTGAAACTTATTCCTAACATGGCCCATGACTTTTAAACTCAGTTAAATGCCCTCTTTTAATTTTATTTAATTTATTTTGAATTAAATCATTTGAATTCAATTTTAATTAAAATAAAATGCAAAAAAGGAATTAAAGGAGTGTGGGCTTGATATTCAAGTTTCTTAAAGCCAAGATAACCCATGCAAGGATGGGTGAGGACAAGATAATCGTGCAAGGCCATGGAAAAGGAAAGGATATTCAAAAATGGAAATTTTTGAAACGTTTTGAAAGACCATAATGCCATGAGATTATGCCCATTTTTGTTACCCTAATCTGGCCTCATAGAAATACACAATCATTCAGAAGCATAAGGGGAGGCGCAACCAGCCAAAAGAACCCTAGCAAAAGTTTCAAAATTGTTCAAGAAAGGTGCAACTCATAAACACACCATCCAACCTCCTTTAGTCTAAGCCAGACATTCTATCATCATTCTGAGGATCCCAGCATCTCATCTCATCCACCCTTGAAAGCCAAAGTACCCTGAATTGCCCTAGCCCGATCTTTTCTTGTTGGTAAAATTCTTGATCTCAAAACTCGCTTAACTCTTGATATAAATCATTTTGGCTGCATATTCATAGTGCTATTGTTATTTGTGAATTATCTAACTTGTTACATGCAAGGAACAAGTCCAGAACTGCAAATCACCATAGCTAGGGTTTAGAGAAGGGCAAGCTTCATTTTTAAGGATGCAGGTATTTTAGGTTAATCTAACCCTATGGTTGAACTCACAGCCTATGATTTAGGGGGGGTAGGCCAAATTTCTAGATTAGAATCGCGCTATTTTGCAGGTTGGATTTTTGGGATCGCCGGAGACGATTGTGGTCAACCACCGTGAGAGGTGGTTTGACCCTCTATGTGCAGATGTGGCGGGATAGCAACTTGTGATTCGTTCATTTAAATTAAAGGGCCCTACAATGCACGCGTGTTAGGTTGACTCAACATTAGACTTTGCTTTCATATTATATTGATTTTGGTTATTTATATAAAGAAATTAACAAATAACGCAGAGGGTTAAGGGTGAAGGGTTTGAAGCAAGTGTCCTGGGTTCGATCCCAGGCGCGTTGCTTTTGAATTTTTATAATTATTTGGTTGCAGATCTAGTGCGCCTCATTATTCAATGTCCACCATGCGTCTCCAAATTCAACCACAAGATCTCATCATATCCAGATCCAACACCCAGCATGTGCAAACTCATGATAGACCCTCAGAAGATGATCCCGCTAGATCAGGCGAAACAACTGGGCCACCAGCTTTGGGCCTAACACAATTTCAGTTGCACCCCCCTGATAAGCTTTCATCAGCAGGCCCAATTTATTTATTTTTAATTTATTTTATTTGTTTTAAATTATTTGAGTTAATTATTTTTTTTCTGCAAAACAAAAATCTTTTTTTAATTAATCATAAAATCAGTAAATCACAAAAAAATATAGAATTACGTTTTTATTTATTTAAATTAATTTTATTGAAAATAAATTAGATTCATTTGATTGGTTTTTAATTAAAATTAATTAGACAAATTAGGTTTAATTTGTAATTAAACTATTTTCTCAATAAAAAATACAAATTTATTTTTTAATTATTCAGGTTTTTTAGGCTTCTAATTTATCCTCGTATTTAAGTCGTCACTCGCGCCTTTACGTTCTTTTAATTCAAATTATTGTAATTGCTTCAAGTTTGTAATAGTTAATTAGGTTTACTATGTCGCATTTACTATTTTCCCTGGTTTTTGATCTAGTAATCCCCCTCCCCAAGGCCTTGTTATAGCTAGGGTTTTAATTTCTCGCACTTTACATTCTGTAACTATTAACTTCCTAGATGTATGAATAATAGGATTGAATGGCAAGAAAAATAAATTTAAAATGGTAGAAAACCCTAATTGTGCAAAGATAAAATTAACTGAAATCAAATACTTGCACACGCTCACTCCTAGGGTTTTCTCCACTTCAGTTGCCTTTGGTAAACGGTCACAAAGCATAGGGAATTTTAATGGTTACCCTCCAGTCCAAAAGATAAAAAAGGACCCATTTGAATGTCGCCTAGGAAATATCTTTAGGACTTTAGGGTAATTACTAAGGTTTCCTAATCATTTCTTTAGTGATCGTTATTGTCCCTTTCGTCCCTTTCCATTGTCCCTTAAATTCCAATGATGGAGCTACATACTCCTTAATAGCAGGATAGCACTGTCTAAAGGAAACGAAAATGAACAGACTTTTTTTCGAGTAGGTAGAAAACTCTTAAGTACTTGCTCAAAACAAAAGCTTTCCACACAAACACTTTTCAAAAAATAGTTTTCAAAAAAACTTCGTCACACTCTTGAGGACCTATACAAGGGTTATCACGAAGTAAACAAAACTTTTCAAAACAAGCACACACAAACAATTTAAAAATGAGCAAGTACCTAAGAGCCCGTGGAAAACCACGGATAGAAAGGGTGCTAACACCTTCCCTTTCTATAATTTACCCCGTACTTAGAAATATCTCGAAAAAAAGTTTTTTCTATTCTTTTTCCTTTTCCTTTGTTGGATGAAATAAAAGTCGGTGGCGACTCTTGCTTACCGCAACATTTGCGAACAAAAAATGCAAACCAGTATAATAGTTGGTTCTGCCACCGTGTCACAAAGAGGTCAGGTAAACAGTTTGCTTCAACTGTCCCCTAAATCTTCTGCCCATATTCAGGACACCAACGGTATTCTTTTCCTTCTTCTCCTTATCTTTCAGAATAAGGGGTTTCAGATCTTCTGGCCCCTTAGCTAAGGCTATGAACATTTGCTGAAATTTGGAATTTTGTGCCTGGAAGTCCTTGATGCTTTGTTCAGAATACATTATTAATGAAATAAACAACGAAGAAGATGAGAAACCTGTTATGGTACCCGTTTATGTAATGTCATGGATGATATGTATATGCAATGATTTCAAGGACTTCGCGGGGTAAACAAGAAATGTCAGAAGTTGAATTTTGCAGCTTTGATTGAAGAACTTTGTATCATTGAGAGTCCTTCAACGAGAGTCAAGCTCACCATATCAAGTGGGTCATAGCCCCTGATTCAAGTTGTCTTGTTTTGGTCTTTTGAAGACATTGGCTAGAGGAAAATAAGTCCCTTTTCCCCTTGCTAGACGTCTGATTCACCATAACCTGCATCACAAACCCTTGAGATCCTTGAAATGGTTAAGGAAATGATGTGGCATGATGTTATGATGCGTATGCTATGCATTAAAAAAAGATTTAAGGTGACAAACACAACCCTGCAAAGAATTCAAGTTGTTAGACAATGAAGGCAAACAAGTCACACAAGCCGCCTTAGGTTTAGGCCTGCATGAGTTTTAAGGTCATACCCTCTTGAAGCTGGATTGGTTCAACATGTCCTATAAATAGTAACCGGGTTCTAAGGGATCTTAATATCACTGATCTTTCCCCCAAGCTTCGTTCAATAGGTGATTGACTCGTAACCAAACAAAACTCAGGAGTCAAACCTCAATGAGTGTAGCATCGATTATTTGTCGACCTTGGGACTACACCAAAGTCGGCCATCTCGCTACATCTTACTGGCCAAGTTGTGCAATTAAAGGTTATAATGTCAGTTGACGCTTTATGACACCATGCGACGACCCTGTATTCTTCTTGATTGAGTCAAGGGCTACTGGTACCAACCAAAGTGTCACATCAACGTAGCTACTACTTCAACCGTGTCTATATACCCCACATAGTTCCCTCACAGTTAATTGCTACTTACCTAAAAGGTGTTCCCAGATCTGAGTGTAGGATCTTCAATAATACCCAAACAAAACCCTCGAAGATAAAGCAGGCAAAGCAAACAAGAAAGATATTTTAAAAATGACCTAGATCCTAAGGTATACCCCACTTATATTAGTCCCTAGCAGAGTTGCCAATTTTGTGATACGGTGGCAGAACCGACTGTTAAATACTGGTTTGCATTTTGTATTCGCAAATGTTGTGGTAAGAAAGAGTCGCCACCGACTTTTATTTCATCCAACAGAGGAAAAGGAAAAAAGAACAGGAAAAAAACTTTTTTCGATATTTTTCTGAGTACGGGGGGTAGATTATAGAAAGGGAAGGTGCTAGCGCCCTTTCTATCTATGGTTTTCCACGGGCTCTTAGATACTTGCTCATTTTGAAATTTCTTGTGTGTGTGTTTTGAAAACTTTTTGTCTAACTTTGTGATAACCCTTGTATCTGTCCTCAAGAGTGTGACGAAGTTGTTTTTGAAAACTGTTTTGGAAGTATTTGTGTAAAAGAGTTTTTATTGTTTTGAGCAAGTACTTAAGATTTCTACCTACTCGAAAAAAGACTGTTCGTTCTCGTTTCCTTTAGACAATGCTATCCTACTATTTAGGAGTAGGTAGCCCCATCGTTGGAGTTTTAAGGGACATTCGAAGGGACAAGTACAGTCACAAAAGCAACGGTTAGGAAACCTTAATAGTTACCCTAAAGTCCTAAAGATATTTCTGAGGCAAGATTTGACTGAGTCATTTTGATCTTTCGGGACTGGAGGACGACCACTAAAATAACCTATACTTCATGACCGTTTACCGAAGGCAACCGGAGTGGGGCAAACCCTATGAATGAGCATGTGCATGTGTTTGGTTTTAGTTTATTTAATCTTTGCACAATTAAGGTGATCTACTGTTTTAATCTCATTTGTCTTTTCCACACAAGCCTATTATCCATACATCTAGACAGTTTATAGTTGCGGAAGTTTAAAAGTGCGAGAAATTAAAGTCCTAACTATTACAAGGCCTCCAGGAGGGGGTTACATAACCAAAACTTGGGGATAAACAGTAAATAAAAAAGCCGTAAAATAAACCCTAATTAAAAACTTATTACAAACCTCGAAACAGTTACAATAATTCGAACTATAAATAAATAAATGCGCGCGAGGAGGAACACAGGAATAAATTAGGAGCCTAAAAAATCTACTTAGTTAAAAAATATTTTTGTGTATCTTTTATTGAGAAAATAATTAAATTGCAAATTAAACCTAATTTCTAGTTAATTTTTAATTATGGAAAAAGAATTTCAATTGCCCCAATTAAATTAATCTAATTAATTAATGAAATAAAATATTTTATGAAAAAAAATATGATTTTAATGTTTTTTTGTGACTTTTTTATTTTATAAAAAAATGATTAATTTTGTAAAATTAAACAAACAAATAAGACAAAAGAAATTAAAAAAATAAATAAATTGGGCCTGTTAGGAGCAGCAATTTGGTGGTGCATGGCTGAATTTGCAAAGCCCATATGCTGGCCCAAGATCTGCGTGTGAACCAGTATAGTTGGCCTCTGGGGGTCCACCATGGTCTGCATGTGCTGAGTGTTAGATCTGGATATGATGAGATCGTGTGGTATGAAGATGGAAGTGGATGAGGAGCGCGCAGGGACCTGGAGCATTGGATCTGAAGACACAAATTAGTGAAAATTAATTTTGCAAAAGGGCTGGATCGAACCCACCCCCTTTTGGACTAAAGCCTTATCATGCCCCGCCTTGCCAACTGAACCAAGAGTTTTAATTGTTAACAAATTAATACAAAATTAATATAAGGCAAATAAATATCTATGGCCACTTGTCAAAAACATGCGTGCTGTGGGTCCCCAATCATTTGAATGGACGAATCACTTAGCACCACGCCATCACCTGCTTCATGGATCCGTCGTTTTAGGTGGGGCACTTTTACCTACAATAGTTTCTGTCATTGTAGGTTGTAGTGATAGATTTTGTTCTTAACTAAAAACCTGTAAAATTCAAAAATACAGCACAAGCAGAATAAATTCAAACCAAAGGCATGGATCAATTGAAAATCATCTCCTGAGCATGATAGTACCCCTAATTTTGTCCAATTTTGCCTCTATATAGAATTCCCAATTTGGGACCTCAAAACCCTAACAATGGCATCTTGTCATTCCTGCACTTAAACTTTAATCAAACCAATCAAAAACATTGCAAATATGATTGCAAGCATGGATATATGATCAAAACATGTTTATGATGGATAAATCATTGAAAACGAATGTTGAAAAAAGATGCAAACCGTGGCACTATGAGGCGCGATTTCTGAAGGTTTTAAGGCTTGAGGATGATTGGAATGGCTTCAGAAAATTCCCAGGAACGGATTGCTATCCTTGGAATTGCTTGAAACGGCCTATAGAATCAAAACCGACCTGCACTTTTTCCTCAAAAATTTGAAACTTGTTCCCTTGTTTTCACGACCCCATCCTTTTTTTATGCTTTAAGGATGTTATGTATATATGATAGAATGATTTAGGTCAACAAAAACTCATCATATCTTTGCAAATTATGGAGATTTGATTTCATTCTTTGCATTGTATGATTTATTTCTAAAACAAGCCAAATTAAGATCTTTTCCAATCAATTAGATTTTTCACGAATTTTTTGATTTGCTAGTTGTTCATGGACTCATAATATGCTCATAAAATCAAATCTTTGATTTTATTTGATTATTCTACTATTTAAATTGATTTATTTTGATTTAAATGGATAAAAAATCAAAAAATAATAAAAATAATAAAATAATAGGTGGATAAGCTCAGGGGTCATGGGCCATCTGAGGAACAAGTTTCAAACAAGAAAACATGTGCCCATTTGGAAAAAAAAGTCATTTTGATAAATGTTAACTTCATGCACATTTCCAAAAATTGGTCAACTTTGACAATACATATATCCCTCAATTTTAACCCTAAGAGAGTGTTCCTGGACTTTTTAGAAAGCTTATGATGTCCTATTAACAAACCTTTTGGTTTCATATAAATTGGATCTTCCATGTTCATGTAAGAAGCCTTACCCAAAAGATGTTTTTGTTGACTTTTTGAAATGACCTATAATGTCTGAATTCATATCTTTTCATGAGTGAATTTTTTGAACTTGAGGGATGAAGATGAGTTATAGGGAATTGAATTCTATTCAAGATGAGCCTTGGATGGGAAATTTTTTATAAAGTATGAGAATGTTATGCATGGTCAATGTTTGGTTGACTTTTCCTATAGAAACCCTAATTTATCAACTTTTGAGTTTTTATGAATTAGGAGCATTCCTTGAGGAATCATGATCAACCCTTGATCAAATGATGGATGTTACTTCAAAATGTTAATGTTGACCAAAAACCTTGAAGTTATACTGCATGCGGACCACAATTGACTTTTGACCTAGTATAGTTGATTTTTAGGCATTTGAGCAATTGACTGAGCAAACTTCTTGTGCAATACATGATACTTGACATGGATGATCTTTAGAACATATTAGGGAAATTGAAATCATTTGGGAACCTTGGAACTCAAACATCTTGATGAAAATGGAAACCTTAGTTTGAGGCTCATTGTCTTAGGAGGAGGATTTGTCTGGTCAATCCTTAGGCATCCTTGGGCAAATTGAGGACCTCAATGAGTATGTTTTGTGTAAAATGAGGGGGAAAATTAACACCTGCACACAAAGAAAACAAACAACCCAAAGTCCCGGGGTAAACCCAAACAACTCCATACAAAACAACAATAGAAGTCACAAGGTCTCAAGATAAGTCAAGGTTTGTACTTCTAAGTCCAAGAAGTCCATAACTCCGTCATACCAAGGATAATAACCAAATAGTCCAAGTAACCTTAAAGTTTTTTATTGTTCAAGTTGGTTATTAGTTATCTTCAAAAATAAAATGAAAACCTTAAGTGAGCAAAACAAAATGACATAAAGATAAATGCTCAAGTGAGAAAAGATGAAAATAACATGAAATGTAAATGCTAAGATAAATGGTGCTTAAAGTAAAAGCATAAAGTAAAAGCATAGAAATAAAATTCAATTGTTAATGAGTTGGAAATTAGAGGATATCTGAATGACCATCTTGAAACTTGCATTTGAAAACTCATTAGAAGATTGATAAAATCAAAGCCTCTCAACAACAAGTTTCATTTTCTTTTTGTAAAGAATATCCTTCATTTCAAATTCTCAAGGCAACAACAAATGATCAACGATGTTTAAATGATTCACTTAGACCAAATTTTATGAAATTCCATTAGAGGATTGATAAGACCAAAGCCTACTAACAACGAACCTCAAGGTTATTGGATCAAAGGTTTCAAATTAAACATGCTTGGGCTTTAAAACATAGGTTTGGGCCATGAATGATCATTTCTTAAATCGGGACAAAATTTAGCATTATGTTAAGCAATCGTAAGTGGACTTATATAGAAGTCGCACCTATTTTAACGTCGGTCAATAGCAATCTATGTACCATAAGTTTAGATAAATGATATGTAGATAATTCTCTAACAACATGTAGTACAAATAAGAAAGGATAAGATGAATAGGAAAGGGACGTATTTGAATCAAATATTTTGATCAAACTATCATTAAAATTGAAATTCTGGTATCAGATATGTGATGTCGAATGAGATGTCATGACACAAATATCTGTTTACAAGTAAATGGCAGTAATAACAAAAGCAGTAAAAGCACAAGAGATTGTTCAGCCAGTTAAGTGTACAACAACACCTACTCTGGGGGCTACCAAGGCAGGGAAAATTCCACTAAATAGTATAAATTCATAGACCCTCAGTAAACAACCAGTATACGATCTAATCACTTAATCACTACCCGTGCTATACTTCTACCTAAGACTCACCTAGGTATGAGGCCTTACTCAAATCCCTTCAATCACTTATACTGAAGAAACAACCGAAATAATAAGTTTAAAAACTTCAATCATTCAATGCTTAAAAGTTTATGAATGATACATAATTCACAACCCAAATAACAACACTAGTATTAAATCAATACTAGAGTGATTTACAATTAAATGACTTATACTTCTAAGACAGAAAGAAAGTATTCTTCTTCAAAAGTTGCAATAGTTTGAATAAGGAAGCAAGTCCTTATATATGTGCAGCTGTGGGCTTGGGCTTAAAACGAAATATCCAATAATTTTGAATATTTCCAAAAAATCAGGCCAAGATAAAATCCATGCAATTTGAAAAATATTCCTTCATATTTTTAGCAGCGTGTGAGTCACACATCCTGAATTATGGTGCGCAGGAAATCAGGAAATAGAAAAACATAAACTGATGTTGGCTGAGTTCAGTTCAGGAGGCAAATGTTAAGACATCTACTTTGACATCATTCAAAACAGTTTTCTACAAATGTCAAGACATTTAGCAAAACATTAACAACACATTGTTTTACCAAAATTGCTGCCAACAAACACTTACAAAAATCATCCATCCATTTTGGTGGAGTTGAACTCAACACCCAAGATCTAATGATGTTAATCAAGTTCATGATCAACAATCACATAGTCATAATATATTAAAAAATATATTGCATTTAAGGGACAAAATAAAAGAAGAAAAATGATTTTTAAAATTGTTTTTTAATTGAAATAAAAGGCAAAATAGCAAATTATATTCAAAGTGTCAAAGAAAAATTAGAAGAAACCATAGAAAAGTCAGAAATGATATTAAATATTTTTATAAAATTTTTGGTAATTTTTTAAAACAGAAAAGTATTTTTAAACTAATTAAAATCACTCAAATGAGTGAAAAAAGATTAAAAAAAAATAGTAGAAGTCAAAATAAAATTTTAGAAAAGTCAGAAATAGAGAACATGATCTTGAGTAAAAAATTTAGAATTTAAAAAATGTCAAGTATTTTTAAAATAATGAAAATAAGGCAAACAAAACAAAAATTATCAAAAATATCAAATATTAAAATAAAAATATGAAAAGTATTCACAAAATCAGAAATAATTCAAAGTATTTTTGTATATTTTTTTTAATAATTTTTGGATAAAAAATAAGAGACTTATGAATTCTTGAAATTAAAACAAATTTAAAACAAATTTTGAAAAAATAAATAAATCAGAAATAACGTAAGGCATTGGATCAAGTTCATTAAAATACGTTGGCGCATCTGATGGCTCAAAAGTGATGATGTATGTTGATCCAATGACAACAAGCGCGCACCAAAGTCACAGAAGTCAGACCAATCACAACATTTCAATTGTGTTGCTCTCATTAGTTGAAGAGGCCACGAAGGTCATCTTCAACCTCCAGCTACCCTACAACTAAGGCGAAACCAGGGTTCTTAAATCTGTAAATTTAGACGCTCATAGTGGTATCATCAGATGCGTCTCTTCAAGATGATCACAACCATATCCTTGCACAAAATTTATATAAAACATAGCTTACTCGATTTGGAAAAAATCAGAAATGTTTTGAAAATTTTGAAATCGAAAATAGAAGTATCAAATGCATTGATTCACCAAAATTGAGTTAATAGCAAGCATCAGTGAACATCATAAACCATTTCAATAACTTGAGTTAAAGGATTTGATGCCTTAACCTACCTGAACAAAGTCATATGAACTTTCTCTGTAAATGGACTTGGCTAGCATGATTCAGGACACCTCAAGGCTTGATTCTTCTTCTGTTAGCTTTGGTGAAGTTCAAGGATGAAGGATCAATGAAGAAATTGGATTGAAAAATGGTTAAAAGAGGAATTTGAAATCTCAGAAAAGTGAGTTATTGAGGGAGTTTGACATAGTGATTTTGGTTGTTCAAGCTTGAGAAAATGAGAGGAGTGGGGTCCTTTATTTATAGGGAAGCGAATGGTGTAAAGAATTAAGAGAAAATTTGAAGTTTGGAGGGAAATTGGATGAAGCTAGAAAGTGAGAAAAGTGTGACCCCATGTGCATCAAAACTCAATCAATTCCTGCATTTTGATCCTTAATTCAACTTTGGAAACTTTGTTAAACATGTTTAAATAAAAAACGTGTGCTAATTTGGTGATTAGAAGACATATTATGAATTTCAAATTCTGACTTTGGAGAAAACATCGGTTTCAAGGTACCATCTTAGAGTCCATGGTGTTTACAGCTCAAGGAGTTTAATGAATTGATTCTTGAAGAATTTGAAAGATAAGGTCACAAAATTTACAATGTGCAAAGAGTGAGATCAATTGGTTGCTTGAGCTAAAAGTTTTGATGAGTCAAAGTTGAGAAAGAGATGTTGACTTTTTGTACTTAGAAAAATTCTAAGTTTTTCTTCAAAAGTGACCTATAACGTTTTGAGTTTAAACAATGCCTTCCTCTAAAATAGAGCTTTTATCATTAATCTTATATTGAATTATACTTCCCAAAGAGCATTGTTAAACTTAAATCACTCAAAAATACCAAGTATTGAAAAAGGTATGGCCTTGTAAAATTGGTGAAAATTCATGAGGTGACCTATAATCTTTTGAGTACTTAGGACATCATCCGCTCATTTTCAATCTTTGAGCATAAAATAAGAGTTGAATTTCACATCCTTAATATCATTATGGAAAAAGAATGTGCTCAAGTAGATAAAAATTGACCAAGTTATGATCTTTTGAAGTCACATAAGGGGATTTTATGGTCTACCTAGGGGACTTGTAATCTTTCTCAATCATTAGGAATCCTCCACACAAAATTTTCTTGAAACTGTTAAAGTGATTAGTTGATAAATCTTTAAAGATAAGAATGTATTTTAAATTACTCAAAAATCTCAAAAGATGAGCAAAATATAGCCCTTAGAAGTTCAAAAACCTAGCTCTTTAAGCACCAAAATGACTTGGAAACTCTTTTCAATTTTGACAAACTTTCTTGCACAATAACTTTTTCCATGTGAATAGAGGTTATTATGGATGATAATAAGAACCCATAGAAACAATAAAAACCTTCAAATATTAAGGATTGTGATTTTTATGTACTTGTGATCAAAGAATCAAGAATTTGTCCAATTAGGTCAAACTTCTTCAATCAACCCTTGCATCTTTTGACTTTCTTTGACAAATTGAGGCATGATAAATCATAATGGACCTTGTCATGATATTACTTTAAAGAATCTTTAATGATGAGGCTTGAATCTCAATGAATTTTTGTTGAAGGAGGCATGGAAATAAACTCATGAACTTATACATCAACCTCATGAAATGTGTTGTGCTTTCACCTATAGCATCATTTATTAGAACAAAAATTAATTATATTTGTTAGTTAAAAGTTAATCAATAAAAAACATATATGTCAACAATATACAAATCAAGGTTCTTGGTGATTTCTCATGAGAAAACATAAGGGTAGGGAAAAGAACCAAAACCTAGTGTGATCTTGTTGTGATTGAGTTGATATGAGATGATAGAGGAATCTTAGGGGGGGAAATTAGGGTACAACAACTAGCAGATTATCTTGCTCACCAATCAATCGATGATTATCAGTTTGTTAAATATGATTTCCCTGATGAGGATGTGATGTATTTGAAAGTAAAATATTGCAATGAACCTTTACCTGAGGAAGGTCTAGATCCTGAATCCTGGTGGGGTATGGTGTTTGATGAAGCTGTAAATGCTTATGGGAAAGGAATTGGTGTCGTGATTATTACTCCTTGTGGGTCAGATATAATCTTTACTGCAATATTGGAATTTGATTGTACCAATAACATTACATAGTATGAAGCTTGCATCATGGGTCTCGAGGAGGCTATAGATCTCAGAATCAAAATTCTAGATGTATATGGTAATTCAGCTTTGGTAATAAATTAGATTAAAGGAGGATGGGATACTCGTCACGTTGGCTTGATTCCCTACAAAGACTATGCTATAAGATTATTACCTTTCTTTAATAAAGTTTAATTCCATCATATTCCCAAAGATGAAAATCAGATGGTGGATGCTTTGGCCACTCTGACTTCTATGTATCAAGTAAATACTTGGAACGATGTGCCTTGTAACACCCATTTATTTAATTAGTTAATTAATTAAATTATTTTTTGGTTATTTTTTGAAAGTGTGAGATGTTGATAATTGTTGGTATAAGTTTCTAGATTATTATTAATTAATTAATTAGTTGATTAATAATAATAGTAATGTTGGAATTAATAGAATATTCGTGTGAGCCTATTTTAAATGGTGGTATGTAGTATTAAGGGGGTATGAGAATTAAGCCCAATAAAAATACTATTATTATTTATTTTAGTTATAATAATAGAAAAATAGGTTTTTGTCAGGAAGAAGAAGAATATGGGATTGGAGGAGAGAAAGAGAACGTAGAAGTTACAGAGCAAAGAAGAGAAGAGGCAAAGCGAGGTTCGATTGGAAAAATTGTAGAGCAACCTTCAATCCAAGGTAAGGGTGGGGTTATGACTCATTAATGGGATATTATGATTGTGATTTTTGTTGGGAAATTCTGTTTTTATTATGATAATGCCATGAAACCCCAACCAAAAACCTATGATAATAGAAATTAGGATTATAGGATTTGATGATGAAAAAGGACCCATAATTGGTGTACGAAAAGTATTGCGTTGTGATGAATTGCTAGATAGTGAAACTATATATTTATATGACTTTAAGAACCCGTAATGTGACAAGATCGCAAGAAAATTTGGCCTGATATAGTGCAGAATCGCAAACAGGAAAACCTTGTTCGCAGAGAATCATCGGGCGACACAAGGGACATCGTCGGGAGGCGTTGCATCGCCGGGTGAAAGTGGAGGCGAGAAGAAGGTGTATTTTTGGATGAGCTACTGGAGTGCGTCGCGCCTAGCATCACTGGGCGAAGGGTGACACAAAGGTAGCATCGCCGGGCGATACGGGGCCTCGCTGGGCGACAATTGTCAGTAGCTGATAGATGTTTTTTTGTTGGATTTTCTGGAGTCGACCATAACTTTAGTATTTAATTACATAAATGGATGTAGTAGAGTGAGAAAAGAATGAATAACAGTAGAGGCTATTTATTAATAACAAAAATGAATAACTGTAGATTATCATAAGTATAGCAGGTAAGATTATTAGGTTAGAGAGTTAGTCTCGATAAGAAGTATAGTATTAATAGGGGTAATGGATTGGAAAAATATTAAGTTGAAGGCTTATGCCTTGTTGATGCTTCTATTTATTGGCAGATTTTTAAGTTGGGAATTTTGCTTCACTGGTACCACATGCATGTGCATAGTAATAAGTCGCATTCCACGTTGTATATTTGAGATGTTTTATGATGAATTAATCGTTATAATTTGTCGGTATCTTGTTATTATTGATGTTGGTTACAATTTAAGAAGCGGTGATTTTGTATGAACTGGTTCTAACATAATGTTTATCATACGTTCAATTATATTCTTAGATATATCACCCCTTTTGTTTGAATGTTACCCCGATGTTGGTAACATGCAGGTAATCCAGAGTGAAGGCGGTTTACCTTCAGTAGTTCGAGTCGGTGTCATTTCTATGATACGTAACGCTCGAGGGTATGAGCGCTTATTGATTTATTGCTGATTTTACTTCTATTGCTGAATTTAAAGTTGATTTTTGTTAAGTTCTTGTCGTTTTAAAGTTTTTTCCGGTTGGACAAGATGTTATGTCCTTTAAGTGTGATATCATGATTTTTCTGCTGCATAGTTATGAAAGTTGTTGGTTTTAAAAGTTTAACTTATATTGTTGTTGGTTCATCCAAGTTTAATGTGTTATGTATGTAATGAATGTCGTTGTTTTAAGTTGAAATTGTAGCATTCTGATTCACTTGTCAGAATTTTATAACTTTGATTTTATAATAATTGTCGGGTAGAATTGGGGTGTTACTAAGTTGGTATCATAACAAGTCGGTCCGTTCGACCAAGTTGCCGAGTCATAGTGTGTCTAACAATCGAGTATTGTTAACTTGAGTTCTAACCATTGTTTATGTTATAGTGATAAGTTGAGATGGCTGGAAGGAATGATGTTGCATGTGGTGCTGCTTTAGAAGAAATGGCGCATGCTATAGAGAATCAGCTGAATACTGATAGGAATTCTAGATCTCGTAGTTTAGCGACCGTCCAAAGGGAGAAGCTGCCTACCTTCAAGGGTAAGTATGATCCTGACGGAGCGTTGGATTGGTTGAAAGAGATTGAGAGAATATTCCGTGTGATGGACTGCACTCTGGTGCAGAAGGTTTGATACGGTATTCATATTCTAGCTGTTGTACCCCAAAATTTTCCCTCCCATATTTCTCAAAACATTGCAAGTAAAATCTCCAAGTGGCTCAAGATAGCTCAAGAATTGGTCAGACAAGCTATCTCCTAAGGCAGTCTACCTCAAATTAGGGTTTTGCATTGCATCAAGATCCTTGAGTATAAATGACCTCAAGTTCTCCCCCATTGTCCTAATATGCTCTCAAGATCATCCATGTCAAATTTCAAGCCTTGCAGAGGAAGTTTACTCAGTCAATTGCTCAAAAGGTCAAAAAATTGATTGTGCTAGGGCAAAAGTCAACAGTGACCTACAAAAAGTCAAACTTCAAGATTTTTGGTCAACATTATTATTTTTAAGGATATTTCATTATTTTGATCAAGGGTTGATCATGATTCATCAAGGATTGCCCAAAATTCATCAAGACTCAAAAGTTGCTAAATTAGGGTTTTGTAGGAAAAGTGAACTCAACTTTGACCAAGCATAACTTTCTCATACTTTATGAGAAATGAACCATCCAAAGCTCATTTTGAAGAGGATGCGATTCTCTACAATCCATATTCATACCCTAAGATCAAAAGATGCACGCACAAGAAGTTATGAATTTGGAAATTATAGGTCATTTTTGAAAGTCAACAAAAACACCTTTTTTTCCAAAGCTTATAACTTGAGCATGGAATATCAAAATGAGATGAGACAAAAAGGGTTGGTTATAGGACATCTCAAGATTTCTATAAAGTCCAATAACACTTCCAAAAGTTCAAAATTGAAGAAGTTATGCCTTGTTGAAGTTGGACTTTTTTGCAAAATTGCCAAAAGTCAATTATCTCCAAAAGATCAAATTTTGTCAAATGGGCCCATTCTTTTCCACTTGATTTGAGCTTGCATAGTTGCCCACGTGTCCTAGCTTCATCCATGAGCCCATATTTCATTTTTATTATTTAATTTGATTTTTAATTGAATTTATTCATTTTAAATCAAATAAAATCATATAAAATCCAATACTTTGATAACACAAGATCTTTTGGCTATTTCAGGCTTTGATTACAATCATTATCATCATCAAATTCGAATCAAACCAAATCATGTGCAAAAAGATTGAAATGACTCAAATTTGGAAGGTTTTTCATGGAGAATCAAATCAAATTTGCAATCATTATCGGAGCAACATTTGAACCAAATTTGTTACCCTAATCCAGGACACAATACATAAGCAAGCATAATACGAAATCAGGGTTGGAAGTTGTGGAGAGAGGCAGAACAAAAGTGCAAAAATTCACAAAAAAGTGGGAGATCAAAGTCCAAGCTAGAGGCTGTTTCAGGATACCAGAGTGGTCTCAATCGCTTCCTGACTATTCATACAAGCTACCTGGATCCAAAGCAAGCATTTTCAGACGTCCAAACGCACTGTAAGTCATGCGATAGCCACCCCTGTTCTTGATTTTGCAATTCTGAAATTAAGCATCTTTTTCATGAACTAATACCATATTTTGAATCTACAAAACATTTGCAAGCGATTGGCATCATTCAATTGCATTTATCTGGCCTGAATGGAGAATCACCATAGCTAGGGTTCTTCGTTTTGTTTTTGGGGTTTTTTATTTCAGGCCCAATTGGGACACAAGAAGAACATGGCTTTGATAAGGAGGCCATGACGAATCAAACTGAAATTCTGGTGTATGCCAGTCTTCAGATGTTATACTCAATGTCTAGACATCTGATATGACATAATAAATACACTGCAAGGTAGATACCCAATTTTTCGTGATTCAGTACTAAAGAATAACAGAAGCACAGTTTTATCCAAGCTGCGCCAGATATACTTTGAAGGTGCAGAGGATAGAACACACGATGTACCTAGTTCTGTTCATCTGTTGCACATGATCAGCAGAGAGCAAACAACCTTCACAGTTCTGTTTCTCCTGCACAGATATCAGCATGATGTCTTAACATGTTCTGAGACATCATCTGTTACAACATTTCAGTTTTACCTTGATATATAACAGACAGAATTATAAAGTGTTGAAGGTAAAAACACAAATCAGTTGTTGACCCAGTTCGGTGAAACACACCTACTCTGGGGGCATACCAAGCCAGGAAGAAGATCCACTATCAGCAATATTAATTCAGGACTAAACTTCACAAGTTCCCATCCCTCACTTAATCATTTACCCAGTGCAACCTATACCTAGGAACTCCTAGATAGAAACCTACCAGTTTCCATTCTTATTGTCGCAACAACAGAAGTCTTACTCCTACTCAAGAAGTAGTGCCCTCCCACTTGTTTTCCTACATTACAATGAATATGAAGTAATGCAAAAATACTTAGACTTGCTTCACAGCTTCGTCCAAGAACACTCAAACTCTTACCTACAGGTATCGAGTTATACACATGGTAACCTTGCCACAGACCGACAGGTTTACCTAACAGAACACCCCCAATATTACATTATGTGAGGCTTACAAACCCTAGGTTACAATCTGCTATTTATAACCTATTACCCAACTGGATTTGGGCCTTCAAAATCGCAGCAAGCTTTTCTCCTTGCTGTTACAAAACAGCAACAAACTTCTGCTACAATCAAGGTCTTCAATCTTCTAGTTCCTAAAATATCTCCATATTTAGAAACAACATTTTCTTCAAATATTCTGATTGATTCTTGATTGATCTTCAGATTCTCCATAAGAAACGCCACATATATTCTCAGAATATTTAAGTACCAGAACTGTAACTGAATTACCAATTCCGTTGGCGTGATGTCTAGTCAGATGTCATGACATTACATCTAACATGTTGTCCCAGATGTTGAACTTCTTCAATACAACATGTTTAGGAGAACCACGCTCAAATAACCTCTTTCATAAATTAGATCACTTAAAACAATTAGGTTACAAGTCACAGCTGTTACAAGCATTCAACATATAACATAGTTAACTAATATTAACTTAATTTCAGGCGCGATGTCATATGCTGATGTTGTGACATCTTACATAACATGTTGGTCCAGATGTTGAACTTCTTCAACCCAACATATTAAAACAACAGAGAGAATATGGGTAAACTTGCTTTCTTATTTGTTTTACAAATGAAGCCAACTCTCCAGCCAGGGCACTTACAATCTCCCCCTTTGGTAAATTTTGGCTAAAAAAAATAAGTGCAAGTTGCATATTGGGACCAGGCCACAACACAGTTGAGATGTTACAACATCTTGTCCAACATCTTCTTTGCAGAGACTGATGTCCTTTGAGCAAACAACAAACCTCTATCCCTCATTTGTGAGCCACTCCAAGCTATCGATGGCCCAAGAGGATTTCTTTTCTCTCAATTATTGTTGATAATCTTGATACTGATTACATAGATCATGTAACTCAGATCACAAGTCACAACTATCCTCTTAACTCAGAACACAAGACACAAACAAAGTCACTTAGTTAGAGCGTTCCATTCAGCATGTTGGACATTGCCGTCTGTTGCTTTCACCTGAGTCTCGCCTGAGTCTGGGTCCCTATCTTTCTCCCCCTTTTTGGCCAGAATTTGACAAAGACTGCCCATACAGATCCATACCCATGCACAATTTTCCCAGATGCTAACAAACTTCATATTGCTGAAACCCTCTGATGAAGAGAAAGAATAGAGAGAGTCTTCATAAATAATGCAACTTTGGCATAGATAGTAACGACCTTGGTACTTTACTCTGACAGTTTCAGTACCCTAGGACTGGTTTTAATGCAGGTACCTACCCTTGGGTTTGACCCTTTGACCATGTCAGGATGAAGTATGTCTTGCCCTTTTAAAACAGACATTTACCTTTTAGAACAGACTACTCCCTTTATGTACTTGTCTTAGGATCCCCTTTCCAAGAAACATCGTTGGCATATTACACTCTGCCTCAGTTATATAATACCTTTATTAGATGACAAGTTATAACCTAAACATTCCAGCTCACTAAACTGCTTCATAATGAGACACAACCGCCCTGTTTTCTTAGCAGATGAAAACATGCTCAAATCCTATGTCGTCATACATTCTGCTATTTTCATATTAGCAGTTTGAAACCATTCCATTTTCACAAAGAGGATGGTTACTCCCTCTGAGTCATACAACTGTACACACATGGGTTTATTAATAATAATCCACACTTCATCCAATTTTCCTCCTGTCTGTAGTTTTAGAGGAAATTAGGAACAATGTCATTAGGCAATGTGATGACATTCGGTCAGAAATAGTCCTCTTCAGTCTTGAACACATCATCCCAATAGTTAATAAAGTGCCACACTTTATATCCTACGAGTTTGATGAAGACTTTTCGTACAAACCAATACTCCCCCTGTTAGGGACAATCACTTCTCCTCATGGAAACAAGTAGGTCACATTCAATACTCAGTTGGACCTTCAAGACAACTTCTGATTCAAAGTAAATAAGACCCCTTGATGAATGGAAAACATAAGACGCATCTTCATGTCTTCAAGAGCTCACCCTCTGTTCAACAATATTGGTTGAACGCATTCATACTCTGAATCAAACTTTCTCGATAATAATCAGCTGCCACATGTTGATTATCTTGATTCTCTGAATCCACTGCTGAGATAGACCAAATGCCACTGTTTGATTATCTCCTTCATGAATCCTCATATGAAAAAAAATCAAATGCCACCTTTTGACTTCTCCATGTTTATCAGACTTCTCCTAAAGATATTCTGATCTTCCAATTGAAATTTGAACTTCAAGCTACAAGTTATCACAAAAGGCTTAGATACACAAAGACAGGAACATGTAACATCTTCTCCACCCAACAACTCCAAAGAGCTGCAAAGAGACGATCTTTTTGAAGTATCCAATCTTCAACTTCGTAGATCATCCTATCTTAAGTTGATGTGCCACTTCACCAACCAAGAATCTGATGTTGAACCAAATGTCACAACATTATGTTATAACATCTAGTTGTTGAATTCAGCTCCTTCTCTAATTTACTTCCTTACCTAGATCAGAACCAGACTGATCCAAGTAACCATCATCAAGATTATGATGTCTTCTTCTTATTGTAGCTTCAAGTCTGAACACGTTTCCAGGAAACCTTTTCAAGGATCAAATGATTTTGCTGTCACCAAAGAGATAGCTCTAAAGCATCACTCTTCCTGTGATTCTTCACAGGGTCTAGAAGAAGGAATGTTCCCACATCTTTAAGAACATCAGTTATCTTGAACTCCAAGGATAATCATTTAAATACTTATACTTGTCACAAATAGCAATTGATCATAAATCCTTCCCATTATCCTGTAAGATACTTTCACCATTTGAATACTTTGACATACTCTTCGTGTGTTAATATCTTCTTCTTGCAAGCACTTTCTTTGAGAGACCAAAGAGTTGAGATATCTGGGTTGCCACCCTTGACTCAAGTAAATAGAATTTTCTTTGAACAAACTCTACTCACCTCAACAGATTTGAAACTCCTACCAGATCAGATTCATCCTTAGGAATGAGAGAGATGAATCCTTCCTTGCAAATATGTCACACAACACCCAGAACCCATGTGACATAGGTCAACAGCCAGCTAAACACCAGGCTGAACTAATGTGAGGAGGTTAACCAAATCTCCCCCTCAAACTACCAATCATGGAAGCTCCACACAAAATATCCATGCATTGTACACAAATGTCTCGACATGACATATGACATCCCTACCAGATTCAAGTAACTCCAAGAGTTATACCTGTTCATACTCCAATCACACCAATCAGACTTCAGCTGACCTTAAGTACTTCATATAAGACAACAACACCAATCATCAGCAGATATGTATTGCCAGAACATACTACCTTAACCAAATTCTGAGTCTTCAAATTCTCACATCTTGAAAGATCTTCCACTTCTAATCATGATGTTTAAATGACAAGACTCATGATCCCAATCTACTTCTATGAAGGAGCAATAATGCTGCACCATCATTGGCTTTTATTAACCAATGAGCTTGTCTTTCTTCACACCATAGTACTCCAGGGAACAACTGCTCAGCCCTGATCAATGTCACATCTCAACCAGCTTCACTTCTAGAGTTCTGACTCCTAAAAGTAACCTTCGGGAGCACACAGACATAGTTGACTCTACCATTGTCAACTTTGCACACACAGATGTCTCCTCTTCCAGGTCAGGAGTAGGTTCCAAACAAAAGTATCCCTTTGTTTGACACCCAAAACATATGCTCTTCAACTAGTAGCTGCATACTTGTTCCACCATCACATAGAACATCAGTTCCATCACCTTGGAACAAGGCCCTCCTTGAAATTCTTCAAGGTCTTCGTATAACACTAATCCGTGATTATGTGATTCTTACCATCCTGAACGAAGAACGTCTTCATGAGTGGACTTGAGAGGACTCAAGTATCTGTGACATCTTCAATAGCTTATGTTGAATTCTTGAATACAGTAGCCTTCAATCCACAAGAGGGGAAACACATCAGAGCTTGAGTTTTGCCAAGTATTACACACGGAAGAACATAATACAACTCAATCTTTGCACACACACTTTAGGCGTACACAAATCCTAGGTTTGAAAATAAATCAAACCTAGAGCAGCTACCACACAACCAGGCCAAATGCCAATCACCAAAGACAGGTACACACAGTTCCTGTCATGAATAGTCCATCCTCCCACTTTAAGGGACCATTCAGGGAAATAACAAACCTTTCCAGGTTACAATCTCCAGTACTAAGATTGACCTTGCAGATACCAGAAAGTATCACCCATGGATCTCATCCAGAAACAGAACAGGATGCCTGCTCTGATACCAATTGAAATTCTGGTGTATGCCAGTCTTCAGATGTTATACTCAATGTCTAGACATCTGATATGACATAATAAATACACTGCAAGGTAGATACCCAATTTTTCGTGATTCAGTACTAAAGAATAACAGAAGCACAGTTTTATCCAAGCTGCACCAGATATACTTTGAAGGTGCAGAGGATAGAACACATGATGTACCTAGTTCTGTTCATCTGTTGCACATGATCAGCAGAGAGCAAACAACCTTCACAGTTCTGTTTCTCCTGCACAGATATCAGCATGATGTCTTAACATGTTCTGAGACATCATCTGTTACAACATTACAGTTTTACCTTGATATATAACAGACAGAATTATAAAGTGTTGAAGGTAAAAACACAAATCAGTTGTTGACCCAGTTCGGTGAAACACACCTACTCTGGGGGCATACCAAGCCAGGAAGAAGATCCACTATCAACAATATTAATTCAGGACTAAACTTCACAAGTTCCCATCCCTCACTTAATCATTTACCCAGTGCAACCTATACCTAGGAACTCCTAGATAGAAACCTACCAGTTTCCATTCCTATTGTCGCAACAACAAAAGTCTTACTCCTACTCAAGAAGTAGTGCCCTCCCACTTGGTTTCCTACATTACAATGAATATGAAGTAATGCAAAAATACTTAGACTTGCTTCACAGCTTCGTCCAAGAACACTCAAACTCTTACCTACAGGTATCGAGTTATACACATGGTAACCTTGCCACATACCGACAGGTTTACCTAACAGAACACCCCCAATATTACATTATGTGAGGCTTACAAACCCTAGGTTACAATCTGCTATTTATAACCTATTACCCAACTGGATTTGGGCCTTCAAAATCGCAGCAAGCTTTTCTCCTTGCTGTTACAAAACAGCAACAAACTTCTGCTACAATCAAGGTCTTCAATCTTCTAGTTCCTAAAATATCTCCATATTTAGAAACAACATTTTCTTCAAATATTATGATTGATTCTTGATTGATCTTCAGATTCTCCATAAGAAACGCCACATATATTCTCAGAATATTTAAGTACCAGAACTGTAACTGAATTACCAATTCCGTTGGCGTGATGTCTAGTCAGATGTCATGACATTACATCTAACATGTTGTCCCAGATGTTGAACTTCTTCAATACAACATGTTTAGGAGAACCACGCTCAAATAACCTCTTTCATAAATTAGATCACTTAAAACAATTAGGTTACAAGTCACAGCTGTTACAAGCATTCAACATATAACATAGTTAACTAATATTAACTTAATTTCAGGCGCGATGTCATATGCTGATGTTGTGACATCTTACATAACATGTTGGTCCAGATGTTGAACTTCTTCAACCCAACATATTAAAACAACAGAGAGAATATGGGTAAACTTGCTTTCTTATTTGTTTTACAAATGAAGCCAACTCTCCAGCCAGGGCACTTACACAAACCATGTTCTTCGAATAGATTTATATGGCCTGGAGAATATTTTAGCAAAGGCATGCGTTTTTAGTTGCGGATTCAAATCCGCAGGTATTTTTGTTACAAGTTTGAGGACAAGAATGATGAGGTGTCCCCTGTCCATTGGTGGATTCAAATACCACGCGCACTTTTTTTGTTTCTTTCTGGCATTTGTTTTGATTTCATATATATTATATTCATTGTGTTATTATTAACAAACAACAAACATGCCCCAGCGGTTACCATGACAGCTTCAAAGTGTTCCAATGCTGGAGGTCAGGGGTTCGATCTTTGCCTCCAGCACTTTGTATTTTCTCATTTTTTTTCTTCAGATAATCATATGCGTGCTCAAGCGTGCAGCCTACCTAGCACCTTCATCCATCCAAATGCCAGATGGCCAAAGGCCATATCTGGTGGTCCATGATACGAGGTCCACCATTGGCCAAGTCCAAGCGTGCATACTGGATCCCAGAAAGTCAAAAAGGCCAGCATAATTTGGCTTAAGAAATTGCTACCAACACCCCTAAAATCATGCCCAATACTCCTCTCTTCTTATTTATTTTTTTTTATTTATTTTAATTGTTTTATTTTATTTTTACTAATTTCTAACCAATCATAAAATTCTCTTTCATATAAAATCACAAAAAAATGTTTTTTTTTTATTTCAAATCAAATTTTAAACTTTTATTTTTCTTAATAAATTAATTAATTAATTAGGTTTTAATTAGAAAACTTTAATTCCTTTTGTAAAATAAATAAAATTAATTAGACTTAATTAGTTTTTAACCATTAATTTAATTTTTATTATTTCTTTCCTAAATAATCAAAAACTCCAAAAAATAATTTATTTTTTATTTAATTAATTTAATTTATTTATTTAATTTAGTAATTAATTTAGGATTAATTTCTTCTTTAACATAAAAACAAAAAAAACCAAAAATATATTTTCTTTAACCAAAAGGGTCAAAACCCTAATCATGTGTCCAATTTAAGTTTGCGTCGCGATTTACTTTTTTTATCCTTTAATGTACCTGCTTCCGTATTGTAATAGTTTAATATGACTTTTAATTATTTTTACCGCTTTACTTTATTTTTCAAAGGGTTTGTCTTTGGCGATGTAAATACCCGACGCCTTGTAATTTAAATTTCACATTTTATTTCTGCAAATTATAACTGCTAGATGTTTGATAATATGGTTTGCATGACAAGACTGAATGTTTTAACCTAAAATCAAATTAGATCACCTTTAACATGTACAAAGATAAAAATAAACTGAAAACGACACACTCGCACATGCACACTCTTAGGGTACACCCCACTTGGTTGCCTTCGTACACGATCATTGGGTATAGGTTACTTTAGAGGTTGTCCTCTTGTCTAAAAGATCATAGTTGCCTGGAAATGGTTGCCTCGGATATCATTGCCTCGAATAAATGATCTAAGACATTAGGGTTACCGTTAAGGCATCCTAACATTGCTTTGGTGACCGTATGTCCCTATTTCGAATTGACCCTTAAACTCCAACGACGGTGTTACCTACTCATCAATAGTGGGATAGCATCGTCTAAAGGAAATTAGCATAGAACGATTCCTTTTTCGAGTAGGTAGATGGTTCTTAGATACTTGCCTTTCAAAACAAAACAAAATTTTCACACTTACACTCCTTTTTGAACCAATTTTTCAAAACACTTCATTACACTCTTGAGGACAGAAGTAAGAGTTAAATCGAAGTTTTCAAACAAAAACTTTTTCAAACCCACAAGCACAAAGAAAGCAATTTCGAAAACAATTGAGCAAGTACCTAAGATCCTGTGGATAACCACGGATAGAAAGGGTGCTAACAACTTCCCTTTCTATAATCTACCCCCCGAACCCGAGAAACATCTCGAAAAAAGGAATTTTTCTGTGCTTTTTTCCTTTCCTTGTTGGATAAAATGAAAGTCGGTGGCAACTCTTGCTTACCGCGACATTGTGCAAAAACAAATGCAAAACGCAAACCAGCATTCCAAAAACAGTCAATTCTTCCCACCGTATCACAGAACTGGTGACTCTGCTGGGGACTTAATAAGTGTGGTGTACCTTAGGAATAGTTCATCATAATGTTTTCAATTGCTTGATTTGTATGCTTTATCTTTGTGGGTTTGAATCGGAGTTACTATAGATCCTAACCCGGATCTGGGGGACACCCTTTAGGTAAGTAACAATAAACTGTGAGGGAATTGTACGGTGTAGACCGATACGGTTGAAGCAGTAGCTACGTTGGTGTGGCACTTTAGTATGTACCGATATCCCTTGTGGCATAACAAGGAGAATATGGGTCTGCTAAGGGGTCATTAAGCACCAACTGACCTTAGCACCTATAATTGACCAACCTGGCCATAGAACAGTAGAAGTATGCTACACTCATTGAGACCAAACTCTCGCGATGATTCTGGCCGCAAGAAAAGGTTGCTAAACTTGAATTATAACCGATCGAGGGTGGTCAGTGATATTGAGATCCTCTAGAACCCAGTTACAATTTCTAGGACAGGTTTGAACCAACTGAACTGAAAGAGGGTAGTACCTAAGCACCTTGCCAGCCTGAAATCTAAGGGCTATCTGTGTGACTTGTTTGCCCTTACCATGTTTGCTATTTGTGGATACTTGTGGTGTGTTTTCTATCATGACATCATGACATTGTAGCATCTTGCATTGGACTAACCTATTTCAAAGACAGGAGGGATTCATCTTTGTTATGTTTTGTAGGTCATGGCACCCATGCGTAGAAACACCATTCGGATCAACTTTGTCGAGGTTCCGACTCAGCTTAAGGAATTGGTTGCAAAGATTTCAGATACTTCCTCCTTTATCAAAAGACATGGTCACCTCCTGGGTTTGGTCATTTCCAAATTGGACGAGCAGATGATGAGTGTCTTAGTCCAGTTCTTTGATCCACTATACCATTAATTTACTTTTCCGAACTACCAGTTGGTCCCTACCTTGGAAGAGTTCTCTGATCTACTTGGTATCTCTATTCTAGAGCAGACCCCGTTCACAGGTTGGGAGAAAGTCCTTATGCCGGAAGAGATTGCTTCAGCCCTCCATCTGACAAAGGCTAAGGTAATGTCTAATTGGGAAACTCGTAGTGGAACAAAGGGCTTATTGACTAAATTCTTGGTTGGTAAGGCTAATCAGTTCTGGTACAGTCTAGACTTCCAGGCATTTGAAGACATTCTGGCTCTTCTCATATATGGTTTGGTGTTGTTTCCTAACTTGGATTCTTTCGTCGACGTGAATGTAGTGAAGATTTTCATGTTCGGTAATCCTGTGACCACTCTCTTGGGTGACATTCTTCACTCTCTTTATGCCCGTACTGCTCAGAAGCAGGGAACCCTTATATGCCGTGCACCATTGCTGGCGAGGTGGTTTATTTCTCACCTCCCCAAAATAGTTTTGAAGAACAAGGAAGGCATGGGTTGGGCTTATAGGATTATGTCTCTCTCTCATAATGACATCATTTGGACTATTAAGGGCATGGAAGATGTGGCCATTATTGATCGTTGTGGGGAATACCCCAATGTTCCACTGATAGGAACCAATGGAGGGATCACTTATAATCTGTGTTTGGCCTTACGTCAGTTTGGGCGAGCGAGGAGGGAAGGACCTCATGAGTTACTGATGCCGAGCATTGTCTTTGACTTCCAAGGGGATAGTGACGAGCAACACCGCAGGTTCATACGATCTTGGGATAGAGTACACAGGTCTGATCCGCACGAGTTGGGTGCAAAGACTTCTCTTCCGATGGAGCCATATCTCCGATGGGTTCGAATCCGCGCCCAAAAGTTAGGAATGTCGTACGAAGCCGTCTTGCCTATAATTGTTGAGGTTGCTGATGAAGAAGGGGTTCCTCCTACCATCCTCCATCCATACATGCCTACTGACATTGGGGCATTAAAGAGATTGTGGATGCAGCTGGGAGAAGAGCGGGATACTTACAGTGAAAAGTATCACGAGCAAGAGCGGAAGATTCAGAAGCTGACAAGGCAATTGGAGAACGAGCGGATCCTTAATGACTATGTCCGCACCGACAAGAAACGACCATGGGAGCACTTATTTTCTTTTGATTACGTCTAGTTTTGATTTGCTTTTCAGTTTTTCTTTCTTGTAACGCCTTAAGGGCATCTGTTTAACAATTGAATTCAAAGTTTATCTAATAAAAGTGTGTTTCATTTTTTTTTTATTTACGAATTTGAATCTCTAAAGTCTTTGAAATCATATCATGCGCATATCATTCCCATGCACCTCATAACATGTACCCTTACAGGTTTTTCTCATCTCCTTCGCTGTTTATTTCAGCATCATGTCTTCTGAAACATCGACTGAACAAGCAATCAAGGCTCTGCATGCTCAAAACTCCCAGTTCCAGGAATTGTTCATGAGTTTGGCTAAGGGTTAGCAAGATCTGAAGACCCTTATCTTGAAAGAGAAGAAGAAGAAGAAGAAGAAGAAGAAGACGACAGTCCTATTTAATATGGCTCGCAGATTTGGAAACGATTTGCGAGAAGAGGTTGATTTAACCCTATTTTGCTTTTATTTGTGTTTGTGGGTTTGAAAAGAGTTTTTATTTTGAAGAGAGTGTAAGTGCGAAAAGTTTTGTTTTTTGTTTTCAAAAGAGCAAGTACTTGAGAACATCTTCCTACTCAAAAAGGAATTAAATTGTGCAAATGTCCTTTAGGCAATGCTATCCTACTATTGAGGAGTAGGTAGCATCGTCGTTGGAGTTTTCGGGTCAATTCGATTAAGGGACGTGTGGTCATTAAAGCAACGTTAGGATGCCTTAGCGGTAACCCTAATGTCTTAGATCATTTTATTTGAGGCAACCGTTTCGAGGCAACTATGATCTTTGGACTAGAGGGCAACCTCTAAAACTTCCTATACTCAATGACCACGTTTGAGGCAACCAAGTGAGACGTACCCTAAGAGTGGCATGTGCGAGTGTGTCATTTTTCAGTTATATTATCTTTGTACATGTTAATGGTGAGATACTGTTGATTTTAAATTAAAAATTAATCTTGTCATGCATTGCCTATCAAACATCTAACAGTTAATAGTTGCGGTATGTAAATTGCGGAAAATAAATCTAAGCTATTACAAGGCGTCGGGTATTTACATCGCCAAAAACAAACCCTTAAAAATTAAATTGCGAAAAGTAATTAAAAGCGATAAATAAATAAATAAAGTCCTAAGTTAAAAACTATTACATTCCCGAAGCAGTTACAAAAATATGGATGAAAGATAATTCACGCACGAGAAAATTAAATCCGAGTGTTTTTAGGGTTTAGACCCTTTTTATTAAATAAAGCATATTTTTGTTATTTTTGAATTAAAAATTAGTATAAATTAATAATTAAGTTAATTAATAAAATGAAAATGTTTTTGGGTTTTTATTTGAATTAAGGAAATAAAATAAGAATGGCTAAAAATATTAAAACCTAATTCTAAATCATTTTAATTTATTGCAAAATATGTTATTATTAAACCTATTTAAAACTAAATAAATAAATAAATTGTTTATTTACAATAATAAAATAATAAAATTAATGGAATTAATAAAAATAATTTTTGTTGTTTCTGATTTTTTTTTGAAAAAAGTTAATTTGTTAATTAATTAATTAAGATAATAATAATAAAATAAAAATAGAAAAATAATGAAAAGAAAATATAAAAAAGAAAGGAACAAACTCAGGGGGTGTGGACCTGAAGAAGGTGTTTGAATGGCAATTCCCATGCCCATTTACGCTTCAGCCTTGTTGACTTTCTGAATTGCCCACATGCTTGTTGACTGGAGACCATGGTGAGGACCCCATTCTGGCCATTGGATTTGATTTGAGACCACCTGGCCAGCATCTGGAGAAGGGCGTATGATGGACCATCCTTTGAGAATTACACATGAATACCTGAAGAAACAATTGAACAAAGTTTTGGGGGACCTGGGATTCGTACCCAGGTCCCAATGGATTATGCATTAACCTGCTTGCCAACTCAACCAGCGCGTTCATTCGTTATTGGAATAGAAAACAAATAATATATTCAAAAACAATTCAATATGCCCTGCAAAATAAAAAACGTGCTAATTGTTTAAATGGGCCAATCACGCTAAGACACGTTATCGTCTTCCTCAACGCGTCCCTGGTTATTTACCTGAGGATTTTCATCTGCATGAAATTTCGTAGGATGTCTCAAAAATCCTCCCTAGGCCATGTAAACACCATCCAAGAACATAGGCGTGTTCGTCTCTGCCTCCTGATCATTCCTATACCAATTATTGGATCCAATTTTCCCTGTAACACAAATGCCTAAAAACAACACATATGAACCCTAGATTCGGGCATCGTTACACAGGCCATGAAAACCAAATTGGATAATGCCAAAACGTTCTAAATCAAATAACAATCACGAATATGCCAAGATTTTAAAGAAAAGATGCAAGAATTGGAGATTGGAGTTCCATATTCAGAGCAAGGTTCGTGGTGACTTATAGTGCGATTTAGGCAATTGGAATGCTTGGTTTTGATTGGTATTGCTTCACTGGATGTCAAGGAAGAGATTAGTGTTGAGCTTTTGGTCTGAATTGGCCTCCAAGGTTGTTTTCGATCTCACACTTTTCAAGCTTTTTCACAAACTTGGTATGGCCGTTTCTACAGAGCTTTGTGCGTATCTTAGGTCTGGCTTGCTTGGGTGCATATAATGGAATGAGTTTAGGTCAAAATTTGGGCCAATATCCATGTGCATTGAAGAATCAAGATTGGATTTTGATCACCATTAACATGTTTCAAAGTATAGGCCAAATATGATTTTTTGCACATAACCAAGCTTGATACGAATTTGATTTGGTTCATGATGGTAATTGAAAGTGGTACAAATCATAAAGATATGATTTCATCAATTTTTAGATTTTATTTGATTTAAAATTGATTTAAAATGAATTAAACCAATAAAAATTAAATAAAATAGAAAAATAAATGAATGACCATGAAATCAGGTATGGGACACGTGTGTGGCATGAAAAGACTATATCAAGTTGAAAAAAGTGGGCCCTTTTGTCAAAAATTGGAGTTTTGAGGATAGTTGACTTTTGGCAAATTTGGAAAAATGCCCAAATTCTACAATGCATAACTTCCTCAATTTTGAACTTTTGGAGGTGTTCTTTGACTTTTTAGAACCCTTGAGATGTCCTCTAATCAACCCTTTTGGTCTCATCTCATTTTGATCTTCCATGCTCAAGTTATAAGCTTTGGCAAAAAAGGTCTTTTTGTTGACTTTCAAAAATGACCTATAATGTCCAAATTAGTAACTTTTTGTGAGAGCATTTATTGATCTTGGGGTGTGAAGATGGATTGTAGGAAATTTCATCCTCTTCAAAATTAGATTTTGATTGGTAATTTCTCATAAAGTATGAGAAAGTTATGCTTGGTCAAAGTTGAGTTGACTTTTCCTATAAAACGCCAATTTAGCAACTTTTGAATCTTGATGAATCTTGAGCAATCCATGGTGAATCATGATCAACCCTTGATCAAATGATGAATTATACTTCAAAATGAGAATGTTGACAAAACATCTTGAGGTTTGACTGTTTGTAGGTCACAGTTGACTTTTGCCCTAGTACAGTCGATTTTTGGGCCTCTTGAGCAATTGACTGACCAAACTTCCTATGCAAGGCTTGAAATTTGACAAGGATGGTCTTAAGAACATATTAGGAAATTGGGGAGCACTTGAGGTCATTTGGATATGAGTACCTTAATGCAACACAAAACCCTAATTTTGACTTGACTGCCTTAGGAGGTGATTTGACTGTCCAACTCTTGAGCCAACTTGAGCCACTTGAAGATTATTCTTAAAAAGTTTTAAGGAACATGGGAGGGTAAATTTTGGGGTACAACAGTCTGCATTGACGGGGTGAGGAAGGTCGTCACCATCCATGGTGGTTAGAATCATAGCTCCTCCTGAGAAAATGTTCTTAACCATAAATGGCCCTTCGTAAGTAGGGGTCCACTTGCCCCTGGGATCACCTTGAGGTAAGATAATGTGCTTGATCACCAGATCCCCAACTTGATACTCTTGTCGTCTAACTTTCTTGTTAAATGCCTTGATCATCCACTTTTGATACGTCTGACCATGACAAATAGCAGTAAGTCTCTTTTTGTCTATTAAGTTCACCTGATCAAGCCGGGTCTGAATCCAATCATCTTTGCTCAAACTTGCATTCTTCTAAATCCGAAGAGAGGGTATCTGAACTTCAATAGGAAAGACTTCCTCCATGCCATATACCAAGGAATAGGGTGTTGCCCCTGTTGACGTCCGTGCTGAGGTACGGTACCCATGAAGAGAAAACGGTAACATCTCGTGCCAGTCTTTGTACGTCACTGTCATCTTCTGCGCAATCTTCTTAATGTTCTTATTAGCCGCTTCGACAACCCCATTCATCTTCGGCATGTAAGGAGAAGAGTTATGATGCTGTATGTTGAACTGCTTGCAGAGTTCAGTGATCATATTATTGTTGAGATTTGTACCATTATTCGTAATGATCCTCTCTGGTACACCATATCAGCAAATTAGATTATGTCGAATGAACCGTGCCACGACGTTCTTGGTTATTGTAGCAAAGGAAGCTTCTTCAACCCACTTCATAAAGTAATCGATTGGTACCAGGATGAAACGATGCCCGTTGGACGCTGTAGGTCTGATCTCGTCGATCATATCAATGCCCCACATTGCAAAAGGCCACGGAGTTGTCAAGACATTCAGAGGTACTGGAGGTATGTGCACCTTATCAGCATAGACTTGGCACTTGTGACAGGTCCGACAATGCTGATAACAGTCGGCTTCCATTGTGGACCAATAGTATCCATCCCGAAGGATTTTCTTTGCCATGGTGTGTCCACTGGAATGAGTTCTGAAAGTACCCTCATGTAACTCTGCCATGATCCTTTCTTCTTCGTTCTTATCCACACATCGCAATAAGGTTGAATCATGGTTACGCTTGTAGAGGATGTCATTACTGATGAAGAATTTCACCGCGAACCTCCTCAGAAACTTCTTATCAATAACAAATGTAACTTTGGGGTATTCCTGAGCCTCGAGATACCGCTTCACCTCATGAAACCAGGGTTTATCTGCTACCTATTCAGTCTCAATGTCACAGCAATGTGCAGGTTCGTCCAACCTCTCAATGGTAATCTGGGGAGCCTCGTTGTCCCAATTGACTTTGAACATAGAAGACATCATAGCTAGCGCGTCCGCTAACTGATTCTCCTCTCTAGGGAAGTGTTCAAAGGTTATCTCCTCGAAATGCGGAAGCAACGTCAATACATACTCCTTATAAAGAATGAGATTTGGGTGTTTCGTATCCCACTCGCCTTTGATCTGACTAATCACAAGAGCAGAATCTCCGAAGACACTCAAGAACTTAATCCTTAGGTCAATAGCTACTCGAAGACCCATGATGCATGCTTGAAACTCCGCCATATTGTTGGTGCAGTTGAAACATAGTCGGGAGGTAAACGGAGGATGAGAGCCTTTAGGAGATATGATCACGGAGCCAATGCCATTACCCAAAGCGTTTGAAGCTCCATCAAAGTACATAGACCATCAGGATCCCTCCTCAGGTCCTTCATCCGATCCAGGTTCTTCACAGTCAGTCACTATCATGATATTCTCATCCGGGAATTCAAAGTTCATAGACTGGTAATCGTCCACTGCCTGATGTGCCAAATGATATGCTAATACACTTCCCTTGATTGCCTTTTGGGTCGTGTACTGGTGTCATACTCAGTTAAGATCATCTGCCATCTTGTTATTCTTCCGGATAAGGCAGGCTTCTCGAAGATATACTTGATGGGATCCATCTTTGATATCAATAGAGTGGTGTGAGTCAGCATATACTGTCTCAGTCGGCGAGCAGCCCATGCCAAAGTGCAGCATGTTTTCTCAAGCAACAAGTATCAGGTCTCACAGTCGGTAAACTTTTTGCTAAGGTAATAAATAGCATGCTCTTTTCGGCCAGACTCGTCATGCTGCCCCAACACGCACCCTATTGAATTGTCGAGTACTGTCAAGTATAATATCAGAGGTCTCCCTTCAACTGGAGGCATAAGAATGGGTGGTGTTGTACCCCAATATTTGCCCTCTCATTTTATCAACATTTCTCATCACAAGGCTCTTTGAACTCTTCTTGCACTGTTGACCTAAATTAGGGTTTGAGTTTGCACAAGGAACTTTGGAATTCTAACGCTCAAAGTTTCTTTAATAATTCATGTTGGACTTACAAGATTACCTTTACCAAGTTTCAAGCCTTGAATCAAATTTTTGCCCAGTCAATTGGACAGTTGACCTAGAAATCAACTATATTGGGGGAAAAGTCAACTGTGGCCAATTTACAGTCAAACCTCATAAATTTTGACCCACATTAACCTATAAACTCATATGAACCATTTGATCAAGTTTGGACCACAACTCCACAAGAAATTTGATCAGATCACCAAAAGGGCAAAATGGTCATTTTTAGGGTTTTGACTGCACAAGGGCAATTTCTGATTTTTGACCTAGCCAATGGCAAATTGGGTTCAAGAATGGATTCAAGGACTCAATGGAATCATCTTGACCTATTCACAAGGTTCAAAAGATCTCAATTGCATTGGATTGAAAGATGAATTTTCCAGTCAACTGATCAAATTTTGACTGTACACTAAAAAATCAAACTTTGACTTTTTGGTCAAAATCAAGTGCCAAGGGTCATTTTTCATCAAGATGTGTCAAAGAATGAAACTTGTTCATCAAGAAACCCAATTTTGCAAATTAGGGTTTAAGATTGAAAAATTTCATAACTTAGAATTTTTCTAAGTTATGAAATTTTCTTAATTTTTCCTAAATTTGCCCAATATTTTAACCATGATGCATTTGGATTCAAACAAAACTTACAACATGAAAGTTGTAGTCCTCAACAAAGTCTAAAACTTTGATTCACAAAGTTTTCCCAAAAGAAGCTTGGATCTCAAGTTATGATTTTTGGAACAAGGGTCCATGAAACTTTTAACTTAGTGAAATTTTGCCCTAATTTAGGCAGGATTTTGACCCATCGTCATGACCATTTTTCACATAGTTCCACTTGGGATCTAAAATTGAAATTCAAAGATGGATTTTAGAGCATGTTACAAGCTTTCCAAAAGGTCATAGAACTCCCAAAAATCATTTGTGGTTAGGGAGAATCGAAGGGTTGAAGTAGGCAAAAACTCACTTTTTATCCATGGCATGTTTATAGTGATACAAGTTGCAAACTCTAATCAGCTTGCTTTGTACTTGATTACATGTATCAAAACCATTCCATACTAAATAATTAAATGCAAATCCATTGGTCTAAGGCTTTGTTTTGGTCATTAGAGGATTATACAATAGATTAATCCAAAAATGGTAAAAGGTACATGACCATTTTTGCTTAAATCTTGCTTTATGTCAAAACTGCATCCTTGAGCATTGAGCCATATCTTGTGCAGAAAATCAAATCCACCAACTTGAGGGGCCAAGGGCATAGTGTGCAAGCTGATAGATAGCCTGTACAGGCTGGTCTTACATCACTTCTCATTTTTTGCTTCATAACAAAGAAACTTGTCAAATATCACACAACTTGAACATCAGAGGGAACCAACTTTTGCAAGCATTTGTGACAAGTTTCTCACATCCCCTTGAGCCATAAACACGAGCCTTTGAGCCCTCAAACCTACCATAGCACAAAATCATCTTCCATTGGCAAAACAGGAAACTCCCTACAGTTTGATTTCCATAGCACAAATCCCTCGTGCGTTTTGCCTCAAACTGGTTCAAACACCTTTCATAGAACCTATCCAAGCTATCCCAACCCTTAAACAATGACTGTAACTCCATTTACAAGGTTTTCCATTTCAGATTTCAGCTTGTGCAGGTTGAGTTCTACAGGCTTGTTCAAGCACATTCAAGGAAAGCTAGGCATTTGGGAGGGTCATAGGAAGTTCAAGCAAGCTCCCAAACATCTCAGGACTCACTGAAAAGCGCCACATTTCCATACACGAAGTCAACTGAAACAGGTTTTTGTCAACTTCCTATCTCTCTATTTAGGAATAATTAGTCTTAGGTTTGTGAATAAAAAATGTAGTATTCATAGCCATGAAGATGTAGATATGCTCAGTTTTCATTTTAGTTAAGCATGCTAAGAGAAGTTGATCCATGAACTTCCTGAAAAAATTAGGTTAGGATTTAGGGCCAGAGAAATTTTCTCTGGTCTTTAAGAGTTAGAACGAGTTCTTTATATGGTTGGATTCGTCTTGAAAAATGCTACAACTTTGATGTTTTGAGTTTTTGCATTAGAGCACGTATGCAGGATCTAGCATTTTGTACACGGCGCGCGTAATTTTGAGACAAAGGTTGAAGATGAAGTCTGGTGGGCTGGGCTTGGTTCTGGCCTTGCTTTTGACACCCCCCTTTTGCTGTCTGCACCCCCCTGACCCAATTTCTTTACATTTTTATATTTTTGTATTTATTCTTCATTTATGATTTTATTTTATATTTTCTTAACATAAAAAATACCCAAAAATATTTTCATAAATTTTCACATTTATTTTTATTATTTTTATCTTTTTTTTAGATATGAAAATAATTATGAAGTAGTATATACTTTTATTTTATTTAATAAAAACTCATAAACCTTATAGAAATATTATATATTTTATTTTTATTATTCATACTTATAAAATAATATTTTTTCTCACATACTATTATTTTTTTAAATATTTGTGTATATTTATATTTTATTTTTTGTATATAAAATAATTAATAACATATATATTATCTTAAAACAAAAAAAAAACTAGGGTTTCCACCCTTATTAAAAATAATACTCTTTTTTTATATATATATTTTTTACACTTGAATATATTTTTATTTTTATTGTGCATAAATAAATAATATTAGTAAATATACTTACTTAAAGAAAATTAGGGTTTTTTACCCTTAATTAATAAAATAAAAATAATCTTTTTATTTCTTTCTTTTTACATTAAATATTTTTTTACATACATAAAAAATAAACATAAAACATCTTTTGCATATTCATAATATTTTGCATATTTGTTTAAATTTTTCATTTAAATACTGTTCATTTATTATTTGTACCATTTATTTCAATTTGGATGTAATAGTAAAAATTAGGGTTTTAATTTCTTGCAAAATAATCCCCAATCAAAAATTGTATCCCCCTTCCCATATCAAATGTTGTAATAATGTAGATTTATTTTACGCATTTATGCTTTCAATTATGCCATGATTAGAGATTAGGGTTTGTATGCAAAAAAATCCAAAATCAAAACAAATAGTTTGACTAATACAAAGACAAAAAGCATGTAAATTGACAACACAATGCACACTTGCACCCCTAGGGTTTCATCCACTTGTTGCCTATAAAATGGCCATGTTATGCATGTTGAGTACTAGTGCAAAACAAAAACAAAACAAAAGATCATAGTCCCTCGATGACGCTATCTTGGTTCCCTATACAAAATGATCTAGTACCTCGGAAAATTTGCTAAAGATACTTAGCACAATTGCTATCATGGTCAATACGTTGACACGCGCATGTCCCGTTTAACATCCAAATACAAAGTTGTTTACCAAATGCAATGGTAAAACAACACTGTCAAAAAGGGTTAAAAACGTATAGGAAAAACCTTTGAGTAAAATAGGGTAGACAACTCTTAGTTACTTGATCAAAACTTGCAAAACATCCTTGTTATTTTCAAACACACTTCACAACACAATTTCAAAACATTTCCCAAATCAAACTTTCAAACCTTGAAAAATATTTTCAAAAGACAATACACCTTTGTATATATTCAAACAAGAATCATTACAAAGGTTGCCACAACGATGACCTCTTTTTCAAAAGCATTTTCAAAAAACACATACACAAAGCACTATTTCAAACAATTGAAAAGCAAAAGCAAGTGATCTAAACAAGTAACTAAGAGCCCATGGATAAACATGGATGAAAAGGGTGCTTGCACCTTCCCTTTTCATAATCTACCCCCCGAACTCAAGAAAACATCTCAAAGGTTATTCCTGTGCTTTTTGACCTTTCCTTTGGATAAAATAAAAAGTTGGTGGCAACACTTGCTAAACTGAAACATTTGCAAACACAAACGCAAAACAACCAAGTCAGTTCTCCCACCGTATCACAGAACTGATGACTCTGCTGGGGAGCTTTTTAAAAGTGGAGTAACCTTAGGGTTTAGATCACATTTACATGCTTATCTTGTTTTCTTTGATTGCTTTACATTTTGGTTCTATTGTTTGGGCTTGAAATCCTCTACCCGGATTTGGGAAACATTCATAGGTAAATAGCAATACGTTGTGGAAACTGTGCAGGGTATACCGACATGGTTGAAGCAATAGCTATATTAGTGCGACATATTTGTGGGTACCGGTAGCCTTTGAGTCAATCAATGAGAATACGGGGCCGCTGAGTGATGTCATGAAATACTAATGAACTCTTAGAACCTTTACTTGACCATCTTGGCCTTTTTTTAGGGGTAGTGAGATGACTGACTTTGGTACAGTCCAAAGTTGGTAGATACTCGATACTACACTCATTGAGGGTTGTTTTCTTGGAATATTTATGTCACCAGTAAAGTGGCTAAACTCAAACAATGAACACAGAAAATAATCCAGTGATATTGAGCTCTTTAGAACCCAGTTACTATTTATAGGACAGGTTGAGCCAACTAACTTTAAGAGGGTACTTACCTATGAAACCCCATGCAAGCATCAAACTAGGATCTTGTGTGACTTGCTTGTACATATACTTGTGCATACATCATGAACATCATAAACATCATATGCATCCACTAACCATTTCAAGGGTTTGGATCTTCATCTTTGTTCCTATTTTGTAGGTCATGGAATCACTCCGCAGAAAAACTATTCAGGTCAACCTTGTGAGAATTCCTCCTTGTTGTACCACAAATATTTCCCTCTCATTTCCTCAACATTTTCTCATCACAAGACCCATGGAGCTCAAGAACAAGTTAGGGTTTACTCTGCTCAAGACTCCTCCTTGCACTGTTGACCCAAATTAGGGTTTGTGTTTTCACAAAGATGTTTTGACCTAAAATGCCCAAGATTACTTTCATGCTTCATGTTGGACTCACAAGTTTATCCATACCAAGTTTCAAGCTTTGATTCCAATCTTTGCCCAGTTAATTGGACAGTTGACCTAGAAATCAGCTGTATTGGGGAAAAAGTCAACTGTGGTCAATTGATAGTCAAACCTCATGATTTTTGACCCACATAGACATTATGAAGTCATATGGACCATTTGATCAAGTTTGGATCACAATTCCACAAGAAATTTGATCAGATCATCAAAAGGGCAAAATGGTCATTTTTAGGGTTTTGACTGCACAAAGGCAATTTTTGACTGTTTGACCTAGCCAATGGCAAACCAAGCTCACATATGGACTCAAGGACCCAATGGAATTGTCTTGACATGTTCAACAAGTTCAAAAGATCCCAAATGCACAAGATTGACAGATGAATTTTCCAGTCAACTGAGCCAAATTTGACTGTATACTGAAAAGTCAAACTTTGACTTTTTGGTCAAAATCAAGTGTCAAGATTCATTTTTCATCAAGACATGTCAAATTATGAAACTTTTTCATCAAGAAATCAAAAATCTCAAATTAGGGTTTGAAATGAAGAATTTTCATAACTTAGAATTTTTCTAAGTTATGAAAATCCCTAATTTTTTCCTAACTTTGTCCCATTTTTTCATCAAGATGCATTTGGATTCAAACAAAACTCAAAACATGAAAGTTGTATTCCATTACAAAATCTACAACTTTGATTCACAAAGTTTCCTCAAAAGAAGCTTGTAGCTCAAGTTATGATTTTTGGAACAAGGGTGCAAAACATTCTTAACTTAGAAAAATTTTGACCTATTTTAGGCAGGATATTTGCCCAACTTCATGGCCACTTTTCACATGCTTCCACTTGGAATTTCAACTTGCATTACAAAGATGGATTGTATTACACATTCCAAGCTTTCCAAATTGTCTAAGAACTTCTCAAACACCCTTGTGGTTAGGGAGAATCGAATTTGACAATATGGGCAAAAGTCACTTTGATTCATGGCCAAATGCATGTTCATAACTTGGGCATTTTTTAAATCAGCATGTGCAAGCTACATTACAGGCCTCTAATCTCATTTACACTCAAAAATTAAATGCCAATCCATTGTGTGCTAGCATTATTCTATGCATTTGGTCATTACATGAAGGATTAGTCCATAATTAGAAAAAGCACATTATCCATTTTTGAAAAGGTGAACTTTATGTCAAGTTTACAATCTATGAGGTACAACGCAGATCTTTGAGGCACAAGTTCAGGAGCAAAGTCCACTGATCAAGAGTGATTTGTGCAGCATACTTGAGGGGCCTGTGGTAGCCTAGAAACCAAGTTGACAAACTTTGCTTATCATAGAAGAAACTTGCATTTTGAAACACAACATTACATTCCTGTCAACACAAGCCTAAGCAAAATTATTGAACACATTCCATACATCATAACTGAGCTAAAACACGAGCCAACCACTTCCAATACCTCCTCAAACATAGAAACACCATCCTCTTGCAAAAATAGAGCACCTGCTGAAGATTGAGGTCCACAACTCAATCCACTCGTGCGCCTTGGCCAAAACCAGTTCATACACACTCCATACCACCTATACAAACTATCCCAAGCATTGGACACGAACTGTAACATCCCTAACATCATTTGCCATTTTCACTTTTCTCTCTTGCAGGTTGACTTCTGTAGCTTGATTCAGCAAGATTCAAAGCAAGCTAAGCATAGAGGAAGCATCCCTGGATCTAAAGCAAGTTGTACAAGTCCTCACATTGCATTGAAAGTACCTCCATTGTCATACACGAATCAAGCTGAACAGGTAAGTTTTTGAACTTCTATCTCTCTATCCAGGCATAGTTAGGTTTAAGTTTGTGAAGAAAACATGTTCTAATCATAGCCCTGAAGCCATCCATATAGTTACTTTTCATTTATATTATGTGTGCTAAGAGTATTTTGAATCTGAACATCTGAAAAAAACTAGGTCAGGAATTGGGGGAGAAGAAATTCTCTCTCATTTCTGAGAGTTAGATCAAGTTCTTGGTATGTATGGATTCGTGGTTTGATGCTTGTCATTTTTTATGTTATGAGTTTGTGCTAAAAATCAAAGAATCGGGAGTTTTCTTGAAGCAAGGAAGCGCGCGAATTTTCAAACAAAACTGTCTGGAGGTTGAAGACAACCTCTTTGGGCTGGGCCTGTGTTGTTCTTTCTATTTGCACCACTCATTTTCCACTTGCACCCCCTTGGCCCATTGTGTTTATTTTTATCATTTTTTGACTTTTTCTTTTTTATTCTGACTTGTTATTTTTTGACAAAACATAAAAAATATTAAAAACTTTTTTTCAACCATTTTTGCATTTTATTTGAATTTTGTTTGTTTTATTTGAGTTTATACATATAAGTAAATATAAATACCTCTTTTATTCAAAATACAAAAATAATCCAAAATACATTTTATGTTCTGATTTTTATTTTATTTTATCTTTTGAAAACATTTTATAAAAAATATACTTTTTTTTTGTAAATAATAAATATTTTATTTTGTACATATTTAATATATTTAGTAAATAATATAAATACTTTTATAATTATTAGATTATTTAGGATAAAAACATAAAAATAACACATTTTATTTTTATTATTATTTAACCTCAAAAATCACTTTTTTACAACATACTTCCTTTTTCTTTATTTTTTGTATATAATTAATGAATATTGTATATATTAAATAATAATTACATTTTATTTAGCAAATTAGGGTTTTGCCCTAAAAACATAAAAATACCCAAAAATTAATCCTTTTATTTTTGTTTATTTGACACATAAAAAACACTTTTTACATACATAAAAATCATTTTTTTGCATCTTGCATATTTATTTTATTTTATTTAATTGTACAATTAAATACCTTGTAAAATTTCAATTTGGATGTAATAGTTAGATTTAAATTTCTTGCTAAATATCCCCATTTGAACATTTGTACCCCCCATCCCATAATTATGTTGTAATAGTTTAGGACTTTAAATTTCGCATTTAAAAGCTTTCTAAATATGCCATGATAGACTTAGGGTTTGTATGCAAAAATCAACCAAACAAATAGCTTGACCTAATTCAAAGATAACAAAGCATGAAAATGGACAACACCAATCACACTTGCACCCCTAGGGTTACTCCACTTGTTGCCTTCAATAATGGGCCATGTTGCATGTTAGGTATCTTTGGCAAAACAAAACAAATTCAAATGATCATAGTCCCTCGATGACGCTTTCGAAATTTTCCTAAAAATGATCAAGTCCCTTAAAGGAAAAATTGCCCAAAGATACTTGGCACCATTGCAATCATGGTCTAAACGATGACCCGTGCCCGTCCCGTTCACATCCTAACACAAGATTGTCCACCAAATACAATGGTGGAACAAAATTGTTAAAAGGGTTAAAACATAGAGAAAACCTTTGAGTAAATTTAGGGGTAGACAAACTCTTAGTTACTTGCCAACTTGCAAAACAAAAACACTTGCCTATTTTTCAAAACCACACATCACAACACTTTCAAAACAAACTTTCAAAAACATTGAAAACTTTTCAAAAGACATACACCTTTGTATACATCCCAACATGGATCATTACAAAGGTTGCCACCGCATTGGCCTCTTTTCAAAACATTTTCAAACCCACACACAAAACCCCATTTCAAACAATTGAAAGCACCATTTCAAACAATTGAAAATCAAGGCAAGTTGATCTAAGAAAGTAACTAAGAGCCCATGGATAACCATGGATAGAAAGGGTGCTAATACCTTCCCTTTCTATAATCTACTCACCGAACCCAAGAAAACATCTCAAAGGTTTTTGCTGTGCTTTTTAACCTTTCCTTAGGATAAAATAAAAAGTCGGTGGCGACTCTTGCTCAACCGAAACATTTGCGAAAACAAACGCAAAACCTCAAGTCAGTTCTCCCACCGTATCATAGAACTGGCGACTCTGCTGGGGAAAACTTTAAAGTGGAGTAACCTTAGGGCTTAGATCACCCTCTTGCATGACTAATTGTTTGCTTTGATTGTTTATATCTTGGCTCTCTTGTTTGGGTTTGCAATCCTACACCCGGATTTGGGGAAACATTCATAGATAGCAATACGTTGTGGAAGCTGTGCGGGGTATACCGACACGGTTGAAGCAATATCTATATTAGTGCGACATATTTGTGAGTACCGGTAACCCTTGATTCAATCAAGGAGAGTACGGGGCCGCTGAGTGATGTCACTAAGCACTAATGACCTAGAACCTTACTTGACCATCTTGGCCTTTCATTAGGGGTAGTGAGATGACCGGCTTTGGTGCAGTCCGAAGTTGGTAGATACTCGATACTACACTCATTGAGGGTTGTTTTCTTGGAATATTTTGGTCGCTAGTTAAGTGGCTAAACCAAAACAATGAACATGGAAAACAATCCAATGATATTGAACTCCTTAGAACCTGATTACTATTAATAGGACAGGTTTTTAAGCCAACTTCACTCAAGAGGGTACTTACCTATGAAACCTCATGCAAGCCTGAAACTAGGGTTTGGTGTGAATTGCTTGTACATATGTTTGTGCATACATCATGAACATCATAAAGCATCATATGCATTCACTAACCATTTCAAGGGTTTAGATCTTCATCTTTGTTCTTGTTTTGTAGGTCATGGAAATTCTTCGCAGGAAAACTATCCAAGTCAACCTTGTGAGAATCCCTCCTCAACTCACGGAGCTCACATCAAGAATTCTGCAAAGCTCTCCCTTTAGTGAAAGACATGGTAGACTGCTCAGCCTAGTCAACACCAGCAATGAAGAGGACATGTTAAAGGTGTTGTTCCAGTTCTTTGACCCCCTTCACCACTGTTTCACTTTCCCCGACTACCAGTTGGTGCCCACTTTGGAGGAATTTTCTCAACTCCTGAGAATTCCTATTCTTAATCAACTACCCTACAACGGTACGGAAAAAGAACCAAAGCCTAGAGATGTTGCTCAAGCACTACACTTGCAACCATCTGACATCAAGGGGCATTGGGAAACTAGAAGCGGTGTCAAAGGCTTCTTGGCAAAATTCTTGTTTGAGAAGGCACAAGAGTGTTGGAATTCATTGGATCTACAAGCCTTTGAAGAAATTGTGGCACTCCTCATTTATGGGTTGGTCTTGTTCCCAAATCCTGACCAGCTTGTGGATGTCAACGCCGTCAGAATCTTCTTATCCAAAAATCCAATACCAACATTGCTTGGAGACATTCTTCACTCATTTTACACATGAACAATGAGAAAGAGGGGTGTTCTCATGTGTTGTACTCCTCTCCTTGCAAGGTGGTCTATTTTGCACCTTCCACAATCTGTCTTGAAGAATGACCAAGGTTTAAGGTGGTCACAACAGTTGATGACCCTCACTCACTTCGATGTACATTGGTGTTCTCGGTCCAGAGAAAATGTCATCATCGTCGATCGTTGTGGAGAGTTCCCTAATGTTCCACTACTGGGCATTAGAGGAGGCATTACCTACAACCCTTGTCTAGCTTTGAGACAATTTGGATATGCACGGAGGGATGGCCCTCATGACATGTTGATTCCTGACCTAGTTTTTGACTTCGACAACAATGCGCAAGGACTTCGCCAAAGATTCATCAGAGCTTAGAGGATGCCTAACAAGGTAGACATCAAGACACTGGGGCACAAGAACTCCATCCCTCTTGAGCCTTATCTCAAGTGGGTACGAACCAGAGCCCAAAGTCTAATGATGCTTTACCCTCATGTTCTCCCTGTGATTAAAGAGCCCATTAAGGAAGGAGAGGTTCCCTACACCATCCTATATCCTGACATGCCTACATCATGGGAGGAGATGCAGAAGAGTTGGATCCAACTCAAGGAGGAACGAAACACTTTTGAAGCCAGCTTCTACGCCAGTGAGAAGAAGGTTTTGGAGCTTACCCGCCGACTCCATGAGGAAGAGACCCTCAACACCTACATCGCACCAAAGAGGATGCGCAACGTCTTTTTACCTTGAGAAGTTTTTTTGTAATATTTGGCCCATGGGGCATTTATGTACTGACAAATTTCTTCTTATTAATATGACGTGTGTTCTTTTTGTTTGCAACAATTTTGAATTTTCTAAATCCTTGAATGCATTGCATACATAAGCATATCATTCATCATGCGCATAAGTAGGTCTCCACACCAGGTTTCCTTATCTTTCTGCTGTTTATTTCAGTAAGATGGATCTCGAACAGACGGTCAAGGACTTGCAGTCTCAGAAATCACAGTTTCAACAAATCCTGATGACCTTGGCAAAGGGTCAGGAGGATCTGAAAGCCCTGCTTCGGAACAAAGAGAAAGTGAAGAAGAAGAAGAAAAGAATCGGGGTGGCTACCCTAGGAAGAAGGTTTGAGGGTGAAGCCAGAAGAGTGCTTGAATTTCCCCCTACATCTGAAGAGGGAACCAGTAAAGGGAATGCGGCTGCTGTACCTTCCGAATCTGAAGTTGAAGAAGAGGAGGCTGAAGAGGACGAAGACTACTCTGATCAACAATACCCGCCCGCCGATGATAAGTACAAAGGCTTGGAAGACAGGTTGGCAGCTATGGAGCTGCAGAGAGTTCCCGGCTTAGATTTCGAAGATTTGGGATTAGTTGCTGGAATTGTGATCCCCCCGAAGTTCAAAGTGCCAGTTTTTGCAAGATATGACGGGCTATCCTTTCCGAAGATGCATCTCAGATCATATGTAAGAAAGATCCAACCTTACACTATAGACAAGAACCTGTGGATCCATTTCTTTCAGGATAGCCTTTCAGGAGCTCAACTCGAGTGGTTCTATCAGCTGGACGGAGCCAGTATCCGAAACTGGGAGGACTTGGCTACTGCATTTTATAAACAGTATCAGTACAATTCTGACCTCTCTCCCACGCGTACCCAACTTCAGGGTTTGTCACTGGGGACGGGAGAAGGATTCAAGGAGTATGCGCAAAAGTGGAGAGACCTGGCTGGCAGGGTGCAGCCACCTTTGACTGACCGTGAACTTGTTGACATGTTCTTAGGGACCCTATATGGTCCGTTCTTCAACCACTTGATTGGTAATTCTTCTGCTGGGTTTACAGATTTGATCTTGACTGGTGAGAGAATAGAAGCTGGTATCAAGTCAGGGAAGATACACAAAAGTTCCTCCGCGAGTACTGAAAAGAAGCCCTTCAAAAAGGAAGCTAGTGATGTTTATGGTCCCAGAAGACAAATTAAACCGGAACGCCGCCAAGCTGTCAATGCGTTGGTGATTTCAAAGCCTGCTGCTGCTCCTCAGCAATACAACCAACCAAGGGGTGACAGACCCAAGAGGCAGTACACTCGGCTCAGTATGACCCTGTCTCAGATTTTGCCGCAACTACTGTCAACCAATCTGGTAACTGTCAAAGAAGCTCCGAAGGTAGTGAACACAGCTTCTCCGAAGTACAACCCCAACCCCCGTTGCGCTTATCACTCTGATAGCCTCGGGAATACTACGGACGATTGCTAGGCTCTGAGGAATAAGGTTCAAGACCTTATTGATGCTAAAGAAATACAGTTTGAGGCGCCCGAAAGGCCCAATGTTGTGACTGCTCCCATGCCCCAGCATGGAGTGAATGCTGTGGAAGAAGACCGGTATGTAGCCTCTGTGGAAGATATTGTTACTCCGTTGTTAACTGTCAAGAGGAACCTGTTGCTAGCCGGTTTATTTCCGGGATGTAGCAAAGATTGCCTTCTTTGTGCTGTTTCACATGTTGGTTGTCCCTTGCTGAAATCAGGTATCCAAAGCCTGATGGATAGCAAAGAGATCTTGTTCGAAAAGATTGATGTTCCTGTTGTCCCTACTGAAGAAGTTTCTATCGTCACTATTTTCAACAAACCTCCTAAGGCTCTCTCAAAGAAGCCTGTCAAAATCATGTCCACTCAGAAGATTGCTCCTATCATCATCACTGTTCCTGGGCCTCTCCCTTATACATCCGACAAAGCTGTCCCATGGCACTACGGGGCATATGTTTATGTTCTTGGAGTAAAGCAAGAGTTTTATACTAGTACCAGCGTCAGTAACATCACCGGACCTGCCAAAATTACTCGCAGTGGTAGGTTGTTCTCGCCAGATATTGCGCCACCAACTATTCAGAAACCTCTTATCATCACACCTGCAAGTGTGCCTGTTCCCCTTCCTAATCAAGTTCCTGTTTCTACCCCTGCTGCAGAGCATCTGACGCTCGGGGCAAAGGGATTGCACCTGATTTTCCTGCCCTGACGGAGGCGCCAAAGACAACCACTATTGAAGCCTCCCAGCAAGAGATGGAGGAGATCCTCAAGATTATCAAGAAAAGTGATTTCAACGTAGTTGAGCAGCTGGGGCACACCCCATCAAAGATTTCTATGCTATCATTGTTGTTGTGTTCAGAGGCACATGCCAAGGCCCTGATTTCCTTCCTGAAGACGGCCCATGTGCCACAAGAAACATCTGCTGATTAATTTACTGATTGTGTGGCCAACTTGACTGCCGATAATGGTTTGGGCTTCTCTGACGCCGATCTGACCGCCAAGGGAAAGAACCATAACGATGCCCTGCATGTCTCCATTGAATGCAGGGGCACTACTCTTGCCCATGTGTTGGTAGACACCGGTTCTTCATTGAACATATTGCCCAAAAAGGCCTTAGACAGGTTGGATTGTGAGGGTTTGGAGCTCAAGCCTAGTAACATTGTTGTCCGGGCCTTTGACGGTTCGAAGAGGATGGTACATGGTGAAGTTGACATTCCAATCAGGGTTGGTTCGCAGGTCTTTGATTCTACTTTCTATGTGATGGACATCCGTCCATCTTACTCTTGTTTGTTGGGTCGTCCATGGATCCACAAGGCTGGAGCGGTGATCTCCACACTACATCAGAAGCTTAAGTACCCGGTTAGGGGGAAAATTGTTACAGTTCAGGGGGAAGAAGAATATATGGTCAGCCACCTAAACTCGTTCTGTTACATAGAAATGGATGGGGAATTCATTGAAACCCCCTTTCAACACTTTGAAAAGGTGCCTCAAACATTGGCATCAGCTGAAACTGTGATTGAAGACCCTCCTTTGAAGTTGGCTTCCTTAAAGGATGCTCAGGCTGTTATTGAGGAGGGTGAGTGCGCAAACTGGGGCCGACTTCCTGACTTCACTCCAAAGACCGACAAGTTTGGCTTGGGTTTCACTGCAGAGGCTTAGAGGGTTGTTCGTAAGGCAAGGATTGGAAGACCTCCTGTGTTCATCACCAACCCGGGAGTGAATGCTCTTGAGGACGATGCGGAGGAATTTGAATTCGACAGCTGGATCTACCCAAAAACCGACAGTGGACCAAGCAACTGGACTGCCAAAGACTTCACACCTATTACTTTTGTCACTCAGTAATGAAATCTTTCGTTTTCAATTTGTAACAAACAATATGTTGAAACTTTTATGGCTCGGTGTCCTACCCGGGGCAACGCGGCTTCAGTTGTGAGGGCTTTTGTATGTCATTTTCATATATCATTAATCAAAACATTGGACGTTTGTTGCATTTCAAAATCTTGCGCTCCTTTTCTTTCTTTATTATATATTGCAAAACAGCTATATTTACATAAACTCACTCATACAGGTTCCAATCCACTCTGGATCTCTATGGTAACGATTCTGCTACTACCAGTTATGACTTCAAAAATCCGATCAACTTAGCCGAAGACGAAGGTGAAGATGATTGCGAAGTACCTGGTGAACTTGCAAGACTGCTACTCCAGGAAGAGAGGGCCATTCAACCACATGAAGAGCCAGTGGAAACGGTTAATCTGGATACTGAGACAGACAAAAAGGAAGTCAAGATTGGTGCCAATCTAGAGCTCAGTGTGAAGCAACGGTTGATTCAGATGCTGCATGACTATGTGGAAATATTTGCTTGGTCTTACAAAGACATGCCTGGGTTGGATACCGACATTGTGGTTCATCAGCTGCCTACCAAGGAAGACTGCCCTCCGGTTTAACAGAAGGTCCGCCGTATGCGTCCAGAGATGTCCGAGAAAATCAAAGCTGAGGTTATGAAACAATTTGATGTCGGGTTTCTAGCAGTGACTTCTTACCCTCAGTGGATTGCCAACGTAGTTCGAGTGCCGAAAAAGGATGGTAAGGTCCGAATGTATGTTGATTACAGGGATTTGAATAAGGCCTTCCCTAAGGATGATTTCCCTCTGCCTCATATCAACGTTCTGGTTGATAATAATGCTCTGCATAAGGTATTCTCCTTCATGGACGGTTTCTCCGGTTATAATCAGATCAAGATGGCTCCTGAAGACATGGAGAAGACCACTTTTGTTACTCAGTGGGGCACCTTTTGCTACAAGGTCATGCCTTTTGGGTTGAAGAATGCTGGGGCAACCTACCAACGTGCCATGGTTGCTTTATTTCATGATATGATCCACCATGAGATAGAAGTATACGTCGACGATATGATTGCAAGGTCCCAAACTGAGGAGGAACACCTAGACCATCTACGGAAGCTGTTTGACCGTCTGAAGTTGTACAAGCTAAGGTTGAACCCAAACAAGTGCACCTTTGGGGTAAGATTTGGAAAATTGCTAGGCTTCATCGTAAGCGACAAAGGCATTCAAGTGGACCCTGCCAAAGTGAAAGCCATACAAGAGATGCCAACTCCCAAGACAGAGAAAGAAGTCAGAGGCTTTCTAGGACGGTTGAACTACATTGCCCGATTCATCTCGCATCTAACTGCTACCTGTGAACCAATCTTCAATCTGCTGAAGAAAGATCAAGTAGTACGTTGGAACGATGAATGTCAGGCCGCTTTCGAAAAGATCAAAGAGTATCTCCAAGAACCACCCATTCTTATGCCACCGATTAAAGGGAGACCTCTAATCCTATACTTGACAGTACTTGACAACTCAATGGGGTGTGTGCTGGGGAAGCATGACGAGTCTGGCCGAAAATAACACGCCATTTATTACCTTAGCAAAAAGTTTACCGACTGTGAGACCCGGTACTCACTGCTCGAGAAAAACTTGCTGTGCTTTGGTATGGGGTGCTCGCCGGCTGAGACAGTATATGTTGACCCACACTACTCTGTTGATTTCAAGAATGGATCTAATCAAGTACATATTCGAAAAGCCCGCCTTGTCCGGAAGAATAGCAAAATGGAAAATGATCTTGAAGGAATACAACATCCAGTACACGACTCAGAAAGCAATTAAGGGAAGTGTATTGGCAGACCATTTGGCGCACCAGGCAGTGGACGATTACCAGTCGATGAACTTTGAATTTCCAGACGAGGATATCATGGTAGTGACTGATTGTGAAGTACCTGGACCGGATGAAGGACCTGAGGAAGGATCCCGGTGGTCTATGCACTTTGACGGAGCCTCGAACGCTTTGGGTAATGGTATCGGCGCTGTGATCATATCCCCTAAAGGCACTCATACTCCACTCACTGCCCGACTATGTTTCAACTGCACCAACAACATGGCAGAGTATGAGGCATGTATCATGGGTCTTTAAGCTGCAATTGACTTAAGGATCAAGTTTCTGAGTGTCTTCGGAGATTCCGCTCTCGTGATCAATCAGGTCAAAGGCGAGTGGGATACGAAACACCCAAATCTTATTCTTTACAAAGAGTATGTGCTAACTTTGCTTCCCCACTTCGAGGAGATAACTTTTGAAAATTTCCCAAGAGAGCAGAATCAGTTAGCGGACGCGTTGGCTACGATGTCTTCTATGTTCAAAGTCAAATGGGATAACGAGGCTCCCCGAATCATTATCTGGAAGTTGGATGAACCTGCACATTGCTGCGATCTCGAAACCGAAGAGGTAACAGAAAAACCTTGGTATCATGAGGTGAAGAGGTACTTGGAAGCTCAAGAATACCCCAAAGGCGCATCTATTAATGACAAAAAGTTCCTGAGAATGTTTGCGGCAATGTTCTTCCTCAGCAACGACATTCTCTACAAGCGAAACCATGATTCGACCTTACTGCGTTGTGTGGATAAGGCTGAAGCAGAAAAGATCATGGCAGAACTACATGAAGGTACATTCGGAACACATTCCAATGGACATACCATGGCAAAGAAAATCCTTCGGGCATGATATTTCTGGTCCAAAATGGAAGCCGACTGTTATCAGAATTCTCGAACTTGTCATAAATGCCAGATCTATGCTGATAAGGTGCATATTCCTCCGGTTCCTCTGAACGTCTTGACGGCACCTTGGCCTTTTGCAATGTGGGGCATTTATATGATCGGCGAGATCCTACCTACGACATCCAACGGGCATCGCTTCATCCTAGTAGCAATTGATTACTTCACGAAGTGGGTGGAAGCAGCTTCCTATGCTACGGTAACCAAGAACGTCGTGGCACGGTTCATTCGGCACTACTTGATCTGTCGATACGGTGTACCTGAGAGGATCATTACGGATAATGGTACCAATCTTAACAACAAGATGATCACTGAGCTCTGCGAGAAATTCAAGATACATCACCACAATTCTTCTCCCTACCGGCCGAAGATGAATGGGGCTGTAGAAGCAGCAAATAAGAATATCAAAAAGATTGTGCAGAAGATGATAGTGACCTACAAAGATTTGCATGAAATGTTACCGTTTGCTCTTCATGGGTACCGTACCTCAGCACGGACGTCAACAGGGGCAACTCCCTTTTCCTTGGTCTATGGCATGGAGGCAGTCTTGCCCATTAAAGTCCAGATACCCTCTCTCCGGATAATGAAGGATGCAGGTTTGAGAGAAGATGACTGGATCCAGACTCGGCTTGATCAATTAAACCTAATTGACGAAAAGAGACTTACTGCTATTTGTCATGGTCAGACGTACCAAAAACGGATGATCAGGGCATTTAACAAGAAAGTCAGACGACAAGAGTATCAAGTCGGAGACCTGGTAATCAAGCGCATCATTCTTCCTCAAAGTGATCCCAGGGGAAAATGGACCCCCATGTACGAAGGGCCATTTGTGGTTAAACACATCTTCTCAGGAGGAGCTATGATTCTAACCACCATGGATGGTGACGACCTTCCTCACCCTGCCAATGCAGACATAGTAAAAAGATACTACGCATGAATCAAAGACCCGCTAGGTTGACACACCTAGGAAAAAATAAGGGCTTCCCGGCGAACCAAAAGGGTTCGGGCAAAAATAAGGGATGAAATGAAAAAAATCTGTACACCCGGCAAGTCGAAAACCTGAAAAGGCGGTTTGGGCAAAAATGGGTATCCTGGTGAACTGAAAACCCGAAAGGGCGGTCCAGGCAAAAGTTAGGGATAAAGCGTAATACTATGTCTCATTGGATCACCTTGCATCCAGAATTCGGCATCGATTATCGGGCTCAGATGATTACAATCAATCAGCTTCATCTTCAACTAAGCAGCAAAGTGATGAGATGTTTGAAGACATAAAGTCGATAGCAGAGTTGGAACCCAATGGGATTATTTTTCACATAGCTGTTTTGTTTCCTTTTCACAAAATTGTATAAACTCTGTTTTACTCGGCGGCGTTCTCTTACTAGGACGTCAGCCTCTTGTACACAAAAACGCCTATTTACAGGCAAATTTCAAAATCAATACAAGTTCAATTTTTCAGACAAATTATCCATTGTTTTTCCTTTTTTTTGTTTTGTTTTGCAAAGAACGTCCAATGTTCATTTTTGATATATGCATTTGACATTAATTGCTAATCATGGATAGTTGCATGCGAAACAAAGGACTAATTACAGAAGACATCAGAAACAGGGGAAATTTAGAATTGTCCAAGCAATCTAGTTGCTCTGTCCACCGAGGCACCAAGGTAAGTTCAGTTGAAGAACGTAACCAAGTCACCTAAACTCCTCATAGAGTAAGACAAGATTCAGCAATACTCTCCCCAGGAAGAGTTGGTCTCCCATCATCCCTAAAAAGGCACAATATTCCCCTAGCAAGTCAGCGATACTCTCCCCAAGCAGAGTTAGTCTACTGTCAGCCTTAAGAAAGTTAGGTATCCCCGGAAGATCTAAACATTCCCCAGCAGAGTATACAGGCATTCCTCAGCAAGCATCCCCGGAAGTCTTAATATAAGATTTGTTCCCCGGCGGAATACAAGACACCCTAGTGGAGCCATTCCCCAGTACAAATCTAAAGTTTCCCCAGGAGAGTGGAATCCATATCCCCAGCAGGTCTGAAAGTTTATCCCCAGTAGATTCTGAAGCTTATCCCCAGTAAGATTCGGGAATCTTATCCCCTGCAGAGTACGAACGCATCTCCCCGGTTTCATTCAAAGGTTATTTCCCATCAGGGCTTATAACTGGGTTATCCTCAGCTAATAACCACGGAAAGATCGTCCCCCAGCGAAGTTCATCAAATTCCCCAACATAACTTATCAGTGGAATCCCCAGTGGAGCTCTCATCAAAACCTCAGCGAAGTATCTCTTCCCACATAGTAATACCCCGCAGAGTAACCTCTTCACCTATTTTCTTCCCCTCAGAGTAATCTATCCAACAAGTTTATTCCCCGACAGAGTCATCCTCTCCTACCGGTTTATTTCTTGCAAGCATCGTCCCCAGCGGAAGCGAAGAATTCAACTCTTCAACGTCAGCCCAGGATTCCATAAGTTCCCGGCACTCGTCAAGGATTTATTTTCCTAGACGAAAATACATTCATAGACATTTCACATTTCATACATCTTAAAGTGCATACAACACTATCTCATTCTGAGCATCATGACATCATGCATTTCATATATCATGACATTGCATACAATTGATGTTTTGCCTTTTTAGGAAAAGATCAATCCAAAGATGATTACTATCAACTATCGCAATTCCAGATTCGATTCCTGTATCTAGCCAGGGCACATCTGTGAGTAACTGATTGTAGATTCGATACCTGTATCCAGCTAGGGCATATCTGCATGAAGAGTTTGAAGATCAACCCCTGTAACAGGCCAGGAAATTATCTTTCATTCTCAGGTCAGAGGTTTACACCTGTATCCAGCCAGGAAAGCTATCTCTACCAACCTTTTGCAAATTCCAGATTTGATTCCTGTATCTAGCCAGGGCACATCTGTGAGCAACAAATTCCAGATTCGATTCCTGTATCCAGCCAGGGCATATCTGTAGACGACAACATCCAGATTTGATACCTGCATCCAGCCAGGGCGTGTCTGTAGACGACCAATTACGGATTCGACTCCTGTACCTAGCCAGGGCATATCTGCATGAAGAGTTTGAATATCAACACCTGTAATAGGCCAACAAACCATCTTCCTTTCTCAAAGTACGCAAGTTCTCGCTAAGGAATCTCTTACGCGATCAACACTTCCAAATGGCATCTATAAGCCCATTCCCGACAAGGTTCTGTCACGTCTCCAGATGGAATCTATAAGCCCATCCTCCTATCCATCCTATCTCCAAATGGCATCTATAAGCCCATTCCCGACATCACATTGCTGATACTCCACCAGGCGAGTGCAAATTTCTAGGCACTCTAGTGTCCAATCTCCTTTTACCTTCGAGTCGCGAAAGGCAAACTTGCCAATCTAACTCTTCAGGTTCAAGAAGATTGAACAGGGGCAACTGTTGTACCCCAAAATTTTCCCTCCCATTTCCTCAACATTTTCTCATCACAAGACCCTTGGAGCTCAAGAGCAAGTTAGGGTTTACTCTGCTCAAGACCCCTCCTTGCACTGTTGACCCAAATTAGGGTTTGTGTTTGCACAAAGATGTTTTGACCTAAAATGCCCAAGATGACTTTCATGCTTCATGTTGGACTCACAAGTTTCTCCATACCAAGTTTCAAGCTTTGATTCCAATCTTTGCCCAGTCAATTAGACAGTTGACCTAGAAATCAGTTGTATTGGGGAAAAAGTCAACTGTGGACAATTGACAGTCAAACCTCATGATTTTTGACCCACATCAACATTATGAACTCATATGGACCATTTGATCAAGTTTGGATCACAATTCCACAAGAAATTTGATCAGATCATCAAAAGGGCAAAATGGTCATTTTTAGGGTTTTGACTGCACAAAGGCAATTTTTGACTGTTTGACCTAGCCAATGGCAAACCAAGCTCACATATGGACTCAAGGACCCAATGGCATTGTCTTGACATGTTCAACAAGTTCAAAATATCCCAAATGCACAAGATTGACAGATGAATTTTCCAGTCAACTGAGCCAAATTTGACTGTATACTGAAAAGTCAAACTTTGACTTTTTGGTCAAAATCAAGTGTCAAGGTTCATTTTTCATCAAGACATGTCAAATTATGAAACTTGTTCATCAAGAAATCAAAAATCACAAATTAGGGTTTGAAATGAAGAATTTTCATAACTTAGAATTTTTCTAAGTTATGAAAATCCCTAATTTTTTCCTAACTTTGTCCCATTTTTTCATCAAGATGCATTTGGATTCAAACAAAACTCATAACATGAAAGTTTTAGTCCATTACAAAATCTACAACTTTTATTCATAAAGTTTCCTCAAAAGAAGCTTGTATCTCAAGGTATGATTTTTGGAACAAGGGTGCAAAACATTCTTAACTTGGAAAATTTTTGACTTTTTTAGGCAAGATTTTTGCCCAACTTCATGGCCACTTTTCACATGCTTCCACTTGGAATTTCAACTTTCCTTACAAAGATTGATTGTAGTACACATTCCAAGATTTCCAAATTGTCCAAGAACTTCTCAAACACCCTTGTGGTTAGGGAGAATCGAATTTGACAATATGGGCAAAAGTCACTTTGATTCATGGCCAAATGCATGTTCATAAGTTGGGCATTTTTGAAATCAGCTTGTGCAAGCTACATTACAGGCCTCTAATCTCTTTTACACTCAAAAATTAAATGCCAATCCATTGTGTGCTAGCATTATTCTATGCATTTGGTCATTACATGAAGGATTAGTCCATAATTAGAAAAAGCACATTATCCATTTTTGAAAAGGTGAACTTTATGTCAAGTTTACAATCTATGAGGTACAATGCAGATCTTTGAGGCACAAGTTCAGGAGCAAAGTCCACTGATCAAGAGTGATTTGTGCAGCATACTTGAGGGGCTTGTGGTAGCCTAGAAACCAAGTTGACAAACTTTGCTAATCATAGAAGAAACTTGCATTTTGAAACACAACATTACATTCCTGTCAACACAAGCCTAAGAAAAATTATTGAACACATTCCATACATCATAACTGAGCTAAAACACGAGCCAACCACTTCCAATACCTCCTCAAACACAGAAACACCATCCTCTTGCAAAAACAGGGCACCTGCTGCAGATTGAGGTCCACAACTCAATCCACTCGTGCGCCTTGGCCAAAACCAGTTCATACACACTCCATACCACCTATACAAACTATCCCAAGCATTGGACACGAAGTGTAACATCCCTAACATCATTTGCCATTTTCACTTTTCTCTCTTGCAGGTTGACTTCTGTAGCTTGATTCAGCAAGATTCAAAGCAAGCTAAGCATAGAGGAAGCATCCCTGGACCTCAAGCAAGTTGTACAAGTCCTCACATTGCACTGAAAGTAACTCCATTGTCATACACGAATCAAGCTGAACAGGTAAGTTTTTGAACTTCTATCTCTCTATCCAGGCATAGTTAGGTTTAAGTTTGTGAAGAAAACATGTTCTAATCATAGCCTTGAAGCCATCCATATAGTTACTTTTCATTTATATTATGTGTGCTAAGAGTATTTTGAATCTGAACATCTGAAAAAAACTAGGTTAGGAATTGGGGGAGAAGAAATTCTCTCTCATTTCTGAGAGTTAGATCAAGTTCTTGGTATGTATGGATTCGTGGTTTGATGCTTGACATTTTTTATGTTATGAGTTTGTGCTAAAAATCAAAGAATCAGGAGTTGTTGTTGAAGCAAAGAAGCGCGCGAATTTTCAAACAAAACTGTCTGGCGGTTGAAGACAACCTCTTTGGGCTGGGCCTGTGTTGTTCTTTCTATTTGCACCACTCATTTTCCACTTGCACCCCCTTGGCCCATTGTGTTTATTTTTATCATTTTTTGACTTTTTCTTTTTTATTTTGACTTGTTATTTTTTGACAAAACATAAAAAATATTAAAAACTTTTTTTTAACCATTTTTGCATTTTATTTGAATTTTGTTTGTTTTATTTGAGTTTATACATATAAGTAAATATAAATACCTCTTTTATTCAAAATACAAAAATACAAAATACATTTTATTTTCTGATTTTTATTTTATTTTATCTTTTGAAAACATTTTATAAAAAATATACTTTTTTTTTGTAAATAATAAATATTTTATTTTGTACATATTTAATATATTTAGTAAATAATATAAATACTTTTATAATTATTAGATTATTTAGGATAAAAACATAAAAATAACACATTTTATTTTTATTATTATTTAACCTAAAAAATCACTTTTTTACAACATACTTCCTTTTTCTTTATTTTTTGTATATAATTAATGAATATTGTATATATTAAATAATAATTACATTTTATTTAGCAAATTAGGGTTTTGCCCTAAAAACATAAAAATACCCAAAAATTAATCCTTTTATTTTTGTTTATTTGACACATAAAAAATACTTTTTACATACATAAAAATCATTTTTTTGCATCTTGCATATTTATTTTATTTTATTTAATTGTACAATTAAATACCTTGTAAAATTTCAATTTGGATGTAATAGTTAGATTTAAATTTCTTGCTAAATATCCCCATTTGAACATTTGTACCCCCCATCCCATAATTATGTTGTAATAGTTTAGGACTTTAAATTTCGCATTTAAAAGCTTTCTAAATATGCCATGATAGACTTAGGGTTTGTATGCAAAAATCAACCTAACAAATAGCTTGACCTAATTCAAAGATAACAAAGCATGAAAATGGACAACACCAATCACACTTGCACCCCTAGGGTTAATCCACTTGTTGCCTTCAATAATGGGCCATGTTGCATGTTAGGTATCTTTGGCAAAACAAAACAAATTCAAATGATCATAGTCCCTCGATGACGCTTTCGAAAGTTGCCTAAAAATGATCAAGTCCCTTAAAGGAAAAATTGCCCAAAGATACTTGGCACCATTGCAATCATGGTCTAAACAATGACCCGTGCCCGTCCCGTTCACATCCTAACACAAGATTGTCCACCAAATACAATGGTGGAACAAAATTGTTAAAAGGGTTAAAACATAGAGAAAACCTTTGAGAAAATTTAGGGGTAGACAAACTCTTAGTTACTTGCCAACTTGTAAAACAAAAACACTTGCCTATTTTTCAAAACCACACATCACAACACTTTCAAAACAAACTTTCAAAAACATTGAAAACATTTCAAAAGACATACACCTTTGTATACATCCCAACATGGATTATTACAAAGGTTGCCACCGCATTGGCCTCTTTTCAAAACATTTTCAAACCCACACACAAAACACCATTTCAAACAATTGAAAGCACCATTTCAAACAATTGAAAATCAAGGCAAGTTGATCTAAGCAAGTAACTAAGAGCCCATGGATAACCATGGATAGAAAGGGTGCTAATATGTTCCCTTTCCTTAGGATAAAATAAAAAGTCGGTGGCAACTCTTGCTCAACCGAAACATTTGCGAAAACAAACGCAAAACCTCAAGTCAGTTCTCCCACCGTATCACACTCCTCAACTCAAGGAGCTTACTTCCAAGATTCCAGAGAATTCTCCCTTCAGTGAAAGACATGGTAGACTTCTCAACTTGGTCAACTCCAACATTGAAGAAGACATGGTGAAAGTTCTCTTCCAGTTCTTTGACCCTCTACACCATTGCTTTACCTTTCCTGATTATCAACTAGTACCTACTTTGGAGGAATTTTCTAAACTCCTCAGGATTCCTATTCTCCATCAACTACCCTACAATGGTACAGAAAGAGAACCAAAGCCTGAAGATGTTGCTCAAACCTTACAATTGCAACCATCTGATATCAAAGGTCATTGGGAAACCAGAAGTGGTGTCAAGGGTTTCTTGGAAAAGTTTCTGTTTGAGAAGGCACAAGACTGTTGGAATTCTCTAGATCTACAAGCTTTTGAGGAGATTGTAGCACTTCTCATCTATGGGTTGGTCTTATTCCCAAACCCTGATCGGCTCATAGATGTGAATGCTGTCAAGATCTTCATATCTCGGAACCATGTGCCTACATTGCTTGGGGACATCCTACACTCATTTTACACACGAACAATGAGGAAAAAAGGTGTTCTCATATGCTGTACTCCTCTTCTAGCAATGTGGTTTATTTCTCACCTTCCCTAGTCAGTCTTGAAGAATGAACAAGGCTTGAGGTGGTTGCAACTATTGATGACTCTTACACATTCTGATGTACATTGGTGTTCTCGGTCCAGAGAAAATATCATCATCATTGATCGTTGTGGGGAATTCCCTAATGTCCCACTACTTGGAATTAGGGGAGGCATTACCTACAAACCCTATTTAGCTCTGAGACAATTTGGGTATGCCAGAAGGGATGGACCTCATGACATGCTGATTCCGGACTTGGTTTTTGACTTCGACAACAACGCTCAAGGACTTCGACAAAGGTTTATCCGAGCTTGGAGGATGCCCAACAAAGTTGATAGTAAGACACTGGGACACAAGAATTCTACCCCCCTTGAGCCTTATCTCAAGTGGGTACGAACCCGCGCCCAGAGTCTTATGATGCCTTACCCCCACATTCTCCCTGTGATCAAAGAGCCTGTTATGGAAGGAGAGGTTCCATACACCCTCCTACAACCATACATGCCAACATCATTGGAAGATTTGCAAAAGAGTTGGATACAACTTAAGGAAGAACGAAATACTTTTGAAGCCAGCTTCTACGCCAATGAGAAGAAGGTTTTAGAACTTACCCGTCAACTCCATCAAGAGAAGAATCTCAACACTTACATCACACCAAAGAGGATGCGCAACGTCTTTTTACATTAAGAACTTTAAAATATTTTGCCTATGGGTCATTTATGTACTAACAAATTTCTTCTTATTAATATGACGTGTGTTCATTTTGTTTGCAACAACTTTGAATTTCTGAATCCTTGAATGCATTACATGAATACATATCATTCATCATATGCATAAACAGGTCTTCACACCAGGTTTCCTTATCTTGCTGTTGTTTATTTCAGCAAGATGGATATAAAGCCGATGGTCAAAGATCTGCAAGCACAGAATTCGCAATTCCAACAACTCCTCATGACCTTGGCAAAGGGTCAAGAGGATCTTAAAGCACTGTTAGAGAAAGAGAAGGAAAAAGAAAAGAAGAAAAAGAAAAGGGCTGGTGTGGCCACTTTGGGCTGAAGATTTGAGAACCAAGCTAGAAGGGTCCTGGACTTCCCTTCCACATCTGATGAAGGGGTTGGTAAAGGAAAGGGAGCTGCGGTACCTTCCGAGTCTGAGGCTGAAGAGGAAGAAGAAGAAGAGGATGAAGATTACTCTGAGCACAGTACCCTCCCGCAGACGACAAGTATAAGAATCTGGAAGAGCGGTTGGCAGCTATGGAGGTACAAAGGGTTCCTGGGCTGGATTTCAAAGAACTAAGGTTGGTTGCTGGAATCGTCATTCCCCCCAAATTCAAAGTGCCTACATTTTCTAAATACGATGGGTTGTCCTGTCCTAAGATGCATTTGCGGTCCTACGTCAGAAAGATCCAACCTCACTCTTCTGATAAGGATCTGTGGGTCCACTTTTTTCAAGATAGTTTGTCGGGTACACAATTGAACTGGTTCTATCAACTTGAGAGATCTGATGTTCATAACTGGGAGGATCTGGCTGCTGCTTTCTACCGACAATACCAATATAACAAAGATTTAGCGCCTACTTGTACTCAACTACAAAGTATGGGTATGGTTTCTAATGAGGGCTTTAAGGAGTATGCCCAGAAGTGGAGGGACCTGGCTGGAAGGGTGTAACCACCATTGTCAGAAAGAGAGTTGGTTGATATGTTTTTAGGGACGTTGTCTGGTCCATTCTTTAATCACCTAATAGGGAGTTCATCGACAGGGCTCGCCGAATTAATTCTGACTGGTGAACGAGTTGAAGCCGGCATCAAGAGTGGTAAGATTGAAAAAGATACATCTTCTTCTGCCACTGTCAAAAAACATTTTCCAGCCAAGAAGGAGGTGTCAGCTGTTTACTCTCAGAAAGGTCGAGGAAGAGTAGAGCGCCGGTCAACGGTGGGGGCTGTGATGATCCAAAATACAGCAGTTAATCAACCTAGAAACGATCAACCAAGAGCCAACCAACAAAGGGGAGGAAGGCCTGCTAGGCATTTCACCAAAATAAACATGACGCCTGCCCAGGTCCTCCCCCATCTCTTAAAGCTGAACCTTACAACCTTGAGAGATCCGCCACAAGATCCGAATACGACTTCTCCTTTTTACCATGCCAATGCTAAATGTGCTTACCATTCCAACAATATAGGGCACGACACCAACAACTAATGGGCCCTTAAAAACAAGATCCAAGATTTAATAGATGACAAGGAGGTAGAATTTGATGCACCCGAAAATCCGAACGTGATTTCTGCCCCAATGCCCAAGCATGGTCATAATGTCCATGATATTGAAGAGGATTTGTATGTCGCCACTGTTGATGACTTAATGACCCCTTTACCAATGATCAAGATAAATCTGTTGAAATCCGGGATCTTCCCAGGCTGTGAAAAAGATTGTTACTTCTGTTCGTCTCTACAATCCGATTGTCCGCTATTGAAGTCAGGCATCCAACGCCTGATGGATAATCAAGAGATCCTCTTTCAGAAAACTCTCGTTGCTACTATTACTCCTGTTACTCCAATCAATGATGTTGCTATAATCAACATTTCCGACAATCTTTCCAAGGTCTGCAAAAGACCTGTTAAGATTACACCTGATCCAAAGTTTGTACCACTGAAGATTACTATGCCGGGGCCTATCCCATATATGTCCAACAAGACGATACCGTGGAATTATGGAGGAGAGATCTTCTACCACAATGTTAAGCAGATCGAATCAGTTGAAGAATGTTCCGATGAAGAAACTCATGACATAGGAAATATTGCGGGGACAAGTAAGATCACTCGTAGCGGAAGAATCTTCTCTCCGGAGATTGCTCCTCCAAGGGCAATCTTCGGACCCTCAAGTGCTCCTGTGCCAGTAGAGATATTTGTGAGAAGCCCAGTGATTGAAGAAATTGTTACTCCTGAAGACGTACCCTCTGCTGTTATTACTGATAAAGGTAAGGGAATTGAAGAAGCGCCCGTCAGGACGAGGGATCAAACTTTGGTTATCCCCGAGACCACCCAAAAGTAAATGGAGGAAATTTTAAATATAATCAAGAAGAACGACTATGATGTCGTAGAACAATTGGGGAAAACCCCTTCAAAAATCTCCATGTTGTCCCTATTTCTCTATTCTGAGGCTCATGCCAAAGCCTTGATCAAATTTATGAAGATGGCACACGTGCCTCAAGAAACTTTTGCGGATCAGTTTCAAGAGTGTGTGGCTAGCCTTACAGCCGACAATGGTCTTGGCTTCTCTGATTCCGATCAAACGTCTAAGGGAAGAAAGCATAATGATGCGTTGCACGTCTCGGTAGAGTGCATAGGGACCACTCTTGCTCACGTTCTGGTTGATACCGATTCATCTTTAAATGTCCTACCAAAGAAAGCATTGGATAGGTTAGACTGTGAAGGTTTGACCTTAAAGCCCAGTAATATCATTGTTAGAGCCTTCGACGGTTCTAAGAGGATGGTTCACGGAGAAGTGGACATCCCAATTAAGGTGGGAACCGAAATTTTCAACTCTACATTTTATGTGATGGACATTCATCCTTCATATTCATGCTTGTTGGGAAGACCATGGATCCACAACGCTGGGGCAGTCACTTCTTCTCTACACCAAATGCTCAAATATACAGTCCAAGGTAAAATCATAACGGTCCATGGTGAGGAGGAGTATATGATAAGCCACCTTAACTCTTTCCGCTATGTGGAGTTAGATGGTGAATTCATAGAAACACCTTTCCAACACTTTGAAGAGGTTTCTCCTGAAGTTGCGGTAGCCAAGACAATGACTGATGTGCCCATCATTACCAAGCCTGTGTCTTGGATGTCATCCCTTAAAGATGCGAAGGCTGTGATCGAGGAAGGAGGAAGTACATTGTGGGTTCAACTACCAGATTTTCCTTTCAAGACAGATAAGTTCGGTTTGGGTTTCACTACTGCTGGTCAGAAGGCTGTGTGTCGCTCCCGGGCTGGAGGACCACCATTAAAGATCACTCATCACGGAGTTCATGCTTTGGAAGATGTTGAAGATGAGAGAAATTTTAAAGATTGGATTTTCCCGACCATTGAAGGAGGACTGAACAACTGGGAGGAGAAAGACTTCGTTCCCATTACTTTCATCAATCAGTAATTTATCTTTTGAACATTTTCCGTTGGTCTGTAATAATTATTTAACAATTCGTACACTCTTTTTGCCCTGTGCCTTACCCGGGGCATATAGGTCCATTTGTAAGGGTTTTGATTCTTCATTTTCATATGCCATTTTTAATGAATCATGGACGTTTTCATCTATAAACTTTTGTGTTCATTTTCTTTCTTTTTACATTTTATTTTGTTTAAATATGGCTATCCCTTACACACACCAACACTCACAAAATGCAGGTACTCATCCACTCCAGATTCCATGGGTAACAATTCTGCTATGGCCTTCAGTGACTCTAAAGATCTGGTCAATCATGCCGAATACGAAGGTGATAAAGACTGTGAAGTGCCTGGAGAGTTGGCTAGACTTTGGCAACAAGAAGAAAGGGCTATCCTGCCCCATGAAGACTTGTTAGAGGCTATAAATTTGGGTACTTCCGAAGACAGAAAAGAGGTTAAAGTGGGTGCCAACCTAGAGCCAAGTGTCAAAGAGCGCTTAGTTCAATTGTTGAATGAATAGGTTGAGATCTTTGCCTGGTCCTATGAAGACATGTCGGGACTCGACATAGATATTGTGGTTCACCGTCTCCCTACAAGATAAGACTGTCCACCAATTAAACAGAAAGTCCACCGAATTAGGCCCGATATGTCTGAAAAGATCAAAGTCGAGGTGATGAAGCAGTTCAATGCCGGGTTTCTTGTTGTTACTTCCTATCCACAATGGGTTGCTAACATTGTGCCCGTACCTAAGAAAGACGGCAAAGTCAGAATGTGCATGGACTACAGAGACTTAAACAGGGCTAGCCCTAAAGATGACTTTCGGATACCGCACATTGACCTTTTGGTTGACAATACAGCTCAACATAAGGTGTTTTCTTTCATGGATGGATTTTCAGGGTACAACCAGATCAAAATGGCCCCCGATGACATGGAGAAGACTACTTTTGTTACACAGTGGGGTACCTTCTGCTATAAAGTGATGCCATTCGGACTAAAGAATGCCGGGGCAACCTATCAGCAAGCCATGGTAGCTTTGTTTCATGATATGATACATCATGAGATCTAAGTCTACGTAGACGACATGATACCCCGTTCACAAACAGAACAAGAACACCTCGACCATCTGCAAAAGCTGTTTGACAGATTGAAGGAGTATAAGCTTAGACTGAACCCTAGCAAGTGCACTTTCGGAGTCAGGTCCGATAAACTCTTGGGATTCATTGTCAGCAAAAAAGGCATTGAGGTTGATCCTGCGAAAGTCAAATCTATATGAGAAATGTCTGCCCCCCGCACTGAAAAGGAGGTCAGAGGTTTCTTGGGACGCCTAAACTACATTGCAAGGTTCATTTCTCATTTAACTTCTACCTGTGAACTAATCTTCAAGCTGTTGAGGAAAGATCAGGTGGTTGAATGGAATGATGAATGTCAAGTTGCTTTCGATAAGATCAAGGAGTATTTGTTGGAACCTCCTATCTTGATGCCACCCGTCGAAGGAAGGTTGTTAATCATGTATCTGACTGTTTTGGATAATTCAATGGGGTGCGTACTTGGCCAACATGACGAGTCTGGTCGAAAAGAGCATGCCATTTATTACCTTAGCAAAAAGTTTACTGACTGTGAGACTCCCTACTCACTACTCGAGAAAACTTGCTGCACTTTGGTATGGGTTGCTCGCCGGCTAAGGCAGTATATGTTGACACATACCACTCTGTTTATTTCTAAGATGGATTCGATCAAGTATATCTTCGAAAAGCATGCTTTATCTAGAAGAATCGCTAGATGGAAAATGATCCTGACTGAGTATAACATCCAGTACACAACCCAACAGGCTATAAAGGGGAGTGTACTAGCTGACCATCTAGCTTATCAAGCTGTCGAAGATTACCAATCTATGAAGTTCGACTTCCCCGACAAAGACATTATGACATTAGACAACATTAAAGGTAACGGACCGTATGATGGACCTGAACAAGGATCCCGATGGACCCTGTACTTTGATGGTGCTTCAAATGCACTTGGCAATGGTATCAGCGCGATAATTATTTCTCCAGATGGTTGTCATACACCTTTCACTGCTAGACTCTGCTTCAGCTGCACCAACAACATGGCCGAGTATGAAGCTTGTATCTTTAGTCTCAAGGCTGCGATTGACCTAGGAATCAAATCTTTGGTTGTATTTGGGGACTCAGCTTTGGTTATCAGTCAAATCAAAGGAGAGTGGGACACTAAACATCCTAATCTCATCCCATACAAAGAACATGTCCTGACATTGTTACCTCATTTCGAGCAGATTACCTTCGATCACATCCCGCGAGAAGAAAATCAGCTAGCGGATGCTCTAGCTACAATGTCTTCCATGTTTAAACTTAACTGGGATACTGAGGCTCCCCAAATCACCGTCGAGCGAATGGACGAACCTGCACATTTTCATGATATTAATACCGAAGAAGTAGTGAAACAACCTTGGTTTCATGAAATCAAAAGGTATCTCAAGACTCGAGAATACCCTGAAGGAGCTTTAGTCAACGACAAAAAGTTCTTAAGGAGATTTTCTGCCAAGTTCTTCCTGAGCAATGGTATCCTATACAAGCGCAACCATGATTGTGTTCTGCTTCGTTGTGTGGACAAGGTTGAAGCTGGGCAGATCATGACCTAACTGCATAGTGGCACATTTGGCACCCACTTGAGCGGAGATACGATGGCTAAGAATATTCTAAGGGCAGGCTACTACTGGTCTACCATGGAGGCTGACTGTCATCAATATTCCCGTACTTGTCACAAATGCCAAATCTATACTGACAAGGTACATATTCCTCCAGTTCCTCTCAATGTTCTAACAGCTCCTTGGTCATTCGCAATGTGGTGTATCGACATGATTGGAGACATCAAGCCAACAACATCCAATGGACATCGCTTCATCCTGGTCGCTATTGATTACTTTACCAAATGGGTCGAAGCAGCTTCCTTCGCCTCCGTTACAAAGAATGTGGTTGCCCGCTTCATCAAGCAGAACCTCATATGTCGGTATGGTATCCCCGACAGGATCATCACGGACAATGGTACAAACTTGAACAACATTATGATCAACGCTCTGTACGAGCAGTTCAAGATTCAACATCACAATTCATCTCCCTATAGGCCAAAGATGAACGGTGTTGTTGAAGCTGCAAACTAAAATATCAAGAAGATCATTCAAAAGATGACAGTCACCTACAAGGACTGGCATGAGATGTTACCATTTGCTCTACACGGGTACCGTACCACGACACAAACATCAACTGCGGCAACACCCTTTTCTTTGGTATACGGCATGGAAGTTGTTTTACCGATGGAAGTTCAGATTCCTTCCCTGAGAATCATGAAGGACGCTGGTTTGAGTGAAGACGATTGGATTCAGACCCGGCTTGATCAACTTAACTTGATTGACAAGAAGCGACTTACTGCTGTTTGTCACGGTCAGACGTATCAGGGTAAAATGGACTCCTACTTACGAAGGACCATTTGTGATCAAAAACATCTTTTCTGGTGGGGCTATGATTCTAACCACCATGGACGGAGACGACCTGCCGCACCCTGCGAACGCAAACATAGTCAAAAGATACTATGCATAAATGACCCGAAAAGTTGAAAACCTGAAAGGGCTACTTGGGCAAAAATGGGCATCCCGATGAATAGAAAACCCGAAAGGGCGGTTCAGGCAAAAATTAGGGATAAACAAAAAAAATCTGTACACCTGGAAAGTTGAAAACTTGAAAGGGCGACTTGGGCAAAAAAGGGTTTCCTGGTGGATCGAAAACCCGAAAGGGCGGTCCAGGAAAAATTTAGGGAATTAAAGCGTATGACTATGTCTCGTCGGATCACTTTAAGGACAATCTCTTCATGGACAAGCTCCAAGTTTCTGATCAATCCAATCATCGGTGGACTAAGCGACGAATGGACAAGATACTCAGAGTTGTGAAGGCTATAGCAGAATGGGAACCCCATAGAATTGTTACACATAGCCATCTTTCTTTGTATAAATTTTTCTCAATTTTATGACAAAATTCTCTTACTAGGATGTCTGTTTCCTTTGTACAAAATACTTATACAAAGTTAATACAAAAATACTTCCAAGTGCAGAAAGTTATTTGTCTTTTTTTTTTTTACACTTGTGTTTTATTTGAAAACGAAATGAGAAAGGATAATTACTGATAGGATGAAAGTATAGGAAGATGTCTTTAGGCTATTCCAGAAGAAATTCCCTGCAGTACATCATCCAGGTCCTCAACAGAGTTGAAGCTTTGAAATGCATATCCCCAGCGGAGTTAAGTTTCAAGAATCCCCATCAGAGTTGAGTTTTCAAACTCCCGATCCCCAGTGGAGCAAAACTTTGAACTACAAACCCTCAGTGAAGATGGAACTTTCTTCCCCAAGCGGAGCCAAAACTTTAGCCTTTGAACAACAGTAGAGGCCAACTAGTTTCCTCCTTGGTCCCCGAAGAGTCGCTTTAAAACCAGTTAATTCCCCAGAGAGTTATTCTTCTCCAGTGAAGTTGCCAATCAAATCAGCACGTCATTAAGATCCCCAGCGGAAACCATTCAGTTTTCCCCTGATATCCCCAACAGAATGGAGATCCTCACTCTTGAAATCCCCAGTAGACTGGCATATAACCTACACTCCTGATCTCCCCAGCGGTATAGCTTCTCCCCACAGAGGTTGCCAAAGATTTTGAATCTCCAACAGTGGTCATGGATTTATTTTCCCCGACAGCAGCCCGAGATTTTATTATCTCCAACTATCCAGGATTTATTTTCCTTATCAAGACAGATAATCAGCTTACATGCGCATATATTACATTCATACATCATAAACATTAATAAAACACATCATATTGCATCATACATTTCATGCAACATGACTTTGTGTTTTCAGCTAACATTCTACCCTTTTCAGGATAAAATCAATAGCTATCTAAAACAGATGTTCCATGCTCAGAAAACGGCTTAGAGAGGCTCCAGACACGGATGCTCTCTTGTTTGCTTATTCAAATCAAGGGGCGTATTCCTGTTCCAGTTATGAAGACTGGATTCGACCAGATTTTATCTTGACTATACTGAAGCCCGGATTCAACCGGAAAATAGTAGAATCCCCTGTAAGTTCTTCTGAAGCCTGGATGTTGACCAGATAGGAAGCAAAGTATCGTGAAGCCTGGATGTTGAACAAATAGCAATACAAGACTGTGAAGCCTGGATGTTGACCAGATAGCAGTAAGGTGTACTGTAAAACTTGGATGTCGACCAAATAACAGTTTACTCGGCCAATTACCTTGAAGCACGGATTCAACCGGATATTGGTAGGCCTCGAAGTCAAAAGGAAACCCAGAGGCGACCGGATAACCATTTGATTTCCTTCTGAAGACTGGATGTTGACCAGATTGGAAGTAAAGTATCGTGAAGTCTGGATTTTGACCAGATAGCAATACAAGACTATGAAGCCTGGATGTTGACCAGATAGCAGTAAGGTGTACTGTGAAACTTGGATATCGACCAAATAACAGTTTACTCGGCCAATTACCTTGAATCCCGGATTCAACCGGATATTGGTAGGCCTAAAAGTCAAAAGGAAACCCAAAGGCGACCGGATAACCATTTGATTTCCTTCTGAAGCTTGGACGTTGACCAGATAGGAAGTAAGGTATCGCGAAGCCTGGATGTCGACCAAATAGCAAGTGAAGACTGGATGTTGACCAGATAGCAGTTCACTGTCACCTCTTCAACCAAGAGATGACTCCCCAGTAGAATAACATATGGATGAAGTTCTATTTCTACCACGGTAGAGACCAGCATTCCACGGTGTAGTCCTCCTGAACAACAGGTGTATGAACCCTTGCAAAGGAATCTCTCATACAATTTAATAAACATTCTTGGATGGCATCTTTAAGCCCATCTCCGACAAGATTCTGTCACATCTTCCAAATGGCATCTTTAAGCCCATTCCCTCAAACTATACTATGACGAGTGCAAATTTACGGGCACTCTAGTGTCCAATCCTCTTTTACCTTCGAGTCACGAAAGGCCAAACTCGCCAATCTAACTCTTCAGGTTCAAGAAGATTGAACAGGGGAAACTTTTGTACCCCAAAATTTTCCCTCTCATTTTATCAACATTTCTCATCACAAGGCTCTTTGAACTCAAGATCAAGCTAGGGTTTGCTCTGCTAAAGACATCTCCTTGCATTGTTGACCTAAATTAGGGTTTGAGTTTGCACAAGGAATTTTGGACTTCTAATGCTCAAAGTGGCTTTCATAATTCATGTTGGACTTACAAGATTACCTCTACCATGTTCCAAGCCTTGAATCAATTTTTTTCCCAGTCAATTGGACAGTTGACCTAAAAATCAACTATATTGGGGGAAAAGTCAACCGTGGCCAATTTACAGTCAAACCTCATAAATTTTGACCCACATCAACCTTATAAACTCATATGAACCATTTGATCAAGTTTGGACCACAACTCCACAAGAAATTTGATCAGATCACCAAAAGGGCAAAATGGTCATTTTTAGGGTTTTGACTGCACAAGGGCAATTTCTAATTTTTGACCTAGCCAATGGCAAATTTGGTTCAAGAATGGATTCAAGGACTCAATGGAATCATCTTGACCTATTCACAAGGTTCAAAAGATCTCAATTGCATTGGATTGACAAATGAATTTTTCAGTCAACTGATCAAATTTTGACTGTACACTGAAAAATCAAACTTTGACTTTTTGGTCAAAATCAAGTGCCAAGGGTCATTTTTGATCAAGATGTGTCAAAGCATGAAACTTGTTCATCAAGAAAACCAATTTTTCAAATTAGGGTTTAAGATTGAAAAATTTCATAACTTAGAATTTTTCTAAGTTATGAAATTTTCTTAATTTTTCCTAACTTTGCCCAATATTTTCACCATGATGCATTTGGATTCAAACAAAACTTCCAACATGAAAGTTATAGTCCTCCACAAGGTATACAACTTTGATACACAAAGTTTTCCCAAAAGAAGCTTGGATCTCAAGTTATGATGTTTGGAACAAGGGTCCATGAAACTTTTAACTTAGTGAAATTTTGCCCTAATTTAGGCAGGATTTTGACCCATCTTCATGACAATTTTTCACATAGTTCCACTTGGGATCTCAAATTTCATTTCAAAGATGGATTTTATAGCATGTTACAAGCTTTCCAAAAAGTCCCAGAAGTCCCCAAAATCATTTGTGGTTAGGAGAATCGAAGGCTTGAAGTTGGCAAAAACTCATTTTTTATCCATGGCATGTTCATGGTGATACAAGTTGCAAACTCTAATCAGCTTGCTTTGTACTTGATTACAGGTCTCAAAACCATTCCATACTCAATAATTAAATGAAAATCCATTGGTCTAAGGCTTTGTTTTGGTCATTAGAGGATTATACAATAGATTAATCCAAAAATGGTAAAAGGTATATTAGCATTTTTGCTTAAATCTTGCTTTATGTCAAAACTGCATCCTTGAGCATTAAGCCATATCTTGTGCATAAAATAAAATCCACCAACTTGAGGGGCCAAGGGCATAGTGTGCAAGCTAATAGATATCCTTTACAGGTTGGTCTTACATCACTTCTCATTTTTTGCTTCATAACCAAGAAACTTGTCAAATATCACATAACTTGAACATCAGATGGAACCAACTTTTGAAAGCATTTGAGACAAGTTTCTCACATCCCCTTGAGCCAGAAACACGAGCCTTTCAGCCCTCAAACCTCCCATAGCACAAAATCATCTTCCATTGGCAAAACAGGGCACTCCCTGCAGTTTGATTTCCATAGCACAAATCCCTCGTGCGTTTTGCCTCAAACTGGTTCAAACAGCTTCCATAAAACCTATCCAAGCTATCCAAACCCTTAAACACTTACTATAACTCCATTTACAAGGTTTTCCATTTTTTATTTCAGCTTGTACAGGTTGAGTTCTACAGGCTTGTTCAAGCACATTCAAGGAAAGTTAGGCATTGGGGAGGGTCAGAGGAAGTTCAAGCAAGCTCCCAAACATCTCAGGGCTCACTGAAAAGCGCCACATTGCCATACACGAAGTCAATTGAAACAGGTTTTTGTCAACTTCTTATCTCTCTATTTAGGAATAATTAGGCTTAGGTTTGTGAATATAAAATGTAGTATTCATAGCCATGAAGTTGTACATATGCTCAGTTTTCATTTTAGTTAAGCATGCTAAGAGAAGTTGATCCATGAACTTCCTGAAAAAATTAGGTTAGGATTTAGGGCCAGAGAAATTCTCTCTGGTCTTTGAGAGTTAGAACGAGCTCTTTACATGGTTGGATTCGTCTTGAAAAATGCTACAACTTTGATGTTTTGAGTTTTTGCATTAGAGCACGTATGCAGGATCTAGCATTTTGTACAAGGCGCGCGTAATTTTGAGACAAAGGTTGAAGATGAAGTCTGGTGGGCTGGGCTTGGTTCTGGCCTTGCTTTTGACACCCCCCCTTTTGCTGACTGCACCCCCCTGGCCCAATTTCTTTACATTTTTATATTTTTGTATTTATTTTTCATTTATGATTTTATTTTATATTTTCTAAACATAAAAAATACCCAAAAATATTTTCATAAATTTTCACATTTATTTTTATTATTTTTATCTTTTTTTTAGATATGAAAATAATTATGAAGTAGTATATACTTTTATTTTATTTAATAAAAACTCATAAACCTTATAGAAATATTATATATTTTATTTTTATTATTCATACCTATAAAATAATATTTTTTCTCAGATACTATTATGTTTCTAAATATTTGTGTATATTTATATTTTATTTTTTGTATATAAAATAATTAATAACATATATATTATCTTAAAACAAAAAAAACTAGGGTTTCCTCCCTTATTAAAAATAATACTCTTTTTTTTATATATATTTTTTTACACTTGAATATATTTTTATTTTTATTGTGCATAAATAAATAATATTAGTAAATATACTTCCTTAAAGAAAATTAGAGGTTTTTACCCTTAATTAATAAAATAAAAATAATATTTTTATTTCTTTCTTTTTACATTAAATATTTTTTACATATATAAAAATAAACATAAAACATCTTTTGCATATTCATAATATTTTGCATATTTGTTTAAATTATTCATTTAAATACTGTTTATTTATTATTTGTACCATTTATTTCAATTTGGATGTAATAGTAAAAATTAGGGTTTTAATTTCTTGTAAAATAATTCCCATTCAAAAATTGTATCCCCCTTCCCATATCAAATGTTGTAATAATGTAGATTTATTTTACGCATTTATGCTTTCAATTATGCCATGATTGGAGATTAGGGTTTGTATGCAAAAAAATCCAAAATCAAAACAAATTGTTTGACTAATACAAAGACAAAAAACATGTAAATTGACAACACAATGCACACTTGCACCCCTTGGGTTTCATCCACTTGTTGCCTTTAAAATGGCCATGTTATGCATGTTGAGTACTTTAACAAAACAAAAACAAAACAAAAGATCCTAGTCCCTCGATGACGCTATCTTGGTTGACTATACAAAATGATCTAGTCCCTCGGAAATTTGCTAAAGATGCTTAGCACAATTGCTATCATGGTCAATACGGTGACCCGCGCCTGTCCCGTCTAACATCCAAATAAAAAGTTGTTTACCAAATGCAATGGTAAAACAACACTGTCAAAAAGGGTTAAAAACGTATAGGAAAAACCTTTGAGTAAAATAGGGTAGACAACTCTTAGTTACTTGATCAAAACTTGCAAAACATCCTTGCTATTTTCAAACACACTTCACAACACAATTTCAAAACATTTCCCAAATCAAACTTTCAAACATTGAAAAATCTTTTCAAAAGACAATACACCTTTGTATATATTCAAACAAGAATCATTACAAAGGTTGCCACAACGATGGCCTCTTTTTCAAAAGCATTTTCAAAAACCACACACACAAAGCACCATTTCAAACAATTGAAAAGCAAAAGCAGGTGATCTAAACAAGTAACTAAGATCCCATGGATAACCATGGATGAAAAGGGTGCTTGCACCTTCCCTTTTCATAATCTACCCCCCTAACTCAAGAAAACATCTCAAAGGTCTTTCCTGTGCTTTTTGACCTTTCCTTTGGATAAAATAAACTGTCGGTGGCGACTCTTGCTAAACCGAAACATTTGCAAACACAAACGCAAAACAACCAAGTCAGTTCTCCCACTGTATCACAGGTGGATCTTGGAGATATTCCTTGATCCTTTCAAAAGCGGCCTGAGATTCATCGTTCCATCTTACCACTTGATCTTTCTTTAGCAACTTGAAGATTGGATCACAAGTAGCAGTCAGGTGTGAGATGAATCGGGAAATGTAGTTCAGACGTCCCAGAAAGCCTCTGACTTCTTTCTTTGTTCGAGGAGCTGGCATTTCCTGTATATCCTTCACCTTTGCAGGATCCACTTGAATACCTTTATCACTTACGATGAAACCCAGCAGCTTACTAGATCTCAAACCCATCGGATTCATCGGAAGAGAATCGTACGGCATTCCCGACTTTTGGGCGCGGATTCACACCTATCGGAGATATGGCTCCATCGGAAGAGAAGTCTTTGCACCCAGCTCATGCAGATCAGACCTGTGTACTCTATCCCAAGCTCATATGAACCTGCGGCGTTGCTCGTCACTATCCCCTTGGAAGTCAAAGATAATGCTCGGCATCAGCAACTCATGAGGTCCTTCCCTCCTGGCTCGCCCAAACTGACGTAAGGCCAAACACGGATTATAAGTGATCCCTCCATTGGTTCCTATCAGTGGAACATTGGGGTATTCCCCACAACGATCAATAATGGCCACATCTTTCATGCCCTTAATAGTCCATATGATGTCATTATGAGAGAGAAACATAATCCTATAGGCCCAACCCATGCCTTCCTTGTTCTTCAAAACTGATTTGGGGAGGTGAGAAATAAACCACCTCGCCAGCAATGGTGCACAGCACATAAGGGTTCCCCGCTTCCCAGCAGTACGGGCATAAAGAGAGTGAAGAATGTCACCCAAGAGAGTGGGCACAGGATTACCGGACATGAAAATCTTCACTGCATTCACGTCGACAAAAGAATCTGAGTTAGGAAACAACACCAAACCATATATGAGAAGAGCCAGAATGTCTTCAAATTCCTGGAATTCTAGACTGTCCCAGAACTGATTAGCCTTACCAACCAAGAATTTAGTCAAGAAGCCCTTTGTTCCACTACGAGTTTCCCAATTAGACATTACCTCATCCTTTGTCAGATGGAGGGCTGAAGCAATCTCTTCCAGCCTAAGGACTTTCTCCCAACCTGTGAACCGGGTCTGATCCAGAATAGAGATACCAAGTAGATCAGAGAAATCTTCCAAGGTAGGGACCAACTGGTAGTCCAGAAAAGTAAAGAAATGGTACATTGGATCAAAGAACTGAACTAATACATTCATCATATGCTCGTCCAATTTGGAAGTGACCAAACCCAGGTGGTGACCATGTCTTCTGATAAAGGAGGAAGTATCTGAAATCTTTGCAACCAATTCCTTAAGTTGAGTGGGAACCTGGACAAAGTTGATTCGAATGGTGTTTCTACGCATGGGTGCCATGACCTACAAAATAGAACAAAGATGAATCCCTCCTGTCTTTGAAATAGGTTAGTCCAATGCAAGATGCATGCAATGTCATGATGTCATGATGTCATGATAGAAAACACACCACAAGTATCCACAAATAGCAAACATGGTAAGGGCAAACAAGTCACACAGATAGCCCTTAGATTTCAGGCTGGCAAGGAGCTTAGGTACTACCCTCTTTCAGTTCAGTTGGTTCAAACCTGTCCTAGAAATAGTAACCGAGTTCTAGAGGATCTCAATATCACTGACCACCCTCGATCGGTCATAATTCTAGTTTAGCAACCTTTTCTTGCGACCGGAATCATCGCGAGAGTTTGGTCTCAATGAGTGTAGCATACTGCTACTGTTCTATGGCCAAGTTGGTCAATTATAGGTGCTAAGGTCAGTTGGTGCTTAATGACCCATTAGCAGACCCATATTATCCTCGTCGCGCCTCAAGGGATATCAGTACATACTAAAGTGCCACACCAACGTAGCTACTGCTTCAACCGTATCGGTCTACGCCGTACAATTCCCTCATAATTTATTGCTACTTACCTAAAGGGTGTCCCCCGGATCCGGGTTAGGATCTATAGTAACTCCGATTCAAACCCACAAAGATAAAGCATACAAATCAAGCAATTGAAAACATTATGATGAACTATTCCTAAGGTCCACCTCACTTACAGTCAGGGCCTTTAATGGGTCCAAGAGGATGGTACACGGAGAATTGGATATTCCGATTAAGGTTGGTTCTCAGGTTTTCACATCTACATTCTATGTGATGGATATTTGGCCATCTTATTCTTGTTTGCTGGGTCGCCCGTGGATCCATAAAGCTAGGGCAGTGACTTCCACACTCCACCAGAAGCTAAAGTACCCAATGAAAGGGAAAATTGTGACAGTACAAGGAGAAGAGGAGTACATCGTGAGCTACCTCAACTCTTTCTGATATGTAGAGATGGATGGGGAGTTCATTGAGATCCTATTTCAACATTTTGAAGAGGTTCCCCAGACACTGGCATCAACTGAAACTGTTATTGAAGATCCTCCAATGAAGATGGCTTCCTTCAAGGATGCTCGGGCTATTATTGAGAAAGGTGGGTGTGCAAATTGGGGCCAACTCCCTGATTTTACACATAAGACTAACAAGTTTGGTTTGGGTTTCACTGCAGAAGCTCAAAGGGCTGTTCGAAGTGCACGGATCGGAAGACCTCCCTTGTTTACCAGCAATTCAGGAGTAACTGCCATTAAAGATGATGTTGAAGAGTCTGAGGTCGACAGTTGGATCTATCCCACTACTGATGGTGGATTGAGCAATTGGACAGCAAAGGACTTCATCCCAATTTCTTTTATTACCCAGTAATGAGACTTTTTGTTTTAAGTTTGTAACAGACAATGTTTTAAACTTTATGGCCCAATGTCTTACATGGGGCACTGTGGCTTCATTTGTGAGGGATTTATGTGTGTCATCTACATATGTCATTAATAAAAGCATTGGACGTTTTTTGCATTTCAAGTTTTGTGCTCCTTGTTTTTCTTTTATTATATATTATAAAGTAGCTATTTTACACACACTCACATATACAGGTCTACATCCACTCTGGATCTCACTGGTAACGACTCTACTACTGCCAGTTATGACTTCGAAAGTCCGATCAACTTAGCCGAAGACGAAGGTGAAGATGATTGCGAAGTGCCTGGTGAACTTGCTAGACTGTTACTTCAGGAAGAAAGGGCCATACAGCGGCATGAAGAGCCAGTGGAATCAGTAAATCTGGGTACAGAGGTAGACAAGAAAGAAGTCAAGATCGGTGTAAATCTGGAGCCTAGTATTAAGCAACGACTAATTCAGATGCTGTGTGACTATGTTGAGATCTTTGCCTGGTCTTATGAAGATATGCCTGGGTTGGATACCGATATTGTGGTTCACCGATTGCATACCAAGGAAGACTGTCCTCCAGTAAAGCAGAAGGTTCGTCGAATGCGCCCGGATATGTCTGAGAAAATCAAGGTTGAAGTTATGAAACAGTTTGACGTCGGTTTTCTAGCAGTTACTTCTTACCCGCAGTGGGTTGCCAACGTGGTTCCTATGCAGAAGAAGGATGGTAAGGTTCGAATGTGTTTTGACTATAGGGATCTGAACAGGGCAAGCGCCAACAATGACTTCCCTCTACCTTATATCGACGTTCTGGTTGACAACACCGCTCAGCATAAGGTATTCTCCTTTATGGATGGTTTCTCTGGTTATAATCAGATTAAGATGTCTCCCGAAGACATGGAGAAGACCACCTTTGTTACTCAATGGGGTACCTTTTGCTACAAAGTAATGCCATTTGGATTAAAAAATGTCGGGGCAACGTATCAGCACGCCATGGTCGCTTTGTTCCACGACATGATTCATCATGAGATCGAAGTATACGTTTATGACATGATTGCAAGATCCCAGACTGAGGAAGAACATCTGGACCACCTTCAGAAGTTATTTGACAGGTTGAAGTTGTACAAGTTGAGGTTAAACCCGAACAAGTGCACCTTCAGGGTGAGATCTGGTAAGCTGTTGGGTTTCGTCGTAAGTGATAAAGGTATTCAAGCGGATCTTGCAAAGGTGAAGGCTATAAAGGAAATTCCAGCTCCCTGAACAGAGAAAGAAGTCAGAGGCTTTCTGGGATGTCTGAACTACATTGCCCGATTCATCTCACACCTGATTGGTACTTGTGAGCCAATCTTCAAGTTGCTGAAGAAAGATCAAGTGGTAAGATGGAACGATGAATGTCAGGCCTCTTTTGAAAGGATCAAGGAATATCTCCAAGAGCCACCCATTCTGATGCCTCCAGTTGAAGGGAGACCTCTGATCTTATACTTGACAGTACTTGACAATTCAATGGGGTGCGTGCTGGAGCAGCATGACGAGTCTAGCCGAAAAGAGCATTCTATTTATTACCTTAGCAAAACTTTCACCGACTGCGAGACTCGATACTCGTTGCTTGAGAAAATTTGATGCGCTTTGGCATGGGATGCTCGCCATCTGAGACAATATATGTTGACTCACACCACTCTATTGAAATCAAAGATGGATCCCATCAAGTATATCTTCGAGAAGCCTGCCTTATGCGGAAGAATAGAAATATGGCAGATGATCTTAACTGAGTATGACATCCAGTACACGACCCAAAAGGCAATCAAAGGAAGTGTATTAGCAGATCATTTGGCACATCAGGCAGTGGACGATTACCAGTCTATGAACTTTGAATTCCCGGATGAGAATATCATGATAGTGACTGACTGTGAAGAACCTGGACCGGATGAAGGACTTGAGGAGGGATCCCGATGGTCTATGTACTTTGATGGATATTCAAACGCTTTGGGTAATGGCATTGGTGCTGTGATCATATCTCCTAAAGGCTCTCATACTCCATTCACCACCCAACTATGTTTCAATTGCACCAACAATATGGCGGAGTATGAAGCGTGCATCATGGGTCTTCAAGCAACAATTGACCTAAGGATTAAGTTCTTGAGTGTCTTTGGAGATTCCGCTCTCGTGATCAGTCATATCAAAGGCGAGTGGGATACGAAACACCCAAATCTTATTCCTTACAAAGAGTATGTATTGACGTTGCTTCCGCATTTCGAGGATAAAACCTTTGAACACTTCCCTAGAGAGGAGAATCAGTTAGCGAACGCGCTAGCTACGATGTCTTCTATGTTCAAAGTCAATTGGGACAATGAGGCTCCCCATATTACCATTGAGAGGTTGGACGAACCTACACATTGTTGTGTCATTGAGACTGAAGAGGTAGCAGATAAACCCTGGTTTCATGAGGTGAAGCGGAATCTCGAGGCTCAGGAATACCCCGAAGGTGCATCTGTTAATGATAAGAATTTTCTGAGGAGGTTCGCGGCGAAGTTCTTCATCAGTAATGACATCCTCTATAAACGTAACCATTATTCAACGTTACTGCGATGGTGGATAAGAACGAAGCAGAAAGGATCATGGCAGAGTTACATGAGGGTATTTTCGGAACTCATTCCAGTGGACACACCATGGCAAAGAAAATCCTTCGGGCAGGATACTATTGGTCCAAACTGGAAGCCGACTGTTATCAGCATTCTCGGACCTGTCACAAGTGCCAAGTCTATGGTGATAAGGTGCACATACCTCCAGTACCTCTGAACATCTTGACAACTCTGTAGCCTTTTTCAATGTGGGGCATTGATATGATCGGCGAGATCATACCTACAATGTCCAACGAGCATCATTTCATCCTGGTAGCAATCAATTACTTTACGAAGTGGGTTGAAGGAGCTTCCTTTGCTACAGTAACCAAGAACATCGTGGCACAGTTCATTCGGCATAATCTGATTTGTCGATATGGTGTACTAGAGAGGATCATTACGGACAATGGTATAAATCTCAACAATGAGATGATCACTGAACTCTGCAAGCAGTTCAAAATACAGCATCATAACTCTTCTCCTTACCGGCCGAAGATGAATGGGGATGTCGAAGCGGCTAATAAGAACATTAAGAAGATTGTGCAGAAGATGACAGTGACGTACAAATACTGGCACGAGATGTTACCGTTTTCTCTTCATGGGTACCGTACCTCAGCACGGACGTCAACAGGGGAAACACCCTATTCCTTGGTATATGGCATGGAGGCAGTCTTCCCCATTGAAGTTCAGATACCCTCTCTTCGGATTATGAAGGACGCAGGTTTGAGCGAAGATGATTGGATTCAGACCCGGCTTAATCAGCTGAACTTAATCGACGAAAAGAGACTTACTGCTATTTGTCATGGTCAGACGTATCAAAAGCGGATGATCAAGGCATTTAACAAGAAAGTTAGAAGACAAGAGTATCAAGTTGGGTATCTGGTGATCAAGCGCATTATCTTACCTTAAGGTGATCCCAGGGGCAAGTGGACCCCTACTTACGAAGGGCCATTTGTGGTTAAGAACATTTTCTCAGGAGGAGCTATGATTCTAACCACCATGGATGGTGACGACCTTCTTCACCCCGTCAATGCAGACATAGTGAAAAAATACTATGCATAATCAAAGACCCGCTAGGTCGACTGGCCTAGGAAAAAATAAGGGCTTCCCGACGAACCAAAAGGGTTCGGGCAAAAATAAGGGATGAAAATAAAAAAAAATTGTACACTCGGCAAGTCGAAAACCTGAAAGGGCAGCTTGGGCAAAAAAGGGTATCTCGGTCGACTGAAAACCCGGAAGGGCGGTCCAGGCAAAAATTAGGGATCAAAGCGTAACACTATGTCTCATTGGATCACCTTGCAACCAGGCGTCGATATCAACTATCAAGCTCGAACGACACTAATCAATATGATCTACCTTCAACCAAGTAGCAAAGTGATGAGATGCTCGAGGACATAGAGGCAATAGAAGAGTTGGAACCCAGTGGGATTATTCACATAGCTGTTTTGTTTAGTTTTTCACAAATTGTGTAAATTCTATTATTCGGCGGCGTTCTCTTACTAGGACGTCAGCCTTTTGTACAAAAAACGCATATTTTCAGGCCAAACTTCAAAATCAATAAAACTCATTTTCAGAGAAATTTCAAATTGTTTATCCTTTATCTGTTTTGTTTTGCAAAGAACGTCCAATGTTCATTTTTGATATATGCATTTGACATTAATTGCTGCTCATGAATATTTACATGTGAAACAAAAGACCATTACTTGTAATATCAGAAACAGGAGCAAATAAGAATTGTCCAAATTGTACAGTTGCTCTGTCCACCAGGTACAAGGTAAATTAAGCTGAAGAATATGGTTGAGATGCATTCATTCCCCGCAGAGTAAGACAATAATGTTAATTCTCCCCAGCTGAGACTTGCAACTGCGAATGAATCGGTAATATTCTCCCCAAGCAGAGTTTATCTACCATCAACACTGAAAGGTCTTGATATTTTACCAGCGGAGTATAAGAATATTCCCCAGCGGAGTGTAAGGATATTCCCCGGTAGAGTACAAAGTATCCCCAATGGAGTTTGAAATTTTTCGTAGTGCAGCCTGAAAAAGCTTCCCCAGTGGAGTTTGGAGAACCATTCCCAGTAAACTTTGGAAGATTGTCCCCAGCAAAGTTCAAAGGATTATCCCCATAAGAGTCTAAAGGGTTATCCCCAGCGAAGTTGTAACAGAAAGATCATCCCCAATGGAGTTCTTTCCTTTCACAAACAAGAAGTCAATCCCCAACAGGATTCAGTATCACCAACAACGGTAATTCATCCCCAGCGGAATTTATCGGTGGAATCCTCAACAAAGCATCTCTTCCCCATATAGTAGTCTCCTCATCAGTTTATTCCCCAACAGAGTTTTCCTCTCCTGCAGGTTTATTCTCACAGTCATCTTTGTTCGCCATCCCCAGCGGAAACGAAGAATCAAACTATATTTTCCACAGCTATCCGGGATTAATTTTCCCAGCTAAAAACATTACATTTCCATACATCATGACACATGCATATACGCATCATACAACACAATCTCATTTATTTTGATAACATCATTGCTTGATATATATCATGCATTGCATACGACTGACCTTTACCTTTCAGGAAGGATGCAATTAAGTTCTCAACTATGATGCTTTTACCCAAGTCGAATTACTGACCGGTTCTTAAATCTTAACTGAATTATCCTCGGTTGAATTACGGATAAGGTTCTAAATCTCGATAATTTTCCTCCGTCGAAGTATGGACGAGTTCTTAAATCTCAACAAAATTATCCTCGGTTTAATTACAGACAAGTCCTAAATCTCGATGAAGATGTTTCCCTCAGTCAATGTATTGACCGTTCTTAAATCTCAACTGAATTATCCTCGGTTGAATTACGGATAAGGTTCTAAATCTCGGCAAAGTTCCTCCATCGAAGTATGGACGAGTTCTTAAATCTCAATAGAATTATCCTCGGTTGAATTATAGACAAGTCCTAAATCTTGATGAAGATGTTTCCCTCAGTCGAAGTATTGACCGGTTCTTTAATCTCAACCGAATTATCCTCAGTTTAATTACAGATAAGGTTCTAAATCTCGGTAAAGTACCTCCTTCGATGTATGGACGAGTTCTTAAATCTCAACAGAATTATCGTCGGTTGAATTATAGACAGTTCCTAAATATAGATGAAGATATGTCCCTCAACGAAGTACTGACCGTTTCTTAAATCTCAACTGAATTATCCTCGGTTGAATTACGGATAAGGTTCTAAATCTCGGCAAAGTTCCTCCGTCGAAGTATGGACGAGTTCTTAAATCTCAACAAAATTATCCTCGGTTGAATTACAGACAAGTCCTAAATCTCGATGAAGATGTTTCCCTCAGTCGAAGTACTGACCGATTATTAAATCTCAACTGAATTATCCTTGGTTGAATTACAGATAAGGTTCTAAATCTTGGAAAATTTCCTCCGTCGAAGTATGGACGAGTTCTTAAATCTCAACAGAATCATCCTCGGTTGAATTACAGACAGTTCCTAAATCTCGATGAAGATGTTTCCCTCAGTCGAAGTACTGGCCGGTTCTTAAATCTCAACTGAATTATCCTTGGTTAAATTACAGATAAGGTTCAAAATCTCAGCAAAGTTCCTCCGTCGAAGTATGGACGAGTTCTTAAATCTCAACAGAATTATCCTCGATTTAATTACAGACAAGTCCTAAATCTTGATGAAGATGTTTCCCTCATTCGAGGTACTGATCGGTTCTTAAATCTCAACTGAATTATCCTTGGTTGAATTACAGATAAAGTTCTAAATCTCGGAAAAGTTCCTCCATCGAAGTATGGACGAGTTCTTAAATCTCAACAGAATTATCCTCGGTTGAATTACAGACAGTTCCTAAATCTCGATGAAGATGTTTCCCTCAGTCGAAGTACTGACCGGTTCTTAAATCTCAACTGAATTATGCTCGGTTTAATTATAGATAAGGTTCTAAATCTCGGCAAAGTTCCTCCATCGAAGTATGGACGAGTTCTTTAATCTCAACATAATTATCCTCGGTTTAATTACAGACGAGTCCTAAATCTCGATGAAGATGTTTCCCCCCATTTGAATTACGGATAAGTTCTTAAAACTCAGCAGAGATGTTCTCTCAGTTGAAGTACATGCAAGATCCTAAATCTCAACAACAATCAGACTTCCCCAAGCAGAATCTTCCACAACAACAGGTGTGCAAGTTCTCGCTAAGGAATCTCTTATGCGATCGACGCTCCTTCAGATGGCGTCTTTAAGCCCATCCTCCTGCCAAAAATCTCCAAATGGCATCTGTAAGCCCATTCCTGACATCACAAGGCTGATACCACTTCATGCGAGTGCAAATTTCTGGGCACTCTAGTGTTTAATCATCTTCCACCTTAGGATCACGAAAGGCTCCAAAGCCAATCTACATCCTCAGGTTTAAGAAGATTGAACAGGGGAAGCTGTTATACCCCAAAATTTTCCCTCCCATATTTCTCAAAACATTGCAAGAAAAATCTCCAAGTGGCTCAAGATAGCTCAAGAATTGGTCAGACAAGCTATCTCCTAAGGCAGTCTACCCCAAATTAGGGTTTTGCATTTCCTCAAGATCCTTGAGTCAAAATGACCTCAAGTTCTCCCTAATGTCCTAATATTATCTCAAGATCATCCATGTCAAATTTCAAACCTTGCAGAGGAAGTTTGCTCAGTCAATTGCTCAAAAGATCCAAAAATTGATTGTGCTAGGGCAAAAGTCAACTGTGACCTTTATACAGTCAAACTTCAAGTTTTTTTTGTCAAAATTCTCATTTTGAAGGATAATTCATCATTTGATCAAGGATTGATCAGGATTCATCAAGGATTGCTCAAATATCATCAAGACTCAAAAGTTGCTAAATTAGGGTTTTGTAGGAAAAGTCAACTCAACTTTGACCAAGCATAACTTTCTCATACTTTATGAGAAATGAACCATCCAAATATCATTTTGAATAGGATGAAATATCCTACAATCCATCTTCATACACCAAGATCAAAAAATTCACTCACAAGAAGTTATGAATTTGGACATTATAGGTCATTTTTGAAAGTCAACAAAAACACCTTTTTTTCCAAGGCTTATAACTTGAGCATGGAATATCAAAATGATATGAGACGAAAAGGGTTGGTTAGATGACATTTCAAGCTTTCTAAAAAGTCAAAGAGCACTTCCAAAAGTTCAAAATTGAAGAAGTTATGCATTATTGAAGTTGGACTTTTTTGTAAAATTGCCAAAAGTTAACTATGCTCAAAAATTCAAATTTTGTCAAATGGGTCCATTCTTTTCCACTTGATTTGAGTTTTCATAGTTGCCCACGTGTCCTAGTTTCAGCCATGAGCCCATATTTCATTTTTATTATTTAATTTGATTTTTAATTGAGTTTATTTATTTTAAATCAAATAAAATCATAGAAAATCCAAAGCATTGATAATCCATGATCTCTTGGCTATTTCAGGCTCCACATTCAATCATTATCATCATCAAATTCGAATCAAACCAATTCATGTGCAAAAAGATTGAAATGAATCAAATTTGGAAGGTTTTTCATGGAGAATCAAATCAAATTTGGAATCATTATTGGAGCAAGATTTAAACCAAATTTGTTACCCTAATACACTGAGCATTACATAAGCAAGCATAAGGGGCGAAAATAAGGGTGGGAAGCTATGGAGAGAGGCAGAACAAAAGTGCAAAAATTCACAAAAAAGTGGGAGATCAAAGTCCAAGCTAGAGGTTGTTTCAGGACACGAGAGTGGTCTCAATCGCTTCCCGACCATTCATACAAGCTACCTGGATCCAAAGCAAGCATTTTCAGACGTCCAAACGCACTGTAAGTCGTGCGATAGCCACCCCTGTTCTTGATTTCGCAATTCTGAAATTAAACATCTTTTTCATGAACTAATACCATATTTTGAATCTACAAAACATTTGCAAGCTATTGGCATCATTCAATTGCATTTATCTGGCCTGAATGGAGAATCACCATAGCTAGGGTTCTTCGTTTTGTTTTTGGGTTTTTTTATTTCAGGCACAATTTGGACACAAGAAGAACATGGCTTTGATCAGGAGGCTATGACAAATCAAACCATGTTCTTGGAATAGATTTATATGGCCTGGAGAAGATTTTTGCATTGGCCTGCGTTTTTAGCTGCAGATTTGAATTCGCAACTATTTTTGTTACAGGTTTGAGGACAGGGACGATGAGGTGTCCCCTGTCCATTGGTGGATTCGAATACGACGCGCGTTTTTTTTGTTTCTTTCTGGCATTTGTTTTGATTTCATATATATTATATTCATTGCGTTATTATTAACAAACAACAAACATGCCCCAATGGTTGCCATGTCAGCTTCAAAGTGTTCCAACGCTGGAGGTCAGGGGTTCGATCCCTGCCTCCAGCAATTTGTATTGTCCCATTGTTTTTCAGATAATCATATGCGTGCTCAAGCGTGCAGCCTACCATTCGCCTTCATCCATCCAAATGCCAGATGGCCAAAGGCCATATCTGGTGGTCCATGATTGGAGGTCCACCATAGGCCAAGTCCAATAGTGCATACTGGATCCAAGAAAGTCAAAAAGGCCAGCATAATTGGGCTTAAGAAATTGCTACCAACACCCCTAAAATCAGGCCCAATACTCCTCTCTTCTTATTTATTTTTGTTCATTTATTTTAATTGTTTTATTTTATTTTTACTAATTTCTAACCAATCATTAAATTCTCTTTCATATAAAATCACAAAAAAATGTTTTTTTATTTCAAATCAAATTTTAAACTTTTATTTTTCTTAATAAATTTATTAATTAATTAGGTTTTAATTAGAAAACTTTAATTCCTTTTGTAAAATAAATAAAATTAATTTGGCTTAATTAGTTTTTAACCATTTATTTAATTTTTATTATTTCTTTCCTAAATAATCAAAAACACCAAAAAATAATTTAATTTTTATTTAATTTATTTATTTAATTTAGTAATTAATTTCTTCTTTAACATAAAAACAACAAAAACCAAAAAGATATTTTCTTTAACCAAACGGGTCAAAACCCTAATCATGCGTCCGATTTAAGTTTGCGCCGCGATTTCCTTTTTTTATCCAATAATGTACCTGCTTCCGTATTGTAATAGTTAAATAGGACTTTTAATTATTTTTACTGCTTTACTTTATTTTTCAAAGGGTTTGTCTTTGGCGATGTAAATACCCGACGCCTTGTAATTTAAATTCCGCATTTTGTTTCTGCAAATTATAACTGCTAGATGTTTGATAATATGGTTTGCATGACAAGACTGAATGTTTTAACCTAAAATCAAATTAGATCACCTTTAACATGTACAAAGATAAAAATAAACTGAAAATGACACACTCGCACATGCGCACTCTTAGGGTACACCCCACTTGGTTGCCTTCGTACACAGTCATTGGGTATAGGTCACTTTAGAGGTCGTCCTCTTGTCTAAAAGATCATAGTCGCCTCAAAATGGTTGCCTCGGATGTTGTTGCCTCAAAAAATTGATCTAAGACATTAGAGTTACCGCTAAGGCGTCCTAACATTGCTTTAGTGACCATATGTCCCTCATTCGAATTGACCCTAAAACTCCAACGACGGTGCTACCTAATCATTAATAGTGGGATAGCATTGTCTAAAGGAAATTAGCATAGAACGATTCCTTTTTCGAGTAGGTAGATGGTTCTTAGATACTTGCTCTTGCAAAAAACAAAATCTTTTTACACTTACACTCCTTTTCGAACAAAGTTTTCAAAAAAACACTTCATACGCTCTTAAGGACAGAAGCAAGAGTTAAATCGAAGTTTCAAAACAAAAACTTTTTCAAACCCAAAAGCACAAAGAAAACAATTTTGAAAACAATTGAGCAAGTACCTAAGATCCCGTCGATAACCACGGATATAAATGGTGCTAACACCTTCCCTTTCTATAATCTACCCCCCGAACCCGAGAAATATCTCGAAAAAGGAATTTTTCTGTGCTTTTTTCCTTTCCTTGTTAGATAAAATAAAAGTCAGTGGAAAATCTTTCTTACCGTGACGTTTTGCGAAAATAAACACAAAACACAAACCAGCATTCCAAAAAACACTCAGTTCTTCCAACTTACCATATCCTCGGTTGAATTACAGACAAGTCCTAAATCTCGATGAAGATGTTTCCCTCAGTCGAAGTACTGGCCGATTCTTAAATCTCAACCGAATTATCCTCAGTTGAATTAAAGATAAGGTTCTAAATCTCGACCAAGTTCCTCCGTCGAATTACTGTCAGTTCTTAAATCTCAACGGAATTATCCTCGGTTGAATTACAAACGAGTCCTAAATATTGATGAAGATGTTTCCCCCCAGTTGAATTACGGACAAGTTCTTAAAACTCAGCAGAGATGTTCTCTCAGTTGAAGTACAGGCAAGATCCTAAATCTCAATAAAAATCAGACTTCCCCAAGCAGATTCTTCCACAACAACAGGTATGCAAGTTCTCACTAAGGAATCTCTTATGCGATCGACGCTCCTTCAGATGGCATCTTTAAGCCCATCCTCCCGCCAACAATCTCCAAATGGCATCTGTAAGCCCATTCCTGACGTCACAAGGCTGTTACCACTTCATGTGAGTGCAAATTTCTGGGCACTCTAGTGTTTAATCATCTTCCACCTTCGGATCACGAAAGGCTACAAAGCCATGCTACATCCTCATGTTTAAGAAGATTGAACAGGGGCAGCTGTTGTACCCCAAAATTTTCCCTCCCATATTTCTCAAAACATTGCAAGAAAAATCTCCAAGTGGCTCAAGATAGCTCAAGAATTGGTCAGACAAGTTATCTCCTAAGGCAGTCTACCCCAAATTAGGGTTTTGCATTGCATCGAGATCCTTGAGTACAAATAACCTCAAGTTCTCCCCAATGTCCTAATATTCTCTCAAGATCATCCATGTCAAATTTCAAGCCTTGCAGAGGAAGTTTGCTCAGTCAATAGCTAAAAAGGTCCAAAACTCGACTGTGCTAGGGCAAAAGTCAACAGTGACCTACAAAAAGTCAAACTTCAAGATTTTTGGTCAACATTCTCATTTTGAAGGATATTTCATCATTTTATCAATGGTTGATCATGATTTATCAAGGATTGCCCAAAATTCATCAAGACTCAAAAGTTGTTAAATTAGGGTTTTGTAGGAAAAGTCAACTCAACTTTGACCAAGCATAACTTTCTCATACTTTATGAGAAATGACCCATCCAAAGCTCATTTTGAAGAGGATGCAATTCCGTACAATCCATATGCAAACCCCAAGATCAAGAAATGCACTCACAGGAAGTTATGAATTTGGACATTATAGGTCATTTTTGAAAGTAAACAAAAACACCTTTTTTGCCAAAGCTTATAACTTGAGCATGGAATATGAAAATGCGATGATACCAAAGGGGTTGGTTAGATGACATCACAAGCTTTCTAGAAAGTCTAAGAACACTTACAAAAGTTCAAAATTTAAGAAGTTATGCCTTGTTGAATTTGGACTTTTTTGCAAAATTGCCAAAAGTCAACTATCCCCAAAACTTCAAATTTTGTCAAATGGGCCCATTGTTTTCCACTTGATTTGAGCTTGCATAGTTTCCCACATGTCCTAGCTTCATCCATGAACCCATATTTAATTTTTATTATTTAATTTGATTTTTAATTGAATTTATTCATTTTAAATCAAATAAAATCATATAAAATCCAATACTTTGATAACACAAGATCTTTTGGCTATTTCAGGCTTTGATTACAATCATTATCATCATCAAATTCGAATCAAACCAAATCTGTGTAAAAAGATTGAAATTAATCAAATTTGGAAGGTTTTTCATGGAGAATCAAATCAAATTTGCAATCATTATTGGAGCAAGATTTGAACCAAATTTGTTACCCTAATCCAGGACACAATACATAAGCAAGCATAATATGAAATCAGGGTTGGAAGTTGTGGAGAGAGGCAGAACAAAAGTTTAAAAATTCACAAAAAAGTGGGAGATCAAAGTCCAAGCTAGAGGCTGTTTCAGGACACGAGAGTGGTTTCAATCGCTTCCTGACCATTCATAAAAGCTACCTGGATCCAAAGAAAGCATTTTCAGACGTCCAAACACACTGTAAGTCACACGATAGCCACCCCTGTTCTTGATATTGCAATTTTGAAATTAAGCATCTTTTTCATGAACTAATACCATATTTTGAATCTACAAAACATTTGCAAGCGATTGGCATCATTCAATTGCATTTATCTGGCCTGAATGGAGAATCACCATAGCTAGGGTTCTTCGTTTTGTTTTTGGGGTTTTTTATTTAAGGCACAATTGGGACACAAGAAGAACATGGCTTTGATCAGGAGGCCATGACGAATAAAACCATGTTCTTGGAATAGATTTATATGGCATGGAGAAGATTTTAGCATAGGCTTGCATTTTTAGCTGCGGATTCAAATCCGTAGGTATTTTTGTTACATGTTTGAGGACAGGGACGATGAGGTGTCTCCTGTCCATTGGTGGATTCAAATACCACGCCCGTTTTTTGTGTTTCTTTCTGGCATTTGTTTTGATTTCATATATATTATATTCATTGCGTTATTATTAACAAACAAAAAACATGCCCCAGCGGTTTCCATGTCAGCTTCAAAGTGTTCCAACGTTGGAGGTCAGGGGTTCGATCCCTGCCTCCAGCACTTTGTATTTTCTCATTGTTTTTCAGATAATCATATGCGTGCTCAAGCGTGCAGCCTGCCATGCGCCTTCATCCATCCAAATGCCAGATGGCCAAAGGCCATATCTGGTGGTCTATGATTGGAGGTCCACCATAGGCCAAGTCCAACCGTGCATACTGGATCCCCGAAAGTCAAAAAGGCCAGCATAATTGGGCTTAAGAAATTGCTACCAACACCCCTAAAATCAGGCCCAATAATCCTCTCTTCTTATTTATTTTTGTTCATTTATTTTAATTGTTTTATTTTATTTTTACTAATTTCTAACCAATCATAAAATTATCTTTCATATAAAATCACAAAAAAATGTTTTTTTTATTTCAAATCAAATTTTAAACTTTTATTTTTCTTAATAAATTTATTAATTAATTAGGTTTTAATTAGAACACTTTAATTCCTTTTGTAAAATAAATAAAATTAATTAGGCTTAATTAGTTTTTAACCGTTAATTTAATTTTTATTATTTCTTTCCTAAATAATCAAAAACTCCAAAAAATAATTTATTTTTTATTTAATTAATTTATTTAATTTAGTAATTAATTTAGGATTAATTTCTTCTTTAACATAAAAACAACAAAAAGCAAAAAGATATTTTCTTTAACCAAACGGGTCAAAACCCTAATCATGCGTCCGATTTAAGTTTGCGTCGCGATTTACTTTTTTTATCCAATAATGTACCTGCTTCCGTATTGTAATAGTTAAATAGGACTTTTAATTATTTTTACTGCTTTAGTTTATTTTTCAAAGGGTTTGTCTTTGGCGATGTAAATACCCGACGCCTTGTAATTTAAATTCCGCATTTTGTTTCTGCAAATTATAACTGCTAGATGTTTGATAATAGGGTTTGCATGACAAGACTGAATGTTTTAACCTAAAATCAAATTAGATCACCTTTAACATGTACAAAGATAAAAATAAACTGAAAATGACACACTCGCACATGCGCACTCTTAGGGTACACCCCACTTGGTTGCCTTCATAAACAATCATTTGGTATAGGTCACTTTAGAGGTCATCCTCTTGTCTAAAAGATCATAGTCGCCTCGAAATGGTTGCCTCGGATGTTGTTGCCTCAAAATATTGATCTAAGACATTAGGGTTACCGCTAAGGCGTCCTAACATTGCTTTAGTGACCATGTGTCCCTCATTCGAATTGACCCTAAAACTCCAACAACGGTGCTACCTAATCATTAATAGTGGGATAGCATTGTCAAATGGAAATTAGCATAGAACGATTCCTTTTTCGAGTAGGTAGATGGTTCTTAGATACTTGCTCTTGCAAAAAACAAAATCTTTTTACACTTACACTCCTTTTCGAACAAAGTTTTCAAAAAAACACTTCATACGCTCTTAAGGACAAAAGCAAGAGTTAAATCGAAGTTTCAAAACAAAAACTTTTTCAAACCCACAAGCACAAAGAAAACAATTTTGAAAACAATTGAGCAAGTACCTAAGAGCCCGTGGATAACCACGAATATAAAGGGTGCTAACACCTTCCCTTTCTATAATCTACCCCCCGAACCCGAGAAATATCTCGAAAAAGGAATTTTTCTGTGCTTTTTTCCTTTCCTTGTTGGATAAAATAAAAGTCGGTGGCGACTCTTGCTTACCGCGACATTTTGCGAAAATAAACGCAAAACGCAAACCAGCATTCCAAAAAACAGTCAGTTCTTCCAACTTACCATATCCTCGGTTGAATTACAGACAAGTCTTAAATATCGATGAATATGTTTCCCTCAGTCGAAGTACTGGCCGGTTGTTAAATCTCAACCGAATTATCCTCAGTTGAATTAAAGATAAGGTTCTAATTCTCGACCAAGTTCCTCCGTCGAATTACTGACAGTTCTTAAATCTCAACGGAATTATCCTCGGTTGAATTGCAAACGAGTCCTAAATATTGATGAATATGTTTCCCCCCAGTTGAATTACGGACAAGTTCTTAAAACTCAGCAGAGATCTTCTCTCAGTTGAAGTACAAGCAAGATCCTAAATCTCAACAAAAATCAGACTTCCCCAAGCAGAATCTTCCACAACAACAGGTATGCAAGTTCTCACTAAGGAATCTCTTATGCGATCGACGCTCCTTCAGATGGCATCTTTAAGCCCATCCTCCCGCCAACAATCTCCAAATGGAATCTGTAAGCCCATTCCTAACGTCACAAGGTTGATACCACTTCATGCGAGTGCAAATTTCTGGGCACTCTAGTGTTCAATCATCTTCCACCTTCGGATCACGAAATGCTCCAAAGCCATTCTACATCCTCAGGTTTAAGAAGATTGAACAGGGGCAGCTATTGTACCCCAAAATTTTCCCTCCCATATTTCTCAAAACATTGCAAGAAAAATCTCCAAGTGGCTCAAGATAGCTCAAGAATTGGTCAGACAAGCTATCTCCTAAGGCAATCTACCCCAAATTAGGGTTTTGCATTGCATCGAGATCCTTGACTACAAATGACCTCAAGTGCTCCCCAATGTCCTAATATTCTCTCAATATCATCCATGTCAAATTTCAAGCCTTGGAGAGGAAGTTTGCTCAATCAATAGCTAAAAAGGTCCAAAACTCGACTATGCTAGGGCAAAAGTCAACAGTGACTTACAAAAAGTCAAACTTCAAGATTTTTGGTCAACATTCTCATTTTGAAGGATATTTCATCATTTTATCAAGGGTTGATCATGATTTATCAAGGATTTCCCAAAATTCATCAAGACTCAAAAGTTGTTAAATTAGGGTTTTGTTGGAAAAGTCAACTCAACTTTGACCAAGCATAACTTTCTCATACTTTATGAGAATTGACCCATCCAAATATCATTTTGAAGAGGATGCAATTCCGTACAATCCATATTCATACCCCAAGATCAAGAAATGCACTCACAGGAAGTTATGAATTTGGACATTATAGGTCATTTTTGAAAGTAAACAAAAACACCTTTTTTGCCAAAGCTTATAACGTGAGCATGGAATATCAAAATGCGATGATACCAAAGGGGTTGGTTAGATGACATCACAAGCTTTCTAGAAAGTCTAATAACACTTACAAAAGTTCAAAATTTAAGAAGTTATGCCTTGTTGAATTTGGACTTTTTTGCAAAATTGCCAAAAGTCAACTATCCCCAAAACTTCAAATTTTGTCAAATGGGCCCATTGTTTTCCACTTGATTTGAGCTTGCATAGTTTCCCACATGTCCTAGCTTCATCCATGAGCCCATATTTAATTTGATTTTTAATTGAATTTATTCATTTTAAATCAAATAAAATCATATAAAATCCAATACTTTGATAACACAAGATCTTTTGGCTATTTCAGGCTTTGATTACAATCATTATCATCATCAAATTCGAATCAAACCAAATCATGTGTAAAAAGATTGAAATGAATCAAATTTGGAAGGTTTTTCATGGAGAATCAAATCAAATTTGCAATCATTATTGGAGCAAGATTTGAACCAAATTTGTTACCCTAATCCAGGACACAATAAATAAGCAAGCATAATATGAAATCAGGGTTGGAAGTTGTGGAGAGAGGCAGAATAAAAGTTCAAAAATTCACAAAAAAGTGGGAGATCAAAGTCCAAGCTAGAGGCTGTTTCAGGACACGAGAGTGGTCTCAATCGCTTCCTGGCCATTCATAAAAGCTACCTGGATCCAAAGCAAGCATTTTCAGACGTCCAAACACACTGTAAGTCACACGATAGCCACCCCTGTTCTTGATATTGCAATTTTGAAATTAAGTATCTTTTTCATGAACTAGTACCATATTTTGAATCTACAAAACATTTGCAAGCGATTGGCATCATTCAATTGCATTTATCTGGACTGAATGGAGAATCACCATAGCTAGGGTTCTTCGTTTTGTTTTTGGGGTTTTTTATTTCAGGCAAAATTGGGACACAAGAAGAACATGGCTTTGATCAGGAGGCCATGACGAATCAAACCATGTTCTTGGAATAGATTTATATGGCCTGGAGAAGATTTTAGCATAGGCCTGCATTTTTAGCTGTGGATTCAAATCCGCAGGTATTTTTGTTACAGGTTTGAGGACAGGGACGATGAGGCGTCTCCTGTCCATTGGTGGATACAAATACCACGCGCGTTTTTTTTGTTTCTTTCTGGCATTTGTTTTGATTTCATATATATTATATTCATTGCGTTATTATTAACAAACAACAAACATGCCCCAGCGGTTTCCATGTCAGCTTCAAAGTGTTCCAACGCTGGAGGTCAGGGGTTCGATCCCTGCCTCCAGCACTTTGTATTTTCTCATTGTTTTTCAGATAATCATATGCCTGCTCAAGCGTGCAGCCTACCATGCGCCTTCATCCATCCAAATGCCAGATGGCCAAAGGCCATATCTGGTGGTCCACCATAGGCCAAGTCCAACCGTGCATACTGGATCCCAGAAAGTCAAAAAGGCCAGCATAATTGGGCTTAAGAAATTGCTACCAACACCCCTAAAATCAGGCCCAATACTCCTCTCTTCTTATTTATTTTTGTTCATTTATTTTAATTGTTTTATTTTATTTTTACTAATTTCTAACCAATCATAAAATTCTCTTTCATATAAAATCACAAAAAAAAAGTTTTTTTTATTTCAAATCAAATTTTAAACTTTTATTTTTCTTAATAAATTTATTAATTAATTAGGTTTTAATTAGAAAACTTTAATTCCTTTTGTAAAATAAATAAAATTAATTAGGCTTAATTAGTTTTTAACCATTAATTTAATTTTTATTATTTCTTTCCTAAATAATCAAAAACTCCAAAAAATAATTTATTTTTTATTTAATTTATTTATTTAATTTAGTAATTAATTTAGGATTAATTTCTTCTTTAACATAAAAACAACAAAAACCAAAAAGATATTTTCTTTAACCAAACGGGTCAAAACCCTAATCTTGCGTCCGATTTAAGTTTGCGCCGCGATTTACTTTTTTTATCCAATAATGTACCTGCTTCCGTATTGTAATAGTTAAATAGGACTTTTAATTATTTTTACTGCTTTACTCTATATTTCAAAGGGTTTGTCTTTGGCGATGTAAATACCCGACGCCTTGTAATTTAAATTCCGCATTTTGTTTCTGCAAATTATAACTGCTAGTTGTTTGATAATAGGGTTTGCATGACAAGACTGGATGTTTTAACCTAAAATCAAATTAGATCACCTTTAACATGTACAAAGATAAAAATAAACTGAAAATGACACACTCGCACATGCGCACTCTTAGGGTACACCCTACTTGGTTGCCTTCGTACACAGTCATTGGGTATAGGTCACTTTAGAGGTTGTCCTCTTGTCTAAAAGATCATAGTCGCCTCGAAATGGTTGCCTCGGATGTTGTTGCCTCAAACAATTGATCTAAGACATTAGGGTTACCGCTAAGGCGTCCTAACATTGCTTTAGTGACCGTATGTCCCTCATTTGAATTGACCCTAAAACTCCAACGACGGTGCTACCTAATCTTTAATAGTGGGATAGCATTGTCTAAAGGAAATTAGCATAGAACGATTCCTTTTTCGAGTAGGTAAATGGTTCTTAGATACTTGCTCTTGCAAAAAACAAAATCTTTTTACACTTACACTCCTTTTCGAACAAAGTTTTCAAAAAAACACTTCATACGCTCTTAAGGACAGAAGCAAGAGTTAAATCGAAGTTTCAAAACAAAAACTTTTTCAAACCCACAAGCACAAAGAAAACAATTTTGAAAACAATTGAGCAAGTACCTAAGAGCCCATGGATAACCACGGATATAAAGGGTGCTAACACCTTCCCTTTCTATAATCTAACCCCCGAACCCGAGAAATATCTCGAAAAAGGATTTTTTTTGTGCTTTTTTCCTTTCTTTGTTGGATAAAATAAAAGTCGGTGGCGACTCTTGCTTACCGCGACGTTTTGCAAAAACAAACACAAAACGCAAACCATCATTCCAAAAAATAGTCAGTTCGTCCAACTTACCATATCCTCGGTTGAATTACAAACAAGTCCTAAATCTCGATGAAGATGTTTCCCTCAGTCGAAGTACTGGCCGGTTCTTAAATCTCAACTTTATCCTCAGTTGAATTACAGATAAGGTTCTAAATCTCGACCAAGTTCCTCTGTCGAATTACTGACAGTTATTAAATCTCAACGGAATTATCCTCGGTTGAATTACAAATGAGTCCTAAATATCGATGAGGATGTTTCCCCCCAGTTGAATTACGGACAAGTTCTTAAAACTCAGCAGAGATGTTCTCTCAGTTGAAGTACAGGTAGGATCCTAAATCTCAACAAAAATCAGACTTCCCCAAGCAGAATCTTCCACAGCAACAGGTATGCAAGTTCTCACTTAGGAATCTCTTATGCAACGACGCTCCTTCAGATGGCATCTTTAAGCCCATCCTCCCGCCAACAATCTCCAAATGGCATCTGTAAGCCCATTCCTGACGTCACAAGGCTGATACCACTTCATGCGAGTGCAAATTTCTGGGCACTCTAGTGTTCAATCATCTTCCACCTTCGGATCACGAAAGGTTCCAAAGCCATTCTACATCCTCAGGTTTAAGAAGATTGAACAGGGGCAGCTGTTGTACCCCAAAATTTGCCCATCCCATATTTCTCAAAACATTGCAAGAAAAATCTCGAAGTGGCTCAAGATAGATCAAGAATTGGTCAGACAAGCTATCTCTTAAGGCAGTCTACCCCAAATTAGGGTTTTGCATTGCATCAAGATACTTGAGTACAAATGACCTCAAGTGCTCCCCAATTTCCTAATATGCTCTCAAGATCGTCCATGTCAAATTTCAAGCCTTGCAGAGGAAGTTTGCTCAGTCAATTGCTCAAAAGGTCCAAAACTCGATTGTGCTAGGGCAAAAGTCAACAGTGACCTACAAAAAGTCAAACTTCAAGATTTTTTGTCAACATTCTCATTTTGAAGGAAATTTCATCATTTTATCAAGGGTTGATCATGATTTATCAAGGATTGCCCAGAATTCATCAAGACTCAAAAGTTGTTAAATTAGGGTTTTGTAGGAAAAGTTAACTCAACTTTGACCAAGCATAACTTTCTCATAATTTTTGAGAAATGACCCATCCAAAGCTCATTTTTAAGAGGATGCAATTCCATACAATCCATCTTCATACCCCAAGATCAAAAAATGCACTCACAAGAAGTTTTTAATTTGGACATTATAGGTCATTTTTGAAAGTAAACAAAAACACCTTTTTTGCCAAAGCTTATAACTTAAGCATGGAATATCAAAATGCGATGAGACAAAAGGGGTTGGTTAGAAGACATCTCAAACTCTCTAGAAAGTACAAGAACACTTCCAAAAGTTCAAAATTTAAGAAGTTATGCCTTGTTGAAGTTGGACTTTTTTGCTAAATCGCCAAAAGTCAACTATCCCCAGAACTTCAAATTTTGTCAAATAGGCCCATTCTTTTCCACTTGATTTGAGCTTGCATAGTTTCCCGCGTGTCCTAGCTTCATCCATGATCCCATATTTCATTTTTATTATTTAATTTAAATTTTAATTTAATTTATTCATTTTAAATCAAATAAAATCATATAAAATCCAATACTTTGATAACACAAGATCTTTTGGCTATTTCAGGCTTTGATTATAATCATTATCATCATCAAATTAGAATCAAACAAAATCATGTGCAAAAAGATTGAAATGAATCAAATTTGGAAGGTTTTTCATGGAGAATCAAATCAAATTTGCAATCATTATTGGAGCAACATTTGAACCAAATTTGTTACCCTAATCCAGGACACAATACATATGCAAGCATAATACGAAATCAGGGTTGGAAGCTGTGGAGAGAGGCAGAACAAAAGTGCAAAAATTCACAAAAAAGTGGGAGATCAAAGTCCAAGCTAGAGGCTGTTTCAGGACATGAGAGTGGTCTCAATCGCTTCCTGACCATTCATAAAAGCTACCTGGATCCAAAGCAAGCATTTCCAGACGTCCAAACGCACTGTAAGTCACGCGATAGCCACCCCTGTTCTTGATTTTGCAATTCTGAAATTAAGCATCTTTTTCATTAACTAATACCATATTTTGAATCTACAAAACATTTGCAAGCGATCGGTATCATTCAATTGCATTTATCTGGCCTGAATGGAGAATCACCATAGCTAGGGTTCTTCGTTTTGTTTTTGGGGTTTTTTTATTTCAGGCACAATTGGGACACAAGAAGAACATGGCTTTGATCTGGAGGCCATGACGAATCAAACCATGTTCTTGGAATAGATTTATATGGCCTGGAGAAGATTTTAGCATAGGCCTGCATTTTTAGCTGCGGATTCAAATCCGCAGGTATTTTTATTACAGGTTTGAGGACAGGGATGATGAGGTGTCTCCTGTCCATTAGTGGATTCAAATACCACGCGTGTTTTTTTTGTTTCTTTCTAGCATTTCTTTTGATTTCATATATATTATATTCATTGCGTTATTATTAACAAACAACAAACATGCCCCATCGATTTCCATGTCAGCTTCAAAGTGTTCCAACGCTGGAGGTCAGGGGTTCGATCCATGCCTCCAGCACTTTGTATTTTCTCATTGTTTTTCAAATAATCATATGCGTACTCAAGCGTGCAGCCTACCAAGGGGCTTAAGAAATTGCTACTAACACCCATAATTGGGCTTAAGAAATTGCTACTAACACCCATAAAATCAGGCCCAATACTCCTTTCTTCTTATTTATTTTTGTTTATTTATTTTAATTGTTTTATTTTATTTTTACTAATTTCTAACCAATCATAAAATTCGCTTTCATATAAAATCACAAAAAATGTTTTTTTTATTTCAAATCAAATTTTAAACTTTTATTTTTCTTAATAAATTTATTAATTAATTAGGTTTTAATTAGAAAACTTTAATTCCTTTTGTAAAATAAATAAAATTAATTAGACTTAATTAGTTTTTAACCATTAATTTAATTTTTATTATTTCTTTCCTAAATAATCAAAAACTCGAAAAAATAATTTATTTTTTATTTAATTAATTTATTTAATTTAGTAATTAATTTATGATTAATTTCTTCTTTAACATAAAAACAACAAAAACCAAAAAGATATTTTCTTTAACCAAAAGGGTCAAAACCCTAATCTTGCGTCTGATTTAAGTTTGCACCGCGATTTACTTTATTTATCCAATAATGTACCTGCTTCTGTATTGTAATAGTTAAATAGGACTTTTAATTATTTTTACGGCTTTACTTTATTTTTCAAAGGGTTTGTCTTTGGCGATGTAAATACCCGATGCCTTGTAATTTAAATTCCGCATTTTATTTATGCAAATTATAACTGCTAGATGTTTGATAATAGGGTTTGCATGACAAGACTGAATGTTTTAACCTAAAATCAAATTAGATCACCTTTAACATGTACAAAGATAAAAATAAAATGAAAACGACACACTCGCACATGCGCACTGTTAGGGTACACCCCACTCGGTTGCCTTCGTACACGGTCATTGGGTATAGGTCACTTTAGAGGTCGTCCTCTTGTCTAAAAGATCATATTTTCCTCGAAATGGTTGCCTCGGATATCATTGCCTCGAATAAATGATCTAAGACATTAGGGTTACCGTTAAGGCGTCCTAACATTGCTTTGGTGACCGTATGTCCCTATTTCGAATTGACCCTTAAACTCCAACGACGATGCTACCTACTCATCAATAGTGGGATAGCATCGTAAAAAGGAAATTAGCATAGAACGATTCCTTTTTCGAGTAGGTAGATGGTTCTTAGATACTTGCTCTTTCAAAACAAAACAAATTTTTCACACTTACACTCCTTTTCGAACAAAGTTTTCAAAACACTTCATTACACTCTTAAGGACAGAAGCTAGAGTTAAATCGATGTTTTCAAACAAAAATTTTTTTGAACCCACAATCTCAAAGAAAGCAATTTTGAAAACAATTGAGCAAGTACCTAAGAGCCCGTGGATAACCACAGATAGAAAAGGGTGATAACACCTTCCCTTTTTATAATCTACCCCACGAACCTGAGAAACGTCTCGAAAAAAGGATTTTTTCTATACTTTTTTCCTTTCCTTGTTGGATAAAATGAAACGCAAAACACGAACCAACATTCCAAAAACAGTCAGTTCTTCCCACCGTATCACACTAGCAGTCAAAGCTAATGACTGGTGGCTAGAGACATGTCAGAGGTTGCAAGTTGTAGGTGAAAATGTCACTTGGGTTGTGTTTCGTAGGGAATTTCTGAGGAAGTATTTCCCTGAAGATGTTTGTGGCAAGAAGTAAATTGAGCTTCTTGAACTGAAGCAAAGGAGTATGTTGGTTGTTGAGTATGCTACAAAGTTTGCTGAGTTGGCTAAGTTTTATCTGCACTATAGCGAGGCTAACGTTGAGTTTTCGAAGTGCATCAAGTTTGAGAACAGGTTGCACCCAGAGATCAAGAAAGCAGTTGGATACCAGAAGATTCGTGTCTTTGCTAATTTGATTGATAGTTGCAGGATCTTTTAAGAAGATAATAATGCTCATTATAAGATTATCAATGAGAAGAGGGGTAAGCACTAATAATATCATGGTAAGTCGTACGATGCCACAACTAGTAAAGGTAAACACAAAGTTGATCATGGTCAGAGAACTAGTGGGGGAGATGCTCCTGCTGGTGTGGTTTGTTTCAAATGTGGAAAACCTGGTCATAAGAGCAATGCGTATACTGCTGAGGTGAAGAGGTGTTTCCGTTGTGGTAAGACTGGACATGTTGTATCTGAGTGCAAGCATAAGGAGATAATTTGTTTCAATTATGGTGAAGAAGGGCACATTGGTAGTCAGTGTCAAAAACCAAAGAAGGCGCAAACCATTAGAAAGGTGTTCGCTTTGGCTAAGAATTAGACAGCTAATGAGGACAAATTCATTAGAGGTACATGTTTCATTAATAGTACTCCTTTAATTACTATTATTGATATTGGTTCTACTCATTGCTTTATTATTGTTGATTGTGTTGAAATATTGAGTCTTATGTTGTCTTCTATGAATGGAGAGATGGTCGTCAATACTCTAACCAAGGGGTTGGTGACTACTTCTCTTGTGTGTTTACAGTGTCTTATATCGATATTCGACAGAGACTTTGATGTTGATTTGGTTTGTTTGCCATTAAGTGGGTTGGATGTGATCTTAGGTATGAACTGATTAGAGCATAACTATGTTCATATTAACTATTATGAAAAATCGATGAGGTTTATACTCCTGAAGAAGAGGAAGATGGTTTGTTGTCTTCTAGATAGATGAAGCAGTTGATGCAAGAAGAGTCTTAGAGGTTCTCATTGATGGCATCACTATTTGTCGAGAATTAAGCTGTAATTGAGGAATTAAAAGTGGTGCGTGAATTTCCTGAAGTTTTCCTTGATGAAATTCCTGATGTACCACCAGAGAGAGAAGTTAAATTTTCTATAGATATTGTACCTAGTACCAGACCTATTTCTATGGCACCATACAGGATGTCTGCATTTGAATTGTCAGAATTAAAGAAGCAATTGGAAGAGTTACTTGAATAGAAATTTGTAAGATCAAGTGTATTACCGTGGGGAGCTCCAGGGTTGTAAGTAAAGAAGAAAGATAGAAGAATGAGGCTTTGTGTTAATTATATACAATTGAAGAAAGTGACAATTAAGAACAAGTATCCACTTACAAGAATAGATGACTTGATGGATCAATTGGTGGGTGCTCGTATGTTTAGCAAGATTGACTTAAGGTCAAGTTATCATCAGATTAAAGTGAAGGATGAAGTTATCCGTAAGACGGCTTTCAGAATACGTTATGGACACCATGAGTATTTGATGATGCTTTTCGGTGTTACTAATGTACCAGGTGTATTTATGGAATACATGAACTGCATCTTTCATACTTATTTGGATCGGTTTGTAGTGGTGTTTGTTGATGACATTTTGATTTACTCTAAATCGGAAGAAGTGCATACATAGCACTTAAGAATAGTATTGCAAGTTTTGAAAGAGAAGAAGTTGTATGCAAAGTTGTCCAAGTGTGAATTTTGTTTAAAGGAGATTAGTTTTCTTGGTCATGTGATCTCAGGTAGTGGTATTGTTGTAGATCCATCTAAGGTGGTTGTTGTGTTGTAGTGTGAAACTCCAAAGTCGGCTATCGAGATTAGAAGCTTTTTGGGATTAGCTGGTTATTATAGAAGGTTTCTCTATGTTGGCATTTCCGTTAACTAAGTTTACTTTTAAAGGTATATCTTTTGTGTGGGATGTACAATGTGAAGAATGTTTTACAAAATTGAAGAAAAGATTGACATCGGCTTCGATTTTGACATTACCTAATCCAGGAGAACCTTTTGTGGTATATTGTGATTCTTCCAAGATGGGTTTATGAGGTGTGCTTATGCAGAATGAAAAGGTAGTTGGTTATGCGTCAAGGAAATTGAGGAATCATGAGAAGAATTATCCTACGCATGATTAAGAGCTTGATACAGTTGTTTTTGTTTTGAAGATTTGGAGGCATTATCTTTATGGTTCTAGATTTAAATTATTTAGATACCATAACAGTTTAAAGTATTTATTTGATCAAAAGGAATCGAATACGAGGCTACAAAGATGGTTGGAGTTGTTAAATGCTTATGATTTTAGTTTGAATTATCATCCAGGAAAAGCGAATGTGGTAGCTGATGCGTTAAGTCGAAAGACTTTACATATGTAGGTAATGATGGTTAAAGAGTTGGAATTAATTGAATAGTTTAGAGATATGAGCTTAGTTTGCAAGGTGACACCTCAAAGTGTTATGTTGTGGATGTTGAAGATTAATAATGATTTTCTAGATAATATCAAACAAGCTCTGAAGTTGGATGTAAAACTGGTAGATTCGATGGTTGGGATTGATCAGTTTGAGAATAGTGATTTCAAGTTAGATGCGTAATTTGTGTTAAGATTTCGTAATCGGATTTTTATTCCTTATGATGTGGAGATAAAGAAAGTGATTCTCGAGGAAAGTTATAGAAGCAAGTTGAGAATTCACCCAGTAGCTACAAAAATGTACCAGGATTTGATGAATTTTTTTTGGTGGCCTAGAATGAAAAGTGATGTGGCTCAGTTTGTGTATGCATGTTTAACTTGTCAGAAGTCGAAAGTTGAACATCAGAAGCCTGAAGGGTTGATGCAACTGTTAGAAGTTCCAAAATGGAAATGGGATAGAATTTCGATGGACTTTGTGATGTGATTACCTAATACTTCAAGAGGGCATGATTAGATTTTTGTCATTGTTGATAAGCTTACAAAGTCGGCTCATTTTATTCATATTAACATTAGTTTTCCAGTATCAAAGTTGGTAGAGATTTATACTAGTGTAATTGTAAAGTTGCATGGTGTTCCTTTGTGCATTGGATCGGATAGAGATATGAGGTTTACTTCAGAATTTTGGAAGAGTTTGTAAGAGGCGTTGGGTTCTAAGTTGAGGTTTAGTTCAACGTATCATCCACAAACGGATGGTCAAACTGAAAGGACTATTTAGTCGTTAGAAGATTTGTTGAGTGCATGTGTTCTTGAACAGGGAGGTTCGTGGGATATTTATCTTCCGTTAATAGAGTTTACTTATAATAACAATTACCATTCTAGTATTGGAATGGAACCTTTTGAAGCATTGTATGGTCGAAGATGTAGAACTCCTTTATGTTGGCATGAATCTGGGGAAAGCGTAGTACTTGAACCTGAACTTGTTCGAGAAACTACCGAGAAGATGAAGTTAATTCGAGAAAAGATAAAAGCTTCCCAAAGTAGACAGAAGAGTTATCTTGACAAACGAAGGAAAGATTTAGAATTTCAAGTAGGTGACCATGTGTTTCTGAGAGTTTCACTTGTGACTGATGTTGGGCGAGCATTAAAGTATAAGAAGCTCACTCCTCATTTTATTGGTCTATATCAGATTTTGGACAGAGTTGGAAGTGTTTCTTATAGAGTGGCTTTACCACATAATCTTTCGAATTTGCATGATGTGTTTCATGTGTCACAATCCGGAAGTATATTTCAGATCTATCTTATGTGATTCATACGGATGATGTGCAAGTACGTGATAATCTTACTATGGAGACGATGCATGTATGAATCGCGGATTGTGAGATGAAGACGCTAAGAGGAAAGGAGATTGTTTTAGTGAAAGTAGTCTGGTTAGGAGCTGCCGGAGAAAGCATGACTTGGGAGTTGGAAAGAAATATGCGGGAATCCTATCCTGAGTTTTTCGAATAAGGTAAATTTTCGAGGACGAAAATATTCTTAGTGGGGGAGAGTTGTAACGCCTGTTTATTTAAATAATTATTTAATTAAGTTATTTTTGGGTTATTTGTTGAAAAGTGTGAGATGTTGAGAATTGTTGGTATAAGTTGCTAGATTATTATTAATTAATTAATTAGTTGATTAATAATAATAGTAATGTTGGAATTAATAGATTATTCGTGTGGGTCTATTTTATATGGTGGTGTGTAGTATTAAGGGGGTATGAGAATTAAGTCCAATAGAAATACTATTATTATTAAATTTAGTTATAATAATAGAAAAATAGGTTTTTGCCAAGAAGAAGAAGAATAAGGGATTGGAGGAGCTAGATTTGGATCCATAATGATCTGGTGGCTAAGATTGATGGTTCATGATGCACGCGTGGGACTTGCCAGTATTGGATCTGCAAATTACACGTTAGAAAAACATAATACATGACCTAGGTATCGTACCCAGACCCTTTCGACTGCACACATTCCCCTTTACCATCTGAGTTGTTTGTTCATTCGTTGGTACAAATAAAATGATAACACTACATTAGAAAACAAATCATATATATATATATATATATATATATATATATATATATATATATATAATTCGATATCCATACATGCGTGATGCACAAGCCAAAAGGATAGGGATGCCTAGATTTGAGATTTAAAGGAATCCATTTCACATGCCTTAGTAAAGGTATCATGTTACTTTATATTTTACATATAACACATTAACAATCATAAACGTCATGCAGCATGAATATACAAACAAAATTAAATTACATATGAAATGAATTTGAGATCGAAGGTCTGTTACCAGTGGAATGCTTACTTTGGATTGAAGAAGCCTGCAAAGGTTGCTTCGATTCTGATAACTTTTTCGTAATTTTGGATTTTTGTGGAGCTCTTTAGAGGCAACGTGTGTGTTTGGGAAAAAATTCTCGTGTCTAGGCAATGCGTGTGTGTATAGGCAAGTGTTTCTGTGACTAATGCGTGTGTAGGCAAAAATGTTTCTGTGGCAATCTTTTTTCCCCTCTCCTTTTAGTGTTTGTCCTTCTGCTATGTATTTATAGGGGGCAGTGGTGAATGGAAATGGCAAGAGTCAGCCATTAATCAGGGTTTGAAGGCAGAATCGAAGGCTTTTAAAAAGTTGCCATTATTGATGATTTCCTACCCTTTTGGGTTTTGAATGAACCTGGACAGGTTTCTCATCTTGACACCTTCGAATTCCCTAAAGCCTTGTTCTTTGATTGGCTCTGAGTGGCTTCCTTCAAAGGCTCTGGGCTTCAATTTAATTTTCTCACGGTTTCATCCTCGTGGCTCCTTTGATTGAGTCCATCTATGTTGGTTGTTTGACCTGGAAAATTCTCCTATTAGCCCAATCCAACACTTCATTCTGGCCAGTCAAAACTTCTTTTGTTCTTTCCTTCGAATGTAACTGTGCAAGAGGCTTGGGCTTGCCAGCAAGTAGGACTTTTACCAGCAAGCATCTTGAACCAGACTCATCAAAAGAAAAAATAAAACTTGTTACCAACAATTGTGTGTTCTTCGAATGGACCAATTGTATGTCCTTCGAAGGCACCACTTGTGTGTTCTTTGAATGGGTCACCAATGTATGTCTTTCAATTCCACCAATGTATTTCCTTCGAATGGGACTTTTGAATGTTTCTTCGAATGGACCATATTGTGTGTCATATTGTAGAAACTGTGTGTTGAAGGGTTTAGAGGTGGAGTCAAAGCTAGCATGAGGGAAGCCACTGCTTTGTGAATCGAAGCACGCATGAAAGAAGTTCTTGCCTTGTGAATTGAAGGCAGGCCTGAAGGATGTACTTGCCTTGTGAATCGAAAACAAGCCTGAAGGATGTACTTGCCTTGTGAATTGAAGGTAGACATGAAGGAAGTATTTGCCTAGTGAATCGAAGGCAAGCCTAAAGGATGTACTTGCCTTGTGAATTAAAGGTAGACATGAAGGAAGTATTTTCCTAGTGAATCGAAGGCAAGCCTGAAGGATGTACTTGCCTTGTGAATCGAAAGCAAGCCTGTAGGATGCACTTGCCTTATGAATCGAAGGCAAGCATGAAGGAAGTATTTTCCTAGTGAATTGAAGGCAAGCCTGAAGGATGTACTTTCCTTGTGAATCGAAAGATAGTTCCTTTGAGGGAATCCTTTTCCTCGTGGAAGCTTGGGAATTGAAGGAAACTTGCTCTTTTTTTAATTTGATGCTTGAGAGCCCAATATGACTATATGGAAACTATATGGGGCATCAAAAATCCAATTGTACTTGTGCAAACTTGGACTTTTGAAAATCCTTGTGAGAAATTGTCTTGAGAAAAGTGAGGGAAAATTTTGGGGTACAACAGCTACCTGTGTTCAATCTTCTTAAACCTGAAGATTTAGATTGGCTTGTTTGCCTTTCGTTATCTGAAGGTGGATGATGATTAAACACTAGAGTGCCCAGAAATTTGCACTCGATGATGTGATGGTTGATTGTGTAGAGAATGGGCTTAAAGATTCCATTTGGAGAATATGATTGAGAGGTATCGAAGATGTGTTTAAAGATGCCATCTAAAGTAGATGTTGAATTCATAAGAGGTCTCTTTGTGGGGATTCCTGTTCCTGTTGTCTGAGGAGGACTCCGCTGGGGAATGTTGATTTATGTTGTTCTCCTTCTTGAGGAAAACTTTGTGGGGAATAGAGTCTAGGAGCTTTAACTATCCGTGGCTCTACTGAAGAGTTATCTCTAGACTGGAGAGATGAAAGTTAGCTGTGTTTTGGTTGAAATCTAGGCTTCACAGTAACTTGCTGGGGAGAATGAAATTAACTTGTTATCTGGAAATGTATTAGAAGGAACTTGTGTAAGGCTGCTTCAGGATAAGTCTGTGTTAAACTTCATCTGGAGGTTGTTAGAAGAAACCCGTGCAAGATTGCTTCAGGATGAGCCCGTGTAAAGATGCATCTGGAGAGAAGGAACCCGTGTAAGATTGCTTCATCTGTTCGTGTAGATAATAACCATGTTTTTTTTCGGGAATTAATCTATAATCAGATGTTCACAGATAGTTATCCTATCTTGTTTCAGGTATTAATCTGGAACTTGCTTTTGTTGGTCGTTGAGATAGCTACTCTGTCTGGTTTCAGGAATTAATCTCTGACCTAAGAGAAAGAAAGATAGTTTCCCTGTCTTGTTTCGGGAGGTAATCTTCAATCTGCTCATGTAGATAATTCTCCTGTCTGGTTTCAGGTATTTAATCTACAATTAGTCGTTCATAGATATATGTCATGTCTTGTTTCATGCATTTATCTCGAACTTGTTTTTGTTGGTCATTGAGATAGGTGTACTGTCTGGTTTCAGGTATTAATCTTTGACCTAAGAGAAAGGAAGATAGTTTCCCCATCTTGTTTCGGGAGTTAATCTTCAATCTGCTCATGTAGATAATTGTCATGTCTGGATTCAGGTATTAATCTACAATCAGCCCCTAACAGATAGTTGTCCTGTCTTGTTTCAGGTATTAATCTGGAACTTTTGAAAATTGTTGATGATATTTGTAAGTGTTTGGTTGTTGGCATGTTTTTTGGTAAAACCAGGCGTGTGAATGTCATGACTGATGTCATAACATTCTGGGTTACTAGGTACATTCTGCAGAAAAAGGATGTCATACAGAAGCTAGCTGATCATCATGCAATGATCATATTTATTACATTCTACCAAAATCAGTAAACAGGATTCTTGTTGTCATAACCAATGTTAATACATCCTGTACTGATCTAACAATTGTACAGGTTTGTTAATTCTTAGATTTTTCAGGAAACTGGTTTACACAGTCCAGTACAAAGTCTCACGTGGACTTTAGGTTAACTTGGCTAAACCCTAATCTAGTTGATAAAGTCCTGTGACCAAGTCTTGAGGTTAATTAACCCTAGCTATTTTTGTGGAAGCCCTAACTGAAGAACAGCGACCTATATATTCAACAGGACGACTGTTGGTGAAGACAACTTTTTGACAAAAGATCAATAAGGGGTTGTATAGTTTTAACTACTGTAATCCAAGCAATTATCATTGTGATAAGTGACTTGGAGTAGGTTTTTATTGTAAGGGTTTTGTATCACTCAAAGCTTTGAAGTACGAGTGTTTGTGTCACTTGATTAAAGCTTTGAAGCAAAGTCAAGTTAAGTTATGTATCACTCAAAGCTTTGAAGCACGAGTGTTTGTGTTAGTTGATTAAAAGATGTGAAGCATAATCAAGTGTATGTTCTGAAGAGTGTCTTCATAATTTCGTTAGTCAATTGTTTAGTATCACTGCTATGATTGAGGGGGAATGAGTAGGAACTCAGGTTTAAGTTGAACTTAGATTGAAGTTGCATTGGGTAGGTCTTAAGTGAAGGAGATAAACTGGTTGGTTTATTCCTGAATTAATATCTCTTATAGTGAATTTCCTCCCTGGCTTGTTAGCCCCCAGAGTAGGTGTTGTTACACACTGAACTGGGTAAACAATTGACTATGTTCTTTATTGCTTTTAGACTTACTGTCTTGTAGAAAGTCAAATATGGTGTCATAACATTCACTGTGACATTGAGTATCTGCTACCAGAATTTCAATTGGTATCAGAGCAGGCACCCTACCTGTCTTACTGGGTGAGATCTAGGGATATTATTTTCTGGCGATATGGACAAAGAAGGTGTTTTTGGAAACAGACCACCCATTCTGGATGGATCAAATTATGACTACTGGAAACCTCGTATGATTGCCTTCTTAAAATCACTGGACAAAAAGGCTTGTAGAGTTGCTGACAAAGGATGGAACCATCCCACCATAACTGAGAAAGATGGGACAATCAGTCTGAAACCTGAGGAAGAATGGAGCAAAGAAGAAGATGAGTTAGCCCTGGGTAATTCCAAAGCCTTAAATTCTTTGTTCAATGGAATTGATAGAAACATATTCAGACTAGTACATCAATGTGAACTAGCAAAGGAAGTTTGGGACACTCTCAAAACTACTCATGAGGGCACATCCAAAGTAAAAATGTCAAGGCTTCAGATGCTGATTACAAAATTTGAGAACCTAAGGATGATGGAAGATGAGACCATTCATGAGTTTCACATGAACATCTTGGAGATTTCCAACACCTCATGAGCATTGGGAGAAAAGATGTCAGAATAAAAGCTGGTGAGAAAGATTCTCAGATCCTTGCCTAAAAGATTTGCAATGAAGGTGACTGCTATAGAGGAAGCTCAGGATATCTGCAATTTGAAGGTGGATGAACTCATTGGGTCACTTCAGACCTTTGAGATGGGGATCAGTGACAATGTCGACAAGAAAAATAAGAGCATAGCACTTGTATCTAATACTGAAGATGAAAACAAGGAGGATGAAGAAGAAAATATTTCAGAAGCTATAGCCATGCTTGGAAGACAATTCAACAAACTCATCCAGAGAATGGATCCAAAGTCAAGGTCAAATGTTAAGAACATTCCTTCTAACATTAACAGATCATATGACTCCAGCAGAAGACCAAAGTCTGAAGAGAAGGGAAATCAAAGCAAAGGAATTCAATGCCATGGATGTGAAGGATATGGGCACATTCGAGCTGAATGTCCTACCTTTCTTAAGAAACAAAAGAAAGGAATGTCTGTTACTTGGTCTGACTGTGATTCAGAAAGTAATTCTGAAGAAGAATCTGCCAAACTAGTTACTGCACTAATTGGTATTTTAACTCTGATAGTGACTCTAGTGATGAGGAAGTGACATTTGAAGAACTGGTTGATTCCTACAAGAAGTTATTTATCAGAAGTGCTGAAGTCTGTCAGCAAAATGAGAGACAACCAAAACTCATAATAATGTTGGAGGCTGAGAAAAAGGCAGGCATTGATACTATAAGTCATCTAGAAGGGGAAGTTCAAATGCTAAACTCAAAACTGGACCAGATGACCAAATCTGTCAAGATGCTGACAAACGGAACTGACAAATTGGAAGAAATCCTTCAGATTGGACAAAATGTGGGAAACAAGTCTAGTCTAGGATTTATGGCAGCAAAGAAATCTGTTATGGACAAGAAGAAGATCAGGCCTGATAAACAAATGTCAAAGCAGATGTCACAACATAGAACTCAACATCGAGAACAGAGAAATATGAAGAAAAAGTATCAAAGATGGAGATGTCATCATTGTGGGAGGTTTGGTCACATAAAGCCATTCTGCTTCAGATTATATGGATATCCTAATCAGGCCCCAATTGTCAAACCTAAGTATAACAAGGTACCATATACTCAACAGTGGAAGAAAAAGGCTACTGCCCTGATAGCTCACACCTCCCTTAGAGTCTTTGCAAAGGAAGACTGGTACTTTGACAGTGGATGCTCTAAACACATGACTGGAATCAAGAATCTTCTCAATAATGTTAAACCTCACACTACTAGTTATGTGACCTTTGGAGATGGTGCTAGAGGAGAAATTAAAGGAGTTGGAAACTTGGACTGTCATGGAGTTCCAAACCTAAATGAAGTATTGCTGGTAAAAGGCTTGACTGCTAATCTCATAAGTATAAGCCAATTATGTGACCTAGGATTCAAGGTCAACTTCACCAAGTCTGAATGTCTTGTAACTAATGAGAAACAAGAAGTTGTAATGAGAGGAGACAGATCTAAAGACAACTGCTACTTGTGGGAGCCTGAGAACACTAATTACTCTTCCGTGTGTTCTATTTCCAAAGAAGAAAAAGAACTGAAACTGTGGCACCAAAAACTTGGTTATCTACATCTAAGAGGAATGAAAAGGATTATATCCATGGAGGCAGTCAGAGGGATTCCAAGACTGCAAATTGATGAAGGGAGAGTCTATGGTGAATGTCAAGTTGGGAAGCAGACTAGGATGTCACATCCAAAGTCAAGACATTTGACCACCTCTAAGGTACTAAAACTTCTACATATGGATCTGATGGGACCAATGCAGGTGGAAAGTCTTGGTGGAAAAAGATATGCCTATGTTGTTGTGGATGATTTTTCCAGATTCACCTGGATTAACTTCATTAGGGAGAAATCTGATGTATTTGAAGTGTTTAAAGAACCGTGCAAAAGAATTCAAAGAGAAAAAGAAGGGTGCATTGTCAGAATTAGAAGTGATCATGGAAAGGAATTTGAAAACAGTGAGTTTGATGAGTTCTGTTCCCTAGAAGGAATTAATCATGAATTCTCTTCACCTATAACTCCTCAGCAAAATGGTGTTGTAGAAAGGAAAAACAGGACCATACAGGAATCTGCCAGAGCAATGATACATGCCAAAAGACTTCCTATTCATTTTTGGGCTGAAGCTATGAATACAGCCTGTTATGTCCATAACAGGGTCACCTTGAGAAAGGGAACATCATCCACCATTTATGAACTCTGGAAAGGAAGAAAGCCTACAGTGAAGTACTTCCATGTATTTGGAAGCAAATGCTATATTCTGACAGATCGTGAACAAAGGAGAAAGATGGACCCTAAAAGTGATGAAGGAATACTCCTAGGATACTCTACCAACAACAGAGCTTATAGGGTATTCAATTCCAGGACCAAAGTTATGATGGAATCAATAAATGTCATAGTTGATGATTATCATGAGGAAACAGATGTCCCTTGTGATGTCGAGACATTCTTTGAGACTTCAACTCAACAGGATGATCTACCTAACACTACTGCTTCAGATTCTGAATCAAAGGAAGCTAACAAAGACCCTTCCATCACAATTCAGAAAGATCATCCTAAGGAACTCATCATAGGAGATCCTAACAGTGGAGTCATTACAAGATCTAGAGAAATCATCTCAAACTCTTGCTTTGTATCTAAAATTGAACCAAGAAATGTTAAGGAGGCTTTAACTGATGAATACTGGATTGGAGCAATGCAAGGTGAATTGAACCAATTCAAGCAACATGAAGTATGGGAGTTAGTTCCTAGACCAGAAGGAACAAACATCATTGGCACAAAATGGATCTACAAGAACAAATCAGATGTTGAAGGAGTTGTCACCAGGAATAAGGCAAGACTTGTTGCTCAAGGATACACTCAAGTTGAAGGGGTTGATTTTGATGAGACATTTTCTCCTGTAGCCAGACTGGAATCAATCAGACTCCTGTTGGGAATTGCTTGTCTCCTTAAGTTCAAGTTATTTCAGATGGATGTAAAAAGTGCCTTCCTAAATGGGTACTTAAATGAGGAAGTTTATGTGGAACAGCCTAAAGGATTTGTGGATCCAAACTACCCTGATCATGTCTACAAATTAAGGAAAGCTTTGTATGGCCTGAAACAAGCTCCTAGAGCATGGTATGACAGGCTGACAAAATTTCTCTCTGACAAAGGATACAGAAAAGGAGGCTTGGATAAAACCCTTTTTGTCAAAAATGAAGGAGGAAAGATGATGGTAGCTCAAATCTATGTTGATGACATAGTGTTTGGGGGAATGTCATATAAAATGGTTAAACATTTTGTTGACCAGATGCAGGCTGAATTCGAAATGAGCCTCATGGGAGAATTGACCTACTTTCTTGGACTGCAAGTCACACAGATGGAAGACTCAATTTTTCTGTCTCAAAGCAAGTATGCAAAGAACATTGTCAAGAAGTTTGGAATGGAGAATGCCAGTCACAAAAGGACTCCTGCACCTACTCATTTAAAGCTATCCAAAGATTCAAGTGGGGTTAAGATGGACCAAAGCCTGTACAGAAGCATGATAGGAAGTCTGCTATACTTAACAGCCAGCAGACCTGACATTGCTTTTGCAGTTGGAGTATGTGCAAGGTACCAAGCTGATCCCAAAGTAAGTCATATCAACCAAGTGAAGAGAATTTTGAAGTATGTAAGTGGAACCTACAACTATGGCTTGTTGTACTCTCATGGATGTGAACCAACTCTAACTGGTTACTGTGATGCTGATTAGGATGGAAGTGATGATGATAGAAAGAGCACCTCTGGAGGATGTTTCTTCTTAGGAAATAATCTTGTCTCCTGGTTCAGCAAGAAACAGAACTGTGTGTCTCTCTCTACTGCTGAAGCTGAATACATAGCAGCTGGTAGTAGCTGTTCTCAAATGATCTGGATGAAACAAATGCTTACTGAGTATAATGTCACACAAGATGTTATGACATTGTACTGTAACAATCTGAGCAATATCAACATTTCCAAGAATCCTATTCAGCATAGCAGGACCAAGCACATTGACATTAGACATCACTTCATCAGAGATCTTGTAGAGGAGAAGACGATTAAACTGGAACATGTTGCCACTGAACTACAACTGGCTGACATAATTACCAAGGCACTTGATGCAAATCAATTTGAAAATTTGAGGGGCAAGTTAGGTATTTGCCAACATGAGGAAATATAGCAATTAATTTTGCTTAAGACAGGGGATGAAGGAGATTTTTTTGTTAAGTCTATTTTGATTGGGTTAATCTTCTGTTTCCCTATTTCTTTCACAATTGTTAAGAAGTTGAATAGACTCTCATTTATCTCCTTCCTCTCTCGGCTCTGCAACAATCTTCATTCTCTCAATCAAAGATTTTACTCTCGTTGTTACTGGTTTTCTAAGACGCTCAACATGTCTCAACTATCCATGACATCATCCTCTTTAAAGACGACTGCTTCTTCCGCATCCTCTGATCGAGAACCTAGGGCAATCACAAACTGCATGGATTCTGATGTTCTGGAGATAACTCCTCTTTGTGAACTGGCAGCTGACCCCTCTAAGGTTAAAAAGCTGAGAACAAGACATGCAAGAAGGTCTCAAGCTTCTACATCTGGTAATCCCTCTCAAACATCCTCTGTTCCCTCAGAAATATCAAATCGGGAAGGCTCAGCTTATGTTCATCAAGCAATAGCTAGACTTGTTACAAGGATTCTAAATGAGAATCACTCGGTACCTGGCAGTTCTGTACCTTTGAATCAAGAAGCTGCTAGTCCAAATGTTTAAATGAATCCAGATGTCACTCAGAATGTTGAGACACCGGATGACAACATTAGGAAATCATCTGAAAATCTTGATGATCACCAGAACCCTTCTATGAAGGATGTTGAAACCCCGGTTATTGATGTTGATGAAGAATACTCTGACAATGACCTAATTTCAAATATTAACCCTAGCATAGCTAGAAGAATGATGAACAGAAAGGGAAAGCAGGATGCTGCCAAATGTATGTCCAAAGAGAAGACTGCTGATGTTGGAGTAGAAACTGTGAAAGCTAGATTGTCAAAAGGGAAGGTGAAAACTCGAGTACCTGCTGGTAGTCTCTCAAAGCCTATGAGACAACCAATAGCTAAGAAAAGGAAAGAGCCTGAACCCTCTGATTCTGATGAGGAATCAGAATTTGAATTTGATGCTGAAGACATACCTCTCAAAAGGAAACTCCCATCAAGCAAAATGTCTAATGTCCCTGAAGTCCCCACTGACAACATTTCCTTTCAACTTCCTGAGAATGCAAACAGGTGGAAGTATGTTTGTCTGAAAAGGATAGCCTTGGAAAGAGAACTGAACAAGGGTGGCATGGAATGTAAGGAGATCATGGACCTAATCAAAACTGCTGGTCTAATAAATACTGTGGTAAAGTTTACCAACTGCTATGAAGTTCTTGTCAAAGAATTCATAGTGAATTTATCTGATGGGTGTGCTGATGGAAGCTCAACTGACTTTAATTGTGTCTATGTGAGAGGAAGAAAGGTAAATTTCTCTCCCTCTGAAATAAACAAATTCCTAGGAAGACCAGATGATGCTTGCCCTGAGCTAGAGGTTACTGAAAACCAAGTATGCCAAACCATCACTACAAATCAAGTCAAGAGCTGGCCCTTAAAAGGGAATCTGATTGCAAGCAAGCTGAGCATGAAATTTTCCATTCTCCACAAAATTGGTGCAGCCAACTGGGTTCTCACCAACCATAAATCAACCATCTCCACAGGACTGGGAAGATTCATTTATGCTGTTGGAAGCAGGACAAAATTTGACTATGGCAAGTATATCTTTGATCAATCTTTAAAACATGCTGGAAGCTATGTTGTTAAAGGCCATATTGCCTTTCCCTCCCTCTTATGTGGTATAGTCCTTGCTCAGTATCCTGACATTCTAGTTGAAAAAGATATTGTATGCAAAAGAGCCCCTGCTCTTGGGTTGCACTACAAGCTATTTCAGGGAACACATGTTCCTGACATTGTCATGACATCAGCTGAGACATCAACTGTCAAAACTCAGTCCAAGAGAACTGATGTTATAGCTTTGCTGAAGGAAACCTGCAAAGAGCTGGATACAAGGAAAAGGACTCTTGAGGACCTGATTGCTAGACTAGAACAGGAGGAGACTGAAGGACGAAGAAAGGAAGAGGATGCTGTTGAAGATCAGCTTAATGCTGAAGATAGTGCCTCCTCTGAAGATGACATTGCTTGAAGTAGATGACAACCTTGCTGCTGGTACCTGTTGCTGCAAGTGTTTTTAGAATTTTTATCTGTGGATGACTGTATATCCTAAAAGTACATGTATCTTTGGCCTATTTATGGATAAAGAGGGGGAGACGTTTTTGTGTTAATTAGACTTGGTAGACATTATTTCTTTCTGCAGACATATTAATTCTGTTGCTTTCTAATCTCTGATTGTTTAGGGGTTTTAGCCAAAAAAATTCCAAAGGGGGATTTTGTAAGTGTTTGGTTGTTGGCATGTTTTTTGGTAAAACCAGGTGTGTGAATGTCATGATTGATGTCATAACATTCTGGGTTACTAGGTACATTCTGCAGAAAAAGGATGTCATACAGAAGCTAGCTGATCATCATGCAATGATCATATTTATTACATTCTACCAAAATCAGTAAACAAGATTCTTGTTGTCATAACCAATGTTAAGACATCCTGTACTGATCTAACAGATGTACAGTTTTGTTAATTCTGAGATTTTTCAGGAAACTGTTTTACACAGTCCAGTACAAAGTCTCACGTGGACTTTAGGTTAACTTGGCTTAACCCTAATCTGGTTGATAAAGTCCTGTGACCAAGTCTTGAGGTTAATTAACCCTAGCTATTTTCGTGGAAGCCCTAACTGAAGAACAACGGCCTATATATTCAACAGGACGACTGTTGGTGAAGACAACTTTTTGACAAAAGATCAATAAGGGGCTGTATAGTTTTAACTACTGTAATCCAAGCAATTATCATTGTGATAAGTGACTTGGAGTAGGTTTTGATTGTAAGGGATTTGTATCACTCAAAGCTTTGAAGCACGAGTGTTTGTGTCACTTGATTAAAGCTTTGAAGCAAAGTCAAGTTAGGTTATGTATCACTCAAAGCTTTGAAGCACGGGTGTTTGTGTTAGTTGATTAAAAGCTGTGAAGCATAATCAAGTGTATGTTCTGAAGAGTGTCTTCATAATTTCGTTAGTCAATTGTTTAGTATCACTGCTGTGATTGAGGGGGAGTGAGTAGGAACTCAGGTTTAAGTTGAATTTAGATTGAAGTTGCATTGGGTAGGTCATAAGTGAAGGAGATAAACTGGTTGGTTTATTCCTGAATTAATATCTCTTATAGTGAATTTCCTCCCTGGCTTGGTAGCCGCCAGAGTAGGTGTTGTTACACACTGAACTGGGTAAACAATTGACTGTGTTCTTTACTGCTTTTAGACTTTCTATCTTGTAGAAAGTTAGATACGGTGTCATAACTTTCACTGTGACATTGAGTATCTGCTGCCAGAATTTCAATATTCATTTGTCGATCTTTCCTGGAAAGGTAAAGAATTAGCTGCATGCAATATCATGATGCATGAAGTGAAAATGATGCTCTCAAAATAAATGAGATTGTGATATATTCATTCGTGTTGCATATGTTATGACGCTTGTAAAATGGTGTATGAATGCAATGTATGAACGTGCCAGTCGTTCTATTGTTGTATTGTTGAACTAGCGAAAATAAATCACTTATTGTTGCTGGGGATAAAGAGTGTAAGTCTTCAAATTTTGTTAAAGTTGAAATGTTGGGAGATGGATTTCCGTTGTTAGAAAAATAAATCTGTTGAGGAAGGGAAACTCCATGAACTGCTTGGGGATTTTTATGAAATCCTGCTGGGGGATCCGCAAAACTTGTGAACCGTGCTAGGGAAAAAAATTTAGATGTCGGGTAGTAATTGGAGATTCTTTTTTTGCTGGGGATATAATAACGCCTGCCATCGTTAGGCTGTTTGTTGAGGATATGGCAGTGACTTTATAGTAGGATTCCCCTGCCTCTGTACCTGATGGAGAAAGTATCTGTGGGGATTTGCAGATGGTCTTTAGACATTGTCCTATTTCTTAAAACCATTAGTAATTGTCTTTCTATTTTTTATGTTTGTATTTGTAAACGGTAATCACATTCAAATGCACACGTTCAAAAATAATCACTGGAAATTTTTGCAAACAAAACAGAAAAATAAAAACAAATAGTTTTGCACTTTCAAAGAGATAGTTTCATATTAATTTGAATAAGCATTTTTGTACAAGGAGACGAACATCCTAGTAGGAGAATGTCGTCGTAAGAATGGAAACTGCACAATAAAGTATACAACGAAAAACAACTATGTGAAATAATCACATTGATTTCCCATTCTACTATTGCCCTTATGTCTTTGAGCGTCTCGTCTCTTTGCTTCTTGTCCGAAGCTGATTGGATTGATTAATACCATTTGAGCTTGATAGTTGTTATCGAAGATTGGCTGTAAGGTGATCCAAGGGGACATAGTTATACGCTTTAAATCCCTAACTTTTTCCTGGACCTCCCTTTCAGGTTTTTAGTCCACCGGGATACCCTTTCTTGCCCAAGTCGGCTTTTCAAGTTTTCGAATTTCCAGGTGTACATATTTTTCTATATGTATATCCCTAATTTTTCCAAAACCCTTTTGGTTCGTCGAGATGCCCTTATTTTTGCTTAGGCCAGTCAACCTAGCGGTTCGTTGTTCATGTGTAGTATCTCTTAACTATGTCCGCGTTTACAGGGTGCGGAAGGTCGTCACCGTCCATAGTGGTTAAGATCACGGCTCCACCAGAAAATATGTTCTTGATCACAAATGGCCCTTCGTATGTGGGAGTCCATTTTCCTCTGGGATCACCTTGTGGAAGGATAACGCGCTTGATTACTAAGTCACCATCCTGATATACCTAACGTCTGACCTTCTTTTAAAAAGCTTTAACCATACAATTTTGATAAATCTGACCATGGCAGACAACTGCGAGCCTCTTCTGATCAATCAGGTTTAATTAATCAATTCGAATCTGAACCCAATCGTCTTCATTCAGACTTGCATCCTTCATGATTCTCAAGGAAGGGATCTGGACTTTAATGGGTAGGATAACTTCCATACAGTATACCAAAGAGAAAGGATTTTCACCTGTTGATGTGCGCACTGTAGTACGATAACCATGAAGAGAAAATGGTAACATCTCGTGCCAGTCTTTGTATGTCACTGTGATCTTCTTTATGATCTTTTTGATATTTTTATTAGAAGCTTCTACAGGGCCATTCATCTTCGCCCGGTAAGGAGAAGAGTTATGACACTGGATCGTGAATTGCGTGTAGAGCTCGATGATCACAGTATTATTGAGATTGGTACCATTATCTGTAATGATTCTTTCTGGAATACCATACCGACAGATAAGGTTATTTCTAATGAATCGGTCCATAATGTTCTTGGTAATAGAAGAAAGTGAAGCCACCTCGACCCATTTGGTAATGTAATCAATGGCGACGAGGATGAAGCGGTTCCCGTTAGAAGCTATAGGTCTAATCTCCTCAATCATATCGATGCCCCACATTGTGAATAGCCAGGAAGCCATCAAAACATTTAAGGGAACCAGAGGCACATGTACTTTATCATCATAGATCTGGAATTTGTGACAAGTTCGTGAATGTTGATAACAGTCTGGTTCTATAGTGGACCAATAGTATCCTGCCCATAGGATCTTTTTAGTCATTGTGTGCCCACTGGAATGGGTGCCAAAGGTACCTTCGTGCAAATCTTCCATAACCTTTTCGGCTTCACTTTTGTCCACACACCAAAGTAAAGTAGAATCGTTGTTGCGCTTGTAGAGGATTCCGTCACTGAGAAAGAACTTGGCAGAGAACCTTCTCAGGAACTTTTTACCATTGACTGAAGCTCCTTCAGGATACTCTTGGGCTTCGAGATATATTTTGACTTCATGGAACCAATGTTCGTCCACTACTTCTTTAGTATCAATCTCATGAAAATATGTTGGTTCATCCATTCTCTCAATAGTGATATGAGGAGCTTCATTATCCCATCTGACCATGAACATGAATGACATTGTAGCTAGCACGTCCACTAGTTGATTTTCTTCTCGTGGAAAATGCTCAAAGGTAACTTCTTCAAAGTATAGAATCAGTGTTAACACATGCTTTCTATATGGGATGAGATTAGGATGTTGCGTGTCCCATTCTCCTTTGATTTGACTGATTACTAAGGACGGGTATCCAAATACACTCAAGAATTTGATCCTCAAGTAGATAGCAGCTTTGATACTCATAATGCATGCTTCATACTCAGCCATATTATTGGTACAATTGAAACATAGCCTGGCAGTGAAAGGAGTATGATAGCCTTCGGGAGATATGATCTCAGCACCAATTCCATTTCCAGGTGTGTTGGAAGCTCTGTCAAAAACCATAGTCCATCGGGATCCTCTTTCAGGTCCTTCATTCGGTCCAAGTTTTTCACAATCAGTTACTAACATGATGTTCTCATCCGGGAACTCAAAAGTCATTGATTGGTAGTCATCCACAACCCGATGAGCCAACTAATCAGATAATAAAGTTCCCTTAATTGCTTTCTGGGTTATATATTGAATGTTGTATTCGGTCAGGATCATTTGCCATCTTTCTATTCTTTCGGAGAGAGCAGGCTTCTCAAAGATGTATATGATAAGATCTAATTTAGATATCAATACCGTAGTGTGAGTCAACATATATTGTCTTAGTCGGTGATCAGCCCATGCCAAAGTGCAGTATGTTTTCTCGAGAAGTGACTATCTTGTTTCACAGTCGGTAAACTTTTTTCTTAGGTAGCATATTGCATGCTCTTTTTGACCAGACTCGTCATGCTGCCCCAACACACACCCCATTGAGTTCTCTAACATTGATAAGTACATGATCAGAGGTCTTTATTCACCCGGCGGCATCAAAATTGGAGTCTCTTGAAGATATCCCTTGATTTTGTCAAAGGAAATCTAGAAATCATCATTCCACTTCACTGCTTGATCTTTCTTCAGTAATTTGATGATTGGATCACAAGTAGCGGTTAGATGGGAAATGAATCTGGCAATGTAGTTTAGACGTCCCAAGAATCCCCTAACCTCCTTCTCAGTGCGAGGAGTTGGCATTTCTTGTATAGCTTGAACCTTTGCATGGTCTACTTTAATACCATTGCCGCTGAAAACGAAGCCTAAGAGCTTACCGGATCTTACTCCAAAGGTGCACTTATTCGGGTTCAACCTCAGTTTGTATTTCTTCAGCCTTTCAAACAGCTTCTATAGGTGATCAAGGTGCTCCTCTTCAGTCTGATACCTAGCTATCATATCATCAACGTAGACCTCTATCTCGTGATAGATCATATCGTGAAACAAAGCTACCATGGCATGCTGATAGGTTTCCCGGGTGTTCTTTAACTGAAATGGCATAACTTTGTAGCAGAAAGTGCCCCACTATGTGACGAAGGTTGTTTTCTCCATGTCCTCAGGTTCCATTTTAATCTTATTGTACTCGGAGAAATCATACATGAAGGAGAATACCTTATGTTGTGCGGTGTTGTCAACAAAAACATCAATATGGGGAAGTGGAAAGTCATCCTTGGGGCTTGCCATATTCAGGTCTCTGTAATCCACATACATACGTACCTTACCGTCCTTCTTAGGTACCAGAACAACATTAGCAACCCGTTATGCATAAGAAGTAACAACTAAGAAACCGGTGTTGAACTGTTTCATTACTTCGGCTTTGAGCTTTTCAGACATCTCAGGATGCATACGACGAACCTTCAGTTTCACTGGAGGGCAGTCTTCTTTTGTCGGTAGGCGATGAACCACAATATTAGTGTCAAGTTCCGGCATATCTTCGTATGAACACGAAAAGATCTCAACATAGTCATGTAACATCTGAATTAACCTCTTTTTGACATTATGCTCCAGATTGGAACCTATCTTGACTTCCTTCTTATCCTCTTCAGTACCCAAGTTCACTGTCTCAACCGGCTCTTCATGAGGATGTATTTCCCTTTCCTCATGTTGTAACAGCCTGACAAGTTCTCCTGGTACTTCACAATCTTCCTCACCTTCATCCTCATCTTGGTAGATCAGATTTCTAAAGTCATTATTGGTAATATCATAACTGTTATCAATGGGATCTAGAGTGGATGTGGATCTGCAGTTTGATATGTGGGTGCGTATAAGAGAGCATAACTATTTTTGATAAAGTAAAAACTAGAAAAGAAAAACAAAGAGCCTAAAGTTTGCATGCAAAACGTCCAATGATTTATTAATGAAATATGAATTAAGTAATAACCCTCACAAATAGACCATTATGCCTCGGGTAAGACACAAGGCTATAGAGTTTCAATTGTTCAAATATTACATATCCCAAAAAAAAACTAAAAGTTACTCTTGAATAAAAGTAATAGGATAAAAATCCTTGGCCTCCCAATTGTTAAGTCCACCGCTGATAGTTGGGAAGATCCACTTGTCCATGTCACAGTCGCTATCATTTTCCTCCAACGCATTGACTTCATGGTTGCTGATGCGTAGTGGTGGTCCCCCGGCGCGAGCACGACGAACAACTCATTGGGCCCCTGAACTAAAACCAAAAACCAAATTTGTCAAATTTGTAAGGGATATCAGGGAGTTGGCCCTAAATGGTACACCAACCTTCCTCGACTACTGCTTTGGCATCCTTCAGAGAAGCCATCTTCAACGGTGGCCTGGTAATCTTTAGAACACTAGTAGCAGTTTTGGTTGCAGCAACTGTCTGAGGAACCTCCTCAAAGTTCTGGCAGGGGGTCTCAATGAACTCGTCGTCCATCTCAACACACCTGAAAGAGTTCAGGTGGCTCACCATATATTCTTCCTCGCCATGGACTGTGATAATATTTTCGTTAACAGGGTACTTCAACATTTGATGCTGAGTAAAGTAACAACACTTGGCCCATGGATCCAAGGTCGACCCAATAAACAAGAGTAAGACGGGTGGATATCCATCACGTAGAAAGTTGATTCAAAAGTCTGAGTACCAACTTTGATAGGGATGTCCACCTCCCCGTGCACCTTTCTCTTGGAACCATCGAAGGCCCTCACCATAATATTATCGGGCTTAAGTGTGAGTCCTTCACAATCTAATATGTCCAAAGCATTCTTGGGTAAGACATTCAACGATGAACCTGTATCTACCAGAACATGAGCTAGGGTAGTGCCCCTTCACTTAATAGAGACATGTAGGGCATCACTATGCTTTCTTCCCTTGGATGTCAAATTTGCATCAAAGAAACCATTCCATTGTCAGCTGTAAAACTAGAAACGCAATTCTCGAATTGATCGGAGGAGGTCACTTGAGGCACATGGGCAGACTTCAGGAATTTTACCAAAGCCATAACATGGGCTTCAGAGCATAAAAGTAAGGCCATCATTGAGATTTTTGAAGGGGTATGCCCCAACTTCTCCACAATGTTGTAATCACTTTTCTTTATTATCTTTAGTATCTCTTCCATTTCTTTTTTAGAAGCCTCAAGAATGACTTCTTTGTGCGCCTTCATACGGACAGGCTCAACCAATACCTCTTTTCCCTGAGTCTCAGCTGACTCAGTAGTAGGGATAATAACAGGGATAATAGTGGGAGTAATAACAGGAGTAGCAGCAGGAATAACCAAAGGAGTAGCAACAGTCTTCAGAGAGATTTCAGGAGAGAAAAATCTTCTGCTTCTCGTAATTTTACTGGTCCCAACGATGTTGTCGATGTCAGGATCTGTATCTTCAGTAACTTTATTTTTAACAGCCAATAGGTCTTGCTTGACGCCATGGTAGTAGACGTCAGCCCCATAATTCCAAGGAACAAATTTAATAGAGGAATATGGTATCGGCCTAGGAAGGGTGATAATCAAGGGAGAAAACATAGGAACAAATGTAATCCTGATAGGTCTTTTGGTAGAGACCCTGGGAGGATTGTCAGAAGTGGTGATTATTGATACATCTTCACACAAACTTTTTGCAGGGGGAACTTTCTCAAACAAGATTTATTTGTTAATCATCAGGCGCTGGACACCCATCTTTAAGAATAAACAACCATCTGGTAGAGACGTACATAAGTGGCAACCCTCACCACAACTCGAAAATAAATCGACTCGCAACAAATTCTCTTTAACAATCATAAGAGGAGTAGCTAATTCATCCACAGAAGAAATAAACAGGTCGTCGTCAACAACATTGACACCCTGGCCATGTTTGGGAATTGGCGCGGTTATTACATTAGGGGTCTCTGGTGGGTCAAACTCAATCTCCTTTGCCTCGATAAGATCTTGCACCTTATTTTTCAGAGCCCAACAATCATTTGTATCATGCCCTGGACTTTCGGAATGGTAGGCACATCGAGCATTTGGGTTGTAGCCGGGAGATGCAGTATGGGGATTTCTGTGAGCCTCTTTCAGAGTGACCAAATTAGACTTTAACAGGTGTGGCAAAACCTGAGATAAGGACATGTTAATCCGGGTGAACTACCTTCTGGGTGCATCCGGTCTGCGCTGATTATTTCGTTGTTGGTTTGATGCAGGATTGGAAATCATAACAGCCTCTACTGTTGGACGGTGTTCAGTCTTGCTTTGATTTCTCAGACCATAGGAAGCAGTTACTTCTTTCTTCCCAGAGAATGGTTTCCTTACTGTACTTGAGGATGCATCTCTCTGGATCTTACCACTCTAAATACTAACTTATACTTTCTCACCATTCATAATCAGCTCAGTAAACCCAGCAGAAGAGCTTCCAATCAGATGGTTAAAAAATGGACCAGAGAAAGTACCCAAGAACATGTCTACCAGCTCTCTATCAGACAGAGGAGGCAGGAATCTTCCCGCAAGGTCTCTCCACTTTTGGGAATAATCTTTGAAACCCTCGCTGGAACCTATAGACATACTTTCCAATTGTGTATGGGTTGGAGCGAGGTCAGCATTATATTAGTACTGCCTGTAGAAAGCAGTAGCCAGATCGTCCCAGTTGCGGAGGTTCCCTCCATTTGGTAGAACCATTCTAACTGCGTCCCTAAAAAACTTTCCTGGAAGAAATGTACCCATAGATTCCTATCAGTAGTATGGGGTTGAATCTTCCTGACAGATGACCTTAAGTGCATCTTAGGACAGGACACACCGTCATACTTAGCAAATGTAGGGACCTTGAATTTATGCGGGATGACCACACCTGAGACCAATCCTATCTCTTCAAAATCCAACCCAGGTACCCTCTGAATATCCATAGCATTGAGATGATCCTGCAGTTGTTTGTATTTATCATCAACAGGAGGATATTGTTCCTTAGAGTAATCAGCCTCTTCTTCATCAGTTATGAGGTTGTTGTTTTCTTCTGTTGGATTTTCTTCTTAATTTTCCCCCTCATTTGACGGGGTTGCGAAATCTAGATCCCTCTTAGTCGGTCCTCTAAATCTTCTTCCAAAATTCAAGACACCAGTTAGTTTCTTTGCCTTCTTCGTCTTCTCTTTAATGATAAGAGCTTTCATATCTTCTTGTCCCTTAGCCAGAGCTAGGAACATTTGTTGGAATTGAGCATTTTGAGCTTGAAGATCCTTAACTGTCTGTTCAAGAGCCATTTCTTTTTGTTGAAATAAACAACGAAAAGATAGGAAACCTGTCTTGGAATGCCTTCTTAATGTAATGATATGCATGATAATGTTTATGCAATGTTTTCACGGACTTCGGGAAATTTAAATTTGCAAGCCAAAATGAAACAAATATTTTATTAATAAGATTCAAATTGCAATTTCCTTTTAGGCTTACAATTTAAAATTATAAACTCTTAAAATCTAAGAATCAAATCTCCCATGGGAGCTTCCTCTTTGTGCCAAGGTAGACATTAAGACTCTCTTCTTTGTGAAGTTGCTTCGTGAGCTCTAACACTTTCTTCTCACTGGTGTAGAATTGATCTCTAAAGGTATCAAATTCTTCCTTCAGCTGAATCCAAGACCTTTGCAGCTCTTCAAAATCAGTGGGCATGTCAGGATGGAGAATTGTATAAGGAACATCTTCTTCGGTGACAGGTTCCACAATCACTGGTAAGATGGATGTACATGGCATCATAAGGATTTTGGCACGAGCTCGTACCCATCTAAGATAAGGCTCTATTGGGATGGAAATATTATGCCCTAAAGCCTTTCTATCCACCTTATTTACCATGTCGCAAGCTCGTACAAACCATTGACGATACCCTTGAATATCATCCTCGTAGTTGAACACAATGCCTTGGATAAGCATATCATGGGGACCATCTCTCTGAGCATAACCAAATTTTCGTAGAGCCAAGGAAGGATTATAAGTGATACCTCCCATAATGCCGAGGAGTGGGACATTGGGGAATTCCCCACAGCGATCAATGATAGAAACATCTCCCATGGATCGGGAGTACCAAAGAATATCTGAGTGAGAAAGTGACATTATCCTTTGCGACCAACTCAAACCTTGTAAATTCTTCAATACTGATTATGAAAGGTGTGAAATAAACCACCTAGACAGTAATGGCATGCAACACATAAGAACCCCTCTTCTCTTCATGGTACGAGTGTGAAGGGAATGCAATATATCTCCGAGTAAAGTAGGCACAGGGTTACGGGAGAGAAAAACCTTGACAGCATTCACATCTATGAGCAAGTCCGGATTAGGAAACAGTACTAACCCGTAGATTAGAAGAGCTAGGAGTTCTTTGAAAGCTTGGAAATCCAAATCATCCCAAAACAATTGAGCCTTTTCTAATAGGAACTTGACTAGGAAACCCTTGACTCTACTTCTTGTTTCCCAGTTGGATATAATGTCAGATCATTTTAGATGTATGGCTGCTGCAATGACCTCTGGCTTTGGAGCCTCCTCTAAACCAGTGAAAGGCATCTGATCCAGAATGGGTACACCCATTATTTGAGAGAACTCTTCTATGGTTGGTACCAACTGATAATCGGGAAATGTGAAGCAATGGTGTTTGGGGTCAAAGAACTGAAAGAGTACCCCCATCATCTTCTTATTAAAGCTTAAGGTAACCAGGTTGAGAAATCGACCATATTTCTTGGTGAACTTGGAAGTATAAGGAACCCCTGATTCAGATGGTGTTTCAACAAACGGAAGCCATGATCTGCAAAATAGAACAAAGATAAATTCCTTTGCTCCTTGAAATGGTTAGTGAAATGAATATGGATGTTATGATGCATGATGTTATGTTTGAACAATTTAATCACACACAATAACACACACAAGACCTTAGGTTTAGGGGTGCATGAGGTTTATAGGAAAATAACCTCTTGAAGTATAGTTTGTTCAACCTGTCTTAGAAAAGTAACCGGTTCTAAGGAGTCTCAATATCACTGGTCTTTCTTTACCAGGCATTGTTTCAGCTCATGCGATCTTTTCTCGCGGATGAAATATCCCGAAAGTCTGATCTCAATGAGTGTATAATCGAGTATCAACCAATCCTCAGCTTTATACCGAGGCCGGCTATCTCACTACTTTCTAACGGCCAAGTTTGTTCAAGTAAGGTTCTAAGTTCTGTTAGTGCTTTATGACACCATGCAGTGGCCCCGTATTCTCCTCGATTTAACACAAGGGATACTAGTTCCAACCAATGTGTCACACCAATACAGCTATCACTTCAACCATATCGGTCTACACCGTACAGTCCCCGCGATCTATTGCTTCTTACCTAAAAGTAGTGCCCCAGATTCGGGTATAGGATCTTTACAAGTAAACCCAAACAAGCCCTCAAATATAAAGCAAACAAAGCATACAATGTAAAGCAATTAAAAAGATGAACTAAACACTAAGGTAACCCCACTTTATAAGTATCCCTAGCAGAGTCGCCAGTTCTGTGATACGGTGGCAGAACTGACTGTTATACTGGTTTTGGGTTTGCGTTTGCAAATGTTACGGTAAGCAAAAGTCACCACCGACTTTTATTTTATCCAACAAAGGAAAGGGCGAAAAGAACAAAAAAGGAGCTTTCGAGAGTTTTCTGAGTAAGGGGGTAGATTATGGAAAGGGAAGGTGTTAACACCCTTTCCATCTGTAGTTTTCTATGGGCTCTTAGATGCTTAGCTCATTTTTGAAATACCTTGTGCTTTGTGTGTTTTTGAAAAGTATTTTGAAATGCCAATAGTGAGGCAGTCTGCTCTATGATAACTCTTGTATCAGTCCTCAAGAGTGTTTATAAAGCGTTTTTGAAAATGTTTTTGAAATGTTTTGTGTAGATGTAAAAATTTGTTTTGAGAAAGCATCTAGTAACTATCTACTTTACTCGAAAGGTTCGTTCTTTTCCTCCTTTCCATTAGACTGTGCTATCCTACTATTAGTGAGTAGGTAGCCCTAGTCGTTTGGATGTTTGAGGGACATTCGAAGGGACGTTTATACAGTCACAAAGGAAACTGGGAAAGAAACTTTAGTAACTACCCTAGGGTTTTAAGATCATTTTTTTACCGAGGCAACATCGAGAGGGTCATCAAGGGACTTATGATCTTTTAAACCGGAGGGTAGCCACTAAAATCTCTCATGTTTCGAGAGTTGTGACTATTTTCCAAAGGCAACCAAATTGGAAGTACCCTAAAGGTGCGCATGTGAAATTGTATTGTGCTTCAGTTATTTATCTTGATATTAGGTTTGCTAACATTTTTTTCTTAATTTCTTGCCATGAAATCCTATTACCATGCATCTAAAAGTTAATAGTTTACATAAATTAAAAGTGCGGAAATGTAAAATCCTAACTATTACAAGGCTTCAGGGAGGGGGATTAATTACATGTCCAAAACTAGGAGGGAAATAAAGCAATAAATGTAAAAGCCTACTTTAAACTATTACAACCAGGAAGCAGGTACAATAATATGAAAAAAGTGTGAAAGGAAATAACGCGCACGAAATGAAAATAACGTATAAAAAAATCCTAAGAGAAAATCTTTTGTTTGTTTTTTTGTTTTAATTAATGAAAAAGGTTTAAGTTAAAAAGTAATTGATCTAGATCTATATTTAAAGAAAAAAAAGGTTAATTATTAAAGAAACATGAAATTTAAAGAAAAGAAATTAATCCTATGTTTTTTTTGGTATTATTGTTATGAACAGGAAAATGAATTAAAATGAAATTAAACCTAAGTTCTTTTAATTTTAATTTTTATAATTTTTTAAAATGATTAGTTAATTAATTTACCAAAATTAAAATTTAATTAAGAAAAATCCTAAATCTATTTTGATGTGATTTTTATATTTGTTTATTGATTAAAAAAATAAAAAAAAGGAAGTAAAAGAAATAAATAAAATGAACAAAACAAGAAAAAAAGATGGGCCTAGTAGCAAAAGTAAATAGGGGGGTGCTAAGAAGAAGCTCCATTAAGCCCAGAGGGAAGAAGCCCAACGTATGCACTGGATCTTGTGAGGATGGCCCCTTGAGGGTTCATCATGGGGGAGTGCTTCTAGAGACCTGGATCTGGATCTATAATGATTTGGTGGCTGAGATTGATGGTTCATGGTGCACGCGTGGGACTTGCCATTACTAGATCTAAAAATGACATGTTAGAAAAACTTAACATATGACCTGGGTATCTAACCCATGCCCTTTCGACTGCACACATTCCTCTTTACCATCTGAGTTGTTTGTTCATTCGTTGGTACTCCATTAGCAAACAAATCAGATATATATATATATATATATATATATATATATATATATATATATATATATATATATATATATATATATATATATATATATATATATATATATATATATATATATATATATATATATATATATATATATATATATATATATATATATATATATATATATATATATATATATATATATATATATATATATATATATATATATATATCCACACATGCGTGATGCACAAGCCAAAAGGACAGGGATGCTTGGATTTGAGATTCGAAGGAATCTGTTTCACATGCCTTAGTAAAGGTATCTTGTTACTTTATATTTTACATGTAACACATTAACAATCACAAACGTCATGCAGCATGAATATACAAACAAAATTAAATTACATATGAAATGAATTTGAGATCGAAGGTCTGTAAGCAGTGGAATGCTTGCTTTGGATTGAAGAGGCCTGCAAAGGTTGCTTCGATTCTGACAACTTTACCAGAATTTTGGAATTTTTGTGGAGCTCTAATGGGGCAACGTGCGTGTCTGGGCAAAAATTTCTCGTGTCTGGGAAATGTGTGTGTGTTTAGGCAAGTGTTTATGTGACTAATGCGTGTGTAGGAAAAAAATTTCTGTGGCAATCTTCTTTCTCTCTCCTTTTAGTGTATGTCCTTCTGCTCTGTATTTATAGGGGCCGTGGTGAATGGAAATGGCAAGAATCAGCCATTAATCAGGCTTTGAAGGCATAATATAAGGCCTTTAAAAATTTGCCATTTTTGATGATTTCCTACCCTTTTGGGTTTTGAATGAACCTGGAAAGGTTTCTCCTCTTGACTCTTTCGAATGCCCTCAAGCCTTGTTCTTCGATTGGCTCTGAGTGGCTTCCTTCGATGGCTTTGGGCTTCAATTTGATTTGCTCACGGTTTCATCCCCATGGCTCATTCGATTGAGTCCATCTACGTTGGTTGTTTGACCGGGAAAATTCTCCTATTAGCCCAATCGAACACTTCATTCTGGCTAGTAGAAGCTTCTTTTATTATTTCCTTCGAATGTAATTGTGCATGAGGTTTGGGCTTGGCAGCATGTAGGACTTTGGCCAGCAAGCATCTTAAACCAGTCTCATCAAAAGACAAAACAAAACTTGTTTCCAATAATTGTGTGTCCTTCGAATGGGCCAATTTTATGTCCTTCGAAGGCGCCACTTGTATGTTCTTAGAATGGGCCACCAATGTATGTCCTTCAATACCACCAATGTATGTCCTTCAAATGGGCCTTTTAAATGTTTCTTCGAATGGACCATATTGTGTGTCATAGTGTAGAAACTGTGTGTTGAAGGGTTTAGAGGTGGAGTCAAAGCTAGCATGAAGGAAGCCACTGCTTTGTGAATCTAAGCACGCATCAAAGAAGTTCTTGCCTTGTAAATCAAAGGCATGCCTGAAGGATGTAATTGCCTTGTGAATCGAAAACAAGCCTGAAGGATGTACTTGCCTTATGAATCATAGGAAAGCCTGGAGGATGTACTTGCCTTGTGAATCGAAGGAAGACATGAAGGAAGTATTTGCCTAGTGAATCAAAGGCAAGCCTGAAGGATGTACTTATCTTTTGAATCGAAAGCAAGCATGAAAGATGTACTTGCCTTGTGAATCTAATGCAGGCATGAAGGAAGTATTTTCCTAGTGAATCGAAGGAAAGCCTGAAGCATGTACTTGCCTTGTGAATTGAAAGGAAGTTGCTTCGAGGGAATCCTTTTCCTCTTGGAAGCTTGGGAATCGAAGCAAACTTTCTCTTTCTTCAATTTGATGATGTAATATCAAGCTTCTCAATGAACTTTATTTTGATGAAGACAAACCATAATGGCAAGAAGGAAAAGATATTGATCATGCTAAAGCATCAATGGATAAAAGTCTTTGATTCAAACTCTTGGAAAATTTCACAAGGTATAATAGCAAATCTTGCTATAAAATTAAGTCTTAGATGCTCAATGATCAAAAGAAGTCTTTAAATCTTGTCCAAACTTTTTCTCAAGTTTTTTAAGCAAAAAATCCATTTTTACTTCTGTGCAATCGATTCACATGTTGGTGCAATCGATTGAATGACTCACATTTTCAACTATTTTGCTTATGTTTCTTAGTGCAATCGATTTACACAAGAGTGCAATTAATTGCTCTCTGGTTATAAATGCTTATGTTTTAAAGTGAAATCTATTTTCATGTTTGTGCAATCGATTGCTCACTGAAAATATTTGAATTTTATGGTTGTTAGAACCCGTGCAATCGATTTGCATCAAGGGTGCAATTGATTGCTTGCTGAACGTTTTTAAAAAACAGAAACTTTGAACATACCTTTTCATAACACCACTTCATGGAATCTTTTCATTTAATCTTGGCAATTATTCATGATTAATTTACAGAAACTTTGTGTTTCAAAGGGGTGCTATGAACATATAAATACTGAAATTTCAAAATAAAAAATAATCTCTTCCAATCAATATTTTTCTGAATTTTCATATATTAAACTCAAGACTTTTTCACTTTCATTCAAAATGTTTTCTGCATATTTTCATATCTTGTATAACAGAAAACTTTGAGAAATCTAAGTCTTGAGTCATTGTATATCATTGTTATTGGAAGATAAGATCAAGTTATTAATAAAATCACTCAAATTGATTATTGCTCTACAAACTAACTCAATCAAATTATTGTTGTACACTTTCTTATTTTTCAGGATTGTTGAAAATAAGATTTGTGGTTTTTGCACTCTTGTTTTCCAGGATTGTTGGAAACAAGTAAGGTCACCTTGAGAGGATTGTTCTCACTGTTGACATAGTGAAAATCTAAGAAGATTGTTCTTGGTCCAAGAGGATTGTTCTTGGTTTTGATAGTTCTTGTTTTAGTTTTTCAACTATAAGGAAATCTATTTCATGTTGAAAGGGGATTGGAGTATTCTAGGACTGTGAGGGGAACCAGGATATCTCGCTTGTGTCTCTTTATTTTTCTGCACTCTACTCTTTCATAAACTCACCATAAACCATAAAAATAATATCCATCATCACTAAAACCAGAAAAATTTTAAAGTACCTAATTCACCCCCCCCCCCCCCTCTTAGGAGCACTTCGTACTTATAATTGGAATCAAAGAAGGTTATAGGTAACATGTCCTAGAGATCCAGAATGGCTTCTGCAAATCAAAATCCTGTTTTCAGGGATGGTGGTAGTAACATCAAGCCTCCTTTATTCTATGGTGAATATTTTGACTTCTGGAAAATATGCATGAAGGCACATCTAGAAGAAATATGGGATACCGTCGAAAGTGGTCCATTTATTCCTATAACGGTGATCAACGGTGCTGATTCATCAAAGCCTAAAACTGCATAGGATGAAGATGATAAGAAAAAGGTCCTCTATGATAAAAAGGCAATCAATCTTCTTCAAGGTGCACTAAGAATGGATGGGTTCTTTTATGTCTCATCATGCAAAACGGAGAAAGAAATATGGGATACCTTGGTACAAACTCATGAAGGAACCGTTGAAGTTAAACGATCAAGATTAAATAATTTAAGTCAAGAATACGAGTTATTTCGAATGAAGCACGGAGAATCCATCCCTGACTTGTAGAAAATATTCGTGCACTTGATAAATCATCTAAGTGCTCTTGGTAAGACTTTAACTAATGATGAACTAAATCTGAAAGTGCTTAGATCTTTAACTAGGGAATGGCAACCAAAAGTAACGATAATTTTTGAAAAGAAAAGTCTTTCTACAATGACGTCTGCAACGTTGTTTGGAAAACATAAAGAATATGAAACGGAACTCAGAAGACTTGAAAATCATGAAAATCAAGAGAAGAAAACCAAGAATATTGCTTTAAAGATTGATTCCAAGGATGTTGAAAAGGAAGACAATCCGGAAGAAGATGAAAATTTCATGCTTCTTGTTAAAAGGCTTGGTAAGTTCTTTAGTAGAAATGACAAATCCTTTTCTCTTGCAAAAATAAAGAAAGAATTCAAGAAAAAGGAAGCTTCCACATCAATACAAGATGCCACATGTTATGAATACGGTAAGCAAGGTCATATAAAGCCGGATTTTTGGAAACTCTCCAAGAAAGGTGGCTACAAAGGCAAAAAGGAATTTAAGAACAAAAAGTCCTATGTTGCATGGGAGGATAATGAGATAAGTTCTTCGTCCAATTTCAATACTGATGAGAGTGCAAATCTAGCATTGATGGCCTCACACCATTCCGATAGTGAAGATGAGGAGGTTAGTAATGAATTTTATCTTTTTGATAATGATGCACAAGGTGCTATAGATGACCTATTAAATGAATGCAAAATTTTGTATAAACCTATTTCATCTCAAAAGAAACAAATTTCATCTTTAGAAGAAAAATGTGAATCTATGGAAAAAAATCTCAAAGATGAAAAATAAAAAGTTAGTGACCAAAAGCAGAAATTTGTATGCAAAAATTGTGAATTACTCTCTTTCCAAATTGTCCAATTAAAAAGAGTTATTGAGAGATTTGAAAAAGGTCAAATTGGATTGGAAGGTGTTCTTAGCCAACAAAGATATTCCAATGATAAAAGTGGACTTGGATATTCAAAGTTTTCAAAACCAAGTTCTAATAAAACTATCTTTGTTAAGGCTAGCGATCAATCATCCAAAAAGAAAGTCAACAAACCTAAAGTGGTTCATCATTATCCTAAAAAGAAAAAAATTCCTAAGAAGAAATCTTATCCTTCTAGATATAGAAGTAACTTTGAACCTACTTGTTTTTATTGTGGTATTAAAGGCCACACCCCTAATGCTTTCTATGTTAGAAACTTTAGTGTCGCAAGTGGGCATTATGTGTGGGTAAAGAAAGGTACTAATTATGAAGGACCCAAAGCAACTTGGGTACCTAACAAAACATAATTTGTTTTGTAGGTATGCTTGAAGACCACATGCAATCTATGGTATCTTGATAGTGGTTGTTCAAAACATATGACGGGAGATATAAACCAATTTTCAACTCTAGTGCTAAAGGCCAAGGGCTTTGTCACTTATGGAGACAACAATAAGGGAAGAATTCTTGGAAAAGGAAAAGTTGGTGCTCCACCTTTCACATCCATTGAAGATGTTCTTTATGTTGAAGGACTAAAGCAAAATATTCTTAGTATTAGCTAACTTTGTGACAAAGGCTTCAAGATCAAGTTCACCAAAGAACAATGATGATTCATGGCTTTGGCACAAAAGAATTGCTTATGTTCACATGGAACACTTGAATAAATTAATCAAGCATGATCTTGTCATTGTGTTGCCTAAGAGAAATTTTGTCAAAGATAGGATTTGTGATGCATGAAAAAAAGGGAAACAAACAAAACCAACTTTCAAGTCTAAGAATGTGGTGTCTACTACAAGGCCACTACAATTTTTGCATATGGACATATTTGGTCCATCAAGAATAGGAAGTTTTAGAGGTAATGTATATGCCTTGGTTATTGTTGACGATTTCTCAAGATATACTTGGACATTCTTCTTTGTGTAGAAAATTGATGCATTCAAGGCTTTCAAGAAGTATGCTAAGCAAATTCAAAATGAGAATTCTTTAACAATTGCCTCCATAAGAGGTGATCATGGTGGAGAATTTCAAAAATGCTCTCTTTGAAGAATTTTGTGGAGAACATGGAATCTCTCGCAACTTCTCGGCACCAAGGACTCCTCAACAAAATGGTGTGGTGGAAAGAAAGAATAAATCTCTTGTAGAACTTTCAAGAACAATGCTTAGCAATTCAAATATTCCAAAATATTTTTGGGCGGATGCGGTAAGAACGACATGTTTTGTTAGCAATAGAGTTAACATAAGACCAATCTTGAAGAAAACTCCGTATGGACTTTTCAAAGGGAGGAAACCAAACATTGCTTTCTGTGATACGGTGGGAGAACTGACTTGAGGTTTTGCGTTTGTGTTCGCAAATGTTTCAGTTTAGCAAGAGTCGCCATCGACTTTTATTTTATCCAAAAGGAAAGGTCAAAAAGCACAGGAAAGACCTTTGAGATGTTTTCTTGAGTTCAGGGGGTAGATTATGAAAAGGTAAGGTGCTAGCACCCTTTTCATCCATGGTTTTCCATGGGCTCTTAGTTACTTGTTTAGATCACTTGCTTTGCTTTTCCAATTGTTTGAAATGGTGCTTTGTGTGGTTTTGAAAGTATTTTGAAAAGAGGCCATCGTATTGGCAATCTTTGTAATGATTCTTGTTTGTAAGAATGTATACAAAGATGTTTGTCTTTTGAAAAATGTTTCAATGTTTTGAAAGTTGTTTAAAAATGTTTTGAAATTGTGTATGTGTCTTTGAAAATAGCAAGGATTGTTTGCAAATTGATCAAGTAACTAGAAGCTTATCTACATACTCAAAAGTCTTTCCTACACATTTTTATTCCTTTGACATTGTTGTTTTACCATTGCATTTGGTAAACAACCCTATCTTTGGATGTTAAACGGGACGGGCGTGGGTCATCGTATGACCATGATAGCAATGGTGCCAAGTATCTTAGCAAGTTTTAGGGACTAAGATCATTTGTTTTTAGCCAACATTTTGATAGCGTCATCGAGGGACTATGATCTTTTTGTTTTGATTGATTTTGTTTTGCCAAGATACCTAGCATGCATACCATGGCCATTTTAACGCAACAAAGTGGATGAAACCCTAGGGGTGCTTTTGTGAAATGTGTTGTCATTTTTCATGCATTTTTTGTCTTGTATTAAGTCATGTTATTTGTTTGATTTTTGGTCTTTTCATTCAAAACCCTAGTTTACTATCATGGTATATGAAAGCAATAAAATGCGTAAAGTAAATCTAAACTATTACAACAATATTATGGGGAGGGGGTACAAGTTTTGAATAAGGGGATATTGCTCAAAATAAAACCCTAAAACTATTACAACCAAATTGAATTTATTGTACAAATAAATAAATAAGCAAATATTTAAATATGCAATAAAATGTATGTGTGCAAAAATGTTTTTTGTATTAATTTTATGTATGTAAAAATAAGTTATTTAAGTTTAAAATAAGAAAAATATTGTGATTATTTTTGAAAGGGTGAAGAAACCCTAATTTTTGTTTAAAAAAAGATATATTCTATATTATTCATTTTTATTCAAGAAAAATAACAATAATATGTAAAAAATGTTAAAAAATTGAATATTGTATGAAAATATTATTTTAAGTGTATAAATAATAAAAATAAAAATTATATGATATTTTTATATTATTTACAAGTTTTATTTAAGAAAATAAAGTATAAAATCCTAACAAACTATTTATTATGCAAAAAATAAAAAATAAAAAACAATGATAAAATGCAAAAATTAAAGAAATTTTTTTTTTTTGATTTTTAAGTGTTCAGAAAAAAAATAATAAAGTCAAAAATATAAAAGAAATGAAAAATATGCAAAAATATAGAAAATGGGCCAAGGGGATGCAAAAAGGAAACATGGGGGTGCAAAAAGTAGTAGGCCCAAGGTCCAGGCCCATGACAGCCTCGTCCCTGACCTCCAGACAACCAAAATGCGCGCGTTCTTCTTCAACCTGTATCTCTTCCATACATGCATAAAAACAAAATCTTGCAACATGAAACTTGTAGCATGTTAACTCACGATTCTAATGATATAAAAAACATGACCTAACTCTAAAAGATCAAGGAGAATTTTAATGGCCCTAATTTCTGACGTAATTTTTTCAGCTTGTTCAACATCCAAATACTCTTAGCTCAGTTAATATAAATGGAAACTAAACATATGTACAGCTCAAGCATGTTAAAGACTACATGTTTGCTTCACAAACCTAAGCTTAAGGATGCCTAAATAGAGAGATAGAAACTTGACAAATACCTTGTTCAGTTGAGTTTGAATATGGCAATGTGGGAACTTTGAGTGAGGCCTGAAGGTCGTGTGAGCTTGCTTGAAGTTCCCTCAAGCTATCCCAATGCTCAGCTTGCCTTGTAGATGTCTGAATCTTCCTATAGAAGTCAACCTGCTAACTCAAAAAGTGAAAATGGTGAAGCTTGAAACTGAGCTCACAGTTGCTGGACAGGGGCCTGGATAGTTCATGTGTGTTGTAGGGAAGATGTTTGAAGTGATTCCAAGCAAAACGCACGAGGCAAAATGGAAATGGCTAAGGTTCTGCAGAAGGTGCCCTGTTTGGGCAGAAAAATGGGTTTTTTTTTGTTTTAGAGTGTTTGAGAGGTTGTGTATTCGTGTCTTAAGCTTGCAAAAATGTTATGAGATCCTTTGAAATGATACAAAGTTTTGGTTTTATCAGATACACAAGCTTGCTTGACTTTTGCAAGTTTGCTTGCTTTTGAAGAAAAGGTGAAGTGACAAAGCCAAAGGCCTGTACATGCTAGCTTAAGGCCTGATGAGAGTTGGTGTACTTTGCCTGAAGTTTGTGGATCTTGTTTGCAACCAAAGATCGGGTCCATGGCTCAAGAAATACAAAATTGCAAAAGGCATGCTTTATCAAAGTAGCAATGTGAACTTTATGCCATAAATGAAATAATTCAATGTACAAAGCTTCAAAGATCAGAATAAGACCTTTATCCATTGTGTTTACATTAAATTAAGGAGTGTAGAAAGGATTAGGACCTGTAATTCCAAGTACAAGCAAGTTTGAAACTGATTTGCAACTTGTACCAATGTGAAAAATTCCTTGAACAAAAGTGATAAATTGCCATTTTCATTTCTTCGATTCTCCCTAACCATAAATGATCTTGGAGAGTTCTTGGACATTTTGGAAATCTTGTAACATGCTCTACAATCCATCTTTTAAATGAATTTTGATATTCCTCTTGGAACTAGGTGAAAAGTTTCCACGAAGTTAGGTCAAAAATCTGCCTAAACTAGGGCTAAATTTCACTAACTTAAAAAGTTTATGGACCCTTATTCACAAAACCTTAACTTGAGATCCAAGCATATTTTGGGAAAACTTTGTGAATAAAAGTTGTATATTTTGTGTAGGACTACAACTTTCATGTTGGAAGTTTTCTTTGAATCCAATTGCATCATGGTGAAAAAGTTAGGAAAAGTTGCGAAAAAATAAGAAATTTTCATAACTTAGAAAAATTCCAAGTTATGAAAATTTTCAAACTTAAACCCTAATTTCCAAATTTAAGTTTCTTGGTGAAAACGTTTCATGTTTTGACACATCTTAATGAAATATGACCCTTGGCACTTGATTTTGACCAAAAAGTCAAAGTTTGACTTTTCAGTGTACAGTTGATTTTTGATCAGTTGACTGGGAAATTCATCTATCAATCTAATGCATTTGAGATCTTTTAAACCTTGTGATTAGGTCAAGATGGTTCCATTGAGTCCTTGAAACCATCCTTGAACCCAATTTTCCATTGGCTAGGTAAAAAATCAGAAATTGCCTTTCTCCAGTCAAAACCCAAATTTTGACCATTTTGCCCTTTTGGTGATCTGATCAAATTTCTTGAGGAGTTGTGGTTCAAACTTGATCAAATGGTTAATATGAGTCTATAATGTTTATGTGGATAAATAATTATGTGTTTTGACTGTAAATTGGCCATGGTTGACTCTTTCCCCAATACAGCTGATTTTTAGGTCAACTGTCTAATTGACTGGGCAAACTCAAACCCTAATTTCAGGTTATCAGTGTAAGGAGAGGTCTTGAGTTGAGCCAACCCTAATCTTGTCTTGAGTCCAAAGAGTCTTGTGAGGATAATCTAGATAAAATGAGAGGGAAAATTTTAGGGTACAACACCTTCTTTCACATTTTTGGTTGAAAATGCTTTGCCTTAAACAACGACAAAGATAACCTTGGTAAGTTATATGAAAAATCCTATGAAGGTATTTTTCTTGGCTACTCTCTTACTAGTAAGGAATATAGAATATATAACAAAAGAAATTTTACAATTGAAGAATAAATGCATGTATATTTTGATGAATCTAACCCCTCCAAGGAGGATAATGTTGTTTGTAATGATGATGATTATGAAATATTAGAAGTCCCTCAAGAAAATACTTCCAAAGATGTCAATAAGGATTAACCGATTCAACAAGAAGAAGTATATCAACAAGAATCAAATATCAAGGATCTACCAAAGGAATGGAGAACTCATAGAGATCATCCTATCGATAAAGTAATTGGTGATATAATTCAAGGTGTGACAACAAGATTAAATATTAAAGGTTCTTGTCTAAACATGGCGTTTGTCTCTCAAATTGAACCTTCCAAAGTTGATGAAGCCTTAGGCGATGACCAATGGATTATTGATATGCAAGAAGAGTTAAACCAATTTTAAAGGAAATAAGTTTGGGAACTTGTCCCTAGGCCAAGCAACAAACACATCATTGGAACAAGATAGGTGTTTAAGAACAAACTTGACGAGAACGGTAAAATTGTTTGAAACAAAGAAAGTTTGGTAGAACAAGGCTACAATCAAGAAAAAGGAATCGATTTTGAAGAAACTTTCACTCCGGTTGCAAGGTTAGAAGTTATTCGTCTTTTACTTACATATGCTTATTCATTAAATTTTTATCTTTTCCAAATGGATGTCAAAAACGCATTCTAGAATGGATATATCAATGAAGAAGTCTATGTTAAGCAACCCCAGGGGTTCTAATATTTAAAGAATCCATCTCATGTATTTAAATTGATAAAAGCTCTCTATGGTTTGAAACAAGCACCAAGGTCATGGTACGATTGACTAAGTAATTTCTTATGTGAAAAATGCTTTGAAAAAGGTAAAGTTGACAAGACATTGTTTATCAAGAAAATCAAAGGTAACACTTTGCTAGTTCAATTCTATGTTGATGATATCATCTTCGGTTCGTCAAACAAAGAAATGTGTGAAGAATTTTCAGCAATAATGTAAGGAGAATTTGAGATGTCCATGATGGGTAAACTGAATTATTTTCTTGGACTTCAAATCAAGCAATTAAAGGATGGCATATTCATCAACCAATCCAAGTTTTGCAAGGAATTGTTTAAAAGATTTGATATGGATAATTGTAAAGCTATGACTACTCCAATGGGTTCCGGAAAATATGTTGATCAAGATGAATCGAGTGTCTCTATTGATATTACAAAATATCGAGGTATGCTTGGACCTCCATTGTATTTGACCGCAAGTCGTCCTGACATAATGTTTAGTGTGTGTCTTTATGCCCGCTTTAAATAAAATCCAAAGGAATCACATCTCATGGCGGTAAAACGGATCAAGAAGTATCTCAAAGGAACAACAAATGTTGGATTATGGTATCCTAAAGGTAATGTTTTCAATTTAGTTGGTTATTCTGACGCGGATTATGCAGGTTGTAAAACTGATAGAAAAACCACAAGTGGTACTTATCACATCCTTGGAAATGCATTAGTATCACGGGCTTGTAAGATACAAGCATGTGTTGCTCTTAGCACGACCGAAGCAGAATATATTGCAACAAGTAGTAGTTGTGCACAAATATTATGGCTCAAGCAATAAATTTGTGACTACACACTCGATCTAGGATGCATTCCTCTACGGTGCGACAATACAAGTGTGATAAATTTTACAAAGAATTCGTTCATGCACTCAAAAACCAAATACATCGACATACGACATCATTTTCTTCGTGATCATGTAATTTAAGGAGATGTAGAAGTCACATTTGTAGATACTCATAATCAACTTGCCGATATCTTCACAAAACCTTTGGCAAGAGAACGATTTTACAAAATTCGACGAGAACTTGGTATTTTGGATGAACATGATGTCTAAGGTGCATTCTATTCTTTCTTAATGCTTTCAAAGTGATATTCATGTTTATATGTGAAAAAATCATGCCTATATGTTGCCTTAAGATGTTATGTATATTAAGATTTGTTTAAATTTAAGAAAAATGTTTTTTTGGACATTTTTGGTTGATGCAATCAATTGCACCATTGTGTAAATTGATCACTCACTGTTTGTATTTATTCTCTGACCATTCTATTTCAGTGCAAATTGATTTCACCATAGTGCAAATCGATTGCACGATGTTCGTTTCAGTTTACTATTGTTTCTTTTTATTGTGAAAATCGATTTCATCTATGTGCAAATCGATTGCACCTGCTGTAATTTAACTTTATGACATGTTTTAATGTTGGTCAGAATTCCTATTCTCTCTTATTCCCAATCTCACCTCCATTATTTACCAATTAAATAACTTTGAATACATTAAACCCCAAGCATAACTCTCTACTCATAAATCCTATCCTATAACACAACCTTCTTTCCAAATTCATCTCATCACATATCTACTTCTCAAAACCTCAAAAGTATTGTGACATATACAAACCCATCAAATCCTAATTTCAAAAATTACCTTCCTCATGGCATCCAGACAAAAGAGAAAATTGTCAGCTAAAGAGAAAGGGAAGAAAGCTGGATCCTCATCTATGGAAAATCCACTCATTCAAACTCTAACCAACAACAAGAAGAGAGGTTCACAAAGTATTTTCAATGGAAAATTGTCTCAACTCCAAAATATGGTATGCTATCATCCTTTCCTCAATAATGCTTTACATTTCAAAATGTTTTAGCATCCTATGATTTGGAACCGATCATTTTGTCATATGGATACTATTACTCGGATACTATTACCCAGATTTGGAAACTTATAAAGGAAAGTTTGTCACATATATTTTGGGTACAAGAATCTCCCTAACCCCTGAAATTCTTGGGGGTATCTTAAACATTCCTTATACTGGGAGCACCCTTTATGACCCGGAAGATGAAGATAGGAACGACTACAACAAGAAGAATTTTTACTGTAGTATCGGAAGGTTAAATGAAGCTGAATTCCATGCAACAAGGATTCAATGTCTAAGCGGTGTTATTCCCTCAAGAGACTCTTGGAGTGCATGTAATTTTTATATCGATGATAGGTTGTTTCACTATTTTATGGTATACATCATGTTTCTGCAGGCTGGAAATCACTGCACTGTGACAGATCTTGAGATGAAACTATTGTACGCTAGAAAAAAAGGAATAAGTGTCAATTGGGCTCATCTTATCATGACTCATACGCTGAAGTTTGACGCAAAATCAAAGTTCCTGCCATATGTTTATTTTATTACTCTTATTATTGAGCATTATGGAATTTATGGTAATGGTTTTGAAAATTTTGAAATGGATGCAAATCTGCACAATATTTCAATCAAAAATGTCGATTCACCTGCTCCTGTTGGTCAAAGCAATCAAGATGTAATTAACTTCATGACTCGACAGTTTGCTACACTCAAAACCAACATCAACAACCAATGGAATGCTATCAACGACTCCACAACGACCCAGATCAATGATTTTTGCACATATGTGAATCAACAGTTTTCTTACCTTTACTCTCATCTCCAAATACCTCCATATGATCCCAACAACCCAGCTGCCCCTCCTCCACAATACACCGGTCCTCCACTTCAACAACAATTTCCCAATCAAGGACCATTTTTCTTTAACAACCCCAACATGAACCAACCATGAAATATGTAGACATTATGTCTTTGTTCTCTCTTGTGACTATGTTTTGTTTAATGAACATTATTGTTTAAATTTTCAAAATTATTACATGTATATTGTCCATCTTTTATGCATATTTCCCTTCTTTTTGATAATCTGAAAGGGAACGAAGGATGTTACACGTTATGCTTGTGTATTTCCTTGTCTTAAACTTTTAAGGTACAAATAATCCTTCAAGATGAGAAAATCCAAATGATTACAAAGCTTCTCATACAAAGGGGGAGTTATATATCTTAGGGGGAGAAGTCTCTTTCCGGAAATAATAAAGCTTCAAGAAAGATTGTTTGTCATCATCAAAAATGTGGAGAATGTAATATCAAGCTTCTCAATGAACTTTATTTTGATGAAGAAAAACCATAATGACAAGAAGGAAAAAATATTGATCAAGCTAAAGCATCAATGGATAAAAGTCTTTGATTCAAACTCTTGGCAAATTTCCCAATGTATAATAACAAATCTTGCTATGAACTTAAGTCTTAGATGCTCAATTATCAAAAGAAGTGATTAAAACTTTTCCAAAGTTTTTCTTAAGTTTTCTAAGCAAAAAATCCATTTTTACTTCTGTGCAATTGATTTACATGTTGGTGCAATTGATTGCATGACACATATTTTCAGTTGTTTTTCTTATGTTTCTTAGTGCAATCGATTTACAGAAGAGTGCAATCAATTGCTCTCTGGTTAATAATGCTTCTGTTTTAAAGTGCAATCAATTTGCATGTTTGTGCAATCGATTGCTCACTAGAAATATTTGAATTTTTTGGCTGTTAGAACCCGTGCAATCGATTGCTTGCTGAATGTTTTTGAAAAACATCAGCTTTGAACATACCTTTTCATAACACCACTTTATTGAATATTTTCATTTAATCTTGGCAATTGTTCATGATTAATTTACAGAAAGTTATGCTGTTTCAAAGGGGTGGTTTGAACATATAAATATTGAAATTTCAAAATCAAAAATAATCTCTTCCAATCAATATATATCTGAATTTTCAAATATTCAACTCAAGCCTTTTTAACTTTCATTCAAAAAGTTTTCTGCATATTTTCATATCTTGTATAACAGAAAACTTTGAGCAATATAAGTCTTGAGTCATTGTATATTATTGTTATTGGAAGAGAAGATCAAGTTATTGATAAAATCACTCAAAGTGATTATTTTGTATACAAACTCACCCAATCAAATTATTGATGTACACTTTCTTATTTTTCAGGATTATTGAAAATAAGATTAGTGGTTTTTGTACTCTTGTTTTCCAGGATTGTTGGAAACAAGTAAGGTCACCTTGAGAGGATTGATCTAACTATTGACATAGTGAAAATTCAAGAGGATTGTTCTTGGTCCAAGAGTATTGTTCTTGGTTTTGGTAGTTCTTGTTTAAGTTTTCCAACTATAAGGAAATCTCTTTCATGTTGAAAGGGGACTGGAGTACTCTCGGACTGTGAGGGGAACCAGGATATCTCGCTTGTGTCTCTTTATTTTTTTGCACTTTACTCTTTCATAAACTCACCATAAACCAAAAAATGATATCGATCATCAGTAAAACCAGAAAAAAAATTTAAACTACCTAATTCACCCCCCCCCCCTCTTAGGCGCACTTCGTACTTACAGATGCTTGAGATCCCAATATGACTATATGGAAACTATATGGGGCATCAAAAATCGAATTGTACTTGTGAAAACTTGGACTTTTTAAAATCCTTGTGAGAAAATGTCTTTAGAAAAGTGAGTGTAAATTTTGGGGTACAACACTCAGGTTTAAGACGATTGAACAGGGGCACCTGTTGTACCCCATAAGTTTCCCTACAAGTTTGCTCAGTCAATTGCTCAAATGATTGGAAATCAACTATTTTAGGTCAAAAGTCAAATATGGTCAATATGCAGTTAAACTTCGTGATTTTTGGTCAACATAAACATTTTGAAGTGATATCCATAATTTGATCAAGGGTTGATCATGATTCCTCAAGGAATGCTCTTAAATCATCAAGAATCAAAAATTGCTAAATTAGGGTTTCTATAGGAAAAGTCAACTGAACTTTGACCATGCATAACTTTCACATACTTCATCCATTTTTCCCCAACCAAAGCTCATTGTGAAGAAAATTCAATTCTCTACAACTTTTCTTTAATCCTCAAGCCCAAGAAATGCATCATTTGGTAGATATGAGCTCAGACATTACTAGTCATTTCCAAAAAGTCAACAAAAGTCACTTTTTTCCAAGATAATTTACATCAAGATAATATCTCCAAATGAAAAATTGATCAAACGCTAGATTGAAAAGGACATCTTGGGGTTTCCGAAAAGTCCATGATCATCTTCAAAGGATAAAAATTGAGAAAGTTATGAGTAGTACAAGTTGGGAAATTTTGGTGAAATTCATGAAATGCAAAGCATGCAAAATTGATGTTTTAAGTTAGAAGCCTATTTTTTTGAGCTTCAAATAAATACAAAATAAATTGCAAAAAATAATAAGTGAGGGATTATGACAAATGGATTGTTGGTTTGGGTTAGTTTTGGGACCAAGATTTCGTGCAAACATGTCTAGGTTCATGCAAAGACCAAAGTGGCAAGAATAATGTAATTTTGGAAGTTTTTCAAATGTTGATTCTCATGATTAAATCCATGTCTTAAAGGCTTGATTTATTTCCATGATTTTTCTCTCCTCTCACTCCTCTATATAAGCAACATTTTGCAAGCCTGAATGACAGGCACAAGTTACCTAAGCAAGGCATACCAAATTTCACAAAAATCTCCAAAATTTTCAAAATTTGTATCTGCATTTCCAGCCTTCCTCCATCAAACCCAATCAGGAATTTGTGCTCCTGAAACTCCCAGGGTTCATCCCAACCCTTCTCCACATTTGCAATACCCTAGAATGATCCCCACGATTATCAACGGTTTGGTATGATTTCCTGTGACTCAATCTGTTAATTTACGCCATGTTAATCATTTTAATGCATACATTCATGTTTATAGCAATGATTATAAGAAATATAACATTTTATATGCGAATGTAAGTACTGGAATTGCAGGTTACCATTATTAGGGTTTTAGAACGTGTGAGCTTCAGTTTCATTGATGTAGGCACCTTCAGTCCAAACTGATACTTGATTTAGACTCGGGGGGATATTTTAAGGGGGATATGATATTTTTATCTTTCAATCGTTGCGTTTTTTGCATGTTTGATTTTCATGCCAACCGGAGAAGACGACCGGAAAGATGACTCTGGCACGTTGACTCTGGTGGCCCAAGCGTTGTTATATCATTGGCCCATTCGAATTAAACCTGGCTTGTGTTTGGAAATTTGAAATTTGACTATTTTTCACATATAATATTATTAGTTTATTTTGAATAACGAATGAACAGGTTGGCTGGTTGGTGAAGCGTGTGTTTACAAGAGTGAAGAACTTGGGTTCGATCCCCAGGTTTTGGATTTATTTTCTCACATTTGTTTACAGATCCAATACAAGAGGGTCCAGCACGCGCTTTGTACATCCCACTATCCTGGCCATCATATCTCAATGGAGTTAGATCCAGCGCCTCAGATGCGTGCCTCACCATGAACTTTCAAAGACTTTCTCTCACCAAATTCAACGTAGCTCTAGGCTCTCTCAAACCTGGGGCTAACAATTCTAATCCGTACCCCGCTCCCATATTGCTTCTCAACAGGCCCATTTTCCTATTTCTTTTTTTTATTTGTTTTAATTAATTTTTTTCTTTTAAATTTTTTTATTATTTAATCATAAAATCATAAAAAATATTAAGTTTAGTATTTTTTTCTTTCTTTAATTAAATCTAATTTTTGTAAATTAATTTATAATTATCTTAACCTTTTTTTATTTAATTTAAAATAAATAGACTTAGGATTAATTAATTTCAAATCTTTTCTCAATAATAAAAATACAAAAATATATTAGAATTAATTTTAGTTTAAACATTTCTTTTAAAAAAAAAACAACAAAAGTTCTCTTAATGTCCTTTAGAACATTTTTAGGGTTTTTAGACGTTCTTTTTTTTATCTTTGCGCATTTGTTACTTTTCATATTGTTATTGCATCTGCCCCCTGGTTTGTCATAGTTAAAAACTAAGATTTTATTTACTGTCTTTATCCCCAATTTTGGACTTGTAATTTCCCCCTCCCCGAAGCCATGTAATAGTTAGGTTTAATTTCTGCACTTTAATTTCTCGCACTGATATTGAACTGTTAGATGTGTGCCTAATAGGATTGCATGACAAGAATTAAAAACAAAACGGTAGCTAACCCTAATTTTCAAGATAACATAATTGAAACAAACACACTCGCACACGTGCACCTCTAAGGTTTCCCCACTTGTTTCCTTTGGAATAAATGGTCACAACTCTCGAATGTAAGAGATTTTAGTGGCTACCCTTTGGTTTAAAAGATCATAAGTCCCTTGGTGACCCTTTCGATGTTGCCTCGGTAAAATGATCTTAAAACCCTAGGGTAATTACTAAGATATCTTACTAGTTACCTTTATGACCGTATGAGGACCCTCGCTAGACCCTCAAAACATTCGACAATAGGGCTACCTACTCACTAATAGTAGGATAGCACTATCTAAAGGAAAAGAGGAAAAGAACATACCTTTCGAGTAAGTAGATAGCTCCTAGTTGCTTTCTCAAATGAAACAATTTCTCACACATACACAAACTATTTTTCTAAATATTTTCAAAAGCAAAAGAACATTTTGTATAAGTTCTCGCTGAAACGAGAAACATTAAAAAGTTCGCCATACTAAGGCGCCTTTTGAAAATATCTTCAAAAACATACTTACACCAAAAAGCATTTTCAAAATGAGCTAGCAACTAAGAGTCCGTAGATAACTACGGATGGAAAGGGTGCTAACACCTTCCCTTTCCATAACCTTCCCCCTTACTTAGAAAATAATATTGAAAGGTATTTCATGTTCTTTTCACCCTTTCCTTTGATGAATAAAAGAAAATTCGGTGGTGACTCTTGCTAACCGCAACATTTGCGAATAAAAATGCAAAATCAGTAAAAGTCAGTTCTCCCACCGTATTACAGAACTGGCGAATCTACTGAGGAAAATTGCTAAAAAAGTGGGGTTACCTTAGAGGTAGTTCACATTTAAATGCTTTACCTATTTGACTTGCTTGCTTTGCATTTAGGGTTTATGTTTGGGTATTCTTGTAAAGATCTTATACCCGGATCTGGGGCCCTTTTAGGTAAGAAGCAATAGATCGTCGAGATTGTACGGTATAGACCGATATGGTTAAAGCAATGGTTGTGTTAGTGTGACACATTTGCTGGTACCAGTATCCCTTGTGTTAAATCGAGGAGAATATGGGGCTGCTGTGTGGTGTCATAAAGCACTAACTAACCTTAGAACTTAGCTGAACAAACTTGGACATTAGAAAAGTAGTGAGATAGCCGGCTTCGGTATAAAGCTAAGGGTTGGTTGATACTCGATATTACACTCATTGAGATTAGACTTTCGGGATACTTTGGTCACGAGAAAAGATCGTCTGAGCTGAAACAATGCCCGATAAAGAAAGATCAGAGATACTGAGACTCCTTAGAACCCGGTTACTATTTTAGGACAGATTGAACCAACTAAACTTCAATAGGCTACTTACCTATAAAACCCAATGCAAGCCTAAACCTAAGGTCTTGTGTGTTTTACTTGTGTGTGATTAAATTGTTCAAACATAACATCATGCATCATAACATCCATATTTATTTCACTAACCATTTCAAGGACCAAGGGAATTTATCTTTGTTCTATTTTGCAGATCATGGCTTCCATTCATAGAAATACCGTCCGAATTAGCTTTGTGAAAATAACTCTCCAACTTAAAGAGATAGTATTGAGGGTTCCTGATACTTCCTTGTTCACCAAGAAATATGGTCGACTTCCAAACCTGGTTACCTCAAGCTTTGATGAGAAGATGATGGGTGTACTCTTTCAGTTCTTTGACCCTAAACACCATTGCTTGACATTTCACGATTATCATTTGGTACCCACCATGGAAGAGTTATCTCAATTATTGGGTGTACCTATTCTTTATCATATGCCTTTCACCGGTTTAGAGGAAGCTCCAAAGCCATAGGTCATTGAGGCAGCCTTGCATCTGAAATGGTCGGACATTATATTCAACTGGGAAATAAGAAGCGGAGTCAAGGGTTTCCTAGTTAAGTTCCTATTAGAAAAGGCTCAATTGTTTTGGGATGATTTGGATTTCCAAGCTTTTGAAGAAGTACTGGATCTTATAATTTATAGGTTATTAATGTTCCCTAATCTGGACTTACTCATAGATGTGAATGTTGTCAAGGTTTTCCTCTCTCATAACCTTGTTCTTACTTTGCTCGGATATATCTTACACTCCATTGACACTCGTACCATGAAGAGAAGTGGGGTTCTTATGTGTTGTATACCATTGTTGTATATGTGGTTTGTTCCGCACCTTCCTCAGTCAGTATTGAAGAACGAACAAGGTTTGGGTTGATTGCAAAGGATAATGTCACTTTCTCATTTGGATACTCTTTGGTTCTCCCGGTCTATAGGAGATGTCTCTATCATTGACCGATGTGGGGAATTCCCTAATGTCCCACTCCTTGGCATTAGGGGAGGTATCACTTATAATCCTTCTCTGGCTCTACGAGAATTCAGTTATGCTCAAAGGGATGGTCCCTATGATATGTTTATCCAAGGCATGGTGTTCAACGACGAGGTTGATGTTCAAGAGTATCGTCAAAGGTTGGTACAAGCTTGGGGCATGGTAAATAAGGTTGATAGAAATACTTTGTGGCATAAGAACTCCATTCCTATGGAGCCTTATCTCAAATGGGTACGAGCTCACACCCAAAACCTTATGATGCCATATACAACCATCTTTCCAGTGATTATGAAGCCTATCACCGAGGGAGATGTTCCTTATACAGTTCTCTATCCTGACATGCCCACTAATCTTGAAGACTTGCAGAGGTCTTGGATTCACCTGAAGGAAGAATAGGATACCTTTAGAGTTCAATTCTACACCAGTGAGAAGAAAGTGTTGGAGCTCACGAAGGAATTTCACGAGGAAAAAATTCTTAATGTCTACCTCGGCACGAAGAGGAAGTACCCGTGGGAGACTTGATTCTTAGATTTTAAGAGTTTTTAATTTTCAATTGTAAGCCTAAAAGGCAATTGTAATTTTAATTTTACTAATAAAATCTTTGTTTCATTTTGGTTCACAAATTTAAATTTCCCGAAGACCTTGGAAACATCACATAACCATGTCATGCATATCATTACATAAGCAGGTATTTCAAGATAGGTTTCTTATCTTTTCGTTGTTTATTTCAACAAAAAGAAATGGCTCTTGAAAAACACATTAAGGATATTCAAGAACAGAACGCTCAATTCCAACAGATGTTCCTGGCTCTGGCTAAGGGACAAGAAGATCTGAAAGCTCTCATCACTAAAGAGAAGAAAAAGAAGGCAAAGAAACTGGCTGACGTCCTGAATATGGGAAGAAAATTTAAAGGACCAGCCAAGCGAGCTCTATAATTCGTAAATCCATCAAATGAGGGGGATAATAAGGAAGAGGATGACAAGAAGACAAATGAAGAAGATAACAGCTCAGGGATTGATAAAGAGGAAGCAGACTATGCTGAAGAACAATATCATCCTTCTTTGGACTTTGAAGAGCTAGGGTTGGTCTCAGGAGTGGTTATCCCATAAAAGTACAAAGTTCCCGCCTTTGCAAAGTATGACGGGATTTCCTATTCCAAGCTGCATATGAGGTCTTATGTTAGGAAGATCCAACCCCATATGGCTGATAGGAAGTTATGGGTTTATTTCATTCAGGAGAGTTTGTCGGGGGGGTAGTTAGAGTGATTATATCAGTTAAAAGGAACCAATATCCGCAATTTGGAAGATTTGGCTATTGCTTTTTACAAGCAGTATCAATATAATGCTGACCTCACTCCAACCCGTGCGCAACTTCAAAACATGTCTATAGGTTCTAGTGAGGGTTTCAAATATTATATGCCCAAAATTGGAGGGATCTCGCCGGTAGATTCTAGCATCCCCTGTTTGATAGAAAGTTGGTGGACATGTTCTTGGGTACTCTGACAGGCCCATTTTTCAACCATTTGATTGGAAGCTCTTCAGCCAGATTCACCGAGCTAATACTGACAGGAGAACAAGTAGAAGCTGGTATCAAGAGTGGTAAACTCCAAGAGGATAGAATTTCAAGTAACTTGAGGAAGCCATTCAGTGGAAAGAAGGAAGTTAGTGCTGCCTATGGTCAAAGAAATCATGATAAAGTTAAACATCGTCTAATGGTAGGAGCTGTAATGATCTCCAACCCTGCACCAACCGAAAGACAAAATGATCAATGCAGGAAGGATGCGCCTAGAAGACAATTCACCAAAATCAACATGCCTTTGTCTCAGGAATTGCAGCATTTGTTGAAGGCTGATCTGGTCACTCTGAAGGATCCTCCCCAAAACCCAAACACTTTCGCTCTATGTTACAATTCGAATACACGATGTGTTTACCACTCCAATAGTCCGGGGCATGATACGAATGATTGTTGGGCTCTAAAGAATAAAGTTCAAGACCTTATTGATGAAAAGGAGATTGAATTTGACCCTCCTGAGACTCCCAATGTAATAATTGCACCAATGCCCAAGCATGACAGGGGTATCAATGATGTTGATGATGTTCTATTTATTTCTTCTGTGGATGAATTAGCTACTCCTCTTCCAATTTTTAAGAAGAACCTCCTATAATCCGATTTATTTATGGATTGTAATGAAGATTTCCACCTTTGTGCATACCTTCCTCATGGTTGTATATTGCTAAAGATAGGTGTCCAACACCTGATGAACGATAGGGAAATTCTGTTTGAGAAGACTCCCTCTATGGAAAGCCTATGTGAAGATGTAAGATGTGAGGATGTGTTAATTATTACCATCTCTAATAATCCTACAAGGGTCACCCCCAAAAATCCTATAAGGATTACTGACAACCCCAAATTGCTCCCCTCATCATTACCTCTCCAGGACCCATACCATATTCCTACGACAAAGTTGTTCCTTGGAATTATTGAGCTGATGTTTATTATCATGGCGTTAAGCATGACGTATTGGCCATCAAGAATGAAGATACTCATCCTAACATTGACAACATTGTTGGGACCATTAAAGTTACCAAAAGAGGAAGGATTTTCTCTCCTAAAATCTTTCCAAAGACTGTTGCCACTCCTTTTGTTACTCCTATTATTACTCCTATTGCTACTCCTATTGTTACTCCTGTTGTTATTCCTGCTACTGAGTTAGCTGAGACTCGGGGTAAATAAGTATCGGTTGAGCCTGCCCAAACAAAGGCACCTAAAGAAGCTATTCCTGAGGCCTCCAAGCAAGAAATGGAGGAAATTCTAAAAATCACACGGAAAAGTGACTACAATGTTTTGGAACAATTGGGGAAGACCCCCTCGAAGATCTCAAAGATAGCTTTGTTTTTGTGCTCCGAGGCCGAGGCCATGGTTTTGGTGAAGTTTCTAAAGTCTGCTCATGTGCCCCAAAAGGCTTCTGCCGACCAATTCAAGAACTGTGTTACTAGTCTGACTGTCGATAATGGATTAGGTTTCTCCGATGATGGTCTGACTCCTAAGGGAAGGAAACATAATGATGCCCTACATGTCTCTATTGAATGCATGGGCACTACTCTAGCTCATGTGTTGGTGGAAACTGGTTCTTCTCTGAATGTTCTACTTAAAGGTGGATTAGACAGATTGAATTGCGAAGGACATACATTGAAACCCAGCAATATTGTGGTGAGGGCTTTTGGTGGTTCCAAAATGATGATACATGGGGAGGTAGACATCCCGATTAAAGTTGGTTCACAAAATTTCAAATCCACCTTCTACGTGATGGACATTCGCCCGTCTTACTATTGCTTACTAGGACGCACTTAGATTCATGGGGTCGACGTCGTCACTTCCACTTTGCATTAGATGTTAAAATATCCAATTAATGGAAAGATTGTTGCAGTCCGTGGCAAAGAAGAGTATATGGTAAGCCACTTGAAATCTTTCAGATATGTCAAGATGGACGGCGAGTTCATTGAGACCCCCTATTAGAATTTTGAAGAGATTCCTCAGACGATCTTTGTTACCAAGGCTGCTACTATTGTTCCAAAGACTACCAGACTTCCACTAAAAATGGCTTCTCTAAAAGATGCTAAGGTTGTAGTTGAAGAAGGTGGGTGTACTATTTGGGGCCAACTCCTTGACATCCCCTATAAGTCTGACAAATTTGGTTTGGGTTTCACTTCAGGAGATCAAAAAGTTGTTCGGCTTGCTCGCGCTAGAGGACCACCACTATGCATCAGCAACTATGGAATCAACGTCGTGGAAGACGCTAACAGTGAATGTGACCTGGACAATTGGATCTTCCCTACTACCAATGGTGGATTCAATAATTGGACGGCTAGAGACTTTGTGCCTATTTCTTTTATGTAGGAGTAATTGTTTTTCTGTTTTTGAAGATATGTAATATTTGAACAATTTAAACTCTAAAACCTTGTGTCTTACCCGAGGCACAACGGTCTATTTGTGAGGGTTATCACATTTCATTTTCGTATGTCATTAATAAATCGTTGGACGTTTTTCATTCAAATTTTACGCTCTCTGTTTTTATTTTACTTTATTTTGTCAAAATATATATGTGCTCTTACACACACCCACATATTAAATTGCAGATCCACATCCACCCTGGATCCCATCGATAGTAGTTCTACTATTTCCATTTATGACTTTGAAAATCCGATCTACCAAGTTAAGGACGAAAATGAGGAAGATTTTGAAGTACTGGGAGAACTTGCTAGACTATTACAGCAAGAGGAAAGAGCAATAAAGCCTCATGAAGAGTCGGTCGAGATAGTAAACTTGGGTACTGAGGAGAATAAAAAGGAAGTCAAGATAGGTTCCAACATGGAGAATGGTGTCAAAGAGCGGTTAACCTAGATGTTACGTGACAACGTTGAGATCTTTGCCTGGTCATACGAAGACATGTCGGGTCTTGATATTGATATTGTGGTTCATCGTCTTCCCACAAAAGAAGTTTGTCCTCCAGTAAAGTAGAAGGTTCATCGTATGCGTCCTGAGATGTCAGAAAAGATCAAGGTTGGAGTCATGAAACAGTTTAATGTCAGATTCTTAGCCGTTACTTCTTATCCACAATGGGTTACAAACGTGGTACTGATTCCTAAGATGGACGGTGTGATACGGTGGAATAACTGACTGTTTAGAAATGCTGGTTTGCGTTTTACGTTTGTTTTTGCAAAATGTCGCGGTAAGCAAGATTCGCCACCGTCTTTTATTTTATCCAACAAGGAAAGGAAAAAAGAATAGAAAAATTCATTTTTCTGAGTACGGAAGTAGATTTATAGAAAGGGAAGGTATTAGCACCCTTTCTATCCGTAGTTATCTATGGGCTCTTAGGTACTTGCTCATCATTTTCAAAATTGTTTTCTTTGTGTTTGTGGGCTTTGAAAAGTTTTTGTTTTAACTTAGATTTAACTCTTGCTTCTGTCTTCAAGAGTGTAATAAAGTGTTTTTGAAAACATTCTTTGTAAAAGAGTGTAAGTGTGAAAAAAAGTTTTGTTTTGGATGAGCAAGTATCTAAGAACTAATCTACCTACTCGAAAAAGGAATCGTTCTATGTTTCCTTTAGACAATGCTTTCCCACTATTAGTGAGTAGGTAGCACCATCGTTGGAGTTTAAGGGTCAATTCGAAAGGGACGTACAATCACTAAAGCAATGTTAGGACGTCTTAGTAATAACCCTTATGTCTTAGATCATTTATCAGAGGCAACAATATCTGAGGCAACCTTTCCGAGGCAACTATGATCTTTAGACAAAAGGACGACCACTAAAATATCCTATACTCAATGACCGTTTACCGAAGGCAACCAAGTGGGAGTGTACCCTAGGAGTGCGCATGTGCGAGTGATTCAGTTTCAGATTATTTATCGTTGCACATATTAGGGTTATCTAACCGTTTTAAAGATTAAATATACATTCTTGTTATGCATCCTATTATCAAACATCTAGCAGTTAAATATTTGCAAAAATTAAGTGCGGAAATTAAACTACGCTATTACAAGGCGTCGGGTATTTACATCGCCAAAAACAAACCCTTTGAAATTAAAAATGCGGTAAAAATAAATAAATGTCCTAATTTAATTATTACAAACCGGGAGCAGATACAATAATTGGATAAAAATAAAACGCGCGGGGAAATTAGATCGAATGTGAGAACTAGTGTTTTGACCCTCTTAATTAAAAGCAAATGTTTTTGTTGTTTTTATTTTTAAGAAAAGAAATTAATTCCTAAAATTAAATGCTAAATTAATTAGTTATTAAATTAATTAATGAAAAAATAATTAAATGTCATATTTTTGGGTTTTTGTTGTTTTAGGAAAGAAATAAAATAATTAAGTTAATGTTTAAAACCTATTGATTATAATTGATTTTAATTATTTGCAAAATAAATTAAAGTTATCTAAAAAAAATCAACCTAATTAATTTAAGTAATATTTATTGATAAAATTCTAAATTTATTTGGACATAAAAATATTTTTGTGATTTATTTGATAAAAAAGAAAATTGTTTTATTGGTTAGTAAATAAATAAAAACAATTAAATAGAATAAATAAAATAAAAAAGAGATGAGAAATGGGCCTGAAATAAGGGGTGTGGATAGCAAGAATTCTGGCCCAATTGTACTGATCCACTTTGACTTTTGCAATCATGTGCATTGCGTTTGACTAGCTTATGGTGCACCCTCAATGGTGGCCACTAGATCTGGCCATCTGGCCATCTGGCGGTTGGATGATGAAGGAGAATGGTGGGCATCAGGATCAAGCTTGCACTGGATTTCCTGAAATAATGATGAAAAATAACAAATGCTGGAGGCAGGGATCGAACCCCTGACCTCCAGGCTCTAACGCCTTGAATATCCACTTGGTAAACACTGGAGCATTTGTTTTTATTTGTTGTCATAACACAAGATAATAATAATATAATAAAAACAAATGTTATTGGACATATTTAGAAAATGCGCGCCAATGTTTGAACGGGCCAGTAGGGGAGCGACACGCCTGCTTCTTCTTCCCTGCACTGTGGCTAAAAACTACCAGACCTATACCCACGGACAACATCTGTTGCTGCAAGTCATGCTCATTCCAAAATCTTCTACACGACATATAAATGGAATATAACACCATGGTTAGACTCGCCTCGTCCTCCTGATCACAACCGTGCCCATCATGACGGCTAATTGCTCCTTCATTTAAAAACCCTGAAACCAAATTCGAAACCCTAACAATGGTGGATTTCGTTATAGACCATATAAACGCAATTGAGTAATGCCAAAAGTTTTCAAATGCTTCATAGGTTAAGAATATGCAATTATTTCACACTATGGATGCAAGAATCAGGTTATTCGAATTCAAGAAGATGGTGGTATAGTTGCGGACTTATAGTGCATGGGAGGGCTTGAAAACGCGTGGTTTCGATTGCTTTAGATTCTTGTGATTGTCAGGATGCGATTGGAACAAGTCACGAGCCTTGAGGATGCCTCTAAGTTGGATTTTAATCTCACACATTTTTTCCTTTTTTCTCAAACTTGGTTCTTGCTCTGCGCCTGATTTCCAACCTTCTTTTTTGATCTGCACGCCCTCCTTATGTATTAGTGAAGGGATTAAGGTTGCAAATTGCATCCAAATCTTCTTATTTCAATGCTTTGGATATTGATTTGATTTGCTTTGAAGATCTTTCCAAACATGGCTTATTTTGAATATTTTTGTTCACTCAAGCCTTAATGCAAATTTGGAAGGATGCTAGTTGTTCAATGAAGCCTGAAACAACACAAAATCCTTGGTTATCAATGTTTTGGATTTTTATTTGATTTATTTTGATTTAAATCAAATTAATTCAAATAAAAATCAAAATAATTAATAAAAATATGATATGGACAAGTGGAAAAGGCTAGAACACGTGGGCTATGTTTCCAACTCAAAACAAGTGAAAAAGAATGGGCCCATTTGGCAAAATTTGAAGTTTTGGCCATAGTTGACTTTTGGCAATTTTGCAAAAAAGGTCAACTTCAACAATGCATAACTTCCTCAATTCTGACTCTTTGGAGGTGTTCTTAGACTTTTTAGAAAGCTTGAGATGTCCTCTAAGCAACGTTGGGGAATAAATTGACGAGAGAATGACTCTGTGGGGAAGATATGCTCTGCTAAGGATTTCGCTGATAAATTCAACTGGGGATGAATTACCGTTGCTAGTGATAATGAAACCTGTTGGGAATTGAATTTCTATTTTTTAAAGGAATGAACTCCGCTAGGGATGATTTTCCAGTTGTGACTTTACTGGGGATAACCTTTTAGACTCTACTGGGGACAATTCTTCAAACTCCAATGGGGAAGATTCTCCAGACTCCGCTGGGGATAATTGTCTAGTGCTGATGATGGATAAACTCTGCTTGGGGAGAATTTTACTGATTCATTCGCGATTGCGAGCCTCAGCTGGGGAGAGTTAACTCTACTGTCTTTTTCTTACTCTGCAGGGAGTGGATGTTATTTGGACGCATGCCGAGGATATGACGATAGCTTTGCATCGAGACTTTTCTACCCCTGTATATGCAGGAGAAGGTGCCTGTGGAGGCCTTGTGGATCGAGTATTATCCCAACCTATGAGGTGCTTGGTAATTGACGATTGAAATGACAGATCTTCTTCTGGTAGGCAAGTGACGAGATGACGGGACATAGTCGTACGCTTTAATCCCTAACTTTTTCCGGGACTATCTTTTCAGATTTTCAGTCCACTGGGATACCCTTTTTTTCCCAAGCCGCCTTTTCAGGTTTTCGGCTTTCCAGGTGTACATATCTTTTTGTTTTTATCCCTAATTTTTCCCAAACCTTTTTGGTTCGCCGGGATGCCCTTATTTTTGCCTAGGTGTGTCAACCTAGCGTGTCTTTGTTCATGCGCAGTATTTTCTGACCATGTCCACGCTCTCAGAGCGTAGGGAGTTGTCACTGTCGGTAGTGTCGTGTTTCCATACTACCAGAAGATGTTTGTTTGGTCATGCAAGATTCGTTGCGGGAATCCATGTCTAATGCCCCAAGTGACTCAGATGGAGATTTTCCACTGGCTATTTGGCATCTTTGAGAGATTCTCTGAATCTTGACTTGACCGCCCCATATGATGGACAATGGTCATGCCGTGCCCCTTGGTTGGAAGTGTTTTTCCACTTGAGGTAATCTTTTTTATTGAGAAGGTTTTTTGTTCACTAGATATTCGACGTGTGAATTTCTCTGCTGTTGAACAAATAGTCATATGCAAACAATGTTATTTTAAGAATGCAAAGCATATGTCTGTCTTGAAGTTTTTGAAAATGCATTTTTTCAGTAAGATAGGAAAATTTTGTAAAATGTGACGTCAACTCAAGATTTACAACAAGCCCTACAGGAGTCAGGATACCTTTTGTAACAATATGCTTTCGAACTAACCCATGCTTAAGCTAGGACTTTTAAGGTTTATAACGTGGCCTGGTTCACGGTTTATGAAACAAATGATAAAGGCTCAAATTTTATTTGTACCCACCCGTTCTTCGTGATGTTCTTCGATCCTAAACTCATCTAATTGTGCATTTAGACCCCATTTTGAGTCTTTGCTCTGATATTCCAGTGATGGTTCAGATACTGAAAATTTATTTTGAACAGGAAGTCATTTTTGTTGAGAGTTTGTAGGATCTCTTTTTTTGATTTTATTATCCATGTCTTTTTCCTGAACTGTTTCTTTTGTGATTACAGTCAGCGGGATGCCCTAGTTTTTCTTAAGTCTACTTCAAAGGTTTTGACTTAATGGGATTTTATTTCAAGAGATAGTGACTTCCTGTCTTGACGATTATAAGGAACCATCATCGTCTTATGTTTTAGAAGGACCTCTTTGATGCCATTCATTGTGCACCTGGATTAACTGAGAAAACTACCCTGCCCCATGTTGTGATTAAGGGTTTTAATTTGTGTGAAAAGAAAAAATCTTACTTCTTTGGCTCAAACGGGTTGACGAGGGATTATCTTCCTTATAACTCCACTATTTAGGATTTGAAACAATGCCTATACATCGTCAGCGGGGTCTGTTCAAAAGCATACTGTAGAGATTTTGGTATCATTTTCGTCATCCTCCCTCTAAAGGCTTACAGTTTTTTAGTCGAGAGTTTGGACATCACAAAAAGGAAAGCAATTTAAATATAGTGAATACGAATGGATTGATTCAAAACAGACATATGCAATGCATTGATAAAGTAACAAAGTTTGACATGAATAAATGTTTGAACAATCAAAAGAAAATTACAAATTGAAAATTCTAATGAACAAAAGTCTTCTCGTCTGGTCTTGTCACTTTAGAGGATGTGCCTTGGAGGGATGGTAGAATAACTCAGCCTGACCATATTGTGTGAATTCCAATGCTCCTTCATCAATCAGGTTTTGAATTTTGTACTTCAACTTCCAACAGTCGTCAGTATCATGCCCCGGGCTTTTAGAATGGTATACACACCTTGCATCAGGATTGTAGTTAGGTGAAGAAGTCTTGGGATTCGGATGAGGCCCTACCAACGTCACCAGATTCAATCTCAACAGGTGTTGTAAAGCTTGAGACTACGGCATGTTGAGCTTGGTAAACTGCCTCTGATTAACCCATTGTTTATGGCACGGTTGTTGTTGGACCCGTGAGGTAGTAGCAACTTAGAGAGGTCCATTCTTCACCATACCAGACCCTTGTCTTCTTGGAGGCTGATTAATGACTTGGTCCCCGGCCTCGACTGTTTGCTTCATATTGTTGTATTTGTCTTGATGAAGCTGGTTGATAATGGTTCTCAGCTCTTCTTGTTCCCGAGCTAGGCCTTGGATAAGAGCCATCTTCCCCAACATCTGGGTTTTTATGGCACTTAACTAAGCTTGCAGTTGTTCCAGCCGTTCATCCTTATTGTCTTCAGGACTTTTCTTGACCAAGTTCCCGACGAGGAGTGTTTTCAACTCTTCCCGACCCTTGGATAGGTTTAGGAATATGTCCCTGAACTGAGCTTCTTGAGTTTGAAGATCTTGGTTGTCTTGTTGGAAAGCCATTGTTGAAATAAACAGCGAGAACATGAGAGACCTGTACTGGGAGACCTGCTATGCAATGATATGTATGATATATGTATGCAATGTTTTCAAGGATCTCGTGGGGTAAACAAGAAACTTGTTAGAATTTGAATTTTGCAGCTTTGATTGAAGAAACTTCATGTTGTTAAGAGTCCTTCTTTAAGAGTCAAGCTCACCATATCGAGTGGGTCATAGCCACCGACTCAAGTGATCATATTTTGATTTATAGATGACATTGGCTAGAGGAAAATAAATCCTCTTTGCCCCTTGCTTGACGTCTTATTTACCATAACCGGCATCACAAACCCTTGAGATCCTCGAAATGGTTAAGGAAATGTTAAGGCATGATGTTATGATGTGTATGTTATGCGTTTAAGCAAAAGTGTGAGGTGATGTAAGTAAACCCTGCAATAAATCCAATTTATTGGATAAGGATTGTAAGCAAAACCTACAAGGAACTCATATTGTCAAATAACAAGAATGTGCAAGTAGTTCAAGTTTAAAGGCACACAAGTCACACAAACAACCTTAAGTTTAGGCTTGCATGGAGTCTAGGTATTACCCTCTTGAAGTTCAGTTGGTTCAACCAATCCTAGTAATAGTAATCGGGTTCTAGAGGTTCTCAATATCACTGACCATGCTCGATCGGTCATAATTCCAATTTAGCAACCTTTTCTTGCAGCCGGAATCATCGCGAGAGTATGGTCTCAATGAGTGTAGCATACTGCTACTTTTCTATGGCCAAGTTGGTCAATTATAGGTTCTAAGGTCAGTTGGTGCTTAATGACCCCTTAGCAGCCCCATATTCTCCTTGATCCTCCATAAGGGATATCGGTACAAACTAAAGGGTCACACCAATGTAGCTACTGCTTCAACTGTATCGGTCTATGCCGTATAGTTCCCTCACAGTCTATTGCTACTTACCTAAAAGGTATCCACAGATCTGGGTTAGGATCTATAGTAACTCCGATACAAAGCCCACAAAGATAAAGCATACATATCAAACAATTAAAAACAATATGAACTAATCCTAAGGTACACCCCACTTATTAACTCCCCAGCAGAGTCGCCAGTTCTGTGTTACGGTGGCCAGAATCGGGACTATTTTTGGAATACTGGTTTGCGTTTTGCATTTATGTTTGCAAAATGTCGCGGTAAGCAAGAGTTTCCACCGAATTTTATTTTCTCCAACAAGGAAAGGAAAAAATAATAGAAAAATTCATTTTTCGAGATATTTCTGAGTATGGGGGGTAGATTTATAGAAAGGGAAGGTATTAGCACCATTTCTATTCGTAGTTATCTACGGGCTCTTAGGTACTTGCTCATCATTTTCAAAATTGTTTTCTTTGTGTTTTTGGGCTTTGAAAAGTTTTTGTTTTAACTTAGATTTAACTCTTGCTTCTGTCTTCAAGAGTGTAATGAAGTGTTTTTGAAAACTTTGTTTGTAAAAGAGTGTAAGTGTGAAAAAAAGTTTTGTTTTGGATGAGAAAGTATCTAAGAACTAATCTACCTACTCGAAAAAGGAATCGTTATATGTTTCCTTTAGACAATGCTATCCCACTATTAGTGAGTAGGTAGCACCATCGATGGAGTTTAAAGGTCAATTCGAAAGGGACGTACGGTTACTAAAGCAATGTTAGGACGTCTTAGTAATAATCTTAATGTCTTAGATCATTTATCCGGGGCAACAATATCTGAGGCAACCTTTCCAAGGCAACTATGATCTTTGGACAAAAGGATGACCACTAAAATATCCTATACTCAATGACCGTTTACCGAAGGCAACCAAGTGGGAGTGAACCCTAGGAGTGCGCATGTGCGAGTGATTCAGTTTCAGATTATTTATCTTTGCACATATTAGGGTTATCTAACCGTTTTAAAGATTAAACATGCATTCTTATCATGCATCCTATTATCAAACATCTAGCAATTGAATATTTGCAGAAATTAAGTGCGAAAATTAAACTACGCTATTACAAGGCGTCGGGTATTTACATCGCCAAAAACAAACCCTTTGAAATTAAAAATGCGGTAAAAATAAATAAATGTCCTAATTTAATTATTACAAACCGGGAGCAGATACAATAATTAGATAAAAATAAAATGCGCGGGGAAATTAGATTGAATGCGAGAACTAGGGTTTTGACCCTCTTAATTAAAAGAAAATGTTTTTGTTGTTTTTATTTTTAAGAAAAGAAATTAATTCCTAAAATTAAATGCTAAATTAATTAGTTATTAAATTAATTAATGAAAAAATAATTAAATGTCATATTTTTGGGTTTTTGTTATTTTAGGAAAGAAATAAAATAATTAAGTTAATGTGTAAAACCTATTGGTTCTAATTGATTTTAATTATTTGCAAAATAAATTAAAGTTATCTAAAAAAAATCAACCTAATTAATTTAATTAATATTTATTGATAAAATTCTAAATTTATTTGGCCATAAAAATATTTTTGTGATTTTTTTGATAAAAAAAGAAAATTGTTTTATTGGTTAGTAAATAAATAAAAATAATTAAATAGAATAAATAAAATAAAAAAGAGATGATAAATGGGCCTGAAATAAGGGGTGTGGATAGCAAGAATTCTGGCACAAATGTACTGATCCACTTTGACTTTTGCAATCATGTGCATTGCGTTTGACTGGCTTATGGTGCACCCTCAATGGTGGCCACTAGATCTGGCCATCTGGCGTTTGGATGATGAAGGAGCATGGTGGGCATCAGGATCAAGCGTGCACTCGATTTCCTGAAATAATGATGAAAAATAACAAATGCTGGAGGCAGGGATCGAACCCCTGACCTCCAGCCTCTAACGCCTTGAATATCCACCTGGTAACCACTGGAGCATTTGTTTTTATTTTTTATCATAACACAAGATAATAATAATATAAGAAAAACAAATGTTATTGGACAAATTAAGAAAACGCGCGTGAATGTTTGAACGGGCCAGTAGGGGAGCGACACGCCTGCTTCTTCTTCCCTGCACTGTGGCTAAAAACTAACAGACCTATACCCACGGATAGCATCCGTTACTACAAGTCATGCTCATTCCAAAATCTTCTACAAGACATATAAATGGAATCTAACACCATGGTTAGACTCGTCTCGTCGTCCTGATCACAACCATGCCCATCATGAAGGCTAATTGCTCCTGCATTCAAAAACCCTGAAACTAAATTCAAAACCCTAACAATGGTGGATTTCGTTATAGACCATATAAACACAATTGAGTAATGCCAAAAGTTTGCAAATGCTTCATAGGTTAATAATATGCAATTATTTCACACTATGGATGCAAGAATAAGGTTATTCGAATTCAAGAAGATGGTGGTACAGTTGCAGACTTATAGTGTGTCGGAGGGCTTGAAAACGTGTGGTTTCGATTGCTTTAGGTTCCTGAGATTTCCAGGAAGCAATTGGAACAAGTCACGAGCCTTGAGGATGCCTCTAACTGGTATTTTGATCTCACACTCTTTTGCCTTTTTTCTCAAACTTGGTTCTTGCTCTGCGCCTGATTTCCAACCTTCTTTTTTGATCTGCACGCCCTCCTTATGTATTAGTGAAGGGATTAGGGTTGCAAATTGCATCCAAATCTTCTTCTTTTAATGCTTTGGATATTGATTTGATTTTCTTTGAATATCTTTCCAAACATGGCTTATTTTGAATTTTTTTTTCACTCAATCCTTAATGCGAATTTCGAAGGATGCTAGCTGTTCTATGAAGCCTGAAACAACACAAATTCCTTGGTTATCAATGTTTTGGATTTTTATTTGATTTATTTTGATTTAAATCAAATTAATTCAAATCAAAATCAAAATAATTAATAAAAATATGATATGGACAAGTGGCAAAGGCTAGAACACGTGGGCTATGTTGCCAACTCAAAACAAGTGAAAAAGAATGGGCCTATTTGGCAAAATTTGAAGTTTTGGGCATAGTTGACTTTTGGCAATTTCGCAAAAAAGGTTAACTTCGACAATGCATAACTTCCTCAATTTTGACTCTTTGGAGGTTTTATTAGACTTTTTAGAAATCTTGAGATGTCATCTAAGTAACCCTTTTGGTATCATATCATTTTGATATTCCATGCTCCTGTATGAAGCTTTGACAAAAAAGGTGTTTTTGTTGACTTTTCAAAATGACCTATAATGTCCAAATTCATAACTTCTTGTGAGTGCGTATTTTGATCTTGGGAGATGAATATGGATTGTAGGTAATTTCATCTTATTCAAAATGAGATTTGGATGGGTCATTTCTTATAAAGTATGAGAAAGTTATGCTTGGTCAAATTTGAGTTGACTTTTCCTATAATACCCTAATTTAGCAACTTTTGAGTCTTGATGAATTATGAGTCATCCTTGATTAATCATGATCAACCCTTGATAAAATGATGAAATATACTTAAAAATGAGGATGTTGACAAAAATTCTTGAAGTTTGACTATATGTGGGTCACAGTTGACTTTTGCCCTAGCACCATCGATTTTTGGACCTTTGAGCAATTGACTGAGCAAACTTCCTCTACAAGGCATGAAACTTGCCATGAAAGGTCTTGAGAGCATATTAGGACATTGGTGAGCACTTGGGTCCATTTGGGATCAGGTATCTTGATGCAACATGAAACCCTAATTTGAAGTAGACTGCCTTAGGAGAGAGCTTGTTTGGCCAACCCTTGGACTACCTTGAGCAACTTGAGGATCTTTCATGAAATATTTTGAGAAATATGAGAGGGAAAATTTTGGGGTACAACAGACGGTAAAGTGCGTATGTGTATGGATTATAGATGTTTGAAGAGGGTAAGCCCCAAGGATGACTTTTCGCTTCCCCATATTAATGTTCTGGTTGACAACACCGTACAACATAAGGTATTCTCCTTCATGGACAGTTTCTCCGGTTATAATCAAATCAAAATGGCACCTGAAGACATGGAGAAGACTATTTCATTACACAGTGGCGCACCTTCTGTTACAAAGTTATACCAATTGGGTTGAAGAACGTCAGGGCGACCTATCAGCGTGTTATGGTAGCTTTGTTTCATGATATAATTGATCACGAGATAGAGGTCTATGTAGACAACATGATAGTCAGGTCTCAAACTGAAGATGAGCACCTGAACCATTTGCAAAAACTGTTTGAAAGGATGAATAAGTACAAGCTTAGACTGAACCCGAACAAATGCACCTTTGGAGTGCTCAAGTTGGTCTGAATTCAAAATCGATGTTTAAACTCAACATGTGATTTTCTTGACAAAACAAGTTTCCATGCATTGTACCTTTGTTCATAGAATTGTTAGCCACTTTAAACACCATGTCTCTGACTTTGTGGATGGAGTGTAATCAGAGAAAACAAGTTAGGAGCTCAAGAAGCTGACTTTGTGCATAATCTTGCTTTACAAGAATGGATATGTTGCTTTCTCCCTAAAATGGAAAATTAATTTGGATAATGCTTGAAACTCTTGGATAAGGGCACAATTAGTTATGTAAACCATTAATTATGGAATGAAAAACAAGTTTGAGGCGTGCAAAGTGAGATTATGCAGCATGGATATGGATTTGGTTCATGTTGCATCACAAATTTTGCCTTGCAAAATAACTTGAAACCCCAACTTCTGGCCTTCGATTCTCCTTGCTCACAAATGATCTCAAGGAGTTCTTGGACATTTTGTAAAGCTTGTAATGTGCTATAAAACCCCTCTTTGAATCACTTTTGCAAAATTCAAATGGAACTATATGAAACTTGGCCCAGAAGTTAGGTCAAAAGCCTGACCAAAAATGCTAAAAATTTCACTAAGTGTTTTAGTTTCATGACCATGACTTCATGGATTAATAAATTGAGATCCAAGAATTTATAGGAGAAGTTGTGTAAAGGAATTTTTTATATCTCATGGAGATCTACAACTTTCATGTTGAAAGTTTGAAGTAGTGAAAAACACAAGAAGGGGGGGTTGAATTGTAAAACTGAAATCTAATGCAATGAACAAGATATTTTTATCCTGGTTCGTTTGATCTCAAACTACTCCAGTCCACCCGTCAAGGTGATTTCTCCTCTCTCCAACGAGGTCTTAATCCACTATATTCAACTGAATATTACAGACTGCTTTAACAACTGCTAAAGCCTTCTTGATGCAAACCACAACCCGGTTTTTCAAGGAAACACTTTCTTACAAAGAGATCAAATCTAAGTGTGTGAATGTTTTCTACAAAACTGTATCACAACTGTGATGTATACACAAATTAAAGCTTAGAAACTAGATTGCTAAACAATGATAGAATATCAGAATGTGTAGTGTTTAGCAAAACTGAGAGAAAGAAGATTTTGATCAGCTTTTATGCGTGTAAATATCTGGAGAGCATTAGCCATTTCAATCTTCAATGTCTTGTTTATATAGCACTGAGATGTTGAACGTTGGATGCAATATTCTTGATTCAATGCTATTAACAAACTTTCCTTATCGAGCAGATCTTGTCTGGAATGAGGCCATTGGTATTAATTTGCTTTCAATGCACAATACCGTTGCTTACTTAATGCAAGTTATGGATTGGCTCATTCTGACTCTGCTTAGCTGCTGATGAACTGTTGTGTTTCTTTATCAGAGTATTGAGCGCAGTCTTGTTCATCAGGCTTCAGCATATACTTGAGTTAATTTTCTGATTCTGACATTCTGATATGGCATCTTCTGATGCTGATGTCAGGAACCAAATTTCTGATGCTGATTAGGTGTTATCTTGCTTATACAAATCAGAGTATCTGCAAATCAGAACATAATAATTTAGGCAGCAGATAGTTCATACATGAATCACATAAATGATATATGTTTTCACATTGTTATCATCAAAACTTAAATATAGGGTAGTAGATTCAAACTTTGTTCTAACAATCTCCCCCTTTTTGATGATGACAAAAACTAGATATTTTTAAATGAAAATAACGTGAAAAGGTATCAGAGAGATGCATCAGAGTAAGATTTTATCAAAGATGAGAGATAAAAAGATATCAAAGTTGAGAGATACTCCCCATGAGTTTGTTACTTCCCTTTGATTATAAGTGTTCTTCAGAATCAGATCTTTTTGCCTTTCTTTGAACATCAGAGTATCAGAGTCTTTGACTATCAAAAGCTTTAGATCAGCATATCAGAGCAAGGCTTCAGATCAGCGTATCAGAGCTTTTCTTGTCAGAGCTTTGCTTTGAACAGAGTATCAGAGCGGATCAGAGCTTCATATCTTTTAGTCTTCAGAGTGTCCAGGAGCTTCCTTGTACCTGTAGACTTTAAGCAAAACAAAAAAAACATTTTCAAGTAATAGAGTTAGAATGTTTGAGAATTTTTGTCTTAGTTAACCGTTATTGTTTAAAATATAGGTTGTTGTTGTTCTGGTTCTTCAGCAGATTGCTGTTGTTCTGGTTTTGGAGGAGGGACAATTTGTGGTTCAGAGTTTGGTTGATCAGAAGTGTGTTGATCAATATCAGACAGCACTTTGTCAATTGCTGATGTTGTGGAGATTGTTGGTTTGGGATGTTTGGTTCTGGGTCTTCTGAGTTTTAATGCCTCAGAAGGGTCATCTTCTGGTACAGTTTCATCTATGGTGGGGATGGGGATTGAGATTCTATGAGAGGTTTGAGGAGGAATAGATGCTGGAATAGTAGAAGAATTTAAAACAGAAGCAGCAGATAAATTACCTCTTTTCTTGGGTGTCTGCTGGGATGATCCTTCTGAAGGTGCCTTCCTCTTCTTCGTCTTCTTCAGAGTCACTGCTTGCTGAGGTTGATGCAGAGCTTTGATAATCAGATTTGGATCTGTACCATCTGCTTTGCACGCATCCAAGTATCTGAGAACCACCTCTAGTTTAGATTCTATCTCAAAAAATAAAGGAAAGTCACTCAGAGGAACTCTTCTGCTGGTGATATCAGCAATTAGAGTAGCTCTGGGTTCCTTTTGGATATTCTCTATCAACTTCATTTTCTTTAAGTTCTTCGCGTTCAGAGGTTTCCCAATTGTTGGTTCAATGGTGCTTAACTCCCGAGCTTCTATCAGATGCTCAATCAGCCTATTCTCTGTCAGAATATCTGATATCAACCTTACAAAGGGTATCCAATCCCTCTTTGTTCTTTCTTCTTCCCTGGTTTCCTTCACACTTGTTCTGAGGTGGTTGAACAGAAAATGAGCCAAATTGATTTTTACCTTCTGATCAATAAAGTAGATCAGAAACTGCTGATCCACATTTATGTAATCAGGTGAACTGGTTGGCTTCCTATGGTTGAAGCACCCCAGAATTATCTTAGCCCAAACTCTGTAATGATCCTTCAGATCTTTGATCTTGCTGCTGGGCACCCCATGGGTGAAAATCCTTGCAGCTATCACGCCCACGTCAGCACATCTCTCAGCCATGTCCACACAACGGACGCCACCGCCACTGTAACCGATTAACCTTGCAATGTGATCCTCAGTGATCACAATATTCTTCCCCATAATGAAGGAGGTGACTAGATGTGTTGAATCCTTGGCATGAATCCAGAATTCCTTGACTAACATAGGGAATGTTGGTCCAACCAACCTGTCAAAATACCTTTCCCACTTCTGTGCCCTAACTTCTTCAGTTAGGTCAAAACCGTTCTCCTTCAAGCTTCCAAAATCAATGATCAATTCAGATAACACTTAAAGATTCTTCACAGGAGTGATTAGTGTTCTGAATGGCACTTGATACTGCTCAGATGATGCTTTCTTCTGAGGACCTGCAGAAGCACTGCTGGAGGTTGCCATGTTCACACTAAAAGGATTTTGAGAAGAAACTGAGAAAAGGAGGTTTTGCAAGAGATGAACACAAAAATATGCAGAGAATGCTTGAGTATTAGTGAGAAACTGTAAAGAATTGGAATGAGAGGTTAATGTGTTTAAATAGAGTTTCAGAATATTTTGAAAAAATAAACGTTTTTAAGAAAGAGAAAAATCATGATTGCATTTTAAAAGCGTGATTACTTTTTATTAAATGCTTGCTGATTTTGGGGGATTTGAGAAAGATACTTAAAAACGGTTACCAGACACGTGTCTCAATGCACCCAATCAGCGCTTTGCCTTCTCAGAAGCGTGCACGCGTTCTGCTTCAGAGATTTGCTGATGATTGGATGACACTTGTTTGATGTAGTGATCAGCACGTCTGTCTTTGAGCTTAGACTCTCAGATCTTTAGACTTGCATCTGATACAATCTGCATGTTCTATCTTTCTGAAGGAAGATTGATCAGAAGTTCACATTAAAACAATTACATTCTGAAGGTAAATATATGGAATTAAAACATTTTCACTCTGGACAGATTTTCATGCTGAGATGTTTCAGAATGAAATTAAACCTATCTTCTGAAAGGGGTTTAGTAAAGATATCAGCCCATTGATGGTCTGTATCTATAAATTTTAAGTTCAAAATACCTTTCTGAATATAGTCCCTAATGAAGTGATGTTTTATTTCTATATGCTTAGCTCTAGAATGTAAAATGGGATTCTTACTTAAGCAAATAGCAGAAGTATTATCAGAGTATAGGAATGTTACTCTCAAAAATCTGGAAGTCTTCAAGCTGACTTTTGATCCAGAGCATTTGTGTGCTACATCCTGCTGCTGCTATGTACTCAGCTTCTGCTGTTGATAGCGCAATTGTTGATTGCCTTTTGCTGGACCAAGAGATCAGATTTTCTCCCAGAAACTGGCAGCTTCCAGAAGTACTTTTACGTTCCACTCTGTCTCCAGCAAAATCAGCATCGTAGTAGCCTACTAAGCTGTAATCACTAGATTTTCTATAAAACAAACCCAAATTAGTAGTACCTTTCAGATACTTGAAAATTCGCTTAACAACTGTTAAGTGAGATTCTCTAGGATCTGATTGGAATCTAGCACAGATACAAACACTGAATAATATGTCAGGTCTTGAAGCAGTCATTTAGAGGAGAGAACTAATCATACCTCTGTAGACTTTCTGTTCTACATTTTTGCTTACCTCTTCTCTTTCCAGAATGCACGTGGGATGCATTGGAATCTTTGATGGCCTACATTCTGAGAGGTCAAATTTCTTCAGAAGATCTCTGATGTATTTGCTCTGATGAATGTAAGTTCCCTCTGGAGTTTGATTGATCTGAATTCCTAGAAAGAATTTCAGTTCCCCCATGAGGCTCATCTCAAATTCTGCCTGCATACACTTAGCAAATTTTCTTCCAAGAGAAGGATTAGTAGAACCAAAAATAATATCATCAACATAAATTTGACAGACTAAGATGTCATTCTTAACTGATTTACAGAATAGAGTAGTGTCCACTTTCCCTCTGGTGAATTCATTTTCTAACAGAAAGTTACTTAGCCTTTCATACCAAGCTTTGGGAGCTTGTTTCAGACCATATAGTGACTTCTTTAGTTTGAAAACATGTTCTGGATGTTTTGTATTTTCAAAACCAGGGGGTTGGCGTACATAAACTTCTTCTTCTATATAACCATTTAATAATGCACTTTTGACATCCATCTGATACAGAGTGATGCCTCTATTAACAGCAAATGAAATTAAAAGTCTGATAGATTCTAACCTGGCGACTGGGGCAAAGGTTTCTGTATAGTCTATCCCCTCTTGCTGACTATAACCTTGTGCAACCAGTCGTGCCTTGTTTCTGATGACTTCACCTTGTTCATTTAGCTTGTTTCTGAACACCCATCTTGTTCCAATGACGTTGAATCCTTTTGGTCTGGGAACGAGATCCCATACGTCGTTTCTGGTGAATTGATTCATCTCTTCTTGCATTGCCAGAATCCAGTCATTATCCAGAAGTGCTTCATCAATAGAAGAAGGTTCAATCAGAGACACAAGTCCCATAGGAGTTTCTTCAGAGTTTCTGAAGCTTGCTCTTGTTCTGATTGGATCTTCCTTTCTTCCTAAGATAGTCTCTTCTGGGTGATCCAAGCTGCTTCTAGGTAATCTCTTTTGAGGTTGATCAGCAGCTGTTGTAGGATTGCTAGCAGTGCTCCTTTCAGACGTTGAAGGAGTGTCTGTGTTGAGAGCTTCTGATGACTTGTCTTAAGAACCTGTAAATTAAATTTCCATACCTGCAAAAACTTCATTCTACTTTGACTTTTCAGAGTCAAGCTTATCATCAAAACGAACACTGATTGATTCTTCCACAATCTGTGTTTCTGTATTGTATACTCTGTACCCTCTTGAGTGTTCAGATTATCCTAACATAATACACTTCTGTGCTTTAGAGTCAAACTTGTTCAAATAATTCTTTGTATTTAATATAAAGCAAGTACATCCAAATGGATGAAAATATGAAATGTTGGGCTTTCTGTTCTTCCACAATTCATATGGAGTCTTTTCCAGAATAGGTCTTATTGAGATTCTATTCTGAATGTAGCACGCTGTGTTTATTGCCTCTGCCCAGAAGGTCCTAGCAACGTTTGTCTCATTGATCATGGTTCTGGCCATTTCTTGCAATGTTCTGTTCTTTCGTTCTACAACTCCATTTTGTTGGGGAGTTCTAGGACAAGAGAAATCATGCAGAATGCCTCTGTCATTAAAGAATGACTCAAAGTCTTTGTTTTCAAATTCTCCACCATGATCACTTCTGACTTTAACGATTCTAAGATCCTTTTCATTCTGAACTTGGTTACAGAAGGTAACAAACACAGAGTGTGACTCGTCCTTGTGTCTTAAGAACTTTACCCATGTCCATCTGCTATAGTCATCTACGATTACTAACCCATACTTCTTGCCACTGATTGAAGCAGTTTTAACTGGTCCAAATAAGTCAATGTGCAGAAGTTCTAATGGCTTAGAGGTAGAAACAACATTTTTGGATTTAAAAGAAGGTTTTGCAAACTTGCCTTTCTGACATGCTTCACACAGAGCATCTGAATTGAACTTCAAATTAGGAAGTCCTCTGACCAGATTGAGTTTGTTAATCTAAGATATTCTTCTCATACTAACATGCCCCAATCTTCTGTGCCAGATCCACTGCTCGTTGTTAACAGACAGAAGACATTTTACATTCTGACTCTTTAGTTCAGAAAGTTTGATTTTGTAAATGTTGTTTTTCCTCTTACCATTAAACAGGATAGTCCCATCTTTCTGACTAACAACTTTACATGATTTTTGATTAAAGATTATATCATAACCGTTATCACTTAATTGACTTATGGATAACAGATTATGCATCAATCCATCTACTAGCAGAACATTATTAATAGAGGGAAGATTTCCATTACCTACAGTTCCAGAGCCAATTATCTTTCCCCTCTGATTGCCTCCAAAGCCAACGTGGCCTCCTGGCTTAAGTTCCAGGCTTTGGAACATATGCCTTCTTCCCGTCATGTGTCGTGAGCAGCCAGAGTCCAGGTACCATGACTGGTGTTTCTGACTTGCTGCTAAAGATATCTGCAACATGTATTATTTTATCCTTATGTACCCAGATTTTCTTGGGTCCTGATTTGTTAGTTTTACGAAAACTCTGGTTGAATTTTGGTTTCACAGAGTTCTTACTGCTAGTGTATTTAATATCATGTGTGTGACCATACACAAAGTGTGAATTCAGAGGAGTGTGTTTAATGGTTAAGTCCATGACATTCTTTGGTGTAGGAACCTTACCTTGGTATCCTATTCCTTTCCTGCCGTTTCTGCTAACTCCATAGATCATTGAAGCCATTTTGCTTCTATCTATGCTTTTAGCGAGGAACTTCTGGAAACTGTGATCATACTCCTTGATGATCTCATTAGCGTTGCTGGGAGTTTTAGAAATTGGTTCCTTCTGAGAGTTTTGTAAAGTGTTTTCTAATTTTGAAATCTTATTTCTCAACTCAGAATTCTCCAATTTGAGACTCTCAGTCTTATTAGAGTCAGATTCAAGATTCCTTTTCAGGTCTCTGAATTTAACTCTAATTTGCTGATACCGTTCCAGAATCTCATTAAGGCTTTCAGCAAGTTCAGCCTTTGTAAAGTTAACAGCAAAGTCAGGAAATACCTCTTCAGTATCTGATTCTGAGTATGATTCAGAAGCTTCACTATCTTCTGAGATGTTAGCCATGAGAGCTATGTTTCCCCTCTCATCATCTGATTCTGAGTCAGCTTCTGACGAGTCAGAGTCATCCCATGTAGCCATGAGACTTTTCTTCTTCTCTCTTCCAAACTTCTTTTTGGGCTTTTCCCTCTGAAGCTTTGGGCAGTCACTCTTATAGTGTCCTTGCTCATTGCACTCATAGCAGATGATGTCCTTGGTGTTTGGCTTTTTGCTACTGGAGGAGCCTTCAGATCTTCTGTATCCAGAGGAAGAATCTGTCCTTCTGTATCTGGAAGAAGACTCGTTCTGATCAGATCTTCTGGGATTCCTGAACTTCCTTTGTCTTTGCTTCCACAGTTGATTTACTCTTCTGGAGAGGAGAGAGAGTTCGTCTTCTGCTGATGAGGATCCATCAGATGTTTCTTCAACTGCCTGCAAAACTTTAGACTCAATTTTTTTGTTAGATTTTAATGCTAAAGGCTTACCTTGCTTCTGAGGCTCGTCAGCTTCTAGCTCTATCTCATGACTTCTGAGGGAGCTGATAAGTTCCTCCAGAGTGATTTTGTTGAGATCTTTAGCTAGCTTCAGAGCTGTAACCATAGGTCTCCACTGCTTGGGTAAACTTCTGATGATTTTCTTGACATGGTCAGCAGTAGAGTATCCTTTGTCCAGAACCTTGAGACCAGCTACCAGAATCTGGAATCTTAAGAACATTGTTTCAATGGATTCAGATTCTTCCATTTTGAACGCCTCATACTTCTGAATGAGCGCCAGAGCTTTAGTTTCTTTGACCTGAACGTTGCCCTCATGCGTCATTCTGAGTGAGTCAAAAATATTCTTTGCTGTGTCTCTGTTGGAGATCTTTTCATATTCAGTATAGGAGATGGCGCTGAGGAGGATGGTTCTGGCCTTGTGGTGATTCTTGAAGTCACGCTTTTGTTGGTCAGACATTGTTTTTCTATCAATCTTCTGACTGCTTGCATTCACAGGGTGAGTGTATCCGTCTGTCACCATATCCCACAGATCAGCATCATGTGCCAGAAAGAAGCTTTCAATTTTGTCTTTCCAGTAATCAAAGTTTTCTCCATCAAAGACTGGAGGTTTGCCGCTGAATCTGTCTCTGTCCTCATTGTTGTCATTGCTGATGTGAGAGTTGTTTCCTGCCATTGTGTTTTTATGACGCTGGATCTTGTACTGACACGGTTAAGTGTTTTAGCTCAGAACCAGGCGCTCTGATGCCAATTGAAGTAGTGAAAAACACAAGAAGGGGGGGTTGAATTGTAAAACTGAAATCTAATGCAATGAACAAGATATTTTTATCCTGGTTCGTTTGATCTCAAACTACTCCAGTCCACCCGTCAAGGTGATTTCGCCTCTCTCCAACGAGGTCTTAATCTACTATATTCAACTGAATATTACAGACTGCTTTAACAACTGCTAAAGCCTTCTTGATGCAAACCACAACCCGGTTTGTCAAGGAAACACTTTCTTACAAAGAGATCAAATCTAAGTGTGTGAATGTTTTCTACGAAACTGTATCACAACTGTGATGTATACACAAATTAAAGCTTAGAAACTAGATTGCTAAACAATGATAGAATATCAGAATGTGTAGTGTTTAGCAAAACTGAGAGAAAGAAGATTTTGATCAGCTTTTATGCGTGTAAAGATTTGGAGAGCATTAGCCATTTCAATCTTCAAAGTCTTGTTTATATAGCACTGAGATGTTGAACGTTGGATGCAATATTCTTGATTCAATGCTATTAACAAACTTTCCTTATCGAGCAGATCTTGTCTAGAATGAGGCCGTTGGTATTAATTTGCTTTCAATGCACAGTACCGTTGCTTACTTAATGCAAGTTCTGGCTTGGCTCATTCTGACTCTGCTTAGCTGCTGATGAACTATTGTGTTTCTTTATCAGAGTATTGAGCGCAGTCTTGTTCATCAGGCTTCAGCATATACATGAGTTAATCTTCTGATTCTGACATTCTGATATGGCAACTTCTGATGCTGATTTCAGGAACCAAATTTCTGATGCTGATTAGGTGTTATCTTGCTTATACAAATCAGAGTATCTACAAATCAGAACATAATAATTTAGGCAGCAGATAGTTCATACATGAATCACATAAATGATATATCTTTTCACATTGTTATCATCAAAACTTAAATATAGGGTAGTAGATTCAAACTTTGTTCTAACAAAGTTTCCTTTGAATCATCTTGAATCATGGTGAAAAAATGGCTCAAAGTTATGAGAAAATATGAAGTTTTCAACACTTAGAAAAATTTCTACGTTTGGAAACTTTGACTTTTCAAAATGAAGTCTTGACTTTTTGATTTCTTGATGGACAAGTTTCATATTTTGACATGTTTTGATTAATTGTGATCTTTGACACTTGATTTTGACCAAAAATTCAAAGTTTGACTTTTCAGTGTACAATTGACTTTTGATCAGTTGACTGAAAATCAACTATCAATCAATTGATCTTGAGGGATGTTTTGAGTCATGCCATTAGGTAAAAATTATTAAATTTAACTCTTGATATCATGACTCAAACTAATTAACCATTTGCTAGGTCAAGAATCATAAATTGCCCTTTCTTAGTCAAAACCCTAATTTTGACCATTTTGCCCTTTTGATGATCTGATCAAATTTCTTGAGGAATTGTGGTCCAAACTTGATCAAATGATACATATGAGTTTATAATGTTGATATGGATATAACATTATGAAGTTTGACTGTAAATTGGCCACAATTGACTTTTTCACCAATACAACTGATTTTTAGGCCAATTGCTCAACTGACTGAGAAAAAATGTGATCCAAGACTTGAAACTTGACATGAGTAATCTTGAGGTTCCATAATGATCTATGAAAGTAATATGAGGCATTAAAAGTTAAATTATCCTTGTCAAATATCAAACCCTAATTTCAGTCATCAGTGCTTAAGGAGGGGTCTTGAGTTGATCAATCCTTGTGCAGTCTTGAACCAAAGGAGATCTTGTGAGAAAATATTTGATAAATGAGAGGCAAAATTTTGGAACACAACAATCAATAATTCAGATGATAAAACATCACACCTAACAATGATATTGAGAATCAAGGTAGGATAACAAACATATGCGATGACGAAACATCGACAACAAACATATGTGATGGAGAAACATCGGTAAAAAAGATAACAAGATTACATGGAAAAATGGCGAGAGATCACCAAATCAGATGATAAAACATCCCACCTAACAATGATATTGAGAATCAAAGTAGGATAAAAAACACCTTCAATGGCGAAACATCGATAACAAACATATGCGATCGCGAAACATCTGCAAAAAATAGCAAGATAACATGGCAAAGATGGAGAGACATCAACCATTCAGATGATAAAATATCATACCTAACAATGATATTGAGAATCAAAGTAGGATAACAAACACATGCGATGACGAAACATCAGCGAAAATATAACAAAATATCATAGCAAGGATGGCGAGACATCAATTTGATAAGGTTTAAAACAAAACCAAAAGGCGCACAAACAATTAAGATTGGTTTGTATTTTTTACCTTGAAGATGGACTTAAGTTCATTAGAGACGTTTTTATGATTTTCCAAGAAGAAGTTTTAGTTTTAAGATGCAATATGCAAAGAAAGGAAAAATAACTAAGGGAGACTAGCCTAACACTACCCCTAATGTTATCATACAATGATTGACCCTAAGGTTAAGGATGAAAGAGGGAAGTTTCTACCCTATGTTAGCATGCATGGGTAAATATCCTAATGTCTAGCTCGAGGACTAACCCTACACGAGCAATCCTAAGGGAGCATGGTAAATACAAAACAAGTGAACAAACAAATGCTTTGGCAAAAGCACACAATCAGGGTATACTGACTCAGAGGATGGGGGTATAAAGAGAAAGTGCTTTAGCTAAGAGGAGTGGATGACCCGAAGCAAACAACCGGGAGACAGATGAAATAAGAAAAATGTGACGCCCAAAGCGACTGAACACCTAACCAAGATATGGAAGATTGAGGTAGGCGATAAAAGACAATATGAACGATCATGGAGCGTCAGCATCGGCCAATGCGAACTCCTGACAGAGCGTGGGGGTTTGATTGAAAAACCCTTCTCCACTTAACGGACTCGATACATTTGATCTCCATGACTCTGAAGCATCAACTAGAATGTGCGGGGGTCAATTACGGACCCTTCCCTGCTCGCCTCTTTTGAGGAATTATCACCTGTAATATAATGCGGGCACATATATAAACATACGTGCATAATACCTACTACGACGGTAGGATTTAAACAATCACAATTAGCACACAGAAAAAATTACCTTAAACGGGTCTTTAAATAAACAAGAGGGACTCCTGACATATATCAGCAACGGAGGCCCCATCAAGCAATAGAAAGAAATAAAGGGCTGAAACAGTAAAAAGGAAGCAGTGTAATACCAAACGGATAACTATCCAAAGCAACTAAGCCAGAAAAAGAAACCCAGAGAACTTCGAGCAAGCTAGCATCTGTAAACAAATTAAGTCAGAAATCCCATCATCAAATATAAGCATTGAGGCTTTCAACATGAACATGTCCCACATATGGTGTATAATCAGACACAATTATATGTATTTCCTGCAAGGGAATAACAAATATACAAGGCACACGAATGGTGCAAGCACAATAAACCGTGTCCCACAAATAAAGTAGAACACAGAAGCATCAAGCCAAAATTGAAAATTTATCTCAAGGTACCTCACACATTTAACAGACAAATTAGTAATTACAAGGAGGATTGATGAATCAATAAGAGATGAATGATGTAATAACAAGGAAATGAAAAACATGACGGCAAGACGTCAAGGCAACAGATGTACGAACTCTCAAGCAAGCACATATAACAATTAAGTCAAAACTAGCGAACTATTGCTCCTTTCTTTGTCACCATATTGAATTAACAATGGAATGTTAATCAAGGGTCAAAGGAGATTTGCATGACATCAAATAATATATAAAAAGTCATAATCACAAGCAATTTAATCTAAACAAAATGAACTCCAAATGAATTCAAAAGATAAAGCACAAAAGCATCTTTCTAAACATATCACAAATGATTATCAAACCAAATTGACAAAATAGGCAAGTGATGAGAACTTGAATGGTTCAATGATGAACTCAATTCTTCAAAATAGGGGAGAGGATGATAAAAATAAAAGATATTGATCTCTCATGTGTTGCACAAGTGCATTCCCTTTACCTCTAGTGCAAAAGATCATATAAGCATGTATGACTGATTAAAGGTCCAAACATAGAAACAAATCTTGCAAAAAAAAATCAAATTAAATCAAGTCCCACAAGATAATAGGAATTCAGTGACAACAAGCTTAAGGAAAGAATAAAGGATTTTAAATGGAAAATCAAATTAAACAATGTAGAAACCCTAAAAAAGAGCCCAAAAGGGGAACCCTAGTTTGATCAAATAGGGAGAAATAGTTATAAGTACTAACAGATCATGAAAAATCATATACAAGCTAATGAGATCAGTAGGGTCAAGCTTTCAAAATAAGGGATCTCCAACATACACAAAAGCAACCAAGTGAGGGTCCAATTATTGAGGCAAGGTTCAAAGATCTACTTACAAACCAAAATTAAGAAAAAATAGAAATAAATTCTTAAAAATCAAAAGAAAAATTATTAAAAGCACTCAAGACTTATAAAAGTCAGAATCAACTAATTTGGCTTCTTGAATGTCTAGGGACAATGTGAAACAAAAGTCAATTTTATCACTAGCTAAGGTAAAACTCAAAAATGGACACCCTTGACCAAATATTTTGGAGAAAATAGAGTTTTAAGTAATAAATTCAAAAAAAATTAATTTATAAAGACTTAACACATTCAAGAACCCTAATCAAGCATCTTTTGACATTTACAAGTCTTGAGGATTAGCAAACTAAATCAAAACTTGTAATGCAAGCAACAAACTATCAAAAAATGATTTACAAACTTCACTAATTATAAAATCAGTTATTTGAGCTTGATAAAATCCCAAAGAAAATTCCATAATTAACATCAAGGTCTAAGGATTCCAGAAAATATTTTTAACATTTTTTATGAGCAAGAAAAAGTGGAAAATGGAGCAAAAATGTGAATATCATAATAAGAAAAACAATATATTCTCATAAATTCAAAAATGAAATAAACTAAATGTAAAAATTACAAAATAAAATCAAAAATGTGAAAATGTACTATTAACACAGAGTGACATATTTTTGTGGAATTTTCCTATATTAAGAGTATGGTTAAAATAATTGAATAAAACAAAAGAATCAATTAAATCCTATTAATTAATTGATCAAATAAAAGAAGAAAAATTATAAAATAAAATTCGTAGTTCTAAAATAGACTAATCAAAGTGTTAAAAATATTTTTTTATATAATTTTTGTGTAAAGGAGAAGTCAGAAATAATAATAATATGAAAAAAACAATTAAACAAAAATTAATTAATGCACTAATTTTTTCAGCAATCAAACAATTTTTAAAAATTCAAAAATTAATGTGACAAATACTAGAAATAAAGATCAGCCTATGGTAATTTTTTTAGAATTTTTGAAGATGTTTTTATCATAAAATAAAATCAGAGAAAAACAATTAAAATTGAATAAAATAAAAATGCATTAAGATTCAAATAAACCAATCAGGGCGCGCCACCTTACTTCGTCTTCAACCTCTAGCATAAAATGTGTTCAAAAACAGGTCACGAGCCCTCATTCAAATCCAACAAACGCGCTCGTTTCTCAACCAAAATCCATGAACCAAAGCGCAAATTAAAGTTGAAGTTACCATCTATTTCTTAATTATCATAAAACTCTCAATGTATAAGGGATCTAAAAGAAATATGCGCGCGAAGTTACTGAAAACATAAAATGCAGAAGTTGCAGAAAATGCATATTACACGATTCAAGACTTAATCAAGTGAACCAAGTACATCAGACCTATAGTTTGGCCAGCTAATACATCATGAACATGGAATGATTCATCAAATCATGCTAAACAAAGCAAATCAAAGTTCAAAAATATCACCTTAATGCGAAACTAGAAACCTTGATTCCTTAATTACAAAAGCAAACAAACTCCATATTCTTGATATACACACTTCAAGGAAGATGAGTCCACAAGAAATTTGATGAATGTGCGAAAGAGATGAGAGAATCGAAGAAAACTTCAGCAAGAGCAGAAAAAGTTCAGATCTAGATTTTTTATAACGGGAGCATGTCTTGCATGAAATGAGGCTTGCAGTACATTATATAGAGTGATTATCCAAGGTTAGAAGAAGAAATTGGTCCTCAAAACTATTGGAGCGCCCGACTGGAAAAAATGGCCAGAAAATGAGTGAGTATGGGCTTCTGCGTTTTGCTTATGCACCGCTCCTTATTTCTTGTGTTTTGTGTGCCAAATACCATCAGGAAGAAAGCCTAAAAGCTATAATTCCTAACTTTTTGAGAAGAATGAGTATTGATCAATTGGCCCTTCTTGGCAACTTTGAGCATTTTGAATGCAAGCAAGCACCATGGCCGATGGGGCACGAAATAGCTGGCATTATGGGCCTCAAAAGGTCACAAATAGGTTATGGGCTGGATTAGAAAAAAAGAGAATGGCTGGAAATGAAGTTTGCAAGAAATTGCATTTTGCTTGCTTGGCCAAAATTCAATAAAATGGCATGAAATTCAAAAGACCATAACTTGCTCATACTTTGGAATTTGGACACAAATGAATACAATTTGGAAAGGTATTTAACATCTCTACAACTTTTTAGTTTTAAGTTTTCACGGTTGTATCCATTAAAGCCTTAAAAAGTTGCCATGAAAGTCACTAAATTTTGAAAATGACCTATAATTTTCACACATGACCATGAGTCCTAAACTCCATAACTCTCCACCCTTGCATGTCTTGATTTTTGTAAAAGAAGAAAAGTTCTAGAGCTCTCTCTTATATTTTAAAGCATATAAGATTTGCAATTTTTGGATCAAGCATGAATAAATTATGAATTTTTGAAGTTAGGTGTAAAGTTTCCATTTTTAGTAACTTTCCAAGTTTCTTCATGAACAAGTTACATCCCAAATTCCTTTCCTCTTGACCTTGTGATGCAAATGACTTTTAAAAATGAAAATAAGATGTTTGAAATAATGGTTGACCAAAATTTCAATTGGCCAACCATTGACTTTGACTGATTGTGGCCAAAATGACCATTCTGCCCCTTCTAAACAATTGAACCATTTCCAATCCAAATTGATCCTCAATATTTATGCCAAAGATGCTTAGTATCATGTAGTGAAGCATGGAAATAAGTTTGAGTGAAAAATTCATAGAAAACATGATTAAATCCTAAACCTTAATTTGCACTTTGTGTTAGGAGACAACTGGTCAAGCCCCAAAACCATAATTCCACTAGGCATCATTAAACACTCCTTGAATAAATTTGACTCCAATGATGATAAGAAAGTTGTGATACGGTGGGAGAACTGATTGTTTTTGAAATGCTGGTTTGCGTTTTGTGTTTGTTTTTGCAAAATGTCGCGGTAAGAAAGAGTCGCCACCGTATTTTATTTTATCCAACAAGGAAAGGAAAAAAGCATAGAAAAATTCCTTTTTTGAGATATTTTTGAGTACGGGGGTAGATTTATAGAAAGGGAAGGTATTAGCACTCTCTCTATCCGTAGTTATCTACGGGCTCTTAGGTACTTGCTCATCATTTTCAAAATTGTTTTCTTTGTGTTTGTGGGCTTTGAAAAGTTTTTGTTTTATCTTCTATTTAACTCTTGTGTTTGTCTTCAAGAGTGTAATGAAGTGCTTTTTTAAAAACTTGTTTGTAAAAGAGTGTAAGTGTGAAAAAAAGTTTTGTTTTGGATGAACAAGTATCTAAGAACTAATCTACCTACTCGAAAAAGGAATCGTTCTATGTTTGTTTCCTTTAGACAACACTATCCCACTATTACTGAGTAGGTAGCACCGTCGTTGGAGTTTGAGGGTCAATTCGAAAGAGGGACATACGATCACTAAAGCAATGTTAGGACGTCTTAGTGGTAACCCTAATGTCTTGGATCATTTATTCGAGGAAACAATATTCGAGTCAACCTTTCCGAGGCAACTTATGATCTTTTAGACAAGAGGACAACCTCTAAAATATCCTATACTCAATGACCGTTTACGAAGGCAACTAGGTGGGGTGTACCCTAGGAGTGCGCATGTGCGAGTGTGTTGTTTTCAGATTATTTATCTTTGCACATGTTTAGGGTGATCTAACTGTTTTAAATTAGCCATTCATTCTTGTCATGCAAACCCTAACAGTTGAATAATTTGCAGAATTAAAATGCGGAGTTTAAACTAAACTATTACAAGGCGTCAGGTATTTACATCGCCAAAAACAAACCCTTTGAAATTTAAAAGAGGAAAAAATAAATAAATGTCGTAATTTAAATTATTACAAACCGGGAGCAGATACAATAATTGAATAAAGAGTAAAGCGCACGATAAAATTGAATCAAATGCGAAACTAGGGTTTTGACCCTCCTAATTAAAGAAAATGTTTTTGTTGTTTTTATTTTTTAAGAAAAGAAATTAATTCCTAAAATTAAATGCTAAATTAATTAGTTATTAAATTAATGAATGAAAAATAACTAAATGAAGTATTTTTGGATTTTTGATTATTTTAGGAAAGAAATAAAATAATTAAATTAGTGTTAAAACCTATTGATTCTAATTAATTTTAAATATTTACAAAATCAATTAAAGTTATCTAACATAAATAACCTAATTATTTTAATTAATATTTATTGATGAAAAATAAAATTCTAAAATTTAATTGGACATAAAAATATTTTTTGGTGATTTTTTTTGGTAGAAAGAAAATTAATTAATTGTTAGTAAAAATAATAAATAAATTAATTAAAGGAAAATATAGAAAAAAGAAATAAAGAGTGAGAAATGGGCCTGATTTTAGCAATTTTGAGGAGATTTGGAAAGCAATTTTCCTGGGCCCAAATGGAGGTCCGTTTTGACTTTTTGGATCAAGTATGGCATCTTTGACTTGGCTTATGGTGCGCTTGCAATGGTGGCCAGCAGATCTGGCAATCTGGCCATCTGGCACGTTGATGAGGAAGGAGTATGATTGGCATCAGGTCTAAGCGCACACTGAATCACCTGAAATAATTAGGAAAAATAACAAATGCTGGAGGCAGGGATCGAACCCCTAACCTCCATCCTCTAACGCCTTGAATATCCACCTGGTAACCACTGGAGCACTTGTTTTTATTTGTTCATTAATCAAACGCTAAAAATAATATATAAAACAAAAGAAAATTGGAAAACAAATAAAAAATGCGCGCAATAATTTGAATGGGCGAATCAGATGGATCCACGTAATCGTCTTCCTCCCTGTACCGTGGCTAAAAGCTCAAGGACTTATACCCATGGACAAATGTCCATCGCTATAGGCCTTGCTCGTTCCAAAATCTTCCACAAGCCACATAAATGGAATCTAACACCATGGTTAGATTCGTCTCGTCTTCCTGATCACAACCATACCTATTACTAGGGCCAAATGTTCCTGAAATCAAAAACCCTAAAAAACTCCAAAAAAACCTAACAATGTTGATTCACGATTCAGTACAATAAAATGCAATTGGCTATTGTGGAAAGTTTGCAAATATCATGGTGATTAAGAATGTATAATTATTTTACACTATAGATGCAAGAATAAATCTTTTCGAATTCAAGAAAAGGGTGATACCGTTACGGATTTACAGTGCGTGGGAGGGCTTGAAAATGTTTGGTTTTGATTGCTTTAGGTCCCTGAGAATGCCAGGAAACGATTGGGACCGATACCAAGCCTTGAGGATGCCTCTAACCACCAATTTTCCCACACTTTTTGCTTGTTTTTCCAAAATATGTTCTTGCTCTAGCTCCCATTTCTCTCTCGTTTCTAGGTCTGCATGCAATCCTTATGTATCACACAATGCATTAGGGTTAATAGTTGTGTCCAAATCTTCCTCCTTCAATGCTTGGGATATTAATTTGATTTGCTTTGAAAATCTTTCCAAACATGGCTTATTTTGAATCTTTTTGTGCACACAAGATTTGATGTGAATTTGGAATGATGCTAGCTGTAATTGGAACCTGAAACAAGCACAAAATCCCTTGTTATCAATGCTTTGTATTTTTATTTGATTTATTTTGATTTAAATCAAATTAAATCAAATAAAAATCAAAATAATTAATAAAAATATGATATGGACAAGTGGAAGATGCTAGATCACGTGGGCTATGATGTCAACTCAAAACAAGTGAAAAAGAGTGGGCCCATTTGGCAAAATTTGAAGTTTTGGGGATAGTTGACTTTTGGCAATTTTGCAAAAAAGGTCAACTTCAACAATGCATAACTTCCTCAATTCTGACCCTTTTTAGGTGTTCTTAAACTTTTTAGAAAGCTTGACATGTCCTATAATCAACCCGTTTGGTCTCATCTCAATTTGATATTCCATTCTCATGTATGAAGCTTTGACAAAAAAGGTGTTTTTGTTGACTTTTCAAAATGACCTATAATGTCCAAATTCATAACTTCTTGTGAGTGCATATTTTGATCATGGGAGATGAATATGGATTGTAGGGAATTGCATCCTCTTAAAATTATATTTGGATGGGTCATTTCTCATAAAGTATGAGAAAGTTATGCTTGGTCAAAGTTGACTTAAGTTTTCCTACAAAACCCTAATTTAGCAACTTTTGAGTCTTGATGAATTATGAGAAATCCTTGATGAATCATGATCAACCCTTGATCAAATTTAGAAATGTACTTCAAAATGAGGATGTTGACCAAAAATATTGAAGTTTGACTGTATCTGGACCACAATTGACTTTTGCCCTAGCATAGTCGATTTTTGGACCTTTGAGCAATTGACTGAGCACACTTTCTCTGCAAGGCTTGAAACTTGACATGGATGATCTTGAGAAAATATTAGGAAAACGTTGATCATTTGGGATCACTTGGATTTAAGTATCTTGATGCAACATGAAACCCTAATTTGGGGTAGACTGCCTTAGGAGAGAGCTTGTATGGCCAACCCTTGGACTTCCTTGAGCAATTTGGAGATCTTTCTTGAAATGTTTTGAGAAATATGGGAGGGACTATTTTGAGGTAAAACATCTGCCCCTGTTCAATCTTCTTAAACATGATGATATAGATTGGCTTTCGTGCCTTTCGTGATCCGAAGGTGGAAGAGGATTGAACACTAGAGTGCCCAGAAATTTTCACTCGCATGAAGTGGTAATTGTCTTGCGATATTGGGAATGAGCTTATAGATGCCATTTGGAAATTGTTGACGAGGGGATGAGATTAAAGATGCCATATGAAGGGGTGTCGATCGCATAAGAGATTCCTTAGCGAGAGCTTGTATACCTGTTGTTGAGGAAGATTCCGCTGGGGAATGCTGATCTCTGTTGAGAGAAGTAGAATTTTAAGAGCTTCATCGTTCGTTATTCTGCTCTTGAGTCATCCATGTTGATATTTAGGAATTTTGGTCATCCGTACTCAATTGAGGGAACATATCTGCTGAGATTTAGGAGCTTGTCCGTAATTCAACTGAGGTAATATCTTCGTTGATATTTAGGAACATCGTCCATAATTCAACTAAGGAAACATCTCTTCTGAGATTTAGGAACTCGTCCGTAATTCAACTAAGGTAAATATCTATGCTGAGATTTAGGAGCTTGTCCGTAATTCAACTGAGGTAATATCTTCACTGAGATTTAGGAACATCGTCCGTAATTCAACTAAGGAAACATATCTGCTGAGATTTAGGAGCTCGTTCGTAATTCAACTGAGAAAACATCTCTGCTGAGATTTAGGAGCTCGTCCGTAATTCAACAACTTTGCTGAGATTTAGGAACCTGTCCGTAATTCAACTGGGAAAACATCTTTGAAGAGATTTAGGAGCTCGTCCATAATTCAACAACTTTGCTGAGATTTAGGAGCTCGTTTGTAATTCAACTGAGGAAACGTCTCTGCTGAGATTTAGGAGCTCTTCCGTAATTCAACTGAGGAAACATCTCTGTTTAGATTTAGGAACTTGTCTGTAATTCAACTGAGGAAACATCTCTGCTGAGATTTATGAACTTGTCCGTAATTCAACTAAGGAAGCATTTTTGTCGAGATTTAGGAAATCGTCAGTAATTCGACTGAGGTAGAAGCTTCATAGCTTGAACTTTATGAGAATTTAACTGTATCCTTCCTGAAAGATAAAGGTTAGTTGTATGTAATGCATGATATGCGTTAAGCAATGATGTTCTCAAAATAAATGTGATTGTGTCGTATGATGCGTATGCATGTCATGATGTATGGAAATGTGATGTTTTTAGCTGGGAAAATAAATCCCGGATTGCTGCTGGAGAAAAGAGTTGAATTATTCGTTTCTGCCGGAGATAGTGGATGAAGATGATTGTGAGAATAAACCTGCAGGAGAGGATAACTCCGCAGGGGAATAAACTGGCAGGGAAATGACTCTATGGGGAGGACATATTCTGCTAGAGGTCCTGTTGATAAATTCAGCTAGGGATGAATTACCGTTGCTGGTGGTAATAAACCCTGTTGGGAATTGAGTTTCTGTTTGTGAAAAGAATGAACTCCGCTGGGGATGATTTTCCAGTTGCGATTTCACGGGGAATAATATTCTAAACTCTACTGGGGATACTTTTCCCAACTCCACTGGGGATAATCTTCCAGTGCTGGTGACAGATAAACTCTGCTTGGGGAGAATGTCGCTGGTTCATTCGCGGTTGCGAGCCTCAGCTGGGGAGAATTAACACCATTGTCTCTCTCTTACTCTGCAGGGAGTGAATGTTATTGGGACGCATGCTAAGGATATGAAGATGACTTTGCATCGAGACTTTTTTATCCCTGTTTCTGCGGAAGAAGGTGCCTGTAGAGGCCTTATGGATCGAGTATTATACCAACCTATGAGGTGCTTGGTAACTGCCGATTGAAATGACAAATCTTCTTCTTGTAGGCAAGTGACAAGATGACAGGACATAGTCTTACGTTTTGATCCCTAATTTTTGCCTGGACCGCCCTTTCGGGTTTTCAGTCCACCAGGATACCCTTTTTTTCCCAAGCCGCCTTTTCAGGTTTTCGGCTTTCCAAGTGTACATATCTTTTTGTTTTTATCCCTAATTTTGCCCGAACCTTTTTGGTTCGTTGGGATGCCCTTATTTTTTCCTAGGCCAGTCAACCTAGCGGGACTTTATTCATGCGCAGTATTTTCTGACTATGTCCACGCTCTCCGAGTGTAGGGAGTTGTCACTTTCGGTAGTGTCGTGTTGCCATACTACCAGAAGATGTTCGTTTGATCATGCAAGATTCGTTACGGGAATCCATGTCTAATGCCCCAAGTGACTCAGATGGAGATTTGCCCCTGGCTATTTGGCATCTTTGAGAGATTCTCTGAATCTTGACTTGACTGCCCCAGATGATGGACAATGATCATGCCGTGCCCCTTGGTTGGAAGTGTTTTTCCACTTGAGGTGATCTTTTTTATTGAGAAAATTTTTTGTTCACTAGATATTTGTGTTGCGAATTTCTCTACTGTTTGAACAAATAGTCATATGCAAACAATGTTATTTTAAGAATGCAAAGCTTATGTCTGTCTTAAAGTTTTTTAAAATGCATTTTTTCAGAAAGATAGGAAAATTTTGTAAAATGTGACGTCAACTCAGGATTTATAGCAAGCCCTACAGGAGTCAGGATACCTTTTGTAACAGTATGCTTTCGAACTAACCCATGCTTCAGCTAGGACTTTTAAGGGTTACAACGTGGCCTGGTTCACGGTTTAAGAAACAAAGGATAAAGGATCAAATTTTATTTGTACCCACCCGTTCATCGTGATGTTCTTCGGTCCTAAACTCAACTAACTGTGCATTTAGATCATGTTTGAGTCTTTGCTTTGATGTTCTAGTGATGGTTCAGATAATGACAATTTATTTTGAACAGACAGTCATTTTTGTTGAGAGTTTGTAGGATCTCTTTCTTTTTTATTTTATTATCCCTGTCTTTTGCCTGAACTGTTTCTTTTGTGATTACAGTCAGCGGGATGCCCCAGTTTTGTAAGTCTCCTTCATAGGTTTTGACTTAATGGCCTTTTATTTCTGAGAGATAATGACTGCTTGTCCTGACGATTATCAAGAACCATCACCATCTTTTATTTTGGAAGGACATATTCAAAGCCATTCATTGTGCACCTGACTTAACTGAGAAAACTACCCTGCCCCAGGTTATGATTAAGGGGTTTAATTCGTGTGAAAAGAAAAACTCCAACTTCTTTGGCTCAAAAGGGGTTGACGAGGGATTATCTTCCTTATAACTCCACTTTTTAGGATTTGAAACAACGCCTGTACATCGTCAGCGGGGTCTGTTCAAAAGCATATTGTAGGGATTTTGATATCATTTTCGTCATCCTCCCTCTAAAGGCTTAGAAATTTTCAATCGAGAGTTGAACATCACAAAAATGAAAGCAATTTGAATATAGTGAATACAAATGGATTGATTCAAAACAGACATATGCAATGCATTGATAAAGTAACAAAGTTTGACATGAACAAAATATTCTAACAATCAAAAGAAAATTACAAATTGAAAATTCTAATGAACAAAAACCATCTCATGTCAGAACTTGTCACTTCAAATGGTGAGCCTTGGAGGATTGACAGAAACATTCCAGTTGACCATCTTGTGTAAATTCAAATGCTCCTTCATCAATCAGGTTTTGAATTTTGTACTTCAACTTCCAACAGTCGTCAATATCATGCCCCGGGCTGTCGGAATGGTATGCACACCTTGCATCAGGATTGTAGTTAGGTGAAGAAGTCTTGGGATTTGGATGAGGTTCTACCAACGTCACCAAATTCAGTCTCATTAGGTGTTGCAAAGCTTGGGACAGCGGCATGTTGAGCTTGGTAAATTGCCTCTTGGGCCTATCCGGCTTACTCTGATTAGCTGGTTGTTTATGGCGCGGTTATTGTTGTACCCGTTAGGTAGTTGCAATTTGGAAAGGTCCACCCTTCACCAAACCAAACCCTTGTCTTCTTGGAGATTGATAAATGACTTGGTCCCCGGCCTCGATTGTTTTCTTCATACTGTTGTATCTGTCTTGATGAAGTTGGTTGATAATGATTCTCAGCTCTTCTTGTTCTCGGTCTAAGCTTTGGATAAGGGCCGTCTTCCCCAGAATTTGGGTTCTTATTGCATCTACCTCAGCTTGCAATTGTTCCAGCCGTGCGTCCTTATTGTCTTCAGGACTTTTCTTTACCAAATTCCCAACGAGGAGTATTTTCAATTCTTCCTGCCCCTTGGATAGGTTTAGGAAGATTTCCATGAACTGAGTCTCTTGAGTATGAAGATCTTGGTTATCTTGTTGGAGAGCCATTGCTGAAATAAACAGCGAGAACATGAGAGACCTGTACTGGGAGACTTGTTATGCCATGATATGTATGATATATGTATGCAATGTTTTCAAGGATCTCGCGGGGTAAACAAGAAACTATTAGATTTTGAATTTTGCAGCTTTGATTGAAGAAACTCCATGTCATCAAGAGTCCATCTTCAAGAGTCAAGCTCACCATATTGAGTGGGTCATAGCCACCGACTCAAACTGTCGTGTTTTGATCTCTAGATGACATTGGCTAGAGGAAAATTAATCCCCTTTGCCCCTGTCTAGACGTTTGATTTACCATAACTTGCATCACAAACCTTTGAGATCCTTGAAATGGTTAAGGAAATGTTAAGGCATGATGTTATGATGTGTATACTATGTGTTTAAGCAAAAGTATGAGGTAATGTAAACAAGTAAATCCGACAAGAAATCCAAGGTATTGGATAAGGACTGTAAACAAAACCTGCAAGGAACTCTAGTTATTAGGTAACAAACATGTGCAAGTAGTTCAAGTTGAAAGGACACAAGTCACACAATAGCCCTTAAATTTCAGACAGGCATGGAGTTTATGTATTACCCTCTTTCAGTTTAGTTAGTTCAACCTGTCCTAGTAATAGTAACCGGGTTCTAGAGGTTCTTAATATCACTGACCATCCTCGATCGGTCATAATTCCAGTTTAGCAACCTTTTCTTGCGGCCGGAATCATCGCGAGAGTATGGTCTCAACGAGTGTAGCATACTGCTACTTTTCTATGGCCAAGTTGGTCAATTATAGGTTCTAAGGTCAGTTGATGCTTAATGACCCATTAGCAACCCCATACTCTCCTTGTTGCTTCATAAGGGATACCGGTACCAACTAATGTGCCACATCAACGTAGCTACTGCTTCAACCGTATCGGTCTACGCTGTACAATTCCCTCACAATCTATTGCTACTTACCTAAAAGGTGTCCCCAGATCTGGGTTAGGATCTATATTAACTCTGATACAAAGCCCACAAAGATAAAGCGTACAGATCAAACAATTGAAAACAATATGATGAACTAATCCTAAGGTAAACCCCACTTATTAAGTCCCCAGCAGAGTCGCCAGTTCAGGTGATACAGTGGGAGAACTGACTGTTATTGAAATGCTGGTTTGCGTTTTGCGTTTGTTTTTGCAAAATGTCGCGCTAAGCAAGAGTCGCCACCGTCTTTTATTTTATCCAACAAGGAAAGGAAAAAATCACTGAAAAATTCCTTTTTCGAGATATTTCTGAGTACGGGGGGTAGATTATAGAAAGGGAAGGTATTAGAACCCTTTCTATCCGTAATTATCTACGGGCTCTTAGGTACTTGCTCATCATTTTCAAAATTGTTTTCTTTGTGTTTGTGGGCTTTGAAAAGTTTTTGTTTTAACTTAGATTTAACTCTTGTCTGTCTTCAAGAGTGTAATGAAGTGTTTTTTTGAAAACTTGTTTGTAAAAGAGTGTAAGTGTGAAAAAAAGTTTTGTTTTGGATGAGCAAGTATCTAAGAACTAATCTACCTACTCGAAAAAGGAATCGTTCTATGTTTGTTTCCTTTAGACAACACTATCCCACTATTAGTGAGTAGGTAGCATCGTCGTTGGAGTTTGAGGGTTAATTCGAAAGAGGGACATACGGTCACTAAAGCAATGTTAGGACGTCTTAGTGGTAACGCTAATGTCTTGGATCATTTATTCGAGACAACAATATCCGAGGCAACCTTTCCGAGGCAAGTTATGATCTTTTAGACAAGATGACGACCTCTAAAATATCCTATACTCAATTACCGTTTACGAAGGAAACCAAGTGGGGTGTACCCTAGGAGTGCGCATGTGCGAGTGTGTTGATTTCAGATTATTTATCTTTGCACATGTTTAGGGTGATCTAACTGTTTTAAATTTAGCAATTCATTATTGTCATGCAAACCCTATTATGAAACATCTAATAGTTGAATAATTTACAGAATTAAAATGCGGAGTTTAAACTAAACTATTACAAGGCGTCGGGTATTTACATCGCCAAAAACAAACCCTTTGGAATTTAAAAGCGGAAAAAATAAATAAATGTCCTAATTTAAATTATTACAAACCGGGAGTAGATACAATAATTGAATAAAGAGTAAAGCGCGCGAGAAAATTGAATCAAATGTGAAACTAGGGTTTTGACCCTCCTAATTAAAGAAAATGTTTTTGTTGTTTTTATTTTTTAAGAAAAGAAATTAATTCCTAAATTTAAATGCTAAATTAATTAGTTATTAAATTAATGAATGAAAAATAATTAAATGACATATTTTTGTATTTTTGGTTATTTTAGGAAAGAAATAAAATAATTAAATTAGTGTTAAAACCTATTGATTCTAATTAATTTTAAATATTTACAAAATCAATTAAAGTTATCTAACATAAATAACCTAATTATTTTAATTAATATTTATTGATGAAAAATAAAATTCTAAAATTTAATTGGACATAAAAATATTTTTTGCTGATTTTTTTTGGTAAAAAGAAAATTAATTAATTGTTAGTAAAAATAATAAATAAATTAATTAAAGGAAAATATAGAAAAAAGAAATAAAGAGTGAGAAATGGCCTGATTTTAGCAATTTTGAGGAGGTGTGGAAATCAATTTTCCTGGGCCCAAATGGAGGTCCGTTTTGACTTTTTGGATCCAGTATGGCATCTTTGACTTGGCTTATGGTGCGCTTGCAATGGTGGCCACCAGACTGGCCATCTGGCACGTTGATGAGGAAGGAGTATGATGGGCATCAAGTCTAAGTGCACACTGAATCACCTAAAATAATTAGGAAAAATAACAAATGCTGGAGGCAGGGATCGAACCCCTGATCTCCAGCCTCTAACGCCTTGAATATCCACCTAGTAACCACTGGAGCACTTGTTTTTATTTGTTCATTAATCAAACGCTGAAAAAAAATATATAAAACAAAAGAAAATTAGAAAACAAATAAAAAATGCGCGCAATAATTTGAATGGGCGAATTAGATGGATCCACGTAATCGTCTTCCTCCCTGTACCGTGGCTAAAAGCTCAAGGACTTATACCCACAGACAAACGTCCATCGCTATAAGCCTTGCTCGTTCCAAAATCTTCCACAGGCCATATAAATGGAATCTAACACCATGGTTAGATTCGTCTCGTCTTCCTGATCATAACCATACCTATTACTAGGGCCAATTGTTCCTGAAATCAAAAACCCTAAAACACTCCAAAAAAAACCTAACAATGGCGATTCACGATTCAGTCCACTAAAATGCAATTGGCTATTGTTGAAAGTTTGCAAACATCATGGTGATTAAGAATGTATAATTAATTTAAACTATTGATGCAAGAATAAAGCTTTTCGAATTCAAGAAAAGTGTGATACCGTTACGGACTTACAATGCATGGGAGGGCTTGAAAACGTTTGGTTTTGATTGCTTTAGGTTCCTGAGAATGCCAGGAAACGATTGGGATCGATACCAAGCCTTAAGGATGCCTCTAACCACCAATTCGATCTCACACTTTTTGCTTGTTTTTCTAAATTCTGTTCTTGCTCTAGCGCCCCATTCTCTCTCGTTTCTAGGTCTGCACGCAATCCTTATGTATCACACAATGCATTAGGGTTAATAGTTGGTCCAAATCTTCCTCCTTCAATGCTTGGGATATTGATTTGATTTGCTTTGAAAATCTTTCCAAACATGGCTTATTTTGAATCTTTTTGTGCACACAAGATTTGATGCGAATTTGGAATGATGCTAGCTGTAATTGGAACCTGAAACAAGAACAAAATCCCTTGTTATCAATGCTTTGGATTTTTATTTGATTTATTTTGATTTAAATCAAATTAATTCAACTAAAAATCAAAATAATTAATAAAAATATGATATGGACAAGTGGTAAATTCTAGAGAACGTGGGATATGGTGCCAACTCAAAACAAGTAAAAAAGAATGGGCCCATTTGGCAAACTTTGAAGTTTTGGGGATAGTTGACTTTTGGCAATTTTGCAAAAAAGGTCAACTTCAACAATGCATAACTTCCTCAATTTTGACTCTTTGGAGGTTTTATTGGACTTTTTAGAAACCTTTAGAAGTACTCTAATCAACCCTTGTGGTCTCATCTCAAGTTGATATTCCATGATCATGTATGAAGCTTTGGCAAAAAAGGTGTTTTGGTTGACTTTTCAAAATGACCTATAATGTCCAAATTCATAACTTCTTGTGAGTGCATATTTTCATCTTGGGAGCTGAAGATGTATTGTAAGTAAATTCATCCTATTAAAAATGAGATTTGGATGGGTCATTTCTCAAAAAGTATGAGAAAGTTATGCTTGGTCAAAGTTGAGTTGACTTTTCCTACAAAACCCTAATTTAGCAACTTTTGAGTCTTGATGAATTATGAGAAATCCTTGATGAATCATGATAAACCCTTGATAAAATGATGAAATGTACTTCAAAATGAGGATGTTTACCAAAAATCTTGAAGTTTGACTGTATGTGGACCACATTTGACTTTTGCTCTAGCACAGTCGATTTTTGGACCTTTGAGCAATTGACTGAGTAAACTTTCTTTGCAAGGCTTGAAACTTGACATGGATGTTATTGAGAACATATAAGGACAATGTTGATCATTTGGGATCACTTGGATTTAAGTATCTTGATGCAACATGAAACCCTAATTTGGGTTAGACTGCCTAAGGAGAGAGCTTGTCTGGCCAACCCTTGGACTTCCTTGAGCAATTTGGATATCTTTATTGAAATGTTTTGAGAAATATGGGAGGGAAAATTTTGGGGTACAACAAATGTGATGCTTCATAATTTGTCTAATCTAAACCCCAATTACTTCAACTTGGACAAAACCCTAAATTTGACTAATGAGTAAAAAGAAAGTGATTGTCTTTCAAACCAACACAATCTTTAATCTTGATGAATTAATGAAATGAATGAAAGGGTCTTAAAATAAGAGGAACCCTTATGAAATGAGAAATGAAAAGATTGAGAGAAAGATCTCCCTTCTTACACCAATTGTCAACACTATCAACCAACACCACTTGTAGAGAACTTGAGAACCAAAGTACCTTGATCCCATCATAAGAGAATGAATGCAATGAAATATGATATTTATGATGAAACATAAGCTTGAATCAAAAGGGTAAATTTTGGGGTACAACAGCTTCCCCTTTTCGAGTGTTCAAAGCTGAAGATGATCGAATACGAAAGAACCCAAAAATTTACACTCTTGAAAAAGAAGAAAAACCCTCCCAGAGACAAATAACTACAGCAGACGCATGATTTAAAAAGGTTAGACGAAACTAATCTTCTGAACATAATGCCAGGATAAAACCAGAGTACAAAAAAAAGAAAGAGGGTGAGATAAGACTCAAACCACAGAGAATAGGCAAAACTAAACCTTGGAAAGGTACGCGAGGCCCAGTGGCTAGAGTGCGTGATTCTAGGAGCATCTGCTAGTTTCAACCAAAGATAGAAAGTATGAAGGAACAAAAAGAATCCCAGGAGTAAGAAACAAAACGAGGCGAAACTCGACTCATTATGACTAGTTAGACAAAACTAAACTAGATGAGTACCAGGACAAAACTTGATTTCACGCACGGGTAACAAGGCAAAACTCGATCCATAACAAAATTGATAAGAGTGCATGTTTCTCAGAGCACCTGCTGGTCTCTAACCAAGGGAAGACAGTGAGATGGAACTGAAAGATCCCAAAAGTTATAGAAGAGACAAGTTTCAACCCAAGATAGACAGTACGAAGGAAGTGAAAGAATCCTAGAAGAAAGAAACAAAATGAGGCAAAACTCGACTCATTATGACTAGTTATATAAAACTAAACTAGATGAGTACCAGGATGAAGCTGAATTTCAGGCACAGGCGACGTGATCAAAACTCGACCTAAAGCAAAGTGACGAGAGCGCATGTTTCCCAGAGCACTTGTTGGTCTCAGATCAATGGATAAACATTAACAAAAACTGATAGAAGAATCCAAGGAACAAAGGAGACTGATTTCAACCAGGGACGCAGTTGCGAACACTGCAAAGAGACTCGGTAAACGAAAACAGATAATAGGTTCAGTAAACAAACACTGATGGAAGTCTAAGGTATGAACACTAAACGAGGTGAAACTCCACTCATTATAACTAGTTAGACGAGACTAAACTAGATGAGTACCAGGACAAAATTGGATTTGATGCGCGGGTGAGGAGACGAAACTCAAAGATTGACCCAAAGCAAGGTGATTAGGGCGTACAACTAGAAACTTAATGAAAGTGAATATCAGGACGAAACTGTTATTCGAAAGGTAAATCATATACATTGGAATGAACCAACGAGGGTAGTAAAGACTAAACCCGAGAAAATTGAGTCAGGATAAACTGAGTTACAAACAAAAGTAAACAATGAAACATTCAAATGACCAATATCAAAAGGATATTTATATGGGGTGAAACTAAGATACTGAGGATGAAGACCTTGTTGGGGATATAATTCGATGTATTAGAAAATTCACTGGGGGAAACAGAAACAGTAACGGCTTATGTTCTGATGCATGTTTGAAAAACTTTTTTATATGTTCTGCTGCAGAAGAGAAAATATAAGGAACCGTTGGAAGGAAAACCTTTGATCAAAACTGTAACTTTTAAAAGAGAATGCCAAATAGAAATTGGTTGTTGCTGGAAGAAAATAGGGCAAGACTGTAATCTCCGGAAAAGATAACGTGCAGCCGTGTTGAGGATAACGCCAAGATAATTAATCAGATGCGAGAAATGAAACGTTTGCTGGGGAAACAAAAATCTTTTAAGGAAACGAAACTTCACTAAGGAAACAAAAACTTGGTTAAGAGAGTTTTGCTAGGGGTTCTTGAACCCTTAGTATGAAAACATAAAATAGACCACGAAGATAGTAAAACAGAAACAACTTTGTTGGGGAAGCAGAAATTTCATCCAGTCATCAACACTACTGAGGATAATAACGGATTATTTTGACACTAACACTCTTTCATGACACAAATGGCCTTTGTCCAACGGAGTATTGAAATCTCCCTCTCCTGACACCATTAAGCTCTTCACTGATGTTCATTGTGTAAGCTCTTTTTGATGTCAAACAATTGTTTTGTATGCAGAAAGATGTTTATTATGAGAACGACAACAATGATGTGACAATTATGTAAGCCTTGAAGTTGAAAGCCTTGAATAAAAAAGATGTTTCATCTCTGTTATGAATGAATCACTAACTAGAGTACAACATTTAAAAAAAATTTCTATATTATTTTTATTTTGAAAAAAACACGATGTAGGCGATTAAGATACCAACATGGATATGTAACACATACTTGGGAGTTTAGGATACGCTATCCTGTTGTAGTATGCTTTCGAGTTAAACCCATGTTTTAGTTAGGTCTTTTAAAGGTTGTAACGTGGCCTGGTTCATGGTTTTTTTTTTAGAAAAAAGTTTTTTTAAGGCTCAAGTTATTTCGTGCCCACCCCCTTCGTGATGTTCTCCGGTCCTAAGTTCAGTTGACTTGATACGAGTACTCATCTCTCAGAAGAGTTTATGATAGTTGAAGATCCACAACAATTACTTGGACACGACAATCCCTTAACAATTTGGTCTTTTTTTGTTGTTCGATCACACAACTTTTCTTTTGATGGGGATTTTTACTGGATAATATTTTCTCTGCCTTTCGGGATTTTCAAATTCCTTTTCGCTTTCCCTAATTTTTTCCTGGACAAATCTCTTTAATTTCAATTTGGAAGTCCAGCGGGATGCCCTAACTTTTTCCTAAGCGACTTATTTTCAAGTTTCGACCTAGCAGGGCTTTTTTTTGTTTCTTTCTTATCCATACTTTCCTTTTTCGAACAAGTCGTGTGACACTAAGTCTTTGAACTTTTGACAGAAGGCGACAACCTCATTCCTTGGTCGGTGAGGGATAACCATTGTTGTAACGATTCGATCTCGACTGTAGGATTTTTTTGTGAGGAAATAATCATTGTGGTTTTGATATTTTCTTATCTCATAACACGATGGATAAAATGCAGTAATCCTCAGATGGAACACTCCTTCTGAGATTTTGAGTGTTCAATCAAATTAACTGAACATCTACCCTGCCTCGGGTTAAAAATAAGGGTTTTTTCGAACACAGAAGAAACTCCTACTTCGAAGGCTCAGAGGGGTTAACTAGGGTCTATCTCCCTTATATCCCTGGTGTTTAGGGATTGAAAAAGGAATGTACATTGTCAACAGGGTTCTACTCAAAAGCATACAATCATAGATATCGACTTTAACTATCGTCATCCTTCCTCCAATCTTTTGACTAGGCAAAAGAGTTGGCACAGTTGGTATCAAAATTCCAGAAAATCATTTAAAGGGTGATAATGAATGGTTTAAATAAAAACAAAAGAATTACTTCAAGGCAAACATATTCAAGGCATCAGGGTTGACACTCAAAAACAAACAAGTTCCTACATGCAGAAAATGTTAAAACAGACAATCAAGACACACATGGAAATGCAGTAGAGAAAAACGCCACCATGGAAGAGAATTGACTCCCTTCGAACTTGTCAACATTAACGACGCACTGCAATCTTGACACTATCCTGGCCCATGACCTCTATATTATGAAGAGAAATTGCAAAGGGTTTTCTTTCGTTTTTCTTTCTGGAGAAATGAGCATTCAATGGGGAGAGGTAAACCTTTGCCACCATTACGGAGCCATGAAACAACTTACCAACATATCCATAAGTAAGTAGTTGAGTATTCCATCAAGAAGAAAATTAAACATGCCCCTCACATAGTATGACGGTTGTATTTATTATTTGTATTTCAAGCAAACTTTAAAACCAACTAACTATAACTTAGATTATCATGTTCATGTAAGGCCAACAAAATTTATATGCACATGTTTATCAAAATATTGGACGTTTTTGCAAACAAAACAGTAAAATGAAGTTATGTGCACGTATATAAAATGGGATCTTTTATTGACTTGAGAAATCATCCTGTGAAAAAGGCATTTACATTTGGAAGCAGATCTTAGAAAGATATAATTGCAAAATCAAAACAAACAAGTGCTGACAAATGGAAATGTGAATACGAATATCCATCAAGTTCCAACTATGCTATAACTCTTATGACTTTAACGCTTCTTTCTTCCTGCTCTCTACCAAAACAATCTTGGACTAGCTCCAAACTTTTGCCAGGTGAACGAACAAAGAAAGATGAAAAAGGAACAAGGGATCTTATGCTGAGCATAGTCATTTTCTTTAGGTCCCTAACTTTTGCCTGAATTTCCCCTTCGAGTTTTCGATTCACCGGGACACCCCTTTTTTTCCTAAGCTTCTCTTTCGGGTTTTCAACTTAGCAGGTTCTTTTTTTTTATGCAAAGTATTTTTTTACTATGTCATCGTTCATAGGGAGAGGGAAGTATTCACCATCCATGGTTGCGAGCATCATCGCTCCACCAGAGAAAACCTTTCTGACCACGAATGGTCCTTCATAAGTCGGAGCCCACTTGCCTCTGGGATCCCTCTGGGGAAGAATTATCCTTTTTAACACAAGGTCACCTAGCTTGTAACACTGAGGCCATACCCACTTGTTAAAAGATTTTCTCATCCTTTGTTGATATACCTGACCATGACATATAGTCGTGAACCTCTTCTCATCGATAAGTTCTAACTGATCCAACCGATTTTGTACCCATTCATTTTCAACAAGCTCAACATCCCTCATGATCCTAAGAGAAGGAATTTCAACTTCCACAGGCAACACCATTTCCATGTTGTAGACCAGAGAAAATTGGGTTGCCCTAGTCGAAGTACGCACAGTGGTATGATATCCATGCAAAGCAAAAGGCAGCACCTCATGCCAATCTTTATAGGTTACTACCATCTTCTATACAATCTTCTTAATATTTGTATTGGCCGCTTCGAAAACACCATTCATCTTCGGTCTATACTGAGAAGAGTTATGATGCTTGATTTTGGAGGACTCACAAAGCTCCTTCATCATTTTGTTGTTCATATTAGACCCATTATCGATGATGATCTTTTCAAGCACTCTGTAACGACAGATAAGATTGTGTTTAATGAACCGAGTTACTACTTGTCTGGTGACATTTGCATAGGACGCAGATTCGACCCATTTAGTGAAATAATCAATGGCAACCAGAATGAAACAGTGTATGTTGGATGCAGTCGGTTCAATCTTGCCAATCATATCAATTCCCCATATTGCAAACGGCCAAGGGGAAGTCAAGACATTCAGTGGCACTAGCGGCACATGTACTTTATCAGCATAGACTTGACATTTGTGGCAAATCCGTGCATGGTTATAACAGTTAGTTTTTATGGTGGACCAATAATAGCCAGCTCGTAAATTCCTTTTGGCCATGGTATGCCCACTGGAGTGAGTCCCGAAGTCACCCTCATGTATCTCTTCAATGATTTTAGTTGCTTCTCTCTTATCAACATATCTGAGCAGTAAACCATCATGATGCCTTTTATACAGCATACCACCATTGAGAATGAATTTGGCCAAAAATCTTCTCAAGAATTTCTTGTCTGTGACGGACGCCTCTTCAGGGTACTCTTGAATTTCAAGATATCTTTTAATATCATAAAACTAAGGGTTATCGTCTGATTCCAAATTGGCTTCAAAGTAAAAAATTCGTCTTATCCAACCTTCTGATGGTAATGGAAGGTGCCTCGTTAGCCCACTTAACTTTGAACATGGAGGACAAAGTTGCCAGTGCATTATCTAGATTGTTCTCTTCTCTGGAAATATGTTCAAACGTGATCTCTTCGAAGTACATAATCAACTACATAACATGCTCACAATAGGGAATCAAGTTCTGATGACGAGTCTCCCAATCTCCATTAATGTGGCTGATAACAATATTGGAATCACCGTAAACTTTCAAATATTTGATTCATAAGTCGATCGCCGCTTCACTACCATAAGTGCAAGCTTTATATTCGGCTATATTGTTAGTTCAATCGAAATAAATAAGAGTTGTGAATGGAATGTGGAATCCCTCAGGGGAGGTGATAATAGCTCCAACGTCGTTGCCCATAGCATTGGAAGCACCATCAAACACAAGCGTCCAACGTGATCCTGGATCGGGTCCTTCATCTAGGCTCGGTATATTACAATCCCGAATATACACTATCTCCTCATCTAGAAATTCAAACTTCATCAGTTCATAATCGTCCATGGGCTGATGAGCAAGATGATCGGCCAATATACTACCTTTGATTTCCTTTTGCATAGTGTACTAGATATCATATTCAGTGTGTATCATCTGCCAACGGGCTACCCTACCTGTGAGAGACGGCTTTTCAAAAATGTACTTCATTGGATCCATTTTGGATATCAATTAGGTGGTGTGGGTTAACATGTATTGTCTTAAGCGTCTGGCAGCCTAAGCAAGTGCACAACAAGTTTTTTCCAGCAATGAGTACCTTGACTCGCACTCTGTAAACTTTTTACTCAAATAATAAATGGCTTGTTCTTTCTTTCCTGTCTTGTCATGCTGACCGAGGAGACAGTCTATGGAATTATCCAATACAGTTAAATACATGCATAATGGCTTTCCTTCCACCGGTGGCATGAGTAACGAAGGTTCCTGGAAATACTCCTTTATTTTGTCAAACGCCTTTTGACGATCTTCATTCCATGTTATCGTGTTATTTTTCTTTAACAATCTGAACAAAGGTTCAGATGTGGCCGTGAGATGAGAAATAAATCTAGAAATGTAGTTTAAACTTTCCAAGAAACCATAGACTTCCTTCTCCATTTTCGGTTCAGGTATTTCTTGTATCGCTTTCACTTTAGCAGGGTCAACCTCAATACCTTTTTCACTTACAATAAAACCCAACAACTTGCCGGATCTCACCCCGAAGGTGCATTTATTTGGATTCAGCCTCAACAGGAATTGCCTCAGTCTCTCGAACAACTTCTCTAGATGAACAAGGTGCTCTTCTTCCGTGTCAGACTTAGCAATCATATCATCCATATATACCTCAATCTCCTTGTGAATAATATTATGAAAGAGAGTAACAATGGCATGCGGATACGTTGCCCCAGCATTTTTCAAATCAAACGGCAACACCTTATAGTAAAAGATTCCATAAGGTGTGATAAATGTTGTCTTCTCCATATCTTCCGGAGCCATCTTAATTTGATTGTAACCCAAAAAACCGTCCATAAAGGAAATCACTTTAGAGTGAGCAGTATTATCGACTAACACATTAATATGGGGAAGAGGAAAATCATACTTAGGGTTGGATCTGTTCAAGTCTCTATAATCCTTCTAAGGCACAAGCATAATATTTTCAATCCATGGAGGATAATTGATGACTTTTAAGAAATGCGCAACCAACTGTTTCTGAACTTCTTCTTTAATCTTCTTGGACATCTCAGGAAGAGGTCTTCAGATCTTTTGCTTGACAGGAAAACAACCTTCCTTGAGCGGTAGTCGATGTACCACGATATATGTATCCAACCCTGGCATATCTTTATAAGACCAAGCAAAGATATCAAAATATTCACAAAGCAGCTCAATTAATTTGACCTTCATACTTTCTTCGAGATATGCCCATATCTTAACCTCTCTTCTTACCTCTTCTGTTCCAATATTCACCACCTCAATAGACTCTTGATTCGGATGGATAACTGTTGTACCCCAAAATTTTCCCTCCTATTTTTCCACAAGAAATAACAGCTTCGAGCTTCTCCTGATTTTTCAGATTGGCCTAAGAATCGGTCAAAACAGACTTTTCTCGCCAGTCAGACAAAATTAGGGTTTTCATGGACTCTGGAACATTTCAAGAAAATTATTAGGGTTTGGTTGAGTTTGGCTCAAAGTTTGATCAGACAGGCGTTTCTTTGGTGTTAAGTCAAGAATTAGGGTTTTGCGTGCACAGTTTCAGAAGAGTTTGAATCCACAGTGTTTTAATTGGTTTTTACACTGTTTTGACATTTGTTCAAAATTTATGTCTAAACATTTGGGATAAAAGCTGAGGTATTTGAATTGAGAGTTTGCAGTGTTTGATTTAATCAGCAAAGAGATAGGCATATGGATGTTTGTTTGATTGACTGTGCATTGCTTATGTTTAATTGAAACGCCGGGTTTATTATTGATTAATGCGAAATTGCAAGACGCCGAACGTTTATTGATTATTTATCATTTCTAAATTAAAATTGTTGGATATTTTCCAGTTATTATAATTTAAGAAATATAAATAATTAAATAAATGAATGCAGAAGAATTGAAGAAATGTCTGACAAAAGAGGATTTTATTCATCTTTAATTATTTGTTACAATTATTATTTGAACACTGTAAATTTATTTACAAATGTTTACATTAATACTGTTACAATGATTAAAAGTAAAATAAAACTATTCTAAAAGTTTCCTAAGTCTTCATCTTCTACTGATGCTCCCATGGCTCAATTATTTTTTATCTGCAAAAACAAAGAAAAGAAAAGAAGTCAATACAGATGAAAAATAAAAAAGAAGACAGTTAATTTAAAGTTCATCATTAAAAGTAACTGGCCGGAATCAGTTTATTCACCCTCCCTGCAAATCACAAGAAACACTCTTGGTTCACAAAGAGGGATAGAAATATGCTTGCAAATATAAAAATGCATGAAGCTGCATAGAGTGTATTGTCAAAAATCCAAGCAAACTACAAAGTTCAAAATTCCAAACTAAGTCACAAAGGCAAACTGAACAGCCAAGTGAATAAGCCAATCAAAGTTGCATTGCCTAACCAAGTGCAAAATTGTCAAAGAGGAAAACTAGGCTGTCAACAAATGTCAACCAAACTGTCCAAAGAAATTATCAAAAGGCTGTCAAAGAAGTACACAAAAAAGCAGAAAATCTGGAAAAAGAAGAAAGAGATATGCAAAGCAAAACTACAAATGCAAGCAAACATTTCAGGTTACATCACTTTCCAGCCAATCACCTTTTCAGAAAAGCAGTTTTAAGCAATAAAAAATGCTTTTTAATCTGTAGAGAGAGAGAAGGGAGAGAGAAGAGGCTTACAGGCTTTAGGATTAGGAAGATATATAAAACAAAACATATCAGAAGCGTAAAAGGAGGCAGAATATCACAAAAAATAGAGAGCACACAAACTGATATAGAACACAAGCAGAAGCCTGCCTCCAAAACTATTTTCAAACCTCCAAACCTGTGATTCAAAACCACCAAACCAGAAGCATACAAGCCTTAAAGCCTATCAAGTTTCAAGAGCCTCAAAATTGTCAAGCAAGTAAACACAAGCCATCCTGCATAAACCTGTAAGTTACAAAACTCAGGCTTGTAAACTCCAAACAAAATCACCAGCCTGCATAAGTCCCAAACACAAGCCAAGCATATACCAAGAACAAATAACACAAACTGTGTCAAACAGTCAAACAACCAAGAAAAACACAAGCCTTCACCTACAGAACCACAAACCTTGAAGCCTTCACCTGCATAAACAGCAGGCCATACAAACTGAAGCAAACTCAGAATACCAAAAGCCCCAAACCTGTTCAAGCCTATCAAGCCTCAAACAAGAGCCCTTATTCAATCCAGAACTCACCGTCAAACCAGAAAAAAGCTATCCAAACATCCAACCCAAAAATCCAAACAAGCCTAATAGTTTCCTCAGAATATGATCATCATAGGCTAGTAAAACAAACATTCTCAGCACTGATTCATCATTGGAAATCATCAAAGAACACCAAAAAGAGAGGCAAGCATATCAAGCATATCAGGCATCTCAGAGTCAAACAAGTCCTAAGCTCTCAGAACTGAGTTCATCATTGAGCAAGCAAGCCAGCAATCAGAAGCAAAGCGCAACCGGTCAGAAGAGGAAAAGAAGCGATTAAGGCTAGGGTTTTCAGAGACAATCATCATTAAACCATAAAAAGCAAAGATAAAGGTACCAGATTTCCAAAGCTAGCTCAGCATCGCGTTCCCCGCCCCTGGCCGCCTAAAGCGCCTCCAGCTCTCTCCTCCTCTCCAAGCAACGAATCCTCCAAAGGTAGTATTTCTACTCCTTCTTTTCATACCTCACACAAGCAATGATAACATAAAAAATCAGAACTTGTCAAGATCAAAAACATGCAAAGCGTAAAACATACAGAACTAAGAAATCAAACCTTTTCATAATGCTGCCTTGCTTGACCGTTGAGGAAGGAGAGAGGGATGATGGCGCCTGGAAATGGGGACGGAGAGAAGTGTCAGTGGCATGGCTCAGGGACGAGAACAATGAAGAAGACGATGAGGAACGGCGCCGCTCTCAAAATTGTAAACCCTTTCTAAAACAAATTGAATGCAACCCTAAAACAAATGTGACAAACGTGTTTGGGCCGGTTGCCCAATCCAAATTGCCTTAAGCCCATGATCTGGCGCCTTACCCCCCCCCTTTTTGTTTCTCTTCTCAGTTCAGTTTTTTTGTTTTTATCGGGCCAGATACCCCCTTTTAGGCCCATTCAACCTTTTTATTTTTTACACTCTTAAAATCAATCTTCTTTTATTTTATTTTACCCCCTTTATTTTTTCTTTTTATAACTTAACCTTTCTTTTGTTAAATAAAACAATACTTTATTTTTATACCAAAAAATTGTCTTTTATTTTATTATATTTGAAAAACACATAAATATTAGATTTAATTAGGTTAATAAATTTTTAGTTTAAAAACTCTCTTTAATAAATCTTTTTCATACATAAAAACTAAAATACATAAGACATTAATTTTTTTTAAACTTGAAACATTTTTCTTTTCTTTAATTAAAACTTTTGTATATAAAACATTAACAAAATACATAAAAAATAGATTTTTTAAGTTAAATACTTTTCTTCAACTAAAACATTTGTTTGTACATAATCAACAAAAACACAAAAGGAATAAATACTTACTTAAATTTGCATTAAGTTAACATTTTTCTCACTTGTAAATAATCACATGCACTTACAACAATACATTTGCTTATCTTTTATTCTTATACATTGATACATTACATTTTGAGAATGTGATTCAATTTGGTTGTAAATATATTTGGACACTACTCTCCTAATAAGTCTCATCCCCATTTGTAAATATTTGTACCCCCATTCCCGGATACTTATTTGTAATAGCTTAGACTTTAAATTCCCGCAATTTATCGCTTTCAATTATACCATGTTTAGACCTAGGTTTTTCCCTTCTTGTGTTTTTCACTTCTTCAATTGGTATCAGAGCGCCTGGTTCTGAGCTAAAACACTTAACCGTGTCAGTACAAGATCCAGCGTCAGAAAAACACAATGGCAGGAACTTATCAACACATTAGCAATGACAACAATGAAGACAGAGACAGATTCAGCGGCAAACCTCCAGTCTTTGATGGAGAAATTTTTGATTACTGGAAAGACAGAATTGAAAGCTTCTTTCTGGCACATGATGCTGATCTGTGGGACATGGTGACAGATGGATACACGCACCCTATGAATGCAAGCAGTCAGAAGATTGATAGGAAAGCAATGTTTGACCAACAAAAGCGTGACTTCAAAAATCACCACAAGGCCAGAACCATCCTTCTCAGCGCCATCTCTTATGCTGAATATGAAAAGATCTCTAACAGAGACACAACAAAGAACATGTTTGACTCACTCAGAATGACGCATGAGGGCAACGTTCAGGTCAAAGAAACTAAAGCTCTTGCGCTCATTCAGAAGTATGAGGCATTCAAAATGGAAGAAAGTGAATCCATTGAAACAATGTTCTCTAGATTCCAAAATCTGGTGGCTGGTCTCAAGGTTCTGGACAAAGGATACTCTACTGCTGATCACGTCAAGAAGATCATCAGAAGCTTACCAAAGCAGTGGAGGCCAATGGTTACAGCTCTGAAGCTAGCAAAAGATCTCAACAAAATTACTCTGGAGGAACTTATCAGCTCCCTCAGAAGTCATGAGATAGAGCTAGAAGCTGATGAACGCCAGAAGCAAGGTAAGCCTTTATCATTAAAATCTAACAAAAAATCTGAGTCTAAAGTTTTGCAGGCAGTTGAAGAAATATCTGATGGATCCTCATCAGAAGAAGACGAACTTTCTCTCCTCTCCAGAAGAGTGAACCAATTGTGGAAGCAGAGGCAAAGGAAGTTCAGGAATCCCAGAAGATCTGATCAGAACGAGTCTTCTTCCAGATACAGAAGGACAGATTCTTCCTCTGGATACAGAAGATTTGAAGGCTCCTCAGGAAGCAGAAACCCAAACACCAAGGACATCATCTGCTATGAGTGCAATGATCAAGGACACTACAAGAGTGACTGCCCAAAGCTTCAGAGGGAAAAGCCTAAAAAGAAGTTTGGAAGAGAAAAGAAGAAAAGTATCATGGCTACATGGGATGACTCTGACTCGTCTAAAGCTGACTCAGAATCAGATGATGAGAGAGCAAACATAGCTCTCATGGCCAACATTTCAGAAGACAGTGAAGCTTCTGAATCAGACTCAGAATCAGATACTGAAGAGGTATTTCCTGACTTTGCAATTAATTTTACTAAGGCTGAACTTGCTGAAAGCCTTAATGAAATTCTGGAAAGGTACCAGCTGATTAGAGTTAAATTCAGAAACCTGAAAAGGAATCTTGAATCTGACTCTAATAAGACTGAGAGTCTTAAATTGGAAAATTCTGAGCTGAGAAATAAAATTTCAAAATTAGAAAATGTTTTACAAAACTCTCAGAAGGAACCAATTTCTGAAACTCCCAGCAGCGTTGATGAGATCATCAAGGAGTATGATCATAATTTCTAGAAGTTCCTTGCTAAAAGCATAGATAGAAGCAAAATGGCTTCAATGATCTATGGAGTTAGAAGAAACGACAGGAAGGGAATAGGATACCAAGGTAAGGTTCCTACACCAAAGAATGTCATGGATTTAACCATTAAACACACTCCTCTAAACTAACATTTTTTGTATGGTCACACACATGATATTAAATACACTAGCAGTAAGTACTCTGTGAAACCAAAATTCAACCAGAGTTTTGGTAAATCTAACAAATCAGGACCCAAGAAAATCTGGGTACCTAAGGATAAAATAATACATGTTGCATATATCTTTAGCAGCAAATCAGAAACACCAGTCATGGTACCTGGACTCTGGCTGCTCGCGACACATGACGGGAAGAAGGCATATGTTCCAAAGCCTGGAACTTAAGCCTGGAGGCCACGTTGGCTTTGGAGGCAATCAGAGGGGAAAGATAATTGGCTCTGGAACTGTAGGTAATGGAAATATTCCCTCTATTAATAATGTTCTGCTAGTAGATGGATTAATGCATAATCTATTATCCATAAGTCAATTAAGTGATAACGGTTATGATATAATCTTTAATCAAAAATCATGTAAACCTGTTAGTCAGAAAGATGGGACTATCCTGTTTAATGGAAAGAGGAAAAACAACATCTATAAAATCAAGCTTTCTGAACTGAAAAGTCAGAATGTAAAGTGTCTTCTGTCTGTTAACAACGAGCAGTGGATCTGGAACAGAATATTGGGGCATGTTAGTATGAGAAGAATATCTCAGATTAACAAACTCAATTTGGTCAGAGGACTTCCTAATTTGAAGTTCAATTCAGATGCTCTGTGTGAATCATGTCAGAAAGGCAAGTTTGCAAAACCTTCTTTCAAATCTAAAAATGTTGTTTCTACCTATAAGCCATTAGAACTTCTTCACATTTACTTATTTGGACCAGTTAAAACTGCTTCAGTCAGTGGCGAGAAGTATGGGTTAGTAATCGTATATGACTATAGCAGATGAACATGGGTAAAGTTCTTAAGACACAAGGACGAGTCACACTCTATGTTTGTTACCTTCTGTAACCAAGTTCAGAATGAAAAGGATCTTAGAATCGTTAAAGTCAGAAGTGATCATGGTGGAGAATTTAAAAACAAATATTTTGAGTCATTCTTTAATGACAGAGGCATTTTGCATGATTTCTCTTGTCCTAGAACTCCCCAATAAAATGGAGTTGTAGAACGAAAGAACAGAACATTGCAAGAAATGGCCAGAACCATGATCAATGAGACAAACGTTGCTAAGATCTTCTGGGCAGAGGCAATAAACACAGCGTGGTACATTCAGAATAGAATCTCAATAAGACCTATTCTGGAAAAGACTCCATATGAATTGTGGAAGAACAGAAAGCCCAACATTTCATATTTCCATCCATTTGGATGTACTTGTTTTATGTTAAATACAAAAAATTATTTGAACAAGTTTGACTCAAAAGCACCGAAGTGTATTATGTTAGGATACTCTGAACGCTCAAGAGGGTATAGAGTATACAATACAGAAACACAGATTGTGGAAGAATCAATCAGTGTTCGTTTTGATGATAAGCTTGACTCTAAAAAGTCAAAGCAGAATGAAGTTTTTGAAGGTATGGAAATTGAATTTACAGGTTCTGAAGACAAGTCATCAGAAGCTCTCAACATAGACACTCCTTCAACATCTGAAAGGAGCACTGCTAGCAATCCTACAACAGCTGCTGATCAACCTCAGAAGAGACTACCCAGAAGCAGCTTGGATCACCCAGAAGAAACTATATTAGGAAGAAAGGAAGATCCAATCAGAACAAGAGCAAGCTTCAGAAACTCTGAAGAATCCCTCATGGGACTTGTGTCTCTGATTGAACCTTCTTCTATTGATGAAGCACTTCTGGACAATGATTGGATTCTAGCAATGCAAGAAGAGCTGAATCAATTAACCAGAAATGACGTATGGGATCTTGTTCCCAGACCAAAAGGATTCAACGTCATTGGAACAAGATGGGTGTTCAGAAACAAGCTAAATGAACAAGGTGAAGTCATCAGAAACAAAGCACGACTGGTATCACAAGGTTATAGTCAGAAAGAGGGGATAGACTATACAGAAACCTTTGCTCCAGTCGCCAGGTTAGAATCTATCAGACTTTTAATTTCATTTGCTGTTAATAGAGGCATCACTTTGTATCAGATGGATGTCAAGAGTGCATTCTTAAATGGTTATATAGAAGAAGAGGTTTATGTGTACCAACCCCCTGGTTTTGAAAATACAAAACATCCAGAACATGTTTTCAAACTAAAGAAGTCACTATATGGTCTGAAACAAGCTCCCAGAGCTTGGTATGAAAGACTAAGTAACTTTCTGTTAGAAAGTGAATTCACCAGAGGGAAGGTGGACACTACCTTATTCTGTAAGTCAGTTAAGAATGACATCTTAGTTTGTCAAATTTATGTTGATGATATTATTTTTGGATCTACTAATCCTTCTCTTGGAAGAAAAATTGCTAAGTGTATGCAAGCAGAATTTGAGATGAGCCTCATGGGGTAACTGAAATTCTTTCTAGGAATTCAGATCAATCAAACATCAGAGGGAACTTACATTCATCAGAGCAAATATGTTAGAGATCTTCTGAAGAAATTTGACCTCTCAGAATGTAAGCCATCAAAGATTCCAATGCATCCCACGTGCATTCTGGAAAGAGAAGAGGTAAGCAAAAAGGTAGAACAGAAGGTCTACAGAGGTATGATTGGCTCTCTCCTTTATCTGACAGCTTCAAGGCCTGATATCTTATTCAACATATGTATTTGTGCTAGATTCCAATCAGATCCTAGAGAATCTCACTTAATAGTTGTTAAGCGAATTTTCAAGTATCTGAAAGGTACTACTAATCTGGGTTTATTTTATAGAAAATCTAGTGATTACAGCTTAGTAGGCTACTGCGATGCTGACTTTGTTGGAGACAGAGTAGAGCGTAAAAGCACTTCTGGAAGCTGCCAGTTTCTGGGAGAAAATCTAATCTCTTGGTCCAGCAAAAGGCAATCCACAATTGAGCTATCAACAGCAGAAGCTGAGTACATAGCAGCAGCAGGTTGTAGCACACAAATACTCTGGATGAAAAGTCAGCTTGAAGACTTCCAGATTTTTGAGAGTAACATCCCTATACTCTGTGACAATACTTCTGCTATTTGCTTAAGTAAGAATCCCATTTTACATTCTAGGGCTAAGCATATAGAAATAAAACATCGTTTCTTTAGGGACTATATTCAGAAAGGAATTTTGAATTTAAAATTTATTGATATAGACCATCAATGGGCTGATATCTTCACTAAACCTCTTTCTGAAGATATGTTCAATTTCATTCTGAAACATCTCAGCATGAAACTCTGCCCAGAATGAAAATGTTTTAAGTTTATATATTAACCTTCAGAATGTATTTGTTTTACTGTGAACTTCTGATCAATCTCTTTTCAGAAAGATAGAACATGCAGATTGTATCAGATGCTATTCTTAAAGATCTGAGCATTTCAGCTAAAGGATAGACGTGCTGCTCACTAAATCAAACAAGTGTCATCCAATCATCAGCAAATCTCTGAAGCAGAACGCATGCACGCTTCTGAGAAGGCAAAACGCTGATTGGGTGCATTGAGACACATGTCTGGTAACCGTTTCAAGTATCTTTCTCAAATCCCCAAAAATCAGCAAGCATTAAATGAAAGTAATCATGTTTTTAAAACGTAATCATGAATTATTTCTCTTTCTTGAAACCATTTACACTTTCAAAAATTATTTTGAAATCTACTTAAGCACATTAACATCTCACATTAATCCTTTACCGTTTCTTACAACGTTACAAATATTTTCTGCATTTTCCTTGTGTGTTCATCTCTCTCAAAAGAAACCCATTTTTCAGTTTTCTCAGAAAAACCCTAAGTGTGAACATGGCAACCTCCAGCAATGTTTCTGCAGGTTCTCAGAAGGAGGCTTCTTCTGAACAGTACCAAGTTCCTTTCAGGACACTCCTTACACCAGTGAAGAATTTGGAAGTGCTGTCTGAACTGATTGTTGACTTCTCCAGTCTGAAAGAAAATGGTTTTGACTTGACAGAAGAAGTTAGGGCACAGGGATGGGAGAGATATTTTGATAGGTTGGTTGGACCAACGTTCCCAGTCTTGGTAAAGGAGTTCTGGATTCATGCGTACTCTTCAACTCATAAAGTCACCTCCTACATAATGGGAAAGAAGATTGTGATCACTGAGGATCACATAGCAAGATTTATTGGATACAGTGGCGGTGGTATCCGCTGTATCGATATCGCTGAAAGATGCTCTGACGTTGCTGTCATTGCAAGGCAGATTTTCACCCATGGGGTTCCCAGCAGCAAAATCAGAGACTTAAAGGATCAGGACAAAATATGGGCGAAGATCATTCTGGGGTGCTTTAATCACAGGAAGCCAACAAGCTCCCCTGATTATATAAATATAGATCAGCAATTTCTGATCTATTTTATTAATCAGAAGGTAAAAATTAACTTGGCTCATCTTCTGTTTAATCACCTCAGGACCAGCGTCAAGGAGACAAGGGAAGAAGAAAGGACAAAGAGGGATTGGATACCCTTTGGCAGGTTAATATCAGATATTCTGACTGAGAATAGGCTGATAGAACACCTCACAGAAGCTCAGGAATTAAGTTCTATTGAACCTACTGTTGGCAAGCCTCTGAATGCCAAGAATCTGAAGAAAATGAAACTGATAGAGAATATCAGAAAGGAGCCCAACATTACTCCTCTTACTGACATCACCAGTAGAAGAGTCCCACTGAACGACTTTCCACTATTCTCTGAGATTGAATCAAAACCAGTTGTGGTTCTCAGATACTTGGACGCTTGCAAGGCTGATGGTACAGATCCCAAACTGAATATCAAAGATCTGCACCAACAACAACCAGAAGTTACTATGAAGAAGACGAAGAAAAGAAAGGCCACTTCAGAAGGACCATCCCAGCAGACCCCTAAGAAAAGAGGTAATTTATCTGCTGCTTCTGTTTTAAATTCTTCTGCTATTCCAACATCAATCCCAACCCCAGCTTCACATGAAATTCCAATCCCCATACCAACTATTGATGAAACCGAACCAGAAGATGACCCTTCTGAGTCACTGACTCTCAGGAGACCCCGCACCAAATCCCAAACTCCAAAACCCACAACATCAACAGCATCAGAACTTGACAAAGTTCTGTCTGACATTGATCAACGTGTTTCTGATCACCTCTCAACAAATCCAAACACTCAACCAGAGATTGCCCACTCTCCTCAACCAGAACAACCTCTCTCACCCATACCAGAAGAACCACAAATTCCTGAACAACCAAAAATTCCTCCTCCTTCTCAACAACCAGAAATTCCTCCTCCTTCTCAACAACTAGAAATTCCTCCTCCTTCTCCACAACCAGCAATTCCTCCTCCCTCTCCTCAACCAGAAATTCATCCACCATCACCTCCACAGCCTGAGTTTCATCATTCTGAAACTCCATCACCTGAACCTCACTCTCCTCAATCCTCTGAGCCACAACCCTTGGAAATTCAGCTGCCATATGGAACAACTGTAACCATGGCTCAGCTGCCATCCTCGCCAGAAACTACCCCTCCAAATACTCCAAACAGTCCAATTATTATTTCTGATTCTCCCACTCCATCTCCCAAACAAACTACAGAAGACCACAACAGGACCTTCATTGATTTAACAATCCTTGACCGTCTTGCTGATCTCAAACACAAAATAGTCATTCCTAAACCAAAACAGCCAGATGTTGGCTCTGGCATTGTAAATTTTGAAACAGGTTGGCAGCAATGGATTGCTTCTCTAAAGCAAGTTTGTCCTGGAATGATTGATCCTGCTGCCTCAGACCAACTCTGGACACGATTCAGAATTTGTGTACGTGCTGAAGCCCTCAAATTGCAAGACATCAATTATGAGCAGGCACAACAGAATTTCAGCAAGCTGCTGAAGGAAGTTGGAAGTCAGCTGCTGAAGGAAGACGTGCTCCTTCTGGATAGTGAGCCATGGTCTGAGAAGCGTCCAGCTTCAAAAGTGCATCCAGCAAAAGATCAGACTACTCAAGCTGAAGTCAGTCAAGCTGAAGATGTTGCAGAAAGCTCTCAGAAGCTTCCTGCTTCTGATGTTTCTTAAGCTGCCTTGGACAGGCAGACTCTGGAAGAGCTGAGGCTGAATGATATTCGTCTGCAGCAAAGAATGGATGAAAATGATCAGAAGATGAAGGAAAGGATGGATGTGCAAGACAGCAAGATAGATACAATAGTCAGCATGGTGCACAAGCAGAATGAAACTGCTGATCAGATTAAGGCAATGCTGGAGACTCTGTTCACACGCTTTCCTCCCCAACCTTAGTTTTTCATTCATGCCATTTTCAATGTTTTCTTTGCATATCTTCTGTACTGTTTTGTCTGGCTCTGAATTTTAATATAATAAGTTTTTCTGCTCCGATCGTTTTAGCACATCACTTACACTTTTTGATTGCTGACAAAAAGGGGGAGAACAAGAATGATATTTTTCAATAACGGATTACTGAGACAAAAAGTCTCAAACATTCTAACACTCTGACATACTTGAATGTCTTCTGTTTTTGCATAAGTCTATAGGTACAAGAAGTAAATCACCTCTGATACACTGAAGCTCTGAAACTCTGATATTCTGATCTGAAGCTCTGATATTCTGATGTTCAAAGAAAGTCAATAAAGATCTGATCCTGAAGAACTCTTGGAATTAAAAAGGGAAGTAATAAATTCAGGGGGAGTATCTCCGATCTAAACTCTGATATCTCTTTATCCCTAATCTTTGATAACTTCCTAATTAATTCTGATACAACTTATTATTTAGTTATCTCTGATACTTTTCACGCTTATTTTCAATTAAAAATATCTAGTTTTTGTCATCATCAAAAAGGGGGTGATTGTTAGAACAAAGTTTGAATCTACTACCCTAAGTTTAAGTTTTGATGATAACAAAATGCTAAGAGACATTAATTGTATGATTCGTGTAAGACACATATGCCATCTAAAAATTACATTCTGTTTTACAGAAACTCTGATGGGTATCAGCAGGAGAACATCATCATCAGCATCAAGAAAATTGGATATCAACATCAGCATCAGAAGATGTTATATCAGATACCAGAATCAGAAGATCAACTTGCGCTTATGTTGAAGCTTGATGAACAGATCTGCGCTCAACACTCTGATACTCTGATAAAGACAACAACAGTTCATCAGCACCTAAGCAGCGTCAGAATGAGCCAAAGCCAGAACACGCTTAAGTAGCAATGGTACTGTGCATTCAAGACGAGTTATTACCAACGGCATCATTCCAGAGAAGATCTGCTTAATAAGGAAAGATTGTTATTGGCATTGAAACAGAATTATGGCTCCAACGTACACTAATTCCAATGCTATATAAACAAGTTAATGAAGATTGAATTGGCTAATGCTCTACAACACTCTACATTCCAAAAAGCTAATCATCATCTTCCTCACTCTCAGTTTGCTAAAAGCTCCAAAATTCCTTACTCAATTATTTTAGCAATCTAGTTATCTTAAGCTTAATTTGTGTAGTATCACAGTTGTGATAAACAGTTTTATAGAAAACATTCACACACCTAGATTTCAATTCTTTGTAAGAAAGTAATTCCTTGAGAAACCGGTTTGTGGTTTGACTCAAGAAGGCTCTAGCAGTTGCTATAGCAGATTGTAATATTCAGTTGAATATGGTGGATTAAGACCTCGTTGGAGAGAGGCGAAATCACCTTGACGGGTGGACTGGAGTAGTTTGAGATCAAACGAACCAGGATATAAATATCATGTTGATTGCATTGATTTTCAGTTTTACAATTCAACCCCCCTTCTTGTGTTTTTCACTTCTTCATCATAATTAGGGGGAAGTCTTTCGGTGGGTGGTGGCATATTTCTCAAACTGGTCAACTTCAAATCGAGCAAATGGTGGAGTTCTTCGGTAAGAGATACTAGCAAGGGACCAAATTTTCTTGGTTTTCTTTGTTGTTGATTATTATACTAACAGGGAACATCTTGTTGTCTTTGTTGTTACGGCGTCATATTCTATCTCTGTTGCGGAGGAGCATTAACAGGAATAGAGACAGCATTGACTTATTGGTGTTGATGATCCTCTCCTCTTCCTCTATGAGAGTAAACTGCACTTGCGGCGCCTTCCATTTTCTTAAGGTAAGCATTGAATGGTTTCTTACCACCCTCTGATGATCCATTAGAACCACCAATTTAAATTTTCCCTAATTTCAAACCCACCTCAATTCTTTCACCAGCCATAACCAAATCCGCAAATCCGGAAGAAGCACCTCCTATCATGTGATCATAAAATGGCCCTTGCAAGGTACTCATAAACATATCAACGAGTTCTCTCTCCATGAGTGGAGGTTGAACCCTCACAGCCAGCTCACTACACTTCTTGGCGTATTCTTTAAAAGATTCTTTTGGCCCCTGTGACAAAATCTATAATTGAGTGTGATTAGATGTCATATCCATATTGTACTGATAGTGTTTGACAAAAGCTCGAGCAAGATCATTCCAGCATCGAATATGGGTTTTTTCCAGCTTCATGTACCACTCCAGGGATGCCCCAGATAGGCTATCATTGAATAAATGAATCAAAAGCCCCTGATCCTCGATATGTACCGACATATTCCGAAAATAAGAAGTTGCATGAGTAACAGGACATGACAAACCGTTGTACTTTTCAAATATCGGTGGTTTTAACTTGGGGGGAACCTTCACCCCAGATACTAACCCAAAATCATTAGGATCCATGCCAAGGACTCCTTTCCCTTCCACAGCTTTCAATCGTTCTTCCAATAACTGATACCTTTTATCTTCAATCTGAACTTCCGGCTCCGAACGCTGCACAGAAAGTTAATCTTCATCTTGATCAAAATCATAGTATTGCTCTGGATAGTTTCTTACACCATCTAGATTATCTCTTCGGTTCCCCACAAGACGAGGTCCTGGAGACGGGGGAAATTGTCCCATGTTAACATTGCGCAGAAAAGGATTGTCAGGTGTCCCGTGAAAATTCCCGATTGGCTGGTCTTGCACATCTCCCAGTCCAACAGAAATGTCCTGATAGAGCCCTTGATTCACTCGTCCACTATAAAGTGGTGTTGATTGTTGACAATGGCAGCCAATTCGTCCTGTTGGTGATTCACGTTAGTGATGACTTCCATGAACTAAGTCATTTGAGTAGCCATCTAGGCCCTCATTTCAGCGAGTTCAGCTTGGATATTTTCCATATGTCTTGGAAAATTGTTTCTGGTGGAATACCGATGAATATTCATCTTGAATTCTGGATAAGAAAAGCATAATCAAGATAAGAATATCGTCCTGAGATGACCTATAATGTATGAGGTGCATGACATGCATGATATGTATGTCATTTCCAAGTATTCAAAAATCCTATTAACCATCAATCATAGTGTGCACCCAGATTTAAATTAAATGTACAATCAAAGAAAAAGGAATAACGACACAACATTACTTCATTCATTCATAAGCAACATATGATGTTCAAGTGACTCCATACAATTAAGAGTGTGACAATAAAACATGTGTTTCAAATATAAAAAGTAATACTAAATCTCCTGAATAAGGCATGCTTCAAGGTGTTGACAATATTCTTTGAGTCTGACTTTTTCCTTTAAAAGTTGGGATGCAAGTACTTTACTTCCTCAGATCTGATCCTCCACGGTGCGCCTCTAGACTACTTCCTTCTCAATCTGAGCATCCTTTTCTTTGAGATGTTTTTCCAGGCTTTGAATCTTCTTCTTGTAGCTACTCCCAGATGCCTGAAGTTTCTAGCACTCTCTCTGTTTCCTACTCAACTCTTCTTCCATTTCAGCATGAGACCTCTTCCTAAAACTTGCTATGTATGAAGTTTCTTCTTGAGCCTCTTTGAGTTTGTGAGCTAATTCAGCCCTTTCTTGATCTACCCAATAGAATTTCATCCCTGCCTCCCGATCTTTTGCACGAAGTTGAATGTTCTCGACATGAACTTGGGTGAAAATCTCAGTAGGTACAATGTCATTCAAAACAACAGGAGGTTGCTCATATAAAGGAGCTGATATTGAAAATGGAAATTGTAGAGTCTTAACCCTGTCTTTAATCCATTACATGTAAGGAACCCTAGCAATAGGAACCTTCTTGCTCAAAGTAGATCTATACTTCCTGTGAACTCCCTTCTAAGCATTTGTCATTCTCTTTAACATCTAAAGATTACCTCCTCTAACAAAGTACACTAATTCAGTCACTTCTTCATCTTTTGGTGGTCCATCCATTGCATATCCCAACTGACGGTAAGCAAGCACATGGTTATAGTTTATACACCCCTTAGTTCCCATGAGGGGGACATTAGGGAAATCTCTGCAGCTAGTGATGATACTTTGCACCTCCCCCATGACATAATTCCATCGAATATCGAATGAAGTGAGGTTGACAAGCCTTGACGACCATTGGAGAGAATTCCTTGTGTCCATGAAAGGGCCACTTACTGGTAAATGCAACTTAAACCACTGATACAACATTGAATGACACAAGCTAACATTACCTCCTTTTCCATGTCTGAAGTGAATGGTGTAAAGAGGATCTTCCAAAAGCATCGGTACTGGGTTCTTATTCTTAAAAACACAAATAGCCGCAAAATCCACAAAGTTTCTCTTATGAGGAAAGAGAACGATACCATATATCATGAGAGAAAACAAAAGGCTTAAGTCACTCCAATTTCCGTTCTTCGACCAGTCTTCAGATTTCTTTACTAAGAAATCCAAATAAAACCTTGTAGTATCTTTACTTGATTTCCAATTTTTTTTCAACTCTTTCCAACTTAAATGAAGGGTTTCAGCAATAACTTCAAACTTCAACTTCTCAGGAACTTAGGAAAAAGGAACTTCATTGGCCAATTTGATATTAAGAAGATGTGAGTATTCTTCTAGCGTGGGAACCAATTGATAATCTTGAAAAGTAAAACACCGTAATTCCTTGTCATGGAACTGGAAGAGAGTGATCAAAGCCATTGGGTCAATTGAAGTATTGAGGATTAATAACAAATTGCCATAGTCCCTGTTGATATTATTCAGAATATCACCCTTCAGATAAGAACTCAACCTCTTCAACTCGTACACATCAATAGTCAGAATTTGATAAGCGAATGTATGCTTGTTGGGTCCTTTGACAGCAACTGAATCAAAATCATATGACGGGTGGTCAGCCATTTGTGATGGAAAGAAGACCCTTGAATGCCCCCGGAAAATGACATGCATATGCTAGTTATTTTTTTATACATTTTTTTAAGAAATAAATATGCTATGATGTGATATGACAGGATCAAAGTTTCCACACTAGATAATTGCTGGACCATTATATATAATTACACAACTCGAGATCAACAACCCCACATAGCTTCAAAACTACCAAGGGAGCACGAGTCACCAACGAAACACAAAGTCACCAACAGTACATGTACCTGTAAGAAAAGTTTTCCCGCCCCACTCACGGGTAAAAACTAGGTCGCGGTAAGGTCAAAGGTGAAATCAGAGTACAAGAGCTCATCTATTGGTATTATCATACGATAACACCTATCAGAAATTCCTCTAAATTCATGGGTCTCATGGTCAAGTCTACAAGACATACGCCTCATAGCCGCCATGGCCAGTTTATTCCTAGTTCCTATGGAATTCACTCATAGCCTGGGCATGGGGCCTTTTACCTCTTGGAACAACCCATCCACCAGGAAAACCAAAATCCAAACAGTCCAGCCAAATCCAGTATGTAGAAAATAAAGTACACATAAGACGCAATGCAAACAGATAAACATGCAAAGCGGTAAAACAAACACCTAAAAAGAAAACAAACGAGATCTAGGATCGCCTCTGGGATAGACCAACAATAAGTCATATCTTCTTGTCCTCAATGAAGTCGCTAGCTGAAACAACTAGTCGAACCATCATATGATATAAAATCAATGAAGTCTTCATCGGACGTCTTTTGTCCCAATAGGAAGGGAAAGGTAGACATTGGGAAAACCTGAAGAGGGTGAAATCAGGATCAAACAACCGACAGATCGGGTAAGGGAGTCTGTTACGCGAGGGGAAGGTATTAGCACCCCACACGCCCATAGTACTCTACGATATCCACTCTTGTTGTTCTATTCTAGGAGTGTATAAAATCTATATCTAAGGCTTAAAGCTGAAAAGGGAATGAAAAGAGGGAATGCATGCGAAAGAAAAGAGAAAATAATGTAGGGAAAATAAAAGTTATGCTCGTTCGGGCCCTACCCCAATGCCTATGTATCCCTTTTAAGGAATCAAAGCAACCGTAGTTCGGATCATATATTTTGGTTGGTTTGTGTTTTTTAGTTAAGGCAAAAGCAACAATCAAGATGGAAAAACATCAGATAAAATGACAAAACATCGACAACAATAATAAAGCAACAAAAAAGGATAACAAGACACAACATGGTAACACAAACTCAGATAAGATGATAAAATGTCAGAATGATGACAAATATCAGACAAGACGGTGAAACATTACACCTAACAATGATATCGAAAATCAAAGTAGGATGACAAACATATCCAATGGAGAAACACCGGCAACAACATATGCGATCGCGAAACATCAGCAAAAAGATAGCAAGATAGCATGGCAAAGATGACGAGACATCAACAATCCAGATGATAAAACATCACACTAACAATGATATTGAGAATCAAAGTAGGATAATGTGATCGGTGGATCTGGAACTGACTGTTTAACGCTGGTTCGCGAAATGTCGCGGAAGCAAGAGTCGCCACCGTCTTTTATTTTCTCCAAATGGAAAGGACAAAAGCACAGAAAAATTCCTTAAAGAGATTGCTCTCGGTTCGGGAGGTAGATTATAGAAAGGGAAGGTGTTAGCACCCTTTCTATCCATGGTTATCCATGGGCTCTTAGATACTTGCTCATTTGTGTTTTCAAAAGGTTTGTTTGCTTTTCAACTGTGGGTTTTAAAAAGTTTCTTTGAAAATTCCAGTTCGACTCTTGTATCAGTCCTCAAGAGTGTTTGAAAAATTACTTTCGAAAGCTTTTTGAAAATGTGTTGGTGTGAAAAGTATTTTTTTTGATTTGTTTTGAAATTAGAGCAAGTATCTACGAGTTCTCTACCTACCCTAAGGAATTCGTCTGTGTAAATGTCCTTTAAAGTAGTGCCATCCCACCATTGAGAGGTAGGTAGCACCACCGTTGGAGGTGTTCGGGTCAATTCGAGGTTCGGGACATGGTGATCACCAGAGCAATAAGAAGACACCTTAGAAGCTACCCTCATGCCAGGTTCCCGGATCATGAGGACTTACTAAGACATCCTCTACTCGACGATCACCTTTCGAGGCAAGGCAACAGTGAGGCGTACCCTAGGGGTGGTGTGTGCGATTTGTGTGTCATTTTCATTTGCATTTATCTTGTCATGTTATTGGTGTTCTAACGCTTGTTTTTATTTTGTCCATACATTATTTCATGCCTTGATTTAACAATTAAAAATGCGAGGAAAGTAAAAGTCTAAAGCTATTACAAAAGGCGCGGGTCCACATCGCCAAAATTAAACCAGGACCCGATTTGACAGAAAAATAAAGAAAGTAAAGAAAAGTGCGAGAAAATTAAAAGGTTACATGGCCTTGGGAGAGATACATAAATATTGTAAAGAAATAAAATAAATATGCGCATAAGAATTAAATCGACACGAGGGCGTTGGACCCTTTTTGCAAAATTAAATTAAACGATGAAATTAATTAATTAAAAAGAAAAGGAGATGTTTTTGGTATTTTCTAGTATTTTAGGATTTAATATGAAAAAAGAATTAATTGAAATTAAATGCTAACCCTAATTCTATTTGTTTTTTTAATTTGTTAAGAAAAGAAAATTAAAACCTAATATTAACCCTAATTTTTATATGCAAATTTAATTATAAAAAATAAATATTTAATTATTTAATTATTTATGAAATAAAAGAAAAAAGAATGAAAATTAATTAAACCCTAATTCTATGTTTTTTAGATTTTTATTAAAAGAATTAAAATTAAAACCTAATTTAAAACTAAATTTAATTACATGCAAATTTATTTATGAAAATACTAAAATAAAATATTTATTATATTTTTTCCTTCTTTCTGATTTTTTTTATGGGTTTTTTATATTTTATGAAAATAATAAAGCTAATTAATAAAACAATAATAAAAAGACATATAAATAATAAAAAAATAAAGAAAGTAAAAAATATGCAAACCTAGGGGGTTCAGACCCCAAATTAGGAGGTGAGGCCTTTAGCAATCTGGCCCATTGACCTTCAGGTCCGTTGACTTTTCCAGACACCGTGTGGCGTCTTTGACTAGGACCTACCATGTCCTTTAGCTCTGAACCCTTGGATGATTGATATTGACCAAGTGGATGGCTTGATGGAGAGGCGCATGATGATCCACAATGCTTATTCTGCATATGAATATTAGAGGAAAAATATATGGAAAGAATGAAGACCTGGGGCTCGAACCCAGGTCATGTACTTTACCAGTCAACACGTGCGCCACTGAGCCACTTCAAACGCGTTTAATATAGAATACCTAACAAACATTATAAAAGAAAAATTGTCAATGGCTTGGAAACGCGCGAAACATTTGAATGCTCCACTCATGGACAACCACCTAAGCGTCTTCCAAGTTTGGTTTTATTTTCCTGAAACATATAAAACATTGGCAACGGTTTTCACGCGTTTCCACAGGCATGATACAAGAAAATAGCGAATAGGCCATAAGGCCTCATAAATTAGGCGCGACATATGGTTCCTCTTCGTCTGAGTGTGCCTGATGCAATGGTGATAGTCGCGTGTCCTAATTTTACCATATTACAAAACCCCTAATTTAAAGCTTGCAAAACCCTAATATTCTCCCATGGCAGATCCTCACACGATGCACAAAAACACAATCAAACCATTGGGTTAGCATTAGAATCAAATAAAGAACATGAATCAAGCATTAAAAATCACAAAGAATGCATGAATTGAGATGTACGACTATGAATTTTTTTTCTGTACAGGGCCTGTTCATGTTACCAATTCTTTGAGTTTTGATGAATGATTTTGATTGGGAATCGTTCAGTGAACCTCCAGGAAGATGTTTGAACAGCTATTATGCCTTGAATCCCCCTGCAAAAGCATTTTCAATTTTGAATTTATTTGCCAAAATTTCAAGTTTGATGATGGGTTTTCTGCGCAGCTTAATGGTCAATGGCATTAGGGTTGTGTTTCTTGTATATGTAGGAATGAATTAGGTTAAAGAAATCACACAAAAAGCTTGGCATTCATGACTTTGAAAGATTTGATTTTTAAGATCTTTTTTCAAATATTTTCCATGTGTTTTTGTACAAATCATGATCAATTCTCTCCAAATCTTTCCCTATTTAGTTATACACGAATTATTGAGTAGATTTCATGCACAAAAAGATTGTAAAACCTAGGTTAAATATTTTTCATGTATTTAATTTGATTTAAATGAATTATTATTAATAAAAATTCAAATAAATAAATAAAAAATGAAGAAATACTTCCCTTTGGGCCAACTAGTCGTGCACATGCCTTGGATAAAGAATTGTGGAAGAAAAATAGGCCCATTAGCAATTTTAGGTCATTTGAATCAATGTTGACTTTTCAAAATATCCAAAAATTTCCCAACTTCCACAAGGCATAACTTGCTCAATTTTTAAGCTTTTCTCATGTTCTTGGACATTTTGGAAAGGTCTTTGAGTACTCTAACCAATGCCTTTCGTCCCATGTCATTTTGATTTACCAATCTCAAGTTATGGCCTTTGACTTAAAGTCCCTTTTTGTTGAATTTTGAAAATGACCTATAATGTTGAAATTGATAACTTTTTGTGAGAGCATTTCTTGGACTTGAAGTATGAAGATTAGTTGTAGTAAATGTCTTTCTCTTCAAAATGAGCTTTGGATGGAATTTTTATGATAATCCATGTGAAAGTTATGCCCTGGTCAATTTACAGTTGACTTTTTCAGCTGTCCAAATAAGGAAACTTTTGCATCTTGATGATTTTTGAGCCAAGCTTTGAGAATCATGATAAATCATTGATCAAATGATGTTTGTGGCTTCAAAATGAGATGTTGACCAAAAATTTGAACTTTTGACTGTCAAATGACCATTTTGCCCCTACAGTTGACTGTAGTGCAATTAGGGTTTTGACTGTGCAATTTTGTGCTGAAAGCCTTGAAACTTGGTATGAGGATGCTTGACCATATTTGTAGGCATGTGAGACTTGATTGGACTTTTGGAAACTTCATTATCTTGATCAGAACAAAAACCCTAATTTTGACTGTTTAGGAGGCTCTTGCACTGTGCAACCCTTGGGGAACTTTTGAAGCTTGACTTGGCAATTTCTTGAAGAATATGGGAGGGCAAATTTTGGGGTACAACAGATAACAAACATAACGATAGCGAAACATCAGCAACAAACTTATGTGATGGAGAAACATCGGCTAAAAGATGGCAAGATAACATGGAAAAGACGGCGAGACATCATAATTCAGATGACAAAACATGACACCTAGCAATGATATTGAGAATCAAAGTAGGATAACAAACATATGGGATGGCAAAACATAGGAAACAAACATAAGTGATGGAGAAACATCGGAAAAAAATAGCAAGATAACATGGAAAAGATGGCGAAACATCAACCATTCAGATGACAAAACATCACACCTAACAATGATATTGAGAATCAAAGTAGGATAACAAACATATGCAACGACGAAACATCGCCGAAAAGATAACAAAATATCATAGCAAGGATGGAGAGACATCCATTTGATAAGGTTTGAAACAAAGCCAAAAGGCGCACAAACAATTAAGATTGGTTTGTATTTTTTAACTTGAAGAGGGATTTAAGTTCATTAGAGATGTTTTTATGATTTGGCATGAAGAAGTTTTAGTTTTAAGATGCAATATGCAAAGAAGGAAAAATAAGTAAGGGATACTAACCTAGTATTACCCCTAATGTTATCATACAATGATTGACCCTAAGGTTGAGGATGAAAGAGGGAAGTTTCTACCCTATGTTAGCATGCATGGGTAAATATCCTAATGTCTAGCTCGAGGACTAACCCTACACGAGCAATCTTAAGGGAGCATGGTAAATACAAAACAAGTGAACAAACAAATGCTTTGGCAAAAGCACACAATCGGGGTATACTGACTCAGGGGATGGGGGTATGAAGAGAAAGAGCTTTAGCTAAGGGGAGAGGATCACCCGAATCAAACAAGAGGGAGACAGATGAAATAAGAAAAACGTGACTCCCAAAGCGACTGAACACCTAAACAAGATATGGAAGATCGAGGTAGGCGGCAGAAGATAATATGAATGATCATGGAGCGTCAGCATCGGCCAATGCGAACTCCTAACAAAGCGTGGGGGTTTGATTGCAAAACCCTTCCTCACTTGACGGACTCGATACATATGATCTGCATGACTCTAAAGCATCGACGTACCTTGTAAGCTAAGGGATGATACAGACTAGAATGTGCAGGGGTCGATTATAGACCCTTCCCTGCTCGCCTCTTTTGAGGACTTATCACCTGTAATATAATGCAGACACAAATATAAACATATGTGCATATTACGTAGTACGAAGGTAGGATTTAAACAATCACAATTAGCACACCGACAGAATTTCCTTAAACAGGTCTTTAAATAAACCAGAGAGACTTCTGACATATATCAACAACGGAGGTCCCATCATGCAATAGAAAGCAATAATGGGCGGAAACAGTAAAAAGGAAGCAATATAATAGAAACAGATAACTATCTGTAGCAACTAAGCAAGAAAAAGAAACCCAGAGAACTTCGAGCAAGCTAGGTTCAGTAAACAAATCAAGTCAGGAATCTCGTCATCAAATATAAGAATCTAGGCTTCCAACATGAACATGTCCCACATATGGTGTATAATCAGACACAATTATATATTTGGCCTGCAAGGTAATAACAAATATACAAGGCACACGAATTGTGCAAGCAGAATAAACTGTGTCCCACAAATAAAGTAGAACACAGAAGCATCAAGCCAAAATTAAAAAATTTTCTCAAGGTACCTCGAACATTTAATAGACAAATTAGTAATTATAGGGAAGATTGATGAATCAATAATGGGTGAATGATGATATAACAAGGAAATGAAAAACATGATGGCAAGACATCAAGGAAACAAATGTAAGAATCCTCAAGCAAGCACAAATAACAATTAGGTCAAAACTAGCAAACTATTGTTTATTTCTCTGTCACCATGTTGAATTAACAATGGAATGTTAATCAAGGATCAAAGGAGCTTTGCATGACATCAAATAATCTCTAACAAGTCAGAATCACAAGAAATTAAATCTTAAAAAAATGAACTCCAAATGAATTCAAAAGATAAAGCACAAAAGCATCTTTCTAAACATATCACAAATGATTATCAAACCAAATTGACAAAATAGGCAAGTGATGAGAACTTGAATGGTTTAATGATGAACTCAAGTCTTGAAAATAGGGTAGAGGACGACAAAAAGAAAATAGATTGAACTCTCATGGGTTGCACAAGTGCATTCCCTTTACCTCTAGTGTAAAAGATCATATAAGCATGTATGAGTGATTACAGGTCCAAACATAGAAACTAATCTTGCAAAAAAATTAGATAATTTTTTAAAAGAACTCAAGACTTATAAAAGTCAGAATCAACCAATTTGGCTTCTTTAATATCTAGGGACAATGTGAAACAAAAGTCAATTTTATCACTAGTTGAGGTAAAACTCAAAAATGGACACCCTTGACCAAATATTTTGGAGAAAATAGAGTTTTGAGGTATAAATTCAAACAAAATTAATTTCTAAAGACCTAACACATTCAAGAACCATAATCAAGCATCTTTTGACATTTACAAGTCTTGAGAATTAAAAAACTAAATAAAAACTTGTGATGTAAGGAACAAACTATTAAAAAATGATTTACAAACTTCACTAATTATAAATTCATAGATTTGAGCATGATAAAATCCAAAAGAAAATTCCATTATTAACATCAAGTTCTAAGGACTCTTGAAAATATTTTTAACATTTTTTATGTCCAAGAAAAAGTGGAAAATGGAGCAAAAATGTGAATATCATAATAAGAAAAAACAATATATTCTCATAAATTCAAAAATGAAATAAAAAATGTAAAAATTACAAAATAAAATCAAAAATGTGAAAATGTACTATTAACACAGTGTGACATATTTTTGTGGAATTTTCCTATATTAAGAGCGTGGTTAAAATAATTGAAGAAAACAAAAGAATCAATTAAATCCTATTAGTTAATTGATCAACTAAAAGAAAGAAAATTCTAAATTAAAATTCATAGTTCTAAAATGGACCAATAAAAGTGTTCAAAATATTTTTCATATAATTTTTGTGTAAAGGAGAAGTCAGAAATGAAATAATATGCACAAAAAAACAATTAAACAAAAATTAATTAATGCACGAATTTTTTCAGCAATTAAATTTTTTTTAAACATTCCAAAAAAATGTGACAAATACTAGGAATAAAGATCAACCTATGGTAATTTTTTTAGATTTTTTGAAGATTTTTTGATCTCAAATAAAGTCAGAAAAACAATTAAAATTGAATAAAATAAAAATGCATTAAGATTCAAATAAACCAATCAGGGCGCGCGACCTCACTTCGTCTTCAACCTCCTGCATATCAAAATGTGTTCAAAAACAGGTCACGAGCCCTCATTCAGATCCATCAAATGCACTCATTTCTCAACCAAAATCCATGAACCAAAGCGCAAATTAAAGCTGAAGTTAGCATCTATCTCATGATTATCATAAAACTCTAAATGGAAAAGGGATCTAAAAGAAATACGTGCACGAAGTTACTAAAAACATGAAATGTCGGAGTTGCAGAAAATGCATATTACACGATTCAAGCCTCAATCAAGTGAACCAAGTACATCAGACCTATAGTCTAGCCAGCTAATACATCATGAACATGAAATGATTTATCAAATCATGCTAAACAAAGCAAATCGAAGTTCAAAAATATCACCTCAATGCGAAATGGAAACCTTGATTCCTTAATTACAGAAGCAAACAAACTCCATAATATTTATCTACACACTTCAAGGAAGATGAGCCCACAGGAAATTTGATGAATGTGCGAAAGAAATGAGAGAATCGAAGAAAACTTCAGCAAGGTCAGAAAATGTTCATATCCGTATTTTTGATAACTGGAGCGCGTCTCGCATGAAATGAGGCTTGTAGTACATTATACAGAGTGATTAGAGAAGTTTAAAAGAGGAAATTGGTCCTTAAAACTGTTGGAGAGCACGATTGGAAAGAATGGCTAAACAATGAGTGAGTATGGGCTTATGTGGTTTGCTTGTGCATTTCAAATTATTTCTTGCGTTTTGTGTGCAAAATACCATCAGGAAGAAAGCCTAAAAGATACAATTCCTGACTTGTTGAGGAGAATGAGTATTGATCAATTGGCCCTTCTTGGCCACTTTGAGCATTTTGAATGCAATCATGTACCATGGCCCATGGGGCACAAAATGGCTGGAATTATGGGCCTCAGCAAGTCACAAGTAGGTCATGGGCTGTATTTGAAACAAAGAGAATGGCTGGAAATGAAGTTTGCAAGAAATTGGATTTTGCTTGCTTGGCCAAAATTCAATAAACTGGCATGAAAATCAAAAGACCATGACTTGTTCATACTTTGGAATTTAGACACAAATGAATACAATTTGGAAAGGTATTGAAGATATCTACAACTTTTTAGTTTTCAGTATTCTCAGTTGGATCCGTTAAAGCCTTCACAAATTGGCATGAAAGTCAATAAATTTTGAAAATGACCTATAATTTTCACACATGACCATGAGTCCTAAACTCCATAACTCTCCACCCTTGCATGTTTTGATTTTGGTAAAAGAATAAAAGTTGTAGAGATCTCTCTTATCTTTTCAAGAATATAAGATTTGCAATTTTTGGATCAAGCATGAATAAATTATAAAATTTTGAAGTTAGGTGCAAAATTTCCATTTTTAGTAACTTTCCAAGTTTCTTTATGAACAAGTTACATCCCAAATTCCTTTCCTCTTGACCTTGTGATGCAAATTGCATTCACAAATGAAAATAAGATGTTTGAAATAATGGTTGACCAAAATTTTAATTGGTTAACCATTGACTTTGACTGATTGTTGCCAAAATGACCATTTTGCCCCTTCTAAACAATTGAACCATTTTCAATCCAAATTGAGCCTCAATATTTATGCCAAAGATGCTTAGTATCATGTAGTGAAGCATGGAAATAAGTTTGAGTGAAAAATTCATAGAAAACTTGATTAAATCCCAAACCCTAATTTTCACTTTGTGTTAGGAGACAACTGGTCAAGCCCCAAAACCCTAATTCTATTGGGCATCATGAAATACTCCTTGAATAAATTTGATTCCAATGATGATATGAAAATTATGCTTCATAATTTGGCTCATCTAAACCCTAATTACTTCGACTTGGATAAAACCCTAAATTTGAAGGATGAATCAAAAGAAAGTGATTCTCTTTCAAACCAACACAATCTTTAATCTTGATGAATTAATGAAATGGATGAAAGGGTCTTGAGACAAGAGGAACCCTTGTGACTTGAGACATCAAAAGTTTGAGAGAAATATCTCAATTCTTACACAAATTTTCAACACTATCAACTAGCACCACTTGTAGACAACTTGAGAACCAAAGTACCTTGATCCCATCATAAGAGAATGAATGCAATGAAGTATGATATTTATGATGAAACATAATTCTGAATCAAGAGGGTATATTTTGGGGTGCAATAATTACCTTTAAACATGTTCCACATGAAGAAAATCAGTTAGCGGACGCGCTAGCTACCATGTCATCCATGTTTAAAGTCAGATGGGATAATGAAGCACCTCAAATCACAATAGAAAGATTAGAGGAACCAACCCACTGTTAATAAGATTATTGTTGAGGGAGTTGAAGAAAAGTCTTGGTTCCACAAGGTGAAAAGGTATCTCGAAGCATAAGAATACCCTGAGGGGGCGTCCATAAATGACAAGAAGTTTCTAAGAAGGTTCTCTTCCATGTTCTTCCTGAGTAACGAAATTCTCTACAAGCGCAACCATGATTCCACTTTACTTCGGTGTGTGGACAAGACAGAAGCGGAGAAAATCATGGAGGATATGCACGAAGGTACCTTTGGAACCTATTCTAGTGCATACAGTGGCTAAAAAGATCCTGCGAGCAGGATACTATTGGTCCACTATGGAAGCAGATTGTCATCGTCACTCCTGAACTTGTCACAAATGCCAAATCTATGCTGACAAAGTACATGTGCCTCTGGTTCTATTAAATGTCTTGATTTCTCCTTGTCGTTCGCAATATGGGGAATTGATATGATTGGAGAGATTAGACCTACCGCTTCCAATGGACATCGTTTCATCCTTGTCGCCATTGATTACTTCACGAAGTGGGTAGAGGCCGCCTCGTTCGCTTCTGTTACTAAGAACATAGTGGCTCGGTTCATTAGACATAATTTTATCTCTCGGTATGGTATCCCAGAAAGAATTATCACAGATAACGGTACCAACCTCAATAATAATATGATCACCGAGCTCTGTATGCAATTTAAGATCCAGCATCATAACTCTTCTCCTTACCGGCCGAAGTTTAATGGCGATGTGGAGGCCGCCAATAAGAATATAAAAAAGATGATATAGAAAATAATGGTAACATATAAAGACTGGCATGAGATGTTACCATTTTCTCTTCATTGTTACCGTACCTCAGTGCGCACGTCAATAGGGGCAACCCCTTTTTCTCTCGTATACGGTATGGAAGTTGTTTTACCCGTCGAAGTCCATATCCCTTCCTTGGGAATCATGAAGGATGCAGGTTTAAACAAAGACGAATGGATTCAGACTCGACTTGACCAATTGACACTGATTTACGAGAAGAGGCTCACGGTTGTTTGTCATGGTCAAATGTAATAAAAACGTATGATTAAAGATTTTAACAAGAAGGTTAGACGTCATATATATCAGGTCGATAACCTAGTAATCAAGCGCATCATCCTGCCACATGGTGATCCCAGGGGCAATTGGACTCCAACATACGAAGGACCATTTGTGATCAAGAGTATATTTTCTGGTGGAGCCATGATATTAACCACTATGGACGGTGACGACCTTCCGCATCCTGTAAACATGGACATAGTTAAAAGATACTACGCATGAAAAAAGACCCGCTAGGTTGACTAGCCTAGGAAAAAATAAGGACATCCTGGCGAACCAAAAGGGTTCGGGCAAAAATTAGGGATATATATATATATATATATATATATATATATATATATATATATATATATATATATATATATATATATATATCATTGGTCGATTTAATCTGAGCCGGAAGATGATCTACTAGAAGAAGCATCAGAATAAATCATTGATCGGTTTACCCTGAGCCATAAGATATTGTTTCTGATAAGATTCCTTGGTCCTACCAGTAATTGATGATGTTGGTCTGTTGATATATCTTTTCCTAAAAAGGTAAAGGGTTAGCTGTATGTAATGTTATGATGTATGAAATGCATTATGGAAGGATGTTCTCAAAATAAATGAGCTTGTGATATATGTGATTTGTATGCATATGCTATGACATTTGTAAATGATGTATGAATGTGAGCGTATCAGTTGCTCTTTGTAGTGTCGTTGAACTGGGGAATATAAATTCCTGACTGCCGTCAAAGATGAAGAATGAATAACCATCTGATGTGAGTGTAAACTCTTCTGGAGGTGGTTAACTTGATCAATCCTACTGGAGAAAAGAGTTATGTTGGAAGATTTTAACAATTCGGAGAAATAAACTCCACTGGGTGATGATCTTCCTGTAGATAGAGAAATAAACTCTACCGGGGGAAATAAATTTCATAAACTACTTGGGGATTTTATCAAATTCTGTTGGGGAATTATCCAAGATGTTAGGGAAATGATTGAAAATCTTTATCTGTTGAGAAATGCTGGAATATCTGAAATCATTAGGCTATGTGCTGAAGATATGGCGGTGACCCGCGGGAAGATGCCCTTGTTTCTATACCTACTAAGGAATGTACCCCTGCTGATGATGAATTTTGTGAAAATGGTCCCCTAGGGGTGTTCTATGGGGATTTACAGATGGATTTTTGATGTTAACCCAATTCTTAAAGCCCTTAGTAATTGTCTTTCCGTTCTTATGCATATATTTGTACACGGTAATCATATTCAAATGAATATGTTCATTTAACATAGTCAATGGATGTTTTTGCAAACAAAACAGAAAAATAAAAAATAAATAGTTCTGAACTTTGAAAGAGGTGATCTTGTATTAATTTGAGAAAGTCTTCCTATAACATGCGTTTTTGTACAAGGAAACGAACATCCTAATAAAAGGAATGTCATCATAAAAAATGAGAAATATACAACGCGGTACACAAAAGGGAAAAAAATCTATGTGAAATAATCCCATTGGGTTTCAACTCTGCTATTTCCTTTATACCTTTGAGCATCTCATCACTTTGCTGCTTGGCAGAAGCTGACTGGATTGATCTGTACCATTCGAACTTGTCAATTTGATAATGAAGTCTGGTTGTAAGGTGATCCAATGGGACATAGTCATACACTTTTAATCCCTAATTTTTTCCTGGACAGCCCTTTCAGGTTTTCAATCCACCAGGATACCCTTTTTTGCCCAAGTCGCCTTTTCAGGTTTTTGACTTGGGCAAAAAAGGGTATCCTGGTGGATTGAAAACCTGAAAGGGCTGTCCAGGAAAAAATTAGGGATTAAAAGTGTATGACTATGTCCCATTGGATCACCTTACAACCAGACTTCATTATCAAATTGACAAGTTCGAATGGTACAAATCAATCCAGTCAGCTTCTGCCAAGCAGCAAAGTGATGAGATGCTCAAAGATATAAAGGCAATAGCAGAGTTGAAACCCAATGGGATTATTTCACGTAGATTTTTTTCCCTTTTGTGTACCACGTTGTATATTTCTCATTTTTTATGATGACATTCCTCTTATTAGGATGTTCGTTTCCTTGTACAAAAACGCATGTTATAGGAAGACTTTCTCAAATTAATACAAGATCACCTCTTTCAAAGTTCAGAACTATTTGTTTTTTATTTTTCTGTTTTGTTTGCAAAAACATCCATTGACTATGTTAAATGAACATATTCATTTGAATATGATTACCGTGTACAAATATATGCATAAGAACGGAAAGACAATTACTAAGGGCTTTAAGAATTGGGTTAACATCAAAAAGCCATCTGTAAATCCCCATAGAACACCCCTAGGGGACCATTTTCACAAAATTCATCATCAGCAGGGGTACATTCCTTAGTAGGTATAGAAACAAGGGCATCTTCCCGCGGGTCACCGTCATATCTTCAGCACATAGCCTAATGATTTCAGATATTCCAGCATTTCTCAACAGATAAAGATTTTCAATCATTTCCCTAGCATCTTGGATAATTCCCCAACAGAAATTGATAAAATCCCCAAGTAGTTTATGAAATTTCTTTCCCCCGGTATAGTTTATTTCTCTATCTACAGGAAGATCATCCCCCAGTGGAGTTTATTTCTCCAAATTGTTAAAATCATCCAACATAACTCTTTTCTCCAACAGGATTGATCAAGATAACCACCTCCAGAAGAGTTTACACTCACATAAGATGGTTATTCATTCTTCATCTTCGACGGCAGTCAGGAATTTATATTCCCCAGTTCAACGACACTACAAAGAGCAACTGATACGCTCACATTCATACATCATTTACAAATGTCATAGCATATGCATACAAATCACATATATCACAAGCTCATTTATTTTGAGAACATTCTTCCATAATGCATTTCATACATCATAACATTACATACAGCTAACCCTTTACCTTTTTAGTAAAAGATATATCAACAGACCATCATCATCAATTACTGGTAGGACCAAGGAATCTTATCAGAAACAATATCTTATGGCTCAGGGTAAACCGATCAATGATTTATTCTGATGCTTCTTCTAGTAGATCATCTTCCGGCTCTGATTTAATCGACCAATGATTTATTATGATACTTCTTCCAATTGAAGACGGTCGTACATTGTCGCTGGCTTAGATTAAATTGACCATTGACTTATTCTGATACTTCTTCAAGTTAAAGATATAGAGACCTCTTCTGGATAAGATTAAATCGACCAATAATTCATTCTGATACTTCTTCCAGTTGAATACGGTCGTACATAGTCGCTGGTTTAGATTAAATCTACCATTGATTTGTTCTTATACTTCTTCCAGTTAAATATATAGAGACCTCTTCTCCCTCAGATTAAATGGACCAATGATTTATTCTGATACTTCTTCCAGTTGAAGACGGTCGTGCATAGTATCTGGCTCAGATTAAATTGACCATTGATTTATTATGATACTTCTTCCAGTCAAAGATATAGAGACCTCTTCTGGCTCAGATTAAATCAACCAATGATTTATTATGATACTTCTTCTAGTTGAAGACGGTCGTGCATAATCGCTGGCTCATGTTAAATCGTCCATTGATTTATTCTGATACTTCTTTCAGTTAAAGATATAGAGACCTCTTCTGGCTCAGGTTAAATCGACCAACGATTTATTCTTATACTTCTTCCAGTGGAATACAGTCGTGCATAGTTGCTGGCTTAGATTAAATCGACCATTGATTTATTCTGATACTTCTTCCAGTAGATCTTTTTATGGCTCAGTTTAAATCGACCAATGATTTATTCTGATACTTCCTCTAGTTAAAGACATTAGAGACCTCTTCAGGCTCAGATTAAATTGACCAATGATTTATTCTGACACTTCTTCCAGTAGACATGTTCTTGCTCAGGTAAATCAAACAAAGATTTATTCTGATACTTCTTCCAGATAAAAAAATAAGCATAAATATCTGCTGGCTCAGAATAAATCTACCAATGATTTATTCTGATACATCTTCGGGTAGATCTTTTCTTGGCTCATTTTAAATCGACCAATGATTTATTCTGATACTTCCTCCAGTAAAAGACAATAGAGACCTTTTCTGGCTCAGATTAAATCGACCAATGATTTATTCTGATACTTCTTCCAGTTGAAGTCATACCTAAATTTCTTCTGGCTTAGGGTAAATCGACTAATGATTTATTCTAATACTTCTTCCAAACGATCATCTTCTGGCTCAGATTAAATCAATCAATGATTTATTTTGATACTTCTTCCAGTCGTAGACATTTTCTGGCTCAGATAAAATTGACCAATGATTTATTCTGATACTTCTTCCAGTTTGAAGTCAATACTTAGTTTGGATGGCATCTATAAGCCCATATTCGACAACTCTCAATCATCTCTTAGAATGGCATCTTATAAGCCCATTCAAGCATACTATCAGTTGACGACGTTACTCCGTGCACTGGCAAGCGCAAATTTCTGGGCACTTTTGTGTTTAATCATCTTCCACCTTCAGATCACGAAAGGCAGACAAGCCAAACTAAAATCCTCTGGTTTAAGACGATTGAACAGGGGCAGTTGTTGTACCCCAAAATTTGTCCTCTCATTTTTATTCAAAAACATACTCCTAGATGACGTACCCGAAATTTGCCCTACTATTATTTTCAAGATTTAAAGATAGAAGAAGATGTTTTAATTAGGGATGATTCAACAATATCTGATGGCTCATTCTTAAATCCAAGACAATCAGAGGTGTACTTTAATTCAGAAGCATGGGGCTTTCTAAATCAGAAAGACCCATGTATCTGTAAACCCATTCGTGAAGCATGTTGGCCAATGGCCTATGAGATTCGAAACTGAAAATTATTTCAAAATTAATAATTAAGTTCTGGTTCTTATTAGGTCCATTGGGATTTTTGTTGTTAGTAAAAAACAGGAGGTGAGACTACAATATACTAGCCCATTTCTGTAGACTCATTTTTGTTCTGTCTTTAAATAGCAAAAAGGAGGGCGTGTTTGAAAATTAAAGGCTCATTAAGGTTTTAGCAGTCCATTTTTTGTTGTTGTGTTGTTTTAGGAAAAAGAGAGTATTAGTATTAAAACTTTTTATTATTTTAATAAGAATAAATAAATAATATTTTTAAGAAAATGTAATATATTTTTTATTTGCTGATAAAATTTTTAATTATTAAAAAGGATATTAGATGGGATATTATTTATTTCACTTATTAAGAATTGTTTTTTTAAAAAGGAAAGATGTGTTGGATCAAAAATCTCAGGAGGTTAAGGCCCAGTTTGGTTAAAATAACGCATGGGCTGAATAAATAAAAAAGAGTAACAATGCGAGGCCCAGAATAAAAATGCTGGCAAGCCCAAATCCAATGTAATAACATCTACTATATCAATTGTATCCTGAATTAATGCATGTTTTTCTCAATAACGCTTACTCTGCAAATCTGCAAATCCAAATCAAATCTAAAATATGATTTTCTGCAAAACAAAATTGAACCAAATATTTCAAAATGATCCAATCCCAGAAATAATATAGAACAAGATATAATCAAATCTCAAATTATAATTGGATATTACAGCAAAGTTCAAAGCCCAAAAAAGTTATAGAACAAACCCCAAATTTACGGTAAAACGAAATCGAGTATATTAAAAATTACAAATGATTGAAATCAATAACAACCCAGAGCTAAATCCCTAACTTATCTCTAATTCCTAAAACTAAGACAACAATTTGTAATGACCCTAAAATCTAAAGCCTATAAATACACAAAAAATTCAAACATGGAAGATAGGCTGGAATCCGGAGAGACGAAGATTACAGAGGAGATCGATACAGAGACAGATAAGAACAGCGTCGCGAGGATTTGGAAGAGCTTTGAAGAACGAAGAAGAGGAAGACAGGAGCGATTAGGGTTTCAATATCTGAAACCATAATCACTAGCACTAATCACCGTCTCCGCTTCCTCCATCCACCACCATCAACTCCAACTCGCCATAACCTGTAAACAAGAAGAAAGAGAGGAATTAATGATGCTCAAAAGTCAGAACATGAACTCGCACGAAGAGGTACAGAACTGAACTCAGTTTTTTTTTGCTTTGATCTCGGTTAAGGGTTGTGGGTTTATAATAGGAGAGGTTTGGTTTGCTAGCGTCGTCGCAGTGAGGAGTTGGACATCGGTTTGCATTTAGGGTTTGGTGAGTGAAGGAAAGGGGTAGAACGAGAGAGAGGATTAAATTACTGTAAAACAAAAATGATTTGTAAATAATAAGAAAACATTGTTAATCACATTAGAATCCAATAGAGGCACATACATAATAGTATCACGCTCCCTCAATTATGTACCGTGCAATCTCTATCAAACGACCAGAGGCCAACTCACCATGATAGCTTCCATGCACCTCACCTCACTCAATCAAGCCGGACCTCCTCCCAAACATACAATGGGCCTAAGCCCAATTGATTTAGACACCCCCCTTCCACTGAATTACTAAAACACTAAGAAAATAACGCCCCCTTCCAGAATTCATGTTGGGCCTGGCCCTGCATGGTTTTAACACCCCCCTTGTTTTACTTAGCAACTAGAAACTGCACTCCCCTCTGATTAATTTATTTTTCTATATTTTTTTTACAATTCTTATATTTTATTCTATTTTTTCTTTATAATTTTTATTTCTTTTAATAATCATTATTATTGATAATATTAATTTCTATAATAATTCATATTATTATTAATATTAATTTTTATATTATTATTATTTATTATATGTACATATAATTATATTAGCATAAATAAATTATTTTTATTCAAAACTCATGCATATATTTTCTTATATTATTTGCATTAAAATATTTTTATATCATGCATTAATTAAGGTTTTTGCAATTAATATTATTAAAAAATATTAAACAAATCTCAAAGTCTTTTTCGCAATAAACTAATCTAAACAAACTTATTTTTCAAAAGGGTTCCAAACGAATTTTGAATAATCACGCATTTAGTCAAAATATCCGCAATCACTACAATCGGTCAAAATGCGAGGCGATTCAAAATACATTTGCAACCCCTAAAAAACACAAACCCATACGAACTACGAATTGGGACTCTGATTCCTCATAAGAGGATATGTAGGCATACAATAAAAAATCGTGGCAAATTACCCTATTAAGATTTAAAACCCTATTTACCCAAACCTAAACCTAAAACCTAATATCCTTAAGAATAAGCTAGATGAAAGGTGCCTAACACGTTCCTTTCGCCTAATGAGGTCCGAAACTTAGAATCTCTGTCTTACGAATTAGGGTTTCCTATTAGATTCCCTTCCTTAGGATAAAAACTAGTAGTGGTGACTCTAATTAAAAAACCAGTCGCAACAGCTGCTGGCGACTCTGCTGGGGACTCTCAACCTTAGGTTTTAGGTTTTAATTTGTGTTTTTATTTTATTTGCTTTATTTACTTATTGCTTTTATTTATTTCTTGTCTATTTTTTATCATTTATATATTTGCTGCATGGCGGGATTTTGTTTCAAAAAAATATTCTCAAATAACCCTTAGCAAGAAGGTTTGTATATTAGCTTAGGGGATACATCATCCTTGTGAGTTTATGTGACGACTTCGCCTAGAGTCGGTGGAATTCCAATAAAGGAATAATTATCGAGAGATATCCTCTTGACGAGTAGGACTTTTGAATTCCACCCATGACTCTTTGTAGCGACCTTAACCAAAATCTCATGACAAGACCTTTCACGACTTTGAGACGAAAGTCTCGGTCCGTAAAGAGGCTCCACCTAAGGGAGGCCCTTGTGCCTTTTCCCTCTGGTGTTATTCATGACACCCTTAAGGAAACCACCTTTTGGGAGGGTAGACTAACTATAGGTCAAAATTAAGAGCCTACCTTCTAAGGGTACCTATCACAAAATTTCGTCATTCAACCCTACATCCATGCATTCATACATGTCATATATTCATCATTTGTTTCTTTTATTTTCTTATTCACATGGTAAAAACAAAAATAATAAAATCAAGATTTTGGGGATTATCTTTGAAAATGGTTACCAGAGGGAGACAACTTGTACGCATCAATGCGCCAAACATGTCTGAAATTAAAGCCACAAAAGGGAAATTATACGAAAGAGCTCTGAAGATGTTCGCTCGCTGCTATGGAGATACCCTTGATCCCAATGAGGCTGAAGACTTTCTCAAGCTTTATCGAGCAATGGTGGATAGTTCCAGAGCAGACATCCACAAGAGCACCTAGAGGATTTGTTTCCCTTTGCTTAATTTCATGCAAACAAGTTTTGGTTTAAGATTGTAATATTTTTCAATATCTGAATTATGATTCTTTCAATGAAGGCATTTGTTTCCATATCTTGTTACGTATCTATTTTTAAGATATTCACCAAAGTAAAAAAGATAAATATATATACCCAAGTGAATAAGACATTTAACCCCTTTCATGTTCATACATATTCATTCACATGCATGCATTCATAAACACTTGCATATCATATCAAAACTCATCTCGGTTATTCAAAATATATCCAGTAATCCATTGGTAGAAGAAGATCGCCACCTCCTTGGCCTCTATATCAAACAAGGGCTTACCAACAAAAAGCAATGGAGCAAATCGAGGAAACTCAGGCTGCGTTCAAAGAGGATCTCGACCCAGTAAAGGGTGATGTAAGATCAATACAAGGAGATATGAGTCAAGTTATCCTAGCTTTGAAGAACATCATTAACAGACAGGATCAGATTCCCAGGGTAGCCTTCAAAGAAGTAGCCCTAACGACTAGTGCATCAAGCGGTCACCAACTAAGAAAAGACCCGGAAGCAGGACCCCAAAAGTCCATCGTGGCCCAACAAGAGACCAAAGAATCTGAAACTAAAGGGTTTGTTCTACCACCACAAAAAGCAGGGGCAGTCACCTCGACCCTACATCAAAAGTTGAATTTCCTAGTAGAGGGGAAACTAATCATAATCGACGGTGAGGAAGACATCTTTATAAGTCATATCGAATCGTACAAGTATATTAGTGTTAACGAAGAAAGTATAGCCACCCCATTTCAAGCCTTGGAAATTGCTTCAATTGTGACTTTACCCGTGGAGAGAAGTAATAAGCTTAAAGTAACATTATAGAGAGATTTGCAAACAACCATGGAATATGATGCCTCGAAAGGTTGGGGTAAGCTCCCAGAAATTCCCGAGAAGAAGAATCACTTCGGTTTGGGCTATGAATTGTTGAAAGCTAATCTGAAGGGTAAAACATGTTTTCCTCTGATCCAAGAGACCTTTGTCAACAAGGGAACAGAGCATGGTGGACATGTGGCGATGATATCCAACAAAGTCAACACCAAAAAAGCAACTGACTTCATCCGAGAATGCGCCCCAGGAGAAGAACTCAAAAGCTAGACAACCGTGGAGATTCCCGAGATCTTTTTCTTTCCTAAGTAATATTTCTTGTTTTTGAAAGAACGTATGTCAAGCCCGAGGAATAGGGGTTTCTTGTAAGGGTTCCCCCGTTTTGTTTCAGACAATATTCAAAATTAATAAAAGTTATATATTTTTTTTCAATTAAGATCTTTGTCTTTCTCTTGCATTTATCTCTTAAATTTAAGAATGGGAATACTTTCTCTGCATATGCATTTTCAAAATTCATATACTAAAATCAACACCAAATCATTATAAGTGTGCAGATCCATGCCCAAAACCACCTACAATGTTACTGCTGTGACCCGGTATAATTTTGATGCTCCTATCAACAAAGCCGAAGAGGAAGATGATGAAGATCTTGAACTTCTGAAGAAATGGAAAGGGAAATGGAACGAAAGGCTGATAGCATACAACCATATCAAGAGGCTATTGAGACCATTAATCTGGACACAGGGGAAGATCCAAATGAAATCAAGCTAGGGGCAATATTAAAGCAGAGTATTAAAGAAAGGTTGATCAAGCTATTACATGAGTACGTGGATATATTTTCCTGGTCCTTCAGGGATATGCCAGGGTTAGATATAGACATTGTGGTGCACATACTACCTCTCAAAGAAGGTTGTTCTCCAGTCAGGCAGAAGCTTAGGAGAACTCGCCCAAATATGTCCAGTAAAATCAGAGAAGATGTGCTTAAACAGTTCGATGCATGTTTTTTAGCAGTCGTAGATTATCCTCCATGGATAGTTAACATTGTGCCAGTACCCAAGAAAGATGGCAAGGTACACATGTGTGTGGATTATCGAGATCTAAACAAAGCAAGTCCCAAAGATGACTTCCCGTTACCTCACATAGATGTTTTAGTAGACAACAAGGCTTAATATTCAGTATTCTCATTCATGGACGGTTTCTCGGGCTATAATCAAATCAAAATTTCCCCCGAAGACATGGAAAAGACTACTTTCATGACACCATGGGGAAATTTCTACTACAAAGTTATGCCATTCGGTCTCAAAAATGCAGGGGCAACGTATCAAAGGGCCATGGTCACACTATTCCATGATATATTTCACAAGGAGGTTAAAGTGTGCGTAGATGATATGATCGCAAAATCCCATACGGAGGAGGAACACATCATACATTTACAAAAGTTATTCGAGCGGCTGCACAAGTTCAGGCTGAGATTAAATCTGAATAAATGTACATTTGGCGTCAGATCGGGAAAGTTGTTGGGTTTCATTGTAAGTTAGCATGATATCAAGGTAGACCCTGACAAAGTAAAATCTATACAAGGTATGCCAGCACCGAGGATAGAAAAAGAAGTTTGTGGTTTCTTAGGGCGACTAAATTACATCTCAAGGTTCATATAGCATCTAACAACCACGTGTGAACCTATATTCAAATTGTTGCGAAAGTATTAAACGGTAGTATGGAATGATGACGGCCAAATAGCCTTCAAGACAATAAAGCAGTATCTGCAGGAGCCACAAATCTTAATGCCACCAGTTCCTGGGAGACCTCTCATCATGTATCTTACAGTACTCGAAGGATCAACGGGTTATGTTTTAGGACAGCAGGATGAAACAGGAAGAAAGGAGCACGCAATTTATTACCTCAGCAAGAAATTTGCTGAGTGCAAAACCAGGTACTCGCTCCTCGAGAAAACTTGTTGTGCATTGGCTTGGGCTACTAAGAGGTTGAGGCAATATATGTTAACCCACACCATATGGTTAATAGCAAGAATGGATCCTCTAAAGTACGTGTTCGAAAAACCAGATCTTACATGGAGAATTGCCCGATGGCAGATGCTACTATCAGAATACGACATCCAATATGTCACTCAAAAGGCCGTCAAGGGTAGTATACTAGCTGATCATCTAGCTCACCAACCGCTGCCAAAATATCAACCTATGAAGTTTGACTTTCCAGACGAAGATGTCATGGTGATAGGTAACTATGAAATACCAGGACCTGACAAAGGACCCGAGCCAGGGGCACGTTGGACACTCATGTTCGACGGACGCTTCAAATGCACTAGGGCATAGTATAGGGCAGTTTTAACTTCTCCAAAGAACTATCACAAGCCATATACTGCAAGATTATGTTTTGACTGCACCAACAACATCACTGAGTATGAAGCTTGAATACTAGGTGTTGTACCCCAAAATTATCCCTCTAATTTATCAAGTAATCTCTCACAAAATCTCCTTTAGTTCAAGACTGCACAAGGGTTGATCAGCTAAAGACACCTCCTCTAGCACTGATGACTGAAAATTAGGGTTTGAGTTTGCACAAGGACAAATGGACTTTTAATGCCTAATATGACTTTCATGGATCACTTTTGACCCTCAAGATTGCTCATGTCATGTTTCAAGTTTTGGATCACATTTTTGCTCAATCAATTGATCAGTTGACCTAAAACCAACTATATTGGGGGAAAAGTCAATTGTGGTCAATTTATAGTCAAACTTCATAATTTTTTGGTCCATGTCAACATTATGAACTCATATATGTCATTTTATCAATTTTGGATCACAATTCCTCAAGAATTTTGATCAGATCATCAAAAGGGCAAAATGGTCAAAATTTGGGTTTTTGACTGAGAAGGTGTAATTTCTGATTTTTGACCTAGCAAATGATTGATTTGTTTGAGACATGATCTCAAGGATTAAAATGCTTCATTTTTACCTAATGGCATGGCTCAAAACATCCCTCAATATCAATTGATTGACAGTTGAATTTCAGTCAACTGATGAAAAGTCAATTGTACATTGAAAAGTCAAACTTTGACTTTTTGGGGAAAATCAAGTATCAAAGATCAAAATTCATCAAGACATGTAAAAATATGAAACTTGTTTATCAATAAATCAAAAAGTCAAGATTTCATTTTGAAAAGTCAAAATTTCTAAACTTAGAAATTTTCAAAGTGTTGGAAAAATCATATTTTTTCATAATTTTGAGCCAAATTTTCACCATGATGCAAGATGATTCAAAGGAAACTTCCAACATGAAAGTTGTAGATATAAATGAGATCTAAAACATTGTATAACACAACTTATTCTATAAGTGCGTGGATTTCAAGTTATGATTTTAAGAAGACATGTTCATGAAACTTAGAAACTTAGTGAAATTTTCCCTAGTTTAGGTAGGATTTTGACCTAACTTCATTGAAATTTTTCATATAGTTCCAAGGTGATTTTTCAAAAATGTCAAACATATAGGTTGTATAGGATGTTACAAGCTTTCCAAAATGTCAAAGAACACATTGAGATCGTACTTGAGCAAGGAGAATCGAAGGCAAGAATTTAGGGTTTTCAAACTTGAATTACAAGCCATTTTATGAAGAACACATGAACCAAATCCATGCTAGGTTGCATAATATTTGATTTTCAGGCCTCAAACTTGTTTTTCACTCCATAATTAATGTTATTCACAATGGATAGGGTCATTGTCCAAGCATTTGAGCCATTATCCAAGTTGAATTTCCATTGATGGCACAAAATAACATTGTCATTCTAGTAAAGAGGCTTTAATCAAAAAGTTAACTTTTCTTGAGCTTTGCATTTGTTATTTCTTCACAAGCATCCTCTACACAATCAGATAAGCATGTTTAAAGTGCCTAACCACTTTAGATAGCCTTGTACCTTGACTTGGAACAATGCTTGTCAAGCTTTCTTCAAAAACAAGCCAAAAAACCATAACATGTGAACTTGTACTTCTGATCAGCCCAAGCTCTCAAAACCTTTTTCTATACATTGAGACACTATTATGCAACCTAGGACACGAGCATTGACACCCTGAATCACTCCCAAACTCCCTAAAATCAAAAATTGCCCAAAAACTCCATTGTTGCACAATTTTTGACCTTGAACTCCAAACTCATATTTCCCTCGTGCGTTCTTTGGCCTTTTAGTTCCTAAAGCTTCCTTACATAAAATACAACTCATCCTTATCCCTATTACACGACTGTAACTCCATTTCCATCATCTTCCATAACCAAAAACAGAGCATTGCACATTGACTTCTCCAAGACATTCCAGCCATCCATTGCTCAAGCTAACCATTGCATTAGCTTCCTGGGATCTTTAAGAAGCTAACCTGATCATTGCAGCACCTTGAATCAAGCTCAAACTCATTTCACGATTTCCAGTTTTGAGGTATTTTTATTGAACTTCTATCTTCTCATTTAGGCATTGTTAGACTTGCATTTCTGAAGATAAAATATAGACATCATTGCCCTGAAGCTGTACATGTCCATAGATTTCATTTATTTTGATTGAGCTAGGAGAATTTTGAGTTTGAACTTGCTGAAATATTTAGGTCAGAATTTGGTACTTTTATAAATTCATGCTCATCTTTGAGAATTAGCTTAAGTTATTTACATATTCAGAATTGTGAGGAAATTTCTAACAAGTTTGATGTTGGAAGTTTTGTGAATGGATGAGATATGAATGAGTTACAGTATTCATGACTGGAGGTTGAAGATGAAGTTCATTCAGGACTTGATTTGTGTTATATGTTTATTATTTCACCAATGTTAACGGATGTATAGCCACCCCAGTGGTAAAGCATGCGCCTGTTAACCTTTGGGACCTGGGTTCGAGCCCCAGTGGTACCCTTTTGCTCTCTTTTTACATTTTTTCCATTTTTTTGTTTGAAACAGGCGTTTGGGCCCCAAACCTTTGGGCTTTTGTCTTTTTTTCCATATTCTAACCCCCTGCTTGCTTGTACACTCCTGGCCCAACTTTTATTTATTTTCTTATTTTATTTTATTTGCATTTCATTTTTTCTTTATTATTTTTAATATTATTATATTATTTTTATTTTTATTAGTGATAAAAAAATCCAAAAAATATTATTATTATTATTATTATTATTATTATTATTATTATTATTATTATTACACTTATTTATTTTTATTTGTAAAAAACAAAAAGACTAAAAAGCATTTTCTAATAAATTAATTTCTTTTCTTAAATAATTAATATTTAGATAATTAGTTTTAATTATTATATTATTCTCTTATAAATTAATTAATTTAGATCTTAGGTTTATTTTAATTGATTAATCTTCATTTTATTTTTATTAAATTAAAACTTTTCATAAAAAACCCTAAAAAACATTTTTAACTTAATTTATTTCTTAATTAATTTAGGTTTAAGTTTTGTTTAATTTTAATTAATCATCTTCTTTAATTAGGTCAAGACAAAACCCTTTCATGAAAAACCAAATAAAAATCATTTCTTTTTTTTCATTTGCACTTGTATATTATTTATTCAATTCTTGTACATTTATTCAATATGGTTGTAATAGATAATTAGGTTTGTTTTCTTGCAAAATCCCCATTTATAAATTTGTATACCCCTTCCCCTAATGATGTTATAGTTTGGAATATTTACTTTCCGCAATTTATCTCTTTATATAAATGCTAGTAAATTAGGATTTGTATGGAAAGATAAAATCAACATGTAGCAAACCCTAATTCAAGACAAAATAATGCATGTAAATCCAACACACTTGCACACTTACACCCCTAGGGTAATTCCACTTTGTTTCCTTACAAAAATGGCCATGTTATGCATGTGAGATGTCTTAGCAAAAAGCAATAAAAAATACAAGATCATAGTCCCTCGATGACACTACAAAATGTTGCCGTTCAAAATGATCTTAGTCCCTCAAATAAAAATGCTAAGATATCTCACAACATTGTTATCATGGCTATACGATGACCCACGCCCGTCCCTTTACATCCAAAGATAAGGCTTCTTACCAAATCAATGGTAAGATAGCAATATCAAAGGAAAGGAAGAAATGAACTAAGACTTTTAAGTAGGTAGATTGTTCCTAGTTGCTTGATCATTTTCAAATTAAACATCCTTGCTTATTTTCAAAATAAACACCAACACTTTCAAAAACACTTTCAAAACATTTTCCAAACTTGAAATATTTTTAAAAGCTCAACACTTTGTATACGTTCTTACGAACGAGAACTATTACAAAGTTTTCCTAAACGATGGCGCCTTTTCAAAATACTTTCAAAAAAACCACACAAAGCACATTTTCAAACAAAATCAAGTGGTCTAGAAAGCAACTAAGAGCCCATAGATAACTATGGATGAAAAGGGTGCTAATACCTTCCCTTTTCATAATCTACCCCCCCCCCCCCCCCCCGAACTCAAGAAACAATCTCAAAGGTGTTTCCTGTTTTTTCAGCCTTTCCTTTTGGATAAAAGAAAAGTCAGTGGCGACACTTTCTAACTTCAACATTTGTAATAAAACACAAAACACCTAAGTCAGTTCTCCCACCGTATTACAGAACTGGCGACTCTGCAGGGGAAAAACTTAAAAGTGGGGTTACCTTAGGGCTAGATCACCTTTATTTACTTTCATTGTTTGATTTGTTTGCTTTACATTTATGGTTCGTTGTTTGGGCTTGTTCTAATCCTCTACCCAGATTTGGGATACCTTATAGGTAAGTAGAAATATGTTGTGGAAACTTTGCGTGGTATACCGACATGGTCTAAGCAATAGCTACGTTAGTGTGACATATTTGTGGGTACCAGTAGCCCTTGAGTAGTCAAGGAGAATACAGGGCCACTGAGTGATGTCATGAAGCACTAACTGACTTTTAGAACCTTTACTTGACCAAATTGGCCATTAGGACGTAGTGAGATAACCGGATTTGGTGCTGTCCGAAGTTGGTTGATACTCGATACTACACTCATTGAGGTTTGATTTTCGGGATATTTCGGTCGCCATGAAAGAGGCTTGCACTGAAATAATGCCCGAGAAGACAAATCGGTGATATTGAGATCCTTTAGAACCCGGTTACTATTTCTAGGACAGGTTTGAGCCAACTAAACTTTAAGAGGGTACTTACATATGAGACTCCATGCAAGCCTAAACCTAAGGACTTGTTTGCCTTGTTTGTATATATTTACTTGTACATAACATCATAAACATCATAACATCATACCCATACTCACTAACCATTTCAAGGATTATTGGAATTTATCTTTGTTCTGTTTTGTAATATATGGCTTCTATCCGCAGGAATACTATCCAAGTCAATCTCATAAGGATTCCTCCTCAACTCAAAGAGTTAGCATCAAGGGTTCCTGATAATTCTCCATTCACCAAAAGACATGATTGCCTCCTAAACTTGGTTACCTCCAATACTGATGAAGATATGATAAAGGTGCTCTTCCAATTATTTGATCCTCTACACCATTGCTTCACTTTTCTCGATTATCAGCTTGTACGAACTCTAGAATAATTCTCTCAACTCTCGAGGATTCCAATTCTCAATCAACTACCCTTCAACGGTACGGAAAGAGATCCAAAACCTGAAGAGATTTCCCAAGCATTACATTTGCAACAATCTGATATCACAACTAATTGGGAAACAAGGAGTTGTGTCAAAGGTTTCTTTGCCACGTTCTTGTTTGAGGAAGCTCAAGACTGTTGAAACTCTTTGGACTTACAAGCTTTTGGAGAAATCTTGGCCCTTCTCATCTATGGGATGGTTTTGTTCCCAAACCCCGATTAACTCATAGATGTCAGTGATGTCAAAATCTTCATGTCTCACAATCGAGTGCCTACTTTGTTAGCAGATATCCTTCGTTCTTTTCATTCTCGCACTATGAGGAAGAGAGGAATTCTAAAGTGTTACACTCCTCTCTTGGCCAGATGGTTTATTTCGCATCTTCCCCAATCTGTGTTTAAGAACGAGAAAGGTTTGAGATGGTCTCATAGGTTGATGACGCTCAGAAATTCAGATGTTCTTTGGTGTTCCCGGTCCTTGGAGAATGTTACTATCATCGACCGTTGTGGTGAATTCCATAATGTCCCTTTACTTGGCATTAGGGGAGGTATCACTTACAACCCTTGTTTAGCCTTACGAGAGTTTGGTTATGCCGGAAGGGATGGTCCTCATGAGATGCTCATCCAAGGCGTGATATTTGACTACCAGAGAGACGATCAGAGTTACCGCCAGAGGTTTATCCGAGCCTGGAGGATGGTGAGCAAAGTAGACAGTAAGACGCTGGGACACAAGAATTCCATTCCCCTCGAGCCTTACCTTAAGTAGTTACGAGCTCGTGCTTAGAAACTTGTGATGCCTTATCCCTCTATCTTACCAGTCATCATGAAACCTGTGGTTGAAGGAGATGTTCCATACACTATCCTCCATCCCGACATGCCTACTTCTCTCGAAGACTTGCAAAAAGGTTGTATTTAGCTAAAGGAAGAACAAGATATTTTCGAGACTCAATTATATGCTAGCGAGAAGAGGGTCTTGGAGCTTACAAAGCAGCTACAAGAAGAGTAAAGTTTGAATGCCTACCTCACACCGAAGAGGTGCGTTCATTTTTTTATCTTAGAAAGTTACTTTGTAAGCCCAAGAGGTATGTTGTAATCTTTTGAGCTAATTATTTAAAATTTACGTTTGTTCATTCCTTTGTCTATGCAAATTTAAATCCCATAAATCCTTGAAATCATTTGCATATACATCTTCCATGCATCATATCATGACAGGTTTTCACATAACAGGTTTCCTTATCTTTCTACTATTTATTTCAGCAAGATGGATCTAGAGAAAACTGTGAAGAACTTCAGGCACAAAACTCTCAATTCCAAGAGACTCTACTGGCCCTAGCTAAGGGGAATCAAGATATGATGGCACTGCTGGCAGTTAAGAAGAAGCCCAAGAAGAAAGCTCTGCTCAACAAGGGTAGAAGATTCAAAGAGTCGGTTCGTCAGATCCCGGTAGTGGAAGACTCACCTGAAGAGGATGAGAATCAGATTGGTGAGATTAAGAGTACACAGGACGACTATGTTAGTGATCAATCGTCTGATGATGATTATTTTGAAGAGCAGTATCCTCCCGCCGATATCAAATACAAGCAGTCAGAAGACAGGTTAAAGGTTGTTGAAATCCAAGTTGTCCCCGGTTTAGATTTTGATGATTTGGGATTAATATCTGGGGTTGTAATTCCCCACAAATTCAAAATACTAGTCTTTGCAAAGTACGATGGAGTTTCTTGTCCAAAACTTCACATGAACTCTTATGCGCGTAAGATACAGCCGCACACTGCTGATAAGAAGCTCTGGGTTCACTATTTCCAAGAGAGCTTGACCAGAACGCAACTAGAATGGTTCTACCAGTTATATGGTTCTCGTATCAATACTTAGGAGGACTTAGCTATGGCCTTCTACCATCAGCACCAGTATAATTCCGACTTGGCGCCCACAAGAGTTCAGTTGCAAGATATGACAATGGGAAAGAATGAAGGATTTGAAGAATATGCACAAAAGTGGAGAGACCTTACTAATAGGGTTCAACTACCTTTGACTGATAGGGAGCACATTGGCATGTTTATGGGCACTTTATCTGATCCATTATTTAATCTATTGGTTGGTTGTTCTTCTTCTGGCTTCACTGAGTTAATCTTAACTGGTGAAAGAGTTGAAAGCGACATCAAAAGTGGGAAGATCTCTGTGGCATCTACCTCCACTTCTAATCCTGTAAAGAAACCTTTTGATGCAAAGAAGGAAACCAATGTTTTGTACAGGGCAAGGGCCCCTACCAAGAAGAATGATCATCCATCTATTAATGTTGTTCGAATCTTCAATCCAACTCTTACTCCAAGACCATCTGCTAGTCATCAATGTTTTGAAACTCCGAGAAGACAATTTACGAGGTTAGACATGTCACTGTCTCAATCCTTACAACACTTACTCAAGGCTAATTTGGTGACATTGTGTAATCCTCCTGCCAACCCGGATACCTCTTCACCAAAGTATAATCCGAACGCTAAATGTGCTCACCACTCAAGTAGCCCCGGTCATGAGACTGACCAATGTTGGGCCTTGAAGAACAAAATTCAGGATTTGATCGATAACAAGACTGTTGAATTTGATCATCCTCGAACTTCAAATGTAATCACTGCGCCTATTTCGAAACACCACAAAGGTGTCAATGAAGTTAACGCTGTGGGTGATTCCGATGAAGAAGCTGCATTTGAAGATTGGGTGTATCCTACCACAACGAAGCTGAATAATTGGAATGCAAAGGACTTCGTGCCCATCTCCTTCCTTGAGGATTAATCCAGTTGTTATTGCTTTTCTTTCAATTCAAGAACATTTTGTCTGTAATATTTAACAATGACTTTTAAGCCATGTGTCTGGCCCGGGGCACTTTGGTCCACTTGTCAAGGGTTTTATTTATGTTTATCTAATCATATGATCATTCAATACAAATCATTGGACTCTTTTGCATTCAAATATTTGTGTTCATTGTCTTTCTTTCAAATACATTTTTCAAAATAGCCATGTATCTTACATGCACACATACACACTCTTGCAGGTCCTCATACACTTTGGATCTTATTGCTAATGACTATACTATTTCCGACTACGACTTTGAATATCCAATCAACCAAGCCGAAGACGAAGGCGAGGAAGATTGTGAAATACCGAGAGAACTAGCCAGACATCTGTTACAAGAGGAAAAAGCTATTCTTCCGCACGAAGAGTCAGTTGAAGTCATCAATCTGGGTATTGAGGCAGACAAGAAGGAAATCAAGATCCGCGCTAACTTAGAAGGTAGGGTTAAGAGTAGGTTGGTTCAGATGTTACATGATTATGTGGAAGTGTTTGCTTGGTCTTATGAAGATATTCCAGGGTTAGATATCGACATCGTAGTTCATCGTCTGTCGACAAAAGAAGATTGTCCTCCTGTCAAACAAAAGGTTCATCGCATAATGCCTGATATGTCTTAAAAGATAAAAGCTGAAGTGATGAAACAATTTGATGTAGAGTTCCTAGTTGTGACATCCTATCCCCAATGGGTTGCCAATGTGGTGCCAGTGCCAAAGAAAGACGGAAAAGTTTGCATGTGTGTAGACTATAGGGATCTGAATAGGGAAAGCCCCAAGGATGACTTCCCTCTACCTCACATTAACGTCTTGGTCGACAACACTGCTCAACATAAAGTATTATCTTTCATGGACGGTTTCTCCGGCTATAATCAGGTAAGGATGGCTCCCAAAGATATGGAGAAGACAACTTTCGTTACGCATTGGGACACCTTCTGTTATAAGGTCATGTTGTTCGGATTGAAGAATGCAGGGGCAACATATCAAAGTGATATGGTAGCTTTGTTTCATGACATGATTCATCATGAAATAGAGGTATATATGGATAATATGATTGCCAGTTCTCAAACTGAAGAGGAACATCTCAATAACCTATAAAAACTATTTTAAAGGCTGAAAAAGTACAAGTTAAGGTTGAACCCTAACAAGTGCACATTTGGAGTACGATCTGGAAAGCTTCTAGGTTTTGTTTTCAGCAATAAAGGCATTGAAGTTAATCCTACCAAGGTAAAGGCCATCCAAGAAATGCAAGTCCCCCACTCTGAAAAGGAAGTTATAGGATTCTTGGGTCGTCTCAATTACATCATGTTGCACCCCAAAATTTACCCTCTTGATTTAGGCTTATGTTTCATCATGAATATCATATTGCATTGCATTCATACATTGTGAAGGTTGATTGCATTGACAAGTTGCTCAAGTATAACATTATCATCTAAACCTCTAGATCTTTCAAGCTCAAAAGTTATTGCATATCACAAGATATTTTATCCATCTCTTTGGATCAAAAGAGGATTGAAGTTTGAGATTGATTATAGGAGGAATCACTCTTTTGATTCACCAGTCAAATTAGGCTTTTGTTTGATCAAGGCTATTAACCGATGTAAAAATCATGATTTGGAAGCTACAACATCTCATTTGTATTTGAAAAGTCTTTGTACAAGAAATTGGTCCATATGCCCAGAGGATTTGAAATTTTGGAGATGATTCATCAGTCTCCTAAGGTGTTAACCAAAACTAGGGTTTGGGATTTCATCAAGATTTCTTGATAATTTTTAAGTGAAACTATGTACATGCCCTCTATATATTTGGAAGATCATATGTTTGAAGTTTTGATCATCAATTTTGAAGGGAAGTGGATCAATTGATTCAAAGGGGCAAAATGGTCATTTTGGTCAAAATCAGTCAAAGTCAAGGTTGACCAAGTGAACTTTTGGTCAACCATCAATTCAAGGATGTAATTTTCATATTCCAAGTCCATTTTGATTATTGGATCAAAAATATTGAGGTTTGGGTTGAAACTTGTTCATGAAGAAACCCTAAAAGTTTCTAATTTATGAAAATGAGGACTTATCTTCAAAAATTCATATTTTATTCACCTTTGATCAAAAAAATGAAAATGAAATATGCTTGGAAAGATAAGAGGGTGATATTTCATCTCCTTTTGGTCTTATGTCCAAATCGGCAAAGAGTCAAGAGTTATGGTCTTTGGAAGTTCATGCCTCAAGTTAAAATTATAGGTCATTTTCCAAATTAAGTGAATTTCATGTCAAACTTTGAGGACCTTAATGGATTCAATTGCAAAAACTCAAAACTAATGGATTGTATATCTTTTCAATACCTTTCCAAATTGTACTCATTTGTGTCCAAATTCAAAAATATGAGCAAGTTATGAGCTTTGGAATTTTGAAGCATTTTATTGAATTTTGACCAAGCAAGCAAAATGCAATGTCTTGAGAAATCGAGTTTCAGCCATTCCTTTTGCTTCTAATCAGGCCCATGACCCATTTGTGACTTGTGGAAACCCAATATACCAGCCATTTCATTCCCATGTGCTTGGTGTACTTGTTTGATTGAAAAAATCACAAACATGCTCAATTTTGCAAATTCATCAACACTCTCTCATTTCAAGTAGTCATGACCTGGAACCTTGAGCATTTTGTTCCTGACCTCATTTGGCTCATAAAACACAAAGAAAATGAGAGATTGCACGAGTGAAACGCAGGCCCTATGTGTAACCTCAATTTTTGCATAAACTACCAAAGTTGCCCTCCAACGGCTTTGAGTGCGAAATACCACTTCTATCCTCTTGCTCTCATGCTATATAACAAGAATCATGGCTCAGTTGTGAAAGAGGAGGCTCATAATTGCTACATTCCAAATCTGAAAATTTTCAAGTACCTCTGCAAATTGTTTCAAATATCTCTTCTCCTTGGATCATTCTTCAAAATTCTTGGTGGTTCAGCTTCAATGAAGTAAGGAGATCAAGCTTGCACCATTGGATTGCTTCTGGAGTGAAGGAATCGAGTTTCCAGTTTTCACATCCATGTGAGTTTTCTTGAACTTTGATTTTATATATTTCAGTTTGAATTGATGATGTAGATCATGTCCATTGAGTTGCTAGCTGGCCAATCACTAGGATTGATGTATATTTGAGCTTTGATTCAAGCAGAATGGATGAAATCATGTTCCTGGTTTTGATGTTTGCAGTGAGCTTTTTCAGTTTTGTAGACTTGATTTCTTGATCCATGTTTGATCTCTGAGATTGATTCAAATTGCATAGTGTAGTATGATATGTTAGCTTTGATTTGCGCATAATTTGATGAATTTTGGTTGAGAGTTGAGATAGAACGAAGGATCAGAACATGAGGTGTTGAATTTATTTCTGCACGCGTTTTTCCCTATGCTGGAGGTTGAAGACGAAGTGAGGTGGCGCGTTGTGATTGGTTTGTTTGAAGTTTTAATGCATTTCGTATTATTTGATTTTAATTGATTTCCTTCTGATTTTATTTTGTGATCAAAACATCTTCAAAAATCATGCAAAAATTACCATAGGCCAATAATAATTTCTAGTATTTGTCATATTTTGTTTGGATTTTTTTAAAATGTTTTGATTGGTTCAAAATTTCATTAAGTTTAATTCATTGTTTTTTCTATGATTATTTTTATTTTAATATTTCTTTTGATCTAAAAATTCCACAAAAATTATCTTTGACTCATAAAATAATTTAGAAATTTATTTTATTTTGGTTTAGCATTTTTCCTATTTTTGATTAGAAATTTAATTTGAGAAGTTTATTTGAAATGTTTGCTTCATAATTTTTTTTATTATTTCCTTTAATTCAAAAATCCTCAAAAAATTCATATAAGTTTTTTTTTAATTATAGTGTCTGAATATAATTTTGTTTTAACCTTTTTATGACTTTTGGCTAGGGTTTGCATTTTTCGTCATTAAATAATTGTTTAATTGTTTGTTTGATTTTTATTTTAATATTTCCTTAAATTCAAAAATTCCACAAAAAATCATGGATGCTTGTTTTTAATTCTAATATTTGAATATAATTTTAGTTGGATATTTTTCTGACTTTTGATTGGAATTTTATTTTGAGATGTGAATTTTTGTTTAATTGTTTAAAGGTTTGAATTTTGATTTTATTTTTGACTTTTCTTTAATCCTAAAAATGTGAAAAAAATATGTATTCTGATATTTAGGGTTTCCTTGTGCTTTGCATGATCTTGGTTTGAATTGTTTGAATTTTGATCTTACCTATTTAATATTTAAGATTAAAATTCAAACAATTAGGGTTTTGTAGCTTACATTGCAAGTTTCAATTTCAAAACCAATTTGCCTTGGGTTTCCATTGGAATTTGGATCTTGTTTAAGGTTCATGGATGTATTGAGGATCTGAAAACCATTTTTCATGAATTATTTGACTTGATTGGATATTTTTCCACAAATTATTTTGAAAGCTTGTCTAGTTTGGTAGTTTTGCCAACTAGTTTTGATCTTTGGGCCTCATTAGATCCTACCGGTAAGTGTCCCTTTCATGGATACCAGGCATTCTCTCTGATGGTCATCAAGACTTGTCAACCTTACTTCATTTGATATCAGGTGGAATTATGACATGGGGGAAGTACGAAGTATTATCACTAGCTGCGGAGATTTCCCTAATGTTCCCCTCATAGGAACTAAGGGGTGTATCAACTATAATCCTGTGCTTTCTTATCGCTAATTGGGATATGCAATGGATGGACCGCCAAAGGTTAAAGAGGTGTCTGAGTCAGTGTATTTTGTTAGAGGAAGTGATCTTGTGATGTTGAAAAGAGTGACAAGTGCTTGGAAGGGAATTCACAAGAAGGATAGAACTAATTTGGGCAAGAAGGTTCCTATTGCTAGGGTTCCTTACTTGGAATGGATTAGAGCCAGGGTTAAGATTTTAAGGTTACCATTTGCAAGGTCGGCTCCTATATGTGAGCAACCTCCTACTGTTCTGAGTAACACGGTGTCTACCGAGGTGTTCACCCAGGTTCATGTTGAGAACATTCAACTTCATTCAAAAGACCACGAGGCAGGAATGAAACTTTATTGGGTAGATCAAGAAAGGGCCGACTTAGCTCGCAAACTCAAAGAAGCTCAAGGGGAAACTTCTGATGCAACCAGTTTTAGGAAGAGATCTCATGTTGAAATGGAAGAAGAGTTGAGTGAGACCCAGCAAGAGTGCCAGAAGCTTCAGGCATCTGAGAATAGCTACAGGAAGAAGATTCAAAACTTGGAGAAACAGCTCAAAGACAAACATGCTCAGCTTAAGAAGGAAGTAGCCCAGAGGCGTGTCGCAGAGGATCGGTTTCAAGAAAGTAAAGTAGTTGCATCACAACTTTTGAAGGAGAAAGCCAGGCTTGAAGAGTATTGTCAACACCTTGAAGCGTGTCTTGTTCCGGAGATTTAGTTTTGTTACTTACCTTTGGTGAATTTGGTCACCCCCAGAATTGTTGGAAGGGACCATTTATTTGATTTTATTATTCAGTTTTTGTTACGTTTACTTTGAAACACGTATTTTGTGTGTTTATCGTTACACTCTTAAAATGTCCGAAGTCACTCGAACATCGTTTCTTTTGTTTGTAAATAATTGAAGTGTTTGTCATTTTGTCCTTTTTTCCTTTGATTGTATGCTTGTTTATTGGTTGCGCGACGTGATTGATGAACAAAAGGACTCTTGAATACCGGGAAATGACAAACATATCATGCACATCATGCATTTCATAACATTACAGGTTATCTCAAGACGGTATTCTTATTCTTCTGCTTTTCTTATTCAGAATTTAAGACGACTACTCATCGGTATTCCACCAGAAACAATTTGCCATGACAGATGGAACAAGTTCAAGCTGAACTCACTGAAATAAGGGCCTACATGGATACTCAGATGACCTATTTCATGGAGGTCATCACCAATGTGAATCGCTGACAGGAGGAACTGGCTGCCATTGTCAACAACCAGCGCCGCTATCCAGGGGATGGCGGAAATCAAGGGCTCTATCCGGAAATTTCCGTAGGATTGGGGGATGTGCAAGATCAGCCTGTTGGAAATTTTCACGGGATGCCCGGAAACCCTTTTTTGTGCAATGTAGGGCAGTTTCCCCCGTCTCCGGGACCTCGTCTTGTTGGGAACAAAAGAGACAATCAGGGCGGTATAAGGGGCTATCAGGAGCAGGATTATGACTTTGATCAGGATGAAGATCAGTTTTCTGTTTGGCGTTCAGAGCCAGAAGTTAAGGTTGAGGATAGGAAGTATCGGTTGTTGGAAGAACGTTTGAAGGTTGTGGAAGGGCAAGGAGCCCTTGGTATGGATGCTAATGATCTCGGGCTTGTGTCTGGGGTGAAAGTTCCTCCAAAGTTCAAGCCTCCTCTATTTGAAAAGTATAACGGAACGTCATGTACTGTTAGTCATGCAACTGCTTATATCCGAAAGATGTCGATGCATATAGAGGATCAGGGGCTTTTGATTCACTTTTTCCAGGATAGCCTGTGCGGGGCATCCCTGGAGTGGTACATGAAGTTGGAGAAAACCGATATTCGTTGCTGGAATGATCTTGCTCGGGCTTTTGTCAAACATTATCAGTACAATATGGATATGGCACCTAATCGCACTCACTTACATAATTTGTCACAGGGACCAAGAGAATCTTTCAAGGAATACGCTCAAAAGTGGCGTGAGTTGGCTGTGAGGGTTCAACCTCCACTCATGGAGAGAGAACTCATTGATATGTTTATGAGCACCCTGCAAGGGCCATTCTATAAGCACATGATAGGAAGTACTTCAGAAGGATTTACAGACCTGGTTATGGCTGGTGAAAGAATTGAGGTAGGTTTGAAATTGGGGAAAATTTAGATTGGAGGTTCTAGTGGCTCATCAGGGGGCAGTAAGAAACCATTCAACACTTACCCTAAGAAAAAGAAAGACGACGCAAGTGCGGTTTACTCTCATAGAGGAATAAGAGAGGATCGTCAGCACCAACAAATCAATGTTGTTTTTATTCCTATTAAAGCTCCTTCGCAGCAGAGACCGAATACAGTGCCTCAACAACAAAAAGAGCAAGATGCTCCCCGTCAGTATAATAATCAACAGCAGAGACAATTGAGAAAATTTGATCCCTTGCCGGTATCTCTTACTGAAGCACTCCACCATTTGCTCGATTTGAAGTTGATCGGTTTGAGAAATATGCCACCAGCCCCCGCAAGACTTCCTCCTAAATATGATGCTAACGCAAGATGTGGATTCCATTCAGGAGGAGTTGGCCATTCTACTGACAATTGCTTTGCGTTGAAGTGCAAGATACAAGACTTGTTGGATGCTAAGGCAATTGAGTTTACTCCAGTGACTGGTCCGAATGTTACTCAGAACCCAATGCCTAGGCATGGAGGGGGTGTTGTTAATATGATTGATGATAATGGTGAAGTGTTGAATTTAATCATGAATGTGGAACAAGTAACTACTCCGTTGTGGTATGTTAAGAGGTATTTTCTTGACAATTCTATTTTCTCGGGTTGTACTTCAGAGTGTGCCAAGTGTAGAGAGCAACTGAAGGGCTGTGATGATTTAAAAGCCGATATCCAGTTGATGATAAAGGAGGGTTCCCTACAGTTCGATAGAAAACCAAGCTACCGTAAGGTTACCGAAGAAGATGTTGTTGTGGTATCTATTCTTTACACCCCTGTGCGTATTCCTACCCCATCTAGGGCACCTCCTTTGATGATTACGGTACCTGGTCCCATGCCGTATACCAGTGAGAAGGCCATCCCATGGCAATATGGTGCTGATTTTTATTACCATGGGGTGAAGCAGGAGGTAAGTACCCGTTCGTCTGAGGAAGAACATGCTGAAGGTAATGAAGAGTACCTTCATAATTTTTTTGGTGTGGGTCGAATGACTAGAAGCGGGAGAGTATTTGGTCCTTCCAATGTGCAAGATGTGGCAGATGCTTCTACAAGAGAAAAAGGAAAATAGCAGGCAATGATTGGTAATCCAAGGGTTACGCCAGCCAATGTGACTCAACCAATTCCGATACCAGAGGCTTCTTCAGTTCCCGATGAGGTTGAAGAGTTAATGCGAATTATCAGAAAGAGTGATTATAGCATAATTGATCATCTGAGCCATACTCCTTCTAAGATGTCTATCTTGTCTCTGTTGATTTATTCAGAACCTCACAGAAATGCTTTGATGAAGTTGTTAAAGAATGCATTCGTGCCACATGAGATAACAGTCAATTAGTTTGAGAATGTTTATGCTAACATATCTGCCGGGAACGGTCTCGGCTTTACAGATCTTGATCTTCCTCCAGAAGGGCGAGACCATAACAAAACGTTGCATATTTTAATGGATTGAAGGGGCACTACTTTATCCCTGGTTTTGGTGCACACAGGGTCGTCTTTAAATGTATTGCCTAAGTCAGCATTGATGAAAGTTGATTATTCTGGACTGGAGTTGCGCCCTAGTGATTTGATGGTAAAGGCGTTTGATGGGTCTCGAAGGTTGGTGTTTGGGTAGCTGGAGTTACCAATCAAGGTTATTCCTCGCACTTTCACGGCTACATTTTTTGTGACTGATATACAGCCAACATATTGTTGTTTGTTGGGGCGGCCGTGGATTCATAAAGCAGGGGCAGTCACTTCTACTCTTCATCAGAAACTCAAGTATCCTGCAGAGGGAAAGGTGATAACTGTGTGCGGCGAGGAAGAGTACATCGTGAGTCATTTGACATCATTCCACTATGTTGAAGTTGAAGGAGAGATACATGAGACTTTGTTTCAGGCGTTTGAGACAATTCATGCTGTCGATTTTCCTCCTCCATAGCAGAAAAGGATACCTGAAACTGGTATGTCTTCTCTCAAGGATACGAGAGCTGTGGTGGAAAATGGCAACCCTGAAGGTTGGGGTCAGGTGCTGGACGTTACCCCAAAATATAATAAATTTGGTCTTGGTTTTAGCCCAGGTCAGCAGTGTACAACTCCCAGAGCATCTAGTTTATCTACTCCTGTGAAGTTTTCCCGTCCTGGTGCTACTCAAGAAGGACACGTCAATGCAGTTGGCGATGATAGGGTTGATGGCTACAATATTGAAGATTAGATTCATCCGAGTATTACGGGCCAGACACTCAACAATTGGACTTATGTGGATGTTATCCATGTTTCAAGTGCTGAGGAGTAATTTTCTTGTTTTCTTTTATTATCATATCATAATTCCTACGCTCTGCCCAAGGCGTGGTGAATCATTTGTGTAAGGCCACCATGTTTATTTTCAAAAGTTTATCATGAAATAAAGGACGTTTTTGCATTCAAAATTTTTCTCCATTTCTATTTTTTATGGCAATGTTTCTCTTTTCACACATTGTCACTAAAAAACGCCAAAATGTCGTTCATGCAAATGCACTTCCACCCCCGATTATATTGATAACGACTCTTCTATGGCTCATTATGACTTTGATACTCCTATTTATCAAGCTGAAGAAGAAGCATATGAGGATTGTGATATTCCTGAGGAATTAACAAGATTGTTAAAACAGGAGGAGAAGGTTATCCAGCCGAATCAGGATTCGATTGAGGTGGTGAATATTGGCACAGAAGAGGTAAGAAGAGAAGTCAAGATAGGGGCAGATGTTAAAGAAAGTATAAAGGTCATATTGGTTGAGCTACTCCATGAGTATTCTGATATCTTCGCTTGGTCTTATGAGGATATGCCTGGGTTGGATACAGACATAATGGTGCATCGATTACCTCTCAAAGAAGGTTGTTCCCCTGTCAAGCAAAAGCTCTGAAGAACTCATCCTGAGATGTCCAAGAAGATCAAGGAGGAGGTCCAAACGCAGTTGGACGCGAATTTCTTAAAATTCATCAATTATCCGCCATGGATTGCAAATATTGTGCTTGTTCCCAAGAAGGATGGTAAGGTCAGGATGTGCGTGGATTATAGGGATTTGAACAGGGCCATCCCTAAAGATGATTTCCCTCTTCTGCATATTGATGTGTTGGTCGATAATATTGCTCATTCCAAAGTGTTTTCCTTCATGGATGGTTTTTCGGGTTACAATCAAATTAAGATGGCTCCATAGGATATGGAGAAGACAACATTTATCACGCCTTGGGGAACTTTCTGCTATAAAGTGATGTCGTTTGGTTTGAAAAATGTCGGGGAAACATATCAGCGCGCCATGGTCACTCTCTTTCATGATTTGATTCACAAAGAGATTGGGGTATATGTGGACGATATGATTGCTAAGTCTGACACGGAAGAGGAACAGCTTGTTCATCTGGAAAAATTGTTTGAGAGACTGAGGCAGTTCTTGCTGAGGTTGAATCCGAATAAGTGCACCTTCATGGTGAGATCCGGCAAGCTGTTGGGTTTTATTGTAAGTGAAAAAGGTATCGAGGTGGAACCGGCCAAGGTAAAAGCGATACAGGAAATTCCTGAGCCAAGGACAGAGAAGGAAGTATGTGGTTTCTTGGGAAGGTTAAACTACATTTCTATATTTATTTCTCATATCACAGCTACATGTGAACCTTTGTTCAAGTTGTTGAAGAAAATTCAGACAGTGAAATGGAATGAGGATTGTCATAAGGCCTTTGACAAAATAAAGGAGTATTTGCAGGAACCTCCAATACTCATGCCGCCAGTGGAAGGAAGGCCATTAATCATGTGTCTAACTGTGTTGGAGAGCTCAATGGGTTGTGTCCTCGGTCAGCACGACGAGACAGGGAAGAAAGAGCAGGCTATTTACTACTTGAGTAAGAAGTTTACGGAATGCGGGTCGAGGTATTCATTGCTGGAAAAGACTTGTTGTGCGCTTGCCTGGGTCGCCAAACGTTTGAGGTAATACATGTTAACTCACACCACCTACTTGATATCCAAAATGGATCCAATCAAGTACATTTTCGAGAAGCCAACTCTTACATGCAGGGCAGCCCGTTGGCAGATGATACTCACCGAATATGATATCCAATACACTACTTAAAAAGAAATTAAGGATAGTATATTGGTCGACCATCTTGCTCATCATCCCATGAATGATTATGAACCGATGAAGTTTGATTTTCCAGATGAGGAAATTGTGTATATTCGGGATTGTAATATGTCAGACCCAGACGAAGGACCCGAGTCGGGATCACGTTGGACGCTTGTTTTTTATGGTGCCTCCAATACCATGGGCAACGGTGTCGGAGCTATTATCACTTCCCCTGAGGGATACCATATTCCTTTCATGACTCGTATTTATTTCGATTGCACCAACAACATGGCCGAATATGAGGCTTTCATTTATGGCATTGAAGCGGCGATCGACCTGCGCATCAAATTTTTGAAAGTTTACGGGGATTCCAATCTTGTTATCAACCAGATTAATGGAAATTGGGAGACTCACCATCAGAACCTAATTCCCTATCGTGAGCATGTTATGAAGCTGATTTCGTATTCCGAAGAGATCACATTTGAGTACTTTCCTAGAGAATAAAATAATCTTGCTGATGCACTGGCAACTTTGTCCTCCATGTTCAAGGTTAATTGGGCTAATGAGGCACCTTCCATTACCATCAGAAGTTTGAGTGAGCCGGCTTTCTGTTTTGAGGCTAGTTTGGAATCAGATGGTAATCCTTGGTTTTATGATGTTAAACGATATCTTGAAACACAAGAGTACTCTAAAGAGGCATCCGTCACAGATAAGAAGTTCTTGAGAAGATTTTTAGCCAAGTTCTTTCTCAGTGGCAGTGTGTTGTATAGAAGGCATCATGACGGTTTACTGCTCATATGTGTTGACAAGAAAGAAGCAGCTAGAATCATTGAGGAGATACATGAAGGTGATTTCGGGACACATTCCAACGGGCATACCATGGCTAAAAAGATTTTGCGAGCATGTTATTATTGTTCCACCATGGAGACTGACTGTTACAATCATGCACGGGTTTCCCACAAATGTCAAGTCTATGCTGATAAGGTGCATATGCCGCCAGTACCTTTGAATGTCTTGACTTTCCCTTGGCCGTTTGCGATATGGGGAATTGATATGATCGACAAAATTGAACTTACTGCATCCAACGAGAACCGTTTCATTCTGGTTTCCATCGATTATTTTACAAAATGGGTCGAAGCTGCATCCTATGCCAATGTCACCAAGCAGGTGGTAACTCGGTTCATTAAGCACAATATTATTTGTCGCTACGGAGTGCCTGAAAAGATCTTTACCGATAATAGGTCTAATTTGAACAACAAAATGATGAAGGAGCTTTGTGAGTCCTTCAAAATCAAGCATCATAACTCTTCCCCATACCGACAAAAGATGAATGGTGCTGTCGAAGCGGCCAATAAGAATATTAAGAAGATTGTACAGAAGATGGTGGTAACCTATAAAGATTGGCATGAGATGCTGCCTTTTTCTTTGCATGGTTATCGCACCATTGTGCGTACTTCGACTGGGGCAACCCCATTTTCATTGGTTTACGGCATGGAAGAAATATTGCCGGTAGAAGTCGAGTTCCTTCTCTTAGGATCATGAGGGATGTTGAGCTGGATGAAAGTGAATGGGTACAGAATCAGATGGATCAGTTGGAACTTATTGATAAGAAGAGGTTGACGGTTGTATGTCATGGTCAGGTATGTCAGCAAAGGATGAGGAAAGCTTTTGATAAGAGGGTACGGCCTTAGTGTTACAAGCCAGGTGACCTTGTGCTAAAAAGGATAATTCTCCCCCAGGGAGATCCCAGGGGCAAGTGGGATCCGACTTATAAAGGTTCTTTCATGGTCAGAAAAATTTTCTCTGGAAGAGCGATGATGCTCATGACTATGGATGGAGAGTACTTCCCTCTCCCTGTGAATGCTGACGTAGTTAAAAAATACTTTGCATAAAATAAATATAAAAAAAATAAAATCCCGCTAAACTGAAAACCCGAAAGGGAGGTTTAGGCAAAAAGAGGGTGTCTTGGTGAATCGAAAACCCGAAAGGGAGATTCAGGAAAAGTTTAGGGACTTAAATCAAATTACTACGCTCAACATGAGATCCTTTGTTTCTTTCCTTCGTTCTGTCACCTGGCATAAGCTCGAAGCTAATCCAAGAGTGATCTGTCTGAAAGCAGAAAGACGAAAGCGTAAGAGTCATAAAAGTCATAGCAGAGTCGGGACTTGATGGATATTCACATTTACATTGCCATTTGTAAACACGTGTTTGCTTTGATTTTGTAATTACTTGATTCCAAATGTAAATGCCTTTTTCACAGGCTGATTTCTCAAAATAAATAGAGCATATTCTTTCAAGTATACGTATACGTTTCTTCTCTCCCTTTTTACTATTTTGTTTGAAAAAAATTCCAATATTTTGATAAGCATGTGCATATAAACTTCGTGGGCCTTACACGAAAATGGTAATCTAAGTCATGGTCAGTTGATCGCTTGAAATACGGATAACAAACACAACTACTACTGTGCAAGGGGCGTGTTTAGTTCTATGTTTGGTGGGATTCCCATTCACTTTACTGGCGGATGCCTTGCCATTTGTTTCACCGCTCTGTGCTGTTGGTAAAGGTCATGGGCCAGGGTAATATCAAGATTACGGCAGGTCGGTGAGATCGACGAAACTAGTTGGAGATATTTCTTCCCCATAATGGCTTTTATTACGTTTCTTTGCCGCACTTTCATGTGTTATCTTGATTGATTGTTTTGACATTGTCTGCAAATAGGATTTTGTTTATAGCCGAATGCTAGTCTTGATGCGTTGAATATTTTTGCCTTGAAGAAATTGTTTCATTTTACTTAGTCAATCCAGTATCACCCTTTAATTAATTTTTCGGGCATTTTGATACCAACTGTGCCAATTCTTTTTCTTAGCCAAGAGTTTGGAGGAAGGAGTTTAGCTAAAAAAGATGACTGTAATAGTATGCTTTTGAGTAGAACCCCATTGACGATGTACACGCATTGTTTCAATCCCCAAACACCTGAGATATAAGGGAGTTAGACCCTCGTTAACCCCTTTGAGCCTTCGAAGTAGGAGTTTCTTTTCCGTTAAAAAAAACCTTATTTTTTCAACCCGGGGCAGGGTAGATGTTCAGTTAATTTGACCAAGCATTCAAATTCCAGAGAAGGAATGTCCCATATGGGGATCACCACACTTTATCTTTCGCATCATGAGATCAGGAAAATTGTCTAAACCACGATGTTCATTTCCTCACAAAGTCCTGAGGTCGAGATCGAATCGATACAATAATGGCTATCCCTCGCCGACCAAGGAATGAGGCATTTGTTTTCTTAAAAAAAACAAAAAAACAAAAAAAGAGAGAAAGAAAGAAAAATTTCAAAGACCTAAAGTCATATTGACTTGTTCGAAGTGTAAAGCATGAATAAGTAAGAAACAAAAAGCCCCGCTAAGTCGAAACTTGAAAACAAGTCGCTTAGGAAAAAGTTAGGGCATCCCGCTGGACTCCCAAAATTGAAATTCAAAAGATTTTGTACAAGCAAAAGTTAGGGAAAAGAAGAGCCTAAAAGGCCGAAAAAGATTATTGAATAAAATTTTCATCAAAACAAGAGGAACAATAATATCAAAAACAAAAGCAGTAAAAGTTAAGTGACAATCATGTTGGAGAATTTTTCGTGATCACTCTACCATTATAAATCCGTTTGAATGATGAATGCTTGTGATAAGTCAGCTGAACTTAGGACAGGAGAATATCACGAAGGGGGTGGGCACCAAATAACTTGAGCCTTGAAAAACATTTTTCTAAAAAAACCTCGAACCGGGCCAGGTTACAACGTCTAAAAGTCCTAACTGAAACAAGGGTTTAACTCGAAATAATACTACAACAGGATAAAATTTCCTAAACTCCCAAATATGTGTTGCATATTCATGTTGGTATCGTATCACCTGCATCTTGACTCGTTTTTTAAAAAAAGAAGGGGAAGAAAACTTTTGAAATTTTTGCACTCTAGCCAATGATTCATTCACAATATAGATGCGACACTTTGTTATGGTTTCAAACTTCAAGGCTTGAATAATCATCTAATCAGGTCTGTCATTCCCAAAATAAACATCTTTCTGCATGCAAAACATTTGTTTGACATCAAAAAAAGAGTTTACACGCCGAACACCTGTAAGGAGCTTAATGATTGTCAGGAAGGGAATATTTGGTTTTCTTCTGTTAGATAGAGCCCATGTATGAATAGAACTTTACCTATCCCCAGTGAAGTTTCGTTTCCGCAGCGAAGTTTTGTTGCCCCAGGAATCTTCTTTTAAAAGCTTCATTCTGAGACTCCAGATTTGAGGATATCGCATATCCCCAACGGGGTTGCCAACAGAGATCCCTCACCATGACTTCTCATTTCCCAGCTGGTCTGTTGATTGGGGAATCCTTATTTAAATATCTTTCCTTATCCCCAGTAAGGTCGGTACTGTGTAACTATCTTCATGATCCATCCAATGGTTGCATTCCAAAAAAATCTCTCCAACAAAAATCTTCAACAGAGTTTTGTATCCCCGGTGAAGTCCCACTTCCTCAGCAGAGCTTTGTTCCCCCAGCAAAGGTTTTCACCCCTCACGTCGAGTTTGTTGTCTTGGTGTCATCCTCAACACGGTCGCGCGCTGTCTTTTCCAGAGATTACAGTCTTTCCTTGATCTTCTCCCTGAATGTCTAATCCTCTCCAGAAGCTACATTGTCGATCAGATCTTCTCTAGGAGTTTGCAGTTTATTTTTACAACTCCCCTCAATGTTTGTGGACCGTTTCTACTAGTTACTCGGTTGTTATTCCCTTGCAAAGCTTCATCTCTTCGAGGTTCCCTCTCTAGCGGTTCCCCATATTTTCTCCTCTCATTTGGATTTTGCAATTTATTTTTGCAAGTCATGTCAGATTCTGACTTCTTGGTTATTGGCTTCTCAATTGGCCATTCCCTAGTGAAACTTTTAAACATGCATCATTACATTGCATCTACCAAAACGCGTAGCATTTCCAATATATGGAACATTACGCTATATCGAAAGAATTCAAACATGCATCAGAACATAAGCCATTATTGTTTCTGTTGTCCCCGGTGAATTTGCTAATACTTCGGATTAAATCCCCAGCGAGGTCTTCGTCCTCATTATCTCATCTTCCCCCATACCAATATCCTTTTGGCGTCAATCATTTGTTTGTTTGAGTGTCTGCTCTTGACTATAGTTCAATTTCACCCTGGCGCGGTCTTCTCGGGTTTAGTCTTCACTACCCTCTCCAGTTCATTCTAATGTCTATTGACGCAACTTTCGAATACCAGTTTCGTCCTGATATTCCCTTTTAGCAGGTTTTTAGGTGTACGCCCTAATCTCCTTGCTTTGGGTTAAGCTCAGAGTTTCATCTCCTCACCTTGTGCATGAAATCCAGTTTCGTCCTGGTGCTCATCTAGTTTAGTTTCCCCTAACTAGTTATTGAGTCGTGTTTCGTCTCATTTTTGCTTTCATACCTTGGACCCTTTGATGGTGTTCTTTTACCGAGTGCAGTGTTCATACTGCGTCCCTGGTTTGAAATCAGACTCTTTTGTTCCTTGGATTCTTCTATCAATTTTCGTCACTATTTATTCATTAATCTGAGACCAGCAGGTACTCTGAGAAACATGCGCTCTCATCACTCTCGCTTTGGGTCGAGTTTCGCCTCGTTGCCTGTGCATGAAATCCAGTTTTATCCTGGTAATCATCTAGTTTAGTTTTGCCTAACTAGTTATTGAGTCGAGTTTCATCTGTTTTTTTCTTTCATACCTTCGACCCTTTGACGGTGTTCGTTTACCGAGTGCAATTTTCGTATTGCGTCCCTGGTTTGAAATCAATCTCTTTTGTTCCTTGGATTCTTCTATCAGTTTTAGTCATTGTGTATGCATTGATCTGAGACCAGCAGGTGCTCTGAGAAACATGCACTCTCATCACTTTGTTATGGGTCGAGTTTCGCCTCGTTACCCATGCGTGAAATCCCATTTCGTCCTGGTACTCATCTAGTTCAGTTTTTTCTGACTGGTTATTGAGTTGAGTTTCGTCTCGCTTTTGTTCCTCATTTCTGGGATTCTTTCAGTTCCTTCATAATGTCTATCTTAGTTGAGATTAGCAAGTGCTCCTATAATCACGCACTCTAGCCACTTTTCTTTGGGTATAGCTCAGAGTTCCGTCTCCTCACCCACGTACATTTTCTTTTCTAGAGCTTAGTTTCGCCTATACTCTGTGGTTTGAGTTTTATCTCACCCTTTTTTGAAGTCCAGTTTTTTCCTGGCATATCTGTCCGGAAGTTTAGTTGCGTCTACTCTTCTTTGTTTTTGTTCTGTTTCAACCTGCGTTACAGCTTCATTCTGACGCATGTCTTGGGGGTTTTCTGCTTCTTTTTCTTTCTTCTTTAAGAGTGTAAATTTTAGGGTTCTTTTGTATATAATCATCTTCAACTCTGATTGCATTGACAAGTTGCTCAAGTAGAACCTTATCATCTAAACCTCTGGATCTTTCAAGCTCAAAATTTATTGCATATCTCAAGATATTTTATCCATCTCTTTGGATCATCAGAGGATTGAAGTTTGAGATTGATTATAAGAGGAATCACTCTTTTGATTCACCAGTCAAATTAGGGTTTTGTTTGATCAAGGCTATTGATCAATGTACAAATCTTGATTTGAAAGCTACAACATCTCATTGGTATTTGAAAAGTCTTTTTACAAGAAATTGGTCAAGATGCCCAGAGGATTTGAAATTTTGGAGATGATTCATCAGTCTCCTAAGGTGTTAACCAAAACTAGGGTTTGGGATTTCATCAAGACTTCTTGAGAATTTTGAAGTTAAACTTTGTACATGGCCTCTATATATTTCGAAGATTATATGTTTAAAGTTTTGATCATCAATTTTAAAGGGAAGTGGATCAATTGATTCAAAGGGGAAAAATGGTCATTTTGGTCAAAATCAGTCAAAGTCAAGGTTGACCAAGTGAACTTTTGGTCAAACATCAATTCAAGGATGTACTTTTCATATTCCAAGTCCATTTTGATCATTGGATCAAAAAGATAGAGGTTTGGGTTGAAACTTGTTCATGAAGAAACCCTAAAAGTTTCTAATTTTGGAAAATGAGGACTTAACTTCAAAAATTCATATTTTATTCACCTTTTATCAAAAAAATGCAAATGAAATATACTTGGAAAGATAATAGGGTAATATTTCATCTCCTTTTAGTCTCATGTCCAAATTGGCAAAGAGTCAAGAGTTATGGTCTTTGGAAGTTCATGCCTCAAGTTAAAATTATAGGTCATTTTCCAAATTTAGTGAATTTCATGTCAAATTTTGAAGACCTTAATGGATTCAATTGCAAAAACTCAAAAATAATGGATTGTATATCTTTTCAATATCTTTTCAAATTGTACTCATTTGTGTCCAAATTCAAAAATATGAGCAAGTTATGAGCTTTGGAATTTTGAGGCATTTTAGAAAGCAAAATGCAATTTCTTGAGAACTCGAGTTTCAGCCATTCCTTTTGCTTCTAATCAGGTCCATGACCTATTTGTGACTTGTGGAAACCCAGGATGCCAGCCATTTCGTGCCCATGTGATTGGTGTACTTGTTTGATTGAAAAAATCACAAACATGGTCAATTTTGCAAATTCATCAACACTCTCTCATTTCAAGTAGTCATGACCTGGAACCTTGAGCGTTTTGTTCCTGACCTCATTTGGCTCATAAAACGCAAAGAAAATGAGAGATTTCATGAGTGAAACTCAGGCCCTGTGTGCAAACTCATTTTTTGCATAAACTACTAAACTTGCCCTCCAACGACTTTGAGTGCCAAATACCACTTCTAGCCTCTTCCTCTCGTGCTATATAACAAGAATCAAGGCTCAGTTGTGAAAGAGGAGGCTCATAATCGCTACATTCCAAATCTTAAAATTTTCAAGTACCTCTTCAAATTGCTTCGAATCTCTCTTCTCCTTGGATCATTCTTCAAAATTCTTGGTGGTTCAGCTTCAGTGAATTAAGGAGATCAAGCTTGCACCATTGGATTGCTTCTGGAGTGAAGGTATCGAGTTTCCTGTTTTCACATCCATGTGAGTTTTCTTGAACTTTGATTTATGTGTTTCAGTTTGAATTGATGATGTAGATCATGTCCATTGAGTTATTAGCTGGCCAATCACTAGGATTGATGTATATTTGAGCTTTGATTCAAGCAGAATGGATGAAATCGTGTTCCTGGTTTTAATGTTTGCAGTGACTTTTTTCAGTTTTGTAGACTTGATTTCTTTATCCATGTTTGATCTCTGAGATTGATTCAAATTGCATAGTGTAGTATGATATGTTAGCTTTGATTTACGCTTAATTTGATGAATTTTGGTTGAGAGTTGAGATAGAACGAAGGATCAGAACATGAGGTGTTGAATTTATCTCTGCACGTGTTTTGCCTTATGTTGGAGGTTGAAGACGAAGTGAGGTGGCGTGCTGTGATTGGTTTGTTTGAAGTTTTAATGCATTTCATATTATTTGGTTTTAATTGATTTCCTTATGATTTTATTTTGTGATCAAAACATCTTCAAAAATCATGAAAAAATTACCGTAGGCCAATAATAATTTCTAGTATTTGTCATATTTTTTTTGGATTTTTTTAAAATGTTTTGATTGGTTCAAAATTTCATTATATTTAATTAATTGTTTGTTCAATGATTATTTTTATTTTAATATTTATTTTGATCTAAAAATTCCACAAAAATTATACTTGACTCATAAAATAATTTAGAAATTGATTCCGATTTTGGTTCATCATTTTTCCTATTTTTTATTAGAAATTTAATTTGAGAAGTTTATTTGAATTGTTTGCTTCATAATTTTTGTTTTAATATTTCCTTTAATTGAAAAATCCTCAAAAAAATCATATAAGTTTGTTTTTAATCATACTGTCTAAATATAATTTTTTTTGGACCATTTTATTAATTTTGTCTAGGGTTTTCATTTTTTGTCATTAAATAATAGTTTAAGTGTTTAATTGTTTGTTTGATTTTTATTTTAATATTTCCTTAAATTCAAAAATTCCACAAAAAATCATGGATGCTGGTTTTTAATTCTAATATTTTAATATAATTTGGTTGGATATTTTTCTGACTTTTGATTGGATTTTTATTTTGAGATGTGAATTTTTGTTTAATTGTTTAAAGGTTTGAATTTTGATTTTATTTTTGACTTTTCTTTATTCCTAAAAATGTGAAAAAATATGTATTCTGATATTTAGGGTTTCCTTGTGATTTTCATGATCTTGGTTTGAATTTTTTGAATTTTGATCTTACCTAATTAATATTTAAGATTAAAATTCAAACAATTAGGGTTTTGTAGCTTACATTGCAAGTTTCAATTTCAAAACCAATTTTCCTTGGGTTTCCATTGGAATTTGGATCTTGTTTAAGGTTCATGGATGTATTGAGGATCTGAAAACCATTTTTCATGAATTATTTGACTTGATTGGATATTTTTCCACAAATTATTTTGAAAGCTTGTCTAGTTTGGTAGTTTTGCCAACTAGTTTTGATCTTTGGGCCTCATTAGATCCTCTCCTCTACTATCCATGAACTTCAAACATGTTTTCTGACCTATACACATCTCAAATATGTTATGGATATTTTGGTTTGAATTATTTAAATCATTTTCTATCTTTGATGTATTTTTGAAGTGAAGGTACCCAATTAATGTTGCATATCTTGTTGCAATTTGCTTGATGGCCAATGAACTTGAGTAAGGCCTATAATTGGGCACCTAATGATCATGTTGGTTATTTTTATCCACATAAACTCAAGTCATTTCACTTAATGCCCCATGCTTGATTGATTGAACCTTTTGATGCATGATTTATGACTTTTTGCTTTCTTGTTGATCTTCACTTTGAAACTTGAGCTTTCAATTTGAGTTTGAGGTCATTAGATGGCCAATGATAACATGAAGGGAAATTATACTTCAATTATAGTCTCATAAAGACTTGAGACTAAGTGATCACTATTACTTAAGGTATTTCTAATCATGAATAGAGTTTGGCTTTTTTCTTTTCTTTTATCCTTGTTGAATTTTTGAGGCATTTTGAATGCACTTGTGTAGCATGTTTTAGAATCAATACTTTAGCCTTTTGATCATGTCCTAATCATGTTTTGGAAGCTTTACTTCAAATATTTGATTGTTACAAACTCTCTAATTTTGTCCTTGTTTGACTTTCTTCCATGGTTAGCTTGAGATCTAAGTCTTTGATGCATTGTGTGGGATTCCTCTTCTATTATGCTTGTGAGCTGTGATGAAGTATTTGAGTATGATTGAATTGTGGTTGCTACTGACCTTCGTGTTCTTTGATTGTATTCTTCTCAAGCTCCCATGATCCTTGATTGATATCCAATTGTCAATTCAACATGGTGATAGAAAGGAGCAACATTCCTCTAATTTTTGACCAAATTGTGCATATGCCTGTTTCTTTTTTTGTTTATCATATCTAATGTTTTGATAGTTTCTATCATTTTTCCTCACTTCATTATGGTGTCATCATCCATCCCTTATGTGATTCATCATTTAATTTATGGGAATACTAACTTGGCTGTTGAATGTGCGAGGTACTTTGAGAAAAGTTTTCCATTTTTGACTTGAGGCTATTGTGTTTCACTTTATTTGTGGAACACAATTTATTATATTGGCATTGCTCTTGTGTTTGGCATATTTGATAGTCTATGCAAGATATATATATGTGATTATGAATGCTATTCATTGCCCATGGGATCTGTTCTTATCTGAAATTCTCAATACTTACATCCTGATGGCGTAATTTCTGACTTGATTTGTCTGTTGATGCCAGCTTGCTTGAAGTTATCTGGGTTTCTTTTATTCTTGTTCAGTTGCTACAGATAGTTATCTATTTGGTATTTCACTATTTCCTTTCTTCGATTTTCATTTTGTATAGTTCTATGTTTCATGATGGGACCTCTGTTGTTGATATATGTCAGGAGGCCCTCTGTTTTGTTTGACACATGTGTTGTGTTTGTGTTTTTTTTCTTTAATTGTTGATCGATGAGTCACTCAATTTAGAAATTGAGATCACGACTTCGCTCTCAGTGCATGTTCCCTATAGGATGTTTATTGTTTTTTTTCTTTAATTGTTGATCGATGAGTCACTCAATTTAGAAATTGAGATCACGACTTCGCTTTCAGTGCATGTTCCCTATAGGATGTTTATTTATTTTTTTAATTGTTGATCGATGAGTCACTCAATTTAGAAATTGAGATCATGACTTCGCTCTCATTTCCTGTTCCCTATAGGATAGTTTTGTTAAGCTTCCTTTGACATGTTAATTAATGTAGGAATCCATGTATGCTAGCATAGGGTAGGATTTTCCTTTATCCTCAAACTTAGGGTCAATCATTGTATGATAACACTAGGGATAGTGCTAGGCTATTTTCCCTTAGTTGTTTTTTCCTTCCTTTGCATTTTGCATCTTAAAACAAAAATTGTTTTCTTGGAAAATCTTAAAACACTTCTAATAAACTCAAACCCTTCTTCAAGGTAAAAGACACAAATCAATCTTATTTGTTTCTGCGCCTCTTGGATTTGTTTTTAAATCCGGTTTATTGATGTTTCGCCATCTTTGCCATGACACTTTACTACCTTTTAGTAGATGTTTCGCCATCACACATTTGTTTGAAGCTAATGTTTCGCCATCGCACATGTTTGTTATCCTACTTTGATTCTCAATGTCATTGTTAGGTTTGATGTTTTGCCATCCGGTTTATTGATGTTTCGCCATCTTTGCCATGATACCTTGTTATCTTTTACCCGATGTTTCGCCATCGCATACTTGTTTGAAGACGATGTTTCGCCATCGCACATGTTTGTTATCCTACATTGATTCTCAATATCATTTTTAGGTGTGATGTTTTGTCATCCGGTTTATTGATGTTTCTCCATCTTTGCCATGATACCTTGTTATCTTTTAGCCGATGTTTCGCCATCGCATACTTGTTTGAAGCCGATGTTTCACCATCGCACATGTTTGTTATCCTACTTTGATTCTCAATATCATTTTTAGGTGTGATGTTTTGTCATCCGGTTTATTGATGTTTCGCAATCTTTGCCATGATACCTTGTTATCTTTTAGCCGATGTTTAGTCATCGCACATTTGTTTGAAGCCGATGTTTCGCCATCGCACATGTTGGTTATCCTACTTTGACTCTCATTGTCATTGTTAGGTGTGATGTTTTATCATTTGATGTTTCGCTATCTTTGACATGTTACTTTGTTATTATTTAGCCGATGTTTTACCATCTCATTTGATTGTTGTTTCATTTGATGTTTTGCCATCTTGACTGTTTTTGTTGTCTTAACTAAAAAACACAAACCAACAAGAATATATGAGCCGAACTACGGCTGCTCTGATTCCTTAAAAGGGATACGTAGGCATTGGGGTAGGGCCCAACCGAGCACAACTTTTATTTTCCCTACATTGTTTTCTTTTCTTTTCTTTTTTTCTTTTTTCTTTCGCATGCATTCCTCTTTTAGATTTAAGCCATAGACATAGGTTTTGACCACAGCCATTAGATTAGACAACAAGAGTGGATATCGTAGAGTACTACGGGCGTGTGGGGTGCTAATAGCTTCCACTCACGTAATAGACTCCCTTACCTGATCTCTCGGTCAAAAGACCGTGATTTCTCCATTTTCAGGTTTTCTCGATGTTTACCTTTCCCTTTTGGCGGGATAAAAGACGTTCGGTGGCGACTTCATTGATGTTTCATTACAATATGACAGGTTCGGCCAGGTGGTTTCACATCGCTCGCTTCATATCTCACTCGACTGCTACTTGTGAGCCAATCTTCAAACTCTTGAAGAAAGATCAGGTGGTCAGATGGAATGATCAATGCCAAGCTGCCTTTGACAAAATAAAAAAGTATCTTCAAGAACCTCCTATTCTCATGCCTCTAGTTGAAGGAAGACCATTGATCATGTACTTGACAGTACTAGAGAACTATATGGGTTGTGTTTTGGGCCAACATGACGAGTCTGGCCGAAAAGAGCATGTTATTTATTACCTGAGCAAACATTTTACCGACTGTGAAACCAGATATTCACTTCTCGAGAAAACTTGATGCGCTCTGGCATGGGCTTCTCGCCAGCTAAGACATTATATGTTGACTCATACCACTCTTTTGATTTCTAAGATGGACCCAATCAAGTATATCTTCGAGAAACCTGCTCTCTCTGGAAGGATAGAAAGATGGAAAATGATCTTGACTGAGTACAACATTCAATACACAACACAAAAGGCCATCAAAGGAAGCGTACTAGCAGATCATTTGGCCCATCAAGCTGTCAATGATTATCAATCTACGAACTTTGATTTCCCGGATGCGAACATCATGCTGGTGACCAACTGTGTGAAACATGGACCATATGACGGACTTGAACAAGGATCCCGATGGACTATGGTCTTTGATGGGGCTTCCAACACCTTGGGTAACGGAATTGGTGATGTGATCATCTCTCCTGAAGGTTGCCACACTAATTTCACTACCATACTATGCTTTAATTGCATGAACAGTATGGCTGAGTACAAATCATGCATTTTGGGTCTCAAAGCTGCCATTGATTTGAGGATCAAGCATTTGAATGTGTTTGGGGATTCCGCTTTAGTGATTAGCCAAATAAAAGGAGACTGGGACACTAAACACCCTAATATCATCCCTTACAAGGAACTTGTGCTATCGCTGATTCCTTACTTCAAAGAGATCACCTTTGAGCACTTCCCTAGGGAAGAAAATTAGTTGGCTGACGCCTTGGCAACCATGTCTTCAATGTTCAAGGTCAGATGGGACAACGAAGCCCTTATGACCATAATTGAAAGATTTGACGAACCTGCACATTGTTATGAGCTTGACGAAGAAAAGCCATGGTACCGTGAGGTGACGAGATACCTTGAAGCACAAGAGTATCTAGAGGGAGCATCCATCAATGACAGAAATTTCTTACGAAGATTTTCAGCTAAATTCTTCCTGAGTAACAAAATATTGTACAAGCGGAACCATTATTCAACTCTACTCCGATGTGTGGACAAGAAGAGGGAAGAGGAAATTATGGAAGACATGCACGATGGCCTCTTTGGTACTCACTCAAGCGGACATAGGATGGATAAGAAAATATTGAGAGCTGGTTATTATTGGTCAACAATGGAGACTGCCATCAATATTCAAGAATTTGTCACAAGTTCCAAATCTATGCTGACAAGATCCATGTGCCTCTTATCCCTTTAAACGTCATGACTGCTCCATGGCCATTTGCAATGTGGGGAATTGGCATGATTGGAGAGATCAAGCCCACCACTTCCAATGGACATCGCTTCATTTTGGTTGTTATTTATTATTTCACCAAATGGGTCGAAGCCGCCTCGTTTACCTCAGTCACCAAGAATGTGGTAGCCAGATTCATCAAACACAACCTCATAAGCCGCTATGGTATCCCCGAAAGGATCATCACTGACAATGGGAGTAACCTCAACAATGCTATGATTACCGAGCTTTGTATACAGTTCAAGATCAAGCATCACAATTATTCTCCATATAAACCTAAAATGAATGGCGCAGTCGAAGCAGCCAACAAAAACATTAAGAACATTGTGCAAAAGATGGTAGTAACCTATAAAGGTTGGCATGATATGTTACTGTTTGCACTACATGGCTACCGTACTTCAGTTAGGACATCAACTAGAGCAACTCCCTTTTCCTTAGTCTATGGAATGGAAGCTGTTTTTCCAGTAGAAGTTCAGATTCCCTCACTAAGGATTATGAATGAAGCAGACTTAGGCGAAGACGAGTGGGTTCAGACAAGATTGGATCAGCTGAATTTGATCGATGAAAGACGACTGGCTGCTGTTTGTCATGGTCAGACGTACCAAAAACGTATAATCAAGGCTTTTAACAAAAAGATCAAGCCTCGAGTATATCAAGCTGGTAACTTGGTGATAAAGAACATCATTCTTCCACAAGGTGACTCCAGAGGAAAATGGACTCCCACCTACGAAGGGCTATTTGTTGTCAAGAGAGTTTTCTCTGGCGGTGTCGTGATGCTGACTACCATGGATGGTGAAGACTTCCCATATCCTATAAATGCAGACATAGTTAAAAAATACTACGCGTAAATGACCCGCTAGGTTGACACACATAGTCAAAAATAAGGGCATCCGGAAAACCTAAAGGTTTGGGAAAAATTAGGGATATATGCAAAAGATTGAATACCCCGCAAGTTGAAAACACGAAAGGGCGACTTGGGAAAAAAGGGGTATCCTGGTGGGCTGAAAACCCGAAAGGGCGGTCCAGGAAAAAGTTAAGGATTGAAAGCGTATGACTATGTCCCGTGTGTTGTACCCAAAAAATTTCCCTCTCACTTATCAAAAATTTGCTCACAAGATCTCCATTGACTCAAGACTGCATTAGGGTTTGATCAGCTCAAGACACCTCCTTAAGCACTGATGACCAAAATTAGGGTTTGAGATTGCACAAGGATTATTGAGATTTCAATACTTCATATGACTTTCATGGAACATTATGGACCCCCAAAATTACTCATGCCGAGTTTCAAGCCTTGGATCACACTTTTGATCAATCATTTGAGCAATTGACCTAAAAATCAGTTGTATTGGGAAAAAAAGGAAAATGTGGCCACTTTACAGTCAAACTTCATAATTTTTATCCACATCATTATTTTAAACTAATATGTATCATTTGATCAAGTTTGGACCACAATTCCTCAAGAAATTTGATCAAATCTCCAAAAGGGCAAAATGGTCAAAATTAGGGTTTTGATTAGGAAAGGGAAATTTCTGATTTTTAACCTAGGAAATGGTCAATTGATTTAAGGCATGATCTCATTAGTCCAATTTCATCATTTTGACCTAATTACATGGTTCAAAACATTGCAAATCCATTGGGTTGACAGATGAATTTTGCAGTCAACTGATCAAAAGTCAACTATATACTAAAAAGTCAAACTTTGACTTTTTAGTCAAATTCATGTACCAAAGATCACAATTCATTAAAACATGTCAAAATATGAAACTTATTCATCAAGAAATCAAAAAGTCAAGATTTCATTTTGAAAAGTCAAAATTTCTAAACTTAGAAATTTTTCTAAGTGTTGGAAATTTCATGTTTTTTCATAACTTTGAACCAAATTTTCACCATGATGAAAGATGATTCAAGAGAAACTCCTAACATGAAAGTTTTAGATCTCCATGAAATATACAATTTTACATCACACAACTTCTTCCAAAAATTCTTGGATCTCAATTTATAATTTTATGAACATAGGGTCATGAAACTAAACACTTTGTGAAAATTTGCCCTAATTTGGTCAGAATTTTGACCCAACTTCATGGAACTTTTTCATATAGTTATAAGGGGAATATTCAAAAGAAATTCAAATATGGGTTGTAGATCACATTTCAAGCTTTCCAAAATGTCCAAGAACTCCTTGAGATCATTCTTGAGTAGGGAGAATCGAATAGATGAAGTTAGGGTTTTGTCACTTGGATTACAAGTCATTTTGGATGAACACATGAACCAAATCCATGCTAGGATGCATAATCTTTACTTTGCAAGCCTCAAACTTATTTGTCACTCCATAATCAAATGTTTACAAATATGTTAGAGCTTTGATATAAGCATTTGAGCTATTATCCAAGTTGCATTTCCATTAATGGCACAAAGTAGCATTGTCGTTCTTGTAAAGCAAGATTTTTGCATAAAGTTCCCATTGAGCCTCTAACTTGTTCCCTCTGATTAAACTCTATCCACAACGTCAGAATCAAGCTTGTTTAAAGCATAACCACTCTATCTTAGCAAGTACACAAGACTTTGAAACTTGTTTTGTCAAAAAATCACATGTTTAGCTTAAAGATGCAAATTTGAATTCTGATGTACAAGAGGTCTCCAAACTTGTTCCTTATAAATAGAGTCACTATTTGTGAGCTAGGACACGAGATTGAACACCCTGAAATACACTAAAACTCTGTCAAATCAGAAATTTCCCAAAAACTCCATTGTTGTACAGTTTCTGACCTTGAACCTCTAACTCACATTTACCTCGTGTGTTTCTTGGCCTTTTAGTTTCTAAAGCTTCCTTACATCAAGTGTAACTTATCCTTGTACCTATTTCATTTTTGTAACATCATTTACCATATCTTCCAAAACCGAAAACAGAGCATTGCACATTGACTTCTCCAAGTCATTTCATCCATCCATTGTTCAAGCTAACCATTGCATTAGCTTCCTAGGACCTCAAGAAAGCTAACTTGATCATCACCACTGCCTGAAACAAGCTCAAACTCAAAACACGATTTCCAGTTTTGAAGTAAGTTTTCTCAACATGGAACTCTTCATACAGACACCATCATTAGTTTATTTGTGAATAAAACATGTAGATATCATTTCCCTGAAGCTAACCATGTCCCTAGTTTCCACTAATTTTGCTTGAGCTTAGAGAATTTTGAAACTGAAACTTTTGAAATTTTAGGGTTCAGATTAGGGCCATTAAAATTCTTGCTTATCTTTGATCTACAGTTTTAATAATTTACATTTCTGGAATCGTGAGAAAATTTGCTACAACTTTCATGTTTATAGTTTTCATTTTTGATGAGAAATGAGAAAGTTATAGTTGGTCTAGCTGGAGGTTGAAGATGAAGTCTTCAGAACACGTTTTGCCTTACATATTTATTATTTCATTTGTATTAAAGGATGTATAGCCACCCTAGTGGTAGAAGCGTGCGCCTGTAACCTATGGAACCTGGGTTCGAGCCCCAGTGGTACCCTTTTTTCAATTTTCACATTTTTCTGACTTTGTTTGATTTTTTTGGCAGGCGTTGGGCCCCTTTGGGTCTGGCTTATTTTTTTTGTTTGTTTTTGCTCACTAACCTCCCTGTTTCCTCTTGGCACCCCCTGGCCCAAGTTATTTATTTATTTCGTTTATCTTTTCTTAAATATATTTTTTTTAAATACCAAAAATCATAAAAATACAAAAAATGACATATTTATATTTTGACTTATTATATTCTATTTTTCCACAAAATAATATTTTATTTATTATACTTCATTTATTTTATTAAGTAAACCTTGTAAGCTTAATTAATATAATTTTTTTTACATCATTATAAATACATTATTTTTTATATAAAAAGGACTAAAAATATTTCATAATACTATAAATATTTTAAAAAGATAAAAATACTAAAAATACTTTTCTTAATCTTATTTCCTTTTGATTAATTTATAGAATTAGGGTTTCACTTAAAATATTTTCTTAATAAATTCAAACTTAATTAACTATTTTCTTTATTCAAATTAGGATAAGACAAAATCCTTTTTTCATGAAAACCAAACAAAATTCATTTTCTTCACATTTTGCATCCTTGTACATTTATTCATTTTTTATACTTTCTACTCATTTAAATTCCTTGTATATTTATATCAATTCAATATGGTTTTAATAGACTAACTAGGGTTTAATTTTCTTGCAATCCCCCATTTACAATTTGTAAACCCCCCCTCCCACAAGTGTTATAAATAGCGTATTAATTTTAAATTCCGCAATTTATCGCTTTATATACAAATGCTAGTAATTAGGGTTTGTATGGAAAGACTAAAACCAATCAATTATAAAACACTAATCAAAGACAAAATCAAGCATGAAAAACAATACACTTGCACATAAACACCCCTAGGGTAAATCCACTTGGTTGCCTTTATAAAATGGCCATATTACACATGTGAGGCATCTTAGCAAAAACAAGTAAAATACAAGATCGTAGTCCCTCGATGATGCTATCCATGTTTCCTTTCAAATAATCTTAGTCCCTAAAAGAGAATGCTAAGATACCTTGCAACATTTCTAATCATGGTTATACGATGACCCACGCCCGTCCCGTTTACATCCAAAGATAGGGTTACTTACCAAATCAATGGTAAGATAACAATGTCAAAGGAAAAGAAGATGAACAAGAAAGACATTTGAGTAGGTAGAATGCTCCTAGTTACTTGCTCCATTTCAAAACAAAACATCCTTTCTATTTTTCAAAACAAAGACCTACACTCTCAAAACATCTCAAACTTGAAAACATTTTCAAAAGATCCAACACTTTGTATACATTCTTACGAACAAAAATCATTACAAAGTTTGCCTAAACAATGGCCTATTTACAAAATACTTTCAAAAAAACCACACAAAGCATAATTTCAAACAAAAGCAAGTTATCTAGCAAGTAACTAAGAGCCCATGGAAAACCATGGATGAAAAGGGTGCTAATACCTTCCCTTTTCATAATCTACCCCCCCGAACTCAAGAAACAATCTCAAAGGTCTTTCCTTTGCTTTTTCACTTTTCCTTTTGGATAAAAGAAAAGTCGATGGCGACTCTTGCTAACCGCAACATTTGCGATAAAACGCAAAAACCTCAAGTCAGTTCTCTCACCGTATCACAGAACTGGCGACTCTACTGGGGACCATTTTAAAAGTTGGGTTACCTTAAGGTTAGATCACATTTTCTTACTTTCATTGTTTGATTTGTATGCTTTACATTATGGTTCTTTATTTGGGTTTGAATCCTCTACCCGGATTTGGGATACATTATAGGTAAGTAGAAATACGTTGTGGAAACTGTGCGGGGTATACCGACATGGTCTAAGAAATAGCTACGTTAGTGCAACATATTTATGGGTGCCGGTAGCCTTTTGAGTTAATCAAAGAGAATACGGGGCTGCTGAGTGATGTCATGAAGCACTAATGAACTTCTAGAACCTTTACTTGACCAACTTGGCCTTTAGGATGCAGTGAGATGACCGGCTTTGGTACAGTCTAAAGTTGGTAGATACTCGATACTACACTCATTGAGGTTTGGTTTCTTGGGTTATTTCGGTCGCCATTAAGGAGGCTTGTGATGAAACAATGACTAAGGAAACAAACCAGTGATATTGAGCTCCTTAAGACCCGGTTACTATTACTAGGACAGGTTTGAGCCAACTAAACTTCAAGAGGGTACTTACCTATGAAACTTCATGCAAGCCTAAATCTAAGGACTTGTTTGCTTTGTTTACATACTTGTACATAACATCATGAACATCATAACATCATACACATTCACTAACCATTTCAAGGATTTTTGATTTATCTTTGTTCTTGTTTTGTAGGACATGGATTCTCTTCGCTGGAAAACTATTCAAGTCAATCTTGTAAGAATCCCTCCAAAACTTAAGGAGCTAGCTTCAAGGATCCCTGAAAACTCTCCATTCACCGAGAGACATGGTCACCTACTTTGGAAGAATTCTCCTGACTCTTGAGGATTACCATTCTCAATCAACTACCTTTCAACGGTACGGAAAGAGACCCAAAACCAGGTGATGTGAACGCCGTCAAAATCTTCACATCCTGCAACCCGGTGCCTACATTGCTAGGGGATATCCTACACTCTTTTCACACTCACACAATGAGGAAAAAAGGTGTCCTTATGTGTTGCACTCCTCTCTTGGCAAGATGGTTTATTTCACATCTTCCCCAATCTGTATTAAAGAATGAGCAAGGTTCAAGGTGGTCACAAAATTTGATGACGCTCAAACATTCAGACATCCATTGGTGCTCCCGATCCATAGAGAATATTACTATTGTCGACCGTTATGGGGAATTTACTAATGTCCCTTTACTTGGAATTAGGGGAGGAATCACCTACAACCCATGCTTAGCTTTAAGACAGTTTGGTTACGCCTGAAGGGATGGTCCGCACGAGATGTTGATTTAAGGTTTGGTATTTGACTACGACAACGACGATCAAGGTCTTCGCCAGAGATTTATCCAAGCTTGGAGGATGTTAAACAAGGTAAATAACAAGACACTGGGGAAAAAGAATTATATCCCTCTTGATCCTTACCTCAAATGGGTACGAACTCGTGCTCAGAGTCTTATGATGCCTTACCCCTCCATTCTGCCGGTAATCATTGAGCCTGTCATGGAAGGAGATGTTCCATACACTATCCTACATCCTGACATTCCCACCTCTCTTGAAGACCTACAAAGGGATTGGATACAACTCAAGGGGGAGCGAGATACTTTTGAAGCCCAATTTTACGCAAGCGAGAAGAAGGTTTTGGAACTCACTAGACTACTTCATGAGGAGAAAACTCTGAATGCTTACATTGCACCAAAAATGATGCAGACTACATTTTTATCTTTGAGTTTTTTGTATTATTTTTCCCAAGAAGGCATTGATGTACTCAAAAGCTTTTATTTATTAATATAATGTGTGTTTCCTTTTTTGTCTAAAACAAATTTGAATCTTAAAATCCTTGAAATCATTGCATACGCATTTACCATTAATCATAACATAAGTAAGTTTCTTGCAACAAGTATCCTCATCTCTCTACTGTTTATTTCAGTAAGATGGATCTCGAGAAAACGGTGAAAGACCTCCAAGCTCAGAATGCACAGTTTCAACAGTTGTTCTTAACTCTGGCCAAAGGACAAAAAGAGTTGAAGACTTTGCTGGCTGAGGAGAAGAAAAAGAAGACAAAGAAGGTAACCGGAGTCCTAAACATGGGAAGAATATTTCATGGGCAGACAAGAAGAACCCTAGACTTTGCAACAACATCTGATGAGAGAGACAATCAAGATGGGAAAGGCAAGGAAACGGTTGTCCCGTCAGAATCAGAAGAGGAAGAGGAAGAAGACTATTCTGAGGAACAATACCCTCCAACTAATGACAAGTATAAACATCTCGAAGAGCGGTTGAGTGCAATGGAAATCCAAAAAGTGCCTGGCTTGGACTTTGAGGAATTGGGTTTAGTTTCGGGGATTGTCATTCCTCCAAAATTCAAAGCACCTGTGTTCACCAAATATGATGGAGTTTCATGCCCTAAAATGCATCTCCGGTCCTATGTGAGGAAAATCCAGCCCCATAACGCTGACAAAGACTTATGGGTACACTTCTTCCAAGACAGTCTATCTGGAACTCAACTTGATTGGTTTTATCAGTTAGAAAGAGCTAACGTTCATAACTGGGAAGATCTTGCTGTAGCCTTTTACAAACAATACCAATACAATGTTGATCTTGCGCCTACCCGTACTCAACTCTAGAGTATGGCCATGGTTTCAAATGAAGGCTTCAAGGATTATGCGCAAAAATGGAGAGACTTGGATGGAAGAGTTCAACCTCCCCTATCTGAAAGAGAGTTAGTTGATATGTTATTAGGAACCTTATCCAGACCTTTCTTCAATCACTTAATTGGAAGTTCATCGACATGTTTTATTAAATTGATATTGACCAGAGAAAGGGTAGAAGCCGGGATAAAGAGCAGAAAGATTCAGAAAGATACACCCTCTACTGCTATAAGGAAGCCATTTATCTGAAAGAAAGAAGTGGTTGTTATTTATCCTCAGAGAAAACAGATAGGGCCGAACGCCGTCCAATGGTGGGGGCTGTTATGATTCCTAAACCTGCGCTTGATCAGCAAAGAAACAACCAACCAAGGATGGAAAGACCAGTCAGACAATTCACCAGAATTAACATGACCTTATCTTAAGTATTTCCATGTCTGTTAAGATCCAACTTAGTGACCTTGAAATAAGCTCCAAAGAATCCTAATACAACATCTCCTCACTATCATCCTAATGCCCGCTGTGCATACCACTCTGAGAGTCCCGACCATGACACTAATAATTGTTGGGCTCTAAAGAACAAAGTACAAGACCTCGTTGAAGCCAAAGAGATTGAATTAGATGCGCCCGAAAAGCCAAATGTCATTTCTTCCCTTATGCCCAAACACGACTATAATACCAACGCCATTGATGAAGATATGTTTGTTACTTCAGTTGATGAACTTGTGACCCCACTCCTGATTATCAAAAAGAATTTGTTGAATGCCAGTGTATTCCCAGGTTGTGATGAAAGCTGCCATTTCTGTTTATCCTCACCAACAAGTTGTCCTTTGTTGAAAGCAGGCGTTCAATGCCTAATAGATAACAAGGAAATTTTGTTTGAAAAAAATTTTGTTCCACCTGTTCCTCTTAATGATGTGTCTATCATTACCATTTCCGCCAATTCCTCCAGGGTCTCCACCAAAAGACCCGTTAGAATTACATCAGTTCCAAAAATAGCTCCTTTGATAATTACAATGCCTGGACCAGTCCCGTATTCGTTAGACAAAACCATACCATGGAATTATGGAGGGGATGTCTACTACCACAGTATCAAGCAATATTGGCCAGCTGTCAAAGATTCAAGTTCCGAGAAAGTTAACTCTGGTATCATTAATATTGTAGAGACTAGCAAGATTACCCTAAGTGGAAGGATATTCTCTCCATAAATTGCTCCCCCAAAAGCAGTTTCTGGACCCGTAATCATTCCTATTGTTGTTACTCCTCCAAAGGCTATTTCCAGTCCTACAATTATCTCCATCAATACTCCAACTGACAAAGCTGATACAACCCTTGTCATCACTCCTACCGACATTCCTGCTTCCGAGTTAACCGAGACTCGAGGTAAAAGTATTTTGATTGAGCCTATCCAGACGAAGTCACAATCATTGGCTATCCCCGAGACCTCCCGGAAAGAGATGGAGGAATTTCTAACGATCATAAAAAGAAGCGACTACGATGTAGTTGAGCAACTGGGGCAAATTCCATCTAAAATTTCCATGCTGGCTTTACTACTATGTTCCGAGGCACATGCAAAAGCTTTGGTAAAATTCCTAAAAACTGCCCATGTACCCCAAGAGACATCTGTCGATCAGTTCCAAGACTGCGTAGCCAGCTTGACTGCAGATAATGGTTTAGGTTTCTCGGATGCTGATTTAATGCCAAGAGGGAGGAAGCATAATGAGGCATTTCATGTCTCAGTGGAATGTAGGGGAATAAACTTGGCTCATGTTTTGGTGGACACTGGCTCATCTCTGAATGTATTGCGCAAAAAGGCTCTTGATAGGCTTGACTGTGAGGGATTGGCATTGAAGCTAAGCAACATAGTAGTAAGGGCTTTTGACGGATCGAAAAGGATGGTGCATGGGGAAGTGGATATCCCCATAAAGGTTGGAACCCAAACATTTGATTCAACTTTTTATGTAATGGACATCCGCCCTTTATACTCCTGCTTGCTAGGCCGACCATGGATCCACAATGTTGACGCTGTTACTTCTACGTTACACCAAATGCTGAAATATCTAGTTCAAGGGAAGATTATCACCGTTCATAGAGAAGAAGAGTATATGATCAACCATCTCAATTCCTTCATATATATGGAATTAGATGGTGAATTTATTGAAACTCCATTCCAACACTTTGAAGAAGTCCTGCAAGACGTGGCAGTAACGAAGGTTGTGTCTCAGGTTCCCAAAATCACAAGGCCTCCACCCAGGATGTCATCTTTGAAGGATGCCTAGGAAGTGATAGAAGAAGGTGGGTGCACTATTTCGGGACAACTCCCAGATATCCTATACAAGTCTGACAAGTTTGGCCTGGGTTTCACTTCAAGTGCTCAGAAGGTTGTACGCCGCTCTCGTGCTGGAGGACCACCCCTAAAGATCAGCAACCGTGAAGTCAACGCGGTAGAGGATGATGAAGATGGCTGCAACCCGGAGGATTGGATCTTCTCAACTGTCAGTGGAGGGCTTAGCAATTAAGAGGCTAGAGATTTTGTCCCAATCACTTTTATCCCACAGTAATTTGTCTTTACATTTTGTTGGATCTATAATATTAAAACGATTCAAACTCTTAAAACCTTGAGTCTTACCCGAGGCACAATGGTCCATTTGTAAGGGTTATTATCTCCTTTCCATATGACATCAATGAATCATGGACGTTTTGCATACAACCTTTGTTCTCATTGTTTTTTTTTTTTTACATTTTCATTTCTTTCAAAGATAGTTATACCCTTAAACACACTCACACTCACAATACAGGTCTACATCCATTCGGGATCCCATGGATAACGGTTCTTCTATGGCTTTTTGTGACTCTAAAAATCTAATCTACCAAGCCGAAGACGAAGGTAAGGAAGATTGTGAAGTACCAGAGGAACTTTCCAGATTACTACTACAAGAAGAGAGAACCATTCAGCCTCACGAGGGACCCGTGGATACAATCAACGTAGGTACCGAGGAATGCAAAAGAGAAGTCAATGTGGGGGCCAACTTGGAACGCAGTGTCAAAGAGCGTCTGATTCAGTTGTTACACGAGTATGTTGAGGTCTTTGCCTGGTCCTATGAGGACATGCCAGGACTTGATGCATATATTGTGGTACATCGTCTACTAACAAAAGAGGATTGCCCACTAGTAAAACAAAAGGTCCGTCGCATGAGACCAGATATGTCGGAGAAGATTAAAGCAGAATTCATGAAGCAATTCGATGTTGGACTCTTGGCGGTAACCTCTTACCCGCAATGGGTTGCCAATGTTGTTCCTGTTCCCAAAAAGGACGGCAAAGTGTGAATGTGCATGGACTACAGAGTTTTGAATAGAGCAAGCCCTAAGGATGATTTCCCACTTCCCCACATTGATATTCTAGTTGACAATACAGTACAGCACAAAGTGTTTTCCTTCATGGATGGTTTCTCAGGTTACAACCAAATCAAAATGGCGCCTGAGGACATGGAGAAAATAACCTTTGTCACGCAATGGGGAACATTCTGCTACAAGGTTATGTCGTTCGGACTAAAGAATGTTGGGGAAACCTATCAGCGCGCCATGGTAGCTCTATTTCACGACATGATACATCATGAAATAGAGGTCTATGTAGACGACATGATATCTAGATCTCAAACAGAGGAAGAGCATCTTGATCATTTACAGAAACTGTTTGAGAGATTAAAGAAGTACAAGCTGAGGTTGAACCCAAATAAATGCGCATTTGGAGTAAGGTCTGGTAAACTCCTAGGTTTTGTCATCAGTAATAAAGGTATCGAAGTAGATCCTTCAAAAGTGAAAGCGATACAAGAGATGCATGATCCTCGTACTGAGAAGGAAGTCAGAGGATTCTTAGAATGTTTAAACTACATTGACAGATTCATTTCTCACCTGACAGCTACTTGTGAGCCAATCTTCAAACTATTAAAGAAAGATCAAGTAGTCAAATGGAATGATCAATGTCAAACTGCTTTAGGTAAAACCAAAGAATACCTGCAAGAGCCTCCTGTGTTGATGCCACCAGCCGAGGAAAGATCATTGATCATGTATCTGACCGTTTTGGAGAACTCAATGGGGTGCGTGCTGGGGAAACATGATGAGTCTGGCCGAAAAGAGCACGCTATTTATTACCTGAGCAAAAAGTTTACCGACTATGAAACAAGATATTCACTGCTCGAGAAAACTTGTTACGCTCTGGAATGGGCTTCTCTTCAACTAAGACAGTAAATGCTGACCCATACTACCTTGTTGATATCTAAAATGGATCCAATAAAATACATCTTCGAGAAACCTGTTCTCTCTAGGAGAATAGCGAGATGGCAGATGATCCTGACAGAATATGACATACAATATACTACCCAGAAGGCTATAAAGGGCAGTGTACTAGCTTATCACCTTGCTCACTATACTGTAGAAGACTACTATTCCATGAAGTTCGAATTCCCAGATGAGGACATCATCATGGTAAGCAACTATGAAGAATTCAGGCCATATGACGGACCTTAACAAGGATCTCGATGGACCCTTGTTTTTGATGGGGAATCTAACGCACTCGGCAATGGTATTGGTGTTGTACTCGTATCTCTTGAAGGATGTCATACTCCTTTTACGGCAAGACTCTGCTTCAATTGTACAAATAACATGGCAGAATATGAAGCGTGCATCTTTGGTCTCAAAGCTGCCATAGACTTGAGGATCAAATCTTTGAATGTATTCGGATATTCAGCTTTGGTTATCAGCCAGATAAAAGGGGAATGGGACACCAAACGCCCTAACCTTATCCCTTACAAAGAATATGTTTTGACATTGCTCCCACATTTTGAAAAGATTACCTTCGAGCATTTTCCGCAAGAAGAAAATCAGCTAGCAGACGCACTAGCCATAATGTCATCTATGTTTAAACTTAAATGGGATAACGAGGCTCCCCAAATCACCATTGAACAAAGAGATGAACCAGCACACTGTCACGAGATTAATACTGAAGAAGTAGTGGACCAACCTTGGTTTCACGAAGTCAAGAGGTATCTCGAAACCCAAGAATATCCAAAAGGAGCTTCAGTCAATGATAAGAAGTTCCTAAGGAGATTCTCTACTAAATTCTTCCTTAGTAATGGCATTCTTTATAAACGCAACCATGACTCTATGCTACTTCAGTGCGTAGACAAGGTTGAACCTAAAAGGATCATGGCTGAGTTACATGAAGGAACTTTTGGCACCCATTCCAGCGGACATACAATGGCAAAGAAAATCCTACGGGTAGGCTATTACTGGTCTACCATGGAAGCATATTTCTATCAACACTCTCGAACCTGCCACAAGTGTCAGATTTATGCTGACAAGGTGCATGTACCTCCAGTTCCTATGAATGTTTTGACGACTCCTTGGCCCTTTGCTATGTGGGGGATTTATATGATTGGGGAAATCAAACCAACAACCTCCAATGGACATCGCTTCATCCTAGTGGCCATTGACTATTTTACAAAGTGGGTGGAGGCAACTTCTTTCGCCTCTGTTACCAAGAATGTTGTCTCCCAGTTTATCAAGCAGAATCTCATATGTCGGTACGATATCCCGGAGAGGATCATTACAGACAATGGTACGAACCTGAACAATACTATAATCACCGCCTTATGTGAGCAATTCAAGATCCAGCATCATAATTCTTCCCCTTATCGGCTGAAGATGAATGGTGATGTCGAAGCGGCAAATAAGAACATCAAAAAGATCATACAGAAAATGACAGTCACATACAAAGACTGGAATGAAATGTTACCATTCGCTCTCCATGGGTATCGTACTATGGCTCACACATCGACCGGGGAAACACCCTATTATTTGGAATACGGCATGGAGGCTGTCTTGCCTATTGAGGTCTAGATTCCCTCTCTAAGAATTATGGAGGATGCGGGGCTGAATGAAGAAGATTGGATCCAGACTCGACTTGATCAACTAAACTTGATTGATGAGAAAAGGCTTACTGATGTCTACCATGGTCAGATGTATCAAAAACGGATGATCAAGACTTTCAACAAAAAGCTCAGACGCCTAGTGTATCAAGTTGGGGATTTGGTGATAAAACGTATTATACTATCGGAAGGTGATCCCATGGGAAAATGGACTCCTATATACGAAGGACCATTTGTAATCAAAAACATATTCTCTGGTGGAGCAATGATCTTGACCACCATGGATGGTGACGACCTGCCGCACCCTACGAACGCAGACATAGTCAAAAGATACTACACATAAGAGACCCGTTAGGTTGACACACCTAGGCAAAATAAGGGCATCCCGACGAACCAAAAAGGTTCGAGAAAGAATTAGGGATAAAAACAAAAAAATATGTACACCCGGCAAGTTGAAAACCTGAAAGGGTGACTTTGGCAGAAAAGGGTATCCCGATGGACTGAAAACCCGAAAAGGGCGGTCCAGGTAAAAATTAGGGAATTGGAGCGTATGATTATGTCCCGTTAGATCACCGTACGGACAACCTTTGGCTTCCTTTGACAAAATCAGAGGTTCTAATCAATTCAATCATCTTTAGACAAGGCAACAAATAGACAAGATGCTCAGAGATACAAAGGTTGTAGCAGAATGGGAACCCCGTGGGATTATTACACATAGCTATCTTTTCTTTTGTATTAAAATTTTCATTTTTTTATGACGGCATTCTCTTACTAGAGTGTTTGTCTCATTGTATAAAATACTTACTCAAAGTCAATACAAAGATATTTCTTTTGAAAGTGCAAAACTATCTGTTTTTCTTTTCGCTTGTGTTTTGTTTACAAAAATGTCAAATGATTCATTGTTGAACATATGCATTTGAATATAATTAATGTTTACAAATAAACAAAATAAAAGACAATCACTGATGGCTTTAAGGGACAGGGGAATCTCTCTAAGTTTATCTCCATAAAATTCCGAACAGTGAGCAGTTCAATCCCCAACAGAACAAAGTTCCAATTATCAATCCCCTGTAGAAGTCATCCAAATTTCTCAGAATTCCCCAACCAGAATTTTCAAGAAATACATGGCATTTCCCTTACAAAAGAGTTTATTTCTCTAAACAAAAATTCATCAACACTTCAACTTCAAGACATGAAGACTTCCATATCCTCCATAATAGTCAGGGCTTTATTTTCCCCGATCCAACAATAGTGCAGCAGATTAGCTCACATACGCATACATCAGATACATATATCATAAACATTGATAGCACAAATGCATCATAACATGCATTTCATACAACATGACTTTGCATTTTAGATAACATTTTACCCTTTTCAGGATAAGGTTAACGACTATCATTAACAATATTCATAGTTTTCAGATACAGTACAGATACGCTCTAGACACAGATGCCATTCCGATACTCATTCAGATTCAACTCTCAGATACAGTACATATACACTCTAAACACGGACGCCATTTTGATACTCATTCAGATTCAACTCTCAGATACGGTACATATGTGCTCCAGACACGGACGCCATTATGATACTCATTCAGATTCAGCTCTCAGATACAGTACATATACGCTCCAGACATGGACGCCATTCTGATATTCATTCAAATTCAACTTTTAGACACATTATAGATACGCTCCAGACACGGACGCTATTCTGATACTCATTCAGAGTCAACTTTCAGATATAGTACAAATACGCTCCAGACACAAACGCCATTCTGATACTCATTCTTTCAGCTTACAAGTTACAATTCAAACAATCACTTTTGGATGGCATCTACAAGCCCATATCCTACAACTTTCTACCACCTCTCCAAATGGAATATTTAAGCCCATTCCCTCAACGATCACATCGCCGAGTGCAAATTTCTGGGCACTTAGTGTCCAATCATCTTCCACCTTCGAGTCACGAATGGCAAAGCTTGCCAATCTAACTCTTCAAGTTTAAGAAGATTAAACAGGGGCAGCTGTTATACCCCAAAATTTTCCCTCTCACTTATAAAAATTTTTCTAACAATATCTCCATTGACTCAAGACTGCATTAGGGTTTGATCATCTAAAGACACCTCCTTAGACACTGATGACCAAAATTAGGGTTTGAGATTGCACAAGGATTATTGAACTTTCAATAATTCATATGACTTTCATGGATCATTATGGACCCTCAAGATTACTCATGCCAAGTTTCAAGCCTTAGATCACACTTTTGACCAGTCATTTGAGCAGTTGACCTAAAAACCAACTGCATTGGGAAAGAAGTTAACTATGGCCAATTTACAGTCAAACTTCATAATTTTTTATCCACATAAGCATTTTAAACTCATATGTATCATTTGATCAAGTTTGGACCATAATTCCTCAAGAAATTTGATCAAAACTCCAAAAGGGCAAAATGGTCAAAATTAGCGTTTTGATTCGGAAAGGGCAATTTCTGATTTTTAACCTACAAAATGGTCAATTGGTTTATGTCATGATCTCAAGAGTCCAATTGCATCATTTTTACCTAATGACATGGTTCAAAACATTGCAAATTCATTGGGTTGATAGATGAATTTTGCAGTCAACTGATCAAAAGTCAATTGTATACTGAAAAGTCAAATTTGACTTTTTGGGCAAATTCAAGTACCAAAGATGACAATTCATCAAAACATGTCAAAATATGAAACTTATTAATCAAGAAATCAAAAATTCAAGATTTCATTTTGAAAATTCAAAATTTCATATTTTTTCATAACTTTAAACCAAATTTTCACCATGATGAAAGATGATTCAAGAGAAACTCCCAACATGAAAGTTGTAGATATACATTAAATCTATAACTTTTCTCCACACATCTTCTTCCAAAAATGCTTGGATCTCAAGTTATAATTTTATGAACATAGGGTCATGAAACTAAACACTTAGTGAAATTTTGCCCTAATTTGGTCAGGATTTTGACCCAACTTCATGGAACTTTTTCATATAGTTCCAAGGGGAATATTCAAAAGAAACTCAAATATTGATGGTAGATCACATTGCAAGCTTTCCAAAATATCCAAGAACTCCTTGAGATCATTCTTGAGTAGAGAGAATCGAAGAGATGAAGTTAGGGTTTTTTCACTTAGATTACAAGTCATTTTGTATGAACACATGAACCAAATCCATGATAGGCTGCATAATCTTTGCTTTGCATGCCTCAAACTTGTTTGTTACTCCATAATTAAATTTTTACACAACTTTTAGAGCTTTGATCATTTGAGCTATTATCCAAGTTGCATTTCCATTAATGGCACAAAGTAACATTGTCATTCTTGTAAAGCAAGCTTTTTGCATAAAGTTCACATTGAGCCTCTAACTTGTTCCCTATGATTACACTCCATCCATAAAAGTTAGAAGAAAGCTTGTTTAAATCATAACCACTCTATCTTAGCAAGTACACAAGACTTTGAAACTTGTTTTGTCAAAAAATCACATGTTTAGCTTAAAGATGCAAATTTGAATTCTGATGAACAAGAGGTCTCCAAACTAGTTCCTTATAAATAGAGTCACTATTTGTGAGCTAGGACACGAGCTTGAACACCCTGAAATACACCAAAACTCTCTCAAATCAGAAATTTCCCAAAAACTCCATTGTTGCACCGTTTCTGACCTTGAACCTCAAACTCACATTTCCCTCGTGCGTTTCTTGGCCTTTTAGTTTCTAAAGCTTCCTTACATCAAGTGTAACTTATCCCTGTACCCGTTTCATTTTTGCAACATCATTTACCCTATCTTCCATAACCAAAAACAGAGCATTGCACATTGACTTCTCCAAGTCATTTCAACCATCCATTGTTCAAGCTAACCATTGCATTAGCTTCTTAGGACCTCAAGGAAGCTAACCTGATCATCACCACTGCCTGAAACAAGCTCAAACTCAAAACATGATTTCCAGTTTTTAGGTAAGTTTTCTCATCTTGGAACTCTTCATATAGGCATCATCAATAGTTTATTTGTGAATAAAACATGTAGATATCATTTCCATTTATTTTGCATGAGCTTAGAGAATTTTGAAACTGAAACTTCTAAAATTTTTAGTGTTCAGATTAGGCCCATTAAAATTCTTGCTTATCTTTGATCTATAGTTTTAATACTTTACATTTCTGGAATCGTGAGAAAATTTTCTACAAGTTTCATGTTTACAGTTTTCATTTTTGATGAGGAATGAGCAAGTTACAGTTGGTCTGGCTGGAGGTTGAATATGAAGTCTTCAGAACATGTTTTGCCTTACATATTTATTGTTTCATTTGTATTAACGGATGTATAGCCACCCAGTGGTAGAAGCGTGCACCCCTAACCTATGGAACCTGGGTTCGAGCCCCAGTGGTACCCTTTTTTCATTTTTCACATTTTTCTGACTTTGTTTGATTTTTTTGGCAGGCACTGGGCCCCTTTGGGCCTGGCTTGTTTTTTTGTTTGTTTTTGCTCACTAACCTCCATGTTTCCTCTTGGCACCCCTTGGCCCAAGTTATTTATTTATTTATTTATTTCATTTATCTTTTCTTAAGTATATTTTTTTAAATACCAAAAATCATAAAAATACAAAAAAAATTGATATTTTTATATTTTGACTTATTATATTCTATTTTTCCATAAAAAATTATTTTTATTTATAATATTTCATTTATTTTATTAAGTAAACCTTGTAAACTTAATTAATATTATTTTATTTATTTGTTTTTTTACACCATTTTAAATACATTATTTTTTATATAAAAAGGACTAAAAATATTTCATAATACTATAAATATTTTAAAAAGATAAAAATACTAAAAATATTTTTCTTAAACTTATTTCCTTTTGATTAATTTATAGAATTATGGTTTCACTTAAAATATTTTCTTAATAAATTCAAACTTAATTAACTATTTTCTTTATTCAAATTAGGATAAGACAAAATCTCTTTTTCATGAAAACCAAACAAAATTCATTTTCTTCACATTTTGCATCCTTGTAGATTTATTCATTTTTATACTTTCTACTCATTTAAACTAACTAGGGTTTAATTTTCTTATAATCCCCCATTTACAATTTGTACACGTCCCACAGGTGTTGTAATAGCGTAGTAACTTTAAATTCCGCAATTTATCGTTTTATATACAAATGCTAGTAATTAGGGCTTGTACGGAAAGACTAAAACCAATCAATTAGAAAACCCTAATCAAATACAAAAGTATGCATGAAAAATAATACACTTGCACATAAACACCCCTAGGGTAAATCCACTTGGTTGTCTTTACAAAATGGCCATATTACGCATGTGAGGTATCTTAGCAAAAACAAGCAAAATACAAGATCATAGTCCCTCGATGATGCTATCCATGTTGCCTTTCAAATGATCTTAGTCCCTAAAAGAGAATGCTAAGATACCTTGCAACATTGCTAATCATGGTTATACAATGACCCACACCCGTCTCGTTTACATCCAAAGATAGGGTTACTTACCAAATCAATGGTAAGATAACAATGTCAAAGGAAAAGAAAATGAACAAGAAAGACTTTTGAGTAGGTAGAATGCTCCTAATTACTTGCTCCATTTCAAAACAAAACATCCTTGCTATTTTTCAAAACAAACACCTCCACTTTCAAAAGATTTCAAACTTGAAAACATTTTCAAAAGATCCAACACTTTGTATACATTCTTACGAACGAGAATCATTATAAAGTTTGCCTAAACAATGGCCTCTTTATAATATACTTTCAAAAATACCACACAAAGCACAATTTCAAACAAAAGCAAGTGATCTTGCAAGTAACTAAGAGCCCATGGAAAACCATGGATGAAAGGGTGCTAATACCTTCCCTTTTCATAATCTACCCCCCGAACTCAAGAAACAATCTCAAAGGTCTTTCCTGTGCTTTTTCACCTTTCCTTTTGGATAAAAGAAAAGATGGTGGCGACTCTTGCTAACCGCAACATTTGCGATAAAACGCAAAAACCTCAAGTCAGTTCTCCCACCGTATCACACCGTGGAATCACCACAGTCAACTTTATCACCAAGGTCTGAGTTCAAACGGTCCAAGTTCAATCCAATCAACTTCTATCAACGGCAAGGAGCATTCGAAGACATTAGGGCCATATTAGAGTTGGAGTGCAATGAGATCATTCCACATGGCTATTTGTCTTTGTACAAAAACGCCTAATCTTAGGAAAAATATCAATACAAATATACTTTGAAGTGAAAACTTTCTATTTTGTTTTGAATGCAAACATGTCCAATGACTAAAATTGAACGGACATATGCATATGAACATAATTAAAACTATTTGGCACATGTGTTCTACTAAGCATTAGCAAACATCTCTTTATTGTATATGGAATATCCCCACAGAGTTATTTCATTAACATTATCCCTAAAGGGACAATTACAATAAACATGTTCCCTCAACAAGGTTACCCACAAAGTCTCTTTGCATAGGTTGATCTCCAGCCAAAGTCCCAATCTCTTAGCATCTTTCTCTCCCAGCTAAGTTGATCGTACAAGAAGAATAACTCATCTCTTCAGCAGTTCATCAACAGGGTTTATTTCCCCAACAAGCAACGAGTAGCATAACTCCCCAGCCGAGTTCAAATTTCCCCGGCATAGTCTATTTTCCCAGCCGAGTATATCCTCCCCAACTGAGGTTATTATCCCCAAACGGATTCTATCCTCCCCAACTGAGCCGGTCTTTCCTAACTTAGTCCATACTCCCCAGCTTGAGTTTGCCTTTCAGACTATTACAAATCAAAGGGCCACAACCCCCAATCCCCAATAAAGTCATCAATAAAACCTTTACTACCTTCAAATATGCTATGAAGCCTGGACCCAACCAGATATTAGTACAATTTTCAAACTACTATGAAGCCTGGACCCGACCAGATAGTAGCCAACTTCTCAAGTCACTATAGAGCCTAGATCCGACCAGATAATAGTGTAACCTTTCAACTAACTATGAAGACTACATTTGACCAGATAATAGTTAACTTTGCAAGATGCTATGAAACCTGGATCCGACAAGATAATGGTTCAAATCTTCAAAGATATAGAAGAACCTGGATTCAATAAAACCAAGGTCTAACTTCTTTTCCTCAGTAGAGTTTGCCTCTATCCTAACAAGTTATTGTGAAGCCTGGGTCCAACCTGATAGTAATTCCCTTCAGAAATTCGTTGTGAAACCTGGAATCCGACCAGATAACAACTAAATCCCCAAGCAATTTATTGTGAAACCTGGACCCGACCAGATAACAATTAACCTCATCCACCTTAGAAATCTGCAAAACCTGGAATCCGACAAGATAGCCGTTCAATGTCATTAAGTTACTGTAAAGCCTGGACCCGTCCAGATATCAGCTCAACTTCGTCTTTTCAGCAAGTTATTATGAAGCCTGGAGCCTGACCAGATAACAACTAGCTATGAAGCTAACAAGACACTATGAAGCCTAGACCCAACAAGATAATAGTATAACTTTTTCAAAAACTATGAAGCCTGGACCCGTCTAGATAGTAGTGTTGTACCGCAATTTTTTTCCCTAAGATTCCCCTATCATATCATATCAACTCAATCATGACAAGATCACATTAGGGTTGGTTCTTCATCTTGCTCTATCTCCTACCTTTAAGTTTTCCCTTAAGGAATTTCCAAGCACCTTGGTTGTGTATCTTGTATATATGTTGTTGGCTAACCTCTAACCAAAATACAAAAAAAAAAAAATATATATATATATATATATATATATATATATATATATATATATATATATATATATATATATATATATATATTCGTCTTTGTCATTGCGTAATTTTTGTTTTGTAGGTACCAAGTTGAAGCATCCAATAAATAAGGCTTTCCAATTTGATTTTATCATGTATTGTGGCAAAAGAAGGTATGCATCGACCCATAAACCTATGTATCGACTCATCTTGTTGAGCAAACCCTGCATGTATCGACACAGGCATGTATGTATCGACCCATCCAGTTTAAAAAAATCTTGCATGTGTCGACACATGCATGTATGCATCGACTCATCCTGTTTGAAAAACTTGCATGTGTCGACACATACGTGTTATGCATCGACTCATGCAGTTTGTGTGGTTCTGTAATGTGTTGAAACAACAGTATGTATCGACACATAGAGGCATGTATCGACACATGTTGTGTTATACAGCTAGGATGTATCAACACATACCACTTATATATCGACTCATAATGGCAAAATGCACGTGTTTTTTTGAAAAAAAGCCAGCAAATTCAAATTGTTATCATTTTTGGCTCCAATTTTTTCTGCATAATTTGAAATTATATCACTAATTCAATTTTGGCTCCAAGAATCAATTACCAAATTACCACTAATCCCAATTCTAAAACTCTATAAATAGAGGCCTCATTTCATTCAAATCACAAGCTTTTGATAGCCAAAATCATCTTGCTAAAAAATCTCTCAATTCTCTCCATTTTACCAAATTCACTCAAAGCTCCATTTTCAAGAAAAGTTAGTAAGCTTTGCATTGAAGCTTACTAATCTTTGAGCTAAACCTTCATCCAAACATTTTTCTCCATTAATTGTCTACATCCAAACTTTGGTGATTGATTCTTATTGTTGAATTGAAGAAAATTCTGAAGTTGTTTGATAATTTACAAATTCTATCTTTGGTAAGTTGGATCATCATCTTTAACAATGTGATCTCTTGTGGATTTCTGGTTTTGATTCATTAAGCATTATTTCATAACTCCATGAGTGCTATTTTCTCAAAATTTGCTGGAATTTTCATGCTCAATTGGATCCATGATCATAAGGTGTTTGATGAAAAGTTCGAATAAGAATTTGATCCAAGCATTTGAGCTATTATCCAAGTTGCATTTCCATTAATGGCACAAAGTAACATTGTCATTCTTGTAAAGCAAGCTTTTTGCATAAAGTTCACATTGAGCCTCTAACTTGTTCCCTATGATTACACTCCATCCACAAAGTTAGAAGCAAGATTGTTTAAAGCATAACCACTCTATCTTAGCAAGTACACAAGACTTTGAAACTTGTTTTGTCAAAAAATCACATGTTTAGCTTAAAGATGCAAATTTGAATTCTGATGAACAAGAGGTCTCCAAACTTGTTCCTTATAAATAGAGTCACTATTTGTGAGCTAGGACACGAGCTTGAACACCCTGAAATACACCAAAACTCTCTCAAATCAGAAATTTCCCAAAAACTCCATTGTTGTACAGTTTCTGACCTTGAACCTCAAACTCACATTTCCCTCGTGCGTTTCTTGGCCTTTAAGTTTCTAAAGCTTCCTTACATCAAGTGTAACTTATCCCTGTACCTGTTTCATTTCTGCAATATCATTTACCCTATCTTCCATAACCAAAAACAGAGCATTGCACATTGACTTCTCCAAGTCATTTCAACCATCCATTGTTCAAGCTAACCATTGCATTAGCTTCCTAGGACATCAAGGAAGCTAACCTGATCATCACCACTGCCTGAAACAAGCTCAAACTCAAAACATGATTTCCAGTTTTTAGGTAAGTTTTCTCAACTTGAAACTCTTCATATAGGCATCATCAATAGTTTATTTGTGAATAAAACATGTAGATATCATTTCCCTAAAGCTAACCATGTCCTTAGTTTCCATTTATTTTGCATGAGCTTAGAGAATTTTGAAACTGAAACTTCTAAAATTTTTAGGGTTCAGATTAGGGCCATTAAAATTCTTGCTTATCTTTGATCTATAGTTTTAATACTTTACATTTCTAGAATCGTGAGAAAATTTTCTACAAGTTTCATGTTTACAGTTTTCATTTTTGATGGGGAATGAGAAATTTACAGTTGGCCAGGCTGGAGGTTGAATATGAAGTCTTCAGAACATGTTTTGCCTTACATATTTATTATTTCATTTGTATTAACGGATGTATAGCCACTCAGTGGTAGAAGCGTGCACCTCTAACCTATGGAACCTGGGTTCGAGCCCCAGTGGTACCCTTTTTTCATTTATCACATTTTTCTGACTTTGTTTGATTTTTTTGGCAGGCACTGGGCCCCTTTGGGCCTGGCTTGTTTTTTTGTTTGTTTTTGCTCACTAACCTCCCTGTTTCCTCTTGGCACCCCTTGGCCCAAGTTATTTATTTATTTATTTATTTCATTTATCTTTTCTTAAGTATATTTTTTTAAATACCAAAAATCATAAAAATACAAAAAAATGACATATTTATATTTTGACTTATTATATTCTATTTTTCCATAAAAAATTATTTTTATTTATTATATTATATTTATTTTATTAAGTAAACCTTGTAAACTTAATTAATATTATTTTATTTATTTATTTTTTTACACCATTTTAAATACATTATTTTTGATATAAAAAGGACTAAAAATATTTCATAATACTATAAATATTTTAAAAAGATAAAAATACTAAAAAAAAAATTTAAACTTATTTCCTTTTGATTAATTTATAGAATTATGGTTTCACTTAAAATCTTTTCTTAATAAATTCAAACTTAATTAACTATTTTCTTTATTCAAATTAGGATAAGACAAAATCTCTTTTTCATGAAAACCAAACAAAATTCATTTTCTTCACATTTTGCATCCTTGTACATTTATTCATTTTTATACTTTCTACTCATTTAAATTCCTTGTATATTTATACTAATTCAATATGGTTGTAATAGACTAACTAGGGTTTAATTTTCTTATAATCCCCCATTTACAATTTGTACACCCCCCTCCCACAAGTGTTGTAATAGCGTAGTAACTTTAAATTCCACAATTTATCGCTTTATATACAAATGCTAGTAATTAGGGCTTGTACGGAAAGACTAAAACCAATCAATTAGAAAACCCTAATCAAATACAAAATTAAGCATGAAAAACAATAAACTTGCACATAAACACCCCTAGGGTAAATCCACTTGGTTGCCTTTACAAAATGGCCATATTACACAAGTGAGGTATCTTAGCAAAAACAAGCAAAATACAAGATCATAGTCCCTCGATGACGCTATCCATGTTGCCTTTCAAATGATCTTAGTCCCTAAAAGAGAATGCTAAGATACCTTGCAACATTGCTAATCATGGTTATACGATGACCCACACCCGTCTCGTTTACATCCAAAGATAGGGTTACTTACCAAATCAATGGTAAGATAACAATGTCAAAGGAAAAGAAAATGAACAAGAAAGACTTTTGAGTAGGTAGAATGCTCCTAGTTACTTGCTCCATTTCAAAACAAAACATCCTTGCTATTTTTCAAAACAAACACCTCCACTTTCAAAAGATTTCAAACTTGAAAACATTTTCAAAAGATCCAACACTTTGTATACATTCTTACGAACGAGAATCATTACAAAGTTTGCCTAAACAATGGCCTCTTTATAATATACTTTCAAAAATACCACACAAAGCACAATTTCAAACAAAAGCAAGTGATCTTGCAAGTAACTCAGAGCCCATGGAAAACCATGGATTAAAGGGTGCTAATACCTTCCCTTTTTCATAATCTACCCCCCGAACTCAAGAAACAATCTCAAAGGTATTTCCTGTGCTTTTTAACCTTTCCTTTTGGATAAAAGAAAAGACGGTGGAGACTCTTGCTAACCGCAACATTTGCGATAAAACGCAAAAACCTCAAGTCAGTTCTCCCACCGTATCACACCGTGGAATCACCACAGTCAACTTTATCACCAAGGTCCGAGTTCAAACGGTCCAAGTTCAATCCAATCAACTTCTATCAACGGCAAGGAGCATTCGAAGACATTGGGGCCATATTAGAGTTGGAGTGCAATGAGATCATTCCACATGGCTATTTGTCTTTGTACAAAAACACCTATTCTTAGGAAAAATATCAATACAAATATACTTTGAAGTGAAAACTTTCTATTTTGTTTTGAATGCAAACTTGTCCAATGACTAAAATTGAACGAACATATGCATATGAACATAATTAAAACTATTTGGCACATGTGTTCTACTAAGCATTAGCAAACATCTCTTTAATATATATGGAATAACCCCAGAGTTATTTCATTAACATTATCCCTAAAAGGACAATTACAATAAACATGTTCCCTCAACAAGGTTACCCACAAAGTCTCTTTGCATAGGTTGATCTCCAGCCAAAGTCCCAATCTCTTAGCATCTTTCTCTCCCAGCTAAGTTGATCAGACAAGAAGAAGAACTCATCTCTTCAGCAGTTCATCAACAGGGTTTATTTCCCTAACAAGCAACGAGTAGCATAACTCCCCAGCCGAGTTCAAATTTCCCCGGCATAGTCTATTTTCTCAGCCAAGTATATCCTCCCCAACTGAGGTTGTTATCCCCAAACGGATTCTATCCTCCCCAACTGAGCCGGTCTTTCCTAACTTAGTCCATACTCCCCAGCTTGAGTTTGCCTTTCAGACTATTACAAATCAAAGGGCCACGACCCCCAATCCCCTATAAAATCATCAATAAAACCTTTACTACCTCCAAATATGCTATGAAGCCTGGACCCGGCCAGATATTAGTACAATTTTCAAACTACTATGAAACCTGGACCCGACCAGATAGTAGCCAACTTCTCAAGTCACTATATAGCCTGGATCCGACCAGATAATAGTGTAACCTTTCAACTAACTATGAAGACTACATTTGACCAGATAATAGTTAACTTTGCAAGATGTTATGAAACCTGGATCCGACCAGATAATGGTTCAACTCTTCAAAGATATAGAAGAACCTGGATTCAACAAAACCAGGGTCTAACTTCTTTTCCTCAGTAGAGTTTGCCTCTATCCTAACAAGTTATTGTGAAGCCTGGGTCCAACCTGATAGTAATTCCCTTCCGAAATTTGTTGTGAAACCTGGAATCCGACCAGATAACAACTAAATCCCCGAGCAATTTATTGTGAAACCTGGACCCGACCAGATAACAATTAACTTCATCCACCTCAAAAATCTGCAAAACCTAGAATCCGACAAGATAGCGGTTCAATGTCATTAAGTTACTGTAAAGCCTGGACCCGACCAGATATCAGCTCAACTTCGTATTTTCAGCAAGTTATTATGAAGACTGGAGCCTGACCAGATAACAACTAGCTACGATGCTAACAAGACACTATGAAGCCTAGACCCAACCAGATAATAGTATAACTTTTTCCAAAACTATGAAGCCTGGACCCGACCAGATAGTAGTGTTGTACCCCAATTTTTGCCCCTAAGATTCCCCTATCATATCATATCAACTCAATCATGACAAGATCACATTAGGGTTGGTTCTTCATCTTACTCTATCTCCTACCTTTAAGTTTTCCCTTGAGGAATTTCCAAGCACCTTGGTTGTGTATCTTGTATATATGTTGTTGGCTAACCTCTAACCAAAATACAAAAAAAAAAAATATAAAAATATATATATATATATATATATATATATATATATATATATATATATATATATATATATATATATATATATATATATATATATATATATATATATATATTTGTCTTTGTCTTTGTGCAATTTGTGTTTTGTAGGTACCAAGTTGAAGCATCCAATAAATAAGGCTTTCCAATTTGATTTTATCATGTATTGTGGCAAAAGAAGGTATGCATCGACCTATAAACCTATGTATCGACTCATCTTGTTGAGCAAACCCTGCATGTATCGACACATGCATGTATGTATCGACCCATCCAGTTTAAAAAAAGCTTGCATGTGTCGACACATGCATGTATGCATCGACTCATCCTGTTTGAAAAACTTGCATGTGTCGACACATACGTGTTATGTATCGACTCATGCAGTTTGTGTGGTTCTGTAATGTGTTGAAACAACAGTATGTATCGACACATAGAGGCATCTATCAACACATGTTGTGTTATACCGCTAGGATGTATCAACACATACCCCTTATGTATCGACTCATAATGGCAAAATGCACGTGTTTTTTTGAAAAAAAGCCAGCAAATTCAAATTGTTATCATTTTTGGCTCCAATTTTTTCTGCATAATTTGAAATTATATCACTAATTCAATTTTGGCTCCAAGAATAAATTACCACTAATCTCAATTCTAAAACTCTATAAATAGAGGCCTCATTTCATTCAAATCACAAGCTTTTGATAGCCAAAATCATCTTGCTAAAAAATCTCTCAATTCTCTCCATTTTACCAAATTCACTCAAAGCTCCATTTTCAAGAAAAGTTAGTAAGCTTTGCATTGAAGCTTACTAATCTTTGAGCTAAACCTTCATCCAAACATTTTTCTCCATTAATTGTCTACATCCAAACTTTGGTGATTGATTCTTATTGTTGAATTGAAGAAAATTCTGAAGTTGTTTGATAATTTACAAATTCTACCTTTGGTAAGTTGGATCATCATCTTTAACAATGTGATCTCTTGTGGATTTCTGGTTTTGATTCATTAAGCATTATTTTATAACTCCATGAGTACTATTTTCTCAAAATTTGCTGGAATTTTCATGCTCAATTGGATCCATGATCATAAGGTGTTTGATGAAAAGTTGGAACAAGAATTTGATCCCAAAAATATTTTTCTGCCTTATTTTGGGGTTGTTTTGACTCAATTTCTTTTACTCACTCTCTTTGATGAATAATTTGGACTGTAATTTTAATGTTTAATTTGTTTTTAAACTCAATGGACTTTGTGATGTAGATGAAGTTGGATAAATGTTCATCAATTCAAATCTACCTAAGAATGAATTATTTAATTCATTTTTGGTGCTTTGGATTAATGATATGTTTAGTGCTTTAATCTATCTAGAGGAGTGGTTGAATTTAAAGATGAAACGATTTTAAAATGGTAATCCAAATTAGCTTATCATTCCCCTCCCTCTTCATCTTATCCCTTTCTTTTTTTAATTGTGTTATATGTTAAAGGATGGTGATCTCTATGTCATCTATCCAAACATGAAGTACACAGATTACTATTGACCGACCTCAAAATAGGTGCGACTTCTACATAAGTCCACTAACAATTGCTTAACATAGCGCTAAATTTTGTCCCGATCCGAATAAATGATCATTCGTGGCCCAAACTTATGATTGCAAGCCCAGGTATGTTAATTTGATCTCTTTGATCCAATAACCTTGAGATTCATTGTGTGGAGGCTTTGGTTCTACCAATCCTCTAATGGATCTACAACACCTTTGGTCAACGCCGATCACTTAAACATCGTTGATCATTAAAATGTTACTTTTGAGGATTCCAAAATGGATGATATACTTGACAAAAAGCAAATGCAACTTGTTGTGTGGAGGCTTTGGTTCTACCAATCCTCTAATGAGTTCCAAATGCAAGTTTCAAGATGATCATCCAACTAACCACTAATTTCTAACAATTAACTTTACTTTATGCTTTTTATTTTTTATGCTTTATGTACTGTGATCGGTGGAAATAGAACTGACTGTTTAACGCTGGTTCGCGAAATGTCGCGGAAGCAAGAGTCGCCACCGTCTTTTATTTTCTCCAACATGGACAGGGCAAAAGCACAGCAAAATTCCTTATGAGATAGTTTCTCGGTTCGGGAGGTAGATTTATAGATAGGGAAGGTGTTAGCACCCTTTCTATCCATGGTTATCCATGGGCTCTTAGATACTTGCTCATTGTGTTTTCAAAATGTTTGCTTTTCAAGATGTGAGTGAGTTTGAAAAAGTTTCTTTGAAAGATTTCGGAATAACTCTTGTATCAGTCCTCAAGAGTGTTTGAAAAATTGTTTTCGAAAGCTTTTTGAAAGTGTCAGTGTGAAAAGTTTTTGATTTGTTTTTTAATAGAGCAAGTAACTATGAGTCATCTACCTACCCTAAGGAATTAGGCTGTGTAAATGTCCTTAAGGTAGTTCCATCCCACCATTGAGAGGTAGGTAGCACCACCGTTGGAGGTGTTCGGGTCAATTCGTTTTTAGGGACAGTGTGGTCACCAGAGCAACAATAGGACACCTTAGAAGCCACCCTTATGCCATTGATCCTTTTTTAGTCCGAGGAAACCGTTTTGAGGCAACTGGATCATGGACATAAGGACTTACTAAAATGTCCTATACTCGACGACCACGTTTCGAAGGTAAGGCAACAGGTGAGGCGTACCCTAGAAGTGGTGTGTGAATTTGTGTGTTATTTTCATGTCAATATTTATCTTTGATCATTGTATCGTGAGCTACGCTTGTTTTTAATTAGCCATTCATTCTTTCATGCAATTTTAGCAGTTAAGAGTGCGGAAATTTAAATGCGGAAAGATAAATCCTACGCTATTACAAGGCGCGGGTCTATACATCGCCAAAATACAAAGACCCGTTTGATAAAAAGTGCGGAAAGTAAATAGACCTAATTACTATTACAAGCCTTGAGCAGTTACATAATATTCGAAAAGAAAAAAGATTAACGCGCGAAAGAATAAAAATTAGGACGTCCGAGGGTTTTGGCCCTTTTGAAATTAAATTGAAATTAAAAAGCTAATTAATTATGTACATATTTATTTACAAAAATATTTAATGAATAATAATAATAAATAATGAGGCAAGTAGTTAATTAAGAAAAAGATAAAAATGTCAATAAACCCTAATTTCTACATTTTTTATTTATTAAGAAAAAGTGTTAAAGTTGAAACCTAATTTAACTAAATTAATTATTTAACATTTATTTACAAAAATAAATTGATGAGTAAATTAATTAACATATTTTAGTTTCTGATTTTTTTATTATGAAAACTAATTATTTGTGAATTAATAAAACAATTAAAAAAAACAATCAAAAGAATTAAAATTGAAAAGAAAATAAAATTAATGAATGCAAACCAGGGGGGCGTCAGGCCCATTTTTGAGGTTTTTTGGAAGCAATTTTGGCCCATCAGAACTAAGCCTTGTTGACTTTCCACGTTTGTGTGCATGTCCATTGACTGAGGTACATGGTAGAACTCCTTTTGTGGCCTTCAGATTGATCTCAAATCCACTTGGCAGGCACAGGCATGAGCGTGCATGGTAGGCCATGGAATGAGCGCTGCATGGAAACACATTATAACAAAATTCATGAATTAAGTGGGGGGACCTGGGAATCGAACCCAGGTCCCAATGCCTGCATTACACGTCCCTTGCCAATTGATCTAGCACGTTCGTTTGTATATAATATAATAAAGAAACATAATATAAAAAGATGCCCATTATGCTAGAATATCACAAAAAATGCGCCAACGTTTGAATTGTCCAACCAGATGAGGACACGCATGCTTCTTCTTCCTCTTTATGCCTGCAATATAAACAAATAGCGGGGGTTTTAAACCCCCACAAACTGCAACTCATGAAAATAGCGATTAGAACATGCTGTAATATAAAAAGGGCGCGAGTAGTCAGTTTGTTTCGTCTTGATGCCACGATTCTGTCTATACTGGTGTGATAGTCCAATTTTATAGCATGTGTAAAGCCCCAATTTTTGAGCTCTGAAACCCTAAAAAACGTTAATGGCAAATCACGATACAGGGCTTCATAATACAATTGAATCATATCATTAGCTTCAGAATGTTCCTGTGAATGCAAAACAAACAAAAATATGCATCAAATGTGCATGAATCATGATATGGAATTCAAGAAAATGTTGCAAACCGTATGGCCTATGTTCTATGATTCCTGGCACGTTTTGATTGATTCTTGATTGCAAAAGCTTCCTGGATGCTTAGGCAACATGTTAGAATCCTTTAGAAGCTTTGAATTATCCTCTAGGTATGAAATTAGTTTCAAGCTTTTTATGAAAATTTTGCAAAGTGGTTGTGAGTTCTTAGAAGCTATTTCGTGTGTGTATGTATTAGGTTTTTACTATGCCTTTGTATGTGAAGCTTTCTAGGTCAAAACAAAGCCCAAAAGTCCATTGAATTAATGTTTTGAATATTTGATTTTTCCATATCTTTTCCAATCTTTTTTCATGGTAAATCTTGCCAAATGTGGATGATCTTGTCCCCTTGAGATGATGCACGAAATCTCTTGCATATAATGCACATATTTGCTGCACAAAAAAGATTTAAAACCATTATTTGATATTTTTCTCATAATTAAATTTAATTAAATGAATTAATAAGAATAAAAATTCAATTAATTAATTAAAAATAAGAAAATAAATCCCTTTGAGCTTAATGGGTAGTGCATATGCTTTGGGTAATGATTCAAGGATGAATTTGAGGCCCATTAGCAAATTTGAAGCTTTTGAAGCAAAGTTGACTTTTCAAAATTCCCAAAAATTTCCCAACTTCTTCAAGGCATATCTTGCTCAATTGTTAAGCTATGATCATGTTCTTGGACATTTTGGAAAGGTCTTGAAGTCCTCTAACCAATGTCTTTGGTCCCATGTCATTTTGATTTACCAATCTCAAGTTATGGTCTTTGACTTAAAGTGCCTTTTTGTTGACTTTTGAAAATGACCTATAATGTTGAAATTGATAACTTTTTGTGAGAGAATTTCTTGGACTTGGAGTGTGAAGATGAGTTGTAGGAAATGTCATTCTATTCAAAATGAGCTTTGGATGGGATTTTTCTGATGAAACATGAGGAAGTTATGACTTGGTCAATTTGCAGTTGACTTTTTCAACTGTCCAAAAATAGAAACTTTTGTATCTTGAGACTTTTTGAGCCATGATTTGAGAATCATGATCAAGAATTTATCAAATGATGTTTGTGGCTTCAAAATAAGATGTTGACCAATATTTTTGACTTTTGACTGTCAAATGACCATTTTGCCCCTGCAGTTGACTGTGAAGCAATTAGGATTTTTGACTGTGCAACTTGATGCTGTGAGTCTTGAAACTTGACATATGAATGCTTGACAATTTATGTAGGCATATGGGACTTGATTGGACCCTTGAAAACCTCAATTTCTTTGCCAGAACCAAAACCCTAATTTTGACTGTGTTAGGAAGTATTTGGACTGTGTAACCCTTGAGAGATTTTGAAGCATCTGGAGATTGATCTTGGCAAATATTGAAGAATATGGGAGGGAAAATTATGGGGTACAATAGTTTCCCCTGTTCAATCTTCTTAGCCTTGAGGATGTAGATTGGCTGGAGTGCCTTTCGTAATTTGAAGGTGGAAGATGATTGAACATTAGAGTGCCCAGAAATTTGCACTCACATAGCAGAGTGTCAGCAGTGTGATAGCGGGAACGGGATTATAGATGCCATTTGGAGAGATGATGGATAGGACGATGGGCTTATAGATGCCATCTGGAGCTGTTGGTATGTGGATGGGTTTATAGATGCCATCTAGGTGTCGATCGCGTAAGAGATTCCTTAGCGAGAACTTGCGTACCTGAGAAAGAAAAATAATTACCTGGCCTGTTACAAGAGTTGATCTTCAATCTCTTTGTGTAGATGTGCCCTGGCTGGATACAGGTATCGAATCTGGAAAATAGTCGTCAACAGATACACCCTGGCAAGATACAGGAATCAGATCTTCCAACTCTTCAGACGTGCCCTAGCAGGATACAAGAATCGAGTCTGGAATATAGTCGTCAACAGATACACCCTGGCAAGATATAGGAATCGGATCTTCGAACTCTTCAGACGTGCCCTGGAAAGATACAGGAATCAAGTATGGAATTAGTCGTCAACAGATACACCCTGGCAAGATACAGGAATCGGATCTTCGAACTCTTCAGACGTGCCCTGGCAGGATACAGGAATCGAGTTTGGAATTAGTCGTCAACAGATACACCCTGGAAAGATACAGGAATCAGATCTTCGAACTCTTCAGACGTGCCCTGGCAAGATACAGGAATCAAGTCTGGAATTAGTCGTCAACAGATACACCCTGGCAAGATACAGGAATCGGATCTTCAAACTCTTCAGATGTGCCCTAGAAGGATACAGGAATCGAGTCTGGAATATAGTCGTCAACAGATACACCCTGGCAAGATACATGAATCGGATCTTCGAACTCTTCAGACGTGCCCTGGCAAGATACAAGAATCGAGTCTGGAATATAGTCGTCAACAGATACACCCTGGCAAGATACAGGAATCGGATCTTCGAACTCTTCAGACGTGCCCTAGAAAGATACAGGAATCGAGTCTGGAATTAGTCGTCAACAGATACACCCTGGCAAGATACAGGAATCGGATCTTTAGTTGCGACCGTTGATGGTAATTATTTTTGTACTGACTTTTGTCCTGAAAAAACAAAACGTTAGTTGTATGCGATGTCATGATGTATGGCATGCGTGATGTTCTCAGAATGAATGAGATTGTATGTTCATGATGTGTGTGTGCATGCTATAATGTATGAAGATGTGATGTTTATGAATGTATGTTTTTGTCCAGGAAAGTAAATCCTTGACGGGTGCCGGGAAGTTGAATCCTGGGCTGACGTAGAAGGATAGTGCTTTATTTCCGCTGGGGATGATGGTTGCAAGAATACCGGTAGGAGAAGATGGCTCCATTGGGGAATAAACTCGGCGAATAGATTACTCTGCGGGGAGATGCTCTGTGGGGAAAGAAAATACTTTGCTGAGGTTTATGATAACTCCGTTGGGGATACCATTGATGTGTTATGTTGGGGAATTTGACTCCGCTGGGGATAGGAAGACTCCACCGGGGACGATCTTTCCGTGGTTATTGGCTGAGGATAACCCAATTATATCCTGGTGGGGAAATAACCTTTGAATAAAGCCGGGGGAGAGTGTTCGTACTATGCGGGTGACAAGCTTCCAGAATCTACTGGGGATAAGCTTCAAGACCTGCTGGGGAGATGGATTCCACTTCTCTGGGGAAACTTTTGGACTGGACTCTCCTGGGGAAATTTTTTGAGATGTACTGGGGAAGTGGCTCCACTGAATGTCTGTATACCGCCGGGGAACAATCTTAGATCAAGACTGCCGGGGATGCTTGTTAAGAATGTTTGTATACTCCGCTGCGGAATGTTGAGATCTACTGGGGATACCTAATTTCCTTAAGGCTGACAGTAGGCTAACTCTGCTTGGGGAGAGCATATTGCTGACTTGCTAGGGGGTAATGTGCCTTGTAGGGCTGATTGGGGACCACCTGCTTGGGAGAATGGTTGAATCTTGTCTCACTCTCTGGGGAATTAAGGCATCTTGGTTACACCCTTCAGCCGAACTTACCTTGGTACCTTGGTGGATAGAGCAATTAGATTGCTTAGACAACTCATTATTGCCCCTGTTTCTGATGTTACCTGTAATTAATCCTTTGTTTCGTATGCAAATATTCATGAGTTAGCAATTAGTGTCAAATGCATATATCAAAAATTGAACATTGGACGTTCTTCGCAAAACAAAACAGAAAAGGAAAATCAATTGGCAATTTTAGCTGAAAAGTGAATTTGTATTGATTTTTGAACTGCCTGTAAATAAGCGTTTATGTACAAGAGGTTGACGTCCTAGTAAGAGAACGCCGCCGAACGATAGAGCTTATACAATTTTGTGAAAAGGAAAAACAAAACAGCTATGTGAAAAGAATAATCCCACTGGGTTCCCACTCTGCTATCGCATTTATATCTTCGAGCGTCTCATCACCTGGCTACTCAGTTGAAGATGAAGCTGACTGATCGATGCCGTCTGAACTTGATGTTGATACCGGATTCTGGATGCAAGGTGATCCAATGAGACATAGTATTACGCTTTAATCCCTAACTTTTGCCTGGACCGCCCTTTCGGGTTTTCAGTCCACCGGGATACCCATTTTTGCCCAAGCCGCCTTATCAGGTTTTCGACTTGCCGGGTGTACATATTTTTTTTCATTTTATCCCTCATTTTGCCCGAACCCTTTTGGTTCGTCGGGAAGCCCTAATTTTTGCCTAGGTATGTCAACCTAGTGGGTCTTTTATCATGCGTAGTATCTTTTTACTATGTCTGCATTGGCAGGATGAGGAAGGTCGTCACCATCCATGGTGGTTAGGATCATGGCTCCTCCTGAGAACACATGTTTAACCACAAATGGCCCTTCGTATGTAGGGGTCCATTTACCCCTGGGATCACTCTGAGGAAGAATGATGCGCTTGATTACCAGGTCCCCAACTCGACACTCTTGTGGTGTGACTTTCTTGTTAAATGCCCTGATCATCCGTTTTTGGTACGTCTGACCATGACAAATAGCAGTGAGTCTCTTTTCGTCGATTAGGTTTAATTGATCAAGTCGAGTCTGGATCCAGTCATCTTCGCTCAGATCTGCATCCTTCATTATCCGGAGAGAGGGTATCTAGACTTCAATCGGTAAGACTGCCTCCATGCCAAAGACCAAAGAAAAAGGAGTTGCCCCGGTTGACGTCCTTGCTGAAGTACGGTACCCATGAAGAGCAAACGGTAACATCTCGTGCCAATCTTTATAGGTCACTGTCATTTTCTGCACAATCTTCTTAATATTCTCATTAGCTGCTTCTACAGCCCCGTTCATCTTCGGCCGGTAAGGAGAAGAGTTATGGTGTTGTATCTTGAATTGCTCGCAGAGCTCAATGATCATCTTGTTATTGAGATTCGTACCATTGTCCGTAATGATCCTTTCCGGGACGCCGTATCGACAGATCAGATTGTGCCGAGTGAACCGTGCCACGACGTTCTTGGTTACTGTAGCGTAGGAAGCTGCTTCAACCCACTTTGTAAAGTAATCGATCGCTACCAGGATGAAGCAATGCCCGTTGGATGTTGTAGGTCTGATTTCGCCGATCATGTCAATGCCCCACATTGCAAAAGGCCAAGGTGCTGTCAAGGCATTCAGAGGAACTGGAGGAACGTGCACCTTATCAGCATATATCTGGCACTTATGACATGTCTGAGAATGTTGGTAGCAGTCGGCTTCCATTGTGGACCAGAAATATCCTGCCCGAAGGATCTTCTTTGCCATGGTGTGTCCACTGGAATGTGTTCCGAAGGTACCTTCATGTAGCTCTGCCATGATCCTTTCTGCTTCAGTCTTGTCCACACAACGCAGTAAGGCTGAATCATGGTTTCGCTTGTATAGAATGCCATTGCTAAGGAAGAACTTCGCTGCGAACCTTCTCAGAAACTTCTTGTCGTTGGCAGATGCACCTTCAGGGTATTCCTGAGCTTCCAAGTACCTCTTCACCTCATAATACCAGGGTTTCTCAGTTACTACCTCAGCCTCAAGATCACAACAGTATGCAGGTTCGTCCAGTTTCCCGATAATGATCCGGGGAGCCTTGTTGTCCCACTTGACTTTGAACATGGAAGACATTGTAGCCAACGCGTCCGCCAACTGATTCTCCTCTCTTGGAAAGTGTTCAAAAGTGATCTCTATGAAATGGGGGATCAATGTCAACACACATTCTCTGTAAGGAATAAGATTCAGATGTTTCGTATCCCACTCGCCTTTGATCTGATTGATCACGAGAGCGGAATCTCCGAAGACACTTAGAAACTTGATCCTTAAGTCAATCGCAGCTTGAAGACCCATGATGCATGCCTCATACTCCGCCATGTTGTTGGTGTAGTTGAAACATAGTCGGGCGGTAAGTGGAGTATGAGTGACTTGAGCGGATATGATCACAACGCCGATACCATTACCCAAAGCGTTGGAGGCTCCGTCAAAGTGCATAGACCATCGGGATCCTTTCTCAGGTCCTTCATCCGGTCCAGGTACTTCGTAATCAGTCACAATCATGATGCTCTCGTCAGGAAATTCAAAGTTCATTGACTGGTAGTCGTCTACTGCCTGGTGTGCCAAGTGGTCTACCAATACACTTCCTTTGATAGCTTTCTGAGTCTTGTACTGGATGTCGTATTCCGTCAAGATCATCTGCCATCTTGCTATTCTTCCAGACAAAGCAGGCTTTTCGAATATGTACTTTATTGGATCCATTTTTGAAATCAACAAAGTAGTGTGAGTCAGCATATACTGCCTCAGCCGGCGACCAGCCCTTACCAAAGCGCAACAAGTTTTCTCGAGCAGTGAGTATCGGGTCTCACAGTCGGTAAACTTTTTGCTAACGTAATAAATGGCGTGCTCTTTTCGGCCAGACTCGTCATGCTGCCCCAACACACACCCCATTGAGCTGTCAAGTACTGTCAAGTATAGTATTAGAGGTCTCCCTTCAATGGCTGGCATAAGGATGGGTGGTTCTTGGAGATACTCTTTGATTCTGTCAAAAGCGGCCTGACATTCATCGTTCCAACGTACTACCTGATCTTTCTTCAGCAGCTTCAAGATTGGCTCACAGGTAGCAGTTAGGTGCGAGATGAATCGAGCTATGTAATTCAGACGTCCTAGAAAGCCTCTGACTTCTTTCTCTGTCTTGGGAACTGGCATCTCTTGTATGGCTTTAACCTTGGCATGGTCCACTTGAATACCTTTGTCACTTACGACGAAGCCTAGCAACTTTCCAGATCTTACCCCAAATGTGCACTTATTTGGATTCAACCTCAGCTTGTATAACTTCAGACGGTCAAATAGTTTCTGTAGATGGCTAAGGTGTTCCTCCTCAGTTTGAGACCTTGCAATCATATCATCGACATACACTTCAATCTCATGATGGATCATGTCATGAAATAAAGCAACCATGGCACGTTGGTAAGTTGCCCCAGCATTTTTCAGTCCAAATGGCATGACCTTGTAGCAGAAGGTGCCCCACTGAGTAACAATGGTAGTCTTTTCCATGTCTTCAGGAGGCATTTTGATCTGATTATAACCTGAAAAGCCGTCCATGAAGGAGAACACCTTGTGCTGAGCAGTATTGTCAACCAGAACGTCGATGTGAGGTAGAGGGAAATCATCCTTGGGGCTCGCCCTATTCAAATCCCTGTAGTCAACACACATTCTGACCTTACCATCTTTCTTTCGCACTGGCACCACATTGGCAACCCACTGAGGGTAAGAAGTTACTGCAAGGAAACCGGCATCAAATTGCTTCATAACCTCAGCTTTGATCTTTTCGGACATCTCTGGACGCATACGGCGGACTTTCTGCTTAACCGGAGGGCATTCTTCCTTGGTAGGCAAGTGATGGACCACAATGTCAGTATCCAACCCAGGCATGTCTTCGTAAGACCAGGCAAAGATCTCCACATAATCATGCAACATCTGGATCAACCGTTGTTTCACATTGAGCTCCAGATTGGCACCAATCTTGACTTCCCTTCTTTCTGTCTCAGTACCCAGATTTACCGTTTCCACTGGCTCTTCATGTGGCTGAATGGCCCTCTCTTCCTGGAGTAGCAGTCTTGCAAGCTCGCCAGGCACTTCGCAATCATCTTCACCTTCGTCTTCGACTAAGTTGATCGGATTTTCGAAGTCATAACTGGCAGTAGCAGAGTCGTTACCAGTGAGATCCAGAGTGGATTGAAACCTGTATGAGTGAGTGTGTGTAAATATAGTTGTTTTGTAATATATAAAGAAAGAAAGAAAGAAAGAGAGCACAAGATTTGAAATGGGAAAAACGTCCAATGTTTTTATTCATGATATATGGAAATGACAAGTAATATTCCCTCACAAATGAAGCCACGGTGCCCCGGGTAAGACACCGGGCCATAAAGTTTCAATTTATTGTTTATTACAAATTTAAAACAAAGGAATTCATTACTGCGTAACAAAAGTAACAGGTATGTAGTCTTTTGCAGTCCAATTGTTCAATCCACCATCGGTCGTCGGGTAGATCCAGCTATCAAACTCTGATTCCTCCATATCGCTTTCAATAGCATTCACTCTCGGGTTGGTGATGAACACGGGAGGTCTTCCGGTCCTTGCTTTGCGTACAGCCCTCTGAGCCTCTGCAGTAAAACCCAGCCCAAACTTGTCAGTCTTAGGAGTAAAATCAGGGAGCCTGCCCCAGTTAGCACATTCACCTTTCTCAATTACAGCCCGAGCGTCCTTTAAGGAAGCCATCTTCAAAGGAAGGTCTTCTTCAACCACTGTTTCCGCTGACGCCAATGTTGGAGGTACCTCTTCAAAATGTTGAAAGGGGGTTTCAATAAACTCCCCGTCCATCTCTATATACCGGAATGAATTCAGATGACTAACCATGTATTCTTCCTCCCCCTGCACAGTGACAATCTTCCCTTTGACAGGGTACTTGAGCTTCTGGTGTAGAGTGGAAGTCACAGCCCTAGCTTTGTGAATCCAAGGACAACCCAACAAACAAGAGTAGGATGGACGAATGTCCATCACATAGAACGTTGAGTCAAAGACTTGAGAACCAACACGAATCGGAATGTCTACCTCACCATGCACCATCCTCTTCGACCCTTCAAAGGCCCGGACCACGATGTTACTAGGCTTCAACTCCAGACCCTCACAATCCAACCTGTCTAAGGCCTTTTTGGGAAATACATTCAGCGAAGAACCGGTGTCCACCAACACGTGTGCGAGGGTAGTGCCCCTGCATTCTATGGAGACATGCAGGGCATCATTGTGGTTCTTTCCCTTAGCGGTAAGATCAGCATCCGAGAAACCCAAACCATTGTCGGCGGTCAGATTGGCCACACAGTCAGTAAATTGGTCCGCAGATGTCTCTTGTGGCACATGGGCCGTCTTAAGAAATGAAATCAGGGCCTTGGCATGGGCCTCTGAGCACAGAAGCAATGATAGCATAGAGATCTTGGAGGGGGTATGCCCCAGCTATTCAACGACGTTGAAGTCACTACTCTTGATTATCTTAAGAATTTCCTCCATCTCTTGCTGGGAGGCTTCAACATTGACAGTCTTTGGTGCCTCCATCCGGGCAGGCTCACCATCAATCCCTTTGCCCCGAGTGTTAGATGACTCGGCAGCAGGGGTAGAAACTGGATCAGAAAGTGAAACAGGCGCACTTGCAGGCGTAATTATAAGAGGTCTTCGGATAACTGGTGGCGCAATGTCAGGCGAGAAGAGCCTTCCACTGCGAGTAACTTTGGCGGGACCAGTGATGTTACTGATACCGGTACTGGTGTTGAACTCCTGCTTCACTCCAAGCACATACACATCTGCCCCATAGTGCCATGGGACAGCCTTATCAGACTTGTAGGGGATGGGCCCCGGAACAGTAATGGTTATAGGTGCAATAGACAAGATTTTGACTGGCTTCCTCGGGGGAGCCTTGGTAGGATTGTTGAAGATGGTGACAACAGATACTTCTTCGGTAGGAACAAAAGGAACAACGGTCTTCTTGAACAGAATCTCTTTGCTGTCCACCAGGCTTTGGATGCCTGACTTCAGCAATGGACAACCAGTAGGGGAAACGACACACATAAGGCAACCCTTGCTACAACCCGGAAATAAACCGGCTAGAAACAGGTTCCTCTGAACAGTCAATAGAGGGGTAGCAACATCATCCACAGAAACTGCATACAGGTCTTCCTCAATGGCATTTACTCCATGCTGAGGCATAGGAGCAGTCACAACGTTGGGCCTTTCGGGCGCCTCAAATTGTATTTCCTTCGCGTCAATAAGTTCCTGAACCTTATTTCTTAGGGCCCAACAATCATCAGTAGAATGCCCCGGGCTATCAGAGTGATAAGCACAGCGGGCATTGGGATTATACTTCAGAGATGTAGTGTTTACAAACTTCGGAGCTTCTCTGACGGTTACCAAGTTGGTCGATAGCAATTGCGGCAAGATTTGTGACAAGGTCATACTAAGCCGGGTGAATTCTCTTCTGGGCCTCTCAGCCCTTGGTTGGTTATGTTGCCGAGGAGCGGCAGCAGGCTTTGCAATAACCACCGCGTTGACAGCTTGGCAGCGTTCTGGTTTGTTTTGCCTTCTAGGCCCATACACAGCACTGGCTTCCTTTTTGAAAGGTTTTTTCTCAGAACTTGAGGACGCACCTTTCTGTATCTTCCCTGATTTCATGCCAGCTTCTATTCTTTCCCCAGTCAGAATGAGATCTGTGAACCCTGCAGACGAATTACCAATGAGATAATTAAAGAACGATCCAGATAGGGTCCCCAAGAACATGTCCACTAACTCACGATCGGTTAATGGTGGCTGCACCCTACCAGCTAGGTCCCTCCACTTCTGCGCATACTCTTTAAAACCTTCTCCCGATCCTAGCGACATACCCTGGAGTTGGGTACGTGTAGGAGCGAGGTCGGCATTATATTGATACTGCTTGTAAAAAGCAGTAGCCAACTCCTCCCAGTTACGAACCTTGGTTCCATCCAGCTGATAGAACCATTCGAGATGAGTCCCTGAAAGACTCTCCTGGAAGAAGTGGATCCACAAGTTCTTGTCCACAGTGTATGGTTGGATCTTCCGCGCATAAGATCTGAGATGTAGCTTAGGGCAAGACGCCCCGTCGTACTTTGCGAAATATGGTGCTTTGAACTTGTGTGGGATCACCACACCAGAAGATAGACCCAAGTCTCCGAAATCCAAACCAGGAACTTGTTGAATTTCCATGGCATTCAGACGATCTTCCAACTGCTTGTACTTGTCTTCAGCTGGAGGATACTGCTCCTCATTAAAATTAGTCTCGTTGTCAGAGACCACCAGACTAGGAACTCTTCCCCCCTGGGGACTGCCTTTGCCTACAGAAGAACCAGCTTGATCAACTTCATTCTGCAGTGTGTTACCAAACCTCCGGCCCGTGTTGAATAGTACAGTTCTCTTCTTCTTCTTCTTGACCAGCAGAGCCTTCAATTCCTCCTGTCCTTGGGCTAAACTCATGATCAGCTCTTGGAACTGGGCGTTCTGAGCCTGAAGGGCCTTGATGGACTGCTCGGTAGATGATTCAGGGTTCATGATGCTGAAATAAACAGCGAAGAACATTAAGCAACCTGAAAAGAAGAGTACTTGTGATGCATATGATGAATGGAATGCGTATGATTTATGTTTTCAAAGACAATCGGGATTCAACTTTGTAAACAAAAAGGAATGCACTTCATTAGATTCAAATTTGAAATTTAAATTGTTTAACAGATTGACCTTAGGCGTTACATAAAAGTGAAAATACTAAAAAGGGAAATAAAACTGTAAAAGAATATCCAAAGTTCATCATTGATCCCAGGGTCTCCTCTTCTCAGTACGGATGTAATCATTCAAAGCTCGCTCGTTCTCCAATTGCTTTGTCAACTTCTGGATTTTCAATTCCTGCTCGTTGAACTTTTCCCGATAAGAATCCCACTCTTCTCGTAGTTGTGCCCAAGACCTTTTTAGTGTATCAGATCAGTAGGTATCTGAGGAAGGAGAACAGTTGGAGGAGCCCCATCTCTATCAGGATATTCAAGAATGATGGGTCTGACAGCTTCATATGGCATACCTAAATTCTGAGCACGGATGCGGACCCATCTGTAGTAGGGTTCCATAGGTAGAGAAGTCTTCAGTCCTAACTCTTGTGGGTCAGCTTTGTGAATTCTGTCCCAAGCCTTGATGAACCTACGACGCAGCTCGTCACTATCTACCTGAAACTCAAAACTGATGTGAGGCACCAACATCTCATGAGGCCCTTCTCTTCTGGCTCTTCCAAACTGACGGAGAGCTAGACATGGATTATAAGAGATTCCTCCTTGGGTACCAATCAAAGGAACATTAGGATATTCTCCGCAACAATCAATAACAGCTACCTCATCCAAACCCCTGAAAGTCCAGATGATGTCATTATCAATGAGAGACATTAACCTATGAGCCCAGCCTCTTCCTTCTTTGGTCTTCAGCACGAACTTAGGGAGGTGCGAAATAAACCACCTCACTAACAAAGGAATACAACACCACAGAGTTCCTCGTCTTCGGGCAGTACGAGCATAAAGTTGTTGCAGGATATCACCCAAGAGAGTGGGCACAGGGTTCCGAGACATGAAGATCCTTATGGCAGTGACGTTAATGAAGTTATCAGGATTAGGAAACAAGACTAGACCATAGATTAAGAGAGCCAGAATGTCTTCATACGCCCTAAAGTCCAGGTCTTTCCAAAAACTGTTAGCCTTACCAACCAGAAACTTGGCCAAGAAACCCTTAACTTTTCTTCTAGTCACCCAGTTGTCCATTACCTCTTTGTGGGTCAAGGGAAGAGCTGCAGCAATCTCCTCAAGCCTAAGAGTCTTTTCCCAACCAGTAAAGGGAGTCTGATCCAAGATAGGGATGCCAAGCAAATCAGAGAATTCTTCCAGGGTAGGGACCAGCTGGAAGTCTTGAAAGGTGAAGCACTGGTACAGAGGGTCATAAAACTGGGTCAGCACACTCATCAGTTGTTGGTCCCACTTTGCAGTGACTAAGCTGAGAAGAGAACCATGCTTCTGGATGAAGGAAGTAGTATTTGGAATTCTGCTAACCAATTCTTCAAGCAACTCAGGTGGGTGAACAAAGTTGAACCGGATAGTGTTCCTTCGCATAGGCATCATGATGTCCTACAAAACAGAGCAAAGGTGAAACCCTCTTGTCTTTGAAATGGTCAGTCCTTATGCAGGATGCATGCAATGTTTATGATGGCATGATGTTATGATAAAGCACACCATAAATATTCACAAAGGCAAACATGATAAGGCACACAAGTCACACAAGACAAGCCCTAAGAGTTTAGGCCAGCATGGGGTCTAGGTATTACCCTCTTTCAGTTTGTTGGTTAAGACCTGTCCTATCAGAAGTAACCGGGTTCTAGAGGATCCCAATATCACTGACTACCCTCAATCGGTCATAACTCCAGCATTGCAATCTTTTCTTGCGGCCAGAACCATCACGAGAGTTTAGCCTCAATGGGCGTAGCATACTGCTACTGTTCTATTGGCCAAGTTGGGTCATTTAAGGTTCTAAGGTCGGTTGGTGCTTAATGACTCCTCAGAAGACCCATATTCTCCTCGTTGCGACATAAGGGATATTGGTACAGACTAAGGTGCCACACCAACGTAGCCACTGCTTCACCCATATCGGTCTACGCCGGACAGGTCCCTCACAGCTTATGCTACCTAACAGGGTATCCCCAGATCCGGGTTAGGATCTATGTAACTCCGATGCAGCCCACAATAATAAATCAAACAAACACAGCAATTGAAAACATAAGTCTGAGCTATCCTAAGGTACACCTCACTTTATAATTTCCCCAGCAGAGTCGCCAGTTCTGTGATCGGTGGAAATAGAACTGACTGTTTAACGATGGTTCGCGAAATGTCGCGGAAGCAAGAGTCGCCACCGTCTTTTATTTTCTCCAACATGGACAGGACAAAAGCACAGCAAAATTCCTTATGAGATAGTTTCTCGGTTCGGGAGGTAAATTTATAGAAAGGGAAGGTGTTAGCACCCTTTCTATCCATGGTTATCCATGGGCTCTTAGATACTTGCTCATTGTGTTTTCAAAATGTTTTCTTTTCAAGATGTGAGTGAGTTTGAAAAAGTTTCTTTGAAAGATTTCGGAATAACTCTTGTATTAGTCCTCAAGAGTGTTTGAAAAATTGTTTTCGAAAGCTTTTTGAAAGTGTCGGTGTGAAAAGTTTTTGATTTATTTTTGAACAGAGCAAGTATCTATGAGTCATCTACCTACCCTAAGGAATTAGGCTGTGTAAATGTCCTTAAGGTAGTGCCATCCCACCATTGAGAGGTAGGTAGCACCACCGTTGGAGGTGTTCGGGTCAATTCGTTTTTAGGGACAGTATAGTCACCAGAGCAACAATAGGACACCTTAGAAGCTACCCTTATGCCATTGATCCTTTTTTAATCTGAGGCATCCGTTTCGAGGCAACTGGATCATGGACATAAGCACTTACTAAAACGTCCTATACTCGACGACCACGTTTCGAAGGTAAGGCAACATAATTACTATTACAAGCCTTGAGCAGTTACATAATATTCGAAAAGAAAAAAGAATAACGCGCGAAAGAATAAAAATTAGGACGTCCGAGGGTTTTGGCCCTTTTGAAATTAAATTGAAATTAAAAAGCTAATTAATTATTTACATATTTATTTACAAAAATATTTAATGAATAATAATAATAAATAATGAGGCAAGTAATTAATTAATAAAAAGATAAAAATGTCAATAAACCCTAATTTCTACATTTTTTATTTATTAAGAAAAAGTGTTAAAGTTGAAACCTAATTTAACTAAATTAATTATTTAACATTTATTTACAAAAATAAATTGATGAGTAAATTAATTAACATATTTTAGTTTCTGATTTTTTTATTATGAAAACTAATTATTTGTGAATTAATAAAACAATTAAAAAAAACAATCAAAAGAATTAAAATTGAAAAGAAAATAAAAGTAATGAATGCAAACCAGGGGGGTGTCAGGCCCATTTTGGAGGTTTTTTGGAAGCAATTTTGGCCCATCAGAACTAAGCCTTGTTGACTTTCCGCGTTTGTGTGCATGTCCATTGACTAAGGTACATGGTAGAACTCCTTTTGTGGCCTTCAGATTGATCTCAAATCCACTTGGCAGGCACAGGCATGAGCGCGCATGCTAGGCCATGGAATGAGCGCTGCATGGAAACACATTATAACAAAATTCATGAATTAAGTGGGGGGACCTGGGAATCGAACCCAGGTCCCAATGCCTGCATTACAGATCCCTTGCCAATTGATCTAGCGCGTTCGTTTGTATATAATATAATAGAGAAACATAATATAAAAAGATGCCCATTATGCTGGAATATCACAAAAAACGTGCCAACGTTTGAATTGTCATACCAGATGAGGACATGCATGCTTCTTCTTCCTCTTTATGCCTGCAATATAAACAAATAGCGGGGGTTTTAAACCCCCACAAACTGCAACTCATGAAAATAGTGATTAGAACATGTTGTAATATAAAAAGGGCGCGAGTAGTCAGTTTGTTTCGTCTTGATGCCACGATTCTGTCTATACTGGTGTGATAGTCCAATTTTATAGCATGTGTAAAGCCCCAATTTTTGAGCTCTGAAACCCTAAAAAACGTTAATGGCAAATCACGATACAGGGCTTCATAATACAATTGAATCATATCATTAGCTTCAGAATGTTCCTGTGAATGCAAAAAAAACAAAAATATGCATCAAATGCGCATGAATCATGATATGGAATTCAAGAAAATGTTGCAAATTGTATGGCCTATGTTCTATGATTCCTGGCACGTTTTGATTGATTCTTGATTGCAAAAGCTTCCTGGATGCTTAGGCAACGTGTTGGAATCCTTTAGAAGCTTTGAATTATCCTCTAGGTATGAAATCAGTTTCAAGCTTTTTATGAAAATTTTGCAAAGTGGTTGTGAGTTCTTAGCAGCTATTTCGTGTGTGTATGTATTAGGTATTTACTATGCCTTTGTATGTGAAGCTTTCTAGGTCAAAACAAAGCCCAAAAGTCCATTGAATTAATGTTTTGAATATTTGATTTTTCCATATCTTTTCCAATCTTTTTTCATGGTAAATCTTGCCAAATGTGGATGATCTTGTCCCCTTGAGATGATGCACGAAAACTCTTGCATATAATGCACATATTTGCTGCACAAAAAAGATTTAAAACCATTATTTGATATTTTTCTCAATTAAATTTAATTAAATGAATTAATAAGAATAAAAATTCAATTAATTAATTAAAAATAAGAAAATAAATCCCTTTGAGCTTAATGGGTCGTGCATATGCTTTGGGTAATGATTCAAGGAATAATTTGAGGCCCATTAGCAAATTTGAAGCTTTTGAAGCAAAGTTGACTTTTCAAAATTCCCAAATATTTCCCAACTTCTTCAAGGCATATCTTGCTCAATGTTTAAGCTATGATCATGTTCTTGGACATTTTGGAAAGGTCTTGAAGTCCTCTAACCAATGTATTTGGTCCCATGTCATTTTGATTTACCAATCTCAAGTTATGGTCTTTGACTTAAAGTGCCTTTTTGTTGACTTTTGAAAATGACCTATAATGTTGAAATTGATAACTTTTTGTGAGAGCATTTCTTGGACTTGGAGTGTGAAGATGAGTTGTTGGAAATGTCATTCTCTTCAAAATGAGCTTTGGATGGGATTTTTCTGATCAACCATGAGGAAGTTATGCCTTGGTCAATTTGCAGTTGACTTTTTCAACTGTCCAAAAATAGAAACTTTTGCATCTTGAGACTTTTTGACCCATGCTTTGAGAATCATGATCAAGAATTGATCAAATGATGTTTGTGGCTTCAAAATAAGATGTTGACCAAAAATTTTGACTTTTGACTGTCAAATGACCATTTTGCCCCTGTAGTTGACTGTGAAGCAATTAGGATTTTTGACTGTGCAACTTGATGCTGTGAGTCTTGAAACTTGACATATGAATGCTTAACAATGTATGTAGGCATATGGGACTTTATTAGACCCTTGAAAACCTCAATTTCTTTGCCAGAACCAAAACCCTAATTTTGACTGTGTTAGGAAGTAATTGGACTGTGCAACCCTTGAGAGATTTTGAAGCATCTGGAGATTGATCTTGGCAAATCTTGAAGAATATGGGAGGGCAAATTTTGGGGTACAACATGTACCTTTCAATTTGAGCATTTATATTTCATGCCATTTTTATTTTGCTCACTTGAGCATTTACTTTTATGTCATTTTTATTTTGCTCACTTGAGCTTTTCTTTTCCTTTTAAAGACACCTAATAATCAACATGAACCATAAAAATCTTTAATGATATTTGGACTATTTGGTTACTATCCTTGGCATTATGGAGCATTGGACTTCTTGGACTTAGGATTAGAGACCTTGTCCTATCTTGGAGACTTTGTGCTTTTATTTGATATTTTGTCTAGAGTTCTAGAGGTTTACCTCGAGACATTGGGTTGTTTATTTGTTTTGTGTGCAGGTTATTGAGATTACATACTTTGTTTGTAATTTGGAATTCATCCGTATACAGCCGTTACTCTGCCCAATTTTTGCAAAGACTTAATACGCTTGAAGTTTGGTTCTCTTAAGAGGTCTAGTATCTTTGCTTGCTTGGTTTCAATCCAAAGAATGAGAATTCTATATTGACTCATAATGTCAAGTATTGGCTTCATGTTGGTTAGATGGTTCTTATCCCTAGCTTTTACCTTATGCTTTAGGATAATCTCTTCTTCTCCTCCCATCTTCTTTAATTTCAAAAATCTTCTCCCTCCTTTTGAAAACCCTTCTTGTTTTGAAACTTGAACCTTTTTCATAATAAACTTGGACTTAGGTCCATGCATTTTCATAACACTTTCATGAATAAATTTCAATCAATTTAATAATACTTTGACTTTTTTTTATGAGAAGACTAAAAGTCAACCAATCTCATTTCAAACCATTTTGCCACTTTGGCTTTTATCTTTAAAATTTTCTCAAAAGATTAGACTCTTGTCAATCCTTGTAGTGATGCAAACAATTATACTTCTACAATATGTAGTAAAGAGAGATATTTTCCGCTTGGGTGATTGAGTGAGACATTGTTGATTTTAAAATACAAGCCATATCCTCCACTTTAAGATGATGCAAATTCTCTTTTCTCATGATTGTGGGTAGTGAGTATGTTTTCCACACGGACAATGACGATGATGTCTTATCTCATAAAATTAACCGACACACTTGTGTTTCAAATTTTTTAAAAGAGGAACTATGTGTACCCTGATCCCCTATTGCATGAAAGGTGGTACGTAGGCACTAAAGGTTCGCAACCGCGGCGGGTGCAAAAATCATAAAAAATATTTCTTTTCTCACCTCCACCATCCATTTTATACATAACACATTTTCATAACCAAAATATACAGATTTTTCAAAGAGGTTCATGCGGAGTACCGTAGATGTTTAGGGTGCTAATACCTTCCCTTTGCATAACCAACCCCCTTACCTTGAATCTTTCCCCCTTTTTTGGGTTATTCGCTCTTTTCCCATTCCTTTGGAAACAATAAAGCGTTGTGGCGATTTTTATTTTGATTTGTATAAAGTCTAGTAAATCCAATGACTTAGTCTTGAACATTTCTACCGCTTCAGAAAAATGGCGACTTCACTGGGGAAAGATTGACCTCTTGCTAGTCCATCCCTAAGTGGGTTGAGCCTATCTTTGTTTATATCTGTATATGTGTTATTGTGTTTATGTGTTATATTTTGTATATATGTTTGTCCGGATTTTCCTGGTTTACAGGGTGCTTGGTGATTACTCATAAGTCCTATACCCGGAATTGGGCAAACTTTAAGATAGGACGGGCGGTATAGTCATGTTAACTTTGAGGGAGTATTCCCAAAAAAGGAGGCATGAGATCCCCCACTCAGTGGAGGCCCCTTTGACTGTAGTGTTATTTATCGAGTAATCAGGAAGACGTACTGCTTTCGACCTGGGAGCCTGCTGAAGCTAAGGACCGTAGATTACCTAACCCATCTTGGAATTTTAGGTGTAGTGCGGAAGCTATGACGGAGTAATCCGGAAGTAGTTGTCACGCGATATTACACTCAGACGAGTCTTTCTTGAGAATATTACTAACTATCGAGTTAATCGGGAAGTTAGTAATATCCGAAGGAAGGATGTAGACTCTGGGAACCTCTAAGAACCTTGTTCGGCAGGTGATAACTTTTTAGACCAACACCTTATGGGTAGTACCTTCGACTTCATGCTCGTGACGTTGAACCTATGAACCCTATATGTGTGATCTTGTGTGTGATTGTTGCATCATGCATCCATGCACTCATAAGCATCTTTTGAAGAAAACAATATTTCAAGAGATTTAAAGGTTGACTATTTGTGAATATCCCATGTACTTTTAAACCATGGATTCTGGAAAGAGAAACAAAAGTTTTATTACTTGTATGTTTGCAATATAAAACATAAATCCCTTGAAATATTAAATGATAAAGAAAAATAATCATATGCATTGCATATCATGCATCATATTGTACATATTTCTTGCATTTGTTATGCATATCCAGTTGTCTCACTCAGTTTCTTTACTTCACTCAGCAAGCTGGCTCATCACTACAACACTCGGGCTAACTTCAAAAAGAAGATGGACAACTTAGAACAAGAGAATTGCAAGCTGTGCGAAGAAGTTTCCGCTTTGAAGACTGGCTTGGCCAACTTGACTACTCTGATGGAAGCTCTGGTGGATGCTCAGAATCAGCCACCGAGTGTTCAACCTCAACCAACAAGGGCAAATGCTGAAGTTCTTGATGTTCCTGTATCCGCTACTCCAGCTGTTGTTCAAAACCGTGTGCCTCAGGGTTATTCGTGGGGAATGCCAGAGAATTTTGCACCTGAAGGTTTCAATCTTAGCCCTCAAGATGCTCCAGTGGTTCCAAATGTTGTAACTCATGCACCTCCTATGGTGCATACTATTCCTACTACACCTCCTTCGGTGAATTTGGTTCCGTTTGTTAATGAATATGTGTGTCGTCCTTTCTCTCCACCAAGTGAAGACTTGGGTCTTTATGACAGAAAGGATGATTTTCAAGAGCAGTTTGATAGAATGCAAAGAGAGATGAAGGCTCTTAGGGGAAAAGAGTTATTCGGGCAGAATGTGAATGAGCCGTGTTTGGTCCCTAATGTTAAAGTGCCTGCTAAGTTCAAGGTCCAAGAGTTTGAGAAGTACAAGGGCAACACTTGCCCTAGTGCTTATTTGGTGATGTATGTAAGGAGAATGTCAACCCACACTGATGATCAGCGTCTGCTGATTGACTTTTTCCAAGATAGTCTGACCGGTGCTGTGTTGAAATGGTACATGAGTTTAGACAGTGTCAACATCTATACTTTTAATGATTTGGGAGAAGCATTCATTAACAATACAAGTACAATGTGGACATGGCGGCTGACCATGACCAGCTTAGAGACATGGTTCATAAAGACAGAGAATCGTTCAAGGAGTATGCGCAGAGATGGAGCGAAGTGGTTGCACAAGTGATTCCGCCCATGGAAGAGAAAGAAATGACTAAGATTTTTTTGAAGACGCTTGGTGCTTTCTACTACGAAATAATGGTAGCAAGTGCCCCGAGTGATTTTATAGAGATGGTGGGCATGGGTGTCCGTTTAGAGGAAGTTGTCCGTGAAGGTCGTTTATCTAAATACGGAGACTCGTCAAATGGTGCTAAAAAGAATGGTGATAGTTCTTCCAAAAAGAAAGAGCAAGACTCATACGCTATACTTCGTGGTAGGCAAGGAAGATCTCATAATAGGAATCAACAAGTCGCTTCTATGACTCCAGTCGTCAATGAGACTCCTACTGCTGTTGCATATTAAAGGGCACCTCAACAAGGAAATCAAGGGCAATGTCATCAGAGGAAAATGAGCTTTGATCCAATGACATACACAGAGTTGTATCCTTCTTTGTTGAAGAAGAATCTGGTTCAAACTCGAGCTCGACCAGTTATTCCTGAAAAACTGCCAAGAGGATATAAGGCTGACACTTCCTGTGCCTTTCATCAGGATGCTCCTTGGCACGATTTAGAAGATTTCTTTTCTTTGAAGGTCGAAGTTCAGAGGTTGGTTCGGAGCGGTATCTTGTCATTTAAGGACATTGGCCCTAATGTTCAAAACAATTCGTTAGTAGGGCATGAATGAATCTCTGTTGTTGATAATTCAAAAGCTCGGGAAATGTTACCTTTAGCGCAAGTCCAGATAGGAGAGTCATCTTAGTTTATTAGCATTTTTACTGTTTTCTCATTTGTAATTTTTTCTTGTTTATCATTGCACTGTTTGCATGTAAGAACTTGTTTGCATTTGAATGTTTAATCTTAATACAATGAGTATGTTTATCTTCAAGAAATTCATTCGTTTCACTCGTATTTGTTTTCAATTTTAAATTTCTTTATGATACTAACTTGTTACCCATTCTCTTTCCTAGGAAGATATTGGGAGGAGGATGATGATGTTAAAACACAAATTTTCTGGTTGTATGCTTTTGGATAAAACCTTGTTGACGATGTACAGGCATTGTTTCAAATCCTCAAACACTAGAGATATAAGGGAGTGAAACCCTCGTTAACCCCTTTGAGCCTTGAAGTAGGAGTTTCTTTTTCTATTAAAAAAAACCCTCATTTTTTGACCCGGGGCAGGGTAGTGTTCAGTTAATCTGATTGAGTATTCAAATCTCATCAAGAGTGCGCATCTAAGGATACAACAATGTTCATCCCTCGAAAGGTTGAGGAAAGTAAAAACTGTAATGGTTAATCTTCACTTATCGGGAGGGTGTGTTAACTGACGATATCATAATGGCTATTTCTCGCAGACCAGGAGATCAGCAGATGACGATATAACAATGGTTATCTTTCATCTACCCAGAAATAGGGCAGTCACAATTCTTCCGACAAGTCACAAATGACTCGAAGTCACGCGACATGTTCAAAAGAAAGAAAAAAAGATGATATGAATAAAAAAATTATGATGAAAAAGAAAAAGACAAAAAGCCCCACTAAGTCGGAACTTGAAAAAACAAGTCGCTTAGGCAAAAGTCAGGGCATCCTGCTGCACTTCAGATTCAAAGTCAAAAGGAATATATCCAGAAGGCAAGGAAGAAATGGAAATCATGAAATGCGATAAAGGATTACAATGTGAAATCCTCAGCAAATAACAGAGTCGCGTGACAAGAAACGCAAAAGAAGCAGGAATGAGTGACTTGCATGTCCAAAGAAAACCTTGTTTGATTCCTCAACCATCTTGAAATCTCTTTTGAGAGATGGATGTTCGTGTCAAGTTAAATGAACTTAGGACCGAAGAACATCATGAAGGGGGTGGGCACCAAATATTTTTTAGCCTTAAATCTTTTTTTCTAAAAACGTGAACCAGGCCACGTTACAACCCTCAAAAGTCCTAATTAAAACAGGGTTTATTTCGAAAGCATACTCCAATGAGATAGTGTTTCCTGAATCCCATTAATTTTGCTAAGTTATTGTGATTGGTATCATATTTCTTTTGTTATCTTTCATACAAAAAATCCATGTCGCATCCTGGCTAGTGATCTGTTCACAAGGTTTTGCGACATCTTTTCAAATAAATCTTCAAGACTTACATAATTGTTGCATTATAATTTTCATTCTTAGAATAAACATTTTTTGCTTGTAAAACAACTGCTTGATATTAAGGAAGTTTACATTTGAGTATCAGCAAAAAGGCATGTTGCCGAGAAGAGTTGTAGAGAAAAAAGGATGTAACATTCAGCCAATCTAGGGCAGTTACATCAAGATTCAACAAATCTCTAGAAGTCATTTAATCAGAAAGGTTACCCTAAAAGCATGCAGCCAAGGGCAAGTTATGAAAGTTACCTTGATTAGCCCGGTAAGCTTGAGACACCAGATTGGTTTCCAAGGGCATATCCAGATTTTGTCAAGATATCTACTATGTCTACCCCAAGCCGAGAATCTTCCTCAAACAAGATTGTTTCTTATGATCTATTTTGTAGATGTGTGTTTGGATTCCTCCAACAATTGTTGATCAATTAAAGGGTTTCCTACAGGTTGTATTATGGTGTTGGGTTTATGATCCCATTTTTCCAGTCTTGCTGCAGACTTCTCCAGCTGAGTGTGATTCTTTACCCAACCAAGTGGTGATCAAACAGAGGTTAAAAAGAGCTTTGAAGCCTTTGCTCATTTGATGGAGTTATTTCTACCTTTTTATTGATATGGAATCTCTTGTAGATCAGTGAATTCTCCTGTTACGACATTATTATTGTTATGTGCTCCCTAGGTAGCTAAACAAGGGCAGTATATTTTCTAAGTGTTGAGACAATTGTCAACTTTTTGGGTTTTCTCCCGCCAAGTGTTGGGTTTGATTTAAAATCCCCATAATTTTGACTTCTTGATATGATGTTAACTTCTTGATTCCCCATGAAGGTTTTTCTCAGGTCATCTTGTTGGTATGTGCGCAATCTTTGTGTGTTTCTCATATAGTTGAAGACGATACCAGTGGGTGCAAGGTACGGTATTAGGTTTGTGAGCCCTTTATCCCCGACCAAGTTTTGGTTCTCTTTTTATTTTGGGTTTGCATGGTCAGAAGCCTCCGTCCCAGATTCCCCAACAAAGTTTTCCCTCATATGATGATAGGTTTTATTCCCTTAGTATGCTAAGATATCGTTCTTTTTACAGCATTGGCATTAGTGTTGACTTCTTGATTTCCCAGGAAGACTATACCAGGGAATCTTTTATTGGAATAAGTTTGTATGATATGAAGACTCAATCCAATATTCTCCAGTGAAGGCCTAGTTTAGTTGATAGAAGTCCTTTCTCCCCAAAGAATTTGGTGCAATAATTACTCTCGAAGAACGTATCTCTGGTTTCCCCAGTGAAGCATGTATCTCTGCTTTCCCCAGTAAAGCATGTATCCCTGCTTTCTCCAATGAAGATTGTATCTCCAGTGAAGAATGTATCTTGGTTTCCCATCGTTGATGTGGTATTGATCTTCCCCAATGAAGTCAGCTTGAAGTCCCCATTATATGTCTCGATGATGAAGCATTGTCTCCCTTAGTCAAGTCCGTATGTTTTTCTTCCTTCAAAGTGGGCCTGAATTCCCCAGTGAATGTTTTGACAATTTGGTTTCCATCCGCCTTATTCAAAGATCAGTACTGAAATCCTCAATAAGAGTACGGATCGTGAAACATTTGTTTTCCCCATAGAAGTCTGTGTGCTATTCCCCGGGAAGGCTATACCAAGGCATCTCTTGTTGGAATGAGTATTCATGATGAAAAAGTTTTCAATCTGCATTTTTTTCTCCAGGGAGGTAGATTTGAATTCCCCAGTGAGGTTTGATTGTCTCAGCGTCATTATGCTTTATTTGAGGCTGGTCTTGCAATCTCCAGTAGGCATATGTTGCTTTTGAAAAATTGGTTTCTCCGATGAAACTGGAAGAAAGATGTACTATCTCGGAATCTGTTTGATTTAGCTACGTCCGGAGATGTTTCTCCTCAGTGAAGTTAGGACAGGCAATAGGTTTTGTTTTTGCGGTTGCTTTTTCCTTTCTTGGATTGATCTTTCTGGTTGAAGTTTAGCCCAACGTTGTTGGTACCTGAAGTGGTTTTGTTTGTTTGTGCTGATTATGTATCCTTTTACCAGCATACACACGATACCATTCATACATTCATACATGCATCATGCATTGTTACAAATCATTTTATTGATATTATGTTCTAACCTTCCTGCAACGCTCGTTGCTTAGTTGGATTTGGTTTTTCCCTCTTGAGTTTATTTCTCAAAGGATATATCTTCGTTGGCCGTCTTGCTCCAGTTTGTTTCTGATTGGATTCGTGGTTGCATGACGATATTATTTACTTTGGATTTCTGAGAACTTTGAGTTTTGGTTTGTGCATTTATTTTGCACGAGAAGACTTTATCTCTTCAGCAGGAATACCGTGGCATTTCCCCAGGAAGTCATATCTCTTTCCCCAGGAAGTCATATCTCTTTCCCCAGGAAGTCATATCTTTTTCCCCAGGAAGTCGTATTTCTATCCCCAGGAAGCCATATTTCTATTCCCATAAAGTTATTTCTCTTTGCAATTCCCCTTAACAATGAGTGGATGTCTCTTTATTTGAGATAAGTTTGCATATTACCCTTTCCAAGCAGAGTGCCTTGGTTAAAGAAAAAAGTTGAGACCCGTTCCAGGTGAAACACCAGAATTTTGGGAAAACTTATGATATTTTCAAAATCTACCTTCAGTGAACGTTGGTAGTGCATCGGCAGTGAACGTCGGTGTTTCTTATCTTTTTTCTATCATCAGTGAACGATGGTAGTTCCTCGTCAGTGAATGGCGATGGTATGATATTTTCAAATCTACCTTCAGGGAATGTTTGTAGTACATCGGTAGTGAACGTCAGTGTTTCTTATCTTTTTGCTATCATTAGTGAACGGTGGTGGTTCCTCGTCAGTGAACGACGATGGCATGATATGATATTTTCTCTTCTACCTTCAAATAATGAGTTGGTATTTCACCGTCATCTGTGAGTCGGTACATCTTTTGATTTTCTACCTTCAACTATTGAGTTGGTATTTCACCATCATCTGTGAGCCGGTGTATCTTATTACTTTTCTACCTTCATCGATTGAGCTGGTAGTTTACCGTCATCTGTGAGTCGGTATATCTTTTTCTTTTACCTTCAACTATTGAGTTAGTATTTCACCGTCATCTGTGAGTCAGTACATCTTTTGATTTTCTACCTTCAACTATTGAGTTGGTATTTCACCGTCATCTGTGAGCCGATGTATCTTATTACTTTTCTACCTTCATCCCTTGAGCTGGTAGTTTACCGTCATCTGTGAGTCGGTATATCTTTTTCTATCTATCTTTAGTGAACATCGGTAGACATCGGCAGTGAACATCGATGCTTGATTATCCTCCTCTCTGATTCAATTCGTTGATTCACCAGCGATTTATTTTCCTGGTGGGGTTCCCCCTTTGTTTCTTCATTTTTGTGGCATCCCCAGTGATACTTTGCGTCTCTTTTGTTATGTTCATATGCATTCATAATCATAAGAATTGCATGGCATCTTAGAGACAAAATAGGGCTTATTTTATATTAAAGTATCTTCAATTGCGTCGACACGAAGATTTTTAACCTTCGTATCTCCGGATAGAAGACACTTCAATAAGGGCATCTATTGTACCCCAATTTTTGCCCCTAAGATTCCCCTATCATATCATATCAACTCAATCATGACAAGATCACATTGGGGTTGGTTCTTCATCTTGCTCTATCTCCTACCTTTAAGTTTGCCCATGAGGAATTTCCAAGCACCTTGGTTGTGTATCTTGTATATATGTTGTTGGCTAACCTCTAACCAAAATACAAATATATATATATATATAAATATATATATATATATATATATATATTTGTCTTTGTCTTTGTGCAATTTGTGTTTTGTAGGTACCAAGTTGAAGCATCCAATAAATAAGGCTTTCCAATTTGATTTTATCATGTATTGTGGCAAAAGAAGGTATGCGTCGACCCATAAACCTATGTATCGACTCATCTTGTTGAGAAAAACCTGCATGTATTGACACATGCATGTATGTATCGACCCATCTAGTTTAAAGAAATCTTGCATGTGTCGACACATGCATGTATGCATCGACTCATCCTGTTAGAAAAAACTTGAATGTGTCGACACATACGTGTTATGTATCGACTCATGCAGTTTGTGTGGTTCTGTAATGTGTTGAAACAACAGTATGTATCGACACATAGAGGCATGTATCGACACATGTTGTGTTATACAGCTAGGATGTATCGACACATACCCCTTATGTATCGACTCACAATGGCAAAATGCACGTGTTTTTTGAAAAAAAAGCTAGCAAATTCAAATTGTTATCAATTTTGGCTCCAATTTTTTCTGCATAATTTGAAATTATATCACTAATTTAATTTTGGCTCCAAGAATCAATTACCAAATTACCACTAATCCCAATTCCAAAACTCTATAAATAGAGACCTCATTTCATTCAAATCACAAGCTTTTGATAGCCAAATCATCTTGCTAAAAACTCTCTCTATTCTCTCCATTTTACCAAATTCGCTCAAAGCTCCATTTTCAAGAAAAGTTAGTAAGCTTTGCATTGAAGCTTACTAATATTTGAGTTAAACCTTCATCCAAACATCTTTCTCCATTAATTATCTACATCCAAACCTTGGTGATTGATTCTTATTGTTGAATTGAAGAAAATTCTGAAGTTGTTTGATAATTTTCAAATTCTACCTTTGGTAAGTTGGATCATCGTCTTTAACAATGTGATCTCTAGTGGATTTCTGGTTTTGATTCATTAAGCATTGTTTTATAACTCCATGAGTGCTATTTTCTCAAAATTTGCTGGAATTTTCATGCTCAATGGGATCCATGATCATAAGGTGTTTGATGAAAAGTTGGAACAAGAATTTGATCCCAAAAATATTTTTCTGCCTTATTTTGGGGCTGTTTTGACTCAAAATTTTTTTACTCACTCTCTTTGATGAATAATTTGGACTGCAATTTCAATGTTTAATTTGTTTTTAAACTCAATGGACTTTGTGATGTAGATGAAGTTGGATAAATGTTCATCATTTCAAATCTACCTAAGAAAGAATTATTTAATTCATTTTTGGTGCTTTGGATTAATGATATGTTTAGTGCTTTAATCCATCTAGAGGAGTGGTTGAATTTAAAGATGAAAGGATTTTGAAATGGTAATCCAAATTAGCTTATCATTCCCCTCCCTCTTCATCTTATCCATTTCTTTTTTTAATTGTGCTATATGTTAAGGGATGGTGATCGCTATGTCATCTATCCAAACATGAAGTACATAGATTGCTATTGACCGGCCTCAAAATAGGTGCGACTTCTACATAAGTCCACTTACGATTGCTTAACATAGCTCTAAATTTTGTCCTGATCCGAATAAATGATCATTCGTGGCCCAAACTTATGATTGCAAGCCCAAGTATGTTAATTTGATCTCTTTGATCCAATAACCTTGAGATTCATTGTGTGGAGGCTTTTGTTCTACCAATCCTCTAATGGATCTACAACACCTTTGGTCAACGCGGATCACTTAAACATCGTTGATCATTAAAATCTTACTTTTGAGGATTCCAAAATGGATGATATACTTGACAAAAAGCAAACGCAACTTGTTGTGTGGAGGCTTTGGTTCTACCAATCCTCTAATGAGTTCCAAATGCAAGTTTCAAGATGATCATCCAACTAACCACTAATTTCTAACAATTAAATTTACTTTATGATTTTTATTTTTTATGCTTTATGTACCATTCAATTTGATCATTTATATTTCATGCCATTTTTATTTTGCTCACTTGAGCATTTACTTTTATGTCATTTTTATTTTGCTCACTTGAGCTTTTCTTTTCCTTTTAAAGAACACCTAGTAATCAACATAAACCATAAAAATCTTTAATGACATTTGGACTATTTGGTTACTATCCTTGGCATTATGGAGCATTGGACTCTTGGACTTAAGATTAGAGACTTTGGCCTATCTTGGAGACTTTGTGCTTTTATTTGATACTTTGTGCTTTTATTTGCACTGGGTTATTTGTTTGTTTTGTGTGCAGGTTATTGAGATTATATACTTTGTTTGTAATTTGGAATTCATCCGTATACAGCCATTACTCTGCCCAATTTTTGCAAAGACTTAATACACTTGAAGTTTGGTTCTCTCAAGAGGTCTAGTATCTTTGCTTGCTTGGTTTCAATCCAAATAATGAGAATTATATATTGACTCATAATGTCAAGTATTGGCTTCTTGTTGGTTAGATGGTTATTATCCCTAGCTTTTATCTTATGCTTTAGGATAATCTCTTCTTCTCCTCCCACCTTCTTTAATTTCAAAAATCTTCTCCCTCCTTTTGAAAACCTTTCTTGTTTTGAAACTTGAACCATTTTCATAATAAACTTGGATTTAGGTCCATGCATTTTCAAAACGTTTTCATGAATAAATTTCAATCAATTTAATAATACTTTGACTTTTTTTTTGTGAGAAGACTAAAAGTCAACCAATCTCATTTCAAACCATTTTGCCACTTTGGCTTTTATCTTTAAAATTTTCTCAAAAGATTAGACTCCTGTCAATCCTTGTAGTGATGCAAACAATTATACTTCTACAATATGTAGTAAAGAGAGATATTTTCCCCTTGGGTGATTGAGTGAGGCATTGTTGATTTTAAAATCCAAGCCATATCCTCCACTTTAAGATGATGCAAATTCTCTTTTCTCATGATTGTGGGTAGTAAGTATTTTTTCCACACGGACAATGATGATGATTTCTTATCTCATAAAATTAACTGACACACTTGTGTTTCAAATTATTTAAAAGAGGAACTACTGGTACCCTGATCCCCTATTGCGTGAAAGGTGGTACGTAGGCACTAAAGGTTCGCAACCGCGGTGGGTGAAAATATCATAAAAAATATTTATTTTCTCACCTACACCATCCATTTTATACATAACACATTTTCATAACCAAAATATACTGATTTTTCAAAGAGGTTCATGCGGAGTACCGTAGATGTTTAGGGTGCTAATACCTTCCCTTTGCATAACCAACCCCCTTACCTTGAATATTTCCCCCTTTTTTGGGTTATTCGCTCTTTTCCCATTCCTTTGGAAACAATAAAGCGTGGTGGCGATTTTTATTTTGATGTGTATAAAGTGTAGTCAATCCAATGTCTTAGTCTTGAACATTTCTACTACTACAAGTAGTTACCACTTCAAGTTACAATGAAGCCTAGACCTGAACAGATATCATTTCAACTTCATCCTTTCTAGTGAGATACTACAAAGCCTGGAATCTGACCAGATAACAGTTAACTCCCTTATCCCTATCAAGTTATTGTAAAGCCTGGATCTGACCAGATAACATTTCTATTTCAAAAAAAATTCTATAAAGCTTGGAATCTGACTAGATAACAGTTAATTTATTTCTCCCCCAGTAAGTTACCGTGAAGCCTGGATCCGACCAGATAGCAGTTGACTTCCTCATACTCAGCAAGTTATGAATCCTGGACCCGACCAGATAGCAGCTGACATTCAAGAGATATTCCCTAGCGGAAGCATCCTTTCAACAAGTTTTAAGATATGTATACTCTTCATCCCTAATAGCTATCCAGGATTCAGCTTCCCAAAACTCCTCAGCAGTAGTCAGGGATTTATTTTCCCGGACAAATATGCATCTCACATTCATACATCATATCATATACATACAAAATGCATTTAGCATGATCTCATTCATCTTGTGAACATCATGCATACATCTGCATTTGACTAACCCTTTTTTCCCACAGGTATAACATCATGTTTTAGTCTAAATCAACCAAATATTTATGCTGATACTTCTTCCATAGTTCACAGTCATTCCTCCAAATGGTATCTATAAGCCCATTCACAATCCATCTTCGAGTGCAAATTTCTAGGCACTCTAGTGTTCAATCATCTTCCACCTTCAAGTCACAAATGGCGGATCCGCCAATATAACTCTTCAGGTTTAAGAAGATTGAACAGGGGAAGCTGTTGTACACCAAAATTTTCCCTCTCATTTATCAAGTAATCTCTCAAAGTCTCCTTTGGTTCAAGACTATACAAGGGTTGATCAGCTCAAGACACCTCCTCTAGCATTGATGACTGAAAATTAGGGTTTGAGTTTTCACAAGGACAAATGGACTTTTAATGCCTCATATGACTTTCATGGATCATTTTGGACCCTCAAGATTGCTCATGTCAAGTTTCAAGTTTTGGATCACAGTTTTGCTCAGTCAATTGATCAGTTGACCTAAAATCAGTTGTATTGGGGAAAACGTCAATTATGGTCAATTTACAATCAAACTTCATATTTGTTTGGTCCATGTCAACATTATTAACTCATATATGTCATTTGATCAAGGTTGGATCATAATTCCTCAAGAATTTTGATCAGATCATCAAAAGGGCAAAATGGTCAAAATTAGGGTTTTTGACTGAGAAGGTGCAATTTCTGATTTTTGACCTAGCAAATGATTTATTTGTTTGAGACATGATATCGAGGATTCAAATTCTTCATTTTAACCTAATGGAATGTCTCAAAACATCCATCAATATCAATTGATAGACAGTTGAATTTCAGTCAACTGATGAAAAGTCAAATGTACACTGAAAAGTCAAACTTTGACTTTTTGGTCAAAATCAAGTATCAAAGATCACAATTCATCAAGACATGTAAAAATATGAAACTAGTTCATTAAGAAATCAAAAAGTCAAGATTTCATTATGAAAAGTCAAAATTTCTAAACTTAGAAATTTTCCAAGTGTTGGAAAAATGATATTTTTTCATAACTTTGAGCCAAATTTTCACCATGATGCAAGATGATTCAAAGGAAACTTCCAACATGAAAGCTGTATATCTCAATGAGATCTAAAACATTGTCAAAAACAACTTCTTCTATAAGTGAATGTATTTAAAGTTATGATTTTAAGAAGACATGTTCATGAAACTTAGAAACTTAGTGAAATTTTGCCCTAGTTTAGGCAGGATTTTGACCTAACTTCATGGCAATTTTTCACATAGTTCCAAGATGAATTTTCAAAAGTGTCCAACATAGAGGTTGTATAGGATGTTAAAAGCTTTCCAAAATTTCAAATAACTCATTGAGATCATACTTGATCAAGGATAATCGAAGGCAAGAAGTTAGGGTTTTCAAACATGAATTAGAAGCCATTTTGTGAAGAACACGTGAACCAAATCCATGCTAGGTTGCATAATATTTTCTTTGCAGGCCCCAAAATTGTTTGTCACTCCATAATTAATGTTTTTCACAACTGATAAGGTTATTGTCCAAACATTTGAGCCATTATCCAAGTTACATTTCCATTAATGGCACAAAGTAACATTGTCATTCTAGTAAAGAGGCTTTAATCACAAAGTCCACTTGTCTTGAGCTTTGCATTTGTTCTTTCTGCACAAGGATCCTCTACACAATTAGATAAGCATGTTTAAAGTGCCTAACCACTTTAGATAGCCTTGTACCTTGCCTTGGAATAATGTTTGTCAAGCTTGCTTCAAAAACAAGCCAAAAATCCATAACATGGGAACTTGTACTTCTAATCAGCCCAAGTTTCAAAACCTTTTCCTATACATTGAGACACTATTATGCAACCTAGGACACGAGCATTGACACCCTGAAACACTCCCAAACTCCCTCAAATCAGAAATTTCCCAAAAACTCCATTGTTGCACAGTTTCTGACCTTGAACTCCAAACTCATACTTCCCTCATGCGTTCTTTGGCCTTTTAGTTCCTAAAGCTTCCTTACATCAAATACAACTCATCCATGTCCCTATTACATGACTGTAACTCCATTTCTATCATCTTCCATAACCACAAAAAAAAACCATTGCACATTGACTTATCCAAGCCATTCCAGCCATCCATTACTCAAGCTAACCATTGCATTAGCTTCCTGGGAACTTGAGCAAGCTAACCTTGTCATTGGAGCACCTTGAATCAAGCTCAAACTCATTTCACGATTTCCAGTTTTGAGGTATTTTTCTTGAACGTCTATCTTCTCATTTAGGCATTGGTAGGCTTGCATTTGTGAAGATAAAATGTAGACATCATTGCCCTGAAGTTGTACATGTCCATAGATTTCATTTATTTTGATTGAGCTAGGTGAATTTTGAGTTTGAACTTGCTGAAATATTTAGGTCAGAATTTGATACTTTTAGAAATTCATGCTCATCTTTGAGAATTAGCTTAAGCTATTTACATATTCAGAATCGTGAGGAAATTTATAACAAGTTTGATGTTGGAAGTTTTGTGAATGGATGAGAAATTAATGAGTTACACGATTCGTGGCTGGAGGTTGAAGATGAAGTTCATTCAGCACTTGATTTGTGTTATATGTTTATTATTTCACCAATGTTAACGGATGTATAGCCACCCCAGTGGTAAAGTGCGCGCCTGCTAACCTTTGGGACCTGGGTTCGATCCCTAGTGGTACCCTTTTGCTCTCTTTTTACATATTTTCCATTTTTTTGTTTGAAACAGGCGCATCGGCCCCAAACCATTGGGGTTTTGTCTTTTTTGCCAGATTCTAACCCCTAGCTTGCTTATACACTCCTGGCCCAACTTTTATTTATTTCATTTATTTATATTCTTATTTTATTTTATTTGCATTTAATTTTTTCTTCATTATTTTTATTATTATTATTATTATTATTACTATTATTATTATTATTATTTTTATTAGTGATAAAAAATCCAAAAAATATAATTATTATTATTTTTACACTTATTTATTTTTATTTGTAAAAAACAAAAAGACTAAAAAGCATTTTCTAATAAATTAATTTATTTTCTTAAATAATTAATATTTAGATAATTAGGTTTAATTATTATATTATTCTCTTGTAAATTAATTAATTTAGAACTTAGGTTTCTTTTAATTGATTAATCTTCATTTTATTTTTATTAATTTAAAACCTTTTCATAAAAAACCCTGAAAAACATTTTTAACTTAATTTCTTTCTTAATTAATTTAGGTTTGAGTTTTGTTTAATTTTAATTAATCATCTTCTTTAATTAGGTCAAGACAAAACCCTTTCATAAAAAACAAAATAAAAATCATTTCTTTTTTTTCATTTGCACTTGTACATTATTTATTCAATTCTTGTACATTTATTCAATATGGTTGTAATAGATAATTAGGTTTACTTTTCTTGCAAAATCCACATTTTTAAATTTGTATACCCCCTCCCCTAATGATGTAATAGCTTGGTATATTTACTTTCCGCAATTTATCGCTTTATATAAATGCTAGTAAATTAGGGTTTGTATGGAAAGATAAAATCAAGACGTAGCAAACCATAATTCAAGACAAAATAATGCATGAAAATCCAACACACTTGCACAGTTAAACCCCTAGGGTAATTCCACTTAATTACCTTACAAAAATGGCCATGTTATGCATGTGAGATGCTTTAGCAAAAAGCAATCAAAATACAAGATCATAGTCCCTCGATGAAGCTACAAAATGTTACCTTTCAAATGATCTTAGTCCCTCAAAGAAAAATGCTAAGATATCTCACAACATTGCTATCATGGCTATACGATGACCCACGCCCATCCATTTACATCCAAAGATAAGGCTTCTTACCAAATCAATGGTAAGGTAGCAATATCAAAGGAAAGGAAGAAATGAACTAAGACTTTTGAGTAGGTAGATTGTTCCTAGTTGCTTGCTCATTTTCAAATCAAACATCCTTGCTTATTTTCAAAACAAACACCAACACTTTCAAAAACACTTTCAAAACATTTTCTAAACTTGAAATATTTTAGAATCTCAACACTTTGTATACGTTCTTACGAACGAGAACTATTACAAAGTTTTCCTAAATGATGGTGCCTTTTCAAAATACTTTCAAAAAAACCACACAAAGCACATTTTCAAACAAAAGCAAGTGATCTAGAAAGCAACTAAGAGCCCATAGATAACTATGGATGAAAAAGGTGATCATACCTTCCCTTTTCATAATCTACCCCCTGAACTCAAGAAACAATCTTAAAGGTATTTCCTGTTCTTTTCAGCCTTTCCTTTTAGATAAAAGAAAAGTCGGTGGCGACTCTTGCTAACCGCCACATTTGTGATAAAACGCAAAACACTCAAGTCAGTTCTCCCACTGTGTTACATTAGGACTAGAAGCTACCATTGATCTGAGAATAAAGCACCTCGAAGTATTTCGAGACTCTGCACTAGTCATATACCAAGTCAACAGCGAATGGGTTACTAAACATCCAAAATTGATTCCATATCAGGATCATGTTTTAAAGTTGTCCGCGGAATTCCCAGAGATCACTTTCAGTCATGTACCACGAGAAGAAAATAAAATGGAAGACGCCCTGGAAACTCTCTCAGCTATGTTCAAAGTAACATGGCCTAACCATAAACCACGCATCACAATCAGACACTTTGAAGAGCCCGCACACTGCCTTGCTATTGTAGAAGGACCATATAACAAGCCTTTGTTTTACGACCTCAAGAAGTACCTTGAAAACAAGAATATCCGAAAAATGCCTCCCTCATTGACAAACGAACTCTCCGGAGACTAGCCTCTAAATTCTCTCTGAGTAATGGGGTGCTATACAAAAGAAACTACGACATGGTACTACTCAGGTGTGTGGAAAAGCAGGAAGCAGATACGCTCATGAGAGAAATCCACGAGGGAACTTTTGGAACTCACAAAAATGGGCACGCCATGGCTAGGAAGATTCTGCGAGCAGGATATTATTGGTTAACAATGGAAGCCGACTGCTATCACTACATGAAGACATGTCACAAATTCCAGATCTACGCCAATAAGATAAATGTACCACTAACTCCTCTAAATGTCATGAGCTCCCCTTGGCCATTCTCAATGTGGGGAGTTGATATGACTGGCATGATTGAGCCAAAAGCATCCAACGGAAACCGTTTCATACTGGTAGTCATCGATTACTTCACCAAATGGGTAGAAGCGGCACCCTACTCAAATGTGACAAGTTGTTGTTCCCCAAAATTTGCCCTCTCAATTTCTCATGAATTCTCTCACAAGATCTCCATTAATTCAGGACTGCACAAGGTTTGATCGGCTCAAGACACCTCCTCGAGCACTGATGACTCAAAATTAGGGTTTGAGTTTGTACAAGTATTTCTCATGTCAAGTTTCAAGCTTTGGATCACATTTTGCTCAGTCAATTGATCAATTGACCTAAAATCAACTATATTGGGGAAAAAGTCAATTATGGTCAATTTACAGTCAAACTTCACAATTTTTTATCCATGTCAACATTATGAACTCATATATGTCAATTTATCATGTTCGGATCACAATTCCTCAAGCAATTTGATTAGATCACCAAAAGGGCAAATGGTCAAAATTAGGGTTTTGACTAAAGAGGCTTAATTTTTTACTGTTGACCAAATACATGACTTGTTGGTTTGAGACATGATATCAAGAATCCAAATGCATCATTTTGACCTAATGGCATGGTCCAAAAGATTTCTCATGATCAATTGATTGATAGTTGAAATTTGGTCAACTGGTGAAACAGTCAACTATACACTGAAAAGTCAAACTTTGACTTTTTGATCAAAATCAAGTTTCAAAAATCATATTTTATCAAGACATGTCAAAGTGTGAATATTGTTCATCAAGAAATCAAAATTCAAGAGTACTTTGAAAAAAGTCAAAGTTCTAAACACTTGGAAATTTTTCTAAGTGTTAAGAAAAAACATCATAATTTCATAACTTTATGCCAAATTTCCACTATAATGCAAGATGATTCAAGAAAAACTTTCAACATGAAAGTTTTAGGTATCAATGAGATCTAAAACTTTTTAGGACAGGATAAGTTCTAAAAATTCATGGATTTCAAGTTATTAATTTATGAAGACAAGTCCATCAAACTAAAACACAGTGAAATTTTGAGCTTTGTAAGTCAGGATTTTAACCTAACTTCTTGGCCAAGTTTCACATAGTTCCAATTGGAGTTTGAAAAAGTGATTCAAATAGGAATTGTATAGAATGTTACAAGATTTCTAAAAAGTCCAAGAACTCCATGAGATCATGTTTGAGCAAGGAGAATCGAAGAGATGAAGTTAGGGTTTCATTCTTGTTTTACAAGGCAAATTTTTAGGATGAACATGAACCAAATCCATGCTAGGCTGCATAATATTTGCTTTGACCTAAAAATTGTTTGTCACTCCATAATTAATGGTTTACACCATTTATAGAGCCATGATCCAAGCACTAAAACCATTGTCCAAAAGGTTCATCCATTTTTGGAAGAAAGCAACATTGTAATTCTTGAAAAGTGACTTTAATCAGAATGTCAGCTTGTATTGAGCCTCTAACTTGTTCCTTCTATACAAGCTTCCCCTACAAAGTCAGAAGAACATGTTTAAAGTTTCCACCCACTCTAGATAGCTTTCTACCATGCCTTGGTAAGGTGTTTGTCAAGATAACTTCAAAAACAAGTCAAAATCCAAAAACATGTGATCTTGTACATCTGACTTCTCCAAGCTTCCAAACCTTTCCTCTATAAATTAAGACATCATTTACAAGCTAACACACGATTTTTCAAGCCATCAAACTCCCTCAAACTCCCTAAAACTAGAAATTTCAACACAAGCACAAAAACTTGCCATTTCTGATTTCTAAATCCAATCTCTCAATCCACTCGTGCGTTTCTTGGCCTTTTGCTTCCAAAAGCTTCTAAACATCATTTATAAACAATACCACGCCCAGTTACAGTTCTGAAACACCTCCATCACCATCTTCCATTTCCAAAAACAACACCTTGCACCTTGACTACTCCAAGATATTCCAGCCATCCATACTTCAAGCTAAGGGTTGCATTAGCTTCCTAGGAACTTAAGAAAGCTAACCTGATCATCACGACAACTTGAATCAAGCTCTAATTCAAAACATGATCTCCAACTGCAAGGTGAGTTTACTTAATTTTCATCTCTTTATTTAGGCATTGTTATGCTTGCATTTTCAAAGACAAAATTTAGATATCATTTCTCTGAAACTGTACATATCCATAGATTTCATTTATATGGCCTGAGCAGGGAAAATATTTTACCTGAACTTTCTGGAAAAATTAGGTTAAATTTGGTACCATTCAAAATTCATGCTTGTCTTTGATTTATAGTTTTAATGCTTTACATTTTTGGAATCGTGATGAATTTTACCACAAGTTTCATGTTTACATTTTTCATTTTGGTTGAGAAATGAATAAGATACAGATTTTCTGGATGGCGCAACGTTAAAGATGAAGTTCAGACCTAGGAAGGGTTTTCAAATATATATTTATGGTTTGATATAAGTAAACAGATGTATAGCCGCCTGGGCTTAAGGCCATTGGGCCTCCCTTTTTTTTCTTCTTCTCCCCCCCTGGTTACTCATAGCCACGCAGCCCATTTTGTTTTCTTTTTTTCTGATTAAAAAAGGTTATTGGTCCAAGCTTCAAACAACAAAAAAATATTTTTTTTCTAACAAACACCCCAACCTAATTTTCACCCCCTGACTTATTTTATATTTTTTTTATTATTTATTTATTTATATTATTATTAATATTATTATTATTTCCTTTTATTAATAAAAAAACAAAAAAAATAACATTTCATTTGTTATTTATACTATATATATTTATACTCTCCTTTAAAGACAAAAGACAAAAATATTTTCTCATTATGAACTTAAATTCTTTTCTTAAATAAAATTAATTAGACTTAAAATTTATTTAGAATTTAGTATTTTTAATTAATTAATTTTTTATGTTAGTTTGATTAATACTAACTCTTATTCACAAAAAACCCTAAAAACAATTTTTGATTAAATGGAATTTCTTTTCTTAACTAATTTAGGTTTAATTTTTCTTAATTTCATTAATTATTTATTTTAGTTAATTATGTTAAAACTAAAACCAATTTTCTTAATAAATCAAAACTAAAACAAATTCATTTTCTTTTCATTCATGCCATGTACATTATTTATTTCAACTTTTATATATTTATCCATTAAATTCAATATGGTTGTAATAGATAACTAGGGTTTAATTTCATGCAAATTCCCCATTTGTAAATTTGTATATCCCATCCCCAAATGATGTAATAGTGTAGAACATTTATTTTCTGCAATTTATCGCTTTCATATAAATGCTAGTAATTAGGGTTTGTATGACAAGATAAAACCAATGTTTAGAAATCCTTAATCCAAGATAAATTCAAGCATAAAATACAAAGCACACTTTGCACCTCTAGGGTTAACTCCACTTGTTGCCTTGAGAAAATGGTCATGTTATGCATGTGAGACATATTAGCAAAATCAATCAAACAATACAAGATCATAATCCCTCGATGACGCTACGAATGTTGCCTTACAAATGATCTCAGTCCCTTAAGAAAAATGCTAAGACATCCCACAACATTTCTATTCATGATTATACGATGACCCACGCCCGTCCCTTCACATCCAAAGATAGGGCTACTTATTAATCAACGGTAACATAGCAATGTCAAAGGAAGAGAGAAATGAACAAAAGACTTTTGAGTAGGTAGAGCGTTATTAGTTTCTTGATCACAATCCATCTTAAAAAACAAACATCTTTTTCAAACACACCAAACAATTTTTTAAAAAAAACATGAAAATATTTTCAAAAAATCCAACACTTTTTATGCATTCTTATAGAGACGAGAATCATTACAAAGTTTTCCTAGACGAAGGAACTTTTCAAAAATACTTTCAAAACCCACCACAAACACATTTCAAACAAAGAAATTGTCAAGTGATCTAACAAGCAAATAAGAGCACATAGATAACTATGGATGAAAAGGGTTCTAACACCTTCCATTTTCATAATCTACCCCCCCGAACTCAAGAAAATATCTCGAAGTTCTTTCCTGTTCTTTTCACCCATTCCTTATTAGTTAAAATAAAAGTCGGTGGCGACTCTTGCTATCCGCAACAATTGCAATCAAACTCAAAACAACCAAGTCAGTTCTCCCACCGTATTACAAAACTGGTGACTCTGCTGGGGAGCATACTTAAAAATGGGGTTACCTTAGAGCTAGATCACATTTACTTGCTTTCACTATTTGATTTGTTTGCTTTACATTTATGGGTCCTTGTTTGGGTTTGTATTGATTCTCTACCCAGATCGGGGAACACCATTAGGTAAATAGAAAAGATTGTGGAGACTGTACGATGTAGACCGATATGGTTGAGACAATAGGTATGTTAGTGTGACATATTTATAGGTACCAGTATCATTTATGGAGAATTAATGAGAATATGGGGCCACTGAGTGATGTCATGAAGCACTAACGAACCTTAGAACCTTTAATTCAACAATTATCCATAGGAAGTAGTGAGATAGCCGATTTCGGTGGAAAGCTGAAAATTGGTTGATACTTGATACTACCCTCATTGAGATCGGACTTTTGGGATATTTTGGCTGCAAGAAAAGATTGATTGTGCTAAAACAATGCCCAATGAAGAAAGATCAGTGATATTGAGATTCCCTAGAACCCGATTACTTTCTAGGACAGGTTAAACCAACTAAACTTCAAGAGGCTACTTACCTATGAACTTCATGCAAGAGTAAACCTAAGGTCTTTGTGTGCTTTGTTTGTGATTATTATTCATGTCATCATAAACATCATAACATCATAAAGCATTCTCACTAACCATTTCAAGGATTTAGGAATTTATATTTGTTCTGTTTTGTAGGTCATGACTTCTACTCGTAGGAATACCATCCGAGTCAACTTCGTGAAAGCGCATCCTCAACATCAAGAGTTAGCATCAAGATTTCCTGGAGATTCTCCTTTCACCAATAAATATGGTCTACTTCTCAACTTGGATACCTCCAATTTCCAAGAAGTAATGATGTGTGTGCTTTTACAATTCTTTGATCCTATGCATCATTGCTTCACCTTTCCCGACTACCATTTGGTGCCTACATTAGAAGAATTCTCTCAATTGTTAGGAGTGCATGTTCTTGATAAAATACCATTCACCAGTTTAGAAGAGACTCCAAAACCTGAAGTTATTTCCAAAGCTTTGCATTTGAAGAGATCCGACATTATGGAAAATTAGGAGACAAGAAGTGGAGTTAAGGGTTTCTTAACCAAATTTTTGTTGGAGTATGCTCGTTTGTTCTGGGAAGATATGGATTTTCAAGATTTTGAGGATGTCTTGGCCCTTCTAATATATGGTATGGTTCTATTTCCCAATCCGGACCAACTCATAGATGTGAATTCCATCAAGGTTTTTCTCTCTCGTAATCACATACCTACTTTGCTTGGAGACATTCTACATTGTTTCCACACTCGCATCATGAAGAAAAGGGGTACTCTTTTATGTTGCATTTTGTTACTCTCTAGATGGTTTATTTCACACCTACCTCGATCAACATTGAAGAATGATCAAGGCTTGACATGGTCTCAAAGGTTAATGTAACTCACACATTCTAATATATGTTGTTATGCTCGATCTATGGAGGACATTACTATTATTAACCTTTATGGGGAATTCCCTAATGTGCCTCTACTTAGAATTAGGGGAGGTATTACCTACAATCCTTGTTTGTCTTTGCGACAGTTTGGATATGCTAGGAGGGATGGCCCTCATGATTCACTTGTCCAAGGAACCACATTCAACTACGAGAACAATGTCCAAGGTTATCGCCAGAGATTCATATGAGATTGGGTCATGGTTAACAAGGTTGATAGAAAGACGTTGGGGCATAAGAACTCCATTCTTTTGGAGCCTTATCTCAAGTGGGTGCGAATTTGCGCCCAAAATATCATGATGCCTTATGAAGCCATCTTACCTATCACCATGGAGCCTGTTGCCGAAGGAGATGTTCCATATATTGTCCTTTATCCTAATATGCCTACTTCTCTTGAAGATTTGAAAAGAGCTTAGATTCAGCTAAAGGGGGAGCGAGACACATTCGAAACCCAGTTCCACGCAAGTGAAAAGAAGGTTTTGGAGCTTACGAGACAACTTCGTGAAGAGAGAGGTTTGAACGCCTACATTGCACCGAAGAGGATGTGCTCGACCTTCTTGTCTTATGAGTTTATTTTGTATTTATTTCTTCCATTGTAAGCCCAAGAGGCATGTTTGTAATCGATCTAAACTTATTAATGCAATTAATTTTTGTTCCCTTTTGTATAAACAGATTTAAATCTTCTAAGTCGTTGAACTCATTTGCATACACATTTTCATGCATCATAACATAAACAGGTTTTCAACAATAGGTTTCCTTATATTTCTACTGTTTATTTCAGTAAGATGGATATTGAACAAATAGTGAAGGACTTGCAAGCGCACAATTCCCAATTCCAAGCAACCTTGCTGACCCTAGCCAAGGGACAACAAGAGTTGATGACGCTGCTGTAAGCCAAAAAGAATACTAAGAAGAAGGCCCTCATCAACATGGGGAAAAGGTTTAAAGGCCCAGTATGTCAGGTGCAGATAGTTGAAGAGTCATCTGAGGAAGACGAGAACCAGGTGGAAGAAGCAAAGAGCACCCGTACTGGGGGTGAAAATGATCTAGCTTATGAGGATGAAGACAACTTTGATGAACAGTACCCACCCGCAAAGGATAAATACAATCAGTTAGAGGATATGCTGAAAGCTGTTTAAATTCAAGATGTACCTGGTTTAGATTTTCTTGATTTGGGCTTAGTGCATGGGGTCGTCATTCCCCATAGGTTTAAAATAAACTTTGGATCCATTTTATCCAAGAGAGTCTGGCTGGGACTCAGTTAGAATGGTTCTATCAATTGTAGGGATCCTGCATACACACATGGGAAGATCTGGCCACTGCTTTTTATCATCAATATCAATACAATGCTGATTTAGCACCAACAAGAGCTCAGCTTCAAGGAATGACAATGCTTACTAATGAAGGGTTTAAAGGGTACGCACAAAAATGGGGGGATCTTGCTGGAAGAGTTCAACCACCACTAACTGATAGGGAGTTAGTGGACATGTTAATGGGAACACTAACGGGGCCCTATTTCAACTTGCTAATTGGTAGCTCATCTTCCGGTTTCACCAAATTAAATCTAACTGGTGAAAGGGTTTAGAGTGGAATCAAGAGCAGAAAAATTCCCATGGCATTTTCTTCCACATCCAATACTGTAAAGAAGCCCTTCACTGGAAAGAAGGAAACAAATGTTGTGTATGGGGAAAGGGCCCATACTAAAAAGGATCATCGTTCATCTGATAATGTTGTTTTGATCTCCAACCCTCCATCTGCTCAAAGACAATTATCCAACCATCAATGAGCTGAAGTCCCTCGAAGACAGTTCACAAGAATTATCGTGTCACTGTCCCCAAGCTTTGCAATATCTATTGAAGGCTAACCTAGTGACATTGTATGATCCACCATCAAATCCAAATACCACATCACCTAAGTATAATCCAAATGCCAAGTGCGCGTATTATTCCAACAGCCCTGGACATGAAACTGATCAATGATGGGCTCTGAAGAATAAGATTCGAGATCTGATAGACAACAAAATTATTGAATTTGATCCACCTGCTACTCCAAGTGTGATAACGGCACCAATGTTGAACCACATAAAAGGTGTTAATGAAATTGATGATGCTACTTTTGTTTCCTCCGTTGAAGATTCAAAAAATCCATTAACTACTGTGAAGGATAATTTTCTGAGAGCCATAGTGTTCCCTGGATGTTCTAAAGATTGTGTTTGTTGTGGTCAACAAGAAAATGGGTGCAAGAGGCTCAAGCAAGGTGTGAAACGCCTGATAAATAGTTACGAGATTCTGTTTGAGAAGATTCCTACCATCAAAAGTTTAACCAATAAAACTGAATACCTGTCAATAATAACCATCTTAAACAAGCCTCTTAAGATCCCCTTAAAGGGTCCTATCATAATTTCAAATGAGCCAACCATTGCTCCTTTAATAATCACTACCGTCGAGCCTATTCCCTACTCCTTTGACAAAGCATTTCCATGGAACTATGGTGCCGAGGTTTATTATCATGGGATAAAACAAGATTCTTGGATCAACGAAAATGAAGCTAATGTTACTAATATTGCAGGTTCTAGTAAAGTAACAAGAACAGGGAGGATATTTTCCCCTGATATTTCACCACCCACTACTACAATAACTCTCGTCCATATAACCAATGACAACTCCAGTGCTAACACCAGAGGCAAAGAGAAAGAAGGTGAGCCTGCTGGGATAAAGGCACCTACCAAAGATACTGATGCTGAAGAACCCTCCACTCGAGAGATGGATGAAATCCTAAAAATTATAAAGAAGAGTGATCTCAAAATAGTCAAACAACTGGGGCAAACCCCCTCCAAAATCTTTGTGTTGTCATTGTTACCCTGTTCGGACGCTCATGCCCAAGCTTTAATCAAGTTCCTAAAGAAAGCGCGTGTTCCCCAAGAAACCACAGCTGACCAGTTCAAGAACTATGTAGCAAGTTTAACGGCTGACAATGGATTTGGGTTCTCCGATGCGGATTTGACCCCTATGGGGAAGAACCACAACAAAGCTTTGCATATATCTATTGAATGCAAGGGAACCACCATGGCTCATGTCTTAGTTGATACTAGCTCATATCTAAATGTGCTACCTAAAGGTGTTTGGACCGGCTAGATTGTGAAGGATTGGTATTGAAGCCAAGCAATATTATTGTAAGGGCTTTTGATGGGTCTAAAAGGATGGTTCATGGATAGGTGGATCTCCCAATTAAAGTTGGCTCACAGATTTTCAACTCTACTTTTTATATAATGGACATAAGTCCCGCCTATTCTTGTTTGCTTGGGCGCCCTTGGATACATGGGGTAGGGGCAGTAACATCCACCCTTCATCAAAAGTTAAATTACCTAGTCAAGGGGAAGATTGTCACTGTTTGTGGTGAAGAGGAATTCATGGGGAGCCACCTCAATTCCTTCAAGTATGTGGAAATGGATGGTGAATTCATAGAAACTTTGTGCCAGGCTTTCAAAGTTGTTCTTTCTATGGTTGCCGCCTCTTAAATCTCCTCCAACATATCAAAAGCTGATGAAGTTATACCAAGAATGGTTTGACTTAAGGATGCTTGTATCGTGGTCGAAGATGGAAACTGTACTATATGGGGACAACTTCTCGACATTCTATTTAAAGCAGACAAATTTGGGTTGGGTTTCACCATCAAAGCTCAGAAAGAAGTCAGGCACGCTCGCATGGGAAAGCCACCTCTCTGCATTAGAAATCATGAAGTGAATATTGTGGAAGACTCTGATGATGAATTCACTTTTGAAGAATGGATCTACCCTACTTGTGATGCTCGGTTTTTGAACTTGTAAATGGATGAAGATGGTGTTACATTCATGTAACAGGGATAGGGATGGCTTATGTATGTTGTTTGGAAGCTTTTGGAAGCAAGAGGGCAAGAAATTCATGAGTGAAATGGAAGTTTGAAGTTCTTGGTCAGAATATGCAACAATGGTGGTTTTTGATCAAGTTCTGAGTTTTGGAAGTTTTTAGAGCTTGTGTGTTCGTGTGTTATGTTGCAATAGACTTGTTTTTTGTATGGAAAATGTTGGAGAGCTATTGCACAAAAGGTTTCTGAGATATAGGGTTATGGCTAAATTGCTTGATTTTGAAGAAAAGTGAAAAAATTTGGTTTCAAGGCAGCAAGTACAAGCATGTTGGGTGGTTTCCAGGTTTAAGCAAGCTTGTATGACTTTTTAGAGGAAGCTTGTGCAAAGGGAACTAGTGCAAAGCTCAATGCAAGTTGACTTTTCATAAAGCTTGCTTTATGTAAATGGCAATGGTATCTTTGTGCCATTAATGGAAAATTTACTTGGATAAAGCTTGAATCAAGTGGATAATAGCTGAAAATCAAGTGTAATCTTCTGATTATGGAGAGATCTTGAGGTTTAGAGGCCTGCAAAGCAAGATTGTGCAGCATAGTTTTGAAATTTGATTTTTGTTCATCACAAAAATGACTTGTAATTCAAGTTTGAAAACCCTAATTTCCTCTCTTCGATTCTCCCTGCTCAAGAATGGTCTCAAGGAGTTCTTCGACATTTTGGAAAGCTTGTAATGTTCTCTACAACCCCTCTTTGAATCACTTTTGAAAATTCCCTTTGGAACTATATGAAAAAGTGCCATGAAGTTAGGTCAAAATCCTGACCAAAAGTAGGGCAAAATTTCACTAAGTGTTCAATTTCAAGACCATGAATTTATGAATTAATAACTTGAGATCAAAGAATTTTTAGAAGAAGTTGTGTAAAGCAATGTTGTAGATATCATGGAGATCTACAACTTTCATGTTGAAAGTTTCTTCTGAATCATTTTGCATCATGGTGAAAAATTTACTCAAAGTTGTGAAAAAACATGAAGTTTTAAACACTTAGAAAAATTTCTAAGTTAGAAAACTTTGACTTTTCAAAATGAAATCTTGACTATTTGATTTCTTTATGAATAAGTTTCATATTTTTACAAGTTTTGATGAATTGTGATCTTTTACATTGGATTTTGACCAAAAAGTCAAAGTTTGACTTTTTAGTGTACAATTGACTTTTGATTAGTTGATTGAGAATTCACTATCAATCCAATTGATCATGATCAATGTTTTAGGTCATGCCATTAGGTCAAAAAGATGCAATTGAACTCTTGAAACCATGCTTCAAACCAATTGACCATTTTCTAAGTCAAAAATCAGAAATTGCCCTTTCTTAGTCAAAACCCTAATTTTGTCCATTTTGCCCTTTTGATGATTTGATCAAATTTCTTGAGGAATTATGCTCCAAACTTGATCAAATGATACATATGAGTTTATAATTTTGGTGTGGATTAAAAATTATGAGGTTTGACTGTAAATTGGCCATAGTTGACTTTTTCCCCAATACAATTGATTTTTAGGTCAACTGATCAATTGACTGAGCAAAAGTGTGATCCAAGGCTTGAAACTTGACATGAATAATATTGGGGGTCCATAATGGTCCATTAAAGTCATATGAAGCATTGAAAGTTCAAATATCCTTGTGCAATCCCAAACCCTAATTTTGGTCATCAGTGCTTAAGGAGGTGTCTTGAGCTGATCAACCCTAGTGGAGTCTTGAACCAAGAGAGATTCTTTGTGAGAAAATATTTGATAAGTGAGAGGGAAAATTTTGGGGTACAACACTACTGCCGGAGGAAAGCTCAACAACTGGCATGCAAAGCATATCACACCCATCTCCTTCATTGAGGAGTAATTATTGTTGACTGTTTACTATTCGCTGTCAATTCAAGAACCTTTTTCTGTAATCTTAATTCCAAACAATGACTTTTAAACCATGTGCCATGCCCGGGGCACTATGCTCCATTTGTGAAGGGTTTTGTTCATGTTCATGTTCATTTATCATATGATCATTTAATATAAATCATTTGACCTTTTGCATTCAAATTTTTGGGTTCATTGTCTTTCTTTTCCTTTATTACATTTTTTCAATAGCCATGTACCTTACATACACACACACACACACACACACACACACACACACACACACTTACAGATCCTTATCCACTTCGGATCTCATTGTCAACGACTCTACTATTACTAGTTATGACTTCGAACATCCAATTAACCAAGCCGAAGACGAAGGCGAGGAAGATAATGAAATACCAGGAGAAGTAGCCATACTTCTAATGCAAGAAGAGAAAGCTATTCGACCTCATGAAGAACCAGTCGAAGTTATCAACTTAGGTACTGAGACAAGTAAGAAAGAAGTCAAGATCGGCGCCAACCTATAAGATGGTATCAAGAGCAGATTAATTCAAATGTTATATGACTATGTTGAAGTGTTTGCTTAGTCATATGAAGATATGCCAGGTTTGGATACCGACATTGTGGTTCATCGTCTACCAACAAAGGAAGATTTCCCTCCTATTAAGCAAAAGGTTTTTCGTATGTGGCCAGACATGTCTGAAAAGATAAAGGTTGAGGTAATAAAGAAATTTAATGCAGGTTTTCTGGCTATCACATCTTATCCTCAATGGGTTGTGGACGTGGTCCTCGTGCCAAAGAAAGATGGAAAGGTTCGTATGTGTGTAGATTATAGGGATCTGAATAGGGCAAGCCCCAAAGATGATTTCCCTCTACCACATATTGACGTGTTGGTTGACAACACCGCTCAACAGAAAGTCTTCTCCTTCATGGATGGATTTTCTGGCTATAACCAAATCAAGATGTCTCCCGAAGACATGGAGAATACCACCTTTGTTACGCAATAGGGCACCTTTTGCTACAAGGTCTTACCGTTCAGATTAAAGAATGTAGGGGCAACATATCAAAGAGCTATGGTAGCTTTATTTCATGATATGATCCATCATGAAATAGAGGTTTATATGGATGATATGACTGCAAGGTCATAGACTGAAGAAGAACACCTTGATTACCTACACAAGCTATTTGAGAGGTTGAAGAAGTACAAGTTGAGGTTGAACCCTAATAAGTGCACATTCGGAGTAAGGTCTAGAAAGCTTCTAGGTTTTGTCGCCAGTGGTAAAGGCATCAAAGTTGATCCTGCAAAGGTAAGAGCCATTCAAGAAATGACAGTTCCCCGCTCTGAGAAAGAAGTCAGAGGATTATTGGGTTATCTTAATTACATTTCCCGATTCATATCTCATCTAACTACTACTTGTGAGCCAATCTTCAAACTCCTGAAGAAAGATCAAGTAGTAAAATGGAACGATGAATGCCAAGCTCCCTTTGATAAGATCAAGGAATTTTTGCAAGAACCTCTTATCCTTATGCCTCCTATGGAAGAAATACCATTGATCATGTACTTGACTGTGCTAGAGAATTCTATGGGGTGTGTGTTGGGACAACATGACGAGTCTGGCCAAAAAGAGCATGCAATATACTACCTGAGCAAAACGTTTACCGACTGTGAAACCAAATACTCACGGATCGAGAAAACTTGTTGCGCTCTGGAATTGGCTTCTCGCTGGTTAAGACAGTATATGTTGACTCACACCACTCTATTGATTTCTAAGATGAACCGTATCAAGTACATCTTTGATAAAACCGCTCTCTCTGGACGGATAGCTACATGGCAAATAATACTGACAGAATACGATATTCAATATACAACACAAAAGGCCATCAAAGGAAGTGTATTGGAAGATCATTTTTCCCATCAAGCTGTTGATGATTATCAATCTATGAACTTTGACTTCCCGGATGAGAAAATCATGTTAATGACTGACTGTGCAAGACTCGAACGGTATGATGGACCTAAACAAGGATCCCGATGGACTATGGATTTTTATAGGGCTTCTAACACTTTGGGTAATGGAATTGGTTCTGTGATAATTTCTCCTAAAGGTTGTCACACTCCTTTCACTACTATACTGTGCTTCGATTGTACGAATAACATGGCTGAGTACGAGGCGTGCATCTTGGATTTGAAGGTTTCTATTGACTTAAAGGATCAAGCATTTAGATGTATTAGGAGATTTTTCTCTAGTGATCAGTCAAGTCAAAGGAGAATGGGACACTAAGCATCCTAACATTATTCCTTACAAGGAGCTTGTGTTAACCCTAATACCATACTTCGAGGAGATCACCTTTAAACATTTTCCTAGAGAAGAAAATCAGTTGGTTGACGCCTTGGAAATAATGTGTTCCATGTTCAAGGTCAAATGGGATGAAAAAGCTCCTATGATAACAATCGAAAGATTTGACGAACCTGCACACTGCTATGAGCTTGACACTGACGAAGAGAAACCACGGTACCATGAGGTGAGGAGATATCTTGAGGCACAAGAATATCCTGAAGGAGCTTCCATCAATGATAAGAAATTCTTGCGAAATCCTATACAAGTGCAACCATGATTCTACTCTACTCTAATGTATGGACAAGAAGGAGGCAGAGAAAATTATGGAGGACATGCATGATGGCCTCTTTGGGACCCACTATGGCCAAGAAAATCTTGAGGGTTGGTTACTATTGGTCCATAATTGAAACTGATTGTCATCATCACTCATGGATTTGCCGCAAGTGTCAAATCTATGCTGACAAGGTCCATGTACCTCTTAATCCTCTAAATGTCATGACTGCTCCGTGGCTGTTTACAATGTGGGGAATTGACATGATTGGAGAGATAAAACCCACTGCTTCCAATGGCTATCGCTTCATTCTTGTCGTTATTGATTACTTCACCAAATGGGTCAAAGTTGCCCCATTTGCCTCTGTCACGAAGAACATTATAGCCAAATTCATCAAGCATAATCTCATCTGCCATTACGATATCCCCGAAAGGATTATCACCTACAATGGAATTAATCTCAACAACGTTATGATTATGGAACTTTGTACTCAGTTCAGAATCAAGCATCACAATTCTTCTCCGTATAGACACAAGATGAATGGTGCAGTGGAAGCTGCCAATAAAAATATCAAGAAAATTATGCAAAAGATGGTGGTAACATATAAAGACTGGCATGAGATGTTACCGTTTTCTCTTCATGGCTACCGTGCTTCATTTCGAACATCAACTGGGGAAACCCCGTTCTCCTTGGTCAATGGCATGGAAGTTGTCTTACCTATCGAAGTTCAAATTCCCTCTCTAAGGATAATGAAGGAAGCAGATTTAAGAGAAGATGAATGATTTCAGACTAGGTTGGATCAGTTGAACTTGATTGACGAGAAGCGACTGGCTGCTGTTTGTCATGGTCAGATGTACCAAAAACGTATGATCAAGGCTTTCAACAAAAAGATCAAGCCTAGAATATATCAGACTAGTGACTTGGTAATAAAGCGCATCATTCATCCACAAGGCAACCCCATGGGTGAATGGTATCCCACTTACGAGGGACCATTTGTTGTAAAGAAAGTTATCTCTGGTGGTGCCATGATGCTAACTACTATGGATGGGGAACATTTCCAGAATCCTATGAACGTGGACGTAGTTAAAAAATACTACACATAAAATGACCCACTAGATTGACATACCTAGGCCAAAATAAGGGCATCTCGGTGGAACAAAGAGGTTCGGGCAAGATTTAGCGATATATGCAAAAGATTATACTCCCGGCAAGTCGAAAACCCGAAAGGGCGATTTGGGAAAAAATTGGTATCCTAGTGGGCTGAAAGCCTGAAAGGGCGGTCCAGAAAAAATTTAAGGATTAAAGCATATGACTATGTCCCGTGGGATCTTTACACCTAGTTTTATTACCAAATTTCAAAATTCAATGATACCAGATCAATTCAATTAATTTCTCCCAAAGCGACAAGGGGTTGTTCAAAGACATAAAGGCGATATCAGAGTCTCATATCATTAACCTTTCTCTCAGGCACTGTTTCAGCTCAAGCACTAAAGTATTGCAGCCAAAATATCCCAAAAGTCCAATCTCAATGAGTGTAGCATCGAGTATCAACCAATCTTCGGTCAGAACCAAAGCTGACCATCTCACTACTTTCTAATGGCTAGGATGAGTCAATTATAAGTTCTAAAGGTAAGTTAGCGCTTAATGACACTATAAGGAAGCCAAATGTTATCCTTGACTGACTCAAGGAACATTAATACAAGCCAAATGTTATCATGCTAACGTATCCATCACTTCATTTGTATTGGTCTACGTCGTACATCCTCTATGATTTATTACTACTTACCTAAAAAGGTATCCCATATCCGAGTATATGATCTTTAACATTAACCCCCGCAAACCCTTTAAAAATAAAGCAGACTAAGCAAACAAGGAAAGCAAATTTAAAATGATCTAACTCTAAGGTAACCCCACTTTTTATAATTCCCCAACAGAGTCGCCAATTTTGTAATACGATGGGGGAACCGACTGTTATACTGGTTTTGCATTTGTTTCCGCAAATGTTGCGGTAAGCAAGAGTCGCCACCGGCATTTCTTTTATCCAACAAAGGAAAGGGTGAAAAGAACATGAAATACCTTTCAAGATTATTTTCTGAGTAAGGGGGGTAGGTTATGGAAAGGGAAAGTGTTTGCACCCTTTCCATCTGTAGTTATCTACGGGCTCTTAGTTGCTAGCACACTTTTGAAAAATGCTTTGTGATGTATGTTTGAAAATATTTTTTAAAAGAAGCCTTAGTGCGGTGAACTTTTTAATGGATCTCATATCGTTAAGAATGTATACAAAGTGTTTTTGTATTTGAAAAAATATATAGCAAAAAGTTTGTGTATGTATGAAAAATTGTTTTGTTTGTTTTTGTGAGCAAGCAACTATGAGTTGTCTACCTACTCAAAAGTTCTTTGTTCTTTTCCTATTTTCCTTTAGATAGTGATATCCTACTATTTATTAGTAGGTACCCCTATCGTTGGATGTTTTGAGGGACGGGCGTAGGTCATCGTACAATCATTGAAGGCAACTGGTAAGGACGCTTTAGCAATTTCGTTTAAGGGACTAGATCATTTTACCGAAAGACAACGTCGAAGGCTCATCGAGGGACTATGATCTTTGTATCGAGGGACTTTGATTAAGCGTCCCCACTTTCGAGGGACATGACTGTTTACTCCGAAGGAAAAGATACCTTAGAGGTGCGCGTGTGTGAGTGTGTTGTGTTTCAGTTATGTTTATCTTTGAATATTAGGTTTTCTAACGTTTCTTTTTAAGTCTTTTCATACAAACCTATTTGCATTTATCTAACAATTAATTTTATAAGTACAGGAAAAAAATGCGAGAATTTTAAGACCTATAACTATTACATTCCATAAGCAGTTACATAATAGAAAAAAATGCGAGGAAATGTAAACTACGACTACTACAAAATTATTCGTGCGACCTATACATTTATTTTCTAGAATTTAAATAGAAAAGGAATAAATAAAAAGAAATTAAAGGACAAAATAAAAGAACTAAAATCCTAAGCAAGAAAATGTTTTTGGTTTTTTTTATGAGAAAAAAGAATTTTGTGTTAATAATAATTGGAATTTAATATATGAAAATAAATTAATTATAAAACACTAATTCTAATTAATTAAATAATTAATTTTTTTTTTAAAATAATTAATTAAAATTAATCTTAACAAAACAAAACAAGGAAACTAATTCTAATATTTTTTTTGTTTTGATTTTAATGATGTTTTTATGATTTTTTTAATAAAAGAAAATTAATTGAAAAATAAAAATTTTAATTAAACAAAATAAAAAAAATAGAAAAAGAAAAGATGGGCTTGCTGTAACAAAACTGGGGGTGAGAATCTGAAATTTGATATGCCCGACTTGGCTTGACACAACAACTGCGTATGATTTGGTGTGCATAGCCCTTGAGGTTCCATGGTAAGAGCGCATCCTTGAGAACCTGGATCTGAAACTCAAAAGTTCTTGAGCCCTAATAATGGCATCCTACAATCTAAGTATTTAAACTCACGTGTGATACGTTAGATCCATTCTAAACATTGATAACAACATGGATGTATGCATACAATTAATTTAAATCGTATAATGAAAGAGTTTAGAATCCGGAATTTTTACCAAAAACCGGTGGGCTTGGTGTGGCTGTTCTAGCATGTTTGAGAGTGAGCTACGGATATGTATGGCCTCCTGGAACCTTCAGGAAGATGGTACGAGGCTTGAAATTGCTCGAATATGGCCGGAAATTGCTATACGAAATTGCAAATTTCTTTGAAAAATGTGAAGAGTTCGGGCAAGCTTTTGGAGGGATTTTTGAAGAGTAATTTCGTGCCCTTTCTTGCTTGCAGTGTTATGTATTTATAAAGTTAGGATAAAAGCAAGTATGGAAAGAAACAAAGATTTCAAGGCCATGAGACAAAAATCCAACATATTGAAAGTTTGTCATATTTGGATGATTCATACCATTCTTGATGCTGCATGAACCTGGACAGTTTTTTGTTGGTCTTCGCACGAAATATTGGGCTCCATGATGGGTCAAGTCAGGCCAAAATGCGCTAGCCCATTATTTCTTGTATTTTCATCTAATTTATTTGATTTAATTCATATTTAAATGAATAAAAATTCAAATAAATAAAAATAAAAATCACAATAGTGCATGGTTAGGTTTATAGGTCCTTGGGTATGTCATAAACATTTTTTAACCCTAAAAGTTAGGTTCACTAACCTAAAAATGCAATTTTGCTCAAAGTTGAATTCATGCATTTCTTGAAAATTTCCCAACTTGTGTACCTCATAACTTGCTTAATCTTCATTTTTTGGAGTTTATATTAGACTTTTTGGAAATCCCAAGATGTCCCCTTCAATCTCTATTTTGATCATTTTTTCTTTTGAAGACATCATCTAGATGTAAGTTGCCTTAACAAAAAGTGTCTTTTGTTGACTTTTGAAAATGACCTACAATGTATGAGATCATATCTTCCAAATGAAGCATTTTTTGGACTTCAGAACAAAAACAAAGTTGTAGGGAATTGAATTTTATTCAAAATGGGCTTTGGTTTGGGAAAATTTGATTAAGCATGTGAAAGTTATGTCTAGTCAAAGTTTAGTTGACTTCACCTACAGAAACCCTAATTTGACAAATCTTGACTTTTGATGATCTGAGGACTTTCCTTGGAGAATAATTATCAAACCATGATCAAATGATGAATATCACTTCAAAATGTTGATGTTGACCAAAAATCTTGAAGTTTTACTGTATGTTGACTATAGTTGACTTTTTTGACCAATATAGTTGATTTTCAAACATTTGAGTCATTAACTGAGCAAACTTGTGATGTTGGACTTGGAACTTGACACGAACCTTGTTAAAGACATTTGAAGAACCATGGAATCAACTTGAGACCTTTGCAAACCAAATTTCCTTGAGAAACTCCAAACCCTAGTTGTAGGCTTTTGGCTTAGCAGGAGCATCTTGACTAGTCAACCCTTGAGTGTCTTGACTATTTGAAGAGTCTTGAAAGAATTCTTTGAGAAAAATGAGATGGAAGATTTTGGGGTTCAACCGAACCCACATACTTATTTTTCATTTTTCGTTGTCGGCATATCCTATATTGCTCTTACTTTGTCAGGATCTACTTCAATTCCTTGTTGACTTATGATAAAACCAAGTAACTTGCCTGATCGAACCCCAAAGGTGCACTTATTGGGATTAAGCCGTAACCTATACTTTCATAGACGATCAAGAAACTTCTGAAAATGGACCAGATGTTCTTCCTCAGTTTGTGATTTTGCAATCATATCATCCACATACACCTCGATTTCTTTATGACTCATATCGTGAAAGAGAGTCACCATAGCACGTTGATATGTTGCACCATCATTTTTGAGACCAAAAGGCATGACCTTATAGCAAAAGGTACCCCAAGGAGTTGTGAAAGATGTTTTATCCATGTCTTCAGGATCCATCTTTATCTGATTGTAACCCGATAATCCATCCATGAAGGAGAACACTGAAGAATGAGCAGTATTATCAACCAGTACATCAATATGAGGCAACGGGAAATTATCATTTGGGCTTGCTCTATTCAAATCTCGGTAGTCAACATGCATACGTACCTTACCATATTTCTTAGGTATAGGCACAATGTTTGCAATCCAAGGTGGATAATCTATCACAGATAAGAAACCTGCATCAAGCTATTTCTGAACTTCTTCTTTGATCTTCAAAGTTATGTCGGGTCTAGTCCTTCGCGACTTCTACTTTACAGGAGGACATTATGGCTTGAGTGGAACTTTTTGCATCACTATATCAATGTCTAAATCGGGAATGTCTCCATATGGCTAGGAGAAGATGTTAGCATACTCTCGAAGCAACTCAATCAACCCCTTCTTTTCTTCACTTTGCAAGGCAACACCTATCTTGACTTCTCTCTTTACCTCTTCAGTGTCGAGATTGATAACTTATGTATCTTCTTGATATGGATGGATGACCTTCTCTTCCTGTCTCAAGAGTCTTTCCAGTTCTTCGGGGACTTCATAATCTTCCCCATCATCCTCGTTAGCATGGTCAACTGAATTCTCAAGGATATCAGGAACCATAGCACTATCATTTTTGATAGAATTCGAGACGGATCTGCATGATTGATGATTTTTTGTTTTTCTAGAAAGTACAAGAAAATACTTAGAATATAAAAATAAAAGCATTTCCATTTTGTTTTGAAAAGTAAAAAGTAAAAGAAAAGACAGCGAACAATATTGTATGTGAAAGTGCGACTTTTATTCAATTTTAAACGAAGATTAAAACATAAGGGGCCCCTTATACAAAAGGTCTCTATGCCTTGGGCAGGGAATATGACCTAATGGAAACAGAAAATTAGACATCAAGGAAAACAACTTTATGGATTTCCATGGTCGTCCAATTACCGGGCTCCTGGTTGAGTGCAATCTGATAGATAAATCTAGAAGCATCTTCACCATCACCTTCATCATCTACTGCGAGAACTTATCCTTCTTTGCTTGTACCGGCACTGATGAGCACTTCAGAAATTGGGAGAACCCGATTTCCTTTGATAGGAACCAAACTAGCTTGCATGGAGGAGGGTGGCTGATACCAAAGACCACGTCAATCTTTCTTCTTAGGTACCTCAATCAATTTGCCACAACCATCATGGGGAGATCTAGCTTCCATGAGGGCTTTGGAATCATTCAATGAGGTCATGGGTGCTTCAGACTTCTTATCTTCCACAATGGGAAACCTGTCAACAGAAACAATCTCGAGAGCTTGAAAGGGCAATTCATTCACCTCACCTTCCACTTCCATATAACGGTAGGTTGTCAGATTTTTAATCACTATATCTTCTTCTCCACAAACGACAACAACTTTGTCGTTTACAATGAATTTCATGTGTTGGTGAAGAGTAGATGTCGCAGCTCCTGCTATATGGATCCATGGGCAACCTAAAAGGCAAGTATAGGATGGACGAATGTCCATAACATAGAATGATAGACAAAAGGTGTGGGGACCAATCTTGACAGGTAAGTCCACTTCTCCCTCCACATATATTCTTGAACCATCAAACACTCGAACACTTAGGGTGGGAGGCCTCATCATTACCCAATACATATTCAGCTTAAACACATTAGCCTTAGGCATCACATTAAGTGAAGAACATTTATCTACCAAAAGTCGAGACAAAACCATATCCAAACACTTCATGGAAATGTGCAGTGCTTTGTTTTGGGGTCTGCCTTCAGCTGGGAGCTCGTCATCACAGAAACCCAAACAATTTCCTACAACAATATTGGTTACGATCCCTTCAAACTGGGCCACAAAAATGTCTTGTGTAACATGGGCAGAACACAAAATCTTCAGTAAGGCATTGCGATGGGTCTCTGAACATAAGAGAAGGGACAAGATGGATATTTTGGACGGCGTCTAGTTGATTTGATCCACCACTTTGTAATCACCCCGCTTGAGAATCCTCAAAATTTGCTCCGCTTCTTATCCTACAGAAGGTTCAGGCTGGTTACTAATCACTTACTTTCCCCTAGCCTTGGCTAGAGTATCAATATTAATTTCTTTGTGAGGCGGTGGTAGGGGAGAAAAAAACCCTGCCTCTACGAGTCATGTTATTGGTTCCTACAATGTTGGTAATATTCTTGTCACCCACTGGGGGACACTCATATTTCTTCCCAAGAATATAGACCATGTTATACTCCCACGGAACTGCTTTTGAGTTGTCACTCAGAGGAGGAATAAGAGTTTGAGTTGTCACTGGGGTAACTAGAGCTTGAATCATTAATGGGGTAGAAGGAGCCTAAATCATCAATGGGGTGCTTGGTGTTACTGAGAAGTTCCCCGGATAATAAGGAGTTTCCAAGACATCAATCCCTTCTTCTAGAAATATCTTCTCTACCTAGAGGACACCTTCATCCATTAGTTGTTGGATAGTTGTCTTCAAACTAGCACACTCTTCAGGTTTAGAGGAACATATTAAGCAAAACTCATGGAGTTCTTGCAACAACTCATGCTCCAACAAATGTTCTCTAACAGTCCCCAATGATATCTTGATCTCGTCAACCTTGGTTACCAGAGTCTGTTCACTACTTTCTTTAATAGCATTGATTGTTGCCGCTAGGTGAGAAGGCATGGGATTATTCTGAATATTAGGACCAATAGGGTTAAAATTTATGGTCTTTGCATCGATGAGGTCTTGAACTTTACATTTAAATGCTCTACAATTCTCAATCATATGGCCTGGGGCCCCAGAATGAAATTCATAATGAGCATTAGTATCATACCCCCATGGAAAAGGATTCGATGGTGGACCAAGTTCACACAGTTGAACCAACTGATTGGCAAGTAATTGAGCAAGAAGCTGAGCATAAGACATAGGAATGGGATCAAACCTCCTCTCAAACACTCTTTGTCTCATTTGAACTCTCAGACCTTGAGGTTGCTGATTTTGTTGATAATTCAGAGGTGGTGCAAATTGTTGTTGTGAAAGATATTGTGGTTGAGGAGCGAAAGGCCGTTGTTGGGCCATTCATGGTGCTGGAGTTGTAGCAACATACACCTGAGGAACATATTGATTAGGAATAACAGCAGGTGTTGGGAAATAAGTAAATCAAACTTGAGGATATGCAGGAGCTTTTCCTTGGTTGATGGTGACAACACAGGTCTCACCCTATTTCTTCTTGACGAAACCAGAAAATGGCTTCCTACCAATGCCAGTATTTTTGTTGGTATTGTTAGGGATACCTTGGATCGTTCCATCCTTAATACAAGTTTCAACATGTTCTCTAATAATGACCATATTAGAGAAAGAAGTAGAGGTATTGATGAGCATGTGTTGGAGATAAGGACCTCCTAGAGTACCCATGAACAAATCAATCAGTTCACGATCCAAGAGAGGAGGTTGGACCCTTGCAGGAAGTTCACACGACCTTTGGGCGTACTCTTTAAAAGACTCTTCGGATTTATGTGTCATCCCTTGAAGCTGAGTGCGTCTAGGAGCCATGGTAGTATTATAATGGTAATGTTTCAAAAAGGCGTCAGCAAGCTCTCCCCAACTACTGACATGAGTTCTTTCTAGTTGTATATACTAGTCCAACATTTCCCTTGTCAAGTTGTCTTGGAAGAAGTGCATGAGCAATGGTTCATTTTCAGCATAAGATGCCATCTTGCGACAGTAGGAACAAAGATGAGTCTCAGGGAAGGAGGTGCCTTTGTATTTGTCAAAATCAAGAACTTTTAATTTGGGAGGCATAACTACCCAAGGCACGAGACACATTACAGCAGTATTAAATCCCGAAGTCTTGATACCTTTCATAGCTTTGAGACGTTCTTCAAGAGAATGGTTTATTTTTGCAGTTTCGGAAACTCCAGTAGTGAGATTCATGTGCGGCTCATCAAGGTCAATGATGTTGTGATGATCATCAACATTGTTCTGAGGAATTCCTGTAGGGGTCTCAACAATTGCATTATTATTCCCTCCATTTGCAGAAGTAGAGTGGGCAACAGTGGCAAGCTTGGCAACACTTTGATGTAGCTCTTCGTGACCCTTGATGACAGCATGAAGGGTTTCCATAAGATGATCCATTCGAGTGCCCATGGTGTCCATATCTCGGCGGAGAGCATTCTGATTTTCTTTCAAAAGATCCATAAGTCTTCGTTGGTTGCTTCTTGTACGGTAGGGATGTAGGGAAGTCGTCTTTGCTTTTCACTGAAGTCTGATTGAAAAGGGACCCCAATAAGTCTTGCTGTGAATAATGAGTTCATGATAGTATAATGAATATTTTATCTTCATTTCCGAGGAAATCCAAATACTCGTCTATTTATAACAAGCTGTTTTTCATTTTTGAAGAGCTCAATCAACGAGACTTGTCTTTGGAATTCCTTAGATATGAGATGTATATACATGATGGTATGATGTCACGATATGCTATGGCATGAGATCTCAGCTCCACATATTCTGGATAACCATTGTGTAGTCCTTTGCATAAACTGAAAGTAACAGGATCAAAGGTTCGACGTCACAGACATGGAGTCAAGGTAACCACCTATAAGGTATGTACTTGGGGTTTATCACCTGCCAAACAAGGTTCTAGGGAAATCTCAGAGTCTACGCTCTTCCTTTTTATATTACCAACATCCCAATTACTCGGTAATTAGTAATATTTGCAGGAAAAACTTGTCTGAGTGCAGCATCACGGTATAACTACTTCCAGATTACTCTGTCATAGTCTCTGCACTACACCTAAAAAGGCCATGATGGGTTAATGGTTCTACGGCTCTCAGCTTCTCTAGATCCCAGGTCAAAAGCAACAATGTCTTCTCGATTACTCGGTAAACAACACTACATTCAAGGGGACCTCCACTGAGTGGGGGATCTCATGTATCCTTCTTCAGGATTACTCCCTTAAAGTTAACATGACTATACTTCCCGTCCTAATCCTAAATGTAACCCCAAGTCCTGGTATAGGACTTATCAAATGTAATCACCCAACCCAACATTACAAAAGATACAACATATCCAAAATATGTGAGTAGAAACAGTATAATGCAATATATATACAAAAGAAAGCAATAAAGCAAAAAAGAAATAAAGCGGTAAAGCAAATAAATTAAATAAATAAACACCCAAAGAAACAAATAAATAAAACTAGGATTGACTCGCATTGGGTCCCCAGCAGAGTCGACATCTGAAGCCGCCACCGGCAAAAAACACAGAGCCGCCAACAAACTTTATTCATCCCGAAGGAAGGGGAAATATCGAGAAAACCACAAGAGGAAGGATAAGATGGTCTTGCGACCAAAAGAGAGGGTAAGGAGGTCGATTATGCAAGGGGAAGGTATTATCACCCCTCACATCCATTGTACTCAACAGGATCCATTTTGATTATTTGCTTCTAAGGGTGTGTTTATCTAGAACTATACTTGCTAAAAGGAAAGAAATGGTTTTTTATTAGTGCATTCGTGAGGGTCTCGCAACCCTTTGCCTACGTATCCATTGAAGGAATCAGAACACCGTAGTTCTTGTTGAAAATGTTGGTTTGTTGGTGTTTCTTAGTGGGCCATGTTAATGCATGCATTATAGCAATAGGCATGGCCCGTATCGCGGTAGAACGGAGATAAAATGCCCTTTTGAGGGAATTTTTGATTTGTTGAATGTTTTGTTAAATGAGAAATGGGTTTGTATAATGATTAAGTGTTTTTTACTTTCTGATTAAGAAAGAATTTTTAGTTTTAATATACAAAAGAAGAAAGAGTCTAAGGGGAAGACTAAAAAACCCTAATTGTTGTCATGTACAAAGATGGGTCTAATGTTGAGTGTAAAAGGGAAATTCTATCATAAGATGTTATCATTGTATGGTTTCTTTCCTAAGGTCTAATTCAACAAGAAATGATCAAAAATGAATTTAAACGCTTCATTGAATCACTTAAGGGAACATGTAACCAAATAATCAAACAAACAAATTAAATCCTTAATATTTTTTATGATAAACAAAAGAAAATAATACTATAATGTTTTTATGATTTTTTTCAAATAAATAAAAGAAATTAATACTATAATGTTTTTATTATTTTTTGAAAATAAAATATTAAAACCTAATTCTAAATATTTGGGTATTTTTAGCATATAAAGACAATTAAAAGAAAATTAAACCTATTCTAATATTTTTTGTGATTTTTGAAATGAAACAATAAAAAACTAGAAACTTAAAGAAAAAAGAAGTAAACTGAGGAGTTGAACTCATGCCTTTTAAGTTAGAACACTCTTGCCTTACCATTGAACCAAGCTCATTTTTCTATTATATTTACAGCTTTGATTGAAAATAAAATAAAAGAGTTGGATTAAAATGAGAAAACAGAATAATGGTAAAAAAATGTCCTAAGGGAGGCTCGAACCAGGGACCTTACAAATCCAAACACACACCTTAACCATCACGCCATGCTGCTTCATTTGCTTATTATGATCTATCAAATTATATGAGAAACAAAAAGGGTCAAGAGATTTTTCTGAGTAATGGGGGTAGATTATGGAAAGGGAAGGTGTGAGCACCCTTTGCATCCGTAGTTTTCTACGGGCTCTTAGATGCTTAGCTCATTTTTGAAATACCTTGTGCTTTTGTGTTTTTTTTTAAAAGTATTTTGAAATTCCAATAATAAGGAAGTTTCCTTTATGATAACTCTTGTATCAGTCCTCAAGAGTGTTAATAAAGTGTTTTAAAAATGTTTTGAAAGAATTTTGTGTACGTGTAAAAGTTTGATTTTGAGCATAGCATCTAGGAACTATCTACTTTACTCGAAAGGTTCGTTCTTTTTCTCCTTTCCTTTAGACAATTCTATCCTACTATTAGTGAGTAGGTATCTCTAGTCGTTTGAATGTTTGAGGGACATTCGAAGGGACGTTTATAGTCACGAAGGCAACTTGGCAAGAAATCTTAGTACCTACCCTAGGGTTTTAAGATCATTTTTACCGAGGCAACTTCGAGAGGGTCATCGAGGGACTTATGATCTTTTAAACCGGAGGGTAGCCACTAAAATCCCTCAAATTTCGAGAGTTGTAACTATTTTCCGAAGGCAACCAAAGTGGGAGTACCCTAGAGGTGCGCATGTGTGAGTGTTTTGTGTTCAGTTATTTATCTTGATGTTAGGTTTGCTACTGTTTTGTTTGTTATTCTTTCCAATGGAATCCTATTTACTAACATTAATATTGTAGAGAAAATATAAAGTGCATAAAGTAAATCCTACGCTATTACATCCCATGAGCAGTTATAATATTTAGAAAAAATGCTAAAAGATAAACTAACTATTACAAAATCAAATGTGCGACCTATACATTCTTTTTAGAATTTAAATAACAAAAGAAAAATAGAAATAAAAAAAATGATAAGAGATTGTTTAGAAAGAAAATTAAATGTCCTAAAAAGCCTAAGTATTAAGAAAAATATTGTTGATATTTTTGTGATTTGATTTTAATATTTAAGACCTAAGGATAAATTAATTACAAATTAACTATGAAATAAATACTAAAACATGATTAAGTTAAATTAAATTTATTAAAGGAAAAGAACTAAATCTATTTTTTTGTGATTTTATGATTTTATGATTTTTTTGATAAAAAAGAATTAATTGAAATGAAAAGAAAATAAATAATTAAAGCAAAAAAAAAACAAAAGAATGGGCCATGTTGTAAAGAAAATGGGGGGATGCGCTAAGAAAAATCCCAAGCCCATTAGCAAAAGAGCCCAGGCGCTGGAGAAAAGTCTTTAGAATCATGTGTATCTCTCCCATAAGGCCTATCGTGGGTTTAGATTGAAAGTCCTCGTATCACAGAATCTGAACCTCAAAAAGCTTATAGCCCTAACCATGGCATCTTGCCCATAGGGTGTTCATTTGAACATGCGATCGTCCTAACCTGTTCTAAGGTCTCACAAACACATATCAACGCACAAAAAAAATTTATTTGACAAAAATAGACAGTTTGAGATTCAAGAAATTTTACCAAAACCGGTACAATTGGATGTGAGAGTTCTAGACTTGGAAGGGCTTGGTTATGAGCCAAGTTCAACTCTTGGGAGCCTCGGGGAGATGAACGAATCCTTTGTTTTGCTTGAGAGCGCCTGGAAGTGTGGTTAAGAATTTTGTAACTTTGAGAAATTTTTGAGAATTATTTAGAGCTTTGTTATGCAATGGTTTTTCTCTTCTCCCCTAGCAATGTATCTTTAGCTTTGTATTTATAGAGGGAATTGGTGAATGGAAATGGCAAGAAACAGCCATTAATCAGGCTTTAGAGGTAGAATCGAAATCCTTAAAAAGGTTGCCCTTTCTTTGTATTTTCTACCCTTTTGGGTTTTGAATGAACCTGGACATGTTTCACTCCTTGACTTCTTCGAATGCCCTCAAGCCTTGTTCTTCGATTGGCTCAGAGTTGCTCCTTTCGATGGTTCAAGGCCTCATCATTGTGGCTTCTTCGATTGAGTCCATCTATATTAGTTGTTTGACCTGGAAAATTCAAATAGCCCAATCGAACGCTTCATTCTGGCCAGTCGAAGCTTCTTTTGTTATTTCCTTCTAATGTAATTGTGTAGAAGGCTTGTGCTTGGCAGCATATAGGACTTTGGTCAGCAAGCGTCTTGAATTAGACTCATCAAAATACAAAACAAAACTTGTTTCCAATAATTGTGTCCTTCGAATGGACCACATGTATGTTCTCTAAATGGACCACATGCACCACTTGGGTGTTCTTCGAATGGGCCACATGTGTGTTCTTTGAATGGACCACATGCACCACTTGTGCGTTCTTCGAATGGGCCACCAATGTATGTTCATAATGTAGAAATTATGTGTAGAATGGTTTAGAGGTGGAATTGAAGCAAGCCGAAGGGAGCCACTGCCCAGTCGAAGCTAGCACAAAGGAAGGCAATACTTTATGGATGCTAGCATGAGGGAAGCCATTGCATTGTGTATCAAAGCAGGCACAAAGGAGGCCATTTCCTAGTGAATCGAATCAGGCATGAAGGAAATACTTGACTTGTGAATCGAAAGCAAGCATGAAGAGGAAGTCTTTGCCTTGTGTTTATCGTGAAAATTGGTAAACAACTGCTGATCTTCCAAAAAGGGTATTTTTTTGTTACTTGCATGATCGATCAGTTTGGTCCTAGGACATATGATAAATATTTGTGTTGTTTTGATTAAAATGCTAATTTTAATAAAGAACACATTCGACTGGGAAAGGTAGAGGTTTGAGATAAGTTTAAGTGTAGAAATCTGGTAAAAAGTGCAAGTAAAATGCAAGGGAAAATAAACTTTGCAATTAAGATAAAAGGTTGTAAGCAAGAATTGAAAGGAATGTAAAAGACTTTGATTATAAAATGTGGTGTTTCAAATGTACATTCACAGTATTCTTTCTCACACAGCGGGTACTCGAATAATATTGAGTGACTTGTACAATGCGTTAAACACACGGAAATCTACATAGAATCCCTATATTTATACTAGAACTAGGTAACCGTCAAGGAGTTACCTCGCTCTAAGATGAGGACAAGTGTCCTATGCATGCAATTCGACTTATGTCCTTATGCCACATTGCTTTCTTCAAGTGTCAGGTGAACTACTTTTCCCTCCTTTCTTCAGATTCAAAATCACTTGTTGTTGATACGAAGTTTCCTGGTCAAAGGGCAAAGGCTTCTTAGTTGAACACCCCCTTTTAACTTAGAAAATTTATCTAAGTATTTCTTCTCTTATTATCACGAACTCTTCTGTCGAAGCGTCTTTAACTTTAGATTTCTTCGACCTATTCTTGGCCAGTAGGACCAACATGTGTAGGTGTCGAATTCAGTAGCTAACAAATTTCCCCTCAAGAATGTCAATTTCGAAGCCAGAAGAAATGGTCATTCTTTGATATTCGCATTTGACACATGTCTTCTTTTTTTCCACAAAAGTCAATTATACGTTTTTTGCCTCCTACCCACCACTGTTGGTATTCAGAGTCATCATTACCCTTTTCACAAGACGCCACTATCAGTGAGCCATTTGCACGCTACCATGATGGCCATTATCCCTACAACCTAGAAAAGTATTGCAAACGTTTCCGTCACATGTACGATAACTTCCTCAACGTTCGCCGCGTGCCCCACTAACTCTGCAGTATTAAATGGTTTTGAGGGAAATCACTCTTCCCTGGACACTATAAATAGCCATGAATTATCTTCTTTGGAATTTTACAACTCCTAATATTCCTTATTCCTTGCAAAAAGAAATCTTAATAACTTCATCTTCTTCGTTCTTTTACTACCCTCAACCATGGCTTTCCTTTAAAACGCACCAAACAATCCCAAAACCAATAATGTTTCTGACTTACAACAACAACCAAAAATCTTTTCCACTAGTTTTGTTCCTGCTTCGACTGGGGAGCGAAGGGTTATTTCTGAACCCATGACTAGAGAATGGCGTGAAGCTTACGATTCTCAGGTACTTATTCCCGTTAGGTACTCTGGGCAAATGTATGCCATGTCTTGACCACTATCTGCATACATTGAGAACCCCAAGAAGAATAATTCCTTCTTCCCAACTCACCATAGGCTCAAGCCTATAGGTTGCGCAAAGAAACCCATGAATGACCCTGAGGATGCTACTCCTGCTAACTAACATCACTCTCAAATGAAGGAAGACATAAACCTTCAGTTTATGAACAAGAGGAACAGGATCTTTCGGTCTTTCCCTAGCCTTACTTCAGAGTATTCAGAATGGCTAAGTAAGATGGAAATAGTGCAGACCAAAATCTGGAAAGATATGTGGATTTATGACATGGTCATGTTATCGAAGACTGGGTTGCCTTATTTCCCTCTTATATTGGTGTCTTCGATGTACTTCTGGGATAGCACGCATTTCACTTTCCATTTACCCTGTGGAATGGTGACTCCAACTCTTTTCGACATAGAAGCCATTACTGGTCTTCGACCAACTGGTGACTATTTCGAACCTGAAGATTTATCTGAAGATACTATTGGGTTTTTGGCCACAAAACCCACATACACTACATTCATCAACCACTTTCACGACAACTCTAGCAGCACTGTCTCTGAAGTGGAACACATAGCTTTTCTAGCTTAGTGGTTGTCTCGCTTCGTTTTCTGCACCAAGTCACTTCAAGTGACTAAGAAGATGCTCACCCTTGTGGTGCAGCTTCATCATGGCTACAACCTTTGTTTGGTCAAATTAATTTTGGCCAACCTATATGAGTCCATCAGAAATGGTGTGACTCAGCTTAAAGTTATTGGAGATAGGTAGAGTTTGCTCCTTTCTGGCCCCTTCTGGCTCCTTCAACTTTGGCTCAACGCGACTTTTGAATCTTTTTTTCCTCAGAAGAAAAAGATTAATGAGAAGGCCTCAAAAAATCTTAAACAGAAGGGATGAACGAACTAGATTAGTCCCGTTGGCTCCAACTGATGAGGGTTAACAATTCCAGAAAGTGTTTACTAGCTTTATAATGATGTTTGCAAAGCGTAAGGAATTTGTTTCGACTATGGCTCCCTACACCAATCGAAAGGTTGATCCAGAATGGTTTATTCGACCATATCCCTTATCTGATGAAGAGGACCAAGTGGAGGAGTATATGGCTATCTGGGAATCGTTTCTTCACCTAAAAATTATGCCACTGAGATTCAAGAGATCGAAGAATCAACTCAATTTGATTGCTTATCAACCGAATCATGTCTCTCGCCAATTTGGCATCATCCAATCACTCCCTTCTCCATCTATCCCTGCGAAAAGTCTCTGTTGTTTTATAATGCAGACTATTCAGAGGATGCTGCTACCAAGCATATTGGTAGGTACATTGGTCGTGCCGTACTAACTTTGTTCGACTTCAAACTTAACTTTCTGTGTTCGCCTATCTTTGAAGACTCGTGGAAGTAGTACTATGATAAAGAACTCTTCGATGCAAAAGACTTTGTTGACCGTCTTCAAGAGGCATTTATACTGGTCTCTGACAAGATCAAAAAAGGTAATCTTTCTTCTCAAGAAAATGCCTTATTTTCTTTGATTCAATCATTTGACATCTTGCTTATACTTGTTTATTTTCTAGTCGTCAAGAGAACCATTACCAAGAAATTTGCTGAAAGCGCAAAGGGAGGAGACCTTTCTATAAAACCTCCACCACATGTAAATACTTTCTGCTATAAATTTATTTTCAACATATTAATATTGATGATGATGCTTTCGACTCCTTTCTTTTCTAGGTATTAAGAAAACTACTCCAAAGAAAAGGAAAGTTCAAGAAATTGAAATTTCCAGTGATGAAGAAAAAGAATCTCCTCCTGTCCTTCTTAAGAGGAAAAAATTAAAGAAACCAGCTCCTCTTTCTGAACCTCGTCCGAAAACCAAGATCAAGGTTATGGTTACTAAGTCTAGGCCTCCTCCTGTCTTCATCAAAGAGCCAACAGAACGAGAAATAGCTGCTAGGCTGAATAATCCCAGTGAAAGTGATAATTCAAGTCCTGGTGCTGAAGTTCCACCCCGGGTAACAACTTCGACCATCTAAAACTCTTCTTTGACTTATTTTACAATAAATATAATAATACTCTTTTGATCCTCAAGACACTGCTGGCACTTCCAAACAGGCTCCTACACTTGTAGAAGAATCTGTCACTTTAATAAACAGTGAGGGCGATCCAACTTATAGGCATTCTTCAGTAAAGCGATCCTTTATGAGCTCAGCTAGCGAGGTGAACCAAACCTCTGAGCATCAAGTTGCAATTGTTGGGGAGAAGAATAAAGAAATCCATAGTGAGGAGGATTCTGACATGTCACACACTAATCTCAGAAACTCACTAGCCACTGATGATGACCAAGAAGAGGAAGAGGAAGCTGCTAATGATGTCGTCGAACCGGAGAGGGGGGCATACCAAAGGGAGAGAATCAAAATGAGGATATTCCGGAGGCTGATGAGAGAGATAAATCTGAAGGGGGAGAAAGAAACCATACATATGTTAAAGGTTCTCATGTCCAGATACAGGATTTATCTATCGGAGAAAACATGGCCCATGTCACCAATGAGAGAGTCACTTCGACAGGGTCTCGTACTAAGGAGGATTTGGCATTATTAAAATAGAATAATCCTCTTGGCTACTTGAATTCCATACTCGAGGGTAGAGAAAGTTCTTATGATCAAAGTCACAATGCTTCAACTGCGTCTGGAAAATATACTACAACATCTCCTCTTGAGGAGGCGCTTCAGAAAGTCAAGGCGCAAATTTTTAAAAGAGATTTAATGCTGACCTTAGAGGGAGAACCTACTGCTCCTTCCTTTCTGAAGACCACTTTAAGAACTGTCGACCTTCTTGTTTCCTATCCTAACATCGCCAGCGTTATTTTGGGTTTGACTTTGTTTTTTGCACCAAGTCACTTCAAGTGACTAAGAAGATGCTCACCCTTGTAGCGCAGCTTCATCATGGATACAACCTTTGTTTGGTCGAATTGATTTTGGCCAACCTGTATGAGTCCATCAGAAATGGTGTGACTCAGCTTAGAGTTATTGGAGATAGAGTGAGTTTGCTCCTTTCTGTCACTTCTGGATCCTTCAACTTTGGCTCAACGCCACTTTTGAATCTTTTCTTCTTCAGAAGAACAAGATTAATGAGAAGGCGTCAAAAATCTTAAACAGAAGGGTCGCAGGCACTAGATTAGTCCTGTTGACTCCAACTGATGAGGGTCAACAATTCCAGAAAGTGTTTACTAGCTTTTTAATGATGTTTGCAAAGCGTAAGGAATTTTTTTCGACTATGGCTCCCTTCACCAGTCGAAAGGTTGGTTCATAATGGTTTATTCGACCATATCCCTCATCTGATGAAGAGGACCAAGTGGAGGAGTATGTGGCTATCTGGGAATCGTTTATTCACCCAAGAATTAAGCCAATGAGATTCAAGAGTTCGAAGAATCAACTCAGTTTTATTGCTTATAAACCGAATCATGTCTCTCGCCAATTTGGCATCATCCAATCACTCCCTTCTCCAATCTGTCCCCGAGAAAAGTTTATGTTGTTTTATAATGCAAACTATTCAGAGGATGCTACTACCAAGCATATTGGTAGGTACATTTGTCGAACAGTACTAACTTTGTTCGACTTTAAACTCAACTTTCTTTGTTCTCCTTTCTTTGAAGACTGGTGGAAGTAGTACTATGACGAAGAATTCTTCAATGCAAATGAGTTTGCTGACTGTCTTCAAGAGGCATTTATACTAGTCTCTGACAAGATCAAAAAAGGTAATCTTTATTTTCAATAAAATGCCTTATTTTCTTCGATTCAATCGTTCAACATCTGGCTTATACTTGTTTATTTTCTAGCCGTCAAGAGAACCATTACCAAGAAAGTCGTTGAAAGCGCAAACCGAGGAGACCTTTCTGTAAAACATCCACCACAGGTAAATACTTTCTGCTCTAACTTTCTTTTCAACATATTAATATTGTTGCTGGTGCTTTCGACTCCTTCCTTTTCTAGGTATTAAGAAAAATACTCCAAAGAAAAGGAGAGTTCAAGAAATTGAAATTTCTAGTGATGAAGAAGAAGAATCTCCTCCTGTCCTTCTTAAGAGGAAAAAATTAAAGAAACCAGCTCCTCTTTCTGAACCTCGTCCGAAAACCAAGATCAAGGTTATGGCTATAAAGTCGAGGCCTCCTCCTGTCATCATCAAAGAGCCAACGGAACGAGAAATAGCTGCTAGGCTGAATATTCCCAGTGAAAGTGATAATTCAAGTCCTAGTGCTGAAGTTCCACCCCGGGTAACAACTTCAACCATCTAAAACTCTTCTTTGAATTATTTTACAATAAATCTAATAATACTCTTTTGATCCTCAGGACACTGCTGGCACTTCTAAACAGGCTCCTACACTTGTAGAAGAATTTGTCACTTTAATAAATAGTGAGAACAATCCCACTTATAGGCCTTCTTTAGCAAATGGATCCTTTATGAGCTCACCCAGCGAGGTGAACCAAACCTCTGAGCATCAAGTTGCAACTTTTTGGAGCAGAATAAAGAAATCCATAATTAGGAGGATTCTGACCTGTCACACACTAATCTCATAAACTCACTAGCCACTGATGATGAACAAGAAGAGGAAGAGGAAGCTGCTGATGATTTAGTCGAACTAGAGAGGTAGGGCATACCAGAGGGAGAGAATCAAAATGGGGATATTCCAGCGGATGATGAAAGAGAGAGAACTTTGCAGTGGGAGCAAGAAACCCTACCTATGTTGAAGATGCCCATGTCCAGATACAGGATTTATCTGTCGGAGAAAACGTGGCCCGTGTCACCAATGAGAGAGTCACTTCGATAAGGTCCCGTACTAAGGAGGATTTGGCATTATTAAAATAGAATAATCCTCTTGGCTACTTGAATTCCATACTCGAGGGAAGAGAAAGTTCTTCCGATCAAAGTCACAATGCTTCGAATGCGTCTGGAAAATATACTTCAACATCTCCTATTGAGGAGGTACTTTAGAAAGTCAAGGCGCGACTTTTTAAAAGAGATTTAATGCTGACCTTAGAGGGAGAACCTACTTCTCCTTCCTTTCTGAAGACCACTTTAAGAGTTGTCGACCTTCTTGTTGCCTCTCCTAACATCGCCATCGTTATTTTGGATTTGACTTCGATCATCGATCAGGTCTCAGCTGATTGCAATCTCCGAAGGACTCTTAATCGTGAAATAGAAGAGGCCAATGGCCATGTAGCTGCTGCCTAGGGTAATGCCATGAATCAGCTTCAAGGCTAAAGGAGCTTCCGAAGGAACAAGAGGCTAGGCAGAAAGAAGTCGAAGAAATCGACCAAAATACAACCAGCATGAAGGATCAGATCAGAGAATTGGAGGCTAAGATTGCCGCAAATGATAAACGAAAAGAAGAACTTCTTGCTATCAAGACTGATTCTGAGAGCCAATAGGAACTCAGCGATGGATTAAAATATGTTGATCAGGCCCAAACATTAGATGTTAAAATCGAAGCTCTTCATTAGTCAAAGGCTTGATGAGAAAGACGTTTGGAGCTACAGAAGATCAAATATCTCCAAATCAAAGCCAACCTCCCATTTTGATTTTGACTTTTTAGTTGTATAATTGTGTTTTTGTAATGACTTATAGCCATTTTGGCTGCTTAATGCATTTTCTGTTTTGGCTCTTTACTTCGACTGAGATTAAACATTGGTTAATTTAACCTCTTGAAGTACACGTCTATACTTTTTCAAGTATTAACCATTTACTCTCGAGATCCTTTGATCTTCATTTAACTCTTCGATCTCATAGGCACCACCAGACAATGTTTGGATAATCATAAAAGGTCCTTCCCATTTAGGAGACCATTTTCCCATATTTCTATCATTTCGATCCATTGGGAGAGTTACCTTCCATACCAGATCCTCAGGAAAGAATGTCTTGGGTTTTACTCTTTTATTGTAAGATTTTTCCACTCTTTTCTTCTGTATCCTTAAGAGAACTAAAGCTTTCAGTCTTTCTTCGTCCAAATAAACCAATTCGTTTAACATCATATTCCAATAAGCTTCGAAAGGGATATCTTGATGTTTCTGAAATCTTGTTGACTGTAGACAAATTTCTACTGGCAAAACTGCATCATGGCCATATGTTAATCGAAATGGTGTCGTTCTGGTAGCTTCCTTAGGAGAAGTTCGACATGCCCATAAGATTTTGTCCAACGTTTTATGCCAATTCTTTGGCTTTTTTCCCACATGCTTCTTTATCAAGCCAATTACTACCTTATTTGCCACTTCAACTTGTCCATTAGTTTGCGCATAGTAGGGCGTAGATGTTAATAGTTTGAATCCCATTTCTGTAGCAAACTCTTTCACTTTATGACTAGTAAATATTGATCATTGGTCGCTTGTTATTGTCTCAGGGATTCCAAACCTATATATTATGTTCTTTTGAATAAATTCAATGACATTCTCTTGGTCTACATTGGCTAAAGGAATTGCTTCAATCCACTTAGTGAAATAGTCAATGCCCACCAATATATATTTCTGGCTTTTAGACGATGCTGGTCGAATCTCCCCAATAAGATCCAAACCCATCCCCTAAAAGGCCAATGTTTCACAATTGAGTGAAGTTCGCTTGTAGGTACATGTTGGATGCCTGTATGTATTTGACAATCTTGGCAGCCTTTTGAAAACTCCACACAATCTTTCAGCATAGTAGGCCAATATAATCCTTGTCGAAACAGCAACCATTTCATTTTATGGCCTACTTGATGTGCCCCACATGCCCTAGCATATGTAGTTGAAAGGGCTATGTATGCCTCAGTTTCACTTAGGCATTTCAGTTGTACTCCTTCAGGTGTCTTTTTGAATAACTCAATTCCCATTAGAATATAACTTAACGCCCTATACTTTGTATTTTGTCCTGTCGAAGCCATTATATTTTGCAAATAATCTACTACATGCTTTCTTCAATCCTGTTATGTTATATTGTCTATGAACGAAATTTTGAAATTTTCTGTGTCCAAATCTGTTGGAGACAACTTAATTGATGTTACTCTTCCTCTAACTTCGATTGCTTGTTGTAATTTTTCTTTTGAAATTTTATATCCAGATGCAATTTGTGCTAAGTCATTAGCCACTTGATTTTCCAACCTTGGTATATGTCGAATGTTGATCACTTCAAAGTTTTTCAACAAACGATTGGATATTACAAAATACATGATAATATTTTCTCTTACACATTTGTATTCTTTCGTAACTTGCCTTATGACTAACTCTGAGTCTCCCATTATTTCAACTCGAGTTGCCCCCAATTCCAACAAGATTTCAAGGCCTACGATTAAAGCTTCGTACTTAGCCTCATTGTTCGAACAAGAACCTTTGATCTTGTGTTTGAATATTGTTGGAATTTTATTTGGAGAAATAATTAGAACTCCTACTCCAGTTCCATCTTTATTACTGGAACCGTCGAAGTATAACATCCAGGGTTCGATCTCCAAGTAGTTTAATGATTCTTCAATTATTTAGTGGTCAACTATAAAGTCTGCTACCACTTGACCTTTTACAGCCTTGAGCGGCATAAAGGTTAATCAATAATCAGTTAATGCAAGTGCCCATTTTCCTATTCGACTGTGTTAAATGGGTTTCGACAACCTATATTTGAAAACATCAAAATGAGATGAAACATAAACATCAACTGGTTTAATATATTGCTTGAGTTTTGTACATGAGAAGTAAAGAGATAAACATAGTTTTTCAACTTCGCTATATCTAGATTCTGCATCATTTAGAACTCTACTGAGGTAATAGATGGGTCTTTTGACACCATTTTCATCCTCTTGAGCAAACATGCTTCCTAATGTTTTATCAGATGCAGCTATGTACAATATCATACTTCTATTTCTATAAGGAGGTACCAGAATAGGTGGCTTGGTGAGGTATCATTTGATCTTGTCAAAGGCCTCTTGTTGTTCTTTCCCCCACTCGAATCCTCCTTTGTTGAGTCGAAGTAGTGGTGAGAAGGCTTGCGTTTTTCCACTTAAGTTGGATATAAATCTCCTTAGGAAATTTATCTTGCCAAGTAGAGATTGCAACTCCTTCTTGCTAGTTGGAGCTTTCGCTTCCAAAATGGCTTTGGTCTTATTCTCGTTTATTTCGATTCCCTTTTTGTGGACCAAAAACCCTAAGAAGTCCCCTTCTTTGATGCAGAAATCTCACTTTAGAGGATTCATCTTTAGACCATAGCTTCTCATCCTTTCGAAGGACTATCGAAGGTGGTCTATGTGATTCTTCCCTGAAACAACTTTGACAACAATATTGTCAATATAAATCTGCATAAAAAGTTTCAATAAAATCATAGAAGATGGAATTCATTTCCCTTTGATATGTTGCCCCTGCATTTTTTAGGCCAAAGGGCATCACTACCCATTCATAAGTACCTTAAGCTCCAAGGCATCAAAATGTTGTTTTCGACACATCCTCTTCAGCAATGAAAATTTGATTATACCCAGAGTATCCATCAAGCATACTCATGTATTCAAATCCATCAACATAATCGATAAGCATTTCCTCCACAAGCATTGGATATTCATCTTTGGGTGTTGCATCATTTAAATATCTAAAATCAATGCACACCCTTAAGGTACCATTTTTCTTTATAACATGTAATATATTTGATATCCATTTGACATTCCTGGTTGTTCAGATGAACTTGCATTTCAGAAGTCTTTCGACTTCCTCTTGATCTTCGACAGGATCTCTGGTGTAAAAAGCCTTGGATTTTGCTTGACAGACTTTTTTCCAGGCTTTATTGGCAGTTGAAGCTCCACCAATCCTCTGTCGAGACCAGGCATTTCGTCATAATCCCATGCAAAGAAATCTCTAAACTCCTTCAACAATTGGATTATTTCGAACCTTAGCTCTGGATCTATCTTGGCACTGATGTATGTTGGTCTTTTCACCAAATCCTTGCCCAGGTCTATTTCTTCTAGAGGATCTTGCGCTAGCATTTTAACATTGTTTGCCAACGGATACTTTTTAAAACTCAAAGGCTCATAATCATAGATGGCATCTAGCCTCTGGCTTCTTTCTTCCTCCCTTCTTAAGTCAGGTGGTTCTAGGTCGAAGTCTTTTCCAGTCCCTTCAGAGGATGGCACTTGGTCATTAGCTTTGATAGCCATATAATTCACTTCAGCCTCTAGCGCCGCTATCATTCTATTTTCGGCTACATATGCCGAAATCTTTTGCAAGGCTTGTGACTCAGTCATAATCACTGAATTCACTTCCCCAGCCTGTTGGCCGTATAACATCAATTCCTCCAAAATCGATGTTGGAAAAATCCTCCCTATCCCACTGAAACCCATGATCTGAATGCAGGTATAGGGAACAAAAGGTGTTCGGTGTTGGAGCCAAGTGGAAATCTGGAGGATTACATGGCCCTATATGGGCCAAGTTTCTGTCGAAGCTTGTTCTGCCAACATTGTTGACTTCGACCATATAATAACTCTGGCCAGCTTCAATATTCTCCACTATACCATCTAGGCGCCAAATTGTGACACGCTGATGCATTGATGGTGGCACTGCTCCTATGCCATGGATTGATTCCCTTCCTAGGAGCATGTTGTAGTTTGGTTTTGCGGAGATGACCATGAACGTCGTTGGTCAAACTATGGAACCAACTTTGAGTTCCAACTGTATTACCCCCATGGTGGTCTCAACTCCACCTTCATAGTTCGATAGAACCATGTTATGGGGTTTGATGTCTTCATCCCCTTTGCCCATCTTTCTCAGCATGCATTATGGGATTATGTTGATTGTGGCTCCACAATCAACAAGAACCTTGTTTATGGTTGCTTCCCCTAATTTTTTTGTAATGAACAATGGTTTGAGGTGATTCTTCATCACCTCAGTGGGGCTCTCGAAGAAAGCATTTTTCTCTTTGACACAATCATTGTTCATAACGTAATAACAAACTGTCCTATGTTTGGCCATCTCCTGCTCGACCTCCCAATCAGTCTCTTCGACTTTGAATTGGCGGTCATATTCCCTGGGTAGTACTAACACTACATTCACCTTAATATCCAAAGTAGCATCAGATTCAGAATTACCTTCATCATTTGATTCACCTTATTATGGCCACAAGAATCTTTTAGCAATTGGTTTTATTTCAGAATGCTTTCTTTGTTTTCCTTTTTTATTTATTTATGGCACATTGGTGCTTGATTCTGGTTGAGGCTCCTCTGTAGCCTCTCTTTCGGCTTTTCGTCGTCTTTGATATCTCCTCCACTGGGAGCGCGACATGGGGTTTTTTCCCTTGTAGTTGCTCGACACATGAGCCACTTTGTTTATTGTTGTAGTTTGGAATTCCTTCCTATAGGCCAAGGATGATCCTCTTGGCACATCTAATTTTTGCCATTTCTCCTCACTGGGCCTTTTCCTGCTTGTTGTTTTCAGCCAAGTGTCCACAGGGACATTTGTTGGAGGCCTGAAAGTTGATGGCCTCTTCACCTGGTTCATTGGTCCCTTCTGATATCCTCTTATGGGATCATATCTGACCTCAAGATCCATGTTGGGTTGGGAATTGGTGCCCCATTTCTCCTTTGCTACCCTCACACCCTGTATGTATTCTGCAGCCTTTTTGTCGAAGATGGAGTTGCATCTTGGACACAGCATGACTTCAAACTTCTTTTTTGGCATCATTGCAGAAAATCTGCCAGATTCTCATTCTCTTTAGGAAATGAAATTTATTGAATTCCTCTTGTTTGGAAGCATCTTCTAAAGCCTTCACCTCATATACTTCAACCATATTGACTTATACGTTGCTCTTGGCAGCGAGATTCAACCTTTGCATCTTTGCTTCTAGGTCCTCTGTCGAACCCGTGACGACAGCCAAATAAGAACATGTTGCAGTCCCTTTGTTTGAGCCTTCAGTAGCTCCTTTTTTAGGCCTTCAGTAGCCTTTCTCACCCCTTCGACAGTCTTTCTGGAGTTGTTTCCAGTGAAACTTCCAAAAATAGGCTTATTGACGAAGTCTTCTGAAACTTTGACCATGTTGATGCCTGATGGTTCAGCATAATGGCCATCTGCTTGCAATGGGTTTGCATCAATTTTCATTGGAGGTTTGTCAGCAAACTTAAGTCTGCCTTCTTTGATCGCTCCTTGAATGAGATCCCTGAAAAGAAAACATTGTGAAGTTTTATGGCCCAAAAAATTATGTTACTTACAAAAACCTCTTTTTTTCTTTTATCTAAAGGAGGCATTTTTGCCCCTAGGGGCACTATCCTTTGGCCATCTTTAACTAACAAGTCAAATATCTCGTCACATTTTGTGACGTCAAAACTATATGTTTTCTTTTGGAATCTATCACTTTTCTTTCCAGACTCAGTAGGATTCTTCCCATTTAAGGTCATTAGCAATCTGCAAGAGTACGGTGGCCCTTGCTTTAATTCTGCTAAATCTATTTCGCTTTCTTCGACAGCTATAAGATCACTAGATGTCTCTGGATTGTCATCATCCATTTCGACATAGGCTACCCTTTCTCTTCGATTAGTCTTATTTGCTTTAGCTTTTTCAGCTTTAAGACGTTCTACCTGTCGAACTCTATCGGCCAATTGGGCCATATCCCTCAGGTATTGGGTATCTAATTTTTTCCTAATAGAATAATCTAGGCCCTCTGCTGCCATTTCGACCAACTCATGCTCAGGCACTTGTGTAAAGCATATGGCTTTGAGCAGTCGAAATCTATTTAGATATTCATCTATTGGCTCAGTGAATCTCCTTTTCATACTAGCCAGTTTTTCAGACTTATTTTGGTTTGTTCCATGTAAAATTGTTCATGGAACAATCTCTCCAATTGATTTCAATTGTGGATCGAATTGGCTGAGAGGGTGGTAAACCAAGTAAAAGCATTTTTAGTTAGGGAACTTGGGAAGTACTTAATCATAAGGCTCTCGTTATTTGATATTTCCCCAGCTTCTATCAAATATCTCGCCACATGTTCGACCGTAGATTCTATTGTATCCCCGAAAAATTTGGTGAACTTTGGAACTTTCCACCTAGGGGGTAAATTTGTTTGCAAGATATACTCTGACAATGGGGATGTAAAGTTTGGCCTATGAAATCCAATGTTCATTCCATTTTATATCATGATTCTTTCGATCATGGCTGTCATATTATTATTTGTTTCATAATTATGGTGTCGAACCTGCTGTATCACTTCATCAGCATTTTGGTTCCTATTTACCATAATTACACCTTGATCGATATCTCTAGGGATCTGTGTGGGAACTTTGGGTATTTCTACCCTAGGTTGTTCGATCTCCATTCTATGGTTCATTCCAAATGGCTGTAGATTTTGGTTAATGGTCACATCTTCCTCTAAGACTATACCCTGATTCCCTCATATTGGCGCTCTTTGGGGTTGTCGAATAGGTTGGGGAACCCCAACAAATTCAGCCATGCGCGTCATTTGAGCTGTCATTTGCTGATTCGACTGGATGGTATTTTGTATTAGAGGGTTCAACATTGTACTCAAAGTTTCTACCAACATTTGTACCATATAATGGTTACTTTCGTCTATTTGTTGCCTCAAAATTGTTGTAGAAACATTTGTGAGGCTTGGTATTGCATGGGATGCCCCTCCTAAGAGTTGGTTTCTACCCAAATTCGCCATACCGGTTCCAGATCGCTGTAATGGCGAAGACGCACTCACCAAAGGTTCTGTAAATATGGACGCAACATTCATAAGACTAGCCATTTCAGTAGTTGGCATGCCATAAGGCTGGTCTCGACCCATCCAGGCTTTCGAAAATCCTGGGGGAACATAGGGTCGAGATCCTGGATTTACCCTTGGTGGTGGTGTTCCTAATGGACCTATGGGACCTACATAAGAAAGTATTGCTCCCGTTTATGTTACCGTCAACGTTGGTGCCGAACCAATTGTTGATGGGATAGTTTCACTAACGGTTGGTATAACCGTTGTTTCCGAAGTAATTGATGGAGGTATTTCTCCATTATTTGGCTGATTTTCCATTTCATTATTTCTTCTCCTAGTTGTACACTCGTTGGTGGTTAATTTACCACTTCTTAATAACATACAACACTTTGTAAAAGAAAAGAAATTATGTAAAGCATTTATGTTAATATAAACAAGCAAACAAAAATTATCAAAGTCCCACCAGGTGTGCCAATTTGTTTACCGTGAAAATTGGTAAACAACCACTGATCTTCCAAAAAGGGTAATTTTTGGTTACTTGCAGGATCGATCAGTTTGATCCTAGGACATATGCTAAATATTTGTGTTGTTTAGATAAAAATGCTAATTTTAATAAAGAACACATTTGACTGAGAAAGGTAGAGGTTTTAGATAAGTTTAAGTGTAGAAATCTGGTAAAAATTGCAAGTAAAATGCAAGGGAAAATAAACTTTGCAAGTAAGATAAAACGATGTACAAAAGAATGGCAAGGAATGTAAAAGACTTTGATTGTAAAATGTGGTGTTTCAAACGTACATTCTCAGTATTCTTTCTCATGCAGCGGGTACTTGAATAATATTGAGTGACTTGTACAATTAGTTGAACACACGGAAATCTACATAGAATCCCTATACTTATACTAGAACTAGGTAACCATTGAGGAGTTGCCTTGCTCTAAGATTAGGATAAGTGTCCTATGCATGCACTTCAACTTTTGTCCTTATGCCATGTTGCTTTCATCAACTTCCAGGTGAACTGCTTTTCCCTCCTTTCTTAAGATTCAAAATCACTTGTTGCTGATACGAAGTTTCCTGGTCAAAGGGAAAAGGCTTATTGGTCAAACACCCCCCTTTTAACTTAGAAAATTTATCTATGTATTTATTCTCTTCTTAGCATAGCTTCGACACAACTAACATCACGAACTCTTCTGTCAAAGCGTCTTTAACTTTAGATTTCTTCAACCTATTCGTGTCCAATAGGACCAACATGTGTAGGTGTCGAATTCAGGAGCTAACACCTTGTGAATCGAAGCAAGCACAAAGCAAGTCTTTACCTGCCTGCAAGAAATAACTTTTTTGCGCATTATTCCACCTTTAATTGGTGAAGACAGCTTGTATTACACTAATCAAAGGGTAACCTAAGAGCATCATAACTTCTCTTCAAACATTCCATGCCTGTTCAGGGGCATGTCATAAGTTCTGAGGTGGCTCATACTTGGCTAGCTCATCCCAAATTATCCTTCGATCATGCCATGCTTAAAGATGGCATGTCCTTCGAATCATGAGCTTTCCACTTGTCTTCTTTGGATAAAATAAAAGCTTTTTTATTCCGAAATAATATTCCTTTCAAAGTGTCCATTCGAACAAACATGTCAATCGAAAGGTCTTTTCTTTTAGTGCTTCGAATAGCTTATGTTTCCATGATTAGAAAACAACACCCTTTGATGACTTTACGAGCTCTTCCAATCGAAGACTTTAGAAAAAGCCTCCTCTCTCTTTCTTTCGATCCAGCCTTCCTTGGATGTTTTGAATGGTTTATATCTCAGTGGTTCGAAAACAAACCCTTTGAAGCTCCTTATTAGCTCTTCCAATCGAAGACTTTATAAAAATCCTCCTCACGTATTCGAAGCCTATCGAATCGAAGAATTCATAAGGCCTCCTCACACATTCGAAGCCCATCAAATCGAAGACTTCATAAAGCCTCCTCATACGTTCTAAGTTCATCAAATCGAAGACTTCATAAAGCCTCTTCATACATTATTTCGAATTGTTCTCTCTTTGATTTAGTGCAAGTGATACAAAACTTGTGTAATCCTAGTTGGAAATCCAATGCTTAGTGAAACAACCGGCTGAAAATCATCAAAACAATGAAGTCGCCATCGAACGTCTTTTATCCCACATGTAGGGAAAGATAAACATCGAGAAAACCTGAGAAGGGAAAAGTCATGGTCTTGCGACCGAGAGATTGGGTAAGGGAGTCTGTTACGCGAGGGGAAGGTATTAGCACCCCACACGCCCGTAGTACTCTACGGTATCCACTCTTGTTATCTATCTTATGGGTGTTTTTAATCTATGCTTACTATCTACTATACTACTGGAGGGAAAATGCATGCAAAAGAAAGGAGAAAAGAATGTAGGGAAAATAAAATTATGCTTGCCTGGGCCCTACCCCAATGCCTACGTATCCTTTTTGAGGAATCAGAGCTACCGTAGTTCGGCTCACATGTTTTTGTTTGTTTTGTGTTTTTTTATGGACGAAGTTAATTCCGCCTTCCGCCGCATCTCGACCTTCGGAGACTTATGCGTTGGCACAGAAGTAAATTAATCGTGTACTTACCTGAAAAGGGTTTGAAAGAAAAAGGTGCTCGAGCGCACAAAAGATTTGAGTTGGTTTATATTTTGTTATAGATGTTTTTTGTGGACGAAGTTAATTCCGCCTTCTGCCGCAGCTCGACCTTTGGAGACTTATGCGTTGGCACATAAGTAAATTAATCGTGTCCTTACCTGAAAAGGGTTTTTTAAATGAAATGTGCTCGAGCGCACAAAATGGTTTGAATTTGCTTTGTATTTTTGTTGCAGATAATGGCTGATTGACCTCAAGAGAGAGATATTAGCCATTTTTCTACTTAGTCATGAAATGGGTCTTTGAGAATTGAACCATACCTATGCTTGAGATGAAGAATAATAAGATCGAGAAGAGACCCGCTTATCATTCCATGTACTAAGCAAAAGCATGATTCGAATCAATAGTTTTAAAGTGTTTTGAATTTCGAAAAGAAAAAGAAGTTTTTTGTTTTAGATGCGTATGCGAAAGGAGAAAGAAAAGTCAAAGGGGAATTAGCCTATTTCTAAACCTGATGTTATTATGCATTGTTAGCCCTAAAGTTAGAATTAATGAGGGAATTCTACCTAATGTTAGCACGCATATGGTTTGCGATAAAGTACTGAAATAAAGAATAAAATAGATTTGTGACGATACCGAACGGAGAAGGTCCGTTGCCTCTTCAAAATTGTGCAAGCGGTAAGAAAAATCTATCAAAGTTCCCTTGGGCAAGTGATTGAAGAATTCACCCCGAGCATTCCACATTGCAAGATTTATGTCGATGCTACAAGAATCTTGACTAGAAAATGGCGATAAAAATGATTATCGAATATGAAAAATAAAATAGAAAAAATTCTAATCGAAATTCTAAGAAGAAATTCTATTCTAAAATATTCTATTATTTTTATTGTCAATTGAGAGGGAAAAAATTAAACTAAAAGAAAAAACTAAAATAATAAAAGAAAAGAAAAAAATTAGAAGAGTTAGGGGGTATGAAGTCTAGAAATATGGGTATGCTGCAAGCAAAAATTAAAATGGCACCAGGCCCAACAAGAGTGAGTCCAATAAGCATTTTCAACATTTTATTTATTATTTACTTAGTTATTATTATTATTAATTTGAAATAAAAATATAAAATAATAAAACAGTTAAACTAAATGGAAAAAAATATATGAAATTGGAAAGGGATTTTAGGGTTAAGAAAAAATGTCTCGTCCTTATTCTCAAACAGAACAGCGGTGGCGCCTTCGCCTTTGGCTCCTTCATCGACGGTGTTCGAACGGCGCGGCTAAATCACCATCGTCTTCTTCTTCCTTCATCAACGGCGCGGCCTCTTCTTCAACACGAACAGAATCGAACGGCGCAGCCTCTTTTCGCCTCAACCTCTTCTTCGCTTATCTGCGGAGGCCTTTCATTGCTACTTTTTCGACTGATTCTCACAGCACTGTCGTGTTCAATATGAATGTCGCCTCGCTCTCTTCTCTTCTGCGATTTCTGCTCTCAAACGTGTTTCATTTTCATCTCAATACCTCATTGTTTAAACTTCGCTTTGATCTCAATTCCTCCTCTTCACGGATCCAAATCCGAATTCGACATAGATTTGAGCCAACGGTGCAAATAACGAAGAAGAAGGAATCACTTACATGCCGAAGACGCTTTGGTGCTTCTTCGTTCGAGTCGAGATCGAATGGAAAACCAGAATATTCTTCAGGTAACTATTCTTGTGCTCTTCTTATTTCTACTGCCAATTCCTCTTCTACAGGTTCTTCTTTGTTTTCCGCCTTTTGGAATTTATGTTATCGAGAATTTCATTGACAAGTGAAGAGTTAATGATGATGGTTGCATTTTTGCAGAGATCTTGATTGTTGTTGCACATGAAGATTATTGATGTGACGAAGAGAGGTCATAAATGTTGTTTAGGCAGATTAAAATTGCGATGTCGATATCTTGCAGCTTCTGCGAAGATTCACATATGATGATGAGGAATATCATGAATGATGAAGGTGATTGAAGATAAGGAGAAAAGCTTTTCTAATTTTCTGGTGAGCTTCTCTGGAATTTTTCCAAGGTTTTTGAATAATAGTATCAAGAATGTTGTATTTTGCAGTTGATTTTGATGTAGTTCAGAGAAGTTTGAAGATGAAGATCACAGTGATGTTGAGGGATGATAAAGGAAGCAGAGAGGGTTCTTTTGAGTTTTGGTCGTGATTCTTTTCAATGATTGAAGAATGAGATGATTGAGAGGTAATAAATTCTTTTTCTGTGTTGAATCCTCCCTCCTTATTCTGTCAATCTCTGGTATATATGTACTGGCAGTTTGTTATAGGAGGTAGTTAACAAAAATTCTGTTAGGGGGTTAAGATGCAGTTAGGAGTTTGTTACAGTTAAGTTAGCTATGGTTTGGGAAATGGAAAGTTGGTTACAGTTAGAAGTTAGGGAAAAGTTAGTTATGAATGGGTATTTGTGAATTCACTTTTGGTTTTTGTTAGCTGTTTGCAGTGTGGACTGTTTTTGAGGATGGTTAGGAAGTTAGCAATTAGTTATAGATTTGTTAGTTAGTTGGTGATTCTGTTAGTGGTTTTGTTAATAGTTACAGGGCTGTTAGAATTTTTGGGTTATGGAAGTTAGTTTTGGTTGATTGAGATATGGTTTTGGATAGGAAGTTTGTTAGGAAAATGTTAGAAATTAGTTAGGAGCTTGTTTGTTGTTTTCTGTTGCAGTAAGTTACTTTGCTATAAAATTTATTTGCAGGGCTGCCTTTATTTTTTTTTGGGTTACGGAATTAGTTTTGGCAATTGGAAGTGTAGTGTATGCGGTTCATGCTTATGACAGTTTATCCAATATTTTTGCAGGTTTGGTTCACATCAGGGCTATTGGGAAGCAAAGGCAAAAGGAAAACACCAAGATGATATGAAGTTGGAACAAAGACGCATAACACGAAGTTTTGGAAGCTTGAAGTTTGAAACATGAAGAATGATTGAAAATTAGGATAGGTTTTGGTAAAAATGTATAGACGTTATGTATAATTGTAATGGAATTTGGACTTGTATGTATTTGAATACACATTGGAATGTATGTCGACTTTATTTCCTCATAATGAAATGGCCTTTGTATGAATTCAAATAAATGGTATGAATCCAAAATATTTGCAAGGTAACCAAAAGAGACATGAATCTTGAATGAATCCAAGAGAGGCTATTTGGACAATATTTTGATGGTTGGATGAATTTGATACATGCTTTTTCATACCTGTGGTTTGAATTCCAAGAAAAGCCACGCAAATATTTAAGAACTTTGATTTTCTCCAAATCCACTTCAAATATTAATGAATGAATTCTAATCAAACTACAGCTTCAGTGAATCCCTAATTCAATTCAATTTCCGATCTAAACCAAATTTGTGTGTCAAGCAAATAAGCATCTGAGATAATGACACCTTGATCACAATCAACATCTTGTACCATGTCCCGACTATATGAGCACTAGAACAACGACGTCTTGGACCCCTTCTCAATAGATGATAATGACTATGCCCCGAGGGATTCTTTACAGATGAATATGAAAGATGAGACATGCGAATACCTAGATGTGGAATGAACCTCAGGTAGAATGCTGACAAGCTCAAGTATGAAAATGTATAAACCCTGATTTTTAGCTTCGTCTCATAAAACCTTGCAACTTGACATTGAGAAGAAAAGAATAGCCTCGTAGCTTGATGATGATAAGGTTCATGAAATGAAAACCTAGCTTCAAACAAATTATTAATTAAGAAATCAACCGAAACAAGCTTGTGCGAAGATGGGAGCCTTAAAGCCATACACCAACCCTTATTCCTCGAAATCCATGATCTTATGCCAATTTATCAATTAATGATGCATGATGTGTTAGACGACCTAATGTGAGAAAAATGCAAAAATGCGTAAGCCAGATAGGAAGTAAAAGGGTAGGACAAATTTGGGGTATTACACTTAGGAGGAGAATTTATTTGATCAATTATTTGTCAACCTTGAGAAATTGAGGATCTTAAGGAACATGTCTTGAGTGGAATGGGAGGGAAAATTTTGGGGTACAACAGCTGCCCTTGTTCAATCTTCTTAAACCTGGGGATTTAGATTGGCTCATCTGCCTTTCGTGATCTAAAGGTGGAAGATGATTGAACACTAAAGTGCCTAGAAACTTGCACTCGCATGCACATGAAATAATATTGTTGGTTGATGATATCAAGAATGGGCTTACAAATTTCATTTGGAGAAGATGACTGAGAGTCGGAGATAGGCTTAAAGATGCCATCTAGAGAAGATGTTGACTTCATAAGAGGTCTCTTTATGGGGATTCTTGTTCCTGTTTCTATGGTGGACTCCGCTAGGGAATGTTAATTTCTGTTGTTCTCCTGCTTGAGGAAAACTCTATGGGGAATAGAGTATAGGAGCTTTAGTTGTCCATGGCTCTACTGAGGAGTTATCTCTGGACTGGAGAGATGAAAGTTAGCTATTTTTTGGTTGAAATCCAAGCTTCACAGTAACTTGCTGGGGAGAATGAAATTAACTGCTACTTGGAAATGTATTAGAAGGAGCATGTGTAGGGCTACTTCAAGACGAGACAGTGTTAAACTTCATCTGAAGATATATGAGACGGAGCCTGTGTAGGACCGCTTCAGGATGAGAAGGGACCCGTGTAAGATTGCTTCACCTGGTCGTGTAGATAGTCACCCTGTCTTGTTTCTGGAATTGATCTACAATCAGTTGTTCACAGATAGTTGTCCTATCTTGTTTTAGGTATTAATCTGAAACTTTCTTTCGTTGGTTTTTGAGATAGCTGCCCTGTGATACGGTGGCAGAACCGACTGTTATACTGGTTTGCGTTTTGCATTTTTTGTTTGCAAAATGTCGCGGTAAGCAAGAGTCGCCACCGACTTTTATTTCATCCAATCATAGAAAAGGGAAAAGGAAAGAAAAAACTTTTTTTTGAGATATTCTGATTATGGGGGGTAGATTATAGAAAGGGAAGGTGTTAGCACCCTTTCTATTTATGGTTTTCCATGGGCTCTTAGGCACTTGCTCATCTTTTTAAAATTGCTTGCGTGTGTGCTTGCTTTGAAAAATGTTTTTCTTCGTGATAACCCTTATATCAATCCTCAAGGGTGTGACAAATTTGTTTTGAAAACTGTTTTGAAAGGTTTTTGTGTGAAAAGTTTTTATTGAGCAAGTACTTAAGATTCTACCTACTCAAAAAAAGGATCGTTCATTCTATTTCCTTTAGACAGCGCTATCCCACTATTAAGGAGTAGGTAGCACCGTCGTTAGAGTTGTAAGGGACGTTCGAAAGGGACAAATATAATCACTAAAGAAATAATTAGAAAACTTTAGTAGTAACCCTAGAGTCTTAAGATCTTTCCGAGGCAACATTTTCGAGGCATCATTCAAATGGGACAATTTGATCTTTTCAGACTAGAGGGCAACCACTAAAATCTCCTATGCTTAATGATTGTTTACCGAAGGAAACCGAAGTGAGACAAACCCTAGGAGTGAATATGTGCATATGATTTGTTTCAGTTATTTAATCTTTGCACATTAGGTAATCTACCGTTTTAATTTTCCAAACATTATTGCCATACAATCCTATTAGCCATACATCTTGACAGTTAAAGATTGCGGGAATTTAAAGTGCGAGAAAATAAAACCTAGCTATTACAAGGCTTCGGGGAGGGGGATTAATTACATAACCAAAAATCAGGGATTTAAACAGTAAATAAAAACCCTAGGTTAACTATTACAAACCCTGAACAGTTACAAAAATATAATGAAAAGTACGTACGACAAACGTAAATGCGAGAAATTAGGGTTTTGACCCTTGAAAACCAAATTGAATTTAATTAAAGAAAAAATCATTTTTTGTCATTTTTATTTAAGGAAATAAAGAATAAATTGCAAAATATCCTAATCACTAATTAAGTTTTAATTATGAAAAATCATTAAATTAATGGAAAAAAACAATTAACCTATTTTTGTGTTTTTATTTTGAGAAGGAATTAAAATTAAGAATTAAACCTAATTTCTATTTTATTTTAATTATGAAAAAAAGATTTAAGCTAACCTAATTAAACTAGTTAATGCAATTAAATATTTTATGAAAAAAAGACTAAACCTAATATTGTTTGTGATTTTCTGATTTTTATGTTTTGATTAAAAATTATTTTTGGAAAATAAATAAAATGAATAAATTAAAACAATAAAAAGAACTGAAATAAAGAACAATAAAAAGAATTAAAACAATAAAAACTATGATCTTTTGATTATGTTTGTTTTACAAAGATACTTTGCATGCGTAACATGGTTATTTTGTATTAGGCAACCAAGTGGGGAAAACCTAAGGGTGTTTGTGTGAAAGTGTGTTTGATTGCATGCATGATTTTATCTTGAATTAGGATTTTCTATTTCATTGATTTTATGTTGCCATACATATCCTAAATGCTAGCATTTACATTTGAAAGCGATAAAAATGCGGAAATGTAAAGTCCTATGTTATTTCAATATTTATGGGGGTGGGGGTACACACTTATGAATGGGGAATCCAGCGAGAAAAATAAAGAAAAATAAAAAGGGGAAGAAAAAAGAAAGAAGGAGGGGGTCAGCGTGCTGCTGAGAGGAAGTCAGAAGTTCTGACCCTGGCCTACTGTAGAATATCAACTTGTTAGTGAAAATGTATAGGTCAGAACTTCTGACCCTGGTGCGCTGCAAAACAGAAACCTGTTAGTGAAAATGTATGGAGTCAGAAGTTCTGATCCTGCTGGGCACATAGTAATTTTCAGAGGTTCTGATATTACTTATGACAAAATAGGCCTCAGAAGTTCTGGCGCCAAAGTCAGAACTTGGTCTCCCCTTGTGCTAGTCAGAACATTTGTCATTTGGTTATTTTTCCACAAAACAGAAGGCATGCCTAGGACAACTTCAGCAAGTGCCATAGCATTTCAGAAGTCAGAACCAAAAAAAGAGAGGCAAGTTCTGTACTGATTCACTTCCTTGCTTAAACATGCAGAGGCGTGAAAATCTCAGAACATGAACAACATCAGCAGCATGATATCTACATTGTGTTTTTTAGTATGCCATTCTGGTGATGTTTAAGCAATGCGGTGAGGGTCAGCAAGTGCTTACCTTGCAGCTAGAAAAATTTCGTGGACTGGAGTTAGCCTTAACTCTGATGATGTTCTGAACAGGTTCTTTGAATGGATGGATGGAGGGTATGTAGTAGTATGGATACATAAGTTATGGCAGTTTCTAACGTGTGGGGTCAGAAATTGTATGGGTATTTTTTGGTCTAGAAATATTTGGGAACAAATGAAGTTTGGAGGCAGGAGATTCAAAGTTGTGTTGAAAGCTCTTGAAACACTAGGAATTTTGGCAGAGTTTCAAGGTGCGTTCTTGCTAAAACTTTCTGTTTCTTTTCTAGCAATTTTCTGGGGTTGGACCGGGGTTTTTCAATGGACAATGGTGTTCTATTTATAGGCAAAGCTTTGTGCATTTTTAAAATGTTAAGTGGCGCCAATATCATGCACTAGATATTGACTTACTCTTGAAGAAAGCTCATAAAAAGTTGTGATGATTGACAGCTTTTAGCCTAGGCTGGGTTAGTAAGCGAGGATTAAGGAAAAGTGACACCTATGAGCGAAAAGTAGTGCATGAACCCATACCTAAATCTGCACAAGAGCGTTGCTATGCTGCACGTGGAGAGACCCTTTGGACAAATGCTTAAAAGTGGTTATGAGCATTAATGAGCATTAAATGGTGATCAGATTGGTCAAGACTAAGAAATCTTGTAATATGAGATTTACATCATTACTTAAATCTGAGCCAGCAGTTCCTACTTATAGCATAAGTCTAGAACAACGCACCCAAGTTCTGATCTTAATATCTTGTTGCCTCAGCAAATTCTGAGAGTTCTCCAGACTTTCCAGCATGTTCTTTTGATTTGCCTCTGAAAAATCTGGACTTAGAGATTCTGCTTCAGTGTGACACCCAATATTTTGACCCCCTTACCTTCTGATTCCAGCATGTTCGGAAGGAGCTTTCAGGCTTCGTTGCTTTCTTTGCATTCCTCTAGCAAACTCTGACTGAACTTACGTAACTGCTGAAAAAGCCATATTTTGATTGAAGTTTATGTGTTGAACCACATTTGCAACTTCTGACTGCTCCTGCCTGGAGGTTGGTTCAGGAGTTCTGAAGTGTCACTTTTTCTTAAATACTGTAGAAAAATTCTAAGTATTTAGAATTTAACTTTTCCAAGGTAAAATTTGACTTTTAAGCTTCTCAAATGAAACAAACTTCATATTCCAACATGTCTTGATGAAATATGATTTTTGTGTTTTGATTTTGATCCAAAAACCAAAATTTGACTTTTTAGCTTGCACATGACCATTTTGCCCTTGTAAATGGCTTGCTTGGAAAGAAATGATAATTCAAGGCTTGGATTTGTACAAGGGAAAGCTTGAGAATTCAGGGTGATTTTCTTGTGAAATGAGAGGGCGAATTTTGGGGTACAACACCAAGTAATTTTACAAAAAAATTAGGAATTTTAAAAGTCAGAAACTATTTTTAAAAATTAAAATAAATGGGTAAAATTAACAAAAATACCAAAAAATAGTAAAGCCAGAAACAAAAATAAAATAAGGTCACCAATATTTGTCACAATATCATTGGATCATTCCATAATTTTTTCAGAATTTAAAAATGCGTAAAAGTATTTTTAAACATTTTAAATCAATCAAATAAGTGAGAAATTCATAAAAAATACCAAAACACAAAATTAAATTATGAAAAAATAAAAATCAGAAAGAGAATAATCAAAAATATTTTTCATAATTTTTTTGGATTTTTTGTGCTAAAAATGATTTTTCTATAGTTTTTTGAAATTTAAAACAATTAAAATATAAAAATCAGAAAAAGAAAATAAAAGAAAAAGATGTGGACCATTGGATGAGAGTCAAAACGCGTTAGTAATCAAATCCAAAGGATCTGGCGCGTTGTTCATATCATGGTCTTTAATGAATAATCACTACAAGAAAATTAGTGTTTAACGACACAAAAATTGCGACAGTTATGTGATAACTGTCGTAATTGACATATAGAGACAGTGTTTACGACAGTTGACACCAACCGTCCCTAATATTTATTTTGCGAAGGTATATTTAACCATCATAATATTATTATTACGACGGTAAAACAACCGCCGGCCCCCATTTAACACTTTTAACATTGATTTTTCACCAACAACTAGTCACGACGGTAAAATTAACCGTCCTAAAAGGCATATCACGACGGTAAAGCACCCGTCGCACCCTTAAACCTTTCACGACGGTAAAATTATCCGTCCTAAAATTCATTTCACGACGGTAAAACAACCGTCGCACCCAAAACCTTTAAAAATTCTCATGGGCACGACGGTAAAACACCCGTCGCCGTAAAAAAGTTTAAAACTCATAAAACATCCATTCACTTTCTACTCCTGCGTTCACTTTTTCTACTCACGGTGTCGTTCATTCCGTTCTTCTTCACACCGAAAGAAACCCCTTGACACCGAAAGGAATCTCTTCAAACCGCTCATCTTCACACCAAAAAACGCACAACAAGCAGTTTAACATCCTCTGCGTTCATCTCTTCAAACACAGTAAGTTTTATGTATCACTTTTTGCATTGTTCTCATCTCTCTCATTCTCTGCCATTGATTTCAGCATTGGAGATTCACTTGAATCTTATGGTTGAGCTCTTTGTGATGATTGATTTTGAGTTTCAATATATTAAATTGATGTTAGGTTTTCTAATTTGTTGTTTTAGGGTTTTATTTCTTTTTATGATTTTTTAGGTTTTCTAATTTGTTGTTTTAGGCATAAAACTGATATAAGAGGACCATATACTGATCCAAATGGGATAGTAGTTGTTCCTTTCCCAGCCCAACCTAAGCGAATCTCCAATGCATATATGAAAGGTGAAAGATGAAGACAAATATGAATAGATTGGATATTTTGTTGAGAATGTTGGGTATTTTGTAAAAAAAAACTATAATGGCCATTAACAACTAGACTGTTCATCCACCGATAGCATTATTAGTATTGGGATGCTCAAACATGTCCTTCTCATAAGTTTCCATACAAAACTATTATTAAATTTGTCTTATTTACTTTCTTCTGCTATGTCATTTTCTGCACTAATAAAAACAGTGTCAATACTTGCACATAGCTCAATCAATGTGCAGGGAAAAACTACTTCAAAAATTTCAGTGAATCTTCACCGTGGATTACTAATTATTTTCATCAATAATCATAACTAGTGATTCCAATTTTTGATTCCCTTGATTTTCTATCATTTTTTTCTTCTAAAATTTGGCTGAGTAACCCATATTTTCTTTTGATAATTATATTCTATACTCTTTTAGAATAGTACTAAAATGATGCTCATCAAGTGTTTGTTGTAATGCTCAACTCAAGGTATGGCTGAGTTTATAGAATTCTGATATGCTATGCTATATAGTGCCTAGTGGGTGTTGTAAAAGGACTTTATAACCATTTAAGCATCATATTCTGTTGCAGAGTGTGATTCTGACCAAAGCATGTTTATTTGAGTGACTTGTGTTGCTTCTGTCATATTTGCTATCAAACAAAGGTTTTACTTTTTGAAATTGAATTAGATTCCTTTGTTTGGGAATTCAATTCTTATTCTTATTTTAGATTTTGGGGTTCTTAAACCTTGGTTGGGTTGCAGGACTTCTACCATTTCATCCTGATTTGCTAGGTTTGGTTCAGCATTTCCTTCTACTTTTCTTGGTATGTTTTCTTAACTCTCTTGCATTTTCAATGTTATTAGTATTGTTTAACAAGTAATTCTATGATTAACTAGAGAACATATATGTTGTTCTTTGCTTTGTATCATGATATTTTCACTTCTATAACAAGTAGTACTACTATTTTGTAGCAAATGCTATGATGATTATTGATACAGAGTGTCTGCCAAAGTTGAAATCTAAGATAAATCTAGTAAGACTTTCTGATTATAATATTTTATTGGCAAATGTTAGAATCTAACTAATGGATCAAGTGAAATTATAAACCTTATGATTAGAATCTGTCCAAGGTTTCTCATATTAGCATCGCATGGTTTGTTTGAATCTCTTGATGAAAGATAACTGAGTTGGCTTTGTGTTGATTTCAATAGGCTAGATCAGAACATGAATGCATGATGAATCATCTACCCCTTATCTTCCTGTAGTTTTCACCTTCATCACATAACTATTGGTTGTCAAAAGATCATATCTGTGACTGCTTCAAAGTCAGTTAGCCTAATATTGTACACTTGTCCATTTATTTTTATTTTATTTGGTTGCTGTAATGTATAGCTACTTCCGCCGGCTCCATCGTCTTTTACTCCGCCTTTAGAAAACATTGAGTCTTATACAGATCAATCTCTTTTAAGGTAATGTGAGGCACTGGGTTATGGTTTTGGAATTAAGTGTAAAGATTAGTTTCTTACTTCTTTTGGAATTTTTCTAGTGAACAAATTAATCCAAGGGGTGGTGTTACTGATGGAGATGAAGTGCGTGCGCCCTTACCTGTTATAAGGGAAACTCTTTATGATAATACAATGCTGTATGGGTATGTTTTTCTTTTAGTCACTTCTTTGTTTACTTTGGTAACGGTAGGATTTTGGTGTAATATAGATGTATGTGTAAATGGTATTTTTAGCCTTTCTTTATTAAGCATTTTGATGCAAATGCAATTCATTAGGTAGGATTAAATGATGACATTGATTGGGTTTAAATCCAGTAGACTATCCTTGCAACAAAGTTTGATGCTTTTACCATTCATTTCCCCGTGTCACTAATTATTCTTTTGATTACATATAATAGTTATGTAGTTAATATATAGTTCTTCTCCCCCGCGCATGTGTGTTTTCCTTTGTAAACTAGTAAGTGACGAAAAAAGGGGGATTAAGATGAAAGAAAAGTGGAATTGAATTGCTGGCGCTGGACAGGCTGTCTTGTGAACTTTATGCAACTAGAATCAATCAACTCTTTCTGAGTGGTGTGTACTGTTGTCGGTGACATATCAACAAGTGTTATGCTAGTATCTTTTTATGGAATTTAAAATCTTTATGTAATATGTACTTATTTTTATGTTATATTTTTCTTGCATATTAAACGGTAGTGTGCTAGGGCTGTCTTCTTTTATCTCATTTTTTATCTGTTGTTTCATAATATAAATTACATTGATGCCTCTTGTAGAGATATTGTGGTCAAAAGTCAACCGGTGTTGTTTTTGTTTCATCTTTATCCTGGAAATGTTTTCTGTAATTAAGTTGTGCTCATTAAGCTTCATAAGTAAACAAACATTTTCATTTAGTACATACATCATTATATCTGTAGGTTTTGTGCGTGCATATATGTATGTGTGTGTACATACACATGTATGTATGTATGTATGTATGTAAATTTATGTTGTTTTGAAGACAAATTATTTGTTGAAATTGTGTGTTGTCTTGTTTGTGCAGAGTATCAAGGCTAGGACATATCTCACAAGAACCAAGCCCCTTAATCGCGTCCCGTAACTTTGAACAGGAAACAAGACGTCCAGGGGTTTGGGAGCCAGAGCAAGGTGCAGCCTCTACAGTAGAGAGTCCCCGCGACAATCTTGTTTCTCTTTATCGCCCTCCTTTTCATCTTATGTTCAATGGTTCTTTTGATAAGGTAAATATATTACACACAGTAGGATTAAAATATATGCTTGGATTCCACTTGATGACATTGTAAATGCCAATCGTGAAAATAGATAGTAACCATAGGATGATTATGGGAGGAAACATGAAAGCAATCGCGTGGGAGAAAAAATAGCTCAATTTTATTCTTGTTATATAAACAATAGCTCAATTTTTTCTTTTTCATGTGCAGAAAAAATTACAAGCTGCAATTAAGGATTTTGTGTCTGAAAATGAGGCATTTCAGAAAGTATTTGGAAAAGAAAAGCATGGATATGTTCGTAGTATGGGACTTGGAGTTACACCATCTCAAATTAATAGATCTACGAGATCGACATCTTCTTCTGCAGAAAGTGAACAAATAAAGGAAATGCAAGAAGAAATTAATGCACTTAAAGAAAAGAATTCAAAAATTGATGAATTAACACAGGCAATCATATTCTTAACGCAAAGGGACAAGGCGAGGACAAAGGAAATTGAACTCTTAATGCAAATGCAGAATTTTAGTGGAAGACAGGTATATTATTTTGACGCATTTAAAGTTAAATTTTATGAGTATTATTTTAAAGATTATTATTTTAATACCTTTTTTAGGGATTGGAATCACCCGCTGATGGTAGACGTTCATCTGAGTCTAGCTACCGTATTGGAGATAATGGAACTTCAGGGGGGACAAATTAGACTTTGTTATGATCGAGATAATTAGATTGTGAACTTTCTCATGTATTTTTGGCATAATGATACTTATTATTATAAGATTAGGAATTGATATATTTTGGGTTTTTTGTACTACTTGACATGATTATGGAACTCGCATTTTACATGATTATGGAACACACATTTTTTTGGATATTATAATGCTTATTTGTTGTTAAATATTTTTTATTGAAATTATTTTTACTATATTACAAAGTGATAGAAAATAAAACAAAAAATAATACTATAAATAAATATATTAAAGAAGAAATAATTTAAAGAAAAAAATAACACAAAAAAAAACTATATTTAAAATTTTTTACATAGATAATAATTTAAATAAAAATATATATAATAGAAAAATAAAAAAAAATCAAGACATAAACAAAAGTCATGGCGATAGTACCGAACCGTCGTAATCAACAATTAAAAATAATCAACAAAAGTCATGACGGTATCGAACCGTCGCCATAAACAATTTAATCAATTTCAAAAGATATTCACGACAGTATCGAACCGTCGCCATCAATAATTAAAAGAAACTCAAAAGATAGTCACGACGGTATCAAACAGTCACCAATACTTGATTATGTCAGCTCTAAACCCGTCGTAAACTTGAACGACAGTTTTTGTAACCGTCGCGAAATAGGTTGGGGACACACACTTCTGCGACGGTAAAGCAACCATCGTGGAAAGCAAATTGCGACGGTTTTAACCGTCGTAATCTACAAAAATACCTGTCGCAATCTGCCAATTTTCTTGTAGTGAATGTACAGAATCATTTATAAAATCAGAATTTAAAAAAAAACAAATGTCACGCTTTCATTGGTTAGAAGGTGACACGTTGGTCATCTTCAACCTCCAGCCCTCGCGAATTGCAGGTCTCTTAAACTGTAAAATCAGAAGCTCAGGCCTATGCTATTCGCTTCGTCTCTTCAAGACGAAGACAACCATACCCTCGCGCCATTTTTATATAAACTGTAACTCAAGAAATTTGGAAAGAAAGTTTTGAAAAGGCATTTGAAAATTCATGGCCAAAACGTGCTTCCAGATAAAAGTAAGTGTTGCGACTAGAATCAGAATAATGAGAGCAACACGATGTTATCAAAGTTTTGAAGAATTGATAAAGGAATCTACCTATTGAAGTTGAGTTGCAGAGCTCTGAAACTGGACTTCTATGGAGCAATATAGGGCACGATTCTTGAATGTGATTATATGGTTATCTTCAGGGAAGATCAAGGAAGGTGAATTGATAAATAAAATGGATTGAAAAAGGCTTGAGAATAGGATTCAAAGTAGCTGAATTCTGAGTTGTGAAGCAAGTTTGGCAGGGTGATTCTGGCTATCTAAGCTTGGGAAATTTAATGGAGGATGACCCTCTATTTATAGGGAATCAAATGGGATGCTCAAGCGTGTGGAATTATGCAAATTGGAGGGAAATCATATGGGTCTGCATCATGAAGAAAGTATGACTCAAACTTGATCAAAACTCAGCCAAATTGTGCGTTCTATGATGCTAATCACTTCTGGCAAGTTGCTAAGCATGATTAGAACCAAAAACGCGTGGAAAACTTGTGATTAGAAGCCAAAACAAAGATTTTAAAATTCTGACTTTGTGCAAAATTCAGTTTCAAACTACCAAATTCAAATCCATGGCATTTCCACCTCAATGGGTCTTATGACATAATTCTTGATGCTTTGGAAAGATGAGGTAACAAGCCTTGAAATGGAAAAAGAATGGAATCAAATGGAGGCTTGAGCTGAAAATTACATGGAGTCAAAGTTGAAGAAAAAGAGTTGATTTTCCATACTTAGTGATATTTCAACTTCTTCTTTAAAAATGACCTATAATCTCTTACATCCAAACATGGTCTTCCAGTTATAATTTGCTCTTGACCCCAAAATATTGAATGAAGTAGATCTCTTGAATGACATTTTTAAATTTGAACCACTCAAAATCTCCAAAAAATGAGTAAGTTATGACTTGTTGAAGTTGGCCAAATATCATGAAATGACCTATAATATTTTGCATCCTTAAGGCAACTTCCATCCATTTTCTTACTTTGCACATAAAAGAAGGTATAAAGTTCACATCCTTAAGATCATCATGGAAAAAGAATGGGATAAAGGTGATAAAAATTGACCAAGTTATGACCAATTAAATTCACATATGGAAAATTAGGGATTCATCTCGATGACTTGTAATCTTTCTTCTTCACCAAGTTCTTTCCTCATGAAAACTCCTTGGAAATTTTGAAGTGATTTATTGGTAAATATTTGAAGAGAAGAATGCTTTTGGAATCACTCAAAAATACCAAAAGATGAGCAAGATATTCCCCTTTGAAGTCCAAAACCCTAACCTCTAGATCAAGAGAATGCTTGGTGGAACTTTGCCAAGTTTGAACAAACTTTTTGTGCCAATATTATTCCTTTTTGAATAGGAATTGTTGAGGTTAATGATGAGGACCTATGGCCACCAAAACCAATTTCATACCAACTTCAAAATAGCTTCAATGGTGAGGTTTGAATCTCTCAAGCTTTTGACTAGGGCATGAAAATAAACTCATGAACCCATGAAGCAAACTTGCTAAACCTCATTGCCTTTACCTACATTATCAACAAGTAAGAAAAACCAATATTGCATTTTGTTAATTAGAGAAAAATAAAAGTACAATATCTATGATCACAAAAGCAAACAAATCAAGGTGCTTGGTGACTCCTCAAAGAGCAAAGCTAAAGATAGGGAAAAGAACCAAAGTCCATAATGTGATCTTGTGGTGATGGAGACAATATGGTATGGTGAAGGGATCTTAGGGGCAAAAATTGGGGTACAACAGTTGCCCTTATTTAAGTTTCTTCTATCCGAAGATACGAAGGTTAAAAATCTTCGTGTCGACGTGATCGAAGATACTTAAATATAAAACAAACCCTGTTTTTGGCCCTAAGATGCCACGCAAATGTTTATGCATGTGAATGCATATGGATGGAACAGAAGAGACGCAAGGTAGCATTGGGGAGGCAACACAAAATGCAGAAGCAAAAGAGCAATCCCACCAGGAAAATAAATCACTGGTTAACCACGAGAATAGAATCAAAGAGGAGGATAGCAAGCATCTACGTTCACTGTCGATGTACTATCGTCGTTCACTGAATATATCATGTCACTGCCGTTCACTGACGATGAACTATCGACGTTCACTGAAGATAGCAAAAAGATAACAAACACTAACGTTCACTGCCAATGTACTACCAACATTCATTAAAGGTAGAAAAGATAAAATATCATATCATCTCCGTTCATTGACGATGAACTATCAACGTTCACTGAAGATAGCAAAAAGATAACAAACACTGACGTTCACTGCCGATGTACTACCAACGTTCACTGAAGGTAGAAAAGAGAAAATATCATATCACCGCCGTTCACTGGCGATGAACTATCAACGTTCACTGAAGATAGAAAAAAGATAACAAACACCAACGTTCACTGCTGATGTACTACCAACATTCACTGAAGGTAGAAAAGAGAAAATATCATATCATCGCCGTTCACTGACGATGAACTATCAACGTTCACTGAAGATAGCAAAAAGATAACAAACAACGACATTCACTGCCGATGTACAACCAACGTTCACTGAAGGTAGAAAAGAGAAAATATCATATCACCACCATTCACTGACGATGAACTATCAACGTTCACTAAAGATAGCAAAAAGATAACAAACACCGACGTTCACTGCCAATGTACTACAAACATTCACTGAAGGTAGAAAAGAGAAAATATCATATCACCGCCGTTCACTGATGATGAACTATCAACGTTCACTGAAGATAGCAAAAAGATAAAAAACAACGACATTCACTTCCGATGTACAACCAACGTTCACTGAAGGTAGAAAAGAGAAAATATCATATCACCACCATTCACTGACGATGAACTATCAACGTTCACTAAAGATAGCAAAAAGATAACAAACACCAACGTTCATTGCCGATGTACTACCAACATTCACTGAAGGTAGAAAAGAGAAAATATCATATCACCACCGTTCACTGATGATGAACTATAAACGTTCACTGAAGATAGAAAAAAGATAACAAACACCGACGTTCACTGCCAATGTACTACCAACGTTCACTGAAGGTAGAAAAGAGAAAATATCATATCCCCACCTGTGATCGGTGGATCTGGAACTGACTGTTTAACGCTGGTTTGCGAAATGTCGCGGAAGCAACAGTCGCCACCGTCTTTTATTTTCTCCAAATGGAAAGGACAAAAGCACAGAAAAATTCCTTTAAAGAGATTGCTCTCGGTTCGGGAGGTAGATTATAGAAAGGGAAGGTGTTAGCACCCTTTCTATCCATGGTTATCCATGGGCTCTTAGATACTTGCTCACTTGTGTTTTCAAAATGGTTTGTTTGTTTTTCAACTGTGGGTTTTAAAAAGTTTCTTTGAAAATTTCAGTTCGACTCTTGTATCAGTCCTCAAGAGTGTTTGAAAACTTGCTTTCGAAAGCTTTTTGAAAAGGTGTCGTGTGAAAAGTATTTTTGAATTTGTTTCTTGAAATTAGAGCAAGTATCTAGAGTCGTCTACCTACCCTAAGGAATTCGTCTGTGTAGATGTCCTTAAAGTAGTGCCATCCCACCATTGAGAGGTAGGTAGCACCACTGTTGGAGGTGTTCGGGTCAATTCGAAGTTCGAGACATGGTGATCACCGGAGCAATAGGAAGACACCTTAGAAGCTACCCTCATTCCAGGTTCCCGGATCATGAGGACTTACTAAGACATCCTTGTTGTACCCCAAAATTTGCCCTCCCATATTCTTCAAGAAATTGCAAAGTCAAGCTGCAAAGTTCCCCAAGGGTTGCACAGTGCAAAGGTCTCCTATACAGTCAAAACTAGGGTTTCTATTCTGATCAAGAAAATGAAGTTTTCAAAAGCTCAATCAAGTCTCACATGCCTACAAATATGGTCAAGTATCCTCATATCAAGTTTCAAGACTTTCAGCACAAAATTGCACAGTCAAAAACCCTAATTGCACTACAGTCAACTGTAGGGGCAAAATGGTCATTTGACAGTCAAAAGTTCAAATTTTTGGTCAACATATCATTTTGAAGCCACAAACATCATTTGATCAATGCTTGATCATGATTCTCAAAGCTTGGCTCAAAAATCATCAAGATGCAAAAGTTTCCTTATTTGGACAGCTGAAAAAGTCAACTGAAATTGACCAGGGCATAACTTTCACATGGATTATCAGAAAAATTCCATCCAAAGCTCATTTTGAAGAGAAAGAAATTTCATACAACTCATCTTCATACTTCAAGTCCAAGAAATGCTCTCACAAAAAGTTATCAATTTCAACATTATAGGTCATTTTCAAAAGTCAACAAAAAGGGACTTTAAGTCAAAGGCCATAACTTGAGATTGGTAAATCAAAATGACATGGGACCAAAGAAATTGGTTAGAGGACTCAAAGACCTTTCCAAAATGTCCAAGAACATGAGAAAAGCTTAAACATTGAGCAAGTTATGCCTTGTAGAAGTTGGGAAATATTTGGATATTTTGAAAAGTCAACATTGATCCAAATGACCTAAAATTGCTAATGGGCCCATTTTTCTTCCACAAATCATCATCCATGGCATGTGCACGACCACTTGGCCCAAAGGGAAGTATTTTATCATTTTTTATTTATTTATTTGAATTTTTATTTATAATAATTCACTTAAATCAATTAAATATGTGAAAAATATTTAACTTAACCTAACAAATCTTTTTATACATGTTTTAGCCTCAAGATTTCGTGTATATGCAGATAAGGAAAGATTTGGAGAGATTGGAGATGATTTGAACCAAAAACACATGAAAAAAGATTGAAAAAATCTTAGAAAATCAAATTTCCAAAATCAATGAATGCAATGGATTTGATTGATTTTTCTTGACCTAATCTGCTCAATACAAAAGCATGAATACAACCCTAGTGCAAGAACACACTAAGCTGCGCAAAAGAGCACAAATCAAACTTGGAAATTTTGTCTAAAAACTCAAATCTGAAAACCACCTTTGAGGGCGATTCAAGACCTAATTCTTGTTCCATTAGCTTCCTTGAAGGTCACTGGACATATTCCAATCAAAAACAACCATCAAAGCGCAAGGAATTGGTATACAGCATTCAAGATACCTCGTGAAAAATTCATAATCGTGTTTTAAAATTTATGCATCTTCATAACATTTTATTCATTTATTCATATTCCTGATGAAATTCTGAAGCTAACCAATATATTCAATTATGTTTTTATGCTGTATACACGATTTCACCATTGCCAAGTTTTAGGGTTTTGCAAGCTTCAGATTAGGGGTTCTTAAATGAGGAAAAATTGGCCCTCAAGACCACCACCATTCAACTCAGCACACTCAGGCGACCTTAAGACCACCCTCGCGCTCAATTTATGAGTGACTGAGGGCTAATCGCTATTTTCTAATAGCATGCCTAAAAGAACGCGTATAAAACCGTGGCCATTGTTTTGATATTTTCAGGAACGAAGAAGAAGACAACTAGGTGGCAGGGAGCGATTGGCTTGTTTAAATCTCGCGCGTGTTTCCAAAGCCATTGACAATTTTCTTTTATAATATTTATTTGTTATATGAGTTTACAGATAAACAAAGCGCTTCAGTGGCAAGGTGTGTGTGTTGGCAACGCTAAAAACCTGGGTTCGAGCCCCAGGTCTGTATTATTTCCCATATTATTTTGCTATCTATGTTCCCATGCAGTGCCAGCATCAAGACGCACCATATGCCTTCAAGAATCCTACATCCACGTGCCCCTGGAGATCAAATCAAAGGCATAGATTGGAAGCGCATCATAAGCCTGGTCAAAGTGCTAACACGCTACCTGGAAAAGGTCAAACGGACCAAGGTTGTTGGGCCAGAATTCTTGGATTAAACCTCCTATTTGGGGACTACCACCCCCCCCCCCCTGGTTTGCAATTCTCTATATTTTCCTTATATTTTATTTTCAATTATTATTTTATTTTCTTTATTGTCTTGATTTAATTAATTATTTCTACAAAATATAAAAACGCATAAAAATCAGAAAAGATAAAAAAACAATAAATATTTTTTTGTTTTAATATTTCTTGTAAATAAATGCATGTAAATTAATTAGTTTAAATTAGGGTTTTAATTTTAATTCCTTTCATAACAAAATCTAAAAAATATAGAACTAGGTTTGATAAATGTTTTATCCCTTTTAATTTTTCTTTTTCACAATAATATTATTTATTTTATTTATTTTCATAATTAAAATTGTATATAAAAAATTAGGTTTAATTTAGGTTAAATTTTAACGTCTTCTTAATAAATTAAAATAAAATAGAATTAGGGTTAGCGTTTAATTGCAATTAATTTTTTCTATTAAATCCTAAAATATTAAAAATACCAAAAACATTTTTTTTAATTAATTAACTTCATCATTAATTTGATTTTTGCAAAAGGGTCCAACGCCCTCGTTTCGATTTAATTTCTCATATTATTTTATTCCGTTTAAATATTATGTACCTCTCCCGAAGCCATGTACTTAATTACTCGCACTTTTAATTCTTTACTTTCTTTATTTTTTCTGTCAAATCGGGTCCTGGTTAATTTTGGCGATATGGACCCGCGCCATTTGTAATAGCTTTAGATTTACTTTTCCTCGCAACTTTTAACTGTTAAACAAAGCATGCAAGAATGAATGGCCTTAAATAAAAACAAGCGCAGAACACCGATAACATGACAAGATAAATACAAATGAAAACGACACACAAATCGCACACACCACCCCTAGGGTACGCCTCACTGTTGCCTTGCCTCGAAAGGTGATCGTCGAGTAGAGGATGTCTTAGTAAGTCCTCATGATCCGGGAACCTGGCATGAGGGTAGCTTCTAAGGTGTCTTCCCATTGCTCTGGTGATCACCATGTCCCGAACCTCGAATTGACCCGAACACCTCCAATGGTGGTGCTACCTACCTCTCAATGGTGGGATGGCACTACTTTAAAGGACATTTACGCAGACGAATTCCTTAGGGTAGGTAGACAACTCTAGATACTTGCTCTAATTTCAAAACAAATTCAAAAATACTTTTCACACCGACACCTTTTCAAAAAGCTTTCGAAAGCAATTTTTCAAACACTCTTGAGGACCGATACAAGAGTCGAACTGAAATTTTCAAAGAAACTTTTTAAAACCCACAGTTGAAAAGCAAACAAACAATTTTGAAAACACATTGAGCAAGTATCTAAGAGCCCATGGATAACCATGGATAGAAAGGGTGCTAACACCTTCCCTTTCTATAACCTACCTCCCGAACCGAGAGCAATCTCTTTAAGGAATTTTTCTATGCTTTTGTCCTTTCCATTTGGAGAAAATAAAAGACGGTGGCGACTCTTGCTTCCGCGACATTTCGCGAACCAGCGTTAAACAGTCAGTTCAAGATCCACCGATCACAATCCTCTACTCGACGATCACCTTTCGAGAGGCAAGGCAACAGTGATGCGTACCCTAGGGGTGGTGTGTGATTTGTGTGTCGTTTTCAGATATTTTGTCTTGTTCATGTCATGGGTGATCTACGCGTTTGTTTTTATTTTATCATTCATTCTTGCATGCAATTTATTAGCAGTTAAAAAGTTGCGGGAAATATAAAGTTCCTAAACTATTACAAAGGCGCGGGTCCACATCGCCAAAATTAAATCCAGGACCCGATTTGACATAAAATAAAGATGCGAGAAATATAAATGTTTAATTTACACGGCTTTGGGAGAATTAAATAAAATTATGAGAAAGGAAATAAATGCGCGAATTGGAATCATTAGCGAATGCGAGGGCGTTGGACCCTTTTTAATGAAATTAAATTATTATTAACAAATTAATTAAATTAAAGAAAAAGGAAAGATTTTTGAGGTTTTTTGTATTTATGAGTTTTTAATAAGAGAATTAAATGAAATTAAGAAATTAATTAATTAACCCTAATTCTACAATTTCTAATTTATTAAGAAAAAGCATTAAAATTTAATCCAAAAGTAACCTAATTAATTAATACAATTTTATTTACAAAAATAATAATTAATAATTAATAATTAATAAAAGAAAAGAAAAAGGTAAAAGAAATTAAAACCTAATTCTACAAATTTTAAATTTACTAAGAAAATGTTAAAGTTAAACCTAAATTTAAAAAGCTAAATTAATTAATGAGATTTATTTACAAAAAATAACATTTAAATAAAATATCTTTTCTATTTTTTATGACTTTCTGATTTTTATTATTTTTATGTTTTATGAAAATAAATTGATTTAAAGAATTAAAAAAGAAATAATTGAAACAAATAAAATAAAAAAAGAAAAGAATTGCAAAAACCTTGGGGGGTTCTGTCCCTAATTGGGAGGTATAATTGTAGCAATTCTGGCCCAATAGCTCTTGGCCTTATTGACTTTTTGGCTAGCGTATGGCTTCGTTGACTGAGACACATCATAGGCTTTGAATCCTGACCATTGGATTGAGATCAGTAGGCGTGTGGCACGTTTGGATGATGAGTGCATGGTAGGCCTTTGAGGGGAAACTGCACGAGATCATGTTGAAACAAAAAATATGAAGAGAGTGTGGGGGGACCTGGGAATCGAACCCAGGTCCCAGTGGTTATAGGACAACGCACCAACCATCTGCACCATTGGCTTTCTTTGTAATGTTAATGGATAATAAACAATATATATAATAAAAACACGCTAGTGGCAATTAACTCAAAAACGCGCTAAAGTTTGAATTACCCTTTCACTGCTTGACACCTAAGCATCTTCTTCCTCCATTTTGCGTTTTCCTAAAAAAACAAAACAAGATTGCGGGGGTTTTAAACCCCCACTATATACTGTGTCAAAAAATAGCGAATAGAGTATGGTGCTTCATAAATTAGGCGCGAGGTGTGGAATCCATTGGTCATGATCTCCTGGTTCTAATGGCATGGGTCTCAGGTCTTAATTTTTCCATAGGAGTAAACCCCCAATTTCACAGCTTTGTAACCCTAGCATGCTTCCATGGTGAAATCGCGTACGATGCATAAAAACTTAATTAACACACATGGTTAGCTTCAGAACGAGTCAAATAACACAAATCAAATATTAAAAACTGCAGAAAACGCATGAATCATGATGCAAGAATATGGAAAAAATTCTGTACAGGACACGATCGTTCTACCGTTTCTTTGCGTTAGAATGGATGGTTTTGATCCAGGGAGCTTCCTTGATGTCTCAGGAAGGCAATGGAATGATTATTTTCCTTTGAATCGCACTGGAATGTAGTTTTCAGTTTTTGAATTTTTCACAAAAAGTGCAAACTTTGTTCTGCTTTTCTGGCGCAGCCTGGAGGTTCTTTGGACTAGGGTTTGCATGAGTATAAGTATTGGAACTGATTAGGGTTGAAAATTGGATCCAAAACCCTTTGCATTGATGTACAAGATATTTGATTTTCATGCATATATTTTTCAATCTTTTCCATGCATATTTGATACCAATCATGTCCAATCAACTTGATTCTTTCCCTATCTGATCATGCACGAAATCTTGAGGTTATTCCATGCATAAAAAGATTTAAAAAGTTTGCTTTGGTATTTTCCACATATTTATTTTAATTAAATGAATTATTAGCAATTAAAAATTCAAATAAATAAATAAAAATGATGAATAACTTCCCTTTGGGCCAAATGGTCGTGCACATGCTTTGGATGATGAATCTTGGAAGAAAATGTGGCCCATTAGCAATTTTAAGACATTTGAAGCAAAGTTGACTTTTCAAAATATCCAAAAATTTCCCAACTTCCACAAGGCACATCTTGCTCAATTTTTAAGCTTTGATCATGTTCTTGGACATTTTGGAAAGGTCTTGAAGTCCTCTAACCAATGCCTTTGGTCCCATGTCATTTTTATTTATCAATCTCAAGTTATGGCCTTTGACTTAAAGTCTCTTTTTGTTGACTTTTGAAAATGACCTATAATGTTGAAATTGATAACTTTTTGTGAGAGCATTTCTTGGACTTGAAGTGTGAAGAGGAGTTGTAGGAAATGTCTTTCTCTTCAAAATGAGCTTTGGATGGAATTTTTCTGATAATCCATGTGGAAGTTATGCCTTGGTCAAGTTGTAGTTGACTTTTTTCAACTGTCCAAATATGGAAACTTTTGCATCTTGAGACTTTTTGAGCCATGCCTTGACAATCATGATCAAGAATTGATCAAATGATGTTTGTGGCTTCAAAATGAGATGTTGACCAAAAATTTGAACTTTTGACTATCAAATGACCATTTTGCCCCTACAGTTGACTGTAGGGCAATTAGGGTTTTTGACTGTGCAATTTTGTGCTGTAAGTCTTGAAACTTGGCATGAGGATACTTGACCATGTTTATAGGCAATTGGGACTTGATTGGACCCTTGGAAACTTCAATTACTTTGTCAAAACCAAAACCCTAGTTTTTGACTGTTAGGAGGCCCTTGAACTGTGCAACCCTTGGGGAATTCTGAAGCATGCTTTTGGCAAATCTTGAAGAATATGGGAGGACAAATTTTGGGGTACAACACCACCGTTCACTGATGATGAACTATCAACGTTCACTGAAGATAGAAAAAAGATAACAAACACCTACGTTCACTGTCGATGTACTACCAACGTTCACTGAAGGTAGAAAAGAGAAAATATCAAGTTTTCCCCAAAGTTTGGGTGTTCTTCCAAAAATGGGTCTCAACTTCTTCTTTAACCAAGAAGATCTGCTTGGAAAGGGTAATATGTAACATGTCTCAAATAAAGAGACTTCCACTTATTATGCAAAGAGAAATGACTTTCTGGGGATAGAAATATGACATCCTGGGGAAATGTCACAATATTCCTGTTGAGGAGATAAGGTCTTCTTGTGAAAAATAAATGCACGAGCAAAAACTCAAAGTTTTCAGGAATCCATAATAAATGATATTGTCATGCAACCACAAATCCAATTCAGAAATATACTAGAGCAAGACGGCCAAAGTAGATTTATCCTTTGAGAAATAAAATCAAGAGGGAAGACCAAATTCAACTTAAGCAAAGAACGTTGCAGGAAAGGTCAGAACACAATGTTGGTGAATGATAATTTTAGCAATGCATGATACATGTATGAATATATGAGTGTTAATGTGAATATGTTGATAAAGAGGATACATAATTAGTGCAGACAAATGAAACCGCTCCAGCTACTAACAATCATTGGGCTAAGCTTCAACCAGAAAGATAAATCCGGGAAAAGGTAAAAGCGACTGCGGAAAACGAACCTACTGCCTGCCTTAACTTCACTAAGGAGAAACATAATTCGGATGTAGTCAAATCAAACAGATACCGAGATAGAATATCCTGCTTCTGGTTTCACCGAAGAAGCTGTTTTCCAAAAACATGCCTATCGGAGATTGCAAGATCAACCTCCAATAAAGCAGTCAGACGTCGAAACAACCAAACCTCGCTGGGGAATTCAAGCCTACCTCCCAGGAGAAAAACTGCGGATTGAAAATTTTCATCACGAATACCCATCCCAATAAGAGATTCCTTAGGATAACCTTCCCGGGAAGTCAATAAGCCAACACTAGTGCCAATACTGTAAAAGAGCGACACCTCAGCACACCAAGGAAAAAGAACTTTTCATCATATAAGGGAAGACTTTGCTGGGGAAACTGGGACGGAGGCTTCTGACCATGCAAACCCAAAATTAAAAGCAAATCAATACTTGATTGGGGATAATGGGATCACCAATCCAATATCGTACCTTGTACTCATTGATATCGTCTTTAACTATCTGAGAACACACAAAGATTGCGCACACCAGCAAAATATCCTGAGAAAACCTTCATAAAGGGAGTAAATCTTCTTAAAGCAGCCAGACTTTGTCCATCCTTGGAATCACCATTTTTGTTGTCATTGTTTCATCACAAATCCCAAAGTAAATTGAATTGTAACGATCTCTCTTTTTTTTTTGAAAAGTCAATTTTGCTTTTTAATCTCTTTGCTTTAAAAGTTGTTATCAATAATAAATGAAGTCTTTGCAAGCTAAATAAAAATAAGAACACAAAGAATTGACGAAAAGCTCGGATTTCATTATTAGAATGGTAGTCTGCGAATGGCGAGACTCCATGGATGATTACAAAGTTTGGGAAATCGTAATACATAATGGAAAAGATACATTGAGATACAATGACCACTATTCCCCCTAACAACTTTTGAAATCCTGAGCAGCAGCTTTTGTTGAAGTATGGTGAGGATCCGAGAAGATTGTTGTTTCAACGATCAAGTCTTGTCTGACGTAGTTACTTGCCGAGAAAATCCCTAATTTTTTCCTAAGATGCCCTTGCGGGTTTTCAACTTAGCGGGAAATTTATTCTGTTTATGTCTCTAATTTTTTCCTAGACCGCCCTTTCGGGTATTCGGCCTACCAAGACACTCCTTTTTGCCTAAGCCACCCTTTCGGGTTTTCAACTTAGCGAGCTGTTATTTTATTTCTTTAGACTAAGTATTTCTTGACTGCATCAGCATTCATGAGACGTGGGAACTCCTCGCCATCCATAGTTTCAATAATTAATGCACCACAAGAGAAGGCTTTCTTGACAACATACGGGCCTTCAAAATTGGGAGTCCACTTGCCCCTAGAATCACCGTTGAAAGACATGATCTTCCTGAGCACGAGGTCGCCTTCTCTGAATTCACGAGGTTTGACCTTTTTATCAAATGCTTTCTTCATTCTTTTCTGATATAACTGCCCATGACACAAAGTTGTCATTCTCTTCTCTTCAATCAAATTCAATTGGTCAAACCTGTTCTGAACCCATTCAGCTTCTGACAATTTTGCCTCCATTATCACACGCAACAAGGGAATCTCTACCTCGACAGGGAGTATAACTTCCATTCCATACACTAGGGAAAATGGGGTTGCTCCTGTTGAAGTGCGGACACATGTTCGATATCCATGCAGAGAAAAAGGGAGCATTTCATGCCAATCCTTATAAGTGACAACCATTTTCTGGATAATTCTCTTGATATTCTTATTAGCAGCTTCAACAGCCCCATTCATCTTTGGCCTGTATGGAGATGAATTATGATGGACAATCTTGAATTCTTCACACAGTTTTGTCATCATCTTGTTGTTCAAATTTGAGCCATTGTCAGTAATGATTCTTCTTGGCACACCATATCGGCATATAAGATTGTTTTTGATGAAACGCACAACCACCTGTTTGGTAACATTAGCATACGAAGCAGCCTCTACCCATTTGGTAAAGTAGTCAATTGCTACCAAGATGAAACGGTGTCCATTCGAAGCCTTGGGTTCTATCATCCCGATCATGTCAATCCCCCACATAGAGAAAGGCCATGGGGAGGAAATCACATTGATAAGTGTCGGAGGTACATGGATCTTATCTGCATAAATCTGGAATTTATGGCACTTCTTTGCAAACTTGTAACAATCGGATTCCATTGTCAACCAATAATAACCTGCCCTTAGCATCTTTTTAGCCATTGAATATCCATTAGCATGAGTTCCAAATGAACCTTCATGAATCTCATGCATCAACATGTTTGCTTTGTGTCTATCCACGCATCTGAGCAAAACCATGTCAAAATTTCTCTTGTATAACACATTCTCACTGAGGAAGAAACTGCCTGCCAATATTCTCAGTGTCTTTCTATCTTTCTTGGACGCACCAAACGGGTATTCCTGAGTCTGAAGAAAATGTTTGATATCATAATACCAAGGTTTTTCATATGCTACCTCCTCTGTTGCAAACACATGAGTGGGCCTATCTAGCCGTCGAACTGTAATTCGAGGTATATCATTCCAAGCGCTTACTTGGTACATGGAATCCAGAGTTGCCATGGCGTCTGCCATTTGATTTTCATCTCTAGGAATGTGATGGAATTCAACTTTATTGAAGAAGGGTAGTAATCTTCTAGCATAATCTCTATAAGGGATCAAGCCAGGGTGACGAGTGTCCCATTCTCCTTTATTCTGATTTATTACCTAAGCTAAATCACCATATACATCTAGAACCTTGATTCTAAGATAAATAGCTTCTTTAAGACCCATGATACAAGCCTCATATTCCGTCATATTATTAGTGCAATCAAATGTTAACCTCGCGGTAAAAGGAATATGCAATCCATGAGGAGTAACAATCATAGCACCAATTCCTTTACCATAAGCATTCACAGCTCCATCAAATACCATACTACAACGAGATTCAGGGTCGGGGCCCTCCTCAGGCAATGGTTCATCATAATCTTTCACTTTCAAGAACATCACATCTTCATCGGGGAATTCATATTTTGCAGACTGATGATCTTCCACTGGCTGGTGAGCAAGATAATCTGCCAACACACTACTTTTAATGGCCTTTTGAGTGTGGTATTCAATATCATATTTAGATAACATCTTCCAGCGGGAAATTCTCCCAGTAAGAGCAGGATTTTCAAAAATATACTTGATTGGATCCATTTTAGAGATAAACCAAGTAGTATGATTCAACATATACTGCCGCAAACGCTTTGTCGCCCAGGCCAAAGCACAACATGTTTTTTCTAGCATAGAATACCGTGACTCACAATCAATGAACTTTTTGCTGAGATAATAAATGGCGAACTCTTTCTTTCCCGTTTCATCCTGTTGTCCCAGAATACAACCCATAGATTTATCTAACACTGTCAGATACATAATCAACGGTCTTCCTTCTATAAGAGGGAGCAAGATAGGAGGTTCAAGCAGATACTCTTTAATGCTTTCAAATGCCCTTTGGCAGTCATCTGTCCACACACAACCTTGATCTTTCTTTAACAACTTAAAGATCGGTTCACACGTTGAAGTCATGTGGGAAATAAATCTGGAGATATAATTCAAACGCCCTTCTTCAGTTTTGGATTTGGCAATCATATCATCAACATATACTTCAATTTCTTTGTGCATCAGATCATGGAATAGGGTCGTCATAGCCCTCTGGTACATTGCACCAGCGTTCTTCAACCCGAACGGCATCACTCTGTAACTGATTGTTCCCCAGGGTATGATAAATGTTGTTTTTTCCATGTCCTCTGGAGCCATTCTTATTTGATTATACCCAGAAAATCCGTCCATGAACGAGAATACCATGACTTTTGTTGTGCTATCCACTAACATGTCAATGTGAGGCAATGTAAAATCATCTTTTGGACTAGCTTCATTTAGATCTTTGTAGTCTACGCACATGCAAACTTTTCCGTCTTTTTTAGGTACTGGGACAATATTAGCAATCCATTGAGGATACACTGACGTCACAAGAAAACCAGCATTAATCTACTTTAGGGCCTCCTCCTTGATCTTTACTGCCATATCTGGATGGGTTCTTCTCAACTTTTGTTTAACTGGCGGACACTCTGGCTTCAATGACAAATGATGCTCGACAACGTCTGTATCTAAACCAAGCATATCTTGATAAGACCAAGCAAAAATATCCACATACTCTTTCAACAGCTCAATCAACCCGCTCTTTACATCAGGATGCAATGATGCTCCAATCTTAACCTCATTCGGATCTTCTTCTAAACCCAAATTAACCACTTCCAAAGGCTCCTTATATGGCTGAATGGTATTCTCCTCGTGCTCAAGCAACCGTGAGACCTCTTCTAGAATCTCATCATAATCTTCTTCTTCAGCTCCAAACACAGGACAATCAAAGTTGGGAGAGGGTGTAGGGTCATTGTATTCAACGGGTTTTTTAATTAATCTGCACATGTGATTTATGATTGCTTTTAGAAACTGACACATATAACAAGTGATCAAGCAGATTAATTCTCAGTTATTATTTATTTTGAAGGGTTTTTTTTATTTTTTTTATTACCATTTCCCAAGAAAAAGGCAGAAAATAAAAGACATAATTTTGGAAGCAAAGACAACTTTTATTAATGATCTTAACAGTTATAGCAAACAGATAAGCCCTACAACATTAATACTTCCACCTTGGGCAGAGTGAAAGCTTTTCAAAAGAAAGAGACAGATTAACAAAACAAATTACTTTGAAATATGTATGCAATAAGGAACATCAATGGTGACCCAGTTCTGAACTCGGACTCCATGCGTCACATGATTCGGTACTTCCTGCTCTGCTTCATCCTCTTCAACAACATTAATTCCAGAACCAATCGGATGGAGGTAGCCTCCACTGCGGAAAACATCATGATAACTTTTCACAAAAGACTTTGACTTCAAACATTCGCCTTTGCCATTCCTCGAAGAGAAACCCAAACCAGTTCTGTTCTTGTTCACGGGTGGATCCACAAGTCGTCCCCAAACTGCATTGTGACCATTGTGCACAACCTGTTGCGCATCCTTTAGAGAGACCACAGAATTCTCATTCTTCCTTATGTTGTCAATGGATAGGGCTTGGAACTGGGTTCCAACAGCAACCTCATCCGCTTCTACAATACTGAAAGAGGAAAGATGGGATATTAACAACGCCTGCTCCCCATTTACGATCACTACCTTCCCTTCACGCATAAATTTTAGCTTCTGATGCAAAGTTAAAGTGGCATCCCCTGCTTCGTGTATCCATGGCCCTCCAAGCAAACAACTATATGCGGGAATAATGTCCATTACCTGGAAAGTTATCAAGAACAAGTGTGGTCCTATATGGATGGGTAAGTCCACTTCACCGATGACGGATTTCCTCGACCCATCGAAATCTTTCACAATGATGCCACTTGGGCGCATAGGTGTTCCCTGATACTTTAACTTCATGATGGTACTTCTTGGTATAACATTCAACGCGGATCCGTTATCAATTAGCACATTAGATAGCGAGTCATTCTTGCAGTTCATGGATATGTGGAGGGCCAGGTTGTGATTCCTCCCTTCATCTGGTAACACATCATCGCAAAAACTCAAGTTGTTACGTGATGTAATGTTTCCAATTACGCTACTGAATTGATCTAATGGCATGTCATTCTCTACAAAATCTTGGTCTAGTACTCTCATCAATGATTCCCTATGAGCGGAGGAATTCATCAGTAACGCCAGGATGGATATCTTTTAAGGAGTCTGCAATAGCTGATCTACAATTTTGTAGTCACTCATCTTAATTACCTTCAAGATATCATCCACTTCTTTCTCCAATGTGGCTCCACTAGTCTCTCCTACAGCCTTCTTAGGCTCATTGTTCTCAGTAATTTTCTTTCCAGCAACAACATATTTTCGAATAACCGGCGCAAACACACGACCACTACAGGTCACCCTGCTATTATCAGCTATATTTCCAACATCTGGCATTGGCTGGATGGGGACTTCCACCCAGTCTTCTAGGATTGTAGCGTTGTATTTGTAAGGCACAACCTTGTCTGATTTATAGGGAACAGGACCTGGAAGACTAATTACCATGGGGTAACAGCTGGTTTTCCATGGTACTCTACCTCTAGATGAGAGGATGCAGCAAAACAAGGTACAATGACGTTTACACCTTCCTCAACACACTCATCCCTCAAAAGGTCATTTCCGGAAAACAAATCTTCGTCTGAAGAGAAATACTCATCCGCGGAGGCATACGCTTCCTCTGACTTTTCTTCCATCAAACAAACTTCAACCATATCAATCTCATGATAATCATATCTCTGACCTGTGATCTTGATAGTTCCATTGTCTAACAGCAATGGAACACCCTCTCTCACAATAAAACATCCTCGAGGGTCTCGACAGCAAACTACACAAGATCCATATTGGTGTTCCAACTGTCTAGCAGTACGGCAGAAAGTGGCATGCAACTGTATGAGATCTTCATTCAAATGTCCTACTTCAAAGATTCTGAATTCACCCGGACATCCAGAAACCATATTCACTTCCTCCTCATATTCTGCCCTAGGCCTAATTATATGGATTAAACCTTCATCCATCATCTCCTGTAAGTCAGCCTTTATCTTCTCACAACCCTGAATGTTTGTACTCCAAACAGTATAATCGGCATGTTCATGTGTATAATAACTGAATTCACATAGGTCTGCGTGCATCTTTACCAAATCCCCTCTAACCAGATTAATGTTAAAAATCCGGAAATCACCGGGACAACCTGCCACCATATTCACAGCATTCACTCCCCCGTGCTTGGGTAGAGGATTGTCCTTCACATTAGGTCCCATGTTTTAAAAGATAAAATTCCAGACTTCACCAACCTTTGCACTTCATTCCTCAAAGAATAACAATTTTCAACACTATGCCCTGGTGCTCCCTGATAAAAGGCGCACGTCTGGTCCGCTTTGTAATACCAAGGTAATGGTGATGGTACTGTTGGAGGTGGTCGTGTCTGGACCAACATCTTTTGAATCAATGTTGGTAATATCTCTACATAACTCATGGGAATAGGGTCATAGTTCTCCCTTCTCTGACCATTCCCCTGGTTCCCCTGCTGGGATTATCTTTGATAAGCAACGGTAGTTGGAGCAGCATTCATAACAGGAGTCACTGAAGCAACTTGCTGGTGACGCTGATAATTCCTTCTAGGAGAATTCACTCTCCTCTCTTATATGACAGCATTGGTATCCCCCTCTTTCTTCTTCGTAAACCCATAAGCTGGCTTCTTCACACCTTCGGATCCTTCACCCTTTGTCAAACGGCCTTCTCTTACTGCCTCTTCTAGGCGGACACCCATTCCTACCATCTCTGTAAAATCACTTGGGGCACTTGCTACCATTCTTTCGTAGTAGGAAGCGCCTAGCGTCTTCAGGAAAGTTTTAGTCATTTCTTTCTCCTCCATGGGAGGAATCACTTGTGCAGCCACTTCGCGCCATCTCTGTGCATACTCCTTGAATGATTCTCTGTCTTTCTGAACCATGGCCTTAAGATGGTCATGATCGGGCGCCATGTCCACATTATACTTTTATTGTTTTATGAATGCTTCTCCCAAATCATTAAAGGTATGGATGTTGACACTGTCTAAACTCATATACCATTTCAACACTGTGCCGGTCAGACTATCTTGAAAAACGTGAATCAGAAGACGCTGATCATCGGTGTGGGTTGACGTTCTCTTTACATACATCACCAAGTGAGCACGAGGGCAAGTTTTTCCCTTGTACTTCTCAAACTCATGGACCTTGAATTTAGCAGGCACTTGAACATTTTGGACCAAACACAGCTCATTCACGTTCTGCCCAAAAAACTCTTTTCCCCTAAGAGCCTTCATCTCTTTTTGCATTCTATCAAACCGCTCTTGGAAATCATCCATTATGTCATAAAGACCCAAGTCTTCACTCGGCGGAGGGAAAGGACGACATACATCTTCAAACAGAACCAAGTTCACCGAAGAAGGTGCTGGAGGAACAGTATGCACCACAGGAGGTGCTAGAGTAACAACATTTGGAACCACTGGAGCATCTTGGGGGCCAAAATTGAAACCTTCAGTTGCAAAATTCTCCAGCATTCCCCACGGATAACCCTGAGGCATGCGGTTATAAACAGAAGTCGGAGTAGCGGATACAGGAACAGCAGGAACTTCTGCATTTGCCCTTGTTGGTTGAGGTTGAACACTCGGTGGCTGATTCTGAGCAACCACCAGAGCTTCCATCAGAGTAGTCAAATTGGCCAAGCCAGCCTTCAAAGCAGAAACTTCTTCGTGTAGCTCGTGATTCTCCTGTTCCAAATTGTCCATCTTCTTTTTGAAGTTAGCCCGAGGGTTGTAGTGATGAGTCAGCTTGCTGAACAAAGTAAAGAAGCTGGGTATGGCACCTGGATATGCATAACAAATGCAAGAAATATGTGCAATATGATGCATGATATGCAATGCTCATTATTACTTTTATTTCATCATTTGATATTTCAAGGGATTTAAGATTTATAGACATATTTCAAACATCAAAATAATAACGCATTTGAAATACTGAAAAACAATTATTATAATAACTCCAAAATGGATTACAAGTTTCAATGGTCCCAAGTACAAGATGAAAATAAAATATAAAGCCCTGAGAAAAAGAATTGATAGAGATCAATCTGTACGTTGGCGCTTCCCTGTGAGCCTGGAAATCTGAGCCCTCAACCTCTGGTTTTCTTCTACCTGTCTGATGGCAACTTCCTTCCAATCATCTGAAGCAGGAAGTGAGTGATCAGCACCTGTTTGAGGCGTCAGAGAAAATAAATCCCCTTTCCTCTCCATAGACTCTATTGCTCGACTTTCAAGGATCTCGATCAAATCATCTTTCTCTTTCAAGTCTGCTTTGTAGGAATTCTCTAAAGTTTGGAACTTGTTCTTCCAATCATCCCTTTCCTGTTGCATCCTGACCAAAGCAAGCTACAGTTCTTCTAGATTATCTAACAAAGGAGGAGTGGTCTTCACAAATAGGTCAGGCATGGGTGTCTCCCGAGTATACGGCATCTTCAACTGAATGGCTCTCGATCGGACCCACTGAAGATATGGCTCCAAAGAAACATCACCCCTAGGTCCCAAATCCTTCCTATACTTCTTATGAATGTGACGCCAGGCCTTCGCAATATGCTCCCTAGCTTCCCTGTGGTCTTATCTTTCCTTCAGAAAGAAACTACTCAAATGAATACAGTTCGGTTTATCCCTCATCGGATAACCAAGTTGTCACCGTGCAAGAACAGGGTTATAGTTAATTCCTCCCTTTGTACCAAGAAGAGGTACATTGGGGAAATTTCCACAACTGTCAATAATCTCCACATCCTGATAAGCTCGATGATACCAATCAATATCCGAGTGAGTAAGTTCCATGATCTTAGGAGCCCAACAGGGTTCCTTCTTGACATCCCAAAAAGCATCAGACTGAGGCATATGAGAGATGAACCATCGGTACAACAAAGACGTGCAACAGATAATCATTTCCCTGTGATAAGAGCTCCGAAGATGAACAGAGTAGTAAGCCTCGCCCAACAGTGTAGGAACCGGGTTTCCAATCATGAAGATCCTGATAGTGTTAATGTTGACAAACTTGTCCACATTATGGAATAAGAACAATCCATAAGCAAGCAAAGTAGAGATGGCTTCAAAAGCAACCGTACTCTTCATTCTGGCAAAGTAGCAAGCTTTCCCCAATAAGAACTGAGCTGGTAATCCTCTAATTCCTCCATTAGTAGTCATATGGGCTTCCACCTCAGACTTCCCCAGATGAATCAAAGCAGCAATCTCATTTGGTTTTGGCTCACCCTCCAAACCAGTAAAAAGAACACGATCGGTAACAAGTAAATCCAATAGATGAGAATACTCCTCCAGTGTAGGCATCAACTGATAATCGGGAAAAGTAAAGCAGTGATACACCGGATCATAGAACTGGACCAAGGTCGAGAGAATACCCTCCTTCATCTTCAGCTTCATGAGAGGAATAATGGACCCATACTTCTACCAAAAGTCTGCAGTACACTCGATCTATGGAATCGGACTGATCAGCTCATCTATCTTGGGATCCTTGAAACTGTATTTCCCAGTCTTTCTCTTTCCAGAATCCATGGTTAAAAGTACCTGAGATATTCACAAATAGTCAACCTTTAAATCCCTTGAAATATTATTTTCTTCAGAAGATGCTTATGAGTGCATGGATGCATGATGCAATAATCACACACAAGATAACACATATAGGGTTCATAGGTTCAACGTCACGAGCATGAGTTCGAAGGTACTACCCATAAGCTATTGGTCTAAGAGTTATCACATGCCGAACAAGGTTCTAGAGGTTCCTAGAGTCTACATCCTTCCTTCGGATATTACCAACTTCCCGATTAACTCAGTAATTAGTAATATTCTCAAGAAAGACACATCCGAGCGTAGTATCGCGTGAAAACTATTTCCGGATTACTCCGTCATAGCTTACGTACTACACCTAAAAGGCCAAGATGGGTTTGGTATTCTACGGTCCTCAGTTTCAGCAGGCTCCCGGGTCGAAAGCAGTACGTCTTCCCGATTACTTGGTAAAAGACACTACAGTCAAAGGAGCATCCATTAAGTGGGGGATATCATGCCTCCTTTTTTGGGATTACTCCCTCAAAGTTAACATGACTATACCACCCGTCCTATCTTAAAGTTTTCCCAAGTCTGGGTATAGGACTTATGAGTAATCACCAAGCACGCTGAAAACCAAGAAAATCCAGACAAACATATATACAAAATATAACACTTAAACAAAATAACACATATACAGATATAAACAAAGATAGGCTTAACCCACTTAGGGATGGACCAGCAAGAGGTCAATATGTCCCCAGTGAAGTCGCCATTTTTCTGTAGCGGTAGAAATGTTCAAGACTAAGCCATTGGATTGACTAGACTTTATACAAATCAAAAATAAAAATCACCACCGCGCTTTATTGTTTCCAAAGGAATGGGAAAAGAGTGAATAACCCAAAAAGGGGGAAAGATTCAAGGTAAGGGGGTTGGTTATGCAAAGGGAAGGTATTAGCACCCTAAACATCTACGGTACTCCGTAGGAGCCTCTTTGTAAAATCTGTATATTTTGGCTATATCAAAAAATGTGTTATATATAAACTGGATGGTGGAGGTGAGAAAAGAAATATATATTTTTTAAGATTTTTGCAACTGTCGCGGTTGCGAACCTTTAGTGCCTACGTACCACCTTTCATGCAATAGGGGATCATGGTACACGTAGTTCCTCTTTTAAAAATTTGAAACACAAGTGTGTTGGTTAATTTTATAAGATAAGACATTATCGTCATTGTCCGTGTGGAAAACATACTTACTACCCACAATCATGAGAAAGGAGAATTTGCATCATCTCAAAGTGGATGATATGTCTTGGATTTTAAAATCAACAATGCCTCACTCAACACCCAAGTGGAAAATATCTCTCTTCACTACATATTGTAGAAGTATAGTTGTTTGCATCACTACAAGGATTGACAAGAGTCTAATCTTTTAAGAAAAGTTTAAAGGTAAAAAGCCAAAGTGGCAAAATGGTTTGAAATAAGATTGGTTGACTTTTAGTCTTCTCATAAAAAAGGTCAAGGTATTATTAAGTTGATTGGGGTTTATTTATAAAATGTTTGAAAATGCATGGACATAAGTCCAAGTTTATTATGAAAATGTTTCAAGTTTCAAAACAAGAAGAGTTTCAAAAGGAGGGAGAAGATTTTTGAAATTAAAGAAGATGGGAGGAGTAGAAGAGGCTATACTAAAGCATAAAGTAAAAGCTAGGGATAAGGACCATCTAACCAACAAGAAGCCAAAACTTGACATTATGAGCCAAGATAAAATTCCCATTCTTTGGATTGGAACCAAGCAAGCAAAGATACTAGACCTCTTGAGAGAAACAATCTTCAAATGTATTAAGTCTTCACAAAAATTGGGCCGAGTAACGGCTGTATACGGATGAATTCCAGATTACAAACAAAGAATGTAATCACAAAAACCTGCACACAAAAACAAACAAGCAACCCAATATCTTGAGATAAACCTCAAGAACTCCAGACAAAATAATCAGATAAGATCACAAGGTCTCCAAGATAGGCCAAGGTTTCTAATCCTAAGTCCAAGAAATAGTCTCATGCTCCATAATGCCAAGGATAGTAACCAAATAGTCCAAGTACCATTAAGAGTTTTTTAGGGTTTAAGTTGATTATTAAGTATCTTAGGAAAAAGAAAAGAAAAGCTCAAGTGAGCAAAAAAAAATGGCAAGAGAATAAATGCTCAAATGAGCAAAGATGAAAATGGCATAAAATGTAAATGCTAAAAGATAAATAGTATATAAAGCATAAAAATAATAAAACCATAAGGTAAAACAAGTCAATAATTAGTGGTTAGTTTGATGACCATATTGAAACTTGCATTTGGAACTCATTAGAGGATTGCTAGAACCAAAGCCTCCATACAACAAGTTGCATTTTCTTTTTGTCAAGTATATCATCCATTTGGGATTCTCACAAGTGTCATTTAATGATCAACGATGTTTAAGTGATCCGCGTTGACCAAAGGTGTTGTAGATCCATTAGAGAATTGGTAGAACCAAAGGCTCCACACAATGAATCTCAAGGTTATTGGATCAAAGAGATCAAATTAACACACTTGGGCTTACAATCATAAGTTTGGGCCACGAATGATCATTTATTCGAATCAGGACAAAATTTAGCGCTATGTTAAGCAATCGTAAGTGGACTTATATAGAAGTCGCACCTATTTTGAGGCTGATCAATAGCAATCTATGCACCATTTGTTTTGAGACATGATATAGAAATCATGCTCCAACAACATTTAGTGCAATGAGAAGGAATGAGATGAAGGGGAATTAGGGTAAAAAGAGAAACCACATTTGAATTAATATTTAATCAAACTATTATTAAAATCATTCATCCATTTTTTGTGGAGTTCAACTCAACACCATGGATTCAATGATGTTAATAAAGCCATGACCAAAAAATCAACCCAAGACAGCCAGAAAATATTCACAAAATAATAATATATTTAATATATACATTAAAGGTTTTAAAAAATATTTTAAAATGGAAAATGGTGAAGAAAATGCCAATTATATTCAAATTAATCAAGAAATAAAAAAATAAGACCATAGAAAAATCAGAAAAGATGTCAAGTAATTTTACAAAAAATTTGGGAATTTTTAAAAGTCAGAAACTATTTTTAAAAATTAAAATAAATGGGTAAAATAAAAAAAATAGCAAAAAATAGTAAATTCAGAAACAAAAATAAGATAAGGTCACCAATATTTATCACAATATCATTGGATCATTCCATAATTTTTTCAGAATTTAAAAATGTGTAAAAGTATTTTTAAACATTTTAAATCAATCAAATAAGTGAAAAATTTATTTAAAAAAATACCAAAACACAAAATTAAATTGTGAAAAAATAAAAATCAGAAAGAGAATAATCAAAAATATTTTTTTTGGATTTTTTGGACTAAAAATGAATTTTCTATGGTTTTTTTAAATTTAAAACAATTAAAATATAAAAATCAAAAAAAGAAAATAAAAGAAAAAGATGTGGACCATTGGATGAGAGTTAAAACACGTTAGTAATCAAATCCAAAGGATCTGCCGCGTTGTGCATATCATGGTCTTTAATGAATAATGTACAGAATCATTTATAAAATCAGAATTAAAAAAAAACAAATGCCACGCTTTCATTGGTTAGAAAGTGACACGTTGGTCATCTTCAACCTCCAGCCCTCATGAATTACAGGTCTCTCAATCTGTAAAATCAGAAGCTCGGACCTATGCCATTCGCTACGTCTCTTCAAGACGAAGACAACCATACCCTCGCATCATTTTTATATAAACTGTAACTCAAGAAATTTGGAAAGAAAGTTTTGAAAAGGGATTTGAAAATTCATGGCCAAAACGTGCTTCCAGATAAAAGTATGTGGTGCGACTAGAATCAGGACAATGAGAGCAACGCAATGGTATCAAAGTTTTGAAGAATTGATGAAGGAATCTACCTATTGAAGTTGAGTTGCAGAGCTCTGAAACTGGACTTCTATGGAGCAATATAGGGCACGATTCTTGAATGTGATTATATGGTTAGCTTCAGGGAAGATCAAGGAAGGTGAATTGATAAAGAAAATGGATTGAAAAAGGCTTGAGAATATGATTCGAAGTAGCTGAATTCTGAGTTGTGAAGCAAGTTTGGCTGGGTGATTCTGGCTATCTAAGCTTGGGAAATTGAATGGAGGATGACCCTCTATTTATAGGGAATCAAATGGGATGCTCAAGCGTGTGGAATGATGCAAATTGGAGGGAAATCGTGTGGGTCTGCATCATGAAGAAAGTGTGACTCAAACTTGATCAAAACTCAGCCAAATCGTGCGTTTCATGATGCTAATCACTTCTGGAAAGTTGCTAAACATGATTAAAACCAAAAACGCATGGAAAACTTGTGATTAGAAGCCAAAACAAATATTTTAAAATTCTGACTTTGTGGAAAATTCGGTTTCAAACTACCAAATTCAAATCCATGACATTTCCACCTCAAGGGGTCTTAGGGAATAATTCTTGATGCTTTGGAAAGATGAGGTAACAAGCTTTGCAATGGAAAAAGAATGGAATCAAATGGAGGCTTGAGCTGAAAATTACATGGAGTCAAAGTTCAAGAAAAAGAGTTGACTTTCCATACTTAGTGATATTTCAACTTCTTCTTTAAAAATGACCTATAATCTCTTACATCCAAACATGGTCTTCCACTTAGAATTTGCTCTTGACCCCAAAAGATGGAATGAATTAGATCTCTTGAATGACATTTTTCAATTTGAACCACTCAAAATCTCCAAAAAATGAGCAAGTTATGACTTGTTGAAGTTGGCCAAAAATCATGAAATGACCTATAATCTTTTGCATCCTTAAGGCAACTTCCATCCATTTTCTTAATTTGCACATAAAAGAAGGTATGAAGGGCACATCCTTAAGATCATCATTGAAAATTAATGGGCTCAAGATGATAAAAATTGACCAAGTTATGACAAATTGAAGTCACATATGGAAAATTAGGGATTCATCTAGATGACTTGTAATCTTTCTTCTTCACCAAGTTCTTTCCTCATGAAAACTCCTTGGAAATTTTGAAATGATTTATTGGTAACTCTTTGAAGAGAAGAATGCTTTTGGAATCCCTCAAAAATACCAAAATATGAGCAAGATATTCCCCTTTGAAGTCCAAAACCCTAGCCTCTAGATCAAGAGAATGCTTGGTGGAACTTTGCCAAGTTTGAACAAACTTTTTGTGCCAATATTCTTCCTTTGTGAATAGGAATTGTTGAGGATGATGATGAGGACCTATGGCCACCAAAACCAATTTCATACCAACTTCAAAACATCTTCAATGGTGAGGTTTGAATCTCTCAAGCTTTTGACTAGGGCATGGAAATAAACTCATGAACCCATGAAGAAAACTTGCTAAACCCCATTGCCTTTACCTACATTATCAACAAGTAAGACAAACCAATATTGCATTTTGTTAATTAGAGAAAAATAAAAGTATAATATCTATGATCACAAAAGCAAACAAATCAAGGTGCTTGGTGACTCCTCAAAGAGCAAAGCTAAAGATAGGGAAAAGAACCAAAGTCCCTAATGTGATCTTGTGATGATGGAGACAATATGGTATGATGAAGGGATCTGAGGGGCAAAAATTGGGGTACAACAAATACCTACTTATGTAATGATATGCATGATATGCTTAATGCAATGTTTTCAAGGACTTTGGGAAATTTAAATTTGTGAACCAAAATGAAACAAAGATTTTATTAGTAGAATTCAAATTAGAACTGCCTTTTAGGCTTACAATTGAAAATTAAATAACCTTAAAATCTAAACATTGGGTTTCCCATGGGCGCTTGCTCTTCGTGTCGAGGTAGACATTAAGACTTTCCTCTTTGTGAAGTTGCTTTGTGAGCTCTAACACTTTCTTCTCACTGGTGTAGAATTGATCTTTAAAGGTATCTCGTTCTTCCTTCAGTTGAATCTAAGACCTCTGTGTTGTACCCAAATTGTTTCCCCTAAGATCCCTTCATCATACCATTTTGATTCACTCACAACAAGATCACACTAGGATTCTTGGTTCCCCTCCCTAATTTGAGCTTTGCCCCTTTTGAGGGATTACCAAGCACCTTGACTTATGTTCCTTTTGTGATCATGAATATTGTTTTTATTTTTTTCATTTAACTAATAAAATGCAATGTTGTTTTGTCTTGCTTATTATCCATGTAGGTGAAGGGCAATGAGATTTAACAAGTTACTCCATGGGTTCATGAGTTTATTTCCATGCCCTAGTCAATATAGCTTGTGAGGTTCGAACCTCACCATTGGAGTGGTTTTGGAAGAAATGGCATGGCAAGGTTTATTTTGGTTCATCACATCTCAAGGTTATTAGATTTGACTCAAAAGTACAAGGGGTTTGACTGGAGAAGCCGTTATGTTTGGACAAGGCCTTGTTCATATTGGCCACAAGGGCATAGTTCTCTCAAATTTCAAGACAGTGAAGTGGTTTTGGTGGCTATAAGTCCTCATTATCATCCTCAACAACTTTTATTCACAAAGCAATAGTATTGGTACAAGAAGTTTGTTCAAACTTGTCAAAGTTCCTCAAGGCATTTTATTGATCTAGAAGTTAGGGTTTTGAACTTCAAAGGAGTATATCTTTCTCATATTTAGGTATTTTTGAATGATTCCAAAGACATCCTTCTCTTCAAAGGGTTATCAACAAGTCACTTCAAAAGTTCCAAGGATTTTTCATGTGGAAGAAACTTAATGAAGAAGAAAGATTACAAGTCATCCAAATGAATCCACAATTTTCCATATGTGACTTCAATTGATCATAACTTGGTAAATTTTTGTCACCTTGATTCCATTATTTTTCCATAATGATCTTGAAGATGTGAAATTTATGCCTTCTTTTATGTGCAAAGTGAGAAAATGTATGGAAGTTGCCTTAAGGAAACAAAAGATTATAGGTCATTTCATGATATTTGGCCAACTTAAACAAGTCATAACTTGCTCAATTTTTGGAGATTTTGAGTGGTTCAAATTTCAAAATATCATTCAAGAGATCTACTACATTCCATCTTTTTTGATCAAGAGCAAATTTCAAGTGGAAGGCCATGTTTGGATGCAAGACATTATAAGTCATTTTTGAAGAAAAAATTGAAATATTTCTAAATATGGAAAGTCAACCCTTTTTCTTCAACTTTGACTCAATGCAACTTTCAGCTCAAGCATCCATTTAACTCCATTCTTTTTCCAATGCAAAGCTTGTAGCCTCATATTTCCGAAGCACCAAGAATCATGCCTTGAGACCCCTTGAGCTGAGAATGTCATAGTTTCAAAAATGGTAACTTGGAATTGAAGTTTCCTTGCAAGTCATAATTTGAATTTCATGTTACAACCTCTAAATCTCATATTAACATGTGTTTTGGGTCTAAACATGATTAGCCAACTTTCCCAAGTGGATTAGTGCATCAAAACCCAAGAATTGGATGAGTTTTGATGAAGTTTGGATCACACTTCACTCGTGTATCAGGTTTGCACTAATTCCCTCCAAAACGCATCATTCACTCTTCCTTTTGATCCCATTCACTTATCCTATAAATACATGAACTATCCCATTCAATTTCCCAAGCTTGGATAGCCAGAATTGCCCTGCCAAACTTGCTCCATAACTTAATTTTCTATAACTTCAAAATCTATTCTCGAGCCTTTTTCAATCCAATTTTTCCATCAATTCACCTTCCTTGATCTTCCCTGAAGCTAACCACATAATTACATTCAAGAATCGTGCCCTATATTTCTCCATAGAAGTCTAGTTTCAGAGCTCTGCAACTCAACTTCAATAGGTAGATTCCTTCATCAATTCTTTAAAACTCGGGTATCATTGTGTTGCTCTCATTTCCTTGGTTCTAGTCACAACATTTACCTCTTACTGGAAACACGTTTTGACCATGAAATTTCAAATCCCTTTTCAAAACTTTCCTTCCAAATTGCTTGAGCTATAGTTTATATAAATTTGGCGCGAGGGTGTGGTTGTCTTCGTCTTGAGGAGACGAAGAGAAGGGCATAGGTCTGAGCTTCTGATTTTACAGTTTGAAAGACCTGCAATTCGTGATGGATGGAGTTTGAAGATGACCAACGTGTCATCTTCCAACCAATGATGGCACGCCACTTGTTATTTTTGAAAATCTGATTTATATTTGATTTTGTACATTATTCACTAATGACCATGATATGCACAGTGCGCCAGATCCCTTGGATTTGATTACTAACGTGTTTTGACTCTCATCCAATGGTCCACATATTTTACTTTTCTTTTCTTTTTCTGATTTTTATATTTTAATAGTTTAAAATTTCAAAAAATCATAGAAAATTCATTTTTAGTCCAAAAAATCTGAAAAAATTATGAAAAATATTTTTGATTATTCTCTTTTGTTTTTTCACAATTTAATTTTATGTTTTGGTATTTTTTATAAATTTTACACTTATTTGATTTGTTTTAAATGTTTAATAATATTTTTATACATTTGAAAATTCTGAATAAATTATGTAATGATCCAACTATATTGTGACAAATATTGGTGACTTTATTTTATTTTTGTTTCTGACTTTACTATTTTTTATCATTTTTTTTTATTTTACCCATTTATTTTAATTTTAAAAATAGTTTCTGACTTTAATAAATTACCAAAAAGTTTGTAAAATTATTTGAGCCCTTTTCTAATTTTTCTATGGTCTTACTTTTTATTTCATGATTAATTTGAACATAGTTGTTATTTTTCTCATTATTTTCTATTTTAAAAACATTTTTAAAATCCTTTTTGTGTATATTAAATGTGATATTATTTTGTGATTATTTTCTGGCCGGTCTTGGGTTATATTTTTTATCATGAACTTTATTAACATCAATGGATTTATGGTGTTGAGTTTAACTCCACAAAAATGGATGAGTGATTTTAATAATAGTTTGATTAAAATTTAATTCAAAAGTGGTTTGTATATTTTTCCCCATCCCTCTTCATCTTATCCCTTTCTTATTGCACTAGATGTTGTTAGAGTATGATCTATATATCATGTCTCAAACCAAATGGTGCATAGATTACTATTGACCGGCCTCAAAATAGGTGCGACTTCTATATAAGTCCACTTACAATTGCTTAACATAGCGCTAAATTTTGTCCTGATTCAAATAAATGATCATTCGTTGCCCAAACTTATTATTGTAAGCCCAAGTATGTTAATTTGATCTCTTTGATCCAATAACCTTGAAATTCATTGTGTGGAGGCTTTGGTTCTACCAATCCTCTAATGGATCTACAACACCTTTGGTCAACGCGGATCACTTAAACATTGTTGATCATTAAATGGTACTTATGAGAATTCCAAATGGATGATATACTTGACAAAAATCAAATGCAACTAGTTGTGTGGAGGCTTTGGTTCTACCAATCCTCTAATGAGTTCCAAATGCAAGCTTCAAGATGGTCATCCAACTAACCACTAATTATTGACTTGTTTTACCTTATACTTTTATTCTTTTTATGCTTTATATACTATTTACTTTTAGCATTTACATTTTATGCCATTTTCATCTTTGCTCATTTGAGCATTTACTTTCTTGCCATTTTTACTTTGCTCACTTGAGCTTTTCTTTTCCTTTCTTAAGATACTTAATAATCAACATAAACCCTAAAAAGAAAATCTTTAATGGTACTTGGACTATTTGGTTACTATCCTTGGAATTATGGAGCATGGGATTTTTCTTGGACTTAGGATTAGAAACCTTGACCTATCTTGGAGATCTTATATGATTATTTTGTCTTGAGTTCTTGAGGTTTACCTCAAGAAATTGGGTTGCTTGTTTTTGTGTGCAGGTTTTTGTGATTACATCCTCTGTTTGTAATCTGGAATTCACCCATATACAGTTGTTACTCTGCCCAATTTTTATGAAGACTTAATACACTTGAAGTTTGGTTCTCTCAAGAGGTCTAGTATTTTTGATTGCTTGGTTTCAATGCAAAGAATGGGAATTCTATTTTGGCTCATAATGAAAAGTATTGGCTTCTTGTTGGTTAGATGGTTCTTTTCCTTAGCTTTTACCTTATGCTTTAGGATAGTCTCTTCTTCTCCTCCCATCTTCTTTAATTTCAAAATCTTCTCCCTCCTTTTGAAAACTCTTCTTGTTTTGAAACTTGAACTATTTTCATAATAAACTTGGACTTAGGTCCATGTATTTTCAAAACAGTTTTCATAAATAAACCCAAATTAACTTAATGACACCTTGACATTTTTGTGAGAAGACTAAAAGTCAATCAATTTCATTTCAAACCATTTTTGCCACTTTGGCTTTTTACCTTTAAAACTTCTCTTAAAAGATTAAACTCTTGTCAATCCTTGTAGTGATGCAAACAACTATACTTCTACAATATGTAGTGAAGAGAGATATTTTTCACTTGGGTGTTGAGTGAGGCATTGTTGATTTTGAAATCCAAGCCATATCCTCCACTTTGAGATGATGCAAATTTTCCTTTCTCATGATTGTGGGTAGTAGGTGTGTTTTCCACACGGACAATGATGATGTTATTTTATCTTATAAAATTAACCAACACACTTGTGTTTTAAATTTTTTAAAGAGGAACTACGTGTACCCTGATCCCCTATTGCACGAAAGATTGTACGTAGGCACTAAAGGTTCGCAACCGCGGCGGGTGCAAAAATCAAAATATATATTTCTTTCCTCACCTCCACCATCCATTTTATATAAACAGTTTTTATAGCCAAAATATACAGATTTTACAAAGAGGCTCCTGCGGAATACCGTAGATGTTTAGGGTGCTAATACCTTCCCTTTCCATAACCAACCCCCTTACCTTAAATCTTTCCCCCTCTCTTTGGGTTATTCGCTCTTTTCCCATTCCTTTTGAAACAATAAAGCACGGTGGCGATTTTTATTTTGATTTGTATAAAGTCTAGTTAATCCAATGGCTTAGTCTTGAACATTTCTACCGCTACAGAAAAATGGCGACTTCACTGGGGACAGGTTGACCTCTTGCTGATCCATCCCTAAGTGGGTTAAGCTTATCTTTGTTTATATCTGTATATTTGTTATTACTGTTTTTGTGTTATATGTTGTATATTTGTTTGTCTGGATTTTCCTGGTTTTCAGGGTGCTTGGTGATTACTCATAAGTCCTATACCCGGACTTGGGAAAACTTTAAGATAGGATGGACAGTATAGTCATGTTAACTTTGATGGAGTAATCCCAAAAAAGGAGGCATGAGATCCCCCACTCAGTGGAGGCCCCTTTGACTGTAGTGTTGTTTATTGAGTAATCGAGAAGACGTACTCCTTTCGACCTGGGAGCCTGCTGAACTGAGGATCGTAGAATACCTAACCCATCTTGGCCTTTTAGGTGTAGTGCGGAAGCTATGATAGAGTAATCCGGAAATAGTTATCACGCGATACTACACTCGGACGAGTCTTTCTTGAGAATATTACTAATTACAGAGTTAATCGGGAAGTCGGTAATATCCGAAGGAAGGATGCAGACTCTGGGAACCTCTAGAACCTTGTTCGGCAGGTGATAACTATTAGACCGACACCTTATGGGTAGTACCTTCGACCTCATGCTCGTGACATTCAACCTATGAACCCTATATGTGTGATCTTGTGTATAATTGTTGCATCATGCATCCATGCACTCATAAGCATCTTTTGAAGAAACCATATTTCAAGGGATTTAAAGGTTGACTATTTGTGAATATCTCAGGTACTTTTAACCATGGATTTTGGAAAGAGAAAGACTGGGAAATACAGTTTCAAGGATCCCAAGATAGATGAGTTGATCAGTCTAATTCCCGAGATCGAGTGCTCTGCAGACTTTCAGAAGAAGTATGGATCCATTATTCCTCTCATGAAACTGAAGATGAAGGAGGGTATTCTCTCGACCTCGGTCCAGTTCTATGATCCGATGTATCATTGATTTAGTTTTCCTGACTATCAGTTGATGCCTACACTGGAGGAGTATTCTTATTTATTGGATTTACCTGTTACCGACCGTGTTCCGTTTATTGGTTTGGAAGGTGAGCCAAAACCACATGAGATTGCTTCTTTGATTCATCTGGGGAAGTCTGAGGTGGAAGCCCATATGAATAGTAAAGTAGGGATTAGAGGATTACCAGTTCAGTTCTTATTGGAGAAAGCTCGTTACTTTGCCAGGATGAAGAGTATAGTCGCTTTTGAGGTCATATTTGCTCTACTTGCTTATGTTTGTTCTTATTTCCTAATGTGGACAAGTTTATTGACATTAACGTTATCAGGATTTTCATGATTGGAAACCCAGTTCCTACACTGTTGGGTGATGCTTATTACTCTATTCATCTTCAGAATTCTTATCATGCGGGAATGATTATCTGTTGCATGCCTCCATTGTACCTGTGGTTTATCTCTCATATGCCTCAGTCTTATACTTTTTGGGATGTCAAGAAGGAACTCAGTTGGGCTCCTAAGATCATGGCACTTACTCATTCGAATATTGATTGGTATCATCGAGCCTATCAGGATATAGAGATTATTGACAGTTGTGGTAGTTTCCCCAATGTACCTCTTCTTGGTACAAAGGGCGGAATTAACTATAACCATGTTCTTGCACGGTGACAACTTGGTTATCCGATAAGGGATAAACTGAATAGTATTCATTTGAGTAGTTTCTTTCTGAAGGAATGGGAAGACCATAGGGAAGCTAGGGAGCAGATTGCGAAGGCCTGGTGTCACATTCATAAGAAGGGTAGGAAGGATTTGGGACCTAGGGGTGTTGTTTCTTTGGAGCCATATCTTCAGTGGATCCGATCGAGAGCCATTCAGTTAAAGATGTCGTATACCCGGGAGACACCTATGCCTGATATGTTTGTGAAGACCACTCCTCCCTTGTTAGATGATTTGGAAGAGCTGCAACTTGCTTTGGTTAGGATGCAACAGGAAAGGGATGCTTGGAAGAACAAGTTCCAGACTTTAGAGAGTTCCTACAGAGCATACCTGAAGGAGAAAGACGACTTGATTGAGATCCTTGAGAGCCGGGTGGTAGAGTCTATGGAGAGGCAAGGGGATTTATTTTCTCCTAAACCTCAATCAGGTGCTGATCACTTACTTCTTTATTCAGATGATTGGAAAGAGGTTGCAATCAGGCATGTGGAATAAAACCAGAGATTAAAGGCTTAGATTTCCAGGCTCACGGGGAAGCTCCAGCGTATAGAGTGATCTCCATCAGTTCTTTTTCTCAGGATTTTAGATTGTATTTTCCTCTTGTACTTGAGACCATTGAAACTTGTAACCCATTTTGGAGTTATTATAATAAAAAAATTTCAGTATATCAAAAACTTTATTACTTTGATGGTCGCAATATGTCTATAAACGTTAAATCCCTTGAAATATTAAATAATGAAATAAAAATAATCATATGCATTGCATATCATGCATCATATTGCACATATTTCTTGCATTTATTATGCATATCCAGGTGTCTTACCAAGCTTCTTTACTTCATTTAGCAAGTTGACTCATCATTACAATACTCGGGCTAATCTCAAAAATAAGATGGACAACTTAGAACAAGAGAATTGTGAGCTGTGCGAAGAAGTTTCTTCTTTGAAGGCCAGAATGGCCAATTTGACTACTCTGATGGAAGCTCTGGTGGCTGCTCAGAATCAGCCACCGAGTGTTCAACCTTAACCAATAAGGGCAACTACTGAAGCTCAAACTATTCCCGTATCTTCTGCTCCGGCTGTTGTTCAGAATTGCATGCCTCAAGGTTATCCATGGGGAATGCTAGAGAATTTTGCGCCTGAAGGTTTCAATCTTGGTCCTCAAGATACTCCAGTGGTTCAGACTATTATTACACTGGCACCTCCTGTGGTGCATGTTGTTCCTGCTGCACCTCCTTTGGTGAATATGGTTCCATTTGTTAATGATGATGTGTGCCGTCCTTTCCCTCCACCGAGTGAAGACTTCGGTCTTTATAACAGAATGGATGATTTTCAAGAGCAATTTGACAAGATACAAAGAGAGATGAAGGCCCTTAGGGGAAAGAGCTATTTGGGCTGAATGTGAATGAGCTATGTTTGATCCCGATTGTTAAGATATCTGCTAAGTTTAAGGTCCCGGAGTTTGAGAAGTACAAGGGAAACACTTGCCCTCATGCTCATCTGGTGATGTACGTGAGGAGAATTTCTACCCATACCGATGATCAGCGTCTATTGATTCACTTTTTTCAGGATAGTTTGACCGGTGTTGCGTTGAAGTGGTATATGAGTTTGGAAAGCGCTAATATCCATACTTTTAATGATTTGGGAGAAGCATTCATCAAACAATACAAGTATAACATGGACATGGCGCCTGACCGTGATCAACTTAAGGCCATGGTTTAGAAAGACAGGGAATCGTTCAAAGAATATGCACAAAGATGGCGTGAGGTAGCCGCCCAAGTGATTCCTCCCATGGAAGACAAGGAGATGACTAAGATTTTCTTAAAGACACTGGGTGTTTTCTACTACGAAAGGATGGTAGCAAGCGTGCCAAGTGACTTTACTAAGATGGTAGGAATGGGTATCTGCTTAGAAGAAGTTGTAAGAGAAGGCCGTTTGACGAAGAGTGAAGGATCTGGAGGTGCGAAGAAGACATCTTATGGGTTTACCAAAAAGAAATAAGGGGATGCAAATGTTGTTATACAAGAGAGGAGGGTAAACGCTCCTAGAAGGAATTATCAGCGTCATCAGCAAGTCGCCTCAGTTACTCCTGTTATGAATGCCGCTCCGACTACCGTTGCTTATCAGAGATTGTCCCAGCAGGGGAATCAAGGGTATAATCAGAGAAGTTAGAATTATGACCCTATTCCCATGACCTATACAGAGTTGCTACCTGCCTTGATTCAGAAAAAGTTGGTCCAGACACGACCACCTCCCGCTGTATCATCACCATTGCCTTGGTATTACAAGGCAGACCAACCATGTGCTTTTCATCAGGGAGCACCAGGGCATAGTGTTGAGAATTGTTATCCTTTGAAGAGTGAGGTGCAGAAATTGGTAAAGTCCAGTGTTCTATCTTTCAAGGACATGGGACCTAATGTGAAAGATAATCCTCTACCCAAGCATTGGGGAGTAAATGTTGTAAACATGGTGGCCGGTTGTCCCGGCGACTCCCAGATTTTTGACATTAATCTAGTTAGAGGAAATTTGGTGAAGATGCACACAGACCTCTGAATTTAGCTACTATGCGCATGACCATTCCGGTTATGCTATTTGCAATATAGATATACAAGGTTGTGAGAAGATAAAGGCTGATTTACAGGAGATGGAGGATGAGGGCCTCGTCCACATAATCAGGCCCAGGGAAGAGTATGAAGAGGAAGTGAATATGGTTTCTGGATGTCCTGGAGAATTCAGAATTTTTGATGTGGAATATTTGAATGAGGGCCTCGTGCATTTGCATGCTACCTTCTACCATACGACAGGTCAGGTGGAGCACCAATATGGATCTTTCCTAGTTTGTTGTCGAGATCCCCGAGGATCTTCAGTCTTGAAGGAGGGTGTTCAGTTGCTGTTAGACAATGGAACTATCAAGATCACAGGTCAGAGGGATGATTATCATGAGGTTGATATGGTTGAAGTTGGTTTAACGGAAGAAGAGTTAGAGGAAGAGTATGCTTCCACGGATGAGTATTTCTCTTTAGATGGAGTACCATAGCAAGCCAACTGTTACTCCATTGGTAATTAGTTTGCCAGGTCCTACCCCCTACAAATCAGATAAGGATGTGCCTTACAAATACAACGCTACAATCTTGGAGGATGGTGTGGAAGTTCCCATCCAGCCGATGCCTGATATTGGAAATATAGCTGAAAACAGCAGGGAGATCCGTAGAGGTCATGTGTTTGTGTCGGTTGTTCGGAGAGATGTTGCTGCTGGAAAGAAAATTGCTGAGAATAATGAACCTAAGAAGGCTAGAGGAGAGACTAGTGGAACTACACTAGAGAAATAAGTGGATGATATTTTGAAGATAATTAAGATGAGCGACTACAGGATTGTAGATCAGCTACTGCAGACTCCTTCAAAGATATCTATCTTAGTTGTATTAATGAACTCATCTGCTCATAGAGAATCCATGATGAGAGTACTGGACCAAGCTTTTGTGGAGAGTGACATGCCAATAGATCAATTCAGCAGCGTAATTGGAAACATTACATCATGTAATAACTTGAGTTTCTGCGATGATGAATTACTAGATGAAGGGAGGAATCACAACATGGCCCTCCACATATCTATGAACTGCAAGAATGATTCGCTATCCAATGTGCTAATTGATAATGGATCCGCGCTGAATGTTATACTGAGGAGTACTCTCATGAAGTTTAAATACCAAGGAATACCTATGCACCTGAGTGGCATCATTGTGAAATCATTTGATGGGTCAAGGAAATCTGTCATCGGTGAAGTGGACTTATCCATCCATATAGGACCACATTTGTTCCAGATAACCTTCTAGGTCATGGACATTATTCCCGCATATAGTTGTTTATTAGGACGCCATGGATACATGAAGCAGGGGTTGTCACTTCCACTTTACATCAGAAGCTAAAGTTTGTGCGTGAAGGGGAGGTAGTGATCATAAGCGGGGAGCAGGCATTGTTGATATCTTATTTGTCCTCCTTCAGTATTGTAGAAGCGAATGAGGTTTCTATTAGAACCCAGTTCCAAGCCCTATCCGTTGACAACATAAGGAGAAATGAGAATTTCGTGGTTTCGCTGAAGGAGGCGCGGAAGGTTGTGCGGAATGGTCATAATGCAGTTTGGGGGTGAATTGTGGATCCACACGTGAACAAGAACATAACTGGTTTGGGTTTCTCTTCGAAGAATGGCAGAGTCAAAGGTTTGAAGTCAAAATCTACTATGAGCAGCTATCATAATGTTTTTCGCAACGGAGGTTACCTCCATCCAACTGATTCTGGAATTAATGCTATTGAAGAGGATGAAGCAGAGCAGGAAATGCCTAATCATGTGATGCATGGAGTCAGGGTTCAGAACTGGGTCACCATTGATATTCCCTCTTGCATGCATATTTCAAAGTAATTTGATTTGATTAATCTTTTTTTCTTGAAAGGCTTTCACTCTGCCCAAGGTGGAATTATTAATGTTGTAGGGCTTATCTGTTTGTTGTGACTTTTAAGATCATTAATTTAAGTTGTCTTTGCTTCTCGAATCATGTCTTTATTTTCTGTTTTTTCTTGGAAAATGGTAATCAGAAAAAAAACCTTTCAAAATAAATAATAACTGAAATTCAATTTGCATGATCACTTGTTATATGTGTCAGTTTCTAAAATCAATCATAAATATATGTGCAGATTAATTTAAAAAAACCGTTGAATACAATGACCATGCATCCTCTCCCAACGCTGAATGTCCTGTGTTTTGGGCTGAAGAAGAAGATTATGATGAGATTCCAGAAGAGGTCTCACGGTTTCTTGAGCATGAGGAAAACACCATTCAACCATATAAAGAGCCTTTGGAAGTGATCAATTTGGGTTTAGAAGAAGATCTGAGGGAAGTCAAGATTAGAGCATTGCTGCATCCTAATGAGAAGAGAAGGTTGATCGAGTTGTTGAAAGAGTATGTGGATATTTTTGCTTGGTCTTACCAAGATATTCCTGGCTTAGATACTGATATTGTCGAGCACCGTTTGCTGTTGAAGCCAGAGTGTCCGCCAATTAAACAAAAGTTGAGAAGAACTCACCCAGATGTGGAAGTAAAGATCAAAGAGGAGGTTCTAAAGCAGATTAATGTTGGTTTTCTTGTGACGTCAGTGTATCCTCAGTGGATTTCCAATATTGTCCCAGTACCTAAAAAAGACGGAAAAGTCCGCATGTGCGTAGATTACAGAGATCTAAATAAAGCTAGTCCAAAAGATAATTTTCCATTGCCTCACATCGACCTGTTAGTGGATAGCACAGCAAAATTCAAAGTATTCTCGTTCATGGATGGGTTTTCCGTGTATAATCAAATAAGAATGGCTCCAGAGGACATGTAAAAAACAACATTTATCACACCCTAGGGAATATTCTGTTACAGAGTGATGCCCTCCGGGTTGAAGAACGTTTGTGCAACGTACCAGAGGGCAATGACAACCCTATTCCATGATCTGCTGCACAAGGAAATTGAAGTATATGTTGATCATATGATTTCCAAATCCCAGACTGAAAAAGGGCATATAGAAGATTTGTTGAATTTGTTTCAGCGTTTGAGGAAGTATCGTCTCCGCCTGAATCCAAATAAATGCACCTTCGGTGTTTAATCGGGGAAGTTGTTGGGTTTCATTGTTAGCCATAAAGGAATTGAAGTTGATCCTGATAAAGTCAAAGAAATTCAAGGAATGCCAGCACCAAGAACTGAAAAGCAAGTCAGAGGTTTCCTCGGGCGTTTGAATTATATTTCCATATTCATTTCCCACATGACTGCAACATGCGAACCGATCTTTAAGTTGTTAAAGAAATATCAAGGTTGTGTATGGACGGATGACTTCCAAAGGGAATTTGAGAGTATTAAGGAATATCTGCTTGAACCTCCTATCTTGCTCCATCCCGTAGAAGGAAGACCGTTGATCATGTATATGACAGTGCTAGATAAATCCATGGGTTGTATTATGGGACAACAAGATGAAACAGGGAAGATAGAGTATACCATTTATTATCTCAGTAAAAAATTCACTGATTATGAGTCGCGGTATTCCATGCTGGAAAAGAAATGTTGTGCTTTAGCCTGGGCAGCAAAGCGTTTACGGCAGTATATGTTAAATCATACCACTTGGTTGATCTCCAAAATGGATCCAATCAAGTACATTTTTGAAAAGCCTGCTCTTACTGGGAGAATTGCCCACTGGAAGATGTTGTTATCTGAATATGATATCGAATACCGCACTCAAAAGGATATTAAAAGTAGTGTGTTGGCAGATTATCTTGCTCACCAACCAGTGGAAGATCACCAGTCTGCAGAATATAAGTTCCCCGATGAGGATGTGATGTTCCTGAAAGTGAAAGATTATGATGAACCATTACCTGAGGAAGGTCCTGACCCTGAATCTAGTTGGAGTATGATATTTGATAGAGTGTGAATACTTATGGTAAAGGAATTGGTGTTGTGATTGTCACTCCTCATAGATCGCACATTCCTTTTACTCCAAGGTTAACATTTGATTTTCACTAATAATATGGCAGAATACGAGGCTTGCATCATGGGTCTCGAGGAAGCTATTGATCTCAGAATTAAAATTCTCTAAGTGTATGGTGATTCAGATTTGGTAATAAATCAGATTAAAGGAGAATGGGACACTCGTCACCCTAGTTTGATCCCTTACAAAGATTATGCTAGAAGATTATTACCATTCTTCAATAAAGTTGAATTCCATCACATCCCTAGAGATGAAAACCAAATGGCGGATGCTCTGGACCAATGATATACCCCGAATTGCGGTTCGATGGCTGGATAGGCCCACTCATGTGTTTATAGCAGATGAGGTAGGAGATGAAAAACTCTAGTATTATGATATCAATCATTTTCTTCAGACTCAAGAATACCAGATTGGTGCGTTCAAGAAAGATAGAAAAACATTGAGACGATTGGCAGGCAGTTTCTTCCTCAGTGAAAATGTGTTATACAAGAGAAATTATGACATGGTCTTGCTCAGATGCGTGGATAGACACGAAGCAGACATGTTGATGCATGAGATTCATGAAGGTTCATTTGGCACTCATGCCAATGGACACTCAATGGCTAAAAAGATGCTAAGGGCATGGTATTATTGGCTGAGAATGGAATCTGATTGTTACAAATTTGCAAAGAACTTCCATAAATGCCAGGTTTATATAGACAAGGTCCATGTGCCTCTGACACTTCTCAATGTGATTTCCTCCCCGTGGCCTTTCTCTATGTGGGGTATCGATATGATTGGGATGATAGAACCCAAAGCTTTGAATGGGCACTGTTTTATCTTGGTAGCAATTGATTACTTCACCAAGTGGGTGGAGGCTTCTTCATATGCCAAAATTACTAAGCAGGTGATTGTGCGCTTCATTAAGAACAATCGTATATGTCGGTATAGTGTGCCGAGCAGAATCATCACTGACAATGGCTCGAATTTGAACAACAAGATGATGACAGAACTGTGTGAAGAATTCAAGATTGTCCATCATAATTCATCTCCATACAGGCCAAAGATGAATGGGGTTGTTGAAGCTACTAATAAAAATATTAAGAGAATTATCCAGAAAATGGTCATTACTTATAAGGATTGGCATGAAATGCTTCCTTTTGCTTTGCATGGATATCGAACATTTTTCCGCACTTTAATAGGAGCAACCCCGTTCTCCTTAGTATATGGAATGGAAGTTATACTCCCAGTCGAGGTAGATACTCCCTCGTTGAGTGTGATAATGGAAACAAAGTTGACGGAGGCTTAATGGGTCCAGAATAGGTTTGACCAATTGAATTTAATTGAGGAGAAGAGAATGACAGCTTTGTGTCATGGCCAGTTATATCATAAAAGAATGAAGAAAGCTTTTGATAAAAAGGTCAAACCTCGTGAATTCAGAGAAGGCGACCTCGTGCTCAGGAAGATCATGTCTTTCAACACCGATTCTAGGGGCAAGTGGACTCCCAATTTTGAAGGCCCGTATGTTGTCAAGAAAGCCTTCTCTGGCGGTGCATTAATTCTTGAAACTATGGATGGAGAGGAGTTCCCATGTCCTATGAATGCTGACACAGTCAATAAATACTTCGCCTAAAGAAATAAAAGAATAACTAGCTAAGTTGAAAACCCGAAAGGGCGGCTTAGGCGAAAAGGAGCGTCTCGGTAGGCCGAAAACCCGAAAGGGCGGTCTAGGCAAAAATTAGAGACATAAACAGAATAAATTTCCCGCTAAGTTAAAAACCCGCAAGGGAAGCTTTGGCAAAAGTTAGGGATTTTCTTGGCAAGTAACTACGTCAGGCAAGACTTGATCGTTTAAGCAACAATCTTCTCGGATCCTCACCATACTTCAACAAAAGCTTCCGCTCAGGATTTCAAAAGTTGTTAGGGGGGATAGTTGTCATTGTATCTCAATGTATCTTTTCCATTATGTATTACCATTTCCCAAACTTTGTAATCATCTATGGAGTCTCGCCATTCGCAGACTACCATTCTATTAATGAAATTCGAGCTTTTACCCAATTCTTTGTATTTCTTATTTTATTTATCTTGCAAAGACTCCATTTATTACTGATAATAACTTTCAAATCAAAGAGATTAAATAACAAAATTGATATTTAAAAAAAAGAGCTTTTTACAATTTACTTTTACTTTGAGATTTGTGATGAAACAATGACAACAAAAATGGTGATCCCAGGAATGGACAAACTCCAGTTGCTTTGAGAAGTTTTTGTCCCCCCCGGGAAGGGCTACTCGGTTTGTTTTCTCTGTATTGGGCTTATGGTTCCGGTATCCTCGGTCAAGTTTGGACTCATTTCTCCCTTTTTCTGAGTTTTCATGATGTGAATCCGCATTTTCTCCAGCGAAGTGGGTCTGAATTCCCCAGTGAATGTTTGGATGATTTGGTGTCAGTCTGCTTTATTTGAGACTAATCTCGCAATCTCCAGTAGGCATGTTACTTTTGAGAAGCAATGGTTTCCCCGATGAAGCCTGAAGAAGGATGTTCTACCCCGGTATCTGTTTGATTTGGCTACCTCCGGATTATGTCTCTCCTCAGTAAAGCTAAAAGCAGGCAGTAAGTTTGGTTTCCACAGCTGGACTTTACCTTTCTTTGAATGATCATCTTGGTTGAAGGTTAGCCGAGTGTTGTTAGTGCCCGGGGCAGTTTTTCCTGGTTGTTCCCCATGTTGTGTATCTGTTTTGTCAGCATGCACACGATAACACCCATACATTCATACAAGCATCATGAATAGCTAAAATTGACAAATCATTGTTCATTGACATTTGTTAATATTTGTGTTGACATATTACCCTATTTTGCAGAGATAAGTTACCCTCTTTTCATTAGAGCGTTGGTCTTAAGCAGAAAACATATATTCTTTTAATTTCCCTACTGAGTTGTCCCTCATAGAAGATTTTTGCTTTAAAACCTTCCGGTACAGTTCCTTGTTTGGAAGGATCTTGTTTTCCCTCTTGAGTTTATTTCTCAAAGGATGTATTTTGGTTGACTGTTTCATTCCAGTTTATTTCTGGTTTGGATCTGTGGTTCCCTGGAAATATTATTTACTTTGGAATTCTAAAAAACTCCAAGATTTGGTTGGTGCATTTAGTTGGCACAAGAAGACTTTATCCCCTTAGCGAGAATATCATGGAATCTCCCCAGGAAGTCATACCTATTGCCCAAAAAAGTAATTTCCTTTTATAATCCTCCGTGACCACAAGTAGTAAGTCTCTTTATTTGAGACAGCTTATGTATTATCTTTTCCAAGCGGAGTGCCTTGGTTAAAGAAGAAGTTGAGACCCGTTCTAGGAGAAACACCAGAATCTTGGGGAAACTTGTTATGTTTTTTACTATCTCTAGTGAACATTGATAGTCCACTGTTAGTGAACAGCGGTGCTATGATATTTTCTCTTTCTACCTTCAATGAAAGTTGGTAGACCATTGGCAGTGAACGTCGATGTTTATTATCTTTTTGACTATCTCCAGTGAACGTTGATAGTCCATCGCCAGTGAATGGCGGTGCTATGATATTCTCTTTCTACCTTCAATGAGAGTTGGTAGACCATTGGCAGTGGACGTCGATGTTTATTCTCTTTCTACCTTCAGTGAATGTTGGTAGACCATTGGCAGTGAACGTCGATGTTTATTATATTTTTTACTATCTCCAAGTGAACGTTTATAGTCCATCATCAGTGAACAGCGGTGCTATGATATTCTCTTTCTACCTTCAGTGAAAGTTTGTAGACCATCGGCAATGGACGTCGGTGTTTATTCTCTTTCTACCTTCAGTGAAAGTTGGTAGACCATCGGCAGTGGACATCAGTGTTTGTTCTCTTTCTACCTTTAGTGAAAGTTGGTAGACCATTGGCAGTGAACGTCGATGTTTATTATCTTTTTTACTATCTCCAGTGAACGTTGATAGTCCATCGTTAGTCAAAGTTGAAGAAATTATGGAATGATCTAATGATATTGTGACAAATATTGGTGACTATATTTTATTTTTCTTTCTGACTTTACTATTTTTTATCATTTTTTGTTTATTTGACCCATTTATTTTAATTTTAAAAATAGTTTCTGACTTTAAAAAATTACCAAAAAAATTGTAAAATTATTTGAGCCCTTTCCTGATTTTTCTATGGTCTTACTTTTTATTTCTTGATTAATTTGAACATAGTTGATTTTTTCTCATTATTTTCTATTTTAAAAACATTTTTAAAATCCTTTTTTGTGTATATTAAATGTGATATTATTTTGTGATTATTTTATGGCTGATCTTGGGTTAGATTTTGGATCATGAACTTTATTAACATCATTGGATCCATGGTGTTGAGTTTAACTCCATAAAAATGGACGAGTGATTTTAATAATAGTTTGATTAAAATTTAATTCAAAAGTGGTTTGTATATTTTTCCCCATCCCTCTTCATCTCATCCCTTTCTTATTGCACTAGATGTCATTGGAGCATGATCTCTATATCATGTCTCAAACCAAATGGTGCATAGATTGCTATTTACCAGCTTCATAATAGGTGTGACTTCTATATAACTCCATTTACGATTGCTTAACATAGCGCTAAATTTTATCCCGATTCAAGTAAATGATCAGTCGTGGCCCAAACTTATGATTGTAAGTCCAAGTATGTTAATTTGATCTCTTTGATCCAATAACCTTGAGATTTATTGTGTGGAGGCTTTGGTTCTACCAATCCTCTAATGGATCTACAACACCTTTGGTCAACGCGGATCACTTAAACATCGTTGATCATTAAATGGTACTTATGAGAATTCCAAATGGATGATATACTTGACAAAAAGCAAATGCAACTTATTGTGTGGAGGCTTTGGTTCTACCAATCCTCTAATGAGTTCCAAATGCAAGCTTCAAGATGGTCATCCAACTAACCACTAATTATTGACTTGTTTTACCTTATGCTTTTATTCTTTTTTATGCTTTATGTACTATTTACTTTTAGCATTTACATTTCATGCCATTTTCATCTTTTCTCATTTGAGCATTTACTTTCTTGCCATTTTTACTTTGCTGACTTGAGTTTTTCTTTAACTTTCTTAAGATACTTAATAATCAACATAAACCCTAAAAAAAATATTCAATGGTACTTGGACTATTTGGTTACTATCCTTGGCATTATGGAGCATGGGACTTTTCTTGTACTTAGGATTAGAAACCTTGACCTATCTTGGAGATCTTATCTGATTATTTTGTCTTGAGTTCTTGAGGTTTTCCTGGGTTGCTTGTTTTTATATGCAGGTTTTTGTGATTACATCCTCTTTTTGTAATCTAGAATTCACTTGTATACAACCGTTACTCTGCCCAATTCACTTGTAATCATGAAGGTCCCAATGACGATGCTAGAAATTTTTACAAATTGATTAAAAAGGTGGAACACGAATTATACCCTGGATGCAAAGACTTCTATGCTCTATCATTCATGATTTGACTCTACTTGTTGAAATGTCTTCACGGCTGGAGCAATACCTCATTCACTTACCTCTTAGAATTGTTGAAAGAAGCAATGTTTGATTTAAACATTCATGTATCATTTTATAAGACAAAAGCCATGATAAGTGGTTTAGGCCTTGATTATGAAATGATCCATGCATTCCCAAACGATTGCATGCTATTTTGGAAAGAGCATGAAAAGTACATATCTTTCACTATTTATGAAGCTTCACGATGGAAAGAAAATGATCCTACTGAAGGATGTGAGTCTGAGCAATCGAAAAATGATTATAGAGTTCTAGCAAAAAATTTGAGGCACCTTCTGTTGATTCCTAGACTACAAAGGTTGTTCATTTGTTCAAATACAACTGATTCAATGAGATAGCATGAAGAAGAGCGCTGAAAGGATAGGAAATTGAGGCATCTTGCTGATGGTAAAGCGTGGAAGGACTTTGACGAGCTCCATCTAGATTTTGCTCGTGAGTCTCGCAATGTAAGATTTGTCTTAACTAGTGATGGATTTAATCCATTTAGGATAATGAGCTTATCTCATAGTACATGGTCTGTCTTGATGATGGTATATAACACACCACCTTGGTTGTCCATCAAACCTGAATGTATAATGTTATCATTGTTGATTCCTTGACCAAAATCTCCAGGAAACAATATTGATGTTTACCTCCAGCCACTAATAGAGGAGCTAAAGGAATTATGGGAATCCGGAATAGAGACATATTATTTTTCAATAAATCAAACATTTTCGAATGCGTGCAGCTCTTTTATGGACAATTAGTGACTATTCTACTTATGTTATGTTGTCGGGTTGTGTTGTACCCCAAAATTTACCCGCTTTATTTCGACTTTAATTTGGCTTATATTGCATCATCATATGAATACATATCATTGGTTTTATGGATATGGGATCAAGTTATTTCAGATGAGCCTCGGTAAATTGCAAGAGACGTTTGTTTCGTCAATAGACGCTCTCCGGATATATCTTTATGCTAATAATCGGTTCGTCGTTTCGCAACGGTTCGAGTATTGTGGAATTCACAAGGTTAATCTGGTTCGTCATATTAAGTTTTTCTTTCACCAAGATATCCCTGGTGACGTATTCTCAAATTCAGGTGTGTCTTGAAAGCTAACTCTTTGAAGAAGGCCTCCGAATGTGCGAGTTTTCTTGAAGAAATACAATGGAAAAGGGTATTGAAGGTGCAGTTTTTGGATGCTATAAAATTCATAACTCAAAGCTTGTGGCTTGTTTTGAACCCATTCTAGTGTCCAAGATTCTTCCTAGGCGTCATCTACATTTTAATCACTCATGGTTATAAGCTAATTCTGCTTAGAAGATCTCCAAAATTGTGGATTTATCAAGTGTGTTTGCACAAGAAAATTGTGGCAAATGTTTTTCTGCACCACATTCAAAAAATCATAACTTGGTCGATTTTATCGTATCGAGTTCGTTCTAGTGGAATTGTCTCACAAATTAAGGTAGATAAGTTTTGGTTTCTTTTTCCACGAGTAATCAATATCCCAAAGGCTTCCGTTTTTTGACCCGAAGCGTGTGCAATGCATTGAAAATGTTGAGTTGAGAATTAAAGTTATTTGAGGCGAAACTTCAAAAATTCATAACTAATTCATCATTTATCCGATTGAGCCCATTTTCAGGCATGAGGTCATTCTCGACATTGGATACATTTGGGTTTCAAATTTAGACATCAGGAATCCCACCTAGATTCCTGAGAATTTGCCCGGAACGTGTCACATTTTGTTGATTCAAAAATTTGCACTTTGTTTTGTGATTATTTGAGGCCCATTAACCAAATCTTCTCACATAATGTCACACTATATATTCTTATTCACTCCAATTTTTCAAGGGAGGCTTTTATAATTGACAAAATCTCACAAACACTCAAAACTTTTCTCTCAATTCTCTCAAATCAAATCAACGTCCTACACCTTTTTCATCAAGAACACAACAACAATTGCATCAAGATCCAAAAGTCAAGATCAAGAGCAATTCTTCTCCGATTATTGATTTGTTCATTGCAATCTCTATACCTAAGCTTCCTCTTCACTTCTATCGGTGAATTTTCTTGAATTAAGCACTTTTTGAAATATTATTTGATAAGCACTTTTTGACCAAGCATGAATTGAATCTAGGTTGAATTTTGAATTGAGAATATAGATCTAAGCCTAGAATTTTGATTTTGATTTGATAATCAAGTGTATATCCGGAATTGGATAGTTGAATTAAGTGCTTATTGAATTAAGTTGATTCACATGAAAGTGCTTAATGGATGAAAGAAATTGTTGATGTTGCGTGAAGCTTAATTGTTGATCCTTGAGCGATCATGTATAATGTGAATCTAGATTTTGAATTATGCAAAATCATGTGTTTTGATGTGTGAGGATTTTGTGTTTGATCAATTGCCTAAACCATTTGAAAAGCTCAAAAATCTGTTAAAACTTCCTCTAACACGAGGGTAACCGGCTACCCGGTTATGGTAACCAGTTACCATCCATTTGATTCACAAAAAAATTCAAAACTGTTACGTGGTAACCGGTTACCCAGTTATGGTAACCGGTTACCCCAAGTCAGTAGCAAATTGCCAAAGATATTAAAGTTTTGGCAACTGGTTACCCCAAGTCAGTGGCAACTTGCCAAAATTTTCAAAGTTTTGGAAACCGGTTACCCAGTTATGGTAACCGATTACCCCAAGTCAGTGGTAAATTTCCAAAATCTACAAAAAAAGTTTTGGTAATTGGTTACCCAATTATGGTAACCGGTTACCCCTGGCCAGTGGAAATTTCTAAAATCTTCAAAGTTTTGGTAATCGGTTACCCAGTTATGGTAACCAGTTGTTGGCTCCTAAATTCGACACCCTTGTTTTATTAATGTCAGCCATTAAAGCTGAAGGATGTTTTCGACCAGCTGGGTCTGTCGAAATGCCCATCGAAAGATGGCAATATACTTAGAGGATTTCTTCCAAGGGAGAAGTTAGTTGCCTTCGACGTCGAAGGTGTTTCTCGTCGAAGATGCTTCTCGACGAAGGTGTTCGATGGTTCAGAGTGGAACGGTTTGAAATTCAAGCGTTTGGAGGGAAAATGGTTTCCAACGGTTACCAAGTGCAACGTGCAAAGATCTGGGGCGTCGAACACTGAGAATGTGCCAAGTGGAGTCATCTCGAAGCAGTGTAACTGCCCGACGGTTACTTGGGATGTTTTAGTATAAATAGTAGTAGGTCACGCAGTTTTTCGCGTGTGTTCACAATTATATACAAAGTCACTCATATAGATTCGAGTACCCAGCGTGTGAGAAATAATTGTTGAGAATGTATGTGTGAAACACCACTTTTATTAATCAAAGTCATTTACTTTTCCATAAACTTTACTTGCTTTCTTCTTTACTTTTCCTGTCGAAGCCCTTTATTTCAAGCCTTCATTTATTTTATCAAGCCCATTTCTTCATGCAATTTACTTAAAGCCTCTTTATTTTCTTGTCATTTAACCATTATCCAACTTAATCAAAACCTCAAAATCAACCTGGTCTTAGGATCAATCTGATCGATCCTGCGAGTAACCAAATAAGTAACCATTTGGACCTCCAAGTCCTCTGTCTGGCCTTGAACTGTGGCCAAGTGAGAACTGGGCTTTGGTCCAGTTTTTTGGGCTCCAACTGTCTCCAGCTTTGGGCTTTCGACCGCTTTCTGAACCGCTTCAATTGTCTTTCTGGATAAATTCCCAGAAAAACTGCCAAAAATTGGCACACAATGGTCGAAGTCTCAAAGGACCATATCAACATGCCAATCTTTGGCAGTTTTTCTGGGAATTTATCCAGAAATACAATTGAAGCGGTTTAGAAAGCGGTCGAAAGCCCAAAGCTGGAGACAGTTGGAGCCCAAAAAACTGGACCAAAGCCCAGTTCTCACTTGGCCACAGTTCAAGGCCAGACAGAGGACTTGGAGGTCCAAATGAAGCAGTTGACTCTTGCCAACAAAGATACCATGAATGTCAACATGGTCGAAGTCTCTGACCCAAAAGCATCAGAGGAGGCCATGAGGCAAGAACAAGCTAACAAGACTGCTTTCCCTCGGGAAAATGAAAATCTGGCAGATTTCCTGCAAAGATGCCAGAAGAAGAAGTCAGAAGTGATGCTGTGTCCAAGATGCAGTTCGATCTTTGACAAAAAAGCTGCTGAGCATATTCAAGGCGTAAGAGCAGCAAATAAGAGAAGGGAAAATGTTGATCTTCGACATGACCCCAGAAGAGCTTCCCAAAGAGGTTCAAACCAAGAAAAGAGGCCATTGACTTTCAGGCCTCCAACTAATGTGCCGGTAGATACCTGGTACAAAACATCTGGTCGAAAGAGGCCAAGCGAGGAGAGATGGCACTCTTTCGACGTGCCAAGGGGTTCATCTTTAACACAAAAGAAAGAGCCTCAAGTTGCTGCCCCTAAAGTTGCACAAGTGTCAAGCAACTACAAAGGGAAAAATCCCATGTCTCGATCTCAATGGAGGAGATACCAAAGGAGACGAAAAGCTGAGAGGGAGGCTGCCAATGAACCAAAGGCAGAAACCAGTTCAAATGTTCCTCTAAGGAAGCAAAGGAAACCTCTGGAAAGAGAGCCAGTAACCAACAGGCTAGTTTGGCCTAACCAAGGTGAAATTGAGGACGAAGATGGTTCTGAGTCTGATGATACTTTGGACATCATGGTGAATATAGTCTCAGTGCTGCCCAGAGAGTTCAACCGACAGGTTGAGGTCGAAACAAGTGATTGGGAAGTGGAGCAAGAAATGGCCAAACATAGGCCAGTGTGCTATTTCGTCATGGACAATGGCACTACTGAGGAACAAAATGGGTTCTTCGAACCACCTACAGAGGCGATGAAAAATCACCCCAAGCCTTTATTTATAAGGGCTAAACTCGAAGAAACTACAGTGAATAAAATCTTGGTGGATTGTGGGGCAACCATCAACATTATTCCTCACTTTATGCTAAGGAAAGTTGGGATGGTCGAAAACATAGAGGCAGATCAAAGTTATTACCTGGGCGAAGTGAATCACCTAGGGCTGGCAGATTTCGACAAGAACTTGGCTCACATAGGGCCATGTCCAACACCTGACTTCGACTTGGCGCCAGCGCCAAATACTTTTTGTTCCCTATACCTGCACCCTGAGCATGGTTTTCAATGGGACAGAGAAGACTTGTCCCACATAGACTTCAGTGGGTTAACTGATATCCAACCAACTGGTTGGGGAAGTGAATTCAGTGATAATGACTGAGTCACAATCATTGAAGCGAATTTCGGCTTATGTAGCCGAAACAAAGATGATAACGGCTCTCGAAGCCGAAGTAAAGTACATGGCCACACAGGCCAATGATCAACAGTTATCTGTTGTAGGTCCAGGAAAGGATTTCGATCCAGAACCTCCTGATATCATGCCAGAAGGAATGCAGGAACAGAGGCTCGACGCCATCTATGACGATGAGCCTTTGGGCTTCGAAAAGGACCCTTTGGAGAACAACATTAAAATGTTAGCGCAAGATCCTTTAGAAGAAATCAACTTAGGCGATGGGTCAGAGAAAAAGCCAACTTACATCAGCGCCAAAATTGACCCAGAACTTAGGTTGGAAGTAATCCAATTGTTGAAAGAGTTCAAGGACTGTTTTGCATGGGATTATGACGAAATGCCTGGTCTCGACAGAGGGTTGGTAGAAATTCAGTTGCCAATCAAACCTGGGAAGAAGCCATTCAAGCAAAGTCCAAGACGTTTCGCTCGAGAAATACTGTCGAAGATCAAAACGGAAGTCGAAAGACTGCTGAAGTGCAAATTCATACGCGTTACAAGGAAGAATCATATTGACCACCTTCGACAATCATTCGAAAGAATGAGAGAACATGGTCTGAAGATGAACCCTTTGAAGTGTGCATTCTGTGTGAAAGATGCAGATTTCTTGGGCTTCGTTGTCCACAAGAAAGGAATCGAAATCAACCAGAAAAAGATGAAGGCTATTCTGGAAGCGAAAGCGCCATCGAATAAGAAGGAACTGCAATCTCTGTTAGGCAAGATAAATTTCTTAAGGAGATTCATATCTAACCTAAGTGGGAAAGCTCAAGCCTTTTCACCCTTACTTCGACTGAATAAAGAGGGATTCGAATGGGGGCAAGAGCAACAAGAAGCCTTCGACAAAATCAAAGGGTACCTCACCAAGCCACCTATTTTGGTGCCTCCTTGTAGCAATAGGAGTATGAGATTGTACACAGCTGCATCCGACAAAACTTTGGGAAGCATGTTAGCCCAAGAAGATGAGAATGGAGTCGAAAGACCCATCTACTATCTTAGTAGAGTTTTGAACGATGCAGAAACTAGATATAGCGAAGTTGAAAAATTGTGTCTATGTCTGTATTTCTCTTGTACAAAACTCAAGCAATATATAAAACCAGTTGATGTGTATGTTTCGTCTCATTTTGATGTTTTCAAGTACATGTTGTTGAAACCCATCTTGCACAGTCGAATTGGCAAGTGGGCACTAGCATTAACTGAATACTCCTTGACCTTTATGCCTCTTAAGGCAGTGAAAGGACAAGTGGTTGCAGACTTTATAGTCGACCACTCGATTCAAGTTGAGGATATTAATTATGTGGAGATAGAACCTTGGAAATTCTACTTCGATGGTTCCAGCCATAAAGATGGAACAGGAGTAGGAGTCTTTATCATTTCTCCAGAAAAAATTCCAACAACATTCAAGTACAAGATATCAGGTTCTTGTTCAAACAATGAGGCTGAGTATGAAGCTCTAATTACTGGCCTTGAAATATTGTTGGAATTGGGGGCAACTCGAGTCGAAATAATGGGAGACTCAGAGTTAGTCATTAAGCAAGTCACAAAAGAATATAAATGCATAAGAGAAAAATATCATTATGTACTTTGTGATAGCAAATCGTTTATTGAAAAAATTTGAAATGGTCAATATTCGACACATACCCAGATTGGAAAATCAAATAGCCAACGACTTGGCACAAATTGCATCTGGGTACAAGATTTCAAAAACGAGATTACAAAGAGCAATCAAAGTTCGAGAAAAGATAAAAGCAACTTGTCTATCACCAACAGACTTGGAATTGACAAGACTAGGATAAGCTGATCAAAGTAACTTCGAAATTTCGTTCATAGATAATTTGTCAGAGCAATATTGGAGGAAGCCCATTGTGGATTATCTTCAAAATCCAGGAGCTTCGATAGAACGAAAAACAAAGTACAGGGCGTTGAGTTATGTACTCATGGGTAATGAGTTATTTAAAAAGACGCCTGAAGGGGTATTGCTAAAATGTTTAAGTGAAACTGAGGCATACATAGCCCTTTCGACTACGCACGCTGGAGCATGTGGGGCTCACCAAGTAGGCCATAAGATGAAATGGTTGTTGTTTCGACAAGGACTATATTGGCCCACTATGCTGAAAGATTGTGTCGAGTTCGCTAAAGGTTGCCAAGAATTTCAAGTCCATACAGGCATCCAACATGTACCAGCAAGCGAACTTCACTCGATAGTGAAACCTTGGCCCTTTAGAGGATGGGCGTTGGACCTCATTGGAGAGATTCGACCAGCATCATCAAAGAGTCAGAAGTATATATTGGTAGGCATTGATTATTTTACTAAGTGGATCGAAGCTATCCCTTTAGTCAATGTGGACCAAGAAAATGTCATTGAATTTATTCAAAAGAACATTATCTTTAGATATGGAATCCCTGAGACTATAACAACTGATCAAGGATCAGTTTTCACCGGTCGAAAGATGCAGGAATTCGCTCAGGAAACAGGTTTCAAACTCCTAACATCAACGCCTTATTATGCACAGGCAAATGGTCAAGTCGAAGCAGCAAACAAAGTAGTGATTGGCTTGATAAAAAAGCATGTTGGGAAGAAGCCCAAAAATTGGCATAAGACGTTAGACCAGATTTTGTGGGCTTGTCGAACGTCCCCAAAAGAAGCCATAGGTACAACACCATATAGGCTAACTTTTGGCCATGACGCAGTGTTGCCAGCAGAAATTTGTCTTCAATCTGCAAGGGTTCAGAGACATTATGATATTCCCTTTGAAATTTATTGGGATATGATGTTAGACGAACTAGTGGATTTAGACAAAGAAAGATTGCGCGCTCTTGACCTACTCAGGCTTCAGAAGAAAAGAGTAGAAGACTCTTATAATAAAAAGGTGAAACCTAAAGCATTTTCGCCTGGAGAACTAGTCTGGAAGGTGATTCTTCCCATGGATCGAAGGGATCGAAGCATGGGAAAATGGTCACCCAAATGGGAAGGACCATTCAGAGTTATCCAGACTTTTTCTGGTGGAGCTTATGAAATCGAAGAGCTAGGTGAAGATAAAAGGCTCTTGAGAGTAAATGGTAAATATTTGAAAAAGTATAAACCTACACTCCAAGAGATAAAAATAAATAACAAGTAACGACTAAATTAACCATAAATAAGCCAAAATGGAAAATTTTTATAAATTAGCCAAAATGGCAATATTGTCGAATACATATTACAATATATGGTTAAATGGCTGAAACAATCAGAAGGGGATGGCGTCCTTGAGTCGAAGGTATTTGGTTTGCTGCAGCTCCAATCTTTTGTTGCACAAGGCATTCGCCTGCGCAAGCTTGGCAATTTGATCGTCGAAGGCTTGAGCTTTCTCAGCAAATTTTAGGCCTTGTGTGATTTCAGCTTGACTTTCGGTGTCTGGAACAGTCGAGAGAAGTTCCTCCTTGCGCTTAGTATTGGCATTTATCTTAGCCTCTATTTCTTCGATTTGCGCCTTGAGGGAAGCATTCTCTCGATCGATGGCATCAACTTCTTCTTGTTTAGATGCTTTTTGCTTCGACAACTCCGCAATTCGAGAAGTTGTCTCTGCTACAGCAGTCCATGCAGAAGAGCTTTTGCCATATAACACTTCAAGCTGGCTATTAAAGCCCCTTTGTCGCTGATAATCTGCTGAGACTTGATCAATAATGGAGTGTAACTCCATGATAAAGCCTGAAACTTCTGGAGGCACAGCTAACAAGTCTACGGCATTCAAAACAGCCCCCAAATATGATGGAGCAGTAGGGTCCCCCTCCAAAGCTTTCATCAAGTCCTTCTTGAAAAACTGAGCCTTAACCTTCGTCAAAGCCTCATCGAGAGGAGAAGTTTCAGTGGACTTCCCCGACAGAGTAGGAGCCTCCTGACTAACATCAGACGAACTTTTGCTCTCGATGATGGCATTCAGATAGCCAACAGGATCAGTTTGCTTCAGGAGTTCTAAGTCTTCTTTCGACCTATGCTTTTTTGAGGTGACAGCCTTTGCAACAGCGTTGTCTTGGGTTTGAGGCTGTTGAGTAGCATTTTCCTCGACTTGACTCTCTTTGACTCGGATTGCGGCAGTACCAGCGTCATCATGGTTCCCTTCGCCAGCGTCACCTTGATCCTCTTCGCCAGCGTCACCGCGGTCCCATTCGTCACGATTTTCTTCCGACATATCCACCACTTGAATCTCTTTTGGTTGTTGCTCTTCTGTTGTGGATCTTCTGTTGGTTTTTCTGCTGTCTCAACATTGGCTTCATTTATTTCAGTATTGGCTTCATCATTCGCCAAGTCTTTTTCTTGTGGCCTGCTGAGTTCAGCAGAATCCAATGTTTCAGAAGTCCTTGGCGCTGAGCTTTCAGTGGTGTCCAGAAAAGAGAAGAAGAAGAATCTTCTAAATTCGAAAGAGACATAATCGAACATGGGTATCGACACCTGAGTTAAAAAGGGATCGAAGAGATTACCTGCATAGGAGCTTCAGCCCCAGGGCTGGAATTGTTGCTTTCGACAGGTTTATTAAGAAGAACATTTAGTTCCTCCTCAGTTGGCTCTTCAATGATTACTGGAGGTGGCCTGGGCTTTCTCCCAACAACCTTTATCCTGATTGTTCGAGCCTCAGGAAGAGGAACGTCCTTCTTCAGCTTTTGCCTTTTAAGAGGAGCAGGGGGAGAATCATCTTCTTCATCACTCCCAGATTTGACCGTCAGTGCTGGCCGTTTCTTGGGTGAAGGTGCCTGAAAAAATCAATTGGAGTTCGATTTAGCAGTTGCATCGAAAGTCAGAAAGTTAAAGCCAGAAAAAATAATGAAAGTCTGGTTACCGATGCAGAAGGCTTTTTCGAAGGGCCTTCCCCCTGTTGGTTTGTTGTGGTCTTCGCCGGCGCTATAGTCTTCGCCGGTGGTGGGGGTTTTGTTAAGGGGCCTCCTCCCTGTTGGCCCTCTGCAGCCTCCTTGGCTGCAGGCTTTCGAATAACTGAAAGTAGACAAAATAATTAACAGGCTACCAGTCGAAAGGGAAAGACAAAGTAATTCGAAAGGATGAACTTACATTTCTTTATTTTGTCCAAGACAAGGACAAAAGACTTCTGAAGTTCTTCCACGAAGTCCTTCTCGTCGAAAAACTCCTCAGTGTAGTAACTTTTCCACCACTCCTCGAAGGATGGTGAGCAGAGAAAGTTAAGCTGATAGTCAAACAACGAAAGAACTGTTCGACCAGCATATCTGCCGATATGCTTAGTGGCAGCTTCTTTAGTGTAGTCGTTGCAGAAGTATAACATAGACTTCTCCCTGGGAAAAATTGGAGAAGGTAGTGTTTGGATAATACCAAACTGGCGAGACACCAGGTTTGGTTGATACGCGATTAGACTCAAGTGAGTCTTGGAGCTCTTGAATCGCAGGGGCATTATTCTTGGTGTGAGAAATGCCTCCCACACTGTTGTATGTTCGTCGACCTGAGGACCACTCGACGCCCTAGGATGCGGCTTCGTGAACCACTCTGGGCCAACCTTTCGTCGAGCAAACGGAGCCATGGTCGAAGCAAACTCTTTCCTCTTCGCAAACATCAGGACGAAGTTTGTAAAAGTTTGTTGAAGCTCCAGCCCATCTTCCGTTGGGGTCAACAGAGCCAATCTGGTGCCTTCGATGCGCCTGTTTGCTATTTCTGGAGCCTGCTCATTTATTTGAATCTTCTTAGGCAAGAAAGACTCGAAGGTGGCATTGAGCCACAGCTGAAGCAGCCAAAAAGGTCCAGCAAGCAGCAGACTGGATCTGTTCTCGATGATCTTCAGAAGAGTCGCTCCGTTGCTAATCGACTCATACAGACTCGCCAAAATCAATTCTGCCAAACAGATATTTTGGCCATGGTGGAGTTGAGTGGCGAGAGTGACCATCTTCTTGGTCACCTGTAAAGACTTGGAGAAAAACACAAAGCGTGTCAGCCATAAGGCTAGAAACGCAATATGTTCGACATCCGACACAGCATCTGTCGACTTATCATGGTAGTGATTGATGAAGGTGGTGTAGGTTGGTTTTGTGGCAGAGAATCCAATCTGATCCTCCGACATTTCCTCCGGGTCGAAGTAGTCCCCAGTGGGTCGAAGGCCAATGATGGCGGCCACGTCGAAGAGCGTGGGAGTCATCATTCCACAGGGAAGATGGAAGGTGAAATGGGTGTAATCCCATAAGAGTAAAGAAGCTATCAACATCTCTGGGGAATAGTTAAGACTTGTCTTCGACAGCATAACCAGGTCGAATATCCCCATGTCTTTCCAGATCGAAGCCTGGCGTTTCTCCATTTTTTCCAGCCAAGCACTATAATCAAGAGTGAGGCTAGAGCCAGACCTGAAAGCCCTAACACCTTTATTAAAGAAACGGAGGTCGATTTTCTCCTTAGCAGGATCTTCATTATCCTCTGCATCTTTCTTGGAGCATCCAACCGGTTTGAGTCTCTCAAGTACCGGAAAGTAACTTTTGATCTTCATGGCTTCAGCAATGCTTGGGTATAATGGGCCAGACATAGCAAAGATTTGGTTGGAATATCCAACCGGAATCATGAGGTGGCGTGAATAAGCATCACGTACAGCAATGTCCAAAGGCTCAGGGACCCTTCATTGGCCCGTGGGAGTCACTACGGGAGCGGTGGAGAAAATCCTAGGTTTGACATTTCCAGAGGGAGTGTTGGCGCTAGGAGCGTTGGAAGAACCAGATGCCATTGTTGGTACTAAGGTTGAAGACGAAGTGAAGAACAGGGGGGTTTGCAAAGTTGACGAGAGTTTGTATGCAAATGAGGAATTCTGAAAGCAAGGTAGCGTAAAAAAAGTCCCACAATGGGTACTTACCGCTATTTATAGTAGTTGGGGAAATCCCTAAATTCGAGGACATTAAATGCCATTTAATGTTGCAGAAGGTAGTGGGACACGTGGCGTCTCCCTGTTGTTGTAGCTGTTCTGCAGAAATGGAAGGGTGCAGCGTGCGCCCTCGTTTTTGGGAATTGTCATGATGACAATTTGTGAAAAGACGTTTGGCACCTTGCACGCCGTACTGAAGTGACGTCTTAGGTACGGATGAATGATGGCTTTTCCTTGGGATTGTCAGTGGTTGGTAGAAGACAACAAAAAGTGCACAATTTAATTTGTGACTAAGAATGAAAAGACAGGTGTCGAATGGCATTTCAAAGAATGCCTTTTTCTTTCAAGAGTCGAAATAAGGCATTCTTGGGGGGCAATTTGTTGGCTCCTAAATTCGACACCCTTGTTTTATTAATGTCAGCCATTAAAGCTGAAGGATGTTTTCGACCAGCTGGGTCTGTCGAAATGCCCATCGAAAGATGGCAATATACTTAGAGGATTTCTTCCAAGGGAGAAGTTGGTTGCCTTCGACGTCGAAGGTGTTTCTCGATGAAGGTGTTCGATGGTTCAGAGTGGAACGGTTTGAAATTCAAGCGTTTGGAGGGAAAACGGTTTCCAGCGGTTACCAAGTGCAACGTGCAAAGATCTGGGGCGTCGAACGCTGAGAATGTGCCAAGTGGAGTCATCTCGAAGCAGTGTAACTGCCCGACGGTTACTTGGGATGTTTTAGTATAAATAGTAGTAGGTCACGCAGTTTTTCGCGTGTGTTCACAATTATATACAAAGTCACTCATATAGATTCGAGTACCCAGCGTGTGAGAAAGAATTGTTGAGAATGTATGTGTGAAACACCACTTTTATTAATCAAAGTCATTTACTTTTCCAGAAACTTTACTTGCTTTCTTCTTTACTTTTCCTGTCGAAGCCCTTTATTTCAAGCCTTCATTTATTTTATCAAGCCCATTTCTTCATGCAATTTACTTAAAGCCTCTTTATTTTCTTGTCATTTAACCATTATCCAACTTAATCAAAACCTCAAAATCAACCATGTCTTAGGATCAATCTGATCGATCCTGCGAGTAACCAAATAAGTAACCATTTGGAGGAACAGCGGTTGTTTACCAATAACCACGGTAAACACCACAGTGATCAATGATAGAAATATCTCCCATGGACTGGGAGTACCAAAGAATATCCGAGTGAGAAAGTGACATTATCCTTTGCGATCAACCCAAACCTTGTTCATTCTTCAATACTGATTGAGAAAGGTCTGAAATAAACCACCTAGATAGCAATGGTATGCAACACATAAGAACCCCTCTTCTCTTCATGGTACGAGTGCAAAGGGAATTCAAGATATCTCCGAGTAAAGTAGGCACAGGGTTACGGGAGAAAAAAATCTTGACAGCATTCACATCTATGAGCAAGTCCAGATTAGGGAACAATACTAACCCATAGATTTGAAGAGTCGGGACTTCTTCGAATGCTTGGAAATCCAAATCATCCCAAAACAATTGAGCTTTTTCTAATAAGAACTTGACTAGGTGTGATACGGTGGCAGAACCGACTGTTTAATAATGGTTTTTGCATTTTTTGTTCGCAAATGTTGCGGTAAGCAAGAGACGCCACAAACTTTTCTTTTATCCAACAAAGGAAAGGGTGAAAAGAACAGAAATAGGCCTTTTTCAATATTTTCTGAGTAAGGGGGTAGATTATAGAAAGGGAAAGTGTTAGCATCCTTTCCATTTATGGTTTTCCACAGGCTCTTAGGTACTTCCTAATTTTTAAAACTGTTTGTGTATTTGTGTGTTTTGAAAGTTTTTTGTTTGCTTTATGATAAGTCATGTATCAGTCCTCAAGAGTGTGATAAAGTGTTTTGGAAAATAATTTTTGAAAAGTGTGTAAGTGTGAAAAAGTTCAAGTTTGAGAAAGTATCTAACAGTTATCTACCTACTCAAAAAAGGATGTTCTTTTCCTCCTTTCCTTTAGATAGTGATATCCTACTATTAGTGAGTAGTTAGCCCTATCATCGGATGTTGAGGGACAATCGAATGGACGTTTTACAATCACGAAGGCAATTTATGGAGACGCTTTAGCAATTTTTCTTTTAGGGACTATATCATTTACCGAAAGGCAACTGTAGGGTCATCGAGGAACTATGATCTTTTTTGACTTACGGGTCTTTACTAAAGTGTTCTTGCCTCATGACTATTTTATTTAAAGGCAACCAAAGTGGGAGATACATTAGAGGTGCGCATGTGCAAGTGTATTAAGATTCAATTATTTTTTGTCTTTTTGTTAGGTTTTCTAACGTTTGATATTAGTATTTCCATACACGCCTAGTTACTAACAATAATATATACAGAAAAATAAAATTCATAAAGTATAAATCTAGACTATTACATGGCTTCTGGGAGGGGGATTTACATTCAAAAGCAATTGGGGAAAAGGAGATAAACCAATAAAAAGAGTTTACATATCATCTATTACATCCCATACAACAATTACAATAATATAAACAATGTGAAAGGAAATCAACGCACGAAAAGTTGAAAGTACGCCTGAAAACATAAAAGAAAATCTTTTTGTTGTTAGTTTTTATTTTTTTTAAAGTTAGATTAAGATAAATAATTAAATTAATCATCCTAAAGTCTACTTAGAAAATTAAATTAAGAAAAATAAACTAAGTCTTTTTTGTGGTTTTTTTTATTATGAAAAGAAATTAATTAGACTTAAATTCTAATTCATTTTTAATTAAGAAAAAGGTTAAAGTTTTAATTAATTAATTAATTAAAGAAATTCATTATTTAATTAAAAAAATTTATGCCTAATTTTTTTGTGAGTTTTTTATTATTATTATTAAAAACGATTAAGAAATGAAATAACTAAATAAAACAAAAAGAAAAGAGATTGGGCTTGATGGCTGAAGTAGAATGGGGGTTGCAATTGAAATTTGTCTAAGCCCAGGTCCATCGTTGGATCCAGTGTGAGCAGTACTTGATGGTACATGGAATCTCATGTTCTAGACGTCATGCATTCCATGTAATTCCCCTAACCTTCTCTAAGGATATCCAGGAACTCATATACACACATTAGAACATTCAACAAATTAATAAAAATAGATATTCGAATTTGAGATTATACCAAAACGGTGATAGCTTGGATCCGGTGATATGGGACCTTGAAAGCTTTGAGGATGGTTGGAAAAAGTCCTTGGGAACCTCAAGAGCAATGTATGATTACTAGTTCGGACTAAAAGTACCTGCATAGTGGGTTTTGAATTTTTACCACTTTTGATAATTTTGAAAAAATGGTAGATCTCTCTCTAGGATGTGTAGGTGTGTTGAAATGCTTTCTAGATGCTTTTTTATATAGAGAGGAATGAGGATACAAGAAAACAAAGGTTTAAACAACCTTAAATCAAACGTTTCAAAGTCATGTATAAAATTTGTAACTTTGGTCAACAACAAGGAAACTTGTCCTTTTTTGAATTTGAATGAATGTGGACACCTTTGCATGAAAATATATGGGCCTAGGTGTTTACCTTGGGTTTTGGTAAACAACCGCTGATCCTCCAAATGGTTACTTATTTGGTTACTCGCAGGATCGATCAGATTGATCCTATGGACATAGGTTGATTTTGAAGTTTGATTAAGGTGGATAAGGCTTTAAGTAAAATGTTTCAAGTAAATTGCATAAAGGAAAGGCTTGGTAAAATAAACAAGGCTTTAAAGTAAAGGTTCGACAGGAATTTAAAGGAGAAAAGCAAGTAAAATACTGGAAAAGTAAATGACTTTAATTGATAAAATTGGTGTTTCACACATACATTTCTCAACAATTCTTTCGCTCACACTGGGTACTTGAATCTAAATGAGTGACTATGTATCTGTTTGTGAACACACACGAGAAACTACATGTCTACTCCTATTTATACTAAAACATTTCAAGTAACCGTCGGGCAGTTACACTGCTTCGAGATCAGTCCACTTGGCACGTTCTCCATGCTCGACGCTCCAGATCCTTGCACGTTTGCACGTAGTAACTGCTGGAAACCGTTTTCCCTCCAAAGCTTTGAATTTCAAACTGTTCCACTCTGGACCATCGAACACTTTCATCAAAAGACGTCTTCGACGCCAACTCCTTCGACGTCGAAGGCAACCAGCCTTCTTCCTTGGAAGAAATCTTCTAAGTGTTTTGCCATCTTTCGACGGGCACTTCGACAGGCTTAGCCAGTCGAAAGCATCTTTCAGCTTTTAATGGCTGCCATCAATCAAAACAAAGGTGTCGAATTTAGGAGCCAACAAATTGCCCCCCAAGAATGCCTTATTTCGACTCTGAAAGAAAAAGGCATTCTTTGAAAACGCCATTCGACACCTATTTTTCCACGCTTAGTCACAAGTTCACTTGTGCACTTTTTGTTGCTTTTTACCAACTATTGGCAATCCCAAGAAACCATCATTGATTTGATCCTAGGACGTCACTTTCAGTACGGCGTGCAGTACCAAACGTCACTTCAGAATTTGTCATTATGACAAATCCCAAAAACGAGGACGCACGCTGCGTCTCTCTGTTTCTGCAGAAACGGCCAAAACAACAGGATGCTGCCACGCGTCCCACTAATTCCTGCAGCATTAAATGACATTTAATGTCCTCGTTATTGGGAATTTCTCCCACTACTATAAATAGTAGTGAATATCCCATTGTGGGACTTTTTACGCAAACTAGCCCTCAAACTCCCTTGCTTTCGTACAAACTTGCTCTTCTTTGCAGAAAAACTCTTCCTTTTTCACTTCATCTTCATCCTCAACAATGGCCTCTGCTTCTACTGCCCCCAAGACTAACGCACCAACTGAACAACTTGTTAAACCCAAGGTCTTTGTTACTGCTCCGGTAGTGAACTCTACAGGGAAACGAAGGGTCCCTGAACCTTCTGACATCTCAGTTCGCGATGCTTACTCGCGTCACTTGATGATCCCGGTTGGATACTCCAACCAGATCTTCGCAATGTCTGGCCCCATGAACCCAAGCATCTCTGAAGCTCTGAAGATCAAGAGCTATTTCCCCATCGTCGAGAAACTCAAACCAGTAGCATGCGCCAAGAAGGACGCAGAAGACAACGAAGACCCTACACGCGAGAAAATCGACCTCCGTTTCTTCAACAGAAGTGTTAGGGTCTTCAGGTCTTGCCCTAACCTGACCTCTGACTATGTTGCTTGGCTAACAAAGTTGGAGAAACATCAAACTCCAGTCTGGAAGGAAATGGGAATCTTTGACCTAGTAATGCTGTCGAAGACAGGCTTAAACTACTCCCCAGAGATGCTTATAGCTTCGCTGTTGTTTTGGGATTACTCTCACTTCACCTTTCACCTTCCATGTGGGATGTTAACCCCCACACTCTTCGACGTAGCGGCCATTACTGGCCTTCGACCAACCGGAGATTACTTCGACCCGGAGGAGATGTCGGAGGACCAAATTGGCTTCTCTGAGACCAAGCCAACATACACCACCTTTATCAACCATTATCACGACAGGTCGACGGATACAGTATCGGATGTCGAACACATAGCGTTTCTAGCCTTATGGCTAACTCGCTTTGTGTTTTGCTCGAAGTCTCTACAAGTGACCAAAAAGATGGTCACGCTTGCCACCCAACTGCATCACCGCCAAAACATCTGTTTGGCAGAACTAATTCTGGCCAGTCTTTATGACTCAATCAGCAATGGGGTTACTCTCTTGAAACATATCGAAGATAGGGCCAGTTTGCTACTCGTTGGGCCTTTCTGGCTACTTCAACTGTGGCTCAACGCCACTTTCGAATCTTTCTTACCCAAAAAGATTCAGATAAATGAACAAGCCCCAGCGATAGCTAATAGACGTATCGAAGGAATTAGGCTGGCCCTACTGACACCTGTGGAAGATGGGCTGGAGTTTCAACAAACCTTCACTAACTTCGTTCTGATGTTCGCTCGAAGGAAGGAATTTGTTTCAACTATGGCTCCATTTGCTCAACGGAGGGTGGGGCCAGCTTGGTTCACAAGGCCACATCCAAAGGAGTCGAGTGGTCCCAATGTCGATGAGCACACTGTACTTTGGGAGGCGTTCCTGACACCCAGGATCATGCCTCTTCGATTTAAGAGTTCTAAGACTCATTTGAGTCTGCTAGCCTATCAACCAAATCTGGTATCTCGCCAGTTTGGTATCATCCAAACCCTGCCTTCTCCTATTTTTCAAAGAGAGAAGTCAATGTTGTACTTCTGCAACGATTATACAGAAGAAGTTGCCATCAAGCATATCGGAAGATATGCTGGTCGAACAATCCTCTCGCTGTTTGACTACCAGCTTAATTTCCTTTGCTCACCATCCTTTGAGGAGTGGTGGAGAAGCTATTATGTTGAGTACTTCTTCGACGAGAAGGACTTCATGGCAGAGTTGCAGAAGTCTTTTGTCCTTGTGTTGGACAAAGTAAAGAAATGTAAGTTCATGCTCTCACATTACTTTTTTTTCTTTCTCTTCGACTGTCAGCCTGTTAACTTTCCTTTTCGCTTTCAGTTGTTCGAAAACCCCTAGCCAAGAAGGCTACAGAAGGCCCAAAAGGAGGAGTCCCTTCGACAAAACCTCCACCGCCGGCGAAGACTATAGCGCCGGCGAAGACCACAGGCAACCAACAGGGGGAAGGCTCTTCGAGGAGGCCTCCTGCATCGGTAACCAGATTTTCCTCATTTTTCTTCTGGCTTTCGATTTTTTTATTTTCAATGTAATTATTCAATCGAATTCCTATTGGTTTTCTAGGCCCCTTCGCCCAAGAAAAGGGCAGCATTGGTGGTCGAATCGGGGAGTGATGACGAAAGTGATTCCCCTCCTGCTCCCTTAAAGAGGCGAAAGTTAACGAAGGACGCTTCTGTTCCTACTCCTGCCCCTGAAGGTCGAACCGTCAGAATAAAGGTCGCTGTGAGAAAGCCTAGGCCACCTGCGGTGATCATCGAGGAGCCAACTGAGGAGGAACTGAACGCTCTTCTTACCAAGCCTGTCGAAAGTGACAATTCCAGCCCTGGGGCTGAAGTTAATCCACAGGTAATCTATTTTAGGCATAGATACCAGTATTCGATTGTATTTCTTTCGACATCTGAAGATTTGTCTTCTTTCTCCTTTTCAGGATACTACTGAAAGTTCCCCACCAAGGACTTCAGAAACTCTAGAATCTGCTGACCTTAGCAGGCCTCAGGAAAAAGATTTGGGCAATGACGAAGCCCACACTGAAAATGAGGCCAATGCTGAAACAGTGGAGAAGACAACAGAAGAACCTATGGTGGAGGAAACACAGCCAGAAACGGTTCCTGTGGTGGACTTGTCGTCAGAAGAGAATCCTGAAGGAAGAAACCAAGGCAATGGCGAAGAGAATCAAGATGCTGTTGACGAAGAGCATCAAGGTGGTACTGGCGAAGAACACCAGGATGACGCTAGCGAAGAGCCACAAAATGACGCTGGCGAAAGACCCCAAGGTGATGTTAACGAAGAACCACAAGTCGACGCTAGTACCGCCTCAGTCCAAGTCGAAGAGCAACCAAACGAGGCACTCAGCATTCAACCGCCTCAAGCCCAAGATAATATTGTGGCAAGGGTCATCTCCTCAAAGCACAGGTCAAAAGAGGACTTGGAAATCTTGAAACAAACTGACCCTGTCAGCTACCTCAATGCAATCATCGAGAGTAAGAGTTCTTCTGACACTAGTCAGGAAATTCCTACCCTGTCGGGGAAATCTACTGAAACTTCTCCTCTTGATGATGCGTTGGCGAAAGTTAAGGCCCAGTTCTTCAAGAGAGATTTAATGAAGACTTTAGAGGGGGACCCCACTGCTCCATCATGCTTAAAAGAGGTTTTGAATGCTGTTGACTTCGAAGCTGTAGCCCCAGAAATCTCAGACTTAATCATGGAATTACATTCTATGATTGATCAAGTCTCAGCGGATTACAGGCGCCAACGAGGTTTTAACAGTCAGCTCGAAGTGCTGCATGGCAAAAGCTCATCTGCGTGGACTGCTGTCTCAGATTCGACTTCTCGAATTGCCGAGTTGTCGAAACAGAAAGCGTCTGCACAGGAAAGGGTCGATGCTATTGAGCGAGAGAATGTCTCCTTCCGAGCACAAATTGCAGAGATAGAGGCGAAGATAAACGCCAACACTGTACTCCAGGAGGAAATTCTTTCGACCATCCCAGACACTGAGAGCCAGACTGAGATCAAGCAAGGCCTGGAATTCGCTGAGAGGGCCCAAAGCCTCGACGCTCAAATTGCCAAACTAGTGCAAGAAAACTCTTGGTGCAAAAAGAGGTTGGAGCTGCAGTATGCCAAGTATCTTCGACTCAAGAATTCTCTTACCTTTTGATTGATTCTCTTTTGTAACCATCTTCTGTAATCGTTTTCGACAACAATTGCCATCTTGGCTGAAAATAATAAAAATTTCCATTTTGGCATTTTTTATGGTTAATTTAGTTTGTTCTTTTATTATTTTATTTTTATCTCTTGAAGTATAGGCTTATATTTTTTCAAATATTTACCATTTACTCTCAAGAGCCTTTTATCACCACTTATCTCTTCGACCTCATAGGCTCCACCAGAAAAAGTTTGGATAACTCTGAAGGGTCCTTCCCATTTGGGTGACCATTTCCCCATGCTTCGATCCCGTCGATCCATGGGAAGAATTACCTTCCAAACTAAATCTTCAGGCAAAAATACCTTAGGTTTTACCTTTCTATTATAAGAGTCTTCTACTCTTTTCTTCTGAAGCCTGAGTAAGTCGAGAGCGTGTAATCTCTCTTCGTCTAAATCCACCAATTCATCTAACATCATATTCCAATAGACCTCAGAAGGAATATCATAATGCCTCTGAACTCTTGCAGATTGAAGACAAATTTCTGCTGGCAACACTGCATCATGGCCAAAAGTTAGCCTATATGGCGTTGTACCAGTGGCTTCTTTTGGGGACGTTCGACAAGCCCATAAAATCTGGTCTAACGTCTTATGCCAATTCTTTGGTTTCTTCCCAACATGTTTCTTTATCAAGCCAATCACTACTTTGTTAGCTGCTTCGACTTGACCATTCGCCTGTGCATAGTAAGGCGTGGATGTTAGGAGTTTGAAACCTGTTTCCTGAGCAAATTCTTGCATCTTTCAACCGGTGAAAACTGACCCTTGATCAGTTGTTATTGTCTCAGGAATTCCATATCGAAAGATAATGTTCTTTTGAATAAATTCAATGACATTTTCTTGGTCTACGTTGACTAAAGGGATCGCTTCGATCCACTTAGTAAAATAATCAATGCCTACCAATATGTATTTCTGACTCTTTGATGATGCTGGTCGAATCTCTCCAATAAGATCCAACGCCCATCCTCGAAAGGGCCAAGGCTTCACTATCGAGTGAAGTTCGCTTGCTGGTACATGTTGGATGCCTGTATGAACTTGACACTCTTGGCAACCTTTGGCGAACTCAACACAATCTTTCAGCATAGTGGGCCAATATAGTCCTTGTCGAAACAACAACCATTTCATCTTATGGCCTGCTTGGTGAGCCCCACATGCCCCAGCATGCGTAGTCGAAAGGGCTATGTATGCTTCAGTTTCACTTAAACATTTCAGCAACACCCCTTCAGGCGTCTTCTTGAATAACTCATTACCCATGAGTACAAAACTCAACGCCCTGTATTTTGTTTTTCGTTCTGTCGGAGCTCCTGGATTTTGAAGATAGTCCACAATAGGTTTCCTCCAATCTTGCTCTGACAAATTATCAATGAACGAAATCTCGAAGTTTGAGTGATCAGCATATCCTAGCCTCGTCGATTCCAAGTCTGATGGTGATAGACAAGTTGCTTTTATCTTTTCTCGAACTTCGATTGCTCTTTGTAACTTCGTTTTTGAAATCTTATACCCAGATGCAATTTGTGCCAAGTCATTGGCTATTTGATTTTCGACTCTGGGTATGTGTCGAATATTGACACTTTCAAATTGTTTCAATAAACGATTCGCTATCACAAAGTACATAATGAGATTCTCTCTTATGCATTTATATTCTTTTGTGACTTGCTTGATGACTAACTCTGAGTCTCCCATTATTTCGACTCGAGTTGCCCCCAATTCCAACAATATCTCAAGGCCAGTAATTAGAGCTTCATACTCAGCCTCATTGTTCGAACAAGAACCTTCTATTTGGTACTTGAATGTTGTTGGAATTTTATCTGGAGAAACAATCAAGACTCCTACTCCTGTTCCATTTTTATGGCTGGAACCATCGAAGTAGAATTTCCAAGGTTCTATCTCCACATAATTAATATCCTCGACTTGAATTGAGTGGTCGACTATGAAGTCTGCAACCACTTGTCCTTTTACTGCCTTAAGAGGCATAAAGGTCAAGGAGTATTCAGTCAATGCTAATGCCCACTTGCCGATTCGACTATGCAAGATCGGTTTCGACAGCATATATTTGAAAACATCAAAATGAGACGAAACATAAACATCAACTGGTTTTATATATTGCTTGAGTTTTGTACAAGAGAAATACAGACATAGACACAATTTTTCAACTTCGCTATATCTAGTTTCTGCATCATTCAAAACTCGACTGAGATAATAAATGGGTCTTTCGACTCCATTCTCATCCTCTTGGGCTAACATACTTCCCAGAGTTTTGTCAGATGCAGCTATGTACAATCTCATACTCCTATTGCTACAAGGAGGCACCAAAATAGGTGGCTTAGTGAGGTACCCTTTGATTTTGTCGAAGGCTTCTTGTTGCTCTTGCCCCCATTCGAACCCCTCTTTGTTCAGTCGAAGTAAGGGTGAAAAGGCCTGAGCTTTCCCACTTAGGTTAGATATAAACCTTCTCAAGAAATTTATCTTGCCTAAGAGAGATTGCAATTCCTTCTTATTCGATGGCGCTTTCGCTTCCAAAATTGCCTTCGTCTTGTTCTGATTGATTTCGATTCCTTTCTTGTGGACAACGAAACCCAAGAAATCTCCAGCTTTCACACAGAACGCACACTTCAAAGGGTTCATCTTCAGACCATGTTCTCTCATTCTTTCGAATGATTGTCGAAGGTGGTCAATGTGACTCTTCCTGGAAACAGATTTTATAACAATATCATCAATATAAACTTGCATAAAAGTGTTAATAAAATCATGGAAGATAGTATTCATTGCTCGCTGGTACGTTGCCCCAGCGTTTTTTAGGCCAAAAGGCATCACTACCCATTCGTAAGTGCCTAAGGCCCCTGGGCATCGAAAAGCTGTTTTCGACACATCCTCTTCAGCAATGAATATTTGATTATATCCTGAATAACCATCGAGCATACTCAGGTATTCATAGCCAGCGGCAGAATCGACTAGCATTTCCGCCACAGGCATAGGATATTCATCTTTAGGGGTGGCCGCATTCAAATCTCTGAAATCTATGCACACCCTTAATGTTCCATTTTTCTTAATTACTGGCACAATATTTGCAATCCATTCGACATACCTTGTAACACGGATGAATTTGCATTTCAGAAGTCTTTCGACCTCCGTTTTGATCTTCGACAATATTTCTGGAGCGAAGCGTCTTGGATTTTGCTTGATTGGCTTCTTTCCAGGTTTGATTGGCAACTGAAGTTCTACCAATCCTCTGTCGAGACCAGGCATTTCGTCATAATCCCATGCAAAACAGTCTTTAAACTCTTTCAGCAATTGGATTACTTCCAACCTAAGTTCTGGATCAATTTTGGCGCTGATGTAAGTTGGCCTATTCTCTGATCCTTCGCCTAAGTTGATTTCTTCTAAAGGGTCTTGTGCTAACATCTTAATGTTGTTCGCCAAGGGATCCTTTTCGAAACCCAAAGGCTCATCGTCATAGATGGCGTCGAGCCTCTGTTCCTGCATTTCATCTGGCATGATATCAGGAGGTCTTGGATCGAAATCCTTTCCTGGGCCAACAGCAGATAATTGTTGACCATTGGCCTGTGTGGCCATGTACTTTACTTCGGCTTCAAGAGCCGTTATCATCTTGGTTTCGGCCACATAAGCCGAAATTCGCTTCAGAGATTGTGACTCAGTCATTATCACTGAATTCACTTCCCCAACCAGTTGGTTGGATATCAGTTAGCCCACTGAAGTCTATGTGGGACAAGTCTTCTCTGTCCCACTGGAAACCATGCTCAGGATGCAGGTATAGGGAACAAAAGGTGTTTGGCGCTGGCGCCATGTCGAAGTCAGGAGTTGGACATGGCTCTATGTGAGCCAAGTTTTTGTCGAAATCTGTTACACCCAAGTGATTCACTTTGCCAAGGTAGTAACTTTGATCCGCCTCTATGTTTTCGACCATCCCATCTGGACGCCATAGCAGCAGTCTTTGATGCATCGATGAAGGCACAGCGCCAACACCATGAATCCACTCACGGCCTAACAAAAGGTTGTAGTTAGGTTTGGCCGATATGACCATGAACATTGTTGGTCGAAGGATCGACCCAACTTTTATGTCTAGCTGGATCACTCCCATGGTGGTCCCAATGCCTCCCTCATAGTTGGACAGGACCATATTGTGAGGTTTGATTTCTTCATCCCTTTTGCCAATCTTCCTTAGCATAGAATGAGGGATAATATTGATAGTGGCCCCACAGTCGACCAATATTTTGTTCACAGTGGTCTCTTCGAGTTTAGCCCTTATGAACAAAGGTTTGAGGTGATTCTTCATCGCCTCTGTAGGTGGCTCGAAGAAGCCATTTTGTTCCTCTGTAGTGCCATTGTCCATGACAAAATAGCACACTGGCCTATGTTTGGCCATTTCTTGTTCCACCTCCCAGTCACTGGCTTCGAATTCTACCTGTCGATTGAATTCCCTAGGCAGTACTGAAACAATATTCACCATTATATCCAGAGTATCGTCGGACTCAGCATCATCTTCGTCTTCGACTTCACTTTGGTTAGGCCAAACCAGCCTGTTGGTAACTGGTTCTCTCTCAAGAGGCTTTCTTTGTTTCCTTTGAGGTACATTCGAACTAGTTTCTGCCTTAGGTTCGTTGGCAGCCTCCCTTTCAGCTTTTCGCCTTCTTTGATATCTCCTCCATTGGGATCTCGACATAGGATTTTTTCCCTTGTAGTTGCTGGACACTTGAGCAACCTTGGGTGCAGCAACTTGAGGCTCTTTCTTCTGAATTAAAGAGGAACCTCTTGGCACATCGAAAGAATGCCATTTCTCTTCACTTGGCCTTTTCCGGCCAGATGTTTTGTACCAAGTGCCTACTGGTACATTTGTTGGAGGCCTAAAAGTCAATGGCCTCTTGTCTTGATTAGAACCCCTCCTGGGATCATGTCGAAGGTCAGCATTCTCCCTTCTCTTGTTCGCTGCTCTTACGCCTTGTATGTGCTCAGCAGCTTTTTTATCAAAGATAGAACTGCATCTTGGACATAGCATCACCTCTGATTTCTTCTTCTGGCATCTTTGTAAAAAATCTGCCAAGTTTTCGTTTTCCCTAGGGAAAGCCGTTTTATTTGCTTGCTCTTGCCTTATGGCTTCTTCTGAAGCTTTAGGGTCAGAAAGTTCTACCATGTTGATATTCATGGTATCCTTAGTAGCAAGCGTTAGTTGCTTCATTTGTGTCTCCAGATTCTCCGTCTGGCCTTGAACAGTGGCCAAGTGGGAACTGGGCTTTGGTCCAGTTTTTTGTGCTTCAGCAGTCTTCGACTTCGGGTCTTCGACCGCTTTCTGGACAGCCTCAATTGTCTTCCTGGATAAATTTCCAGAAAAACTGCCAAAGATTGGCATGTTGATGTGGTCCTTTGAGACTTCGACCATGGTAATTCCTGGCTTCTTCGACGGGATGCTGGTCGCCTCTATCATGTTCACTTCAGAGGGTTCTGCGTAGTGGGCTTCAGCCTTTAGTGGATTGGAGTCGACAGCCATGGGGGATTTGTCAGCAAACTTTAATCTCCCTTCCTCAATAGCGTCTTGCACAAGATTCCTGAAAAGAAAACATTGAGAAGTTTTATGGCCCAAAAAATTATGATATTTGCAAAAACCTCTCTTCTTTCTTTGATCAAGAGGAGGCACTTTTACCCCAGGGGGGTACTATCATTTGGCCATCTTTAACTAGCAAGTCGAATATTTCATCACATTTTGTGATGTCAAAACTATAAGTCTTTTTTGGGAACCTATCGTTGGTCCTGTCTGGACCAATGGGATTTTTCCCATTTGAGGGGACTAACTGTTTACAAGAGTATGGTGGCCCTTGTTTTAGTTCTGCTAAATCGACTTCTCCTTCTTCGACAGTTAAAGTATCGTCGAAGGATTCTAGGTCGTCGTCGTCCATCTCAACGTATGCTATTCTCTCTCTTTTGTGAGTTTTCGTTGCCTTAGCTTTTTCAGCTTTGAGGCGTTCGACCTGTCGAACTCTATCGGCCAGTTGGGCCATGTCTCTTAGGTACTGGGTATCTAGCTTCTTCCTAATGGAATAATCTAAACCCCCGGCGGCTATTTCGACCAACTCATGCTCTGGCACTTGTGTAAAACATCTCGCCTTAAGCAACCTAAACCTATTCAGATATTCGTCTATAGGTTCAGTGAAACGTCTCTTCACACTCGCCAGTTCTTTCAGGCTTATCTTGGTTTGCCCCATATAGAATTGTTCATGGAACAATCTTTCCAACTGGGTCCAATGGTGGATCGAATTGGGGGGTAGAGTCGTGAACCAAGTAAAAGCGTTCTTGGTTAAGGAGCTTGGGAAGTATTTGATCCTTAGGTTTTCATTATTTGAAATGTCTCCTGCTTCGATCAAATACCTCGCCACATGTTCGACAGTAGATTCTGTCGTGTCCCCAGAGAACTTAGTAAATTTGGGGACTTTTCTCCTAGGAGGTAAATCCGTTTGTAATACGTATTCTGACAATGGAGATGTAAAGTTGGGCCTTCGAAAGCCCATGTTCATCCCATTCTGATTCATGATCCTTTCGATCATGGTTGCCAGATTATTTTCCAAACCCATGTTTTGGTGTTGGATATGCTGAACCACTTCGTCAGCATTTTGGTTTCTGTTAACTAACCTTACCTCTGGGGCTATTACCCTAGGTTCTTCGACAGGTTGTTCTACAGGCTGTTGAGCCTGATTAATGGTGGTTTCTTCCTCTACAAATATCCCCTAATTTCCTCTTGTTTGCGCCCTTTGGGGCTGTCGAATAGGTGGGGGTACTCCAAAGAAGTCAGCCAAACGCGTCATTTGCGCTGTAACTTGCTGATTCGATTGAGTAGTATTTTGTATTAGAGGATTTAGCACTGTACTCAAAGTTTGTGCCAACATTTGCACCATATCATGGTTGCTTTCGTCCATCTGTTGCCTCAAGACTGCTGTCGAGGCATTTGTAAGGCCATGGGCTACTTGGGACGTTCCTCCTAAGAATTGGGTCCTATTTCTATTCGCCATGCCTACTCCAGAGCCTTGGAGTGGCGAAGAGGCACTCACGAAAGGGTCTGAATAAGTGGACGCAGCATTCGTCAGGCTTGCCACTTCAGAAGTTGGCATACCATAGAATGGAATAAATCCTGGGGGAACTACAGGCCTTGTGCCTATATTTCCCCTTGGAGGGGGAGTTCCCAAAGGTATTCTGGGGCCTGAAAACGAAGTTATTGGCCCCGTGGTTGTGACTGACACTGCTGGTGTCGAACCAACATTCGTCGCTTCACTTACGGTCATATTAACCGTTGCTCCCACACTCGTTTGTGGGATTTCATTATTGTTTGGCGGATTCGCCATCTCTTCCCTTCTTCTGGCAGTATTGTTATCGTTAGTGTATATTCTACCACTCCTCAATAACATACAACTCGAAAAGATGAGATTATTTTTCAACAATCAACACACAGTCCCACTGGGCGTGCCAATTTGTTTACCTTGGGTTTTGGTAAACAACCGCTGATCCTCCAAATGGTTACTTATTTGGTTACTCGCAGGATCGATCAGATTGATCCTATGGACATAGGTTGATTTTGAAGTTTGATTAAGGTGGATAAGGCTTTAAGTAAAATGTTTCAAGTAAATTGCATAAAGGAAAGGCTTGGTAAAATAAACAAGGCTTTAAAGTAAAGGTTCGACAGGAATTTAAAGGAGAAAAGCAAGTAAAATACTGGAAAAGTAAATGACTTTAATTGATAAAATTGGTGTTTCACACATACATTTCTCAACAATTCTTTCGCTCACACTGGGTACTTGAATCTAAATGAGTGACTATGTATCTGTTTGTGAACACACACGAGAAACTACATGTCTACTCCTATTTATACTAAAACATTTCAAGTAACCGTCGGGCAGTTACACTGCTTCGAGATCAGTCCACTTGGCACGTTCTCCATGCTCGACGCTCCAGATCCTTGCACGTTTGCACGTAGTAACTGCTGGAAACCGTTTTCCCTCCAAAGCTTTGAATTTCAAACTGTTCCACTCTGGACCATCGAACACTTTCATCAAAAGACGTCTTCGACGCCAACTCCTTCGACGTCGAAGGCAACCAGCCTTCTTCCTTGGAAGAAATCTTCTAAGTGTTTTGCCATCTTTCGACGGGCACTTCGACAGGCTTAGCCAGTCGAAAGCATCTTTCAGCTTTTAATGGCTGCCATCAATCAAAACAAAGGTGTCGAATTTAGGAGCCAACACTAGGCTATCTAAAACATCAACCCAAATCTCAAAGCTCATTTCCAATTATTTTATACATTTTATTTTATATTTATTTGAAATAAATTAAAATAAATATGAATAAAATAGTTAGAAAATGCAAGGCATAGCAAGAATAATTTTAGAGGTCCTCTATAAACTTTGGAAGATGCTTGAAGTCCAAGGAATTGAGCCCTTGCCTTAAAACATCAAATTTGCTCAATGCATAATTCTTGAAAATTCCCAAATTATCCCAACTTGGGCAAGCCATAACTTGCTCAATTGTTATATCATGATTATGATCTTAGACTTTTTGGAACTCCCAAGATGTCCACTTCAATACCTCTTTTTATAAATTTTGCATTTGAAGATTTTATCTTGATGTAAATGGTCTTGACAAAAAGTGCCTTTTGTTGACTTTCTGAAAATGACATGTAATGTATAAGCTTGTATCTTTCAAATGGTGCATTTCTTGGACTTGAGGGATGAAGAGAAGTTGTATGGAATTGGATTCTCTTCAAAATGAGCTTTGGTTGGAAAATTTTTGATAAAGTATGAGAAATTTATGCTTGGTCAAATTTTGGTTGACTTTTCCTATTGAAACCCTAATTTAGCAATTCTTGACTTATGATGAATTAGGAGTATTTCTTGAGGAATCATGATCAACCCTTGATCAAATGATGGATATAACTTCAAAAATGTTTATGTTGACAAAAAATCTTGAAGTTTGACTGTACATGGGCCACAGTTGACTTTTGACCTAGCACAGTTAATTTTCTTATACTTGAGCAATTGTCTGAGCAAACTTATTGTTCAAGGCATGAAATTTGGCATGGATGATCTTGAGGACATATTAGGACAATGGAGAACATGTGGGATCCTTGGATCTCAACCATCTTGATGAAAATTGAAACCCTAGTTGGGGGCTCATTGTCTTAGGAGGAGAATTGTTTGGTCAATTCTTGGTCAACCTTGAGCAATTGAGGACCTATAAGAATATTCTTGAGTGAAAATGGGAGGGAAAATTTTGGGGTACAAAAGCTGCCCCTGTTCAATCTTCTTAAACCTGACGATTTGGATTGGCTTGTTTGTCTTTCGTGATCTGAAGGTGCAAGATGATTGAACACTAGAGTGCCCAGAAATTTGCACTCGCGCGAAGTGAGACTTTTGGTGAATAATATCGGGAATAGGCTTACAGATTCCATTTGGAAAAGATGAGAGAAGACTGTCGGAGATGGGCTTAAAGATGACATCCAAGGAATATGACGGAGAGTCGTCGGAGATGGGCTTAAAGATGCCATCTAAAATAGATGTTGACTTCGTAAGTAGTCTCTTTGTGGGGATTCCTGTTCCTTCTGTCTGAGGAGGAGTCTGCTGGGGAATGTTTTTTAGGGGAATAGAGTCTAGGAGCTTCGGTTATCCATTACTATACTGGGGAGTCATCTCTTGACTGAAAAGACGGAAGTGAACTGCTATCTGGTCAGGATCCAGGCTTTGTAGTGACTTGATAAGGATGATAAGGCTGGCTACTATCTGGATTCCAGGCTTCACAATGACTTACTGGAAAATGAGATTAAACTTTCATCTGGTCATACTCCAAGCTTTGCAGTTTCTTAAACTGTAATAAAAATCAGAAAAATCTTAGTGTCGATTTAACTGAACCCTAGAAAGGATCTATTGGAAAAGAATCAGTAACAAATCAATGGTTGTTTCAAACTGAACCAGCTGAGGTCTTGATTTATCTTTGACTGGATAAGAATCAGAAAAATGTTAGTGTCAATTTAACTGAACCAGAAAAAGGTCTACCGGAAAATAATCAGTAATAAATCAATGGTCGATTCAAACTAAACCAGCAAAGGTCTTGGTTTCTCTTGGACTAGATAAGAATCATCAAAATCTTAGTGTCGATTTAATTGAACCTGAAAAAAGGTCTTAGATCATATTCAACTGGAATAGGAATCAGAGAGATCATAGTGTCAATCTGACTGAACCAGAGAAGGTCTTTAATTAACTTTGACTGGAACGAAAATCAAAAGAATTTTAGGATCAATTCAACTGAACCATACAAAAGTCTTGTAATATCTTCAACTTGAATAGAAATTAGAGAGATCTTAGTGTCGATATGACTGAACCAGAGAAGGTCTTTAATTAAATTTGAATGGAATGGAAATCAGAAGAATCTTAGGATCGATTCAATTGAACCAGACAAAATTCTTGGAATATCTTCAACTGGAATAGGAATCAGAGAGATCTTAGTGTCGATCTGTCTGAACCAGAGAAGGTCTTTGATTAACTTTGACTGAAATGGAAATCAGGAAAATCTTAGGATCAATTCTACTTAACCAGAAAAAAGTATTGGAATATCTTCAACTGGAATAGGGATCAGAGAGATCTTAGTGTCGATCTGACTGAACCAGAGAAGGTCTTGGATTAACTTTGACTGGAATGGAAATCACGAGAATCTTAGGATCGATTCAACTAAACCAGACAAAATTCTTGGAATATCTTCAACTAGAATAGGAATCAGAGAGATCTTAGTGTTGATCTAACTGAACCAGAGAAGGTCTTGGATCAACTTTGACTGGAATGGAAATCATAAGAATCTTAGTATCGATTCAACTGAACCAGACAAAAGTCTTGGGTCATCTTCAACTAGAATAGGAATCAGAGAGATCTTAGTGTCGATCTGACTGAACCATAGAAGGTCTTTAATTAACTTTGACTGGAATGGAAATCAGAAGAATCTTAGGATCGATTCAACTAAACCAGACAAAAGTCTTGGGTCATCTTCAACTGGAATAGAAATCAGAGATATCTTAGTGTCGATCTGACTGAACCAGAGAAGGTCTTTAATTAACATTGACTGGAATGGAAATCAGAAGAATCTTAGTATCGATTCAACTGAACCAGACAAAAGTCTTGGAATATCTTCAACTGGAATAGGAATCAGAGAGATCTTAGTGTCGATGTGACTGAACCAGAGAAGGTATTTAATTAACTTTGACTAGAACGGAAATCAGAAGAATTTTAGGATTGATTCAACTGAATCAGACAAAAGTCTTGGAATATTTTTAACTAGAATAGAAATCAGAGAGATCTTAGTGTCTATCAGACTAAACCAAAGGAAGTCTTGGATTAACTTTGATTGTAATGGAAATCAGAAGAATCTTAGTATCGATTCAACAGAACCAAACAAAAGTCTTGGAATATCTTCAACTGGAATAGAAATCAGAGAGATCTTAGTGTCGATCTGAATAAACCAAAGAAGGTATTTAATTAACTTTGACTGGAATAGAAATCAGAAGAATCTTATGATCGATTAAACTGAACCAGATAAAATTCTTGGAATATCGTCAACTGGAATAGAAATCAGAGAGATCTTAGTGTCGATCTAACTGAACCAGAGAAGGTCTTGTGAGGACATCTTTCTGAGGAAATTGCTGAAATAGCCCTTCATCAGACGTAGCTTTTGAGAAGACTACCAGGTCACATAAGTATTCAGCGGTGTTTGTTGATTTGATCTTTCCCTGAAAAAGGTAAAGAGTTAGTCATATGCAATGTCATGATGTATGAAGTGCATTGTGATTATGTTCTCAAAATAAATGAGATTATGTTGTATGCGATGTGTATACGCATGCCATGATGTATGAATATGGGATGCTATTGTGATATTTCTTAACCTAGGAAAGTAAATCCCGGACTGTTGCGGAAGAGCATTGGGAAGACAAATCCTTTGTTTTCGCTGAGGATGAAGAATGGATATGATTTGTTGGGGATTCCCTCTTTCTGTCTGAGGATATTCTATCGGGGATTGACTCTGCTTGAGAATAACTCCGTGGAGGGATATGATGCTTTGTTGGAAGGTTTTGCCGCTGTAGAGACATAAACTCTGTTGGGGAATAAGCTTCCACAGTTAGAGAAATAAACTCTACCCGGGAGGAGGTTTTATAAATTGTTTAAGATTATAAAGCTCGGTTGGGGAATGCAGCTTTCAGTTCTCTGAAGGAACTTTGTGGGAGGAGGTAATTCCTGCTTGGGGAAGGAGAGATCAAAACTCTGGTTGTTTCTACTATGTGGGGAACATAGACATTATGGGGTCGCATGTAATGGTGACTTCGTCTCAAACTATCTCTACCTTTGTACTTGTTGGAAAGAGTAATTGTCGGGACTGCAAATTGTTTTTTAGACTTTGCCCCATTTCTTAAAGTCATTAGCAACTACCATTCTATTTTTTATGCATATATTTATGAACAGTGATCATATTTAAATGCATATGTCAAAAATAAGTCATTGGACGTTTTTGCAAAACAAAATAGAAAAGAAAAAACTAATAGTTTTGTACTTTCAAGGAATGATTGGTATTGATTTTTTTTGAAGTTCGCCTATAATAGGCATTTTGTACAAAGAGAATGATGTTCTAGTAGGAGAACACTGTCATAAGAAATGAAAATTACATAAAATAGTGTACAAAGATAAAACAGCTATGTGTAATAATCCCATTGAGTTTCAATTCTGCTATTGCCCCTATGTCTTTGAGCGTCTCATCACTTTGCTACTCGTCTGAAGGTGACTGGATTGATCGGTACCATTTGAGCTTGGTAGTTGATACTGAAATCTAGTCGCAAGGTGATCCAATGGGACATAGTTATATGCTTCAAATCCCTAACTTTTTCCTGGACCTCCCTTTCGGGTTTTCAGTCCACCGGGATACCCTTTTTTGCCCAAGTCGCCTTTTCAGGTTTTCGACTTGCCGAGTGTACAGATTTTTTTTTGTTTTTATCCCTAATTTTTGGTCGATCCCTTTTGGTTCGCCGGGATGCCCTTATTTTTTCCTAGGCCATTCGACCTAGCGGGTCTTTATTTACGCGTAGTATCTTTTCACCATGTCCGCATTACTAGGGTGAAGGAGGTCGTCACCATCAATGGTGGTTAGAATCATGAACTTAATTCTCAGGTCAATAGCAGCTTTGAGACCCATGATGCATGCTTCATACTTCGCCATATTGTTGGTACAATTGAAACATAATCTGGTGGTGAAAGGAGTATGACGGCCCTCAGGAGATATGATTACAGCATTGATGCCATTCCTGAGTACGTTGGAGGCCCTATCAAAAACCATAGTCCATCGGGATCCTTCCTCAGTCCTTCATCCGGTCCAGGTTCTTCACAGTCAGTTATTAGCATAATATTCTCTTCCGGGAACTCAAAATTCATGGACTGGTAGTCATCCATAGCTTGATGAGCCAAATGATTAGCTAGTACACTTCCCTTGATTGCTTTCTGGGTCGTGTATTCGATATCATATTGGGTCAAGATCATTTTCCATCTTGCTATTCTTCCGGAGAGAGCGGGCTTCTCGAAGAGATGTACTTGATCGGATCCATCTTAGATATCAACAAAGTATTGTGGGTCAACATATAATGTCTCAGTCGGTGAGCAGCCCATGCCAAAGCGCAACAAGTTTTCTCGAGCAGTGAGTATCTTGTTTCACAGTTGGTAAACTTTTTGCTAAGGTAGTATATTTCATGCTCTTTTCGATCGGACTCGTCATGATGCCCCATCACACACCCCATTGAATTATCTAACACTGTTAAGTACATTATCAAAGGTCTTCCTTTAATCGGAGGCATCAGAATTGGAGGCTCTTGAAGGTATTCCTTGATTCTTTCGAAGGCAGTCTGGCATTCGTCATTCCACTTTACCACTTGATCTTTCTTCAGGAGTTTGAAGATTGGCACACAAGTAGCAGTTAAATGGGAAATGAACTTGGTAATGTAATTTAGGCGTCCTAAGAAGCCTCTGACCTCCTTCTCAGTGCAAGGAGCTGGGATCTCTTGTATAGCCTTCACCTTTGTAGGGTCTACCTGAATACCTTTGTCACTGACGATGAAACCTAGAAGTTTACCAGATCTCACCCCGAATGTGCACTTGTTCGGATTTAACCTCAGCTTGTATGTCTTCAACCTATCAAACATCTTTTTTATATGATCAAGGTGTTCTTCCTCGGTTTGAGACCTGGATATCATGTCATCAACACAAACCTCTATCTCATGGTGAATCATGTCATGAAACAGAGCTACCATGGCTTGCTGATAGGTTGCCCCAACATTCTTTAACCCGAACGGCATCACTATGTAGAAGAAGGTGCCCCATTATGTGACGAAGGTTGTCTTCGGGTGCCATCTTGATCTGATTGTAGCCAGAGAAACCTTCCATGAATAAAAAGATCTTATGATGTGCGGTGTTGTCAACCAGAATGTCAATGTGGGGAAGAAGAAATTCATCCTTGGGGCTTGCCTTGTTCAAGTCTCTGTAGTCCACACACATACGTACCTTGTCGTCCTTATTAGGCACTGGGACTACGTTAGCAACCCATTATAGATAGGAGGTGACAGTTAAGAACCCAGCGTTGAACTGTTTCATAACCTCTGCTTTAATCTTCTCTGACATTTCAAGGCGCATACGACTTCTGCTTTACTGGAGGGCAATCTTCTTTATTTAGCAGGCGATGAACCACAATATTGGTGTCTAGTCCCGGCATGTCTTCATATGACCAGGAAAATATCTCAACATAATCATGCAAAATCTGGATCAAATGTTGTTTGACACTAAGCTCCAAATTTTCACCTATCTTGACCTCTTTTTTGTTCTCTTCTGTGCCCAAATTCATTGTATCAACTGGCTCTTCATGAGGCTGTATGGCCCTTTCTTCCTGCTGTAACAGTCTAGCAAGTTTCCCGGGTACCTCACAATCTTCCTCACCTTCGTCCTCGGCTTGGTTGATCGGATATTCAAAGTCATGACCGGCAATAGCAGAACTGTTATCAATGGGATCCAGATTGGATATGGATCTGCAGTTTGATACGTGGGTGTGTGTAAGAGCATAGTTGTATAGACAAAGTAAAAAGCAGAAAAGAAAAACAGAGAGCGCAAAATTTGTATGCATAAACGTCAAATGCTTTATTAATGCCATATGAAATTGAAACATGATAACCCTCACAAATAAACCATTGTGCCCCGGGTAAGACACATGGCTATAAAGTTTATAATGTTTATTACATATCCAAAAACAATAAAGACAATTACTTCTGAATAAAAGTAATTGGTACAAAGTCTTTTGTCGTCCAGTTACTGGGTCCATCGTTGGTAGTAGGGAAGATCTAGCTATCCATGTCATAGTCATTGTCAGCATCTTATGTGTCAGAGACAACATCAACATCATTGATCCATGGGTCGTGCTTGTGCATGGGTGCAGTTATGAAGTTGGAAGTTTCCGGAGCATCGAATTCAATCTCCTTTGCCTTGATCAGATCTTGTACCTTGTTCTTTAAAGCCCAGCAGTCGTTCGTGTCATGTCCCGGAGTCTCAGAATGGTAGGCGCATCGAGCATTTGGATTGTAGCGGGGAGAGGCAGTATTAGGATTTTTCGGAGCTTCCCTCAGAGTTACCAGATTGGATTTCAACAAATGTAGCAAGACTTGAGACAGTGTCATATTTATTCGGGTAAAATATCTTACCGACCTTTCTATTCTAGGATGATTGTTCCTTTATTGAGTAGGTGCAGGTTTAGGGATCATAACAGCATTTACCGCTGGACGGTGTTCAGTTTTGTCCTGATTCCTTTGATGGTACACATCACTAACCTCTTTCTTCCTAGCAAATGGCATCCTTGCTTCATTGGAGGATGCGTCCTTTTAGATCTTACCATTCCTAATTCCAGCTTCCACCCTTTCTCCTGTCAGAATCAATTCAGTGACGTCGACTGAGGAGCTTCCAATCAAGTGATTGAAAAATGGACCAGATAAGGAACCTAGAAACATATCCACTAGCTCCATATCTGACAGGGGAGGTTAAACTCTTCCTGATAAGTCCCTTCATTTCTGAGCATAGTCTTTAAAGCCCTCACTCGAACCCATAGACATATTTTGGAGTTGTGTACGGGTGGGAGCAAGGTCTGCATTATACTGATACTGCTTGTAGGAAGCAGCAACCAGGTCTTCCCAATTATGGATGTTGGCCCCTTCCCACTAGTAGAACCATTCTAGTTGAGTTTCGAGCAGGTTATCTTGAAAGAAGTGGACCCATAAGTCCTTGTCAGCAATGTGAGGCTAGATCTTTCTCACATAAGATCGGAGGTGCATTTTGGGACATGAAACCCCATCATATTTGGCAAACACTGGAACCTTGAACTTTTGTGGGATGACAACCCCAGAGACCAAACCCAGCTCTTCAAAGTCCATACTCGGTACCTTCTGGACTTCCATTGCATTCAAACGATCATCCAGTTGTTTGTATTTTTCATCAGCAAGAGCATACTATTCCTCATCATAGTCAAATTCATCATTAGATTCTTTTGGACTGGATTCTTCCCCTCTTGTTTCCTCCTCTTGATTAATTCCTTCCTTTGATGAAGTTATCAGTTCAGAGGCTCGCTGCACTGGTCCTCTAATCCTTCTTCCCAGATTCACTAACCCAGTTGGCTTCTTTGGATTCTTCTTCTCTTTAACAAGAAGGTCTTTTAGTTCTTATTGCCCCTTGGTCAGAGCCATGATCATCTGTTGAAACTGAGCATTCTGAGTCTGTAGATGCTTCACTGTTTGTTCTAGAGCCATTGCTGAAATAAACAGCGGAGAAGATGAGAAACCTGCTATGAAACCTGTTTATGCAATGATATGTATGATATATGTATGCAATGTTTTCAAGGATCTCCCGGGGTAAACAATAAATGTCAGAAGGTGAAATTTGCAGCTTTGATTGAAGAACTTCGTATCATTGAGTGTCCTTCTATGAGAGTCAAGCTCACCATATCAAGTGGGTCATAGCTCCTAACTCAAGTTGTTGAGTTTTGATCTTCTGACGACATTGGCTAGAGGAAAATAAATCCCATTTGCCCCTTGCTAGACGTCTGATTTACCATAACCTGCATCACAAACCCTTGAGATCCTCGAAATGGTTAAGGAAATGTTATGGCATGATGTTATGATGTGTATGATTATGCTAAGAAATCACATATATAGCAAGCAAATCACACAAAATACCTTAAGTTTAAGGCTTGTATGGGTTTTAAGATAGTACCCTTTTGAAGTTGGATTGGTTCAAACTTTCCTATAAATATTAATTGGGTTCTAAGGGATCTCAATATCACTGATCTTTCCCACAAGCTTCATTCGATAGGCGGCTGACTCGCAACCAAACAAAACTCAGAAGTCAAATCTCAATGAGTGTAGCATCGAGTATCTGCCGACTTTGGGAATACACCAAAGACGGCCATCTCACTACATCCTAATGGCCAAGTTGTTCATTTAAAGGTTCTAAGGTCAGTTTACGCTTTATAACACCACGCAGCGGCCCCGTATTCTCCTTGATTAACTCAAGGGCTACCGATACCAACCAAAGTGTCGCATCAACATAGCCATCACTTCAAACGTGTCGGTATACCACGCACAGTTTCCAAGATCTATTGCTACTTACCTAACAGGTTTCCCCATATATGGGTGTAGGATCTATAATAACCCAAACCGTACCCTTAAATATAAAGCAAACAAATCAAACAATGAAAAGCAATTAAAGGTGATATAGCCCTAAGGTAACCCCACTTTTAATAGATTCCCCAGCAGATTCGCCAGTTCTGTGATACAATGGCAGAACCGACTGTTTAATACTGGATTTTGCATTTTTTGTTTGCAAATGTTGCGGTAAGCAAGAGTCGCCGTCGACTTTTCTTTTATCCAACAAAGGAAAGGGTGAAAAGAACAGAAAAATACCTTTTTCGAGATTTTCTTAGTAAGGGGGTAGATTATGGAAAGGGAAGGTGTTAGCACCCTTTCCATCCAGGGTTTTCCACGGGCTCTTAGGTACTTGCTCATTTTTCAAAATTGTTTGTGTGTTTGTGTGTTTTGAAAGTTTTTCGTTTGCTTTATGATAACTCTTGTATCAGTCCTCAAGAGTGTGATAAAGTGTTTTGGAAAATAGTTTTTGAAAAGTGTGTAAGTGTGAAAAAGTTGAAGTTTGAGCAAGTATCTAATAGTTATCTACCTACTCGAAAAAGGATGTTCTTTTCCTCCTTTCCTTTAAATAGTGCTATCTACTATTAGTGAGTAGGTAGCCCTATCATCAGATGTTTAGGGACAATCGAAGGGACATTTGACAATCACGAAGGCAATTTATGGAGACGCTTTAGCAATTTTTCTTTTAGGGACTAGATCATTTACCGAAAGGCAACTGTAGGGTCATCGAGGTACTATGATCTTTTTTGATTTACGGGCCTTTACTAAAGCGTTCCTGCCTCATGACTGTTTTATTTAAAGGCAGCCAAAGTGGGAGATACCTTAGAGGTGTGCATGTGCAAGTGTGTTGAGATTCAGTTAATTTTTATCTTTTTGTTAGTTTAGCTAACGTTTGATTATTAGTCGTTCCATACACGCCTAGTTACTAACAATAATATATACAGAAAAATAAAATGCGGAAAGTATAAATCTAGACTATTACATGGCTTCAGGGAGGGGGATTTACATTCCAAAGCAATTGGGGAAAAGAAAATAAAGCAATAAAAAGAGTCTACTTATCATCTATTACATCCCATACAGCAATTACAATAATATAAACAATGTGAAAGGAAATAAATGCGCGAAAAGTTAAAAGTACGCCTGAAAACATAAAAGAAAATCTTTTTGTTGTTGGTTTTTATTTTTTAAAAAAGTTAGATTAAGAAAAATAATTAAATTAATTATCCTAAAGTCTACTTAGAAAATTAAATTAAGAAAAATAAACTAAGCCTTTTTTGTGGTTTTTTTTATTATGAAAAGAAAGTAATTAGACTTAAATTCTAATTCATTTTTAATTAAGAAAAATGTTAAAGTTTTAATTAATTAATTAATTAAAGAAATTAATTATTTAATTAAAAAAATCTATGCCTAATTTTTTGTGAGTTTTTTATTATTATTATTAAAAAAGATTAAGAAATGAAATAACTAAATAAAACAAAAAGAAAAGAGATTGGGCTTGATGGCTGAAGTAGAATGGGGGTTGCAATTGAAATTTCGCTAAGCCCAGATTTTGAAGCCCAGGTCCATCCTTGGATCCAGTGTGAGCAGTACTTGAAGGTACTTGGTATCTCATGTTCTAGACGTCATGTATTCCATGTAATTCCCCTAACCTGCTCTAAGGATATCCAGGAACTCATATACACACATTAGAACATTCAACAAATTAATAAAAATAGAGATTCGAATTTGAGATTATACCAAAACGGTGATAGCTTGGATCCGGTGATATAGGACCTTGTAAGCTTTGAGGATGGTTGGAACAAATCTCTGGGGACCTCAAGAGCAATGTATGATTACTAGTTCGGACCAAAAGTACATGCAGAGTAGGTTTCAAATTTTTACCACTTTTGATCATTTTTAAAAAATGGTAGAGCTCTCTCTAGGCTGTGTAGGTGTGTTGAAATGCTTTCTAGATGCTTGTTTATATAGAGAGGAATTAGGAGACAAGAAAGCAAAGGTTTAAACAACCTTAAAGCAAATGTTTCAAAGCCATGAATGAAATTCGTAACTTTGGCCAAAAACAAGAAAACTTGTTCTTTTTTAAATTTGAATGAATGTTGACACCATTGCATGGAATTTTATGGGCCTAGGTTGTCCAAAACATCAACCCAAAGCTCAAAGCCCATTTCCAATTATTTCATACATTTTATTTTATATTTATTTGAAATAAATTAAAATGAATATGAATAAAATAGTTAGAAAATGCAAGGCATGGCAAGAATAATTTTAGAGGTCCTCTATAAACTTAGGAAGATGCTTGAAGTCCAAGAAATTGAGCCCTTTCCTTAAAACATCAATTTTGCTCAATGCATAATTCTTGAAAATTCCCAAATTTTCCCAACATGGGCAAGCCATAACTTGCTCAATTTTTATCTCATAATTATGATCTTAGACTTTTTGGAAATCCCAAGATGTCTACTTCAATCCCTCTTTTTATCTATTTTGTATTTGAAGATTTTATCTTGATGTAAATGGTCTTGACAAAAAGTGCCTTTGGTTGACTTTCTGAAAATGACCTGTAATATATAAGCTTGTATCTTTCAAATGGTTCATTTCTTGGACTTGAGGGCTGAAGAGAAGTTGTATGGAATTGGATTCTCTTAAAAATGATCTTTGGTTGGAAAATTTATGATAAAGTATGAGAAAGTTATGCTTGGTCCAATTTTTGTTGACTTTTCTTATAGAGGCCCTAATTTAGCAATTCTTGACTTTTGATGAATTAGGAGCATTTCTTTAGGAATCATGATCAACCCTTGATAAATGATGTATATCACTTCAAAAATGTTGATGTTGACCAAAAATCTTGAAGTTTGACTGTACATGGGCCACAGTTGACTTTTGACCTAGCACAATTAATTTTCCAATACTTGAGCAATTGGCTGAGCAAACTTGTTGTTCAAGGCATGAAATTTGGCATGGATGATCTTGAGGATATATTAGGACAATGGAGAAAATTTGGGATCCTTGGAGCTCAACCACCTTGATGAAAATTGAAACCCTAGTTGGGGGTTCATTGCCTTACGAGGAGAATTGTATGGTCAATTCTTGGTCAACCTTGAGCAATTGAAGACCTCTAGGAGTATGTCTTGAGTGAAAATGGGAGGGAAAATTTTGGGGTACGACACTAGGAAACCATTAACTCTGCTTCTTGTTTCCCAGTTGGATATAATGTCGGGTTGTTTCAAAGGCAAGGCTGCTGCAATGACCTCTCGCTTTGGAGCCTCCTCCAAACCGGTGAAAGGAATTTGATCCGGAATGGGCACCCCCAATAATTGAGATAAATATTCCATGATGGGTACCAATTGATGATCGGGAAATATGAAGCAATGGTGTTTAGGGTCAAAGAACTGAAAGAGTACCTCCATCATCTTCTCATCAAAGCTTGAGGTAACTAGGTTGAGAAATCGACCATATTTCTTGGTGAACAATGAAGTATCAGGAACCCTTGATACTATCTCCTTGAGTTGGAGAGGTATTCTCACAAAGCTGATTCGGATGGTATTTCTACAAATGGAATCCATGATCTGCAAAATAGAACAAAGATAAATTCCCCTAGTCCTTGGAATGGTTAATGAAATGAATATGGATGTTATGATGCATGATGTTATGTTTGAACAATTTAATCACACACAAGCACACACACAAGACCTTAGGTTTAGGCTTGCATGGGGTTTATAGGAAAATACCCTCTTGAAGTATAATTGGTTCAACCTGTCTTAGAAAAGTAACTGGGTTCTAAGGAGTCTCAATATCACTGATCTTTCTTTATCAGGCATTATTTCAGCTCAAACGATCTTTTCTCGCGGCCGAAATATCACGAAAGTCCGATCTCAATGAGTGTAGCATAGAGTATCAACCAATCCTTAGCTTTATACCGAGGCCGGATATCTCACTACTTTCTAATGTCCAAGTTTGTTCAACTAAGGTTCTAAACTCCGTTAGTGCTTTATGACACCACGCAGCAGCCCCGTATTCTCCTAGATTTAACACAAGGGATACCGGTACCAACCAATGTGTCACACCAACGCAGATATCGCTTCAACCATATCGGTCTCGCCGTACAATATCCATAATTTATTGTTGCTTACCTAAATGTAGTGCCCGAGATCCGGGTATAGGATCTTTACAAGTAAACCCAAACAAGCCCTCAAAGATAAAGCAAACAAAGCACACAATGTAAAGCAATTAAAAATATGAACTAAACTCTAAGTTAACCCCACTTTATAAGTGTCCCCAACAGAGTCGTCAGTTCTGAGATACGGTGGCAAAATTGACTGTTTATACTGGTTTTGCGTTTGTGTTTGCAAATGTTGCGGTAAGCAAGAGTCGCCATCAACTTTTCTTTTATCCAACAAAGGAAAGGGTGAAAAGAACAGAAAAAGACCTTTCGAGAGTTTTTTGAGTAAGCGGGGTAGATTATGGAAAGGGAAGGTGTTAGCACCCTTTCCATCTGTAGTTTTCTACAGGCTCTTAGATGCTTAGCTCATTTTTTAAATACCTTGTGCTTTTGTGTGTTATTTGAAAAGTATTTTTGAAATTCCAATAATAAGGAAGTTTGCTTTATGATAACTCTTGTATCAGTCCTCAAGAGTGTTGATAAAGCGTTTTGAAAATGTTTTGGAAGAATTTTGTGTATGTGTAAAAGTTTGTTTTTGAGCATAGCATCTAGGAACTATCTACTTTACTCGAAAGGTTCGTTCTTTTCATCCTTTCCTTTAGACAGTGCTATCCTACTATTAGTGAGTAGGTAGCCCTAGTTGCTTGGATGTTTAAGGGACATTCGATGGGACGTTTATAGTCACGAAGGCAACTTGGTAAGAAATCTTAGTAACTACCCTAGGGTTTTAAGATCATTTTTACCGAGGAAACATTGAGAGGGTCATCGAGGGACTTATGATCTTTTAAACTGGAGGGTAGCCACTAAAATCTCTCACGTTTCGAGAGTTATGACTATTTTTCGGAGGCAACCAAAGTGGGAGTACCCTAGAGGTGTGCATGTGCGAGTGTTTTGTGTTCAGTTATTTATCTTGATGTTAGGTTTGCTAATGTTTTGTTTGTTATTCTTACCATGCAATCCTATTTACTAACAGTAATATTGTACATAAAATATAAAGTGCGGAAAGTAAATCCTACGCTATTACATCCCATTAGCAGTTACAATATTTAGAAAAAAAATGCAAAAGATAAACTAACTATTAAAAAATCAAATGTGGGACCTATACATTCTTTCTAGAATTTAAATAACAAAAGAAAAATAGAAAGAAAAAAATGAGAAGAGATTGTTTAGAAAGAAAATCAAATGTCCTAAAAAGCTTAAGTATTAAGAAAAATATTTTTGGTATTTTTGTGATTTGATTTTAATATTTAAGACCTAAGTCTAAATTAATTACAAATTAACTATGAAATAAATACTAAAACATGATTAAGTTAAATTAAATTTATTAAAAGAAAAGAACTAAATCTATTTTTTTGTGATTTTTTGATTTTTTGATTTTTTTGATAAAAAAGAATTAATTGAAATGAGAAGAAAATAAATAATTAAAGCAAAAAAAAACAAAAGAATGGGCCATGTTGTAAATAAAACGGGGGGATGCGCTAAGAAAAATCCCAGGCCCATTAGCAAGAGAGCCCAGACGCTGGAGAAAAGTCTTTAGAATCATGTGTATCTCTCCCATAAGGCCTATCGTGGGTTTGGATTGAAATTCCTCGTATCACAGAATCTGAAGCTCAAAAAGTGTATAGCCCTAACCATGGCATCTTGCGCATAGGGTGTTAATCTGCACATGTGATCGTCCTAACCTTTTCTAAATGGTCCCACAAACACATAATAATGCACAAAAATAATTTATATGACATGAATAGACAGTTTGAGAATCAAGAAATTTTACCAAAACCGGTACAATTGGATGTGAGAGTTCTAGACGTGGAAGGGCTTGGTTATGAGCCTAGTTCAACTCTTGGGAGCCACGGGGAGTGTAACGCCCACAATTTAATTAATTATTTAATTAAATTATTTTTGGAATATTTGCAAAGTTGTGTTGTGATTAATTTGATTTAATTATTTTTATTAAGTTGTGAAATAATATTAGAAGGATAATATTATTTGATGTGGGCTTGTTTTAAAGGAATAGAAGTAGTAATAAGGGGGTGTAGTAGTCTTAAGCCCATTAAGGAATTAAGAGAATAATAGGATTATTTTATTATTGTTAGAAATAATAGAAAAGAAGAAGCAGTAAGAGAGAAAGAATAAGGGTTAGAAGAGAAAGAACGTGAAAGTTGTTGGAAAAGAGGAAAAGAGGCAGAACAAAAATTCAACCGGAAAAGTATAGACCAATCTTCAATCCAAGGTAAGAGTGGGGTTCTGACTCTATAATAGGGTTTGTGATAATTTGTATGTGGGGTTAGAGGTGAATTATTGCTTGGTTTATGATTGAATTATATATGATGTTGTATGATAAGAATCGATGAATTATGCATGAGTAACGATGTTCCAATGTTGTATATATTATGTAGAATTATAGGATAATTATAATTGATGATTATCTATGATTAGGAAATGTTTTTAGGGCCTAAAGTGTGGAAATTGTAGTGAAAACACAGAGAAATCACAAAAAATATCCATGAAAGAGAAGTATGTGTCGACCGCAAACGTTATATGTCGATACAAGAAGGCCTTTAGACTCAGGATGAGTCGACACGAAGGAGTCATGCGTCGATACATGAGGGCTTTTAGACTCAGGATGAGTCGATATGTAAGAGTGTGTATCGATACATGTAGTGTTGTAGACTCAGTATGAGTCGATACAAGAGAGTATGTGTCGACTTATGTAGCGTGTTCAGTTCAGTACGCGTCGACCAAGGCATTACGCGTCGATCTATGTTGTCTGGTTTTTGACAGATTCGTTTTCCAGAGGCTGTAACTTGAGTTTTCGGATCCCGTTTGAGGTGTCGTTCGAAGCGTTTAATAGCTAGCGCAATGAAATTCATTCTTAAGGATTAAAATGAAGAATAGGAATGATAATACTAGTATCCAAATTAAGATTTGAGTTAGTTACCGCGGTAATCATTATGTTGGTTTTTGTGAAGAATGATGAGGATGAAGCGTTTATAGATTACTGTCTGATTTGTAACAGTAGGATTAATGATGATAATGATGTAGTATTACAGAATAATAATATGCAAAGGTTTGGTAATTTAGAAGTAAACCTTAGTTGATTAATTAGTTATAGGAAATATCATGTTGTAGGCCTATGGCCAATGTTTCGAGATTGATGAATTGTTGTTGTAATGTTGTTGTGGCTGAATTCATGTGAACTATGATGATATAAGATGTTTGATGAATTGTGATGATATATGATGTTTGATGAATTGTGATGATATATGATGTTTGATGAATTATGATGATATATGATGTTGATGAAAGATGTTGAGATGCCTCTAATAATTGGCAGCTATAAAGATGTAAGCTTATGGCCAACGATGATGTTGTGTTGAGATGTTGATAATTATGGTGTTGTCATTAGATTCATGATTGTATCGCATACATTGCATTTCAAGATAGAGCTTATGCTCGTTAAGATGGCCTGTATTGGTGAATATTAAGATGAAGGCTTATTCCTTGTTGATGCCTCTATTTATTGGCAGATTTTTAAGATGGGAGTTCTGCTCCAATGGTACCACATGAATTTTCATAGTATTGAATCGCATTATATGATTGCATAATGAAGTTGTGAATTGATATGGTGAATGTGTATTATTGTTGGTATTTCCGTTGCGATTATTATTGATTATAAGATGAGAAGTGGTGATTTTATATGAACTAATTCAATATAATAATTATCATACGCTTTATTATATTGTTAGATATCTCACCCCTTCTGTTTGAATGTTGCCCTTATGTTGGTAACGTGCAGGTAATCGAGAGTGAAGGTTGTATACCTTCAATAGTTTGAGTCGGTGTCATTGCTCTGATATGTAACACTCGGGGGGATGGACGCTTGTTGCTTTGATTGTTGATTATTCATTTGATGAACTTTAAGTTGATTATTATTAAACATGTGTTGATTTGAAGTTGTTGTAACGATGATAAAGTGTTACTAAGAATTCCGCTGCGTAGATATTAAATTGTTGATTTAAGAGATTAAATTACTATGTTGATGGTTCATCCGAAGTTTTAAAGTGTTATGTATCCACGATGAATGCAATGAGTTTTTAATGATGAAATTATGGCATCCCGATTCGTTTGCATGAATGATTTTATAACTCTTATTTATTTACATGATTTCCGGGTAGAATTGGGGTGTTACCCGGAGATTAACGGATCCTTTGTTTTGCTTGAGAGCGCCTAGAAGTGTGGTTAAGAATTTTGTAACTTTAAGAAATTTTTTAGAATTATGTAGAGCTTTGTTATGCAATGGTTTTTCTCTTCGCCCCTGGTAATGTGTCTTTAGCTCTATATTTATAGAGGGCAATGGTGAATGGAAATGTCAAGAAACAGCCATTAATCAGGCTTTGAAGGAAGAATCGAAAGCCTTAAAAAGGTTGTTTTTTTTTATTTTCTACCCTTTTGGGTTTTGAATAAACCTGAACAGGTTTCACTCTTTGACTTCTTTGAATGCCCTCAAGCCTTGTTCTTCGATTGGTTCAGAGTTGCTCCTTTTGATGGCTCAAGGCCTCATTATTATGGCTTCTTTGATTGAGTCCATCTATATTGGTTGTTTGACCTAGAAAATTCAAATAGCCCAATCGAACGCTTCATTCTGGCCAGTCAAAGCTTCTTTTGTTATTTCCTTCGAATGTAATTGTGCAGGAGGCTTGAGCTTGACAGCATATAAGACTTTGGTCAGCAAGCATCTTGAATCAGACTTATCAAAAGACAAAACAAAACTTGTTTCCAACAATTGTGTGTCCTTCGAATGGACCACATGCACCACTTGGGTGTTCTTCTAATGGACCACATGCACCACTTGTGCGTTCTTCGAATGGGCCACCAATGTATGTTCATAATGTAGAAATTATGTGTTGAAGGGTTCAGAGGTGGAACCAAAGCAAGCCATTTCAAAGGGAGCCACTAGCACAAAGGAAGCCAATGCCTTATGGATGCTAGCATGAGGGAAGTCATTGCTTTGTGGATCAAAGCAGGCACAAAGGAGGCCATTGCCTAGTGAATCGAATCAGGCACGGAGGAAGTACTTGCCTTTTGAATCGAAAGCAAGCATGAAGAGGAAGTATTTTTCTTTTGAATTGAAGCAAGCACAGAGGAAGTCTTTGCCTTCCTGCAAGAAACAACTTTGTTGCGCATTAGTCCACCTTCAATTGGTGAATACAGCTTGTGTTGTACCAATCGAATGGTAACCTAAGAGCATCAGAACTTCTCTTCAAACATCCCACACCTATTCAGGATCATGTCATAAGTTCTAAGGTGGCTCATACTTGGCTATTTCATCCCAAATTGTCCTTCGATCATGCCATGCTTAAAGATGGCATGTCCTTCGAATCATGAGCTTTCCACTTGTCTTCTTTGGATAAAATAAAAGTTTTTTGATTCCAAAATACTCTTCTTTTCAAAGTGTCCATTCGAACAAACGTGTCAATTGAAAGGTCTTTTCTTGTAGTGCTTTGAATAGCTTATGTTTCCATGATTTGAAAACAACACCCTTTGATGCCTTTACCAGCTCTTCCAATTGAAGACTTTAGAAAAATCCTCTTCATGCTTTCTTTCGATCCAGCCTTCCTTGGATGTTTCGAATGGCTTGTATCTCAGTGGTTCGAAAACAAACCCTTCGAAGCTCCTTATTAGCTCTTCCAATTGAAGACTTTAGAAAAATCCTCCTCACGTATTCGAAGCCTATCGAATCAAAGACTTCATAAATCCTCCTCACATGTTCTAAGTCCATCAAATCGAAGACTTCATAAAGCCTCCTCATACGTTCGAAGTTCATCAAATCGAAGACTTCATAAAGCCTCCTCATATATTCTTTCAAACTGTTCTCTCTTCAATTTAGTGTCAGTGATTCAAAACTTGTGTAATCTTAGTTGGAAATCCAATGCTTAGGAGGAGAATTTATTTGATCAATTCTTGGTCAACCTTGAGCAATTGAGGATCTTAAGGAACATGTCTTGATTGGAATTGGAGGGAAAATTTTGGGGTTCAATAGGGTCCCTAATGGGTTTCGAATCCAGCCCCTTGCGCTTGCCAACCAACACCTCCACCGCTGCACCATGTTGCTTCATTCATTATTATCACAGTTCAAAAATAATAAGAAGTAAAACAAAATAATGGATTGGGCTTAGTTAGGGAATTCGGTCCGTGTTAGGCCTAAGAGTGTTATAAACAACCCAAAATGAGGTTAATAAATAATATTAAAAAAATGGTAGACCTGGGCCGAACCGGGTTAACCCAAGGCCCACCCCCTTTCTAAAATTCAAGAATGGGTTTGTAAGAAACCCTAAGTAAACCAAATCTACCTTGTTAGAACAAGAACAAATAAAGACTTCTGCCCCTGCAACAACCGATTCACTTTTCCAATCTTTCTTCTTCTTCTCTCAACTCAAACCTCTCTTATCTTAAATCGTTCAACAACAAAAAAACTTCTGCCTCACAATTTAAAAACAACAACTCTTTGTCTCCTCTCGCGATATCCAAACAATCTAAACCTCGGCGCAACCCTAAATCCTAAGAGATTGAACCAAATGATGATTCGGAGAGATACGATTCAAAGGGAATGGGGAAAGACCCTTGGAGGCAAAAGCAATGCAAAAGCGGAAGGAGGACTAACCTGTGATTCCAGCAACGGCGAATCTTCAGCAACGATGAAACTGTAACTTCAAGTACATCTACACACTTTTCTCTTGTTCATCTTCAATTCTACTACTCCTTCCTATTACGGTTCTTCGGTGTGTGTTATTGTTGTTCCTATTATGGTGTATGTTATTAAGTCACTGTTGCTACTCTGTTGAAATCGTAATGATGTTGTTACGTTGTTGGGAGAACGTGAGCTCAAGAGGTTAGAGAAGGTGTTAGTCTGCGGTTATGAGCGGTTCGCGGGTTGAATGCGTGCAAGGATGTTTGAAGTATGGGTATTTAAATATGGTTGAATTACGAAGGTAGCAGGTTGAATGGTGGGAATAGGTTTAGTGTTTAGAGTTATGAAGTTTGAAGTAGTGCAGAGGTATATTGGAGGGTTTTTAGGTTAATGGTTGGTGATGAGTGATAAGCAGAGTTTTGAAAGAGTATTGTGAGAGGTTTTTGAGGGATTTAATGAATGAGGTTGAGGGTTAGGGAGAGTGATAAGATGTAATGGTGAAGAGAACGGGTTATGGAGTTCCATGAGTGAGGTTTTGAGAAGGGTTTGAAGAGGAGTATTGTTGGTCAATGAAACTGTAAGGGTTTGGTTGTTGGCATGTTTTTTGGTAAAACCAGTTGTGTGAATGTCATGACTGATGTCATAACATTCTGGGATACAAGGTACATTATGCAGAAAAAGAATGTCATAAAGGAGTTGCTCAGTATGAGTGTTTAGCTGATCATTATGCAATGATCATATTTGTTGCATTCTACCAAAATCAGTAAACATGATTCTTGTTGTCACAACCAATGTTAAGACATCTTGTACTGAACTAACACTTATGCAGATTTATTATTTTCTGAGAAGTTTCAGGAATCTGTTTATTCAGTCCAGATCAGATTCTCACGTGGACTTAGGTTAACTTTGCTTAACCCTAATTTGGTTGTTAAAGTCCCATGACCAAGTCTTGAGGTTAACCCTAATTAACCCTAGCTATTTTCTTGGAAGCCCTAACTGAAGAATAGCAGCCTATATATTCCTCATGAAGATTGTTGGTGAAACACACTTTTTGACAGAAGATCAATAAGGGACTGTATAGTTGTAACTAATGTAATCCAAGCAATTATCATTGTGATAAGTGACTTGGAGTAGGATTTGATTGTAAGGGTTGTGTATCACACAAAGCTTTGAAGCACGAGTGTTTGTGTCACTTGATTAAAGCTTTGAAGCAAAGTCAAGTTAGGGTTGTGTATCACTCAAAGCTTTGAAGCACGGGTGTTTGTGTTACTTGATTAAAAGTTGTGAAGCATAATCAAGTGTATGTTCTGAAGAGTGTCTTCATAATTTCATTAGTCAATTGGTTAGTATCACTGCTGTGATTGAGGGGGAGTGAGTAGGAACTCAGGTTTAAGTTAAACATAGATTGAAGTTGCATTGGGTAGGTCTTAAGTGAAGGAGATAAACTGGTTGGTTTATTCCTGAATTAATATCTCTTATAGTGAATTTCCTCCCTGGCTTGGTAGCCCCCAGAGTAGGTGTTGTTACACATTGAACTGGGTAAACAATTGACTGTGTTCTTTACTGCTTTTAGATTTACTGTCTTGAAGAAAGTCAGATACGGTGTTATAACATTCACTGTGACATTAAGTATTTGCTGCCAGAATTTCAATTGGTATTAGAGCAGGCACCCTGCCTGTCTTACTGGGTGAGATCTAGGGATATTATTTTCTGGCGCTATGGACAAAGAAGGATGATTTGGAAACATACCACCCATTCTGGATGGATCAAATTATGACTACTGGAAACCTCGTATGATTGCCTTCTTAAAATCACTGGACAAAAAGGCTTGGAGAGCTGCTGACAAAGGATGGAACCATCCCACCATAACTGGGAAAGATGGGACGACCAGTCTGAAACCTGAGGAATAATGGAGCAAAGAAGAAGATGAGTTAGCCCTGGGTAACTCCAAATCATTAAATGCCTTGTTCAATGGAATTGATAAAAACATATTCAGACTAGTACATTAATGTGAACTGGCCAAGGAGGTTTGGGACACACTCAAAACTACCCATGAGGGCACTTCCAAAGTAAAAATGTCAAGGCTTCAGATGGTCAGATGCTGACTACCAAATTTGAGAACCTAAGGATGATGGAAGATGAGACCATTCATGAGTTTCACATGAACATCTTGGAAATTTCCAACACCTCGGGAGCATTGGGAGAAAAAATATCAGAAGAAAAGCTGGTGAGAAAGATTCTCATATCCTTGCCTAAAAGATTTGCAATGAAGGTGACTGCGATAGAGGAAGCTCAGGATATCTGCAACTTGAAGGTGGATGAACTCATTGGGTCTCTTCAGACCTTTGAGATGGGGATCAGTGACAATGTTGACAAAAAAAACAAGAGCATAGCACATGTATCTAATACTGAAGATGAAAACAAGGAGGATGAAGAAGAAAATATTTCAGAAGCTATTGCCATGTGTTGTACCCCAAAATTTTCCCTCTCATTTCATCAACATTTTCTCATCACAAGACTCTTGGAACTCAAGATCAAGTCAGGGTTTGCTCTGCTCAAGGCCCCTCCTTGCACTGTTGACCCAAATTAGGGTTTGAGTTTGCACAAGGATGTTTTGACCTAAAATTCCCAAAGTGACTTTCATGCTTCATGTTGGACTCACAAGTTTATCCATACCAAGTTTCAAGCCTTGATTCCAATCTTTGCCCAGTCAATTGGACAGTTGACCTAGAAATCAGTTGTATTGGGGAAAAAGTCAACTGTGGCCAATTGACAGTCAAACCTCATAATTTTTGACCCACATCAACATAATGAACTCATATGAACCATTTGGTCAAGTTTGGATCACAATTCCACAAGAAATTTGATCAGATCACCAAAAGGGCAAAATGGTCATTTTCAGGGTTTTTACTGCACAAAGGCAATTTTTGACTGTTTGACCTAGCCAATGGCAAACCAAGCTCACATATGGGCTCAAGGACTAAATGGCATTGTCTTGACCCATTCAACAAGTTCAAAAGATCTCAATTGCATAGGATTGACAGATGAATTTTTCAGTCAACTGATCAAAATTTGACTGTACACTGAAAAGTCAAACTTTGACTTTTTGGTCAAAATCAAGTGCCAAGATTCATTTTTCATCAAGACATGTCAAATTATGAAACTTGTTCATCAAGAAACCCAAAATTGCAAATTAGGGTTTAAAATGAAAAAATTTCATAACTTAGAAATTTTCGAAGTTATAAAATTTTCTTATTTTTTCCTAACTTTGTCCCATTTTTTCACCAAGATGAAAATGGATTAAAACAAAACTTGAAACATGAAAGTTGTAGTCCATTGAAAAATCTACAACTTTTATTCATAAAGTTTTCTCAAAGGAAGCTTGTATCTCAAGTTATGATTTTTGGAACAAGGGTACAAAACATTTTTAACTTAGAGAAATTTTGCCCTATTCTAGGCAGGATTTTTGTCCAACTTCTTGGCCATTTTTCACATGGTTCCACTTGGAGTTTCAATTTGAATTACAAAGATGGATTATATTACACATTCCAAGCTTTCCAAATTGTCCAAGAACTTCTCAAACACCCTTGTGGTTAGAGAGAATCGAATTTGCAAAGTTGGCCAAAACTCACTTTTGTTCATGGCCAAAGCATGTTCATAACAATTGCATTTTTCAAATCAGCAGGGTTTGTGATAGCTTGCAGGCCTCTAAACCTCTTCACACTCAATAATTTAATGCCTAACCATTGTGTTAAGGCTTTATTTCATTCATTTGGATAATACATGCTAAATTAACCCTTAATTGGAAAAAGTAAAATTGTCATTTTGGAAAAGTGTTACTTTATGTCAAGTTCCAAATCCTTGAGGTACAGGCCAGATCTTTGAGGCAAAACTTTATGCACAAATTCCATTTATCAAGAGCAAATGCTGCAGCATAGGGACATATAGTACACAGGCCTGCATTGCAACTTGAGTTTTCTTACTTCAAAAACAAGAAAGATGGCAAAACATATCCAACTTTGATTTCCTGCAAACACAGGCTTAAGAAAACCTTGTACTCATCTTCCACACATCCCAATTTACCTAAAACACGACTAAACCACCCCCTCATACCTCCTATATACACCAAAACACCACCTTGCTGCAGAAACAGGGCATCCCCTGCAACTTGAGTTCCATAATCAATTCCACTCGTGTGCTTTGGCTAAAACTTGTTCAAACACATTCCATACCATTCATTGAAACTATTCCAAGCCTTAAACTCAAGCTGTAACACCCTTAACCTAGTTTTCCATTTTCACTTTCAAGCTGTGCAGGTGAACTTCTACAGCATGATACAGGTGGTTTCAAAGCAAGCTATGCATTTGGGAAGCATCCTTGGACTTCAGGCAAGCTCAACAAAAGCTCAAACTCCATTGAAAGTTGCTACATTGCTCTAATCAAGTCAAGCTGAAACAGGTAATCTATGGACTTCTATCTCTCTATCCAGGCATGATTAAGCTTAGGTTTGTGAATGAAACATGCTCTACTCATAGCCCTGAAGCCATACATGTGTTCACTTTTCATTTATATTAAGCCTGCTGTGAGAATTTTAGCCATGAACATTGAAGAAAAACTAGGTCAGAAATTGGGGGTGATGAAATTCTCCCTGGTTTCTTAGAGTTAGGTCAAGTATTTTATATGTTTGAAATCGTGGTTTGATGCTCTACATTGTTTGTGTTATGAGTTTTGGCTAAAAATCAAGGAATCAGGAGTTTGTATGAAGCAAGGAAAATGCGCGGTTTTTGTTGTTCAAACAGAGCTGGAGGTTGAAGACAGAGTTGGCTTGGGCTGGGCTTGAGTCATCTTGCTTTTTGCAACCCTTTTTTCCATTTGCACCCCCCTGGCCCATTATGTGAAATATTGGACATTTTTGCATTTTTCTTTTTGATTCTGATTTTATATTTTTTGCTCAAGCATAAAAAACTCCAAAAATATTTTTCCACATTTTTTTACATTTGTTTGGCATTTATTTACTTTTTAAACATATATATGTAAATAATATAAAACCTTTTTATTTAAAACCCTAAAAAATAATACAAAAATATTTATTTTTCAGTTATTATTTTTTGTTTACATTTTGAAAACATTTTCTTGAATATACATTTTTTTGTAAATAATTAATATTTTATTTTTGTATATACTTAGCATATTTAATACATTTAATATATACATGTAAATATTTTATTAATTAGGGCAAAAACACAAAAAATAATACCTTTTATTTTTATTTAATATTTGACACCAAAAATACTTTTTTCTACAATATACTTCTTTTTTTTATTATTAGTGTATAAATTAATATATCTTGTACATGATTAATAAATAAGTACTATTTACTTGAAAATTAGGGTTTTTCCCTAAACAACAAAAATAATCAAAAATATGACTTTTTTTATTTTGTTTATACTTCAAACATGAAAACCCTTTTTTACATACATAAAAAAATCCTTTTTTTTGCATAATACATTGCATTTTGATATTTATTTAAATTGTATTTATTTAAATGTTAAATATTTGTATATTCGATATGGTTGTAATAATTTAGATTTTATTTCCTTGTCAAATATCCCCCAAATTCAAACTTGTATCCCCATCCCCATAATCATGTTGAAATAATTTAAGACTTTAAATTCTCGCACATTTAAAAGTTTCCAAATTATGCCATGATAGACTTAGGGCTTGTATGCAAATAAAATCAACAAGTAGTTTGACCTAAATCCAAGATAAACATGCATGAAAAACAAACACAATGCACACTTGCACCCTTAGGGTTACTCCACTTGTTGCCTTCAAAAATGGGCCATGGTTGCATGTTAAGTGTTTTTGGAAAAACAAAAACAAATCAAATGATCATAGTCCCTCGATGACGCTATCAAGTTGCCTAAACAAAAATGATCAAGTCCCTTAAGAAAATTGCCAAAGATACTTGACACTATTGCCTCTATGGTCTAAACGATGACCCGCGTCCGTCCCGTTAACATCCTAACACAAGGTTGTTCACCAAATACAATGGTGAAACAACACTGTTAAAAGGGTTAAAAACATAAGGAAATATCTTTGAGTAAAATAGGGTAGACAACTCTTAGTTACTTGATCAAACTTGCAAAGAAAACATCCTTGCCATTTTTCAAACACACATCTCCACACAATTTCAAAATAAATTTCAAAAACATTGAAACATCTTTTCAAAAAGACATACACCTTTGTATATACTCAAACATGAGTCATTACAAAGGTTGACTAGACAAGGCATATTTTTAAAAACATTTTCAAAAACCACACACACAAAGCACCATTTCAAACAATTGAAAAGCCAAGGCAAGTGATCTAAGCAAGTAACTAAGAGCCCATGGATAACCATGGATAGAAAGGGTGCTAATATCTTCCCTTTCTATAATCTACTCCCCGAACCCAAGAAAACATCTCAAAGATCTTTCCTGTGCTTTTTGACCTTTCCTTAGGATAAATAAAAAGTCGGTGGCGACTCTTGCTAAACCGAACAAGTGCGAATACAAACGCAAAACACCAAGTCAGTTCTCCCACCGTATCACAGAACTGGCGACTCTGCTGGGGACATTTCTAAAAGTGGGGTTACCTTAGGGTTTTAGATCACCTGTACATGTTTGCTTTGATTGCTTTGATTGCTTTACTTTTTGGGTTCCTTGTTTGGGTTTGTTGTAAATCCTACACCCGGATTTGGGGGCACCTTTTTAGGTAAATAGCAATAAACTGTGAGGGAACTGTGCGGGGTATACCGACATGTTTGAAGCAGTAGCTATGTTAGTGTGACATATTTGTGAGTACCGGTAGCCCTTGAGTAGTCAAGGAGAATACGGGGCCGCTGAGCGATGTCATAAAGCACTAACGAACTCTTAGAACCTTACTTGACCATCTTGGCCTTTTTAGGGGTAGTGAGATGACCGACTTTGGTGCACTCTGAAGTTGGTAGATACTCGATACTACACTCATTGAGGATTGTTTTCTTGGAATATTTTGGTCTCCAGTAAGTGGCTAAACCAAAACAATGAACATAGAAAATAATCCAGTGATATTGAGCTCCTTAGAACCCGGTTACTATTTAGGACAGGTTTTAAGCCAACTAAACTCAAGAGGGTACTTACCTATGAAACCCCATGCAAGCCTGAAACTAGGGTTTTGTGTGATTTGCTTATACATGTGTTTGTGCATACATCATGAACATCATAAAGCATCATATGCATCCACTAACCATTTCAAGGGTTTGGATCTTCATCTTTGTTCTTGTAGGTCATGGAATCTCTTCACAGGAAAACCATTCAAGTCAACCTTGTGAGAATCCCTCCTCAACTCAAGGAGCTTACATCCAGAATTCCAGAAAGTTCTCTCTTCAGTGAAAGACATGGTAGACTTCTCAACCTAGTCAACACCAGCATTGAAGAAGACATGGTGAAAGTGTTGTTCCAGTTCTTTGACCCCCTTCACCACTGTTTCACCTTTCCCGACTACCAATTGGTGCCTACTTTGGAGGAATTTTCTCAACTCCTGAGAATTCCTATTCTTAATCAACTACCCTACAACGGTACGGAAAAAGAACCAAAACCGGAAGATGTTGCTCAAGCACTACACTTGCAACCATCTGACATCAAGGGGCATTGGGAAACCAGAAGTGGTGTCAAGGGCTTCTTGGCAAAGTGCTTGTTTGAGAAGGCACAAGAGTGTTGGAATTCCCTGGATCTGCAAGCCTTTGAAGAGATTGTGGCACTCCTTATTTATGGGTTGGTCTTGTTCCCAAATCCTGATCAACTTATAGATGTGAATGCTGTCAAGATCTTCATATCCAGGAATCCCATACCTACATTGCTTGGGGACATCCTCCACTCATTTTACACACGAACAATGAGGAAGAGAGGTGTTCTCATGTGTTGTACTCCTCTCCTTGCAAGGTGTTTTATTTCTCACCTTCCACAATCAGTTTTGAAGAATGAGTAGGGTTCAAGGTGGTCACAACGATTAATGACCCTCACATATTCTGATGTACATTGGTGTTCTCGATCCAGAGAAAATGTCATCATCATCGATCGTTGTGGTGAGTTCCCTAATGTTCCATTACTTGGCATTAGGGGAGGCATTACCTACAACCCATGTCTAGCTTTAAGACAATTTAGATACGCTCGGAGGGATGGTCCTCATGACATGCTGATTCCTGACCTAGTTTTTGACTTCGACAACGATGCGCAAGGACTTCGCCAAAGATTCATCAGAGCTTGGAGGATGCCTAACAAGGTAGATAGCAAGACACTGGGACACAAGAACTTCATCCCTCTTGAGCCTTACCTCAAGTGGGTACGAACCCGAGCCCAGAGTCTTATGATGCCTTACCCTCATATTCTCCATTTGATCAAAGAGCCTGTTAATGAAGGAGAGGTTCCATACACCATCCTACATCCTGACATGCCAACATCATGGGAGGAAATGCAGAAGAGTTGGATCCAACTCAAGGAAGAAAGGGATACTTTTGAAGCCAGCTTCTACGCCAGTGAGAAGAAGGTTTTGGAGCTTACGCGCCGACTTCACGAGGAGGAGACCCTCAACACTTACATCGCACCAAAGAGGATGTGCAACGTCTTTTTACCTTAAGAAGTTTTTGTAATATTTGGCCCATGGGGCATTTATGTACTGACAAAATTTCTTCTTATTAATATGACGTGTGTTCTTTTTGTCTGCAGCAACTTTGAATTTCTAAATCCTTGAATGCATTACATGAATAAACATATCATTCATCATATTCATAAACAGGTCTTCACACCAGGTTTCCTTATCTTTCTGCTGTTTATAACAGTAAGATGGATATTGAGCAGACGGTCAAAGATCTGCAGGCACAAAACTTGCAGTTTCAACAGCTCCTTATGACCTTGGCAAAGGGTCAGGAGGGTCTTAAAGCACTGTTAGAGAATAAAGAGCAAGAAAAAGGAAAAAAGAAAAAGAAAAGAGTTGGGTAGCTACACTGGGAAGAAGATTTGAGAATGGAGCTAGGAGAGTTCTTGAATTCCCCTCCACATCTGACGAGGGGACCGGCAAAGGAAAAGGAGCTGCATTACCTTCTGAGTCTGAGGCTGAAGAGGAAGAAGTTGAGGAAGATGAAGATTATTCAGAGCAGCAATACCCACCAGCGGACGACAAATACAAAAATCTGGAGGATAGACTGGCAGCTATGGAGCTGCAAAGGGTTCCCGGGTTAGATTTTGAAGAATTGGGACTGATTCCTGGGATTGTTATCCCTCACAAATTCAAGGTACCAACTTTCACAAAATATGATGGTCTGTGTTGCCCAAAGATGCACCTGAGGTCATATGTCAGAAGAATTCAACCTCATTCATCTGATAGAAATCTTTGGGTACACTTCTTTCAGGACAGCTTGTCTGGTACACAGCTAGATTAGTTTTACCAACTTGAGAGGTCGGAAGTGCATAATTGGGAAGATTTGGCAGCTGCCTTCTATCGCCAGTATCAATACAACGCCGACTTAGCGCCAACCCGTACTCAGCTACAAAGTATGGGGATGGCCTCAAATGAGGGGTTCAAAGAATACGCCCAGAAATGGCGCGACTTGGCTGGAAGGGTACAACCACCGCTTTTAGATAGGGAGCTAGTTGATATGTTCTTGGGGACCCTATCTGGCCCTTTATTCAACCATTTGATTAGGAGCTCTTCCGCAGGGTTTACTGAATTGATTCTGACTAGCGAAAGGTTGGAAGCTGGTATTAAGAATGGGAAGATTCAAAGGGATGCCTCTGCATCCACAGCTGTTAAGAAACCTTTCCCAACTAAGAAAGAAGCAGCTGCTATACACTCTCAGAAAAGATTGGGAAGAGTTGAGCGTCGGCCGACCGTAGGGGCCGTGGTGATTCAAAGTTCGTCAAATGATCAGCCTCGTAACAATCAGTCGAGACCTAATCAACAATGGGGTGTACGGCCACAACGGCAGTTCACCCGCATCAACATGACGCCTGCACAAGTTCTTCCCCATTTGTTGAAGCTAAATCTGACTGGTTTAAGGGAGGCGCCGAAAAGCCCTAACACCACATCTCCGTACTATCATCCCAATGCTAAATGTGCCTATCATTCTAACAGCGTCGGGCATGACACCAACGATTGCTGGGCGCTTAAGAATAAAATTCAGGATTTGATAGACGCTAAAGAGGTTGAGTTCGACGCCCCTGAGAAGCCGAATGTAATCTCCGCTCCAATGCCAAAGCATGGTCGCAATGTCCATGTTGTTGAAGAAGATATGTTTGTTTCTACTGTTGATGATCTGATAACTCCACTACTGACAATCAAGCTGAATTTGCTGAAAGCTGGGATTTTCCCAGGTTGTAAAGAAGATTGCTACCTTTGTTCCTCCTTACCAACCGACTGTCCACTGTTGAAGTTAGGCATCCAGCGCCTAATGGACAACCAAGAAATTCTTTTCGAAAAGACTCCTGTTACTCCAACTCCTATCAATGAAGTTTCAATAATAACCATTTCCGCCAATCTTTCTGAGGTCCCCAAAAGGCCTGTTAAGATTACATCCGCTCCGAAGACTGTACCTCTGAAGATAACCATGCCCGGGCCCGTCCCATACAAATCTGACAAATCAATATCGTGGAATTATGGTGGAGAAATCTACTACCACGGTGTTAAGCAAATTGAATTAACCAAAGAAAGCTCTGACGAAGAGACTTCCGACATTGGAAACATTGCCGGAACAAGCAAAATTACCCGTAGTGGAAGAATTTTCTCTCCAGAGATTGCCCCTCCAAAGGCAATCTTTGGACCCTCAGCTGCTCCCAAGGTTACCCCTGCACCGGTAAAACTATCTGCAAGAACGCCAATGATCGAAGAAATTGTAACTCCTGTGGTTGTCCCTTCTGCTGCTGCTAATGATAAAGGGAAAGGGATCCAAGAAGAGCTCGTCAGGACGAGGGCTCAGCCATTGGTTATCCCCGAAACCTCTAAAAAAGAAATGGAGGAGATTCTGAGAATAATCAAAAAGAGTGATTATGATGTGGTAGAGCAACTGGGGCAAACCCCCTCAAAGATCTCCATGTTGGCCCTGTTGCTTTGTTCGGAGGCTCATGCCAAAGCCTTGATAATATTTTTGAAGACGGCCCATGTGCCCCAAGAGACCTCAGCCGACCAATTTCAAGATTGTGTAGCCAGTCTCACCGCCAACAACGGTATGGGTTTCTCCGATGCTGACCTGACTCCTAAGGGAAGAAAGCACAATGACGCACTGCATGTGTCGGTTGAATGCTGAGGAACCACTCTCGCCCATGTCTTGGTCGATACTGGTTCTTCCCTAAACGTGCTGCCTAAGAAAGCTCTGAACCTGTTGGATTGTGAAGGCTTGGATCTGAAACTGAGTAATATCATTGTCAGGGCCTTTGATGGGTCTAAAAGGATGGTGCATGGGGAGGTCGACATTCCCATCAAGGTAGGCACTGAAGTGTTCCACTCAACCTTCTACGTGATGGACATCCGTCCATCATACTCTTGCTTGCTAGGAAGACCGTGGATTCATAATGCTGGGGCAGTCACTTCCTCTCTACATCAGATGCTGAAATACCCTGTTAAGGTTAAAATCATAACTGTACACGGTGAGGAGGAGTACATGATCAGTCATCTGAATTCCTTTCGGTATGTGGAAGTGGATGGTGAATTCATCGAAACACCCTTTCAACACTTTGAGGAAGTTTCTCCCGAGGTTGCAGTGGCAAAGGCAGTAGCCGAGGTACCCAAGCAGGTGGCCAGGATGGCATCTCTGAAAGACGCAAAGGCTGCAATGAAGGAGGGGAAGAGCACAGTGTGGGGACAGTTGCCTGACTTTCCCCACAAGACAGACAAGTTTGGGTTGGGGTTTACTGCTGCGGGGCAAAAGGCTATGTGTCGCTCCAAAATTGAAAAGGCACCCATCAAGATTTCTCCTCGTGGAATCAATGCTTTAGAAGACGAAGACGAAGAGGGTAATGTTGAAGATTGGATCTTCCCAACCATTGAAGGGGGACTGCACAATTGGGAGGCGAAAGACTTCGTTCCCATTACTTTCATCAATCAGTAATTTATCTTTCGAACATTTCCTGTTGGTCTGTAATAATTACTTTTTAACAATCCGCACACTGTTTTTCACCTCATGCCTTGCCCGGGGCATGTAGGTCCATTTGTAAGGGCTTGATTCTCTTCATAATCATATGCCATGTTTAATGAATCATTGGATGTTTTTCATTTATAAACTGATGTGTTCATTTTCTTTCCTTTTGCATTTTTGTTTGTTTAAGGATGGCTATCCCTTACACACACCCACACTCACAAATACAGGTACCCATCCACTCCGGATTCCATGGGTGACTATTCTGTTGTATCCTTCAATAACTCTAAAGATTTGGTCAATCAGGCTGAGTACGAAGATGACGAAGATTTTGAAGTACCGGGAGAGCTAGCCAGACTTCTACAACAAGAAGAGAGGGCCATCTTGCCTCATGAAGAGTTGTTGGAAACCATCAACTTAGGGACAGAGGAAGACAGGAAAGAAGTCAAAGTGGGTGCCAATCTGAAACCGAGTGTCAAGGAATGCTTAATACAGCTGTTGAATGAAAACGTTGAAATATTTTCCTGGTCTTATGAGGACATGTCGGGGTTAGACATAGATATTGTGGTTCATCGTCTCCCTACAAGAGAAGACTGTCCATTGATGAAGCAAAAAGTCCACCGAATGAGGCCGACATGTCTGAGAAGATTAAAGCTGAAGTAATGAAGCAATTCAACGCTGGCTTTCTGGCTGTTACATCCTATCCATAATGGGTTGCTAACATCGTTCCAGTACCTAAAAAAGACGGCAAGGTCAGGATGTGTGTAGACTATCGGGATTTGAATAGGGCTAGCCCTAAAGATGATTTTCCGCTGCCGCACATTGATATCTTGGTTGACAACACAGCTCAACAGAAGGTATTTTCCTTCATGGACGGATTCTCGGGCTACAACCAGATTAAAATGGCCCCTGAGGACATGGAGAAAACTACTTTTGTTACACAATGGGGTACCTTCTACTACAAGGTGATGCCGTTCGGACTGAAGAACGCAGAGGCAACTTATCAATGCGCCATGGTAGCTTTGTTTCATGATATGATACATCATGAGATTGAAGTTTATGTAGACGACATGATAGCTCGATCACAAACAGAGGAGGAACACCTTGAACATTTGCAAAAGCTGTTTGCCAGGTTGAAGGAATACAAACTCAGGTTGAATCCAAGTAAGTGCACTTTTGGAGTTAAGTCTGGTAAACTTCTGGGATTTATTGTCAGCAACAAAGGCATTGAGGTCGATCCAGCAAAAGTAAAGGCTATACAAGAAATGCCTGCCCCCTGTACTGAAAAGGAGGTTAGAGGATTCTTGGGACGCTTGAACTATATCGTCGGGTTCATCTCTCACCTGACATCTACCTGTGAGCCAATTTTCAAACTATTAAAGAAAGATCAGGTAGTCGAATGGAACGATGATTGTCAAATTTCTTTTGATAAGATCAAGGAGTATTTGCTAGAACCTCCTATTCTGATGCCACCCGTCGAAGGAAGGCCGATGATCATGTATCTGACTGTTTTGGACAACTCAATGGGGTGCGTACTGGGCCAACATGAAGAGTCTGGTCGAAAAGAGCATGCCATTTATTACCTTAGCAAAAAGTTTACCGACTGTGAGACTCGCTACTCACTGCTTGATAAAACTTGCTACGCTTTGGTATGGGCTGCTCGCCGACTAAGGCAGTATATGTTGACTCATACCACTTTGCTGATTTCCAAAATGGACCTAATCAAGTATATCTTTGAGAAGCCTGCTTTATCTGGAAGAATCGCTAGATGGCAAATGATCCTGACTGAATATGACATCCAGTATACTACCCAAAAAGCTATAAAAGGGAGTGTACTAGCTGACCATCTAGCTCATCAAGTTGTCGAAGATTACCAATCTATGAGATTCGACTTCCCAGACGAGGACATCATGACTTTAGACAACATCGAAGGTAACGGACCGTATGACGAACCTGAACAAGGATCCCGATGGACCCTATACTTTGATGGTGCTTCAAATGCACTCGAAAACGGTATCGGTGCGGTACTCATTTCCCCAGAAGGTTGCCATACACCTTTCACGGCCCGACTTTGTTTCAGCTGTACCAACAACATGGTCGAATATGAAGCTTGCATCTTTGGTCTCAAGGCTGCTATAGACTTGGGGATCAAATCTTTGGTCGTATTTGGGGAGTCAGCTTTGGTTATCAGTTAAATCAAAGGAGAGTGGGACACCAAACATCCTAATCTTATCCCATACAAAGAACATGTCTTGACATTGCTGCCTCATTTCGAGCAGATTACTTTCGAGCATTTCCCGCGAGAAGAAAATCAGCTAGCAGATGCTCTGGCTACAATGTCTTCCATGTTTAAACTCAACTGGGATAACGAGGCTCCCCAAATCACCATCGAGCGAATGGGTGAACCTGCACATTGTCATGAGATTAATACCGAAGAAGTAGTGGAACAACCCTGGTTCCATGAAATCAAAAGGTATCTCCAGACTAGAGAATATCCTGAATAAGCTTCCGTAAATGACAAGAAGTTCTTAAGGAGATTTGCGGCCAAGTTCTTCCTAAGAAATGGCATCCTTTATAAACGCAGCCATGATTGTGTTTTACTTCGTTGTGTGGACAAAGCTGAAGCAGAGTTGATCATGACTGAGATACACAGCGGCACATTTGGCACCCACTTGAGCGGACATACGATGGCTAAGAAGATTCTAAGGGCAGGCTATTACTGGTCTACCATGGAAGCTGATTGCCATCAACATTCCCGTACTTGCCATAAATGCCAAATCTACGCCGACAAGATACATATTCCTCATGTCCCTCTCAATTTTCTGACAGCTCCTTGGCCATTCGTAATGTGGGGCATTGACATGATTGGAGAGATCAAGCCCACAGCATCCAATGGACATCGCTTCATCCTGGTCGCTATTGACTATTTTACCAAGTGGGTCGAAGTAGCTTCCTTTGCCTCTGTTACAAAAAATGTGGTTGCCCGCTTCATCAAGCAGAACCTCATATGCCGGTACGGTGTCCCCGACAGGATCATCACAGACAACGGTACAAATCTGAACAATACCATGATCACCGCTCTATGCGAACAGTTCAAGATTTATCATCACAATTCATCTCCCTATCGACCAAAGATGAACGGTGATGTTGAAGCTGCGAACAAAAACATCAAGAAGATCATCCAGAAAATGACAGTTACCTACAAGGACTGGCATGAGATGTTACCGTTTGCTCTGCATGGATATCGTACCATGGCACGTACTTCAACAAGGGCAACCCCATTTTCTTTGGTATATGGCATGGAAGTTGTCCTACCCATGGAAGTTCAGATTCCTTCTTTAAGGATTATGAAGGACGCTGGTTTGAGTGAAGACGATTGGATTCAGACCCGACTTAATCAACTCAATTTGATCGACGAAAAGCGACTCACTGCTGTTTTCCATGGTCAGACGTACCAAAAACGGATGATCAAGGTTTCAACAAGAAAGTAAGACGTCAGGTATATCAAGTCGGAGATCTTGTAATCAAGCGGATCATCTTGCCGTAAAGTGATCCCAGGGGAAAATGGACTCCTACTTATGAAGGACCATTTGTAATCAAAAGCATCTTTTCTGGTGGTGCAATGATCCTGACCACCATGGACGGCGACGATTTGCCACACCCTGCGAACGCAAACATAGTCAAAAGATACTACGCATGAAACAACCCGACAAGTCGAAAACCCGAAAGGGTGACTTGGGCAAAAATGGGTTTCCCGGTGAACCGAAAACCCGAAAGGGCGGTTCAGGCAAAAATTAGGGATAAAACAAAAAAATATGTACACCCGGCAAGTTGAAAACCCGAAAGGGCGGCTTGGGCAAAAAAGGGTTTCCCGGTGGATCGAAAACCCGAAAGGGCGATTCAGGCAAAAGTTAGGGAATTGAAGCGTATGACTATGTCTCGTCGGATCACTTTAAGGAACAATCTCTTCATCAACAAGTTCTGAGCTTCTGATCAATCCAATCATCGGCGGACGAAGCAGTGAATGGATAAGATATTCAGAGTTGTGAAAGCTATAACAGAATGGGAATCCCATGGAATTGTTACACATAGCCATCTGTCTTTTGTATAAATTTTTCAAATGTTTGCGACAACATTCTCTTACTAGGATGTATGTCTCCTTTGTACAAAGATAATCATAAAAAGTTAATACAAATACTTTTCCGGATACAGAAATTTGCTTTGTCTTCTTTTTCTTTTTCACACTTATGTTTTATTTGAGAAACGTCCAATGTTTTGTTAAATAGGCATATGCATTTGAACATAATCATTTGCTTACAAATCAAGAAAAGTTGATTGCTGATAGGTTGAAGGTATAGGTATACATCTTGATACCCTTTCAGAAGAAATCCCCAGCGGAATTAAACTCCAAGATCCTCAACTGAGTTAAGATTCGGAATATACTTCCCCAACAGAGTTAAACTTCAAAATCCTCAGCAGAGCAGATGCTTTCTAAAGTTGGATTCTCCAGCTAAGCTGAATTTCAAGATTCCCCTTAGAGTTAGGTTTCAGGATTCCCAGTGGAGCCAAAACTGTTAATCCCCAGCAGAGCTAAAACTTCCAACTATCAATCCCCAGCGGAACCAGATTAGTGAACATTCTCCCCATAGAGATACTTCCCATCAGATTGAAGATTCTCAATCTCACTTCCCCAGTATAAGTCTCCCAGGTTTTAAATTCCCCAGTAGAGATCGACGGAATCCTCATTCCCCACAAGTCACCAAGGATTTTCAATCCCTGGTAGTGGTCTTAAGATCCCTCAACAATTAAAGATCTTGTTCCCCAAGCAGTCAGCAGTCAACAAGGATTTCTCACCCTCAGTAATCAAAGGATTTTCAATCCCCAGCTTCGGTTATGGGTTTATTTCCCCAACATTTGTCAAGGATTTATTCTCCAAAACAAATTAGATTTCAAATTGATCGGTCGTTTAAAAGTTCCTTCATCACCTGTTGGAACTTACGGTCGTCAAAGATCAAATTCTCACGAAATTCAAGTTATGAAGCCCGGATTCGACCGGATAGTATCTTGATCTCTACAGCATATTGTGAAGCCCGGATTACAACCGGATAACAGTATCAGACTACCGCGAAGCCTGGATTACGACCAGATAGTGGTATCTCCTAAGAGCAAGCCGCGAAGCCCGGATTCAACCGGATAGCAGCTCAGCAAGTTATTGTGAAGCCTGGATTACGACCAGATAGCAATACAAGTTTCCGCGAATCCTGGATTACGACCAGATAGTGGTATCTCCTAAGAGCAAGCCGCGAAGCCCGGATTCGACTGGATAACAGCTCAGCAAGTTATTGTGAAGCCTGGATTACGACCAGATAGCAATACAAGTTTCTGTGAAGCCTGGATTACGACCAGAGAGCAGCCAAGAATACTACGAAGCCTGGAGTCAACCAGATAGTGGTATATCTTTAACACAAGCCGCGAAGCCCGGATTCGACTGGATAGCAGCTCAGCAAGTTATTGTGAAGCCTGGATTATGACCAGATAGCAATACAAGTTTCTGTGAAGCCTGGATTACGACCAGAAAGCAGCCAAGAATACTACGAAGCCTGGAGTCGACCAGATAGTGGTATATCTTTAACACAAGCCGTGAAGCCCGGATTCGACCGGATAGCAGCTCCACAAGTTATTGCGAAGCCTGGATTACGACCAGATAGCAATACAAGTTTCTGTGAAGCCTGGATTACAACCAGAGAGCAGCCAAGAATACTACGAAGCCTGGAGTTGACCAGATAGTGGTATATCTTTAACACAAGCCGTGAAGCCCGGATTCAACCGGATAGCAGCTCAACAAGTTATTGTGAAGCCTGGATTACGACCAGATAGCAATACAAGTTTCTGTGAAAGCCTGGAGATCAACCAGTTAATAGTTAACCGTTAACAGAATGAAGATTCTCATCCTTGAAACCTCAAGAGATTGGTATACTCCCAACCTCCTGACCCTTAACATAATGAAGATTCTCGTCCTTGAAAACCCAGTAGATTGGCATACACCTAATCTTCTGACCCAAGACCTGGATGAAGATTATCATTTTGGCTTCCCCCGCAGATTGGCATACACCTAACCTCCTGATATTCCCGACAGAATGAAGATTCTCATTCTTAAAGTGGCATACAACCTAAACCTGAACTTCTTCCAGACAGGAATAAGCTTTTTCCAGAATCCTGAGTTTTACTCTTCAACAGGATAGCTACTTTTCAACAGTATGGCTATTCCCCACAGAATTCTTATCCTTCAAGCAGAATGAAGACTATCATTCTCAATTCCTCATAGAGTATTCAGATATTCCCCAGTGAAGATCTCCTCAAAACAGGAATCCCCAGTAGATTGGCATACAACCCAAGCTCCTGATTCCCCAATAGTGGTCCCAGGACTTCTCATTTTCAACGATCAAAAGATTCTTGCAATCCCCTACAGCAGTCAAGGGTTTACTTTCATCGGCAGCAGTCAAAGATTTCATTATCCAGGATTCATCTATCCTCAACAAGATAGCTTATCAGCTTACATGCGCATTCACTACATTCATATATCATAAACATTGACATAACATATATATTGCATCATACATCTCATGCAACATAACTTTGTGTTTCAGCTAATATCTTACCCTTTTCAGGATAAGATTAATAAGCTTCAACTTCAACCTTTGAAAACAGTTTACGGATGCTTCCAAATACGGATGTCAATCTATTGCTCACCAACAACATAGCAGTTCAACATACATTCCAGATGGCATCTATAAGCCCATCCCCCGAAAAGATTCTATCACTTTCCATATGGCATCTTTAAGCCCATCTCCAAATGGCATATTTAAGCCCATTCCCTCAAACTACGCTTTGACGAGTGCAAATTTTTTGGGCACTCTAGTGTCCAATCTCCTTTTACCCTCGAGTCGCGAAAGGCAAAACTGCCAATCTAACTCTTCAGGTTCAAGAAGATTGAACAGGGGTAACTGTTGTACCCCAAAATTTTCCCTCTCATTTCATCAACATTTTCTCATCACAAGACTCTTGGAACTCAAGATCAAGTTAGGGTTTGCTCTGCTCAAGGCCCCTCCTTGCACTGTTGACCCAAATTAGGGTTTGAGTTTGCACAAGGATGTTTTGACCTAAAATGCCCAAAGTGACTTTCATGCTTCATATTGGACTCACAAGTTTATCCATACCAAGTTTCAAGCCTTGATTCCAATCTTTGCCCAGTCAATTGGACAGTTGACCTAGAAATCAACTGTATTGGGGGAAAAGTCAACTGTGGCCAATTGACAGTCAAACCTCATAATTTTTGACCCACATCAACATAATGAACTCATATGAACCATTTGGTCAAGTTTGGATCACAATTCCACAATAAATTTGATCAGATCACCAAAAGGGCAAAATGGTCATTTTTAGGGTTTTGACTGCACAAAGGTAATTTTTGACTGTTTGACCTAGCCAATGGCAAACCAAGCTCACATATGGACTCAAGGACTCAATGGCATTGTCTTGACCCATTCAACAAGTTCAAAAGATCTCAATTGCATAGGATTGACAGATGAATTTTTCAGTCAACTGATCAAAATTTGACTGTACACTGAAAAGTTAAACTTTGACTTTTTGGTCAAAATCAAGTGCCAAGATTCATTTTTCATCAAGACATGTCAAATTATGAAACTTGTTCATCAAGAAACCCAAAATTGCAAATTAGGGTTTAAAATGAAAAAATTTCATAACTTAGAAATTTTCTAAGTTATAAAATTTTCTTATTTTTTCCTAACTTTGTCCCATTTTTTCACCAAGATGCAAATGGATTCAAACAAAACTTGAAACATGAAAGTTGTAGTCCATTGCAAAATCTACAACTTTTATTCACAAAGTTTTCTCAAAGGAAGCTTGTATCTCAAGTTATAATTTTTGGAACAAGGGTACAAAACATTTTTAACTTAGAGAAATTTTGCCCTATTCTAGGCAGGATTTTTGTCCAACTTCTTGGCCATTTTTCACATGGTTCCACTTGGAGTTTCAATTTTCATTACAAAGATGGATTATAGTACACATTCCAAGCTTTCCAAATTATCCAAGAACTTCTCAAACACCCTTGTGGTTAGAGAGAATCGAATTTGCAAAGTTGGCCAAAACTCACTTTTGTTCATGGCCAAAGCATGTTCATAACAATTGCATTTTTCAAATCAGCGGGGTTTGTGATAGCTTGCAGGCCTCTAACCTAGTTTTCCATTTTCACTTTCAAGTTGTGCAGGTGAACTTCTACAGCATGATACAGGTGGTTTCAAAGCAAGCTAGGCATTTGGGAAGCATCCTTGGACTTCAGGCAAGCTCAACAAAAGCTCAAACTCCATTGAAAGTTGCTACATTGCTCTGTTCAAGTCAAGCTGAAACAGGTAATCTATGGACTTCTATCTCTCTATCCAGGCATGATTAAGCTTAGGTTTGTGAATGAAACATGCTTTACTCATAGCCCTGAAGCCATACATGTGTTCACTTTCCATTTATATTAAGCATGCTGTGAGAATTTTAGCCATGAACATTGAAGAAAAACTAGGTCAGAAATTGGGGGTGATGAAATTCTCCCTGGTTTCTTAGAGTTAGGTCAAGTATTTTATATGTTTGAAATCGTGGTTTGATGCTCTACATTGTTTGTGTTATGAGTTTTGGCTAAAAATCAAGGAATCAGGAGTTTGTATGAAGCAAGGAAAACGCGCGTTTTTTGTTGTTCAAACAGAGCTGGAGGTTGAAAACAGAGTTGGCTTGGGCTGGGCTTGAGTCAGCTTGCTTTTTGCACCCCTTTTTTCCATTTGCACCCCCCTGGCCCATTATGTGAAATATTGGACATTTTTGCATTTTTCTTTTTGATTGTGATTTTATATTTTTTGCTCAAGCATAAAAAACTCCAAAAATATTTTTCCACATTTTTTTTACATTTGTTTGGCAACTTTTTAAACATATATATGTAAATAATATAAAATCTTTTTATTTAAAACCCTAAAAAATAATACAAAAATATTTATTTTTCAGTTATTATTTTTTGTTTACATTTTGAAAACATTTTCTTGAATATATATTTTTTGTAAATAATTAATATTTTATTTTTGTATATACTTAGCATATTTAATACATTTAATATATACATGTACATATTTTATTAATTAGGGCAAAAACACAAAAAATAATACCTTTTATTTTTATTTAATATTTGACACCAAAAATACTTTTTTCTACAATATACTTCTTTTTTTTATTATTAGTGTATAAATTAATATATCTTGTACATGATTAATAAATAAGTACTATTTACTTGAAAATTAGGGTTTTGCCCTAAACAACAAAAATAATCAAAAATATGACTTTTTTTATTTTGTTTATACTTCAAACATGAAAACCCTTTTTTACATACATAAAAAAATCCTTTTTTTTTGCATAATACATTGCATTTTGATATTTATTTAAATTGTATTTATTTAAATGTTAAATATTTGTATATTCGATATGGTTGTAATAATTTAGATTTTATTTCCTTGTCAAATATCCCCCAAATTCAAACTTGTATCCCCATCCCCATAATCATGTTGTAATAATTTAAGACTTTAAATTCTCGCACATTTAAAAGTTTCCAAATTATGCCATGATAGACTTAGGGCTTGCATGCAAATAAAATCAACAAGTAGTTTGACCTAAATCCAAGATAAACATGCATGAAAAACAAACACAATGCACACTTGCACCCTTAGGGTTACTCCACTTGTTGCCTTCAAAAATGGGCCATGGTTGCATGTTAAGTGTCTTTGGCAAAACAAAAACAAATCAAATGATCATAGTCCCTCGATGACGCTATCAAGTTGCCTAAACAAAAATGATCAAGTCCCTTAAGAAAATTGCCAAAGATACTTGACACTATTCCCTCTATGGTCTAAACGATGACTCGCGTCCGTCCCGTTAACATCCTAACACAAGGTTGTTCACCAAATACAATGGTGAAACAACACTGTTAAAAGGGTTAAAAACATAAGGAAAGATCTTTGAGTAAAATAGGGTAGACAACTCTTAGTTACTTGATCAAACTTGCAAAGAAAACATCCTTGCCATTTTTCAAACACACATCTCCACACAATTTCAAAACAACTTTCAAAAACATTGAAACATCTTTTAAAAAATACATACACCTTTGTATATACTCAAACATGAGTCATTACAAAGGTTGCCTAGACAAGGCATCTTTTTCAAAACATTTTCAAAAACCACACACACAAAGCACAATTTCAAACAATTGAAAAGCCAAGGAAAGTGATTTAAGCAAGTAACTAAGAGCCCATGGATAACCATGGATAGAAAGGGTGCTAATACCTTCCCTTTCTATAATCTACTCCCCGAACCCAAGAAAACATCTTAAAGGTCTTTCCTGTGCTTTTTGACCTTTCCTTAGGATAAATAAAAAGTCGGTGGCGACTCTTGCTAAACCAAACAAGTGCGAATACAAACGCAAAACACCAAGTCAGTTCTCCCACTGTATCACACCATGCTTGGAAGACAGTTCAACAAACTCATCAAGAGAATGGACCGAAAGTCAAGGTCAAATGTTAAGAACATTCCTTCTGACATTAACAGATCCTATGACTCCAGCAGAAGACCAAAGTCTGAAGAGAAGGGAAATCAAAGCAAGGGAATTCAATGCCATGGATGTGAAGGATATGGGCACATTCGAGCTGAATGTCCAACCTTTCTTAAGAAACAAAAGAAAGGAATGTTTGTTACTTGGTCTGACTGTGACTCAGAAAGTAATTCTGAAGAAGAATCTGCCAAACTAGTTACTGCGCTAACTGGTATTTGTCACTCTGAAAGTGACTCTAGTGATGAGGAAGTGACATTTGAAGAACTGGCTGACTCCTACAAGAAGTTATGTATCAGAAGTGCTGAAGTCTGTCAGCAAAATGAGAGACAAACAAAACTCATAGTAAAGCTGGAGGCTGAGAAGAAGGCAGGCATTGATACTATAAGTCATCTAGAAGGGGAAGTTCAAATGCTAAACTCAAAACTTAACCAGATGACCAAATATGTCAAGATGCTAACAAATGGAACTGACAAATTAGAAGAAATCCTTCAGGTTGGACAAAATGTGGGAAACAAGTCTGGTCTAGGATTTGTGGCAGCAAAGAAATCTATTGTAGACAAGAAGAAGATCAGGCCTGATAAACAAATGTCAAAGCAGATGTCACAACATAGCACTCAACATCGAGATCAGAGAAATATGAAGAAAAGGTTTCAAAGATGGAGATGTCATCATTGTGGGAGGTTTGGCCACATAAAGCCATTCTGCTTCAGATTATATGGATATCTTAATCAGACCCCAGTTGTCAAACCTAAGTCTAATAAGGCACCATATACTCAACATTGGAAGAAAAAGGCTACTGCCCTGATAGCTCACACCTCCATTAGAGTCTCTGCAAAGGAAGACTGGTACTTTGACAGTGGATGCTCTAAACACATGACTGGAATCAAGAATCTTCTCAATAATGTTAAACCTCACACTACTAGTTATGTGACTTTTGGAGATGGTGCTAGAGGAGAAATCAAAGGAGTTGGAAGCATGGACTTCCCTGGAGTTCCAAACCTAAATGAAGTACTGCTGGTAAAAGGCTTGACTGCTAATCTCATAAGTATCCGTCAATTATGTGATCTAGGACTCAAGGTCAACTTTACCAAGTCTGAATGTCTTGTAACTAATGAGAAACAAGAAGTTGTAATGAGAGGAGTCAGATCTAAAGATAACTGCTACTTATGGGAGTCTGAGAACACTAATTATTCTTTTGTATGCTCTATTGCCAAAGAAGAAAAAGAAGTGAAATTGTGGCACCAAAAACTTGGTCATTTACATCTAAGAGGAATGAAAAGGATTATATCCATGGAAGCAGTCAGAGGGATTCCAAGGCTGCAAATTGATGAAGGGAGAGTCTATGGTGAATGTCAGGTTGGAAAACAGACTAGAATGTCACATCCAAAGTCAAGACATCTGACCACCTCTAAGGTGTTAGAACTTCTACATATGGATCTGATGGGACCAATGCAGGTAGAAAGTCTTGGTGGAAAAAGCTATGCCTATGTTGTTGTGGATGGTTTTTCCAGATTCACCTGGATTAACTTCATTAGAGAAAAGTCTGATGTATTTGAAGTATTTAAGGAATTGTTCAAAAGAATTCAAAGAGAAAAAGAAGGATGCATTGTCAGAATCAGAAGTGATCATGGCAAGGAATTTGAAAACAGTAAGTTTGATGAGTGCTGCTCCACAGAAGGAATTAATCATGAATTCTCTTCACCCATAACTCCTCAACAAAATGGAGTTGTGGAAAGGAAAAACAGGACTATACAGGAATCTGCCAGAGCAATGATACATGCCAAAAGACTTCCTATTCATTTTTGGGCTGAAGCTATGAATATAGCCTGTTATGTCCATAACAGGGTCACCTTGAGAAAGGGAACATCATCCACCATTTATGAACTTTGGAAAGGAAGAAAGCCTACAGTAAAGTACTTCCATGTTTTTGGAAGCAAATGCTATATTCTTACAGATCGTGAACAAAGGAGAAAAATGGATCGTAAAAGTGATGAAGGGATATTCCTAGGATACTCTACCAACAGCAGAGCTTATAGGGTATTTAATTCCAGGACCAAAGTTATGATGGAATCTATAAATGTCATAGTTGATGATTACCATGAGGAAACAAATGTCCCATATGATGTTGAGACATTCCTTAAGACTTCAACTCAAAAGGATGATATTCCTAAAACTACTTCATCAGAATCTGAATCAAAGGAAGCTAACAAAGACCCTTCCATCAAAATTCAGAAAGATCATCCTAAGGAACTCATCATAGGAGATCCTAACAGTGGAATCATTACAAGATCTAGAGAAATCATCTCAAACTCGTGCTTTGTATCTAAGATTGAACCAAGAAATGTTAAGGAGGCTTTAACTGATGAATACTGGATTGGAGCAATGCAAGATGAATTGAACCAATTCAAGAAACATGAAGTATGGGAGCTAGTTCCTAGACCAGGAGGAACAAACATCATTGGCACAAAATGGATCTACAAGAACAAATCAGATGTTGAAGGAGTTGTCACCAGGAATAAGGCAAGACTTGTGGCTGAAGGATACACTCAAGTGGAAGGGGTTGATTTTGATGAGACTTTTGCTCCTGTAGCCAGACTGGAATCAATCAGACTCCTATTGGGAATTGCTTGTCTCCTTAAGTTCAAGTTATTTCAGATGGATGTAAAGAGTGCCTTCCTAAATGGGTACTTAAATGAGGAAGTTTATGTGGAACATCCTAAAGGCTTTGTGGATCCAAACTGCTCTGATCATGTCTACAAATTGAGGAAAGCTTTATATGGCCTGAAACAAGCTCCTAGAGCATGGTATGACAGGTTGACAAAATTCCTCTCTGACAAAGGATACAGGAAAGGAGGCTTGGATAAAACTATTTTTGTCAAAAATGAAGGAGGAAAGATAATGGTAGCTCAAATATATGTTGATGACATAGTGTTTTGGGGAATGTCAGATAAAATGGTTAAACATTTTGCTGACCAGATGCAAGCTGAATTTGAAATGAGCCTCATGGGAGAATTGACCTACTTTCTTGGACTGCAAGTCATACAGATGGAAGACTCAATTTTTCTGTCTCAAAGCAAGTATGCAAAGAACATTGTCAAGAAGTTTGGGATGGAGAATGCTAGTCACAAAAGAACTCCTGCACCTACTCACTTAAAATTGTCCAAAGATTCAAGTGGGGTTAAGGTGGACCAAAGCTTGTACAGAAGCATGATAGGAAGTCTGCTATACTTAACAACCAGCAGACCTGACATTGCTTTTACAGTTGGAGTATGTACAAGATACCAGGCTGAACCCAAAGTAAGTCATATCAACCAAGTGAAGAGAATTCTGAAGTATGTGAGTGGAACCTACAACTATGGCTTGTTGTACTCTCATGGATGTGAACCAACTCTGACTGGTTACTATGATGCTGATTGGGCTGGAAGTGCTGATGATAGAAAGAGCACCTCTGAAGGATGTTTCTTCTTAGGAAATAATCTTGTCTCCTGGTTCAGCAAGAAACAGAATTGTGTGTCTCTATCTACTGCTGAAGCTGAATACATAGCAGCTGGTAGTAGCTGCTCTCAAATGATCTGGATGAAACAGATGCTTACTGAGTATAATGTTACACAAGATGTTATGACATTGTACTGTGACAATCTGAGCACTATTAACATTTCCAAGAATCCTATTCAGCATAGCAGGACCAAGCATATTGACATTAGACATCACTTCATCAGAGATCTTGTAGAGGAGAAGACGATTAAACTGGAACATGTTGCCACTGAACTACAACTGGCTGACATTTTTACCAAGGCACTTGATGCAAATCAATTTGAAAATTTGAGGGGCAAGCTGGGTATTTGCCAACATGAAGAAATGTAGCAATTAATTTTGCTTAAAACAAGGGATGAGAGAGATATTTTAGTTAAGTCTACTCTGATTGGGCTAATCATCTACTTCTCTATTTCTTTCCAAGATTTTAAGAAGTTAAATAGACATTCATATATCTCACTCCTCTCGCGTTTCTGCAACAATCTTCAATCTCTCAAACGAAGACTACACCATTACTGCTACCTGTTTTCTAAAACTCTCAAAATGTCTCAACTATCCATGACATCATCCTCTTCAAAGACGACTGCTTCTTCCGCATCCTCTGATCGAGAACCTAGGGCAATCACAAACTGCATGGATTCTGATGTTCTAGAGATAACTCCTCTTCGTGAACTGGCAGCTGACCCCACTAAGGTTAAGAAGCTGTGAACCAGACATGCAAGAAGGTCACAAGCTTCTTCATCTGGTAAACCCTCTCAACCATCATCTTCTGTTCCTTCAGAAATAGAAAATAGGGAAGGCTCAATTTATGTTCATCAAGCTATAGCTAGACTTGTCACTAGGATTCTAAATGAGAATCACTTTGTACCTGGCATTTATGTACCTTTGAATCAAGAATCTGCTAGTCCAAATGTTGAAATAAATCCAGATGTCACTCAGAATGTTGAGACACCAGATGACAACATTAGGAAATCTTCTGAAAATCTTGATGATCACAAGAACCCTACTGAGAAGGATGTTGAACCTCCGGTTATTGATGTTGATGAAGAATACTCTGACAATAACTTAATTGCAAATATCAACCGTAGCATAGCTAGAAGAATGATGAACAGAAAAGGAAAGCAGGATGCTGCCAAAGGCCTCTCAAAGAGAAGACTGCTGATGTTGTTCATAAGAAAACCAGGTCTGAGAACAAGACTGGAGTAGAAACTGTGAAGGCTGGATTGTCAAAAGGGAAGGTGAAAACTCGAGTACCTGCTGGTAGTCTCTCAAAGCCTGTGAGACAACCAATAGCAAAGAAAAGGAAAGAGCCTGAACCCTCTGAATCTGATGAGGAATCATAATTTGAATTTGATGTTGAAGACATTCCTCTCAAAAGGAAACTCTCCTCAAGAAAAATGCCTAAAGTCCCTGAAGTCCCCAGTGACAACATTTCCTTTCATCATCCTGAGAATGCAAACAGGTGGAAGTATGTATGTTTGAAAAGGATAGCCTTGGAAAGAGAACTGAACAACAGTGCCATGGAATGTAAGGAGATCATGGATCTAATCAAAACTGCTGGTCTAATAAATACTATGGTAAAGTTTACCAACTGCTATGAAGTTCTTGTCAAAGAATTCATAGTGAATTTATCTGATGGGTGTGCTGATGGAAAGTCAGCTGATTTTAAATGTGTATATGTGAGAGGAAGGAAGGTAAATTTCTCTCCCTCTGAAATAAACAAATTCCTAGGAAGACCAGATGATGCTTGACCTGAGCTAGAGGTTACTGACAACCAAGTGTGCCAAACCATCACTGCAAATCAAGTCAAGAGCTGGCCCTTAAAAGGGAAGCTGAATGCAAGCAAGCTGAGCATGAAATTTGCCATTCTGCACAAAATTGGTGCAGCTAACTGGGTTCCCACCAACCATAAATCAACCATCTCCACAGGCTTGGGAAGATTCATTTATGCTGTTGGAACCAGGACAAACTTTGACTATGGCAAGTATATCTTTGATCAAACATTAAAACATGTTGGAAGCTATGCTATTAAAGGCCCTATTGCCTTTCCCTCTCTCCTATGTGGTTTAGTCCTTGCCTAGTATCCTGACATTCTAGTTGAAAAAGATACTGTATGCAAAAGAGCCCCTGCTCTTGGGTTGCACTATAAGCTATTTCAGGGAACACATGTTCCTGACATTGTCATGACATCACCTGAGACATCAACTATGAAATCTCATTCCAAGAAAACTGATGTTATAGCTGTGCTGAAGGAAACTTGCAAAGAGCTTGACACAAGGAAAAGGACTCTTGAGGACTTGATTTCTAGACTAGAACAGGAGGAGATTGAAGGACAAAGAAGGGAAGAGGATGCTGCTGAAGACCAGCTTCATGATGAAGATAGTGCCTCCTCTGAAGATGACAGTGTTAGAACAAAGTTTGAATCTACTACCCTAAGTTAAAGTTTTGATGATAACAAAATGCTAGATTAAATAAATTGTATAATTCATATGAGACATATATGCTACCTAAAAAATTATATTGTGCATTTGCAGAAACTCTGATGGATATCAGCATAAGAATGTCAACATCAGCATCAGAAGATGAATTATCATATGCCAGCATCAGAAGATGAAATATCATATGCCAGCATCAGAAGATCAAAGCATGTGCTTACGCTGAAGCTTGATGAACAGATCTGCGCGTAACATACTCTAAACTCTGATCAAGACCAAAACAATATCATAAGCACATAGAAGCGTCAGAATAAGCCAAAGCCAATGACACGCTTAATTGACAACAGTACTGTGCATTCAAGACACTTTATTACCAACGAATGTATTCCAAGACAAAGATCTTCTCAATATGGAAAGAACGTAATGGGCATTGAAATGGAATAATTGACTACAACGTATCTCTTCTAAAAGCTATATAAACAAGTCAGTGAGAAATGAATTAGCTAATGCTCTACAACTCTTTACACGCATAAAGCAAATCATCTTCATCCTCACTCATACAGCTTGCTATATCTCTCAAATTGCTTACTCCATAGTTATAGCATCCTAGTTTCACATAAGCTAAATTTGTGTATTATCACAGTTGTGATATAAAGTTTTTGTAGAAAACATTCAACACACATAGTTTTCAGTTATCTGTAAGAAAGAATTCCTTGAGAAACCGGTTTGTGGTTTAGACTCAAGAAGGCTTTAGCAGTTGTTAAAGCAGTTGTAATATTCAGTTGAATATAGTGGATTAAGACCTCGGTGGAGAGAGGCGAAATCACCTTGACGGGTGGACTGGAGTAGTTTGAGATCAAACGAACCAGAATAAAAACAACGTGTTGTCTGCATTTGATTTCAAGTTTTACAATTCAACCCTTCTTCTTGTGTTTTTCACTTCTTCAATTGGCATCAGAGCGCCTGGTTCTGAGCTAAAACACTTAACCGTGTCAGTACAAGATCCAGCGTCAGAAAAACAAAATGGCAGGAACATATCAACACACCAGCAATGACAACAATGAAGATAGAGACAGATTCAGCGGCAAACCTCCAGTCTTTGATGGAGAGAATTTTGATTACTGGAAAGACAGAATAGAAAGCTTCTTTCTGGCACATGATGCTGATCTGTGGGACATGGTGACAGATGGATACACGCACCCAGTGAATGCAAGTGGTCAGAAGATTGACAGGAAGGCAATGTCTGATCAACAAAAGCGTGACTTCAAAAATCACCACAAGGCCAGAACTATTCTTCTCAGTGCCATCTCTTACGCTGAATATGAAAAGATATCTAACAGAGACACTGCTAAGAGTATGTTTGACTCTCTCAGAATGACGCATGAAGGCAACATTCAGGTAAAAGAAACTAAAGCTCTTGCGCTCATTCAGAAGTATGAGGCATTCAAAATGGAAGAAAGTGAATCTATTGAAACTATGTTCTCAATATTTCAAATTCTGGTGGCTGGTCTCAAAGTTCTGGACAAAGGGTATTCTACTGCTGATCATGTCAAGAAGATCATCAGAAGCTTGCCAAAACAGTGGAGGCCAATGGTTACAGTGCTGAAGCTAGCTAAAGATCTCAACAAAATCTCTCTGGAGGAACTCATCAGCTCCCTCAGAAGTCACGAGATAGAGCTAGAAGCTGATGAACCTCAGAAGCAAGGTAAGCCTTTAGCTTTAAAGTCTAACAGAAAATCTGACTACAAAGTTTTGCAGGTTGTTGAAGAGTGAACCAACTATGGAAGCAGAGGCAAAGAAAGTTCAGGAATACCAGAAGATCCGATCAGAATGAGTCCTCCTCCAAATATAGAAGATCAGACTCCTCCTCAGGATTCAGAAGATCTGAAGGCTCCTCGGGAAGCAGAAAGTCAAACACCAAGGACATCATCTACTATGAGTGCAACGAGCAAGGACACTACAAGAGTGACTGTCCAAAGCTTCAGAGGGAAAAGCCCAAAAAGAAGTTTGGAAGGGAAAAGAAGAAGAGTCTCATGGCTACATGGGATGACTCTGACTCATCTGAAGCTGACTCAGAATCAGATGATGAGAGAGCAAACATAGCTCTCATGGCTAACATATCAGAAGACAGTGAAGCTTCTGAATCTGACTCTGAATCAGACACCGAAGAGGTATTCCCTGACTTTGCAATTAATTTTACTAAGGCTGAACTTGCTGAAAGCCTTAACGAAATTCTGGAAAGATATCAGCAGATCAGAGTTAAATTCAGAAACTTGAAAAAGAATCTTGATTCTTACTCTGATAAAACTGAGAGTCTTAAATTGGAAAATTCTGAGTTGAAAAATAAAATTTCAAAATTAGAAAATCTTTTACAAAACTCTCAGAAGGAAACAATTTCTGAAACTCCCAGCAGCGCTGATGAGATCATCAAGGAGTATGATCACAGCTTTCAGAAGTTCCTTGCTAAAAGCATAGATAGAAGCAAAATGGCTTCAATGATCTATGGAGTTAGCAGAAACGGAAGAAAGGGAATAGGATACCAAGGTAAGGTACCTACACCAAAGAATGCCATGGATCTAGTTATTAAACGCACTCCTCTGAATTCACACTTTGTGTATGGTCACACACATGACATTAAATATACTAGCAATAATTATTCTGTGAAGCCAAAATTCAACCAGAGTTTTGGTAAAGCTAACAAATCAGGACCCAAGAAAATATGGGTACCTAAGGATAAAATAATACATGTTGCAGATATCTTTAGCAGCAAATCAGAAACACCAGTCATGGTACCTGGACTCTGGCTGCTCACGACACATGACGGGAAGAAGGCATATGTTCCAAAGCCTGGAGGCCACGTAGGCTTTGGAGGCAATCAGAGGGGAAAGATCATTGGCTCTGGAACAGTAGGTAATGGAAATCTTCCCTCTATAAATAATGTTCTATTAGTAGATGGATTAATGCATAATCTGTTATCCATAAGTCAATTAAGTGATAACGGTTATGATATAATCTTTAATCAAAAATCATGTAAAGTTGTTAGTCAGAAAGATGGGACTATCCTATTTAATGGAAAGAGGAAAAACAACATTTATAAAATCAAACTTTCTGAACTGAAAAGTCAGAATGTAAAGTGTCTTCTGTCTGTTAACAACGAGCAATGGATCTGGCACAGAAGATTGGGGCATGTTAGTATGAGAAGAATATCTCAGATTAACAAACTCAATCTGGTCAGAGGATTTTCTAATCTGAAGTTCAATTCAGATGCTCTGTGTGAAGCATGTCAGAAAGGCAAGTTTGCAAAACCTGCTTTCAAATCTAAAAATGTTGTTTACACCTCTAAGCCATTAGAACTTCTGCACATTGACTTATTTGGACCAGTTAAAACTGCTTCAGTCAGTGGCAAGAAGTACGGGTTAGTAATCGTAGATGACTATAGCAGATGGACATGGGTAAAGTTCTTAAGACACGAGGACGAGTCACACTCTGTGTTTGTCACCTTCTGTAACCAAGTTCAGAATGAAAAGGATCTTAGAATCGTTAAAGTCAGAAGTGATCATGGTAGAGAGTTTGAAAACAAAGATTTTGAGTCATTCTTTAATGACAGAGGCATTCTGCATGATTTCTCTTGTCCTAGAACTCCCCAGCAAAATGGAGTTGTAGAACGAAAGAACAGAACATTGCAAGAAATGGCCAGAACCATGATCAATGAGACAAACGTTGCTAAGATCTTCTGGGCAGAGGCAATAAACATAGCGTACTACATTCAGAATAGAATCTCTATAAGACCTATTCTGGAAAAGACTCCATATGAATTGTGGAAGAACAGAAAGCCCAACATTTCATATTTTCATCCATTTGGATGTACTTGTTTTATGTTAAATACAAAAAATTATTTGAACAAGTTTGACTCTAAAGCACAGAAGTGTATTATGTTAGGATACTCTGAACGCTCAAGAGGGTACAGAGTATACAATACAGAAACACAGATTGTGGAAGAATCAATCAGTGTTCGCTTTGATGATAAGCTTGACTCTGAAAAGTCAAAGCAGAATGAAGTCTTTGCAGGTATGGAAGTTGAATTCACAGGTTCTGAAGACAAGTCATCAGAAGCTCTCAACAAAGACACTCCTTCAACATCAGAAAGAGGCACTGCGAGCAATCCAGCAATATCTGTTGATCAACCTCAGAAAAGACTATCCAGAAGCAGCATGGATCACCCAGAAGAAACAATCTTAGGAAGAAAGGAACATCCAATCAGAACAAGAGCCAGCTTCAAAAACTCTAAAGAATCCCTCATGGGACTTGTTTCTCTGATTGAACCTTCTTCAATTGATGAAGCACTTCTGGACAACAAATGGATTCTAGCAATGCAAGAAGAGCTGAATCAATTCACCAGAAATGACGTGTGGGATCTAGTTCCCATACCAAAAGGATTCAACGTCATTGGAACAAAATGGGTGTTCAGAAACAAAATGAACGAACAAGGTGAAGTCATCAGAAACAAGGCACGACTGGTAGCACAAGGTTATAGTCAGCAAAAGGGGATAGACTATACAGAAACCTTTGCTCCAGTCCCCAGAAAATTTGCTAAGTGTATGCAGACAGAATTTGAGATGAGCCTCATGGGGGAACTGAAATTCTTTCTGGGAATTCAGATCAATCAAACTCCAGAGGGAACTTACATTCATCAGAGCAAATATGTCAGAGAACTTCTGAAGAAATTTGATCTCTCAGAATGTAAGCCATCAAAGATTCCAATGCATCCCACGTGCATTCTGGAGAGAGAAGAGGTAAGCAAAAAGGTAGAACAGAAGGTCTACAGAGGTATGATTGGTTCTCTTCTTTATCTGACGGCTTCAAGGCCTGATATTTTATTCAGTGTATGCATTTGTGCAAGATTCTAATCAGATCCTAGAGAATCTCACTTAAGAGCTGTTAAGCGAATTTTCAAGTATCTGAAAGGTACTACTAATCTGGGTCTATTTTATAGAAAATCTAGTGATTACAGCTTAGTAGGTTACTGTGATGCTGACTTTGCTGGAGACAGAGTAGAGCGTAAAAGTACTTCTGGAAGCTGCCAGTTTCTGGGAGAAAATCTGATCTCTTGGTCCAGCAAAAGGTAATCCACAATTGCGTTATCCACAGCAGAAGCTGAATACATAGCAGCAGCAGGATGCAGCACACAAATGCTCTGGATGAAAAGTCAGCTTGAAGACTTCCAGATGTTTGAGAGTAACATTCATATACTCTGTGACAACACTTCTGCCATTTGCTTAAGTAAAAATCCAATTTTGCATTCTAGGGCTAAGCATATAGAAATAAAACATCATTTCATTAGGGACTACATTTAGAAAGGCATTTTAAACTTAAAATTTATTGATACAGGCCATCAATGGGTTGATATCTTCACAAAACCACTTTCTGAAGATAGGTTCAACTTCATTCTGAAACATCTCAGCATCAAGCTCTGCCCAGAGTGAAAATGTTTTAATTTTATATATTAACCTTCAGAATTTGTTTTATTTTACTGTGAACTTCTGATCAATCTTCTTTAAGAAATTTAGACATGCAGATTGTATCAGATTCTATCCATAAAGATCTGAGCGTTTCATTTCAAGGATAGATGCGTTGTTCACTAAATCAAACAAGTGTCATCCAGTCATCAGCTAATTCCTGAAGCAGAACACACGTGCATGCTTCTGAGAAGGCAAAGCGCTGATTGGATGCATTGAGACACATGTCATGGGTAACCGTTCCAAATATCCTTCTAAATCCCCTAAAATCAGCCAACATTAAATACGAGTAATCATGACTTAATTTTTGAAACGTTTATGTTTATGTTTTCAAAACATTTTTGAAACCTAGAAGCTCTAATCACACGCCTTCCTCCCCAACCTTAGACTTTGATTCTTGATGTTTTCACTGTTTTCTTTACATATTATCTGTAACATTTTCTGAGCTCTGAACTGAATACAATTGTTTTTCTGCACTGATCGTTTTTAACTTCAATTATTTGCACTTTTTTATTGCTGACAAAAAGGGGGAGAAAGAATGATATTTCTCAATAACGGATTACTGAGACAAAAGTCTCAAACATTCTAACACTCTGATATACTTGAATGTTTCTTTGTTCTGCATAAGCTTACAGGTACAAGAATTCAATTATCTCTGATACACTGAAGCTCTGCTCTAGTGAAGGAAATATCTGATGCTCAAAGAAAGTTCAATAAAGATCTGATGCTAAAGGACTCATGGAATTAAAAGGGAAGTAATAAACTCAGGGGGAGTTTTTCTGATCATAACTCTGACAGTTCTTTTTATCTTCGTAACTCTGATACCTTTTTATTCCCTATCTGTTTATCGCTGATACAAATTTATTATTTAGTTATCACTGATATGTTTTTCTTCTTTTAATTTCAATTGAAAATATCTGGTTTTTGTCATCATCAAAAAGGGGGAGATTGTTAGAACAAAGTTTGAATCTACTACCCTAAGTTAAAGTTTTGATGATAACAAAATGCTAGATTAAATAAATTGTATAATTCATATGAGACATATATGCTACCTAAAAAATTATATTATGCATTTTCAGAAACTCTGATGGATATCAGCATAAGAATGTCAACATCAGCATCAGAAGATGAATTATCATATGCCAGCATCAGAAGATGAAATATCATATGCCAGCATCAGAAGATCAAAGCATGTGCTTACGCTGAAGCTTGATGAACAGATCTGCGCGTAACATACTCTAAACTCTGATCAAGACCAAAACAATATCATCAGCACATAGAAGCGTCAGAATAAGCCAAAGCCAATGACACGCTTAATTGACAATGGTACTGTGCATTCAAGACACTTTATTACCAACGGCTGTATTCCAAGATAAAGATCTTCTCAATATGGAAAGAACGTAATGGGCATTGAAATGGAATAATTGACTACAACGTATCTCTTCCAAAAGCTATATAAACAAGTCAGTGAGAAATGAATTGGCTAATGCTCTACAACTCTTTACACGCATAAAGCAAATCATCTTCATCCTCACTCATACAGCTTGCTATATCTCTCAAATTGCTTACTCCATAGTTATAGCATCCTAGTTTCACATAAGCTAAATTTGTGTATTATCACAGTTGTGATATAAAGTTTTTGTAGAAAACATTCAACACACATAGTTTTCAGTTATCTGTAAGAAAGAATTCCTTGAGAAACCGGTCTGTGGTTTAGACTCAAGAAGGCTTTAGCAGTTGTTAAAGCAGTTGTAATATTCAGTTGAATATAGTGGATTAAGACCTCGTTGGAGAGAGGCGAAATCACCTTGACGGGTGGACTGGAGTAGTTTGAGATCAAACGAACCAGGATAAAAACAACGTGTTGTCTGCATTTGATTTCAAGTTTTACAATTCAACCCCCCTTCTTGTGTTTTTCACTTCTTCAGACAGTGCTTGAAGATCAGTGCAGTTGAAAAGTTTGCTGCTAGTACCTGATGCTGCAAATGACTTTTGATTTTTTTCTCTCTGTGTTTTTATTATTCCTTTTGGATGACTGTATAACCTAAAAGTATAATTATCTTTGGCCTATTTATGGCTAAAGAGGGGGAGAAGATTTTGTGATAATTTTGGTAGAATTAGACTTGGTAGATATTATTAATTCTGCTGCTTTCTAATCTCTGATTGTTTAGGGGTTTTAGCCAAACATTTGCCAAAGGGGGAGTTTGTAAGTGTTTGGTTATTGGCATGTTTTTTGGTAAAACCAGTTGTGTGAATGTCATGACTGAGGTCATAACATTCTGGGATACAAGGTATATTCTGCAGAAAAAGAATGTCATACAGGAGCTGCTCAGTATGAGTGTTTAGCTGATCATTATGCAATGATCATATTTGTTGCATTCTACCAAAATTAGTAAACAGGATTCTTGTTGTCACAACCTATGTTAAGACATCCTGTACTGAACTAACACTTGTGCAGATTTATTATTTTCTGAGAAGTTTCAGGAATCTGGTTATTCAGTCCAGATCAGATTCTCACGTGGACTTAGGTTAACTTTGCTTAACCCTAATCTGGTTGTTAAAGTCCCATGACCAAGTCTTGAGGTTAACCCTAATTAATCCTAGCTATTTTCGTGGAAGCCCTAACTGAAGAATAGCAGCCTATATACTCCTCATGAAGACTGTTGGTGAAACACACTTTTTGACAGAAGATCAATAAGGGACTGTATAGTTGTAACTACTGTAATCCAAGCAATTATCATTGTGATAAGTGACTTGGAGTAGGATTTGATTGTAAGGGTTATGTATCACTCAAAGCTTTGAAGCACGAGTGTTTGTGTCACTTGATTAAAGCTTTGAAGCAAAGTCAAGTTAGGGTTGTGTATCACTCAAAGCTTTGAAGCACGAGTGTTTGTGTTACTTGATTAAAAGTTGTGAAGCATAATCAAGTGTATGTTCTGAAGAGTGTCTTCATAATTTCATTAGTCAATTGGTTAGTATCACTGCTGTGATTGAGGGGGAGTGAGTAGGAACTCAGGTTTAAGTTGAACTTAGATTGAAGTTGCATTGGGTAGGTCTTAAGTGAAGGAGATAAACTGGTTGGTTTATTCCTGAATTAATATCTCTTATAGTGAATTGCCTCCCTGGCTTGGTAGCCCCCATAGTAGGTGTTGTTACACACTGAACTGGGTAAACAATTGACTGTGTTCTTTACTGCTTTTAGATTTACTGTCTTGAAGAAAGTCAGATACGGTGTCATAACATTCATTGTGACATTAAGTATTTGCTGCCAGAATTTCAGAAACTATGGTTTTGGTTATGCAGGGAGCTATTTTCTACTAGATTTCTTATATTGTTATTGGTATAATTATGTAGGGACTTGAAGATGATGAAAATGGAATAAGGGTTTGAATGATATATGGTGGTGTTTAGGTTCTGGTTTGAAGAAGGTTGGTGAAGAATTGGTTGAAGAGTGGGGGAATTTTTGCAGGGAGTTAATTAATGGTAGATACTTGGACAAAAGTATGATGTTTTTCTCGTTGTATTTTTCTCTCTTTCTTGTGTGTGTTTTTAGTGTGTACAAGGTTGTTTCTTATAGTGAATGAGGATAGGTTTTTGGGGGGGAGATTTGATAAGTTTTGAACAATTTTGTAGGTTGATTTGTTGCTTTTCTGATTCAGTTTTGTTTTTTGTCATTTTTGTGCAAAATTTGGATTGATATGCTTGGCTTGTTTGTGTTGACAGCAGATGGAGATGAGGTAAGTTTTGACAGCAATGTGCAAGGCTGTTTTAGATGGTTGTGGGCAGCATAGGACTGGCTTGGGGCAGGTTTATGTAGCATAGCAGTAGCAGGCTGTTTTGATGAGTTATGGACTGATATGTACAAGATTTTCCAGGTTTATGCAGCTGGTTTCGGGCTTTGTAGGAAGCAGGCTTGGCACAGATTTTGCAGGGCTGATTTTTGACATATTGTGGATTGTTTTAACAAGTTTTTAGGATTGTTTTTGTGTTGCAGGTTTGACAAGTTTGGACAGGGCATTTGGAGTGATGTTAGCAGTAATGTGCAGGGCTATTTGGGCTGGTTTTGGTTGTATAGGCAGTTACAATTATGGACAACAACACTTTTGGACTGGCTTATGGACAGATTTTAGGAGATATTAGCAGCTTATACCAGGGACCTTTTTTTTGTTTTATGCATTTTTTGGACAACAACTTGTCTTGAAAGATAAAGCGTGAAGATGGTTCAATGTTTTGGGCTTGAAGATTTGAACATTTGAAAATTGAAGTTAAGGCTTTTAAAAAAAAGAATCCATGTAATCTTGTAGTATTATGAAGACTTGACTCGAATGTAATTCTCTTTCAATTTCTCTGTAATCTTTTCTTTGTGACAATGGAAGAAACCTTGAATAATACAAATATTTTTCCTTTATGAATCCCTAAGCCTTCTAATTCCATGTTAACTTCTAGAATGACTTCAATTCTTAAGACTTGTACTTGAATTTTACTCATTTGTTCCATGTTAAATCCATGACCATGACTTTTATAATTATCCATCATTTAAATTCATGGCATAAAGTTTCATGATCACTTTATAAATCATGCTAGTCTATTGAAGAAATCTTAGTTTGATGCTTGAATCTCAAATCCACAATGCCTTGTACTCGAAGTAAACTTTCAATGAACTTTTACAAACTCCATTTGAAACCAAAGATTTTGAATAAAATTCAAAAGGAATGTCTTATAATTCAAGCAACTAAAAGCAAGCTCCTAAGAAAATTCAATGAAACCCTAGTTGTGATGAAAATGAAGCTCCCAACTTGAAAGGGGCCAAAACCCTAATTTTCGACTGAATAACTTAGGAGATGATAACTGTGGAGAAAATCCTGATTTTGAATCACACATAGGGGAATAAACCCTAATCCTAGATCTTGTTGAATGGCCTTGTACAGAAACTCATGATAACCATACTTCAAAACCTGATTCCACTGTTGAAAAACCAGATGAATCTGCATTTATCTGATGAAGAAAACTCAGACCAAAGTGAAGCCCTAATTAGCACAACCACTGATGCTTCGAACCACTACCTTATTGAAATGAGGGAGTGATGTTTGAATGACCTAATGAGAATGATGCAAATGAAATGCAAAGCCTAAGCCAGATAAAAGTAAAAAGACAGGACAAATTTAGGGTATGACAACAACAAATCTACTTAAATCTTGCTAAAATAATTATATCTCAAAATTTTCAACTTATATATACACAATGCTTTCGAGAATAGCTAATTTAATAATTTGTATTGTTCTACATTTGACCATTTGTGTTCCCACCGATCACATGAAACTTAATTTTCCATGGAAGAAAGGAGTGAAATTAGAGGTATAAAATAGATAAAAGCAATATGTGTTTTGAATTCAACATTCTGCTTTGCTTATTAATAGATCAGTAAACTAGCAATACAATGAGTCAAAGAAATCTAAGATGTCAAACTGATTTCAATTATATAATACAGGCCCCATCCATGCGAGTTTCTTAATTTGGAAGTATGCATTTTGTGATTTTTCTTGGAGCTACCGTTTACCAATTTTATTCATAGCGCTTTCAATGGCTATAATCAATAATATATAAAAGTTTGTAAATATTTTAAATAAGACTTAATACATTATTTCTTGTTATCCTATCTTGTACCATGGTTCGTTTTGGTAATAGTCTTCAACTTTACATGTATACACTAAATGGCTGGGAAAGTATAAATTAATCAAATTGAGAGGTAATGCAAGAGATGGAGAAGTAACAATCTTATTCTTAGAGAATTTGAAGGTAGCTAAATAAGAGCCAAGATTTTAGAGCCCCGTAAAACAAAGAAGAATTGGAGAATAGATTAAGAGAGAGAGACGTGAAACCATCCATTAAAGGCAATAAATGAACAAAAATAGATAAATTTAAAACACCCGACTCCAAATTCTAAGACCAAAATTAGCTAAAAATATTTCACACAATTATTAAACAAACAAAAATCATAAACGAACTAGCTTAACATTCCACACAAGACAAAAACTTTCACCAATTGTCTAAGCAAGCATTTTGCATAAACAAAATTGAAGCAATTCTATCAAAGTTTCCAACAATAATACATAAAAATATGTTGCAACAACCTTGAAATAAATCACCAGATCAATTTGACGGTAGTAGGTTAACGTTATAACTTGTTTGGATTTTGTTTCTTCTTGTCAAGCCTTCCAGCAAAGGATCGTGGGTGTCTACTAGAACCGTTCATAGAAGGTGGATACCTCTCTAAGATGTTGGGCTTAGACCTATCTTATTGTAATGCACTTTTAATCTCTATATTTTAATATTTTTAACATTTTATTATCCCTTTTGATTCCTCCATTAAATATTTTGACTAAAATATAGTTTTGGTTCTCCTATTTACATATTTTTTAATTTTTTAGTCCTTCTTTAAAAAATTCAACTTTTTAACCCTTATGTTAGGTATTTTTTGAAATTTTTTAATCCCCTTCACTTTCGTGTACGTGACACCTCAAAAGAGTGATGTGGCTTAATGCATGTTGCGCCACGTCATTAACTATGCTGACTTGGAATTATTCAATTTAAAAAATAAATATTAATTAAAATAAAATAGAATAATTAATAAATAATAATATAAATAATAATATAAATAATCAAATTAAAAAAAAAGTATAACAATTTTTTACAGCAAAATATTTTTATAGAATAAATTTAAGTTGAATATTTTATTAAAGAATAAATTAATTAATAAATTCATAACAAAAAAATTGTGTGTAATTAATTTTGTTAATGTTCTTCCCACAAACCCAGACTTTCACCCCAAACACAATAATTAATTTAATCCCAGAAATTCAAACATTTATCTCTCAAAAAACCTCATCTCAAACAAATTCAAAAAAACCCATAAATTCCAAAATTCCCTTCTCCAACAAAGCCAAGTTTTGTGAATCTTCTTCCCAAACATGTAGACATAAACATTCATCCCTAAAATTTGAAACCTAAAAAAAAACCTTCTCTAACAAATCCAAGAAAACCAGAAACCTGCAAATACATATCTCGTTTTGGTTTCTTCACCGTACCGAAACACCAATTTTAAAATCAAATGCAGATAGATGGGTTTTCTGATATTTGATTTCTTGGATTTTATGTACAACTTCTTCTTCACCATGTTTATAAGTTTTTTTTTCAGTTTTGGTTTGTCCAAGGTTTTGTAAATCTGGGTTTCATTCTCAATTTCGTGTTTTCTGGGACTATTTTCTAGCTTGTTTTGAATATATGAAGATGAAGAAGGAATGGAAGAGTCAATGGGATTTGTTGTGCTCTTTTGTTCCATTTTTTCTTTAGAATTATCTACCACTTAAGTTTCATCATGAAAATCGATTCATCTTACCGTAAATACCCACTAAGAATGAAGGAATGTGATCTGAAACAACTGTGGAAAAAAATGGGAATATATATATGAACCTTAGGGAATTAATTTTTAAGATTCTTAAATATGATTTCATAAAAAATAATAATTGAGATTTCCAAACATCAGAAATCAGTAATGTTAATTGAGAGAGTATAGCACATGTAGATAATGCTAGCGGGTTAATTCTTGTTAGTTGTTATTTGGGTTTTAATTTGTATTTGTGTCTGAGCATGTTGTCTATATAAAGAGTCATTACTTTGTAATCCACATAACTGCAGCAATAATAATAACTGTTTCAGTTTTAAGAGTTAGTTACACTAATTAACTCAGTAATCTCTCTCTCTTCTTCTTCTTGTTTTTTTACAATATTCATCTTTTTTGAATCATTTGTTCCAACAAATTGGTATCAAGAGTTTGTTTGCGATTCAGAGAGAATCTAATGGCAAACGAATCAACAACCTCAACACAATTTCCAGCAAATCTTCTGGTTTTCAAAGGTGAAAACTATCAAAGATGGGTGGCACAAATGAAGGTTATTTTTAGATTTCAAGATGTTGTAGAAATCGTGAATGATGGAATATCACAACTGGAGGAAGATGCTACGGAAACCCAGAAAGTTGCGCACAAAGATCAGAGGAAGAAAGATGGCAAGGCGTTGTTCTTGATTCATCATTGTATGGATTGTGATGTGTTTGAGAAGATAATCGAAGAAGAAACACTAAAAGGAGCTTGGGAAAAGCTGAAGTCGTTATATTATGGAGATGAGAAACTGAAGAAGGTGAAGTTGCAGACTCTGAGAAAGCAGTATGAGATGTTGTAGATGAAAGAGAATGAATTTGTCTCAACATATTTCTCAAGAGTGGTGATGCTAATAAACCAGATGAAGGCGTGTGGTGAAGCACTAACGGATCTGCAGAAGATAGAAAAGGTATTAAGATCTCTAATTGCAGATTTTGATTACTTTGTTATAACAATCGAAGAGGCCAAGAATCTATCTGAGATGAAGTTGGAAGAACTTCAAGCTTCTTTGGAGGCTCATGAAATGAGGCTGCAACAAAGAAACTCAGAAAGGGAGAAGACAACTGAACAAGCATTGCAATCAAGATTCAGCAAGAAAGCTGGAAAAGAGAAATTGAAGCAGCGTAAGAATCTTGTTGGTGATGAGAAGTCAAGCAAGAATACTGATTCGAAAGGAGTGGGCAACAAGTATTATGGGAAGAAAGTTGACACGAAAGGGGTTCAATGTTACAATTGTCAAGGTTTTGGCCACTATGCTAGAGATTGTCGAAGCAAGAAAGCTGCAAGGTCGAAAGATAGTGATGAAGTTTAATATGCACTAGCTGGAAGTAGTGATTCTGATGATGTGTTGTTGCAGGTGAACACTCAATCGAACACTGAGAAAAACAACATGTGGTATTTGGATTCAGAATGTAGCAACCACATGATTGGCAATAAAAATTTGTTTATCAAGTTAGATGAGTCAGTCGAAAAGGTGATAAAGTTTGCATATGGTATGCATATCAAATCAGGTAGTAAAGGAGACATTTTGGTTATCAAGAAGGATGGTCGAAAGGCTATTATCACTGAAGTTCTGTATGTACCTTCGATGAAAAGTATCTTGATAAGTGTAGGTCAATTACTTGCAAAAGGCTTCAATATGAAGTTGGAGAATAATCAGATGAAGGTATATATAGCTGATGGGAGGCTAATCATGAAAGCACCATTGGTGGAGAACAAAACCTTCAAAGTCGAACTCAACACGTCAGATGACAAATGTCTTGCTTCAACTGCAGAAGAAGACAGGAACTGGCTATGGAATCATAGGTATGGACATCTAAACTTCAAAAGTTTATGTATGCTCAATCAGAATAAAATGGTGCTTGGGTTGCCGTATGTGAAGGAACCAAAGCAGATATGTAAAGAATGTTGCAAAGCTAAGCAGGCAAGGAAGGCATTCAAACGTGATTTTCCTATAAGGTTAAGGCAAAAATAGGAGCTGGTTCATTCAGATGTGTGTGGACCTTTCGAAGTAAAGTCCAATGGAGGTAACATGTATTTCCTTACTTTCATTGATGAATTCACCAGACATATGTGGATTTACCTCATTGAAAGGAAGAGTGAGGTATTCACATTGTTCAAGAAGTTCAATTTGCATGCTGAGAAACAAAGTGGCTGCAAATTGAAAAAGTTAAGAACTGATGGTGGTGGTGAATATACTTCAGCAGAATTTTCCAGATTTTGCAATGAGAAATGTATAGAGCATGAGGTTGTTGCACCTTATACGCCTCAGCATAATGGCATCTCTAAGAGAAAGAATAGAAGTGTATTGAACATGGCCAGATGTATGTTGAAAGCTAAGAATATGCCTAAGAGATTTTAGGCTGAAACAGCTTTGACAGCAGTATACATTCTAAATAGATTCCCAACTAAGAAGATGGTTGAAAAGACACCACATGAGGCTTGGACAGGGTCGAAGCCAAATGTAAGTCATCTTAGAATTTTTGGATCAATGTGTTTCAGGCATGTACCTGAACAATTGAGAAAGAAGTTGGATGATCAAAGTGAAGTCATGGTGCTCATAGGTTATCATTTGACTGGTGCATACAAGTTGTATTCACCAATCGAAGATAAACTAGTGATCAGTAAAGATGTTCTTGTAGACGAAAGCAAAGGATGGGATTAGAGTCGAAGTGCAGTTCGACAAGAATCAGACACAGTCACAACTGTGTTCGAAGTAGATGAAGCTTCGACAAGTCAAAATGAACAAGGTGATACTTTGATCGGTCGAAATGAAGAACCACCTGTGCAGAACGTGTTGTACCCCAAATTTTGACCTAAGATACCGTCTCCCATCTGCATTACTCGCATTGCAAGGGTTTTCACATATTTTATCAAATTTTCAAAGCAGTTTAAAAATTCATAACTTTTTCGAGTCGGAAGCTGTTTATTTATTGAACGCTAAATTTATTAACTGATCAAGACTTAAACAACGTTCATTGATTATTTATTATCTTAAATTCAAATAATGGGAATTTATTTTCGATTATTACGTAATTTAAAGATTTATAAATAATAAAACAAATATTTGAGAAAAGGTTTATTAATTGGTCAAATAATGTTTATTAATTATTCATTATCCTAAATTTAAATAATGGGAACCAGTTTTCCGTTATTATATAATTTGAAGGTTTATGAATAATGAAATAAACATTTGAAAAGGAGTATATTAATTGATCAAGCAATGTTTATTTGATTATTTATTGTTCTAAATTTAAATAGCTGAAATTCTATTTTTCAAGTTATTATAATTTAGAAGAATTAAAAATAATAATAAAATAAATAATTGAAGTTATTAATTGATCAATGATGTTTATTTATTTGTTTATCATTTTAAATTTAAATGATTGGATTTGATTTTCAATCATTATATAATTTAAGGAATTATAAACAATAAATAAATAATTGGAAAGAAAAAGAATTAATTGAGAAATGATAGAATTTTTATTCACTTTATTCTATTTATTACAATTGTCATTTAAATGTTGTGTTATTACAAAATATTTATAAAGACAATTACACAAATGCTTAAAGTAAAATAAAAAGCTATTTTTCTAAATTCTAATTCTAATCTTCTATCCAATGCTCTTGTCTGCTCATTTAATTTTACCTGCGAAAACAATTAAAAGAAAGTCAGAATTGAATAAATAATTAAAATGCAAAAAATAAATTTAATGTTCATCATTAAAAGCAAACGGCCGGAATCAGTTTGCCCTTTTTGCAAATCGCGGGATTTCTCCCGGTTCACAAAAAGGGAGGAATTTTTATGAATGCATAATTAAAAAAAAAGCACATTTCAAAATCAATTGCATTTTTATCAAAAAAGCCCACTGCATATTTCAAATATGCATAAATTCAATTTTGGTCAAAGCTGCATAAACCATAAAAAAACAGCATATGCAAGTTCACATAACAACAAGCCAACGTTAACCTGCAGCCACATAGGAGATAACATAGGCTAATGCAAGACAAAAGAGATATGTAATTTCAAACAATGTGCAGTCTTAAAACAATGTATGCAAGCAATATATGTTTCCATTTTTCATCATATTCCAGCCTGTTTGCTTTTTCAGACAGCAGTACAAGATATCACATTTATGTATCATTTCTGTACTTGAGGTAGAGAGAAGAAGAGGCTTAGTTTTGCAGGTTTTTATTTAAGCATGAAATAGGAATAAAGCCAACCATATGTAGCAGCATATGTGCAGAACATCAAAAAATATATTAAGATACTCAAACCTGAGCCATGACACAAAAAAGAGACAACAGTCATATGAGAAGGGAACCCCTTCAAAAGGAAGTCTAAGCTTGCATATCTCTACCACCACATCACTGCAAAACTATCCAGTAAAAAACCATATTCCATTTCCACACAAGATATCACTGCTAAGCCATTCAAAAAACCATATTCCATTTCCACAACCAGCATACTGCACAAAACATTCAAAACCTGCATATTGCTAAACCATCTCTAAGCATATTGCTAAACCACAACCAGCATACTGCACAAAACATTCAAAACCTGCATATTGCTAAACCATCTCTAAGCATTTGCAAAACCACAACCTGCATACTGCTATCATAACCCAGAGCATATCTCTACACAACCATCATTGCAAAACCATTCAAAACCGTAACACGAGGCAAAAATCACATAACCTGCTTCATATAACCTGCTTCACATAACCTGCTTCATATAACCTGCTTCACATAACCTGCTTCATATAACCTGCTTCATATAACCTGCTTCATATAACCTGCATACGGTATCAAAACCATAGACAAAATAGTATAATCCAAAACCACCAAAAAACCATTTATTCAATATTTCCAACCAGTTTTTTAGACGGAGAAGAAGAGAAGAATTAGTAGCAGAAAGCAAAGAGCGAGAAGTCTTCAGAGCTTACCTGACTTCGCCGGAATCGTACCGTCGGACTAGCTCCGACCATGTGAGTTTCTTCAGTTTTTCGCATAAATCTTTATACCGTTGTGTTGCCTTTGTCTCACGGGATAATATTACTCTCTTTAATTTCTTGAAATCATGTTAAAAGGCCATTTACAATCATTGCTGGTCTTAACGTCTTTGCCTTCGTCAATCTTACCCCTGCCCTGTTACAGCAACACATTAAATCCCTATTTTAACACAGGCAATAATTTGATCGATAAATTTCAAGATTCATAATGTTGCAAAACCGGCACAATCATAACATACTATTAATTTAAAGCCAATTTGAGGTAATATAGGAAATTCACAAACCTTTTTTTTACACAAACCATGATATTTCTTAAGTTCAAATTACAAGTAAAAAATACAAACCACACAAAGCAGCCATTAATAACATTAGTATTTATAACACATCATAGATCATCACTCCAAGAGAAAATGTCAAAAAGAAGAATAACTGCATAGGCTGGTGGTTAACATCTGAACCTCCTGTCAAAATCCTAAAACATCTCTATACATCTGAATATGACATTGATAAAGAATGATTTGTTGTTACTATAACCAAAGAAATTACCAAGGAACTTACCAAAGAACATGTCACATCAAATCTTGAACCATTAAGCCATATCATCCATAATTTCTCTATTCATACCATTCTTCCAAGAGCTAGAAGTCTTGAGAAGGTCAACGAGCAAGATATATTGTTGATGTATCATCTCACCAAGTGTATCCCACTTAATCTTGGGTATGTAATCTTGAGCTACATCAAGTATGTGTTTACAAAAGGATGAAGTTCTCCATACGGTATGCTTCTTACTAGAGTTTTTAACCATTTTAACATTCCTATTACTGAAAACCAGATAAAGTCAAACACATGGTTAATGCATCCAAACTCAGTCGCATGTGCATCCCTACCCTCAATCTTGTTGCTCCTCTTACACAAAAAACGAAAATGCCTCGTCAAAGCTTTTGCTCCTTCAAAATATTTGAAAGTCAGCCAAGCTTCATCTACTTCAATTTCATCCCCTGTTAACATCCCAATATAAACTCCTCTACCCATATCTGTTGAATCACCATCTTCACAGCTCAACGCCTCTTTCCAATTTTCCTTCATCATCGTCCCGAATCCATCCTTCCATCTCCCAGTTCTCCATCTACTCCCTTTGCAAACTGCTATGAAAAACAAACAACAACAGTTAAAGAAGCAGAATTGAAAAAGTGGAAGAAGAATCAGTAAAATCCAAACGCACACTCCGTCGTACCCGGCCATCCCTCTTCAACCTTCGTCTCAGACTTCGCTCCAACCTGCTCACGAGCCATTCTCCAATCGCCTTCTCTCTCGAACCGCTCTTCAATTTCCTCAACCGCCATCTCCATTATCATCGCTGCGACCCATTTCCTTGTTTCTTCGTGAGAATCGCTGAGAGTTGGCATTTGTTTATCAGTTTGGGCGGATTAATTTGTGAACCAAAGAGAGAAAGAGACGCGATCCAGCAGCGGCGGCCATGGCACCACTTTTCCTAGGTTTTTCGTTACAGCTTTGCGTTTCATTTCTTGGGTCTGGGTCTTCCAACGACCCGGCCCATTTCCCTTAACCCAGCTCATTTTCTTTTTTAACTTAAGCCCATCTTTTATTTGCCCTTTGGTTAAATTCTAGTCATTTTCTTAACTTAATTAATCTAGACTAATTAGTTTCTTAAGAATCACATATGGTTTTAATTAAACAAGTTTTAATATTTTACCCAAATTAGTTTAAGTTTTAATTTAGTAAATAAAAAATAAGAGATGTGATTTAAAACATTTTTAATCATTGACTAATTTTATTAATTTAAACTCTTAGGATTTAATTTAGTAATCTTAGTATCTTTTTTTAAATTAGACTTAAGTTAGTAGCATTAAGTTTTAATTTAATTTAAAGAATTTCTTAAAAGTAATACTTTTTATTTATATTAAAAAAAAGGACATAAAAAATAAAAACATATAAAACCTTAAAAAAACATTTCTATTAATTCTCGTTACTTTTTATCTATGTTAAAATGCGTAACCAATTAAAACATTTTTCTCTTCATATATTAAACAAAAATCTAAAAAATGCATGTTCACACACTCAGTCTTTTATTTAATTTGTTGTATATCATTTATCTCATAATTTTCCGTTTAAATATTTCGCATTTACTTGATTATTCGGTTTGCGTTAATCCAAAGGGAATTGTCTAATTTTTGTTGACTTCATGTCCTCAAAAACGATCGAGCGAATACTCTCATTCATTAAAAACTTAGGTTAATTTTCCTCAAATATTCACCTTTCTTCAAAATTTCGACCTTTTCAAGACTTATACCTTTTAAGCCAAAACTTCGACATTAGGTCGTCGTATTTTCAAAAACCCGTCCGTATCCCTTTTTCGGCCAAAACGATTTATTTTCAATCAAGCGATCAATTTTAAATAAAACAGATATTTCAAAAGGTTCCTATAGAGTACTATAGATGCATTGGGTGCTAACACCTTCCCATTGTATAACCAACCCCCGAACTCTCGATCTCTTTTCGAAAAACGCTTTGTATTTGTATTTTTGTTTACATTGCATATTTAGGGTTTTATTTCGCTCTTTTCCCTTTTCCTTTGGAAACAATAAAGCGCGGTGGCGACTCTTGCTTTTGCGAGACGAATTAATCAATAATTCGATCTCCGATTTACCCCGCTACATTTTTTATCGCTACAGAATTGGCGACTCTGCTGGGGATAGATTGACCTCTTGCTGGTCCATCCCTAAGTGGGTTAAGCCTAATTTGTTTTATCTGTTTACTATTATTTGATTTGCTTGATTATGTGTTTAAATTGGGGTTATTTGGGTTTTTTGCAAAGGACGAATCCTATACCCGGATTAAGTAACACTTAAGGAATAGGACGGGCGGTATAGTCATGTTAACTTTGAGGGAGTAATCCCGAAGAAGGAGGCATGAGATCCCCCACTCAATGGAAGGCCCTTTTGAACTTAATATTTGTTTACCGAGTAATCGGGAAGACGTTATTATTTTCGACCTAGGAGCCCGAGAAGTTGAGGACCGTAGAACCCTAACCCATCTTGGCCTTTTTTTGGTGTAGCGCGGAGACTATAACGGAGTAATTCGGAAGTAGTTGTTACGCGATGCTACGCTCGGACGAGTTTCTCTTGAGAATATTGCTGATTATCGAGTAATCCAGACGTTGGCAATATCCGAAGGAGGAATGTAGACTCTGGGAACTCTTAGAACCTTGTCTTACAGGTGTGATTAAACCCTTAGTAAATGCCTTGGGGATGTTTTTACCCTTGACTCCATGCTCGTGACGTTGAACCTGTTAACCCCATGTTTTTGACCTTGCTTGTGGTTGTTGCATCGCCATGCATTCATGCATCCATAAAACTCTTTTCACTAGAATTTGAAGGAGTTTGGAGGTCTTTCTTTGTAAACATCACTAGTTTCGTCAAACTCAATGGATCTTGGGTGTCGATAGGGCGAAAACCCTAATCCACCAAAATGGATGATTGATCTTGACGATAACTTGATCAATGTTTGGAGCCAATTTAAAATTCATCTGTTATCTTCATACTTGGATGTTTATAACTTGATATCTTGAGTTCCTTGAAAGTCAAATAAAACTCTCTTTTGCATATCATACATCATTCTACATTTTCTTTGTCTCACTTTCAAAGGTCTTTTTCCGAGTCTTATTTTTTTTCCCTTGGTCTCACTAGTACAACACTCGCGCTAAGAGGATAATGGAGAATATCAAGCAAGAGGTTTCTGAACTCCGCAGAGAGGTGACTATTTTGAAAGCTGGTTTGGATCACTTAACTGGTTTGGTTGAAATTCTGATCTCCGCCCAAGTCAATCCTTCTAGGAGGGAGGAAGCAAGGATAAAAGTCTTCACGGAGACTCTAAAATCTTTTTCTCATGAAAAGGTGACGGTTAATGCACCTGATGACCTTCCTGACAAGGTGAATGTGGGAGTGCGTCTAGAAGAAGATGTCGGAAAGGGATGTTTATACGAAGTGGGTAGCTCAGTTATTGGTGTGAAGAAGTTTGATAATGACTTTTCCAAGAAGAGAACCAGAGGAAGAGATAATCATCATCAGAATCATCATGTTCACCAACAGAATCAGCGAGTTCCTAATCGAAGGAAAACCCAGTTTGATTCAATTCCAATCACCTATACAGAGTTGTTCCCTATCCTGTTGCAGAGGAATTTGGTTCAGACCCGACCTCCACCAAAGGTCCCTAAGAAGATACATTGGAACTACAAAGCTGACTTGGCTTGCACTTTTCATCAAGGTGCTCGTGGGCATGACTTGGAGGGTTGTTTCGCTTTGAAGATTGAGGTTCAGAAGTTGGTCAGAAGTGGTATCTTGTCATTCAAGGACGTTGGTTTTGAAGTTCAAATCAAACAGGCGCCAAAGAGTAAACACGATTGAGGGTGACTTTGAGTTTTTGAAGATGTTTTTGGTAGTTCAAGTGGAAAGCCTTCCCAGATTATTAACTTGTTTCTGTTTTTGTAGCTTTTCTTATTTATCGAAACATTGTTTGCATGTAAGAACTTGTTTGCGTCTGAATGATTATTTTAATACAATGAGTATGTTTGTCTTGAAGAAATTCATTCGTTTCACTCATATTTGCTTTCAAATTTTAAATTTCTTTTTGCATTATGATACCAACATGTTGCCCATTCTCTTGCCTAGGCAGAGATTGAAGGGGGGATGATGATCTAAAGAACACAAAATCTTTGGTTGCATGCTTTTGAATAAGATCTTGTTGATGATGTACAGGCATTGTTTCAAATCCCTACACACTGGAGATATAAGGAAGATAATCCCTTGCTAACCCCTTTTGAGCCTTTGAAGCAGAAGTTTCTTTTCTATACGAAAAAACCTTGAATTTTAACCTGGGGCAGGGTAGCTTTCTGTTAATTTGATTGAGTGTTCAAAATTCGCAAGGAAGATGTTACCGTCACAAAATCCTTTGAGAGATGAACACTCATGTTGAATTAACTGAACATAGAGTTGGAGAACATCATGAAGAATGGGTGGGCACCAAATATTTTGAGCCTTAAAATCTTTTTCTAAAAAACCATAAACCGGGCCACATTACAACCTTCAAAAGTCCTAATTGAAGCAAGGTCATTCTGAAAGCATACTTCAATGAGATAGTGTTCCTGACTCCCATGATTGTTCAAAATAGTTATGTTGGTATCATATGTTTCTCCTATACAAAAATAAATGATGTTCTAACTCGCAAAATTTGTGCGATATCTTTTCAAAATCTTCAAGACTTACATAACTGTTGCATTAGAATTTTCATTCTCATTGTAAACTTTTTTTTCTAACTGCAAAACATTTGCTTGATATCAAGGAAGCTCACATAAACACCAGTGATGAGTTTACCCTTTTAAGGCTTGGAACTATGTTGAGTATTTGGAGAATCAATTCAAGAAATCATATCCAGGGGCATATCAGTTGAAGACCTTAAGCATGGACAGGTTGCTCCCCCTAGTTGTTGCTTTTCCCAATTGGTTTGCTCGTTTGGGGCAAAAATTCGAAGACTCTGTTGCGCCGACTACAGTCAATTCGGGGCAATCACGTCAAGATTGGATGTTTTCCTCTAAGAGTTTGAAGACACCAGAGCATGGTGAATGCCAGGTCTTTTGTAAAACCCTCGTTAGACGATTTTCTCGCCATCAACCTTTTAGCTTGGGGCATTTGAGAAGTGAAGTTATTCGCAAGAATCGTCGTGCATCATGCAGCTCGTCAGCAGTAATTTGGGGCATCCAATTTGGTCCCAGGGGCAATCTAGACTTGTCGGAATGTGTGTTATGTATCGCACACTTTATCAGAGGGTGGTGTTCCCAGTATCTCCAGCTAAGCATGACTCTTTTTCAGCTGAAGCATTTGTTCGTGTTGTTATCCTTTCAATGGGTTGTCAGCAGTAGAAGACTGGATTTTGGGTTTTTTACTTGAAATATCTTCCTCTCCCAAGAGATTTAAGCTTTGAAGGGACTTTGCTCCAGTGATGGCGTTTGTCTTCTATCTCCAGTGATGTTCCCCTCCTTTTGAGATTAGCCGAGTGTCGGGTTGTACTGTGATGTCTTATCATCTTCTGTCCATTTCCCCTGTCGGTTTCGTCAGCATATACATGACATTCATTTATTCATTCACCATTGCCTCATGCACGCACAGTTGTATTTGTTGACGTCATTAAGTTCGTACACCTTGGTTGTGCCTTTTCAAATAGCACATTTGATCTTTCCAAATAGAGTGCCAACTTAAGCATAAAGTGCACCTCATTTCTACTTCCCCAACTGAGCTAATCCTCGTGGATGATTTTGATTTAGCTTACCTTGTCCATTTTTGGATAGGATAATTTCCCCAATTGATTTACTTTCTCATTGGGAGGAGTCTTGTTTGACTGTTTTCTCTCTGGTTATTCCTGGATGAAGTTGCTGCCTCTTGCATAGGCTATACTCTTTGATTTTCCCCAGTGAGTTTGCGACCAAGACGACTGGTGCATTTATTTTGCACGTTAAAATATATGATCTCCTCGGGAAGGATTGATTCAGGGTTCTCTTTGATGAAGGTTTTATTCTCTGCCAATATCATCGCAGTTTCCTTCTGAATTATGTTGGAAAACGACAAGCGTTAGCTCTTCACGAGCAACTTGTACGTTAATTTTCGAAAGCGCCGAGCAGCAGTTCTTCATGAGCTACTAGTGCGTCATTTTATCTTTTCGAAAGCGCCGAGCAGCAGTTCTTCATGAGCTACTAGTGCGTCATTTTTATCTTTTCGAAAGCGCCGAGCAGCAGTTCTTCATGAGCTACTAGTGCGTCATTTTATCTTTTCGAAAGCGCCGAGCAGCAGTTCTTCATGAGCTACTAGTGCGTCATTTTTTTTATCTTTTCGAAAGCGCCGAGCAGCAGTTCTTCATGAGCTACTAGTGCGTCATTTTTATTTTTTCTGAAAGCAACAAGCAGCAAACTCTTCATGAGTTACCTGTACGTTATTACTTCTCTTTGGGATACAGCAAGTGGTAGCCTCTTTATTTGAGCAACTTGTATGTTATCGGTATTTTCTTCAGAAAACAACAAGTGGTAGCTTCTTTATTTGAGCAACTTGTATGTTATCGGTATTTTCTTCGGAAAACAACAAGCGGCAGCTTCTTTATTTGAGCAACTTGTATGTTATCGGTATTTTCTTCGGAAAACAACAAGTGGTAGCTTCTTTATTTGAGCAACTTGTATGTTATCGGTATTTTCTTTGGAAAACAACAAGCGGCAGCTTCTTTATTTGAGCAACTTGTTTGTTATCGGTATTTTCTCTGGACAACAACAAATGGCAGTTTTTCTTTATTTGAACAACCTTCGTATCTACAGTCTTATTACCTCAGCATTAATGAGTATATCTCTGAAAACCTCGCAGAGAAGTCTGGTACGAATCTATACCTCCAGAATTCAGTGATCGATTATCAGCCATTTGATACTCTGTCAACCATCGACCTTGAGTTGCGAACTCACTGTTTTGGATCAATAATCTGTTATGGCCTATGCAAGATGCTCTCTTTGTTAGGGTTAGGGGTCGTATTCCCTCAGTTTTTATTCGCTGTCAGGAGTCGGTCGTTTGAAGTCGATAGCTCGTTTTCCCCAGTAGCGTATAATTCATGTCTTTGTGTTTTGTTGGTGTTCGATTCCTCCAACATTTGTCTTGTTTCATACAATATCTTTCTCTGTGAATTCAACACTACATTCATATCACCGCATGATGACAGCATCTTAGGACAAAATTTGCGTAATTATGTATTTAAGTACCTTCAATCTCGTCGAGACGAAGACTTTAATCTTCATATCTCCGGATAGAAGGAACTTAAATAGGGGCAGCTGTTGTACCCCAAATTTTGACCTAAGATACCGTCTCCCATCTGCATTACTCGCATTGCAAGGGTTTTCACATATTTTATCAAATTTTCAAAGCAGTTTAAAAATTCATAACTTTTTCGAGTCGGAAGCTGTTTATTTGTTGAACGCTAAATTTATTAACTGATCAAGACTTAAACAACGTTCATTGATTATTTATTATCTTAAATTCAAATAATGGGAATTTATTTTCGATTATTACGTAATTTAAAGATTTATAAATAATAAAACAAATATTTGAGAAAAGGTTTATTAATTGGTCAAATAATGTTTATTAATTATTCATTATCCTAAATTTAAATAATGGGAACCAGTTTTCCGTTATTATATAATTTGAAGGTTTATGAATAATGAAATAAACATTTGAAAAGGAGTATATTAATTGATCAAGCAATGTTTATTTGATTATTTATTGTTCTAAATTTAAATAGCTGAAATTCTATTTTTCAAGTTATTATAATTTAGAAGAATTAAAAATAATAATAAAATAAATAATTGAAGTTATTAATTGATCAATGATGTTTATTTATTTGTTTATCATTTTAAATTTAAATGATTGGATTTGATTTTCAATCATTATATAATTTAAGGAATTATAAACAATAAATAAATAATTGGAAAGAAAAAGAATTAATTGAGAAATGATCGAATTTTTATTCACTTTATTCTATTTATTACAATTGTCATTTAAATGTTGTGTTATTACAAAATATTTATAAAGACAATTACACAAATGCTTAAAGTAAAATAAAAAGCTATTTTTCTAAATTCTAATTCTAATCTTCTATCCAATGCTCTTGTCTGCTCATTTAATTTTACCTGCGAAAACAATTAAAAGAAAGTCAGAATTGAATAAATAATTAAAATGCAAAAAATAAATTTAATGTTCATCATTAAAAGCAAACGGCCGGAATCAGTTTGCCCTTTTTGCAAATCGCGGGATTTCTCCCGGTTCACAAAAAGGGAGGAATTTTTATGAATGCATAATTAAAAAAAAAGCACATTTCAAAATCAATTGCATTTTTATCAAAAAAGCCCACTGCATATTTCAAATATGCATAAATTCAATTTTGGTCAAAGCTGCATAAACCATAAAAAAACAGCATATGCAAGTTCACATAACAACAAGCCAACGTTAACCTGCAGCCACATAGGAGATAACATAGGCTAATGCAAGACAAAAGAGATATGTAATTTCAAACAATGTGCAGTCTTAAAACAATGTATGCAAGCAATATATGTTTCCATTTTTCATCATATTCCAGCCTGTTTGCTTTTTCAGACAGCAGTACAAGATATCACATTTATGTATCATTTCTGTACTTGAGGTAGAGAGAAGAAGAGGCTTAGTTTTGCAGGTTTTGATTTAAGCATGAAATAGGAATAAAGTCAACCATATGTAGCAGCATATGTGCAGAACATCAAAAAATATATTAAGATACTCAAACCTGAGCCATGACACAAAAAAGAGGCAACGGTCATATGAGAAGGGAACCCCTTCAAAAGGAAGTCTAAGCTTGCATATCTCTACCACCACATCACTGCAAAACTATCCAGTAAAAAACCATATTCCATTTCCACACAAGATATCACTGCTAAGCCATTCAAAAAACCATATTCCATTTCCACAACCAGCATACTGCACAAAACATTCAAAACCTGCATATTGCTAAACCATCTCTAAGCATATTGCTAAACCACAACCAGCATACTGCACAAAACATTCAAAACCTGCATATTGCTAAACCATCTCTAAGCATTTGCAAAACCACAACCTGCATACTGCTATCATAACCCAGAGCATATCTCTACACAACCATCATTGCAAAACCATTTAAAACCGTAACACGAGGCAAAAATCACATAACCTGCTTCATATAACCTGCTTCACATAACCTGCTTCATATAACCTGCTTCACATAACCTGCTTCATATAACCTGCTTCATATAACCTGCTTCATATAACCTGCATACGGTATCAAAACCATAGACAAAATAGTATAATCCAAAACCACCAAAAAACCATTTATTCAATATTTCCAACCAGTTTTTTAGACGGAGAAGAAGAGAAGAATTAGTAGCAGAAAGCAAAGAGCGAGAAGTCTTCAGAGCTTACCTGACTTCGCCGGAATCGTACCGTCGGACTAGCTCCGACCATGTGAGTTTCTTCAGTTTTTCGCATAAATCTTTATACCGTTGTGTTACCTTTGTCTCACGGGATAATATTACTCTCTTTAATTTCTTGAAATCATGTTAAAAGGCCATTTACAATCATTGCTGGTCTTAACGTCTTTGCCTTCGTCAATCTTACCCCTGCCCTGTTACAGCAACACATTAAATCCCTATTTTAACACAGGCAATAATTTGATCGATAAATTTCAAGATTCATAATGTTGCAAAACCGGCACAATCATAACATACTATTAATTTAAAGCCAATTTGAGGTAATATAGGAAATTCACAAACCTTTTTTTTACACAAACCATGATATTTCTTAAGTTCAAATTACAAGTAAAAAATACAAACCACACAAAGCAGCCATTAATAACATTAGTATTTATAACACATCATAGATCATCACTCCAAGAGAAAATGTCAAAAAGAAGAATAACTGCATAGGCTGGTGGTTAACATCTGAACCTCCTGTCAAAATCCTAAAACATCTCTATACATCTGAATATGACATTGATAAAGAATAATTTGTTGTTACTATAACCAAAGAAATTACCAAGGAACTTACCAAAGAACATGTCACATCAAATCTTGAACCATTAAGCCATATCATCCATAATTTCTCTATTCATACCATTCTTCCAAGAGCTAGAAGTCTTGAGAAGGTCAACGAGCAAGATATATTGTTGATGTATCATCTCACCAAGTGTATCCCACTTAATCTTGGGTATGTAATCTTGAGCTACATCAAGTATGTGTTTACAAAAGGATGAAGTTCTCCATACGGTATGCTTCTTACTAGAGTTTTTAACCATTTTAACATTCCTATTACTGAAAACCAGATAAAGTCAAACACATGGTTAATGCATCCAAACTCAGTCGCATGTGCATCCCTACCCTCAATCTTGTTGCTCCTCTTACACAAAAAACGAAAATGCCTCGTCAAAGCTTTTGCTCCTTCAAAATATTTGAAAGTCAGCCAAGCTTCATCTACTTCAATTTCATCCCCTGTTAACATCCCAATATAAACTCCTCTACCCATATCTATTGAATCACCATCTTCACAGCTCAACGCCTCTTTCCAATTTTCCTTCATCATCGTCCCGAATCCATCCTTCCATCTCCCAGTTCTCCATCTACTCCCTTTGCAAACTGCTATGAAAAACAAACAACAACAGTTAAAGAAGCAGAATTGAAAAAGTGGAAGAAGAATCAGTAAAATCCAAACGCACACTCCGTCGTACCCGGCCATCCCTCTTCAACCTTCGTCTCAGACTTCGCTCCAACCTGCTCACGAGCCATTCTCCAATCGCCTTCTCTCTCGAACCGCTCTTCAATTTCCTCAACCGCCATCTCCATTATCATCGCTGCGACCCATTTCCTTGTTTCCTCGTGAGAATCGCTGAGAGTTGGCATTTGTTTATCAGTTTGGGCGGATTAATTTGTGAACCAAAGAGAGAAAGAGACGCGATCCAGCAGCGGCGGCCATGTCACCACTTTTCCTAGGTTTTTCGTTACAGCTTTGCGTTTCATTTCTTGGGTCTGGGTCTTCCAACGACCCGGCCCATTTCCCTTAACCCAGCTCATTTTCTTTTTTAACTTAAGCCCATCTTTTATTTGCCCTTTGGTTAAATTCTAGTCATTTTCTTAACTTAATTAATCTAGACTAATTAGTTTCTTAAGAATCACATATGGTTTTAATTAAACAAGTTTTAATATTTTACCCAAATTAGTTTAAGTTTTAATTTAGTAAATCAAAAATAAGATATGTGATTTAAAACATTTTTAATCATTGACTAATTTTATTAATTTAAACTCTTAGGATTTAATTTAGTAATCTTAGTATCTTTTTTTAAATTAGACTTAAGTTAGTAGCATTAAGTTTTAATTTAATTTAAAGAATTTCTTAAAAGTAATACTTTTTATTTATATTAAAAAAAAAGGACATAAAAAATAAAAACATATAAAACCTTAAAAAAACATTTCTATTAATTCTCGTTACTTTTTATCTATGTTAAAATGCGTAACCAATTAAAACATTTTTCTCTTCATATATTAAACAAAAATCTAAAAAATGCATGTTCACACACTCAGTCTTTTATTTAATTTGTTGTATATCATTTATCTCATAATTTTCCGTTTAAATATTTCGCATTTACTTGATTATTCGGTTTGCGTTAATCCAAAGGGAATTGTCTAATTTTTGTTGACTTCATGTCCTCAAAAACGATCGAGCGAATACTCTCATTCATTAAAAACTTAGGTTAATTTTCCTCAAATATTCACCTTTCTTCAAAATTTCGACCTTTTCAAGACTTATACCTTTTAAGCCAAAACTTCGACATTAGGTCGTCGTATTTTCAAAAACCCGTCCGTATCCCTTTTTCGGCCAAAACGATTTATTTTCAATCAAGCGATCAATTTTAAATAAAACAGATATTTCAAAAGGTTCCTATAGAGTACTATAGATGCATTGGGTGCTAATACCTTCCCATTGTATAACCAACCCCCGAACTCTCGATCTCTTTTCGAAAAACGCTTTGTATTTGTATTTTTGTTTACATTGCATATTTAGGGTTTTATTTCGCTCTTTTCCCTTTTCCTTTGGAAACAATAAAGCGCGGTGGCGACTCTTGCTTTTGCGAGACGAATTAATCAATAATTCGATCTCCGATTTACCCCGCTACAGTTTTTATCGCTACAGAACGAAAGAAGATCCATAAGAACGAGAATTGAGTCAACTAGGCTAACTGGATATGAGAGGTTTCCAGATTAAGCAATAGATGCTGATGGTGACTTAATCGAAGAAGCCATGATGATGGCTAAAGCAGAACCAATTGACTTGGGTGAAGCCTTGAGCAATTCGAATTGATGTGAAGACATGAAAGAAGAACTTAGAGCCATTGAAAAGAACAACACTTGGGAACTTATCGGAATAACCAACAAGAAACCAATTGATGTGAAATGGATCTACAAGGTGAAACAAAGGCCAGATGGTGAGATTGCAAAGTACAAGGCAATACTGGTGGCCAGAGGTTTTCTACATCAACCAGGTATTGACTTTGATGAAGTGTATGCGCCTGTTGCTAGGATCGAAACAATCAGGATTGTTGTTTCGATAGCTGCATATAGAGGATGGAAAATGCACCAACTTAATGTGAAGTCAGCATTTTTGAATGGGCCTCTGGAAGAAGAAGTCTATGTCACTTAACCACCAGGCTTCAACGTTAAAGGGCAGCAGTCGAAGGTTTATAGATTGAGGAAGACTCTCTATGGCTTGAAGCAAGCTCCTAGAGCTTGGAATAAAATGATAGATAGCTTCCTAATCGAAGCAGGATTCACAAAGTGTGTCTCTGAACATAGAGTGTATGCAAATGATGTTGAAAGTGCCAATCGAATCATTTTATTCCTCTATGTTGATGACTTACTCGTTACAGGAGAAGATGAAGCTGAGATAATGAAGGTAAAGTCAAAGTTAATGCAGGAATTCGAAATGTCTGATTTAGGGAATATTTCCTACTTCTTGGAAATGGAATTCAAAGACATCGAAGGATGAGTTTTCTTGCATCAAACGAAGTATGCTCAAGATATATTGAAGAGGTTCGATATGAGCAACTATAAGGCAGTTGTTACTCCATTAGAGACTGGAGAAAAGCTGAAGAAGAAATCCAATGATGAGTTTGTAAGATTGCCAAAGTGTAGGATTGTTGAGCAGATTTATGGAGAAGCCTCAGGAATGTCATCTCATTGCAGTAAAGAGGGTGTTGAGATACATCAAGGGAAATGTTGACCATGGTGTGTTGTTGCCAAAAGGATCGAAGAACAGTAAAGAGGTCGAAGTGCATGGATACACTGACTCAAATTTCAGTAGAGATCAAGATGAAAAAAAGAGTATTACAGGGTACATTTTCATGATCGAAGGAGCTCCAATCTCCTGGAGTTCAAGGAAGCAAAGCATTGTGGCTTTGTCTTCACACAAAGTAGAATATGTGGCTGCATCATATGATGCATGTCAAGCAGCATGGATCGAAATGCTACTTGAAGAGCTCAGAATAATAGAATCGAAGATGAAGCTATTTGTTGATAACAAGTCAACAATAAATCTTGTGAACCACCCAATGTGTCATGGTCGAAATAAGCACATTGAACAAAGGTATCATTTTCTGAGAGACCAATTAAACAAAGGAAAGCTTGAAATAGAATATTGCAAGACATGAGTGCAACTAGCTGACATATTCACCAAACCTCTGAAGAAAGTGAAATTCAAAGAGTTAAAGAAAGGCATTGGCTGAGAAGTCTTGATAACATGAATTAAGGGGGTGTGTTAGTTGGTTAATTCTTGTTAGTTGTTATTTGGGCTTTAGCTTGTATTTGGGTCTGGGCATGTTACCTATACAAAGGGTCATTACTTTGTAATCCACATAACTGCAGCAACAATAATAACAGTTTCAGTTTTAAGAGTTAGTTACACTAACTAACTCAGCAATCTCTCTCTCTTGTTCTCTTCTTCTTCTTCTTCTTCTTCTTCTTCTTCTTCTTGTTTTTTCACAATATTCATCTTTCTTGAATCTTTTGTTCCAACAGATAGCACATGTAATAACATTTCAATTGGTTACAGCAAAAGTACTTTAATAACATGTGTAATGGCTTTGTACAAAAACACATGATACAAATTCTTTTGCTGCAATCAGAAAATAATTAGTTGATTGTTGTAGTTTGAACTTTGGCTCCTAATTATTTAATTTTTCAAATTAATTTTCAAATACCATGTTTAATGTAAAAAAAATTAATTTTATTATTGTAAAAAATTGTTATAATTTATTTTTTATTTTTTAAATTTTAATAATAATAATTTTTAAATTGAATAATTCCATGTCAGCACAGTTTATGACGTTGTACAACAAACACTAAGCCACGTCACTCTTTTAAAGAGGGACTAACAAGTTAAAAGTATGTAAATAAATGGACCAAAACTGCATTTAAGCCAAATATTTTTGGGGATTTTTTTAGCCCCCTTCCACTTTTGCAGATGTGACATTTGAAAAGTCTGATGTGGCCATCAAAATTATTTAAAAGTTTAAAAATTTTAATTATTATTTTATTTAATGATTTTGATTAATTTTTTTAAATTTTTTTTTAATAAATTAATAATTAAAAGATAATATCATTGTTGGTGCACAAGGTTAATAAATGAAGAAAGGGTAAGAGAGAATAATATTAAAGCTCTGCAATGACGACTATAAAGTTGTAAGAAAGAATGATTGAACAATGATTGTTGTTACTATTACAAATGACAGCTACTACTAGTTTATTTATACACAAAGTAAATTGTTACGTAGGCCCAAATAAAGATAAATTTAATGACTAAGTTAAAAGGTAAAAATTAGGAAATACTAAATTTAACAGCTACGCTAACAAACTCAGAACCCAAAAGCTGAGCTTAATATACTTCTGGACATAACGTCGGAAGCTTCTGCTTCTGACTAACAATAACTTCTTAATATATCATACTATTGCTTCTAACTAAGCAGCCTCAAAAGCTTATAATTTTTTACTAACAACCTCAGAAGTTCTACTGCTTCTAAGCAACACAGATTCTACCAACAACTTCTGAATATGAATTACTTTCAACATCATCCCTTGATTTACATTCAGCTAACAAAAAAATCTACAAGACCAATTCCATCCCTCAAATGGATAAGGTGTTCAGTCTTGCCATCCTTTGTCAGAACATTTGCAAGTTGCTTCTGGTTGCTATAATGTGCAACTTCTAATACTCTGTTTAGAAATGTAGATTTCATCTTGAAGACCCATCTGATGCTAATGTTTTTCTTCTCCTTCAGAAGCTCAGTTAACTCCCAGTCTTATTTCTTTCAATAGCATCAAGCTCTTCTTTCATTGCCTTCAGCCACACTTTCTTCTTGAGAGCTTCACAGGTTGACAACACAACCACCAGTTGCTTCTTGGAGCACCAAGAAATAGTATTTTCCAGATACAAACAAAAACATTCATAAGTATTTCTTCTGTCAACTCTGTCTTCCTACCAATCAGAGTCTGGATAGCATAGCAGCTCTACATATGATCTAACACTAAAAAGGAATAACACTACATACCTCAAAGTCCTTTCAGTATCTTGTAAAACTTTGCAAATCTCCTTGGTATATTTCTGACTCTATGTGGCCTCTAAACTTGTTCAGAATCTCCTTTTGATTCTAGAACAATATCTCCTTATGGAATTTCTTCAGAAGTTTGACTACCACCAAAAGCTCCACCTTTGTTAGCTTCTGGACCTCGTTCAGAACCACTACCTTCAGAAATACCATATTCAAAAGTTGGATCACCTTCAGAAGTTGTGCCTTCAAAAGTTCCACTTTCAGAATCATGATCACCGTCAAAGGTTGGATTACCTTTAGAAGCTCCTCCTTTAAAAGGTCCACCTTCAGAGACATGATTTCTACCAGAAACCTGATCATCTTCAGAAGCTTGTCCTTCAAAACCCACGTCTTCAGAGTTTTCCCTTCTAGAATCATGACCACCACCAGATTCAAAATCTGGATTAGAATCAAATCCACCATCTGACTCATCTTTAGAGTCTCCAGAAGATTCTTCATTCTTTGACTCTGACTCACCTTCAGAACTTTCAAGTTCTAAATCATCTTTAGAAGCAGAATCTCCTTCAGCTTCTGACTCATCTTCTTATTCTTCTTCAGACTCAGAATCACCTTTGGATTCTGACTTGTCTTTAGCTTCAGAGTCATCTTCTAACTCTGAGTTATCTTCAGAAACCTCAAATTCTGACTCATCTTCAGAATTTTCAGCACCATCTTCTGATTCTGACTCATATTCAAACACTCCTTCAGAGTCAGAATATTCAGAGTCATCTTCTTCCCCTTTAGAATCAGAAAATGATAATTTCACAGGTTTCTCATCAGATTCATAATTCATTAATAGCACATGTTCATCATCAGAATCTCCCCTGTCTATTTCTGCTTCTTCTTTGTTTGACCAATAATCTTTAGCAAAGTGGACAAACTACTTACAACAGTAACACTGAACCATTCCCTTTTCATACTTCTCCTTTCCCTTCTAATGTTTCTTTTTATCAGAATGGATGACTTTTGACTTATGATACCTACCGTGTTTTCTCTGCTTTTGGTCCTTGACAAAAGAAGCTTTCAGAGCCTGCTCAACTTCCCTCTCAGAAGTTTTTTCAGTCAGACGCAACTCTTGCGCCTCTAGACTGCTTTGCAGCTCTTCAATTCTCATGGTGTCCAGATATTTATAATGTTAAATTGCTACAACAATGTAATAAAATTAAGGAGTAAGCAACCTCAATACCTTCTCTATGATTTCTTTTTCAAAAAGTGTTGTACCCCAATTTTCCCCCCTAAGATCCCTTCCTCATACCATGTTGATTCACTCACAACAAGATCACACTAAGATTCTTGGTTCCCCTCCCTACATTTAGTTTTGCCCTTTTTGAGGGATTACCAAGAACCTTGACTTATGTTCCTTTTGTGATCACGAATATTGTTTTGTTTTCTTCATTTAACTAATAAAAGGCAATGGTGTTTTGTCTTGCTTGTTATCCATGTAGGTGAAGGAAGTGAGATTTAACAAGCAACCCCATGGGTTCATGAGTTTATTTCCATGCCCTAGTCAATACAGCTCGAGAAGTTCAAACCTCACCATTGGATTGGTTTTGGAAGAATTGGCATGGCAAGGTTGCTTTGGTTCATCACATTTCCAGGTTTTTAGATTTGACTCAAAAGTACAAGGGGTTGATTGGAGAAGTTGTCATGTTTGGACAAGGCCTTGTTCCTATTGGTCACAAGAGCATATTTATCTCAAATTTCAAGTTATGGAAGTGGTTTTGGTGTCTATGAGTCCTCATTATCATTCTCAACAACTTCTATTCACAAAGCAAGAAATATTGGTACAAGAAGTTTGTTCAAACTTGTCAAAGTTCCTCAAAGCATTTTCTTGATCTAGGAGCTAGGGTTTGGAACTTCAAAGGAGTACATCTTGCTCACCTTTTGGTATTTTTGAGTGATTCCAAAGACATCATTCTCTTCAAAGGTCTATTAACAAATCACTTAAAAAGTTCCAAGGAGTTTTCATGTGGAAGAAACTTGGTGAAGAAGAAAGATTACAAGTCATCCAGATGAATCCATAATTTTACATGAGTGACTTCAAAAGGTCATAACTTGGTCAATTTTTATCACCTTGAGTCCATTATTTTTCCATAATGATCTTTAGGATATGAACTTTATTCCTTCTTTTATGTGCAAAGTGGGAAATGGATGGAAGTTACGTTAAATATGCAAAAGATTATAGGTCATTTCATGATTTTTTGCCAACTTCAACAAGTCATAACTTGCTCAAATTTTGGATATTTTGAATGATTCAAGTTTCAAAGTGTCATTCAAGAGTTCTACTTCATGCCATCTTTTTTGGTCAAGAGCAAATTCCAAGTGGAAGGCCATGTTTGGATGCAAGACATTATAGATCATTTTTAAAGAAGAATCTGAAATATTTCTAAGTATGGAAAGTCAACCCTTTTTCTTCAACTTTGACTCAATGCAACTTTCATATCAATCATCCATTTAACTCCATTCTTTTTCCATTTCAAAGCTTTTAACCTCATCTTTCTAAAGCATCAAGAAGCATGCCCTAAGACACCTTGAGTTGAAAATGCCATTGGTCAGAAGTTGGCACTTTGAAATTGAATTTCTCACCAAGTCAGAATTTTAAAATCCATAATATGGCCTCTAATCACAAGTTTTCCACGCGTTTTTGCCTCTAAACATGTTTAGTGAAGTTCCATATTTGTTTAGCGCATCAAAACGCAAGAATTGGAGGAGTTTTGATAAAATTTGTATCACACTTCACTCGTGCATCAAGTGTGCACGATTTCCCTCCAAAACGCATCATTTACTCTTCCTTCTGATCCCATTTGCTTCTCCTATAAATACATGAACTATCCCATTCAATTTCCCAAGCCTGGATAGCCAGAATCACCCTGTCAAACTTGTTTCACAACTCAGAATTCAGCAACTTCAAAATCCATTCTCGACCCTTTTTCAATCCAATTTTTCCATCAATTCACCTTCCTTGATCTTCCCTGAAGCTAACCATATAATTACATTCAAGAATCGTGCCCCATACTGCTCTATAGAAGTCTAGTTTCAGAGCTCTGCAACTCAACTTCAATAGGTAGATTCCTTCATCAATTCTTCAAAACTTTGATATCATTGTGTTTCTCTCATTGCCCTGGTTCTAGTCGCAACACTTACCTTTTACTGGAAACACGTTTTGACCATGAAATTTCAAATCCCTTTTCAAAACTTTTCTTCCAAATTGCTTGAGCTACAGTTTATATAAATTTGGCGCGAGGGTGTGGTTGTCTTCGTCTTGAAGAGGCGAAGCGAATGGAATAGGAATGAGCTTCTGATTTTACAGTTTGAGAGACCTGCAATTTGTGATGGCTGGAGGTTGAAGATGACCAACGTGTCATCTTCTAACCAATGAAGGCGCGCCATCTGTATTTTTCAAATTCTGATTTAATTAATGATTTTGTACAATATTCACTAATGACCATGATATGCACAGCGCGCCAGATCCCTTGGATTTGATTACTAACGTGTTTTGACTCTCATCCAATGGTCCACATATTTTACTTTTATTTTCTTTTTCTGATTTTTATATTTTAATTGTTTTAAATTTCAAAAAATCATAGAAAATTTATTTTTAGTCCAAAAAATCTGAAAAAATCATGAAAAATATTTTTTATAATTCTTTTTCTGATTTTTATTTTTTCACAATTTAATTTTGTGTTTTGGTATTTTTTACGAATTTTAAACTTATTTGATTTGTTTTAAATGTTTAAAAATACTTTTATACATTTTTAAATTCTGAAAAAATCATGGAATGATCCAATGATATTGTGACAAATATTGGTGACCTTATTTTATTTTTGTTTCTAACTTTACTCTTTTTTACCTTTTTTTAATTTTACCCATTTATTTTAATTTTAAAAATAGTTTCTGACTTAAAAAAATTACCAAAAAATTTGTAAAATTATTTGAGCCTTTTCCTGATTTTTCTATGGTCTTACTTTTCATTTCTTGATTAATTTGAACATAGTTGATATTTTTCTCATTATTTTCTATTTTTGAAACATTTTTAAAACCCTTTTTGTGTATATTAAATATGATATTATTTTGTGACTATTTTCTGGCTGATCTTGGGTTAGATTTTGGATCATGAACTTTATTAACATCATTGGATTCATGGTGTTGAGTTTGACTCCACAAAAATGGATGAATGATTTTAATAATAGTTTGATTAAAATTTAATTCAAATGTGGTTTGTATATTTTTCCCCCATCCCTCTTCATCTCATCTCTTTCTTATTGCACTAAATGTTGTTGGAGCATGATCTCTATATCATGTCTCAAAACAAATAGTGCATAGATTGCTATTGACCAACCTCAAAATAGGTGTGACTTATATATAAGTCCACTTACGATTGTTTAACATAGCGCTAAATTTTATCCCGATTCGAATAAATGATCATTCGTGGCCCAAACTTATGATTGCAATCCCAAGTATGTTAATTTGATCTCTTTGATCCAATAACCTTGAGATTCATTGTGTGGAGGTTTGGTTCTACCAATCCTCTAATGGATCTACAACACCTTTGGTCAACGCGGATCACTTAAACATTGTTGATCATTAAATGGTACTTATGAGAATTCCAAATGAATGATATACTTGACAAAAAGCAAATGCAACTTGTTGTGTTGAGGCTTTGGTTCTACCAATCCTCTAATGAGTTCCAAATGCAAGCTTCAAGATGGTCATCCAACTAACCACTAATTATTGACTTGTTTACTTTATACTTTTATTCTTTCTTTTATGCTTTATGCACTATTTACTTTTAGCATTTACATTTCATCCCATTTTTATCTTTGCTCATTTGAGCATTTACTTTCTTACCATTTCTACTTTGCTCACTTGAGCTTTTATTTTCCTTTCTTAAGATACTTAATAATCAATACAAACCCTAAAAAATCATTAATGGTACTTGTACTATTTGGTTACTATCCTTGGCATTATGGAGCAAGGGACTTTTCTTGAACTTAAGATTAGAAACCTTGATATATCTTGGAGACCTTGTGATCTTATCTGATTATTTTTTCTGGAGTTCTTGAGGTTTACCTCAAGATATTTGGTTGCTTGTTTGTTTTTGTGTGCAGGTTTTTGTGATTACACCCTTTGTTTTGTAATCTGGAATTTACCTGTATACAGCCGTTACTCTACCCAATTTTTTGTGAAGACTTAATACACTTGAAGTTTGGTTATCTCAATAGGTCTAGTATTTTGTTGCTTGATTGGTTTCAATCCAAGGAATGGGAATTCTATCTTGGCTCATAATGTCAAGTATTGGCTTCTTGTTGGTTAGATGATTCTTATCCCTAGATTTTATCTTATGCTTTAGGATAGTCTCTTCTTCTCTTCCCATCTTCTTTAATTTCAAAAATCTTCTTCCACCTTTTTGAAAACTCTTCTTGTTTTTGAACTTAAACCATTTTCATAATAAACTTGGACTTATGTCCATGCATCTTCAAAAATTTCATAAATAAACTCCAATCAACTTAATAATACTTTGACATTTTTGTGAGAAGACTAAAAGTCAATCAAATCTCATTTCAAACCATTTTGCCACTTTGGCTTTTATCTTTAAACTTTTTCTCAAAAGATTGAACTCTTGTCAATCCTTGTAGTGATGCAAACAACTATACTTATTTAATATGTAGTGAAGAGAGAGATTTTCCAATTGGGTGTTGAGTGAGGCATTGTTGATTTTAAAATCCAAGCCATATCCTCCACTTTGAGATGATGCAAATTCTCCTTTCTCATAATTGTGGGTAGTAGGTATGTTTTCCACACGGAAAATGACGATGATGTTTTATCTAAAAAAAATAACCAACACATTTGTGTTTTAAATCTTTAAAAGAGGAACTACGTGTACCCTGATCCCCTATTGCACGAAAAGGTGGTACGTAGGCACTAAAGGTTCACAACCGCAGAGGGTGCAAAATTTATAAAAATAAATATATTTCCTTCCTCACCTCCACCATCCATTTTTTTTATATACAACATTTTTTATAGCCAAAATATACAGATTTTACAAAGAGGCTCATGCGGAGTACCGTAGATGTTTATGGTGCTAATACCTTCCCTTTGCATAACCAACACCCTTAACTTGAATCTTTCCCCCTCTTTTTGGGTTATTCGCTCTTTTCCCATTCATTTGTAAACAATAAAGCGCGGTGGCGATTTTTATTTTGATTTGTATAAAGTCTAGTCAATCCAATGGCTTAGTCTTGAACATTTCTATAGCTACAGAAAAATGGAGACTTCACTGGGGAAAGATTGACCTCTTGCTGGTCCATCCCTAAGTGGGTTAAGCCTATCTTTGTTTATATTTGTATATATGTTATTACTATTTTTTGTGTTATATATTGTATATATGTTTGTCTGGATTTTCCTAGTTTTCAGGGTGCTTGGTGATTACTCATAAGTCCTATACCCGGACTTGGGAAAACTTTAAGATAGGACAGGCGGTATAGTCATGTTAACTTTGAGGGAGTAATCCCAAAAAAGGAGGCATGAGATCCCCCACTCAGTGGAGGCCCCATTGATTGTAGTATCATTTACCGAGTAATCGGGAAGACGTACTGCTTTTGACCTGGGAGCCTGCTGAAACTGAGGACCGTAGAATACCAAACCCATCTTAGCCTTTTAGGTGTAGTGCGAAAGCTATGACGGAGTAATCCGGAAATAGTTGTCACGCGATACTACGCTCGGACGAGTCTTTCTTGAGAATATTACTAATTACCGAGTTAATCGGGAAGTTGGTAATATCCGAATGAAGGATGTAGACTCTGAGAACCTCTAGAACCTTGTTCGACAGGTGATAACTTTTAGACCAAAACCTTATGGGTAGCACCTTCGACCTCATGCTCGTGACATTGAACCTATGAACCCTATATGTGTGATCTTGTGTGTGATTGTTGCATCATGCATCCATGCACTCATAAGCATCTTTTGAAGAAACCATATTTCAAGGGATTTAAAGGTTGACTATTTGTGAATATCTCAGGTAATTTCTAACCATGTATTCTGGAAAGAGAAAGACCAGAAAATACAGTTTCGAGGATCCCAAGATAGATGAGTTGATCAGTCTAATTCCCGAGATCGAGTGTTCTGCAGACTTTTGGAAAAAGTATGGGTCATTATTCCTCTCATAAAGCTGAAGATGGAGGAGGGTATTCTCTCGACCGTGGTCCAGTTCTATGATCTGATGTATCATTACATTACTTTTCCCGACTATCAGTTGATGCCTACAATGGAGGAGTATTCTTATCTATTGGATTTACCTGTTACCGATCGTGTTCCTTTTACTGGTTTGGAGGGTAAGCCAAAACCACATGAGATTGTTGCTTTAATTCACCTGGGGAAGTCTGAGGTGGAAGCCCATATGACTACCAAAGGATGGATTAGAGGATTACCAGCTCAGTTCTTATTGGAGAAAGCTCGTTATTTTTCCAGAATGAAGAGTACAGTTGCTTTTGAGGCCATCTTTGCTCTACTTGCTTACGGGTTGTTCTTATTTCCTAATGTGGACAAGTTTGTCGATGTTAACGCTATCAGGATTTTCATGATTGAAAACCCAGTTCCTACCTTATTGGGTGATGCTTATTACTCTATTCATCTTCGGAATTCTTATCATGTGGGGATGATTATCTGTTGCACGCCTTTGTTGTACCGATGGTTTATCTCTCATATGCCTCAGTCTTATGCTTTTTGGGATGTCAAGAAGGAACCCCGTTGGGCTCCTAAGATTATGGCACTTACTCACTCAAACATTGATTGGTATCATCGAGCTTACCAAGATGTAGAGATTATTGACAGTTGTGGTAGTTTCCCCAATGTACCTCTTCTTGGTACAAAGGGAGGAATTGACTATAACCCTGTTCTTGCACGGCGATAACTTGGTTATCCGATGAGGGATAAACTGAATAGTATTCATTTAAGTAGTTTCTTTCTGAAGGAAGGAAGGAGAAGACCATAGGGAACTAGGGAGCATATTGCGAAGGCCTGGCATCACATTCATAAGAAGAGTAGGAAGGATTTGGGACCTAAGGGTGTTGTTTCTTTGGAGCCATATCTTCAATGGATCCGATCGAGAGCCATTCAGTTAAAGATGCCATATACCCGAGAGACACCCATACCTGATCTATTTGTGAATACCACTCCTCCCTTATTAGATGATCTAGATGAGCTGCAACTTGCTTTGGTTAGGATGCAACAGGAAAGGGATGCTTGGAATAACAAGTTCCAAACTTTAGAGAGTTCCTACAGATCAGACCTGAAGGAGAAAGATGACTTGATTGAGATCCTTGAGAGTCGAGTGGTAGAGTCTATGGAGAGGCAAGGGGATTTATTTTATCCTAAGCCTCAATCAGGTGATGATCACTCACTTCTTGATTTAGATGATTGGAAGGAGGTTTCCATCAGATTTACGAAAGAAAACCAGAGGTTGAAGGCTCAGATTACCAGGCTCATGGGGAAGCGTCAGCGTATAGAGTGATCTCCATCAGTTCTTTTTCTCAGGATTTTAGAGTTTATTTTCATCTTGTACTTGGGATCATTGAAACTTGTAATCCATTTTGGAGTTATTATAATAAATAAAAAATTCAGTATTTCAAAAAGCGTTATTACTTTGATGTTTGCAATATGTCTATAAATCTATAAATCCCTTGAAATATTAAATAAAAAAGTAAAAATAGTCATGTTCATTACATGTCATGCATCATATTGCACATATTTCTTGCATTTGGTATGCATATCCAGGTGTCTTACCAAGCTTTTTTACTTCTTTCAGCAAGCTGACTCATCACTACAACACTCGGGATAATTTCAAAAAGAAGATGGACAACTTAGAACAAGAGAATCGCGAGCTGCGCGAAGAAGTTTCTGCTTTGAAGGTCGGTATGACCAATCTGACTACTCTGATGAAAGCTCTGGTGGCTGCCCAGAATCAGCCACCGAGTGTTCAACCTCAACCAACAAGGGCAACTAATGAAGCTCCGCCTGTTCCCGTATCTGTTACTCTAGTTGTTGTTCAGAATCGCATGCCTCAAGGTTATCCATGGGGAATTCCAGAGAATTTTGCACCTGAAGGTTTCAATCTTGGTCCTCAAGATACTCTAGTGGTTCAGACTATTGTTACTCCAGCACCTCTTATGGTGCATGTTGTTCCTGCTGCACCTTCTTCGGTGAATTTGATTTTGTTTGTTAATGATGATGTATTTCGTCATTTCCCTCCGCCGAGTGAAGACTTGGGTCTTTATGACAAAATGGATGATTTTCAAGAGCTGTTTGACAAGATGCAAAGATAGATGAAGGCCCTCAGGGGAAAAGAGCTATTTGGGAAGAATGTGAATGAGCTATGTTTGGTCCCAAATGTTAAGATACCTGCTAAGTTCAATGTCCCGGAATTTGAGAAGTATAAGGGCAACACTTTCCATCGTGCTCATCTGGTGATATACATAAGGAGGATGTTTATCCATACTGATGATCAGCGTCTGCTGATTCACTTTTTTCAGGATAGTTTGACCGGTGTTACGTTGAAGTGGTATATGAGTTTGGACAGCGCCAATATCCATACTTTTAATGATTTGGGAGAAGCATTCATCAAACAGTACAAGTACAACTTGGACATGGCGCCTGACCGTGACCAACTTAGGGCCATGGTTCAGAAAGACAGGGAATCATTCAAATAGTATGCACAGAGATGGCGCGAGGTAGCCGTCCAAGTGATTCCTCCCATGGAAGAGAAGGATATGACTAAGATTTTCTTGAAAATGCTGGGTGCTTTCTACTACGAAAGGATGGTAGCAAGTGCGCCAAGTGACTTTACTGAGATGGTAGGAATGGGTATCCGCTTAGAAGAGGCTGTAAGAGAAGGTCGTTTGACGAAGAGTAAAGGATCTGGAGGTGTAAAGAAGCCATCTTATGGGTTTACCAAGAAGAAAGAAGCAGATGAAAATGTTGTTATACAAGAGAGGAGGGTAAACCCTCCTAGAAGGAATTATCAGCGTCATCAGCAAGTCGCCTCAGTTACTCCTGTTATGAATGTTGCTCCAACTACCGTTGCTTATCAGAGACCGTCCCAGCAGGGGAATCAATGGTATAATCAGAGAAGGGAGAGTTATGACCCTATTCCCATGAGCTATACAGAGCTACTACCAGCATTGATTCAGAAGAAGTTGGTTCAAACACGATCACCTCCCGTCGTACCATCACCATTTCCTTAGTATTACAAGACAGACCAAACATGTGCTTTTCATCAAGGAGCACCAGGGTATAATGTTGAGAATTGTTATCCTTTGAAGACTGAGGTACAGAAATTGGTAAAGTATGGTGTTCTATCTTTCAAAGATGTGGGACCTAATGTGAAAGATAACCCTGTACCCAAGCACGGGGGAGTAAATGTTGTGAATATGGTGGCCGACTGTCCAGGCGACTTCCAGATTTTTGATATTAATCTGGTTAGAGGAGATTTGGTGAAAATGCACGCAGACCTCTATGAATTTAGCTACTATATGCATGACCATTCTGGTTGTGCTATTTGCAGTACAAACATACAGGGTTGCGAGAAGATAAAGGATGATTTACAGGAGATGATGGATGAGGGCCTCATCCATATAATCAGGCCTAAGGCAGAGTATAAAGAGGAATGAACATGGTTTCTTGATGTCCTGGTGAATTCAGAATTTTTGATGTGGAGTATATGAATGAGGACCTCGTGCAGTTGCATGCTACCTTCTGCCATAAAGCTGGTCAGGTGGAACACCAATATGGATCTTGCCTAGTTTGCTGTTGAGACCCTCGAGGATGTTCAATCGTGAAGAAGCGTGTTCAGTTGTTGTTAGACAATGGAACTATCAAGATCACAGGTCAGAGGGATAATTACAAAGTTGATATGGTTGAGGTTTGTTTAATGGAAGAAGAGTCAGATGAAGAGTATGCCTCCATAGATGAGTATTTCTCTTCAGACGAAGATTTGTTTTCCAGAAATGACTTATTAATGACTGATTGTGTTGAAGAAGGGGTAAACGTTATTGTGCCTTGTTTTGGTGCACCCGCCCATTTTGAAGTGGAGTATCATAGCAAGCTAGCTGTTACCCTATTGGTGATTAGTTTGCCAGGTCCTATCCCCTACAAATCAGATAAGGTTGTTCCTTACAAATACAACGCTACAATCTTAGAAGATGGAGTGGAAGTTCCCATCCAGCCAATTCCTCATGTTGGAAATATAGCTGAAAATAGCAGGGTGACCCGTAGTCGTCGTGTGTTTGCGCCGGTTGTTCGAAGAGATGTTGATGCTAGAAAGAAAATTGTTGAGAATGATGAACCTAAGAAGGCTACAGGAGAGACTAGTGGAGCTACGTTAGAGAAAGAAGTGGATGATATTTTGAAGATAATTAAGATGAGCGACTACAGAATTGTAGATCATCTACTGCAGACTCCTTCAAAAATATCCATCTTAGCTTTATTGATGAACTCCTCTACTCGTAGAGAATCCTTGATAAGGGTACTGGACCAAGCTTTTGTGGAGAGTGATATGCCAATAGATCAATTCAGCAGCGTAATAGGAAACATTACGTCATGTAATAACTTGAGTTTCTGCGATGATGAATTGCCGGATGAAGGGAGGAATCACAACCTGGCCCTCCACATCTCTATGAACTGCAAAAATGATTCACTATCTAATGTGCTAATTGATAATGGATCCACGTTGAATGTTATATCAAGGAGTACTCTCATGAAGTTGAAATATTAAGGAACGCCTATGCGCCCTAGTGGCATCACTGTGAAAGAATTTGATGGGTCAACGAAATCTGTCATCGGTGAAGTGGACTTACCTATCCATATAGGACCACATTTATTTCAGATAACCTTCCAGGTGATGGACATCGTTCCCGCTTATAGTTGTTTGCTAGAACGGTCGTGGATACATGAAGCAGGGGCTGTCTCTTTAACTTTACATCAGAAGCTAAATTTTGTGCGTGAGGGGAAGGTAGTGATCATAAATGGGGAGCAGGCATTGTTGATATCTCATTTGTCCTCCTTCAGCATTGTAGAAGCGGATGAAGCTGCTATTGGAACCCAATTCCAAGCCCTATTCATTGACAACATAAGGAGAAATGAGAATTCCATGGTCTTGCTGAAGGATGCGCAACAGGTTATGCGTAAGGGTCATAATGAAGTTTGGGGACGAATTGTGGATCCACCCGTGAACAAGATTAGAACTGGCTTGGGGTTCTCTTAGAAGAATGGCAAAGGCAAAAGTTTGAATTCAAAGTCTACTATGCGCAGCTATAATGATGTTTTCCGCAGCGGAGGTTACATCCATCCAACTGATTCTGGAGTTAATGATGTTAAGGAGGATGAAGCAGAGCAGGAAATGCCGAATTATGTGATGCACAGAGTCAGGTTCAGAACTGGGTCACCATTGATGTTCCCTCTTGCATACATGTTTCAAAGTAATTTGATTTGTTAATCTTTTCTCTTGAAAAGCTTTCACTCTGCCCAAGGTGGAATTATTAATGTTGTAGGGCTTATCTGTTTGCTGTGACTTTTAAGATCATTAATAAAAGTTGTCTTTGCTTCCCGAATTATGTCTTTATTTTCTGCTTTTTATTGGAAAATGGTAATCAGAAAAAACCTTTTAAAATAAATAATAACTGAAATTCAATATGCATGATCACTTATTATATGTGTCAGTTTCTAAAAGCAATCATAAATCATATGTGCAGATTTATCTAAAAAACTCGTTGAATACAATGACCCTGCACCCTCTCCCAACTTTGAATGTCCTGTGTTTGGGGCTGAAGAAGAAGATTATGATGAGATTCCAGAAGAGGTCTCACAGTTGCTTGAGAACGAGGAAAATACCATTCAGCCATATAAAGAGCCTTTGGAAGTGATCAATTTGGGTTCAGAAGAAGATCCAAAGGAAGTCAAGATTGGAGCATCGCTGCATCCCAATGTGAAGAGAAGGTTGATTGAGTTGTTGAATGAGTATGTGGATATTTTTGCTTGGTCTTACCAAGATATGCCTGGTCTAGACACGGATATTGTCGAGCACCATTTGCCGTTGAAGCCAGAGTGTCCGCCAATTAAACAAAAGTTGAGAAGAACTCACCCAGATATGGCAGTAAAGATCAAAGAGAAGGTTCTAAAGCAGATTAATGGTTGTTTTCTCGTGACATCAGTGTATCCTCAATGGATTACCAATATTGTCCCAGTACCGAAAAAAGAAGGAAAAGTCCGCATGTGTGTAGATTACAGAGATCTAAATAAAGCTAGTCCAAAAGATGATTTTCCATTGCCACATATCAACATGTTAGTGGATAGCACAACGAAATTCAAAGTATTCTAATTCATGGACGGATTTTCCGGGTATAATCAAATAAGAATGGATCCATAGGACATGGAAAAAACAACGTTTATCACACCCTGGGGAACATTCTGTTACAGAGTGATGCCCTTCGAGTTGAAGAACGCTGGTGCAACGTACCAGGGGGATATGACAACCCTATTCCATGACCTAATGCACAAGGAAATTGAAGTATATGTTGCTGATATGATTGCTAAATCTTAGACTAAAGAAGGACATATAGAAGATTTATTGAAGCTATTTCAGCATTTGAGGAAGTATTGTCTCCGCTTGAATCCAAATAAATGCACCTTCGGTGTTTGATTGGGGAAGTTGTTGGGTTTCATTGTTAGCCAGAAAGGAATCGAATTGACCCTGATAAAGTCAAAGAAATTCAAGAAATGCCATCACCGAGAACTGAAAAGCAAGTCAGAGGTTTCCTCGGACGTTTGAATTATATTTCCAGATTCATTTCCCATATGACTGGAACATGTGAACCGATCTTTAAGTTGTTAAAGAAAGATCAAGGTTGTGTGTGGACTGATGACTGCCAAAGGGCATTTGAGAGTATTAAGGAATATCTGCTTGAACCTCCTATCTTGCTACCTCCCGTAGAAGGAAGACCGTTGATTATGTATCTGACATTGTTAGATAAATCCATGGGTTGTATTCTGGGACAACAGGATGAAACAGGGAAGAAGGAGTTCGCCATTTATTATCTCAGTAAAAAATTCACTGATTGTGAGTCGCGGCAATCCATGTTGGAAAAAATATGTTGTGCTTTGGCCTGGGCGGCAAAGCGTCTGCGGCAGTATATGTTGAATCACACCACTTGGTTGATCTCCAAAATGGATCCAATCAAGTACATTTTTGAAAAACCTGCTCTTACTGGGAGAATTTCTCGCTGGCAGATGTTGTTATCTGAATATGATATTGAATACCGCACTCAAAAGGCTATTAAAAGTAGTGTGTTGGCAGATTATTTTGCTCACCAACCAGTGGAGGATCACCAATCTGCAGAATATGAATTCCCCGATGAGGATGTAATGTTCCTGAAAGTGAAGGATTGTGATGAACCATTACCTGAGGAAGGTCTTGACCCTGAATCTCGTTGGAGTATGATATTTGATGGAGCCGTGAATGCTTATGGTAAAGGAATTGTTGTTGCGATTGTCACTCCTCATGGATCACACATTCCTTTTACTGCAAGGTTAACATTTGATTGCACTAATAATATGGCAGAATATGAGGCTTGCATCATGGGTCTCGAGGAAGCTATTTATCTCAGAATCAAAATTCTAGATGTGTATGGTGATTCAACTTTGGTAATAAATCATGTTAAAGGAGAATGGGATACTCGCCACCCTGGCTTGATCCCTTACAAAGATTATGCTAGAAGATTATTACCATTCTTCAATAAAGTTGAATTCCATCACATCCCTAGAGATGAAAATCAAATGGTGGATGCTCTGGCAACTCTAGCTTCTATGTACCAAGTGAATACTTGGAATGATATACCATGAATTACGGTTCGACGGCTAGATAAGCCCGATCATGTGTTTAGAACAGAGGAGGTAGAAGATGAAAAACCATGGTATTATGATATCAAGCATTTTCTTCAGACTCAGGAATACCCGATTGGTGTGTCGAAGAAAGATAGAAAAACATTGAGAAGATTGGCATGCAGTTTCTTCCTCAGTGAAAATGTGTTATACAAGAGAAATTATGACATGGTCTTGCTCAGATGCGTGGATAGACACGAAGCAGACATGTTGATGCATGAGATTCATGAAGGTTCATTTGGCACTCATGCCAATGGAAATTCGATGGCTAAAAAGATGCTAAGGGAAAGTTATTATTGGCTGACAATGGAATTTGACTATTACAAATTTGCAAAGAAGTGCCATAAATGCCAGATTTACGCAGACAAGGTCCATGTGCCTCCCACACTTCTCAATGTGATTTCCTCCGCGTGGCCTTTCTCTATGTGGGGTATTGACATGATTGGGATGATAGAACCCAGAGCTTCGAATGGGCACCATTTTATCTTGGTAGCAATTGATTACTTCACCAAGTGGGTGGAAGCTGCTTCATATGCCAATGTTACTAAGCAGGTGGTTGTGCGCTTCATTAACAATAACCTTATATGTCGGTATGGTGTGCCGAGCAGAATCATCACTGACAATGGCTCGAATTTGAACAACAAGATGATGACAGAACTGTGTGAAGAATTCAAGATTGTCCATCATAATTCATCTCCATACAGGCCAACTATGAATGGGGCTGTTGAAGCTGCTAATAAGAATATCAAGAGAATTATCCAAAAAATGGTTATTACTTATAAGGATTGGCATGAAATGCTCCCTTTTGCTATGCATGGATATCGAACATTTATCCGCACTTCAACAGGAGCAACTCTGTTCTCCTTAGTGTATGGAATGGAAGTTGTACTCCCAGACGAGGTAGAGATTCCCTCGTTACGTGTGATAATGGAAACCAAGTTGACAGAGGCTGAATGGGTCCATAACAGGTTTGACCAATTGAATTTGATTGAGGAGAAGAGAATGACAGCCTTGTGTCATGGCCAGTTATACCAAAGAAGAATGAAGAAAGCTTTTGATAAAAAGGTCAAACCTCGTGAATTCAGAGAAGGTGACCTTGTGCTCGGGAAGATCATGTCTTTCAACACTGATTCTAGGGGCAAATGGACTCCCAATTTTGAAGGCCCATATGTTGTCAAGAAAGCCTTCTCTGGCAGTGCATTAATTCTTGAAACTATGGATGGCGAGGAGTTCCCACGTCCCATGAATGCTGATGCAGTCAAGAAATACTTCTCCTAAAGAAATAAAAGAACAACTCGCTAAGTTGAAAACCCGAAAGGGCGACTTAGGCAAAAAAGGAGCGTCTCGGTAGGCCGAAAACTCGAAAGGGTGGTCTAGGCAATAATTCAAGACCTAAACAGAATAAATTTCCCGCTAAGTTGAAAACCCGCAAGGGCAGTTTAGACAAAAGTTAGGGATTTTCTTGGCAAGTAACTACGTCAGACAAGACTTGACCGTTGAAGCAACAATCTTCTCGGATCCTCACTGTGATCGGTGGGAACGAGAACTGACTGTTTTTGGAATGTTGGTTCGCGTTTGCGTTTGTTTTTGCAAAGTGTCGCGGTAAGCAAGAGTCGCCACCGTCTTTTATTTTATCCAACAAGGGAAAGGACAAAAGCACAGAAAAATTCCTTTTCGAGATGTTTCTCGGGTTCGGGAGGTAGATTATAGAAAGGGAAGGTGTTAGCACCCTTTCTATCGGTGGTTATCCACGGGCTCTTAGGTACTTGCTCACTATGTTTTCAAAAGGTTTGCTTTTCTTTGTGATTGTGGGTTTTGAAAAGAATTTTGTTTTTGAAGAAAGTGTAAGTGTGAAAAGTTTTTGTTTTGTTTTTTAAAAGAGAGCAAGTACTTAAGAACCTCTACCTACTCAAAAAGGAATTTAATTATGCAAATGTCCTTTAGACAGTACTATCCTACTATTGAGGAGTAGGTATCACCGTCGTTGGAGTTTTCGGGTCAATTCGATTTTAGGGACGTATGGTCACTAAAGCAACGTTAGGACGCTTTATTGGTAATCCTAATGTCTTAGATCATATTTATCGAGGCAACCATTTCGAGGTAACTTATGATCTTGGGACAAAGGACGACCTCTAAAACATCCTATACTTAATGACCACGTTCGAGGCAACCAAGTGAGGTGTACCCTATGAGTGGCATGTGCAAGTGTGTCAATTTTCAGTTATTTTACTCTTGCATGTCATGGTGAGCTATTTTTGATTTTAAGTTAAGATTTAATCTTGTCATGCAATCCTAGTTAGCATACATCTAAGCAATTAATATATGCATAGGAATTTAAAGTGCGGGAATTGTAAATCCTACGCTATTACAAGGCTTTCGGGGAGGGGGATCATTTACATGTCCAAAAATTGGGGAAATAAAAGCAGTAAAGGGTCTTAGTTAAGCTATTACATCCCAGTAAGCAGTTACAATAAACGCGCGTGAATCTGAAAATAAACTCTAAAAATTCTAAGAATAAAATCTTTTTGTTGTTTTATTTTATTTTGGGAAAATGATCTAAATCTACTTAAATTTAGTTTTTTTGGAAAAATGTTATAATAATTAAAAGATTAATTAACAAAGTTAATTTAATATAAAAAAACTATCCTAATGTTTTTGTGGTTTTCTTATTTTAATGTTAATTAAAAAGAAAAAAAAAGAAGTCAATGAAAGCAAAAAATAAAATAAGGGGAATCCTTCGATCCAGGTAAAAAGGAGTTTCGACCCAGGGAGTGGCATGGAAGCTTCGATCCAGAGGGGGTCGTGGTCCTTTCGATTGGGCCAAACAGCAAGGCGTGAGTAGCCTTCGATCCAGGGGAGAGGATTGTCTTTTGATCATGGAGGTCATGGTTTTCTATCCAGGAATGAGATGCCTCCTTCGATCCAGCATGCTCATGGGTTCGATCCAGAGAAGGTGCTCTCCTTCGATCTGGGGTGTTATACCTGCAAAAGCATGTTAGCGAAATAAAACGCAGGGCCTGGGTATTGAACCCCAGGCCCTTCGATCCTGCGCTTGCTGGGTCTCTTCAGGCTATGTCTGCAGCAAGTATTAGCAAACGAAAAACATGACCTGGGTGCCAAACCCATGCCTTTTGATCCTGTCTAGGATGGCAAATCGAAAGTAACAACGAGTAATGATATGTTATGCGAAAAACAAGGTTGGATAATTTACCCTTTCTTACCAACAGATTGGACTTTCGATTTGGGCGCTTCCTGGATGTAGGCACCTTCGATCTGGGCTTCTGGGCTTGGCTACTTATGAAAATGTTGATGACTTTTGGGCAGTGTAACTCTAATGTCTTTTGTTCTCCTGTTGTGTGATTTTCGTTGTGTATTCTCCTACAGAGTTTTTGTGTGTGTTGTATATTTTCATGTGTATATTCTTTTTTGGTAATGTATGCTGGCCTCTGTATTTATAGGGGTGTGAGGGTGCAGTAATGGCAAGGGACAGCCATTAAAATAGGCCTTTAACGCTCTGGACAAAAATCAAACACATTAAATTATTTCCTCTTTTGAAACATTCGTGTCCCTTGAATGAACCTGGACGCTTGGATTTCGAATGCTTTCAGGCCATGCTCTTCGATTAGTCTTGATTTGCCTCTTTCGAATGGACTCCCTGCGTACCCTTCGAATGGGCCTGGCCGAAATATCAATCGAAGGATTCCAATCGAAAGGCTCTGCTAACAGGCCAATCAAAAGGTGTTGTTCATGCAAATCGAAGGACATGGTTGACATGCCTGTCGAAATTGCCTTGACATAATTCCAATCGAATGCTTGTCCATAATGCCAATCGAAAGACTCCTTCAGAATGCCAATCGAAGGGTCTTTCAGGATGCCAATCGAAATGCTTGTCCAGAATGTCAATCGAAGTGTCTTTCAGGATGCCAATCGAAATACTTATCCAGAATGTCAATTGAAGTGTCTTTCAGGATGCCAATCGAAAGGTACTTGTCCAGAATGTCAATTGAAGTGTCTTTCAGGATGCCAATCGAAAGGTACTTAAAGTACCACTCAAAAATCTTCTTTTTCCTTAGGCAAGAGTTTGTGATCAACCAGGCAGGGGGAAGACTTTGGAAAACATGAGAGGGCAAATTTTGGGGTGCAACCGTTGCCCCTGTTTAATTTTCTTAAACCTGAGGATATAGATTGGCTTTCTAGCCTTTCGCGATCCGAAGGTGGAAGATAATCGAACACTAGAGTGCCCAGAAATTTGCACTCGCATGGTGTAGTATCAGCATTGTGACGTCGGGAATGGGCTTACAGATGCCATTTGGAGATTGTTGGTAGGAGGATGGGCTTATGGATGCCATCAGGAGGTTGTTGGTAGGAGGATGGGCTTATGGATGCCATCTGGAGGTTGTTGGTAGGAGGATGGGCTTATAGATGCCATCAGCAGGAGTGTCGATCGCATAAATGATTCCTTAGCGAGAACTTGCATACCTGTTGTTGTAGAAGATTCCACTGGGGAAGTCTAACTTTGTTTGAGATTTAGGAACTGACTCGTGCTCACCGGGAGTATACCGTTGAGGTTATAGTACTCGTCCTGTCTGGTTCCAAGTATTAATCTTCAATCTCTTTGTGTAGATAGTTTTCCTGGGTTGTTACAGGTATTAATCTCTGACCTGAGAAAGAAAGGTCTTCCTGGCTTGTTACAGGTATTAATCTTCAATCTCATCATGTAGATAGTTTTCCTGGCCGGTTTCAGGTATTAATCTACAATCAGTCGTCCACAGATAGTTTTCCTGGCTTGCTACAGGTATTAAACTGGGACTTGAAAAGGTTTTGGAACATCTTCAACTGGATCGGCATCAGAAAAATCTTTAGGAATCGATTTAACTAGACCAGAGAAGGCATTTGACTGGATCGGCGTCAGAAAAATCTTTAGGAATCGATTTAACTGGACCAGACAAGGTCTTGGAATATCTTCAACTGGATTGACATTATAAAAATCTTTAGGAGTCGATTTAACTGGATCAAAGAAGGCCTTTGACTGGATCGGCATCAAAAAAATCTTTAGGAATCGATTTGACTGGACCATACAAGGTCTTGGAATCTTCAACTGGATCTGCATCAAGAAAATCTTTAGGAATTGATTTAACCGGACCAGAGAAGGCCTTTGACTGGATTGGCATCAGAAAAATCTTTAGGAATCTATTTAACTGGACCAGGCAAGGTCTTGGAATCTTCAACTGGATATGCATCAGGAAAATCTTTAGGAATCGATTTAACCGGACCAGAGAAGGCCTTTGACTAGATCGACATCAGAAAAATCTTTAGGAATCAATTTAACTGGACCAGGAAAGGTCTTGGAATCTTCAACTGGATCTGCATCAGGAAAATCTTTAGGAATCGATTTAACCGGACCAGAGAAGGCCTTTGACTGGATCGGCATCAGAAAAATCTTTAGGAATCGATTTAAATGGACCAGGCAAGGTCTTGGAATCTTCAACTGGATCTGCATCAGGAAAATCTTTAGGAATCGATTTAACTGGACCAGAGAAGGCCTTTGACTGGATCGACATCAGAAAAATCTTTAGGAATCGATTTAACTGGACCAGGCAAGGTCTTGGAATCTTCAACTGGATCTGCATCAGGAAAATCTTTAGGAATAGATTTAACTGGACCAGAGAAGGCCTTTGACTGGATCGGCATCAGAAAAATCTTTAGGAATCGATTTAACTGGACCAGGCAAGGTCTTGGAATCTTCAACTGGATCTGCATCAGGAAAATCTTTAGGAATCCATTTAACTGGACCAGAGAAGGCCTTTGACTGGATTGGCATCAGAAAAATCTTTAGGAATCGATTTAACTGGACCAGGCAAGGTCTTGGAATCTTCAACTGGATCTGCATCAGGAAAATCTTTAGGAATCAATTTAACTGGACCAGAGAAGGCCTTTGACTGGATCGGCATCAGAAAAATCTTTAGGAATCGATTTAACTAGACCAGGCAAGGTCTTGGAATCTTCAACTGGATCTTTCCTGAAAGGTAAAGGTCAGTCATATGCAATGCATGATATGGATCAAGCAATGATGTTCTCAACATAAATGAGATGGTATGATGTGTATATGCATGTATCATGATGTATGGAAGTGTGATGTTTTAGCTGGGGAAAATTAATCCCGGATAGCTTGCTGGAGAATAGAGTTGAATTCTTCGTTTCCGCTGGGGATGACGAACGGAGATGATTGCAAGGATAAACCTGTTAGGAGAAAAGAACTCCGGTGGGGGATAAACAGGATGAATAGATTACTCCTAGGGGAAATACTCTGGGGAAGAGATACTTTGCGGAGATTTTTGTTAGAACAAAGTTTGAATCTACTACCCTAAGTTAAAGTTTTGATGATAACAAAATGCTAGATTAAATAAATTGTATAATTCATATGAGACATATATGCTACCTAAAAATTATATTGTGCATTTACAGAAACTCTGATGGATATCAGCACAAGAATGCCAACATCAGCATCAGAAGATGAAATATCGTATGCCAGCATCAGAAGATCAGCATGTGCTTACGCTGAAGCTTGATGAACAGATCTGCGCTTAACACACTCTAAACTCTGATCAAGATCAACAATATCATCAGCAGCTAGAAGCGTCAGAATAAGCCAAAGCCAGCAACGCGCTTAAGTGACAACGGTACTGTGCATTCAAGACACTTTATTACCAACGACTGTATTCCAAGACAAAGATCTTCTCAATATGGAAAGAACGTAATGGACATTGAAATGGCATAATTGACTACAACGTATCTTTTCCAAATGCTATATAAACAAGTCAGTGAGAAATGAATTGGCTAATGCTCTACAACTCTTCACACGCATAAAGCAAATCACTTTCATCCTCAAAAAGTTTGCTATATCTCTCAAATTGCTTACTCTCTAGTTATAGCATCCTAGTTACACATAAGCTAAATTTGTGTATTATCACAGTTGTGATATAAAGTTTTTATAGAAAACATTCACACACAGTTTTTCATTTATTTGTAAGAAAGAATTTCCTTGAGAAACCGGTCTGTGGTTTAGACTCAAGAAGGCTTTAGCAGTTGTTAAAGCAGTTGTAATATTTAGTTGAATATAGTGGATTAAGACCTCGGTGGAGAGAGGCGAAATCACCTTGACGGGTGGACTGGAGTAGTTTGAGATCAAACGAACCAGGATAAAAACAACGTGTTGTCTGCATTTGATTTCAAGTTTTACAATTCAACCCCTCTTCTTGTGTTTTCACTTCTTCAATTGGCATCAGAGCGCCTAGTTCTGAGCTAAAACACTTAACCGTGTCAGTACAAGATCCAGCGTTAGAAAAACATAATGGCAGGAACATATCAACACACCAGCAATGACAACAATGAAGATAGAGACAGATTCAGCGGCAAACCTCCAGTCTTTGATGGAGAGAATTTTGATTACTGGAAAGACAGAATTGAAAGCTTCTTTCTGGAACATGATGCTGATCTGTGGGACATGGTGACAGATGGATACACGCACCCAGTAAATGCAAGTGGTCAGAAGATTGACAGGAAGGCAATGTCTGATCAACAAAAGTGTGACTTCAAAAATCACCACAAGGCCAGAACTATTCTTCTCAGCGCCATCTCTTACGCTGAATATGAAAAGATATCTAACAGAGACACTGCAAAGAGTATGTTTGACTCTCTCAGAATGACGCATGAAGGCAACATTCAGGTCAAAGAAACTAAAGCTCTTGCGCTCATTCAGAAGTATGAGGCATTCAAAATGGAAGAAAGTGAATCAATTGAAATGATGTTCTCAAGATTCCAAATTCTGGTGGCTGGTCTCAAAGTTCTGGACAAAGGGTATTCTACTGCTGATCATGTCAAGAAGATCATCAGAAGCTTGCCAAAACAGTGGAGGCCAATGGTTACAGCGCCGAAGCTAGATAAAGATCTCAACAAAATATCTCTGGAGGAACTTATCAGCTCCCTCAGAAGTCACGAGATTGAGCTAGAAGCTGATGAACCTCAGAAGCAAGGTAAGCCTTTAGCTTTAAAATCTAACAGAAAATCTGACTCCAAAGTTTTGCAGGCTATTGAAGAAACCTCTGATGGGTCCTCATCAGAAGAAGACGAGCTTTCCCTCCTCTCCAGAAGAGTGAACCAACTATGGAAGCAGAGGCAAAGAAAGTTCAGGAATACCAGAAGATCCGATCAGAATGAGTCCTCCTCCAGATACAGAAGGTCAGACTCCTCCTCTGGATACAGAAGATCTGAAGGCTCTTCAGGAAGCAGAAAGCCAAACACCAAGGACATCATCTGCTATGAATGCAATGAGCAAGGACACTACAAGAGTGACTATCCAAAGCTTCAGAGGGAAAAGCCCAAAAAGAAGTTTGGAAGGGAAAAGAAGAAGAGTCTCATGGCTACATGGGATGACTCTGACTCGTCTGAAGCTGACTCAGAATCAGATGATGAGAGAGCAAACATAGCTCTCATGGATAATATATCAGAAGACAGTGAAGCTTCTGAATCAGACTCTGAATCAGACACCGAAGAGGTATTCCCTAACTTTGCAATCAATTTTACTAAGGCTGAACTTGCTGAAAGCCTTAACGAAATTTTGGAAAGATGTCAGCAGATCAGAGTTAAATTCAGAAACCTGAAAAGGAATCTTGATTCTGACTCTGATAAAACTGAGAGTCTTAAATTGGAAAATTCTGAGTTGAAAAATAAAATTTCAAAATTAGAAAATCTTTCACAAAACTCTCAGAAGGAAACAATTTCTGAAACTCCCAGCAGCGCTGATGAGATCATAAAGGAGTATGATCACAGCTTTCAGAAGTTCCTTGCTAAAAGCATAGATAGAAGCAAAATGGCTTCAATGATCTATGGAGTTAGCAGAAACGGCAGAAAGGGAATAGGATACCAAGGTAAGGTTCCTACACCAAAGAATGCCATGGATTTAACTATTAAACACACTCCTCTGAATTCACACTTTGTGTATGGTCACACACATGACATTAAATATACTAGTAGTAATTATTTTGTGAAACCAAAATTCAACCAGAGTTTTGGCAAAGCTAACAAATCAGGACCCAAGAAAATATGGGTACCTAAGGATAAAATAATACATGTTGCAGATATCTTTAGCAGCAAATCAGAAACACCAGTCATGGTACCTGGACTCTGGCTGCTCACGACACATTACAGGAAGAAGGCATATGTTCCAAAGCCTGGAACTTAAGCCCGGAGGCCACGTAGGCTTTGGAGGCAATCAGAGGGGAAAGATCATTGGCTCTGGAACAGTAGGTAATGGAAATCTTCCCTCTATAAATAATGTTCTATTAGTAGATGGATTAATGCATAATCTGTTATCCATAAGTCAATTAAGTGATAACGGTTATGATATAATCTTTAATCAAAAATCATGTAAAGCTATTAGTCAGAAAGATGGGACTATCCTATTTAATGGAAAGAGGAAAAACAACATTTATAAAATCAAACTTTCTGAACTGAAAAGTCAGAATGTAAAGTGTCTTCTGTCTGTTAACAACGAGCAATGGATCTGGCACAGAAGATTGGGGCATGTTAGTATGAGAAGAATATCTCAAATTAATAAACTCAATCTGGTCAGAGGACTTCCTAATATGAAGTTCAATTCAGATGCTCTGTGTGAAGCATGTCAGAAAGGCAAGTTTGCAAAACCTGCTTTCAAATCTAAAAACGTTGTTTCCACCTCTAAACCATTAGAACTTCTGCACATTGACTTATTTGGACCAGTTAAAACTGCTTCAGTCAGTGGCAAGAAGTACGGGTTAGTAATCGTAGATGACTATAGCAGATGGACATGGGTAAAGTTCTTAAGACACAAGGACGAGTCACACTCTGTGTTTGTCACCTTCTGTAACCAAGTTCAGAATGAAAAGGATCTTAGAATCGTTAAAGTCAGAAGTGATCATGGTGGAGAATTTGAAAACAAAGATTTTGAGTCATTCTTTAATGACAGAGGCATTCTGCATGATTTCTCTTTTCCTAGAACTCCCCAGCAAAATGGAGTTGTAGAACGAAAGAATAGAACATTGCAAGAAATGGCCAGAACCATGATCAATGAGACAAACGTTACTAAGATCTTCTAGGCAGAGGCAATAAACACAGCGTGCTACATTCAGAATAGAATCTCCATAAGACCTATTCTGGAAAAGACTCCATATGAATTGTGGAAGAACAGAAAGCCCAACATTTCATATTTTCATCCATTCTGATGTACTTGTTTTATGTTAAATACTAAAAATTATTTGAACAAGTTTGACTCTAAAGCACAGAAGTGTATTATGTTAGGATACTTTGAACGCTCAAGAGGGTACAGAGTATACAATACAGAAACACAGATTGTGGAATAATCAATCAGTGTTCGTTTTGATGATAAGCTTGACTCTGAAAAGTCAAAGCAGAATGAAGTCTTTGCAGGTATGGAAGTTGAATTCACAGGTTCTGAAGACAAGTCATCAAAAGCTCTCAACAAAGACACTCCTTCAACATCAGAAAGGAGCACTGCAAGAAATCCAGCATCAGCTGCTGATCAACCTCAGAAAAGACTACCCAGAAGCAGCATGGATCACCCAGAAGAAACAATCTTAGGAAGAAAGGAAGATCCAATCAGAATAAGAGCCAACTTCAGAAACTCTGAAGAATCCCTCATGGGACTTGTGTCTCTGATTGAACCTTCTTCTATTGATGAAGCACTTCTGGACAACGACTGGATTCTAGCAATGCAAGAAGAGCTGAGTCAATTCACCAGAAATGACGTGTGGGATCTAGTTCCTAGACCAAAAGGATTCAACATCATTGGAAAAAAATGGGTGTTCAGAAACAAACTGAACGAACAAGGTGAAGTCATCAGAAACAAAGCACGACTGGTAGCACAAGGTTATAGTCAGCAAGAGGGGATAGACTATACAGAAACCTTTACTCCAGTCGCCAGGTTAGAATCTATCAGACTTTTAATTTCTTTTGCTGTTAATAAAGGCATCACTCTATATCAGATGGATGTCAAGAGTGCATTCTTAAATGGCTATATAGAAGAAGAGGTGTATGTGCACCAACCCCCTGGTTTTGAAAGTACAAAAAATCCAGAGTATGTTTTCAAACTAAAGAAGCCACTGTATGGTCTGAAACAAGCTCCCAGAGCTTGGTATGAAAGACTAAGTAACTTTTTGTTAGAAAAGGAATTCACCAGAGGGAAAGTGGACACAACCTTATTCTGTAAGACAATTAAGAATGACATCTTAGTGTGTCAGATCTATGTTGACAATATTATATATGGATCTACTAATCCTTCTCTTGGAAGAAAATTTGCTAAGTGTATGCAGGCAGAATTTGAGATGAGCCTCATGGGGGAACTGAAATTCTTTCTGGGAATTCAGATCAATCAAACTCCAGAGGGAACTTACATTCATCAGAGCAAATATGTCAGAGAACTTCTGGAGAAATTTGACCTCTCAGAATGTAAGTCATCAAGGATTCCAATGCATCCCACGTGCATTCTGGAAAGAGAAGAGGTAAGCAAAAAGGTAGAACAGAAGGTCTACAGAGGTATGATTGGTTCTCTTCTTTATCTGACGGCTTCAAGGCCTGATATTTTATTCAGTGTATGCATTTGTGCAAGATTCCAATCAGATCCTAGAGAATCTCACTTAACAGCTGTTAAGCGAATTTTCAAGTATCTGAAAGGTACTACTAATCTGGGTTTATTTTATAGAAAATCTAGTGATTACAGCTTAGTAGGTTACTGTGATGCTGACTTTGCTGGAGACAGAGTAGAGCGTAAAAGTACTTCTGGAAGCTGCCAGTTTCTGGGAGAAAATCTGATCTCTTGGTCCAGCAAAAGGCAATCCACAATTGCGCTATCAACAGCAGAAGCCGAGTACATAGCAGCAGCAGGATGGAGCACACAAATGCTCTGGATGAAAAGTCAGCTTGAAGACTTCCAAATATTTGAGAGTAACATTCCTATACTCTGTGACAACACTTCTGCCATTTGCTTAAGTAAAAATCCTATTTTGCATTCTAGGGCTAAGCATATAGAAATAAAACATCATTTCATTAGGGACTATATTCAGAAAGGCATTTTAAACTTAAAATTTATTGATACAGACCATCAATGGGCTGATATCTTCACAAAACCACTTTCTGAAGATAGGTTCAACTTCATTCTGAAACATCTCACCATGAAGCTCTGCCCAGAGTGAAAATGTTTTAATTTTATATATTAACCTTCAGAATGTGTCTTATTTTACTGTGAACTTCTGATCAATCTTCTTTCAGAAAGTTAGACATGCAGATTGTATCAGAGTCTATCCACAAAGATATGAGCGTTTCATTTCAAGGATAGATGTGTTGTTCACCAAATCAAACAAGTGTCATCAAGTCATCAGCTAATTCCTGAAGCAGAACACGCGTGCACGCTTCTGAGAAGGAAAAACGCTGATTGGATGCATTGAGACACATGTCATGGGTAACCGTTCCTAATATCTTTCTAAATCCTCCAAAATCAGCCAACATTAAATGCTAGTAATCATGATTTAATTCTCTCTCTTAAAACGTTTATATTTTCAAAACACTTTTTGAAACCTATTTAAACACCTTAAACATCATTCATTCATTTTTACCGTCACTCACAATCCTCAAAATTTTCTGTAATTCTTACTGCGTTTCTTCACTTCTTACTGTGTGTTCATTTTTTTAAAGAAACCATTTTCAATCCTTTTCTCTCAAACCCTCGTGTGAACATGGCATCTTCTAGCATTCCATCTGCAGGTTCCAAGCAAGATGCTTCTTCTGAACAGTATCAGATTCCTTTCAGAACGCTCCTAACTCCGGTCAAGAACTTGGAAGTTCTGTCAGAATTGATAGTCGATTTCAGCAGCTTGAAGGAAAATGGCTTTGATTTGACTGAAGAAATTAAGGCACGAGGATGGGAAAGGTATTTTGATAGGTTGGTGGGTCCAACGTTCCCCATTCTGGTTAAAGAATTCTGGATACATGCGTCTTCATCAACTCATCAGGCTACTTCATATATCATGGGAAAGAAGATAGTGATTACTGAAGATCACATTGCAAGGCTGATTGGATACACTGGTGGTGGTATCCGCTGTATAGACATGGAAGATAGATGTGCAAACTCTTCCCTAATTGCAAGAGAGATTTTCACTCATGGGGTTCCCAGCAGCAAAATAAGAGATTTGAAGGATCAGCACAGAATCTGGGCAAAGATCATTCTGGGCTGCTTCAACCACAGGAAGCCTACAAGCTCTCCTGACTATTTAAACATAGATTAGCAATTTCTGATTTATTTTATTGCAAAGAAGTCCAAGATCAACCTTGCTCATCTTCTGTTCAATCATCTGAAGACCAGCGTCAAAGAAACGAGAGAAGAAGAAAGGACTAAAAGGGATTGGATACCCTTCGGCAGATTGATATCAGATATTCTAACGGAGAATAGACTGATTGAACAACTGACAGAGGCACAGGAAATAAGCGCTCTAGAACCCTCTGTTGGCAAGCAGCTGAATGCTAAGAATCTGAAAAAGATGAAGCTGATAGAGAATATAAGGAAGGAGCCCAGCGTCACTCCTCATGCTGAAATCTCCAGCAGGAGAGTCCCTCTGGACGACTTTCCTATATTCTCTGAGATTGACTCTAAACCAGTCATTGTTCTCAGATACTTGGATGCGTGTAAAGCTGATGGCACAGATCCTGATCTGAACATTAAAGATCTGCACCAGCAAACACCAGAGGTTACTTTGAAGAAGACTAAGAAGAGAAAGGCTGCATCAGAAGGACCGTCTCAGCAGACCCCAAAGAAGATAGGTAATTTGTCTTCTGTTAATGTTTTAAATTCATCTGCTGTTCCAACATTTATTCCAACCCCAGCTTCATTTGAAATCCCAATTCCAACCATTGATGATACTGAACCTGAGTTTGACCCTTTTGAGTCATTAACCCTCAGAAGATCCCGCGCCAAACCTACAACCTCAACAGAACTAGAACTTGAAAAAGTTCTTTCAGAAATTGATCAACACTCTTCCGCTCCCAATACAGAAAATCCAAACCCTCAACCGGAAACTCCCCACTCACCTCAACCAGAAACTACAATCTTACCAATACCAGAAGATCCACACTCACCACAACCAGAAATTCCACAACCTCCATCCCCACAACCAGAACTTAATCCACCTTCACCTCAACACGAACCATCTCAACACTCTGAGTCTCAACACTTTGAGGCTCAAACCCATGAACCTCAATCATCTGAATCCTTTGAACCACAACCCTTGGCCATTCAACTGCCTTGTGGTACAACTGTTAACATACCTCAACTACCATCCTCACTAGAAACTACTCCACCTAACACTCCACACAGTCCAATAATCATTTCTGATTCTCCTACTCCCTCACCCAAACAAAATCCAGATGACCACAGCAAGACCTTCATTGATCTTACAGTCCTTGACCGCCTTGCTGCCCTTAAAAATAAAACTGCCATTCCCAAACCCAAACAACCAGATGTTGGTTCTAGCATCTTGAATTTTGAAACAGACATGCAGAATTGGATTTCCTATATAAAGCATGCTTGTCCGGGAGTGATTGATCCTGCTGTTTCAGACCAACTCTGGACACAATTCAGAGGATGGATACGCGCTGAAAACTTTAAGCTGCAAGACCTAAACTATGAACAGGCTCAACAGAACTTCAGCAATCTGCTGAAAGAAGTTGAAGGTCCAGTCTTGAGTCAGCTGCTGAAGGAGGAAGTGCTTCATCTGGACAGTGAGCCTTGGTCTGAAAAGCGTCCAGCTTCAACAGTTCAACCAGCAGAAGATCAGACGATTCCAGCTGAAGATATAAGTCAAGAAGAAGTTGTTGCAGAAAGTTCTCAGAAGCATCCTGATTCTGACTCTTCTCAAGCTGCATTGGACAGGCAGACTCTTGAAGAGCTGAAGCAAAATGATCTTCGACTGCAGGAGAGAATGGATGAGAATGATCAACGGATGAAGGAAAGGATGGATGTTCAGGATAGTAAGATTGACTCAGTAGTCATCATGGTGCATCAGCAAAAGGAGACCACTGATTAGATCAAGAACATGCTAGAAGCTCTGTTCACACGTCTTCCTCCCCAACCTTAGATTTATTTCTTGATGTTATCACTGTTTTCTTTACATGTTATCTGTAATATTTTCTTAGCTCTGAACTGAATACAATCGTTTTTCTGCACTGATCGTTTTTAACTTCAATTATTTGCACTTTTTGATTGCTGACAAAAAGGGGGAGAAAGAATGATATTTTCTCAATAACGGATTACTGAGACAAAAGTCTCAAACATTCTAACACTCTGATATACTTGAATGTTTCTGTGTTCTGCATAAGCTTACAGGTACAAGAAGTTAATTATCTCTGATACACTGAAGCTCTGCTCTAGTAAAAGAAAGATTTGATGCTAAATGACACATGGAATTAAAAGGGAAGTAATAAAGTCAGGGGGAGTTTTTCAGATCATATCTCTGATATCCTTTTTCTTATCTTCTTAACTCTGACACCTTTTTATTCCTCCTTATCTTTGACACCTTTATGTTTATCTCTGATACAATTTATTATTTGATTATCTCTGATAATTCTGCCTTTAATTTTCAATTGAAAATATCTGGTTTTTGTCATCATCAAAAAGGGGGAGATTGTTAGAACAAAGTTTGAATCTACTACCATAAGTTAAAGTTTTGATGATAACAAAATGCTAGATTAAATAAATTGTATAATTCATATGAGACATATATGCTACCTAAAAATTATATTGTGCATTTACAGAAACTCTGATGGATATCAGCACAAGAATGCCAACATCAGCATCAGAAGATGAAATATCATATGCCAGCATCAGAAGATCAGCATGTGCTTACGCTGAAGCTTGATGAACAGATCTGCGCTTAACACACTCTAAACTCTGATCAAGACCAACAATATCATCAGCAGCTAGAAGCGTCAGAATAAGCCAAAGCCAGCAACGCGCTTAAGTGACAACGGTATTATGCATTCAAGACACTTTATTGCCAACGGCTGTATTCCAAGACAAAGATCTTCTCAATATGGAAAGAACGTAATGGACATTGAAATGACATAATTGACTACAACGTATCTTTTCCAAATGCTATATAAACAAGTCAGTGAGAAATGAATTGGCTAATGCTCTACAACTCTTCACACGTATAAAGCAAATCACTTTCATCCTCACTCAAAAAGTTTGCTATATCTCTCAAATTGCTTACTCTCTAGTTATAGCATCCTAGTTACACATAAGCTAAATTTGTGTATTATCACAGTTGTGATATAAAGTTTTTATAGAAAACATTCACACACAGTTTTTCATTTATTTGTAAGAAAGAATGTCCTTGAGAAACCGGTCTGTGGTTTAGACTCAAGAAGGCTTTAGCAGTTGTTAAAGCAGTTGTAATATTCAGTTGAATATAGTGGATTAAGTCCTCATTGGAGAGAGGCGAAATCACCTTGACGGGTGGACTGAAGTAGTTTGAGATCAAACGAACCAGGATAAAAATAACGTGTTGTCTGCATTTGATTTCAAGTTTTATAATTCAACCCCCCTTCTTGTATTTTTCACTTCTTCAATTTTAACGATGAACTCCGCTGGGGAAGATATACTCTGTTGAGGATTTTAACGATAAACTTCGCTGGGGATTCCGTTGATAAGCTCTGTTGGGGATTTTGATGATAAAATCTGCTGGGGATGGATTATCGTTGCTGGTGATATTGAATCTGTTGAGGATAGAAGTCCTGCTTGGGGAAAGAAAGAACTTCGCTATGGATGATCTTTCAGTTGCAACTTGGAGAGGATAACCTTCTGAAATTGGCTGGGGAGACTTATTTGTGCTTCGCAGGGGATAAGCTTCCAGAATCTACTGGGGAAGATGATTCAACTCCATTGGGGAAACTTTTTTTTAGACTGCGCTGGGGAAATGGCTCCACTGGGGGTATCTTGTATTCCTCCGGGAAACATTCTTATACTCTATTGAGGAATATTAAGACTACCGTGGATACTCTTACGCTTGCTGGAGAATATCCTTATACTCCGCTGGGGAATATTAAGATCTTCTGGGGATACCAAACCTTTTCGGGGCTGACGGTAGACTAACTCTGCTTGGGGAGAGTATTGCTGATTTGTACATAGCTGCAAGTCTCAGCTGAGAGAGCTATCATTACTGTTTTACTCTGCAGGGAGTGATAGTATCTTAGCCATATTCTTCAGCTGAATATACCTTGGTACCTGGTGGACAGAGCAATTTGTACAGTTCGGACAATTCTTATTTGCCCTTGTTTTTGCGGGACAAGGTGCTTGCGGCGGCCCTGTGGATCTGGTATTATCCCCACCTATGAGGTGTTTGGTAATTGCCGATTGAAGTGACAAATCTTCTTCTGGTAGGCAAGTGACGAGATGACGGGACATAGTCGTACGCTTTGATCCCTAATTTTTGCCTGGACCGCCCTTTTAGGTTTTCAATCCATCGGGATACCCTTTTTTGCCCAAGCCGCCTTTTCAGGTTTTCGACTTGCCGGGTGTACAAATTTTCATTTTCATCCCTTATTTTTGCCCGAACCCTTTTGGTTCTCCGGGAAGCCCTTATTTTTGCATAGGCCAGTCAACCTAGCGGGTCTTTGATTATGCGTAGTACTTTTTTGACTATGTCCACGCTCTCAGAGTGTAGGGAGGTGTCACTGCTAGTAGTGTCGTGTTGCCATACTACCAGAAGATGTTTGATCATGCAAGATTCATTGCTGGAATTCATGTCCCATGCCCCAGGTGACGGAGATGGAGACTTGCCCCTGGTTACTCTACACTTCTTCAGAGATTTCCTGGAATCATGACTGGACTGCCCCAGGTGTGCTAGATAGTGACATGTCATACCCCCTTGTTTATAGGAGATTTGCCAATGGAAGCGTCATCCTTTTTGAAGTGATTTTGTTCACTGAAAGGGCTTTCGTTCATCGGATATTTGTTGTGTGAATTTCTCCGCTGTCAAACAAATAGCCAAATGCAAACAGTGATATTCAGATAATGAAAAGTTTATGCTTGTCTCGAAGTTTTTGAAAAATGCGTTTTTAGCAGAAAACTCTTTATAAGACAAATTCAACACAAGATTTAGGGCAAAGCCTTACAGGAGTCAGGATACCTTTTGTAACAGTATGCTTTCGAACTAACCCATGCTTCAGTTAGGACTTTTGAAGGGTTGTAACGTGGCTTGGTTCACGGTTTAAGAAACAAAGGATAAAGGCTCAAAGTATATTTGTACCCACCCGCTCTTCGTGATGTTCTCCAATCCTAAACTCAGTTAATTGTGCATTTGAACTCCAAATGAGTCTGGAACGACGTTTTTGGTGTTGGTTCACACAAGTTGGATTTTTGAAGGCAGTCATCATTTTTTGCAACATTTTTCATGTTGTCGAGGATTTGTAATGACCTCGTTCTTTTGATTTGTTATCCATAATTTTTGCCTGACTGTTCTTGTTTTCGAGATTACAGTCAGCGGGATGCCCCGACTTTCTTAAACCTCCTTTATAGGTTTTGGCTCAGTGGGCCTTTTTTTTTGTTGAGAGATTGACTACCTATGAGATAAGGAACCACCACTGTCTTTTGATTCCAGAGGAATGCTTTTGATGTCGTTCGTTGTATTATGAACTGAGAGTTTTGCGACTTCAATGCATATCTTTTGAATTAACTGAGAGACTACTCTGCCCCAGGTTTAAATCAAAGGTTTCAATTTGTTTAAAAACAGAAAACTCATACTTCTTTGGCTCGAAGGGATTGACTAGGGATTATCTTCCTTATAACTCCAGTGTTTAGGATTTGAAAGAAATGTCTGTACATCGTTAGCAAGGTCTGTCCAAAAGCATACTGTATGAGATTATGGCATTGTTTCGTCATCCTCCCTCTAAAGGCTTGTAAATTTTAGCAAGAGTTGAATGTCATAAAGTGAGTAAAAAACATAGTTTAAATGTAATGAAAATGATTGGATCAAATCAAAACAAACATATGCGATGCATTAATGAAACAAAGTTTGGCATTAATGGATAATTGTTTGAATAACAAAGAGATTACAACTTGAAAATTCAAATGAACAAAAGTCTTCTCGTCTCAGTACTTGTCACTTCAAATGGTGAACCTTGGAGGGATGGTATAAGAACTCAGCCTGACCATCTTGTGTGAATTCCAATGTTCCCTCATCAATCAGGTCTTGAATTTTGTTCTTCAAAGTCCAACAGTCGTCGGTGTCATGTCCAGGACTGTCAGAATGGTATGCACACCTTGCATCAGGATTGTACCTTGGGGAGGCTGTGCTGGGATTCTTAGGAGGGTCCCTTAACATCACCAGATTAAATCTTAACAGGTGTTGTAAAGCTTGAGACAGCGGCATGTTGAGCTTGGTAAATTGCCTCCGGTCAACCCGTTGCTTTTGGTGAGGTTGTTGTTGGACCCTTGAGGTAGTAGAAACTTGGAGAAGTCCATTCTTTACCAAGCCAAACCCTTGTCTTCTTGGAGGCTGATCAATGACTTGACCACCAGCCTTTACCGTTTGCTTCATGTTGTTGTATCTGTCTTGATGAAGTTGGTTGATCATGGTTCTCAGCTCTTCTTGTTCTCGAGCTAAGCCTTGGATAAGAGCCATCTGCCCCAGCATCTGGGTTCTCAATGCATCTACCTCAGCTTGCAGATGTTTCAGTCGTTCGTCCTTATTGTCTTCAGGACTTTTCTTGACCAAGTTCCCCATGAGGAGTGTTCTCAACTCTTCCTGCCCCTTGGATAGGTTTAGGAAGATTTCCCTGAACTGAGTCTCTTGAGTATGAAGATCCTGGTTGTCTTGTGGGAAAGCCATTGCTGAAATAAACAAAGAGAACATGAGAGATATGTTATGCAATGATATGTATGATATATGTATGCAATGTTTTCAAGGATCTCGCGGAGTAAACAAGAAACTTGTTAGAATTTGCATCTAGTAACTTGATTGAAGGAACTTCATGTTTCTGAGAGTCCTTCTTCAAGAGTCAAGCTCACCATATCGAGTGGGTCATCGCCCCTGACTCAAATTGTCGTGCTTGGATTTCTAGACAACCTTGGCTAGAGGAAAATAAATCCCCTTTGCCCCTTGCTAGCCATTTGATTTACCGTAACCTGCATCATAGACCCTTGAGATCCTTGAAATGGTTAAAGAAATGTTAAGGCATGATGTTATGATGTGTATGCTATGCGTTTAAGCAAAAGTGTGAAGTGGTGTAAGTAAACCCTGCAATAAATCCAAGTTATTGGATAAGGACTATAAACAAAACCTGCAAGGAACTCATGTTGTCAGATAACAAGAATGTGCAAGTAGTTCAAGTTTGAAGGCACACAAGTCACAAAAACAGCTTTAAGTTTAGGCTGGCATGGAGTTTCATAGGTAAGTACCCTCTTGAGTGTAGTTGGCTCAAAAACCTGTCCTATAAATAGTAACCGGGTTCTAAGGAGCTCAATATCATTGGATTGTTTTCTATGTTCATCGTTCTGGTTTAGCCAATGAACTAGCGACCAAAATATTCCAAGAAAAAAATCCTCAATGAGTGTAGTATCGAGTATCTACCAACTTCGGACTGCACCAAAGTCGGTCATCTCACTACCCCTAAAAAAGGCCAAGATGGTCAAGTAAGGTTTTAAGGTCAATTGAAGCTTCACGACACCACGCGGCGGCCCCGTACTCTCCTTGACTTAACTCAAGGGTTACCGGTACTCACCAAAGTGCCACATCAACGTAGCTACTGTTTCAACCATGTCGGTATACCCCGCACAGTTCCCTCACAGTTTGTTGCTACTTACCTAAAGGGTATCCCCAGATCCAGGTTAGGATCTATAGAACTCCGATACAAACCCACAAAATTTAAAACATACAAAGCATACAATTGAAAACACAAGTGATCTAATCCTAAGGTACACCTCACTTATAAATGTCCCCGGCAGAGTCGCCAGTTCTGTGATCAGTGGGAACGAGAACTGACTGTTTTTGGAATGCTGGTTCGCGTTTGCGTTTGTTTTTGCAAAGTGTCGCGGTAAGCAAGAGTCGCCACCGTCTTTTATTTTATCCAACAAGGGAAAGGACAAAAGCACAGAAAAATTCCTTTTCGAGATGTTTCTCGGGTTCAGGAGGTAGATTATAGAAAGGGGAGGTGTTAGCACCCTTTCTATTCGTGGTTATCCACGGGCTCTTAGGTACTTGCTCACTATGTTTTCAAAAGGTTTGCTTTTCTTTGTGATTGTGGGTTTTTAAAAGAATTTGGTTTTTGAAGAAAGTGTAAGTGCAAAAAGTTTTTGTTTTGTTTTTTAAAAGAGAGCAAGTACTTAAGAACCTCTACCTACTCAAAAAGGAATTTAATTGTGCAAATGTCCTTTAGACAGTACTATCCTACTATTGAGGAATAGGTAGCACCGTCGTTGGAGTTTTCGGGTTAATTCGATTTTAGGGACGTATGGTCACTAAAGCAACGTTAGGACGCTTTAGTGGTAATCCTAATGTCTTAGATCATTTTTATCGAGGCAACCATTTCGAGGCAACTTATGATCTTGGGACAAAGGACGACCTCTAAAACATCCTATACTTAATGACCACGTTCGAGGCAACCAAGTGAGGTGTACCCTAAGAGTGGCATGTGCAAGTGTGTCAATTTTCAGTTATTTTACTCTTGCATGTCATGGTGAGCTATTTTTGATTTTAAGTTAAGAGTTAATCTTGTCATGCAATCCTAGTTAACATACATCTAAGCAATTAATATATGCACAGGAATTTAAAGTGCGGGAATTGTAAATCCTACACTATTACAAGGCTTTCGGGGAGGGGGATTATTTACATGTCCAAAAATTGGGGAAATAAAAGCAGTAAAGGGTCTTAGTTAAGCTATTACATCCCAGTAAGCAGTTACAATAAACGCGCGTGAATCTGAAAATAAACTCTAAAAATTCTAAGAATAAAATCTTTTTGTTGTTTTATTTTATTTTGGGAAAATGATCTAAATCTACTTAATTTTAGTTTTTTTGGAAAAATGTTATAATAATTAAAAGATTAATTAACAAAGTTAATTTAATAGAAAAAGAACTATCCTAATGTTTTTGTGGTTTTCTTATTTTAATGTTAATTAAAAAGAAGAAAAAAAAGAAGTCAATGAAAGCAAAAAATAAAATAAGGGGAATCCTTCGATCCAGGTAAAAAGGAGTTTCGACCCAGGGAGTGGCATGGAAGCTTCGATCCAGAGGGGGTCATGGTCCTTTCGATTGGGCCAAACAGCAAGGCGTGAGTAGCCTTCGATCTAGGGAAGAGGATTGTCTTTTGATCATGGAGGTCATGGTTTTCGATCCAGGAATGAGATGCCTCCTTCGATCCAGCATGCTCATGGGTTCGATCCAGAGAAGGTGCTCTCCTTCGATCTGGGGTATTATACCTACAAAAGCATGTTAGCGAAATAAAACGCAGGGCCTGGGTATTGAACCCCAGGCCCTTCGATCCTGCGCTTGCTGGGTCTCTTCAGGCTATGTCTGCAGCAAGTATTAGCAAATGAAAAACATGACCTGGGTGCCAAACCCAGGCCTTTTGATCCTGTCTAGGATGGCAAATCGAAAGTAACAACGAGTAATGATATGTTATGTGAAAAACAAGGTTGGATAATTTACCCTTTCTTACCAACAGATTGGACTTTCGATTTGGGCACTTCCTGGATGTAGGCACCTTCGATCTGGGCTTCTGGGCTTGGCTACTTATGAAAATGCTGATGACTTTTGGGCAGCTTAACTCTAATGTCTTTTGTTCTCCTGTTGTGTGATTTTCGTTGTGTATTCTCCTGTAGAGTTTTTGTGTGTGTTGTATATTTTCGTGTGTATATTCTTTTTTGGTAATGTATGTTGGCCTCTGTATTTATAGGGGTGTGAGGGTGCAGTAATGGCAAGGGACAGCCATTAAAACAGGCCTTTAACGCTCTGGACAAAAATCAAACACATTAAATTATTTCCTCTTTTGAAACATTCGTGTCCCTTGAATGAACCTGGACGCTTGGATTTCGAATGCTTTCAGGCCATGCTCTTCGATTAGTCTTGATTTGCCTCTTTCGAATGGACTCCCTGCGTACCCTTCGAATGGGCCTGGCCGAAATATCAATCGAAGGATTCCAATCGAAAGGCTCTGCTAACAGGCCAATCAAAAGGTGTTGTTCATGCCAATCGAAGGACATGGTTGACATGCCTGTCGAAATTGCCTTGACATAATTCCAATCGAATGCTTGTCCATAATGCCAATCGAAAGACTCCTTCAGAATGCCAATTGAAGGGTCTTTCAGGATGCCAATCGAAATGCTTGTCCAGAATGTCAATCGAAGTGTCTTTCAGGATGCCAATCGAAATACTTGTCCAGAATGTCAATCGAAGTGTCTTTCAGGATGCCAATCGAAAGGTACTTGTCCAGAATGTCAATCGAAGTTTCTTTTAGGATGCCAATCAAAAGGTACTTAAAGTACAACTCAAAAATCTTCTTTTTCCTTAGGCAAGAGTTTGTGATCAACCAGGCACGGGGAAGACTTTGGAAAACATGAGAGGGCAAATTTTGGGGTGCAACACTCACCATACTTCAACAAAAGTTGTTGCTTAGGATTTTAAAAGTTGTTATGGGGGATAGTGGTCATTGTATCTCAATGTATCTTTTCCATTATGTATTACCATTTCTCAAACTTTTTAATCATCTATGGAGTCTCGCCATTCGCAGACTACCATTCTATTAATGAAATTCGAGCTTTTACCCAATTCTTTGTATTTCTTATTTTATTTAGCTTGCAAATACTCCATTTATTACTGATAATAACTTTCAAATCAAAGAGATTAAATAACAAAATTAATTTTTCAAAAAAAAAGATTTTTACAATTTACTTTTACTTTGAGATTTGTGATGAAACAATGACAACAAAAATGGTGATCCCAAGAATGGACAAACTCCAGTTGTTTTGAGAAGCCTTTGTTCCCCTCGGGAAGGTCTACTCGGGTTTTTTTCACCGTATTGGGTTTATGATTCCGGTATCCTCGGTCAAGTTTGGATTCATTTCTCCTCTTTTCTGATTTTTCATGATGTGAAGTTTCAATCCGCATTTTCTCCAGTGAAATAGGCCTGAATTCCCCAGCGAAGTTTGGATGTTTCGGTGTCAGTCAGCTTTATTTGAGACTGATCTTGCAATCTCCAGTAGGCATGTTACTTTTTAGAAACACTGGTTTCCCCGATGAAGCTTGAAGAAGGATGTTCCATCCTGGTATCCGTTTATTTTATCACTTTGACTTGTCTACCTCCAGATTATGTTCTCCTCAGTAAAGTTAAAGCAGACAGTAGGTTTTGTTTCCGCAGTTGGCCTTTACCTTTCTTGGAATGATCATCTTGGATGAATTTTAGCCGAGCATTGTTAGTGCCCGAGGAGGTTTTGATTGGTTGTTCCCAATGTTGTGTATCTGTTGTGTCAGCATACACGTGATAACACTCATACATTCATGCATACATCATGCATAGCTAAAATTGGCAAGTCATTGTTCATTGACGTTTGTAAATATTTTTGTTGACATATTACCCTATTTTGCAGAGTTATGTTTCCCTCTTTTCAATAGAGTGTTTGACTTAAGCAGAAAACGTATATTCTTTCAATTTCCCTACTGGGTTGTCCCTCATAGAAAAATTTTGCTTTAGCCTTCCGGTACAGCTCCTTGTTTGGATGAATTTGGTTTTCCCTCTTGAGTCTATTTCTCATAGGATGAATTCTGGTTGACTATTGCATTCCATTTTATTTCTGGTTTGGATCTGTGGTTCCCCGGCAATGTTATTCACTTTGGATTGCTGAAAACCCCAAGTTTTGGTTAGTGCATTAATTTTGCACAAGAAGACTTTATCCCCTCAGCAAGAGTATCATGGAATCTCCCCAGGAAGTTATAACTCCTTCCCAAAAAGTCATCTCTTTTTACAACCCTCCGTGACAACAAGTAGCAAGTCTCTTTATTTGAGACAGCTTAAATATTATCCTTTCCAGGCGGAGTGCCTTGGTTAAAGAAGAAGTTGAGACCCGTTCTAGGTGAAACACCAGAATCTTGGGGAAACTTGTTATCTTTTTGCTACCCTCATTGAACGTTGGTAGTTCATCGTCAGTGAACAAAGATGCTATGATATATTCTCTTTCTACCTTCAGTGAAAGTTGGTAGACCATCGGCAGTAAACGTTGATGTTTGTTATCTTTTTGCTACCCTCAGTGAACGTTGGTAGTTCATCAACAGTGAACGGCGATGATATGATATATTCTCTTTCTACCTTCAGTAAAATTTGGTAGACCATCGGCAGTGAACGTCGGTGTTTGTTATCTTTTTGCTACCCTCAGTGAACGTTGGTAGTTCATCATCAATGAACGACGCTCTTTCTACCTTTAGTGAAAGTTTGTAGACCATCATCAGTGAACGTCAGTGTTTGTTATCTTTTTGCTACCCTCAGTGAATGTTGGTAGTTCATCGTTAGTGAACGGCGGTGATATGATATATTCTCTTTCTACCTTCAGTGAAAGTTGGTAGACCATCGGCAATGAATGTTGATGTTTGTTATATTTTTGCTACCCTCAGTGAACGTTGGTAGTTCATCGTCAGTGAATGGTGATGCTATGATATATTCTCTTTCTACCTTCAGTGAAAGTTGGTAGACCATCGGCAGTGAACGTTGATGCTTGTTATCTTTTTGCTACCCTCAGTAAATGATGGTAGTTCATCGTCAGTGAACGGTGGTGCTATGATATTCTATTTCTACCTTCAGTGAAAGTTGGTATACCATCGGCAGTAAACGTCGATGCTTGTTATCTTTTTGCTACCCTCAGTGAATGTTGGTAGTTCATTGTCAGTGAACGGCGGTGATATGATATTCTCTTTCTACCTTCAGTGAAAGTTGGTAGACCATCGGCAGTAAACGTCAATGCTTGTTATATTTTTGCTACCCTCAGTGAACGTTGGTAGTTCATCGTCAGTGAACAACGGTTATATGATATTCTCTTTCTACCTTCAGTGAAAGTTGGTAGACCATCGGCAGTAAACATCGATGCTTGTTATCTTTTTGCTACCCTCAGTGAATGTTGGTAGTTCATCATCAGTGAAAGGCGGTGATATGATATTCTCTTTCTACCTTCAGTATAAGTTGGTAGGACATCGGCAGTGAACGTCGATGTTTGTTATCTTTCTCTCTGCCTTCAGTAAACGTTGGTAGCTTCGCCTTCGTTAGAAGTTGGTGTATCTTTGACCATTCTACCATCCTCTTTGATTCAGGTCTTTTGATCCACCAGTGATTTATTTTCCTGGTGGGGTTTCTCCTTTGTTTCTTTATTATTGTTACATCCCCAGTGATGTTTTACGTCTCTTTGGTCCTGTTCATATGCATTCATGATCATAAGCATTTGCATGGCATCATAGGACCAAAAATAGGGTTTGTTTTATATTTAAGTATCTTCGATCGCGTCGACACGAAGATTTTTTAACCTTCGTATCTCCGGATAGAAGAAACTTAAATAAGGGCAGCTGTTGTACCCCAATTTTTGCCCCTAAGATCCCTTCATCATACCATGTTGATTCACTCACAACAAGATCAAACTAGGATTCTTGGTTCCCCTCCCTACATTTAGTTTTGCTCTTTTTGAGGGATTACCAAGCACCTTGACTTATGTTCCTTTTGTGATCATGAATATTGTTTTGTTTTCTTCATTTAACTAATAAAATTCAATGTTGTTTTGTCTTGCTTATTATCCATGTAGGTGAAGGCAATGAGATTTAACAAGCTACCCCATGGGTTCGTGAGTTTATTTCCATTCCCTAGTCAATATAGCTTGAGAAGTTCAAACCTCGCCATTGGATTGGTTTTGGAAGAATTGGCATGGCAAGGTTGCTTTGGATCATCACATTTCCAGGTTATTAGATTTGACTCAAAAGTACAAGGGGTTGATTGGAGAAGTTGTCATGTTTGGACAAGGCCTTGTTCCTATTGGTCACAAGAGCATATTTCTCTCAAATTTCAAGTTATGGAAGTATTTTTTGTGGCTATGAGTCCTCATTATCATCCTCAACAACTTCTATTCACAAAGCAAGAAATATTGGTACAAGAAGTTTGTTCAAACTTGTCAAAGTTCCTCAAAGCATTTTCTTGATCTATGAGCTAGGTTTTGAACTTCAAAGGAGTACATCTTGCTCACCTTTTGGTATTTTTGAGTGATTCCAAAGACATCATTCTCTTCAAAGGGTTATTAACAAATTACTTCAAAAGTTCCAAGGAGTTTTCATGTGGAAGAAACTTGGTGAAGAAGAAATATTACAAGTCATCCAGATGAATCCACAATTTTACATGAGTGGCTTCAAAAGTTCATAACTTGGTCAATTTTTATCACCTTAAGTCCATTATTTTTCCATAATGATCTTGAGGATGTGAACTTTATGCCTTCTTTTATTTGCAAAGTGGGAAAATGGATGGAAGTTTCCTTAAAGATGCAAAAGATTATAGGTCATTTCATGATTTTTTGCCAACTTCAACAAGTCATAACTTGCTCAAATTTTGGATATTTTGAATGATTCAAGTTTCAAAGTGTCATTCAAGAGTTCTACTTCATTCCATCTTTTTTGGTCAAGAGTAAATTCCAAGTGGAAGGCCATGTTTGGATGCAAGACATTATAGGTCATTTTTGAAGAAGAATTTGAAATATTTCTAAGTATGGAAAGTCAACCATTTTTCTTCAACTTTGACTCAATGCAACTTTCATCTCAAGCATCCATTTAACTCCATTATTTTTCCATTGCAAAGCTTGTAACCTCATCTTTCTAAAGCATCAAAAATCAATCCCTAAGACCCCTTGAGTTGAAAATGCCATTGGTCGGAAGTTGGCACTTTGAAATTGAATTTCTCACCAAGTCAGAATTTTGAAATCCATAATGTGGCCTCTAATCACAAGTTTTCCACGCGTTTTTGCCTCTAAACATGTTTAGTGAAGTTCCAGATTTGTTTAGCGCATCAAAACGCAAGAATTGGATGAGTTTTGATGAAGTTTGTATCACACTTCACTCGTGCATCAGGTGTGCACGATTTCCCTCCAAAACGCATCATTCACTCTTCATTTTGATCCCATTCGCTTCTCCTATAAATACATGAACTATTCCATTCAATTTCCTAAGCTTGGATAGCCAGAATCACCCTGCCAAACTTGTTTTACAACTCAGAATTCAGCAACTTCAAAATCCATTCTCAACCCTTTTTCAATCCAATTTTTCCATCAATTCACCTTCCTTGATCTTCCCTGAAGCTAACCATATAATTACATTCAAGAATCGTGCCCCATACTGCTCCATAGAAGTCCAGTTTCAGAGCTCTGCAACTCAACATCAATAGGTAAATTCCTTTATCAATTCTTCAAAACTTTAATATCATTGTGTTGCTCACATTGCCCTGTTCTAGTCGCAACACTTACCTTTTACTGGAAACACGTTTTGACCATGAAATTTCAAATCCCTTTTCAACACTTTCCTTCCAAATTGCTTGAGCTACAGTTTATATAAATTTGGCGCGAGGGTGTGGTTGTCTTCGTCTTGAAGAGACGAAGCGAATGACATAGGTCTGAACTTCTGATTTTACAGTTTGAGAGACCTGTAATTCGTGATAGTTGGAGGTTGAAGATGACCAACGTGCCATCTTCTAACCAATGAAGGCGCGCCATCTGTATTTTTCAAATTATGATTTAATTAATGATTTTGTACAATATTCACTAATGACCATGATATGCACAACGCGCCAGATCCCTTGGATTTGATTACTAACGCGTGTTGACTCTCATCCAATGGTCCACATATTTTACTTTTATTTTCTTTTTCTGATTTTTATATTTTAATTGTTTTAAATTTCAAAAAATCATAGAAAATTCATTTTTAGTCCAAAAGATCTGAAAAATTATGAAAAATATTTTTGATTATTCTCTTTCTGATTTTTATTTTTTCACAATTTAATTTTGTGTTTTGGTATTTTTTATGAATTTTACACTTATTTGATTTGTTTTAAATGTTTAAAAATACTTTTATACATTTTTAAATTCTGAAAAAAATTATAGAATGATCCAATGATATTGTGAAAAATATTGGTGACCTTATTTTATTTTTGTTTCTGACTTTACTATTTTTTACCATTTTTTGTTTATTTTACCCATTTATTTTAATTTTAAAAATAGTTTCTGACTTTAAAAAATTACCAAAATATTTGTAAAATTATTTGAGCCTTTTCCTGATTTTTCTATGGTCTTACTTTTCATTTCTTGATTAATTTGAACATAGTTGATATTTTTCTCATTATTTTCTATTTTTAAAACATTTCTAAAACCCTTTTTTGTGTATATTAAATATGATATTATTTTGTGACTATTTTCTGGCTGATCTTGGGTTAGATTTTGGATCATTAACTTTATTAACATCATTGGATTCATGGTATTGAGTTTGACTCCACAAAAATGGATGAATGATTTTAATAATAGTTTGATTAAAATTTAATTGAAATGTGGTTTGTATATTCCCCCCCCCCCCCCCCCCCCCATCCCTCTTCAATTCATCCCTTTCTTATTACACTAAATGTTGTTGGAGCATGATCTCTATATCATGTCTCAAAACAAATAGTGCATAGATTGTTAATGACCGACCTCAAAATAGGTGCGACTTCTATATAAGTCCACTTACGATTGATTAACATAGCGCTAAATTTTGTCCCGATTCGAATAAATGATCATTCGTGGCCCAAGCTTAAGATTTCAAGCCCAAGTATGTTAATTTGATCTCTTTGATCCAATAACCTTGAGATTCATTGTGTGGAGGCTTTGGTTCTACCAATCCTCTAATGGATCTACAACACCTTTGGTCAACGTGGATCACTTAAACACCGTTGATCATTAAATGGTACTTATGAGAATTCTAAATGGATGATATACTTGACAAAAAGCAAATGTAACTTGTTGTGTGGAGGCTTTGGTTCTACCAATCTTCTAATGATTTCCAAATGCAAGCTTCGAGATGGTCATCCAACTAACCACTAATTATTGACTTGTTTACTTTATACTTTTATTCTTTCTTTTATGCTTTATACACTATTTACTTTTAGCATTTACATTTCATTCCATTTTCATCTTTGCTCATTTGAGCATTTACTTTCTTGCCATTTCTACTTTGCTCACTTGAGCTTTTATTTTCCTTTCATAAGATACTTAATAATCAATACAAACCCTAAAAAATCTTTAATGGTACTTGGACTGTTTGGTTACTATCCTTGGCATTATGGAGCATGGGACTTTTCTTGGACTTAAGATTAGAAACCTTGAGCTATCTTGGAGACCTTGTGATCTTATCTGATTATTTTGTCTGGAGTTCTTGAGGTTTACCTCAAGACATTGGGTTGATTGTTTGTTTTTGTGTGCAGGTTTTTGTGATTACACCCTTTGTTTGTAATCTGGAATTCACCTGTATACAGCCGTTACTCTGCCCATTTTTTGTGAAGACTTAATACACTTGAAGTTTGGTTATCTCAAGAGGTCTAGTAATTTCTTTCTTGATTGGTTTCAATCCAAGGAATGGGAATTATATCTTGCCTCATGATGTCAAATATTGGCTTCTTGTTGATTAGATGATTCTTATCCCTAGCTTTTATATTATGCTTTAGGATAGTCTCTTCTTCTCTTCCCATCTTCTTTAATTTCAAAAATCTTCTCCCCCCTTTTTGAAAACTCTTCTTGTTTTTGAATTTAAACGATTTTCATAATAAACTTGGACTTATGTCCATGCATCTTCAAAAAATTTCATAAATAAACTCCAATAAACTTAATAATACTTTGACATTTTTGTGAGAAGACTAAAAGTCAATCAAATCTCATTTCAAACCATTTTGCCACTTTGGCTTTTATCTTTAAACTTTTTCTCAAAAGATTGAACTCTTGTCAATTCTTGTAGTGATGCAAACAACTATACTTCTATAATATATAGTGAAGAGAGATATTTTCCACTTGGGTATTGAGTGAGGCATTATTGATTTTAAAATCCAAGTCATATCCTCCACTTTGAGATGATGCAAATTCTCCTTTCTCATAATTGTGGGTAGTAGGTATGTTTTCCACACGGACAATGACGATGATGTTTTATCTCAAAAAAATAACCAACACATTTGTGTTTTAAATCTTTAAAAGAGGAACTACGTGTACCCTGATCCCCTATTGCACAAAAAGGTGGTACATAGGCACTAAAGGTTTGCAACCAGGGCCAGTGCAAAAATTATAAAAATATATATATTTCTTTCCTCGCCTCCACCATCCATTTTTTTTATATACAACATTTTTTATAGCCAAAATATACAGATTTTATAAAGAGGCTCCTGCGGAGTACCGTAGATGTTTAGGGTGTTAATATCTTCCCTTTGCATAACCAACCCCCTTACCTTGAATCTTTCCCACTCTTTTTGGGTTATTCGCTCTTTTCCCATTCCTTTGGAAACAATAAAGCGCAGTGACGATTTTTATTTTGATTTGTATAAAGTCTAGTCAATCCAATGACTTAGTCTTGAACATTTCTACCGCTATAGAAAGCGTTTCTCCATAAGCTTTAATCTCATTAGTGATCAAAATTACTCTAGAGATGTACTCAGAAACATTCTCGTTTTCCTTCATGTTGAGATTCTCATACTTCTTTTTAAGAGACTGAAGCTTCACCTTCTTCACTGATGTGTCACCACTGTAACACCTACTCAGTGTGTCCCACGTAGCCTTCGTCATCGTCGAATCAACAATTTTCTCAAACACGTTCTCATCCACACACTGATGATAAAGAACAACGCCTTCTGATCTTTCTTCCTTGTATCTCCCTGCATATTTCTCTGTTCCTCCGTTGCATCTGCTACAACTGGAACATAACCATTTATAATAAGCTCAAGAATATCCTGAGCGCCAAACATCACACGCATGCAAATCATCCAACGATTCCAGTTTTTGCCATTAAATACTGGAAGCTTGGTTCTTAGACTACCATTTACGGTCATCTTCAACCTTGTACAAAACACTCAAATCTCACAAACACAGTGTTTCTCAATCCCACAGAATCAGAAAATATGATTTTGTTCAAATTTTGTTCAAGATTCAACACGAACTCAAGAACCAAAATCAATCATACAATACCTCACTGTTTCACTCGTGTTTCCCGTGAATCTAACTGAAGCTCTAAATACCAATTTGTTGGTGCACAAGGTTAATAAATAAAGAAAAGGCAAGAGAGAATAATATTAAAGCTCTGCAATGACAACTATAAAGTTGTAAGGAATAATGATTGAACAATGATTGTTGTTACTATTACTCTTACTATTACAAATGATAACTACTACTTGTCTATTTTTGCACAAAGTAAATTATCACGTAGACCCTAATAAAAGTTTACGTAGACCCTAATAAAAGGTAAACTTAATGACTAAGTTAAAAAGTACAAACTAGGAAATACTAAACTTAACTATACTAACAAACTCAGAAGTTTTTAAATATGAACTACTTCCAACAATCTTAGCCTATTATATAGCCCATGATCTATTCAAGAGTAACCTTATACTAAAGATTCAATATGCATATTATAAAACAGCTTTAAAAACATTTCCATATGTTTTTAAAACTTTGATGTGGGACTTTCATTGTTGTTTACAAATGTGGGACTTCATCTATTCAAAGTGATAAAGGGAAGCTTTAAGAGTTATTATAGCATGGAAGATAAAACATATTCATGTTCCATCAACTGTGACATTGTTTAGTGTTCCAAAGACAGTGGAACAAAATGCATAAGAAACAACTACAAATTATGTTTCATACACAGTTCACATTCCTCCTACAATCATCAAATTCTCCTACCAGCTTTTGGTTTATTGTTAGTTGCAGGTGTACCATCTTTTTATTTTGATGAAAACAACATGTTTGAGTGAATTCTAAGCTTCCAATTCCTAATGTTGAAAAAATCAAGGATGCCATCTTGACACATGACACGATTCAATGGAGTATCGGTCCTCCTAAGTTAATCAGACTATGTATAATGATTTACATATTTAATACTATTCTTTTTTATTTTTTATATTCTACATTATCTTCTTTTTCTTCCACCTAATAATTTAATATTAATTCAACTTTTATTCACTACAATAATTTTGTTTAATAAAATTCAACACCCTACTCCACCATTTTTATTTCATATTTTTATTTTCTTTTATATTTTTGTTTTTATGATTTTATATTAATATAAATTATCGATTGAAATAAAATTAAAATAATTAAGAGTTAAATAATTTATTTTAATTTTTTCTAATTTAATAATTTATTTTAATTTTTTTTCTAATTTGATATTCTTAATTTATTTAATAGTCATTATTAAAATAAATAAAAGAGGATAAAATGAGAGTTTATTGGAGGTTAAATAGAAAAAATAAAGAGAAAAATGGAATTTTTGTGTGTCCAAATCAAATAAATCAAATTTTTATTTATGGACAAAAAAATGAAAAATTTTAGTGAAAATAAAAATAAAATAAAATATTAGTTTATTATAAAATGATTGATTCCAAATAGTTAAGATGAATTAAAAATCTAAATAATCACAACAACAAATAAGATTTTGCAAAGTGTTATATGTGGTCATACTTCCTCTTCATAATGTTAATTATTTTCAATATCAATTAATACACGTCACTTTTAACTCTTTATTCAATATCTCATTGTATATATTCAACTAGAATAATTTTTTCAACAATTCTATTATATATAGTCTAAGTGGCATTTTGAAAAGTTTGACATGGACCATATTATTTTATTTTTTTGAATATAATAATTATCTATTAAAAATAAGTATATAGCTGAAATTTGTAATTTAATAATTAATAAATGAATATGTATTATCGTTGTATCAAAAAATTTAAATAATCATATATTAATCATAATTATTAGTATAATCTTATATTAACCAAAATCTTTAATAATATATAAATATGCATATATAGTTTAAATATAAAAACAATCAATACTATTTTATTTTTATATTAATAAAAAATTGTTTATATCTGTAGTTTGTTTATAAAAAAACAATTTTTATAATTATACATTATGTATAAACATTAATATATGTAATCATAATTTGTAATAAGTGTCACCTTTTAAAATATTATGATACCGAATAAAAATGTAAATGTAAATTTTATTTTTATTTAATATTTTTTATATAATATATCCATATTTTAATTTTATTATATATGATTATATTGATAGTTTTGATTAATATATGATTATTTTAATTTTTGAAACAACAATAATACATATTTATTCATTAATTATTAAACTAGAATTTCAGGTGTAGAATTATTTTTAATCAATTATCATTATTTTGAGGATGTATCACTTTTTATATATTGCACATTAAGAATACCCAATTTATAAATTATATCTATTTTTTATTAAAATAATTCTTAAATATATATAATGTGATTGGATTGGATATTATGTTAAAAGTTTATTAAATATTGATTTAAGGTATTTAAATAAATAAAATGATATAGTCGAATGTGTTCTATTAATTATATCTATTTTTTATTAAAATAATTCTTAAATATATATAATGTGATTGGATTGGATATTATGTTAAAGTTTATTAAATATTGACTTAAGGTATTTAAATAAATAAAATGATATAGTCGATTGTGTTCTAGAATTAAACAAAAAATATATAATGAATAATATTCTAAATAACTTAATTTCAACATATATAATTAAATTTATTTTTTTCATTAGTACACGTAAAGTAAGAAACAGGGGCATTATTTTACCAAATACATTTTGTTTTACAAAATCAAATAATATTTTAAAACTCTAATCGATCATCAATTATGTTAAGCAGGTGGATCATTGGATTACTAGTTGAATCATTTAATTACTGATTGGATTGCATGACTGGTAATTCAATTTAAAAAAATTAAAATAAAAAATATTTATGAAATAAATTTTTTTACTATAAATTTTGTAACTATAAAATCTAAAGAAAAAACAATAAAAATATTTATACAAATAAATTAAATAAAAATATTACATAAATTCAACCTCCAATTCCAAGTTTTAAATATAATTAACAAGAGTACAAACTCAAATAAATAAAAGTTATTCTAAAAGTCATAAAAATGTATATTTGTTTATTACAATAATTATTAAATATACATAGTATGATTGGATTGAATATTATGTTAAAGTATTATTAAATATTGATTTAAGGTAGTTAATTAAATAAAATAATATAGTAAATAGTATGGATGTTCAAAATCAAACCGGCTTAATAGAAAATTATAAAACTGAATCGAACTAAATTGAAATCGTAAAAAATTGCATTTGATTCTGATATGTTTGAATCTTTTTCTAATGAAACCGCGTGATTCGGTTCAGTTTACGGTTTATATTTTGTAAACCAAATCAAACCAAACTAAACCACATTATATTATAAAATCTTACTAACTAATATATATTTCTTTAATTCTTTAGAGAAATCAATATATATTATATGTATATTTTATCATTTTTTTATCATATTTATTTTAATTTTTAAATCATTAAAAATAAAATATTATTCATTTATAAATACTATTATCAGAAAATATATTTTATCGTATTCTTTATATTATATTTATTTAAGAATGCAATCTTATGTATATCATTCTTTAGATTTTGATAAAATTATAATACGCAATTTTATGTATTAAATTATAAATTTATTTTTACAATTATAAATTTTTTTATGGTAATGTATGAACGATTAAACACAAAATTATATTTTTCTCTACATGTGTATGTATGGTCCAATATTTTTTTTGTAAAAAAACTGAATTAATCGAACCAATCCAAACTGCATTAGTTTAGTTTGATTTTATTTTTAAAAGTCAATCGAACAAAACCGAACTGCGTGTTTTTTTCTCTTGCACTTCGAGTAATATTTTGTTTCAAAATCGCTCAAACTGCACCGCAAACACCTGTAACAAATAGTGTTCTAGAACTAAAAAACTAAATAATAAATAATATTATAAAAACTTAATTTTTGTTAAATTGTAATTCGATTGTGTCAAAACAATGTGTGTCGAAGGGAAGTGGCTCAGTCGAAGAGTTTGTGGATCGAAACAAGCTACACGCAGATTTGATTGGTTTTAGATTTAGATAGTTTGATTTAGATCTAAAATAGATAGATTTAATTTAGTACCAAAATAGGTATTTTGGGCTTTTATAGTTTTGGACTTTGACTTATGGAGCAAGCTAACCTAAATCTATAAATAGAGGGAGTAACCCCTAATTTTATAATTAAGTCAATTCATTGTAATCACAGAATTTGCAGTTGCAAGTGATTAATAAAGTTTTCCACAGTTTGTGGGCAGAGAGAAACTCTACAGAAAATAATTGGATTCTTTATTTTCTTTTCTCATAATTCATTGTCATTGTGTGGTGATATCAATCTTGTCCTTCAAGATTGGTAGAAATTCATCACAGATATTTGGTGGATTTCCAACATCTGGTATCAGAGCTCGGTTAATCGATTCAAGGGAAGTATCGATCAAGAATGATTGAGGAAGAAGAAGATTCCACGATGGCGAGTTATGGGAATGCAAATTATCCAGCAACTCTATAATTCTGAAAGTAGACAACTATGAGAATTGATGCAAATATATGAAAGGTTTATTCAGGTGTCAAGGTCTTTGGGATCTTGTAAAGAATGGATTGAAAGCGCTTGGAGAAAACGCTTCAGAAGAAGAAAAGAAGAAACACACCGAATCTGAGAAGTTGAGTTATAAAGCACTCTTTATAATTCATCAATGTCTGAGTCCTGAAAATTTAAAAAAAGTGAGTGATCCAGAATCTGCAAAAGAAGCTTGGGAGGTTCTTAAGAAGTCTTTTGATGGTGCAGAAAATGTGAAATAAGTGAAGTTACAAACTCACAAGAGAACGTATGAATTGCTTCAGATGGAAGTGAAACTACCTGGCCGAACCTGTCATCTGGTGTAATGAAACATCAATGAAGTCGCCACCAAACGTCTTTTATCCCGACGAAAGGGAAAGGTAAACATCGAGAAAACCTGAAAAGGGAGAAATCATAATCTTTTGACCGAGAGATCAGGTAAGAGAGTCTGTTACGCGAGGGGAAGGTATTAGCACCCCACACGCCCGTAGTACTCTACGATATCCACTCTTGTTGTCTAATCTAATGGGTGTGGTCAAAACCTATGTCTATGGCTTAAAGCTAAGAAGGGAATGCATGCGGGAAAAAAAAAGAAAACAATGTAAGGAAAATAAAAGTTGTGCTCGGTTGGGCCCTACCCCAATGCCTACGTATCCCTTTTAAAGAATCAGAGCAGCCGTAGTTCGGCTTATATATTCTGGTTGGTTTGTGTTTTTTAGTTAAGACAACAAAAACAGTCAAGATGGCAAAACATCAAATAAAACAACAAACAAATGAGATGGTAAAACATCGGCTAAATAATAACAAAGTAACATGTCAAAGATAGCGAAACACCAAATGATAAAACATCACACCTGACAATGACATTGAGAGTCAAAGTAGGATAACAAACATGTGCGATGGCGAAACATTGGCTTCAAACAAATGTGCGATGTTGAAACATCGGCTATAAGATAACAAGGTATCATGGCAAATATGGCGAAACATCAATAAACTGGATGACAAAACATCACACCTAACAATGATATTGAGAATCAAAGTAGGATAACAAACATGTGCGATGATGAAACATCGGCCTCAAACAAATGTGCGATGGCTAAACATCGGCTATAAGATAAGAAAGTATCATGGCAAAGATGGCGAAACATCAATAAACCGGATGACAAAACATCACATCTAACAATGATACTGAGAATTAAAGTGGGATAACAAACATGTGCGATGGCGAAACATAGGCTTCAAACAAATGTACGATGGCGAAACATAGGCTATAAGATAACAAAGTATCATGGCAAAGATGACAAAATATCAATAAGCTGGATGACAAAACATCACACCTAACAATGACATTGAGAATCAAAGTAGGATAAAAAACATGTGCGATGGCGAAACATCGGCTTCAAAAAAATGTGCGATGGCGAAGCATCGGCTAGAAGATAACAAGATATCATGGTAAAGACGGGGAAACATCAATAAACTGGGTTTAAAAAAACAAAGCCAAGAGGCGCATAAACAAATAAGATTGATTTGTATCTTTTACCTTGAAGAAGGGTTTGAGTTTATTAGAAGTGTTTTAAGATTTGCCAAGAAAACAATTTTTGTTTTAAGATGCAAAATGCAAAGGAAGGAAAAACAACTAAGGGAAACTAGCCTAGCACTATCCCTAGTGTTATCATACAATGATTGACCCTAAGGTTGAGGATAAAGGAAAATCCTACCTTATGCTAGCATACATGGGTTCCTACCTTAATTAACATATCAAAGGAAGCTTAACAAAACTATCCTATAGGGAACAAGCAATGAGAGCGAAGTCGTGATCTCAATTTCTAAATTGAGTGACTCATCGATCAACAATTAAAGAAAAAAACAATAAACATCCTATAGGGAACATGCACTGAGAGCGAAGTCGTGATCTCAATTTCTAAATTGAGTGACTCATCGATCAACAATTAAAGATAAAAGACAATAAACATCCTATAGGGAACATGCACTGAGAGCGAAGTTGTGATCTCAATTTCTAAATTGAGTGACTCATCGATCAACAAATAAAAAAACACAAACACAACACATGTGTCAAACAAAACAGAGGGCCTCCTAACATATATCAGCAACAGAGATCCCATCATGCAACATAGAACTATACAAAGTGAAAATAGAAGAAAGGGAATAGTGCAATACCAAACGGATAATTATCCGTAGCAACTGAACAAGAATAAAAGAAACCCAGAGAACTTCAAGCAAGTTGGCATCAGCAGACAAATCAAGTCAGAAATTGCACCATCAGGATGTAAGTATTGAGATTTTCAGATATGAACAGATCCCATGGGCAATGTATAGCATTCATAATCACATACATATATCCTGCATAGACTATCAAATATGCCAAGCACAAGAGTAGTGCCAATATAATAAATTGTGTTCCACAAATAAAGTGAAACACAATAGCCTCAAGTAAAAAATGGAAAACTTTTCTCAAAGTACCTCGCACATTCAACAGCCAAGTTAGTATTCCCATAAATTGAATGATGACTCACATAAGGGATGGATGATAACACCATAATAAAGTGAGTAAACATGATAGCAACTATCAAAACATTAGATATGATAGATAAAAAAGAAGCAGGCATATGCACAGTTTAGTAAAAAATTAGAGGAATGTTGCTCCTTTCTATCACCATGTTGAGTTGACAATTGAATATCAATCAAGGATCATGGGAGCTTGAGAAGAATACAATCAAAGACCATGAAGGTCAGTAGCAACCACAATTCAATCATACTCAATTACTTCATCACAGCTCACAAGCATAATAGAAGAGGAATCCCACACAATGCATCAAAAGGTTCAATCATTCAAACATGGGGCACTAAGTGAAATGAATTGATTTTATGTGGATAAACAGAACCAACATGATCATTAGGTACCCAATTATAGGCCTCACTCAAGTTCATTGGATATCAAGCAAATTGCAACAAGATATGCAACATTAATTGGGTACCTTCACTTCAAAAATACATCAAAGGTAGAAAAAGATTTCAATAATTCAAACCAAAATTTCCATAACATATTTGAGATGTGTATAGGTCATAAAACAAGTTTGAAGTTCATGGATAGTAGAGGAGAGGATCTAATGAGGCCCAAAGATCAAAACTAGTTGGCAAAACTACCAAACTAGACAAGCTTTCAAAATAATTTGTGGAAAAATATCCAATCAATTCAAATAATTCGAGAAAAATGGTTTTCAGATCCTCAATACATCCATGAACCTTAAACAAGATCCAAATTCCAATGGAAACCCAAGGCAAATTGGTTTTGAAATTGAAACTTGCAATGTAAGATACAAAACCCTAATTGTTTGAATTTTAATCTTAAATATTAATTAGGTAAGATCAAAATTCAAACAATTTAAACCAAGATCATGCAAATCACAAAGAAACCCTAAATATTAGAATACATATTTTTTTCACATTTTTAGGATTAAAGAAAAGTCAAAAATAAAATCAAAATTAAAACCATTAATCAATTAAACCAATAATCACATCTCAAAATAAAATTCTAATAAAAAATCAAAAAAATATCCAACCAAAATTATATTCAAATATTAGAATTAAAAACACACATCCCTGCTTTTTTATGGAATTTTTGAATTAAAGGAAATATTAAAATAAAAATCAAACAAACAATTAAACAATTAAACTATTATTTAATGACGAAAATGCAAACCCTAGCCAAAAGTCACAAAAAGGTCAAAACAAAATTATATTCAGACGCTATGATTAAAAACAAACTTATATGATTTTTTTGAGGATTTTTGAATTAAAGGAAATATTAAAACAAAAATTATGAAGCAAACATTTCAAATAAACTTCTCAAATTAAATTTCTAATCAAAAATAGAAAAAATGCTAAACCAAGATCAGAATCAATTTATAAATTATTTTATGAGTCAAAGATAATTTTTGTGGAATTTTTAGTTCAAAAGAACAATTAAAATAAAAATAATCTTTGAACAAACAATTAATTAAACTTATGAAATTTTAAACCAATCAAAACATTTTTAAAAATTCCAATAAAATTACACAAGGTCAGAAATATTATTTTTAGGTTTCTTAAATTTTTTCACAATTTTTCAACAATTTTTGAGCAAGAAATAAAATCATGAAAATCAGGTTATGAAACAAAATTCAAATGAATTAAAAAAACCAAATCAACCAACCAGAGGAGGCCACGCTATCATCTTCAACCTCTGGCTAGGGCAAAAACGCGCGCGAGACCAGATCCACCATCTCATGTTCTAATCAACATAACATGCTCAATTCTACACCATTTTTCATGAAATTTTGTGCAAAGCAAAGCTAGAAACGACATCTACATTATGCTATTCGAATCACTCAAATAATTAACCATAGATCAAGAACGGATCTCATGAAAATGACAAAAACTCACTGAGCAGAAAATTTTAGATGCATCATACATGTTCATCTCATCAAATCAAAAGCTCTAAAGCTATAGAAACACTTAATGAACCTCAAACAACATGATTACGAGCTCAAATCACACAATGCACGGCTAGAAATCAAGATCCAAAGTTAAGAATTCTAACCTTTGAGGCAAAAATGAATCTACTGTCTCCTTCACTCCAGTTGCAAACCAAGCCTCAATCTACAATCCTTATCACTTGGAGAAGAGAATGCAAGAAGAAATACTCAAAACGCGCAAGTAAATTAAGAGAATCAAAGAAATTTGCAGAACAAGTGGCTATGGAGTTTTTTGAGCTCAGGGATGAAATGAAGCACCAGTCGGGCTCAATGAAGCTTGCCTCTCAATATATAGAGCATGAAGAGGAGGGTAGGATAGGCTTTTCACACTGAAAACCGTTAGAAAGAATGAATTCCAATTTTTGCAAAAGTGAAGTGTGCACATGAAGCACCAAAATACCTCGTGCGTTCTCAATCCTTTTACGTTCATTTCAGTTCTTTTTATCTCAGGAAGAGGTTAACAAAAGATCAAGGCTTAATTCCTTGTATTAACCAAGTGTTGGTGATTAGGCATTTTCATGCCACTTTTTGCAAAACCACGGATTGCCCTTGAATTTGCCCATGTGCAGCTCAAACTTTGGCATGATGGGCCTTAGTACGTTGCAAATGAGCCATGGGCCAAGTTTGAAGTGAAACAAAGGGCCACAAATCAGGTTATCAAGAATTTGCAAATTGCTTGCTTGGTCAAAATTCAATGAAATGCCTCAAAATTCCAAAGCTCATAACTTGCTCATATTTTTGAATTTGGACACAAATGAGTATAATTTGAAAAGGTATTGAAAAGATATACAATCCCTTAGTTTTGAGTTTTTGAAATTGAATCCATTAAGGTCCTCAAAATTTGACATGAAATTCACTAATTTTGGAAAATGACCTATAATTTTAACTTGAGGCATAAACTTCCAAAGACCATAACCCTTGACTCTTTTCCAATTTGGACATGAGACCAAAAGGAGATGAAAGATCACCCTCTTAAATTTCCAAGCATATTTCATTTGCAATTTTTTGATCGAAGGTGAATAAAATATGAATTTTTGAAATTAAGTCCTCATTTTCCAAAATTAGAAACTTTTAGGGTTTCTTCATGAACAAGTTTCAACTCAAACCTCAATCTTTTTGATCCAATGATCAAAATGGACTTGAAATATGAAACTCACACCCTTGAATTTATGGTTGACCAAAAGTTCACTTGGTCAACCTTGACTTTGACTGATTTTGACCAAAATGACCATTTTGCCCCTTTGAATCAATTGATCCACTTGCCTTCAAAATTGATGATCAAGACTTCAAACATATGATCTTCCAAATATATGGAGGCCATGTACAAAGTTTCACTTCAAAATTATCAAGAAATCTTGATGAAATCCCAAACCCTAGTTTTGGTTAACACCTTAGGAGACTGATGAATCATCTCCAAAATTTCAAATCCTCTGGGCATCTTGACCAATTTCTTGTACAAAGACTTTTCAAATACCAATGAGATGTTGTAGCTTCCAAATCAAGACTTTTACATTGATCAATAGCCTTGATCAAACAAAACCCTAATTTTGACTGGTGAATAAAAAAGAGTGATTCCTCTTATAATCAATCTCAAACTTCAATCCTCTGATGATCCAAAGAGATGGATAAAAATATCTTTGAGATATGCAATAACTTTTGAGCTTGAAAGATCCAGAGGTTTGGATGACAAGATTCTACTTGAGAAACTTGTCAATGCAATCAACCTTCAAAGCTTGAGGAAGACTTGATAACCAAGGTACTTTGATCCCATCACAATGTATGAATGCAATACAATATGATATTCATGATGAAACATGAGCCTAAATCAAGAGGGTAAATTTTGGGGTGCAACAGGAAGATAGTGAGAGCATATCTGATTTCTTCACTAGGGTTATAAAACTAGTGAATCAAATTAAGGTATGTGGAGAAACATTAACGACAAGAGTTGTTGTTTCGAAGATCTTGAGATCTTTGGCTCCTAAGTTCGACCACGTGGTAGTGGATATATAAGAGGGGAAAGACTTGTCTAAATTGACAAAGGAAGAGCTTCAAGGGATGCTTGAATCTCATGAACAAAGAATGACTGGAAGAGTTGCAGTAAAGTCGAAGAGTGATGTGGATTTACAGGTACATTCAGCAAAAGAAACCAAAGGCAAAGGAAGGTGGTTCGGCATAGGTAGAGACGACTACAACAAATCAATTTGTAGAGGAAACCAGAACAAAGGAAACATGTCGAATCAGAGAAGAACATACCAATGCAACCAAATAGGTGGTGTTACAAATAGAAGAAGAGGTGGTGGTCGAAAACCTGACAAGAGTCACATTCAATGTTGTCAGAAGTATGGTCACTATTCGAGTGATTGTCCAGAAAAGCGAAAGAATCAAGAAAGTGATGTAAAGTTTGCAAAACATGAAGAAGAAGAGATGATGTTGATGGTCACAACAAGAGATGAAGATAGATTACGGGACCAGTGGTACTCGGATTCAGGATGCTCATCACATATGTCTGGAAGGAAAGACTGGTTTGTCAACATAAAGCCCTCAATGAAAAATATGGTAAAATTCGCAAATGACAATACCCTAGCAGCTGAAGGTATTGGTGATGTTATGATTATGATGAAAGATGGAAAGAGGTCAGTAATTTCCAATGTGTTGTACATACAAGGCATGAAGAGCAATTTGCTCAGTATAAGGCAGTTGGTCGAAAAGAATTATAAAGTATCGATCGAAGATAAGATGATGAGAGTCTTCGATGTAAATGGAAGATTAATCTTGAAGGTTCCTATGTCTCAGAATAGAACCTTCAAGATCGAACTAAATGTGATAGAGCACAAGTGACTTTCAACTGCAGCTAGCAGAGATGAATGAATATGGCATTATCAACTAGGCCATCTGAACTTCAGAGACATCAGAGATTTGAAAAGAAGAAATATGGTTTCAGGATTTCCAGAAATCGACATTCTAAACGAGGTATGTGAGGAATGTGTGCAGGCGAAGCAACATAAGAATAACTTCAGCAAGGATGCATGAAGCAGGTCGAAGGTTATTCTTGAAGTCATATACTCTGATGTATATGGACCAATCCAGGTGGATTCGATGGGAGGTAACAAATACTTTGTTACATTCATAGATGATTTCAGTCGAAAGCTGTGGACTTACCTGATCAATAAGAAAAGTGAAGTGATTGAGGTATTTACCAAGTTAAAGTCTATGATCGAAAGACAAAGTGGTCGAAAAATCAGTTTTAAGAACTGATGGTGGTGGAGAGTATGTGTCGAAAGACTTCGACATGTTATATGAAAAGGAAGGGATTGTGCATGAGGTGGTGCCATCCTATACTCTATAGCATAATGGAACTACAGAAAGGAAGAATCTAACCATCATGAATATGGTGAGAAGTATTTTGAAAGGCAAGAATATACTTAAAGAGTTTTAGGGTGAAGTTGTGTTGACTGTAACATATATTTTGAACAGATGTCCTACGAAGAAGCTAGAAGGAATTACTCTAGAAGAATGTTGGTTTGGTGTGAAGCCTAGCTTGAGTCATCTGAAGGTATTTGGATCTATTTCACATAGACATGTGCCAGATCAGTTGAGAAGAAAACTTGATGACAAGTCGAGTAAAATGATTCTAGTTGGATATCATTCGATAGGAGGTTACAAGTTGTTCGACCTAGTGAACAAGAAGATTGTGATCAGCAGGGATGTGATTATAGATGAGCTTAAAGAATGGGATTGGACTGAAAATGTCAAGAAACATTCAGTGGGAATCCTACTCGAAGAACCAGAAACTCAAGTCAAAAGAGAAGATCGAGAAGAGGAACCAGCAGTTATAAATCAACCAAGTACAAGCAGACCTCAAAGAACAAGATGCATGCCTGCAAGATTGCAAGATTGTGTGATTACATCATGATGTGATAGATAATGAAGGTGAGTTGGTACATTATGCATTCTATGTAGATGTCGGACCTGTCAATGCAGTTGGAGCATTAAAGGATTTGAAGTGGGTGAAAGCAATGAACGAAGAAGTGAAGTCTGTCAAAGACAATAACACTTGGTCACTTATCGAATTTCCTCAATGAAAGAAGGAAATTGATGTCAAGTGGCTATACAAAGTGAAAATGAATTTCAAAGAGGAAGTAACTCGACACAAAGCAAGGCTTGTTGCGAAAGGATTTCTACAGAAAGAAGGAATAGACTTCAATGAAGTTTTTGCACCCGTTGCTAGGATCGAAACAATCAGGTTGGTTGTTGGTCTAGCAGAAATAAATAGATGGCACATATGTCAGATGGACGTGAAATGTTCATTCCTGAATGGACCCTTAGACGAAGAAGTTTATGTTAAACAACCAGTTGGATTTGTGAAACATGATGAAGAGAGAAAGGTATACAGGTTTCATAAAGCACTGTATGGATTGAAATAAGCTCCAAGAGCTTGGAATAAGAAAATTGATAGTTTCTTAAGGGAGAAGGAATTTGTGAAGTGCACAACTGAGTATGGAGTATATGTAAGAAGAAGCAATAGTGAATTGCTTATACTATGTCTCTATGTTGATGATTTGTTGATAACAGGCAGCTGTAAAGTGAGATCAAAGACTTCAAAGGTGATCTCAGCAAGAAATTTGAAATGTCTGATCTGGGTGAGATTTTATATTTCCTTGGCATCGATTTCTACAAGAGCAGTAGAGGTTTGATGATGCATCAAAGAAGATATGCAGGAGAAATTGTCAAGAAATTTGAGATGGAAGAATGCAACTCAACTTCGACACATACAGAACCAAGACTGCAACTGTCGAAAGATGCAGATGAAAATGATTTCGACCCAACCCAATACAGAAGACTTATTGGGTCATTGAGATACCTTTGTCATACAAGGCTTGACTTAGCATATAGTGTAGGCATGGTAAGTAGATTCATGCAGAAGCCAAAGGTATCACATCTAGCAGTGGTGAAGAGGATACAAAGATATCTCAAAGGAACTCTCTACTATGGCATTTTGTTTCCTGCAGCTGATAAAGGAAAAGAATGCAAATTAGTGGGATACACTGATTCAAGTTGGTGCAGTGATGCTGAAGATCAAAAATCAACAACAGGATATGTGTTTATGTTAGGTGGTGCACCAGTTGCTTGGAGTTCAATAAAGGAACCAGTAGTGGTATTATCATCATGAGAAGCAGAATACATAGTTGCTTCTCTTTGTGCATGTCAAGCAACTTGGATGGTGAACTTGGTCAAAGAGATAACAGGGAAAGATCATGGAGCAATTACCATGAAGATCGACAACATGTCAGCTATCAATCTGGCGAAGAACACGATAGCACATGGTCGAAGCAAGCACATCGAAATGAGGTTTCACTATCTTCGAGAGCGGGTAGCAGATGGGAAGATGAATTTGGAACACTGCAAAACTGAGAATCAAATTGCAGATATCATGACGAAGGGAGTGTAGGTCGAAGTATTCAGAAGACTAAGAATCATGATGAATATAAATAGTTTAGATACAATGAATTAGGTGATGTGTTAAATTATAATTCGATTGTGTCAAAATAGTGTGTGTGTCAAAGGGAGGTTACCCAATCGAAGAGCTTGTGAATCGAAGCAAGCTACACACAGATTTGATTGGTTTTAGATTTAGATAGATTTGATTTATATCTAAAATAGATAGATTTAATTTAGTACCAAAATATGTATTTTGGACTTTTATAGTTTTGGGTTTTGGCTTAGGGATCAAGCTAACCTAAATCTATAAATAGAGGGAGTAACCCCTAATTTTGTAATTTCATTGTAATCACAAAATTTGCAGTTGCAAGTGATTAATAAAGTTTTCCACAGTTTGTGGGCAAAGAGAAACTCTGCAGAAAATAATTGTCTTCTTTCATTTCTTTTCTCATAATTTATTGTCATTGTATGATGATATCAATCTTGTTCATCAAGATTGATAAAAATTCATCATAAATATTTGATGGATTTCCAACAATTTTAACATACAAAATTAAATTTATTATTTTTATTCATACACGTAAATAACCTTATTGAAATAACTAAAAAGGAACAAGTAACAGAGGAATTATTTCACCAAATCATGTTTTAAAACTTTAACCGATCATCAATTCGGTCAAGATGGATCATTGGGTTACTACTCAAATTAGTGAATTTTATACATGACATAAAAAATTTGAAATAAAATTTATAAAATTCTTAACAAATTTATAATAAAAAATATTCATGAAATAAATTTTGTTATATAAATTTTATAACTATATTATTTAAAGAAAATGTAAAAAATTATTTATGCAAATGAATTAAATAAAAGTATAACATAAGTTCATCCTCTAATTCCAAGTTTTAAATATAGTTAACAAGAGTACAAACTCAAATAATTTTTTTTTCTAAAAGTAAAAAAAAAATTGTTTATTATAATAATAATAATTAATATATATCATGTGATTGGATTGAATATTATATTAAAGTATTATTAAATATTGATTTAAGGTAGTTAACTAAATAAAATAATATAATAAATAGTGTTCTAGAACTAAAAAAAGTAAATAATAAATAATATTATAAAAAACTTAATTTTAACATATCAAATAAATATATTGTTTTTTATTCGTACACGTAAATAACCATATTACAACATCTAAAAAGTAACAATAAACATGGGAATTATTTCACCAAACAATATTTTAAAATTCTAACTGATTATCAAATCGGTCAAGTAGGTGGATCATTAGGTTACTCATCAAATTATTTTATATAAGATACAAAATTTAAAATAAAAATTATTTTATGAAATAAAAATTATAAAATTATTAAACAAATTTAAAATAAAAAAATATTCATGAAATAAAATTTTTGACATAAATTTTATAATTATAAAATCTAAATAAAAATCTTTAAAATTATTTATGCAAATAAATTAAATAAAAATATTACTTAAGTTCAACGTCACCAAATTTTAAATATAGTTTACTAGAGTACAAACTCAATAAATAAAATATTCTCTTAACGACAGGAAAGGATTTTTTTTGTTTCTTTTCTGTTGGAAATCCACCAATACTCTATGATGAATTTCGACCACCACTGATGATTAGTTATGAGACAAACAAAGAAAAGACAATAGAGATATTTATGCAGAGTTTCTCTCTGTCCACAAACTGTGGAAATTTTTATTAATTCACTTTGCAACTGCAAAATACTGTGAATGACTTCAATGACTTGAATTCAAAAATAAGGGTTACTCCCTCTTATTTATAGATTTAGGTTAGCTTGCTCTCTAAGCTAAACCCAAGCCCAAAATATCTCTTTACTAAATCAAATCTAATCTAGATTTAAATTCAAATCTATTTAAATCTAAACAAATCAAATCTTCTTTTGACACCTATGAATTACAATTTAACACACCACCTAATTCATTGTGTCTAAACTGTCTATGTTCATCATGGCCCTTAGCTTTCTGAATACTTCGACTTGCACTCCCTTCGTCATGATGTCTGTAATCTGATTCTCAGTTCTGCAGTGTTCCAAATTCATCTTCCCATCTGTTACCTGCTCTCGAAGATAATGGAACCTCATTTCGATGTGCTTACTTCGACCATGTGCTATTGGGTTCTTCGCCAGGTTGATAGCTGACATGTTGTCTATCTTCATGGTAATTGCTCCATGATTTTTCCCTGTTATCTCTTCGACCAAGTTCACCATCCAGGTTGCTTGGCATGCACAAAGAGAAGCAGCTATGTATTCTGCTTCGCATGATGATAATGCTACTACTGGTTCTTTTCTCGAACTCCAAGCAATTGTTGCACCACCTAGCATAAACACATATCCTGCTGTTGACTTTCGATCTTCAGCATCACTACACCAACTCGAATCAGTGTATCCCACTAACTTGCATTCTTTTCCTTTATCAACTGCAGGAAACAAAATGCCATAATCGAAAGTTCCTTTGAGATACCTTAGTATCCTCTTCACAGCTGCTAGATGTGATACCTTTGGCTTCTGCATGAATCTACTTACCATACCTACACTGTATGCTAAGTCAGGCCTTGTATGACAAAGGTATCTCAATGATCCAATAAGTCTTATGTATTGGGTTGGATCAACATCATCTTCATCAGCATCTTTCGACAATTGTAGTCTTGGTTTTGCAGGTGTCGAAGTTGAGTTGCATTCTTCCATCTCAAACCTCTTGAGAATTTCTCCTGCATATCTTCTTTGATGCATCATCAAACCTCTACTGCTCTTGTAGAATTCGATACCAAGGAAATATGAAATCTCACCCAAATCAGACATTTCGAATTCCTTGCTAAGGTCAACTTTAAAGTCTTCAATCTCACTCTTGCAGCTACCTGTTATCAACAAATCATCTACATAGAGACATAGTATAAGCAATTTACTCTTGCTTCTTCTTACATATACTCCATGTTCAGTTATGCACTTCACAAATTCCTTCTCCCTTAGAAAACTATCAATTTTCTTATTCCAAGCCCTTGGAGCTTGTTTCAAACCATACAGGGCTTTATGTAGCCTATACACCTTTCTTTCTTCGTCATGTTTCACAAACCCAACTGGTTGTTTAACATAGACTTCTTCATCTAAGGGTCCATTTAAGAATGCACACTTCACGTCCATCTGACATATGTGCCAACTGTTGATTTCTGCTAGACCAACAACCAGCCTGATTGTTTCGATCCTAGCAACAGGTGCAAAAACTTCGTCGAAGTTTATTCCTTCTTTCTGTAGAAATCCTTTCGCCACAAGTCTTGCTTTGTGTCGAGTTACTTCACCTTTCGAATTCGTCATCACTTTGTATACCCACTTGACATCAATTGCCTTCTTGCCTTGGGGCAATTCGACTAGTGACCAAGTGTTGTTATCTTCGATAGACTTTACTTCTTCGTTCATTGCTTTCACCCACTTCGAATCCTTTAATGCTTCAGCTGCATTAACAGGTTCAACATCTGCATAGAAAGCATAATGTACCAGCTCACCTTCATCATCTATTACATCATCTGATGTAATCACACAATCTTGCAATCTTGCAGGCATGCGTCTTGTTCTTTGAGGTCTGCTTGTACTGGGTATATCTGCTGGCTCCTCTTGTCGAACTTCTCTTTCGACTTGAGTTTCTGGCTCTTCGAATAAGATTCCCACTGAATCTTTCTTGACATTTGCAGTCCAATCCCATTCTTTGAACTCATCTATGATCACGTCCCTGCTGATCACAATCTTCTTGTTCTCTGGATCGAACAACTTGTAGCCTCCTGTCGAATGATATCCAACTAGGATCATTTGACTTGACTTGTCATCAAGTTTCTTTCTCAACTGATCTGGCACATGTCTATGTGCAATAGATCCAAATACTTTCAGATGACTTAAGCTAGGATTCACACCAGACCAACATTCTTCTGGAGTAATTCCTTCTAGCTTCTTTGTAGGACTTCTGTTCAAAATGTATGTTGCAGTCGAAACAGCTTCTCCCCAGAATTCTTTGGGTAAATTCTTGCCTTTCAACATACTTCTCACCATGTTCATTATGGTTTGATTTTTCCTTTCTGCAATTCCATTTTGCTGTGGAGTATAGGGTGGCACCACCTCATGCACAATCCCTTCTTTTTCACATAATCTGTCGAAGTCTTTCGACACATATTCTCCTCCACCATCAGTTCTCAAAACTTTGAGTTTTCGTCCACTTTGTCTTTCGACCATAGACTTAAACTTGGTGAATACTTCGAACACTTCACTTTTCTGCTTGATCAGGTAAGTCCATAGCTTTCGACTGAAATCATCTATGAATGTAACAAAGTATTTGTTACCTCCCATCGAATCCACCTGGATTGGTCCACATACATCAGAGTATATGACTTCGAGATTAGCCTTCGATCTGATTCCTGCATCCTTGCTGAAGCTGTTCTTGTGTTGCTTCGCTTGCACACATTCTTTACATACTTCGTTTGGAATGTAAATTTCAGGCAATCCTGAAACCATATTTCTTCTCTTCAAATCTCTGATGTCTCTGAAGTTGAGATGACCTAGTCTATAATGCCATATCCATTCATCTCTGCTAGCTGCAGTCGAAAGGCACTTGTGCTCCATCACATTTAGTTCAATCTTGAAGGTTCGATTCTGAGACATAGGAGCCTTCAAGATTAATCTCCCATTTGCATCAACGACTCTCATCAACTTATCTTCGATTGACACTTTATAATTCTTTTCGACCAACTGCCCTATACTGAGCAAATTGCTCTTCATGCCTGATATGTACAATAAATTCGAAATTACTGACTTCTTGCCATCTTTCCTCATGATCATAACATCACCAATACCTTCAGCTGCTAGGGTGTTGTCATTTGCAAATTTTACCATATTCTTCGTTGAGGGTTTTATATTGACGAATCAGTCTTTCCTTCCAGACATATGTGATGAACATCCTGAATCCAAGTACCATTGGTCCTTGAATCTGTCTTCATCTCTTGTTGTGACCATCAGCATCATCTCTTCTTCTTCTTCATGTTTTGCCAGCTTTGCATCACTTTCTTCTTTCTTTCGTTTTTCTGGACAATCACTCGAATAATGACCATACTTCTGACAATTATAACATTGAATGTGACTCTTATCAGGTTTTCGACCACCACCTCTTCCTCTGTTTGCAGCACCACCTCTTTGGTTGCCTTGGTGTGGTCTTCTTTGATTCGACACGTCTCCTTCGATTTGGTTTCCTCTGCCATTCGATTTGTTGTAGCCACCTCTACTTCTGTCGAAATACTTTCCTTTGCCTTTGGTCTCTTTTGTTGAATGTGCTTGCAAGGCTACATCACTCTTCGATTTTCCTGCAGCTCTTTCGTTCATTCTTTGTTCATGAGATTTGAGCGTCCCTTGAAGCTCTTCCTTTGTCAATTTCGACAAGTCTTTCCCTTCTTCGATCGCCACCACTATGTGGTCGAACTTAGGAGCTAAGGATCTCAAGATCTTCGAAACAACAGCTCTTGTTGTTAATGTTTCTCCACATGTCTTGATTTGATTCACTAGTTTTGTAACTCTAGTGAAGAAATCAGATATGTTTTCACTGTCTTCCATCTGAAGCAGTTCATAGGTCCTTTTGTGAGTTTGTAACCTCACTTCTTTCACCTTCTCAGCGCCTCCAAAAGATTTCTCCAGGATCTCCCAAGCTTCTTTTGCAGATTCTGAATCACCAATCTTCTCGAAATTGTCTGGACTGACACATTGATGAATTATAAACAATGCTTTATAACTCTGTTTCTCAGATTCTGTGTATTTCTTCTTTTCTTCTTCTGAAGCGTTTTCGCCAAGCGCTTCGACTCCATCTTTTACAAGGTCCCAAAGGCCTTGACACCTTAATAGGACTTTCATCTGCTTGCACCAATTCTCATAGTTGTCAACTTTCAGAATTGGCAGCGTTGCTGGATAGTTTGCATTCCCATAACTTGTCATCGTGAATTCTTCAATCGTTCTTGATTGATACTTCCCTTGAATCGTAACACAAGCTCTTGATACCAGATGTTGGAAATCCACCAATACTCTATGATGAATTTCGACCACCACTGATGATTAGTTATGAGACAAACAAAGAAAAGACAATAGAGATATTTCTGCAGAGTTTCTCTCTGCCCACAAACTGTGGAAATTTTTATTAATTCACTTTGCAACTGCAAAATACTGTGAATGACTTCAATGACTTGAATTCAAAAATAAGGGTTACTCCCTCTTATTTATAGATTTAGGTTAGCTTGCTCCCTAAGCTAAACTCAAGCCCAAAATATCTCTTTACTAAATCAAATCTAATCTAGATTTAAATTCAAATCTATTTAAATCTAAACAAATCAAATCTTCTTTTGACACCTATGAATTACAATTTAACATTTTCATTTTTAAACTTTTATTATTTTATATTCAAAAATATATTATCTTGAGGAGTTAAAAAAAATAAAAAATAAACTTGTCAATCTAAAAAATTTACTGATTCATTGTTCTGATGATTTATTATTCTGATCAATGACCATAATAAATTACACGAGTTTAAATTTGAATCATGCTCTTTCTCTTATGTTTTATCTCCCTTTTTTTTAATATAATTTAATTTTCATAACTACAATTTAGAGAAGACTTTATGTCAGAACTAACATCCAAACTAAATCATATGAAAACCAAAAAAATCATAATAATAAATAAAATATTCCGTGTACATAGCATATGAATTAAATCTTCAAAATAAAAACAATCATATTTAAATTATTTTCTATATACTTTATCCAGTCCTTAATATAAGTAAAAATTACTTTTTACATTTTTAAAAAAATTAATGTATTTATACTATTTATTAAATTAATTAAATACATTTTTTCTGGATACAAAAGGAAATTTAAGACTTCATTAATAATATATTGGTTTTTCAAAGAAAAAAGTCAAAGTTTTAAGAGAAAAAATATTAAAAGGTGAAATTTCCATGAAGGTAAAGGGAGTGTTATGTCATTTGACTTATGTATGAAGTAGTATAAATACTCAGTATATCAACCTATAATTCATCATACAAATAAGATAAATATGATAATGATGAATAGATTAATTTATACAAATAAATTAAATAAAAATATTACATAAATTCAACCTTCAATTCAAGGTTTTAAATATAGTTAAAGAGTCAAACTCAAATAAATAAAAGATATTCTAAAAGTCATAAAAAACGTATATTTGTTTATTATAATAATTATTAAATATACATCGTGTGATTGGATTGAATATTATGTTAAAGTATTATTAAATATTGATTTAAGGTAGTTAACTAAATAAAATAATATAGTAAATAGTGTTCTAGACCTAAAAAAATAAAAAATAAAAAATATTATAAAAACTTAATTTTAACATACAAAATTAGATTTGTTTTTTTTACTTGTACATGTAAATAACCTTATTACAATAATTAAAAAAATCGAGTAACAAAGAAACTATTTTACCGAATCATGTTTTAAAACTTTAACCGATTATCAATTCGGTTAAGATGATAGATCATTGAATTACTATTTGAATTGGTGAATTTTATACATGACATAAAAAATTTGAAATAAAATTTATAAAATTTTAACAAATTTAAAATAAAAAATATTCATGAAATGATTTTTTTATATAAATTTTATAACTATATTATTTAAAGAAAATCTATAAAATTATTTATGTAAATAAATTAAATAAAAGTATAACAAAAGTTCAACCTCCAATTCCAAGTTTTAAATATAGTTAACAAGAGTACAAACTCAATTAACTATTTTTTTTAAAGTAAAAAAAAGAAATATTTGTTTATTATAATAATTATTAAATATACATCATGTGATTGGATTGAATATTATGTTAAAGTATTATTAAATATTGATTTAAGGTAGTTAACTAAATAAAATAATATAATAAGTAGTGTTCTAGAACTAAATAAATAAATAAATAATAAATAATATTACAAAAAACTTAATTTTAACATACTAAAGTAAATGTATTGTTTTTTATTCGTACACGTAAATAATCATATTAGAACATCTAAAAAGTAACAATAAACATGAGAGTTATTTCACCAAACAATATTTTAAAATTCTAACTGATTATCAAATCGGTAAGTTGGTGGATTATTAGATTACTAGTCAAACTAATGAATTTATACATGAAATAAAAAAAATTGAAATAAAAATTATTTTATGAATAAAATTTATAAAGTTACTAAACAAATTTAAATTAAAAAACATTTATAAAATAAAACTTTTGACATAAATTTTATAACTCTAAAATCTAAAGAAAAATCTATAAAATTAATAAATAAATTAAATAAAAATATTACATAAGTTCAACCTCCTCAAATTTTAAATATAGTTTATTAGAGTACAAACTCAAATAAATAAAATATTCTCATAACGTCAGGAAAGGGATTTTTTTCTTTCTTTTCATTTTTAAATTTTTATTATTTTATATCCAAAAACACATTATCTTGACGAGTTAAAAAAATAAAAATAAATTTGCCAATCTAAAAAATCTACTGATTTATTATTATGATGATTCATATAAAGATTTATACGAGTTTGGATTTCCTCTCATGCCTTATCCGTTGAAAATCCATCACTATTTATGATGAATTTCTATCAATCATGATGAACAAGATTGATATCACCACACAATAACAATGAATTATAAGAAAATAAAATAAAAGAAAGAAGACAATTATTTTCTGTAGAGTTTCTCTCTACTCACAAACTGTGAAAAATTTTATTAATCACTTACAACTGCAAATTTTGTGATTACAATGAATTGACTTAATTATAAAATTAGGGGTTACTCCCTCATTTATAGATTTAGCTTGCTCCCTAAGCCCAAAACTATAAAAGCCCAAAATACTTATTTTGGTACTAAATCAAATCTATTCTATTTTAGACTTAAATCAAATCTATCTAAATCTAAAACAAATATAATATGTGTGCAGCTTGCTTCGATCCACAAGCTCTTCGACTGAGCAATGACTTCCTTCGAGCAACATGCTTCGATCCACCTCTAAACCCTTCGACACACATAGTTTTGATACTATGAATTACAATTTAATACACCACCTAATTTATTGTGTCTAAACTGTCTATATTCATCATGGTTCTTAGTCGTCGAAATACTTTGATCTGCACTCCCTTCGTCATGATGTCTGCAATCTGATTCTTAGTTATGCGGTGTTCAAAATTCATCTTCTCATCTGCAACCTCCTCTCGAAGATAGTGGAACCTCATTTCGATGTGCTTGCTTCGACCATGTGCTATAGGGTTCTTTGCCAGATTGATAGCTGACATGCTGTCGATCTTCATGGTAATTGCTCCATGGTTTTTCCCTGTTATCTCTTCGACCAAGTTCACCATCCAAGTTGCTTGACATGCACAAAGAGAAGCAGCTATGTATTCTGCTTCGCATGATGATAATGCCACTACAGGTTCCTTTATTGACCTCTAAGCAACTGGTGCACTACCTAACATAAACACATATCCTACTGTTGATTTTCGATCTTCAGCATCACTACACCATCTCGAATCAGTGTATCCCACTAACTTGCATTCTTTTCCTTTATCAGTTTTAGTAAACAAAATGCCATAGTCGAGAGTTCCTTTAAGATACCTTAGTATCCTCTTCACCGCTGCTTGATGTGATACCTTTGGCTTCTGCATGAATCTACTTACCATACCTACACTATATGCTAAGTCGGGCCTTGTATGACAAAAATATCTCAATGACCCAATAAGTCTTCTGTATTGGGTTGGGTCAGCATCATCTTCATCTGCATCTTTCGACAATTGTAGTCTTGGTTCTGTAGGTGTCAAAGTTGGATTGCATTCTTCCATCTCAAATCTCTTGAGAATTTCTCCTGCATATCTTTTTTGATGCATCATCAAATCTCTACTGCTCTTGTAGAATTCGATGCCAAAGAAATATGAAATCTCACCCAGATCAGACATTTTAAATTCCTTGCTGAGATCACCTTTGAAGTCTTCAATCTCACTTTTGCAACTACTTGTTATCAACAAATCATCGACATAGAGACATAGTATAATCAATTCACTATTTCTTCTTCTTACATATACTCCATGTTTGGTTGTGCACTTCACAAATTCCTTCTCCCTTAGGAAACTATCAATTTTCTTATTTCAAGCTCTTGAAGCTTGTTTCAATCCATACAGTACTTTATGCATCCTGTACACCTTTCTCTCTTCGTCATGTTTCACAAACCCAACTGGTTGCTTAACATAAACTTCTTTTTCTAAGGATCCATTCAGAAATGCACACTTCACGTCCATCTGACATATGTGCCATTTGTTTATTTCTGCTAGACCAATAACCAACCTGATTGTTTCGATCCTAGCAACAGGTGCAAAAACTTAATCGAAGTCTATTCCTTCTTTCTGTAGAAATCCTTTCGCCACAAGCCTTGCTTCGTGTCGAGTTACTTCACCTTTCAAATTCATTTTCAGTTTGTATATCCACTTGACATCAATTGCCTTCTTGCCTTGAGGCAATTTGACAAGTCACCAAGTGTTGTTGTCTTCAATAGACTTCACTTCTTCATTCATTTCTTTCACCCACTTCGAACCCTTCAATTCTTCAGCTGCATTGACAGGTTCGACATTTGCATAGAAAGCATAATGCACCAACTCACCTTCATTATCTATCATATCATCTGATGTAATCACACAATCTTGCAATCTTGCAGGCATGCGTCTTATTCTTTGAGGTCTGCTTGTACATGGTTGATCTATAATTGCTGGTTCCTCTTGTCAAACTTCTCTTTCGACTTTAGTTTCTGGTTCTTCAAGTAGGATTCCCACTGAATCTTTTTTGACATTTTTAGTCAAATCCCATTCTTTAAGCTCATCTATGATCACGTCCCTGCTTATCACAATATGCTTGCTCACTGGGTCGAACAACTTATAACCTCTTGTCGAATGATATCCAACTAGAATTATTTGAATCGACTTGTCATCAAGTTTTCTTCTCAACTGATCTGGAACATGTCTATATGCAATAGATCCAAATATCTTCAGACGAATCAAGCTAGGCTTCACACCAGACCAACATTCTTCTGGAGTAATTCCTTCTAGCTTCTTCATAGGACATATGTTCAAAATGTATGTTGTAGTCGACACAACTTCACCCCAAAACTCTTTAGGAAAATTCTTGCCTTTCAACATACTTCTCACCATATTCATGATGGTTCAATTCTTTCTTTCCGCAGTTCCATTATGCTATGGAGTATAGGGTGACACCACCTCATGCACAATACCTTATTTTTTCATATAACCTGTCGAAGTCTTTCGACACATACTCTCCACCACCATCAGTTCTCAAAACTTTGAGTTTTTGACCACTCTGTCTTTCGACCATAGACTTAAACTTTGAAAATACCTTGATCACTTCACTTTTCTTCTTGATCAGGTAAGTCCACAACTTTTAACTGAAATCATCTATGAATGTAACAAAGTATTTGTTACCTCCCATCGAATCCACCTAGATTGGTCCACATACATCAAAGTATATGACTTCAAGAATAACATTCGACCTGCTTCCTGCATCCTTGCTGAAGCTATTGTTGTGTTGTTTCGTCTGCACACATTCCTCACATACCTCATTTGGAATGTCGATTTCTAGCAATCCTGAAACCATATTTCTTCTCTTCAAATCTTTGATGTCTCTGAAGTTGAGATGGCCTAGTCGATAATGACATATCCATTAATCTCTTATCGTTGCAGTCGATAATGACATATCCATTAATCTCTTATCGTTGCAGTCGAAAGGAACTTGTGCTCCATCACATTTAGTTCGATCTTGAAGGTTCTATTTTGAGACATAGGAGCCTTCAAGATTAATCTTCCATTTGCGTCGACAACTCTCATTATCTTATCTTCGGTCGACACTTTATCATTCTTTTAGACCAACTACCCTATACTGAGCAAATTTCTCTTCATGCCTGGTAGGTACAACACATTGGAAATTACTGACCTCTTGCCATCTTTCCTCATAATTATAACACCACCAATACCTTCAGCTGCTAGGGTATTGTCATTTGCGAATTTTACCATATTTTTCACTGAGCGCTTTATGTTGACAAACCATTCTTTCCTTCCAGACATATGTGATGAGCATCCTGAATTCAAGTACCATTGGTCCTTGAACCTATCTTCATCTCTTGTTGTGACCATCAACATCATCTCTTCTTTTTCATGTTTTACAAACTTTGCATCACTTTCTTGATTCTTTCTTTTTTCTAGACAATCACTCAAATAGTGATCATACTTTTGACAATTGTAACATTGCATGTGACTCTTGTCAGGTTTCCGACCACCACCTCTTCCTCTATTTGCAACACCACCTCTTTGGCTGCCTTGGTATTGTCTACTTTGATTCGACACGTTTCTTTTGTTCTGGTTTCCTCTACCATTCGATTTGTTGTAGCTGCCTCTACCTATGTCGAACCATTTTCTTTTTCCTTTGGTTTCTTTTGCTGAATGTGCCTGCAAAGCCACATCACTCTTCGATTTTCCTGCAGCTCTTTCAGTCATTCTTTGTTCATGAGATTCAAGTGTCCTTTGAAGCTATTCCTTTGTCAATTTTGACAAGTCTTTCCCCTATTCTATAGCCACCACTACGTGGTCAAACTTAGGAGCCAAAGATCTCAAGATCTTCGAAACAACAACTCTTATTGTTAATGTTTCTCCATATACCTTGATTTTATTCACTAGTTTTGTGACCCTAGTAAAGAAATCAGATATGCTCTCATTATCTTCCATCTGAAGCAATTCATACGTTCTCTTGTGAGTTTGTAACCTCACTTCTTTCACCTTTTCTGCACCATCAAAAGACTTCTCAAGTACATCTCAAGCTTCTTTTGTAGATTCTGAATCACTCACTTTTCAAAATTTTCTGGACTCACACATTGATGAATTATAAAGAGAGCTTTATAACTCAACTTCTCAATTTATGTGTGTTTCTTCTTTTCTTCTTCTGAAGCGTTTTCTCCAAGCGCTTCGAATCCATCTATTACAAGATCCCAAAGGCTTTGACACCTGAATAAAACTTTCATCTGTTTACACCAATTCTCATAGTTGTCTACTTTCATAATTGGTAGAGTTGCTGGATAATTTGCATTTCCATAATTCGCCATCGTGAATTCTTTTTCTTCATCAATCATTCTTGATCGATACTTCCCTTGAGTCGAAACCGAGCTCTTGATACCAGATGCTAGAAATCCACCACTATCTATGATGAATTTTTATCAATCTTGATGAACAAGATTGACATCACCACACAATGACAATGAATTATGAGAAAAGAAAAGAAAGAAGACAATTATTTTCTGCAGAGTTTCTCTCTACCCACAAACTGTGGAAAACTTTATTAATCACTTGCAACTGCAAATTCTGTGATTACAATGAATTGACTTAATTACAAAATTAGGGGTTACTCCCTCTATTTATAAATTTAGCTTGCTCCCTAAGCCCAAAACTATAAAAGCCAAAAACATCTATTTTGGTACTAAATCAAATCTATTTTATTTTAGACTTAAATCAAATCTATCTAAATCTAAAACAAATCTAATCTGTGTGCAACTTGCTTCGATCCACAAACTCTTCGACTAAGCAATGACTTTCTTCGAGCAACCTGCTTCGATCCACCTCTAAACCCTTCGACACACATAATTTCGATACTATAAATTACAATTTAACGTTATCTCATTTTTCTAATACAGTTTAGTTTTCGTAAGTGCAATTTAGAAAAAACTTGATATCAAAATTAACACCCAAACCAAATTATATCAGTAGTAAAAACAAAAAATTCATAATAATAGACACAATATTCTGTGTATACAGTATATGAATTAAATCTTAAAAATAAAAACAATCATATTAATTTATTTTTTACATATTTTATCTAGTCCTTAATATAAGAAAAAAATTATTTTTTATATTTTTTAAAGAATTAATGTATTTAAACTATTTATTAAATTAATTAAATGCATCTTTTTCTGGATACAAAAGGAAATTTAAGATTTCATTAATAATATATTGGTTTTTCAAAGAAAAAAGTCAAAGTTTTAAGTGAAAAAACATAAAAAGGTGAAATTTCCATGAAGGTAAAGGGAGTGTTATGTCATTTGACTTATGTATGAAGTAGTATAAATACGCAATATACCAACCTATAATTCATCATACAAATAAGATAAATATAATAATGATGAATAGATTATTTTATGTTTTGTGTTTGGTGATTAGTAGTTTTAGTCACATAGGTGATGGTCTTGCCATTGTTAAAGACGATTTTGAATTGGAGAGACCCAACAAGTCTCCTATCAAGAGTATTTATGTACTTACACACATATTGATTATTAGTAGTTTAATTTCATATGCATATTTAATAATTGTTTTTCTATAATATTGATGATTTTTGTAGACAAAATCGGGACACATAGTTGATTGTATTGAAATTAACAAACAACCGGCTTTTGATCATCCTTTATTGTGGAATCATACATTGCAGGTAAAACAATAAATTATAATTTATTTATTTTTATTCTATTATTTATGTTAATTTTTCTTTATGACAGCGAAAACCAAGTGTGAAGAATTCAGCAACAAAATCCGATTTTATATTGGAAAAAGTTGATTGTCCAAAAGAGAGCGTTCCTATTCAAAGAATGATTAAAAATAATTTAATCCAAGATAAATCATCATTCAACACTGATATCTTAGATCAAAATAATGTCCGTTATTTTGTAAGTTTTCTGGCATACAACTAAATTTCTAATAATTTAGTTTATTTATATAAATAACATTAAGTAATTTAATATTAAATGTATTGAATTTTTAGGGAGCTTATGCATATCATAACGATGGTACCCACTATGGAGCTAGCGGAACTACTAATATTTATAATCCAACAGTTTCTAATGGCCAATCAAGCGAAAGTTCTGTGCACGTTAAAAATGGAAATGGAGATGGTGCTAATGTGATCGTGCTCGGATGGCATGTAAGTTATTAAATCCTTCATTTATCCTTAAAAAATTCATGCATATGTCGCTAGTAATTTTAGTACATTTGACTACGTATACATTTTTTTATCTAATTATCTCATATATAATGTCAGGTGCATCCACAATTATACGACGATTATGGGAGTCATTTATTCTCACTTTGGACGGTAAATAAAAGTTTATGATTTTAATCTTTACCAATTTACCATATAAAAAATACATCATTCATTCTTTACTAAAACAAATAATTCTGTAATGGTTTATAATTTTACATTTGATATTACTAAAACAAATAATTCTGTAATGGTTTATAATTTTATTTCTTTAAAATTTAGTTGAAAAGCACATGTTGATATCTTTAAAAACATGACCCTGTGTTAAAATATTACAGTCAGATAATTTCAAGTCTGGATGCTACAATGCATATTGTCCTGGTTTTGTTCAAACAGACCGTTCATATTATCTTGGATCACGCATAGGGAAAACATCAACCTATGGAAGCACAAAAGTCGTTCAAATGTCAATTTCAATTCACCAGGTAATTTCTCCCAGTCTACCTCAAATAAAGAATGGGAATAATATGTTCACAAAATGTTATGGGGTGTGTTATTTCAGGATGAAAAAACACAAAATTGGTGGTTGAGTGTGGAAAATAAGGCAATTGGATACTTTCCAGCACATTTATTTTCTAACTTGAACAAAGCTGGTGAAGTAGGATGGGGTGGTTTAGCAAAAAGTGTTGCAGGTGCAAGTCCTCCACTGGGATCAGGACATTTACCAGATGGAAATCTTATTCATTCAGGCTATTTTAGTCATATTCAATTTCTAAATGATATAAGACAAGATGTTGACCCTGTCTATGGTGCGGTGAAAACTTTTAGTAACGCCCCTGATAAATGTTATGGGGTTAAATATTATGGCCATCGAAAACAACTCGGGTGTCTACTTCTATTCGGAGGACCAGGAGGTGCATGTGGAAATTAATTGTAATAAAATAAATTTTGCTATATTATCGTAATAAATAAAAGAATGATTGTAGCCAAAATAAAATAAAATAATGATTTAAATATTCCTATTTTAAATGTGTTGTATTGGTAATCACATTGTACTACCATTCTCTAGGGCAACAACTATGAACCGTTCTAGGAAAAGGGCGGTGATGCAGTCTCGCTTAAAGGAAGGTATCGTCTTGCCCCTACATTTTCCTCGCCCTGGTAAGAGGAAAGGTGTGATATGATGTGTCTTGGATAATGGAAAAGTCAAGATAGTTATTGACCCTCGTATCCCTTGAAAATAAGAATTCAACCGTCCACCTTTTGATTGGGTGGGTGGTGACCTTTTCAAAGAAAGCCCTAGGAAATATGAATCCCTATAAATACCCCACTCCTTAAGGGAATAGAGGACTCCCATTCAAGAAAAAAACACTGACTGTTATCCAACACTACTCAAATAGCATTCTGCTCTAGGTAGCCATAACCATATCACACTAACCGCCTGTCTGCAACCCAACAGTGTCAGACATCATCAAGACCTCTAAACTCATATGAGTTGGTCCCCTAAATACCCTAAAAAACCACCATACAGGGCTACACACCACCGTGAGCTAGCCCTCTCTCCATTCGTATAATATACCTGAAGGTGTGAAAAACACAAGAAATGGGGGTTTGAATTGGGTTTTAAAACAATTTTTAAAAAAAAATCCCCTTTAAACTATAACAAGTTACTTTACTTAGTGATAATAGTGATAAAATGCAAGAAGGAAAGAACAAGTTATGTTTATACTAGTTCACTTGAAAACTATCAAGTTAGTCTAGTCCACCCGCCAAGGTGATTTTGCCTTTCTCAACAAGGACTTAATCCAATAATCAAACAAATTATTACAATGCACAAGCTACCCGCAAGTGAATAACAAAAACTTCTAAGACGCACAAGTCCTAGACTTCTTAAGGATACTGACCTAACTGGTCCCTTAAGGAAATCAAACAACTATTTGAATCAAGTTTTGTTTACAAAAGATGTGCTTCTTAACAAGCTAATATGTAAATAGTGTTTCACAAGTATACAGACTAAAGAGAAATGAAAAGCGTATGAGAAATCTTTCGAGAGTATGAATCAGTGAATTAGCCTGAATTAGAAGATTTTTCTCTTAGTCTTCAAGCCCTTTATATAACCAATAAAATAATATATCTGTTGAGGGGTACTCTTGAGATTTTCAAAATCTTTGGCGGCTTGAATCACATGGGGGACAAGATCGTACGCAACATCTGTCCTTCATGGTAATGTAATGCAACTTTTGATTATACCATATACTATTGTACTATGTTAACATTATCTTCTTTTCTTTTGTACTTCAGAGGCTTCTGCGAGCATGAGCTTAGAAGAGAGAACATAACACTAAGGTCATCAGAAATTCAAGTCTTCAAAATTGCGTCTTCAGCACTTGATCTTGAGAACCTCTTATCTAACCTTGGATCATCAGAACCTAAAGTCTTATGAGTCTTAAGAACTTCTTCTTCAGAATCTTCATCACTTGGTCTTGAGAACCTTTTCTAGAACCTTGGGTCTTCAGAGTCTTAAGAACCTCATCTTCAGAATCTTCAGCACTTGGTCTTGAGAACCTTTTCTAGAACCTTGGGTCTTCAGAACTTTAAGTCTTCAAAGTCTTCAAAACTACGTTTTCAGAGTCTTCAACCCTTGGTCTTTGAGAACCCTTTGTCTTCAGAAACAAGAGTCTTCAATAGAAACTTCTGTATTAAGATCTTCTAACTGGGTTCTTTAGAACATATTTTCTTTAGAAAAATGAGTCTTTAGCATCTGGACTTCAGTAGAACTTCTGTCTTTACATCTTCTGACTGATTTCTTTAGACTTCATATCAAAGCCTACACTTCAGACTCTTCTGGAATGTCTTGCTACAGTTAATTAGAACTTGTGTAACGCAGAAGTTGAACTTGTCTCTTCTAATGTCTTGGCCACGCCATTCATCAGAAGCATAACCTGTTTGTTAGATAGTCACAAGTAACACACAATACAATACCAAAATTGTTCATACAAAAATACTCTTTGTTATCATTAAAACTCAGAGATAAAGTTGCATAACCAAATATTGTTCTAATAATACCTACTAAAGCCTCTGAGTCTTTATGCCTTTGCAAGGGTAACACATACACTTGTTATTTTATTGGACAGTACAGTGGTGCCCTGATAAAACTAACCAATGCCATACCTTTCACTCTAAACCTATCATCCCTTTTCTTATTTATTCTAGGAGATGATTAACATGATCATACATCATGCAACATTCACCATCTCCAAAGGTATCTCTGGGAGGGACCTTTCCAAGGCCACTCGATGGAGATACGTGAGGCACGTGCTCGATGCAAATGTCATATACTTCATTTTTCCTAAGAGCACCACAGGAAAAACCAGGGTCAACATTATTTTCTCTAAAGAAGAGGCCATGGGTATCAACCCTCATGAAAATGATTCCTTGATCAACACCTTCCATCACAAAAACTAGGATATTAGGCACATCCTGATAAACCCAGGTAGCTCATCCAATGTCCTGTTCTAGGACGCCTTCCAGAAGTTACAACAGAAAATAAACTAAGATCTACAACTCTTTGAAATAAACCCCCAACAACAAAAGGAAAAGGAACAAAGTTAAGGGAACTCCATCATTGAACCTTTTTGGGATATTTATTTTTTATGTAGGGAAACCATTGACCAAGACATCGAACTTCCTAGAAAAACGCACATGGCTTCCTCTAAACACAATGTCGTAAGCTTTCTCAAAATCCAATTTGATACACGATAGTTTTATTACCAATCAAAAAATGCGATAATCCTTAAGTTTTCAACTAATTTATGAATTTTTAATTCAATGATTAACTCATTTAATAATTTAAAATTCATATTTCCACTTGGATTATCTACTACAACATGTTCATAGTGATTTTTATAAGTTAATGACACTTTATACCCCAGATAGGGAAGGTAAGGGAATATATTCATTTCTTTCCCTACTTTAGGTTATTCAAGAAAATGAAAAAAATGAAGAATGGTTGAAAGTATTCTCCACAAATTTTCATGAATTGAGTTTATGATGTCTCGATATTTGTTAGATAATGTGTAAGGAGTCTTTTTGTTATAATTGGGCTAAAGGTATTTTAGTCTATTTATGTTTTAAGATATACATTTTTGTAATTTTAATTTTTACAAGTTATGTTATTCAGTTATTGAAATACTAGTCTCTTTCTTTTTCTCTTATTATATCTTCCCTATTGTTAACATGGTATCAAAGATCTTGGTTGACTCAATGTCACATTTGCAACAATGAAAATTCTCCTATGATTTTGTTTTTATGGTTTGTAATAAGTGGTATTTACAGAATTATTTATCGTTAATTGTAGTTATCTTTTCTTTTATTGTCGATTGTTTTATTTCATTTTACCGCATTTTATGCTTTGGTTGCATGTTTTAGTGTTTTCAGAGTCAGAGAAATAACACATGACAATTCAGGGTGAAAAAGTGAAAAACTCAAAGTTTCAGAGAAAGTCAAAAATCGACCTACAGGAGGCCTGACACGGTCACCTGTGTCGCCTAACACGGTCCATGTCAGGATGAGAGAGTTGAAGAAAGATGGAAGGCAATGGTGCAACACGGGCGGCCGTGTTTCCTGACACGGGCTATGTTGCAACCCCTGGGACCTTAAAATAAGATTTGGGAGTTTGGGGGCCAACACGGGTGCCCGTTTTGCCTGACACGGGCCATGTTGGCCTGTGATGCCGATTTCTTGATTTTTTAAAATAATTTTTCCATGTGTTAAGCTGTGAGGGAAGTTTTGGTACTTCCGATCGATCTGGATGAATAGTGACTATTTAAATGAGTTTTCACAAGGAATAAGGGGACTTTTTGGTCAGTAGAGAATTTCTACGATTAAAGAAGGAAGTATATGTAATTGTTGGAGAACATAGACTTTTCATGAGCAAAAGTAATTGAAGATCAAAGTTCACCAGTAATTTGTTATGTCTATTTGTTATTTTGAAATTACTTCGAACAATATGAGTAGCTAAACCCCCCAATGCTAGAGGGTGTCCTTGATTTGAATCTGTAATGAAATTGGATTTCTGATTTTATCAATTACATGGTTTTTATTATTCAATTTAATTGTGAAATGTTTTTATGCTTTCCTGATCGGACCAATTAGGATTGATTTACGGTTAACAACCAACTGGACCGCGATTGTTAAGGTTTTTGTACGATTAGACTATAGTAGATATCACCTAGGAATAACAATACCCTATAGCCACCGGTTAAATCTTGATAAAACAAAGGATTGATTTCATCATAACTCTCTAAGTACTTAGGGTTTAGGATGAATGTTCAAAGGTTTTTCCACTAAGGACTTAGGGGAAAATAACCTAAAGGATGGTAATTGGTATTACGTACTTGTTGAAGAAATCAGGATTCAAGGTTGTTACAGGAAAACTTACACACCACACCCTAGCATGTTCCTCATACTAGTAAAAAGCCCATTTATATTTTTGTTTATTTTACAGTAACAATCACCAAATAAAACCCCAAATTTAGTTTTTGTTTAATTGAACCACCAATTGAACTCGGTACTTCTGTGCAGTCCTTGAGATCGAAATTCAGGGAAGTTTCCATATTATTACAAGAGGAAAATAGTACACTAGCTATTTTACCGATCAAGTTTTTGGCGCCGTTGTCGGGGACTGCCAAATTATATATTTTAATTTAAGTTCAATTAAAACTTTGTTGTTCTGCGACTAAAATTTTATTTTCTGTTATTTTTATATTTTTTTGTTATTACTGATTTGTTTATAACCTTTGTATGTGAGGAAAGCCCTCAACTAGATTTCCTTTTGATGCAGAAATCGAAAGAACTTTTCACGCAAGGCGCGGACAAGCTCGATTGGCTAGACCGAAACCAGAAGAAGAAGTTACCTCAGATTACTCAGGTTCAGAATCAGAACTTGGAGCTATGGGGGAAAATCCACCACCACCAGAGAGACTTCTTGGAGAATATGGAGCAGAAAATGCTCTAACAGGTCGGTTGACTATCGTGAATCAACCAGTAACTGTTGCAAATTTTCAAGTGCACCCTTCAACCATCCGCCAGCTCGAGAACAAATCTTTCACTGAAAAGATAAATGAAGATGCAAATAAACATTTGCAGAGGTTTCTCAATATGAGCACTACTTTGAAAATTGAGGAGCACTCTAAAGAGGCAAAGAAATTGAGAATGTTTCCATTCACGTTGTATGAAGATATTGAAGAGTGGTTTTACTCATTACCGATTGGGAGTATTACTACTTGGGAACAAATGGAGAAAATTTTTTTTGATGAATACTTTCCTGCTTTTGTTTACATTCGCAAAAAATATGATATTGTGAATTTTAAGTAGAAAGAAGGAGAGTCACTAGGTAATGCTTACAAGAGGTTCAAGGGGTTATTAGTAGCTTGCCCCACTCATAGTATGGATCAAACTGAGCAAATACAGATGTTTGTGAATGACCTCCGAATGAAGACAAAGCATCTTATTGATACATCAGCCGGTGGTTCATCCAACTTTACAATAACAACTGGTGTAAAGAAGATTATTGAAGCCATTACTGCAAAAGAGCATCTGGAGCTGTATGACAGGGTTGTTAGTAAACCAGAGGGGGTGATTGATCTAAAGTTAGAAGTTAACAAGCAACTCAAAATTGAAGAAGCAATTGCTGCAGAAGTGGAGAAAAAGCTGAAAGTAATGAACATGGATACTCAACAGGTAGCTCAGGTTCAACAGGTACAAAAGATTGTTTGTGAAATTTGTAGTGGACCACACATTATTGTTCAATGTCTTCCAACTCCACAACAAATCGAGGAGATAAAATTCTTGAATCAGAATAACCCATATTCTAACACCTATAATCCTGGCTAGAAGAATCATCCTAACTTCTCCTGGAAAGATCAGCAGTAACAAGCTCCTTTGAAGGCAAAGTGAGAGATGACTATTGAAAAGATGGTTGCCTGCACCTCTCAATTTCAAGAAGAGACAAGGAGCAATCACATAAATACCAAAATTGCAATAAAAAATTTGGAAGATCAAATGGGACATATTGCACAACAAGTAGCTCTGCAAGCACAAGGAATTAAGAAAAATCATGAGAATGTTAATAATGTCGCAACAAGGAGTCAAAGCTACTGAAGAAAAAGAAGATGAGGTAAAACTTGATGATAGTATCATAGAAGTAGATATGGAAGTGAGAGAGAACAAGAAAAAATAGGAAGAAATGGTATCACTTGTTAAGCCAGCTGAAGAGAAGTCTAAACAAGTGATTAAGTTGTTGTATCCCTCTCGATTGGCAAAGAAGGACACAAAAGAGAAAGAGTTTGATAAATTTGTCAAATTGTTTAAAAAGATGGAGATTAACATATCGTTATTTGAAGCACTCAAGAAAATGCCCTTGTACCATAAATTCATGAAGGAGGTACTATAAAAAAAGAGGCCAACAGAAGATGGACAAGTACCCGTTGATGAGAAATTATGCGCAATCATGCCCGAGAGGACAATCCCTATCAAGCAGAAGGATCTGGGGTTGGTTGCAATACTGTGCACAATAAAAGACAAAAAATTTAAGAGGGTTCTAATTGATCATGGTTCTAGTGTGAGCTTAATTCCCTTGTCTATTTTCAAAATCTTGGTATTGAAAAGATAAGCGGGAGTGAGACACAATTAAAATTTGATGATCACACCATCAAGCAATCATACGGGATAGCGAAAGATGTATTGGTGGAAATTGACAATTTTATCTTTCCCATTGATTTACATATCATGGATATCCCTGAAGATAAAGAGACTCCTATCATTCTTGGTCGACCATTTCTGCTGACTAGTCAATGAAATTTTGATATTGAGATAGGTAATCTAACATTAAAATCATTTGATGAAGAGATAACCATGAAAGTGTTGGAGATTAAGAAGCAGGGTACTAGTGGAAAGAAAAAATCTTCAGTTGGAATGATTAAAGTAAAAGGAGAAAGAAAAATTTCAAAATCACTCCCAGAAGAAGTCTCAGGCATAATCTCAGGTGGAATCAATAAAATTCCCAATTTCAGTCAAGAAGTCAAAAAGAGAAAGAAGAAGGAACACCGAGGTGAGAAGGTGGAAGTTGGAAGTGACCTGAAGCACAAAGTGGTGAAATCTAGGAGGCAACAACTGGTGTTGCATTACCCTCTGTGAGTCACCTTCCTCGAGCTTATTCTGAAACATTGGGGTCAATGTTTAGTTCAGGTTTTGGGGGTGTCTCGCAGAAATCACCATCGTCGAAGACGAGAAGAGATGAAACAAAATTGCGACAATGATGAATGGAAAAGAAATATAGAGGTAAAGATTTGAGATTAAGCCATCAATTGACTTATCTCAACACAAATAAGTCGCCACCGTACTTTATTGTTTCCAAAGGGAAATGAGAAAAAAAGCGAACAAAACCCATAATTAAGTAAAAGATCATAGATCAAGGTATGGGGGTCGGTTATGCAAAGGGAAGGTATTAGCACCCTAAGCATCTACGGTACTCCGCAGGATCCACTTTGTTTGGTTTCTTTTAAAAGGAGTGTCATGTAAAGGTTTACTTGCTAAAGGAAAAGAATGAATGAGTATTTGCAAACAAAAGAAAATGATTTTTTTTTTAAATTATTTTTGTTGCTTGCCTTAGGTCGTAAGACTTAGTGCCTACGTACTCCCTCATGCAATGGAAAAGTCAGAGCACCATAGTTCGGCTAGAAAAGACTTGTATGTTGATTGATTTTAAACGAAAAGATAAGCCGTCATTGTTAGGAGAGAAATCTCGACTAACACCCACAAGGTGTGGGAAAGATGGACCTTGTATCAACAAGAGTGAGGGTTTGAGAACGCCTCTAGCACTCAAGTGGAAGAGTAGACACCTTTATAACCATAGGGGTAAGAGGATGTTGCTCGACTATCAATGAATCATGTCTCATCTTGAAAAAGTTTTAAAGGGTAAAAGTGCTCAAGCACACAAAAGATTTTGAATGAGTTGAAGTGTTTTTGTTAATTTTGAAAGATGTCAAAGTATGATTAAATGAATTGAAGTTTGTTTAAAGAAAATAAGTTTTAAAAGAAAAGGCACTCGACAAAGTCGATATTTATTATGAAAGCGGTTCGAGATTTAAAAACGAGAAGATTTTGAAAAAGATGAGAATATTTTGAAAATTAAAGAAGATGGGAGGAGATGAAGGGACTATCCTAAAGCATATGGTAAAAGCTAAGGAAGAGAACTGTCTAACCAACAAGAAGCCAACACTTGACGTTATGAGTTAAGATAGAATTCCAATTCTTTGGATTGAAACAAAGCAAGGATACCGAAACTCTTGAGAAGACCAAACTCAAATGTATTAAGTCTTCACGAAAATTGGGCAGAGTAACGACTGTATACAGATGAATTCCAGATTACAGACAAAGTATGTAATCATAATAACCTGCACACAAAACAAACAAACAACCCAATGTCTTGGGGTAAGCCCAAATAACTCCAGAAAAAATATCAATTAAGGTCACAAGGTCTCCAACATAAGCCAAGGTTTCTATTCCTAAGTCCAAGAAGTCCAAAACTCTATAATGCCAAGGATAGTAACCAAGTAGTCCAAGTATGATTATTTTTTTTATGGTTCATGTTTTTTATTAAGTATCTTCAAAAGGAAAAGAAAAACTCAAGTGAGCAAAATAAAAATGGCATAAAAGTAAATGCTCAAGTGAACAAAGATGAAAATAGCATGAAATGTAAATGTTAAAGTAAATGGTGCATAAAGTAAAAGCATAAAATAAAAGCATGAAGTAAAGTCAATTGTTAGAAGTTAATGGTTAGTTGGATGACCATCTTGAAACTTGCATTTGGAACTCATTAGAGGATTGGTAGAACCAAAGCCTCTCAACAACAAGTTGCATTTGATTTGTGTCAAGTATATCATCCATTTAAGAATCCTCAAGGCAACATTTAATGATCAACAATGTTTAAGTGATCCGCGTTGACCAAAATTGATGAAGACCCATTGGAGGATTGGTAGAACCAAAGCCTCCTAACAATGAATCTCAAGGTTATTGGATCAAAGGGTTCAAATCCACATACTTGGGCTTGCAAACGTAGGTTTGGGCCACCAATGATCATTTTCTCGAATCGGGACAAAATTTAGCGCTATGTTAAGCAATCGTAAGTAGACTTATGTAGAAGTCGCACCTATTTTGAGGCTGGTCAATAGCAACCTATGTACTTCATGTTTGGATAAATGATATCGAGATCATTATCCCTTAACATGTAGCACAAATAAAAAGAAAGGGATAAGATGTAGAGGGAGGGGAATGATAAGCTAATTTGGATTACTACCTTAAATTTCTTTCATCTTTAAATTCAATAACTCGTCTCAATGGAATAAAGTACTAAACATATCATTAATCCAAAGTACCAAAAATGAATTAAATAATTCACTCTTTGGTAGATTTGAATTAATGAACATTTACCCAACTTCATATACACCCAAAGTCCATTGAATTTAAATAGAAATTGGACATTTAAAATTGCAATATAAATCAACAATCAAAATGAGTGAGTAGAAAAAGAGTGATGGATCAAAATAGCCCCAAAACAAGGCAGAAAATACACTTTTGTTCTATTACAATCGATTGCACTACTGATGCAATCGATTGCATCCGTGTTTTTTTTCAAAAAAACGTGAAATTTTGCTGTGACAATCGATTGTATTATTACAACAATCGATTGCACCCTCTTAAAATCAGAAAAACAACATTTTAAAAGGCCAAATTCTTGTTCAAACTTTCCATCAAACACCTTATGATCATGGATTCAATTGAGCACGAAAATTCACTCAAATTATGAGAAAATAGAACCAATAGAATCACAAAACAATGCTCAATGAATCAAACCCAAATATCAACAAGAGATCACATTGTGAAAGATGAAAAATCCAACTTACCAAAGGTAGATCTAGAGAATTATCAAAACAACTTTAAGAATTTGCTTTAATTCAACCCCAAGAATCAATTGCCCAAGCTTGGATATAGAGAATTGATAAATAAAAAGTGTTTGGATGAATGTATAGCTCAAAGATTAGTAAGCTTCAATGCAAGTTTACTAACTTTTTTTTTGAAAATGGAGTTTTGAGTGAATTTGGTAGATGGAGAGAATTGAGAGATTTTCTAGCAAAATGAGTTTGGCTATTAAAAGCTTGAAATTTCAATGAAATGAGGACTCTATTTATAGAGTTTAGGCTTGGAATTAGTGGTGGTTTGGTAATTAATTCTTGGAGCCAAAATTTGAATTAATGATATATCTTTCAAAAAATGGAGCCAAAATTTGAATTAATTATATATCTTTCAAAAATAAAGAAAATTGGAGCCAAAATTTGAATTAATGATATATCTTTCAAAAATGAAGAAAAATTGGAGCCAAAATTGACAAACTTGAAATTGCTGATTTTTTTTCAAAATTTCACTATGTGCAATCGATTGCACTCTGGGAGTAAACTTAAAGATAGGATGCAAACATGATGAATGAAGCTATTTGTTAATGATTGTGACCAAATGACAAAATATGATATGTAAGTGCGACTGAAAAAATTAGGGGCAAAATTTAGGGTACAACAGCTGCCCTTACTTAATTATCTTTTTGCCAGATAGGCAGAAAGTAATTAAATACAAATAGACATGGATTTCATCCCTGATGCGATGAGATGATAGCATATGTTATGAATGAATGGACTCTTTTTTGACATATATTTTTTTGAAAGATGTATGAAATGAGACAGACTCTGGGAATATGGAAAGACTCGAAACTAGAAACTTATGGTAGTTCAGATGAAATGACATGGAAAGACACGCTAGGAAAACAACAAGATATTCTGGATATCTGTCAAGGTGACAAGGAGTAACCATCAATACTTGAAAAAAAAAGAGATAAAACCCGAGAAGGCAAACAACGACGTCCAAGAATGGCATTGAATGTGGCGGGTAACTCTCTGGAAAAGACAATCAGAAGCATCTAGAAGAACATTAGATGTGGGATGATACCAAATATAAAGCTACATCAGAGTCGTCCAGGAAAGACGCTGGAGGAAAAGAAACATGACATCCAATGCTGACTTTGAATGAAGGGAATGCTCAACTTTTAATAATGGCTTTAGACGAGAGAAAAGATTACAACATCCAATATTGGCTTTGGATGAATGGAAAACTCAATGTATAATAATGGCTTTAGACAAGAGAAAAGATCACAACATCTAATATTGACTTTGAACGAGTGGAAAACTCAATGTCTAATAATGGCTTTAGACGAGAGAAAAGATCACAACATCCAATATTGGGTTTGGATGAATGGAAAACTCAACATCTAATAATGGCTTTAGACGAGAGAAAAGATCACAACATCCAATATTGGCTTTGGACAACAATAAAGATAACAACATCCAATATTGGCTTTGGACGGAAAAAAAAGATAGCAACATCCAATATTGGCTTTAGATGGAAACAAAATATCATTACATCCAATATTGGCTTTGGATGGAAATAAAAGATCCTGACATTCAATATTGGCTTTGAATGAAAGAAAATATGGTGGCATCCAATGTTGGCTTTGGACGACAACAAAATATTATGACATTCAATATTGGCTTTGGACGGTGTTGTACCCCAAAATTTGCCCTCTCATGTTTTCCAAGATCTTTTCTTATATGGGTGGTCACAAACACTTAATTAAATAAAAATACAAATTTTGAAGATGAATAAGGTGTCTTTCAATTGTCATCTTGACAAGCTTCAATTGGGCATCTTGATCCTTCGAACAAGAATAGTTTCAAAGTGTTCGATTAGGCACTTGGAACTATTCGTTGTAGGTATGATTCACAAGCTTCGAATGGGTGCTGGGTCCCCCTTCGATCATGTTCAAATCACAAGGCTTCGACTGCGCATTGGTTACTTCAGGATTTCCTTAGATTCACAAGGCTAACGGCTTCTACAAGTTCCTTTTAATTCACAAGACTAAAGGTATCTTCAAGTTCCCTTCGATTCACTAGGCCAAAAGCCCCTTCATGCTTGCTTTGGATTCACCAGGGCAAAGGCTTCTTCTATAATTGCTTTCAATGCACAAGGCAAGGACTTCCTCTGTGCTTACTTTCAATGCATAGGGCCAAGAACCCTCAACACAGTTTGACCCCTTCGAAAGAGCACTCCAAAGGTCCATTCGAAGGACACACATTGAGCCGTTTGAAGGAGACATATAGTTACTGAATACAAGCTTATCTTATGATGGGTCTTGGTCCTACATATGGCCAGGCCCAAGCCTCTTGTACAATTACAGTCAAAGGTGTTGACAAAGGAGGTTTTCGATTGGCCATATTAAAGTTTTTGTTTGAGTTGTTTGAATTAAGCAGCTAGGGCAAGTAGATAGAATCAATCGAAGAAGCTCTAATAAGGAGGTTTCTGAACACTTCAAATCAAGACTCTAGGCCATTCGAAGGAGGCAATCAGAGTCATTCGAAGGAGGGCATTCGAAAGTCAAATGTGTCCAGGTTCATAGCAAATTCAAAAAGGGATAAGAAACCATGTCTTTAGCAAAGTTTCAAAGTGATATTTATGGCCTTAAGACACCAACTTAATGGCTGATTTATTCCTTTGCCCTCTTGTCCCCTCCATCCCCTCTATATAAGGAGCACACTAGCAACGAAAAAAGGAGGATACCACATACATACGCACACACACTGGAGACATAAGCCCAGGAACCATACACATATATTACCTTACACGCATACACAGCCTAAGAGAAGCACACCAAAAACTCTCAAAACTCAACAAGATCACACAACACTTGTTCTCTCTCCTTTCGAATCCAAGAGAATCCAACAACTCTAGTCTCCCCACATAACTTCCAGTTTTAAGAAAGGTAAGTCCCCTTGACCTTGCATCTTTCGTTTTCAGCATGACATGTAAATAGCCCTGTACTTACTTTTCGTTTAAGCATAATATGTAGATAGCCTCTTAGTTGTGTTCTTCGTTTCTGCTCTCTTGGTTTGTTTGCTTTTCTTGTTGGAACTAACCTGTACAGATTCAAACGAAAGCCAAAAAGAGTGTGAACAAAGGATATGCCCTCATGCTGCTCTGCAGGTCCATGTTACTTTATATTCTAAATCGAAAGAAGCAGAGGAGTTTGCAGTCAAAGGTTGCTCATGCCCACTCCCTGGCTCAATCAAAAGAAATAGAGAATATGAAAATCGAAGGTTGCCCATACCATTCCCAAACTCAACCGAAGGAGGCAGGAAAAGGTGCAAATTGAAGCTTTCCCACACCATTCCCAAACTCAGTCGAAGGAGGCAGGAAAAGGTGCAGATCAAAGCTTGCTCACGTCAATTCTCAAGCCCAATTGAAAGAAGGCAAAAGAAGAGTGAATCTAAGGAGTCCATGGCCTGGATCGAAGAATTCATTTCTCTTCTTTATTTTTGGTCTTTGTTTTTTTACATTTTTCTTGTCTTTCGATTTGGTTATAATAGCGTAGGACCCTTACTCTCTGCATTTTTACTACTTTTCATATTAACTGCTAGATGTATGACTAATAGGAATGTATGGAAAGACTAATAACAAAATGCTAGTAAACCTAACAAAAAAGACAAAAAAAGACTGAAACATAACACACTTTCACATATACACCTCTAGGGTACGCCCACTTTTGTTGCCTTTGGAAAACGGTCACAATTCTCGAAATGTGAGAAGTTTTAGTGGCTGTCCTCTAGTTTGAAAAGATCACAAGTCATTTGATGACCTTGTCGATGTTGCCTCGCTTAAAAGTGATCTTAGAACTTTAGGGCAGTTACTAAAATTCCTTTCCAAGTTGCCTTTGTGACCGTAATGTCCCTTCGAATGTCCCTCAAACATCCACCAATAGGGCTACCTACTCACTAATAGTAGGATAGCACTATCTAAAGGATAGGAGGAAAATAATGAACTTTTTTCGAGTACAAGTAGATATTAGTTAGATGCTTGCTCAAATAAAACAAACTTTTTACACTTACACATTTAAAAAACACTTTAAAAAATATTCGCTTTTTCAACACTCTTGAGGACTGATACAAGAGTTATCATAAAGAGAATCTCTGCACTAAGGAATTTTCAAAACAAATTTTCAAAACACACAAAGCACAAGCAATTTTCAAAACATGAGCTAGCATCTAAGAGCCCATAGATAACTACGGATGGAAAGGGTGCTATCACCTTCCCTTTCCATAATCTACCCCCTTACTCAGAAAACTCTCAAAAAGGTCTTTTTCTGTTCTTTTCACCCTTTCCTTAATTTGGATAAAAGAAAAGTCGGTGGCGACTCTTGCTTACCGCAACATTTGCAAACAAAAACGCAAAACCAGTATTAACAGTCGGTTCTGCCACCGTATCATAGAACTGGCGACTCTACTGGGGATATGAAATTAAAAAGTGGGGGTACCTTAGAGTCTAGTTCATTTTAAACTGCTTTACATTGTGTGTTTTGTATGCTTTACCGTTGAGGGTTTTGTTGGGGTATTTTTGTAAAGATCCTCCTACACCCAAATGTGGGGCACCTTATTAGGTAAGTAGCAATAAATCATGGAGGTTGTACGGCGTAGATCGATATGGACGAAGTGATATCTACTTTAGCGTGATACTTTGGTTTGTACTAATGTTCCTTGAGTCAGTCAGGGATAACATTAGGCTTCCTTAGTGTCATTAAGCGCTAACTGACCTTTATAACCTTTAATTGACTTATCCTAAGCCATTAGAAAGTAGTGAGATGGCCGAATTTAGTTCCGATCGAATATTGGTTGATAATCGATACTACACTCATTGAGACTAGACTTTTGGGATATTCTAGCCGCAATACTTCGGTGCTTGAGCTAGAACAATTCCTAAAATAAAGGTCAGTGAAATGAGACTCCTTAGAACCCGGTTACTATTACTAGGACATGTTGATCCAACTAAACTTCAAGAGGGTACTTACCTACAAAACCCATGCAAGCCTAAACCTAAGGCTGCTTGTGTGACTTGTTTGCTTTCAACTTGAACTACTTATAGGGTTTTATCATCTAACAACATGATTTCCTTGCAGGATTTGTTTACAGTCATTATCCAATAACCTGGATTTCTTGCAGGGTTTACTTTCTTAATCCACCTTACACTTTTGCTTAATGTATAGCATACACATCATAACATCATCCTTTAGCAGCTCCTTAACCATTTCAAGGATCTCAAGGGTCTGTGATGCAGGTTATGATGAACCAGACGTCTAACAAGGGGCAAGGGGATTTATTTTCCTCTAGCTAATGCTTTCAAAAGATCAAAACACAACAACTTGAGTCAGATGCGATGACCCACTCAAATGGTGAGCTTGATTCTTGTAGAAGGACGTTCAACAATACGAAGTTCTTTAATCAAAGCTGCAAAATTTAACTTCTTGTTTAACCCGCGAGATCCTTGAAAACATTTACATATCATACATGTCATTGCATAACAGGTATTCTTCGAAAATGCTTCTTATCCCTTCGCTGTTTATTTCAGCAAAAGAAATGGCTCTCGAACAAACAGTGAAGGATCTCCAAGCTCAAAACGCTCAGTTTCAGCAGATGTTCCTGGCTCTGGCCCAGGGGAAAGAAGATCTGAAAGCTTTAATCCTCAAAGAGAAGACCAAGAAGCCAAAGAAATAGGCTGGCATCTTGAATATGGGAAGAAGACTTAGAGGACCAGTCAAGCGAGCTCTAGATCTCACAACCCCATCAAATGAGGGGGATAATCATGAAGATGATAACAACCCAGGGACTCATGAATATGAAGCTGATTACTCTGAGGAGCAGTATCCTCCTGCTGATGATAAATACAAATAACTGGAGGATCGTCTCAATGCTATGGAGATTCGGTAGATATCAGGCGTGGACATTGAAGAATTAGGGTTGGTTTCTGGCGTGATCATCCCACCAAAATTCAAGGTTCCCACATTTGCCAAATATGACGGGGTTTCTTGTCCTAAACTTCACTTGAGATTATATGTCAGAAAGATCCAGCCTCACACTACTGACTGAAATTTATGGGTCCATTTCTTCTAAGAAAGTTTCGCTAGCACTCAACTGGGGTGGTTCTATTAGTTGGAAGGAACCGACATCCATACATGGGAAGACTTGGCTTCTACTTTCTATAGGCAGTACCAATACAATGCTGACCTCGCTCCAACCCGTACTCAACTTCAAAGCATGTCTATGGGTTCTAGCGAGGGCTTCAAGGATTACACCCATAAATAGAGAGATCTTGCAGGGAGAGTCCATCCTCCTCTGTCTGATAGAGAGCTAGTGGACATTTTATTGGGAACTTTGTCTGGTCCATTCTTCAACCACTTGATTGGAAGTTCTTCGATCGGGTTCACATAGCTGATACTGACAGGTGAAAGAGTAGAAGTCGGTATCAAGAGTGGGAAGATTCCTAGGTGTTGTACCCCAAAATTTTCCCTCCCATATTCTCCAAGATTTATCAGGAATCATCTCTAAGTGGCTCAAGATTTCTCAAGGGTTGCACAATCCAAATGCCTCATAAGCCAGTCAAAATTAGGGTTTTGGTTCTTGCAAGGAATTTGAGGTTTTCAATGGCTCAATCAAGTCGCATATGCCTATATACATTGTCAAGCATCTACATGCCAAGTTTCAAGACTCACAGGGTAAAATTACACAGTCAAAAGTCCTATTTGGTTCACAGTCAACTGTAGAGGCAAAATGGTCATTTGGCAGTCAAAAGTCAGAATTTTTTGTCAACATCTTATTTTGAGCTCATAATCATCATTTGATCAAGTCTTGATCATGATTCCACAAGCATGACTCAAAGATCATCAAAGATGCAAAAGTTGCTATTTTTGGACAGCAGAAAAGTAAACTGTATCTTGACCAAGGAATAACTTTTTCATGGTTCATCAGAAAAATCCCATCCAATGCTCATTTTGAAGGGGATGACATTTCCTACAATTCATCTTCACATTCCAAGTCCAAGAAATGCTCTCACAAAAATTTATCAATTTCTACATTATAGGTCAATTTCAAAAGTCAACAAAAATGCACTTTAAGTCAAAGACCATAACTTGATATTGGTAAATCTAAATGACATGGGACTAAAGGCATTGGTTAGAGGACTTCAATACCTTTCCAAAATGTCCAAGAACATGTTAATATGATCAAAATTGAGCAAGATATGCATTGGAGAAGTTGGGAAATTTTTGTGAATTTGCAAAAGTCAACTTTGCTCAAAACACATCATTTTTGCTAATGGGCCTCAAATTTCTTCTTGAAACTTTGTCCAAGGCTTATGCACGACCCATTGAGATTAAATTGAGTTATTTTCTTATTTTTTATTAATTAATTGAATTTTTAATCAATATTAATTCATTTAATTCATTTAATTGTAGGAAAATACCAAGATATGATTTCTAAATCTTTTTGTGAAGCAAAAGTGGTCAACATATGCTGGATATTTCGTGTACACATCAAGGGGACCAAAATCTACAAAAATTAGCAAGTTTTGTCAATCAAAAAGATTGTAAAATATTTGATTGAAAATCAAATATGCAAACCATAATTCCATGGATTCTTGGCCAAGATTGTAACCTAAATCCATTCAATTAGAAGTACTGAACCTAACCCTAATGCCTCACACGTGCAAATTGCTGCAAAAACACCATAAGCATATTGAGGAAAAATCAAGAAAACTCAAAATTGTTCTCAACCTTCCAGGCCAATTCAAGGACTTTTGTGGTTTCTAATACCTTGCAGGGATCCCCAGATAAGTTTTGTAATCAAATTCGCGTGCTAAAGCTCCAGAAAACACCTTAAACAGACTCACGGTTTGGCTCTTTTGTTCATAATCATAACTCATATTCCATGCGCATTTAACATGATTTGTTGGTTGTTTTGTATTGCTAGCACTCACAGGAAACTAATGGCATAGATTAATTGGACTGAAACACCCTGAAACAGAAACCACCATGGACGATTTCTAGGTTTTCCAAGCTCTAAAATTGGGGCTTTCTTATTTAGGAAAAATTAAGCCTCAAGAGACCTATGATTGAAACCGTCTGGAAGAGACGAACCTACTGGACATATCGCGAACAATTTATATTAACCATGTGCCTAATCGCTATTATTGGTCACTGCAGGTTGTGGGGGTTAAAAAACCCCTATATCCATTTGTTTTTGTTACAGGCCAAGCGAAGAAGACAATACGTGCAAGTGTGCCATTGGACCATTCAAAAGGAGTGCGCGTGATTTTGTTTTCCCAGCATAATTGCTTCTTTTTATATATTATATTTTCCTTTCATATTACTAACGAATGAAGCGTGCAGCTCGGATGGCCAAGGCGTTGGATGTTGATCATTGGGACCTGTGTTCGATTCCCAGGTCCACTCAAAACTCCACATTATTTTTCCTAACATACTTGCATACAGGACCCTCAGTGTATACCACCATAAACCTCACGCTTCAGCCTGCCATATGTCCTCACGTTCCAATCCAGTGGCCAAAAGATGATGAGCACCATGCTCTCAGTCAATGCATGTGCAGACAATTCCAGAAGTCAACGCAGGCTGGAGCTTAATGGGCCCATAATTGCTTTCTAACCTCCAAAAGGCCCAGCATACCCCCCTGGTTTCTATTTTTATTTTCTTTCTTTTTATTTCCTTTTAATAATTATTATTACTATTATTTAATTAATTCATAAATTATTTTTCATAATAAAATCAGAAACTTAAAATATTATTTATTATTACTATTTATTAATTTCATATTATTTTTTGTAAATAAATACTAACACAAATTAATTTAGATAATTAGGTTAACTTTAAATTTTTCTTTTGCAATAAATAAAATTAATATAGAAATTAGGGTTTTTACTAACTTTCAACTTTTAATTCCTTTTATTTTTATTTTCATTAAAAACATAAAAAACATAAAAAATACTTTTTCTTTTAAATTATTTAATTAATTAGTTATTAGGCTTAATATTTAATTAATTGCAAAAAAAGGACAAATTTCAATTCTTTTCTCAAAAAGGATCAAAACCCTAAGGACGTCCCGATTTAATTCTTTCGCGCGCATATTTATTTTCAATTTATTTATTTGATCATATTTATGTATCTGTTTCCGAGGATGTAATAGATAATTAGGCCTTTATCGCTTTCTTTACTTTCTCGCACTTTATTTTTAAAGGGTTATGTTTTTGGCGATGTAAATACCCGACGCCTTGTAATAGCGTAGATTCAATTTTCCGCACTTTATTTTCCGCAAATTATTAACTGTTAATTATGCATGACGAGACTTGTATGAAAAATAAAATCAACTCGTAGCTCACAAATAACATGTACAAGATAATCTTAACTGAATTTGACACACATGCACATGCCACTCCTAGGGTACGCCTCACTTGGTTGCCTCGACGTGGTCGTCAAGTATAGGGTGTTTTAGAGGTCGCCCTCCTGTCTAAAGATCCAGTTGCCTCGAAACGGTTGCCTCGGATAAAAAGGATCTAGGACATTAGGGTTATCGCTAAGGTGTCCTACTATTGCTTCGGTGACCACACATTGTCCCTATAATCGAATTGACCCGAATAACTTCCAAAGACGATGCTACCTACTTCTCAATAGTAGGATAGTATTGTCTAAAGGACATTTACACAGCTTAATTCCTTAGAGTAGGTAGATTTCTCCTGGGTACTTGCTCTTTCAAAACAAAAAAACATCTTTTCGCACCTACACTTTCAAAAAGTTTTCAAACAAATACTTCATACACTCTTGAGGACTGATACAAGAGTTACCTAGAAGTTTTTCAAACTAAACTTTTTTCAAAACCCACAAACACAAGAAAAGCAAACAATTTTTGAAAACATAGTGAGCAAGTACCTAAGAGCCCGTGGATAACCACGGATAGAAAGGGTGCTAACACCTTCCCTTTCTATAATCTACCTCCTGAACCGAGAAACATCTCGAAAAGGAATTTTGCTGTGCTTTTGTCCTTTCCTTGTTGGAGAACATAAAAGACGGTGGCGACTCTTGCTTATCGCGACATTTCGCGAACCAGCTTTAAAATAGTCAGTTCTATTTCCACCGATCACACTAGGGTTGCATCTTCTAATGCTGAGAAGAAACCATTCAGTGGCAAGATGGAAGCTAATGCTGTATATGGCTAGGAGGGACGTGCTAGAGGTAACCACAACCCATCTGTGGGGGTAGTACTGGTCTCTAATCCTACGCTTGTGCAATGACATAAACAAGGGAATCGGCATAAGGAGGTCACACCTAAAAGACAATTCACCAAGATTAACATGTCACTAGCGCAAGTGTTACAACACATGTTGAAGGCCGGGTTGATTACGTTAAAGGCTCCTCTACAGAATCCCAATACTTTTGCTCCTAGCTACCACCCCAATGAAAGGTGTGCATACCATTCTGATAGTCCTGGACATGATACAAATGGCTGCTGGGCTCTGAAGAACAAAATTCAGGATATGATTGATTCCAAGGAGATCGAATTCCACCCTCCAGAGACTCACCACATGATCACTACTCCTAGGCCAAACCATTGAGAGTGTCCAGTTCATTTATGATTTTTCAATTGAAATTTCCTTTGCTTGTTCGAACAATTACTGTAATGTCAAACTTTGGTTTTCCCATTAATACATTGCATATGTTGGTCTTGAATTATTTCATGCTCATTATATTTAAACTACTTTCTTACTATGATATTCAACTCTAAATTAAAAGCTCTAAGCCTTTAGAGGGAGGATGACAAAAAAAAACCACAATCTCATACAATATGCTTTTGAACAAACCTTTCTGACGATGTACATGCGTTGTTTCAAATCCTAAACAATGGAGTTATAAGAAAGATAATCCCTAGTCAACCCCTTTGAGCCTAAGAAGTAGGAGTTTTTCTTTTCACACAAATTAAAAACCCTAATCATAACCCGGGGCAGGGTAGCTTTCTCAGTTAATTCAGAGGTGTATTCAGTCGCAAGCTCATCCTTCATACACGACGAATAATGTAGAATAATCCCTTAAAAAGATGGTGATGGTTACATATAATCGTCAAGACAGGTAGTCATTATTTTCCAAAAGAAAATCCCGTTAAGTCAAAAACCTATGAAGGAGACTTAAGAAAAACTAGGGCATCCCGCTGACTGTAAACACCAAAGAAACAGTTCAGGCAAAAGAAGGGATAACAAAAAAAAGAGGTTCTACAAATCCTCAACAAAAAAAGAAAAGGTTATAAAAATGACTGCCTTCTCAAACAAACGTTCAATTTCTGAACCATCACCAAGTATCAGAGCAAAGATTCCAGACTCAATTGGGACCTAAACACATAATTAACTGAGCATAAGACTGAAGAACATCACGAAGAACGGGTTGGGTACAAATAAATTTTGAGCCTTTATCCTTTGTTTCTTAAACCGCGAACTTGGCCACATTATAACCCTTAAAAGTCCTAGCTAAAGCATGGGTTAGTTCGAAAGCATACTGTTACAAAAGTTATCCTGACTCCTGTATGATTCGCTATAAATCCTGAACTGATATCACACTCTTACAAAATTTATTTGTTTTACTAAAAATGAACTTTCAAACTTTAAGACAGACATAAGCTTTGCATTTTTAAAATACCATTGTTTGCATATGATTATTTGTTCAACATCATAGAAATTCGCGCGATGGATATTCGATGAACAGAAATCCTCTTAGTGGATAAAATCACCTTAGATGGAAAGATATTACAGTGATAGGCCTATCATAGTCAAGGGGCATAGCATGGTGTCCAGCTGATCTGGAGCAGTCAAGTCAAGGTTCAAGGAATTGCTCAAAAATGCCAAATAGCCAGGGGCAGATCTCCATCTGAATCACTTGGGGCATTGGACATGAATTCAAGCAGCGAATCATACGAGATCAAACAAATGCCTTCTGGAAGTGTGACAACACTTACTACTATGGACAATGACCATTCTCCGTACCCAGTGAACATGGTCGGAAAATACTATGCATGAACAAAGACCCGCTAGGTTGACTGGCCTAGACAAAAATAAGGGCATCCCGGTGAACCAAAAGGGTTCAGGCAAAAATTAGGGATATATACAAAAACTGTACACCCGACAAGTCGAAAACCTAAAAAGGAGGCTTGGGAAAAAAGGGTATCCCGATGGACTGAAAATCTGAAAGGACAGTCCAAGACAAAAGTTAGGGATTAAAGTGTACGACTATGTCCCGTCATCGCGTCACTTGTCTATCAATAGAAGGTTTATTACCCTGATATGCATTCACCAAGGACTCCAAGAGTTAGATAACAGTCAAACCATCTACAAAATCCCAGCAGATACCTTCTCCAGCAGGTACAGAGGCAAGGTCATCCTGCTACAAGGTCACTGCCATATTCTCAGCATGCAACCTAATGGTGTCAGGTGTTCTCATATCCCCGATAGAACAAAAATCTCCAAATTACTGCTCCAACATCTAATAATTCCCCAGTGAAGTTGCCAAGCTTCTCAGGATTCCTCTAACGGATTTCTTCCAAAAACAACAAAATAAAAATTCCAGGGATAACACTTATTCCAGATTCTCATCTAGAAACGGTGCAGATACGATCCAGAGACAAATGTCATTTTAACACTTATTCCAGATTATCATATAGAAATGGTGCAGGTACGATCCAGAGATGGATATCATCCTGAGACTTACTCCAGATTCTCATCTAGCAACAGTTCAGGTATGGTCTAGAGACGGGTGTCATCCTGATACTTATTCAGATCATCTTCTAGAAACAGTTCAGGTATGATCCAAAGACGGATGTCATCCTGATACTTATTCTAGACTATCTTCTAGTAATAATTCAGTTCACCGAGTTTACCTTCCCCAACAAAATTTATTTCTCCAATGATGGAAGTTCATCTCCCAACGTTTCAATTTCAAAAAATCTATTCTTCACCCCAACAACAATTAGGGATTTATTTTCCCTAGTTCAACAACACTGCAGTAGAAAGACGGACACGTTCACACATTTTATTCATACACCATTTTACAAACATCATAGCATGTGCAACATAAATGCATATATCACAATCTCATTTATTTTGAGAACATCATGCAATTCATACATCATGACATCGCATGAAACTGGCTTTACCTTTTCAGGTCAAACATTGCCAACTTATACAGCAGGTCAAAGATTAATGCCCGAAACCAGAAGGGGAACTATCTATGTGACCTGCATTTTCAAGTTTCAGATTAATACCTGAAACCAGATAAGACAACTATCTGTGAACAAATTGCGGACCAATTCCCGAAACAAGACGAGGTGACTAAATACATGACGAACACTTCCTCCAGACCTCTACTGGTTCAGTTTAAACCAATCAATGGTTTATTCTGATTCCGTTCCGGTAGAAACTTTCTCTGGTTCAGATAAATCGCTCCAAAGATTTATTCTGATTCTTTTCCAATTAAATATTATTCAAGACCTCTGCTGGTTCAGTTTAAACCGATCAATGGTTTATTCTGATTCTGTTTTGGTAGACACTTTCTCTGGTTTAGATAAATTGCTCCAAAGATTTATTCTGATTCTTTTCCAGTTAAAGATTATTCCAGACCTCAGCTGGTTCAGTTTAAATCGATCAATGGTTTATTTTGATTCTGTTCCGATAGACACTTTCTTTGGTTTAGATAAATCGTTCCAAAGATTTATTCTGATTCTTTTCCAGTTAAAGATTATTCAAGACCTCTGCTGGTTCAATTTAAACCGATCAATGGTTTATTTTGATTCTGTTCGGGTAGACACTTTCTTTGGTTCAGATAAATTGCTCCAAATATTTATTCTGATTCTTTTCCAGTCAAAGATTATTCAAGACCTCTGCTGGTTCAATTTAAACCGATCAATGGTTTATTCTGATTCCGTTCCGGTAGACACTTTCTCTGGTTTAGATAAATCGCTCCAAAGATTTATTCTAATTCTTTTCCAGTCAAAGATTATTCAAGACCTCTGTTGGTTAAGTTTAAACCGATCAATGGTTTATTCTGATTCCGTTCTGGTAGGAACTTTCTCTGGTTCCGATAAATGCTCCAAAGATTTATTCTGATTCTTTTCCAGTTAAAGATTATTCAAGGCCTATGCTGGTTCAGTTTAAACCAATCAATGGTTTATCCTGATTCCATTCCGGTAGACAATTTCTCTGGTTCAGATAAATCACTCAAAAGATTTATTTTGATTCTTTTCCAGTCAAAGATTATTCAAGACCTCTGATGGTTCAGTTTAAACCGATCAATGGTTTATTCTGATTCCGTTCGGGTAGACACTTTCTCTGGTTCAGATAAATCGCTCCAAAGATTTATTCTAATTCTTTTCCAGTTAAAGATTATTCAAGACCTCTGCTGGTTCAGTTTAAGCCGATAAATGGTTTATCCTGATTTCATTCTGGTAGACAATTTCTCTGGTTCAGATAAATCGCTCCAAAGATTTATTCTGATTATTTTCCAGTCAAAGATTATTCAAGACCTCTGCTGGTTCAGTTTAAACCGATCAATGGTTTATTCTGATTCTGTTCTGGTAGACACTTTCTCTGGTTCAGATAAATTGCTCCAAAGATTTATTCTGATTCTTTTCCCGTCAAAGATTATTCAAGACCTCTACTAGTTCAATTTAAACTGATCAATGGTTTATTCTGATTCCGTTCCAGTAGACACTTTCTCTGGTTCAGATAAATCACTCCAAAGATTTATTCTGATTCTTTTCCAGTCGAAATCAAGCTTAGATTTAGTCTAATTTCTATCAACAATCACCCGTGTATGGCATCTTTAAGTCCATCTCCGACAACTCTCTGTCATCTTATCCAAACGGCATCTGTAAGCCTATTCCCGCCATCATCAACCATCAGTGTTACTTCATGCGAGTGCAAATTTCTGGGCACTCTAGTGTTCAATCATCTTCCACCATCAGATCACGAAAGGAAAACAAGCCAATCTAAATCTTCAGGTTTAAGAAGATTGAACAGGGGCAACTGTTGTACCCCAAAATTTACCCTCTCATGTTTTCCAAGATCTTTTCTTATATGGGTGGTCACAAACACTTGATTAAAGAAAAATAAATTTTTTGAAGATGAACAAGGTGTCTTTCGATAGGCATCTTGACAGGCTTTGATTGGGCATCTCGATCCTTCGAACAAGCTTGGTTTCAAAGTCTATGATTAGGCACTTGGCACTCTTCGTTGCAGGTCTGGTTCACAAGCTTCAAATAGGTGCTGGGTCCCCCTTCGATCACGTTCAAATCACAAGTCTTCGATTGTGCATTGGTTACTTCAAGCTTGCCTTCAATTCACAAGGCTAACGGCCTCTACAAGTTCCTTTCGATCCACAAGGAAAAAGGTCTCTTCAAGTTCCCTTCGATTCACTAGGCCAAAATCCCCTTCATGCTTGCTTTGGATTCACCAGGGAAAAGGCTTCTTCTATAATTTCCTCCAATGCATAAGGCAAGGACTTCCTCTGTGATTACTTTCAATGCATAGGGTCAAGACCCCTTAACACAGTTTGACCCCTTCGAAATAGCACTCCGAAGGTCCATTCGAAGGACACACATTGAGCCATTCGAAGGAGAAATATAGTTATTGAATACAAGCTTATCTTATGATGGGTCTTGGTACTACATGTGGCCAGGCCCAGGCCTCTTGTAGAACGGAAGTCGAAGGTGTTGACAAAGGAGGTTTTTGATTGGCCATATTGAAGTTTTTATTTGAGTTGTTTGAATTAAGCATATAGGGAAAGTAGATAGACTCAATCGAAGAAGCTCTAATAAGGAGGTTTCTGAACACTTCGAATCAAGATTCTAGGCCATTCAAAGGAGGCAATCAAAGTCATTCGAAGGAGGGCGTTCAAAATTCAAATGTGTCCAGGTTCATAGCAAATTCAAAAAGGGACAAGAAACCATGTCTTTGGAAAAGTTTTAAAGTGATATTTATGGCCTTAAAACACCAACTTAATGGATGATTTATTCCTTTGCCCTCTTGTCCCCTCCATCCCCTCTATATAAGGAGCACACTAGCAATGAAAAAAGGAGGATACTACATACATACACACACACACTGGAGACATAAGCCCATGAACCATACACATATATTGTCTTACACGCATACGCAGCCTAAGAGAAGTGTAGCGATAAAAAATGTAGCGGGGTAAATCGGAGATCGAATTATTGATTAATTCGTCTCACAAAAGCAAGAGTCGCCATCGCGCTTTATTATTTCCAAGGGAAAAGGGAAAATAGCGAAATAAAACCCTAAATATGCAATGTAAAATAATACCTTTTAAAAGTAATAAAAATACAAGGCGTTTTTGAAAAGAGATCTATGGTTCGGGGGTTGGTTATACAACGGGAAGGTATTAGCACCCAATGTATCTATAGTACTCTATAGGAACCTTTTGAAATATCTGTTTATTAAAATGTGTTTGTTTGATCGAAATAAATTGTTTTGGCCGAAAAGGGGCACAGACGGGTTTTTGAAGGTACGACGACCTAATGTTGAAGTTTTGGCTTAAAAGGTATGAGTTTTGAAAAGATCGAATATTTGAGAAAAATTGTCCTAAGTTTTAATGAAATGAAGATGCTCGCACGATTGGACTTGAGGACATGAAGTCAACAAGTTTAATCGTTTTCCCTTGGATTTAGACGTAAACAGAATAATCAAATAAAGATGAAATAATTAACAGAAAATTATGCGGATAATGATTAAATAGCAACAATTAAATAATAGACTAAATGGTGTGAACATGCATTTTTTAGATTTTTTGTTTAATATTAATGAAAAGAAAATGTTTTAATAGTTTTCATTTTTATGCATTTTTTAATATGGACAAGGTATGAGAATTAATTAAGAAAAATGAAAATGTTTTTTTAGTATTTCTATTTTTTTATATATTTTTTGTATTAATATTAACTAAAGTGAGGGAAATAATTAAGGGAATAAAATATTTTTAAAGTTTTTTATTTTATATGTTTCTATTTTTATATTTTTTTTATAAATATAAAGGTATTGTTTTTAAGAGTTATTAAATAATTAAACTAAATTAGAACTTTAAATGGTTATTAACTAAACCTAATAAAAAAAAATACTAAAATTACTAGATTAAACCTAAAGTTAAACTAATAAAATGATCCCATTATTTAAAATTATCTAATTAGATTACACATTTATTATTTGATTAACTTACTAATTAACTAGACTAATAATATTCTAAAAAACTAATAGAAAGTAAAATGAAAAGAGTGGTGGCCAAAAAAAACAAAAGGGGCAATAAGCAATTGTGGGCCTAAGAGTTTTAAGGGGGCCTGATCAGAAAACATAAATGGGGGGGTGTACTGTGGAAAACGTGGACTCTTAGGCAGGAAAAGGGGAGGCCCAATTTTGAACAAACATTTTGGCTTAGGGTTAAACATTGTGTGTTAATGGAATTAGGGATTAGGGTTAAGGTAAAGTGCAAAACGGCGCTCGTTCTTTCTTCTTCGTCTTCGCGTTGCTCGCTTCTGACTTGCCTCTGAGTCCCTTGCCACGGCCACCGGTACCTCCACCTTCTTCTTCCCTCCAGTCAAAGCGTTAGGGCGACAGTCACAGTACAATTTTTCGTCTTTTATTTCGTTAGGTTTGTTGACTACTGCATGTGTTGATTTTGTTCATTTTCGATCCTGATTTCTTGTTTGTTAATGGTTGTTTGAGGGATACAAAAGAAAGAGAAGGAGAAAAAATGTTACCTTTGGGAGATGGAGGAAGGACGGTTGAGTGTACGTAGGAGGCCGGACGGCGAGGAAAGGTGATGCGTCGCGAGCTTCTTTGACCCTGGTTTGTCTTTTTCCTCTTCTTGCTAGCTTGTTGCCTTGAATCGTTACCTTGAACAACTGCCTTGATGCCTATCCTGAGTTGCCTTCGAATAATTTTTCCTCTCTTCTTCTTTACTGTTGGCTTGATTTGCTGAACTGTGGCCTTCGAATACTTTTCTCTCTTCTTCTTTTGCTATGATTTTTTTGCCTCGTTATTGTTGGCCTATGATGATGTATCTGAGGCCTTATGGTTTGGACAGTTTCATGTAGGTTTGCATTGTTCTGTTTTTTTTCTGATTTTTGGCTTTGACAAGGTTTAAGGTTTTAGGCCATGAGTCTTACTGGTTTTAGGCCATATTGGTTTAAAGTTTTAGGCCATAAGTCTTACTGGTTTTAGGCCATATTGGTTTAAAGTTTGGTGGTGTTTATGCTGGTTTTGGAAACAGTTGAACTGATTTTTGGTTTGAGATAGCAGGTTTCGAAATGGCTCACAGGTTTTATGGTTTAGGCTATATTTGATGGTTTAGGCCATGGTTTAACAGGTTATGGAACAGGATGGTACAGGTTTGTATGGTGTATGCAGGTTTGGAATGGTTTTATGCAGGTTTGGAATGGTTTTTGGTCATATTGGTTTGATGATTTAGCAGGTTAATGGTTTTGAAATGGTTATGGTGTTTGTTTGACAGTAGGGGGTTTTATGGTTTAGGCCATAATTTTGATTGGATATATCAGGTTCTGTTTCTTGCTTTTGAGACCTTGAGAGTTTGAAACTTTGTTTGTATTTTGTTTGACAATTTTCTTTTGGGTGTTGAAGGCTTGAAGATAGGTTTTTTCTCTCTGAATTTTTTGAGGGGGCTTTGATGTGTTATCAGTTGATGGCCTCTCTATCCTGGAGGTTTACGTTACAGGTTGTATAGGTTTTTTGGTATATTTTCTGATACCTCTGCATACTTACTGCTCCATCAGTTTGTCCCTATGCTATTTCATGCTTTCTCTTTTCTTAATGTATGCTGCTGCAGTTTGTTTTGTAACCACTTCTGCCTAAACCAAAACCTGTAAACCACACTTTCTTCTCTCTTCTCTCTCTTAGTACAATTTGATACATTAAAATGTGATATGTACTGACTGTTCTGAAAAAGCAATATGCTGGAAAATGATGAGAATGGAAATATATATTGCTTGCATAAATTGTTTTAAACTGCATGCTCTCTTTGTCTTTGCATGGAAGCCTTTGATTTTTGGCCTTTTCCCCCCATGTTTGCATGTTTACGTTGCATTGGCTTGTGTTGAAAATTTGGGACTTGACTTGGAGTTTGTACATTTGCATATGCTGTTGCTTTTTGACAATGCAGTGTATTTTGAAAATGTGCAAATGATTTGAAAAATGCAGTTTTACAATTAAAATGCAATTTTGACAAAAGAAATGAATTTGTGCATATTTAAATTTGTGCATTCTATTTTGAAAATAAAAATCCATCCCTTTTTGTGAACCGGGAGAAATCCCGCGATTTGCAAAAAGGGTAAAAAACTGATTCCAGCCGTTTGCTTTTAATGATGAACACTAAAAAATAATTTTCTGCTTGTAATTACTTATTTATTTCTGACTTTTCCTTTTAATTGTTTTGCAGGTAAAATTAAATGAACAAACAAAGAAGCATTGGATAGAAGATGAAGATTTAGAATTTAGGAAAAATTAGAATAGTTTTTTTTATTTTTTTTAAAACTTTGTAAAAATTATCCTTGTAAATACATTGTAAATAAATACAGTATTTAAACGACAATTGTAACAATTAGAATAAAATGAATAAAATTCCAATATTTTACCAATCAATTCTTTCCTTCTCTCTAATTATTTATTTTATCGTTTATAATTCTTTAAATTATATAATAACTGAAAATAAATTTCAATTACTTAAATTCAGAATAATAAACAATTAAATAAACATCCTTTGATCAATAAACCTTTCTTCAATTATTTAATTCATTATTCATAATTCTCTAAATTATAATAATTGAAAATAGAATTTCAATTATTTAACTTAGAATGATAAATAATTAAATAAACATCATTGATCAATTAACTTCTCTTCAATCTATTCCATTATTTATAATTCTCTAAATTATAATAACTGAAAAAGTAAATTTCAACTATTAAATTTAGGATAATAAATAATTAAATAACATTGTTGATCAATTAATGAACTTCCCTTCAAATATTTATTATATTATTTATAAATATTTAAATTATATAATAACTGAAAATAAATTCCAATTATTTAAATTTAAGATAATAAAATAATTAATAAACATTGTTTTAGCATTGATCAATTAATAAATTTAGCGTTCAAAAATAAACAGCTCTCGACTTGGAAAAGTTATGAATTTTTACACTGCTTTGAAAAATTGATAAAAGTAGGTCAAAACCCTTGCAATGCAATGATGCAGATGGGAGATGGTATCTTAGGTCAAAATTTGGGGTACAACAAGAAGCACACCAAAAACTCTCAAAACTCAACAAGATCACACAACACTTGTTCTCTCTCCTTTCGAATCCAAGAGCATCTAACAACTCTAGCCTCCCACACAAGTTCCAGTTTTAAGCAAGGTAAGTCCCCTTGACCTTGCATCTTTCGTTTTCAGCATGACATGTAAATAGCCCTGTACTTACTTTTTGTTTCAGCATAATATGTAAATAGGCTCTTAGTTGTGTTCTTCGTTTCTGCCCTCTTGGTTTGTTTTCTTTTCTTGTTGGAACTAACATGTACAAATTAAAACGAAAGACAAAAAGAGTGTGAACATAGGATATGCCCTCATGCTGCTCTGCAAGTCCATGTTACTTCATATTCTAAATCGAAAGAAGCAGAGGAGTTTGTAGTTGAAGGTTGCTCATGCCCACTCCCTGTCTCAATCGAAAGAAATAGAGAAGATGCAAATTTAATGTTACCCATAACATTCCCAAACTCAGTCTAAGGAGGCAGGAAAAGGTGAAAATCGAAGCTTGCCCACACCATTCCCAAACTCAGTCGAAGGAGGCAGGAAAAGGTGCAAATCAAAGCCTGCTCACGTCAATTCTCAAGCCCAATCGAAAGAAGGAAAAAGAAGAGTGAATCGAAGGAGTCCATGGCCTGGATCAAAGAATTCATTTCTCCTTTATTTTTGTTCTTTTTTTTATTACATTTTTCTTGTCTTTCGATTTGGTTGTAATAGTGTAGGACCCTTACTTTCTGCATTTTTACTGCTTTTCATATTAACTGCTAGATGTATGACTAATAGGATTGTATGGAAAGACTAATAACAAAACACTAGTATACCTAACAAAAAAGACAACAAAAATGACTGAAACATAACACACTTGCACATATACACCTCTAGGGTATGCCCACTTTCGTTTCCTTTGGAAAGCGGTCACAATTCTCGAAACGTGAGAAGTTTTAGTGGTTGTCCTCTAGTTTGAAAAGATCACAAGTCCCTCGATGACCCTCTCGATGTTGCCTCGGTTAAAAGTGATCTTAGAACTTTAGGGCAGTTACTAAAATTCCTAGCCAAGTTACCTTCGTGACCGTAACGTCCCTTCGAATGTCCGTCAAACATCCAACGATAGGGCTACCTACTCACTAATAGTAGGAGAGCATTATCTAAAGGATAGGAGGAAAAGAACGAACTTTTTTCAAGTACAAGTAGATAGCTGTTAGATGCTTGCTCAAATAAAACAAACTTTTACACTTACACATTTCAAAAACACTTTCAAAAACATTCTCTTTGTCAACACTCTTGAGGACTGATACAAGAGTTATCATAAAGTGAATTTCCGCACTAAGGCATTTTCAAAACAAATTTTCAAAACACACAAAGAACAAACAATTTTCAAAACATGAGCTAGCATCTAAGAGCCCATAGATAACTACAGATGGAAAGGGTGCTATCACCTTCCCTTTCCATAATCTATCCCCCTTACTCAGAAAACTCTCGAAAATGTATTTTTCTGTTCTTTTCACCCTTTCTTTAATTTGGATAAAAGAAAAGTCGATGGCGACTCTTGCTTACCGCAACATTTGCGAACACAAACTCAAAACCAGTATTAACAGTCAGTTCTTCCACCGTATCATAGACGGAAACAAAAGATGGTGGCATCCAATATTGGCTTTGGACGACAATAAAAGATTACGACATCCAATATTGGATTTGGAAGGTAACGTAGATTGCAACATCCAATATTGGCTTTGGATGGAAGCAAAAGATCATGGCATCTAATATTGGCTTTGGACAACATGGGGAAACATGATATCCAAGATTAGCATCGGACGAAAGAGAGGAAATATCTAAACTGACATCTTCTTTAGTAGGTGCTAAGTAAGTTGGACTTTGATCTCAAGGTGACATGTCGACTGCAACAAGACCTCAGGAAATGCAAATGAGGATGAAACACTCTTGTTATGCATTATGTATGAATTTTGTTATGCATGATATATGAATGATCTATGCATGTACTGTAGACATTTACGACAATCGAGTTTGACTCTTTTGTTGAGGTAAGATTGGAAGTTTGATTCCTCAACACAAAGAACTCTGCCAAATTTGCTTGGGAAGAAAATGTCTTAAACCCATATTTGTCACACTTGTAAACTGTATTGAACTGATGATCTTATGAGGAAATACATGGAGAGTTGCTTGTGGGATTTGTGCCAGTTTAGCTGACTGTTGTAGATAAACTGATCATGGATTCAGTCGAAAGTTGCTGGAAATAAGCTGATCATAGCTTTAGCTCTGAAATGAATGTTGGAGATAAACTGATCATGGCTTCAGTTCTGAAATGTTTGTTTGGAATAAACTGATCATGGCTTCAGTTCTTGAAATGACTGTTGAAAATAAACTGATCATGGCTTCAGTTCTTGAAATGACTGTTGGGAATAAACTGATCATGGCTTCAGTTCTTGAAATAACTGTTGGAAATAAACTGATCATGGCTTCAGTTATTGAAATAACAGTTGGGAATAAACTGATCATGGCTTCAGTTCTTGAAATGACTGTTGGAAATAAACTGATCATGGCTTTAGTTCTTGAAATGACTGTTGGAAAGGAATGGCCCAGTATGAGTCTTGAAAATGATCTTCTGGATGACCAATTCTTAGAAACTCGCACTGAGCAATAAATCTTGAACTGGTTCTAAAATGGATCTGGAAGATACTTTCCCCTGATAGGGTCACTGACGAGGAAAGCTTGTTTGCAAGAAAAATTGTTTATTCAAACATGATAATTTTAATGCAAAGTTCATGCAAAAGTTTTTGAATTCAAAATCATTTTTGAAATGATATTATTGGTGTATAGAAAATGCATCACTGGTTAAAACATAGTGGTTTATACTTTTAAAGTGAAATCAAAGGTATGATACCAAAACAAATGATTCGCAAAAGATCTTAGGAGTCAGTTTACGCAACCTTGTTGTAGTATGATTTCAAAAGAAACCTGGCTTCAATTAGGTCTTTTGAGGGTTGTAACATGGTCTGGTTCAGGGTTTAAGAAATAAAGGATAAAGGATCAAACTTATTTGTACCCAACCCAATATTTGTGATGTTGTTCAGTCCTATGTTTAGTTAATTCAAAATATGCATTCAGGTTCCAAGAGGTTTTGGAATTGCACTGATGGTAGCAATGACGATGATTCAGAAGCTAAGGAATTTTTGAGACGAAAATTGTGATACGATGGGAGAACTGACTTGGGGTTTTGCATTTATGTTCACAAATGTTACGGTTTAGCAAGAGTCGCCCCTGACTTTTCTTTTATCCAATAAGGAAAGGTGAAAAAGCACAGGAAAGACGTTTAGAGATGTTTTCTTGAGTTCGGGGGGTAGATTATGAAAAGGGAAGGTATTAGCACCCTTTCCATCCATGGTTTTCCATGGGCTCTTAGTTACTTGCTAGATCACTTGCTTTTGTTTGAAAATGTGCTTTGTGTGGTTTTTTTGAAAGTATTTTGAAAAGATGCCATCGTTTAGGCAAAATTTGTAATAGTTCTTCAAAGTGTTGAGCTTTTAAAAATGTTTCAAGTTTGGGAAAGATGTTTGGGAAGTGTATGTGATTGTTTTGAAAATAGCAAGGATATTTTTTTTGAGAGTGAGCAAGTAACTAAAAGTAATCTACCTACTCGAAAGGTCTTAGATGTGCTTTTCCTCCTCCTTTAGATGTTGCTATCTTACCATTGACTTGGTAAGAAGCCTCATCGTTGGATGTGAAGGGACGAGCGTTGGGTCATCGTATGACCATGATAACAATGTTGTGAGATGACTTAGCACTTTTTCTTTAGGGACTAAGATCATTTCGAAAGGCAACTTTGATAGCATCATCGAGGGACTATGATCTTGTATTTTTCGATTTGTTTGTGCTAAGACATCCCACATCCATAAGATGGCCATTTTTATAAGGAAACAAGTGGAATTACCCTAAGGGTGTCAGTGTGCGAGTGTATTTGATTGCATGCATAATTTGTCTTGAATTAGGGTTTTCTAAACATTGGTTTTAGTCTTGTCATACATACCCTAATTACTAATAATTTATGAAAGCAATAAAAGTACGGAAAATAAAATTTTTACGCTATTACAAACATTAGGGGGATGGGGTGTACAAACTTCAAATTGGGGTTGTAAATTAAATCCTATGTTACTATTACAACCATATTGAAATAAATAAGAGTGTACAGGAAATGTAAAATGTTTGTCTGTTTAAAAAAGGAAAATAACTTTGTTTAAGAAAATATTTTTGTCTTTTTATGTTAAATGAAAATATGTTATGCAAATATAAAATATTTTTGGTGTTTTTTGATTAATAATAAAAAATAATATGACGGTAAAATAATAAAAGAGAAAGAAAACATAATCAGCGTAAAATGCTGAAAATAGAAGAGGTAAGAAGTTCCCACTCTGACTTTCTGCACCAACAGAAACATGTTAGTAGAAATATGGAAGCTCAAAAGTTCTGTATCTTCTGAGAACTCAGAAGTTTTCAGAAGTTCTGACGCAACTGTCAGAACTTTTCCTCTCTCCATTCCAGTCAGAACATCTGCAACTTAGTTATTTCTTAACAGAACATAAGTTGCATAAATACTAATTATGACAAATTTCATGAAATATCAGAAGCACAAATCAGAAGTAACATATATTTGCTAATTCTAATTCTGAGTCCTAAGTTCTTTATGAAGCTCTGAATAGGGATTTCTTCTACTTAAGCAGGCAAATGCATGAATTTCAGGATATATACATCATCAGGATCATAATATCTACATTATGTTAAATAAGCAAAATCTGACAATGCTTAATCAGTATGATGAGAGTCAGCATAAAACTTACCTTGCAGCTGGAAAGGACTCTGTGAACTGGAGGCTGGTCTTGAATTCTAGTGATGTTCTGAGCAACTTCTTCACATACTCAGAAGGATGGAAGTTAACAACTTCTGGAACAACCAAGGGGTGATATTCTGACTTCTTTGAGGTGGAAGCGAATGGAGAGTGTATGGCAATAGGAATACAGAAGTTAAGGTAGCTTCTAATGTGTGAATCAGCAACTGCGGGGATGGATTTAGTCAAGAACACTTAAGGAAAAAATGGAGTTTGAATGTAAGAAATCAATGCTAAGATTTTGATATTTTGTGTTTATAGTTTCCTGGGTTCTTGGAATTTTTGCAGTGGTTCAAAGCTTTCTTTCTCAATTTTCTCGCCTATTTCACAAATTTTTCTGGACTCTTTTCAATGGCCAAAGGTGTTCTATTTATAGGCAAAGGTTTTGCAGTTGGGGCGGTCAAGTGGCACCAATATCATATGCTACATGCTGACTTACTCTTGAACTAAGCTTAAACAAATGGGGTTCAATGTATCAAGTTGGATGGCTAACAGCACCTAAGCTGGACCTGTCAGCATGAATTAAGGAAAAGTAGAAGCAACGCATGGGCCTAACATACTTTTGCACAAAATTTTGTCTTCCCAATACAGTAGGGATACACGTGGAGAGAATCCCTTGGATAAAGACTTCACAAGTGGTTGTGAGCATTAAATGGGTTCCCATGTGAAACTCTGCATCCTTGCTTAACTTTGGATCAGAAGTTATGCTTCAGCGTAACATCCAATCTTCCGATCCTCTTATCTTTTGATTTCAGCGTATTCCGAAGGATCCTTCAGAACTTCCAGTATACTTACAACATGCTTTGTTACCTTCTTTGATTTAACCTTTGCAAACTCTGACTGAACCTTTGTGAACACTGGCCCAGAAGTTCTGACCAAACTCTGTCTTGAGAATATCCAGAATTTGCTGAGTGTGAAAACTGGCCCAAAAGTTTTGAAATTGTCATATTTCTTAAAATCTGTCTTGAAATTCTTGATGAAATAAACTTCATATTCCAACATGTCTTGATGAAATATGATTTTTGAGATTTGAAGCTGCTCAAATAAAGAAGCCGCCACTTGCTGTTTTCCAAGAAAATACCAATAACATACAAGCTGCTCAAATAAAGAAGCTGCCGCTTGCTGTATTCCAGAAAAATAATAACGTACAAGTTGCTCAAATAAAGAGACTGCCGCTTGCCGTTTTCCAAAGTAATAACGTACAAGTTGCTCGTGAAGAGTCGCCGCTTGTCGTCTTCCAATAATAATAATGCACAAGTTTCTCGTGAAGAGCTGCCGCTTGTCGTCTTCCAATAATAATAACGCACAAGTTGCTCGTGAAGAGCTGCCGCTTGTCGTCTTCCAATAATAACGCACAAGTTGCTCGTGAAGAGCTGCCGCTTGTCGTCTTCCAATAATAATAACGCACAAGTTGCTCGTGAAGAGCTGCCGCTTGTCGTTTTCCAACGATAATAATGCACAAGTTGCTCGTGAAGAGCTGCCGCTTGTCGTTTTCCAACGATGTCTATAACGTACAAGTTGCTCATGAAGAGCTGCCGCTTGCCGTTTTCCAAAGGTGTCTATAACGTACAAGTTGCTCATGAAGAGACCGCCGCTTGCCGTTTTCCGAAAATAACTCAGAAGGAAATTGCGAGGACACTGGCAGAGAATAAAAACTTCGTCAAAGAGAATCATGAATCAATCCTTCCCGAAGAGATCACATACTTAAATGTGCAAAATAAATGCACCATTCGTCTAGGTCGCGATTTCACTGGGGAAAATCATGAGATAACCTATGCAAGAGACAACAACTTCATCCAGGAATAACTAGAGAGAAAATAGTCAAACAAGACTCCACCCAATGAGGAAGTAACTCGATTGGGGATTCATCTTATCCAGAAATGGACAAGGTAAGCTAAATCAAAAATCATCCACGAGGATTAGCTCAGTTGGGGAATTTTAGAAAGGAAGCACATTTTCTGCTTAAGCTAACCTTCTACTTGGAAAGAAACATGTACGCTGTTTGAAACAAAGTACACAACCCAAAATCAACGGCAAATGTGAATATGAATGCGTGATATGAGTGTAAATGAATACATGAATGTTATGCTGACAAAACGAAACAGAAGGAATATCCTGGAGACAATAAGGTGTCACGACATAATAGATACTCGGCCAATCTTGAAAAAGACGGAAAATAACTGGAACTGGAACCACAAAGCAACGTCAGAGCGTACCACGCTACAAGGCTCAAATCTTCTGAGGAGAAAAGTATTCAATCCAAATCTTCTAATACCAATAGACCACTGGCATGAGACAAAGCATACCACACTTCAGAAATCGCCCAAATAAAGATAGCCAAAACAAAGCTTAACTGGAACAACTGGGGAGTCAACAAACTTAGTACCACCAGAAACGCAAGTTTACACAACCAACACCTCATGACGATTTTGAAATAAAACATGTTCATCATGCAAGGATAAATACTGTATTGTTTTGCATTTCATGGCTTGACCATCCTCGGAACAACTGTTAATATTCCTTTCATTATTTATGACACATTTTAAAAAATAAAAATACTTTAAATAACTTTGTTTCAAATATTGCCGTAAAAATTAAAACTTTGCCCACAAAAGGTAAATGCTCAAATTTCATTAATAAGATGGTAGTTCACTAATAGCGCGACTTCAACGGTTCACAAAAGTTTGGGAAATAGTACATGAAAGAAAAGGGTTACAAAAACAATGATCACTATTCTCCCTAACAACTTCGAGTTCCAAAATGTGCCCATATGCCATAGCCGGTCTGACCAAAAGCTTGCCTAAGCCGCCCCTTCGGGTTTTCAACCTAGAAAACTGTCAACTCAATTCTAAGCGAAATACTTCTTGACTGCATCGGCGTTCATGGGACGCGGGAGCTCTTCACCGTCCATACTGGTGAGAATCAACGCACCTCCAGAGAAAACTTTCTTAACGACATACGGTCCTTCATAATTCGGAGCCCACTTGCCCCTAGAATCAGGTTGGAAAGATGATATCTTTTTGAGCACGAGGTCACCTTCTCTGAACTCGCGTGGTCGAACCTTCTTATCAAAATCCTTCTTCATTCTCTGCTGATACAATTGACCGTGACACAAAGCTGTCAATCTCTTCTCTTCAATTAAATTCAACTGATCATATCTACTTCGACACCATTCAGCCTCAGAAAGTTTAGCTTCCATCAACACTCTCAGAGACGGAATCTCAACCTCCACGGGGAGTACTGCTTCCATACCATAAACTAGGGAAAATGGAGTTGCGCCTGTTGAAGTTCGAACTGAAGTACGGTATCCATGCAGAGCAAACGGAAGCATTTCATGCCAATCTTTATAAGTTACCACCATCTTCTAGACAATCTTCTTGATGTTCTTGTTAGCAGCTTCAATAGCCCCATTCATCTTCGGTCTGTAAGGAGAAGAATTATGATGTTCGATCTTGAACTCTTCACAAAGCTCTCTCATCATCTTGTTGTTCAAATTCGAACCATTATCAGTGATGATCTTGCTCGGGATACCGTATCGACAAATGATCTGATTCTTGATAAATCTGACTACCACCTGTCTGGTTACGTTAGCATAAGATGCTGCTTCCACCCATTTAGTAAAATAATCGATCGCTACCAAGATGAAACAATGACCATTTGAAGCTTTGGGTTCAATCATTCCGATCATATCAATGCCCCACATAGAGAAAGGCCAAGGTGAAGAGATAACGTTGAGGAGGGTCGGCGGCACATGCATCTTGTCCGCATAAATCTGGCATTTATGACATTTCTTTACATATTTGCAGCAATCAGATTCCATCGTCATCCAATAGTAACCAGCTCTCAACATCTTTCTAGCCATTGCATGTCCGTTGGCATGAGTGCCAAAGGATCCTTCATGTACTTCTTGCATCAACATGTATGCTTTACGTCTGTCTACACATCTGAGCAAGACCATGTCATAATTTCTCTTATACAAAACTTCTTCATTGAGGAAGAAACTGCTTGCTAATCTTCTCAACGTCTTCCTATCTTTATTGGATGCCCCAGGCAGATACTCTTGAGTTTGAAGAACACGTTTAATGTCATAGAACCACGGTTTTTCGTCGGTAACCTCTTCTACTAAGAACACATGAGCAGGTCTATCGAGGTGCATAAACCGGATGGTAGGTACGTCGTTCCAACCATTCACTTGAAACATTGAAGACAAAGTAGCTAAAGCATCAGCCATCTGGTTCTCATCTCTAGGGATATGATGTAATTCCACTTTGTTGAAGAAAGTTAACAATCTTCTAGCATAGTCTCTGTAAGGGATCAAACCAGGATGACGAGTCTCCCATTCTCCTTTGATTTGATTAATTACCAATGCCGAATCTCCGTAAATATCAAGAATCTTAATCCTTAGATCCACTGCTTCTTTGAGACCCATAATACATGCCTCATATTCAGCCATATTGTTCGTGCAGTCAAACTTCAATCTTGCCGTAAACGGGATATGAGTGCCTCGGGGAGTGACGATGATTGCCCCAATTCCATTTCCATAAGAATTCACAGCTCCGTCAAAAATCAAACCCCAATGGGATTCAGGATCAGGTCCTTCTTCAGGTAACGGCTCTTCACAATCTTTAGCTTTCAAGTACATAACATCTTCATCTGGGAAATCAAACTTGATGGATTGATAATCGTCAATTGGTTGGTGAGCCAAATGATCGGCTAAAATACCCCATTTGATTGCTTTCTGAGTGTGATACTCAATGTCATATTCAGATAACAACATCTGCCAACGGGCTATTCTTTCAGATAAGGAGGGTTTCTCAAAGATATACTTGATCAGATCCATTTTGGAGATCAACCAAGTGGTGTGGTTAATCATATACTGGCGCAGACGGCGAGCAGCCCAAGCTAAAGCACAACAGGTTTTCTCAAGCAATGAGTATCGAGACTCACAGTCTGTGAATTTCTTACTCAGATAATATACGACATGTTCCTTTCTTCCAGTCTCATCTTGTTGACCAAGCACACATCCCATGGAATCTTCCAATATAGTCAGGTACATAATCAAAGGTCTTCCTTCCACTAGAGGAATCAAAATGGGAGGTTCAAGCAAATATTCTTTGATGCTATCAAAAGCTCTCTGACAATCTTCTGTCCACACACATCCTTGGTTCTTTCGGAGAAACTTGAAAATCGGCCCACAGGTGGCAGTCATATGAGATATAAATCTAGAAATATAGTTCAGTCTCCCAAGGAATCCTCTTACTTGTTTTTCCGTCTTGGGTGCAGGCATTTCCCGAATAGCTTTGACTTTATCAGGGTCTACCTCAATACCTTTCTGACTGACAATGAAACCTAGAAGTCTTCCAGAACAAACACCAAAAGTGCACTTGTTGGGATTCAGGCGGAGTTTATACTTTCTCAAACGCCGGAATAACTTCAGTAAATGTTCCAAATGATCTTCCTCAGTTTGTGACTTGGCAATCATGTCATCCACATACACTTCTATCTCTTTATGCATCATGTCATGGAACAAAGCAGTCATGGCTCTTTGGTATGTTGCACCAGCATTCCTCAAACCAAACGGCATAACCCGATAACAAAATGTTCCCCACGGTGTAATGAAAGCTGTCTTCTCCATATCTTCTGGTGCCATCTTGATTTGGTTGTAACCAGAGAAACCATCCATGAAAGAAAAGACTTTAAACTTCGCGGTACTGTCGACCAATACGTCAATGTGCGGTAACGGGAAGTCATCCTTTGGGCTAGCTCTATTAAGATCTCTATAGTCTACACACATCCGGACTTTGCCATCTTTCTTAGCAACAGGAACTATATTGGCTAACCACTGAGGATAGACCGATGTAACAAGGAAACCTGCATTAATTTGCTTATGAACTTCTTCTTTGATCTTGTCAGCCATATCGGGACGAGTCCTTCTCAACTTCTGCTTAATCGGCGGACATTCAGGTCTCAACGGTAAACGATGCTCCACAATATCGTTGTCCAAACCTGGCATATCTTGGTAGGACCAAGCAAACACATCAACATACTCTTTGAGAAGCTCCAACATTTTCTCTTTGACCTCTGGGATAAGCAATGCTCCGACTTTAACTTCCTTTTTATCTTCTTCATCACCCAAATTGATTAACTCTACAGGTTCTTCAAATGGCTGAATAATCTTTTCATCGTGCTCAAGCAAACGGGAAATTTCAATAGGAATCTCTTCATTATCCTCTTCTTCGGCTCTGAACACAGGGAATTCAAAGTTGGGAGAGGGCATAGGATCATTGTTTTCGATGGTTAAGTCATGGATTAATCTGCACATATGATTATGCTTTATTTTAGAAATCGATTTGTGCAAATAAAACAAAAGGTTATTATATTTTCCTATTACTACCAATTAATTTTCATTACTATTTCCCAGAAAAAGTGAAAAATAAAACAGTAGTGGACAAAATAACATTTTTATTCATTGAAGGGAAATACTTGAAACAAAGGGCCCAGACATTTCTCTTTTGCCTTGGGCAGAGCAAAAGGATTTATTTTTATCATAGCCCGACACAAATACTTTTCGCCTTGGGCAGAGTGAATTTTTCAAAAAAACAAAACAAAACATTACTCGGAAATATGCATCACAACAGGAACATCAACAGCAATCCAGTTTTGGCAAACCACTCCATGCGTCACAAAATCGGGTAAATCCTCTTCAGAATCGTCTTCTATGATAACATCAACCTCAGGAGGAGTCGGATGGATAAAAGCCGCGCTTCGGAAAACCTCTTGAATCGGGCGAGTAACCACTTCCTTCTTGACTCTTGCAGACACGGGACGAAAACCAAGACCTTCTCCAGACTTGTTCTCGGGTAGAGTCAACACCTGGCCCCAACCTTCAGCCGAACCACTTTCGACCACTCGTCGCGCATCCTCAAAAGAAGAAATAGACGTCCCTTATTTCTTCACCTCATTCTTAGCGACAGATAGAGCTTGGAACTGGGTTCCAACATCCTCATCAGCATCAATAAAAGAGAAAGATGACAAATGGCTTACCACCATAGCCTGCTCTCCACCCATCATTACCAGCTTTCCATGCCTCACAAACTTCAATCTCTGATGGAGCGTGGAAGTGACTGCCCCTGCATCATGGATCCATGGACGACCCAATAGGCAACTGTAGGCAGCACGAATATCCATTACTTGAAAAGTAATCTGAAAAGTATGAGGACCAATTACTATAGGAAGATCCACTTCACCAATGACAGTCTTCCTAGAACCATCAAACGCTTTTACAATTACTCCACTAGGTCTCATGGGAGCACCTTGATATGAGAGTCGAGACAATGTAGTTTTGGGCATTACATTTAACGACGAACCTGTATCTACCAACACACTTGACAAAGTATCATTTCCACAACTTATTGAGATATGCAAAGCCATATTATGGTTTCTCCCCTCCTCCGGGAGTTCTTCATCACTGAAACCAAGATTGTTACACGAAGTAAATTTTCCACAATTCCATCAAATTGGTCAACCGTCACATCATGATCCACGAATGCCTGGTCCAAGACCTTCATCAAAGCTTCTCTATGGGCACCAAAATCTCTCAGTAAAGCAAGCAAAGAAATCTTGGAAGGAGTTTGCAAAAGTTGGTCCACAATCTTATATTCACTTCTCTTGATAAGCTTCAAAATCTCATCATCCTCAGGGCGAGGGATAGGTTCATTGGATCGGCCTATTTCAACCCTTGGTTCAACATTTCTCACTGGAATTTCTGCCGGTATAGGCCTCTTGACTTGAACTTCTGGTCTCTTCAAAGGTACTGCTGCAAAGACACGTCCACTTCTCGTAACTCTACTCACATCAGCAATGTTTACAAAAGACGGTCTTGTTGGTATAGGGACTTCTACCCCATTCTCAATCATTGTGGCATTATACTTGTACGGTACAGCTTGGTCTGAGTTGTAAGGCACAGGACCAGGCAGATAAATGGTCAAAGGAGCAACAGGTGCAGTCTGACTGTCGTAAACGATCTCAACCGATTCAGGCAAATTGAATTGTGGTATTATAACATTCACTTCATCCTCCAGATTTCTGTCATATGTAATAGTGATAACTCTCTGGTCTAACAACTTTTGAATATCCTCCTTCACAATAGGGTAATCAACCTCTCTTGAACAAAATTCACAAACATCATAATCATGCTGATGCCTAAAAAAGGCAAGTCTTCTTAAACTCTGCTGTAACCTGATCAACGACTCTCTTATGTGTTCAACTTGAAAAACTCGAAACTTCCCCGGACAACCTTCCACCATATTCATTGATGCTGCCCCATGTCGAGGCAAAGGATTATCTCTAACATTCGGATTAACATCCTTGAAAGACAAAATACCATTCTTAATCAATCTCTGCACGTCCGCCTTCAGAGCAAAACAATTTTCAAGGTTGTTCCCCGGTGACCCTTGATGATATTCACAAAATTGATCCGCCTTGTACCACGGAGAAGTACTATTCGGTGCGACATGAGGAGGCTTTGTCGTTATGAGGTTCTTTCTGATAAGAGCAGGGAACAATTCAGTATAAGTCATTGGAATGGCATCGAACTGCGGTTTTCTGGGTGAACGGTTCTGATTGTTGAATGGATAAGCCTGTTGTCGAGGCTGCTGCTGAAATGGCTGTTGTTGAGTTGGTGGGGTTTGATGAGCTGGGGTCATCAAAGCTGGGCGGACAACCGGGGTGACTGCTGCAACATGAGAGTAACCTCTCCTTGGTCTCCCTGGGAACAATGCACTGACATCCTGCTCTTTTCTTTTCGGGAAAACACTTCCGAACTTCTTAGTACTGCTAGACGGACTTCCCTCTTTAACCAAACGCCCTTCACGAATCCCTTCCTCTAACCGCATGCCCATGCTTACCATTTCGGTGAAGTCACTGGGTGCGCTGGCGATCATTCTTTCATAGTAAAAGGAACCTAAGGTCTTCAAGAATATCTTCGTCATCTCTTTCTCGTCAAGAGGTGGATAGATTTGAGCAGCAATTTCACGCCACCTCTAGGCGTATTCCTTAAAAGATTCTCTGTCTCTCTGCAACATCGCCCGGAGTTGATCCCTGTTCGGTGCCATGTCAACGTTATACTTATACTGGTGGACAAAAGCTTCGCTAAGATCGTTGAAGTTGCGGATCCGAATACTGTCTAAACCCATATACCACTTTAGAGCAGCACCCGTCAAACTGTCTTGAAAATAATGAATCAACAAGTCATGATCATCGGAATATGTAGACATCTTTCTCACGTACATAGTCAAATGACTTCTAGGACACGAATCACCCTTATATCTTTCAAAGTCTGGCACTTTGAATTTTGCTGGAATCTTGACATTCGGAACTAAACAAAGGTCATGCGTGTTCTTCCCAAACAAATCCTTCCCCTTTAACGCTCTAAGCTCCTTCTGCATTTCTTGGAACTGATCTTGAAATTCTTCCATTCTATCAAAGAGACCCAAACTTTCAGCAGGCTCGGCAGGATAAGTAGGTTCATTCAAGTATGGCACGGAGTGAACCACAGGAGCGACAATTGTCATTACCGGTTGCAGAAAAGGTGTTACAGACGGGATTACTGGCGGCATGGCAGTTGTCTCTGGTTGAGGAAGAGACAAAGCAGGTTGAAACAAAGGTTGTACGACAGGCTGATACCCCTCTGGCACAAAGTTGTAAGGCATTCCCCATGGAAAACCTTTCGGCATCTGATGCTGAAGCGGAGAGTTGATCTGAGTCACAGATGTTGGAATGGTGACAATCTCGGAAACCACAGTAGTTGAAGTCTGAATCTCAGCAGCCGTAGTCGATGGCTGATTCTGAACAGCCACCAAACTTTCCACTAGCACAGTTAACTTTTCCATACCGACACGAAGGGTAGAGACCTCCTCACAAAGCTCATGGTTTTCCTGTTCCAGATCTTCCATCTTTCTCTGTCGATTAGCTCGAGTATCGTATCGATGAGACAGCTTGACAACCTTTGGAGTGGAAAAAGAAACAAGGATAAGACTCTAGAAAACATGTGAAGTGGAATGTTGGATGATGCATGATGTGCGATGCAAATGAGGATTCATTTTAATAGTTTTTCAAGGAACTTCGATAATTTTGCACATATCAATGGTAAAGGAATTTGGAACAACAAAAACTCAATCCATTAATCAAAAGCGGTAGATTACAACTTACAACTTTGGAACAACAAAAATAATAAATTACACTTTGGGACAACAACCCAATAATAAAAGCAGTAAACTACAACTTTGGAACATGAAGCCCATAATAAAGCAATAAATTACAACTTTGGAACATGAAGTCCATAATAAAAGCAGTAAATTACAACTTCGGAACATGAAGCCCTTTTACAGAGTTTTACAAAATGACATCAACAAAATAAAACTAAAAGCTAAAGATCACTCAGAATCATCAGATGAAGGACCAAATGCCAACTATAACCAGAGCTTCCTGATCTTCTCTTCATAAAAGTCTTCCATCTCTTCCTTCTCAGCTACCAGTCGATCAATGATTTCCTTTTGCGGATTAGGAACAAGAGCAACGCTTACCGAACCCTCCCTCTTTCTCTTCCTGTCACTAGCATACTTCTTCAGTAAAGCATCCTTTTGACGAAGTTTCTCATCATGATCAATGAACCATCCGTCTTGAATAAAGAGTAAATCCTCCTTTTCCTTTAGCTGTCGAGTCAGGACCCGATTCTCATATTCAGACATATTGTACTTTTCTTTCCAAGCATCTCTCTCGGACTTCATCCTAGCCAGATTTCCTTGGTATTCTCCCATATTCTCGATAGGGATAACAATAGATGACGATGTAACGGTAGGGAATAAAGGTTTCTCAAGTTTATAGGGCATCTTGAGAGCACAAGCCCTAGCACGGACCCACTGTAGGTAAGGCTCCAACGGAACAACACCCCTATGTCCTAACATATCTCTCCCTTTCCTATGGATGTGGCGCCAAGCTCCTTCGATCTCCCTCTTAGCTGCCTGATGATCTTGTCCTTCCTGTAGAAAGAAACCACGCACATGGATGTTGTTTGGCTTGTCCCTCATCGGGTATCCAAACTGACGGCGCGCGAGAACAGGGTTATAGTTAATTCCACCTTTCGTACCAAGAAGAGGCACGTTAGGAAAAGCACCACAGCTATCGATGATCTTCACGTTGTAGTAAACTCGATTATACCAATCAATGTCGAAATGAGTGAGAGCCATAATCTTTGGCGCCCATCGCGGCTCCTTCTCGAGATCCCAGAAAACATCAGACCCAGGTAGATGAGAAACATACCACTGATACAGCAACGGTGCATAACAAATAATCATCCCTCCTTGATAAAAGTTTCGAAGATGGATGGAGTAATAGGTATCTCCGAGCAGCGTAGGGACCGGATTTCCAATCAAGAAAATTCTGATGGCGTTGATATCCACAAACTTATCAACGTTAGGGAACAAGAATAGACCATAAGCGAGTAAAGCAAAGACATCTTCGAAGGCAATAATATCTTCTATCTCAGCGAAATGACGAGCTTTCCTCAACAAAAACTGCACAGACAAACCTCGGATTCCCCCTTTTGTAGTCATGTTCTCCTCTATCTCTGATTTCTTCAAGTGGGTGATGGTCTCTATCTCGTGAGATTTGGGTTCCTCTTCTAATCAAGAAAAGGGAACACAGTCGGTGATCAGAAAACCAAGTATGTAGGAGTACTCCTCTAAGGTAGGCATTAACTGGTAATCCGGAAAGGTGAAACATCGGTACAAAGGATCGTAGAATTGGACTAACGTATTAAGAATGCCCTCCTTCATCTTGCGCTTCATGAGAGGTATAATGGACCCATACTTCTTCTGAAAATCCGTCGGGTTCTCGATCTTAGGAATCAAACTCTTCAGTTCTTCAATCTCGGGCTCCTTAAAGCTAAAACTTCGAGTGTTTCTCCTTCCAAATTCCATAATACCTGAGAAGTCTGCAGAAATCATTCCTAAGTTCCTTGAAAAACAATTTTTTCTCAAAAAATGTCGATGAATGCATGAATGAATGATAATGCAACAGTTACACACAAGTTCAAAAACATGGGGTTCAAAGGTTCAACGTTTCAGCATGGAGTCAAGGGTAAAGCCCACCCAAAGGTATGTACTAATGGTTCAATCACACCTGTAAGACAAGGTTCTACAAGTTCCCAGAGTCTACATTCCTCCTTCGGATATTACCAACGTCTTGATTACTCAATAATTTGCAATATTCTCAAGAGAAACTCATCCGAGCGTAGCATCGCGTAACAACTACTCCCGAATTACTCCGTTATAGTCTCCGCGCTACACCTAAAAAGGCCAAGATGGGTTAGGGTTCTACGGTTCTCAATTTCTCTGGCTCATAGGTCGAAAATAATAATGTCTTCCCGATTACTCGGTAAACAAATATTAAGTTCAAGAGGGCCTTCCATTGAGTGGGGGATCTCATGCCTCCTTCTTCGGGATTACTCCCTCAAAGTTAACATGACTGTACCGCCCGTCCTATTCCTTAAGTGTAACTTAATCCGGGTGTAGGATTCGTCCTTTGCAAAAAACCCAAACACCCCAATATAAACACATAATCAAACAAATCAAATAATAATAAAACAGATAAAACAAATTAGGATTAACCCACTTAGGGATGGACCAGCAAGAGGTCAATCTATCCCCAGCAGAGTCGCCAATTCTGTAGCGATAAAAAATGTAACGGGGTAAATCGGAGATCGAATTATTGATTAATTCGTCTCACAAAAGCAAGAGTCGCCACCGCGCTTTATTATTTCCAAGGGAAAAAGGAAAAGAGCGAAATAAAACCCTAAATATGCAATGTAAAATAATACCTTTTAAAAGTAATAAAAATACAAGGCATTTTTGAAAAGAGATCTATGGTTCGGGGGTTGGTTATACAACGGGAAGGTATTAGCACCCAATGTATCTATAGTACTCTATAGGAACCTTTTGAAATATCTGTTTATTAAAATGCGTTTGTTTGATCGAAATAAATTGTTTTGGCCGAAAAGGGGCACGGACAGGTTTTTGAAGGTACGACGACCTAATATCGAAGTTTTGGCTTAAAAGGTATGAGTTTTGAAAAGATCGAATATTTGAGAAAAATTGTCCTAAGTTTTAATGAAATGAAGATGCTCACGCGATTGGACTTGAGGACATGAAGTCAACAAGTTTAATCGTTTTTCCCTTGGATTTAGACGTAAACAGAATAATCAAATAAAGATGAAATAATTAACAGAAAATTATACGGATAATGATTAAATAGCAACAATTAAATAATAGACTAAATGGTGTGAACATGCATTTTTTAGATTTTTTGTTTAATATTAATGAAAATAAAATGTTTTAATAGTTTTCATTTTTATGCATTTTTTAATATGGACAAGGTATGAGAATTAATTAAGAAAAATGAAAATGTTTTTTTAGTATTTCTATTTTTTTATATATTTTTTGTATTAATATTAACTAAAGCGAGGGAAATAATTAAGGGAATAAAATATTTTTAAAGTTTTTTATTTTATATGTTTCTATTTTTATATTTTTTTTATAAATATAAAGGTATTGTTTTTAAGAGTTATTAAATAATTAAACTAAATTAGAACTTTAAATGGTTATTAACTAAACCTAATAAAAAAAATACTAAAATTACTAGATTAAACCTAAAGTTAAACTAATAAAATGATCCCATTATTTAAAATTATCTAATTAGATTACACATTTATTATTTGATTAACTTACTAATTAACTAGACTAATAATATTCTAAAAAACTAATAGAAAGTAAAATGAAAAGAGTGGTGGCCAAAAAAAACAAAAGGGGCAATAAGCAATTGTGGGCCTAAGAGTTTTAAGGGGGCCTGATCAGAAAACAGAAATGGGGGGTGCACTGTGGAAAATGTGGATTCTTAGGCAGGAAAAGGGGAGGCCCAATTTTGAACAAACATTTTGGCTTAGGGTTAAACATTGTGTGTTAATGGAATTAGGGATTAGGGTTAAGGTAAAGTGCAAAACGGCGCTCGTTCTTTCTTCTTCGTCTTCGCGTTGCTCGCTTCTGACTTGCCTCTGAGTCCCTTGCCACGGCCACCGGTACCTCCACCTTCTTCTTCCCTCCAGTCAAAGCGTTAGGGCGACAGTCACGGTACAATTTTTCGTCTTTTATTTCGTTAGGTTTGTTGACTACTGCATGTGTTGATTTTGTTCATTTTCGATCCTGATTTCTTGTTTGTTAATGGTTGTTTGAGGGATACAAAAGAAAGAGAAGGAGAAAAAATGTTACCTTTGGGAGATGGAGGAAGGACGGTTGAGTGTGCGTAGGAGGCCGGACGGCGAGGAAAGGTGATGCGTCGCGAGCTTCTTTGACCTTGGTTTGTCTTTTTCCTCTTCTTGCTAGCTTGTTGCCTTGAATCGTTACCTTGAACAACTGCCTTGATGCCTATCCTGAGTTGCCTTCGAATAATTTTTCCTCTCTTCTTCTTTACTGTTAGCTTGATTTGCTGAACTGTGGCCTTCGAATACTTTTCTCTCTTCTTCTTTTGCTATGATTTTGTTGCCTCGTTATTGTTGGCCTATGATGATGTATCTGAGGCCTTATGGTTTGGACAGTTTCATGTAGGTTTGCATTGTTCTGTTTTTTTTCTGATTTTTGGCTTTGACAAGGTTTAAGGTTTTAGTCCATGAGTCTTACTGGTTTTAGGCCATATTGGTTTAAAGTTTTAGGCCATAAGTCTTACTGGTTTTAGGCCATATTGGTTTAAAGTTTGGTGGTGTTTATGCTGGTTTTGGAAACAGTTGAACTGATTTTTGGTTTGAGATAGCAGGTTTCGAAATGGCTCACAGGTTTTATGGTTTAGGCTATATTTGATGGTTTAGGCCATGGTTTAACAGGTTATGGAACAGGATGGTACAGGTTTGTATGGTGTATGCAGGTTTGGAATGGTTTTATGCAGGTTTGGAATGGTTTTTGGTCATATTGGTTTGATGATTTAGCAGGTTAATGGTTTTGAAATGGTTATGGTGTTTGTTTGACAGTAGGGGGTTTTATGGTTTAGGACATAATTTTGATTGGATATATCAGGTTCTGTTTCTTGCTTTTGAGACCTTGAGAGTTTGAAACTTTGTTTGTATTTTGTTTGACAATTTTCTTTTGGGTGTTGAAGGCTTGAAGATAGGTTTTTTCTCTCTGAATTTTTTGAGGGGGCTTTGATGTGTTATCAGTTGATGGCCTCTCTATCCTGGAGGTTTATGTTACAGGTTGTATAGGTTTTTTGGTATATTTTCTGATACCTCTGCATACTTACTGCTCCATCAGTTTGTCCCTATGCTATTTCATGCTTTCTCTTTTCTTAATGTATGCTGCTGCAGTTTGTTTTGTAACCACTTCTGCCTAAACCAAAACCTGTAAACCACACTTTCTTCTCTCTTCTCTCTCTTAGTACAATTTGATACATTAAAATGTGATATGTACTGACTGTTCTGAAAAAGCAATATGCTGGAAAATGATGAGAATGGAAATATATATTGCTTGCATAAATTGTTTTAAACTGCATGCTCTCTTTGTCTTTGCATGGAAGCCTTTGATTTTTGGCCTTTTCCCCCCATGTTTGCATGTTTACGTTGCATTGGCTTGTGTTGAAAATTTGGGACTTGACTTGGAGTTTGTACATTTGCATATGCTGTTGCTTTTTGACAATGTAGTGTATTTTGAAAATGTGCAAATGATTTGAAAAATGCAGTTTTACAATTAAAATGCAATTTTGACAAAAGAAATGAATTTGTGCATATTTAAATTTGTGCATTCTATTTTGAAAATAAAAATCCATCCCTTTTTGTGAACCGGGAGAAATCCCGCGATTTGCAAAAAGGGTAAAAAACTGATTCCAGCCGTTTGCTTTTAATGATGAACACTAAAAAATAATTTTCTGCTTGTAATTACTTATTTATTTCTGACTTTTCCTTTTAATTGTTTTGCAGGTAAAATTAAATGAACAAACAAAGAAGCATTGGATAGAAGATGAAGATTTAGAATTTAGGAAAAATTAGAATAGTTTTTTTTATATTTTTTTTAAACTTTGTAAAAATTATCCTTGTAAATACGTTGTAAATAAATACAGTATTTAAACGACAATTGTAACAATTAGAATAAAATGAATAAAATTCCAATATTTTACCAATCAATTCTTTCCTTCTCTCTAATTATTTATTTTATCATTTATAATTTTTTAAATTATATAATAACTGAAAATAAATTTCAATTACTTAAATTCAGAATAATAAACAATTAAATAAACATCCTTTGATCAATAAACCTTTCTTCAATTATTTAATTCATTATTCATAATTCTCTAAATTATAATAATTGAAAATAGAATTTCAATTATTTAACTTAGAATGATAAATAATTAAATAAACATCATTGATCAATTAACTTCTCTTCAATCTATTCCATTATTTATAATTCTCTAAATTATAATAACTGAAAAAGTAAATTTCAACTATTAAACTTAGGATAATAAATAATTAAATAACATTGTTGATCAATTAATGAACTTCCCTTCAAATATTTATTATATTATTTATAAATCTTTAAATTATATAATAACTGAAAATAAATTCCAATTATTTAAATTTAAGATAATAAAATAATTAATAAACATTGTTTTAGCATTGATCAATTAATAAATTTAGCGTTCAAAAATAAACAGCTCTCGACTTGGAAAAGTTATGAATTTTTACACTGCTTTGAAAAATTGATAAAAGTAGGTCAAAACCCTTGCAATGCAATGATGCAGATGGGAGATGGTATCTTAGGTCAAAATTTGGGGTACAATAAGAAGCACACCAAAAACTCTCAAAACTCAACAAGATCACACAACACTTGTTCTCTCTCCTTTCGAATCCAAGAGCATCTAACAACTCTAGCCTCCCACACAAGTTCCAGTTTTAAGCAAGGTAAGTCCCCTTGACCTTGCATCTTTCGTTTTCAGCATGACATGTAAATAACCCTGTACTTACTTTTTGTTTCAGCATAATATGTAAATAGGCTCTTAGTTGTGTTCTTCGTTTCTGCCCTCTTGGTTTGTTTTCTTTTCTTGTTGGAACTAACATGTACAGATTAAAACGAAAGACAAAAAGAGTGTGAACATAGGATATGCCCTCATGCTGCTCTGCAAGTCCATGTTACTTCATATTCTAAATCGAAAGAAGCAGAGGAGTTTGTAGTTGAAGGTTGCTCATGCCCACTCCCTGTCTCAATCGAAAGAAATAGAGAAGATGCAAATTTAATGTTACCCATAACATTCCCAAACTCAGTCTAAGGAGGCAGGAAAAGGTGAAAATCGAAGCTTGCCCACACCATTCCCAAACTCAGTCGAAGGAGGCAGGAAAAGGTGCAAATCAAAGCTTGCTCACGTCAATTCTCAAGCCCAATCGAAAGAAGGAAAAAGAAGAGTGAATCGAAGGAGTCCATGGCCTGGATCAAAGAATTCATTTCTCCTTTATTTTTGTTCTTTTTTTTATTACATTTTTCTTGTCTTTCGATTTGGTTGTAATAGCGTAGGACCCTTACTTTCTGCATTTTTACTACTTTTCATATTAACTGCTAGATGTATGACTAATAGGATTGTATGGAAAGACTAATAACAAAACACTAGTATACCTAACAAAAAAGACAACAAAAATGACTGAAACATAACACACTTGCACATATACACCTCTAGGGTATGCCCACTTTCGTTTCCTTTGGAAAGCCGTCACAATTATCGAAACGTGAGAAGTTTTAGTGGTTGTCCTCTAGTTTGAAAAGATCACAAGTCCCTCGATGACCCTCTCGATGTTGCCTCGGTTAAAAGTGATCTTAGAACTTTAGGGCAGTTACTAAAATTCCTAGCCAAGTTACCTTCGTGACCGTAACGTCCCTTCGAATGTCCGTCAAACATCCAACGATAGGGCTACCTACTCACTAATAGTAGGAGAGCATTATCTAAAGGATAGGAGGAAAAGAACGAACTTTTTTCAAGTACAAGTAGATAGCTGTTAGATGCTTGCTCAAATAAAACAAACTTTTACACTTACACATTTCAAAAACACTTTCAAAAACATTCTCTTTGTCAACACTCTTGAGGACTGATACAAGAGTTATCATAAAGTGAATTTCCGCACTAAGGCATTTTCAAAACAAATTTTCAAAACACACAAAGAACAAACAATTTTCAAAACATGAGCTAGCATCTAAGAGCCCGTAGATAACTACAGATGGAAAGGGTGCTATCACCTTCCCTTTCCATAATCTACCCCCTTACTCAGAAAACTCTCGAAAATGTATTTTTCTGTTCTTTTCACCCTTTCCTTAATTTGGATAAAAGAAAAGTCGATGGCGACTCTTGCTTACCGCAACATTTGCGAACACAAACTCAAAACCAGTATTAACAGTCAGTTCTTCCACCGTATCATAGACGAAAACAAAAGATGGTGGCATCCAATATTGGCTTTGGACGACAATAAAAGATTACGACATCCAATATTGGATTTGGAAGGTAACGTAGATTGCAACATCCAATATTGGCTTTGGATGGAAGAAAAAGATCATGGCATCTAATATTGGCTTTGGACAACATGGGGAAACATGATATCCAAGATTAGCATCGGACGAAAGAGAGGAAATATCTAAACTGACATCTGCTTTAGTAGGTGCTAAGTAAGTTGGACTTTGATCTCAAGGTGACATGTCGACTGCAACAAGACCTCAGGAAATGCAAATGAGGATGAAGCACTCTTGTTATGCATTATGTATGAATTTTGTTATGCATGATATATGAATGATCTATGCATGTACTGTAGACATTTACGACAATGGAGTTTGACTCTTTTGTTGAGGTAAGATTGGAAGTTTGATTCCTCAACACAAAGAACTCTGCCAAATTTGCTTGGGAAGAAAATGTCTTAAACCCATATTTGTCACACTTGTAAACTGTATTGAACTGATGATCTTATGAGGAAATACATGGAGAGTTGCTTGTGGGATTTGTGCCAGTTTAGCTGACTGTTGTAGATAAACTGATCATGGATTCAGTCGAAAGTTGCTGGAAATAAGCTGATCATAGCTTTAGCTCTGAAATGACTGTTGGAGATAAACTGATCATGGCTTCAGTTCTGAAATGTTTGTTTGGAATAAACTGATCATGGCTTCAGTTCTTGAAATGACTGTTGAAAATAAACTGATCATGGCTTCAGTTCTTGAAATGACTGTTGGGAACAAACTGATCATGGCTTCAGTTCTTGAAATGACTGTTGGAAATAAACTGATCATGGCTTCAGTTATTGAAATAACAGTTGGGAATAAACTGATCATGGCTTCAGTTCTTGAAATGACTGTTGGAAATAAACTGATCATGGCTTTAGTTCTTGAAATGACTGTTGGAAAGGAATGCCCCAGTATGAGTCTTGAAAATGATCTTCTGGATGACCAATTCTTAGAAACTCGCACTGAGCAATAAATCTTGAACTGGTTCTAAAATGGATCTGGAAGATACTTTCCCCTGATAGGGTCACTGACCAAGTTTCTCAGCTGTTTGAAATTCCTTGACGAGGAAAGCTTGTTTGCAAGAAAAATTGTTTATTCAAACACGATAATTTTAATGCAAAGTTCATGCAAAAGTTTTTGAATTCAAAATCATTTTTGAAATGATATTATTGGTGTATAGAAAATGCACCACTGGTTAAAACATAGTGGTTTATACTTTTAAAGTGAAATCAAAGGTATGATACCAAAACAAATGATTCGCAAAAGATCTTAGGAGTCAGTTTACGCAACCTTGTTGTAGTATGATTTCAAAAGAAACCTGGCTTCAATTAGGTCTTTTGAGGGTTGTAACATGGTCTGGTTCAGGGTTTAAGAAATAAAGGATAAAGGATCAAACTTATTTGTACCCAACCCAATATTTGTGATGTTGTTCAGTCCTATGTTTAGTTAATTCAAAATAAGCATTCAGGTTCCAAGAGGTTTTGGAATTGCACTGATGGTAGCAATGACGATGATTCAGAAGCTAAGGAATTTTGGAGACGACAATTGTGATACGATGGGAGAACTGACTTGGGGTTTTGCGTTTATGTTCGCAAATGTTACGGTTTAGCAAGAGTCGCCCCTGACTTTTCTTTTATCCAATAAGGAAAGGTGAAAAAGCACAGGAAAGACGTTTAGAGATGTTTTCTTGAGTTCGGGGGGTAGATTATGAAAAGGGAAGGTATTAGCACCCTTTCCATCCATGGTTTTCCATGGGCTCTTAGTTACTTGCTAGATCACTTGCTTTTGTTTGAAAATGTGCTTTGTGTGGTTTTTTTGAAATTATTTTGAAAAGATGCCATCGTTTAGGCAAAATTTGTAATAGTTCTTCAAAGTGTTGAGCTTTTAAAAATGTTTCAAGTTTGGGAAAGATGTTTGGGAAGTGTATGTGATTGTTTTGAAAATAGCAAGGATATTTTTTTTGAGAGTGAGCAAGTAACTAAAAGTAATCTACCTACTCGAAAGGTCTTATATGTGCTTTTCCTCCTCCTTTAGATGTTGCTATCTTACCATTGACTTGGTAAGAAGCCTCATCGTTGGATGTGAAGGGACGAGCGTTGGGTCATCGTATGACCATGATAACAATGTTGTGAGATGACTTAGCACTTTTTCTTTAGGGACTAAGATCATTTCGAAAGGCAACTTTGATAGCATCATCGAGGGACTATGATCTTGTATTTTTCGATTTGTTTGTGCTAAGACATCCCACATCCATAAGATGGCCATTTTTATAAGGAAACAAGTGGAATTACCCTAAGGGTGTCAGTGTGCGAGTGTATTTGATTGCATGCATAATTTGTCTTGAATTAGGGTTTTCTAAACATTGGTTTTAGTCTTGTCATACATACCCTAATTACTAATAATTTATGAAAGCAATAAAAGTACGGAAAATAAAATTTTTACGCTATTACAAACATTAGGGGGATGGGGTGTACAAACTTCAAATTGGGGTTGTAAATTAAATCCTATGTTACTATTACAACCATATTGAAATAAATAAGAGTGTACAGGAAATGTAAAATGTTTGTCTGTTTAAAAAAGGAAAATAACTTTGTTTAAGAAAATATTTTTGTCTTTTTATGTTAAATGAAAATATGTTATGCAAATATAAAATATTTTTGGTGTTTTTTGATTAATAATAAAAAATAATATGACGGTAAAATAATAAAAGAGAAAGAAAACATAATCAGCGTAAAATGCTGAAAATAGAAGAGGTAAGAAGTTCCCACTCTGACTTTCTGCACCAACAGAAACATGTTAGTAGAAATATGGAAGCTCAAAAGTTCTGTATCTTCTGAGAACTCAGAAGTTTTCAGAAGTTCTGACGCAACTGTCAGAACTTTTCCTCTCTCCATTCCAGTCAGAACATCTGCAACTTAGTTATTTCTTAACAGAACATAAGTTGCATAAATACTAATTATGACAAATTTCATGAAATATCAGAAGCACAAATCAGAAGTAACATATATTTGCTAATTCTAATTCTGAGTCCTAAGTTCTTTATGAAGCTCTGAATAGGGATTTCTTCTACTTAAGCAGGCAAATGCATGAATTTCAGGATATATACATCATCAGGATCATAATATCTACATTATGTTAAATAAGCAAAATCTGACAATGCTTAATCAGTATGATGAGAGTCAGCATAAAACTTACCTTGCAGCTGGAAAGGACTCTGTGAACTGGAGGCTGGTCTTGAATTCTAGTGATGTTCTGAGCAACTTCTTCACATACTCAGAAGGATGGAAGTTAACAACTTCTGGAACAACCAAGGGGTGATATTCTGACTTCTTTGAGGTGGAAGCGAATGGAGAGTGTATGGCAATAGGAATACAGAAGTTAAGGTAGCTTCTAATGTGTGAATCAGCAACTGCGGGGATGGATTTAGTCAAGAACACTTAAGGAAAAAATGGAGTTTGAATGTAAGAAATCAATGCTAAGATTTTGATATTTTGTGTTTATAGTTTCCTGGGTTCTTGGAATTTTTGTAGTGGTTCAAAGCTTTCTTTCTCAATTTTCTCTCCTATTTCACAAATTTTTCTGGACTCTTTTCAATGGCCAAAGGTGTTCTATTTATAGGCAAAGGTTTTGCAGTTGGGGCGGTCAAGTGGCACCAATATCATATGCTACATGCTGACTTACTCTTGAACTAAGCTTAAACAAATGGGGTTCAATGTATCAAGTTGGATGGCTAACAGCACCTAAGCTGGACCTGTCAGCATGAATTAAGGAAAAGTAGAAGCAACGCATGGGCCTAACATACTTTTGCACAAAATTTTGTCTTCTCAATACAGTAGGGATACACGTGGAGAGAATCCCTTGGATAAAGACTTCACAAGTGGTTGTGAGCATTAAATGGGTTCCCATGTGAAACTCTGCATCCTTGCTTAACTTTGGATCAGAAGTTATGCTTCAGCGTAACATCCAATCTTCTGATCCTCTTATCTTTTGATTTCAGCGTATTCCGAAGGATCCTTCAGAACTTCCAGTATACTTACAACATGCTTTGTTACCTTCTTTGATTTAACCTTTGCAAACTCTGACTGAAACTTTGTGAACACTGGCCCAGAAGTTCTGACCAAACTCTGTCTTGAGAATATCCAGAATTTGCTGAGTGTGAAAACTGGCCCAGAAGTTCTGAAATTGTCATATTTCTTAAACTCTGTCTTGAAATTCTTGATGAAATAAACTTCATATTCCAACATGTCTTGATGAAATATGATTTTTGAGATTTGATTTTGATCAAAAAGTCAAAGTTAGACTTCTCAGTGTGCAAATGACCATTTTGTCCTTGTGAATGGTTTTCTTGGAAAAAATTGATAATTCAAGGCTTGGAATTGGATGAGAAAAAACTTGAGGATCCAGGGTGATCCCTTGAGAAGTGAGAGGGAAAATTTTGGGGTACAACAACAATCAATTCTTCTTACATCCTTTTGTTGTTTTGAGGACTTTTGTCGACTCTGGTGGAGAATTTTGAGGATTTGAAGACCTCTTCTAATTGAATTTATTATTCCCAAATTTTGCCTGAACTGTTTCATTTGGAATTACAATCAGCGGGATGCCTGATCGGGACTTTATGAGTCTGTCGGGATACTAACTGCAAGTATACAGTTCAGTCGTTCTAGTTTTAAAAGATTATCGAACCCACAAAGACTGAGGATAAATCGCATACGATCTAGTGCTACAGTTTGTCTAACTAAGCGATGAATATTCGATTTTTGGGGGAAACAGTTTAATTAAAAATAATAGTACTAGTTATACCGATATGTGATAACCAGACTTAGGGAATTCGGTGAATCGCTTGGCCTATAAAGTATTTCGGTAAAAGCTAATTGTTTAAAAACCTGAGACATACACTCTCGTGTTTATGAAATAAGTCATGCTACTAAACCTAATGGATGCACTTTAAATTTAATAACACTTTTTGAAAACAATTTGATTTTAGTTAATTTATTAAAACACTCTCGTGTATTTAAAAATCAATGTTTCGTTACCACTATCTGGTTTGAACCCCAGCTCTCGCATGCAGGTTCTTGCCTTAATTAATTTTCCACTCTCGTGACAAGGTTAGTTAAATTAATCTTGGAAATTGGAAACCAGAAATTGTTTTATAGATATTTTTGGCCAAGGTATCACTGAATTTCTTTAGTTCTTACGGATCACATACCGGTATTAATAATTTAGCCGGACATAATTAACTTGAAAGCAATACAATTCAAAATATAATTCATAACAACAATTGGCATAATATAAAAACTGAATAAATATTAATTGTAATAAAAACCTAGAATCAAAGTTTCTATGGTAATCTTGAAGTATTACAATAATCCTTGAGCTTGATTGCTGTAAATAATTCGTGTTAATTCTTAAAGGAAGAATTAACACTTAAAACTAAAAACTAAAACTTGAAATAAAAATTACAGGAACGTGAAAACAATATTCCAAAACAAGGAAATGGAAAATAATTGCAAAAGAATAGAAATTTGGTCTGTAGAAAATTCTTCGACCCCTGCAGCTTTGCACTACCACACATATATATAGCAGAGGAAATGGCAGTTGAAAGTGTCTTGAGAAGAGGCTTGAGTGGCGTAAAAATAGGATGCATGGTCACTGAGTGGAGGAAATATTGGAGAAGGATTCTTCCTCACGTTGCCCACGTCTCCACCAAAGCATAACGTTCCTCTTTACGCGCGTGACGGTCGTCACAGGTGGGTGACGGTCGTAATGCGCTTAAATAGCACATTACGCTCGTCAACAATGTGTTACGAGCGTTATTTCTAGTTGGGGAGGCGTGACGGTCGTCACAGGGTGTGACGGTCGTCACAGGTGTAAAAATCCAAACTTTGTATTTTTAGTTCTTTTTCTCTTTGTCTATTGTCTAACCTTCTTCATGTTGTCCTTTTCCATTGGTTTGAGTTGACAAATGTTATACCTGTAAAAAGACAAATAAACTCGAAATAATCGGGGGTTAGACGACTTAATGTAATATAAAATCGGTAAAAAGCGTAGTAATTATACGATACATTTTCTCGTTATCAAATTCCCCCATACTTAAACCTTTGCTTGTCCTCAAGCAAATAGTCATTCAAGAGGTCGGACAAGTTTTGTCAAGCGCATATGCATGACATACCTTGGATTTTTAAAGCAATTTCGGGAAATCCTCATCGGTTCGGCCAATACTTGACTGAAACACTAAAGATACGCTAATGACACAAGCAATAAGCTTAGTCGTAGGCTTCCATTTAAAACGAGCTATCCAACAGTTCCGTAATAATTCTGCCCAGAGTTCCTCGTATCTATTTCACCCGGTTTTGTTCTGGCGCAATCACATTAAGCCCTTTGTCTTAGCACGCACGTAGTGGAGTAACCGGTTAGTGACTTTGATCCTTTTAGCACGGGGTCTGGTACATGAATGTGGCAACCCTACATATGTTATCCAAGTTGGAGGTTTTGGGGGATCGGGCCGTAGCATGCCCTACCGAGTTCAGAACCAGATACCTTTGAACCAACCAACACTTGATTCCTTCATTATTTTCTCGGCTCTTATATGTGACCGTATATTTTGGTGCACAAAATTTCTTTTCTTTTAGCAGCGAGATAGGAAGGATATTTTTAGAATCAGGCGTCAAACACTTATATTCATCGATTCTCCACGTGGGTTGTGTCAAGACGGTGCTGACTGCTAGTATAAACTACTAGGGGTTACTCTAGAACTTAAAACTCCAGATATCGGTATAATGGTTATTAAAACGGATCGCGTAAATAGGAAGTCTACAATGTCATAATCGTATCAATCTTGTTATGTCGTTTTCGGCTTCCTCAACTGGGATTTCGTTAAAATAGGTATTTCGGGCTAATGCGAAGATAAAAAATTTCGGTATGGCTAAATAAAGCGAAGAATTTGAATCGAGACATATCGTAAAAATTTACTAGTTTATAAAAGATGGAAAGGTACCTCTCCCACACTAAATCCTACATTTTCCTCAATGTTGCGGTATATAGGCGGGGAAGTACAATTACAAAAACAAACAGAAAGGAAATGAAACAGAAAAAAGTAAACTACATAGAAAATAAAGAAAAACTACTGGTGACCACGTCCTCTACTCCTGGTGCGAGAGCGTCTGGTAGGAGTGGCTTCTGTGTCAGTATCTTGGAAACCAAGGGAGCTGACGTCCATCCTTAAGGAATTAAGCTCTGACAGGGCCTCATCCAACCTCTCATTCATGTTCCGCTGCCCAGTCAAGATTTGAGTGTTTTGAGCGCATAGATACTCATATTGCTCCTGCTGTCTTCTTTCAAGCGCTGCACTTATTTAAAAACTGTAAAAAGTAGACTTGTTTAAAATGAAATCATAAACTGCCTAGAAACATAAAACACAAGGTAAAAATAAGTGTTGATTCTGCTGCTTCATCCCAGTCGCATCTTCAAGTCTTCGAAAACTGCATGTATGTGAGAAAACTGTTCCACAGTTATATCAGTTAAGCTTATCACGTCCATACGCATACCCTTCAACTCGTTCTTGATTCCATTGACGCCCGTCTGATAAACATCTAGCGTAGAAAAGATTTTATTCAAATTTTCAGTATATTCCCCTTTTGTTATTGCAGGGGCATCAACTTCCTCTACGATGTTGTTACCATCATGGTAACCAGGAGGGGTCTCGGGGTCACTCTCATCAGACATTATGGTATCATAAACTTGGTAGGATTGGGGTGTCTCAGGTGTCGAAGGGTGGTCGGGAGGGTTAAGCTCCTACAGCCAATTGTCGCGATTTTGGGCACTTGTTTTGGCATGGTTAGGAAGTGTAAATACCGTGACTACTTCGTCCCTTATCAAGTAATCGAAGGGTGCAGGACCTAGGTTACCTATTATTCGTAGGTGGAAACAAAAATCAATGTTTATAGGGCGGATTGAAACAAATTGTGTGCACCTATGTAGCTGGTATCTAAGTTCGAGGGCGTTAGCAATCATGGTAACAAGGCCTCCTATGATGATTGGCTCGCTAGGGTTCTCGGCAATGCGGGTAAATGTCTGCATTAAGAATGGCACTGCATTTACAGGTCGGCCCTGGGTCATACACTGCAGCAAAAAATATCTCATCTTTAGATGCGACAGTGCAGTTCTGTTCTTTTCCGAAAATGGTATGTGCTAGAATCTTATGGAAATAACGGATAGCAGGGTTGTGTATTTCATTATTATCCATGCTATCCGGCTCAGGGTGGTAGTTCCCGGTTTAAGTCCCCCAAAAGTAGTCTCGCTCAAAATCCATTAACTCTGCCTGGGTGGTAGAAAAAAAGCAAAAGGTCCACAAGGGAATCCTAGAAGGTTGGCTAATTCTTTATGGGTATAAGCAAATTCAATACCAAACAACCCGAAGGCTATAAATCCCTTTCTAGTTCCGAAACCGCGCTCGAGTATATGAACTAAAGAGCTCAGAAACTCATGGGTGAGCTCGCGGTATGTAACAAACCTAGATTTAATGTGGGATTTTTCCCATCCTAACTGGCTAAACAGATAATGGAAACTATCCTTAATGCCTAAAGTGTCCATTGTGGGTTCATCAAAATATAAGGTCATACCAATATTTCTGTGTGATAATTCCTCAAACCTCCTCATTTGGTTCCTGCCTCTAAAAGTGGTTTCCATAGTAAATAACAAAGAGGGAAAGCAAATCAGGGGAGAAGGTAGGATAGAAAAAGACTTTTTCAGAAAACCTGTAAAGTTGATTGAAAATCAGCAGCAGTTGCATAAAATTTTTTTTTAGAAAAGATGAAAGAGAAAATAATGAAAATAATGCTTTAAAAGAAAACGAATATAGAAACTGAATAGAAAGTCAAAGACAAAAAAAACAAACAGAAACAAACAGGTGGGTCGCCTCCCACGCAACACTTTGTTTAACGTCATAAGCCTGACGAACAGGAGTGCAAGCACTCATGGTGGTTCTCTCGAGGATGACTCCTCGGTTGAAATTTTAGTAGTTGTCATTTTCCATGGCCACTTATCAAGCCATCTCACATATCCCTCACCTTTGCTTTTCTTTCTTCTATGGGGTGGTTCATTCTTCTGAACTTGTGGTGGTGGTTCTGGATCTATCCTAAGTATCAACTTTTCAAGTTTGGGCTTAGTGATTTCATCCACCACCTCAAAGGTTAACCTTACCTTCTTAACAGTAATTATATCCCTAGTTTCACGGTCCTCTAATTTTCTCTTTTTATGCAAGACTTCTAACAAGGGTGCATTAGTGTGGATATTTTCCAATACCTCCACATACGTTTTAGATTTGGAGTCTATCTGAGCTTCCATAAAACTTTTCGAGAAAGGAAACGGTGGGGTATAGGGGTGAGGCATAACAATAGGTGCTCCCTTTTCTACCTCTTCTACAACCTCCCTTTTAGATGGTGTTGGAGGATTTTTCTTAATCTTTACTCTTTCCTCGTCTGAACTCTTCTCATCCATATCATCACTCTCCTCAACCTCATTATCACTCTCCTCAACCTCATTATCGCTCTCCTTAGGATTTTCAACTTGTTTTTCACTACTGGTTGTTACAACATCCAATTTCTCCTCAGGGAAGGGTCCTAGAGGGTTTTGTTCAAGCTAGGAGATTTGGGTCTCTAAGGCTATGTTGTGGGTCGCGAGCGACTCAACCACAGTGGTCAGTTGCCTAAGGTTTTCACTGTTTTGAAGACTTTGTTTTCTAAACTCTTCCTTCTGGACAGTTTGTGTCTCTACAAAGTGCTCCATCAGAGATTCTAACCTAGAGTGAATTAGCGTTGCGTCGGAATCCTCCATTGATGTTTCGAAGTTGAAATCATGTGATTCTTCCGATTCTTCAAATTGAGTTAGAGTCGCTTTTTGTGTTTCCGTAAAGCGCTTTGTCATCATTGATATTTCATTAAAATTTCCCATTAATATTTCGAGGTCTGATTTATAGGATACTTGCGTCTCCTCGAAATATTGGGTGTAGTGATTGTAGGGGAAATTTGGTTGAGGATAAGTTTGGTTGGATCTATAATATTCTTGCGATTCCTCAAAACATTGGGATTGGTGGTTGGAAAGGTAATTCGGATGAGAATGAGTTCGTGATGCATTGAGATTCTCCAATAGTATTTCGAGGTCAGATTTATGGGATTCTTGTGATTCCTCGAAATACTCAGAGTGGGGGTTGTAGAAAAAATTCGGGTGATACATAGTAACTGGGACAAGATTTGTAGATGCAAAGGCTCGCTTAGGGAGTGAGTATTTGGCATACAAATCGAAAGAGGGTTTCTGTTGCCTAGTCTAAACACGCAACAGAAGAATCGTACTTAATTGATCAATCAGTCCTCGGCAACGGCGCCAAAAACTTGATCGGGACTTTATGAGTCTGTTGGGATACTAACTGCAAGTATACAGTTCAGTCGTTCTAGTTTTAAAATATTATCGAACCCACAGAGACTGAGGATCAATCGCATACGATCTAATGCTACAGTTTGTCTAACTAAGCGATGAATATTCGATTTTTGGGGGAAACAGTTTAATTAAAAATAATAGTACTAGTTATACCGGTATGTGATAACCAAACTTAGGGAATTCGGTGAATCGCTTGGCCTATAAAGTATTTCGGTAAAAGCTAATTGTTTAAAAACCTGAGACATACACTCTCGTGTTTATGAAATAAGTCATGCTACTAAACCTAGTGGATGCACTTTAAATTTAATAACACTTTTTGAAAACAATTTGAGTTTAATTAATTTATTAAAACACTCTCGTGTATTTAAAAATCAATGTTTCGTTACCACTATCTGGGTTGAACCCCAGCTCTCGCATGCAGGTTCTTGCCTTAATTAATTTCCCACTCTCGTGGCAAAATCGTGTTAATTAACCTCTCACTCTCGTGACAAGGTTAGTTAAATTAATCTTGGAAATTGGAAACCAGAAATTGTTTTATAGATATTTTTGGCCAAGGTATCACTGAATTTCTTTAGTTCTTACGGGTCACATACCGGTATTAATAATTTAGCCGGACATAATTAACTTGAAAGCAATACAATACAAAATATAATTCATAACAACAATTGGCATAATATAAAAACTGAATAAATATTAATTGCAATAAAAACCTGGAATCAAAGTTGCTATGGTAATCTTGAAGTATTACAATAATCCTTGAGCTTGATTGCAGTAAATTATTCATGTTAATTCTTGAAGGAAGAATTAACACTTAAAACTAAAAACTAAAACTTGAAATAAAAATTACAGGAACGTGAAAACAATATTCCAAAACAAGGAAATGGAAAATAATTGCAAAAGAATAGAAATTTGGTCTGTAGAAAATTCTTCGACCCCTGCAGCTTTGCACTACCACACATATATATAGCAGAGGAAATGGAAGTTGAAAGTGTCTTGAGAAGAGGCTTGAGTGGCGTAAAAATAGGATGCATGGTCACTGAGTGGAGGAAATATTGGAGAAGGATTCTTCCTCATGTTGCCCACGTCTCCACCAAAGCATAACGTTCCTCTTTACACGCGTGACGGTCGTCACAGGTGGGTAACGGTCGTAATGCGCTTAAATAGCGCATTACGCTCGTCAACAATGTGTTACGAGCGTTATTTCTAGTTGGGGAGGCGTGACGGTCGTCACAGGTGCAAAAATCCAAACTTTGTATTTTTAGTTCTTTTTCTCTTTGTCTATTGTCTAGCCTTCTTCATGTTGTCATTTTCCATTGGTTTGAGTTGACAAATGTTATACCTGTAAAAAGACAAATAAACTCGAAATAATCGGGGGTTAGACGACTTAATGTAATATAAAATCGGTAAAAAGTGTAGTAATTATACGATACATTTTCTCGTTATCAATGCCCTAGTTTTTTTCCTGAACTATTTCATTTCGAATTACAGTAAGCGGAATGCCCCTTTTTTTCCCGGGCCTCCTTCATAGGTTTTGATTTAGCAAGATTTTTCTTTTGGTTTTTTCTTTTCATTTCATTTTTCTTTTTGGAAAGATAATGACTGCCTTTCTCAATGATTATGGGGAACCATATTTGTCATTTTTTTGTTTGAGAGCATCTTTGACACTTCTTGCTGTATGCAAAGAAAAGCTTGATCGCGACCTTTATTGAAAGGTGTCTTGCACAATTTCTCTTGTAATTGAATGCACAACCAAATTAACTGAGAACTACCCATCCCCAGGTTAAGATTGTAGGTTTTTTCGTATAGAAAGAAACTCCAACTTCTAGGCTCAAAGGGGTGAACGAGGGATTAACTTCCTTATTGCTCCGGTGTTTGGGAGTTGAAACAATGCCTGTACATCCTCAGCAAAGTTTCATTCGAAAGCATACCAGCAACAATTATGGGTATTTCTTTTTAATCATCCTCCCTCAAATCTTTGCATAAACAAAAGTTTGATAAAGAAAGTAAACAAGACGAATATATTTGAAAGCAGTAGATGAAAATGATTTGAATCAAAACATTGCAATGCTCATTTGATTAGAATTAACATGGAAGTACAAACAAAATTTGAATGCAACAATTTTAACATAAACAAGGGAAAAATGCAAACAGAAATAAAGATGGCCCAATGACTAATCAGTAACAAGGATGAGCTGTCCTGTCTGAAACATTGGCTTTAGGAAGTGACTTGAGGGTACCCCGACTCAGTCTTCAGCCACTTTATTTTGGCAAAGGATTGTCGATAACATTAGGACCCGCCTCCTTGAAAGTGACAATATTTTCTTTCACCAAATCTTGCACTCAGTTTTTCAATGCATAACAACTTTCTAAATCATGGCTGGCACCTCCCTGATGAAATTCACAGTGAAGGTCAGATCTGAACCAGGATGGAGGAAGATTTCGAGGAATCAAAGGCCTAATTATAATCAAGCCCTTTTGCACCATTGTAGGATACAATTCAGTGTATGTCATAGGGATGGGATCAAATTGAGCCCTATTCCGTACATAACGATTCTGATTCTGTGTAATATTTTGTCATTGAGGAACCTGAACTGGTTGAGCATTGACTGCGGGAGTAACAACCGCTACTTGTGATTGATCAATGTATTAAGGCCTATGGTGGGGTCCCCTTCTCTCAGTCGAGACAACATTGTCTTCTACCTCTTTCTTCTTCTGAAAGTTCCCAAGGTATTTCTTTGCACCATTAGAAGATTCAACAACTTTAGACATTTTACCATTCTTAATTCGTTCTTCTAATCTTTGTTCAATAGTCACCAGGTCTGTGAAGCTGGAGGACACACTACCAATCATCTTCTCCCAGAAGAAAGGGAACAAAGTATCCATGAACAAACCAATTAGCTCTTTCTCTGCCAGAGGTGGTTCAACTTGAGATGACAATTCTCTCAATCGTTGAGCATATTCCTTGAAAGATTCTTTCTCATTCTGAGATATATTTTGCAGTTGGAGACGATCAGGTGCCATGTCAAGGTTGTATTTGTATTTCTTTATGAAAGCATCAACAAGATCTTGGAAGCATTAGATACGGCCTTTCTCAAGTCCCATATACCATTTCAATGAAGCTCCACTCAGACTATCTTGGAAATAATGGATAAGCAGCTTGTCATTCTTTGTGTAAGAAAACATCTTTTGAAAGTACATCACCAAACGAATTCTTAGACAAGTGTACCCTGGTATTTTTCTAACTCAGGAGTCTTGAACTTAGCAGGCATAACCAGATCAGAAACTAGGCACATGTTGTTAGCATCAACACTGAAGAACTCGTTTCCCTCCATAGCTATAAGTCTCTTCTATAAAGTATGATATTGTTCTTTGAACGATTCCAACTCACCAAAGTCCCCCTGACTCATACTTCGAGGACTGGCAACATGGTACTCAAAGAGAGGGTTCCCAAAAGCAGCTTATGCATCAGGTTGACGAGATGCAATATAAACGATTGGCTGAGGTTCAGTGAAAACTGGAGCCTGAAAGACTGGCCGGGAAGACTGGCCAACCATTAAAGTAATTGCAACAGGCGGAGAGTAGTTATGAGGCAACCCAAACTCTAGCCATGTAGTAGACGTATGCTGGATAGGTTGAGTGTCAACAACAACAGTTGGGATTTCAGATATCACAATCCTTTGAGGTGTCTCTCCTCTGGAAATCAGGACTTGCATCATCTCAGTAAGTTTAGCCATGCCTGACTTCAACTCGTCGATTTCCATTCTAAATTCCATGTTGTGCTTTTCTTGGTTTTCCATTCTCAATCTGACAGCAGCTCTAGTCCCGTACTTGTGTTGAGGAATCAGCTTGACGGTAGACGACTAACTAGAAGAAAGAAGCAACTGGGAATAAGATCCTGAATAACCTGGATGTATGCAGAATGATGCAGAGGATGAAAATGATATGCAATGTTATGCAATGCACTTCCAAGTAACATGATCACATGGTTTAGAGTCATGAGCCTGGAGTCAAAGGTACAACCTATAAGGTATGGACTAACGATTATCACCTGCCGAACAAGGTTCTAAGAGGTTCCCAGAGTCTACATCCTTCCTTCGAATATTACCAACTTCTTGATTAACTCAGAAATTAGCAATATTCTCAGGAAAAACTCGTCCGAGCGTAGTATCGATTGACAACTATTTTCGAATTACTCCGTCATAGCTTCCGCACTTCACCTAAAAGGTCAAGATGGGTTAGCTAATCTATGGTCCTCAGCTTCAGCAGGCTCCCAGGTCGAAAGCAGTACGTCTTCCCGATTACTCGGTAAACGACACTATAGTCAAAGGGGTCTCCACTGAGTGGGGGATCTCATGTCTCCTTTTTTGGGATTACTCCCTCAAAGTTAACATGACTATACCGCCCGTCTTATCTTAAGTTTTCCCAAAGTCCGGGTAGAAGACTTATAAGAAATCACCAAGCCCCTGAAAACCAGGAAAATCCAGACAAATATATATAGAATAATGGGAAGTAATAAACAGAAAGAAAAACAATATATAAACACTCATGGAAAATAAACAAAAAAAACTATAATTGACCCACTTAGGAATGGACCAGCAATAGGTCAATCAATCCCTAGTGAAGTAGCCACTTTTTCTGTCGCGCATCAATCTCCATCGTCGAAGACGAGAAGAGATGAAACGAAATCGCGACAGTGATGAATGGAAAAGAAATGTAGCGGTAAAGATTTGAGATTAAGCCATCAATTTACTTATCTAAACATAATGAAGTCGCCACCACACTTTATTGTTTCCACAGGGAAATGGGTAAAAAGCGAACAAAACCCATAATGAAGTAAAAGATCAGAGATCAAGGTACGGGGGTTGGTTATGAAAAGGGAAGGTATTAGCACCCTAAGTATCTAAGGTACTCTATAGGGTACACTTTGTTTGGTTTCTTTTAAAATAAGTGTCATGTAAAAGTTTACTTACTAAAGGAAAAGAATGAATGAGTATTTACAAACAAAAGAAAATGATTTTTTTAAAAAAAATATTTTTGTTGCTCGCCTTGGGTCGTAAGACTTAGTGCCTACGTAATCCCTCGTGAAATGGGAAAGTCAGAGCATCGTAGTTAGGATAGAAAAGACCTGTATGTTGATTGAATTCAAAGGGACAAGTCGTCATTATTAGGAGAGAAATCTCGACTAATGCCCACAAGGTGTGGGAAAGATGGACCCTGCGTCAGCAAGAGCGAGGGTTTGAGAACGCCTCTAAAACTCATGTGGAATAGTCAAAACCTTTATAACCATGGGGATATGAGGATGTTGCTCGACTATCAATGAATCATGTCTCATCTTGAAATAGTTTTGAAGGGTAAAAGTGCTCGAGCGCACAAAAGAGTTTGAATGAGTTGAAGTGTTTTTGTTAATTTTAAAAGATGTCAAAGTATGATTAAATGGATTGAGGTTTTTTTTTAAAGAAAAGAAGTTTTAAAATAAAAGGCACTCGACAAAGTCGAGATTTATTATGAAAGCGGTTCAAGTTTTAAAAATGATATATCTTTCAAAAAATGAATTCTTGGAGCCAAAATTTGAATTAATGATATATCTTTCAAAAAATGAAGCCAAAATTTAAATTAATTATATATCTTTCAAAAATGAAGAAAATTGGAGCCAAAATTTGAATTAATGATATATCTTTCAAAAATGGAGAAAAATTGGAGCAAAAATTGACAAGCTTGAAATTGCTGATTTTTTTTCAAAATTTCACTCTGCAATCGATTGTAATTCAAAGAGATCGGGAATAGTATATAGAGATAAAGGGAAGAGTGTTTGACGGGTAGGAAGTTCAGAGTAACGTGACAGTGATACAAGCCTAACATGTAGATTTGTATCATAGTGTTTGAATCCTGAGAAGTACTCCTTGAGTAGTTTATCTTTATAGTCTGGCATAATATAGATTCACATGCATGTACGATTAATTGAGAAATAAATAAATTTGGCGCCAAACTATGAAAAGGCGGTAAAAGGAAACTGGCTCGGTAAGTTTGGTATCCCTCACTCAGTTATTCAACCCAAAGGGGGTTTGTGATCGGTGGATCTGGAACTGACTGTTTAACGCTGGTTCGCGAAATGTCGCGGAAGCAAGAGTCGCCACCGTCTTTTATTTTCTCCAAATGGAAAGGACAAAAGCACAGAAAAATTCCTTAAAGAGATCGCTCTCGGTTCGGGAGGTAAGTTATAGAAAGGGAAGGTGTTAGCACCCTTTCTATCCATGGTTATCCATGGGCTCTTAGATACTTGCTCATTGTGTTTTCAAAAATGGTTTGTTTGCTTTTCAACTGTGGGTTTTAAAAAGTTTCTTTGAAAAATTTCAGTTCGACTCGTACGTCAGAGTGTTTGAAAAATTGCTTTGAAAGCTTTTGAAAATGTGTTGGTGTGAAAAGATTTTTGTTTGTTTTTGAAGAGAGCAAGTATCTACGAGAACCTACCTACCCTAAGGAATTCGTCTGTGTAAATGTCCTTAAAAGTAGTGCCATCCCACCATTGAGAGGTAGGTAGCACCACCGTTGGAGGTGTTCGGGTCAATTCGAGGGTTCGGGACATGGTGATCACCAGAGCAATGGGAAGACACCTTAGAAGCTACCCTCATGCCAGGTTCCCGGATCATGAGGACTTACTAAGACATCCTCTACTCGACGATCACCTTTCGAGGCAAGGCAACAGTGAGGCGTACCCTAGGGGTGGTGTGTGAATTGTGTGTCATTTTCAGTTTATTGTCTTTTGTCATGTTATTGGTGATCTACGTTTTGATTTTATTTTTGGCATACATTCTTTCATGTTTATTGTTTAATAGTTAAAAGTGCGGAAATTTAAAGTGCGGAAAGGATAAAGGTCCTACGCTATTACAAGGGCGCGGGTCTACAACGCCAAATTAATCTAGACCCGATTTAAAATAAATTGCAGAAAATAAATGTCTAATAGCTATTACATGGCTTTGGTACAATTACATTACATTTACATCAAAAATAAATAAAACGCGCGAAAAAAGGAAAATACAACCGAATGCGAGGGCGTTGAACCCTTTAAAGGAATTAAAATAATTAAGTTAAAATAATTAAGTTAAATAAAAAGAAATGACTTATTTTTATGTTTTTTTGATTTATGACAATTAAAGAAAATTTAAACTAATTAAAAGTCAAGTAATTAATTCTAATTTTAATGGTTTTTAATTTATTAAAGAAAATGCCTTAAAGTTAAAACCTGGACTTTAAACTAAATTAATTATGAAATTTATTTACAAAATTAATGGTTGATGACAAAATATTCAATTAATTAAAAAAAAGGGAAAAAAGTATTAAAGATCTATTTTTGTTATTTTTTGGTTTATTATGAAAAAAGAATTAAATTACCTAAAATTAAATCTAAATTAATTACATGCGAATTTATTTATGAAAATACTTAAAATAAAATATTTTATTATTTTTTTACTTTTTCTGATTTTTATGGTTTTTATGTTTTGAAAATATTAATTAATTAACTTAAACAAATAAAGAAAATAAAATCATAATTGAAAATAAAATAATAAAAAAAAATATAGAGAAGGCAAACCAGGGGGGGTTCAGTCCCAAATTAGGAGGTATAGCCCAAAATTTCTGGCCCAATAAGCATGGCCTTGTTGACTTTTTTTCTGGGAACGTACACATGCGTAGACTTGGATTCACCGTGTTCTCCAACCTCAGCCTTGTGATTGTGGAAGCTGGGCACGTGGACGCCTTGATCCGGGGGATGTATGATATGCTCCAACCTGGAAATTGCATATGAACACGTTTTGCAAAATATTATAGAAATAACGTAGGCCTGGGGCTCGAACCCAGGTCTTGGATGTGAATGCTATCAACGCCTGCCAGCTGAACCATTGAACTTTTTTGTTAAATAATTAAACAGCGAATAATATAATGTGAAACTGCGCGTTAGTGATGCCTTGCGCGCGAATTTCAAAATGGCCAACCATCGTGCGCCACGAAGTCGTCTTCCTCATGTTCCTGAAAATAAAAAAACATTGGGCAACGGTTTTAAACGTGTTGCCTTAGGCCGGTTTCCAAGAAATAGCGATTAGGTCCTCATTGAATATAAATTAGGCGCGAGGATTGTTTATTGATCGTCCAATCGCGCTGGTTTTGTTTATGGTACTGATGAGTCTTAATTTTACAGCATTATGAAATGCCCAAATCAAAGCTTGTAAAAACCTAAAACATAACAATGGAAAATCTGTATATGGCGCATGAAAACTCAATCAAATAGTGTGGTTAGCTTTAGAATTAATCAAGGAATACGAATCAATAAAGAAAACGCAAGAAAGATGCATGAGATTCATGATTCGACCATGGAATTTTTCGTGTAAAGCTGGGCTCAGATATACCAATTCCTGATGCTTTGATGGATGATATGGATTGGAACGCGTTCATAAGTCTTCAAGGAAGCTATTGGAACAAGAATGGAGGCTTGAATTGACCTGTAACAACGATTTCAGAATTTTACTTTTTTTGTAAAAGTGTGAATTTGTTGTATGCAATAGGACGCAGCTTAGTGTGTAAAATCTTGTCCTGATCATTTGTATATACCCTAACAATATGTTTGGATGGGAGTTATGGTCCATAACACCTTGCTTTGATGGTTTGGATTTTCACATAAACCACCATTATCAACTTTCCAATTTTGCTTCATTTTGAATTTTTGCCTTGATTAAGCCTTAGCACGAAAAATGGTAGGCACATAATGGTGTTTCAAGGCTAGTTAAGGCCTAATATTCCCTCTTAAATCAATTTTTGAATTTCTTTTGATTTTAAAAGATTTAAAACTAATTAAATCCAATAAAAATCAATAAAAATGAAAAAATTAATAAAAAAATCTGAAATAAAAGGTGGGACACGTGGGAAGCATGACCAAGTCAATTCAAGTGGAAAAAGTGGGCCCCTTTTGTCAAAAATGAGATTTCAAGGATAAATGATTTTGGCCATTTCACAAAAATTTCCCAACTTCTCCAATGCATAACTTGCTCAATTTTTAAGCTTTGCTCATGTTCTTGGACATTTTAGAAAGGTCTTGAAGTCCTCTAAACAATGTCGTTGGTCCCATGTCATTGTGATTTACCAATCTCAAGTTATGGCCTTTGACTTAAAGTCCCTTTTTGTTGACTTTTGAAAATGACCTATAATGTTGAAATTGATAACTTTTTGTGGGAGCATTTCTTGGACTTGAAGTATGAAGATGAGTTGTAGGAAATGTCTTTCTATTCAAAATGAGCTTTGGATGGGATTTTTCTGATAATCCATGTGAAAGTTATGCCCTGGTCAATTTCAGTTGACTTTTTTAGCTGTCCAAATAAGGAAACTTTTGCATCTTGATGATTTTTGAGCCAAGATTTGAGAATCATGATCAAGCATTGATCAAATGATGTTTGTGGCTTCAAAATGAGATGTTGACCAAAAATTTGAACTTTTGACTGCCAAATGACCATTTTGCCCCTGCAGTTGACTGTAGTGCATTTAGGGTTTTGACTGTGCAATTTTGTGCTGAAAGTCTTGAAACTTGACATGTAGGTGCTTGGCAATGTTTGTGTGCATGGGAGACTTGATTGAGGCCTTGAAAACTTCAGCTTCCTTGTGAGAACCAAAACCCTAGTTTGACTGCTTAGGAGGGTGGTTGACTGTGTAGCCTTTGAGTAAACTTGAACCAATTGTGGATGATTCTTGTCAAAACTTTGAAGGTTATGGGAGGGCAAATTTTGGGGTACAACAGTTGCCCCTGTTAAATCTTCTTAGACCTGAGGATGTAGATTGGCTGACGCGCCTTTCGTAATCCGAGGGTAGAAGATGATTGGACACTAGAGTGCCCAGAAATTTGCGCTCACATAATAGCAGTGTGATGGAAATGGGCTTATAGATGCCATTTAGAGGTTGATGAATAGGATGATGGGCTTATAGATGCCATCTGGATGTTGATCGCGTAGGAGATTCCTTAGCGAGAACCTGTATACCTGCAAAATAGAAAATGATTACCTGACACGTTGCAGGAGCTGGTTTTCAGATGCCTGGTATAGATGTGTCCTGACTGGTTACAGGAGCTGAATCTGGAGCTTCAAACGGAGATGAATGAACCAGGGATGGTTACTGCCTTAGCATGAATGGTAAGAGAATCTTGGGCGATTTTATCTTCAACAACGCTCGTTGAGAAAAATCTTGGGTGACTTTAACTTCAACAACGCTCGTTGAGAAAAATCTTGGGTGACTTTAACTGGGATAAGAATCAGGGAGATCTTAGGGTCGATCTGACTGAACCAGAGGAGGCCTTTGACTGGATAAGCATCAGGAAAATCTTAGGGTCGACTTAACTGAACCGGACAAGGTCTTGGAATATCTTCAACTGGATAAGCATCAGGGAGATCTTAGGGTCGATCTGACTGAACCAGAGAAGGCCTTTGACTGGATAAGCATCAGGAAAATCTTAGGGTCGATTTAACTGAACCGGTCTAGGTCTTGAAACATCTTCAACTGGATAAGCATCAGGGAGATCTTAGGGTCGATCTGACTGAACCAGAGAAGGCCTTTGACTGGATAAGCATCAGGAAAATCTTAGGGTCGATTTAACTGAACCGGTCTAGGTCTTGAAACATCTTCAACTGGATAAGCATCAGGGAGATCTTAGGGTCGATCTGACTGAACCAGAGAAGGCCTTTGACTGGATAAGCATCAGGAAAATCTTAGGGTCGATTTAACTGAACCGGACAAGGTCTTGGAATATCTTCAACTGGATAAGCATCAGGGAGATCTTAGGGTCGATCTGACTGAACCAGAGAAGGCCTTTGACTGGATAAGCATCAGGAAAATCTTAGGGTCGATTTAACTGAACCGGACAAAGTCTTGGAATATCTTCAACTGGATAAGCATCAGGGAGATCTTAGGGTCGATCTGACTGAACCAAGAGAAGGCCTTTGACTGGATAAGCATCAGGAAAATCTTAGGGTCGACTTAACTGAACCGGACAAGGTCTTGGAATATCTTCAACTGGATAAGCATCAGGGAGATCTTAGGGTCGATCTGACTGAACCAAGAGAAGGCCTTTGACTGGATAAGCATCAGGAAAATCTTAGGGTCGACTTAACTGAACCGGACAAGGTCTTGGAATATCTTCAACTGGATAAGCATCAGGGAGATCTTAGGGTCGATCTGACTGAACCAAGAGAAGGCCTTTGACTGGATAAGCATCAGAAAAATCTTAGGGTCGACTTAACTGAACCGGTCTAGGTCTTGAAATATGATTGAGAATCTCAACTGCGTCTTTCCTGAAAGGTAAGGGTCAGTCATATGCAATGCATGATATGGATCAAGCAATGATGTTCTCAACATAAATGAGATTTGTATGATATAATGCGTCTATGCATGCTATAATGATGTATGTGATGTTTAGGAATGTATGCTTTCGTCTAGGAAAGTAAATCCTTGACGGGTGCCGGGAAGTCATATCCTGGGCTGACGTTGAAGAATAGATTTCGCTTCCGCTGGGGATGATAATTGCAAGAATACCGGTAGGAGAAGATGACTCCGTTGCGGAATAAACTTGACAAATGGAAGATTCTGCGGGGAGAAGAGATACTCTAGCGACCATGCTGGGAAGCAATACTCTGTGGGGAGAGGGGTGCCTTGCTGAATGTTGATAGTAATTTGCTGGGGATAGGAAGACTTTGTCGACGACGCTCTTTTCATGGCTTTTGGCTGAGGATAACCCAGTTATATATCCTGTTAAGGAAATAACTCTTTAAATAAAGCCGGACGACGCGTTCGTGCTTTGCGGGGGACAAGCTTCCAGAATCTACTGGGGATAAGCTTGCTGCTTGGGGAGATGAGTTCCAACTTTCCTGGGGAACTGGATTGGACTCTCCTGGGGAAGTATTGAACTGCAGGGGAAGTGATCCCTTTGAATGCTTGTATGCCGCCGGGGAACAATCTTTAGACCAAGACTGCCGGGGATGCTTGTTAAGAATATATGCTGCTGGGGAATGTTGAGATCTGCGGGAGGATACCCAACTTCCTTAAGGTTGATAACTGCTTTGTTTGAGGAGAGTATACTGCTTGCTGGCTCACTCTCTGGGGAATTTAAGATGCCTGGTTATGTTCTTTAGCTGAACCTACCTTGGTACTTTGGAGGATAAAACAATTAGATTGCTTAGACAACTCCTTATTGCCCCTGTTTCTAATGTCACCTGTAATTAATCCTTTGTTTTGTATGCAAATACTCATGAGTTAGCAAGCTATTGTCAATGCATATATCACAAATTGAAACTTGGACGTTCTTCGCAAAACAAAACAGAAAAAGAAAAACAATTGGCACATTTTAACTGAAAAGTATATTTGTATTGATTTTTGAGTGGCCTGTAAATAGGCGTTTCGTATACAAGAGGCTGACGTCCTAGTAAGAGAACGCCGCCGAGCAAAAGAGTTTATACAAATTTTGTACAAAAGAAAATAAAACAGCTGTGTGAAATGAATGATCCCGCTGGGTTTCAACTCTGCTATTGCCGTTATATCTCTGAGCGTCTCATCTCTTGATGACCTTGGTTGAAGGTGAAGCTGACTGATCGATGCCGTCTGAACTTGGTGTAGATACCGGATTCTGGATGCAAGGTGATCAATGAGACATAGTATTACGCTTTATCCCTAATTTTTGCCTGGACCGCCCTTTCGGGTTTTCAGTCCACCGGGATACCCATTTTTGCCCAAGCCGCCTTTTCAGGTTTTCGACTTGCCGGGTGTACAAATTTTTTTTATTTCATCCCTTCATTTTGCCCGAACCCTTTTGGTTCGCCGGGAAGCCCTAATTTTTGCCTAGGCATGTCAGCCTAGCGGGTCTTTTTATGCGTAGTATCTTTTTACTATGTCTGCATTGGCGGGGTGAGGAAGGTCGTCACCATCCATATTGGTTAATATCATTGCTCCTCCTGAGAACACATGCTTAACCACAAATGGCCCTTCGTACGTAGGGGTCCATTTGCCCCTTGGATCACTCTGAGGAAGGATGATTCTCTTGATTACCAGATCCCCAACTCGATATTCCTGTGGTCTGACTTTTTTGTTAAATGCCCTGATCATCCGTTTCTGGTACGTCTGACCATGACAGATAGCAGCAAGTCTCTTTTCGTCAATGAGGTTGAGTTGATCAAGTCGTGTCTGGATCCAATCATCTTCGTTCAGATTCGCATCCTTCATAATCCGGAGAGAGGGAATTCGCACTTCGATTGGCAAGACTGCCTCCATACCATAAACCAGAGAGAAAGGAGTTGCCCCGGTTGACGTCCTAGCTGAGGTACGGTACCCATGTAGAGCGAACGGTAACATCTCGTGCCAGTCTTTATAAGTCACTGTCATTTTCTGCACGATTTTCTTGATGTTCTTATTTGCTGCTTCTACAGCCCCATTCATCTTTGGCCTGTAAGGAGATGAATTGTGGTGCTGTATCTTGAACTGTTCGCAGAGCTCAGTGATCATTTTATTATTCAGATTGGTACCGTTGTCTGTAATAATCCGCTCAGGGACGCCGTACCGACATATCAGATTGTGTCGAATGAACCGTGCCACAACAGTCTTGGTTACCGTAGCGTAGGAAGCTGCTTCAACCCACTTTGTAAAGTAATCAATCGCTACAAGGATGAAGCGATGCCCGTTAGATGCCGTAGGTCTGATCTCACCGATCATGTCTATGCCCCACATTGCAAACGGCCAAGGTGCTGTCAAGACATTCAGGGGAACTGGAGGAACGTGCACCTTGTCTGCATAAATCTGGCACTTATGGCATGTCCTGGAATGTTGGTAACAGTCAGCTTCCATTGTGGACCAGTAATATCCTGCCCGAAGGATCTTTTTAGCCATAGTGAGTCCACTGGAATGTGTACCAAAGGTCCCTTCATGTAGCTCTTCCATGATCTTTTCTGCTTCCGTCTTATCCACACAACGCAGTAAGGTTGAATCATGGTTTCGCTTGTACAAGATGCCGTTACTAAGGAAGAACTTTGCCGCGAACCTCCTCAGGAACTTCTTATCGTTGACAGATGCACCTTCAGGATACTCCTGAGCTTCCAGATATCTCTTTACTTCATGGTACCAAGGCTTCTCAGTCACCAATTCAGTCTCGAGGTCGCAACAGTATGCCGGTTCGTCCAGTTTCCAGATGATAATCCGGGGAGCCTCATTATCCCATTTAACCTTGAACATAGAAGCCATTGTAGCTAATGCGTCCGCCAACTGATTCTCTTCTCGTGGGAAGTGTTCAAAAGTTATTTCTGTGAAGTGGGGGATCATTGTCAACACACATTCTTTGTAAGGGATAAGATTCGGATGCTTCGTATCCCACTCTCCTTTGATCTGGTTGATCACGAGGGCGGAATCTCCGAAGACACTCAGAAACTTAATCCTTAAGTCAATCGCAGCTTTGAGTCCCATGATGCACGCCTCATACTCCGCCATGTTGTTGGTGCAGTTGAAACATAGCCGGGCAGTGAGTGGAGTATGAGTGCCTTGAGGGGATATGATTATAGCGCCAATACCGTTACCCAAAGCATTGGAGGCTCCGTCAAAGTGCATAGACCATCGGGATCCTGGTTCAGGTCCTTCATCCGGTCCAGGTACTTCACAATCAGTCACAATCATGATACTTTCATCCGGAAACTCGAAGTTCATTGACTGATAGTCATCTACGGCCTGATGTGCCAAGTGGTCTGCCAATACACTTCCCTTGATGGCTTTCTGGGTCGTATACTGAATGTCATATTCTGTCAAGATCATTTGCCATCTTGCAATTCTCCCAGACAGAGCAGGCTTTTCGAATATGTACTTTATAGGATCCATATTTGAGATCAATAAGGTGGTGTGAGTCAGCATATACTATCTCAGCCGGCGAGCCGCCCATACCAAAGCGCAGCAAGTTTTCTCGAGCAGTGAGTATCGGGTCTCACAGTCGGTAAACTTTTTGCTAAGGTAATAAATGGCATGCTCTTTTCGGCCAGACTCGTCATGCTGCCCCAGCACACACCCCATTGAGTTATCAAGTACTGTCAGGTAAAGTATCAGAGGTCTCCCTTCAACCGGTGGCATAAGGATGGGCGGTTCTTGGAGATACTCTTTGATTCTGTCGAAAGCAGCCTGACATTCATCGTTCCAACGTACTACCTGATCTTTCTTCAGTAGTTTGAAGATTGGCTCACAGGTAGCAGTCAGGTGTGAGATGAATCAAGCAATGTAATTCAGGCGTCCTAAAAAGCCTCTGACTTCCTTCTCTGTTCTAGGAACTGGCATCTCTTGAATAGCTTTAACCTTGGCAGGGTCCACTTGAATACCCTTGTCGCTCACAACGAAGCCTAGCAACTTCCCAAATCTTACCCCGAAGGTGCACTTGTTCGGGTTCAACCTCAGCTTGTACAACTTTAGACGGTCAAACAGTTTCTGCAGATGATCCAGGTGTTCTTCCTCAGTCTGGGACCTTGCGATCATGTCATCAACATACACTTCTATCTCATGATGGATCATGTCATGAAATAAAGCCACCATGGCACGTTGGTAGGTTGCCCCAGCGTTCTTTAGTCCAAAAGGCATGACCTTGTAGCAGAAGGTGCCCCACTGAGTAACAAATGTAGTCTTTTCCATGTCTTCAGGTGCCATCTTGATCTGATTGTAACCTGAGAAACCATCCATGAAAGAGAACACCTTATGTTGAGCTGTATTATCAACAAGGACATCAATGTGAGGTAGAGGGAAGTCATCTTTGGGGCTGGCCCTGTTCAGATCCCTGTAGTCAACACACATTCTGACCTTTCCATCTTTCTTTGGTACCGGCACTACATTAGCAACCCACTGAGGGTAAGAAGTCACTGCAAGAAATCCGGCATCAAACTGCTTCATAACCTCGGCTTTAATCTTCTCAGACATCTCTGGACGCATACGGCGGACCTTTTGCTTAACCGGAGGACAGTCTTCCTTAGTTGGCAAGTGATGGACCACAATATCGGTATCTAATCCGGGCATATCTTCGTAGGACCAGGCAAAGATCTCCATATAGTCATGCAGCATCTGAGTCAACCGTTGCTTCACGCTGAGCTCTAGGTTGGCACCAATCTTTACCTCTTTCTTGTCTTCTTCAGTACCCAAGTTTATTATTTCCACTGGCTCTTCATGGGGTTGAATTGCCCTCTCTTCCTGTTGTAACAGTCTTGCAAGTTCACCAGGCACTTCGCAATCATCTTCACCTTCGTATTCGGCTAAGTTGATCGGATTTTCGAAGTCATAACTGGCAGTAGCAGAGTCGTTACCAGTGAGATCCAGAGTGGATTGAAACCTGTATGAGTGAGTGTGTGTGTAAATACAGCTGTTTTGCAATATGTAAAGAAAGGAAAGAGAAGGAGCGCAAAATTTGAAATGTGAAAAACGTCCAATGCTTTTATTTATGATATATGACAGTGACAAACAAAAGCCCTCATAAATAAGACCACGGTGCCCCGGGTAAGACACCGGGCCATACAGTTTCAAATTATTGTTTATTACAAATCCAAAACAAAGAAGTTCATTACTGGGGAACAAAAGTTATGGGTGTAAAGTCTTTAGCAGTCTAATTGGTCAATCCACCGTCGGTCGTCGGGTAGATCCAGCTATCGAACTCTGACTCTTCCACTTCGTCTTCCTCTCCAATAGCATTCACTTCTGAGTGGGTGATGAGCACAGGAGGTCTTCCAATTCTCGCCTTGCGCGCTGCCTTCTGAGCTTCTGTGGTGAAACCCAACCCAAACTTGTTAGTCTTAGGAGTAAGATCAGGGAGCTTGCCCCAGTTTGCACATTCACCTCTTTCGATCACAGCCCGGGCGTCCTTTAAGGAGGCCATCTTCAAAGGAGAAACCTCTTCATCCACTGCTTCTGCTGCTGCCAAAGTTTGTGGCACCTCCTCAAAATGTTGAAAGGGGGTCTCAATGAACTCCCCATCCATTTCCACGTACCTGAAGGAGTTGAGGTGGCTGACCATGTATTCCTCTTCCCCTTGCACTGTTACAATTTTCCCCCTGACCGGGTATTTGAGCTTTTGATGCAACGTGGAGGTCACAGCTCCAGCCTTGTGGATCCACGGGCGACCCAGCAAACAAGAATAGGATGGACGGATGTCCATCACGTAGAATTTTGAATCGAAGATCTGTGACCCAACCCTGATTGGGATGTCCACCTCACCATGTACCATTCTTTTGGACCCGTCAAAGGCCCGGACAACAATGTTACTTGGTTTGAGCTCCAGACCTTCACAGTCCAGCCTATCCAGAGCCTTCTTGGGCAGCACGTTTAATGAAGAACCTGTGTCAACCAGCACGTGAGCAAGAGTAGTGCCCCTGCATTCAATGGAGACATGCAGGGCATCATTATGGTTCTTCCCCTTTGCTGTCAGATCGGCATCAGAGAAACCCAGGCCATTATCAGCGGTTAGGTTGGCCACACAGTCGGTGAACTGATCAGCAGATGTCTCTTGAGGTATGTGGGCTGTCTTTAAGAAGGCAATCAGAGCCTTAGCATGGGCCTCTGAACACAGCAGTAGTGACAACATGGAGATTTTGGAGGGGGTGTGCCCCAGCTGTTCCACGATGTTGAAATCACTTTTCTTTATTATCTTGAGGATTTCTTCCATTTCCTGCCTGGAAGCCTCAACAATGGTCTTCGGTGCCTCCATCCGGGCAGGCACATCAGCAGCAATCCCCTTGCCCCGAGTATCAGATGACTCGGCAGCAGGGGTGGATACTTGGTCAGGGGGAGAAACAGGCACACTGGCAGGTGTGAAGACCAAAGGCCTATGAATTACCGGAGGAGCAATGTCTGGCGAGAACAGTCTTCCACTACGAGTGACCTTAGCAGGCCCAGTGATGTTGGAGACACCAGCGTCAATGTTGAACTCTTGTTTCACACCCAGAACGTAAACATCTGCCCCATAGTGCCATGGGACAGCCTTATCAGACTTGTAGGGGATGGGCCCCGGGACAGTAATGGTGACGGGAGCAATCTTGTGAACCGGAAAAATTTGGACAGGCTTCTTTGAATGAGCCTTGGAAGGGTTATTGAAGATGGTAACAATTGAAACCTCTTCAATAGGAGCAGCGGGAACAGCAGTCTTTCTGAACAAAATCTCTTTACTATCCATCAGGTTTTGGACGCCTGACTTCAGCAAAGAACAACCAGCAGGGGAAGCAACACATAGAGGGCAACCCTTGCCATATCCCGGAAATAAACCGGCTAGCAATAGGTTCCTCTTGACCGTCAGCAGCGGAGTAGCAACATCATCCACCGAAGCTACATACAAATCCTCCTCAACAGCATTCACTCCATGCTGGGGCATGGGAGCGGTCACAACATTTGGCCTCTCGGGCGCCTCAAACTGTATCTCCTTTGCATCAATAAGGTCCTGAACCTTATTCTTTAGGGCCCAACAGTCATCTGTGTTATGTCCCGGGCTATCAGAGTGGTAAGCACAACGAGCATTCGGATTGTACTTAGGAGATGCAGTATTGGGAAACTTTGGAGCCTCCCTGACAGTCACTAAATTGGTGGATAGCAACTGTGGCAGGATCTGTGATAAGGTCATTCTCAAGCGGGTAAACTCTCTCTGGGGTCTTTCAACCTTCTGAGGATTATTTGGCCGGGGAGCGGCAGCAGGCTTAGCAATCATTACCGCACTGACAGATTGGCGGTGCTCAGGTCGCTCTGGTCTCCGGGAGCTATATACAGCACTAGCCTCCTTTTTGAAGGGTTTCTTTTCAGCACTGGAGGAGGCAACCTTCTGTATCTTCCCCGATTTTATACCGGCCTCGATCCTTTCACCAGTCAGGATCAGATCAGTAAACCCAGCAGAGGAATTACCAATGAGATGATTGAAAAATGGACCAGATAGGGTCCCCAAAAACATATCTACCAGCTCCCGGTCCGTCAATGGTGGCTGCACCCTGCCAGCCAGGTCTCTCCATTTCTGTGCGTACTCCTTAAAACCTTCACCCGACCCTAGCGACATACCCTGGAGTTGGGTACGCGTAGGAGCGAGGTCGGAATTATATTGATACTGCTTGTAAAAAGCAGTGGCCAGATCCTCCCAGTTACGAATGCTGATTCCATCCAGCTGATAGAACCATTCGAGGTGAGTCCCTGAAAGACTCTCCTGGAAGAAGTGGATCCAAAGGTTCTTGTCTGCTGTGTAAGGCTGGATCTTCCTTACATAAGAACAGAGGTGCATCTTGGGACAGGAAGCCCCGTCATACTTCACAAAGGCGGGTGCCTTGAACTTGTGTGGAATCACCACCCCAGTAGATAACCCCAAGTCTCCGAAATCCAGTCCAGGCACACGCTGAACTTCCATAGCTTTTAATCTGTCCTCCAACTGCTTGTACCGGTCTTCAGCAGGAGGGTACTATTCGTCGTTGAAGTCTGTTTCAGTATCAGAGACCACAGGAGTAGGGACCTCCCTTTCTTGGTGACTACCTTCCCCCACAGATGGAGTAGTCCTCTCAGCTTCAATTTGCAAGGTGTTCCCGAGTCTGCGCCCAGTGTTAAATAGCACAGTCCTCTTCTTCTTCTTATTCTGCTTCAGAAGCATAGTCTTCAGCTCTTGTTGACCCTGAGCCAAACCCTTGATCAGTTCCTGAAATTGAGCGTTCTGCGCCTGAAGGGCCTTGATAGATGCCTCAGTTGATGATTCAGGGTTCATGATGCTGAAATAAACAGCGAAGAACGGTAAGCAACCTGAAAAGAAGAGTACCTGTGATGCATATGATGAATGAGATGCATATGAATTATGTTTTCAAAGACAATCGGGAATCAACTTTGTAAACAAAAAGGAACACACTTCATTAGATTCAATTTTGCAGCTTAAATTGTTCAACAGGTTGCCCTTAGGCGTTACATGAAAGGAAATACTGAAAAGGGAAATAAAACTGTAAAAAGAACATCCAGAGCTCCTTATTGATCCCATGGTCTCCTCTTCTCAGTACGGATGTAGGCATTCAGGGCTCGCTCATTCTCCAATTGCTTTGTCAGCTTCTGGATCTTTAATTCCTGCTCGTTGAACTTTTCCCGGTAAGAATCCCGTTCTTCTCGCAGTTGCGACCAAGACCTCTTCAACGTCTCATAATCAGTGGGTACCTGAGGAGGGAGGATAGTTGGAGGAACACCATCTTTGTCAGAAGACTCAAGAACGACAGGTCTGACAGCATCATACGGCATACCTAACTTCTGAGCACGGATGCGAACCCATTTGTAGTAGGCTTCCATAGGTAAAGAAGTCTTTGGCCCTAACTCTTGTGGGTCAGCTTTATGAACTTTGTCCCAAGCCTTGATGAACTTACGACGCAGCTCGTCACTATCCACCTGAAACTCAAAACTGATGTGAGGCACCAACATCTCATGGGGCCCTGCTCTTCTTGCTCTTCCAAACTGACGGAGTGCTAGACATGGATTGTAAGAGATCCCTCCTTGAGTACCAATCAGAGGAACATTAGGATACTCCCCGCATCGATCAATAACAGCTATCTCATCCAAACCTCTGCAAGTCCAAATGACGTCTTTATCGGTGAGAGACATTAACCTATGAGCCCAACCTCTTCCTTCTTGGTTCTTTAGTATGAACTTAGGGAGGTGCGAAATAAACCACCTCACCAACAAAGGGATACAACACCATAGGGTTCCTCGTCTTCGGGTAGTACGGGCATGAAGTTGTTGCAAGATGTCACCCAAGAGAGTGGGCACAGGATTCTGAGACATAAAGATCCTTATGGCAGTGACATTGATGAAGTTGTCAGGATTAGGAAACAGGACTAACCCATAGATTAGGAGAGCCAAGATGTCTTCATATGCCCTAAAGTCCAGGTCATTTCAGAAATTGTTAGCTTTACCAATTAGAAACTTAGTTAAGAAACCCTTAACTCCGCTTCTAGTCACCCAGTTGTCTGTTACCTCTTGATGGGTCAGAGGAAGAGCTGCAGCAACATCCTCAAGCCTGAGGGTCTTTTCCCAACCAGTAAAGGGAGTCTGATCCAAGATAGGGATACCAAGCAACTCAGAGAACTCTTCCAGGGTAGGGACCAGCTGGAAGTCTTGAAAGGTGAAGCACTGGTACAGAGGGTCATAGAACTGGGTCAGAACACTCATCAACTGTTGATCCTGCTTTGCAGTGACTAAACTGAGAAGAGAACCATGCCTCTGGATGAAGGAGGTGGTATTTGGAATTCTGCTAACCAACTCTTCAAGCAACTCAGGTGGGTGAACAAAGTTGAACCGGATAGTATTCCTTCGCACAGGCATCATGGTGTCCTACAAAATAGAGCAAAGATGAAACCCTCTTGTCTTTGAAATGGTCAGTCCTTATGCAGGATGTATGCAATGCTCATGATGTTATGATGCTATGATAAAGCACACCACAAATAGATACAAAGGCAAACATGGTAAGGCACACAAGTCACACAAAGCAAACCCTTAAAGTTTAGGCCAACATGAGGTCTAGGTACTACCCTCTTTCAGTTTGTTGGTTCATACCTGTCCTAATCAAAAGTAACCGGGTTCTTAGAGGATCCCAATATCATTGACTACCCTCAATCGGTCATAACTCCAGCATCGCAATCTTTTCTTGCGGCCAGAACCATCACGAGAGTTTAGCCTCAATGGGCGTAGCATACTGCTACTGTTCTAAAGGCCAAGTTGTGTCAATTAAGGTTATAAGGTCTGTTGGTGCTTAATGACTCCTTGGAAGACCCATATTCTCCTCGTTACGACACAAGGGATATCGGTACAGACCAAGGTGCCACACCAATGTAGCCACTGCTTCACCCATGTCGGTCTACGCCGGACAGGTCCCTCACAGCTTATGCTACCTAAACAGGGTATCCCCAGATCCGGGTTAGGATCTATGAAACTCCGATGCAACCCACAATTTTAAAGCAGACAAGGAAAACAATTGAAAACACAGTTATGAACTAGCCCTAAGGTACACCTCACTTTATAAAGTATCCCCAGCAGAGTCGCCAGTTCTGTGATCGGTGGATCTGGAACTGACTGTTTAACGCTGGTTCGCGAAATGTCGCGGAAGCAAGAGTCGCCACCGTCTTTTATTTTCTCCAAATGGAAAGGACAAAAGCACAGAAAAATTCCTTAAAGAGATCGCTCTCGGTTCGGGAGGTAAGTTATAGAAAGGGAAGGTGTTAGCACCCTTTCTATCCATGGTTATCCATGGGCTCTTAGATACTTGCTCATTGTGTTTTCAAAAATGGTTTGTTTGCTTTTCAACTGTGGGTTTTAAAAAGTTTCTTTGAAAAATTTCAGTTCGACTCGTACGTCAGAGTGTTTGAAAAATTGCTTTGAAAGCTTTTGAAAATGTGTTGGTGTGAAAAGATTTTTGTTTGTTTTTGAAGAGAGCAAGTATCTACGAGAACCTACCTACCCTAAGGAATTCGTCTGTGTAAATGTCCTTAAAAGTAGTGCCATCCCACCATTGAGAGGTAGGTAGCACCACCGTTGGAGGTGTTCGGGTCAATTCGAGGGTTCGGGACATGGTGATCACCAGAGCAATGGGAAGACACCTTAGAAGCTACCCTCATGCCAGGTTCCCGGATCATGAGGACTTACTAAGACATCCTCTACTCGACGATCACCTTTCGAGGCAAGGCAACAGTGAGGCGTACCCTAGGGGTGGTGTGTGAATTGTGTGTCATTTTCAGTTTATTGTCTTTTGTCATGTTATTGGTGATCTACGTTTTGATTTTATTTTTGGCATACATTCTTTCATGTTTATTGTTTAATAGTTAAAAGTGCGGAAATTTAAAGTGCGGAAAGGATAAAGGTCCTACGCTATTACAAGGGCGCGGGTCTACAACGCCAAATTAATCCAGACCCGATTTAAAATAAATTGCAGAAAATAAATGTCTAATAGCTATTACATGGCTTTGGTACAATTACATTACATTTACATCAAAAATAAATAAAACGCGCGAAAAAAGGAAAATACAACCGAATGCGAGGGCGTTGAACCCTTTAAAGGAATTAAAATAATTAAGTTAAAATAATTAAGTTAAATAAAAAGAAATGACTTATTTTTATGTTTTTTTGATTTATGACAATTAAAGAAAATTTAAACTAATTAAAAGTCAAGTAATTAATTCTAATTTTAATGGTTTTTAATTTATTAAAGAAAATGCCTTAAAGTTAAAACCTGGACTTTAAACTAAATTAATTAAGAAATTTATTTACAAAATTAATGGTTGATGACAAAATATTCAATTAATTAAAAAAAAGGGAAAAAAGTATTAAAGACCTATTTTTGTTATTTTTTGGTTTATTATGAAAAAAGAATTAAATTACCTAAAATTAAATCTAAATTAATTACATGCGAATTTATTTATGAAAATACTTAAAATAAAATATTTTATTATTTTTTTACTTTTTCTGATTTTTATGGTTTTTATGTTTTGAAAATATTAATTAATTAACTTAAACAAATAAAGAAAATAAAATCATAATTGAAAATAAAATAATAAAAAAAATATAGAGAAGGCAAACCAGGGGGGGGTTCAGTCCTAAATTAGGAGGTATAGCCCAAAATTTCTGGCCCAGTAAGCATGGCCTTGTTGACTTTTTTTCTGGGAACGTACACATGCGTAGACTTGGATTCACCGTGTTCTCCAACCTCAGCCTTGTGATTGTGGAAGCTGGGCACGTGGACGCCTTGATCCGGGGGATGTATGATATGCTCCAACCTGGAAATTGCATATGAACACGTTTTGCAAAATATTATAGAAATAACGTAGGCCTGGGGCTCGAACCCAGGTCTTGGATGTGAATGCTATCAACGCCTGCCAGCTGAACCATTGAACTTTTTTGTTAAATAATTAAACAGCGAATAATATAATGTGAAACTGCGCGTTAGTGATGCCTTGCGCACGAATTTCAAAATGGCCAACCATCGTGCGCCACGAAGTCGTCTTCCTCATGTTCCTGAAAATAAAAAAACATTGGGCAACGGTTTTAAACGCGTTGCCTTAGGCCGGTTTCCAAGAAATAGCGATTAGGTCCTCATTGAATATAAATTAGGCGCGAGGATTGTTTATTGATCGTCCAATCGCGCTGGTTTTGTTTATGGTACTGATGAGTCTTAATTTTACAGCATTATGAAATGCCCAAATCAAAGCTTGTAAAAACCTAAAACATAACAATGGCAAATCTGTATATGGCGCATGAAAACTCAATCAAATAGTGTGGTTAGCTTTAGAATTAATCAAGGAATACGAATCAATAAAGAAAACGCAAGAAAGATGCATGAGATTCATGATTCGACCATGGAATTTTTCGTGTAAAGCTGGGCTCAGATATACCAATTCCTGATGCTTTGATGGATGATATGGATTGGAACGCGTTCAGAAGTCTTCAAGGAAGCTATTGGAACAAGAATGGAGGCTTGAATTGACCTGTAACAACGATTTCAGAATTTGACTTTTTTTGTAAAAGTGTGAATTTGTTGTATGCAATAGGACGCAGCTTAGTGTGTAAAATCTTGTCCTGATCATTTGTATATACCCTAGCAATATGTTTGGATGGGAGTTATGGTCCATAACACCTTGCTTTGATGGTTTGGATTTTCACATAAACCACCATTATCAACTTTCCAATTTTGCTTCATTTTGAATTTTTGCCTTGATTAAGCCTTAGCACGAAAAATGGTAGGCACATAATGGTGTTTCAAGGCTAGTTAAGGCCTAATATTCCCTCTTAAATCAATTTTTGAATTTCTTTTGATTTTAAAAGATTTAAAACTAATTAAATCCAATAAAAATCAATAAAAATGAAAAAATTAATAAAAAAATCTGAAATAAAAGGTGGGACACGTGGGAAGCATGACCAAGTCAATTCAAGTGGAAAAAGTGGGCCCCTTTTGTCAAAAATGAGATTTCAAGGATAAATGATTTTGGCCATTTCACAAAAATTTCCCAACTTCTCCAATGCATAACTTGCTCAATTTTTAAGCTTTGCTCATGTTCTTGGACATTTTAGAAAGGTCTTGAAGTCCTCTAAACAATGTCTTTGGTCCCATGTCATTTTGATTTACCAATCTCAAGTTATGGCCTTTGACTTAAAGTCCCTTTTTGTTGACTTTTGAAAATGACCTATAATGTTGAAATTGATAACTTTTTGTGGGAGCATTTCTTGGACTTGAAGTATGAAGATGAGTTGTAGGAAATGTCTTTCTTTTCAAAATGAGCTTTGGATGGGATTTTTCTGATAATCCATGTGATAGTTATGCCCTGGTCAATTTCAGTTGACTTTTTCAGCTGTCCAAATAAGGAAACTTTTGCATCTTGATGATTTTTGAGCCAAGATTTGAGAATCATGATCAAGCATTGATCAAATGATGTTTGTGGCTTCAAAATGAGATGTTGACCAAAAATTTGAACTTTTGACTGCCAAATGACCATTTTGCCCCTGCAGTTGACTGTAGTGCATTTAGGGTTTTGACTGTGCAATTTTGTGCTGAAAGTCTTGAAACTTGACATGTAGGTGCTTGACAATGTTTGTGTGCATGGGAGACTTGATTGAGGCCTTGAAAACTTCAGCTTCCTTGTGAGAACCAAAACCCTAGTTTGACTGCTTAGGAGGGTGGTTGACTGTGTAGCCTTTGAGTAAACTTGAACCAATTGTGGATGATTCTTGTCAAAACTTTGAAGGTTATGGGAGGGCAAATTTTGGGGTACAACAGGGTTGATCCCCAGACGTCCTCCAAAAGGACAATATATAAATTGAAAAGTTTTGAAAATTGCATCTGAACTAAAAAGTAGCAAAAGTTGCTTATTTGGTGCCTAAACAAATTTTTTCTTGATTAGTCTTGTGCCTGTGATGATCATCAAAATTATCAGTGCCTTAATTTGATTGTCTGAATCAAAGAGGAAGAAAAATCGAAAAAAGGCTTAAGTACAAAGCATAGTTGGAGAGGTATCCGAAGAGGAAGCTCAAGATTAAAAGGTTCTTACAAAAAACTCTTTGTGTCATGTGAATACCGAACAAAGTACTTTTTGAGCAATGTGAATTGAAGTCTCACGTATGAGTAACGGTCTGCTGTGAAATTCATGAGTTATTGTTTTTGTCTCTTAAGGTCAATCAATGGTTTAAGTTTAGGGGAGTTTGATCAGTGGTATTTACACAATTATTTATCGTTAATTGTAGTTTTCTTTTCTTTTATTGTCGAATGTTTTATTTCATTTTATCATATTTTATGCTTTGGTTGTGTGCTTTTGTGTTTTCAGGGTCAGAGGAATAAAACAAGACAATTCAATATGAAAATTGCAAAAACTCCACCTATAGGAGGCCTGACACGGCCACCCATGTCTCCCGACATGGGTTGTGTCAGGATGGGCGAGTTGAAGAAAGATGGAAGGAAGGGGTGCAACACGAGCGACTGTGTTTCCTAACACGGGCCGTGTTGCAACCCCCGGGACCTTGAAAAAGAATATTTGGGAGTTTGGGGGCCAACACAGGTGCCCGTGTTGTCTGACACGGTCCGTGTTGTCCCGTGATGCTGATTTCCTGATTTGTTTAGTAAATTTTCCATATGTTAAGCTGCGAGAAAATTTTGGGTACTTCCAACCGATCTGGATGAATGGTGACTATTTAAATGATTTTTCACAAGGAATAAGGGGACTTTTTGGCCAGCGGAAAATTTCTACAATTGAAGAAGGAAGCATATGAAATTGTTGGAGAATAGAGAACTTTCATGAGCGGAAGCAATTGAAGACCAAAGTTCACCAATAATTTGTAATGTCTATTTGTTATTCTGAAATTACTTTGAACAATATGAGTAGCTAAGCCCCCCAATACTAAGGGGTGTCCCTGGTTTGAATCTGTAATGACTTTCAATTTATCATTTTATCAATTCTATGGTTCTTATTATTCAATTTAATCGTGCAATGTTTTAATTCTTTCCCGATCAAACCAATTAGGATTCGTTTATGGTTAACAACCAGCTGGATTGCAGTTGTTAAGGTTTTTGTATGATTAGACTATAGTAGATATCACCTAGGACTAGGGATACCCTATAGTTACCAGTTAACTCTTGATAAAACAAAGGCTTGATTTCATCATAACTCTTTAAGGACTTAGGATTTAGGATGAATGTTCAAAGGTTTTCCCACTAAGGACTTAGGTGAAAATAATCTAAAGGGCTGGTAATTGGTATTAAGAACTTGTTGAAGAAATCAGGATTCAAGGTTGTTACAGGGCAAGTTATACACCACACCTTAACATGTTCCTCATACTAGTAAAAAGCTAATTTATGTTTCTATTTATTTTACAATAACAATAACCAAACAAAATCCCAAATTTAGTTTTTCTTTAACTGAACCACGAATTGAACTCAGTACTTCTGTGCAGTCCTTTAGATCGACATTCAGGGAAGTTTCCCTAATTTTACAAGAGGAGAAATAGTACACTTTTTATTTTACCGATCAATTTTTTTCTTGACTCATTCAAATGATTGGTTTCGTTAATTTGTGTGTTACGATTTGTTTCTCTCCATTAAAAAAACTTTGATAGTAAATCTTTTGGGTCCATCTATTCGAATGTGTTTGTATATTGAAGTGTTAGAATAGTAGTAATGACCAATGAAAAATATGATTCTCTTAAATCTATTAGTGTTTAACTCAATGGACAAAATTATGATTATTAGATTATGCCATGAAAAAAAAATAAAGAAAAAATGATTTGGAGTTATTTTGATGAAACTTCTTTTAAGCCCATAGCTAAAAAAATATGTAAAAGCATAATAGCTAAAAAAAATGCAGAAGCATAAGTAATAGAATTTTAAACATGGGATGTTAGTAATTTAAAGATCCTTTTTTGGATTAATAATTATGTTTCATAGTCAATAGGTGTTCAACTAATGAAAATATAATCATGCTAAGAAGGTTTGGGATAATTTGAAACGTTTGTATAATCAATCCATTTTTGCAAAATGGTACTAATCGGATAGTGACATCATGGCTCTTAAACCAAATAGTTGTTGGTGTAAGCCCTAGAGGACAATACTTTGGGTACTTGTATCGAGTTTTTTATTAATAATAAAAAGAATTTCTTTATTATGTTTGCTTTTCCAAAATAATAGAGTCCCTAGAATAGTTAATTCGTTTAATGAAATATTAACTGTGACTTAGTCACGAGATCCGATTAAACATAAGAACATTATTCTTAAAATATCCGTAGTCGAGCTTTATTGCAAAGTGGGATAACATTAAAGGATTGAGATTATTATGAAGATAGACTGATGATCACACCTCATGGATCATGGATAAGGAGTTATCTAGTCTTGACATAGGTATGAATATTAGGAGTAATATTTATACTGGATTGACCCTCTATGAGAATACTACATAAAATGTTATGCAAGGTGTCATAAGTTATTCTCATGGTGATAATAGTGTATACCACCCTTCGACTGGAAACCACTATGGACCCTAGATGCGGAGTTAAGTACTTTATTGCTGATCAAACATTATCCATAATTGGATGACCATAAAGACAGTTGATGGGTACTTCACAAAGCATGCTGAGGGACATGAGTGATCTAGATGGAATTTGTCCATCCTGCATAATAGGATAAATGTCTAAGGGCCCAATATTGAACTGGATAAGGGTGACACGATTTATACCTTGTGTTCAATATAGACATAAGGGAAAAAGGGTAATTATACACACAAATATTATCACAGAAAGATTCTGTCAGATCACATGACATTTTCGTGACTTGGGTAGCAGTGATGTGTTGCTAGATACCGCTCACTGTTTATTATGTTAAATGTGTGATTTAATATAATTGTCAACGTCACGAAAACCTACAGGGTAACACACATAAGGACAAGTTGATGAGAGATAGAGTAAATAAGGAACATCGTAAGGTACAATACACTTAAGTGAAATATGGAATATGGTAATGTACCACACACTTAAGTGATATGCGGTATATCATAAGGTATGATACTCATATGCTTAATTGGGCTTTTAGCTTGCAGCATTAATTAGGCTTTTAGTTTGCAGCCCATATAACTGGTTTTATAAATAGAACCCTTGTGCTGAAGCATTTGAGTTGATGAAAATTTGGTCTTGATTTCTAGCCGTATATTTTGTCTCACTCTCTCACTCAAAGTTTCCGTTCGTAAGTAGCTAGCACTGTGTCCAAAAGTGATATGTTCGTGTGGACTGAGTAGATACGTTTCTATTCATCAACGTTCGTGATCATAACATCTAAGGTATGAATCATCACAAGAGGTAATGATTTATATCACTGACCATGCCCATTTGTAAGGATCACTAAAGGAAAATTTTAATTTTCTGCTGCGTTTTGGATCACAATTTCCTTCAATAGTATGACTATTTAATAATTCTATTCATCCATGACTAGTTTATGGGATCAACTGACTCTTTTGGAATCAATTGAATTGAAACTTGTCAAAACACACACCTACCTAAGAGAAGAGCAACATTTTGTTCAATTTTTGATGACCATTCAAGATGATTTTAAGAGTCTTTGAGGGATTATTATATGTAATTCTGGCACACACACAATATCAGAAGTTAAGACTGATGTCTTAACAACACACAATGTCACAACATATGTTATGACATTTGCTGACAAAACAGAAAACAAAAATATCAACACAACAGAAAAATAACATGCAAAAACTAAAGAACACCATGATATGTTAACCCAGTTAGATGCTAACTCACCTACTCTGGGGGCTACCAAGCCAGGAAGGAAATCCAGTATCAGTAGTACTAGTTCGAAGCTAAACTCCCCATTTACAACTTCTCGCCTAATCCCCACCAAATGCAACTTCAACTTGGGTCCTCCCTAAGTCAGGGAAATCACCATCCCATTTCCAATCACCGCAGTGATAAAAGACCTATCCCAGTCATATGGGCTGTCTTTAAATACAAGTTACATTCATAGTAACTTGAACAAATAAAATAGGAAGAACACACTTCCAAATTACAAATACTTAGTCTTGCTTAAAAGCTTCGACCAAGAACAATACTCAACTCATGCCTACGGGCTTTAAGTGAGAATAATAGTTTGATGAACAAGAATCAATCAATCAAATGAAATGCATCAGAGATACATGAAGACGTACAAAAAAACACGAAGAACCTAAGGAAATACCAACCCTAAACCCTTATTTTTTACACAAGGTTTGACAATAAAAACTATGCTTAAAAAACTAGGTCTTGGACGACTCCTTATATAAGCTTTCGTAGTTGGGCTTGTAATGGCTTGGATTCTTCAATCAACTCCAATCTTCAGTTGAAAAGTATCTGCAGAATATTCTCCACAAAAAATAGAAACAATCTTCATAAATAGTTTCCTGAAAAATCTCAATTTATCCTTTTTAGTAACCAATCAAATCTGCACCTATTTCTAACAAAATCCTTGATTGGTCCGCGCCTTTTATGAGTACAAAATATTCCAAATACTCATATCTTAAAATTAAATCTTCAAGGATATCCAAAAGCAGTGCCCGCTGCATCATCCTCAGGATGTCACAACATCTTCTGCGACATGTGGCGAATTTAAGGTAAAACAACCAAAAACAAAATTCAATTGGAGAGAGGAACAAAACCACAACACAAGCTACATGCTTATCATGTAAAATCTATAAAAACACAACTCATAAGCTTGTACAACTTTCATAACCAGGAAGGTTAGCACTCCCCCTATTACACATAACAAGTTCTTCTCCTCAAGGGCAAAACCCACACCAAAGCACCCGCAACAGAACAATAGAAGCAGTAGTAGCAGCTTCGGCACACACACAAACATGAACACACATGGTCCCTCTCAATGATTCCATGAGAAAACATACTATTGTATCCAAAAATTCTCCCTCCCATTTTCTTCAAGACATTCTCCCAGGGTTCTCAAATGCTCAAGGTTGTCCAAGAATTGATCAGACAAATTCTCCTCCTAAGTAATGGATACATAACTAGGGTTTTTTATTTCTCAAGGAAGATTGGGTTTCAAAAGTCTCAAGTGGTTTTCATGGTTCTTCATATGTCCATAAGAATGATCATGTCAAGTTTCAAGCCTTGCATCATAAGTTTTCTTAGTCGATGGCTCAGATGACTGAAAATCAACTGTATTGGGTAAAAAGTCAATTTTGGTTAACATACAGTCAAACTTCAATATTTTTGGTCAACATCAACATTTTGGAGTGATATTCATAATTTGATCAAGGGTTGATCATGATTCCTCAAGAAAAGCCCTCAAATCATCAAAATACAAAAGTTTCCAAATTAAGGTTTCCTTAGGAGAAGTCAACTGAACTTTAACCAAGCATAACTTTCACATGCTTCATCAACTTTCCTCAACCAAATTCGTGCAAGGCTGATTGGTGCAAGATTGAGCCAAAAATAGCAAGTTTCCATACAAATTTCCAAATCTAATCCTCACATCTTAATGCAAGATTTCCTTCACTTTTGTTAACCTAATTTGATTGTCCTACATATATATATCTAACAATACTAGACCAACAACACACGTGAAAGCTGCCTCAAAAACCCCTAGCAAAATTCTCAAATTTTCAAAGAATTAGGGAAAAGTCAAACTCTCATCTCCAGCCCTTGTAAATCAATTCCAAGCATCCAAATGTGTTCCTAAAGTTTCCATGAGGCAATCCATACCCTTGCTCGAGCCTGAAGCACGCCAGAACTCCCTCTTTCAAACACGCCAGTTGGGTAAAGTTTCATGAAACCAAATGTTTAAACCACATGATTTACATTGAATTAATGCATATATACATGTTCATGCTGATGTTTGTGATTGTTTAGAACCACTTTTTACAATCTTTGATGTAGGAATATATGATTGCCATTGTTAGGGCATCAAGAACAGATCGCTTCGAAACTCATGATACATGGATATTTAGCCAAAATGAAGGGAACCATTAGATTTCTTAGGCAATTTTAAGGGGAATAAGGTATTTTGTTGGATTTCATTTTGCATATTTCGTAGGTTTTGATTTTGGTATAATCAGAGAAGGTGGCCAGAAACACCGTACAAGGTGGTTTAACCGGTGGTTGACTACACGTGGCAAAACATGATGTTGTGATTGGTCCATTCAAAACACAGGGGTCCCACTCAGGCGCGTGTTTTGTGCTGTCTAACATTTGGAATTTGTTTTATATTATATATTATTTAATTGACATAGGTTAATGGATGTACAGCCGCCCTAGCGGTAGCAGCACGTGTGATAAGGCATTATTATACCAGGGCACGGGTTCGATCCTTGCCTCTAGTATTTTGTTTTCTCATATTTTCTTGTTTGCAGATCCAGCACGATAGACCCCCATGCATCCACCGTGTGCCTGATCTCATCACCATCAAATCTCCATTGATTCAAGATCAACGCGCCAGAACCTGCATGTACACCATGGATCTCCTAGAACCAGCAACACTGGATCATTCACAACATTTGGGCTTGCAGTTTTGGGCCTAGTATTTTTCTTTCCTTGCACCCCCAGTTTGCTTTATAATAGGCCCAAATCCTTTTTTTATTTTGATTTAACTTTTTTAACACAATTTAATTAAATTTTTTTAAATTAACATTAATTTAGACTTTGGTTTTTTTAATTAAGTTAATTAAATTAATTTTTCCTTTTTTAATTAATTAAATTAATTGAATTAATTTAGATTAGTTTTTAGGGTTTAATTAATTAAAATAAACTTAGGGTTTTTTATAATCAATTAATTCTTTTTCTTAATTAAAACTAATTTGGGTTTTTTAGATTAATCATCAAATCATTTTATAAAGATCATAAAACAATTTTCTTTTTCCTTTTATATTACAATCTTCGCGTACTTTTATCATTTTCGCATTATTTTCCCCAATTATGTAACTGCTACGGTTTGTAATAGTTTTAATTAGGGTTTACTATTTTTCCCCAGATTTTGTGGTTTGTACCCCCTTTCTCGAAGCCCTGTAATAGTTTAGATTTACTTTCTGCACCTTTACTTTCCAAAATTCACTGTTTTCTTTATAACTGTATAATAACTAGGAATGTATAGCAAGATCTAAAAACAATCATAGCTAACCCTAAATATAAGATAAATAACTAAATTGGACCACTATTCACACACGCACCTCTAGGGTGACCTCACTTGTTGCCTTCAGAAATATGGTCATGTCCCTCGAACGTAGGGATACCCTTAACAAAGACCCTCAGTTAAAATCATCATAAAGATCATAGTCCCGCGATGTCCCTCAAGTTGTCTATAAGAAATGATCTTGTTCCTAGATGTTGTCTATGAATATATGATGACAGTCCCTTCGAACTGCTAAGGTATCCCTATATGTTGCCTTCTATGACCATAACGATGACCCACGCCTGTCCCTCACACATCCAATGATATGGCTTCCTACTAACTAATGGTAGGATAGCGCTATCTAAAGGAGGAGGAAAATAACATGAAAGATCTTTGAGTAGGTAGACAACTGTTAATCACTTGCTCACACAAAAACAAAACATCTTTTACACAAAACATCTTGTACACATTCTTAACTGATACAAGAATCATTACAAAGTTTTCGCACTTAGGAATTTTTCAAAATATTTTCAAACAAACACACACAAAGCAATTCTCAAAGTGAGCTAGCGATTAAGATCCTGTAGATAACTACAGTCGAAAAGGATTCTAACACCTTCCCTTTTAATAACCTACGCCCCAAACTCAGAAAAATCTCGAAGGCCTTTCCTGTTCTTTTCACCCTTTCCTGAACGAACACCAAAAGTACACTTATTTGGATTCAAGCGAAGACGATAACGCCTCAATGCTAAAACAATTTCAATAAGTCTTCTATATGACTTTCCTCAGTCTCAGATTTGGCGATCATATCATCAACATATACCTCAATTTCTTTATGCATTAGATCATGGAATAGGGTTGTCATAGCCCTCTGGTACATTGCACCAGCGTTCTTCAACCCGAAGGGAATCACTCTGTAACAAAATGTTCCCCAGGGTGTTATAAACGTTGTTTTTTCCATATCCTCTGGAGCCAATCTAATTTGATTGTATCCGGAAGATCCGTCCATGAACGAAAACACTTTGAATTTTGTTGTACTATCTACCAACATATTAATATGTGGTAATGGGAAATCATCTTTCGGACTTGCTTTATTTAAATATCTATAATCGACGCACATGCAGACTTTTCCATCTTTCTTTGGTATTGATGTCACAAGGAAACCGACATCAATCTATTTCAAAACCTCTTCTTTAATCTTCACTGCCATGTCAGGATGAGTTTTGCAGCTTCTGCTTGATTGGTGGACATTTTGGCTTTAGCGTAAAATAATGTTACACAATATCGGTATCAAAGCCAGGCATGTCTTGATAAGACCAAGCAAAGATATCCACATACTCTTTCAGCCATTCAATCAACCTACTCTTCACACCAGGATCAAGCAGTGCCCTAATCCTGACTTCTTTCAGATCTTCCTCTGAACCCAAGTTAATCGTCTCTAACGTCTCTTTATACAGACGAATAGTATTTTCCTCGCGCTCAAGAAATCATGAAACCTCTCAGGTATTTCATCATATTCTTCTTCTCTAGCCACATACACAGGATATTCAAAGTTAGGAGAAGGTGCAGAGCCATTGCACTTTACGCGTTTTTTAATTAATATGCACATATGATTTATCATTGATTTTAGAAATGGACACATGTAACAAGTGATTATGCAGATTTATTTAAAGTTATTATTTATTTCGAAAGGTTTTGTCTGATTACTAATTTCCAAGAAAAAGTAGAAAATAAAGACATAATTTAGAAATAAAAAACAACTTTTATTAATGATCTTAAAATTCAAAGCAAAAGACATGCCCATACAATCATTAATTCCACCTTGGGTAGAGTGAAAGACTTTTGAAAAGACCAACAAAAAATAAATTACTTTGAAATGTGAATGCAAGAAGTAACATCAACAGTGATCCAATTCGGGATTCCGACTCCATGTGTTACCAAGTTCGACATCTCTTGTTGTGACTCATCTTCTAGAATAGCGTTGGTCCTTGGAGTAGTCGGATGAAGATATCCTGCACTATGAAAGATGTCTTGATATTTACTCAATGCGTACTTCAGCCTCACAACTTCCTTCTTCACAGAGAAACCTAAATCAGTACCATTCTTGTTCACAGGTGGATTAATAACCTGTCCCCACACCTTGCTAGGGCCTTTTTGCACTACCTGTTGTGCATCCTTAAATGAGTGATATAATATTCATTCTTCCTTATATTATCAATGGAAAAAGCTTGGAACTGAGTTCCAACAACAGCTTCACCAGCTTCTATAATGCTAAAGGAAGACGGATGAGATATTAACAAAGCTTTCCCACTGTTCACAATGACTACTTTTCCTTCACGAACATAATTTCAGATTTTGATGCAAGGTTGAAGTAACGTCTCATACTTCATGGATCCATGGTCGTCCCAATAAAAAATCTAGGCGGGGACAATATCCATAACCTGAAAGGTGATTTGGAATAGGTGCAGACCTATATGAATTGGTAAACCACTTCTCCGATGACAGACTTTATCGAACCATCAAAAGCTTTCACTATAATGCCACTAGGGTGCATAGGAGTTCCCTAGTACTTAAGCTTCTTGAGAGTACTTCTCAATATGACATTCAAATAAAATCCATTGTGAATCAGCACAATGGACAAAGAGTCATTCTTATAATTCATAGATATATGGAGAGCTAGGTTGTGGTTTCTTCCTTCATCAGGCACCTCGTCATCACAAAAGCACAAATTGTTATAAGATGTAATATTCCCCAAAACACCGTTGAACTGATCCAGGGGCATATTGCTTTCAACAAAATCTTGATCGAACACCCTCAATAGATATTCTTGATGAGTAGAGGAATTCATCAACAAGGATAAAATGGAAATCTTAGAGGGAGTATGCAACAACTGATCTACAATCTTGTAATCACTTATCTTGAAGATTTTTAATAGATCATCAACATCCTTTTCCAAGGCAACGCCACTAGATTCTCCTACCACTTTCTTAGGCTCAGCATAAGTCTAAACAATCTTTTTGCCAGGATTAGCATCTCCTCAAAAGGTAGGGGCGAAGACACGACCACTACGAGTTACCTGAGTAGCTTCAGAAATATTCTCAACATGGGACAAAGATCGAATAAGAATTTCCACATTATCTTCTAGGATAGTTGCATTGTACTTATAAGGCACAACTTTGTCTGATTCATATGGGATAGGACCAGGAAAACAAATAACCACGGGAGAAACAATAGGCTTGCTATAGTACTCAATTTCTACAGGAGAGGGATCACCAAAATTGGTATAATAACATTCACCCCCACTTCTTTAGAATATTCATGCATCACAGAATCATTATCACAAACATACCTTCATCAGAAGAAAAGAACTTATCAGCCTAAACATATTCATTATCTGACATGACCTTAACTGTGTAATCTTCAATCATATAAACTCCATTATAATCATCTGTGTTGCATGTGACTTTGATAGAACCATCATCTAACAACAATTGAACACCTTTTCTTACAACATAACAACCACGGGAATCCCTACAACAAATCTCACAAGACCCGTAATGATGAACCTCCTAGCCATCCATGTGACAAAATATGGTGTGTAACTGCACCAGATCATCATTCATGTAATTCACATAAAAATCCGGGATTCACCGGGACATCCATAAACCATATTCACATCTTCTTCATATTCAGCCCTTGGTATGATTATGTGGATAAGACCTTCATCCACCAGTTCTTGAAGATCAACTCTCACTTCATCACATCCATGGATATCTGAACTGAAAATACTACAACCCACATGATCTTGTGTATAATAGTTGAATTCACAAATATCAGCATGCATCTTCACTAAATCACCTCTGACCAGATTGATATAAAAAATCCGGAAGTCCCCAGGACAAACAACAACCATATTTACAACACTCCCACCTCCATGTTTGGGTAGTGGATTATCCTTCACATTGGGACCAACATCTTTGAAAGAAAGAAGACCAGATCTTACCATTTTCTGTACCCCAGGCTTCAATGGATAATAGTTTTTAATGTTGTGCCCAGGGGATCCTTGATGAAAAGAACAAGTTTGACCTGCCTTATAATTCCATCGTAAAGGTGAAGGTATAGTAGGGGGAGGCCTACTTTGCACTAATTTCTTTTGAATCAAAGCCAAAAACAATTTTGCATAACTCATTGGAATAGGATTAAAAGCTTCTCTCTTCTGACCTTGCCCTTGAGTACCTTGAGGAGGTGCTCTCTGATAGGCAAAGTAGTCTAAGCTAAACTGACGACTGGAGTTACAGAAGCAACTTGTTGTTGGTGCTGATCACATCTTCTATGAGGTCTAACCTTTCTTTCCTCAATGACAGCATTTGTTTCACTTTCTTTATTTCTAGAAAACCCATATGATGATTTCCTTGTTCCACTAGAACCTTCGTCTTTTGTGAATCGTCCTTCCCTGACAGCTTTTTCTAGACGGACACCCATACTTACCATTTCAGTGAAATCTCTCGGTACACTTGCAACCATCCTCTCATAATAAAATGATCCAAGGGTTTTCAAGAAGACCTTAGTCATTTCTGGCTCTCCCATTGGGGGTACCACTTGGGAAGCAACTTCGCGCCAATACTACACATACTCTTTAAATGACTCTTTATCCTTTTGAGCCATCACCCTCAACTGATTGCGGTCAGGTGCCATAAACATGTTGTACTCATATTGCTTGACGAAAGCTTCACCCAAGTCATTAAAGGTGAGAATTTTGCTACTGTCCAATCCCATATACCATTTCAAAGCTGCACTGGTTAAACTATCCTAGAAGAAATGAATAAGCAAGCGCTGGTCATCAGTGTGAGTGGACATCCTTCTGATATACATCACCAGGTGGTCACGGGGACAAAATTTACCCTTGTACTTTTCAAATTCTGGAACCTTAAACTTTGTTGGCACTTTTACATTAGGGACCAAACAAAGGTCATTGACATTCTGTCAGAATAACTCTTTCCCTTGGAGAGCCTTCACTTATTTCTGCATTTCATTGAATTGATCCTTAAAATCATCTAATTGATCATAGAAGCCCAAACTTTCACTTGGTAGAGGAGAAGGATGATAACCTTCCTCATTTATTACAGGCATAACATTAGCGGTAGGAGGAACAACATGATGAATCTCATTATTGGCAATAGGAGTAACACATACCACAAGAGGTGCATAAGTAGCAACAGTTTTAGTAAATGGATCAACTTGATCAGCAGGATTGTAACCTTTTGGCACGAAATTCTCAGGTATTCCCCATGGGTAACCGTGAGGTATACAGTACTGAGCAGCAGTAACTAGAGTAACACAAATGGGAACTGACAAAAGTTCTGAAGCAATAATCGTTTGTTGTGGCTGAGGAGCATGAGGAGACGGAGGAGGGGGTGGTGGCTGATTCTGAGAAACCACCAATGATTCCACCAAAGAAGTCAGATTGGCCATACTAACCCTCAAGGTAGTAACTTATTTGCGTAGCTCACGATTCTCTTGTTCAAGATTTTCCATCTTCTTCCTAGAATTAGCCCGAGTATTATAGCAATGAGACCACTTGCCGACTGAATGAAGCAGAGAAACATGTAAGACACCTGTGAAAGGATAGGATGCAAAAGTATGTGAAAAATGATGCATGGTGTTGTACCCCAAAATTTTCCCTCCCATATTCCTCAAGATTTGTCAAGAATGATCTTCAAATTGCTCAAGATTGCTCAAGAGTTGTACAGTCAAACCATCTTCTAAGCAGTAGACAACTGAAATTAGGGTTTTGGTTATTTCAAGGAATTTGGGGTTTTCAATGGTTCAATCAAGTCTCATAGGCCTATATACATTCTCAAGCACCTACATGCCAAGTTTCAAGACTCACAGTGCCAATTTGCACAGTCAAAAGCTCCATTTGATCTACAGTGAACTGCAAGGGCAAAATGGTCATTTTGCAGTCAAAAGTTAGAATTCTTGGTCAACATATTATTTTGAGTTCACAATCATCATTTGATCAAGTCTTGATCATGATCCCACAAGAATAGCTCAAAAATCATCAAGATGCAAAAGTTACTATTTTGGGACAGTAAAAAAGTCAACTGTACTTTGACCAGGGCATAACTCTTTCATGGTTTATCAGAAAAATCCCATCCAAATCTCATTTGAAGATGATTCAATTTCCTACAATCCATCTTCACACTCCAAGATCAAGAAATGCTCTCACAAAAAGTTACAAATTTTTACATTATAGGTCAATTTCAAAAGTCAACAAAAGTACACTTTGAGTCAAAGGCCATAACTTGATATTGGTAAATCCAAATGACATGGGACCAAAATCATTGGTTAGAGGACTTCAAGGGCTTTCCAAAATGTCCAAGAACATGGTCATATAATCAAAATTGAGCAAGTTATGCATTGGAGAAATTGGGCAATTTTCATGAATTTGCAAAAGTCAACATTGCTCAAAACACCTCCTTTTTGCTAATGGGCCTCAAATCTCTTTTTGAAACTTCACCCATGACCTATGCACGACCCACCAAGTTAAAAGGGATTTATTTTCTTAAATTTATTGAATAAATGGATTTTTAATACATATTAATTCATTTAATTAATTTAAATTATAAGAAAATAGAAGATTTGATTTTTAAATCTATTTGTGAACCAAATATGATCCAAATATGCTGACCAATTCGTGCACAAGATAAAAATATCCAATTTTGGCAATTTGTTCAATCATGAAAAATCAAGAATATTTGATTTATCAATCAAGGATTCAATCTTCAATGCACATGGGTATGGGTCCAAATTTTGACCTAAATTGCTTCCCTTATATGCAAGCAAGCCAGTCATAACCTAGAGGACGACTGAAAGACTGCAGAACGGCCATACCAATTTCAAGAATTTTCAAGAAAACTCAAAACTTGTTCTTGCATTCTAGGCCAATTCAAGGCACCTTGTCCATCCAAACACATTGCAGGAGGTACCAGGATTGATTTGCAATCAAATTCAAGCACCAAAGCTCAAAGAATCCCGAAATATAGTCTCACGGTTTGCACTTATAATTCAAAACTGTATCTATTAATTCATATGCATTTGACATGTTTTTGTGATTGATTTGCGTTGCTAGAGATCATACAAAGCTAATGGAATGACTTAATTGAACCGTAATGCCCTAAATCGAGAGATGCAATGATTGAATTTCTAGGGTTTTCAAGCTTTTAAATAGGGCTTTCCAAACCAGGAAAAATTGGAACCAATGGGATACATGGTTGAATTCGTGAGGCCAAGACGAATCCAACACATACCTCGCGAAATATTTATGTTTGCTCTGTGTCTATTCGCTATTTTTCGTGCAGGAAGGTAGTGGAAGTTAAAAACCCCCGATATTTGATTCTAATTATGCAGGACAAAGGTAGAAGATGATGACGTGTTGTCATCTGGTTCGTGTGTTTAAAAAAAACGCGCGCTTTTATTTTTTTCCAAGCATAGTTGATTGATTATCAATATAATATTTGTTGTATATATTAATAACAAAGATGCAGCGTGGCTCAGTTGGTGGAAGTGTGAGTGGGATGCCCTTGGGACCTGGGTTCGAATCCCAGGTCCCCCCAAATATTTGTTATAATTTTTATCCAGGTGATTCCATGTGATTCAGCAGGCGTAGCATATCATGGATCTCCATATCCTAAGCGCCAGATGGCCTTCAAGCCAAATCTGATGGTCACAAGATGATGTCCACCGTGTGTCCAAGTCAACAAGCGCGTGGATGATCCTGGAAAGTCAAACAGGCTGAGCGCTAGTGGGCCTGGAAATTGCAAAACACACCTCAAAATTGGGCCTAACACCCCCTTCATGAGTTTATTTCTTCTCCTTTCTTCTTTTATTTTTTCTTTCATTTAATTATTTTATAATTATTATTTTTATCACTAGCAAATTAATATTTTTTTATAATAAAATCAAAAAACAAAAAATATAATGTTTTTATTTATTAAAATTAAATTCACTATTTCATTATTTTTGTAAATAAATAACTTAATTAATTTAGTTTTTAATTAAGCATAATATTAATATTTTCGCAATAGATTTAAAATTAATATAGAATTAGGGTTCTTGACAATTTTAATCATCTTTATTTTTATTTCCTTAAATATTCAAAAAAACCAAAAATACTTCTCTCTTTATTTAATTAATTAATTAGTTTAGGTTTAATTTAATTCAAAATAACAAAAATCTCCTTCTTTCTTAAAAGGGTCAAAACCCTAAAAAAATCTCCGATTCAATTTTTCACGCGCATATTATTTTTATCCATATAATTGTAATTTCTCCGAGGATGTAATAGTTTTAACTTAGGACCTTTTTATCGCTTTCATTTACTTTTCCGCATTTATTTTCAAGGGTTTGTTTTTGGCGATGTAAATGCCCGACGCCTTGTAATAGCTTAGTTTTATTTTCCGCAACCATTAACTGCTAGATGTATGCTAATAGGCTATGCATGACAAGATCTACCTTAATTTAAAATCAACCGTAGCTCACCACAACATGTACAAAGATAACATAACTGAAACCTGACACACTCGCACATGCCACTCTTAGGGTACGCCTCACTTGGTTGCCTCGAACGTGGTCATTGAGTATATGAAGTTTTAGAGGCCGCCCTCTTGTCCAAAGATCATAAGTTGCCTCGAAACAGTTGCCTCAGATAAAATGATCTAAGACATTAGGGTTCCCGCTAAGGCGTCCTAACATTGCTTTAGTGACCACATGTCCCTTAATCGAATTGACCCGAAAACTCCAACGACGGTGCTACCTACTTCTCAATAGTGGGATAGCACTGTCTAAAGGACATTTACACAGTTTAATTCCTTTTGAGTAGGTAGAGGTTCTTAGATACTTGCTCTTTCAAAACAAAACAAGTTTTTCGCACTTACACTTTTCAAACAAAGTTTTCAATAACACTTCATACACTCTTGAGGACAGAAACAAGAGTTAAATCAAAGTTTTCAAACAAAAATCTTTTCAAAACCCACTATCACAAATAAAATCAAACTTTTGAAAACATAGTGAGCAAGTACCTAAGAGCCCGTGGATAACCACGGATAGAAAGGGTGCTAACACCTTCCCTTTCTATAATCTACCTCCTGAACCCGAGAAACATCTCGAAAAGGAATTTTTATGTGCTTTTGTCCTTTCCTTGTTGGATAAAATAAAAGATGGGGGCGACTCTTGCTTACCGCGACATTTTGCAAAAACAAACGCAAACGCGAACCAGCATTCCAAAACAGTCAGTTCTATTCCCACCGATCACAGAACTGGCGACTCTGCTGGGGACATAATAAGTGAGGTGTACCTTAGGATTAGATCACTTATGTTTTCAATTGTATGCTTTGTATGCTTTAATTTTGTGGGCTTGTATCGGAGTTTTATAGATCCTAACCCGGATCTGGGGTACCCTTTTTAGGTAAGTAGCAATAAACTGTGAGGGATATGTCTGGCGTAGACCGACACGGATGAAGCAGTAGCTATGTTGGTGTGACACCTTGGTCTGTACCGATATCCCTTGTGTTGGAACGAGGAGAATATGGGTCTTCTTAGGAGTCATTAAGCACCAACTGACCTTAGAACCTTAAATTGACCAACTTGGCCATAGAACAGTAGCAGTATGCTACACTCATTGAGACTAAACTCTCGCGATGGTTCCGGCCGCAAGAAAAGGTTGCCAAACTGGAATTATGACCGATTGAGGGTAGTCAGTGATATTGAGATCCTCTAGAACCCGGTTACTATTTTTAGGACAGATCTTAACCAACTGAAACTGAAAGAGGGTAATACCTAAACTTCATGCCGGCCTGAAATCTAAGGGCTCTTTTGTGTGACTTGTGTGCCTTCAAACTTGAACTACTTGCACATTCTTGTTATCTGACAGCATGAGTTCCTTGCAGGTTTTGTTTACAGTCCTTATCCAACAATTTGGATTTATAGCAGGGCTTACTTACATCACCTCACACTTTTGCTTAAACGCATAGCATACACATCATAACATCATACCATAGCATTTCCTTAACCATTTCAAGGATCTCAAGGGTTTGTGATGCAGGTCATGATGAACCAGACGTCAAACAAGGGGCAAAGGGGATTTAGTTTCCTCTAGCCAAGGTTGTCTAGAAATCCAAGCACGATAACTTGAGTCAGGGGCTATGACCCACTCGATATGGTGAGCCTGACTCTTGAAGAAGGACTCTCAGCAACATGAAGTTCCTTCAATTAAGCTGCAAAATTCAAATTCTAACAATTTTCTTTGTTTACCCCACGAGATGCTTGAAAACATTGCATACATATATCATACATATCATTGCATTACAGGTACCATTACAGGTCTCTTATCCTCTTCGCTGTTTATTTCAGCAATCATCATGTCTACTGAACCTTCCACTGAACAAGCTATCAAGGCCCTCCAGGCCCAGAATGCCCAGTTTCAAGAGTTGGTCATGAGCCTAGCTAAGGGTCAGCAGGACCTGAAAACCTTGATTCTAAAAGAGAGGAAGAAGAAGAAGAAGAGGACTGTCCTGTTAAACACCTGACGCGGGTTTGGAAACGGGCTGCAAAATGAAGTTGATCTAACCACCTCATCTGGAGGGAAGGATAGCCCACAAGAAAGGAGGGCTCCTAGCCCTATGGTCTCCGACAACGAGACGGACTGTGATGAAGAACAGTATCCTCCTGCTGAGGATAAGTCCAAACAGCTGGAAGACCGTTTGAGCGCTATGGAGATATAGAAGGTGCCCGGTCTGGGCTTCGAAGATCTAGGTCTATCATCTGGGGTGGTGATTCCCCATAAGTTTAAGGCACCTGCCTTTTCCAAGTATGATGGAGCTTCCTGTCCAAAGCTGCACCTTCGGTCATATGTGAGGAGGATCCAACCTTACACTGTTGACAAGAACTTATGGATCCATTTCTTTCAAGACAGTCTTTTAGGGACTCAGCTTGAGTGGTTCTATCAGCTGGATGGAGCCAGTATCCGTAATTGGGAAGATTTGGCTACTGCGTTCTATAAGCAGTATCAATATAATTCCGACCTCGCTCCTACGCGTACCCAACTCCAGGGTATGTCAATAGGGACGGGTGAAGGATTTAAAGAGTATGCTCAAAAATGGAGAGACCTTGCCGGAAGGGTGCAGCCAGCTTTAACTGATCGTGAACTTGTCGATATGTTTCTGGGGACCCTGTCTGGTCCATTCTTTAACCATTTGATTGGAAAATCTTCAGTCGGATTTACAGACCTTATCTTGACTGGTGAGAGGATTGAAGTCGGCATCAAAAGTGGGAAGATTCAAGAAGCTACAACTTCTGATGTTCAGAAAAAGCCTTATAGTGGGAAGAAAGAGTCCAATGCTGTGTACCGTCAAAAGAGTTGTCGTGACCAACACGTAGGGGCAGTCTTGATCTCTGGTTCTGCGTCACATCGACAACAGCAAAAGGGAAATCAACAAAGGCCGAACGAGCCTAAAAGACAGTTCACCAACATCAACATGCCATTGTCACAAGCATTGCAGCACATGTTAAAGATGAATCTGATTACGGTGATAAACCCTCCTCAGAACCCTAAGACTTCTTCTCCTAACTACAACCCAGATGCAAGGTGTGCTTATCATTCCGGTAGCCCGGGGAACGATACTGACAATTGTTGTGTGCTGAAATACAAGATTCAGAATATGATTGACGCTAAGGAGATCGAATTCGAGCCTCCTGAGACTCCCAATGTGATCACTGCTCCCTTGCCAAAACATGGCTAAGATTGAAAGCACTCTTGTTCATTTGAATTCGGAAGTTGTATTTTTATTTGCTTATTCAAACAATTATCATGTCAAACTCTTTTATTTCATTAATGCATTACACGTGTCTGTTTTGAATTAATTGTTTTCACTATGCTTAAAATTGCTTCATATTTCCTTTTTGTGATGTTCAAACTCTCGATTAAAAAAATTCTAAGCCTCTTGAGGGAGGATGACGAAAACGATACCACGATCTTTACAATATGCTTTTGAATAGACCCCGCTGATGAAGTACATGCATTGTTTCAAATCATAAACAGTGGAGTTATAAGGAAGATAATCCCTCGTCAACCCCTTCGAGCCAAAGCAGTTGGAGTTTTTTCTTTTCACAAATTAAACCCTTAATTATAACCTGGGGCAGGGTAGTTTTCTCAGTTGATCCAGGTGCACAATGAAGGGCATCACTCAGTTGATCCAGGTGCACAAAATGGCATCAAAGAAGTCCTTCCGAGACAAAAGACGGTGATGGTTCCGTATAATCGTAAGGACATGCAGTCATTGTCTCTCAAAATAAAAGCCCATCAAGTTAAAACCTATGAAGGAGACTTACAAAACTGGGGCATCCCGGTGACTGTAAATACAAAAAGAAATAGTTCAGGCAAAAGACAGGGATAATAAAAAGAAAGAGGTCCTACAAACTCTCAACAAAAATGACTGCCTGTTCAAAATAAACTGTCAGTATCTGAACCACCACTGGTATATCAGAGCGAAGATTCAAACAAGGTCTAATGCACGATTAGCTGAGTTTAGGATTGAAGAACATCACGAAGAACGGGTGGGTACGAATAAACTTTGAGCCTCTATCCTTTGTTTCTTAAACCGTGAACCAGGCCACATTATAACCCTTAAAAAGTCCTAGCTGAAGCATGGGTTAGTCCAAAAGCATACTGTTACAAAAGGTGTCCTGAATCCTGTAGGGCTTGCTGTACATCCTGAGTTGACATCACATTTCACAAAATTTGCCTGTTTTACTGAAAAATGCATTTTCAAAAACTTCAAGACAGACATAAGCTTTGCATTCTTAAAATAACATTGTTTGCATATGACTATTTGTTCAAACAGCAGAGAAATTTGCACGACGAATATCCAGTGAACAAAAAACCTTCTCAACAAAAAGGGTCACCTCAAGTAGGAAAAGCACGTCCAACCAAGGGGCAGACATGATCATTTTCCATCATCTAGGGCAGTCAAGTCAAGATTCAAGGAATCTCTCAAAATGCGAAATAGCCAGGGGCAAATCGCCATCTGAATCAATTGGGGCATTGGACATGAATTCCAGCAACGAATCTTGCATGATCAAACGAAGATCTTCTGGTAGTATGGCAACACAACACTACCGACAGTGACACCTCTCTACATCCTGAGGGAATGGACATAGTTAACAAATACCGCGCGTGAATCAAAGACCCGCTAGGTTGACTGGCCCAAGAAAAAATAAGGGCTTCCCGGCGAACGAAAAGGGGTCAGGCAAAAATAAGGGATGAAAATGAAAAAATCTGTACACCCGGCAAGTCGAAAACCTGAAAAGGCGGCTTGGGAAAAAAAGGGTATCCCGATGGACTGAAAACCCGAAAGGGCGGTCCAGGCAAAAATTAGGGATCAAAGCGTATGACTATGTCCCATCATCTCGTCAATGGCCTGCCAGAAGAAGACTTGTCATTTTTACTGAAAGATACCAAGCACCTCATAGGTGGGGATAATACTCGATCCACAGGGCCTCCGCAGGCACCTTCTACCGCAAATAAAGCTGGGGCAATAAGAATTGTCCGAACTGTACAAGCTGCTCTGTCCACCAGGTACAAGGTAGATTCAGCTGAAGAATATGACCAAGATATCGTCACTACCCGCAGAGTAAGACAATAATGGTAGCTCTCCCCACTGAGACTTGCAACTATGAAGGAATCAGTAATACTCTCCCCCAAGCAGAGTTAGTCTACCATCAGCCCTAAAAAGGTTGGGTATCCCCAAAAGGTCTTAGTATTCCCCAGAGTAGTATAAGGATATTCCCCAGCAAGCATAAGAGTATCCCTGGCAGTCTTAATATTCCTCAACGGAATATAAGAATGTTCCCCGACAGAATGTAAGGTACCCCCAGTGGAACCATTTCCCAAGCACAGTCTAAAAAAGATTCCCCAATGGAGTTGAATCATCTTCCCCAGTAGATTCTGGAAGCTTATCCCCTGCAGAATACAAATGCATCCCCTCAGCTAAATTCAGAGGTCATCCCCACAAGAGTCTAACTGGGTTATACTCAGCAAGTTGCAACTGAAAGATCATCCCCAACAAAGTTCTTTCTATCCCCAGCGGGGTTCATCATCAAAATCCCCAACAGAGCTTATCAACAGAATCCCCAGCGGAGTTTATCGTTAAAATCTCAGCAAAGCATCTCTTCCCACAGAGTAATTCCCCGCAGAGTAATATCTTCACTAGTTTATTCCCCAACAGAGTTCTTTTCTCCTGCAGGCTTATTCTCACAATCATCTTCGTTCATCATCCCCAGCGGAAATGAAGAATTCAACACTATTCACCAGCAGCTCCGAGATTTATTTTCCCCAACTGAAAAACATCACATCTTCATACATTATGACATGCATACACATCATACAACACAAATCTCATTTATGTTGAGAACATCATGAAATCTTGCATTTCATACATCATGACATTGCATACAGCTAACGTTTTACCTTTTTCAGGAAAAGGTCAATCAAAAGATGGCTACCATCAAACCTTTCTTAAGTTTCAGATGAATACCTGTAACAAGCAAGGAAAATTGTGGACGACTGATTGTAGATCAATACTTGTAACAAGCCAGGAAAGTTATCTACATGAAGAGATTGAAGATCAATACCTGTAACAAGCCAGGAAGACCATCTTTCTTTCTCAGGTCAGAGATTAATACCTGAAACCAGCCAGGACAACTATCTCATCGGCCAACCTTTTCAAGTTCCAGATTAATACCTGTAACAAGCCAGGAAAATACCATTGACGACTAATTGTAGGTTAATACCTGAAACCAGACAGGACAATTATCTACTTGACCATCATGAGGCAACCCTACACCGGTTCCTTCTCTTTCAGATGCAGTTTTACACGAACTCATCATCAGGAAACCCTACACCAGTTCCTTCTCTCTTTCAGATGCAGTTTTACATGGACTCATCATCAGGTAACCCTACACAGGTTCCTTCTTTCAACTTACAAAGTTACAATTCAACAAACAATCTCCAGATGGCATCTATAAGCCCATCCTCCTACCAATCATCTCCAAATGGCATCTGTAAGCCCATTCCCGACATCACATTGCTGATACTACACCATGCGAGTGAAAATTTCTGGGCACTTCAGTGTTCAATCATCTTCCACCTTCGGATCACGAAAGGCATACAAGCCAATCTACATCCTCAGGTTTAAGAAGATTGAACAGGGGCAACTGTTGTACCCCAAAATTTGCCCTCCCATATTCCTCAAGATTTGTCAAGAATGATCTTCAAATTGCTCAAGATTGCTCAAGAGTTGTACAGTCAAACCATCTCCTAAGCAGTAGACAACTGAAATTAGGGTTTCGGTTCTTTCAAGGAATTTTGGGTTTTCAATGGTTTAATCAAGTCTCATAGGCCTATATACATTCTCAAGCACCTACATGCCAAGTTTCAAGACTCAAAGTGCCAATTTGCACAGTCAAAAGCTCCATTTGATCTACAGTCAACTGCAAGGGCAAAATGGTCATTTTGCAGTCAAAAGTTAGAATTCTTGGTCAACATCTTATTTTGAGTTCACAATCATCATTTGATCAAGTCTTGATCATGATCCCACAAGAATAGCTCAAAAATCATCAAGATGCAAAAGTTACTATTTTGGGACAGTAGAAAAGTCAACTGTACTTTGACCAGGGCATAACTTTTTCATGGTTTATCAGAAAAATCCCATCCAAAGCTCATTTTGAAGAGGATGCAATTTCCTACAATCCATATTCACACTCCAAGATCAAGAAATGCTCTCACAAAAAGTTACAAATTTTTACATTATAGGTCAATTTCAAAAGTCAACAAAAGTACACTTTGAGTCAAAGGCCATAACTTGAGATTGGTAAATCCAAATGACATGGGACCAAAAACATTGGTTAGAGGACTTCAAGGGCTTTCCAAAATGTCCAAGAACATGGTCATATGATCAAAATTGAGCAAGTTATGCATTGGAGAAATTGGGCAATTTTCATGAATTTGCAAAAGTCAACTTTGCTCAAAACACCTCCTTTTTGCTAATGGGCCTCAAATCTCTTTTTGAAACTTCACCCATGACCTATGCACGACCCACCAAGTTAAATGGGATTTATTTTCTTAAATTTATTGATTAAATGGATTTTTAATACATATTAATTCATTTAATTAATTTAAATTATAAGAAAATAGAAGATTTGATTTTTAAATCTATTTGTGAACCAAATATGATCCAAATATGCTGACCAATTCGTGCACAAGATAAAAGATACAAAAATATCCAATTTTGGCAATTTGTTCAATCATGAAAAATCAAGGATATTTGATTTATCAATCAAGGATTCAATCTTCAATGCACATGGGTATGGGTCCAAATTTTGACCTAAATTGCTTCCCTTATATGCAAGCAAGCCTGGCATAACCTAGAGGACGACTGCAAGACTGCAGAACAGCCATACCAATTTCAAGAATTTTCAAGAAAACTCAAAACTTGTTCTTGCATTCTAGGCCAATTCAAGGCACCTTGTCCATCCAAACACATTGCAGGAGGTACCAGGATTGATTTGCAATCAAATTCAAGCACCAAAGCTCAAGGAATCACGAAATATAGTCTCACGGTTTGCACTTATGATTCAAAACTGTATCTCTTAATTCATATGCATTTGACATGTTTTTGTGATTGATTTGCGTTGCTAGAGATCATACAAAGCTAATGGAATGACTTAATTGAACCGTAATGCCATAAATCGAGAGATGCCATGATTGAATTTCTAGGGTTTTCAAGCTTTCAAATAGGGCTTTCCAAACCAGGAAAAATTGGAACCAATGAGATACATGGTTGAATTCGTGAGGCCAAGACGAATCCAACACATACCTCGCGAAATATTTATGTTTGCTCTGTCTCTATTCGCTATTTTTCGTGCAGGAAGGTATTGGAGGTTAAAAACCCCCGCTATTTGATTCTAATTATGCAGGACAAAGGTAGAAGATGATGACGTGTTGTCATCTGGTTCGTGTGTTTGAAAAAAACGCGCGCTTTTATTTTTTTCCAAGCATAGTTGATTGATTATCAATATAATATTTGTTGTATATATTAATAACAAAGATGCATCGTGGCTCAGTTGGTGGAAGCGTGAGTGGGATGCCCTTGGGACCTGGGTTCGAATCCCAGGTCCCCCCAAATATTTGTTATAATTTTTATCCAGGTGATTGCATGTGATTCAGCAGGCGTAGCATATCATGGATCTCCAGATCCCAAGCGCCAGATGGCCTTCAGGCCAAATCTGATGGTCACAAGATGACGTCCACCGTGTGTCCAAGTCAACAAGTGCGTGGATGATCCTGGAAAGTCAAACAGGCTGAGCGCTAGTGGGCCTGGAAATTCCAAAACACACCTCAAAATTGGGCCTAACACCCCCTTCATGAGTTTATTTCTTCTCCTTTCTTCTTTTATTTTTTCTTTCATTTAATTATTTTATAATTATTATTTTTATCACTAACAAATTAATATTTTTTTATAATAAAATCAAAAAACAAAAAATATAATGTTTTTATTTATTAAAATTAAATTCACTATTTCATTATTTTTGTAAATAAATAACTTAATTAATTTAGTTTTTAATTAGGCATAATATTAATATTTTCGCAATAAATTTAAAATTAATGTAGAATTAGGGTTCTTGACAATTTTAATCATCTTTATTTTTATTTCCTTAAATATTCAAAAAAACCAAAAATACTTCTCTTTTTATTTAATTAATTAATTAGTTTAGGTTTAATTTAATTCAAAATAACAAAAATCTCCTTCTTTCTTAAAAGGGTCAAAACCCTAAAAAACTCTCCGATTCAATTTTTCTCGCGCATATTATTTTTATCCATATAATTGTAATTGCTCCGAGGATGTAATAGTTTTAACTTAGGACCTTTTTATCGCTTTCATTTACTTTTCCGCATTTATTTTCAAGGGTTTGTTTTTGGCGATGTAAATGCCCGACGCCTTGTAATAGCTTAGTTTTATTTTCCGCAACCATTAACTGCTAGATGTATGCTAATAGGCTATGCATGACAAGATCTACCTTAATTTAAAATCAACCGTAGCTCACCACAATATGTACAAAGATAACATAACTGAAACCTGACACACTCGCACATGCCACTCTTAGGGTACGCCTTACTTGGTTGCCTCGAACGTGGTCATTGAGTATAAGAAGTTTTAGAGGTCGCCCTCTTGTCCAAATATCATAAGTTGCCTCGAAACGATTGCCTCGGATAAAATGATCTAAGACATTAGGGTTACCGCTAAGGCGTCCTAACATAGCTTTAGTGACCACATGTCCCTTAATCGAATTGACCCGAAAACTCCAACGACAGTGCTACCTACTTCTCAATAGTGGGATAGCACTGTCTAAAGGACATTTACACAGTTTAATTCCTTTTGAGTAGGTAGAGGTTCTTAGATACTTGCTCTTTCAAAACAAAACAAGTTTTTCGCACTTACACTTTTCAAACAAAGTTTTCAATAACACTTCATACAATCTTGAGGACAGAAACAAGAGTTAAATCGAAGTTTTCAAACAAAACTCTTTTCAAAACCCACAATCACAAAGAAAAACACACTTTTGAAAACATAGTGAGCAAGTACCTAAGAGCCCGTGGATAACCAGAGATAGAAAGTGTGCTAACACCTTCCCTTTCTATAATCTACCTCCCGAACCCGAGAAACATCTCGAAAAGGAATTTTTCTGTGCTTTTGTCCTTTCCTTGTTGGATAAAATAAAAGACGGTGGCGACTCTTGCTTACCTCGACATTTTGCAAAAACAAACGCAAACGCGAACCAGCATTCCAAAACAGTCAGTTCTATTCCCACCGATCACAGAACTGACGGCTCTGCTGGGGACATAATAAGTGAGGTGTACCTTAGGATTAGATCACTTATGTTTTCAATTGTATGCTTTGTATGCTTTAATTTTGTGGGCTTGTATCGGAGTTTTATAGATCCTAACCCGGATCTGGGGTACCCTTTTTAGGTAAGTAGCAATAAACTGTGAGGGATATGTCCGGCGTAGACCGACATGGATGAAGCAGTAGTTACGTTGGTGTGACACCTTGGTCTGTACCGATATCCCTTGTGTTGGAACGAGGAGAATATGGGTCTTCTGAGGAGTCATTAAGCACCAACTGACCTTAGAACCTTAAATTGACCAACTTGGCCATAGATCAGTAGCAGTATGCTACACTCATTGAGACTAAACTCTCGCGATGGTTCCGACCGCAAGAAAAGGTTTCCAAACTGGAATTATGACCGATTGAGGGTAGTCAGTGATATTGAGATCCTCTAGAACCCGGTTACTATTTTTAGGACATGTCTTAACCAACTGAAACTGAAAGAGGGTAATACCTAAACTTCATGTCGGCCTGAAATCTAAGGGCTCTTTTGTGTGACTTGTGTGCCTTCAAACTTGAACTACTTGCACATTCTTGTTATCTGACAACATGAGTTCCTTGCAGGTTTTGTTTACAGTCCTTATCCAACAGTTTGGATTTATAGCAGGGCTTACTTACATCACCTCACACTTTTGCTTAAACGCATAGCATACACATCATAACATCATACCATAGCATTTCCTTAACCATTTCAAGGATCTCAAGGGTTTGTGATGCAGGTCATGATGAACCAGACGTCAAACAAGGGGCAAAGGGGATTTATTTTCCTCTAGCCAAGGTTGTCTAGAAATCCAAGCACGATAACTTGAGTCAGGGGCTATGACCCACTCGATATGGTGAGCCTGACTCTTGAAGAAGGACTCTCAGCAACATGAAGTTCCTTCAATCAAGCTGCAAAATTCAAATTCTAACAATTTTCTTTGTTTACCCCACGAGATGCTTGAAAATATTGCATACATATATCATACATATCATTGCATTACAGGTACCATTACAGGTCTCTTATCCTCTTCGCTGTTTATTTCAACAATCATCATGTCTACTGAACCTTCCACTGAACAAGCTATCAAGGCCCTCCAGGCCCAGAATGCCCAGTTTCAAGAGTTGGTCATGAGCCTAGCTAAGGGTCAGCAGGACCTGAAAACCTTGATTCTAAAAGAGAGGAAGAAGAAGAAGAAGAGGACTGTCCTGTTCAACACCGGACGCGGGTTTGGAAACGGGCTGCAAAATGAAGTTGATCTAACCACCTCATCTGGAGGGAAGGATAGCCCACAAGAAAGGAGGGCTCCTAGCCCTATGGTCTCCGACAACGAGACGGACTGTGATGAAGAACAGTATCCTCCTGCTGAGGATAAGTACAAATAGCTGGAAGACCGTTTGAGCGCTATGGAGATACAGAAGGTGCCCGGTCTGGGCTTCGAAGATCTAGGTCTATCATCTGGGGTGGTGATTCCCCATAAGTTTAAGGCACCTGCCTTTTCCAAGTATGATGGAGCTTCCTGTCCAAAGCTGCACCTCCGGTCATATGTGAGGAGGATCCAACCTTACACTGCTGACAAGAACTTATGGATCCATTTCTTTCAAGACAGTCTTTCAGGGACTCAGCTTGAGTGGTTCTATCAGCTGGATGGAGCCAGTATCCGTAATTGGGAAGATTTGGCTACGGCATTCTATAAGCAGTATCAATATAATTCCGACCTCGCTCCTACGCGTACCCAACTCCAGGGTATGTCAATAGGGACGGGTGAAGGATTTAAAGAGTATGCTCAAAAATGGAGAGACCTTGCCGGAAGGGTGCAGCCAGCTTTAACTGATCATGAACTTGTCGATATGTTTCTGGGGACCCCGTCTGGTCCATTCTTTAACCATTTGATTGGAAACTCTTCAGTCGGATTTAAAGACCTTATCTTGACTGGTGAGAGGATTGAAGCCGACACCAAAAGTGGGAAGATTCAAGAAGCTACACCTTATGATGCTCAGAAAAAGCCTTACAGTGGGAAGAAAGAGTCCAATGCTGTGTAACGGTAAAAGAGTCGTCGTGACCAACACGTAGGGGCAGTCTTGATCTCTGGTTCTGCGTCACACCGACAATAGCAAAAGGGAAATCAACAAAGGCCGGACGAGCCTAAAAGACAGTTCACCAACATCAACATGCCATTGTCACAAGCATTGCAGCACATGTTAAAGATGAATCTGATTACGGTGATAAACCCTCCTCAGAACCCTAAGACTTCTTCTCCTAACTACAACCCAGATGCAAGGTGTGCTTATCATTCCGGTATCCCGGGGCATGATACTGGCGATTGTTGGGCGTTGAAATACAAGATTCAGAATATGATTGACGCTAAGGAGATCAAATTCGAGCCTCCTGAGACTCCCAATGTGATCACTGCTCCCTTGCCAAAACATGGCTAGGATTGAAAGCAATCTTGTTCATTTGAATTCGGAAGTTGTATTTTTCTTTGCTTATTCAAACAATTATCATGTCAAACTCTTTTATTTCATTATAGCATTACACGTGTCTGTTTTGAATTAATTGTTTTCACTATGCTTAAAATTGCTTCATATTTCCTTTTTGTGATGTTCAAACTCTCGATTAAAAAAATTCTAAGCCTCTTGAAGGAGGATGACGAAAACGATACCACAATCTTTACAGTATGCTTTTGAACAGACCCCGCTGATGAAGTACATGCATTGTTTCAAATCATAAACAGTGGAGTTATAAGGAAGATAATCCCTCATCAACCCCTTCGAGCCAAAGCAGTTGGAGTTTTTTCTTTTCACAAATTATACCCTTAATTATAACCTGGGGCAGGGTAGTTTTCTCAGTTGATCCAGGTGCATAATGAAGGGCATCACTCAGTTGATCCAGGTGCACAAAATGGCATCAAAGAAGTCCTTCCGAGATAAAAGACGGTGATGGTTCCGTATAATCGTAAGGACAGGCAGTCATTGTCTCTCAAAATAAAAGCCCATCAAGTCAAAACCTATGAAGGAGACTTACAAAACTGGGGCATCCCGCTGACTGTAAATACAAAAAGAAACAGTTCAGGCAAAAGACAGGGATAATAAAAAGAAAGAGGTCCTACAAACTCTGAACAAAAATGACTGCCTGTTCAAAATAAACTGTCAGTATCCGAACCACCACTGGTATATCAGAGCGAAGATTCAAACAAGGTCTAATGCACGATTAGCTGAGTTTAGGATTGAAGAACATCACGAAGAACGGGTGGGTACGAATAAACTTTGAGCCTCTATCCTTTGTTTCTTAAACCGTGAACTAGGCTACGTTATAACCCTTAAAAAGTCCTAGCTGAAGCATGGGTTAGTCCGAAAGCATACTGTTACAAAAGGTGTCCTGACTCTTGTAGGGCTTTCTGTACATCCTGAGTTGACATCACATTTTACAAAATTTGCCTGTTTTACTGAAAAATGCATTTTCAAAAACTTCAAGACAGACATAAGCTTTGCATTCTTAAAATAACATTGTTTGCATATGACTATTTGTTCAAACAGCAGAGAAATTTGCACGACGAATATCCAGTGAACAAAAAACCTTCTCAGCAAAAAGGGTCACCTCAAGTAGGAAAAGCACGTCCAACCAAGGGGCAGACATGATCATTTTCCATCATCTGGGGCAGTCAAGTCAAGATTCAAGGAATCTCTCAAAATGCAAAATAGCCAGGGGCAAATCGCCATCTGAATCAATTGGGGCATTGGACATGAATTCCAGCAACGAATCTTGCATGATCAAACGAAGATCTTCTGGTAGTATGGCAACACAACACTACCGACAGTGACACCTCTCTACATCCTGAGGGAATGGACATAGTCAAAAAATACCGCGCGTGAATCAAAGACCCGCTAGGTTGACTGGCCCAAGCAAAAATAAGGGCTTCCCGGCGAACCAAAAGGGTTCGCGAAAAAATAAGGGATGAAAATGAAAAAATCTGTACACCCGGCAAGTCGAAAACCTGAAAAGGCGGCTTGGGAAAAAAAGGGTATCCCGATGGACTGAAAACCCGAAAGGGCGGTCCAGGCAAAAATTAGGGATCAAAGCGTATGACTATGTCCCATCATCTCGTCAATGGCCTGCCAGAAGAAGACTTGTCATTTTGACCGAAAGATACCAAGCACCTCATAGGTGGGGATAATACTCGATCCACAGGCCTCCACATGCACCTTCTGCCGCAAAAAAAGGTGGGGCAATAAGAATTGTCTGAACTGTACAAGCTGCTCTGTCCACCAGGTACAAGGTAGATTCAGCTGAAGAATATGACCAAGATATCGTCACTACCCGCAGAGTAAGACAGTAATGGTAGCTCTCCCATGATACTTGCAACTACGAAGGAATCAGTAATACTCTCCCCCAAGCAGAGTTAGTCTACCATCAGCCCTAAAAAGGTTGGGTATCCCCAGAAGGTCTTAGTATTCCCCAGAGTAGTTTAAGGATATTCCCCAGCAAGCATAAGAGTATCCCTGACAGTCTTAATATTCCTCAACGGAATATAAGAATGTTCCCTGACAGAATGTAAGGTACCCCCAATGGAACCATTTCCCAAGCACAGTCTAAAAAAGATTCCCTAATGGAGTTGAATCATCTTCCCCAGTAGATTCTGGAAGCTTATCCCCTGCAGAATACAAATGCATCCCCTCAGCTAAATTCAGAGGTCATCCCCACAAGAGTCTAACTGGGTTATCCTCAGCAAGTTGCAACTGAAAGATCATCCCCAGCGAAGTTCTTTCTATCGCCAACGGGGTTCATCATCAAAATCCCCAACAGAGCTTATCAACGGAATCCCCAGCGGAGTTTATCGTTAAAATCTCAGAAAAGCATCTCTTCCCACAGAGTAATTCCCCGCAGAGTAATATCTTCACCAGTTTATTCCCCAACAGAGTTCTTTTCTCCTGCAGGCTTATTCTCACAATCATCTTCGTTCATCATCCCCAGCGGAAATGAAGAATTCAACACTATTCTCCAACAGCTCCGAGATTTATTTTCCCCAACTGAAAAACATCACATCTTCATACATTATGACATGCATACGCATCATACAACACAAATCTCATTTATGTTGAGAACATCATGACATCTTGCATTTCATACATCATGACATTGCATACAACTAACTTTTTACCTTTTTCAGGAAAAGGTCAATCAAAACATGGCTACCATCAAACCTTTCTTAAGTTCCAGATGAATACCTGTAACAAGCAAGGAAAATTCTATGGACGAATGATTGTAGATCAATACCTGTAACAAGCTCGAAAAGTTATCTACATGAAGAGATTGAAGATCAATACCTGTAACAAGCCAGGAAGACCATCTTTCTTTCTCAGGTCAGAGATTAATACCTGAAACCAGCCAGGACAACTTACTCATCGGCCAACCTTTTCAAGTTCCAGATTAATACCTGTAACAAGCCAGGAAAATTCTGTGGACGACTAATTGTAGGTTAATACCTGAAACCAGACAGGACAATTATCTACTTGACCATCATGAGGCAACCCTACACCAGTTCCTTCTCTTTCAGATGCAGTTTTACACGGACTCATCATCAGGCAACCCTACACCGGTTCCTTCTCTCTTTCAGATGCAGTTTTACACGGACTCATCATCAGGTAACCCTACACATGTTCCTTCTTTCAACTTACAAAGTTACAATTCAACAAACAATCTCCAGATGGAATCTATAAGCCCATACTCCTACCAATCATCTCCAAATGGCATCTGTAAGCCCATTCCCGACATCACATTGCTGATACTACACCATGCGAGTGAAAATTTCTGGGCACTTCAGTGTTCAATCATCTTCCACCTTCGGATCACGAAAGGCACACAAGCCAATCTACATCCTCAGGTTTAAGAAGATTGAACAGGGGCAACTGTTGTACCCCAAAATTTGCCCTCCCATATTCCTCAATATTTTTCAAGAATGATCTTCAAATTGCTCTAGATTGCTCAAGAGTTGTGCAGTCAAACCATCTCCTAAGCAGTAGACAACTGAAATTAGGGTTTCGGTTCTTTCAAGGAATTTGGGGTTTTCAATGGTTCAATCAAGTCTCATAGGCCTATATACATTCTCAAGCACCTACATGCCAAGTTTCAAGACTCACAGTGCCAATTTGCACAGTCAAAAGCTCCATTTGATCTACAGTCAACTACAAGGGCAAAATGGTCATTTTGCCTTCAAAAGTTAGAATTCTTGGTTAACATCTTATTTTGAGTTCACAATCATCATTTGATCAAGTATTGATCATGATCCCACAAGAATAGCTCAAAAATCATCAAGATGCAAAAGTTACTATTTTGGGACAGTAGAAAAGTCAATTGTACTTTAACCAGGGCATAACTCTTTCATGGTTTATCAGAAAAATCCCATCCAAAGCTCATTTTGAAGAGGATTCAATTTCCTACAATCCATATTCACACTCCAAGATCAAGAAATGCTCTCACAAAAAGTTACAAATTTTTACATTATAGGGCAATTTCAAAAGTCAACAAAAGTACACTTTGAGTCAAAGGCCATAACTTGAGATTGGTAAATCCAAATGACATGGGACCAAAAGCATTGGTTAGAGGACTTCAAGGGCTTTCCAAAATGTCCAAGAACATGGTCATATGATCAAAATTGAGCAAGTTATGCATTGGAGAAATTGGGCAATTTTCATGAATTTGCAAAAGTCAACTTTGCTCAAAACACCTCCTTTTTGCTAATTGGCCTCAAATCTCTTTTTGAAACTTCACCCATGACCTATGCACGACCCACCAAGTTAAATGGGATTTATTTTCTTAAATTTATTGATTAAATGGATTTTTAATACATATTAATTCATTTAATTATTTTAAATTATAAGAAAATAGAAGATTTGATTTTTAAATCTATTTGTGAACCAAATATGATCCAAATAAGCTGACCAATTCGTGCACAAGATAAAAGATACAAAATATCCAATTTTGGCAATTTGTTCAATCATGAAAAATCAAGAATATTTGATTTATCAATCAAGGATTCAATCTTCAATGCACATGGGTATGGGTCCAAATTTTGACCTAAATTGCTTCCCTTATATGCAAGCAAGCCAGGCATAACCTAGAGGACGACTGAAAGACTGCAGAACGGCCATACCAATTTCAAGAATTTTCAAGAAAACTCAAAACTTGTTCTTGCATTCTAGGCCAATTCAATGCACCTTGTCCATCCAAACACATTGTAGGAGGTACCAGGATTGATTTGCAATCAAATTCAAGCACCAAAGCTCAAGGAATCACGAAATATAGTCTCACCGTTTGCACTTATAATTCAAAATTGTATCTCTTAATTCATATGCATTTGACATGTTTTTGTGATTGATTTGCGTTGCTAGAGATCATACAAAGCTAATGGAATGACTTAATTGAACCGTAATGCCCTAAATCGAGAGATGCCATGATTGAATTTCTAGGGTTTTCAAGCTTTCAAATAGGGCTTTCCAAACCAGGAAAAATTGGAACCAATGGGATACATGGTTGAATTCGTGAGGCCAAGACGAATCCAACACATACCTCGCGAAATATTTATGTTTGCTCTGTGTCTATTTGCTATTTTTCGTGCAGGAAGGTAGTGGAGGTTAAAAACCCCCGCTATTTGATTCTAATTATGCAGGACAAAGGTAGAAGATGATGACGTGTTGTCATCTGGTTCGTGTGTTTAAAAAAAACGCGCGCTTTTATTTTTTTCCAAGCATAGTTGATTGATTATCAATATAATATTTGTTGTATATATTAATAACAAAGATGCAGCGTGGCTCAGTTGGTGGAAGCGTGAGTGGGATGCCCTTGGGACCTGGGTTCGAATCCCAGGTCCCCCCAAATATTTGTTATAATTTTTATCCAGGTGATTGCATGTGATTCAGCAGGCGTAGCATATCATGGATCTCCATATCCCAAGCGCCAGATGGCCTTCAGGCCAAATCTGATGGTCACAAGATGATGTCCACCGTGTGTCCAAGTCAACAAGCGCGTGGATGATCCTGGAAAGTCAAACAGGATGAGCGCTAGTGGGCCTGGAAATTGCAAAACACACCTCAAAATTGGGCCTAACACCCCCTTCATGAGTTTATTTCTTCTCCTTTCTTCTTTTATTTTTTCTTTCATTTAATTATTTTATAATTATTATTTTTAGCACTAGCAAATTAATATTTTTTTATAATAAAATCATAAAACAAAAAATATAATGTTTTTATTTATTAAAATTAAATTCACTATTTCATTATTTTTGTAAATAAATAACTTAATTAATTTAGTTTTTAATTAGGCATAATATTAATATTTTCGCAATAAATTTAAAATTAATGTAGAATTAGGGTTCTTGACAATTTTAATCATCTTTATTTTTATTTCCTTAAATATTCAAAAAAACCAAAAATACTTCTCTTTTTATTTAATTAATAAATTAGTTTAGGTTTAATTTAATTCAAAATAACAAAAATCTCCTTCTTTCTTAAAAGGGTCAAAACCCTAAAAAACTCTCCGATTCAATTTTTCTCGCGCATATTATTTTTATCCATATAATTGTAATTGCTCCGAGGATGTAATAGTTTTAACTTAGGACCTTTTTATCACTTTCATTTACTTTTCCGCATTTATTTTCAAGGGTTTGTTTTTGGCGATGTAAATGCCCGACGCCTTGTAATAGCTTAGTTTTATTTTCCGCAACCATTAATTGCTAGATGTATGCTAATAGGCTATGCATGACAAGATCTACCTTAATTTAAAATCAACCGTAGCTCACCACAACATGTACAAAGATAACATAACTAAAACCTGACACACTCGCACATGCCACTCTTAGGGTACACCTCACTTGGTTGCCTCGAACGTGGTCATTGAGTATAGGAAGTTTTAGAGGTCGCCCTCTTGTCCAAAGATCATAAGTTGCCTCAAAACAGTTGCCTCGGATAAAATGATCTAAGACATTAGGGTTACCGCTAAGGCGTCCTAACATTGCTTTAGTGACCACATGTCCCTTAATCGAATTGACCCGAAAACTCCAACGACGGTGCTACCTACTTCTCAATAGTGGGATAGCACTGTCTAAAGGACATTTACACAGTTTAATTCCTTTTGAGTAGGTAGAGGTTCTTAGATACTTGCTCTTTCAAAACAAAACAAGTTTTTCGCACTTACACTTTTCAAACAAAGTTTTCAATAACACTTCATACACTCTTGAGGACAGAAACAAGAGTTAAATCGAAGTTTTCAAACAAAACTCTTTTCAAAACCCACAATCACAAAGAAAAGCAAACTTTTGAAAACATAGTGAGCAAGTACCTAAGAGCCCGTGGATAACCACAGATAGAAAGGGTGCTAACACCTTCACTTTCTATAATCTACCTCCCGAACCCGAGAAACATCTCGAAAAGGAATTTTTCTGTGCTTTTGTTCTTTCCTTGTTGGATAAAATAAAAGACAGCGGCGACTCTTGCTTACCGTGACATTTTGCAAAAACAAACGCAAACGCGAACTAGTATTCCAAAACAGTCAGTTCTATTCCCACCGATCACACATGGTATTCTATGCATGTGGTTTATTGTGTTTATTCAAGGAACTCAAAGAATTATAGACAATTGCAAATATTAAAGTACTAACACATTTGGAAATACTAAAAATTTCATTTTAATAATAACTTTGGATTGGATTACAACTTTTAGTACAAGTTTCAACAATCCCAAGTATAAGAGAATAAAGATAGAGTCTAAATTTTTTTTCCTAAGGAGCTAAAGCTGATGAAGATCTCTCCACACATTGATGCTTTCTCCTGAAAATGAGTGACTGGGACCTAGCTGATATCTAGAGGAAAATAAATCATCTTGCTTCTCCATCATATCCACATCATGACTCTCAAGAATCTCGATCAAATCATCGTTCTCTTTTAATTCTGTTGAGTAGGACACCTCCAAAGTCTAGTACTTATTCTTCCATGCTTCCTTCTCTTACTGCATCCTAACCAAGGAAAGCTGAACTTCTTCCACGTCATCAAAGAGAGGACGAGTAGTCCTCATAAACATATCAGATATAGGTTATTCACGAGAATAAGGCATCTTTAACCAAATTTCCCTTGCATGTACCCAACCGAGATGAGGCTCCATGGAAACATCTCCTCTTGGTCCCAAATCTTTTCTGCCCTTTCTATGAATATGGCGCCAAGCCATTTCAAACTCTTTTTTAGCTGCATTGTAATCTTCTCCTTCTTTGAGAAAGAAACCACTCAGATGAATGTTGTTTGGCTTGTCTCTCATCGGATAGCCAAGCCGATGACGCGCAAGAACGAGATTGTAGTTAATTCCTCCCTTTGTACCAAGAAGAGGCACATTGAGGAAACTACCACAACTATCAATAATCTCCACATCATAATAAGCTTGATGATACCAATCAATATCAGAATGAGTGAGAGCCATAATCTTTAGGGCCCAACGAGGTTCCTTCTTGATATTCTAAAAATCAACAGACCAAGGTAAGTGACAAATAAACCACTGATATAACAATGGTGAGCAATAAATGATCATCCCTCCCTGATAGAAATTCCGAAGATGGATGGAATAATAAGTATATCTTAGCAGGGTAGGGACTAGATTCCCAATCATAAAGATCCTAATGGCATTAATATCCATAAATTTGTCGACGTTAGGAAACAAGAACAACCCATAGGTAAGCAAAGCAAAGATAACCTCAAAAGCAACTGTACTCTCCATCTTGACGAAGTAATGAGCTTTCTCCAATAGAAACTGAGCAGGTAAACCTCTGATTCCTCCTTTAGTAATCATAGTAGCCTCAATATCAGACTTTTTCAAGTGAGTTATGGTAGAAATCTCATGAGAATTAGGCTCTCCTTCTAAACTGGTGAATGGAACATGATCAATAATAGGTAAACCAAGTAAGTAAGAATACTCCTCTAATGTGGGCATCAGATGATAATCAAGGAAAGTAAGACACCACCACAACGGATCATAGAACCGGACCAATTTAGAAAGAATACCATCCTTCATCTTGAGCTTCATAAGAGTCACGATGGCTCCATACTTCTTCCAGAAATCTGTAGAGCTCTTAATATCAGGAATCAAACTCATTAGTTTCTGTATCTTAAGATCCTTGAAACTTTACTTCTGAGTCCTTCTTTTTCCAAAATCCGTGGTAAAAAACATACATGCGATATTTGCAAAAGTCAACCCTTAATTTCCTTGAATTAATTGTTTAAAGAATTCTCATGGGTGCATGAATGCATGATAATGCAATAATTACACACAAGATCACAAACACGGGGTTTCGTAGGTTCGACGTCACTAGCATGAAGTCAAAGGTAATACCCACAAGGTACGGACTAATAGTTTATCACCTATCAAATAAGGTTCCCAAAGTCTACATCCTTCCTTCGGATATTACCAACATCCAGTTTAACACAGTAATTAGTAATATTATAAGGAAAAACTTGTCTGAGTGTAGCATTGCGTGACAACCACTTCCAGATTGCTCTGTCATAGTTTACGCACTACACCTAAAATGCCAATATGGGTTAAGGGTTCTACCGTCCTCAGCTTCAGCAAGCTCCTAGATCGAAAGCAACATGTCTTTCTGATTGCTAGATAAATAAATACTACAGTCAAAGAGGCTTCCATTGCATGGGGGATCTCATTTCTCCCTTTTTAGGATTCCTCCCTCAAAGTTAACATGACTATACCATCCTTCCTATCTTAAGTTTGCCCAAGTCCGGGTAAAGGACTTATGAGAAATCACCAAGCACCCTGAAAACCAACAAAATCTAGACAAACATATATATAACACATAATACACAACAAATAATAGCACATACACAATATAAACAAAGATAGGCCCAAGAACTCTAGACAAAATAACCACGGAGTCACAAGGTCCCAAGATAATCAAGGCATCTAATCCTAAGTCCAAGAGGTCCACAACTCCATAATGCCAAGGATAGTAACCAAATAGTCCAAGTAGCCTTAAAAAATTTTAATGTTCAAGTTGGTAATTAAGAGTATTCAAAAAGAAAAGAAAGCTCAAGTGAGAAAAATAATAATAAAAAAGACATAAAGATAAATGCTCAAATGAGCAAAGATAAAATGACATAAAGATAAATGCTCAAGTGAGTAGGGATGAAAATAGCATGAAATGTAAATGCTAAAGTAAATGGTGCATAAAAGTAAAGGCATAAAATAAAGGACATAAAGTAAAAGCACAAAGTAAAGTCAATTGTTAGTGAATTAGAAGTTAGAGGTTAATTGAATGACCATCTTGAAACTTGAATTTGAAAACTCATTAGAAGATTGATAAAACTAAAGCTTCTCAATAACAAGTTTCATTTGCTTTTTGTCAAGAATATCATTCTTTTCAAGTACTCAAGGCAAGCATATATGATCAACGATGTTTAAATGATTCACTTAGACCAAACTTCATGAAATTTCATTAGAGGATTGATAAGATCAAAGCCTCCTAACAATGAACCTCAAGGTTATTGGATCAAAGGTTTCCAATTAAACATACTTGGGCTTGCAAACATAGGTTTGGGCCATGAATGATCATTTTTTGAACCAGGACAAATTTAGCGCTATGTGAAGTAATCGTAAGTGGACTTATGTAGAAGTCACACCTATTTTGAGGACAGTCAATAGCAAACCATATACCACATGTTAGAGAAATGATATGTAGATTATTCTCCAACAACATGTAGCACAAGTAAGAAAGGGATAAGATGAAGAGGGAGGTGATGTATCAGAAGAAATTAGGGCTTCAAATATCTTCAACATCATTCATCTATTTTGGAGGATTTAGTTTTTCAACCTATCAACACCCAAGATCCAATGAGATTGAGGAACTTGTCCCAAAATAACATCCAAATCAGGACCAAACAAAAATAATAAAATAATATTCAATAAAATAATATTTAAATGATTAATAAAAGGGAAATAATTGGTAAAATACACAAAGTATATTAAAACACCAAATAAAGTAGTCAGAGGTCAAACATGAGTCAATAAGTGTTGACAAAAAATTTCAGAATTTTTTAAAGTCAGAAAGTATTTTTGAAATTTAAAGAAATAAGCAAAATAAACCAAAAATTGTAAAACAAAAAGTAAAATCAGAAAGAAAAATAAAATGAGGTCACCAATATTTGTCAAGAGGTCATTGGATACTTCCATATTTTTTCTAGAATTTAAAAATCAAGAAAAGTATTTTTAAACAATTAAAATAATTCAAATAAAGTGAAAAATCCTAAAATATACCAAATCATAAAATAAAGTTGTTAAAAAATAAGTATGAGAAAGAGAAAAATCAAATGTATTTTTGAGAATTTTTTTTTGGAATTTTTGAAGTAGAAATGAATTTTTTAAGTTTAAAATAATTAAAATATAAAAATAAAAAAATAAAAAAAACCAAAAAGATGTGGACCATCTGATCAATGTCAAATGCGTTAGTAAGCCCATCTGAGAGACCTGACGCGATGTGCATGTTATGTGTTGTACCCCAATTTTTGACCTAAGATCCCATATTTATTTTTGCATTTTTAAACATAAGCCAAGGTCACGAAATACGGTTGGTTTTAACGTCTCACCTTCGAGCTTTGACCATGCGAAGATTGTCAAGTGTTTTGAACATTTTTAGCATATGTATCACTAATTTCTAATCGCACACAAAGGTGTATGTTCATGTTTTCTTTTGTGTCATGTGCAGAGACAGGTCTGAATAAAGAGCATCAGGCGTCATGCCTCGATTAGGGTTCAGAATCTCTCAAGCCAGAAGTACGATTGATTATGGATTCTTGAAGACTGATTCATCAAGGCACAACTGTTGCACACCAAATTTCTCCCCTAATTTTTTCAGTCGCACATTCATACCATATTTTGTCATTTGGTCACAATCATTAGTAAATATCTTCATTCATCATATTTTGCATCATTAGTCGTATTTAAGTTGATCAGAAAAGTCAGTTTAAATCAAAGTTTGCATCGTCTTTCAGTTGTAAAATACCCGACATTTCATTTCAATCATTTTTATCTGTTTACTATTTTCTTGCACTGCTCTAAGTTGTTTATATGTCAATAATAAAAATATTTTGGTTTTATAGACAGACCGTTAAAAGCGATTCAATATTGTGCGAAAAGATAGCGAGAAAAATATTTCAAGTTTTCACTTTTTACCGATCATTTTATGAATCTGCGTGACGCGTAGATTATGACGGTATACTCGCTTTATTTTTTCGGTATAGTTTGAAGTCTCGTTTTTAACCGTAAATGTCCGTATTAGCCTGATATTTTATCATTTTATTTTTGACTTCTTGAATATTTTTTCTTTAATCTTTGTGACATGTAGATTAGTTTAATGTGTTCATTTTATTTTTTCGGATATATTTTCGTCCGTTGTTTATCATTTTCGGTCACTTTGGGTCTTTATTTTTATTCAGAAAAATTCAAAAAAATATATTTTAAATTGCATTAATTTGTACACTTTCAGGTTTTTAAATCATTTTTATTTTTAGAGGGATTTTTAATCATTAATTTTTTGTTAAAACTATTCTTTTTTCTAATTGGTTGCAAGAGGTAGTGCAGGATTGATAAATTAGAAAAGAGAAAGAACAACACCATAAACCAACTCTCCCTCCTATTTTTCAATCCACACAATCTTTCCCCCCCACAATCAAAAAACTCCCGCCTGCATACATCCAATGCCCAATATATTTTTTATTTTTATTTTCCATCCTCTCTCCACATATAACTTCCTTCACTTTCTGTCAAAAAAAAACACAACACAAAATTCTTTTTTCATTAGAACACACAGTAGCATCATATCCACATTCATCTCACTTTTTTTTCAAAACAACAACAACCTCCGTTGACCTCCACCACTTACTCACGTTTTTATCACAAAACAAAATCATTCTCATATCATCTCACCAAGCTCCTTCATCTCTCCATCACACCCCCTTCCGCCTCCTTCACACAAACCTCTCGCCATTGTTAAACAATACAAACGGCACTAACCTTCCACCCGTCTCTCTTCAACATCAACTGTCACAAACAACTTTTATCAACCTGTACATATTCACCTTAACCTTTTTCAACAAACCCTTTTCCAATCCAGTAGCTGCGATTTATCCCTTTCAAAACATGACATTACAAGCCCTTTGACTTTTTTTATAAACTTACCAAGTTTCTAGCCATTCCAATCTCCACAAAACAAAATCAAAGATGTAACTTCTTTTTTACACAAAACACCCTTCACTCATTGCCATGGAAAAGAAACAACCAACAATTTACAGTAACATAACTTTTTCTTGTTGATAAAGCTGAGAAAGCTTTGAAGCCGAAGTCACAACCTTTCACTGATTTTGCCAAAAACCCAATCTCCGTTTCTCCACCGTCCCCATCTGAACGCTGCATCAGATCTTCCATTTGAGTACTTGAGTTCAAGATTTCCATTAGTCATGGCAACTAGACTTCAGTTTGAGAATAATTGTGATATTGGGGCTTTCTCTAAACTTACAAATGCTTATTGTATGGTTGCCATTGGAGGTTCTGAAGGCTTCTACAGTGTATTTGAATCTGAACTATCTGGTGTTATCCTTGTGGTGAAAACCTCTGTTGCTGGCACTCGCATTGTTGGTCGTCTTTGTGCTGGAAACAAGAATGGGCTTCTCTTGCCCCATACTACCACAGACCAAGAACTTCAACATTTTAGAAACAGTCTACCTGATCAAGTTGTTGTTCAAAGGATAGAAGAAAAACTATCTACTCTGGGGAATTGTATTGCATGTATGACCGTGTGGCCCTCAAATCACTCTCCACCCTCACCTCCCTCATCCCAAAACCCGTTTCCCCCATTTTCCAATCCGCTCCGGAATCCACGAAATCCGCGACCGAATCAACAGCGTCAAAACCACCCAAAAACTCACCGAAGCAATGAAACTAGTCTCCGCCGCCCCTGTTCATCCGTAAACCTACAATTTCCTCTCCTCACCGAAACCCATTCATCTTCGCTGTATACCATCCACCATCTCCCACAATCTCCGCTAACAAATTGTAACCCCAATTACCCTTCTTCCTCTTTCTGTCACCGTCCCAAATCCTTCGTTCCCCTTTCAGACAACAAAAATGGCGCACAAACTCTCACTACATTTCAATCACACTTCTCTCCTTCAAAACCGCATTACTACTCAAAGAAGGATGAGGAACTATATCACCTATGCTACCACTCTCTTTCATGAGAAAGGAAGTGAAGAAATCATTTTGAAAGCAATGGGGCGTGCAATTAATAAGACTGTAACGATTACCGAGTTGATAAAGAGAAGGATTGTTGGTTTGCATCAGAACACAGTAATTGGATCGACGGATATAACCGACACTTGGGAGCCACTTGAGGAAGGCCTTCTTCCTTTGGAAACTACTAGACATTGTTTCTCACTGTCCAATAATGTATAATAAGGTATGCTTTTATGTTCTTATTTTAATTCAATGCCACGTGTCAGCTATTAATTGGCTAATGGAAAAATTTGAAAAGAAAAAACTCTAGTAAGAAGGCATCAGCTCCGCCTGGGGTGTTACAATAATTTTTTTACTATTATTATTTTTTATGGTAAATTAGGGTTAATTATTTAGTTTGGGCCTTGAGCCATAATTCCTATCTTTTTACTAATCCACCCCATTTATTCACTTGACACCCCACGTTTTATTAGTTTAGTTTTCATAATTTTCTTAACTTTATTATCTTAATTTCTTAGTTTAATTTTTTTCTAGAGGGCAACCAAACGATGATATTATAATTAATTAGATAAATTATTAGTTTAAATTTAGAATTAATTTAGTATCTTTTAGAATTGTGATTTATGTTTAGAATTAATTTAGTAATCTTAGAATTTTAATTTAGTTTAATAAAAATATTTTTAGTTAATTATTTAATTATATTCTCTTTCATTTGTATTTGATAGTCTTTGTCATTTTTAAATTAAATTTCTCATCGCCTCTTTGTCATTATTTGTTTATTTAGATTTATTTTCTTATGGATCCGTGAATGCTTGTGCTTTGATTATTGTGCTTTCATTGCTTAAATTCCAAGGAAAAACGGTTAAACCGGTCGACTTCATGTCATCAAATATATATGTTACGATTGTGTGAAATCCTTCATATCTTTAATCTTAAAACAAATTTTTCTAAAAGACTTAATTTTAAAACTCACACACCTTTTAAGTCAAAACTTCGACACTAGGTCGTCGTATCTTCAAAAATCTCGTTCATACCCATCTTTTAGCCAAACGAATCATTTTAATCAAACAAACAATTTTAAACAAAAAAACAGATATTTCAAAAGGTTCCTGTGGAGTACCGCAGATGCACTGGGTGCTAATACCTTCCCATTGTATAACCAACCCCCGAACTCTCGATCTCTTTCAAAAAACGCATTGTATTTTTATTACTTTTAAGTATTATTTTACATTGCATATTTTAGGGTTTTATTTCGCTCTTTTCCCTTGGAAATAATAAAGCGCGGTGGCGACTCTTGTTTTTGTGAGTCAAGTTAATTAATAGCTTGATCTCTGATTTTCACCGCTACAGAATTGGCAACTCTGATGGGGAAAGATTGACCTCTTGCTGGTCCATCCCTATGTGGGTTAAGCCTAATTTGTTTTATCTGTTTTATCATTATTTGATTGTTTGATTATATGTATATATTGTGATTATTTGGGTGTCGATAATATTTACAAAGGACAATTCCTATACCCGGACTAAGTTACACTTAGGAATAGGACGGGCGATATAGTCATGTTAACTTTGAGGGAGTAATCCCGAAGAAGGAGGCATGAGATCCCCCACTCAGTGGAAGGCCCTTTTGAACGTAATATTTGTTTACCGAGTAATCGGGAAGACATTATTATTTTCGACCTGGGAGCCAGAGAAGCTGGGAACCGTAGAACCCTAACCCATCTTGGCCTTTTAGGTGTAGCGCGGAGATTATAACGGAGTAATCCGGAAGTAATTGTTACGCGATGCTACGCTCGGATGAGTTTCTCTTGAGAATATTGCTGATTATTGAGTAATCAAGACGTTGGTAATATCCGAAGGAGGAATGTAGACTCCGGGAACTCTTAGAACCTTGTTCTGCAGGTGTGATTAAACCGTTAGTACATACCTTGGGGGTGTTCCTTACCTTGACTCCATGCTCGTGGCGTTGAACCTTTCGACTTTATTTGTGACCTTGCTTGTGGTTGTTACATAGCCATGCATTCATGCATCCATAAAACCCTTTTCACTTGACTTTGAAGGAATTTGGAGGTCTTTCTTTGTAAACATCACAAGTTTCGTCAAACTCAATGGATCTTGGGTGTTGATAGGGCGAAAACCCTAATCCACCAAAATGGATGATTGATCTTGATGATAACTGGATCAATGTTTGGAGCCAATTTAAAATTCATCTTCTATCTTCATACTTTGATGTTTACAACTTAATATCTTGAGTTCCTTGAAAATCAAATAAAAACTCTCTTTTGCATATCATACATCGTTCTACATTTTTTTTGTTTCACTTTCAAAAGTCTTTTTCCGAGTCTTATCTTTTCCTTTGGTCTCACTAGTACAACACTCGCGCTAAGAGGACAATGGAGAATATCAAGCAAGAGGTTTCTGAACTTCGTAGAGAGATGACAAATTTGAAAGCTGGTATGGATCACTCGACTGTTTTGGGTTGAAATTTTGGTTACCGCCCAAGTCAATCCTTCTAGGATGGAGGAAGCGATGATAAAAGTCTTCACTGAAACTCTAAAATCATTTTCTCATGAGAAGATGAGGGTTAATGCACCTAATGACTTTCCTGACAAGGTGAATGTGGGAGTGCGTCTAGAAGAAGATGTTGGGAAGGGATGTTTACATGAAGATGGTAGCTCAGCTAATGGTGTGAAGAAGTTTGATAATAACTTTTCCAAGAAGAGAACCAGAGGAAGAAATAATCATCGTCAGAATCATCACGTTTCTCCTATTCATCAACAGAATCAGCAAGTTCCTAATCAAAGGAAAACCCAGTTTGATCCAATTCCAATTACCTATACAGAGTTGTTCCCTATCCTGATGCAGAGGAATTTGGTTCAGACCCGACCTCCGCCGAAGGTTCCTGAGAAGATACATCGGTACTACAAAGCTGATTTGGCTTGTACCTTTCATCAAGGTGCTCCTGGGCATGACTTGGAGGGTTGCTTTGCTTTGAAGATTGAGGTTCAGAAGTTGGTCAGAAGTGGTATCTTGTCATTCAAGAAAGTTGGTTTTGAAGTTCAAATCAAGCATGTGCCGAAGAGTAAACACGATTGATGGTCACTTTGAGTTTTGAAGGATGTTTTCGGTAATTCAAGTCTAGATGGAAAGCCTTCCTAGATTATTAACTTATTCATGCTTTTTGTAATTTTTCTTGTTTATCAAAACATTGTTTGCATGTAAGAACTTGTTTGCATCTGAATGATTATCTTAGTATAATGGGTATGTTTGTCTTGAAGAAATTCATTCGTTTCACTCATATTTGTTTTCAAATTTTAAATTTCTTTTTGCATTATGATACCAACTTGTTGCCCATTCTCTTGCCTAGGCAGAGATTGAAGGGAGGATGATGATCTAAAGAACACAAAATCTCTGGTTGTTTGCTTTTGATAAAATCTTGCTGATGATGTACAGACATTATTTCAAATCCCTAAACACCGGAGATATAAGGAAGATAATCCCTTGATAACCCCTTTTGAGCCTTTGAAGCAGAAGTTTCTTTTTTTTTTTTTATATACGAAAAAACCTTGAATTTTAACCTGGGGCAGGGTAGTTTTTAGTTAATCTGACTGAGTGTTCGAAATTCATAAGGAAGATGTTTTTTGAAGAGAAACTACGAGGGCTATCTTTCATGTATAATGAAGTCAGAAGATGTGGAACCACAATGTTATCCCTCATTCATCAAGAAACGAGGCAATCACATTCCTCTCAACAAGTAAAGACAAGCTAATGTCACACATTTTGTTCAAAAAGTCAAAAATCGAGAAAAAGAAAAAGCCTGCTAAGTCAAAAAAAAAACATGAAAACGTGTGAATTAGGAAAAATTAAGGCATCCCGCTGGACTATCAATTCAAAAAAATTAGTTCAGGCAAAAATTAGGGAAAATAAAAATTGCAAAGAAAAGTACTGCAAAGAAAAGTCCTCAGCAAAGAACAAATTGGTGACTACAAATACGAAGACATGAGGGTGGTTTCTACTCCGAAAGCCTCATCGTTTCCTTGACCGTCACAAAATCCTTTTTGAGAGATGAATACTCATGTTGGATTAACTGAACATAGGGTTGGAGAACATCATGAAGAATGGGTGGGCACCAAATATTTTGAGCCTTAAAATCTTTTTTCTAAAAACCATGAACCAGACCACGTTACAACCTTCAAAAGTCCTAATTGAAGCAAGATTATTTTGAAAGCATACTTCAATGAGATAGTGTTCCTGACTCCCATAAATGTTCTAAATAGTTATGTTGGTATCATATTTTTTTCCTATACAAAAATAAATGATGCTCTAACTCGCAAAATTTGTGCGATATATTTTAAAAATCTTCAAGACTTACATAACTGTTGCATTAGAATTTTCATTCTCATAATAAAATTTTCTAACTGCAAAACATTTGTTTGATGTCAAGGAAGCTCACATAAGCACCAGTGATGAGTTTATTCTTTCAAGGCCTGAAACTATGTTGAGTAATTGACGGATCACGTCAAGAGAAAAATCATATGCAGGGGCATGTCACCTGAAGACCGTAAGTACGAACATGTTGCTTCTCCCAGTTAATGCTTTTCCCAACTTGTTTGTTCGTTTGGGGCAAAATTTGAAGACTTTGTTGTGTCAACTACAGTTAATCCGGGGCAATCACGTCGAAATTTGATGAATTCCTCTAAGAGTTTGAAGACACCAGAGCATGGTGAATGCCAGGTCTTTTGTAAAATCCTCTTGAGACGATTTCTCCCCATCAACCAGATAACTTGGGGTATGTTAGAAGTGAAGCTATTCGCAAGAATTGTCGTGCAACATGCAGCTCATCAGCAGTAAACTTGGGGCATCCAAAATTAATCCCAGGGGAAATCCAGATTCGTCAAGATATGTTTTTCATACATTATCAGAGGGTGGTGTTCCCAGTATCTCCAATTAAGCAAGACTTCTTTCCAGCTGAAACGTTGTTTGTGTTGTTATCCTTTCAATGGATTGTTTGCAATAGAAGACTAGACTTTGGATTTTCTACCTGAAAATATCTCCCTCTCCAAAGAGATTTTAAGCCTTGTAAAAGGACCTTGCTCCAATGATGGCATGTGTTTTATCTCCAGTAATGTTCCCATCCTGTTGAGATTAGCCGAGTATTAGGTTGTACTGTGACGTCTTATCATCTTCAGTCTATCTCCCCTGTCTGTTTTGTCAGCATATACATGACATTCATTTATTCATTCACACTTGCATCATGCATGCACAGTTCCATTTGTTGATGTCATTGAGTTCGTACACTTTGGTTATGTCTATTCAAATAACATATTTGATCTTTCCAAATAGAGTGTCAACTTAAGCATAAAGTGTGCCTTCTTTCTAATTCCCCACTGAGTTAACTCTCGTGGAAGAATCTTGCTTTAGCTTTCCTTTTCCGTCTATGGATAGGATAAACCCCCATTTGAGTTGTTTCCTCATTGGGTGGATTCTTGTTTGACTATTTTCTCTCCAGTTTATTCCTGGATTGAGCTTTGTCTCTTGTGAACGATACCCTGTGAATATCTCTAGGATGTGAAACCTAGATGGAAAGTGCATTTATTTTGCAATGTAAATACTTGGTCTCCTCAAGAAGGATTTATTCATGGTTCCCCATTGAAGATGAACTTTATTCCCCAGCAGTGTTATCACAACCTTCTTCTGGAATATCGACATGACAACAAGCGACTGACTCTTTATTTGAGCAGTTTGGTTATTTATGATTTCTTTATGACAAATGGCAGTCTCTTCATGAGCAGTTTGTCCATCCCCGATGAAATTATTGGTTCTCACCTCCAGCAATATCTTCACGATATTTTATGGGTATCTTTTTAGGAAACAGCAAGCGGCAGTCTCTTCATGAGGCAACTTGTGTGTTATGGATACTCTTGACAAACAGCAAGCGACGGTCTCTTCATGAGCAACTTGTGTGTTATTTTTCTCTTGAAAAACATCAAGCGGCAGTCTCTTCATGAGCAACTTGTATGTTATTGATACCTTGAAAGAAACAGCAAGCGGCAGTCTCTTCATGAGGCAACTTGTGTGTTATGGATACTCTTGACAAACTGCAAGCGGCGGTCTCTTCATGAGCAACTTGTGTGTTATTTTTCTCTTGAAAAACATCAAGTGGCGGTCTCTTCATGAGCAACTTGTATGTTATTGATACCTTGAAAAAAAACAGCAAGCGACAGTCTCTTCATGGACAACTTGTATGTTATCAACACTTTCTCAAAACGTCAAGTGGCGGTCTCTTCATGAGCAGCTTGTACGGAAAACGACAAGTGGCGGTCTCTTCATGAGCAGCTTGTACGGAAAACGACAAGTGGCAGCTTCTTCATGAGCAGCTTGTACGTTAGTATTTTTGGAAGACAGCAAGTGGCAGCTTTTTCATGAGCAGCTTGTGGGTTATTAGCAACAAGTGGCAGACTCTTCATGAGCAACTTGTGTGTTATTGTTCCCTTGAAGACAACAAGTGGCAGCTTTTTCATGAGCAGCTTGTGGGTTATTAGCAACAAGTGGCAGACTCTTCATGAGCAACTTGTGTGTTATTGTTCCCTTGAAGACAACAAGTGGCAGCTTTTTCATGAGCAGCTTGTGGGTTATTAGCAACAAGTGGCAGACTCTTCATGAGCAGCTTGTGTGCTTTGATATTCTTTGAAGACAGCAAGTGGCAGCTTTATGAGTAGCTTGTGGGTTTTTTGGCAACAAGTGGCGGACTCTTCATGAGCAGCTTGTGTGCTTTAATATTCTTTGAAGACAGCAAGTGGCGGTCTCTTCATGAGCAGCTTGTATGTTATTGACACCTTTGAAAGGAAGCAAGTGGCGGACTCTTTATTTGAGCAGCTTGTGTATCCCCAACAATAATGTCTACTCAGCAAATGGCATCCCTTTCGGAAAAGTCCCGTGGGGAAGTTTGTTATTTTATCCTTTTCAAGCGATATCTCGGTTAAAGAAGAAATGTGTTACCGTTCTTAGTAAAATTCAGAAATCAGAGATGTTTATCTCCAGCCACAGTGCTGATGTCAATCATTTTCCAGTCTCAGTGCTGATGTCAATCATTTTCCAGTCTCAGTGCTGATGTCAATCATTTTCCAGTCTCAGTACTGATGTCCATCATTTCCTTTTCCAGTCACAGTGCTGATGTAAATCATTTCTTTTTCCAGTCTTCGTGCTGATGTAAATCATTTCTTTTCCAGTCTCAACACTGATGTAAATCATTCAAGAGTCTCTCATTTGAAGTCTATGACTTTGTTTCCCCAGTGGAGTTACAACCTCTTCCTCTGTGGGATTACTGTATAATGTGCTTGGTTTCTCCAGCATAGTCTGTCTCATATGGCGTCATTCCCCATAAAATTCAGAGCATTACATTCATATCATATCATGAACATAATCGCGGTATCTTAAGGCCAAAAATTGTGTATTCTATATTTAAGTCCCTTCAATCTCGTCGAAATGAAGATCTCAATCTTCATATCTCCAGATAGAAGAAACTTAAATAGGGGCAGCTGTTCTACCCCAATTTTTGACCTAAGATCCCATATTTATTTTTGCATTTTTAAACATAAGCCAAGGTCACGAAATACGGTTGGTTTTAACGTCTCACCTTCGAGCTTTGACCATGCGAAGATTGTCAAGTGTTTTGAACATTTTTAGCATATGTATCACTAATTTCTAATCGCACACAAAGGTGTATGTTCATGTTTTCTTTTGTGTCATGTGCAGAGACAGGTCTGAATAAAGAGCATCAGGCGTCATGCCTCGATTAGGGTTCAGAATCTCTCAAGCCAGAAGTACGATTGATTATGGATTCTTGAAGACTGATTCATCAAGGCACAACTGTTGCACACCAAATTTCTCCCCTAATTTTTTCAGTCGCACATTCATACCATATTTTGTCATTTGGTCACAATCATTAGTAAATATCTTCATTCATCATATTTTGCATCATTATTCGTATTTAAGTTGATCAGAAAAGTCAGTTTAAATCAAAGTTTGCATCGTCTTTCAGTTGTAAAATACCCGACATTTCATTTCAATCATTTTTATCTGTTTACTATTTTCTTGCACTGCTCTAAGTTGTTTATATGTCAATAATAAAAATATTTTGGTTTTATAGACAGACCGTTAAAAGCGATTCAATATTGTGCGAAAAGATAACGAGAAAAATATTTCAAGTTTTCACTTTTTACCGATCATTTTATGAATCTGCGTGACGCGTAGATTATGACGGTATGCTCGCTTTATTTTTTCGGTATAGTTTGAAGTCTCGTTTTTAACCGTAAATGTCCGTATTAGCCTGATATTTTATCATTTTATTTTTGACTTCTTGAATATTTTTTCTTTAATCTTTGTGACATGTAGGTTAGTTTAATGTGTTCATTTTATTTTTTCGGATATATTTGCGTCCGTTGTTTATCATTTTCGGTCACTTTGGGTCTTTATTTTTATTCAGAAAAATTCAAAAAAATATATTTTAAATTGCATTAATTTGTACACTTTCAGGTTTTTAAATCATTTTTATTTTTAGAGGGATTTTTAATCATTAATTTTTTGTTAAAACTATTCTTTTTTCTAATTGGTTGCAAGAGGTAGTGCAGGATTGATAAATTAGAAAAGAGAAAGAACAACACCATAAACCAACTCTCCCTCCTATTTTTCAATCCACACAATCTTTCCCCCCCACAATCAAAAAACTCCCGCCTACATACATCCAATGCCCAATATATTTTTTATTTTTATTTTCCATCCTCTCTCCACATATAACTTCCTTCACTTTCTGTCAAAAAAAAACACAACACAAAATTCTTTTTTCATTAGAACACACAGTAGCATCATATCCACATTCATCTCACTTTTTTTTCAAAACAACAACAACCTCCGTTGACCTCCACCACTTACTCACGTTTTTATCACAAAACAAAATCATTCTCATATCATCTCACCAAGCTCCTTCATCTCTCCATCACACCCCCTTCCGCCTCCTTCACACAAACCTCTCGCCATTGTTAAACAATACAAACGACACTAACCTTCCACCCGTCTCTCTTCAACATCAACTATCACAAACAACTTTTATCAACCTGTACATATTCACCTTAACCTTTTTCAACAAACCCTTTTCCAATCCAGTAGCTGCGATCTATCCCTTTCAAAACATGACATTACAAGCCCTTTGACTTTTTTTATAAACTTACCAAGTTTCTAGCCATTCCAATTTCCACAAAACAAAATCAAAGATGTAACTTCTTTTTTACACAAAACACCCTTCACTCATTGCCATGGAAAAGAAACAACCAACAATTTACAGTAACATAACTTTTTCTTGTTGATAAAGCTGAGAAAGCTTTGAAGCCGAAGTCACAACCTTTCACTGATTTTGCCAAAAACCCAATCTCCCTTTCTCCACCGTCCCCATCTGAACGCCGCATCAGATCTTCCATTTGAGTACTTGAGTTCAAGATTTCCATTAGTCATGGCAACTAGACTTCAGTTTGAGAATAATTGTGATATTGGGGCTTTCTCTAAACTTACAAATGCTTATTGTATGGTTGCCATTGGAGGTTCTGAAGGCTTCTACAGTGTATTTGAATCTGAACTATCTGGTGTTATCCTTGTGGTGAAAACATCTGTTGCTGGCACTCGCATTGTTGGTCGTCTTTGTGCTGGAAACAAGAATGGGCTTCTCTTGCCCCATACTACCACAGACCAAGAACTTCAACATTTTAGAAACAGTCTACCTGATCAAGTTGTTGTTCAAAGGATAGAAGAAAAACTATCTACTCTGGGGAATTGTATTGCATGTATGACCGCGTGGCCCTCAAATCACTCTCCACCCTCACCTCCCTCATCCCAAAACCCGTTTCCCCCATTTTCCAATCCGCTCCGGAATCCGCGAAATCCGCGACCGAATCAACAGCGTCAAAACCACCCAAAAACTCACCGAAGCAATGAAACTAGTCGCCGCCGCCCCTGTTCATCCGTAAACCTACAATTTCCTCTCCTCACCGAAACCCATTCATCTTCGCTGTATACCATCCACCATCTCCCACAATCTCCGCTAACAAATTGTAACCCCAATTACCCTTCTTCCTCTTTCTGTCACCGTCCCAAATCCTTCGTTCCCCTTTCAGACAACAAAAATGGCGCACAAACTCTCACTACATTTCAATCACACTTCTCTCCTTCAAAACCGCATTACTACTCAAAGAAGGATGAGGAACTATATCACCTATGCTACAACTCTCTTTCATGAGAAAGGAAGTGAAGAAATCATTTTGAAAGCAATGGGGCGTGCAATTAATAAGACTGTAACGATTACCGAGTTGATAGAGAGAAGGATTGTTGGTTTGCATCAGAACACAGTAATTGGATCGACGGATATAACCGACACTTGGGAGCCACTTGAGGAAGGCCTTCTTCCTTTGGAAACTACTAGACATTGTTTCTCACTGTCCAATAATGTATAATAAGGTATGCTTTTATGTTCTTATTTTAATTCAATGCCACGTGTCAGCTATTAATTGGCTAATGGAAAAATTTGAAAAGAAAAAACTCTAGTAAGAAGGCATCAGCTCCGCCTGGGGTGTTACAATAATTTTTTTACTATTATTATTTTTTATGGTAAATTAGGATTAATTATTTAGTTTGGGCCTTGAGCCATAATTCCTATCTTTTTACTAATCCACCCCATTTATTCACTTGACACCCCACGTTTTATTAGTTTAGTTTTCATAATTTTCTTAACTTTATTATCTTAATTTCTTAGTTTAATTTTTTTCTAGAGGGCAACCAAACGATGATATTATAATTAATTAGATAAATTATTAGTTTAAATTTAGAATTAATTTAGTATCTTTTAGAATTGTGATTTATGTTTAGAATTAATTTAGTAATCTTAGAATTTTAATTTAGTTTAATAAAAATATTTTTAGTTAATTATTTAATTATATTCTCTTTCATTTGTATTTGATAGTCTTTGTCATTTTTAAATTAAATTTCTCATCGCCTCTTTGTCATTATTTGTTTATTTAGATTTATTTTCTTATGGATCCGTGAATGCTTGTGCTTTGATTATTGTGCTTTCATTGCTTAAATTCCAAGGAAAAACGGTTAAACCGGTCGACTTCATGTCATCAAATATATATGTTACGATTGTGTGAAATCCTTCATATCTTTAATCTTAAAACAAATTTTTCTAAAAGACTTAATTTTAAAACTCACACACCTTTTAAGTCAAAACTTCGACACTAGGTCGTCGTATCTTCAAAAATCTCGTTCATACCCATCTTTTAGCCAAACGAATCATTTTAATCAAACAAACAATTTTAAACCAAAAAACAGATATTTCAAAAGGTTCCTGTGGAGTACCGCAGATGCACTGGGTGCTAATACCTTCCCATTGTATAACCAACCCCCGAACTCTCGATCTCTTTCAAAAAACGCATTGTATTTTTATTACTTTTAAGTATTATTTTACATTGCATATTTTAGGGTTTTATTTCGCTCTTTTCCCTTTTCCCTTGGAAATAATAAAGCGCGGTGGCGACTCTTGTTTTTGTGAGTCAAGTTAATTAATAGCTTGATCTCCGATTTTCACCGCTACATTATGGATCTTATTAAAAAACACACATAATCAAATAAATATGGGACAATCAAAATAAAACAATTGTCACACTATCATTGGTTGAAGAACGACATGTAGGTCATCTTCAACCTCCAGACCTCTACGCGTGGGGTTTTCATGAGATTCTTGAAACATAATCGTTAGAAGCTCAAGCCGGTATCATTGGATCCGTCTCTTCCAGACGATCCTAATCTCACCATCGCGAAAAATTTCTTTAAACCATAACTCAGTCGATTTGAGAAAAACCAAAAGAAAAAAGTTGGAAAGGGGTTTGAAAATTCATGAGTAAAACTCACTTCCAGTTAAACACTAATAGTGCGATTAGTATCAAAGTGATGAGAGCTACATTATAGCAACAATTTTGGAGAGAATTGATTGAGGAATCTACCTATTAAAGTTCAAATTTAGAGCTTTGAAACTTGACTTAGCTAGCATGATTTAGGGCACCTCAAGGCTTGGTTTTTCTTCTGTTAGCTACAAGGAAGTTCAAGGATGAAGAATTAGCAAAGAAATTGGATTGAAAAATGCTTTAGAACCAAATTCGAAGTTGGATAATTGAGAGGTATGAAGGAAGTTCAACAAAGGTTCTTTGGCTCTTTAAAGCTTGTCTAATGAGTGGGATATTATCCTCTATTTATAGGGAAGCAAATGGGGATGCTCAAGCGTGTAAAATGATGAGATTTTGAGAGAAATCGTGTGAAGTTGCAAGCATGAAAAGTGTGACTCATATTTGCTCAAAACTCAACCAAAACTTGTGTTTCAAGGTGCTAATTACTTCTGAAAGATTGTTAAGCATGATTAAAATTAAAAACGTACAATAATTTTTGGATTAGAGGTCACATTAATCAATTTGCAACCTGACTGTTTTGACTAAATTAGTTTTATGGTGCAAACTTTGAATCCATTGTATAAACAACTCAAGGGGATTTATGACACGATTCTTGAAGCATTTGGAAGATGAGGTTACAATCTTTATAATATGCCAAGAAAGACTCCATTTGGATAATTGAGCAAAAAGTTATGTCCAATTGAATTTTTGAAAAACACATAAATCTTTTGTACTTAGAAAAATTCTAAGTGTTGAACTTCAAAATGACCTATAATGTTTTTCAAAATTACATGACCTTCCACTCAAAATTTGATCTTGATATCTGAAGATGACATAAAGTAAACTTCTTGAATTGAAGTGTGGAATTGAGATCACTCAAAAATCACAAAAATTGAAAAAGTTACGGTCTTTGGAATATGATGAACAATTTTGGGGAAAATCACAAAAGACCTATAATATTTTCAATTCTTCAACCACTTTCCAAGCATCTTCAAGTCTTGTGTAAGTACGAAGTGCGCCTAAGAGGGGGGTGGGGGGGGGGGGGGGGTGAATTAGGTAATTTAAAAATTCTGGTTTTAGTGATGATGGATATTATTTGTCTGGATTATGGTGAGTTTATGAAAGAATAAAGTGCAGAAAAATAAAGAGACACAAGCGATATATCCTGGTTCCCCTCACAGTCCGAGAGTAATCCAGTCCCCTTTCAACATGAAAGAGATTTCCTTATTGTGGCAAAATTAAACAAGAACTACCAAAAACCAAGAACAATCCTCTTGGACTAAGAACAATACTCTTGGATTTTTACTATGTCAACAATGAGAACAATCCTCTCAAAGTGACTTTCACTTGTATCCAACAATCCTGGAAATACAAGATTTATAAAACCACTTAAACTTATTTCCAACAATCCTGAAAAATAAGTAAGTATCTATCAATATTTGATTTTAATGAGTTTGAGTAGTAATGATAACTTTGAGTGATTTAATCAATGAATTGATCTTCTCTTCCAATGATAATAGTATACAATGACTCAAGACATATAATTCTCAAAGTTTTCTGGTTAACAATATGTGAAAGTGTGCAGAAAACTTATGTATGAAAGTGAAGAAAAGCATGAGTTTGTATTTTGAAAATTCAGAAAACATATTTGGAAGAGGTGTTGAAAATGCTTTTGAAAATGAGTATTTATATGTTCATAGCACCTTTTTAAAACATCATAAAGTTTTGTAAATGAACCATGATCAGTTGCCAAGATTGAGTGAAAGGTTTCCATGAAAAGGTGTTATGAACAGGCATGTGCAAAGCTGCTGTTTTTCAAAATCGTGCAGCATGCAATCGATTGCACCCTTTGTGTAAATAGATTGCACGGGGTTTCAACAGCTAAAATTTCAAATATTTTGAGTGTGCAATCTATTGCACAAGAGTGTAAATTGATTGCATGTGAAGTCAGTAGCAAAAATTGATTGAGTGCAATCGATTGCACAAATAATGCAAATCGATTGCACTGAGGAACAGTAGCAAATGTTTTGAAAAATTTAAGCATGCAATCGATTGCACAACTATGAAAATCGATTGCACTGAGGAACAGTAGCAAAAGATTTGAAAAAATTGAAGCATGCAATTGATTGCACAACTATGCAAATCGATTGCACTCAAGTGAAAAAATATTTTTATCTTAGAAAAACTTGAGTAAAGGTTTGGAAAATAAAAAATATTTCTTTTCACCATTGAGCATCTACGTCTTAAGTTCAAAGTAAGTATTATCAGTATACCTTTAAATTTTCTAAATGCTTGAACTGAAGACTTTATCTATAGATGCTTTTAGCTTGATCAATAATCTTTGCCTTCTTTGTCCCTAATGGTTTGTCTTAATAAAAAAAAAGTTCATTTGAGAAGCTTGATTTTACATTCTCCCCCTTTTTGATGATGACAAACGATCTTGCTTGATGCATTGTAATTTCCGGAAAGAGCTTCTCCCCCTAAGATGCATAACTCCCCCTTTGTATGAGAAGGTTGAAATATTTTGAATTTGTTCATCTTGGTTGAAGAGTACCTTAAAAAATTAAGACAAGGAAATATACAAGCATAAAGTACCACATCCTTCTCCCCTTTGTCATTATCAAAAAGAAGGGAAAGATGAAAAAAACAGTAATAAAGAAATATTTCGAGGAAAACTTTAATTAAACATGCATCACAAAAAGTCTAGCGATTACAAAGAAATTTAACAACAAACAAAACATAGAATAACAGAACAAGGACATAACAGAAAATAGTAGACATAATAAAGTTGGACAGAACTTTATGGTTGATGCATGTCCCGGTTGTTGTGAGACCAAGATCCTTGATTCGAAAATTGTTGTTGTAGAGGGGGTTCTGTGTAGTGTTGTGGAGGTGCAATTGGATTATTTGGGTCATATGGTGGAATGTGAAGATGAGAGTAAAGGTAAGAAAATTGTTGATTCAAATCTGTGCGGAATTCATTAATCCGGGTTGTTGTAAAATCATTGATATCATTCCATTGGTTGTTGATGTTGGTGTTCATGGAAGAAAATTGTTGAGACATGAAATCCATAAGATCTTGATTGCTTGGACCAAAGGGAGAAGTAGGTGGAGGAGGTACAACTTCACCACCTTCGACTTCTTGATCGTTCCCTTCATCACTAACCACATCTTCATGAATCTAAGTGATAGTTTTTGTTTCCAGATTATAATGAACACCCATTCTTGAGTCAACATTCTTGATGGAGATCTTATGCAGATTTGGATCCATATTGACTTTATCAAACCCAGCAAAATCAACTCCAAATTCTTCCATAATTAATGTAACAAAATAAGCATATGGTAGAAATTTCGATTTTGCATCGACTCTCAGCATATGAACCATTATGAGCCTTGCCCAATTAACACTTATTCCTTTCTTTCTTGCATAAATCAGCTACATTTCCAGGTCAGTCACAATGCAGTTATTTCCAGCTCGTGGAAACATAATATAGACCATAAAGTAATGAAATAGTCGATCGTCTATATGAAAGTTACCTGCACTCCATGAGTCTCTAGATGGAATCACTCCGCCTAGACCACGAATCCTTTTGGCACGAAATTCAGCTTCACTTAATCTCCCAATGCTGTAATAAAAATCCTTTTTCCTGTAGTCATCCCATGCCTCGTTTTCAGGGTCGTACAAAGAGCTTCTAGTGTAGGGAATATGAAGAATCTCACCAACAATTTCAGAGGTTAGAGAGATTCGAGTACCCAAGACATATGTCACCATCTTGCCTTTGTGGGGAGTTAAATTGCTAAAAAACACTCTTACCAGATCCGGATAATATGGACCAAATGATGAAATTAATGGTTCTAGTCCATAAGCAGTTAAATCATTTTGAAAAGAAAAGCATTCCTGGGGAAAGGATGATATCATACCATATTTAGGATTGGACACTATATTTCTTTGAAAGTCCTTTGTGAATCTTTCTTCTTATTCTTCGGTGAGAGATGAAAGTATTCGATTAGAGGATTAATCAACCTTTTTCTTCCTTTTCTCTGAAGCTGACACCTTTCTTTTTTGTCTTGAAGCCATGTGTAAGGTGTTTTTAGGGTTTTGAGGGTTTTAGGTTTTTGAGAAAGAAGGGTGTTTGATGAGCTGAAGTTTGGATATGATTTGAGTAGATAGAAATGAGTGGGTTGTATTATATGTAATGAATTTTAATTGGCTTGGGAATATGAGCGAGAGAGGAATTATGACCAACAAATATTTCTGTCATAAAAGCATGTTACAGTGGGTGCAATCGATTTTCATACAGGTGCAATCGATTTGCACATAAAACATAAGCAAAATAAAACTGAAACGCACAAAATGTAATCGATTTTTACTTATGGTGCAATCGATTTGCACTAAAATAGAAAGTTCAAAATTAAAAACACTCAATGAGAAATCGATTTACACTATTGTGCAATCGATTTGCATCAAACAAAAATGACCAAAAATATATTTTTCTTAAATTTAAACACCACTCAATATATATATTCACATATAGCATGTTTAAAAACATATATATAAAAATATAACAAGGATAGAAAGCACCTTATATGTCGTGTTCGTCAAGAATGCAAGCTCTCGTCGAATCTTGTAAAACGGTTCTCTTGCCAAAGGTTTAGTGAAGATATCAGCAAGTTGATTATGAGTATCTACAAATGTTACCTCGACATCTCCTTGAAGTACATGATCACAAAGAAAATGATGTTGTATATCTATGTGTTTGGTTCTTGAATGCATGACCGAATTCTTCATAATGTTTATTGCACTTATATTGTCACACCGTAGAGGAATGCATCCTAGATCGAGTCCGTAGTCACAAATTTGTTGTTTGAGCCACAAAATTTGAGCGCAACTACTAGCTGTAATATATTTTGCTTTGGCAGTTCTAAGAGCAAAGCATGCTTGTTTCTTGCATGCCCATGATACTAATGCATTTCCAAGGATGTGACAAGTACCACTTGTGCTTTTTCTATCAGTTTTACAACCTGCAAAATCTACGTCAGAATAACCAACTAATTTGCAAACACTACCTTTGGGATACCATAATCCGACATTTGTTGTTCCTTTGAGATACTTCATGATCCTTTTCACCACCGTGAGATGAGATTCCTTTGGATTTGCTTGAAAGTGAGCACATAGACAAACACTAAACATTATGTCAGGATGGCTGGCCGTCGAATATAATAAGGAGCCAATCATACCTCGATACTTTGTAATGTCGATGGAAACACCTAATTCATCTTGATCAACATATGTACCAGAACCCATTGGTGTAGACATTGCCTTACAGTTATCAATGTCAAATCTTTTCAAGAGTTCCTTGCAATATTTGGATTGGTTAATGAAGATGCAATCTTTTAATTGTTTGATTTGAAGTCCAAGAAAATAATTCATTTTACCCATCATGGACATCTCAAATTCTCCTTACATCATTGCTGAAAATTCTTCACACATTTCTTGGTTTGAAGATCCGAAAATGATATCATCAACATAGACTTGAGCTAGCAAAGTGTCATCTTTGATTTTCTTGATAAACAAAGTCTTGTCAACTTTGCCCTTTTCAAAACCTTTTTCACATAAGAAGTTGCTTAAACGATCATACCATGCCCTTGGTGTTTGTTTTAATCCATAGAGAGCTTTTCTCAATTTAAATACATGAGATGGTATCTTGAAATCTTCGAACCCCGGGGGTTGCTTAACGAAGACTTCTTCAGTGATATATCCATTCAAGAATGCACTTTTGACATCCATTTGGAAAAGTTGAAAATTTAATGAGCAAACATAGGAAAGTAAGAGACGAATAACTTCTAACCTTGCAACCGGAGCAAAAGTTTCATCAAAATATATTCCTTCTTCTTGACTGTAGCCTTGTGCTACCAACCTTGCTTTATTCCGAACAATTATTCCATTTTCATCAAGTTTGTTTTTAAACACCCATCTTGTTCTAATAATGTGTTTGTTTCTTGGCCTAGGGACAAGTTCCCAAACTTGATTCCTTTAAAATTTATTTAATTCTTCTTGCATCGCGATAATCCATTGGTCGTCGCCTATGGCTTCATCAACTTTGGAAGGTTCAATTTGAGAGACAAACGCCATGTTTAGGCAAGCATCTTTTAGATTTAATCTTGTTGTCACACCTTGACTTATATCACCAATTACTTTATCGATAGGATGATCTCTATGAGTTCTCCATTCTTTTGGTAGATCATTTAGATTTGATTCTTGTTGGGGTGATTCTTCGTGTTGAATTGGTTGATCTTTGGAAGTATTTTCTTGAGGACCTTCTAGTATTTCATCATCATTATCACAAGCAATATTATCCTCCTTGGAGGGGTTAGATTCATCAAAAGATACATGCATTGATTCTTCAATTGTTAAAGTTCTTTTGTTGTAGATTCTATATGCCTTACTAGAAAGAGAGTAGCCAAGAAAAATACCTTCATTGGATTTTTTATCAAACTTACCAAGGTTATCTTTGTCGTTGTTTAAGACAAAGCATTTTCATCCGAAAATGTGAAAGAAAGCAATGTTTGGTTTCCTCCCTTTGAAGAGTTCACATGGAGTTTTCTTTAAGATCAGTCTTATGTTAACTCTATTGCTAACAAAACATGCCGTGCTCACCACATTCGCCCAAAAATATTTTGGAAGATTTGAATCGCTGAGCATCGTTCTAGCAAGTTCCACAAGAGACCTATTCTTTCTTTCTACCACTCCATTTTGTTGTGGAGTCCTTGATGCCGAGAAGTTGTGAGATAGTCCATGTTCTCCATAAAATTCTTCAAATAAAGCATTTTGAAATTCTCCGCCATGATCACTTCTTATGGAGGCAATTGTTAGAGACTTCTCATTTTGAATTTGTTTAGCATATTTCTTGAACGCCTTGAATGCATCACTTTTCTGCACTAAAAAGAATGTCCACGTATATCTAGAGAAATCGTCAACAATAACCAAAGCATATACATTACCTCTGAAACTTCTTGTTCTTGATGGACCAAATAAGTCCATATGTAACAGTTGTAGTGGCCTTGCAGTAGACACCATATTTTTATATTTTAAAGTTGATTTTGTTTGTTTCCCTTTTTTACAGGCATCACATAGTCTATCTTTGACGAAATTTCTCTTAGGAAACCCAATGACAAGATCATACTTGATTAGTTTATTCAAGTGTTCTATGTGAATATGAGCAATTCTTTTGTGCCACAGCCATGAATCATCGTTGTTCGCCAGGAGACATTTTACCTTCAAAGATGGATCATCAAGGGAAATCATGAATATATTATTGATTCTTTTACCTTTAAGTATAACCTCATGTGTGACTTCGTCTTCTATCAAGCATTCATCCTTGGTGAACTTGATCTTGAAGCCTTTGTCACAACGTTGGCTAATACTAAGAAGATTGTGCTTTAGTCCTTCAACATAAAGAATATCTTCAATGGATGTGAAAGGTGGAGCACAAAATTTGCCTTTGCCAAGAATTCTTCCCTTGTTAATGTCTTCATAAGTGACAAAACCCTTGGCCTTTAGAACTAGATTTGAAAATTGGTTTATATCTCCCGTCATATGCTTTGAACAACCACTATCAAGACACCAAAGATTTCATGTGGTCTTCAAGCATACCTGCAAAACAAATTAGGCTTTGTTAGGTACCCAAGTTGCTTTGGGTCCTTCGTAATTAGTGCCTTTCTTTACCCACACATAATTCCCACTTGCCACACTAAAGGTTCTAACATAGCAATCATTAGGTGTATGGCCTTTAATACCACAATAAAAACAAGTAGGTTCAAAGTTACTTCTATATCTAGAAGGATAAGATTTCTTCTTAGGAAATGTTTTCTTTTTAGGATAGTGATGGACTATTTTAGGTTTGTTCACTTTCTCTTTGGATGATTGATCACTAGCCTTAACAAAGATAGTTTTATTAGAACTTGGTTTTGAAAACTTTGAATATCCAAGTCCACTTTTATCATTGGAGTATCTTTGTTGGCTAAGAACACCTTCCAATCCAATTTGGCCTTTTTCATATCTTTCAATGACTCTTTTTAATTGGGCAATTTGGAAAGAGAGTGATTCACAACTTTTGCATACAAAATTCTGTTTTTTTCATCACTTAATTTTTGTTTTTCTTCTTTGAAATCTTTTTCCAATGATTCACATTTTCTTCTAAGGATGAAATTTGTTTCTTTTGTGATGAAATAGTTTTATACAGAATTTTGCATTCATTCAATAGTTCATCTATAGCACCTTGTGTATCACTATCAAAAAGAGAAAATTCATTACTAACCTCATTGTCTTCATCATCGGAATGATGTAAGGCCATCAATGCTAGATTTTCACTTTCATCACTATCGGAATCCGATGAGGAACTTATTTCATTATCCTCCCATACAACATAGGCCTTTTTGTTCTTGAATCCCATTTTTCTTTTGTAGCCACCTTTCTTGGAGAGTTTCGGACAATCCGGCTTGATATGATCTTGCTTACCACATTCATAACATGTGACTTCTTGTGTTGATGTGGAAGCTTCCTTTTTCTTGAATTGTTTCTTTTTTTTTGAATGAGAAAAGGTTTGTCATTTCTACCAAAGAGATTACCAAGCCTTTTAACAAGAAGCATGAAATTTTCATCTTCTTCCGGATTGTCTTCCTTTTCAACTTCCTTAGAATCTATCTTCAAAGCAACATTTTTGGATTTCTTCTCTTGATTTTCATGTTTTTCAAGTCTTCCGAGTTCCGTTTCATATTCTTTAAGTTTCCCAAACAATGTTGCAGATGTCATGGAGGAGAGACTTTTCTTTTTTGAAATTGTTGTTACCTTTGGTTTCCATTCCCTAGTTAAGGACCTAAGTACTTTTAGATTTAGTTCATCATTCGTCAAAGTCTTACCAAGAGCACTTAGATGATTTGTCAAGTTCATAAATCTCTTTTGTAGGTCAAGAATGATTTCTCCGGGCTGCATTTGAAATAATTCGTATTCTTGACTCAGGGTATTTAGTCTTGATCTTTTAACTTCAACAGTTCCTTCATGAGTTTGTACCAAGGTATCCCATATTTCTTTTGCTGTTTTGCATGCCGAGACACGGAAGAATTCATCCATGCTAAGTGCACCTTGAAGAAGGTTTATTGCGTTTTTATCATAGAGAACCTTCTTCTTATCATCTTCGTCCCATGCAGTTTTAGGCTTTGATGAGCCAACACCATTGATTACCATTATAGGGATAAATGGACTATTCTCGACGGCATCCCATATTTCTTCTCCTTGTGCTTCTAGATGTACCTTCATGCGTATTTTCCAGAAGTCAAAATATTCACCACAAAATAGAGGAGGCTTGTTGTTACTACCACCATCTCTGAAAACGGGATTTTGATTTGCGGAAGCCATTCTGGATCTTTTAGGAACAGGTTACCTATAACCCGCTCTGATGCCAATTGTAAGTACGAAGTGCGCCTAAGAGGGGGAGGGGGGGGGGATGAATTAGGTACTTTAAAAATTCTGGTTTTAGTGATGATGGATATTACTTTTCTGTATTATGGTGAGTTTATGAAAGAGTAAAGTGCAGAAAAATAAAGAGACACAAGCGATATATCCTGGTTCCCCTCACAGTCCGAGAGTACTCCAGTCCCCTTTCAACATGAAAGAGATTTCCTTATTGTGGCAAACTTAAACAAGAACTATCAAAAACCAAGAACAATCCTCTTGGACCAAGAACAATCCTGTTGGATTTTCACTATGTCAACAATAAGAACAATCCTCTCAAAGTGACTTTCACTTGTATCCAATAATCCTGGAAAGACAAGGTTTATAAAACAAGTTAAACTTATTTCCAACAATCCTGAAAAATAAGTAAGTATCTCTCAATATTTGATTTGAGTGAGTTTGAGTAGTAATGATCATTTTGAGTGATTTAATCAATGAATTGATATTCTCTTCCAATGATAATAGTATACAATGACTCAAGACATATAATGCTCAAAGTTTTCTGGTTAACAATATGTGAAAGTGTGCAGAAAACTTATGTATGAAAGTGAAGAAAAGCTTGAGTTTGTATTTTGAAAATTCAGAAAATATATTTGGAAGAGGTGTTGAAAATGATTTTTAAAATGAGTATTTATATGTTCATAGCACCTTTTTGAAATATCATAAAGTTTTGTAAATGAACCATGAACAATTGCCAAGATTGTGTGAAAGGTTTCCATGAAAAGGTGTTACGAACAAGCATGTGCAAAGCTGCTGTTTTTCAAAATCGTGCAGCATGCAATCGATTGCACCCTTTGTGTAAATCGATTCCATGGGGTTTCAACAGCTAAAATTTCAAATATTTTGAGTGTGCAATCGATTGCACAAGAGTGTAAATCGATTTCATGTGAAGTCAGAAGAAAAAATTAATTGAGTGCAATCGATTGCACAAACAATGCAAATCGATTGCACTGAGAAACCATAACAAATGTTTTGAAAAATTTAAGCATGAAATCAATTGCACAACTATGCAAATCAATTGCACTGAGAAACAGTAGCAAAAGATTTGAAAAAAATTGAAGCATGCAATCGATTGCACAACTATACAAATCGATTGCACTCAAGTGAAAAAAGATTTTTAGCTTAGAAAAACTTGAGTAAAGGTTTGGACAATATAAAATATTTCTTTTCACCATTGAGCATCTATGTCTTAAGTTCAAAGTAAGTATTATCATTATACCTTGAAATTTGCAAAGTGCTTGAACTGAAGACTTTATCCATAGATGCTTTTAGCTTGATCAATAATATTTTCCTTCTTTGTCCCTCATGGTTTGTCTTCATCAAAACAAAAGTTCATTTGAGAAGCTTGATTTTACATCTTGCACTTAAAAACAAAGTTGTAGTAGACATCCCAAATATTATTGTGGAAAAAGAATGGGCTCAAGGAGATAAAATTGACCAAGTTATGTTCATTTAAAGTCAAACCCTAAAATTCAAAGGCCTTTCAAGGAGACTTGTAATCTTTCTCAACCATTAGTGATCTTCCATTCAAAATTAGCCTTAGATCTATAAAGAGAAATTGTTAAGGACCCTTTAAATAGAATAATGGATTTAGAACCAATCAAAAATCTCAAACAATGAGCAAGATATGGTCTCTAGAAGTCAACAAACCCTAACTTTTGATGATTTTTTCTTGAACAATTGCATATTGTCATGTGAAGAGAGGTTGTCTTTGATGATGATAAGAATTCATAGAAAAAGGAACCAAATCCAAATGTTGAAAATCGAGAGAGTTATGCACTTGTGATCACTGAATCAAGAATTTTGTCAACTAGGTCAAACTTGTTGAGCCAACCTTGAATCTCTTTGAACTTTCTTGGAAAAATAAAGCACGATGAATCATAAGAGGCCTTGAAATGATGTTATCTTGAAGCACACTCAAAGGGGGAGCTTAATTCTCAATGAAGCTTGTTGAAGATGGAAATAAACACATGAACCTATGAATCTTCTTGATGAATCCCACCACCAACTTTGGGGAGATCTTGACCTAAATAAAGTGAGAGAGCTCCTTGAACCACAAATATTTGATGCCATAGACACGACCTTGAAGATCGAGCTCTTGTAGTCCATTAGAGAACCATTTGATTCAGAATCACCCCTCAAACCCTAGATTAGATGGTGAGATGAATGCAATTGTGATCATCAACAATATGAACATTCAAAGGAACATATATACACATATTGATGTTAGTTAAAAGAACACATGTACAAGATACACAATTCAAGGTGCTTGGAAATCCCTCAAGAGCAAACTTAAAGATAGGATAAATAGAGAAACAACCCTAATGTGTGTGTCTTGATGCATTGTGACATGAGATGATGAGAAATATTAGGAGCAAAAATTGGGATATAACAGTTTCGTTGATGAGGTTGAGCGCATGTGTGATGATAGGCGTGACGTTGTTCGGAAGACAAGTATAACCGAAACATCTATGTCAGGAAAAAAAGTTCATGTATTTATATGTCAACATGTTTTATATAATAATTTAAATATTTATAATTTTACAAACATATATGTAACTTGGTTCTGATCTACGTGTTCTCTTGAGAAACACATCCCAATGGACATATTAAGGCAATGTTTTGGAAGAGATCAAAAGGCAATTAAAATGGTAGATCTAGGAAGACGGGAAAGGTTATCACTATGTTATAAAAATAGCAGGACGTGATGCCTAGGAGAAGAGTATAGGTCATGGATGGTACAAATTTGTGAAAGATAAAAAGCTTGAAGATGGAGATGTGTTGTCTTTTAGCATGGAACCATATGCAGATATGATGTATGTTTTTTTACTTACACGTTAAGGGATGGTGTTTTGTATGGAGTTTTGTATTAGTATTAGGTGGTTATTAATGTAGTGAGTGGTTTATGAGAGATTAGGTGGGTTTTGATGTAATGTTGTGTGAATGCAAGTCAGTTTATGTAATGTGATATTACTCCAAATTTTCATTTTTTTTACATTTGGCCATCTTCAATTACCATTTTAATTTCATTAAAATTTATCTTTTAATTGCACATTTCTCTGTCAGTTAATTACACAACAGAAGCTTCAAGTTTCTTTTATAATAGGTTAAGATGGATTAATGTAAACATATTCATACAGTCACCAAGGTAAACTTACAAATCATGGTATGGAAATATCAAAGTAAAAAATGCATATTGTATAATGCTAAATGAGACTGCTTATCAATGGTGTAAACCGTTGTTGATCTTAAGTATATGTTGATGACCTTCAAATCTCCAAATATATTAAACCTGTCAAACTGTGGCTCACTGAAATAACCCAAAAAATAAGAAAATATTAAAATTGTAATAAACTGTGTATAACAAAATTAATTGTGAATGATTTTGTACAACCTTTTTGAAACATGAAACCGATATTTACTTAAGTTCTACAAACTTTCAAAAACTTATTTGAAAACAACATTTGTCGTAGCTGCCAACAGTTGATTATCTTTGTCATAGATTAATATATTAAGACCTTTTTTACTTTTCACTCATGGAACTGCAACATAAAATTCACTGTGGCTGAACACGCTTTTAGGCAAATATACACCGACATGATCCAATGACTAACCTTGAAATTTGTTAATTGTCATAACACACTACGCCACATAAGGGAATAGACAACACTTTTTTTCCATAGACAACGCTTATAAGCGCTGCTGTAAGTAAAGACAACGCTTTTTGTCTATGTGAAAGTGTTTCTTAATATATCCTTTAGACAATGCTTTATTCAATAAGAGCTTTTTAAAGGGCCCTATAGGCAGCGCTTTTTTTGTTAGAAGCGCTTTCACTTTAGACACCGCTTTTAAAAGCGTTGTGTAATGTATTTTTTTCAATTTTTTTATGTTTTAGGAAGTGCTTTATTTAAAAGTGCTTTCTAAAGTCCCTTTTAGACAGCGCTTTGTATTTCATAAGCGCTTTCTATTCCCCCAATGTAGACAGCGCTTTTTTGTTTAAAGCGCTGTCTAATGTCCATGAATTTTTTAATATATTCAACTTATATTTTAAGCGCACTGTACAAATAATCACTTAAAATTTAAGTACTGTCTTTCAAATTTGCACCAGATTTCATAAATTTGTAGCTTCAATCTAATAAGTATGCACCAAATTTACATATTTACATATACAACTTTAATCCAATAATTTATATATACATAAATGTGATACAACTTGAAGAATTCAATAATTTATATATACATAAATTTACATATTTATATATACAGCTTTATAATCCAATAAATATACACCAAATGTACATATTACTATCTTCTAGAGCTTCTATCTTCTCTAATATCTTCTCTACAAACAACAACAATGAAGAATTCTAAATGAATCTCTATATCTTTTACATATGCACCTACCTGAAATAAAACCAACAAAGATATATATATATATATATATATATATATATATATATATATATATATATATATATATATATATATATATATATATATATATATATATATATATATATATATATATATATATATATATATATATATATATATATATATATATATATATATATATATATATATATATATATATATATATATATATATATCAGAACCAACCTGTATAACACTTAAATCTTATAACTATTATAATTTAACACAAATCAATTTAACAAAAACAAATCAAGAATCCGTTATAATCCACCATTAAAAATTCTCCGATTCATACCATGATACAAAAAAAAATTATTTGAATTTAAATCCAATACCATCCTAACTAACCTTCCACATAACAACAACAACATTGCAACACAACTTAACACACTAATGACGATATAGTATCTCATCAAAACTCAAACTTATATATACTCAAAATTCTCATCAATGAAAGTGTCACAATACCTTATAAAATTCTCATCTCAATAATGTATTGACACCAATCCTCCTTAATTTCGTCCAATTGATCTTTCAAATAAGTAGAAGACTTGTATTCATCAAAGTACTACATAATATAACATAATATGATTTAGTTAAAACAAATTAATTAGATGAAATGTGTTAAATATATTAAAATAAATCATAAGTTAGAAACTCATACCATGGTCAGAATCTCTATTTGATTCAAAAGAATAATTTCTTTCATAAACCTCAACATGAAATGACCATAATCTATACAATTATGCCAACGAGGACACTACACATGGAAAAAAAATACAAATATATATTAGGATATATAGTTTAACTTGTTTTATCAAGTAGCATCACTAATGTAATCAAAATTGTGAAAATATACTTGCACTCTGATCCATGTAATGTTGTTTGCTTTACTCTTTGGTACTTGAGTATCTCTTTGTGATCGAAATTTTTTATAACTCTAACAAAATATAAACGAATATTTAGAACAATCTCCCATAAAAAAATAAATAAGTATACAAACGAAGATTTAGAATAATCTAACTTACGTATCAACCATCTCCTTCATATTTAAGTATTTTGTCCAATCACCTTCTAACGAATCCAAATAATATACAATTTCTCTTATTGGATTAATCGTAACCAACAACCAGTGTCCACTGTAAGGTTAACAAAAGTTAGATGAAAACTTTGTACGGAACGTCAAAACACGAAAAAATTATAATAGATGAAGTTTGCATGAAAATATTACCCATTACCAGTATTAAATGAAACAAAAAAACAATTTTTTATTTATCTTTGTTGGCCATAAATGTACTGATAAAGTACTCTTTGACTTCATCTGGTCTTTGTTCGATTAATAGTGAGTTGATATTGTAAGAAACAAAATCTTTGGTCCAATTGATGCGGGCGCATCTGTAGCAACTGGTTTTTTAAATCAAAGCCGCCACTATTAGTTTTTATCCTAGGGAAGAGAATCTAATAGAAAACCCTAATTCGTAGACAGAGATTCTAGATTTCGGACTCAATTAGACGAAAGGAAGGTGTTAGGAACCTTTCATCCACCTTGTTCACAAGGATATTAGACTCTAGGTTTAGGTTTGGGGTAAACTGGGTTTTATGTTTTAATTAGGAAGAGTTTAAATTTTTATAGGGGAACTCGCTACGATTTTTGATCATATGCCTACGTATCCTCTTAAGAGGAATCATAGTCCCAATTCGTAGTTCATATTGCTTGGTGTTTTTTAGGGGTTTAGAAACATATTTTGAATCACTTCGCACTCGGTCGGGAGTAGTGATTGCGGAGATTTTGACTGAGTGCGTAGTAAGCCAAAACTAGTTTGAAACCCTTTTAGAAAACGACAATTGATTAGTTTAGTTTATTGCGAAAATAGTTTTAAGATTTTTCGAATAATTTTTAATCGTATTATTTGCGAAGATCTTGATTAATGCATGATTGGAAAATATTTTGATGCAAATAATATAGAAAATAATATATGTAATTTTAATATGAAAATAAATTTATTTGATAATACATTTAAATAGTAGGTAAAATATAAGAATAATAATATTTATGTAAAGAAGAGAATTAATAATCATATATACCTAAGAAATAAATAATATTTGTAATTAAAAATAAAGGAAATAAAATTAATAGCTAATAATTATATAATAAAAATATAATAATTAAAAATAAATAATATGAGAAAAATGGAATTAAAAGTAAAAAATAATTTAATTTAATTAAAACCAGGGGGGTGCAGTATTATTTAGGCAAGTAAAATAGGGGGTGTCATAAAAGCAGACCAGGCTGACCCAAATGTTTATTCAGACAGGTGGAGTGCGTTTATTTTGAAATTTTAGTAATTTAGGAATGAGAGGTGTCAACAGCGCTGGGCTCGACCCATTAAGTGAGTTGGAGGGGGTCCAGGGTAATCACATGAGTGAGGCGTATGGCAGCTTACGGTGGACCTGGCCTCTTGGCCGTCCACCCAAGATCTAATGGACGAGATAAAGAGGTGTATGATAACTATCACGAGCGCACATGTATAGGATCTGAACAAATTATAATTTTTGTTTTTGCCCTTCATCATTTCCATTTCCCTTGTATGACACGGTGGGAGAACTGACTTGGGATGTTTTGCGTTTTATCTCAAATGTTGCGATTAGCAAGAGTCGTCAACGAATTTTCTTTTATCCAAAAGGAAAGGCTGAAAAGAATACGAAAGACCTTTGAGATTATTTCTTGAGTTCGGGGGATAGATTATGAAAAGGGAAGGTGTTAGCACCCTTTTCATCCATAGTTATCTATGGGCTCTTAGTTGCTTGCTAGATCACTTGCTTTTGTTTGAAAATGTGCTTTGTGTGGTTTTTTGAAAGTATTTTGAAAAGGCGCTATCGTTTAGGCAAACTTTGTAATAGTTCTCATTCGTAAGAACGTATACAAAGTGTTGATCTTTTGAAAATGTTTCATGTTTGGAAAAGGTTTTGAAAGTGTTTTTGAAAGTGTTGGTGTTTGTTTTAAAAATAAGAAAGAGTGTTTAATTTGAAATTGAGCAAGCAACTAGGAACAATCTACCTACTCAAAAGTCTTTGTTCATTTCTTCCTTCCTTCCTTTTATATTGCTATCTTACCATTGATTGGTAAGAAGCCTTATCTTTGGATGTAAAGGGACGGGCGTGGGTCATCGTATAACCATGATAGCAACATTGTGAGATATATTAGTGTTGTACCCCAAAATTTGCCCTCTCATTTTACTCAAAACATACTCATTGAAATCCTCAACTTGCTCAAGGATACCCAAGAGCTGACCAGATAAACTCTCTCCTAAAGTAATGAACCTCCAACCAGGGTTTCCATTTTCATCAAGATGGGTGAGCTCCAGAGGCCTTATATGATCTACATAGTCCTAATATGTTCTCAAGACCCTCCATGTCAAGTTTCAAGCCTTGTACAAGAAGTTTGCTCAGTCAACTGCTCAGATGCTTGAAAATCAGTTGTATTAGGTCAAAAGTCAATTGTGACCCACATATAGTCAAACTTCAAATTTTTCGTCAACATCAACGTTTATAAGTGATATTCATCATTTGATCAATGGTTGATCATGATTCCCCAAGGAATTCCCCAACTTCATCAAAATCCAAAAGTTGATAAATTAGGGTTTCACAAGAAAAGCCAACCAAACTTTGACCAAGCATAACTTCTTCATACTTTATTAGAAACTTTCGATGCAAGGCTCATTTTAAATATGATGCAATTCCCTATAATTCATCCTCATCCCCCAAGTTCAAAATATGCAATCATCAAAAGATATGAATTTCTACATTATAGGTCCTTTTGAAAAGTCAACAAAAACACTTTTTGGGTCAAAGCTTCTTACTTGAACATGTAAGACCCAATTGAGATGAAACCAAAATGGTTGTTTATGGGACATCCTAAGCTTTTTAAAAAGTCCAAGAACTCCCTCTTAGGGTTAAAGTTGAGGGAGATATGTATTGTCAAAATTGACCAATTTTTGAAATGTGCATGAAGTCAACATTGATCAAAATGACTTTTTTTTCCAAATGGGCCCATGTTTTCTTATTTGAAACTTGTTCCTAAGATGGCCCACGACCCCTGATCTTATGAACCTATTATTTTATTATTTTTATTATTTATTTTAATTTTTTTTATCTATTTAAATCAAAATAAATCAATTTAAATAGTAGAATAATCAAATAAAATCAAATATTTGATTTTCTGAGCATTTTATGAGTCCATGAACAACTACCAAATCAAAAAATTCGTGCAAGAGCCAATTGATTGGAAAAGATCTAAATTTGGTCTATTTTGGAAACAAATCATACAAGGCAAAGAATGAAATCAAGTCTCCATAATTTTCAAAGATATGATCAATTTTTGTTGACCTAAATCATTCTATGATATATACACAACATTTCCAAAGCATAACAAATGGTTCTTGGTCGTGAAAACAAGGGAACAAAACTCAATTTTTTGTCAAAAAAAGTGCTGATCACATATTCCTCCATAGACTGATTCAAGCAATTCCAAGGCGAACAATCCGTTCATGGACACTTCTTGAAGCTATTCCAATCGTCCTCCAGCCTTAAAAACTTCAGAAATCACGCCTCACAGTGCCACAATTTGCATCTTTTTTCAAGATTCGTTTTCAATGATTTATCCATCATAAACATGTTTTGATCATATATCCATGCTTGCTATCATATTTGCAATGTTTTTGATTGGTTTGATTGAAGTTTAAGTGCAGGAATGACACGATGCCATTGTTAGGATTTTGAGGTCCCAAATTGGGAATTCCATATAGAGGCAAAATTAGACAAAATCAGGGGTACTATCATGCTTAGAAGATGATTTGCAATTGATCCATGTCTTTGGTTTAAATTTATTCTCCTTATGTTGCGTTTTTGAATTTTTACAGGTTTATGGCTACGAACAAAATCCGTCACTATAGCTTTTAGTGACGGAAACGACTGTAGGTAAAAGTGTGGCCAAAAACAACAATTATGGGGAAGAAGACAATTAGGTGGCAGAATCCCATTGGGTGATTTGAATCACGCGCGCGTTTAGGAAAGACCACTTTATTTCCTTTATATTTTATTTATGTTATTATATTTACAACTAACCATCCAACCATTGGATTCATCATCAATCCAGATCCAACGCTCAGGTCATACCATGGACCGTCAGAAAGAGCATCACACTAGATCTAGCGCGTTGACTGGGCTTAGCAAGGAATAGACCTACAAAATTCAGTACTACACCCCGTGAATTGCTCAACAATACAGGCCCAATTTCTTTTTTTTTTTTTTAAATTTTATTTCCTTTATTTTAATTATTTCCTTTTACAAAAATAACACAAAAAAATCATTTTTTATGTAATCATAAAATCAAGAAAACCACAAATGTAAAATTAGTTGTTTTTATTAAAATTAGTTTTTTTTTTTGGAAAATAATTAATTTAATGATATTGACTTGATTGTTTTCATAATTAAAATTATTAGAAAAATTAGGTTTAATTCACAAATATTTAATTTTCTCAATAAAATACCAAAAAATACTTTTCTTTAATTAATTAGTTTTAGGTTAAGATTTCAAATATTTTTCTCACCAATAAAATACAAAAAAATATTTTCTCTTTAATTGGTTAGATTTTAGAATTTAAACTTTGATTCCCGCACTTAATTCTCGCGCGCAATATTTTATTTTCCAATTATTGTATTTGCTTCTGGTTTGTAATAATTTTTAATTAGAGTTTACCGCAAATTATTTACTGTTTAATCTCCGGTTTTTGGTCATGTAACCCCCTCCCCTAAGCCTTGTAATAACGTAGATTTACTTTTTCGCTTTTAATTTCTGCGACTATGAACTGTCTAGATGTATGGATAATAGGCTTGCATGCAAAAGAAAAATAAAATAAAAACAGTAGATCACCTTAATTGTGCAAAGATTAAATAACTGAAATCAAACACTGCTTCACACTTTCACCCTTAGGGTATGCCTCAATTGGTTGCCTCGGAAAACAATGGTCATGTCCCTCGAACGTAGGGATATCTTAGCAAAAGACCCTCAATGTAAAAGTCATCATAAAGATCATAGTCCCTTAACGCCTCTCGAGTTGCCTACGAGAAATGACCTTGTCCCTCGATGTTGCCTACAAATATATGATGACAGTCCATTCGAACTGCTAAGGTATCCTTACTTGTTGTCTTCAATGACCATTTCGTCTCTTCGAACGTCCCTTTAAAACTCCAACAACGGTGCTACCTATTTCTCAATAATGGGATAGCATTGTCTAAAGGAAAACGAAGAGTCTTTTTCGAGTAGGTAGATTAGTTCTTAAGTACTTGCTCAAAATAAACAAAAACTTTTTCACACCAAACACTTTTCAAACAAAGTTTTCAAAAATAACTTCGTAACACTCTTGAGGACAGAAACAAGAGTTAAAACGAAGTAAAACAAAACTTTTCAAAACAAGCACACACAAGCAATTTCAAAATGAGCAAGTACCTAAGAGCCCATGGAAAACCATGGATAGAAAGGGTTCTAACACCTTCCCTTTCTATAATCTACCCCCCCGCACTCAGAAACATCTCGAAAAAGGTTTTTTTTTGTTCTTTTTCCTTTTCCTGATTGGATAAAATAAAAGTCGGTGGCGACTCTTGCTTACCGCGACATTTTGTGAACAAAAAATGCAAACCAGTATAATAGTCGGTTCTGCCACTATATCAAAGAGCTGGCGACTCTGCCGGGGAATTAAATAAGTGGGGTATACCTTAGGATCTAGGTCACTTTTAAAATTTCTTTCTTGTTTGCTTTGCCTGCTTTATATTCAAAGGTTTTGTTTGGGTATTATTAAAGATCCTACACTCGGATCTAGGGAAACTTTTTAGGTAAACAACAATAGATCGTGGAGACTGTACGTCATGGACTGATATGGTTTAAGCGATGGCTGTGTTGGTGTGACACTTTGGTTGGTACCAGTATCCTTTGTGGGGAAACAAGGAGAATACAGGGCCGCCGCGTGGTGTCATGAAGCACTAACATACCTTAGAACCTTAGTTGAAAAAACTTGGCCATTAGAAAGTAGTGAGATAACCGACCTCGGTATAAAGCTGAGGATTGGTTGATACTCGATGCTACACTCATTGAGATCAGACTTTCGGGATATTCCGGCGGCTAGAAAAGATTGCTTGAGCTGAAATAATGCCTGACAAAGGATGATCAGTGATATTGAGAATCTTTAGAACCCGGTTACATATTTATAGGACAGGTTGAACCAATCCAGCTTCAAGAGGATATGACCTTAAAACTCAAGCAGGCCTTAAACCTAAGGACTTGGTGTGATTTGTCTGTATTTGCTATACATATGATTTCTCATGACATCATAAACATCATACCATAGCATATCATGACTAACCATTTCAAGGATCTCGAGGGCCTGTGATGCAGGTTATGATAAATCAGACGTCTAGCAATGGGCAAGGGGATTTATTTTCCTCTAGCCAATGTCGTCAGAAGATCAAAACTCAACAACTTGAGTCAGAGGCTATGACCCACTTGATATGGTGAGCTTGACTCTCGTAGAAGGACTCTCAATGATACAAAGTTCTTCAATCAAAGCTGCAAAATTCAACTTATGATATTTCCTTGTTTACCCCACGAGATCTTTGAAAACATTGCATACATATATAATACATATCATTGCATAAGCAGGTTTCAACACAAGTCTCTCACGTTCTCGCTGTTTATTTCAGGGATGGCTTTCCAACAAGACAACTGATATATTCAAACTCAAGAAGCTCAGTTCATGGAAATGTTCCTAAATCTATTAAAGGGGCAAGAAGACCTGAAAACACTCTTCGCTGGGAATCTGACCAAGGAATGTCCTGACAACAACAAGGATGAACAATTGGAACAACTGCAAGCTAAGGTAGAAGTAATGAGAATCCAGATACTTGGGCAGATGGCTCTTATCCAAAACTTAGCTCGAGGACAAGAAGGCCTAAGAGCCTTCCTTAACAAGCTTCACCAAGATGGATGCAGATCCATGAAACAAACAACAAATATTATGGATCAAGGCATTAATCAGCCCCCAGTGAGAGAAGAGGTTAGGAACATACTTTTCCAGATTGCTACTACATCACAAGCCCAACCACAACCTCACCAACGACAACGGGCAATCAACACAAGAAGAATACATCCGAAATACGCTTCACTGAAACCAACATGTCATTGGTTCAAGCATTGCAACGCCTATTGAAGGCCAAGGTTGTTGTGTTAAGGGATCCTCCCAGAATCCCAACATAGCCTCCCCAAGGTACAATCCAAATGCAAGATGTGTGTACCACTCCAACAGTCCTGGACATGACACCAATAGATGTTGGGCGTTGAGAAATAAAATCCAAGACCTGATTGATGAAGGAGCGCTAGAATTCGCACAAGACGGTAAAGCTGAGTTCTTCTTACATCCCTCCAAGGCATACCATCTGAAGTGACAAGCTCTCACAAGAAGACTTTTTGTTCATTAGAATTTTCAATGTGTAATTTTCTTTTGATTTGTTTGAACATTTATTCATATCAAACCTAGTTATTTCATCAATGCATTTCACATGTTTGTCTTGAATCAATATTCGTATTCACTATTTCAAAAATGTGTTCTTATTTCCTTTTGTGATATTCAACTCTCAATTAAAAACTCTAAGCCTTAGAGGGAGGATGACGAAAATGATACCACAATCTCTACAATATGCTTTTGAACAGACCCCGATGACGATGTACATGCGTTGTTTCAAATCCTAAACAGTGAAGTTATAAGGAAGATAATCCCTAGTCAACCCCTTCGAGCCAAAGAAGTAGGAGTTTTTCTTTTCACAGAAATTAAAATGCTCAATCATAACCTGGGGCAGGGTAGTTTTCTTAGTTAATTTAGAGGCGCATTCAGTCACAATCTGCCGCTTTGTACACAATGAATGGCATCGAAGACGTCCTTCGAAAACAAAAGACGGTGATGGTTCTGTATAATCGTCAAGACAGGCAGTCATTATCTCTCGAAATAAATCCCATTAAGTCAAAACCTATGAAGGAGATTTAAGATAAAAATTGGGGCATCCCGCTGACTGTAATGACAAAAGAAACAGTTCAGGCAAAAGAAGGGATAACGAAAACCAAAAAAAGAGGTTACTACAAATCCTCGGCAAAAAGAAGATTACAAAAATGACTGCATTTTCAAAACAAATGTTCAATTTATGAATCATCACCAAGTATCAAAGCAAAGATTCCAGACTCAATCGGGATCTAAACGCGCAATTAACTGAGCATAGGACTGAAGAACATCACGAAGAGCGGGTTGGGTACAAATAAAATTTGAGCCTTTATCCTTTGTTTCTTTAACTGTGAACCAGGCCACATTATAACCCTTAAAAGTCCTAGCTGAAGCATGGGTTAGTTTGAGAGCATACTATTACAAAGGTATCCTGACTCCTGTAAGCTTTGTTACAAATCTTGAGTTGATATCACATTCTTGTAAATTTCGTTTTACTGCACAAAAAACATTTTCAAAAACTTTTCAAGACAAACATGAGTTTTGCATTCTTTAAATGACATTGTTTGCTTATGAATAATTGTTTGACAGCAGAGAAATCCGCACAATGGATATTCGATGAACAGACATACTCTCAATGGACAGAATCACCTCAGCCAAAAAGACACTTCCAATAACAGGTCTTCCATAAGCAAGGGGCGTGACATGATGTCTAAACACACCTGGGGCAGTCTCTCCAAAAGTGCCAAATAACTAGGGGAAGATCTCCATCTGAATCGCTTGGGGCATTACGCACGCATTCCAACAATGAATCATATGCCATCAAGAAAACATTTTTGACAGTACTACAACACAACACTATGGACAGTGACAACTCTCTACATCCTGAAAGCGTGGAAATAGTCGGAAAATACTACGCATAACAAAGACCCGCTAGGTTGACATACCTAGGCAAAAATAAGGGCATCCCGGCGAACCAAAAGGGTTCGGGCAAAAATTAGGGATAAAAAATGAAAAATCTGTACACCCGACAAGTCGAAAACCCGAAAGGGCGGCTTGGACAAAAAAGGGTATCCCGGTGGACTGAAAACCCGAAAGGGCGGTCCAAGAAAAAGTTAGGGATTTAAAACATACAACTATGTCGCTTCACCTGTCTATCATTAGAAGACTTAAACCTTGATCAGCATTCATCAAGAGCACCAGAATTCAGATACAGTTCAGATACGCTCCAGATACATATGCTATTCTGATACTCGTTCATATTCATCTTTCAGATACAGTTCAGATACGCTCCATATACGAATTCCATTCTGATACTCATTCAGATTCAACTTTCAGATACGTTCAGATACGCTCCAGATACGGATGCCATTTTGATACTCATTCAGACTCAGCTTTCAGATACAATTCAGATACACTCCAGATACGAACGCCATTCTGATACTCATTCAGACTCAGCTTTCAAATACAGTTCAGATACGCTCCAGATACGAATGCCATTCTGATACTCATTCAGACCCAACTTTTAGATACAGTTAAGATATGCTCCAGATACGGATGCCATTCTGATACTCATTCAGATTCAGCTTTCAGATATAGTTCAGATACGGATTCCATTCTGATACTCATTCAGATTCAGCTTTCAGATACAGTTCAGATATGCTCCAGATATGGATGCCATTCTGATACTCATTCAGATTCAGCTTTCAGATACAGTTCAAATACGCTCCAGATACGAATGCCATTCTGATACTCATTCAGATTCATCTTTCAAATACAATTTAGATATGCTCCAGATACAAATGCCATTCTTACACTCATTCAATACAGTTCAGATACGATCTAGAGGCGGATGTCATTCAGACACTTATCCAACACATGTTTAAAATACAGTTCAGATACGATCCAGAGACGGATGTCATTCTGACACTCATTCAACACATGTCTCAAGTACAGTTCAGATACGATCCAGAGATGGATGTCATCCTGACACTCATTAAATACATGTTCAAGTACAATCATGACATAGATCCATCCACAAAATCTTCGCGTGTAATTTTCCCCCAGCATGGTACAAGGGGCAGAGACAGTTGGAAGCAAAGTCACTATCACATACAAGCCAGTGATACCTGTATTCCCCATAGATCCGAGACAACCAAGGTCCGACCTCCGTATCCCCAAGCAGGAATTCCTTCCCCAACAGGCTCTTTCAGAAAGCTAATGTCTGTATTCCCCAGCCGAGCTGTATAATCATAAACAATTTATAAAGTTTTTCTCCAGAGAAGAGTTTATTTCTCTGACGGAGGAAGCTCAATATCCAACAGAGCTCTTCTCTCCCGCAATGGAAGTTTATCCCCAGCTGAGTTTATTTCTCCAAATCAGCAGATCTTCCAACAAAGTATCTCTCTTCCCCACAGAGTCATTCCCCCGCAGGATTATTCTCAAGCAGAGTCTCTTCCAGCAGAGTATTCTCAAGCAGAATGGATGTAAATCCCCAGCGAAAACGAAGAACTCAACTCCTGATACTCTCCAGCAGTAGTCCAGGATTTGTTTTCCCCAGTTAGAGAACGTCACAATAACATTGCATATCCATACATCATGGCATACATATACATATTATACAACACAATCTCATTTATTTTGAGAACATCATTACTCAATGCATTTCATACATATGACATTGCATATGACTAACTCTTTACCTTTCAGGGAAAGATGTAATCAAGTTCTCACGAGTTCTCTCCGGTTCAGCCAAACCGAGACCAAGGTTTCTATTCCAGTTGAAGATATTCCAGCACTTTCTCTGGTTCAGTAAAACCGAAACCAAGGTTTCTATTCCAGTTCAAGATATTCCAACACTTTATCTGGTTCAGTCAAACCGACACCAAGGTTTCTATTCCAGTTGAAGATATTTCAACACTTTCTCTGGTTTAGTCAAACCGACACCAAGGTTTCTTTCCAGTTGAAGATATTCCAACATTTTTTCTGGTTCAGTCAAACCGACACTAAGGTTTCTATTCTAGTTGAAGATGTTCTAAGACTTTCGTCTGGTTCAGCCGAATCGCCACTAAGATTCCCTTGATTTCTATGCCAGTCAAAGTTAATCCGAGACCTCTCCTGAGATCAGTCAAATCGATACTAAGATTTATCTCCCAGTTGAAGTTCTCACAAGTTTTCCCTGATTCAGTCAAATTGATACTAAGATTTCTATTCCAGTTCAAGCTATGAAGCCCAGAAATCGATTGGATAATATCTTGATTTCTCCAAAATACAATAAAGCCTGGAATCGAGCAGATAATGGTATATCTCAAATTCAAGCTATGAAGCCCGGAAATTGACCGGATAATATCTTGATTTCTCCAAAATACTACGAAGCCTGGAATCGACCAGATAGTGGTATATCTTAAATTCAAGCTATGAAGCCCGAAAATCGACCGGATAACAACTTAGTTCCCCCATCATACTGTGAAGCCTGAAAATCGACTGGATAACAGTACAAGATACTATGAAGCCTGAAATCGACCAGATAGTGGTATAAGACACCGTGAAGCCTGGATCATGATCAGATAATGGTATAAGACGTTGTGAGGACTAGAGCATGACCAGATAGCAGTAAGAGACACTATGAAACTTGGAGCACGACCAGATAACAATATGAGGTACTACAAAGCTTGGAATTTGACCAGATAGTAGTTTACTCGGCCAATTACTATGAATTCTGGAATCGACCGGATATTAGTATGCCTTAAATTCAAGTTGAAACCCGAATGAGACCGTATAAACAATTAATGCCCTCTAAAGCCTGGAACACGACCAAATAAGAATTGAGAAATTGCAAAGCCTGGAGGACGACCAGATAGCAAGTTGAATCTCATCTCCTCAGTAAGTCACTGTGAAACATGGATCACGACCAGATACCAGTCAATCTTATCATCCACAGCAAATTACTGAGGCCTGGAGCACGACCAGATAGTAGTTCATTTTCATCTCCTCGACTAAGAGATGATTCCTCAGTAGAGTAACAGACAACTGAAGTTCCTAAAATTCCATTTCTCCCAAGACAGAGACCAACATTCCTCATTAGATTCCTCCTTAACGACAGGAACATGAATTCTCATCAAAGGAATATCTCGAGAAATCAACATCCTCTAGATGGCATCTTTAAGCCCATCTCCGATGATTCACCATCATATATTCCAGATGGCATCTTTAAGCCCATTTCCGGTGACCTTCCGTCATCTCCTCCAAATGGCATCTGTAAGACCATTCTTGATACTACCTACATAGTCCAGCACCATCTCAGATGAGTGCAAATTTCTGGGCACTGTAGTGTTCAATCATCTTCAACCTTCAGATTACGAAAGACAGATAGCCAATCTACATCCCCAGGTTTAAGAAGATTGAACATGGGCAACGTTGTACCCCAAAATTTTCCCTCTCATTTTACTCTAAACATACTCATTGAAATCCTCAACTTGCTCAAGGATGCCCAAGAGCTGACCAGACAAACTCTCTCCTAAAGCAATGAACCTTCAACCAGGGTTTCCATTTTCATCAAGATGGGTGAGCTACAAAGGCCTCATATTATCTCCTTAGTCCTAATATGTTCTCAAGATGATCCATGTCAAGTTTCAAGCCTTGTACAAGAAGTTTGCTCAGTCAATTGCTCAGATGCTTGAAAATCAATTGTATTAGGTCAAAAGTTAACTATGGCCCACATACAGTCAAACTTCAATATTTTTGGGCAACATCAACGTTTAGAAGTAATATTCATCATTTGATCAAGGGTTGATCATGATTCCCCAAGGAATGCCCCAAATTCATAAAAAACCCAAAAGTTGCTAAATTAGGGTTTCACAAGAAAAGTCAACCAAACTTTGACCAAGCATAACTTCTTCATACTTTATCAGAAACTTCCCGTCCAAGGCTCATTTTGAAGATGATGAAATTCCCTACAATTCAAATTCATCCCCTAAGTTCAAAATATGCACTCATCAAAAGATATGAATTTCTACATTATAGGTCCTTTTGAAAAGTCAACAAAAACACTTTTTGGGTCAAAGCTTCTTACATGAACATGTAAGACCAAATTGAGATGAAACCAAAAGGGTTGTTTAGGGGAAATCCTAAGCTTTCTAAAAAGTCAAAGAACTCCCTCGTAGGGTTAAAGTTGAGGGAGATATGTATTGTCAAAATTGACCAATTTTTGGAAATGTGCATGAAGTCAACATTGATCAAAATGACTTTTTTTTCCAAATGGGCCCATGTTTTCTTGTTTGAAACTTGTTCCTAAGATGGCCCACGACCCCTGATCTTATGCACCTATTATTTTATTATTTTTATTATTTATTTTGATTTTTTATCTATTTTGATTTTTTATCTATTTAAATCAAAATAAATCAATTTAAATAGTAGAATAATCAAATAAAATCAAATATTTGATTTTATGAGCATATTATGAGTCCATGAACAGCTAGAAAATCAAAAAATTCGTGCAAGAGACAATTGATAGGAAAAGATCTTAATTTGGTGTATTTTGGAAATAAATCATACAAGGCAAAGAATGAAATAAAGTCTCCCTAATTTGCAAAGATATGATCAGTTTTTGTTGACCTAAATCATTCTATGATATATACACAACATTTCCAAAGCATAAAAAAGGGTTCTTGGTCGTGAAAACAAGGGAACAAAACTCAATTTTTTGTCAAAAAAAGGGCTGATCACATATTCCTCCATAGACTGATTCAAGCAATTCCAAGGCCAACAATCCGTTCCTGGACATTTCTTGAAGCTATTCCAATCGTTCTCTAGCCTTAAAAACTTCAGAATCACGCCTCACAGTGCCACGATTTGCATCTTTTTTCAAGATTCATTTTCAATTATTTATCCATCATAAACATGTTTTGATCATATATCCATGCTTGCTATCATATTTGTAATGTTTTTGATTAGTTTGATTGAAGTTTAAGTGCAGGAATGGCATGATGCCATTGTTAGGGTTTTGAGGTCCCAAATTGGGAATTCCATATAGAGGCAAAATTGGACAAAATCAGGGGTATTATCATGCTTAGAAGATGATTTGCAATTGATCCATGTCTTTGGTTTGAATTTATTCTGCTTGTGCTGCGTTTTTGAATTTTTACAGGTTTATGGCTACGAACAAAATTCGTCACTATAGCTTTTAGTGACGGAAACGACTGTAGGTAAAAGTGTGGCAAAAAACAACAATTATGGGGAAGAAGACAATTAGGTGGCAGAATCCAATTGGTGATATGAATCATGCGCGCGTTTGGGAAAGACCACTTTATTTCCTTTATATTTTATTTATGTTATTATATTTACAACTAACCATCCAGCCATTGGATTCATCATCAATCTAGATCAAACGCTCAAGTCATACCATGGACTGTCAGAAAGAGCATCACAATGGATCTAGCGCGTTGAATGGGCTGAGCAAGGAATGGACCTAACAAATTCAGTACTACACCCCCTGAATTGCTCAACAATACAGGCCCAATTTCTTTTCTTTTTTTATTTTATTTCCTTTATATTAATTATTTGATTAATTATTTCCTTTTACAAAAATAACACAAAAAAATCATTTTTTTATTTAAGCATAAAATCAAGAAAACCACAAAAATGTAAAATTAGGTTTTTTATTAAAATTAGTTTTTTTTTTGGAAAATAATTAATTTAATGATATTGACTTGATTGTTTTCATAATTAAAATTAATTAGACAAATTAGGTTTAATTCATAAATATTTAATTTTCTCAATATAATACCAAAAAATATTTTTCTTTAGTTAATTAGATTTAGGTTAAGATTTCAAATATATTTCTCAACAATAAAATACAAAAAAATATTTTCTCTTTAATTGATTAGATTTTAGAATTTAAACTTTGATTCTCGTACTTAATTCTCGCGCACAATATTTTACGTTCCAATTATCGTATTTGCTTCGGGTTTGTAATAATTTTTAATTAGAGTTTACTGCATATTATTTACTGTTTAATCCCCGGTTTTCGGTCATGTAACCCCCTCCCCGAAGCCTTGTAATAACGTAAATTTACTTTTTCACTTTTAATTTCCGCAACTATGAACTGTCTAGATGTATGGATAATAGGCTTGCATGGAAAAGACAAATAAAATTAAAATAGCAGATCACCTTAATTGTGAAAAGATTAAATAACTGAAATTAAACATTGCTTCACACTTGCACCCTTAGGGTATGCCTCAATTGGTTGCCTCAGAAAACAATGGTCATGTCCATCGAACGTAGGGATATCTTAGCAAAAGACCCTCAATCTAAAAGTCATCATAAAGATCATAGTCCCTTAATGTCCCTTGAGTTGCCTACGGGAAATGATATTGTCCCTCGATGTTGCCTACGAATATATGATGACAGTCCCTTCGAACTGCTAAGGTATCCTTACTTGTTGCCTTCAGTGACCATTTCGTCCCTTCGGACGACCCTTTAAAACTCCAACGACGGTGCTACCTATTTCTCAATAATGGGATAGCATTGTCTAAAGGAAAATGAATAGTCTTTTTCGAGTAGGTAGATTAGTTCTTAAGTACTTGCTCAAAACAAACAAAATCTTTTTCAAACCAAACACTGTTCAAACAAATTTTTCAAAAACAACTTCGTAACACTCTTGAGGACAGAAACAAGGGTTAAAACAAAGTAAAACAAAACTTTTCAAAACAAGCACACACAAGCAATTTCAAAATGAGCAAGTACCTAAGAGCCCATGGAAAACCATGGATAGAAAGGGTGATAACACCTTCCCTTTCTATAATCTACCCCCCGTACTCAAAAACATCTCGAAAAAGGTTTTTTCTGTTCTTTTTTCTTTTCCTGATTGGATAAAATAAAAGTTGGTGGCGACTCTTGCTTACCTGAAATTTTGCAAATAAAAAACGCAAACCAGTATAACAGTCGGTTCTGCCACCGTATCACAAAATTGGCGACTTTGCTGGGGAATTAAATAAGTGGGGTATAACTTAGGATCTAGGTAACTTTTAAAAATTAGCTTTCTTGTTTGCTTTGCCTGCTTTATATTCAAGGTTTTTGTTTGGGTATTATTTAAGATCCTACACCCGGATCTGGGGACAATTTTTAGGTAAACAACAATAGATCGTGGAGATTGTAAGACATAGACCGATATGGTTTGAGCGATGGATGTGTTGGTGTGACACTTTGGTTGGTACCGGTATCCTTCATGGGGAAACGAGCAGAATACGGGGTCGTCGCATGGTGTCTTGAAGCCCTAATGGACCTTAGAACCTTAGTTGAACAACCTTGGCCATTAGAAAGTAGTGCGATAGCCGGCCTCAATATAAAGCTGAGGATTGGTTGATACTCGATGCTACACTCATTGAGATCAGACTTTCGGGATATTTCGGCCGCAAGAAAAGATTGCTTGAGCTGAAACAATGCCCGATAAAGGATGATCAGTGATATTGAGAATCTTTAGAACCCAGTTACATATTTATAGAACAGGTTAAACCAATCCAGCTTCAAGAGGGTATGACCTTAAAACTCAAGCAGGCCTTAAACTTAAGGACTTGGTGTGATTTGTCTGTGTTTGGTATACCTGTAATTTCTCATGACATCATAAACATCATACCATAACATATGATGACTAACCATTTCAAGGATCTCGAGGGCCTGTGATGCAGGTTATGATAAATCAGACGTCTAGCAAGGGGCAAGGGGATTTATTTTCCTCTATCCATTATCGTCAAAAGATCAAAACTCAACAACTTGAGTCAGGGGCTATGACCCATTTGATATGGTGAGCTTGATTCTCGTAGAAGGACTCTCAACGATACAAAGTTCTTCAATCAAAGCTTCAAAATTCAACTTATGACATTTTCTTGTTTACCCCGCAATATCTTTGAAAATATTTCATACATATATAATACATATCATTGCATAAGCAGGTTTCAGCAGAGGTCTCTCACGTTCTCGCTGTTTATTTCAGCAATGGCTTTCAGACAAGACAACAGAGATCTTCAAACTCAAGAAGATCAGTTCATGGAAATGTTCCTAAATCTATCCAAGGGGAAAGAAGACCTTAAAACACTCTTCGCCAGGAATCTGACCAAGGAACGTCCTGACAATAACAAGGATGAACAATTGGAACAACTGCAAGCTGAGGTAGAAGTAATGAGAATCCACATGCTGGGGAAGATGGCTCTTATCCAAAACTTAACTCGAGGACAAGAAGGGCTAAGAGCCTTCCTCAACAAGCTTCACCAAGATGGATGCAGATCCATGAAACAAACAGTTAAAATTATGGAACAAGGCATTAATCAGCCCCCAATGAGAGAAGAGGTTGGGAACATACCTTTCCAGATTGCTACTACATCACAAGCCCAACCACAACCTCGCCAACAACAACGGGGCAATCGACACAAGAAGAATACATTTGAAAGACGCTTCACTGAAATCAACATGTCATTGGTTCAAGCATTGCAACACATGTTGAAGGCCAAGTTGGTTGTGTTAAAGGACCCTCCTCAGAATCCCAACATAGCCTCCCCAAGGTACAATCCAAATGCAAGATGTGCGTACCACTCCAACAGTCCTGGACATGATACCAACAACTGGTGGGCGTTGAGAAATAAAATCCAAGACCTGATTGATGAAGGAGCGCTAGAATTCGCACAAGACGGTCAGGCTAAGTTCTTCTTCCATCCCTCCAAGGAATACCATCTGAAGTGACAAGCTCTCACAAGAATACTTTTTGTTCATTATAATTTTCAATGTGTAATTTTCTTTTGATTTGTTTGAACATTTATTCATATCAAACCTAGTTATTTCATCAATGCATTGCACATGTTTGTCTTGAATCAATTCATTCGTATTCACTATTTCAAAAATGCGTTCTTATTTCAAACCTAGTTCTTTTTTTAACGGTTTTACCCTAATGTCTAAGAATGAAAAATAATTAATTAGAGATAATAAAATTAAAACTAAATTAGTTAAGAAAAGAAAATTAGGTTAAAAAAGTATTTTTTTAGAGTTTTTTATATGGAAGGTTTTAAATAAAATAAAGATGAAAATTAATTAATTAAAAGAAACCCTAAGTTCTAAATTAATTTTAATTTACAAGAAAATAATATAATAATTAAACCTAAGTCTAAATATTAATTATTAAAAAAAGAAATTAAATTGTTAAAAGAAAATGTTTTTAGTCTTTTTTTTGTTTTATAGAGAAAAATAAAATATATAAGTGTAAAAATAATAAACAAAATATTTTTGGATTTTTTATTAATAAAAATAATAATAATACAAATAATAATCATAATAAAATAATAAAAAAACAGAAAATGAAAAATAAAATAAGAAAAGAAAATAAATAAAAATATAAATAAGGTTGGGTCAGGTGCAGAAGTAAAGCAGGGGGTTAGAAAAAAGCTAAAATGGAAGGAAGGCCCAATATGGAGGCCCAGGCACCTGGCTGCAAACAAAAAAGAAACAAAAACTATGAAAAAATAGCAAAACGGACGCTGGGGCTCGAACCCAGGTCCTAAAGGTGAAATGCGTGCGCTTTAACCACTGGGGTGGTGATACATCCGTTGATATAAAAAAAAATATAATCTAAGTTATGCCCTGAATACAACTTCATCTTCAACCTCTAGCCATGGATCCTGTAACTTCACCATTTCTCAACAAAAATGAAATATGCAAACATGAAAGTTGCTCCATTTATCCATACGAATCTAACAATATAAATATCATAAGCTATAAATCAAAGATGAATGAGAATTTCTAAAAGTACCAAATTCTGACGTAATTATTATAGGAAGTTCAAACTCAAAATTCTCACTACTCAAGTAATAAAAATGAAATATATGGACATGTATAGTTTCAGGGCAATGGTCTCTACATTTTATCTTCACAAATGCAAGCCTAACAATGTCTAAATAATGAGATGAAAAGTCAGAAAATGTACCTCAAAAATGGAAATCGTGAAATGAATTTGAGCTTGATCAAGGTGCTGCAATGCTGAGGTTATCTTACTTGAGTCTCTAGGAAGCTAATGCAATTCTTAGCTTGAGTTGATAGTGGCTGAAATGGCCCGGAGAAGTCAAGTTGCAGACCCTGTTTTTTGGTTATGGAGGATATGGTAAATGGTGTTACATTTATGGAATAAGGATGAGGATGAGTTTTATTTGATATGTAGGAGCTTTTGGAAGTGAAAGGCTAAGAAATGCACGAGGGAAATGGAAGTTTGATATGTAAAGTCAGAACTTGCACAACAATGGTGTTTTGAGGAAATTTCCGGTTAGAGGGAATTTGGGAGTGTTTCAGGGTGTTCAAGCTCGTGTGTTAAGTTGCATATTAGTGTCTCAATGTATAGGAAAAGGTTTTGAGAGCTTTTGCTGATCAGAAGTACAAGTTCACATGTTATGGCTCTTTTTCTTGTTTTTGAAGCAAGCTTGATACACATTGTCCCAATGCATAGTACAAGGCTATATAGAGTGGTTACAAGCTTTAAACATGTTTATCTGACTTTGTATGTTGAGTGTGTGCTGAACAAATAAGTTAGAGGCGCAAGAAGAGTGGACTTTGTGCATAAAGCCACTTTTCCAAAATGGCAATGTTGCCTTTCTTCCTAAAATGGTATTAAGCATGGGCAATGCATTGAATGCTTGGATTAAAGTTTCTAGAAGCTGTGAAAAACATTAATTATGGAGTGACAATCAAGTTTGAGGCCTGCAAAGCAAAGATTATGCAGCCTAGCATGGATTTGGTTCATGTGTTCATTAAGAAATGGCTTGTAATTCAACTTTGAAAACCCTAACTTCTTGCCTTCGATTCTCCTTTCTCAAGTATGGGATCAATGAGTTCTTGGAAATTTTTGAAAGCTTGTAACATCCTCTACAACCTCTATGTTGTACATTTTTGAAAATTCATCTTTGAACTATGTGAAAAATTTCCATGAAGTTAGGTCAAAATCTTGCCTAAACTAGGGCAAAATTTCACTATGTTTCCAAGTTTCATGAACATGTATTCATAAAATCATAACTTGAAATCCATGCATTTATAGAAGAAGTTTTGTTTTACAATGTTTTAGATCTCATTTATATCTACAACTTTCATGTTGGAAGTTTCCTTTGAATCATCTTGCATCATGATGTAAATTTGGCTCAAAGTTGTGAAAAAATATGAATTTTCCAACACTTAGAAAAATTTCTAAGTTTTGAAATTTTGACTTTTCAAAATGAAATCTTGACTTTTTGATTTCTTTATGAACAAGTTTCATATTTTGACATGTCTTGATAAATTGTGATCTTTGGGACTTGATTTTGACCAAAAAGTCAAAGTTTGACTTTTCAGTGTACAGTTGACTAAAAATCAACTATCAATCAATTAATCTTGAGGAATGTTTTGAGTCATGCCATTAGGTCAAAATGATGCAATTTAATCCTTGAGGTAATAACTTAAACCAATCAATCATTTGCTAGGTCAAAAATCAGAAATGGCATCTTCTCAGTCAAAACCTTAATTTTGACCATTTTGCCCTTTTGATGATCTGATCAAATTTCTTGAGGAATTGTGATCCAAACTTGATAAAATGACATATATGAGTTCATAATGTTAATATGGACCAAAATTATGAAGTTTGACTGTGAATTGACCATAATTGACTTTTTCCTTAATACAGTTGATTTTAGGTCAACTGATCAATTGATTGAGCAAAAATGTGATCTAAGACTTGAAACTTTACATGAGCAATCTTGAGAGTCCAAAATGATCCATGAAAGTCATTTGGGGCATTAAAAGTCCATTTGTCCTTGTGAAATCTCAAACCCTAATTTTCAGTCATTAGTGCTTGAGGAGGTGTCTTGAGCTGATCAACCCTTGTGCAGTCTTGAACCAAAGGAGATCTTGTGAGGGATTACTTGGGAAATGAGACGGAAAATTTTGGGGTACAAAAGCTTCCCCTGTTCAATCTTCTTAAAACTGAAGAGTTAGATTGACGGATCCGCCATTCGTGACTTGAAGGTGAAAGATGATTGAACACTAGAGTGCCCAGAAATATGCACTCGAAGATGTATTGTGAATGGGATTATGGATTCCATTTGTAGGAATGTTGGTAAACACTGGAAGAAGTATCAAAAAAATCTTTGGTCGATTTATACTAAAACTTAATGTTTCACCTGTGGTAAAAAGGGTTAGTAAAATGCAGGTGTATGCATGAGATCATGCTAAATGCATTTTGTATGTATATGCTATGATGTATGAATAAGAGATGCATATTTGTCCAGGAAAATAAATCCCTGACTACTGATGAGGAATTTTGGGAATCTGAATCTCAGAGTGTTGTTGGGGATGAAGAGTATACATATCTTTAAACTTTGTTGAAAGGATGCTTCCGCTGGGGAATATCTCTTGAATGCAACTGTTATCTGGTCGGATCCAAGCTTCATAACTTGCTGAGCATAAGGAAGTCAACTTCTATCTGGTCGGATTCCAGGCTTCACGGTAACTTACTGGGGAAGAATAAATTAACTGTTATCTGGTCGGATTCCAGGCTTTGCAGAAAATTTCTTGAAATTGAATTGTTATCTTGTCGGCTCCAGGCTTCACAACAACTTGTTGGGGATAAGGAAGTTAACTGTTATCTGGTTGGATTCATGGCTTTGCAGTAACTTGCTAGAACTGATAAGGTTAAACTAATATATGGTCGGGTCCAGGCTTCATAGTGTCTTGAAGTGGTAACTACTATCTGGTCAGGTCCAGGTTTCATAGTTTTTTTGAAAAGTTGTACTATTATCTGGTCGGGTCCAGGCTTCATAGCGTCTTGCTGACATTGTAGATAGTTGTTATCTGGTCAAAATCCTGGCTTTATAATAGGTTGCATGAAAAGATGAAATTGAAAACTGATATCTGGTTGGATCTAGGCTTCATAATAAACTGCTTGAGAACTGATATCTGGTCGGATCCAAGCTTCACAGGTTTTGCGGTGGATGAAGTTAATTATTATCTGGTCGGGTCCAGGATTCACAATAAACTTGTCTAAAGAAGATATGGTTGAACTGATATCTGGTCGGGTTCAGGCTTTACAGTTACTTGCTTAGAATTTAGTTTTTATCTGGTCGGATTCCAGGTTTCACAACAAATTTTTTAGGGGAATTGCTATCTGGTCGGATCCATGCTTCACAATAACTGTCTTGAAAAAGATGAGGTTGAAAACTGATATCTGGTCGGATCCAGGCTTCACAGTAACTTGTTGGGGGTAGAGGCAAACTCTATTGGGGAAAAGAAGTTAAACCCTGGTATGGTTAAGTCCTGGTTCTTCAATATCTCGAAGAGTTAAACTATTATCTGATCGGGTCCAAGTTTCATAGTCTCTTGCGAAGTTAACTATTATCTGGTCTGATCCAGTCTTCATAGTTAGTTGAAAGGTTACACTATTATCTAGTCGGATCCAGACTCTATAGTGACTTGAGAAGTTGACTATTATCTGACCGGGTCCAGGCTTCATAGCAGCTTGAAAGTTGTAATACTATCTGGTCGGCTCCAGTCTTCATAGTATCTTTTGGATATAGTAAAGGTTTTGTTGACGACTTTACTGGGAATTAGGGGTTCTGGCCATTTTGATTTGTAATAGTCTGAAAGGAAAACTCAAGATGGAGTGTGTAGACTCAGTCGAGGAGGGCAGATTCAGCTTGGGGAGGATACACTCAGTTGGGGAGGATATACCCAGCTGGGGATAACAGGCTCAGCTGGGGAAGATAGACTATGCCGGGGGAATACAAACTTGGCTGGGGAGTTATACTACTCATTTTTTGTTGGGGAAATAAACCCTGTTGATGAATATTTGATGGACTGCTGATGAGGTGAGTTCTTTTAGGAAGAGATCCACATGGCTTCTATTTGTAGGATCAAATTAGCTGGGGAGAGAGCTGCCAAGAGATTGAGACTCTGTTTGGAGATTATCCTGTGCAAAGAGACTCTGTGGGTAATTTTGTTGAGGATTGGTTTATTGTAGCCGTCTTTGTGGGGATAATGTTAATGAAATAACTCTGTAGGGATATTCCATATACATTAAAGAGGTGCTTGTTACTGCTTAGCAGGACACATATGCCAAATAGTTTTAATTATGTTCATATGCATATGTTCGTTCAATTTTAGTCATTGGACAATTTTGCCTTCAAAACAAAAAATAGAAAGTTTGCACTTCACAGTATATTTGTATTGATATTTTGTCCAACTCTACTATTGCCCCAATGTCTTCGAATGTCCCTTGCTGTTGACAAAAGTTGATTGGATTGATCTTGGATCGTCTGAACTCAGACCTTGGTGATAAAGTTGATTGTTGTGATTCCACGAGACATAATCATATGCTTTCAATCCTTAACTTTTGCCTGGGCCGCCCTTTCGGGTTTTCAGTCCACCAGGATATCCATTTTTTCCCAAGTCACCCTTTCGGGTTTTCAACTTGCCGGGCGTACAATATTTTATATATATCCCTAAATTTTGCCCAAACCTTTTGGTTTGCCGGGATGCCCTTATTTTTGCCTAGGTGTGTCAACCTAGCGAGTCCTTTATGCGTAGTATTTTTTAATTATGTTCACGTTTATAGGATATGGGAAGTCTTCACCATCCATGGTAGTCAGCATCATGGCACCGCCAGAGAACACTCTTTTGACAACAAATGGCCCTTTGTAAGTGGGAGTCCATTTGCCTCTGGGGTCGCCTTATGGCAGAATGATGCGCTTTATGACCAAGTCACCAGCTTGATATACCCAAGGCTCGATCTTTTTTTTGAAAGCCTTAATCATACGTTTTTGGTACGTCTGACCATGACAAACAGCAGCTAATCGTTTTTCGTCGATCAAGTTCAACTGATCCAACCTTGTCTGAATCCACTCGTCTTCGCCTAAGCCTGCCTCATTCATAATCCTCAATGAAGGAATCTGAACTTCTACTGGTAAAACAACTTCCATGCCATAAACTAAGGAAAAGGGAGTTGCCCCAGTTGATGTTCTAGATAAAGTATGGTATCCATGAAGAGAAAACTGTAACATCTCATGCCAGTCCTTATAGGTTACTACCATCTTCTGCACAATCTTATTAATGTTTTTGTTGGCCGCTTCGACTGCGCCATTCATTTTAGGTCTATATGGAGAAGAATTGTGATGCTTAATCTTAAATTGAGTGCAAAGCTCGGTAATCATAGCATTGTTGAGGTTAGTCCCATTGTCGGTGATGATCCTTTCAGGGATACCATAGCGGAAGATGAGGTTATGTTTGATGTATCTGGCTACCACATTCTTGGTGATTGAGGCAAACAAGGCGACTTCAACCCACTTGGTGAAATAATCAATAGTGACCAGAATGAAGTAATGCCCATTGGAAGCGGTGGGCTTGATTTCTCCAATCATGTCAATGCCCCACATTGCAAATGGCCACGGAGCGGTCATGAAGTTCAGAGGGATAGGAGGTACATGGACCTTGTCAACATAGATTTGGCATTCATGACAAGTCCTAAAGTGTTGATGGCAATCAGTCTCCATCGTTGACCAATAGTAACCAGCTCTCAGGATCTTCTTGGCCATTGTATGTCCACTTGAGTGAGTGCCAAAGAGACCAACGTGCATGTCTTTCATAATTTCCTCTGCCTCCTTCTTGTCCATACATCGGAGTAGAGTAGAATCATGGTTGTGCTTGTATAATAGTCTGTTACTTAGGAAGAATTTGGCTGAAAATCTTTGTAAGAACTTTCTGTCATTGATGGATGCTCCCTTGGGATACTCTTGTCCTTCAAGATATCTCATCAACTAATGGTACCATGGCTTTTCTGTATCAATGTCAAGCTCACAACAGTGTGCAGGTTCGTCGAATCTTTCAATTGTAATCATAGGGGCTTCGTTGTGCCATCCGACCTTGAACATTGAAGACATGGTTGCCAAGGCGTCAGCCAATTGATTTTCTTCCCTAGGGAAGTGCTCAAAAGTGATCTCTTCGAACTAGGGAATTAGAGATAACACAAGTTCCTTGTAAGGGATGAGATTAGGGTGCTTAGTCTCCCAATCACCTTTTACTTGGCTGATTACTAGGGCAAAATCCCCAAACACATTCAAATTCTTGATCCTCAAATCAATCGTTGCTTTCAGACCCAAGATGCATGCTTCGTACTCAGCCATATTGTTCGTGCAATCGAAACATAGTCCGACAGTGAATGGAGTGTGACAACCTTCTGGGGAGATGATTACAGCACCAATTCCATTACCCAAGTCGTTGGAAGCCCCATCGAAGACCATAGTCCATCAGGATCCTTGTTCAAGTCCGTCACACGGTCCAGGTTTCGTACAATCGGTTACCAACATGATGTTCTCATCAGGGAAGTCGAAGTTCATAAACTGATAATCATCCACAGCTTGATGGGCCAAATGATCTTCTAGTACGCTTCCTTTGATGGCCTTTGTGTTGTGTATAGAATTTCGTACTCAGTCAAGATGATTTGCCATCTTGCTATCCGTCCGGAGAGGGCAGGTTTCTCGAAGATGTAATTGATTGGGTCCATCTTAGAGATCAACAGATTGGTATGAGTCAACATATACTATGTTAGCCGGCGAGCAACCCATGCCAGAGCGCAACAATTTTTCTCGAGCAGTGAATATTTGGTTTCACAGTTAGTAAACTTTTTGCTCAGGTAATAAATAACATGCTCTTTTCGGCCAGACTCGTCATGTTTGCCCAAAACATACCCCATAGAGTTCTCTAGTATTGTAAAGTACATGATCAAGAGTCTTCCTTCAACTGGAGGCATGATGTAACACCCGTAATTTAATTAATTATTTAATTAAATTATTTTTGGAATATTTTTGAAGTTGTGTTATAATTAATTGGATTTAATTATTTTATTAAGTGGAGAAATAATATTAGAGATATAATATTATGTGGTGAAATAATATTAGAAGTATAATATTATTTGATGTGGGCTTATTTTGAAGGAATAGAAGTAATAAGGGGGTGTATTGGTTTTAAGCCCATTAAGGAGTAAATAGAATAATAAGGTTATTTTATTGTTGTTGGAATATAATAGAAAGAAAGAAGCACTAGAAGAATAAGGATTGAGAAATAACGTGCAAGCTGCTAGAGAAAGTGGAAAACGGCAAGCACGGGAATTCAACTGGAAAATTTTAGAGCGACCTTAAATTCAAGGTAAGGGTTGGGTTCTGACTCTATAATTGGGTTTATGATGATTGGTATGTGGGGTTAGAGGTGATTCCTGTCTCGTTCTTGAATTGAGAATATATGATTGATGTATGATGAGAATTGATGAATTTTAGATGAATATTGATGTCATGATGTTGTTAAAATGATGTAGAATTATAAGGTAATTATGGGTGATGAATTGTCATGATTAGATTAAGTTTTAGGGCTTTAATTATGGAACCGTAGTGAGATGCAGAGAAGGAAAAACACAGAATTATTGCAAGGATGAAAAACACAGAATTACGCTGGAACGATACCAGGTGTTGCTGTATTAGAATGATGAATTAATTTGGAGAATAGAATCTGTCAATACTGTTTTTAGTTAGGTTGATATCAGGCAAAGAATAAGAACAATAGGATGAATAGAAAATAACAGTTCTGATGTTAGACGTAGGTTGTTAGAAGTTGCGTGGTTTAGTGAAAGGTAGAAATTCTGATGTTAGAAGTTGCCTGGCTTAGTGAAAGGTAGAAATTCTGATGTTAGAAGTTGCGTTGAATCATTAGGAACTAACAGTTCTAATGTTAGAAGATGTATGGGTTAGAAGCTACGCTGTCAGAGGATTGTGTCATCAGAATTTGCATTAGTCAGAATTTGTATTAGTCAGAAGATGAGGTTAGTCAGAAGTTGTGATGATTAGAAGTTGTATCTGGTCAGAGGTTGGGTTAGTCAAAAGCTGTGATGATTAGAAGTTGTATCTGGTAAGAGGTTGGGTTAGTCAGAAGATGTAATGATCAGAAGTTGCATCTGATCAGAGGTTGAGTTAGTCAGAAGTTGCATTAGTCAGAAGTTATGGTAGTCATAAGATCGTGTTACCCAGAGGTTGTGTCATTAGAAGCTGTGTTATTAGAAATGGTGTTGGTTAAAGGTTGCATGGTCAGAAGCTGGGTTGGACTTTATGTTGTCTTCGAACAGAACGATGAGCGTTAGATGCTTAGAAGCTGCTGTTTAAGCTATAACAGTAGGATAGTGTCGGTCTTGACGTTAGAGTTACAGAATGACAATGTTGATTTACTGTGGAAATTAAAATACAACTGAGTTGTTAGTGAGAAGTTATTAATAATATTGTGTTGATGATTTATAATAAATAAATGATGTTTGATAAATTATTTTGATGATCTGAGATGTTGATTAATTTGAGTTGTTTTTGAGATGTTAATTTGAGATGTTAATTTGAGATGTTTTTGAGATGTTAATTTGAGATGTTTTTAGGATGTTAATTTGAGATGTTTTGAGATGATTTGAGATGTTGTTAACTTGGGTGTTATTATTACATTCACGGTTGTGTCACATACATTGCATTTTTGAGATGGAGCTTATGCTCGATGAGATGGCCTGTATTGGCGAATTTTGAGATGAAGGCTATGCCTTGTTGATGCCTATATTAATTGGCAAATTTTTGAGATGGGAGTTCTGCTCCAATGGTACCACATGCATTTGCATAGTATTGAGTCGCATTATATGATTGTTTAAAGAAGTGTATTTTGATGTTGATGAATGCGTATATGCGTTGTAATTATTGTAGATTATGAGATGAGAAGTGGTGATGTTATTGATCTAATTTAATATATTAATTATCATGCGCTTTATTATATTGTTATATATCTCACCCCTTCTGTTTAAATGTTTCCCTTATGTTGGTAACGTGCAGGTAATCGAGAGTGAAGGCTGTATTCCTTCAATTTTTCGAGTCGGTGTCATTGCTCTGATATGTAACACTCGGGGGGATGAACGCTTGCTGTTTTTGATTGTTGATTTTCAGTTGTTGAACTTTAAATTGATTATTATTAAATATGTGATGTTTCGAAGTTGATGTTTTGTTGTTAGAGATGTTATTAAGAATTCCGCTGCGTAGATGTAGAGTTATTTAATTAAAGATGTTATAATGGTTCATCCGATGTTTTAAAAAGTGTTATATATCCACGATGAATGCAATGAATTTTGATAGAAGAATTTGTGACGTCCCGATTCATTTGTATGATTGAATTTTATAATTTTAATTTATTTATATAATTTGCCGGGGTAGAATTAGGGTGTTACACATGAGAATAGGAGGTTCTTGTAGATATTATTTGATTTTGTCGAAGGCAGCTTGTCATTCATCATTCCATCTGACTACCTGATCTTTCTTCAAGAGTTTGAAGATTGGCTCACAAGTAGTAGTCAAGTGAGATATGAAGCAGGCGATGTAATTGAGACGACCCAAGAATCCTCTAACTTCCTTTTCAGAATGAGGGACATGAAATTTTTTGGATGGGCTTTACCTTGGCAGGATCAACTTCAATGCCTTTATTGCTGACAACAAAACCTAAAAGCTTTCCAGATCGTACTCTAAATGTGCACTTGTTAGGGTTTAACCTCAACTTGTACTTTTTTAATCTTTCGAATAGCTTGTACAGGTGATCGAGATGTTCCTCTTTAGTTTGTGATCAAGAAATCATATCATCCACATATACCGCTATCTCATGATGAATCATATCATGAAACAAAGCTACCATAGCCCTTTGATATGTTGCCCTTGTATTCTTCAATCCGAACGACATGACCTTGTAGCAGAAGGTTCCCCATTGCGTAATGAAAGTAGTCTTCTCCATGTCTTTGGGAGCCATCCTTATCTGATTATAGCCGGAGAAAACGTCCATGAAAGAGAAGACTTTATGCTGAGCAGTATTATCGACCAAGACATTAATGTGTGGTAGAGGGAAGTCATCTTTGGGGCTTGCCCTATTCATATCCCTATAGTCTACGCACATGTGAAATTTTCTGTCTTTATTTGGCATCGGCACCATATTTGCAACCCATTGAGGATAGGATGTCATAGCTAGGAACCCTGCATCAAATTGTTTCATCACTTCATCTTTGATCTTTATAGACATATCAGGCCTCGTGCGACGAAACTTTTGTTTGATAGGAGGACAGTCTTCTTTTGTCGGCAGACGATGAACTACGATGTCAGTATCCAACCCTGTCATATCTTCATACGACCAAGCAAACACTTCCACATAGTCATGCAACATTTGAACCAACCTTCTCTTGACACTGTCTTCTAAGTTAACACCAATCTTGACTTCCTTATTGTCTGTCTCAGTACACAGATTAATGACTTCAACTAACTCTTCGTGCGACTGAATAGCTTTTTCCTCTTATAATAAAAGTCTGGCTAGTTCTCTCGATATATCACAATCTTCCTCGCCTTCGTCTTCAACTTGGTTAATTGGACATTCAAAGTCATAGTCGGCAATAGTAGAGTCATCAGCAATAAGATCCATAGTGGATGAGGACCTGCAAGAATGTGTGTGTGTGCATGTAAGATACATGGATATTTTGAAAAATGTATTTGAAGAAAAGAAAGACAATGATCACAAAGATTTGAATACAAAAGAGTCCAATGATTTCTATTGAATGATCATATGATTAGATGAACATAAATAAAACTCTTGACAAATTGACCAAAGTGCCCTGGGCCAGGCACATGATTTTAAAAGTCATTGTTAAATATTACAGACAAAATGTTCTTGAATTGAATGAAAAGAACTATTAAGTAGATTACTCCTCAATGAAGGATATGGGCACGAAGTCCTTTGCATGCCAACTCTTCATCTCCATTGTAGTTGGATACACTCAATCTTCGAATGTAGCTTCTTCATCAGAATCACCCACAGTGTTAACTTCATTGAGACCTTTATCATGTTTTGGAATAGGCGCGGTGATTACCTTCGGAGTTGGAGGAGGATCAAACTCAATAGTCTTGTTATCAATCAAATCTTGAATTTTGTTCTTCAAGGCCCATCATTGGTCAGTCTCATGCCCGGGGCTACTTGAGTTGTAAGCACATTTGGCGTTTGGATTATACTTTGGTGAAGAGGTATCTGGGTTGGCAGGAGGATCACGCAATGTCACTAAATTAGCTTTTAGCAATCATGTAGGGCTTGAGATAGTGACATGCCTAATCTTGTAAATTGTCTTCTCGGAGTTTCAAATCGTTTAAGATTAGTAGATGGTCTTTGAGTAGGAGTTGGATTGGAGATTCAGACAACATTAATAGATGGATGATCATTCTTCTTGGTACAGGCCCTTTCCCCATACACATCAATGATTTCCTTCTTTGTGGAAAAAGGTTTCTTGACAGGATTGGGAGTGGAAGCGGATGCCATGGGAATCTTTCTGCTTTTGATGCTGCTTTTAACTCTTTCACCGGTTAAGATAACCTCGGTGAATCCAGAGGAGGAACATCCAACCAACAAGTTAAAGAATGGACCAAATAAAGTGCCCATAAACATGTAAATGTGCTCTTTACCAGTCAAAGGTGGTTGAACCCTACTAGCGAGGTCTCTCCACTTTTGTGCGTATTCTTTAAATCCTTCATTCTTCCCCATGGTCATATCTTGCAACTGAACTCTTGTCGGCGCCAAGTCAACTTTATACTGGTACTGATGGTAGAAGGCAGTAGCTAAATACTCCCAAGTATTGATGCGGGAACCATCCAACTGGTAGAACCACTCTAGTTGCATTCCGGTCAAGCTCTCTTGGAAAAAGTGAACCCAAAGTTTCTTATCAGTAGTGTGCGGCTGTATCTTGCGCATATAAGATTTCAGGTGAAGTTTTGGACAAGAAACTCCATCGTACTTTGGAAAGACTGGTATTTTGAATTTGTGGGGAATAACAACCCCAGAGATCAAACCCAAATCATCAAAATCTAAACCGGGGACAACTTGGATTTCAACAGCCTTCAATCTGTCTTCTAATTGCTTGTACTTGACATCGGCGGGTGGATACTACTCGTCGAAATAATCATCACCAGCTGCTTGATCATTAACACAGTCATCCCGGGTACTGTTAACCTCACCAATCTGATTCTCTTCTTCTTCAGATAAGTCTTCCACTATCGGGATCTGATGAACCGACTCTTTGAACCTTCTACCCATGTTGAGCAGAGCTTTCTTCTTGGGTTTCTTCTTAACTTCCAGCAATGCCATCATATCTTGCTGTCCCTTGGCTAGGACTAGTAGAGTCTATTGGAATTGAGAGTTTTGTGCCTGAAGATCCTTCACAGTTTTCTCTAGATCCATCTTGCTGAAATAAACAACAGAAAGATAAGGAAACCTGTTATGTGAAAACCTGTCATGTTATGATGCATGGAAGATGTATATGCAAATGATTTCAAGGATTTATGAAATTTAAATTTGCATAGACAAAGGAATGAACAAACGTCAATTTTCATTAATTAGTTTGAAAATATCACAACATGCCTCCTGGGCTTACAAAATAACTTTCTAAGATAAAAAGACTGAACGCATCCTCTTCGGTGCGAGATAGGCGTTTACACTTTGCTCTTCTTGTAGCTGATTCATAAGTTCCAAGACCCTCTTCTCACTGGCATAGAATTGAGCTTCGAAAGTATCTTGTTCTTCCTTTAGATGAATCCAACCATTTTGAAAGTCTTTAAGAGATGTAGGCATGTCGGGATGGAAGACAGTGTACGGGACGTCTCCTTCAACCACAGGTTCCATGATGACTGGTAAGATGTAGGGATAAGGCATAATAAGTTTCTGAGCACGAGCTCGCACCCACATAAGATAAGGTTCAAGTGGAATGGAATTCTTGTATCCTAGCGTCTTGCTATCCACTTTACTCACCATCCTCCAAGCTCGGATAAACCTCTAACGGTAGCTTTGATCGTCACTCTCGTAGTCGAATACCACTCCTTGGATGAGCATCTCGTGCGGACCATCCCTTCGGGCATAACCAAACTGCCGTAAGGCTAAGCAAGGGTTGTAAGTGATACCTCCCCTAATTCCAAGTAAAGGGACATTAGGGAGTTCCCCACAATGGTTAATGATAGTAACATTCTCCAAGGATCGAGAACACCAATGAACATCTGAATGTTTGAGCGTCATCCACCTATGGGACCACCTCAAACCTTGCTCGTTCTTCAACATAGACCGAGGAAGATGCAGAATAAACCATCTTGCCAAGAGAGGAGTATAACACATGAGGATCCCTCTTTTCCTCATAGTGCGAAAGTGAAAAGAATGTAGGATATCCCCAACAAGGTAGGCACCAAATTACGAGACATGAAGATTTTGACAGCATTTACATCTATGAGTTGGTCAGGGTTTGGAAACAAAACCATCCCATAGATGAGAAGGGCCAAGATTTCTTTAAAAGCTTGTAAGTCCAAAGAGTTCCAACAATCTCGAGCTTTCTCAAACAAGAACTTGGCTAAGAAACCTTTGACACCACTCCTTGTTTCTCAATTAGTTGTGATATCAGATTTTTGCAAGTGTAGTGCTTGGGCAATCTCTTTAGGTTTTGGATATCTTTCCATACCATTGAAGGGTAGTTGATTGAGAATGGGAATCCTCAAGAGTTGTGAGAATTCTTCTAGAGTAGGCACAAGTTGATAATCAGGAAAAGTGAAACAATGATGTAGAGGATCAAAGAACTGGAAAAGCACTTTCATCATATCTTCATCGGTGTTGGAGGTAACCAAGTTTAGGAGGCGACCATGTATTTCAATGAACGGAGAATTCTAAGGAACCCTTGATGATAACTCTTTAAGTTGTGGAGGAATCCTTATAAGATTTACTTGGATAGTATTCATGCGGGTAGAAGCCATATCCTACAAAACAGAACAAAGATAAATCCTAAAAATCCTTGAAATGGTTAGTGAGAATGAGTATGATGTTATGATGTTTATGATGTATTGTACAAGTAAGTATATACAAACAAGGCAAACAAGTCCTTATATTTAGGCTTGCATGGAGTCTCATAGGTAAGTACCCTCTTGAAGTTTAGTTGGCTCAAACCTGTTGTTGTACCCCAAAATTTTCCCTCCCATTTTTCATAGAAGTCACAACCCTAGGGTTTCTCAGATATTCAAGTTGGCTCAGGAATCGATCAGACAAATTTTCTTCTGTGGCAGTAAACCAACAATTAGGGTTTTTCTTGCATTCCTCAGAAGAAATTGAATTCTCAAAGATCCAATCGGCTTTCACATGTTTTCATGCTTTCTCAAGTTTACTGAAAAAATGACAGTGTTTGTTCTCAGAACATGTTTGTTTGGGACAAGAGATGGAATTTAAGACTGTCAGGTAAGATACTCATGATCATTTAATCCAGGTTAACCAGATGATTTGCGTCTTTTAAAACATTTGCTCGGTCAGGAAATGGAATATATGATGCGTATTTGTTTGGAATACAGTTGCAAGATTACAGGATTATTGGAATTTAAGTTATCAGATTGGAGCGTTTTGTTTCAATTGTTTTGATTGGGCATTCAAAAAATCAAATAGGATGCAAAGAGAAAATTACAAGTTATTGACAGTAAAAGATTTCAAGTAACACCAGAATATCTCATAAGAATTTCTCCATTTATTTCAAAAGTTGTTACAAAACAATTTATTATTTAAATACTTTATGTTTTACAACTTATGGTATTTAAAATAAATAAATTAGTACAATTGTTGAATGTTTCTCTCTAAATTACAAAGAAAATGAATCTATGCCTAAGGTGGACTGAGCTTCCTTTGCTTCCATGCTTGCCACAGAGTCTCTTGCTTCACCTGTTTGCCACCATCCAGTTGTGCTCACATGAAAACAAAAGACAGAAAAATAGTTAGTACAATTATTCGGGCATGAGCAAGAATTTTCAAAAGAAAGAATGCTATTCATCATTAAAGTTTGCAAATTGGAATCAGAAGGCTATTTTTAATTCATCACATTTTTATTTTCTCTATTTTCAAATCACAAGAGAATTGTTCCTCTTGGTTCACAAAAAGAAGAAATAACAAATGCATCAAACTTATCCAAACAAACAGAATAATACAAACTGAATGCAAGCAAGCTGCACAAGCTAGGCAACAAACAACAAAGCTGTCCAAATAAGTAAAATGTGCAAACAGCAGCGCATCACCCAAACAAAGGCGCAAACTGAGCAAAACAAAGGCGCAAATTGAGCCAAACAAAATTTGCAACAAACAGCATAAACTAGACAGTAGGAAACACAAAGAAAATACAATAATATGACAAACTAAGTCAAACAAGCAAGGGGCTTGTTCAATAAGCCATTTCATCATTTCCCATTTATTTGCAAACTTTTCAGAAAAAGGAAAAAGAGCAATTGACTCTTAGGGTCATTGAGAGAGAAGAGAGGAAAGAAGTCACCTAGGGATGCACAACCCTGCTGCCTTAACTGTCACAATTGCATAGAAGCTACTAGAAAACAAAACTGCCATCAAAAAGCCAAAGGAACAACATAGCAAAATATTCAATTTCTTTGTTTTCCCCCCTTTTTGAATAAGATTTCAACCAAAGCCACATGAATATAACAGTAAACAAAGCGCTGAAGCAAGAGATAGAGAGAAAATTATCAAACTCAGAAAAACTCATAAGCCAAATATCAAACACAGTTCCAAAAAACCTCCAAACTATCAAACCAACCGTCAAGCTGCCATCAACCAAAAACCTGATCTCAAGCCAAACAGAAACAAAATCACAAACCTTCAAACCATCATCCATCAAACCATTTTCAAACTCAAAAAGTCTCAACTGTCAAAAGAAAATCCCAAGCCTAATCTCAAGCCAACAAAACACAACCTTCAAAAATACTGTCAAACATTCAAAACCCAAACTGTAAAACCATTTCAACACAATCAACCTAACCTGCAACCTGTTCATCAACAAAACAATAAAAAATCCACAAAACCAAATTCCAACAACACCAAACCTGCAAACTGTAACAATAAACTCATAAAATCCACGAAACCAAAATTCCAACAACACTAAACCTGCAAACTGTAATAACAAACTCAGAAAAACCTCAAACCAAACTGTAACAACAAACTCAGAAAAACCTCAAACCAAACTGTAACAACAACCTTCAAAAAACCTCAAACCAAACTGTCAAAACCAACAACAAAAAACCACAAAAACCAGAATCACTAACCTCAAGCAAATGTCTCAAACACCATAACCAAAAAACTTTCAACAAACTCCAAAAGCGTAAAACACAGTAACATCATCCCAGATAACCAACATCATAAAAAAACAACAACAAAGGTTCAAACTGATAGAACAACATATCCAATCACAAAATCCAGAAAAACAACATCATCATCGTTCAACAAGGAAAATAGGAGAAGGTTACCAGAAAAGCGCGCCTTCAATCCTCATTTCTTCCCCCTCGCAAATCCCGCCACCAAGGAGTGCTACTCTCAGTCTCACCATTCCTTCCAATTTCACAGAAAAAATTCCAAACAGGTATGGTCTCTTTACCTTCCTCATAACATTATTTTCCTGTATCTCAATAGACAATAGGTTTGATTAACAGAAAAAAACGTAACAAGACAAAACAACAACAAAAATCGTTCAAGCTTCAAACTTACAGAACATCACCTTTTCAAGAAAAAACCATTAGAGCTTGGTTAGGAGGTGAGAGAGAGTGCTCTGGCAACGGAAATCTGGGGGGAGGATCAGATAAACAAATTTCAAACCTCTTAGACATAAAAAACTTAGGGTTTTCAGAAAAGCACGAGCCATGGTGAGATAGAGACGGCATGAGCGATTTTGTTCGCGAAATTGAGACAGAGATAGTTAGTGAGAGGTTTAGAGATGAATAATAGATGAGAAGATGAACAAAGAAGGACGAAAGAGATGAACAACGCCGTCGTGAACCACAAACCCTAAATTTCGTTTAGCTCACCCTAATCAAACAATCTAAAACAGTTTAAGGCATTGGGCTTGTTTTTGTTAACAGCAAACACCCCTTTTCTTTGGGCCTAACACTCCTAGAATCTTTTAAGCCCATTTTTCTTCTTTTTTTTAATTTGTTTTTATTTCGCTTTGAAAGATGTTAAATAAAACTTAAAACCTTTTTGTTAAATTAATTTAGATTTTAGTGTTTAATTTTTATCATTTAATTTTTTTTATATAAACCTTTTTTTTATTAATTTTCTACATTTAATAAAACATCAAAAAAAGAATTAACCTAGTTTACTTTCTTTCTTTTAAACTTATATATAATTAATAAGAATACACAAAAAATAATAATAAAGATTTTTAATTTAAATAAATTTCTTTTTAGAATAGGTATTATTTGTCTCTTTTCAAGTAAATACATTTCATTTCATACTTGGTTGATTTTATTTTCGTAAATTGTTATAGCTTTATATTAAATCGCACAAACATTCGATTTGGTTGTATTGCTTGATATTTGGACATTGCTATTTCATTTGATTCATCCCCATTTGTAACAATTATACCCCCATTCCCGAATACTTTTGTAATAGCGTAGAATTTCAATTCCCGCAACTTACTTTTTTCCATATACTGTATAGTACCTAGGCATGTATGGCAAGATTCAAAAATCAATCGCTAGATGACCTAATCAAAGAATAAATAACTTGAAACCAACACACTTTTTCACACGCGCACCTCTAGGGTAACCTTGCTCGTTGCCTCGGAAATACAATCATGTCCCTCGAATGTGAGACACTCTAGAAAATGACCCTTCGGTAAACAAAGATCATAGTCCCTCGATGACCCTCGATGTTGCCTTCGATTAAAATGATCTTGTCCCTTACAAAAATTACTAAAACGTCTCACAAGTTGCCTTAAATGATTATAAAATTGACCCGCGCCTGTCCCTTCACATCCAATGGTGGGGCTTCTTACCAAATCAAGGGTAAGATAGCACCATTAAAAGGAAGAAGAAAAGAATAATTTAAGACCTTTCGAGTAGATAGATTCTCTCTTAGTTACTCGCTTGCTCACGACAAAACTTTTTACACCTACACTCTCATTTCAAAACATTTTAAAAAAGATAAAACATTTTGTATACGTTCTTATAGAGACGAGAACCATTGCAAAACCTCTTTTCAAAACACGATTCACAAACATCTCTTTGAACCATTTTTTCAAAACAAAACTTTGTATACGTTCTTATAGAGACGAGAACCATTACAAAGAGATTTTTCAAAATACTTTCAAAGCCTATACCACAAGCACACAATCAAATGAAAGCAAGTGATCTAAACTAGTAACTAAGAGCCCATGGAAAACCATGGATGAAAAGGGTGCTAATACCTTCCATTTTCATAATCTACCCCCCGAACCCGAGAAATAATCTCGAAAGGTCTTTCCTGTGCTTTTTTACCTTTCCTTTTGGATCAAAGAAAAGTTGGTGGCGACTCTTTCTAACCGCACAAGTGCGAACGAAACGCAAAACACTCAAGTCAGTTCTCCCACCGCATTACAGAACTGGCGACTCTGCTGGGGAGTATTTAAAAGTGGGGTTACCTTAGGGTTTTAGATCACCTTTACATGCTTATCTTGTTTGACTTGTATGCTTTATCTTTTGGTTCCATTGTTTGGGTTTGAACCCTCTACCCAGATTTTAGGCACTTTTTTAGGTAAATAGCAATAGATTGTAGAGACTGTACGGCGTAGACCGATATGGTTGAAACAATGGCTATGTCAGTGTGACACATTTGTGGGTACCAGTATCCCTCGTGGTGAATCGAGGAGAATACGGGGCCGCTGAGTGGCATCGCAAAGCACTAATTAACCTTAGAACCCTAATTGAACAAACTTGGCCATTAGGACGTAGTTAGGTAATCGATTTCGGTGTAAAGCTAAAAATTGGTTGACACTCGATACTACACTCATTGAGGCTAGATGTTTGGGATATCGCGGCCGCAAGAAAATATTGATTGAGCTGAGACAATTCCTAAAATAAAGGTTGGTGATATTGAGATCCTTTAGAACCCGATCATTATTTCTAGGACAGGTTGAGCCAACTAAAACTTCAAGAGGGTACTTACCTACAAACTCATGCAAGCCTGAAACATAGGGATCTGTTTGTTGTGTGTATATATGTTTGCTTGTACATAAACATCATAAACATCATCAACATCATTTGCATACTCACTAACCATTTCAAGGATTTAGAAATTTATCTTTGTTTTTGTTTTGTAGGAAATGAATCCTCTCTGAAGAAACACCATCCGAATCAGCTTTGTAAAAGCACATCCTCAACTTCAAGAGCTAGCCGCAAGAGTGCCTGGGGATTCTCCTTTTACCAAGAAGTATGGTCGACTTCTCAGCTTGGCTACATCCAACTTCCAAGAAGAGATGATGTGTGTACTATTCCAATTCTTTGACCCTGTACATCATTGTTTCACTTTTCCGGACTATCAGTTGGTACCAACATTGGAAGAGTTCTCTCTGCTCTTAGGGGTGCCCGTGCTTAATCAGATACCGTTCACTGGTCTAGAAGGGATTCCTAAACCTGAAGTCATCGCTGAAGCTTTACATATGAAGAGGGCCGATGTCAGAGCCAATTGGGAGACAAGAAGTGGGGTTAAAGGATTTTTAGCTAAGTTTCTGTTGGAAAAAGCTCATTCGTTCTGGGATGACATGGATTTCCAAGATTTCGAAGAAGTGCTAGCTCTCCTCATTTATGGTTTGGTTTTGTTTCCTAACTCGGACCAATTCATAGACGTTAATGCCATCAAAGTCTTTCTCTCTCACAATCCTATACCCACCTTGCTAGGAGATATCTTGCATTGTCTTCATACCCGTACCATGAAGAAAAGAGGTACCCTTTTGTGTTGTATACCTCTACTCGCTAAGTGGTTCAGTTTACACCTGCCTCAGTCAGCATTGAAGAATGAGCAAAGATTGACTTGGTCTCAAAGGATGATGTCTCTCACCCACTCTGATATCCGTTGATGCTCAAGATCCTTGGAAGATATCTCTATCATCAACCGCAGTGGTGAGTTCCCTAATGTACCTCTGCTAGGTATTAGGGGAGGTATCACCTACAACCCGTGTTTAGCTCTTCGGCAATTTGGGTATGCCCGAAGAGATGGCCCTCATGAGATGCTCGTCTGAGGCTGGTGTTTGACTACGACAAAGAAGACCAACGTTACCGCCAGAGGTTTACACGTGCTTGGGGAATGGTGAACAAAATGGACAGTAGGACTTTGGGACATAAAAACTCTATCCCTCTCGAGCCTTACCTTAAGTGGGTACGGGCTCGTGCCCAGAGTCTCTTAATGCCTTACCCTTGTATCCTTCCTGTCATCATTGAGCCTGTTATTGAAGGAGACGTCCCATACATTGTTCTTTATCCTGACATGCCTACCTCTCTCGAGGACCTGCAGAAAGCCTGGATTCAGTTGAAGGAAGAGCGACACACCTTTGAAACCCAGTACTACGCCAGTGAGAAGAAAGTTCTGGAGCTCACCAAACTGCTTCATGAAGAGAAGAATCTGAATACTTACATTGCTCCAAAAAGGATGCATTCGATCTTTTTGTCTTGAGAATTTTGCTGTATTTTAGTTTCTTTCTTTGTAAGCCCGAGGAGGCATGATGTATTCAAACTTGGTTTTATTTAATATGATGTGTGTTCTTTTTGGTTTGAACAAATTTAAATCTTCTAAATTTCCTTGAAATCATTTGCATATCGCATCTTCATTCATCATATGCATAAGCAGGTCTTCACACCAAGTTTCCTCATCTCTCTGCTGTTTATTTCAGCAAGATAGATCTAGAACAAACTGTCAAAGACTTACAAGCTCAAAATTCACAATTTCAATAGCTAATATTGACTTTGGCAAAGGGGCAGGAGGAGCTCAAGACTCTGCTCGAGAAAGGAAAAGAGAAAAAGAAGAAGAAGCGAGCCGGCGTGGCTATCATGGGCAGAAGATTTGAAGGACAAGCCAGAAGGTCTTGGATTTTCCATCAACATCTGAAGAGGGGGAAGGAAAAGGTAAGGGAACGACAGTGCCATCATATTCTGAAGTAGAAGAAGAGGAAGATGAGGACTACTCCGAACAGCAGTACCCTCTGTCCGATGACAAATACAAGAACTTGGAAGAACGTATGGCCGCTATGGAAGTGCAAAGAGTACCAGGGCTGGATTTTGAGGAGCTAGGGTTGGTTTCTGGAATTGTAATCCCTCCTAAATTTAAAGCGCCACTGTTTGCTAAGTATGATGGGGGTGTCTTGCCCAAAGATGCACCTACGATCTTATGTCAGGAAGTTTCAACCACATTCTTCTGACAAAGACTTGTGGGTCCACTTTTTCCAGGACAGTTTGTCAGGAACACAACTTGATTGGTTCTACCAGTTGGAGAGAGCAGACGTCCATAATTGGGAAGACTTGGCAGCCACCTTCTATAAACAGTATCAATACAACGCTGACTTGACACCAACCCGTACTCAGCTACAGAGTATGGCTATGGCGTCCAACGAGGGATTCAAAGACTACGCCCAAAAGTGGAGGGACTTAGCTGGAAGGGTGCAACCACCGTTTTCAGAAAGAGAGCTAGTAGACATGTTCCTGGGTACCCTGTCAGGTCCTTTCTTCAATCACTTGATTGGAAGTTCATATGCTGGGTTCAATGAATTGATTCTAACTGGAGAAAGAGCGGAGGCCGGTATAAAAAGCGGGAAAATTCAAAAAGATGCATCTACTTCTGCTGCCATCAGAAAACCTTTCACGGGAAAGAAGGAAGTATCAGCTGTCTACTCTCAGAGGGGTCAAGGAAGAGTTGAGCGCCGGCCAGCAGTGGGGGACGTTATGATTCAGAAGTCTGCATCATACCAGCCCAGAAACAATCAGCCGAGGAATGATCAGCCTAGAAACAATCAGTAAAGGGTGGAAAGGCCTGTAAGGCAATTCACCAAGATAAACATGACTCCTGCTCAAGTCCTACCACTTCTTCTGAAGTTGAACCTTGCCATGCTGAAAGAGGCCCCTAAAAATCCTAACACTGCTTCTCCATATTACCATCCGAACGCCAGGTGCGCTTACCATTCGGAGAGCCCGGGGCACGACACTGACAATTGTTGGGCCTTGAAGAATAAAATTCAGGATCTGATAGATGCTAAAGAAGTTGAATTCAACGCACCTGAAAAACTCAATGTTATTTCTACTCCAATGCCAAGGCACGGCCACAACGCCCATGCTGTTGAGGAGGATCTGTTTCTTGCTACTGTAGATGATTTGATAACTCTGCTCCCTATAATCAAGTTAAATTTGTTGAAGGTTGGGGTTTTCCCAGGTTGTGAAGAAGATTGTCACCTTTGTTCATCCTCATTAACCCACTGTCCATTGTTGAAGATAGGCATCCAACGCCTAATTGATAACCAAGAAATCCTATTTGAGAAGACTCCTGTTTTATCAACTCCTGTTAACGATGTTTCAATAATAACCATATCCGTCAATCCTTCCAAGGTCCCTAAAAGACCTGTTAGGAATACACCCGCTCTGAAGGATGCACCTTTGAAGATAACCATGCCCGGGCCAGTCCCGTACAAGTCCGACAAATCAATACCATGTAACTATGGTGGAGAAATCTACTACCATGGTGTTAAAGAGATTGAACAGACTGCCGAGGAAGAGAGTTCTGAAGAAGACAATTCCGATATCAGTAACATTGCCGGAACAAGCAAAGTTACCCGTAGTGGAAGAATCTTTTCTCCAAAGATTGCCCCTCCAAAGGCAATTCTTGTACCCCCAACTGCTCTTAAGGTCACCTCTACACCGGTAAACATATCTGCAAGTACACCAATCATAGAAGAAGTCACAACCCCCGTGGTTATCCCCTCTCCTGCTACTGATGTTCGAGGAAAAGGGATCCAAGAAGAGCCTGTCAGGACGAGGGCTCAACCGTTGATCATCCCTGAAACCTCTCAAAAAGAAATGGAGGAAATTTTGAAAATAATCAAGAAAAGAGATTATGATATGGTGGAACAGCTAGGGCAAACCCCCTCTAAGATCTCCATGTTGGCCCTGTTGCTTTGTTCAGAAGCTCATGCTAAGGCTCTGATAAGATTTTTGAAGATGGCCCACGTGCCACAAGAAACCTCCGCTGATCAGTTCCAGGAATGTGTGGCTAGTTTAACATCTGACAATGGTCTAGGATTCTCCGATGCAGATTTAACTTCGAAAGGGAGAAAACATAATGATGCTTTGCATGTCTCGGTTGAATGCAGAGGGACAACCCTAGAAGACGTACTGGTAGACACTGGTTCGTCTTTGAACGTCTTGCCGAAGAAATCCTTGGATAGACTGGATTGTGAAGGCTTAACCATGAAACCCATCAATATCATTGTCAGAGCCTTTGATGGTTCTAAAAGGATGGTCCACGGGGAGGTGGACATCCCAATTAAGGTGGGAACTGAAACCTTCAACTCCACATTCTATGTGATGGACATCCGTCCTTCTCATTCCTGCCTGTTGGGAAGACCTTGGATCCACCATGCTGGAGCTGTCACTTCTACTCTGCATCAAATGCTCAAGTACCCTGTCCAGGGGAAATCATAAATATTCATGGAGAAAAGGAATACATGATCAGCCATCTGAATTCTTTCCGTTATGTAGAATTGGATGGCGAATTCATTGAAACTCCTTTCCAGCATTTTGAGGAGGTAGCTCAGGAGATAGCGGCGACCAAGACAATATCCTATGTACCCATGATCACCAGACCTCCGCCTCGGATGTCATCTCTCAAGGATGCAAAAGCAGTGGTTGAAGAGGGAGGAAGTACAATCTGGGGGCAGCTTCGAGACTTTCCTTTCAAATCAGAAAAATTCGGCTTGGGATTTACTTCGACTGGTCAGAAGGCCGTGCGCCGCACCCGTGCCGGAGGGCCACCTGTGAAGATCAGTCATCATGGAGTCAATTCTCTAGAGGACAGTGAATAAGAGGGCAGCCTGAAAGACTGGATATTCCCTACCGTTGGCGGAGGACTATGCAATTGGGAAGCAAAAGACTTCATTTCGATTACTTTCATACCGCAATAATTTATCTTTTCCATTTCTGTTGGATCTATAATAATTCTCAAACAATTCGTACTTTTTTAAACCTTGTGTCTTACCCGAGGCACAAAGGTCCATTTGTAAGAGTTCTTATTTTTCATCTTCATATGCCATTTAATGAATCATGGATGTTTTCACATATAAAATTTTGTGTTCATTGTCTTTCTTTTTACATTTTATTTGTTTAAAGGTGGCTATAGCCTTACACACAACCACACACACAAATGTAGGTACTCTTCCATTTCGGATCCCATGGGTAACGATACTGCTATGGCCTTCAGTGACTCTGTAGATCTGGTCTACCAAGCCGAATACGAAGGTGAGGAAGATTGTGAGGTGCCAGGGGAATTGGCTAGACTTCTACAATAAGAGGAAAGGGCTATTTTTCCTCATGAGGAGCTGTTGGATACAATCAACTTGGGTAATGAGGAAGACAGAAAGGAAATCAGAGTGGGTGCCAACCTAGAGCCGAGTGTCAAGGAGCGCTTAATTCAGCTACTGCACGATTATGTTGAAATCTTCTCTTGGTCATACGAAGACATGTCGGGACTCGATACAGACATTGTGGTACACCGTCTACCCACAAGAGAAGACTGTCCACCGGTGAAGCAAAAGTTCCGCTGCATGAGACCTGACATGTCAGAGAAGATCAAAGCAGAAGTTATGAAGCAGTTCAATGCTGGATTTCTGGCTGTTACTTCCTATCCACAATGGGTTGCTAACATTGTGTCCGTGCCTAAAAAAGACGGCAAAGTGAGAATGTGCGTGGATTATAGAGACTTAAACAGGGCCAGCCCTAAAGACGACTTTCCACTTCCGCACATCGACATCCTGGCTGACAACACAGCACAACACGAAGTATTTTCTTTCATGGACAGATTTTCAGGTTACAACCAGATCAAAATGGAACCTGAAGACATGGAGAAAACTACTTTTGTTACACAGTGGGGCATGTTCTGCTACAAAGTGATGCCATTTGGACCGAAGAATGCTAGGGCAACCTATCAACGCGCCATGGTAGCTTTGTTTCATGATATGATACATCATGACATAGAGGTCTACGTAGATGACATGATAGACCGTTCAAAAACTGAAGAAGAACACATTGATCACTTGCAAAAGCTGTTTGTCAGGTTGAAGGAGTACAAGCTAAGATTAAACCCTAACAAGTGCACATTCAGAGTCCGATCCAGTAAACTCTTGGGTTTCATTGTTAGTAACAAAAGCATCGAGGTTGATCCTGCCAAAGTCAAAGCTATACAAAAAATGCCCTCTCCTTGCACTGAGAAGGAGGTCAGAGGTTTCTTAGGACGCCTAAACTACATTGCTAGGTTCATTTCTCACATAACATCTACTTGTGATCCAATCTTCAAGCTGTTGAAGAAAGATCAGGTAGTTAAATGGAATGATGACTGTCAAATTGCTTTCGTTAAAATCAAAGAGTATTTGCTGGAGCCTCCTATCTTGATGCCACCCGTCGAGGGAAGACCGCTAATCATGTATCTGACCTTCCTAGAGAATTCAATGGGGTGCGTACTGGGGCAGCATGACGAGTCTGGCCGAAAAGAGCATGCCATTTATTACCTTAGCAAAAAGTTTTATGACTGTGAAACAAGATATTCACTGCTCGAGAAAACTTGTTGCGCTTTGGTATGGGTTGCTCGCCGGCTAAGGCAGTATATGTTGACCCATACCACTTTGCTAATATCTAAGATGGATCCGATCAAATACATCTTTGAGAAGCCTGCTTTATCTGGAAGAATAGCTAGATGGCAGATGATCCTGACCGAATATGATATACAGTACACGACCCAAAAAGCTATAAAGGGGAGTGTGCTAGCTGACCATCTGGCTCATCAAGCTTTCGAAGATTACCAATCCATGAAGTTTGACTTCCCCGACGAAGACATCATGACATTGGACAATGTTGAAGATTTCAGACTATATGATGGACCTAAACAAGGATCCTGATGGACTCTGTACTTTTATGGGGCATCCAATGCACTTGGTAATGGTATCCGTCCCGTGCTCATATCCCCATAAGGATGCCATACTCCTTTCACCGCCAGACTTTGCTTCAACTGTACAAACAGCATGGCAGAGTAAGAAGCATGCATCTTTGGACTCAAGGCTGCCATAGACTTGGGAATCAAATATTTGATTGTATTTCGGGACTCAACTTTGGTTATCAGTCAAATCAAAGGAGAGTGGGACACTAAGCATCCAAACCTCATCCCTTACAAAGAACATGTCTTGACGTTGCTACCACATTTCGAGCAGATTACCTTCGAGCACTTCCCGCGAGAAGAAAATCAGCTAGTAGATGCTCTAGCTACAATGTCATCCATGTTTAAACTTAATTGGGACAACGAGGCTCCCCAGATCCCCATAGAACGGATGGACGAACCCGCACACTATCACGAGATTAATACCGAAGAAGTAGTGGACCAGCCTTGGTTTCATGAAGTCAAAAGGTATCTCGAGGCTCAAGAATACCCTGAAGGAGCTTCAGTCAATGACAAAAAGTTCTTAAGAAGATTCTCAGCTAAGTTCTTCTTAAGTAATGGCATCCTGTACAAGCGCAATCATGATTCTATTCTGCTCCATTGTGTGGACAAAGCTGAAGCTGAATAGATCATGGCCGAATTTCATGAAGGCACCTTTGACACTCACTCTAGCGGGCATACGATGGAAAAGAAGATTCTAAGGGCAGGCTATTACTGGTCTACCATGGAAGTAGACTGCTATCAGCACTCCCGGACTTGTCATAAATGTCAAATCTATGCAGACAAGGTGCACGTGCCTCTGGTTCCTCTAAATGTCTTAAAAGCTCCTTGGCCCTTTGCTATATGGGGAATCGACATGATTGGAGAGATCAAGCCTACAGCATCCAACGAACACCGCTTCATTCTGGTGGCCATTGACTATTTCACCAAGTGGGTCGAAGCAGCTTCCTTCGCATCCGTTACTAAGAATGTTATTGCCCGATTCATCAAGCAAAACCTTATCATTCGGTACGGTATCCCCGAAAGGATCATCACTGATAACGGTACAAACCTTAACAATACTATGATCACCGCCTTATGCAAACAGTTCAAGATTCAACATCATAATTCATCTCCCTATCGGCCAAAGATGAATGGTGCAGTCGAAGCTGCAAACAAAAATATCAAAAAGATCATACAAAAAATGTCAGTCACCTACAAGGACTGGCATGAGATGCTACCGTTTGCTCTCCACGGGTACCGAACCACGGCTCGCACATCAACTGGGGCAACACCCTATTCCTTGGTATATGGCATAGAAGCTGTTTTACCTATTGAGGTTCATATTCCCTCCTTGAGAATCATGAAAGATGCTGGTTTGAGTGAAGACGATTGGATCCAAACCCGGCTTGATCAGTTAAACTTAATTGACGAGAAGAGACTTACTACTGTTTTCCATGGTCAGACGTATCAAAAGCGGATGATCAAGGCTTTCAACAAGAAAGTCAAACGCCAAGTGTATCAAGTTGGAGATCTTGTGATCAAACGCATTATCTTGCAACAAAGTGATCCCAGGGGCAAATGGACTCCTACCTATGAAGGACCATTTGTAATCAAGAACATCTTTTCTGGTGGGGCAATGATTTTAACCACCATGGACGACGACGATCTGCCGCACCCTGCGAATGCAGAAATAGTCAAAAGGTACTACACATAAGAGACCCGCTAGGTTGACACGCCTAGGCAAAACAAGGGCATCCCGGTGAATCGAAACCCAAAAGGGAGGTTCAGGAAAAAATTAGGGATAAAACAAAAAAAATTTGTACACCCGGAAAGTTGAAAACCCGAAAGGGTGACTTGGGCAAAAAAGGGTTTCCCGGTGGACTGAAAACCCGAAAGGGAGGTCCAGGCAAAAGTTAGGGAATTAAAGCGTATGACAATGTCTCGTCGGATCACTTTAAAGACAACCTCTTCACAGACAAACTCTGAGGCTTATGATCAATTGTACCATCTTCGGACGAAGTAACGAACAGACAAGATATTCAGAGATACGGAGGCTATAGCAGAATGGGAACCCCAAGGGATTTTACACACATTGCTATCTTTCTTTGTATAAATTTTTTCTCATTTTTTATGACACCATCCTCTTATTAGGATGCCTGTGTCTTTTGTACAAAACACTTATTCAAAGTAAATACAACGATATCTCTTTCAAAGTACAGAAAACTATTTGCCTTTTTCTTTACACTTTATTTGCAAAAACGTCCAATGATTCATTAATGAACATATGCGTTTGAACATAATTACTGGTTACAAATAAACAGGATGAAAAAGAACAATTAGTGACAGGTAGAAAGATTAGGAAAACATCTTTAGGCTATTCCATGAGAAATCTCTACAGCACGTCATTAAGATCCCCCAGCGGAGCCAAAACTTTGGACTACAGATCCCTAGCGGAGATGAGACTACCAACTACCAATCCCCAGCAGAGCTGAAACTTTCAACCCACAGCGGAAATCATCCAGTTTCTCCATGTTTCCCCAGTAAGTTGTATTGAAGCCTGAAAATCAACCAGATAACAGTTAACTTTTTGTTTCTCCCCAACCTAGGGTAACTCCCTAGTAGATTGGCATACAGCCCAAACTCCTGAACTCCCCTGCGGAATTAAGCTTTTCCCCACAGAGTTTTCACTACAGAATAAAATTTTTCCCCACAAAGTTTTTATTGCTTCTCGACAGAACAAAGACTCTCATCAATAATCCCCAGTAGAAGCCATTTAAAGTTCTCTGGATTCCCCAAGCAGATTCCTCAAGAAGTATATGGAATTACTCTCACAACGGAATCCTCAACAGTCAAGGATTTATTTCCCCCGATGGCAGTCAAGGACTTATTTTCCTCAGCAATACAGTGAATCAGCTTACATGCACATACATTACATCCATATATCATAAAAATTGATGAAGTACATATATTGCATCATGCATTTCATGCATCATAACTTTGTGTTTTAGCTAACATTTTACCCTTTTCAGGATAAGATTAACAACTATCTTTGACAAATATTCAAAGATTTCAGATACAATATGGATACGCTCCAGATACGGATGCCATTCTGATACTCATTCAGATCTCTCATTCAGATACAGTACAGATACACTCCAGACACAGAAGTCATTTTGTTACTCATTCAGATTTCAAATTCAGATACAGTTTAGATACACTCCAAACACGGAAGCCATTCTATTTCTCATTTAGATACGGTTTAGATACGCTCCAGACACGGAAGCCATTTTGTCGCTTATTCAGCTTCATCCTACAGATACAATACATATACACTCCAGACGCGGAAGTCATTCTGTTACTCATTCGGATTTCAAATTCAGATACAGTACAGATACACTCTAGACACGGAAGTCATTCTGTTACTCATTCGGATTTCAAATTCAGATATAGTTTAGATACGCTTAGAACACGTAAGCCATTCTATTTCTCATTCAGATATGGTTTAGATACGCTCTAGACACGGAAGTCATTATGTTGCTTATTCAGCTTCATCCTACAGATACAGTACATATACACTCCAGATACGGAAGTCATTCTGTTACTCATTCGGATTTCAAATTCAGATATAGTTTAGATACGCTCCAAACATAGAAGCCATTCTATTTCTCATTTAGATACGGTTTAGATACGCTCTAGACACGGAAGCCATTATGTCGCTTATTCAGCTTCATCCTACAGATACAGTACAGATACACTCGAGACACGGAAGTTATTTTGTTACTCATTCAGACTTAATTTCAAGATACAGTTCAAATACAGTTCAGATACGCTCCAGACACGGAAGCCATTCTATCGCCTATTCAGTTTCATCCTACAGATACAGTACAAATACACTCCAGACACGGAAGTCATTCTGTCACTTATTCAGATTCAAAGATAAATACAGTTCAGATACGTTCCAAATACGGACACCATTCTGATGCTTATTCTTGTGGTTTACAACAAACATTCTTGGATGGCGTCTACAAGCCCATATCCAACAAGATTCTAACATACTCTCCAAATGGCATATTTAAGCCCATTCCCTCAACTACATTTTGACGAGTGCAAGTTTATGGGCACTCTACTGTCCAATAATCTTTTACCTTCGAGTCACGAACGGCAAAACTCGCCGATCTAACTCTTCAGGTTCAAGAAGATTGAACAGGGGCAGCTGTTGTACCCCAAAATTTGCCCTCCCATTTTTCATAGAAGACACATGCCTAGGGTTTCTCAGATATTCAAGTTGGCTCAGGAATCGATCAGACAAATTTTCTTCTGTGGTAGTAAACCAATAATTAGGCTTTTTCTTGCATTCCTTAGAAGAAATTGAATTCTCAAAGATCCAATTGGCTTTCACATGTTTTCATGCTTTCTCAAGTTTACTAAAAAAAGGACAGTGTTTGTTCTCTGAACATGTTTGTTTGGGACAAGAGATGGAATTTAAGACTGTAAGGTAAGATACTCATGATCGTTTAATCCAGGTTAACCAGATGATTTGCGTCTTTTAAAACATTTGCTCGGTCAGGAAATGGAATATACAATGCATATTTGTTTGGAATATAGTTGCAAGATTACAGGATTATTGGAATTTAAGTTATCAGATTAGAGCGTTTTGTTTCAATTGTTTTGATTCGGCATTCAAAAAATGAAATAGGATGCAAAGAGAAAATTACAAGTTATTGACAGTAAAAAATTTCAAGTAACACCAGAATATCTCCTAACACTTTCTCCATTTATTTCAAAAGTTGTTACAAAACAATTTATTATTTAAATACTTTAAGTTTTACAACTTATGGTATTTAAAACAAATAAATTAGTACCATTGTTGAATGTTTCTCTCTAAATTACAAAGAAAATGAATCTATGCCTAAGGTGGACTGAGCTTCCTTTGCTTCCATGCTTGCCACAGAGTCTCTTGCTTTACCTGCTTTGCCACCATCCAGTTGTGCTCATATGAAAACAAAAGACAGAGAAATAGTTAGTACAATTATTTGGGCATGAGCAAGAATTTTCAAAAGAAAGAATGCTATTCATCATTAAAGTTTGCAATTTGGAATCAGAAGGCTATTTTTAATTCATCACATTTTTATTTTCTCTATTTTCAAATCACAAGAGAATTGTTCCTCTTGGTTCACAAAAAGAAAAAATAACAAATGCATCAAACTTATCCAAACAAACAGAATAATAAAAACTGAATGCAAGCAAGCTGCACAAGCTAGGCAACAAACAACAAAGCTGTCCAAACAAGTAAAATATGCAAACAGCAGCGCATCACCCAAACCAAGGCGCAAACTGAGCCAAACAAAGGCACAAACTGAGCCAAACAAAATTTGCAACAAACAGCATAAACTAGACAACAGGCAACATAAAGAAAATACAACAATATGATGAACTAAGTCAAACAAGCAAGAGGCTTGTTCTCTAAGCCATTTCATCATTTCCCATTTATTTGGAAACTTTTCAGAAAAAGGCAAAAGAGAAATTGACTCTTAGGGTCATTGAGAGAGAAGAGAGGAAATAATTCACCTAGGGATGCACAGCCCTGCTGCCTTGACTGTCACAATTGCATAGAAGCTGCTAGAAAACAAAACTGCCATCAAAAATCCAAAGGAACAACATAGCAAAATATTCAATTTCTTTGTTTCCCTCCTTTTTGAATAAGATTTCAACCAAAGCCACATGAATGTAACAGTAAATAAAGCGCTGAAGCAAGAGATAGAGAGAAAATTATCAAACTCAAAAACTCATAAGCCAAATATCAAATATAGTTCCAAAAAAACCTCCAAACTATCAAACCAACCTTCAAACTGCCATCAACCAAAAACCTGATCTCAAGCCAAGCAGAAACAAAATCACCAACCTTCAAACCATCATCCATCAAACAATTTTCAAACTCAAAAAGTCTCAACTGTCAAAAGAAAATCCCAAGCCTAATCTTAAGCCAACAAAACACAACCTTCAAAATACTGTCAAACATTCAAAACCCAAACTGTAAAACCATTTCAACACCATCAACCTAACCTGCAACCTGTTCATCAACAAAACAATAAAAAATCCACGAAACCAAATTCCAACAACACCAAACCTGCAAACTATAACAACAAACTCAGAAAATCCACGAAACCAAAATTCCAACAACACCAAACCTGCAAACTGTAACAATAAACTCAGAAAAACCTCAAACCAAACTGTAACAACAAACTCAGAAAAACCTCAAACCAAACTGTAACAACAACCTTCAAAAAACCTCAAACCAAACTGTCAAAACCAACAACAGAAAACCATTAAAACCATAATCACTAACCTCAAGCAAATGTCTCAAACACCATAAACAAAAAACTTTCAACAAACTCCAAAAGCCTAAAACACAGTAACATCATCCCAGATAATCAACATCATCAAAAAAACAACAACAAAGTTTCAAACTGATAGAACAACATATCCAATCACAAAATCTAGAAAAATAACATCATCATCGTTCAACAAGGAAAATAGGAGAAGGTTACCATAAAAGCGCGCCTTCAATCCTCATTTCTTCCCCCTCGCAAATCCCGCCACCAGGGAGTGCTACTCCCAGTCTCACCATTCCCATTTCACAGAAAAAATTCCAAATAGGTATGGTCTCTTTACCTTCCTCATAACATTATTTTCCTGCATCTCAATAGAAAATAGGTTTGATTAACAGAAAAAACGTAACAAGACAAAACAACAACAAAAATCGTTCAAGCTTCAAACTTACAGAACATCACCTTTTCAAGAAAAAACCATTAGAGCTTGGGTAGGAGGTGAGAGAGAGCGCTCCGGCAATGGAAATCTTGGGGGAGGATCAGATAAACAAATTTCAAACCTCTTAGACATAAAAAACTTAGGGTTTTCAGAAAAGCACGAGCCATGGTGAGATAGAGATGGCATGAGCGATTTTGTTCGCGAAATTGAGACAGGGATAGTTAGTGAGAGGTTTAGAGATGAATAAGAGATGAGAAGATGAACAGAGAGGGACGAAAGAGATGAACAGCGCCGTCGTGAACCACAAACCCTAAATTTTGTTTAGCTCACCCTAATCAAACAATCTAAAACAGTTTAAGGCATTGGGCTTGTTTTGTTACATTTGCCCTAAGGCCCATACGCTTTGCCAACCCACCCCCCATCTGGCTTGTTTTTGTTAACAGCAAACACCCCTTTTCTTTGGGCCTAACACTCCTAGAATCTTTTAAGCCCATTTTTCTTCTTTTTTTTAATTTGTTTTTATTTCGCTTTAAAAGATGTTAAATAAAACTTAAAACCTTTTTGTTAAATTAATTTAGATTTTAGTGTTTAATTTTCATCATTTAATTTTTTTATATAAACCTTTTTTTATTAATTTTCTACATTTAATAAAACATCAAAAAAATAATTAACCTAGTTTAGTTTCTTTCTTTTAAACTTATTTATAATTAATAAGAATACACAAAAAATAATAATAAAGATTTTTAATTTAAATCAATTTCTTTTTAGAATAGGTTTTATTTTTCTCTTTTCAAGTAAATACATTTCATTTCATACTTTGTTAATTTTATTTTCGTAAATTGTCATAGCTTTATATTGAATCGCACAAACATTCGATTTGGTTGTATTGCTTGATATTTGGACATTGCTATTTCATTTGATTCATCCCCATTTCTAACAATTGTACCCCCATTCCCGAATACTTTTGTAATAGTGTAGAATTTCAATTCCCGCAACTTACTATTTTCCATATACTGTATAGTACCTAGGCATGTCTGGAAAGATTCAAAAATTAATCGCTAGATGACCTAATCAAAGAATAAATAACTTGAAACCAACACACTTTTTCACACGCGCACCTCTAGGGTAACCTCGCTCGTTACCTCAGAAATACAATCATGTCCCTCAAATGTGAGACACTCTAGCAAATGACCCTTCGATAAACAAATATCGTAGTCCCTTGATGACCCTCGATGTTGCATTCGATTAAAATGATCTCGTCCCTTACAAAAATTGCTAAAACGTCTCACAAGTTGCCTTCAATGATTGTAAAATTGACCCGCGCTTGTCCCTTCACATCCAATGGTGGGGCTTCTTACCAAATCAATGGTAAGATAGCACCATTAAAAGGAAGAAGAAAAGAATAATTTAAGACCTTTCGAGTAGATAGATTCGCTCTTAGTTACTCGCTTTCTCACGACAAAACTTTTTACACCTACACTCTCATTTCAAAACATTTTCAAAAAGATAAAATGTTTTGTATACATTCTTATAGAGACGAGAACCATTGAAAAACCTCTTTTCAAAACACTTTTCAAAACACGATTCACAAACATCTCTTTGAACCATTTTTTCGAAACAAAACTTTGTATACGTTCTTATAGTGACGAGAACCATTACAAAGAGATTTTTCAAAATACTTTCAAAGCCCACACCACAAGCACACAATCAAATGAAAGCAAGTGATCTAAATGAGTAACTAAGAGCCCATGGAAAACCATGGATGAAAAGGGTGCTAATACCTTCCCTTTTCATAATATACCCCTCGAACCCGAGAAATAATCTCGAAAGGTCTTTCCTGTGCTTTTTCACCTTTCCTTTTGGATAAAAGAAAAGTCAGTGGCGACTCTTGCTAACCGCACAAGTGTGAACGAAACGCAAAACACTCAAGTCAGTTCTCCCTTCGCATCACACCTGTCCTAGAAATAGTAATTGGGTTCTAAGGGATATCAATATCACCGATTTGTCTTCTCAGGCATTGTTTCAGCGCAAGCCTCTTTCACGGCGACCGAAATGTCCTGAAAAGTCAAACCTCAATGAGTGTAGTATCGAGTATCAACAAACTTCGGACTACACCAAAGCCGGTTATCTCACTACGTCCTAATGGCCAAGTTGGTCAAGTAAAGGTTCTAAAGTCAATTACTGCTTCATGACATCACTCAGCGGCCCCGTATTCCCCTTGACTACTCAAGGGCTACCGGTACCCACAAATATGTCACACTAACGTAGCTATTGCTTAGACCATGTCAGTATAACCTGCACAGTTTCCATAATGTATTGCTACTTACCTATAAGGTACCCCAAATCCAGGTAGAAGATTAGAACAAGCCCAAACAGGGAACCAAAATGTAAAGCAAACAAATCAAACAATGAAAGAAAATAAAGGTGATCTAGCCCTAAGGTAACCCCAATTTTAAGTTAATCCCCAGCAGAGTCTCCAGTTCTGTGATACGATGGGAGAACTGACTTGTAATGTTTTGCATTTTATCGCAAATGTTGCGGTTAGCAAGAGTCGCCACCGGATTTTCTTTTATCTAAAAGGAAAGGCTGAAAAGAACAAGAAAGACCTTTGAGTTTATTTCTTGAGTTCGGGGGGTAGATTATGAAAAGGGAAGATGTTAGCACCCTTTTCATCCATAGTTATATATGGCCTCTTAGTTGCTTGCTAGATCACTTTCTTTTGTTTGAAAATATGCTTTGTGTGGTTTTTTGAAAGTATTTTGAAAAGGCGCCATCGTTTAGGCAAACTTTGTAATAGTTCTCGTTCGTAAGAACGTATACAAAGTGTTGACTTTTGAAAATGTTTCATGTATGGAAAAGGTTTTGAAAGTGTTTTTGAAAGTGTTGGTGCTTGTTTTAAAAATAAGCAAGAGTGTTTGTTTCGAAATTGAGCAAGAAACTAAGAACAATCTACCTACTCAAAAGTCTTTGTTCATTTCTTCCTTCCTTTGATATTGCTATCTTACCATTGATTGGTAAGAAGCCTTATCTTTGGATGTAAAGGGACGAGCGTGGGTCATCGTATAACCATGATAGCAATGTTGTGAGATATCTTAGCAATTCTCTTTGAGGGACTAAGATCATTTTGAAAGTCAACTTTGATAGCGTCATCGAGGGACTATGATCTTGTATTTTTTGATTGCTTTGGGATAAGATATCCCACATGCATAACATTGCCATTTTTGTAAGGCAACAAAGTGGAATTACCCTAAGGGTGTAAGTGTGCAAATGTATTGGATTTACATGCATTGTTTTGTCTTGAATTAGGGTTTGCTAGCTTGTTGATTTTATCTTTCCATACAAACCTTATTTTACTAGCATTTATATAAAGCGATAAATTGGGGAAATTAAAATTACTACGCTATTACATCATTAGGGGAGGGGGTGTACAAATTTACAAATGGGGATTTTACAAGAAAATTAAACCTAATTATCCATTACAACCATATTGAATAAATGTACAAGAATTGAATAAATAATACAAGAATGTAAATGGAAAAAGAAATGATTTTTGTTTGGTTTTTGTTAAGGGTTTTATTCTAATGTCTAAGAAGGAAAAATAATTAATTAGAGATAATAAAACTAAACCTAAATTAGTTAAGAAAAGAAAATTAAGTTAAAAAAGTATTTTTTAGGGTTTTTTATACGGAAGGTTTTAAATAAAATAAAGATGAAAAATATTAATTAAAAGAAGCCCTAAGTTCTAAATTAATTTTAATTTAGAAGAAAATAATATAATAATTAAACCTAAGTCTAAATGTTATTTATTAAAAAAAAATTAATTTGTTAAAAGAAAATGTTTTTAGTCTTTTTTTTTGTTTTATAGAGAAAAATAAAATATATAAGTGTAAAAATAAATAAATTTTTTTTTGGATTTTTTATTAATAAAAATAACAATAATACTAATAATAATAATAATAAAATAATAAAACAAAACTGAAAATGAAAAGAAAATAAGAAAACAAAATAAATAAAAATATAAAAAAGGTTGGGTTAGGTGCAGAAGTAAAGCAGGGGCTTAGAAAAAAGAAAAAACGGAAGGAAGGCCCAACATGAAGGCCCGATCGTCTGGCTGCAAACAAAAAAGAAACAGAAACTATGAAAGAAATAGTAAAACGGACGCTGGGGTTCGAACCCAGGTCCTAAAGGTGAAAGGCGCACGCTTTAACCACTGGGGTGGTGATACATTTGTTGATATAAACAAAACAATAAATATATAATCTAAGTTATGCCTTGAATACAACTTCATCTTCAACCTCCAACAATGGATCCTGTAACTTCACCATTTCTCAATAAAAATGAAATATGCAAACATGAAAGTTGCTCCATTTTTCCATACGAATCCAACCATATAAATATCATAAGCTATAAATCAAAGATGAATGAGAATTTCTAAAAGTACCAAATTCTGACCTAATTATTTCAGGAAGTTCAAACTCAAAATTATCATTACTCAAGCAATAAAAATGAAATCTATGGACATGTATAGTTTCAGGGAAATGATGTCTACATTTTATCTTCACAAATGCAAGCCTAACAATGCCTAAATAATGAGATGAAAAGTCAAAAAATGTACCTCAAAAATGGAAATCATGAAATGAATTTAAGCTTGATTCAAGGTGCTGCAATGATCATGTTAGCTTCTTTGAGTCTCTAGGAAGCTAATGCAATTCTTAGTTGAGTTGAGAGTGGCTGAAATGGTTTGGAGAAGTCAAGTTACATACTCTGTTTTTTGGTTATGGAGGTTATGGTAAATGGTGTTACAGTTCTAGAATAAGGATGAGGATGAGTTGTATTTGATATGTAGGAGCTTTTGGACGTGAAAGGCCAAGAAATGCACGAGGAAAATGGAAGTTTGATATGTAAAGTCAGAAAAAGTGTGTTTTGAAGCAATTTCTGGCTAGAGGGAATTTGGGAGTGTTTCAGGGTATTCAAGCTCGTGTGTTAAGTTGAATAATAGTGTCTCAATGTATAGGAAAAGGTTTTGAGAGCTTTTGCTTATCAGAAGTACAAGTTCACATGTTATGGATCTTTTTCATGTTTTAGAAGCAAGCTTGATACACATTGTCCCAATGCATAGTACAAGGCTATCTATAGGGGTTACAAGATTTAAACATGTTTATCTGACTTTGTATATTGAGTGTGTGCTGAACAAACAAGTTAGAGGCTCAAGAAGAGTGGACTTTATGCATAAAGCCACTTTTCCAAAATGGAAATGTTGCCTTTCTTCCTAAAATGGTATTAAGCATGGGCAATGCATTGAATGCTTGGATTAAAGTTTCTAGAAGCTATGCAAAACATTAATTATGGAGTGACAAACAAGTTTGAGGCCTGCAAAGCAAAGATTATGTAGCCTAGCATGGATTTGGTTCATGTGTTCATAAACATGTATTCACAAAATCATAACTTGAAATCCCCATGAATTTATAGAAGCTGTTTTGTTCTACAATGTTTTAGATCTCATTGAGATCTACAACTTTCATGTTGGAAGTTTCCTACGATTCATCTTTCTTCATGGCTTAAATTTAGCTCAAAGTTTCTTATGAAATCTTGAATTTTTTATTTCTTGATGAACAAGTTTCATATTTTGACATGTCTTGATGAATTGTGATCTTTGGGACTTGATTTTGACCAAAAAGTCAAAGTTTGACTTTTCAGTGTACAATTGACTTTTGATCAGTTGACTGAAAATCAATTATCAATAAATTGATCTTGAGAAATATTTTGAGCCATGACATTAGGTAGAAATGATGCAATTGAATCCTTGATATAATAACTTAAACCAATCAATCATTTTCTAGGTCAAAAATCAGAAATGGCATATTCTCAGTCAAAACCCTAATTTTGACCATTTTGCCGTTTTGATGATCTGATCAAATTTCTTGAGGAATTATGATCCAAAGTTGATAAAATGACATATATGAGTTCATAATGTTGACATGGACCAAAAATTATGAAGTTTGACTGTGAATTGACCATAATTGACTTTTTCCTTAATAAAGTTAATTTTAGGTCAGTTGATCAATTGACTGAGCAAAAATGTGATATAAGACTTGAAACTTGACATGAGTAATATTGAGGGTCCAAAATAATCCATTAAAATCATTTGGGCCATTAAAAGTCCATTTGTCCTTGTGCAATCTCAAACCCTAATTTTCAGTCATCAGTGCTTGAGGAGGTGTCTTGAGCTGATCAACCCTTGTGCAGTCTTAAACCAAAGGAGATCTTGTGAGGGATTACTTGAGTAATGAGATGGAAAATTTTGGGGTACAACACCTTGTTTTCATTCAGTCTTCTTCCTCTCTCTCTCTCTCTCTCTCTCCGTATCCCTACATCTTCTTCTTAAACCTTGCCTCCAAACCCTACTTCCCACCACCATGGCGGTGCAATAATCTCCACCCAGAACCCTTCTATTACAAACAACTACCAAAACCTAAATACAAGAACAACCAAAAAAGAGAGCTAAGTTCTTTACCCCTTTATGATTTTGTTTCCTAACTTTGAGTTTCTTTTGATGATTTTCCTTCTGATCTTCCTTCCGTTCGCAGATCTCGATGAAGCTCAAAGTTGATGATGGTGTGAAGAAAGTGTCAGCGGAAGTGCGGCTACACGATTAGGTCACGTGATTAGGGTTTCGGACATCGAAACCTTAATCACTCTTCACCTTTTTCAAGCTTGTCTCGGTATACTCTTTTTTCCTCCAGAATTTCTTCTAATCTCCTCCCCTTATTTTCTGTCCTTCTGTATATATAGGTTCTTATTTAGGGTTTCTTAAGATTTCTATTGTTACAAATTAGGGTGATTATGGATTCAATCCATTACTGTAATTGATTGGGATTGTAATGAGAATAATTAATTTTGTATTGAATGTAACAAGATTTTTTTCCAGATTTTGTTATTATGTTAGATTTGATTTAGTTTTAGATCTTTAGATTGGTTCTATAATATTTTTGTTAACTGTAATAGATTCTGGGATCCTGTTATTTTAGATGAAGATTTGGTTTATATTTGTTTTAATTAATTTGAACATTATTAGTTATTTTATGAGACTTGCGCAAAAATTAGTGAAGATTTGAACAGTGGTTGTTATTGCACTTTTGGGCCTGCGCATTTTACTCAGCCCAGTTCACTATTTTTGTTAATACAACCAAGAAATAATTAACTTCCAAACTAGGCCCAAATGGCTTTTTTTCTCAAAATTAAAAACAACAAAACATATTAACTCAATATTGACTCCACGTTTTTTCCTCTTAATGCATACTGGGCCTAGTCTGGTCTTAATAATTTAATCCAACTGTTTTTTCTAAACAACAATCCTTGATAAATAAATTATGTAAATAATAATTAATGCAATATCTTTTAATAATAATAAATGAAAACATTAATAAAAGTTTATCAACAAAGATATATCACGTTTTTTTTAATAAAGAAATATATATTATTTTTTTATTAAAATAATAATATCGAACAGTTAAAAATAATACATTTTCTAAAGCAGTAATAATGCAAGACCACAATGCCTTAGTTTTATAAAAAAATTAATGGGCCTATACATTAATAAGCATCCCCCCTGTTTACTGCTAAAATAAAAATGGGCCAACATGAGTTCTTATGGATTTTTAGATTGCAACTTCACCCCCTTTCTTTTACTGTTTAACCCCACATAAATGGGTTTTTACTTTTACCCTCTCTTTTAAACTAGTAGCAACTATTAATTGTAAGAGATTTAATAATTGTTCGAATAATTTTATTTCTGAATCGCATGGGCCATTGGCCAACATGTTACACGAATGGATACACGAGTCTTTCTGATTTTAGCAAGCCCCACTCTCCTAAATTTAGGGTTCACCCCCTAGTTGGGTAAAGATGGGCCATCAGATACTGATGTACCATCTTTAATTAAATGTTTCTTCTATTTTAACCTCGAAGGATGGAATTATCAAGGTAGGACAAATTTGGGGTACGACAGCTTCCCTTGTTCAATTATCTTCCAATCGAATAGCGCGAGAAAATACGAGTCTTGCGCATTCTGATCGGAAGTTTATTAAATACTTGAAGTATCCCAAAATTTGTCCGACAAACATAAGGTTATACTGATGTAGCATACCCTTACAAGTCTCAAGGAAATAGGCAAAGCTGATGATATATCGCTTACCCGGGTTTGATAACGAGACAGGTGGTTTTAAGAGCGCAATTTTGTATGTCTTGGTTTGGTTTCCATTATTCACCAATTTAGAGGATGAATATAACAATAAGTGATAATGCCTAGCTGCTTGAAGACTGAGGCCGTGGATTATGTTCCCGAATCAATGCATGACGTCTGATGCGATAGGCTAAACCTTGTATTTGGGAGCATCACTGTTTGAAGTCTGAGGCGATATTCGGTGTTTACGGAATAAAGAAACACATTACTGCATGAAGTATGAGGCAATGGGTTAAAGTTTTGTTTTCTTTCGAGCATCACTGCATGAAGTCTGAGACGATGATTTGTGCTATGGAATAACGAAATGTATTACTGCACGAGATAAGTTAAAGTGTTTTTCTTCTGAGCATCACAACATGAAGTCTGATGTAAAGGGTTAAATTTGCAAATCGCTGCGTGAAGCGTGAGACGATAAGCTAGATTTGGTTCTCGACCACTGCTGCATTATGTCTGAGGCAATGGTTTGTGTTACGGAGCAAAGAGATATACATTGCTGCATGAAGTCTGAGGCAATGAGTTTGGTTCGTAAATCGCCGCGTGAAGTTTGATGCGATAAGCTGGATTTTATGGAATGAAGAAACACATTGCTGCATGAAGTCTGAGGAAATGGGTTAGGTTTGTAAATAACTGCGTGAAGTCTGATGTGATAAGCTAAATTTGTTGTTTCGAACATCACTGCATGAAGTCTGAGACGATGGTGTGGACTTTGAAACACATTGCTGCATGAAATCTGAGGCAATGGGTTAAGTTCGCAAATCACTGCGTGAAGTCTGATGTGATAAGTTAAATTTATTATTTTGACTATCGCTGCATGAAGTATGAGATGATGATCTGGAACTTTGCATAACGAAACACATTGTTGCATAAAGTCCGAGGCAATGGATTAGGTTCGCAAATCGCTACATGAAGTCTGAGGCGATAAAATAGGTTTTATTTTCGAGCATCGCTGCATGAAGTCTGAGGCGATGATCTAGGTTTTGCAAAAACATTGCAGCTTAGATGTAATGTAATGGGTTTTGAGAATACATTGCGGCTTAGAAGCAATGTGTTGATTTTCGAGGATACATTGCGGCTTAGAGGCAATGTGTTGATTTTTGAGGATACATTGCGGCTTAGAGACAATGTGTTGATTTTTGAGCATACATTGCGGCTTAGAGACAATGTGTTGAGTTTGCCATTACATTGTGACTTAGAGGCAATATTCTGAATTTTGCAAATACATTGCAGCTTAGAGGCAATGTACCGAGTTTGGAGAATACATTGTGGCTTAGAGGCAATGTACTGAGTTTTGAGAATACATTGCGTCTTAGGCAATGTGTTGGCATGGATAATACATTGCGGCTTAGAGGCAATGTAATGGGTTTTGAGAATATGTTGCGGCTTAGAGGCAATGTAATGGGACTTGTAAGGAACTCATCACTGCGGAAAGACTTAGGCGATAGGCCGAATGTGTCACGACATAAAGACTAAGGTGACGGGTTGAATCATAAGAGAAGTATTGCATTGGTCAATCCTTAGATAATTGAATCGAGGGTGAAATTATTTGTCTGTTTGCTATGCGGTACATGCGTATTGAATGTTGTATGTATGCGAAATGTATGATGCTTGATGTGTGGAACCCTGAGTGTATTGAACATTGAAATGTATAGGGTATGTATGTGTGAAATGTGTGTGAGCTGCGTATATGCCTTGAAATGCTTTGAAGACCATTTATGGCATTCTCTCCTTTAAACCATTGGCTTAGAGTTACCAATTCTCGGCGTTGTATGTTGTGTTGTTGTAGCATTGTTGAACTTGACCGCGGTGGGCAATGTTAGCAAAAGTTGAGCATTGATTTTGTATTGCGGGTGTAGACGTAGACGTAGACATAGGTAATGGCCTATGCGTAGATTTGTATGCGGGCGTAGACGTAGGTAATGGCCTATGCGTAGATTTGTATGCAGGCGCAGACGTATGTATGTGGTCTCTGTAAGAATGGGCGTAAGCGTAGACGTATGTAAATTCGTACAATGTAGGCGCAAGCGTAAGCGTAGACGTATGTCGATTTGTATGTCATAGGCGAAAGCGTAAGAGTAGACGTATGTAGAATTGGCAGGCGTATACTTGCGCGTGGACGCATGTGCGGACATAGACTTTGTGTTGCAAGTGTAGGCATAGGTGTTGACATTTACGTAGACTTTGTGTAGGAGTAGATGTGTATATAGACTTTGTATTGTTGAGTTCAAGCATAGGCGCAGGTGCGTGTTGGCGTAGACTTTTTTCATCGTGAGCGAAGATATAGGCGCAGACATGTGTATAGATTTTTCTATTACAAGACATAAGAGTAGCCATGTGCATGGATGTAGACATGGATTTTCTAACCGAAATGCTTTTTTGATGTTTTGTCAAATGCTTTTATTTTGTTAATTCCCCGGAATGATTTCAAGACAATATTCACAAGTAATGACAAAAGAAAAAAAACGCAATTTGAAAAGATGCGAAGAAAGCAAATGTTTTATTGATATACCTCTGAATAGGCGAGAATACAAGATGCAATTCCTAGAAAGAGGTAATTACAGAAGGTTTTAAAACTTTAAATGGCAATAAAAATGATGATTGCTACTGCTGTTCTCCAATATCCTTTTGATGATCCCATCTCCTTTGCTTCTGAATTGTATGATTCAGATCTATCTCTCCCTTCGTGGTTCGTATTCGCAGTTCTTAGATCGCAGTCTTTTTGTTCTTTATTTCTTTTTGAATGATCCCTAATTTTTGCCTGGATTGCCCTTTCGGGTTTTCAATCCACTGAGATAATTTTTTTTTTGTTATATGCCCCTAATTTTTACCTGGATCACCCTTTAGGGTTTTCGATCCACCGGTACGCTCCTTTTTTCCTAAGTCGCCTGTTTAAGGTTCGAGCTTAGCGAGCTTCTTATACATAGTATTTTTGATTGCGTATGAACTTGCTGGGTGCGGTAATTCTTCCCCATCCATTGTTGTCGGGTGTAAGACGTCCACAAAAGAATGTTTTTTTGACTACGTATGGACCTTCGTAATTGGGTGTCCATTTACCACGCGAGTCGAGGCGAGGTAGCCGAATCTTCTTGAGTACTAGACCATGTCGTGGTTCATCTTATACAGTATACCATTACTTTGGAAGAATTCCGAGGCTAATTTTCGTAGGGTTTGCTTGCCAATGCTAGAGGCATTTTCCGGATGTCATGAAACCAAGGCTTGTTATATTATCGTTTTTTAATAGCAAGGCAATGTGCGGGCTCTTCGAAGTGTCTGTTTGTGATGCGTGGTTTGTGGTTATACCAAGTTATTTTGAACATAGAAGATATAGTTGTCATGGCGTCTGTCATTTAATTTCCTTTTTGTGGGATGTGACTGAAAGTGATCTTTGCGAATTTCACAGTCAGTTTTCAAAACATGATCCCGATATGGAACTAGTTTTGGATGTTTAGTATCCCATTCACCATTGACTTGGTATATGGCTTGTAAGCATTATTTGGAGAAGTCAGTACGGCCCCTATATCGTTCCCTGGTGCATTTGAAGCCTCGTCGAATGTGGATACCCAATGTTCCCCTGGCTCGGGTTCTTCATCAGATCTTGGTATTTCATAGTTGCTTATTTTTACAGCACTATTCGTATTTGACTTTGGCCTGCTTCCGTAGATATGCGCAATAACTTGATCAGCTTCTTTGTGGCTCCTCTCAAACAATTCCCCTTAGCTTGGTTTCTTTCAGATCTTCCCATGTGCTTAGATTGATGGTCTCTTATAGCCTCTTGATATGGTTGTATATTGTTATCTTTTATTTTTATTTCCCTCGCCATTTTCTAAGAGAGTTCAAGATATTTATCATCTTCCTCTTTAGCTTGGTTGATAGGAGCATCAAAATTATATCGGATCACAGCAGTAGCATTATCGGTGGTTTTGGGCATGAATTTGCACCTTTATCATGTTTTGGTGCCGATTTAGTATATGAACATTTGAAAATGCATATGTAGAGAAAGTATTGCCATTTTTAAATTTAAGACATAAATGCAAGAGACAGACAAGGATCTTAATTGAAAACAAAATATAACTTTTATTAATCGTAAATATTGTCTGAAACAAAACAGGGGAACCCTTACAAGCAACCCCTATGCCTCGGGCTTGACATAGGTTCTTTCGAAAACAAGAAAAATTAATTAGGAAAGAAAAAGATCTCAGGAATCTCCATGGTCGTCCATCTTTTGAGTTTTTTCTCCTAGGGCGCATTCTTGGATGAATTCAGTTTCCCCTTTGGCGTTGTCTTTGTTGTGTATTTTTTCTCCATGTCTGCCATACTCCATTGTTGACAAAAGTCTCTTGGATCGGAGGAAAATGTGCTTCTCCCTTCAGAGTAGATTTATGTTTTTCTTCAGGGTCTTGTCCGAACTGGACTATCCCCTGGTCCCTTAGCCTTTGTAGAGCTCTTTCGAAAGCTTCATTGTGTCCTAGCGGGAGTCCATATTCCGACCAATATTCTTTCAGCGAGTTTATCGGGGTCTTTGCTTTCCTGCTTTCCCCAGAGTCAGTGACTACTTCAATTGCGTTTATTGTCAACCCATCATGCGACGACGTAGGGTCTTATATGATGTTAAGCTTCTCAAAAGTGATGTCTTGAGAATCCAACAAATCCTGCACCTTGTGCTTGAACGACCAACACTGTTCTATGGTATGTCCTGGAGAATTATCATGATACTCGCATCTGGCGTTGGCATCGTATCTCTGTGGGAGTGGCCCTACTGGAGGAGCTAGAGGCTTGAGTTCCACTAAGGATGCCTTAACCAGCTGTTGCAATAACTGGCTAGGTGGCATAGGGAGTTGATCAAATTTCCTGGGTGGCCTTCTGCCTTGCTGTTGCCCTAGTGGGATCACTAATGGTTGTTGTACCCTGGGTTGTGATGCTGCATCATTAATTTCACCCACTTTTTATTTGGTGAAGTTTGAAGCAGGCCTCTTTTAATTATAGGGAGTGTTTGATGGTCCCCCTAATATCTTCCCACTTTTTATACCCGTCTCGATTCTTTCTCCGATGGTTACTAGGTATGAGAACCCCGAAGAGATACTTCCAACCATCATATCATAATACAGCCCGTGCAAATTCCCCATGAACATGTCTACTAGTTCTTTCTCCAACAATGGTGGTTGTACACGGGATGCCAACTCCCTCCATCTCTGAGCATACTCCTTGAAGGACTCTTCTTTCTTCTAGGACAAATTCTGGAGTTACATGCGGGTAGGCGCCATGTCCAGGTTATATTTGTAATGCTTTAGGAAAGCATTAGATAGACCTGCCCAGGTTCAAATATGCATTCACTCCAATTTCATATACCAGTATTAAGATGCCCCACTCAGGCTATCTTGAAAATAGTGAATCATCAACTTATGATTGTGCGCATGGACATGCATCTTCCTGCAATACATGTGGAGATGATTTCTTGGGAAAGTGAGCCCCTTGTATTTTTCAAAGTCAAGTACTTTGAACTTTGGTGGAATCACCACATCAGGAACTAGGCCCGTTTCGAGAGCGTCTACCTCGAAAGCATCAAAACCCTCCACAACTTTTAGTATTTCTTCCAGAGCTTTCTACTGATTCATCACTAGTGGGTTATCAATAGCATGAGTACCAGTTGTCTTTGAGGGCGCTTGGTTGGTATCCTCTGGGTCGTTGTCTCCGTATTACATGTCCCAGTAGTTGTCTGCATTATTGGTTGGAATCTGTAGGGTATGTGATGCCCCTACTTTTGGTGTTGGTAGGACAAACCCTTCAGTTTTAGCTTCTTGTTGGGACATGACGGGCTTTTGGGGTCCTGCTTCTGGCTATTTCCTTAGTTGTTGACCACATGATGCACCAATAGTCTGGGCTACTTCCTCGAAAGCTACCCTGGGAATTTGGTCTTACCTGTCAATAATGTTCTTCAAAGCCAAAAGAACTTGAGTCAAATCTCCTTTCATTGAACTTACTTCGCCTTTTACTTGGTTGATATCCTCTTTGAACGCAGCCTGAGTTTCCTCGATTTTCTCCATGGTTTTCTGTTGGTTGGACCTTGTTTGATATGGAGGCCAAGGAGGTGGAGCCATTCTTCTACCAATGGTTCAACTGGAGAGATGTTTTTTTTAAATGAGCTTTGACATGATATGCAGGTGTTCGTGAATGCATGCGTGCGAATGGATACATATGAATATGAAATGGTTACTTGTTTTGAATGTCTTATTCACTTGGGTATGTATTTGCCTTTTGCGTATTATTTTACTTAGCGACTATCCATAAAATAGATACGCAAACGCGATGTGGAAACAAAATGCCTTTATTGAATGTAACATAATTCTGATAATGAAAAATGTTATAATCTTAAACCAAAACTTTATTTGCGTGAAATCAAGCAAAAGGAAATAAGTCTTCTAGGTGCGCCTGCAGACATCTGATCTTGAAACCATCCCCTGTTACTGGACAAAATTCGAGAAAGTCTTCAAAACATTATTTCCCTTTTGTGGCCTTGATTTCAGGCATGTCTGGCGCACTGACACCGATAAGTTGTTTCCTTCGGCATCCATTTTTTTAAGACAGTCACCGAGATCTCAATTTTATTTGTTGTACCCCATGAATAAGACAAAGAAACGGGTGGCGAATATATGATGAATGTATGAAGAATACGTGAAATGTATGAATGCATAGGTGTAGGGTTGAGTGACGGGATTTTTGTGAGAAGTACCCCAACAAGGTAGGGATGTATGGTTTAGTGATGGGGGTTTTATGATAAGTACCCTATAAGGCAGGCTCCTTAATTTTGACCTACAGTTAGTCTGCCCTCCCAAAATGTGGTTTCCTTAAACGTATCATGAATAACACCAGAGGGAAAAGGCTCAAGGGCCTCCCTTAGGTGGAGCCTCTTTATGGACTGACACTTTCGTCTCAAAGTCGTGAAAGGTCCCGTCATGAGATTTTAGGTTAAGGCTGTTGCAAAGAGTCATGGGTGACCTTCTAAAGTCCTACTCGTCAAGAGGATATCTCTCGATAAGTATTCCTTTTTTGGAAGTTCACCGATTCTAGACGAAGTCATCGCATAAACTCGTAGGGATGATGTACCCCCTAAGCTAATAGACGAACCTTCTTTCTAAGGGTTATATTGGAAATAGTTTTTGAGATAGAAAAATCCCGCCACACAGTAAATATATGATAATAAGAGAAATCAATAGTAAATAAATAAATGCGATAAAGTAGATAAATGCAATAAATAAATAGAGAAAATAAAAATAGAAACCCAAAAATACCTAAACCTAGGGTTAAGGAGAGTCCCCAGCAGAGTCGCCAGCTGTAGTAACTGGTTTTTTAAATCAGAGCCGCCACTATTAGTTTTTACCCTAGGGAAGAGAATCTAACAGAAAACCCTAATTCGCAGACAGAGATTCTAGGTTTTGGACTCAATTAGACGAAAGGAAGGTGTTAGGCACCTTTCATTCACCTTGTTCACAAGGATATTAGACTCTAGGTTTAGGTTTGGGGTAAACTGGGTTTTAAGTTTTAATTAGGAAGAGTTTAAATTTTTTATAGGGGAACTCGCTACGATTTTTGATCGTATGCCTACGTATTCTCTTAAGAGGAATTAGAGTCCCAATTCATAGTTCATATGGGTTGGTGTTTTTTAGGGGTTTGCAAACATATTTTGAATCACTTCGCACTCGGTCGAGAGTAGTGATTGCGGAGATTTAGACTGAGTGCGTAGTAAGCCAAAACTAGTTTGAAACCCTCTTACCAAAAGACAGTTGATTAATTTAGTTTATTGCGAAAATAGTTTTAAGATTTGTCGAATAATTTTTAATTGTATTATTTGCGAAGATCTTGATTAATAAATGATTGGAAAATATTTTGATGCAAATAATATAGAAAATAATATATGTAATTTTAATATAAAAATAAATTTATTTGATAATATAGTAACATTTAAATAGTAGGTAAAATATAAGAATAATAATATTTATGTAAAGAAGAGAATTAATAATCATATATACCTAAGAAATAAATAATATTTGTAATTAAAAAATAAAGGAAATAAAATTAATAGCTAATAATTATATAATAAAAATATAATAATTAAAAATAAATAATATGAGAAAAATGGAATTAAAAGTAAAAAATAATTTAATTTAATTAAAACCAGGGGGTGCAGTATTAGTTATGCAAGTAAAATAGGGGTGTCTTAAAAGCAGGCCAGGCTGGCCCAAATGTTTATTCAGACAGGGGGAGGGGTGCGTTTGTTTTGAAATTTTAGTAATTTAGGAATGAGGGGTGTCAACAGCACTGGGCTCGACCCATTAAGTGAATTGGAGGTGGTCCAGGGTAATCACATGAGTGAGGCGTATGGTGGCTTACGGTGGGCCTGGCCTCTTGGTCGTCCACCCAAGATCTAATGGACGAGATAAAGGGGTGTTTGATAACTATCGGGACCACACAGGTATAGGAGATGAACAAATTATAATTTTTGTTTTTGCCCTTCATTATTTCCATTTCCCTTGTTTTCATGCACAATCTTCCTCCTCTCTCTAGCCGTATCCCTTCATCTTCTTCTCAAACCTTGCCTCCAAACCCTACTGCCCACCACCACGGAAGCGCAACAATCTCCACCCGGAACCCTTATATTACAAACACCTACCAAAACCTAAATATAAGAATAACCAAAAAAGGGAGCTAAGTTCTTTACCCCTTTGCGATTTCGTTTCCCGGCTTTGAGTTTCTTTTGATGTTTTTGCTTCTAATCTTCCTCCCTTTCACAGGTCTCGATAAAGCTCATAGTTGATGATGGTTTAAAGAAAGTGTTAGCGGAAGTGAGGCTACGCGATTAGGTCACGCGATTAGGGTTTCGGATGTCGAAACCCTAATCGCTCTTCACCTTCTTCAAGCTTGGCTCAATATACTCTTTTTTCCTCTAGAGTTTCTTCTAATCTCCTCCCCTCGTTTTCAGTCATTCTGTATATATATATATATATATATATATATATATATATATATATATATATATATATATATATATATATATATATATATATATATATATATATATATATATATATATATATATATATATATATATATATATATATATATATATATATATGTTCTTATTTAGGGTTTCTTAAGATTTATGTTGTTACAAATTAGGGTGATTAGGGATTCAATCCATTACTGTAATTGATTGGGATTGTAATGAGAATAATTGATTTTGTATTGAATGTAATAAGATTTTTTCTAGATTTTGTTATTATGTTAGATTTGATTTAGTTTTAGATCTTTAGATGGGTTCTGTAATATTTTTGTTAAATGTAACAGATTCTGGGATCCTGTATTTTTAGATGAAGATTTGGTTTATATTTGTTTTAATTAATCTGAACAGTATTAGTTATTTTATGAGACTTGCGCAAAAAATACTTATATTTGAACAGTGGTTGTTATTGCACTTTTGGGCCTGCGCATTTTACTCAGCCCGGTTCACTATTTTTGTTAATACAACCAAGAAATAATTAACTTCCAAACCAGGCCCAAATGGCTTTTTTTTCTCAAAATTAAAAACAGCAAAACAAATTAAGTTAATATTGACTCCACGTTTTTCCTCTAATGCATACTGGGCCTAGTTTGGTCTTAGTAATTTAATCCAACATAATTTTCTAAAAAATAATCCTTGATAAATAAATTATATAAATAATAATTAGTGCAATATATTTTAATAATAATAAATGAAAATATTAATAAAAGTTTATTAGCAAAGATATATCACGTTTTTTTAATAAAGAAATATATATTATTTTTTATTAAAATAATAATATCGAACGGTTAAAAATAATACGTTTTCTAAAGCAGTAATAATGCAACACCACAATTCCTTAGTTTTATAAAATGCTTAATGAGCCTATACATTAATAAGAATCCCCCTCTTTACTGTTCCTAACTAAAACAAAAATGGGCCAACATGAGTTCTTATGGATTTTTAGATCGCAACTTCACCCCCTTTCTTTTACTGTTTAACCCCATATAAAATGGGTTTTTACTTTTACCCTCTCTTTTAAACTAGTAACAACTATTAATTGTAAGAGCCTTTAATAGTTGTTCGAATAACTTTATTTCCGAATTGCATGGGCCAATGGCCAACATGTTACACGAATGGATACGTGAGTCTTTCTGATTTTAGCAAGCCCCACTCTCCTGAATTTAGGGTTCGCCCCCCTAGTTGGGTAAAGATGGGCCATCAGATACTGATGTACCATCTTTAATTAAATGTTTCTTCTATTTTAACCTCGAAGGATGGAATTATCGAGGTAGGACAAATTTGGGGTACGACAACATCAAGTTGGCATACATGAAACTTAAATAAAAACATCATTAACATTAAGACCACTCATTGAAATGAGTAGATAAATTGTTTACTTAATCATATAAATTTTATCGGAGTATACCTGATGTATATATTGATAACAACGAGGCCGAATTTCGAATGCCTAAGAACTTGATCCACATCCTTTTTACTTATTGTTTCATAATAGGAAAAACCAAAAATATCTTCCTCTATCGGTATATTACGAGTACATCCGTCATCCAAATATGATATTCCCATTAATGTCTGAAGGCACGACCTATACTGAGAAGTAGGCTTTTTTCTAGCTGCGGACTTTACAACATCCTTTTTTTTTGTGTGGACATGTTGCCAATTTCAGGCTTGTTACTCATATTGACTTGTTGCATCTCTTTAACATGAATCTAAATATCAAATGCATACAAGTTAGGTGAAGTATAAGATCGTGAATTAACTTTTTCTATGTATAATATATATATATATATATATATATATATATATATATATATATATATATATATATATATATATATATATATATATATATATATATATATATATATATATATCAATTTACCTCTTTTTTGGATGCAACTGACTCGGTTTGCCGCATAATCCCCTTATCTTTTGATTTAGATTTTGTAGGAGTCTAACATTACCATGAAAAAATGTACTTTAAATGGTTGAAATTTTTTTTAATACTCAAAGGTTCATAATGGTTTTCAACATACCTCATCATCTATGCAAATTAGGTTTGACGGTCATGCAACATACGATCCTATTGCCTCTCCCACCAATGTTGCATCTGAAATATCGTCAGACAAAGGTAATGGCACATCCCTCTCTAAAGCAATATCAATTGATACTTTCAAAAATCCACCAGGGAGTGGTTTATGGTGAAGTACTTCTCCCAAGGTGTTATGCACTTTTCCCTTGCCAACCATGCGATAAGTTGGTGACAATAAATATAGCTGACATGGTGAAATGCCCTAAACCAATAATAAATATGAAATTGTTAATGTGTATATATGTAAATTAAAAAAATTGTGCTAATTCATAATAATATATGTTACCTCAAAAAATTTCTGTTGGAAATCACAATTGATACTATCTTTGTCACTAGTATCCTTGAACCTTGAACCTTACCTTTCTATCATGTATCTTTCTTTGTCCTTTTCCAACTCACGAACTTTGTCCTTTTTTAACTCTTCCATCACTTCTTTATTGTTATGACCTTTCTTCTTTTGATGGTTATCCAAAGATGTTTGAGTCACCCTGAATCCCTTACCCCTCACACGATTGGTATACTCAGGAACATTTAATATTCGACTAAGTATGCTCCTGCAATCATGGTCTTAGTCTTGAGTTAATGATTGAGATAGATTCTCCTAAAATTCATATGCATAGTGAAATAAATTAGTGGTGATTAAAACTCATAAATTCTTGATGTTAATAAAATTTTGATTTAATTAAAGGAATATTTATATACTTACACATTGCTCATAAATTTGAAGCACATATTCCTTAACAACTCCATCTTTACCCACCCGGGCAACTTTCCATAGAACATGTTCCGGAAGAGACGTTTCTTGACTTTTCTCCTCTTCTAACTACATATTAAGAGAAATAATAAAATAAATAATAATACATGATGAACAAGTATATCATAACATTTATATATACTTACCAATCTTTGATGTAATCGTGCATATCCCATACACCCTTTTTTGTATGGATACTAGGGACTTGATGTTCGTTGGCGATTCACGACATTCACATCCTGAAAATCTGAGGTTCTTCATTTTTCTTTAAAGGTTTCCCATTCTTCAGGAGAAATCAAGCTTGCATACGCCTTTGGAAGTTTTGCATTGATAAAATTGTTATCGACATCCCTAAGAAACTTGTTTGTCAAAAAAATATCTAAACCCTCTTAGTGTTTTTCCGGACAATTGAAGACAATATGATTTTCGATCATCATCAATGTTAAAAGACCTCTACTAAAAAACATACATAGAGTGCGTTAGTAATTTAAAGACACAATCGTCAACAAAAACAAATGACATCACATATGAAACCTGTATATCACTCCATATTTTTTCATTAACGGGTTTTAACTCACGCTTTCTCCAATCATCACAAGTGATTAGAACTTCTTTCCTCGCAAGGGAACCAATGTAACTTGTCAACATTGAACCGTTAGGCTCAATTAGTTGTTTGTCTTTATTCCAATGTATGTCAAATTTGATACCTTTATCTCTTGCACGAACGATTGACTTCATAATTGTTATTCCTCATCTAATATCATTCTCCACATCATGAGCTGATTCATTTCCATCATTATTAGAAGCGGGGTGTGATTTTTCCTCACTACTAGCTATTTGACCTGTAATATTAAAGAAAAACATAAACACCATATAAAATTCGAGTAATGAATAAACACAATATAAAAACATAAACATAATATAAAACTATAAACACAATATAAAAACAAAAACATAATATAAAAACATAAACACAATATATAACAATTTTATTGAATGACAAAACATATAACATTTTACAAGTACCTTTTTCATTAACATCTCTTTTGTTTCTTGGTTGGAATATGAATTACTTGACTTTTAACAACTCGAACAGATGAATTGATCCAAATTCCTTCATTATGATCATTTCTAATATATGATTCATCCGCTATAATATTCTCATCTTGATTGTTTCGTATATATGACTCATTTCCTCTAACATATGACTCATTCTCAACATCAATATCACTTTAATTTACATTGTTATCATCAATCACTTTGTTAGATAAAAGCACTATAGACCATTTCTTACTTGTCGGATCAGTGGCATAGAATACTTGTTTAGCTTGAGAGGCTAAAATAAAAGGCTCATCTTTGTACCCCACCCTATTAAGATCCACTTGTAAAAATCGCGACTTATCCATTCGTATGTCACTATTATCTACACACTTGCAACAAAAGATAAGAATCTGAACTTCTCATAATCAAATACCCAAATGTGCTTGATAACCCCAAAATATGACAAATTTTCATATGTGGGGTTTAAGTCATTCATACTTGAAATGTGCATTTCTTCAGCTACAACTGTGACACCACTATTTTGCATAGTACTTTTATCATCTTGTTCTTTGGTATAAAATTGGTATCCATTAATTGCGTATGCGCTATAAGAAAACACGAGCAAACTCAGACCACATGCTAAACATATCAACCTTTATGTTATTGATGAGGGATTGTTGTAACCCAAAATTTTCCCTCTCATTTATCAAGTATTTTCTCATAAGATCTCCTCTGGTTCAAGACTGCACCAGGGTTGATCAACTCAAGACACCTCTTTAAGCATTGATGACTGAAATTAGGGTTTGAGATTGCACAAGGATAATTGAACTTTTAATGCCTCATATGAATTTCATGGATCATCATGTACCCTCAAGATTGCTCATGTCAAGTTTCAAGTCTTGGATCACATTTTTGCTCAGTCAATTGATCAGTTGACCTAAAAATCAGCTGTATTAGGGAAAAAGTCATTTGTGGCCAATATACAGTCAAACTATATAATTTTTTTATCCATATTAACATTTTGAACTCATATATGTCATTTGATCAAGTTTGGACCATAATTCCTCAAGAAATTTGATCAGATCATCAAAAGGGCAAAATGGTCAAAATTAGGGTTTTGACTGAGAAAGGGCAATTTCTAGTTTTTGCCTAACAAATGGTTATTTGGTTTGAGAGATGATCTCAAGGATTCAATTGCATCATTTTTACCTAATGGCATGACTCAAAACATCCCTCAAGATCAATTGATTGATAGTTGATTTTCAATCAACTAATCAAAAGTCAATTGTACACTGAAAAGTCAAACTTTGACTTTTTCTTCAAAATTAAGTGTCAAAGATCACAATTCATCAAAACATGTCAAAATATGAAACTTTTTCATCAAGAAATAAAAAATTCAAGATTTCATTTTGAAAAGTCAAAGTTTCCAAACTTAGAAATGTTTGTGTTGAAAACTTCATATTATTTCACAACTTTGAGCTATTTTTTCCACCATGATGCAGGATGATTCAAAGGAAACTTTCAACGTGAAAGTTGTAGATATCAATGATATCTAAAACATTTCTTTACACAACTTCTCCTATAAACGCATGGATTTCATGTTATGATTTTGTGAATATATGTTCATGAAACTTGGAAACTTAGTGAAATTTTGCCCTAGTTTAGGCAGGATTTTGACCTAACTTCATGGCAATTTTTCACATAGTGCCAAGGGGAATTTTCAAAAGTGATTTAAAGAGGGATTTTAGACCATATTAAAAGCTTTCTAAAATGTCCAAGAACTCATTGAGATCATTTTTGAGCAAGGAGAATCAAAGGCCAGAAGTTAGGCTTTCAAGTTGTTTTACAAGGCAAAATTTCATGATGAACAAGAATGCAAATCCATGCTAGGCTTCACAATATTTGCTTTGCAGGCCTCAAAATTGTTTGGCACTCCATAATTAAATGTTTGCACAACTGTTAGAGGCTTCAACTCAAGCATTTAATGCATTGCTCATGCTTATTGCCATTTTGGGAAGAAAGTGCACATTGCCATTTTGGAAAAGTAGCTTTTATGTACAAAATCAGTTCTTGAGCTTTGCAGTTGTTTGCTTATGATCACACACAAACCAGAAGTCAGAATAAACTTGTCTAAAGCCTCAAAACAACTCAGGCCATGCTGATACTTTGTCTTGAAACCATATTTCCACTTTTCTTCAAAATCAAGTAACATAGCCATAACTCTACAGCTTGCACTTCTGACCCTCTCAAGTGCTACAACCTTTTCTTTACTTATGCACAAGTAGTTTACAAGCCAACACACGATTTTCAAGCCCCCAAGAACTCTCCAAAACACCCTTGCTGCACAGAAATGTCCCACTTGACAGTTTTGAGCCAAAACTCTCCATCTCCATTTCCACTCATGCATTTTGATTCTTAACCATCCAGACACCTTACTTACATCATATACAAGTGATCCAAGACCCTGTTTTAAGACTGTAACTCCTCCATCACTATCCACCATTTCCAAAACTGAAGCTTGCAACTTGACTTGACTTGGGAGTTTCAGCCATCCTCAAAGCAAAGTAGGAGTTGAAACACATTCAAGGAGGTCCAGGCAAGCTACAGAAATATCAGGCCATCTCAAAGGTTGCTCAAACTCCATACACGACTCCAAATGCAAGAGGTAAGTTTTCAAACTTCTATCTCTTCATACAAGCATCATTCGATTCTGATTTGTGAAGATAAAATGTAGATACTATTTCCACGAAGCTGTACATATCCATAGTTTGCATTTATATGGCCTGAGCTTAGAGAATTTTAGAGTTGAAGTTTCTGAAATTTTTAGGTTTAAAATTTGGGCCAGAAAAATTCTCACTCATCTTGGATTTATAGCTTTAGTTATTTATATGGTTGGATTCGTGGGCAGAAATGCCACAACTTCCATGTTTTTACTTTCCATTTTTCTTGAGAGATGAAGTTACAGGTACTCAGGCTGGTTGAAGGTTGAAGACGAAGTACATGCCTTGGAAGCTTTATATGTTATGTATTTATCATTTCATATAAGTAAACAGATGTATAACCATCCCAGTGATAAGGCAGCACGCAGGTAACCAAGAAGGCGTGGGTTCAACACCCAACACACTGTCTTTTGTTCCTTTTCACGGTTTTTACACTTTTTTTTGGTTTTTGCAGCGCCTGGGTCCCAAACACTGGGCCTTTGTTCTTTTTGCTAACTTTCCAACCCCTGCCTCACTTAAGCACCCCTGGCCCAATTTTCATTATTATTTTCTTTTTCTTATTTTATTTTATTTCTTTTTCCTTTATTATTATTATTATTATTATTAGTATTATTATTATTATTAATATTATTTTTATTGTTACTAAATAAAATCCAAAAAATATTTTATTTATTATTTATTTATATACTTATTTTATTTATTTGTTTTATAAAACTAAAAGAACAAAAACATTTTCTTAATAAATTAATTTCTTTCTTAATAATTAATATTTAGGTTTAGGTTTAACTATTATATTATTTTCTTGCAATTAAAATTAATTTAGAACTTAGGTTTATTTTTAGTTAATTAATATTCATATTATTATTATTAATTTAAAAAATTTTCATAAATAAAAAACCCTAAAAACATTTTTTACTTAATTTCTTTTTTAATTAATTTAGGTTTGAGTTTTGTTAATTTTTTAATTAATCATTTTCTTTAATTAGGTCAAGATTGAAACCTTTCATAAAACCAAACAAAAATCCATTTCCTTTGTCCATTTATATTCTTGAGTATTTATTCATTTTTGGTACAATATTCAATATGGTTGTAATAATTATTTAGATTTAATTTTCTTACAATTTCCCCATTTGTAAATTTGTACACCCCTCCCCTAATGATGTAATAGTTTAGTATTTTTATTTTCCGCAATTTAATAATTTATATATAAATTCTAGTAATTAGGGTTTGTATGGGAAGATAAAATCAATGCTTAGAAAACCCTAATACAAGACAAAACAATGCATGTAAATCAACACACTTGCACACTTACTCCCTTAGGGTAAACCCACTTTGTTGCCTTACAAAAATGGCCATGTTATATATGTGAGGCATCTTAGCAAAAACAAATCAAAATACAAGATCATAGTCCCTCGATGACGCTACAAATGTTGCCTTATGAATGATCTTAGTCCCTCAAAGAAAATGCTAAGACATCTTACAACATTGCTATTCATGACTATACGATGACCCTTTCCCGTCCCTTTTACATCCAAAGATAAGGTTACTTACCAATCCATGGTAAAATAACAATGTCAAAGGAAGAGGAAATAAACAAGAAAGACTTTTGAGTAGGTAGAATGTTCCTAGTTTCTTGCTCATTTTCAAACCAAAACATCCTTTCTATTTTCAAAACAAACACCAACACATTCAAAATACCTTTCAAACTTGAAACATTTTCAAAAGATCAACACTTTGTATATGTTCTTACGAATGAGAACTATTACAAAGTTTGCCTAAACGAAGGCGCCTTTTCAAAATACTTTCAAAAATCACCACAAAGCATATTTTCAAACAAAAGAAAGTGATCTTGAAAGCAACTAAGAGCCTGTAGATAACTACGGATGAAAAGGGTGATAATACCTTCCCTTTTCATAATCTACCCCCCGAACTCAAGAAAACATCTCAAAGGTCTTTCCTGTTCTTTTCAACCTTTCCTTTTGGATAAAAGAAAAGTCGGAGGCGACTCTTGCTAAACCGCAACATTTGCGATAAAATGCAAAACAACCAAGTGAGTTCTTCCACCGCGTTACAAGGATCTATATCAAAATTTCATTTCTATTCGGATTTAAACCCTGGAGTACATCCTTGTGCATTTCAACATACGACTCAACCTCATTATCATTGTGTGGAGCATATAAATGCACTTGATCCCGTTCAACCCTTGATACTATCACAATTTTATTTTCGATTAAATTTTTTCCTTCCTTCCTTTCGAAAATATGAGATTTGTGTAGTCCAATGGATTGAACATTGGTCAAATATTCAGTACAAAATTCAAGCACTTCTTCAACAATGTATCATTCAACCATACAACCCTCTGGCCGACTTTGGTTTTTCACGTACCCTTTTAATATTTTCATATAATGCTCAACACGGTACATCCATCTCAAATAAGCTGGTCCACACAATTGTGTGTCTTTCACAAGATGAACAACAAGAAGTAGCATAATGTCAAAAAATGAGGGAGGAAAATACATTTCAATCTCACACAAAGTAATAACTATTTCTTTTTGCAATATTGGTAAGATCTAAAGATTGATCACCTTACTATAAATTGACCTGAAGAAAAAACACAATTTAGTTATGGCGCTTCTTACTTTTTTTCTGGAAAAATAGAACATATACCTATTGGTAGAAAATGCTCCATCATAACATGGAAATCATGTCTCTTTAAACTCTTTAACTCGAGGTCTTTCATAACACAAGTCTTCTAATATATGAAGAGTAACCTTCTGGAAAATTAACTTCACTTAGAAACTTACATAATAATTTTTTATCCTTTCTAGATAAAGTATAAGCAGCAGGCGGAAGATATGTTCATGTTTATTTCTTCATGGGTCCTAATTCAGTTCTTATTCCCATTTGTATCAAGTCTTTTCTTACTTTAAGGCCATCCTTAGACTTTCCTTGTATATTGAGTAACGTACCAATAACACTTTCAAATACATTTTTTTCAATATGCATAATATCAAGAAAATGTCTTACATACAATGACTTCCAATATGGCAATTCAAAAAAAATTACCTCTTCTTCCACCCACCTTTGACAAGCATATGTGCAAAAGGCTTGTCAAACTGAGTACTCATATCTTTCACCTTTTTTAAAAATTTGGTCACTTGTCAATGTAGGTGGAGCTCTATCATGTTCTAGATTTCCATTGGATGCCTTTGTCCACCCACGGTAGTGATGATTAGAATTTAAGAATCTACGATGACCAAGAAATACATTCTTTTGACAAAATTCCAATCACTTCCAATTTATGTGTTCTTCACAAATAAAACATGCTTTTTGACCTTTAATGCTATATCCTGATAAATTTTTCGTATGTCGGAAAATCATTAATTATGCCAAATAACATCGCCCTTAAATTGAAACTTTATTTCCTATATCCATCATAAACCTCCAAACCGTTCTCCCACAAAATCTTTAAATCTTCGATTAAAGTGTCAAGTATACGTCTATGTCATTCCCTAGTTGTTTAGGTCCAGAAATTAACATAAATAACATCATGTACTTGCGCTTCATTCATAGCCATGGGGGTAGGTTATAAATCATTAAAATAACGGGCCATGTGGTATGTGAGATACTTTGAAGAACACGTGGGTTCATTCCATCAGTAGATAATGCCAAGCGAAGGTTTCTTGCTTCTCCTCCAAAATCAGGATAATCGTTATCAATTTTCGACCACTGTGGTGAATCTTCCGGATGTCAAAATTTTCCATCAATAATTCTTTCATCTGCATGCCAAGTCAAGTGTCTTGCATTAGTTTCACTATGAAACATGCATCTAAATCTCATAATTATAGGAAAATACCATAAGACTTTTGCTGGAGACAATATAAATCGCATTTAGGACACTCATTTAACGATGCATCTTCGTTTCGAAACAAAATGCAATCATTTGGACACACATGTATCTTATCATAGCTCATGCCAATAGAGAACAAATATTTTTGGACTCATAGGTTCGATTCAGAAGAACATTATCCTCCAGAAGCATATCTTTCATAAGGACTAATAACTCTGTGAAACTTTTATCCGACCATCCATTGCCCGCCTTTAAGTTGTACAACTTTAATACCGCAGACAGTCTTGTGAATTTAGTGCAACCTTTATACAATGGTTTCTTTGCATCACTTACCAACCTCTCAAACATTTTGGGATAATCCTGAAGATATTCTTCAAGTGCTTCTACAATCTTTCCAACATGATCATAATCATATGTATCTGTGCCATTGTCACATAGATATTTAACACACTTTGACTAATGGAGTAGACATAAGGGACTGATATGCATCTATTAAAAAGTTAAAGGACCAATTTGACACAAAAAAAAGATAAGGGACCAAACTGAACCTAGGGGTATAGTTAAAGGACCAAAATGAGTATTTTGCCTATTTATAACTAAAATGACTTATTTTAGATTACGAATTTTGAAATATACCTGTTTGAGCTTGCATAGCTCACTTAAAGACATGCACTTGGCCGTATGAACAAACTTATTAATTATGGTAAACTACGATGCACCAGATCAAACATACATAGACTTTGATGATTGAGCCGACTTTTCAATCTGCTCGTTTGCAGGTAACTAATAACATTATTGATTTATTAATGTAAATGAATTTCAAGATCATAAGAAGATAAATTCAAATTACAAAATGATTAATTCTATTACTTGGATGAAAAAATTGTAATCTCTGGAATTTCTTTATTAATTAACAACTTAGAACCACTCCAACCATTTCAAACTGAAAATGACAAACAACAAAATCAAATCAACATTCATCTTTATGAATTTAAACTGGTGTTGGAAAAAAATCAGGAACATAAACCTTATGAATCCTTGATCATTGCATGAGTGAGAATAATGACAATAACACCACTATTATTGGCATAATTGTAGTAATCCAAAAACTTAGATCCATAGCTTTTCCATAAAGTGCAGTTAATAAAATTACCACTGTTTTGAATTGTGAAAATAATATCTTTAGATTAACGAAATTTCAAAATGACATATTACAACTTACATCTAATTCAAATACCCATAAATTCTATGAGGGAATATTTACCTCAGGTCTTTAAGATTTAGTGAAACAAAAGTCTTTTTTTTCTTTGGTGTGTTACACTGAAATTGTTGATCTAATGCACAACACCAATAAGATCTACAAAATAGTTACCAAAATATATTTATATTGCAGATTTGTAGTTGAAAAATTATACTTAACAATATATTAGCTTACAAATAATCTACTTAAAAAACAATCTACTTCACCATAAAGACATTTGAAAAAGAATAATTTTTTATAAATGTGTAGAATAGAATGAAATATAAAATTGATACGCTTCACAATATCATACCTTCCAGTTTGTAAATCTCACATTTTCCTCTAACGATATCAGCAAAATCTTTGAAATAATACCTTTTTGGAGGGATTTTCCGAACATCAATAGTTTTTAAAGTTAAAACATATTTTTGGTATGGTCACAAAGCTTCCACTAAAAATCATTATCATAAAAAATGTCATTGTTGATCATGCATATCACGTTCTCTTAAATTTGTTCTTTCCATTTAGGTGTATGATCATCACAGATCAAAATTTATATCCTATCATCCTAAATACATTTGAAAAAGAATTTTTTTTAAGGATGTTGAATAGAATGAACTAAAAATTGATATGAAATGTTTGAAAGAAATTACCGCTGCATCCATTAAAATCCCTCTCTATATGCTCAATCCCCTTACTGTTAATAATGCTTCATGCATCAATTATTCGAACAACCAATCTCCAAGTTTCCTTTGTGTCGTTAATGTCCTTGATACAATCAATTTTTCGACTCATTTCCTTAATGCAGTCCAAGAGTAAATCATTACTAAAACATAAAGAACACAAACAACATATTAACATGAACAAACAAACATAAACAACATGACAAAAATGAATAACGGAAATGAAAGAATATTTTATCGGGTTTAGAGCTGACGATGGAAGATTGATGGAAGAAAAATAGTGTTGTGAATGGGAAGTGGAAGCTGAAGAGAAAACTTTGTGTACAAATGAATGAGAAGAATAATAACTGAATTGAATTTAATAAATGGATTAAAAGACAACCTAGGAATGAGAAACTTTAAGTGTGTTTGCAATAGATTTTGAATCATTTTTATTGCTGCTACACGGTACTCAATATATTTTGGTTGTAAATATTAATTATAATATTTAATTAGGGTTAGTAATAATTAGTTAGTGAAATTACATTTAAGAGTATCTAAATTGATTGTTAAACTGGTTTAGTTAGTATAATTAAGTAATTTTGGTTGTATGTTACTTTATCTATACAATATAATAATGCAAGATAAGTACTTTGGCAACTTTGACAAGTATCACTCTCTCATTGTTTCTTCTATTTTTATTTTAGATATAAATGGAAACTTTCTTTATATGTATTACTATTTTTTTTTAAATTAATTTTTGTATTTATCTAATTAATATCAAGGCAATGATTCTTTTGTGTCAGGCGTAAAACAAGAAATTGGGCATTTGGAATATACCAACCGTCGGCAGCCATTCAACTACCCTGAGAAATCCATTTTTTTTGTTTTCCCCTACACAATGCAATGTTTTATATTTACAGCATTAAATTATTCCTAATTTCCAAACCCTAATTCATCTTTTCAGATGCATCAAACAGTCGCTTTCAAATTCTGCTCTGCAATGACTTATGTTTCTCAGGTAAGTTCATGATTCACAATTTCAATTGATTTTCTTTTGTGCGAAACCATATCAATTTTGTGAATATAAATACGTATTATTCGTCTCAAATTCTAGACAAATTGGATTTATTCTTCATAGCTATTATTCACGATTTTCATCCATCTTTTTGTGTTAGGTTTGTTCATGGCTAACGGAGGTGTCAACTTTGTTAACGAAATTAATCCTGCAGAAAATTTTGGTTCTGAACTGAAAAAATTGACATGAAAATAGAGGAATTGTAGGTTGCTTTTTATCGGGTTTTATTTCAGTAATATCCTTTTGTGAAGGCAAGGTTCCTTCAGTAAGGGTTTCAATGATGTTAAAATTTTCCACTATGTGTTGGAAATGTTGCTAGATGATATGGTGGACAAGGAAGCATGAAAAATCTTCAAGAATTGGTATTTTTGGAAATTTATATGCTTTGAGTCGACTCAAAGAAAGCTCCTGTCGACGCATGATTGAAAGTTGATCCTTGGGGAAGTCTCGGGTTTGCTCACGTTGACTTTATGGTCAACTCAACCTGGGAGTATTTCTTAGGAACTATGCATCGAGGCATAGCCCTAGAGCGGTCGACGCATGGATCACAAACTTTGTCTTATGGAACTTTCGAGAATGCTCAGGTCGAGTCCCCCTTCTGCATAGTTCGATCGTTCGCTCGTTAAATCTTTTTTCCAGCCTGTTAGTTATGGGTTTGGCTTGAGATAACATATATAATCTTGTTAGGTTTTATCATTTGGTTTTAACAAGAAAAGTTAAATAGATACACAAGGTACTCATCATCTTCAACCTCCCACTCATCCATTGATAACTACACATATAATTTTTGTCGATCAAGATGCGGAGCCTGTGTTGATAACGTATGAAGTAGAAGATTGAAATCTTGTTCGGGTTGAGTAATTATGGGTTTTTATTGAATAAAATCTGAGGGTTTTGTCCTCCAAGATCATTTGGATTTATGGGTTTTTGACAATTGTTTGCTTCATCAAATTCAATCGTGCTTAAGGGATTGAGGAACTTGGGTTCGCTCGACAAGGTAGCTAAAATCAGAGGATTTTGAAGGAAGAATTGGGGTCATTATCTTGCAATCAAATCATCCGAGCAGAGGGTTTGAGAAAATGGTTTGGGTTCTCAACAAGGTAGCTATAACCAGAGGTTTATCGAAGATTGGTGATATACTTGGTTCAAATCGAATCAAGGGAAGAGAGGAGCTTAGTTTTCAATTTAACATATTGGGTTTAAATTGTGGTGACTATTTTCTATCTCTTGTATAAAATTTTCAATCATAATAACAATTATCCTAATTCTGAATTCCAGAATTAGGGGCAGACATATCCCACACAAGGACGACAGGGGGGAACTTCCTAAACAAATCACGTGTCATTTTTCTTTCTCGTCTTTTACCGTTAATTTGCTATAATCTGTTAATTTGCACTTGTGGTTCCAAGTGTCTAGATTTGTAGTGCAATATAACTATTTCTAAGGACTACAGTAATCACTTTGATTTCTATAATTGGTTTTAACACTACAAATTAAGATAGATTGGACTTGATGTGATTATGCACACCAAGTGTTCGATAAAAGTCCAAAAGTGCAAATTTGTGAGTTTTATACTCAACAATTCCTTGGAAGTAATTGACAATAATTAAAAGGTATAATTGATCAACTATAATTGAGTTAAGTGTTAATAATTCTCATTGATTCACTCCATTCGACTTTACGCATATCCAATCTTTTCAATAGATGATCGTTTTTAGACGAGTACATCCGGGTAGCTTTCATTGCGTTTCAAGTTTTGTTTTAAAACTCTTTTCAAAATTCATGGTATTTATTCAACCCCCTTTCTAGATACGTCCTATCATCTAACAAGTGGTATCAAGAGCACCAGTTCATCTATAGTTTCACATATAACTCTTTAGACAAGGGAGAACGATCCAAAAGGGGCGTACAATAGAGCTCCTATTTTCACCAGTGAAAATTATAGCTATTGGAAAGATTGTATACGCGTGCATATCAATTCTGTTGATAGAAAAATTTGGAAAGTCAAAGAAGAAGGTCTTATGGCCATAACTATGTTAACTAATGCGGGTGCCGTTGTGCCTAAATCGGAAGCTTAATGGAATGAAAAAGATGAGAAACTAAAAACATACTCATATCATCTCTTGGAGTTGATGAATACTTTCGTGTTCACATTGTGCTACCGCTAAGGCAATGTGGGAAGCTTTAAAAGTTACCCATGAGGGTACAAATGATGTTAAATTAGCAAGGATTAACACATTAACCCAAGAGTTTGATCTCTTTCACATGAAGAAAGGTGAAACCATTGCAGAAATGCAAAAGAGATTTTGTCACATAATAAATCGTTGACACACACTTGGTCATATTACTTCCAATGTTGTTGCTATTAATAATATTTTGAGATGTCTTAATAGTGAATGGCAACCTAAGGTCACGACAATCAAGGAAGCCAATGATCTAATTACATTGGAACTTACAACATTATTTGATAAGTGTTGTATCCCAAAATTTGCCCTCTCATATTTTTCCAAGCTTTTTCTCTTACATAGGTGATTACAAACACTTGATTAAAGAAAAAAATAAAATTTTTGAAGATAAATAAGGAGTCTTCGATTGGCCTTGGGACAAGGTCTTTTGAATTGCATGTTAAAGGGTCTTTCGATTGGCATCTTGACAGTTTTCAATGAGTCATTTAAATCCTTCGATACAAGCTTGACTCACTAAGCTTCGATTAGGTGTTTGGCACCCTTCGATCAAGCTTTGGTCTGCAAGTCTTCAATTCAGCGCTGGACCCCCTTTGATCAAGTTTAACTCACAAAAGCTTCAATTCACCAGGTTCCCTCTCCAACGGGCCTTCGATTCACAAAACAAAGGCCCCTTTCGACTTGCCTTCAGCACATAAGGCAAAAGGCTTCTTTCGACTTGCCTTTGATGCACAAGGCAAGAACCCCCTACAAGTGTGTTTCGATTCATCAGGCCAAAGGCCCCTTCACGCTTGCCTTGGATTCACTAAGACAAAGACTTCCTTTGTGCTTGCCTTCAATGCACAAGGCCAAAGACTCCTCAACACAGTTTCTGTACTATGGCACACAATATGGTCCATTCAAAGGACACACATTGGAGAGTCATTCGAAAAAGGCACAAAGCATGCATGTGGTCCCTTCAAAAGAATACACACATTGGTTCAAAACGAAGAATACACAGAGGTCCTATTCGAAGGACACTTTGATGGGAAACACATATTATTGTCTAAAAAGGGGGTCTGGTCGAAGGATGGATCTAGTTGGTCAAACTGAAAGAAAAATATTCAAAGAGGCTTGCTGGCCCAAAATCCAACATACTGCCAGTTTCAAACCAACATGCAGAAGCACATTCATGCCAAAGGAAGCTTCGACTGACCAAAATGAAGTCTTTCGATTGGGTTCAATTGAAAGAGTTATAAGAATGAAATCAAGGCCAATAGAAGGGCATGGCTGGAAGGTATTCGAAGGAATAACATGTCCAGGTTCATCCCAAGGCTCAAAGGGGCATGGATATTTCAAAAAAGGAAGTCTTTAAATATGTCTGATTTTTATCTCATGGCTTTCAAAGCCATGGTTAATGGCTTGTTTCTTGCCGTTACCATCACACTCCTATAAATAACAAGCCTAAGGCACATTGTAGAGGGGGGGGGGGGGGGGGGAGAAAACACACAAAAAAGGCGAAAGAAAAACCATATGAATATCAGAAACACTCTTGCCACGCTCACTAGCCAAATATTACCTCACACACACACATTGGAGATATGCTTCCCCATAAACCACCCCAAAGCTATCAAAATCCTCATAAGTGGTCCCAATCAAAGGAATCTACAACAATACTCCATTCACTCCCTGAAGTTTGCAGGAAGTATTCCCAAACACCAGCCATTTAACACCCAAGTCGAAGCATCTCGCCCTTGGTAAAATTTCCAATTCATATTCTTGTTTTCATGATGTACTGATGTTTTCCAGTGTTTGATTTATGCCCCGGGTATTATATAGAATCGTGTTCACATGGGCGTACAAAGATAGAGGGCACGATATGTGTTTCTCATCGAATCCTAAGAAACCACGGTGTTCTAAGGCAAACGAACCTAGATTCGAATCCGAAGAAGTCGAATTGATGGGAGGTCGAATTAGGAAAAGACTTGGGTTTACACCCAAGTCATGCTTTTGCTTTGTTGACACTTTTTCTTGCATATTTTTGTACTTTTCTCCACAAGCAAGTCATCAGACGCCTCTAACAACATTCTTTGTTGGATCGAAGGCCTGTCTTCACAAGATCGATGGCCTGTTTCCATGGATCGAAGACCATCATTTATTTGATCCAAGGATTCTTTTTATTGCATTTATTCTTATTTTTATTTTTACTCACTTATTTTAAATCAAATATCAAATAAAAAAATCACAAAGAACTTAGGATTAATTTTTTTATTAATTAAATTAATTGAAATAATTAATTATTTGATTTTAACACCCTCTTTTCAAAAAGAATTAAAATAAATTATAATGTAGGTTTAATTTTATTTTCTTTGCATAAAAATTAAAAAAATAAACAAAAAGATTTATTTTCCTTAGGTTTTGGATGTCCCTATTAATTTGTTTGCGCATTTATGTATTTTCGCATTTTTCATCTTATTCTAACTGCTTCCCAATTTGTAATAGTAACTAGGCCTTTACTTTTCGCATCTCTATAATGTACTTATCACAAAGTCATGTAATAGTGTAGGATTTACATTCCCGCACTTTACATTTTTTCCCTATAAATTCCTCTATATATATTAACTACTAGTAACTAGGATTGCATGACAAGACTAATAACAAAACGCTAGCAAACCTAACAAAAAGACAAAAAACAACTGAATATAACACACTTGCACATATACACCTCTAGGGTACCCTACTTTCGTTGCCTTCGGAAATAAAACAGTCATGTCCCTCGAGACAGGGACGCTTTAGCAAAGACCCATAAATTAAAAGATCGTAGTCCCTCGATGACCCTACAGTTGCCTTTCGATAAATGATCTATTCCCTAAACAGAAATTGCTAAAGCGTCAGTACATTGTTGCCTTTATGACTGTATATCCCTTAAAACGTCCCTCATACATCCAGTGATGGGGCTTCTTATCAATCAATGGTAACATCTAAAGGAGGAGGAAACTAACATTAGACCTTTTGATTAGGTAGGACGCTCATAGTTGCCCGCTTGCTCACAACAAAAAAAATCATTTTTACACATACACTTTCAATTGAAACATTTTCAAAAGTAAAAACACTTTATACGCATTCTTATAGAGACGAGAATCATTACAAAGACATTTTCAAAATATTTTCAAACCCACACCACAAGCACATTTTTAAACAAAAGCAAAGTGAACTAGAAAGCAACTAAGAGCCCGTAGAAAACTACAGTTGGAAAGGGTGCTAACACCTTCCCTTTCCGTAATCTACCCCCTTACTCAGAAAATCTCGAAAAGGTCTTTTTATGTTCTTTTCACCATTTTCTTAATTTGGATAAAACAAAATTCGGTGGCGACTCTTGGTTACTGCAAGATTTGCAAACACAAACGCAAAACTAGTATTAATAGTTGGTTCTGCCACCGTATCACAAAACTGGCGACTCTGCTGGGGATCTTTGTAAAAAGTGGGGTTACCTTAGAGTTAGTTCATTCTTTAAATGCTTTTATATGCTTTGTTTGCTTAACTTTTGAGGGCTTTGTTTGGGTTACTATAGATTCTACACCCAGATCTGGGGCACCTTTTAGGTAAGTAGCAATAGATCATGGAAACTGTGCGGGGTATACTGACACGGTTGAAGCGATAGCTACGTTGATGTGACACTTTGGTTGGTACCGGTAGCCCTTGAGTAGTCAAGGAGAATACGGGGCCGTTGCATGGTGTCATGTAGCATCAACTGACTTATGACCTTTAATTGAACAACTTGGCCAATAGGAAGTAGTGAGATAGCCTTCTTTGGTGTAGCCCTATTGCATGAAAGGTGGTACGTAGGCACTAAACAATCGCAACGGCGGCGGGTTCAATAATCATAAAAAAAAATATTTCTCTACTCATCTCCATCATCAATTTTATATACAACACTTTTTTTATAGCCAAAATATACAGATTTTTCAAAGAGGTTCCTGCGGAGTACCGTAGATGTTTAGGGTTCTAATACTTTCCCCCTCTTTTTGGGTTATTCGCTCTTTTCCCATTCCTTTGGAAACAATAAAGCGCGGTGGCGATTTTTATTTTGATTTGTATAAAGTCTAGTCAATCCAATGGCTTAGTCTTGACATTTCTACCGCTACACTTGTGATCTTATCTGATTATTTTTGTCTAGAGTTCTTGAGGTTTACCTCAAGACATTGGGTTGCTTGTTTTTTTGTGTGTGCAGGTTTATGTGATTACACTCTTTGTTTATAATCTGGAATTCACTTGTATGCAACCGTTACTCTGCCCAATTTTTGTGAAGACTTAATACGCTTGAAGTTTGGTTCTCTCAAGAGGTCTAGTATCTTTGCTTGCTTGGTTTTAATCCAAAGAATGGGAATTCTATCTTGACACATAATGTCAAGTATTGGCTTCTTGTTGGTTAGATGACTCTTCTCCTTAGCTTTTACTTTATGCTTTAGAATAGTCTCTGCTTCTCCTCCCATCTTCTTTAATTTCAAAAATCTTCTCCAACCTTTTGAAAACTCTTCTTGTTTTGAAACTTTAACTACTTTCATAGTAAACTTAGACTTATGTCCATGCATTTTCAAAATCTTTTCATAAATAAACTCCAATAAATTTAATAATACCTCGACATTTTTTTTGTGAGAAAACTAAAAGTCAATCAATCTCATTTCAAACCATTTTTCCACTTTGGCTTTTATCTTTAAACTTTTCTCAAAAGATTAGACTCTTGTCAATCCTTGTAGTGATGCAAACAACTATACTTTTATAATATGTAGTGAAGTGAGATATTTTCCACTTGGGTGTTGAGTGAGGCATTGCTGATTTTAAAATCCAAGCCATATCCTCCACTTTGAGATGATGCAAATTCTCCTTTCTCAAAATTGTGGGTAGTAAGTATGTTTTCCACACGGACAATGATGATGATGTCTTACCTCTTAAAATCAACCAACACACTTGTGTTTCAAATCTTTTTAAAAGAGGAACTACGTGTAACCCGATCCCCTATTGCATGAAAGGTGGTACGTAGGCACTAAAGGTTCCCAACTGCGACGGGTGCAAAAATAATAAAAAATATTTCTCTTCGCACCTCCACCATCCATTTTCTATACAACACATTTTTATAGCCAAAATATAAAGATTTTTCAAAAAGGTTCTTGCGTAGTACCGTAGATGTTTAGGGTCTTAATACCTTCCCTTTGCATAACCAACCCCTTACCTTGAATCTTTCTCCCTCTTTTTTGGTTATTCACTATTTTCCCATTCCTTTGGAAACAATAAAGCGCGGTTGCAATTTTTATTTTGATTTGTATAAAGTTTAGTCAATATAATGGCTTAGTCTTTTACATTTCTACCGCTACACTTGTGATCTTATCTAATTATTTTTGTCTGGAGTTCTTGAGGTTTACCTCAAGACATTGGGTTGCTTGTTTGTTTTTGTGTGCAGGTTTCTGTGATTACACTCTTTGTTTGTAATATGGAATTCACTAGTATGCAACTGTTACTCTGCCCAATTTTTCTGAAGACTTAATACGATTGAAGTTTGGTTCTCTCAAGAGGTCTAGTATCTTTGCTTACTTGGTTTCAATCCAAAGAATGGGAATTCTATCTTGACACATAATGTCAAGTATTGGCTTCTTGTTGGTTAGATGATACTTCTCCTTAGCTTTTATCTTATGCTTTAGGATAGTCTCTTCTTCTTCTCCCATCTTCTTTAATTTCAAAAATCTTCTCCCTCCTTTTGAAAACTCTTCTTATTTTGAATCTTTAACTACTTTCATAGTAAACTTAGACTTATGTCCATGCATTTTCAAAATCTTTTCATAAATAAACTCTAATAAATTTAATAATACCTCGACATTTTTTTTTGTGAGAAGATTAAAAGTCAATCAATCTCATTTCAAACCATTTTTCCACTTTGGCTTTTATCTTTAAACTTTTCCCAAAAGATTAGACTCTTGTCAATCCTTGTAGTGATGCAAACAACTATACTTATATAATATGTAGTGAAGTGAGATATTTTCCACTTGGGTGTTGATTGAGGCACTGTTGATTTTAAAATCGAAGCCATATCCTCCACTTTGAGATGATGCAAATTCTCCTTTCTCATAATTGTGGGTAGTAAGTATGTTTTACAGACGGAAAATCACGATGATGTCTTATCTCTTAAAATCAACCAACACACTTGTGTTTCAAATCTTTTTAAAAGAGAAACTACGTGTACCCAGATCCCCTATTGCATGAAAGGTGGTAGGTGGGCACTAAAGGTTCGCAAACGCGGCGGGTGAAAAAATAATAAAAAATATATCTCTTCTCACCTCCACCATCCATTTTCTATACAACACTTTTTTATAGCCAAAATATAAAGATTTTTCAAAGAGGTTCCTGCGTAGGACCGTAGATGTTTAGGGTCCTAATACCTTCCCTTTGCATAACCAACCCCCTTACCTTGAATCTTTCCCCCTCTTTTTGGGTTATTCGCTCTTTTCCCATTCCTTTGGAAAGAATAAAGCGCGGTGGCGATTTTTATTTTGATTTGTATAAAGTCTAGTCAATCCAATGGCTTAGTCTTGAACATTTGTACTTCTAGACTTGTGATCTTATCTGATTATTTTTGTCTAGAGTTCTTGAGGTTTACCTCAAGACATTGGGTTGCTTGTTTTTTTTTTTTGCAGGTTTCTGTGATTACACTCTTTGTTTATAATGTGGAATTCACTCGTATGCATCCGTTACTCTGCCCAATTTTTCTGAAGACTTAATACGCTTGAAGTTTGGTTCTCTCAAGAGGTCTAGTATCTTTGCTTGCTTGGTTTCAATCCAAAGAATGGGAATTCTATCTTGACACATAATGTCAAGTATTGGCTTCTTGTTGGTTAGATGATACTTCTCCTTAGCTTTTATCTTATGCTTTAGGATAGTCTCTTCTTCTCCTCCTCCCATCTTCTTTACTTTCAAAAATCTTCTCCCTCCTTTTGAAAACTCTTCTTGTTTTGAAACTTTAACTACTTTCAAAGTAAACTTAGACTTATGTCCATGCATTTTCAAAATCTTTTCATAAATAAACTCCAATAAATTTAATAATACCTCGACATTTTTTGTGTGAGAAGATTAAAAGTCAATCAATCTCATTTCAAACCATTTTTCCACTTTGGCTTTTATCTTTAAACTTTTCTCAAAAGATTAGACTCTTGTCAATCCTTGTAGTGATGCAAACAACTATACTTCTATAATATATAGTGAAGTGAGATATTTTCCACTTGGGTGTTGATTGAGGCACTGTTGATTTTAAAATCCAAGCCATATCCTCCACTTTGAGATGATGCAAATTCTCCTTTCTCATAATTATGGGTAGTAAGTATGTTTTACAGACGGAAAATCACGATGATGTCTTATCTCTTAAAATCAACCAACACACTTGTGTTTCAAATATTTTTAAAAGAGAAACTATGTGTACCCTGATCAGCTATTGCATGAAAAGTGGTAGGTAGGCACTAAAGGTTCGCAAACGCGGCGGGTGCAAAAATAATAAAAAATATATCTCTTCTCACCTCCATCATTCATTTTCTATACAACACATTTTTATTGCCAAAATATAAAGATTTTTCAAAGAAGTTCCTGCGTTGTATTGTAGATGTTTAGGGTCCTAATACCTTCCCTTTGCATAACCAACCCCCTTACCTTGAATCTTTCCCCCTCTTTTTGGGTTATTTTCTCTTTTCCCATTCCTTTGGAAACAATAAAGCGCGGTGGAGATTTATGTTTTGATTTGCATAAAGTCTAATAAATCCAATGGCTTAGTCTTGAACATTTCTACCGCTACACTTGTGATCTTATCTGATTATTTTTGTTTGGAGTTCTTGAGGTTTACCTCAAGACATTGGGTTGCTTGTTTGTTTTTGTGTGCAGGTTTCTGTGATTACACTCTTTGTTTGTAATCTGGAATTCACTTGTATGCAGCCGTTACTCTGCCCAATTTTGTGAAGACTTAATATGCTTGAAGTTTGGTTCTCTCAAGAGGTCTAGTATCTTTGCTTGCTTGGTTTTAATCCAAAGAATGGGAATTCTATCTTGACACATAATGTCAAGTATTGACTTCTTGTTGGTTAGATGATTCTTCTCCTTAGCTTTTACCTTATGCTTTAGGATAGTCTCTTCTTCTCCTCCCATCTTCTTTAATTTCAAAAATCTTCTCCCTCCTTTTGAAAACTCTTCTTGTTTTGAAACTTTAACTACTTTCATAGTAAACTTAGACTTATGTCCATGCATTTTCAAAATCTTTTCATAAATAAACTCTAATAAATTTAATAATACCTCGACATTTTTTTTGTGAGAAGACTAAAAGTCAATCACTCTCATTTCAAACCATTTTTCCACTTTGGCTTTTATCTTTAAACTTTTCTCAAAAGATTAGACTCTTGTCAATCCTTGTAGTGATGCAAACAACTATACTTTTATAATATGTAGTGAAGTGCGATAATTTCCACTTGGGTGTTGAGTGAGGCATTTTTTATTTTAAAATCCAAGCCATATCCCCCACTTTGAGATGATGCAAATTTTCCTTTCTCATAATTGTGGGTAGTAAGTATGTTTTCCACACGGACAATGACGATGATGTCTTATCTCTTAAAATCAACCAACACACTTGTGTTTCAAATATTTTTAAAGGAGGAATTACGTGTACCCTGATCCTCTATTGCATGAAAGGTGGTACGTAGGCACTAAAGGTTCGCAACCGCGGCGGTTGCAAAAATAATAAAAAATATTTCTCTTTGAACCTCCACCATCCATTTTCTATACAACACATTTTTATAGCCAAAATATAAAGATTTTTCAAAAAGGTTCTTGCGTAGTACCATAAATGTTTAGGGTCTTAATACCTTCCCTTTGCATAACCAACCCCCTTACCTTGAATCTTTCCCCCTCTTTTTTGGTTATTCACTATTTTCCCATTCCTTTGGAAACAATAAAGCGCGGTTGCGATTTTTATTTTGATTTGTATAAAGTCTAGTCAATACAATGGCTTAGTCTTGAACATTTCTACCGCTACCCTTGTGATCTTATCTGATTATTTTTGTCTGGAGTTCTTGAGGTTTACCTCAAGACATTGGGTTGCTTGTTTGTTTTTGTGTGCAGGCTTCTGTGATTACACTCTTTGTTTGTAATATGGAATTCACTCGTATGCAGCTGTTACTCTGCCCAATTTTTCTGAAGACTTAATACGCTTGAAGTTTGGTTCTCCCAAGAGGTCTAGTATCTTTGCTTACTTAGTTTCAATCCAAAGAATGGGAATTCTATCTTGACACATAATGTCAAGTATTGGCTTCTTGTTGGTTAGATGATACTTCTCCTTAGCTTTTATCTTATGCTTTAGGATAGTCTCTTCTTCTCCTCCCATCTTCTTTAATTTCAAAAGTCTTCTCCCTCCTTTTGAAAACTGTTCTTGTTTTTAAACTTTAACTAATTTCATAATAAACGTAGACTTATGTCCATGCATTTTTAAAATCTATTCATAAATAAACTCCAATCAATATAATAATACCTTGACATTTTTTTGTGAGAAGACTAAAAGTCAATCAATCTCATTTTAAATTTTTCCACTTTGGCTTTTATCTTTAAACTTTTTTGAAAAGATTAGACTCTTGTCAATCCTTGTAGTGATGCAAACAACTATACTTCTACAATATGTAGTGAAGTGAGATATTTTCCACTTGGGTGTTGAGTGAGGCATTATTGATTTTAAAATCCAAGCCATATCCTCCACTTTGAGATGATGCAAATTCTCCTTTCTCATAATTGTGGGTAGTAAGTATGTTTTCCACACGGACAATCCCGATGATGTCTTATCTCTTAAAATTAACCAACACACTTGTGTTTCAAATCTTTTTAAAAGAGGAACTACGTGTACCCTGATCCCCTATTGCATGAAAGGTGGTACGTAGGCACTAAAGGTGACCAACCGCGGCGGGTGCAAAAATAATAAAAAATATTTCTCTTCTCACCTCCACCATCCATTTTCTATACAACACTTTTTTATAGCCAAAATATACAGATTTTTCAAAGAGGTTCCTGCATAGTACCGTAGATGTTTAGGGTCCTAATACCTTCCCTTTTCATAACCAACCCCCTTACCTTGAATCTTTCCCCCTCTTTTCGGGTTATTCTCTCTTTTCCCATTCCTTTGGAAACAATAAGGTCCGGTGGCGATTTTTATTTTGATTTGTATAAAGTCTAGTCAATCCAATGGCCTAGTCTTGAACATTTCTACCGCTACCCTTGTGATCTTATCTGATTATTTTTGTCTGGAGTTCTTGAGGTTTACCTCAAGACATTGGGTTGCTTGTTTGTTTTTGTATGCAGGCTTCTGTGATTACACTCTTTGTTTGTAATATGGAATTCACTCGTATGCAGCTGTTACTCTGCCCAATTTTTCTGAAGACTTAATACGCTTGAAGTTTGGTTCTCTCAAGAGGTCTAGTATCTTTGCTTACTTAGTTTCAATCCAAAGAATGGGAATTCTATCTTGACACATAATGTCAAGTATTGGCTTCTTGTTGGTTAGATGATACTTCTCCTTAGCTTTTATCTTATGCTTTAGGATAGTCTCTTCTTCTCCTCCCATCTTCTTTAATTTCAAAAGTCTTCTCCCTCCTTTTGAAAACTGTTCTTGTTTTTAAACTTTAACTAATTTCATAATAAACGTAGACTTATGTCCATGCATTTTTAAAATCTATTCATAAATAAACTCCAATCAATATAATAATACCTTGACATTTTTTTGTGAGAAGACTAAAAGTCAATCAATCTCATTTTAAACCATTTTTCCACTTTGGCTTTTATCTTTAAACTTTTTTGAAAAGATTAGACTCTTGTCAATCCTTGTAGTGATGCAAACAACTATACTTCTACAATATGTAGTGGAGTGAGATATTTTCCACTTGGGTGTTGAGTGAGGCATTATTGATTTTAAAATCCAAGCCATATCCTCCACTTTGAGATGATGCAAATTCTCCTTTCTCATAATTGTGGGTAGTAAGTATGTTTTCCACACGGATAATCCCGATGATGTCTTATCTCTTAAAATTAACCAACACACTTGTGTTTCAAATCTTTTTAAAAGAGGAACTACGTGTACCCTGATCCCCTATTGCATGAAAGGTGGTACGTAGGCACTAAAGGTGACCAACCGCGGCGGGTGCAAAAATAATAAAAAATATTTCTCTTCTCACCTCCACCATCCATTTTCTATACAACACTTTTTTATAGCCAAAATATACAGATTTTTCAAAGAGGTTTCTGCGTAGTACCGTAGATGTTTAGGGTCCTAATACCTTCCCTTTTCATAACCAACCCCCTTACCTTGAATCTTTCCCCCTCTTTTCGGGTTATTCTCTCTTTTCCCATTCCTTTGGAAACAATAAGGTCCGGTGGCGATTTTGATTTTGATTTGTATAAAGTCTACTCAATCCAATGGCCTAGTCTTGAACATTTCTACCGCTACACTTGTGATCTTATCTGATTATTTTTGTCTGGAGTTCTTGAGGTTTACCTCAAGTCATTGGGTTGCTTGTTTGTTTTTGTGTGCAGGTTTCCGTGATTACACTCTTTGTTTGTAATCTGGAATTCACTCGTATGCAACCGTTACTCTGCCCAATTTTTGTGAAGACTTAATACGCTTGAAGTTTGGTTCTCTCAAGGGGTCTAGTATCTCTGCTTGCTTGGTTTCAATCCAAAGAATGACAATTCTATCTTGACACATAATGTCAAGTATTGGCTTCTTGTTGGTTAGATGATTCTTCTCCTTAGCTTTTACCTTATACTTTAGGGTAGTCTCTTCTTTTCCTCCCATCTTCTTTAATTTCAAAAATCTCCTCCCTCCTTTTGAAAACTCTTCTTTTTTTGAAACTTTAACTACTTTCATAATAAACTTAGACTTATGTCCATGCATTTTAAAAATATTTTCATAAATAAACTCCAATCAATTTAATAATACCTTGACATTTTTTTTATGAGAAGACTCAAAGTCAATCAATCTCATTTCAAACCATTTTTCCACTTTGCCTTTTATCTTTAAACTTTTCTCAAAAGATTAGACTCTTGTCAATCCTAGTAGTGATGCAAAAAACTATACTTCTACAATATATAGTAAAGTGAGATATTTTCCACTTGGGTGTTGAGTGAGGCATTGTTGATTTTAAAATCCAAGCCATATCCTCCACTTTGAGATGATGCAAATTCCCCTTTCTCATAATTGTGAGTAGTAAGTATGTTTTCCACACGGACAATGACGATGATGTCTTATCTCTTAAAATCAACCAACACACTTGTGTTTCAAATCTTTTTAAAAGAAGAACTACGTGTACCCTGATCCCGTATTGCACGAAAGGTGGTACGTAAGAACTAAAGGTTCGCAACCGCGATGGGTGCAAAAATCATAAAAAATATTTCTCTTCTCACCTCCACCATCCATTTTCTATACAACACTTTTTCATAGCCAAAATATACATATTTTTCAAAGAGGTTCCTGCATAGTACCGTAGATGTTTAGGGTCCTAATACCTTCCCTTTGCATAACCAACCCCCTTACCTTGAATATTTCCCCCTCTTTTTGGGTTATTCTCTCTTTCCCATTCCTTTGGAAACAATAAAGTGCGGTGGCGATTTTTATTTTGATTTGTATAAAGTCTAGTCAATCCAATGGCCTAGTCTTGAACATTTCTATCGCTACACTTGTGATCTTATCTGATTATTTTTGTCTGGAGTTATTGAGGTTTACCTCAAGACATTGGGTTGCTTGTTTGTTTTTGTGTGCAGGTTTCTGTGATTTCACTCTTTGTTTGTAATCTGGAATTCACACGTATGCAGCCGTTACTCTGCCCAATTTTTGTGTAGACTTAATACGCTTGAAGTTTGGTTCTCTCGAGGGGTCTAGTATCTTTCCTTGCTTGGTTTCAATACAAAGAATGGCAATTCTATCTTGACACGTAATGTCAATTATTGGCTTCTTGTTGGTTAGATGATTCTTCTCCTTAGCTTTTACCTTATGCTTTAGGGTAGTCTCTTCTTCTCCTCCCATCTTCTTTAATTTCAAAAATATTCTCCCTCCTTTTGAAAACTCTTCTTGTTTTGAAACTTTAACTACTTTCATAATAAACTTAGACTTATGTCCATGCATTTTCAAAATCTTTTCATAAATAAACTCCAATCAATTTAATAGTACCTTGACATTTTTTTGTGAGAAGACTAAAAGTCACTCAGTCTCATTTCAAACCATTTTTCCACTTTGGCTTTTATCTTTAAACTTTTCTCAAAAGATTAGACTCTTGTCAATCCTTGTAGTGATGCAAACAACTATACTTTTATAATATGCAGTGAAGTGAGATATTTTCCACTTGGGTGTTGAGTGAGGCATTGTTGATTTTAAAATCCAAGCTATATCCTCTACTTTGAGATGATGCAAAATATCCTTTCTCATGATAGTGGGTAGTAAGTATGTTTTCCACACGGACAATGACGATGATGTCTTATCTCTTAAAATCAACCAACACACTTGTGTTTCAAAGCTTTTTAAAAGAGGAACTACGTGTACCCTGATCCCCGATTGCACGAAAGGTGGTACGTAGGCACTAAAGGTTCGCAACCGCGGAGGGTGCAAAAATAATAAAAAATATTTCTCTTCTCACCTCCACCATCCATTTTCTATACAACACTTTTTTATAGCCAAAATATAAAGATTTTTCAAAGAGGTTCCTGCGTAGTACCGTAGATGTTTAGGGTCTTAATACATTCCCTTTGCATAACCAACCCCCTTACCTTGAATCTTTCCCCCTCTTTTTTGATTATTCGCTATTTTCCCATTCCTTTGGAAACAATAAAGCGCGGTTGCGATTTTTATTTTGATTTGTATAATGTCTAGTCAATCCAATGTCTTAGTCTTGAACATTTCTACCGCCACAGTTGTGATCTTATCTGATTATTTTTTTCTGGAGTTCTTGAGGTTTACCTCAAGACATTGGGTTGCCTGTTTGTTTTTGTGTGCAGGTTTCTTTGATATCACTCTTTGTTTGTAATCTGAAATTCACACGTATGCAGCCGTTACTCTGCCCAATTTTTGTAAAGACTTAATACGCTTGAAGTTTGGTTCTCTCAAGAGGTCTAGTATCTCTGCTTGCTTGGTTTCAATCCAAAGAATGGAAATTCTATATTGACACATAATGTCAATTATTGGCTTCTTGTTGATTAGATGATTCTTCTCCTTAGCTTTTACCTTATGCTTTAGGGTAGTCTCTTCTTCTCCTCCGATCTTCATTAATTTCAAAAATCTTCTCCCTCCTTTTGAAAACTCTTCTTGTTTTGAAACTTTAACTACTTTCATAATAAACTTAGACTTATGTCCATGCATTTTCAAAATCTTTTCATAAATAAACTCCAATCAATTTAATAGTACCTTGACATTTTTTTGTGAGAAGACTAAAAGTCAATCAGTCTCATTTCAAACCATTTTTCCACTTTGGCTTTTATCTTTAAACTTTTCTCAAAAGATTAGACTCTTGTCAATCCTTGTAGTGATGCAAACAACTATACTTTTATAATATGCAGTGAAGTGAGATATTTTCCACTTGGGTGTTGAGTGAGGCATTGTTGATTTTAAAATCCAAGCTATATCCTCTACTTTGAGATGATGCAAAATATCCTTTCTCATGATTGTGGGTAGTAAGTATGTTTTCCACACGGACAATGACGATGATGTCTTATCTCTTAAAATCAACCAACACACTTGTGTTTCAAATCTTTTTAAAAGAGGAACTACGTGTACCCTGATCCCCGATTGCACGAAAGGTGGTACGTAGGCACTAAAGGTTCGCAACCGCGGAGGGTGCAAAAATAATAAAAAATATTTCTCTTCTCACCTCCACCATCCATTTTCTATACAACACTTTCTTATAGCCAAAATATAAAGATTTTTCTAAGAGGTTCCTGCCTAGTACCGTAGATGTTTAGGGTCTTAATACCTTCCCTTTGCATAACCAACCCCCTTACCTTGAATTTTTCCCCCTCTTTTTTGATTATTCGCTATTTTCCCATTCCTTTGGAAACAATAAAGCGCGGTTGCGATTTTTATTTTGATTTGTATAATGTCTGGTCAATCCAATGTCTTAGTCTTGAACATTTCTACCGCTACACTTGTGATCTTATCTGATTATTTTTTTCTGGAGTTCTTGAGGTTTACCTAAAGACATTGGGTTGCTTGTTTGTTTTTGTGTGCAGGTTTCTTTGATATCACTCTTTGTTTGTAATCTGGAATTCACACGTATGCAGCCGTTACTCTGCCTAATTTTTGTGAAGACTTAATACGCTTGAAGTTTGGTTATCTCAAGAGGTCTAGTATCTCTGCTTGCTTGGTTTCAATCCAAAGAATGGAAATTCTATATTGACACATAATGTCAATTATTGGCTTCTTGTTGGTTAGATGATTCTTCTCCTTAGCTTTTACCTTATGCTTTAGGGTAGTCTCTTCTTCTCCTCCCATCTTCATTAATTTCAAAAATCTTCTCCCTCCTTTTGAAAACTCTTCTTGTTTTGAAACTTTAACTACTATCATAATAAACTTATACTTATGTCCATGCATTTTTAAAATCTTTTCATAAATAAACTCCAATCAATTTAATAGTACCTTGACATTTTTTGTGAGAAGACTAAAAGTCAATCAGTCTCATTTCAAACCATTTTTCCACTTTGGCTTTTATCTTTAAACTTTTCTCAAAAGATTAGACTCTTGTCAATCCTTGTAGTGATGCAAACAACTATACTTCTATAATATGCAGTGAAGTGAGATATTTTCCACTTGGGTGTTGAGTGATGCATTTTTGATTTTAAAATCCAATCCATATCCTCCACTTTGAGATGATGCAAAATATAATTTCTCATGATTGTGGGTAGTAAGTATGTTTTCCACACGAACAATGACGATGATGTCTTATCTCTTAAAATAAACCAACACACATGTGTTTCAAATATTTTTAAAAGAGGAACTACGTGTACCCCGATCCCCGATTGCATGAAAGGTGGTACGTAGGCACTAAAGGTTTACAACCGCGGCGGGTGCAAAAATAATAAAAAATATTTCTCTTCTCACCTCCACCATCCATTTTCTATACAACACTTTTTTATAGCCAAAATATAAAGATTTTTCAAAGAGGTTCCTGCATAGTACCGTAGATGTTTAGGGTCCTAATACCTTCCCTTTGCATAACAAACCCCCTTACCTTGAATCTTTCCCCCTCTTTTTTGGTTATTCGCTATTTTCCCATTCCTCTGGAAACAATAAAGCGCGGTTGCGATTTTTATTTTGATCTGTATAATGTCTAGTCAATCCAATGGCTTAGTCTTGAACATTTCAACCGCTACACTTGTGATCTTATCTGATTATTTTTTTTGTAGTTCTTGAGGTTTACCTCAAGACATTGGGTTGCTTGTTTGTTTTTGTGTGCAGGTTTCTGTGATTACACTCTTTGTTTGTAATCTGGAATTCACTCGTATGCAACCGTTATTCTACCCAATTTTTGTGAAGACTTAATACGCTTGAAGTTTGGTTCTCTCAAGAGGTCTAGTATCTCTGCTTGCTTGGTTTCAATCCAAAGAATGGGAATTCTATCTTGACACATAATGTCAAGTATTGGCTTCTTGTTGGTTAGATGATTCTTCTCCTTAACTTTTACCTTATGCCTAAGGGTAGTCTTTTCTTCTCCTCCCATCTTCTTTAATTTCAAAAATCTTCTCCCTCCTTTTGAAAACTCTTCTTGTTTTGAAACTTTAACTACTTTCATAATAAATTTAGACTTATGTCCATGCATTTTTAAAATCTTTTCATAAATAAACTCCTATCAATTTAATTATACCTTGACATTTTTTTGTGAGAAGACTAAAAGTTAATCAATCTCATGTCAAACCATTTTTCCACTTTGGCTTTTATCTTTAAACTTTTCTCAAAAGATTAGACTGTTGTCAATCCTTGTAGTGATGCAAACAACTATACTTCTACAATATAAAGTGAAGTGAGATATTTTCCACTTGGGTGTTGAGTGAGGCATTGTTGATTTTAAAATCCAAGCCATATCCTCCACTTTGAGATGATGCAAATTCTCCTTTCTCATAATTGTGGGTAGTAAGTATGTTTTCCACACGGACAATGACGATGATGTCTTATCTCTTAAAATCAACCAACACACTTGTGTTTCAAATCTTTTTAAAAGAAGAACTACGTGTAACCTGATCCCGTATTGCACGAAAGGTGGTGCGTAGGCACTAAAGGTTCGCAACCGCGGCGGGTGCAAAAATCATAAAAAATATTTCACTTCTCACCTCCACCATCCATTTTCTATAAAATACATTTTTATAGCCAAAATATACAGATTTTTTAAAGAGGTTCTTGCGTAGTACCATAGATGTTTAGGGTCCTAATACCTTCCCTTTGCATAACCAACCCCATTACCTTGAATCTTTCCCCCTCTTTTTGGGATATTCTCTCTTTTCCCATTCATTTGGAAACAATAAAGTGCGGTGGCGATTTTTATTTTGATTTGTATAAAGTCTAGTCAATCCAATGGCTTAGTCTTGAACATTTCTACCGCTACACTTGTGATCTTATCTGATTATTTTTGTCTGGAGTTATTGAGGTTTACCTGAAGACATTGGGTTGCTTGTTTGTTTTTGTGTGCAGGTTTCTGTGATTACACTCTTTGTTTGTAATCTTGAATTCACTCGTATGCATCCGTTACTCTGCCCATATTTAGTGAAGACTTAATATGCTTGAAGTTTGGTTCTCCCAAGAGGTCTAGTATCTCTGCTTTCATGGTTTAATTCCAAAGAATGGCAATTCTATATTGACACATAATGTCAATTATAGGCTTCTTGTTGGTTAGACAATTCTTCTCCTTAGCTTTTACCTTATGCTTTAGGGTAGTCTATTCTTCTCCTCCCATCTTCTTTAATTTCAAAAATATTCTCCCTCCTTTTGAAAACTCTTCTTGTTTTGAAACTTTAACTACTTTCATAATAAACTTAGACTTATGTCCATGCATTTTCAAAATCTTTTCATAAATAAACTCCAATCAATTTAATAATACCTTGACATTGTTTTGTGAGAAGACTAAATGTCAATCAATCTCATTTCAAACCATTTTTCCACTTTGGCTTTTATGTTTAAACTTTTCTCAAAAGATTAGACTCTTGTCAATCCTTGTAGTGATGCAAACATCTATAATTCTACAATATGTAGTGAAGTGAGATATTTTCCACTTGAGTGTTGAGTGAGGCATTGTTGATTTTAAAATCCAAGCCATATCCTCCACTTTGAAATGATGCAAAATCTCCATTCTCATGATTGTGGGTAGTAAGTATGTTTTCCACACGGACAATGACGATGATGTCTTATCTCTTAAAATCAACCAACACACTTGTGTTTCAAATCTTTTTAAAAGAGGAACTACGTGTACCCTGATCCCTGATTGCACGAAAGGTGGTACGTAGGCTCTAAAGGTTTGCAACCGCGGAGGGTGCAAAAATAATATAAAATATTACTCTTATCACCTCCACCATCCATTTTCTATACAACACTTTTTTATAGCCAAAATATAAAGATTTTTCAAAGAGGTTCCTGCGTAGTACCATAGATGTTTAGGGTCCTAATACGTTTCCTTTGCATAACCAACCCCCTTACCTTGAATCTTTTTCCCTCTTTTTTGGTTATTCGCTATTTTCCCATTCCTTTGGAAACAATAAAGCGCGGTTGCGATTTTTATTTTGATTTGTATAAAGTCTAGTCAATCCAATGGCTTAGTCTTGAACATTTCTACCGCTACACTTGTGATCTTATCTGATTATTTTTTTCTGGAGTTCTTGAGGATTACCTCAAGACATTGGGTTGCTTGTTTGTTTTTGTGTGCAGGTTTCTGTGATTACACTCTTTGTTTGTAATCTGGAATTCACTCGTATGTAGCCGTTACTCTGCCCAATTTTTGTGAAGACTTGATACGCTTGAAGTTTGGTTCTCTCAAGAAGTCTAGTATCTCTGCTTTCTTGGTTTCAATCCAAAGAATGGAAATTCTATCTTGACACATAATGTCAATTATTGGCTTCTTGTTGGTTAGACGATTCTTCTCCTTAGATTTTACCTTATGCATTAGGGTAGTCTCTTCTTCTCCTCCCATCTTCTTTAATTTCAAAAATCTTCCCCATCCTTATAAAAACTCTTCTTGTTTTGAAACTTTAACTACTTTCTTAATAAACTTAGACTTATGTCCACGCATTTTCAAAATCTTTTCATAAATAAACTCCAATCAATTTAATAATACCTTGAAATTTGTTTGTGAGAAGAGTAAAAGTCAATCAATCTCATTTCAAACCATTTTTCCACTTTGGCTTTTATGTTTAAACTTTTCTCAAAAGATTAGACTCTTGTCAATCCTTGTATTGATGCAAACAACTATACTTCTACAATATGCAGTGAAGTGAGATATTTTCCAGTTGGGTGTTGAGTGAGGCATTGTTGATTTTAAAATCCAAGCCATATCCTCCACTTTGAGATGATGCAAAATCTCCTTTCTCATGATTGTGGGTAGTAAGTATGTTTTCCACACGGACAATGAAGATGATGTCTTATCTCTTAAAATCAACCAACACACTTGTGTTTCAAATCTTTTTAAAAGAGGAACTACGTGTACCCTGATCCCCGATTGCATGAAAGGTGGTACGTAGGCACTAAAGGTTCGCAACCGCGGCGGGTGCAAAAATAATAAAAAATATTTCTCTTCTCACCTCCACCAACCATTTTCTAAACAACACTTTTTTATAGCCAAAATATAAAGATTTTTCAAAGAGGTTCCTGCGTAGTACCGTAGATGTTTAAGGTCCTAATACCTTCCCTTTGCATAACCAACCCCCTTACCTTGAATCTTTACACCTCTTTTTTGGTTATACGCTATTTTCCCATTCCTTTGGAAACAATAAAGCGCGGTTGCAATTTTTATTTTGATTTGTATAAAGTCTAGTTAATCCAATGGCTTAGTCTTGAACATTTCTACCGCTACACTTGTGATCTTATCTGATTATTTTTTTCTGGAGTTCTTGAGTTTTACCTAAAAACATTGGGTTTCTTGTTTGTTTTTGTGTGCAGGTTTCTGTGATTACACTCTTTGTTTGTAATCTAGAATTCACTCGTATGCAACCGTTACTCTGCCCAATTTCTATGAATACTTAATACGCTTGAAGTTTGGTTCTCTCAAGAGGTCTAGTATCTCTGCTTGCTTGGTTTCATTCCAAAGAATGGCAATTCTATCTTGACACATAAGTTCAAGTATTGGCTTCTTGTTGGTTAGATGATTCTTATCCTTAGCTTTTACCTTATGCTTTAGGGTAGTCTCTTCCTCTCCTCCCATCTTCTTTAATTTCAAAAATCTTCTCCCTCCTTTTGAAAACACTTCTTGTTTTGAAACTTTAACTACTTTCATAATAAACTTAGACTTATGTCCATGCATTTTCAAAATCTTTTCATAAATAAACTCCAATCAATTTAATAATACCTTGACATTTTTTTGTGAGAAGACTAAAATTCAATCAATCTCATTTCCAACCATTTTTCCACTTTGGATTTTATATTTAAACTTTTCTCAAAAGATTAGACTCTTGTCAATCCTTGTAGTGATGCAAACAACTATACTTCTACAATATGTAGTGAAGTGAGATATTTTCCACTCGGGTGTTGAGTGAGGCATTGTTGATTTTAAAATCCAAGCCATATCCTCCACTTTGAGATGATGCAAAGTCTCCTTTCTCATGATTGTGGGTAGTAAGTATGTTTTCCAAACGGACAATGACGATGATGTCCTATCTCTTAAAATCAACCAACACACTTGTGTTTCAAATCTTTTTAAAAGAGGAACTACGTGTACCCTGATCCCCTATTGCACAAAAGGTGGTACGTAGGTACTAAAGGTTCGCAACCGCGGCGGGTGCAAAAATACTAAAAAATATTTCTCTTCTCACCTCCACCATCCTTTTTCTATACAACACTTTTTTATAGCCAAAATATAAAGATTTTTCAAAGAGGTTCCTGTGTAGTACCGTAGATGTTTAGGGTACTAATACCTTCCCTTTGCATAACCAACCCCCTTACCTTGAATCTTTCCCCCTCTTTTTTGGTTATTCTCTATTTTCCCATTCCTTTGGAAACAATAAAGCGTGGTTGCGATTTTTATTTTGATTTGTATAAAGTCTAGTCAATCCAATGGCTTAGTCTTGAACATTTCTACCGCTACACTTGTGATCTTATCATATTATTTTTGTCTGGAGTTCTTGAGGTTTACCTCAAGACATTGGGTTGCTTGTTTGTTTTTGTGTGCAAGTTTCTATGATTACACTCTTTGTTTGTACTCTGGAATTCACACGTATGCAGCCGTTACTCTGCCCTATTTTTGTGAAGACTTAATACGCTTGAAGTTTGGTTCTCTCAAGACGTCTAGTATCTCTGCTTGCTTGGTTTCAATCCAAAGAATGGAAATTCTATCTTGACACATAATGTAAAGTAATTGCTTCTTGTTGGTTGGATGATTCTTCTCCTTAGCTTTTACCTTATTCTTTAGGGTAGTCTCTTCATCTCCTCCCATCTTCTTTAATTTCAAAAATCTTCTCCCTCCTTTTGAAAACTCTTCTTGTTTTGAAATTTTAACTACTTTCATAATAAACTTAGACTTATGTCCATGCATTTTCAAAATCTTTTCATAAATAAACTCCAATCAATTTAATAATACCTTGACATTTTTTTGTGAGAAGACTAAAAGTCAATCAATCTCATTTCCAACCATTTTTCCACTTTGGCTTTTATCTTTAAACTTTTCTCAAAAGATTAGACTCTTGTCAATCCTTGTAGTGATACAAACAACTATACTTCTACAATATGTAGAGAAGTGAGATATTTTCCACTTGGGTGTTGAGTGAGGCATTGTTGATTTTAAAATCCAAGTCATATCCACCACTTTGAGATGATGCAAAATCTCCTTTCTCATGATTGTGGGTAGCAAGTATGTTTTCCAAACGGACAATGACGATGATGTCCTATCTCTTAAAATCAACCAACACACTTGTGTTTAAAATCTTTTTAAAAGAGGAACTACGTGTACCCTGATCCCCTATTGCACATATGGTGGTACATAGGGACTAAAGGTTCGCAACCGCGGCGGGTGCAAAAATAATAAAAAATATTTCTCTTCTCACCTCCACCATCCATTTTCTATACAACACTTTTTTATAGCCAAAATATAAAGATTTTTCAAAGAGGTTCCTGCGTAGTACCGTAGATGTTTAGGGTACTAATACCTTCCCTTTGCATAACGAACCCCTTTACCTTGAATCTTTCCCCCTCATTTTTGGTTATTCGCTATTTTCCCATTCCTTTGGAAATAATAAAGCGTGGTTGCGAATTTTATTTTGATTTGTATAAAGTCTAGTCAATCCAATGGCTTAGTCTTGAACATTTCTACCGCTACACTTGTGATCTTATCATATTATTTTTGTCTGGAGTTCTTGAGGTTTACCTCAAGACATTGGGTTGCTTGTTTGTTTTTGTGTGCAGGTTTCTGTGATTACACTCTTTGTTTGTAATCTGGAATTCACACGTATGCAGCCGTTACTCTGCCCAATTTTTGTGAAGATTTATTACGCTTGAAGTTTGGTTCTCTCAAGAGGTCTGGTATCTCTGCTTGCTTGGTTTCAATCCAAAGAATGGAAATTCTATCTTGACACATAATGTCAAAAATTGGCTTCTTGTTGGTTAGATGATTCTTCTCCTTAGCTTTTACCTTATGCTTTAGGGTAGTCTCTTCTTCTCCTCCCATCTTCTTTAATTTCAAAAATCATCTCCCTCCTTTTGAAAACTCTTCTTGTTTTGAAACTTTAACTACTTTCATAATAAACTTAGACTTATGTCCATGCATTTTCAAAATCTTTTCATAAATAAACTCCAATCAATTTAATAATACCTTGAAATTTTTTTGTGAGAAGACTAAAATTCAATCAATCTCATTTCCAACCATTTTTCCACTTTGGCTTTTATCTTTAAACTTTTCTCAAAAGATTAGACTCTTGTCAATCCTTGTAGTGATGCAAACAACTATACTTCTATAATATGTAGTGTAGTGAGATATTTTCCACTTGGGTGTTGAGTCAGGCATTGTTGATTTTAAAATCCAAGCCATATCCTCCACTTTGAGATGATGCAAAATCTCCTTTCCCATGATTGTGGGTAGTAAGTATGTTTTCCACACGGACAATGACGATGATGTCTTATCTCATAAAATCAACAAACACACTTGTGTTTCAAATCTTTTTAAAAGAGGAACTACGTGTACCCTGATCCCCTATTGCACGAAAGGTGGTACGTAGGCACTAAAGGTTCGCAACCGCGGAGGGTGAAAAAATAATAAATTTTTTTTATCTTCTCACCTCCACCATCCATTTTCTATACAACACTTTTTTATAGCCAAAATATAAATATTTTTCAAAGAGGTTCCTGCGTAGTACCGTAGATGTTTAGGGTCCTAATACCTTCCCTTTCCATAACCAACCCCCTTACCTTGAATCTTTCCCCATCTTTTTTGGTTATTCGCTATTTTCCCATTCCTTTGGAAACAATAAATGGAGGTTGCGAATTTTATTTTGATTTGTATAAAGTCTAGTCAATCCAATGGCTTAGTCTTGAACATTTCTACCGCTACACTTGTGATCTTATCTGATTATTTTTGTCTGGAGTTCTTGAGGTTTACCTCAAGACATTGGGTTGGTTGTTTGTTTTTTTGTGCAGGTTTCTGTGATTACACTCTTTGTTTGTAATCTGGAATTCACTCGTATGCAGCCGTTACTCTTCCCAATTTTTGTGAAGACTTAATACGCTTGAAGTTTGGTTCTCTCAAGAGGTCTAGTATCTCTGCTTGCTTGGGTTTCAATCCAAAGAATGGAAATTCTATCTTGACACATAATGTCAAGTATTGGCTTCTTATTGGTTGGATGATTCTTCTCCTTAGATTTTACCTTATGCTTTAGGGTAGTCTATTCTTCTCCTCCCATCTTCTTTAATTTCAAAAATCTTCCCACTCCTTTTGAAAACTCTTCTTGTTTTGAAACTTTAACTAATTTCATAATAAACTTAGACTTATGTCCATGCATTTTCAAAATCTTTTCATAAATAAACTCCAATCAATTTAATAATACCTTGGCATTTTTTTGTGAGAAGACTAAAAGTCAATCACTCTCATTTCAAACCATTTTCCCACTTTGGCTTTTATCTTTAAACTTTTCTCAAAAGATTAGACTCTTGTCAATCCTTGTAGTGATGCAAACAACTATACTTCTACAATATGTAGTGTAGTGAGATATTTTCCAATTGGGTGTTGAGTCAGGCATTGTTGATTTTAAAATCCAAGCCATATCCTCCACTTTGAGATGATGCAAAATCTCCTTTCCCATGATTGTGGGTAGTAAGTATGTTTTCCACACGGACAATGACGATGATGTCTTATCTCTTAAAATCAACAAACACACTTGTGTTTCAAATCTTTTTAAAAGAGGAACTACGTGTACCCTGATCCCCTATTGCACGAAAGGTGGTACGTAGGAACTAAAGGTTCGCAACCGCGGAGGGTGAAAAAATAATAAAAAATTTTTCCCTTCTCACCTCCACCATCCATTTTCTATACAACACTTTTTTATAGCCAAAATATAAAGATTTTTCAAAGAGGTTCCTGCGTAGTACCGTAGATGTTTAGGGTACTAATACCTTCCCTTTGCATAACGAACCCCTTTACCTTGAATCTTTCCCCCTCATTTTTGGTTATTCACTATTTTCCCATTCCTTTGGAAATAATAAAGCGTGGTTGCGAATTTTATTTTGATTTGTATAAAGTCTAGTCAATCCAATGGCTTAGTCTTGAACATTTCTACCGCTACACTTGTGATCTTATCATATTATTTTTGTCTGGAGTTCTTTAGGTTTACCTCAAGACATTGGGTTGCTTGTTTGTTTTTGTGTGCAGGTTTCTGTGATTACACTCTTTGTTTGTAATCTGGAATTCACACGTATGCAGCCGTTACTCTGCCCAATTTTTGTGAAGACTTATTACGCTTGAAGTTTGGTTCTCTCAAGAGGTCTAGTATCTCTGCTTGCTTGGTTTCAATCCAAAGAATGGAAATTCTATCTTGACACATAATGTCAAAAATTGGCTTCTTGTTGGTTAGATGATTCTTCTCCTTAGCTTTTACCTTATGCTTTAGGGTAGTCTCTTCTTCTCCTCCCATCTTCTTTAATTTCAAAAATCATCTCCCTCCTTTTGAAAACTCTTCTTGTTTTGAAACTTTAACTACTTTCATAATAAACTTAGACTTATGTCCATGCATTTTCAAAATCTTTTCATAAATAAACTCCAATCAATTTAATAATACCTTGAAATTTTTTTGTGAGAAGACTAAAATTCAATCAATCTCATTTCCAACCTTTTTTCCACTTTGGCTTTTATCTTTAAACTTTTCTCAAAAGATTAGACTCTTGTCAATCCTTGTAGTGATGCAAACAACTATACTTCTATAATATGTAGTGTAGTGAGATATTTTCCACTTGGGTGTTGAGTCAGGCATTGTTGATTTTAAAATCCAATCCATATCCTCCACTTTGAGATGATGCAAAATCTCCTTTCCCATGATTGTGGGTAGTAAGTATGTTTTCCACACGGACAATGACGATGATGTCTTATCTCTTAAAATCAACAAACACACTTGTGTTTCAAATCTTTTTAAAAGAGGAACTACGTGTACCCTGATCCCCTATTGCACGAAAGGTGGTACATAGGCACTAAAGGTTCGCAACCGCGGAGGGTGAAAAAATAATAAATTTTTTTTATCTTCTCACCTCCACCATCCATTTTCTATACAACACTTTTTTATAGCCAAAATATAAAGATTTTTCAAAGAGGTTCCTGCGTAGTACCGTAGATGTTTAAGGTCCTAATACCTTCCCTTTGCATAACCAACCCCCTTACCTTGAATCTTTACACCTCTTTTTTGGTTATACGCTATTTTCCCATTCCTTTGGAAACAATAAAGCGCGGTTGCAATTTTTATTTTGATTTGTATAAAGTCTAGTTAATCCAATGGCTTAGTCTTGAACATTTCTACCGCTACACTTGTGATCTTATCTGATTATTTTTTTCTGGAGTTCTTGAGTTTTACCTAAAAACATTGGGTTTCTTGTTTGTTTTTGTGTGCAGGTTTCTGTGATTACACTCTTTGTTTGTAATCTAGAATTCACTCGTATGCAACCGTTACTCTGCCCAATTTCTATGAATACTTAATACGCTTGAAGTTTGGTTCTCTCAAGAGGTCTAGTATCTCTGCTTGCTTGGTTTCATTCCAAAGAATGGCAATTCTATCTTGACACATAAGTTCAAGTATTGGCTTCTTGTTGGTTAGATGATTCTTATCCTTAGCTTTTACCTTATGCTTTAGGGTAGTCTCTTCCTCTCCTCCCATCTTCTTTAATTTCAAAAATCTTCTCCCTCCTTTTGAAAACACTTCTTGTTTTGAAACTTTAACTACTTTCATAATAAACTTAGACTTATGTCCATGCATTTTCAAAATCTTTTCATAAATAAACTCCAATCAATTTAATAATACCTTGACATTTTTTTGTGAGAAGACTAAAATTCAATCAATCTCATTTCCAACCATTTTTCCACTTTGGATTTTATATTTAAACTTTTCTCAAAAGATTAGACTCTTGTCAATCCTTGTAGTGATGCAAACAACTATACTTCTACAATATGTAGTGAAGTGAGATATTTTCCACTCGGGTGTTGAGTGAGGCATTGTTGATTTTAAAATCCAAGCCATATCCTCCACTTTGAGATGATGCAAAGTCTCCTTTCTCATGATTGTGGGTAGTAAGTATGTTTTCCAAACGGACAATGACGATGATGTCCTATCTCTTAAAATCAACCAACACACTTGTGTTTCAAATCTTTTTAAAAGAGGAACTACGTGTACCCTGATCCCCTATTGCACAAAAGGTGGTACGTAGGTACTAAAGGTTCGCAACCGCGGCGGGTGCAAAAATACTAAAAAATATTTCTCTTCTCACCTCCACCATCCTTTTTCTATACAACACTTTTTTATAGCCAAAATATAAAGATTTTTCAAAGAGGTTCCTGTGTAGTACCGTAGATGTTTAGGGTACTAATACCTTCCCTTTGCATAACCAACCCCCTTACCTTGAATCTTTCCCCCTCTTTTTTGGTTATTCTCTATTTTCCCATTCCTTTGGAAACAATAAAGCGTGGTTGCGATTTTTATTTTGATTTGTATAAAGTCTAGTCAATCCAATGGCTTAGTCTTGAACATTTCTACCGCTACACTTGTGATCTTATCATATTATTTTTGTCTGGAGTTCTTGAGGTTTACCTCAAGACATTGGGTTGCTTGTTTGTTTTTGTGTGCAAGTTTCTATGATTACACTCTTTGTTTGTACTCTGGAATTCACACGTATGCAGCCGTTACTCTGCCCTATTTTTGTGAAGACTTAATACGCTTGAAGTTTGGTTCTCTCAAGACGTCTAGTATCTCTGCTTGCTTGGTTTCAATTCAAAGAATGGAAATTCTATCTTGACACATAATGTAAAGTAATTGCTTCTTGTTGGTTGGATGATTCTTCTCCTTAGCTTTTACCTTATGCTTTAGGGTAGTCTCTTCATCTCCTCCCATCTTCTTTAATTTCAAAAATCTTCTCCCTCCTTTTGAAAACTCTTCTTGTTTTGAAATTTTAACTACTTTCATAATAAACTTAGACTTATGTCCATGCATTTTCAAAATCTTTTCATAAATAAACTCCAATCAATTTAATAATACCTTGACATTTTTTTGTGAGAAGACTAAAAGTCAATCAATCTCATTTCCAACCATTTTTCCACTTTGGCTTTTATCTTTAAACTTTTCTCAATAGATTAGACTCTTGTCAATCCTTGTAGTGATACAAACAACTATACTTCTACAATATGTAGTGAAGTGAGATATTTTCCACTTGGGTGTTGAGTGAGGCATTGTTGATTTTAAAATCCAAGTCATATCCACCACTTTGAGATGATGCAAAATCTCCTTTCTCATGATTGTGGGTAGCAAGTATGTTTTCCAAACGGACAATGACGATGATGTCCTATCTCTTAAAATCAACCAACACACTTGTGTTTAAAATCTTTTTAAAAGAGGAACTACGTGTACCCTGATCCCCTATTGCACATATGGTGGTACGTAGGGACTAAAGGTTCGCAACCGCGGCGGGTGCAAAAATAATAAAAAATATTTCTCTTCTCACCTCCACCATCCATTTTCTATACAACACTTTTTTATAGCCAAAATATAAATATTTTTCAAAGAGGTTCCTGCATAGTACCGTAGATGTTTAGGGTACTAATACCTTCCCTTTGCATAACGAACCCCTTTACCTTGAATCTTTCCCCCTCATTTTTGGTTATTCGCTATTTTCCCATTCCTTTGGAAATAATAAAGCGTGGTTGCGAATTTTATTTTGATTTGTATAAAGTCTAGTCAATCCAATGGCTTAGTCTTGAACATTTCTACCGCTACACTTGTGATCTTATCATATTATTTTTGTCTGGAGTTCTTGAGGTTTACCTCAAGACATTGGGTTGCTTGTTTGTTTTTGTGTGCAGGTTTCTGTGATTACACTCTTTGTTTGTAATCTGGAATTCACACGTATGCAGCCGTTACTCTGCCCAATTTTTGTGAAGACTTATTACGCTTGAAGTTTGGTTCTCTCAAGAGGTCTGGTATCTCTGCTTGCTTGGTTTCAATCCAAAGAATGGAAATTCTATCTTGACACATAATGTCAAAAATTGGCTTCTTGTTGGTTAGATGATTCTTCTCCTTAGGTTTTACCTTATGCTTTAGGGTAGTCTCTTCTTCTCCTCCCATCTTCTTTAATTTCAAAAATCATCTCCCTCCTTTTGAAAACTCTTCTTGTTTTGAAACTTTAACTACTTTCATAATAAACTTAGACTTATGTCCATGCATTTTCAAAATCTTTTCATAAATAAACTCCAATCAATTTAATAATACCTTGAAATTTTTTTGTGAGAAGACTAAAATTCAATCAATCTCATTTCCAACCTTTTTTCCACTTTGGCTTTTATCTTTAAACTTTTCTCAAAAGATTAGACTCTTGTCAATCCTTGTAGTGATGCAAACAACTATGCTTCTATAATATGTAGTGTAGTGAGATATTTTCCACTTGGGTGTTGAGTCAGGCATTGTTGATTTTAAAATCCAATCCATATCCTCCACTTTGAGATGATGCAAAATCTCCTTTCCCATGATTGTGGGTAGTAAGTATGTTTTCCACACGGACAATGACGATGATGTCTTATCTCTTAAAATCAACAAACACACTTGTGTTTCAAATCTTTTTAAAAGAGGAACTACGTGTACCCTGATCCCCTATTGCACGAAAGGTGGTACGTAGGCACTAAAGGTTCGCAACCGCGGAGGGTGAAAAAATAATAAATATTTTTTTATCTTCTCACCTCCACCATCCATTTTCTATACAACACTTTTTTATAGCCAAAATATAAATATTTTTCAAAGAGGTTCCTGCGTAGTACCGTAGATGTTTAGGGTCCTAATACCTTCCCTTTCCATAACCAACCCCCTTACCTTGAATCTTTCCCCATCTTTTTTGGTTATTCGCTATTTTCCCATTCCTTTGGAAACAATAAATGGAGGTTGCGAATTTTATTTTGATTTGTATAAAGTCTAGTCAATCCAATGGCTTAGTCTTGAACATTTCTACCACTACACTTGTGATCTTATCTGATTATTTTTGTCTGGAGTTCTTGAGGTTTACCTCAAGACATTCGGTTGGTTGTTTGTTTTTGTGTGCAGGTTTCTGTGATTACACTCTTTGTTTGTAATCTGGAATTCACTAGTATGCAGCCGTTACTCTTCCCAATTTTTGTGAAGACTTAATACGCTTGAAGTTTGGTTCTCTCAAGAGGTCTAGTATCTCTGCTTGCTTGGGTTTCAATCCAAAGAATGGAAATTCTATCTTGACACATAATGTCAAGTATTGGCTTCTTGTTGGTTGGATGATTCTTCTCCTTAGCTTTTACCTTATGCTTTAGGGTAGTCTATTCTTCTCCTCCCATCTTCTTTAATTTCAAAAATCTTCCCCCTCCTTTTGAAAAATCTTCTTGTTTTGAAACTTTAACTAATTTCATAATAAACTTAGACTTATGTCCATGCATTTTCAAAATCTTTTCATAAATAAACTCCAATCAATTTAATAATACCTTGGCATTTTTTTGTGAGAAGACTAAAAGTCAATCACTCTCATTTCAAACCATTTTCCCACTTTGGCTTTTATCTTTAAACTTTTCTCAAAAGATTAGACTCTTGTCAATCCTTGTAGTGATGCAAACAACTGTACTTCTACAATATGTAGTGTAGTGAGATATTTTCCAATTGGGTGTTGAGTCAGGCATTGTTGATTTTAAAATCCAAGCCATATCCTCCACTTTGAGATGATGCAAAATCTCCTTTCCCATGATTGTGGGTAGTAAGTATGTTTTCCACACGGACAATGACGATGATGTCTTATCTCTTAAAATCAACAAACACACTTGTGTTTCAAATCTTTTTAAAAGAGGAACTACGTGTACCCTGATCCCCTATTGCACGAAAGGTGGTACGTAGGAACTAAAGGTTCGCAACCGCGGAGAGTGAAAAAATAATAAAAAAAATTTCTCTTCTCACCTCCACCATCCATTTTCTATACAACACTTTTTTATAGCCAAAATATAAAGATTTTTCAAAGAGGTTCCTGCGTAGTACCGTAGATGTTTAGGGTCCTAATACCTTCCCTTTCCATAACCAACCCCCTTAACTTGAATCTTTCCCCATCTTTTTTGGTTATTTGCTATTTTCCCATTCCTTTGGAAACAATAAATGGAGGTTGCGAATTTTATTTTGATTTGTATAAAGTCTAGTCAATCCAATGGCTTAGTCTTGAACATTTCTACCGCTACACTTGTGATCTTATCTGATTATTTTTGTCTGGAGTTCTTGAGGTTTACCTCAAGACATTGGGTTGGTTGTTTGTTTTTGTGTGCAGGTTTCTGTGATTACACTCTTTGTTTATAATATGGAATTCACTCGTATGCAGCCGTTACTCTGCCCAATATTTGTGAAGACTTAATACGCTTGAAGTTTGGTTCTCTCAAGAGGTCTAGTATCTCTGCTTGCTTGGTTTCAATCCAAAGAATGGAAATTCTATCTTGACACATAATGTAAAGTATTGGCTTCTTGTTGGTTGGATGATTCTTCTCCTTAGCTTTTACCTTATGCTTTAGGGTAGTCTCTTCTTCTCCTCCCATCTTCTTTAATTTCAAAAATCTTCCCCCTCCTTTTGAAAACTCTTCTTGTTTTGAAACTTTAACTACTTTCATAATAAACTTAGACTTATGTCCATGCATTTTCAAAATATTTTCATAAATAAACTCCAATCAATTTAATAATACCTTGACATTTTTTTGTGAGAAGACCAAAAATCAATCAATCTCATTTCCAACCATTTTTCCACTTTGGCTTTTATATTTAAACTTTTCTCAAAAGATTAGACTCTTGTCAATCCTTGTAGTGATGCAAACAACTATACTTCTACAATATGTAGTGAAGTGAGATATTTTCCACTTGGGTGTTGAGTGAGGCATTGTTGATTTTAAAATCCAAGTCATATCCTCCACTTTGAGATGATGCAAAATCACCTTTCTCATGATTGTGGGTAGTAAGTATGTTTTCCACACGGACAATGACGATGATGTCTTATCTCTTAAAATCAACCAACACACTTGTGTTTCAAATCTTTTTAAAAGAGGAACTACGTGTACCCTGATCCCCTATTGCACGAAAGGTGGTACCTAGGCACTAAAGGTTCGCAACCGCGGAGGGTGCAAAAATAATAAAAAAATTTCTCTTCTCACCTCCACCATCCATTTTCTATACAACACTTTTTTATAGCCAAAATGTAAAGATTTTTCAAAGAGGTTAGTGCTTAGTACTGTAGATGTTTAGGGTCCTAATACCTTCCCTTTGCATAACCAACCCCCTTACCTTGAATCTTTCCCCCTCTTTTTCGGTTATTCGCTATTTTCCCATTACTTTGGAAACAATAAAGCGCGGTTGCGATTTTTATTTTAATTTGTATAAAGTCTAGTCAATCCAATGGCTTAGTTTTGAACATTTCTACCGCTACACTTGTGATCTTATCTGATTATTTTTGTCTGGAGTTCTTGAGGTTTACCTCAAGACATTGGGTTGCTTGTTTGTTTTTGTGTGCAGGTTTCTGTGATTACACTCTTTGTTTGTAGTTTGGAATTCACACGTATGCAGCCGTTACTCTGCCCAATTTTTGTGAAGACTTAATACGCTTGAAGTTTGGTTCTCTCAAGAGGTCTAGTATCTCTGCTTACTTGGTTTCAATCCAAAGAATGGCAATTCTATCTTGACACATAATGTCAAAAATTGGCTTCTTGTTGGTTGGATGATTCTTCTCCTTAGCTTTTACCTTATGCTTTAGGGTAGTCTCTTCTTCTCCTCCCATCTTCTTTAATTTCAAAAATCATCTCCCTCCTTTTGAAAACTCTTCTTGTTTTGAAACTTTAACTACTTTCATAATAAACTTAGACTTATGTCCATGCATTTTCAAAATCTTTTCATAAATAAACTCCAATCAATTTAATAATACCTTGACATTTTTTTTGTGAGAAGACTAAAATTCAATCTATCTCATTTCCAACCATTTTTCCACTTTGGTTTTTATCTTTAAACTTTTCTCAAAAGATTAGACTCTTGTCAATCCTTGTAGTGATGCAAACAACTATACTTCTACAATATGTAGTGAAGTGAGATATTTTCCAATTGGGTGTTGGGTGAGGCATTGTTGATTTTAAAATCCAGGCCATATCCTCCACTTTGAGATGATGCAAAATCTTCTTTCTCATGATTGTGGGTAGCAAGTATGTTTTCCACACGGACAATGACGATGATGTATTATCTCTTAAAATCAACCAACACACTTGTGTTTCAAATCTTTTTAAAAGAGGAACTACGTGTACCCTGATCCCCTATTGCACGAAAGGTGGTACGTAGGCACTAAAGGTTCGCAACCGCGGCGGGTGCAAAAATAATAAAAAATATTTCTCTTCTCACATCCACCATCCATTTTATATACAACACTTTTTTATAGCCAAAATATAAAGATTTTTCAAAGAGGTTCCCGCGTAGTACGTAGATGTTTAGGGTCCTAATACCTTCCCTTTGCATAACCAACCCCATTACCTTGAATCTTTCCCCCTCTTTTTTTGTTATTATCTATTTTCCCATTCCTTTGGAAATAATAAAGCGCGGTTGCGATTTTTATTTTGATTCATATAAAGTCTAGTCAATCCAATGGCTTAGTCTTGAACATTTCTACCGCTACACTTGTGATCATATCTGATTATTTTTGTCTGGAGTTCTTGAGGTTTACCTCAAGACATTGGGTTGCTTGTTTGTTTTTGTGTGCAGGTTTCTGTGGTTACACTCTTTGTTTGTAATCTGGAATTCACTCGTATGCAGCCGTTACTCTGCCCAATTTTTGTGAAGACTTAATACGCTTGAAGTTTGGTTCTCTCAAGAGGTCTAGTATCTCTGCTTGCTTGGTTTCAATCCAAATAATGTCAATTCTATCTTGACACATAATGTCAAGTATTGGCTTCTTGTTGGTTAGATGATTCTTCTCCTTAGCTTTTACCTTATGCTTTAGGGTAGTCTCTTCTTCTCCTCCCATCTTCTTTAATTTCAAAAATCTTCCCCCTCCTTTTGAAAACTCTTCTTGTTTTGAAACTTTAACTAATTTCATAATAAACTTAGACTTATGTCCATGCATTTTCAAAATATTTTCATAAATAAATTCCAATCAATTTAATAATACCTTGGCATTTTTTTGTGAGAAGACTAAAAGTCAATCACTCTCATTTCAAACCATTTTTCCACTTTGGCTTTTATCTTTAAACTTTTCTCAAAAGATTAGACTCTTGTCCATCCTTGTAGTGATGCAAACAACTATACTTCTACAATATGAAGTGAAGTAAGATATTTTCCACTTGGGTGTTAAGTCAGGCATTGTTGATTTTAAAATCCAGGCCATATCCTCCACTTTGAGATGATGCAAAATCTCCTTTCCCATGATTGTGGGTAGTAAGTATGTTTTCCAAACGGACAATGACGATGATGTCTTATCTCTTCAAATCAACCAACACACTTGTGTTTCAAATCTTTTTAAAAGAGGAACTACGTGTACCCTGATCCCCTATTGCACGAAAGGTGGTACGTAGGCACTAAAGGTTCGAAACCGCGGAGGGTGCAAAAATAATAAAAAATATTTCTCTTCTCACCTCCCCCATCCATTTTCTATACAACACTTTTTTATAGCCAAAATATAAAGATTTTTCAATGAGGTTCCTGCGTAGTATCGTAGATGTTTAGGGTCCTAATAGCTTCCCTTTGCATAGCGAACCCCCTTACCTTGAATCTTTCCCCCTCTTTTTTGGTTATTCGCTATTTTCCCATTCCTTTGGAAACAATAAATGGAGGTTGCGAATTTTATTTTGATTTGTATAAAGTCTAGTCAATCCAATGGCTTAGTCTTGAACATTTCTACCGATACACTTGTGATCTTATCTGATTATTTTTGTCTGGAGTTCTTGAGGTTTACCTCAAGACATTGGGTTGCTTGTTTGTTTTTGTGTGCAGGTTTCTGTGGTTACACTCTTTGTTTGTAATCTGGAATTCACTCGTATGCAGCCGTTACTCTGCCCAATTTTTGTGAAGACTTAATACGCTTGAAGTTTGGTTCTCTCAAGAGGTCTAGTATCTCTGCTTGCTTGGTTTCAATCCAAATAATGTCAATTCTATCTTGACACATAATGTCAAGTATTGGCTTCTTGTTGGTTAGATGATTCTTCTCCTTAGCTTTTACCTTATGCTTTAGGGTAGTCTCTTCTTCTCCTCCCATCTTCTTTAATTTCAAAAATCTTCCCCCTCCTTTTGAAAACTCTTCTTGTTTTGAAACTTTAACTAATTTCATAATAAACTTAGACTTATGTCCATGCATTTTCAAAATATTTTCATAAATAAACTCCAATCAATTTAATAATACCTTGGCATTTTTTTGTGAGAAGACTAAAAGTCAATCACTCTCATTTCAAACCATTTTTCCACTTTGGCTTTTATCTTTAAACTTTTCTCAAAAGATTAGACTCTTGTCCATCCTTGTAGTGATGCAAACAACTATACTTCTACAATATTTAGTGAAGTGAGATATTTTCCACTTGGGTGTTGAGTCAGGCATTGTTGATTTTAAAATCCAGGCCATATCCTCCACTTTGAGATGATGCAAAATCTCCTTTCCCATGATTGTGGGTAGTAAGTATGTTTTCCAAACGGAAAATGACGATGATGTCTTATCTCTTAAAATCAACCAACACACTTGTGTTTCAAATCTTTTTAAAAGAGGAACTATGTGTACCCTGATCCCCTATTGCACGAAAGGTGGTACGTAGGCACTAAAGGTTCTCAACCGCGGAGGGTGCAAAAATAATAAAAAATATTTCTCTTCTCACCTCCACCATCCATTTTCTATACAACACTTTTTTATAGCCAAAATATAAAGATTTTTCAATGAGGTTCCTGCGTAGTACCGTAGATGTTTAGGGTCCTAATAGCTTCCCTTTGCATAGCGAACCCCCTTACCTTGAATCTTTCCCCCTCTTTTTTGGTTATTCGCTATTTTCCCATTCCTTTGGAAACAATAAATGGAGGTTGCGAATTTTATTTTGATTTGTATAAAGTCTAGTCAATCCAATGGCTTAGTCTTGAACATTTCTACCGCTACACTTGGGACGTTATCTGATTATTTTTTTCTGGAGTTCTTGAGGTTTACCTCAAGACATTGGGTTGCTTGTTTGTTTTTATGTGCAGGTTTCTGTGATTACACTCTTTGTTTGTAATCTGGAATTCACTCGTATGCAGTTGTTACTCTGCCCAATTTTTGTGAAGACTTAATACGCTTGAAGTTTGGTTCTCTCAAGAGGTCTAGTATCTCTACTTGCTTGGTTTCAATCCAAAGAATGGAAATTCTATCTTGACACATAATGTCAAGTATTGGCTTCTTGTTGGTTGGATGATTCTTCTCCTTAGCTTTTACCTTATGCTTTAGGGTAGTCTCTTCTTCTCCTCCCATCTTCTTTAATTTCAAAAATCTTCCCCCTCCTTTTGAAAACTCTTCTTGTTTTGAAACTTTAACTAATTTCATAATAAACTTAGACTTATGTCCATGCATTTTCAAAATCTTTTCATAAATAAACTCCAATCAATTTAATAATACCTTGGCATTTTTTTGTGAGAAGACTAAAAGTCAATCACTCTCATTTCAAACCATTTTTCCACTTTGGCTTTTATCTTTAAACTTTTCTCAAAAGATTAGACTCTTGTCGATCCTTGTAGTGATGCAAACAACTATACTTCTACAATATGTAGTGAAGTGAGATATTTTCCACTTGGGTGTTGAGTCAGGCATTGTTGATTTTAAAATCTAATCCGTATCCTCCACTTTGAGATGATGCAAAATCTACTTTCCCATGATTGTTGGTAGTAAGTATGTTTTCCACATGGACAATGACGATGATGTCTTATCTCTTAAAATCAACAAACACACTTGTGTTTCAAATCTTTTGAAAAGAGGAACTACGTGTACCCTGATCCCCTATTGCACGAAAGGTGGTACGTAGGCACTAAAGGTTCGCAACCACGGCGGGTGCAAAAATAATAAAAAATATTTCTCTTCTCACCTCCACCATTCATTTTCTATACAACACTTTTTTATAGCCAAAATATAAAGATTTTTCAAAGAGGTTCCTGCGTAGTACCGTAGATGTTTAGGGTCCTAATACCTTCCCTTTGCATAACCAACCCCCTTACCTTGAATCTTTCCCCCTCTTTTTTGGTTATTCGCTATTTTCCCATTACTTCGGAAACAATAAAGCGCGGTTGCAATTTTTATTTTGATTTGTATAAAGTCTAGTCAATCCAATGGCTTAGTCTTGAACATTTCTACCGCTACACTTGTGATCTTATCTGATTATTTTTGTATGGAGTTCTTGAGGTTTACCTCAATACATTGGGTTGCTTGTTTGTTTTTGTGTGCAGGTTTCTGTGATTACACTCTTTGTTTGTAATCTGGAATTCACTGGTATGCAGCCGTTACTCTGCCCAATATTTGTGAAGACTTAATACGCTTGAAGTTTGGTTCTCTCAAGAGGTCTAGTATCTCTGCTTGCTTGGTTTCAATCCAAAGAATGGAAATTCTATCTTGACACATAATGTAAAGTATTGGCTTCTTGTTGGTTGAATGATTCTTCTCTTTAGCTTTTACCTTATGCTTTAGGGTAGTCTCTTCTTCTCCTCCCATCTTCTTTAATTTCAAAAATCTTCTCCCTCCTTTTGAAAACTCTTCTTGTTTTGAAACTTTAACTACTATCATAATAAACTTAGACTTATGTCCATGCATTTTCAAAATCTTTTCATAAATAAACTCCAATCAATTTAATAATACGTTGACATTTTTTTGTGAGAAGACTAAAAGTCAATCAATCTCATTTCAAACCATTTTTCCACTTTGGCTTTTATCTTTAAACTTTTCTCAAAAAATTAGACTCTTGTCAATCCTTGTAGTGATGCAAACAACTATACTTCTACAATATGTAGTGAAGTGAGATATTTTCCACTTAGGTGTTGAGTGAGGCATTGTTGATTTTAAAATCCAAGTCATATCCTCCACTTTGAGATGATGCAAAATCTCCTTTCTCATGATTGTGGGTAGTAAGTATGTTTTCCACACGGACAATGACGATGATGTCTTATCTCTTAAAATCAACCAACACACTTGTTTTTCAAATCTTTCTAAAAGAGGAACTACGTGTACCCTGATCCCCTATTGCACAAAAGGTGGTACGTAGGCACTAAAGGTTCGCAACCGCGGAGGGTGAAAAAATAATAAAAAAAATTTCTCTTCTCACCTCCACCATCCATTTTCTATACAACACTTTTTTTATAGCCAAAATATAAAGATTTTTCAAAGAGGTTCCTGCTTAGTACTATAGATGTTTAGGGTCCTAATACCTTTCCTTTGCATAACCAACCCCCTTACCTTGAATCTTTCCCCCTCTTTTTTGGTTATTCACTATTTTCCCATTACTTTGGAAACAATAAAGCGCGGTTGCGATTTTTATTTTAATTTGTATAAATTCTAGTCAATCCAATGGCTTAGTCTTGAACATTTCTACCGCTACACTTGTGATCTTATCTGATTATTTTTGACTGGAGTTCTTGAGGTTTACCTCAAGACATTGGGTTGCTTGTTTGTTTTTGTGTGCAGGTTTCTGTTATTACACTCTTTGTTTGTAATCTGGAATTCACTTGTATGCAGCCGTTACTCTGCCCAATTTTTGTGAAGACTTAATACGCTTGAAGTTTGGTTCTCTCAGAAGGTCTAGTATCTCTGCTTGCTTGGTTTCAATCCAAAGAATGTCAATTCTATCTTGACACATAATGTCAAGTATTGGCTTCTTGTTGGTTAGATGATTCTTCTCCTTAGCTTTTACCTTATGCTTTAGGGTAGTCTCTTCTTCTCCTCCCATCTTCTTTAATTTCAAAAATCTTCTCCCTCCTTTTGAAAACTCTTCTTGTTTTGAAACATTAACTAATTTTATAGTAAACTTAGACTTATGTCCATGCATTTTCAAAATCTTTTCATAAATAAACTCCAATAAATTTAATAATACCTTGACATTTTTTTGTGAGAAGACTAAAAGTCAATCAATCTCATTTCCAACCATTTTTCCACTTTGGCTTTTATCTTTAAACTTTTCTCAAAAGATTAGACTCTTGTCAATCCTTGTAGTGATGCAAACAACTATACTTCTACAATATGTAGTGAAGTGAGATATTTTCCACTTGGGTGTTGAGTGAGGCATTGTTGATTTTAAAATCCAAGCCATATCCTTCACTTTGAGATGATGCAAAATCTCCTTTCTCATGATTGTGTGTAGTAAGTATGTTTTCCACACGGACAATGACGATGATGTCTTATATCTTAAATTCAACCAACACACTTGTGTTTCAAATCTTTTTAAAAGAGGAACTACATGTACCCTGATCCCCTATTGCACGAAAAGTGGTACGTAGGTACTAAAGGTTCGCAACTGCGGCGGGTGCAAAAATAATAAAAAATATTTCTCTTCTCACATCCACCATCCATTTTATATACAACACTTTTTTATAGCCAAAATATAAAGATTTTTCAAAGAGGTTCCCGCGTAGTACGTAGATGTTTAGGGTCCTAATACCTTCCCTTTGCATAACCAACCCCATTACCTTGAATCTTTCCCCCTCTTTTTTTGTTATTATCTATTTTCCCATTCCTTTGGAAATAATAAAGCGCGGTTGCGATTTTTATTTTGATTCATATAAAGTCTAGTCAATCCAATGGCTTAGTCTTGAACATTTCTACCGCTACACTTGTGATCATATCTGATTATTTTTGTCTGGAGTTCTTGAGGTTTACCTCAAGACATTGGGTTGCTTGTTTGTTTTTGTGTGCAGGTTTCTGTGGTTACACTCTTTGTTTGTAATCTGGAATTCACTCGTATGCAGCCGTTACTCTGCCCAATTTTTGTGAAGACTTAATACGCTTGAAGTTTGGTTCTCTCAAGAGGTCTAGTATCTCTGCTTGCTTGGTTTCAATCCAAATAATGTCAATTCTATCTTGACACATAATGTCAAGTATTGGCTTCTTGTTGGTTAGATGATTCTTCTCCTTAGCTTTTACCTTATGCTTTAGGGTAGTCTCTTCTTCTCCTCCCATCTTCTTTAATTTCAAAAATCTTCCCCCTCCTTTTGAAAACTCTTCTTGTTTTGAAACTTTAACTAATTTCATAATAAACTTAGACTTATGTCCATGCATTTTCAAAATATTTTCATAAATAAATTCCAATCAATTTAATAATACCTTGGCATTTTTTTGTGAGAAGACTAAAAGTCAATCACTCTCATTTCAAACCATTTTTCCACTTTGGCTTTTATCTTTAAACTTTTCTCAAAAGATTAGACTCTTGTCCATCCTTGTAGTGATGCAAACAACTATACTTCTACAATATGTAGTGAAGTAAGATATTTTCCACTTGGGTGTTAAGTCAGGCATTGTTGATTTTAAAATCCAGGCCATATCCTCCACTTTGAGATGATGCAAAATCTCCTTTCCCATGATTGTGGGTAGTAAGTATGTTTTCCAAACGGACAATGACGATGATGTCTTATCTCTTCAAATCAACCAACACACTTGTGTTTCAAATCTTTTTAAAAGAGGAACTACGTGTACCCTGATCCCCTATTGCACGAAAGGTGGTACGTAGGCACTAAAGGTTCGAAACCGCGGAGGGTGCAAAAATAATAAAAAATATTTCTCTTCTCACCTCCCCCATCCATTTTCTATACAACACTTTTTTATAGCCAAAATATAAAGATTTTTCAATGAGGTTCCTGCGTAGTATCGTAGATGTTTAGGGTCCTAATAGCTTCCCTTTGCATAGCGAACCCCCTTACCTTGAATCTTTCCCCCTCTTTTTTGGTTATTCGCTATTTTCCCATTCCTTTGGAAACAATAAATGGAGGTTGCGAATTTTATTTTGATTTGTATAAAGTCTAGTCAATCCAATGGCTTAGTCTTGAACATTTCTACCGATACACTTGTGATCTTATCTGATTATTTTTGTCTGGAGTTCTTGAGGTTTACCTCAAGACATTGGGTTGCTTGTTTGTTTTTGTGTGCAGGTTTCTGTGGTTACACTCTTTGTTTGTAATCTGGAATTCACTCGTATGCAGCCGTTACTCTGCCCAATTTTTGTGAAGACTTAATACGCTTGAAGTTTGGTTCTCTCAAGAGGTCTAGTATCTCTGCTTGCTTGGTTTCAATCCAAATAATGTCAATTCTATCTTGACACATAATGTCAAGTATTGGCTTCTTGTTGGTTAGATGATTCTTCTCCTTAGCTTTTACCTTATGCTTTAGGGTAGTCTCTTCTTCTCCTCCCATCTTCTTTAATTTCAAAAATCTTCCCCCTCCTTTTGAAAACTCTTCTTGTTTTGAAACTTTAACTAATTTCATAATAAACTTAGACTTATGTCCATGCATTTTCAAAATATTTTCATAAATAAACTCCAATCAATTTAATAATACCTTGGCATTTTTTTGTGAGAAGACTAAAAGTCAATCACTCTCATTTCAAACCATTTTTCCACTTTGGCTTTTATCTTTAAACTTTTCTCAAAAGATTAGACTCTTGTCCATCCTTGTAGTGATGCAAACAACTATACTTCTACAATATTTAGTGAAGTGAGATATTTTCCACTTGGGTGTTGAGTCAGGCATTGTTGATTTTAAAATCCAGGCCATATCCTCCACTTTGAGATGATGCAAAATCTCCTTTCCCATGATTGTGGGTAGTAAGTATGTTTTCCAAACGGACAATGACGATGATGTCTTATCTCTTAAAATCAACCAACACACTTGTGTTTCAAATCTTTTTAAAAGAGGAACTATGTGTACCCTGATCCCCTATTGCACGAAAGGTGGTACGTAGGCACTAAAGGTTCTCAACCGCGGAGGGTGCAAAAATAATAAAAAATATTTCTCTTCTCACCTCCACCATCCATTTTCTATACAACACTTTTTTATAGCCAAAATATAAAGATTTTTCAATGAGGTTCCTGCGTAGTACCGTAGATGTTTAGGGTCCTAATAGCTTCCCTTTGCATAGCGAACCCCCTTACCTTGAATCTTTCCCCCTCTTTTTTGGTTATTCGCTATTTTCCCATTCCTTTGGAAACAATAAATGGAGGTTGCGAATTTTATTTTGATTTGTATAAAGTCTAGTCAATCCAATGGCTTAGTCTTGAACATTTCTACCGCTACACTTGGGACCTTATCTGATTATTTTTTTCTGGAGTTCTTGAGGTTTACCTCAAGACATTGGGTTGCTTGTTTGTTTTTATGTGCAGGTTTCTGTGATTACACTCTTTGTTTGTAATCTGGAATTCACTCGTATGCAGTTGTTACTCTGCCCAATTTTTGTGAAGACTTAATACGCTTGAAGTTTGGTTCTCTCAAGAGGTCTAGTATCTCTGCTTGCTTGGTTTCAATCCAAAGAATGGCAATTCTATCTTGACACATAATGTCAAGTATTGGCTTCTTGTTGGTTGGATGATTCTTCTCCTTAGCTTTTACCTTATGCTTTAGGGTAGTCTCTTCTTCTCCTCCCATCTTCTTTAATTTCAAAAATCTTCCCCCTCCTTTTGAAAACTCTTCTTGTTTTGAAACTTTAACTAATTTCATAATAAACTTAGACTTATGTCCATGCATTTTCAAAATCTTTTCATAAATAAACTCCAATCAATTTAATAATACCTTGGCATTTTTTTGTGAGAAGACTAAAAGTCAATCACTCTCATTTCAAACCATTTTTCCACTTTGGCTTTTATCTTTAAACTTTTCTCAAAAGATTAGACTCTTGTCGATCCTTGTAGTGATGCAAACAACTATACTTCTACAATATGTAGTGAAGTGAGATATTTTCCACTTGGGTGTTGAGTCAGGCATTGTTGATTTTAAAATCTAATCCGTATCCTCCACTTTGAGATGATGCAAAATCTACTTTCCCATGATTGTTGGTAGTAAGTATGTTTTCCACATGGACAATGACGATGATGTCTTATCTCTTAAAATCAACAAACACACTTGTGTTTCAAATCTTTTGAAAAGAGGAACTACGTGTACCCTGATCCCCTATTGCACGAAAGGTGGTACGTAGGCACTAAAGGTTCGCAACCACGGCGGGTGCAAAAATAATAAAAAATATTTCTCTTCTCACCTCCACCATTCATTTTCTATACAACACTTTTTTATAGCCAAAATATAAAGATTTTTCAAAGAGGTTCCTGCGTAGTACCGTAGATGTTTAGGGTCCTAATACCTTCCCTTTGCATAACCAACCCCCTTACCTTGAATCTTTCCCCCTCTTTTTTGGTTATTCGCTATTTTCCCATTACTTCGGAAACAATAAAGCGCGGTTGCAATTTTTATTTTGATTTGTATAAAGTCTAGTCAATCCAATGGCTTAGTCTTGAACATTTCTACCGCTACACTTGTGATCTTATCTGATTATTTTTGTATGGAGTTCTTGAGGTTTACCTCAATACATTGGGTTGCTTGTTTGTTTTTGTGTGCAGGTTTCTGTGATTACACTCTTTGTTTGTAATCTGGAATTCACTGGTATGCAGCCGTTACTCTGCCCAATATTTGTGAAGACTTAATACGCTTGAAGTTTGGTTCTCTCAAGAGGTCTAGTATCTCTGCTTGCTTGGTTTCAATCCAAAGAATGGAAATTCTATCTTGACACATAATGTAAAGTATTGGCTTCTTGTTGGTTGAATGATTCTTCTCTTTAGCTTTTACCTTATGCTTTAGGGTAGTCTCTTCTTCTCCTCCCATCTTCTTTAATTTCAAAAATCTTCTCCCTCCTTTTGAAAACTCTTCTTGTTTTGAAACTTTAACTACTATCATAATAAACTTAGACTTATGTCCATGCATTTTCAAAATCTTTTCATAAATAAACTCCAATCAATTTAATAATACGTTGACATTTTTTTGTGAGAAGACTAAAAGTCAATCAATCTCATTTCAAACCATTTTTCCACTTTGGCTTTTATCTTTAAACTTTTCTCAAAAAATTAGACTCTTGTCAATCCTTGTAGTGATGCAAACAACTATACTTCTACAATATGTAGTGAAGTGAGATATTTTCCACTTAGGTGTTGAGTGAGGCATTGTTGATTTTAAAATCCAAGTCATATCCTCCACTTTGAGATGATGCAAAATCTCCTTTCTCATGATTGTGGGTAGTAAGTATGTTTTCCACACGGACAATGACGATGATGTCTTATCTCTTAAAATCAACCAACACACTTGTTTTTCAAATCTTTCTAAAAGAGGAACTACGTGTACCCTGATCCCCTATTGCACAAAAGGTGGTACGTAGGCACTAAAGGTTCGCAACCGCGGAGGGTGAAAAAATAATAAAAAAAATTTCTCTTCTCACCTCCACCATCCATTTTCTATACAACACTTTTTTTATAGCCAAAATATAAAGATTTTTCAAAGAGGTTCCTGCTTAGTACTATAGATGTTTAGGGTCCTAATACCTTTCCTTTGCATAACCAACCCCCTTACCTTGAATCTTTCCCCCTCTTTTTTGGTTATTCACTATTTTCCCATTACTTTGGAAACAATAAAGCGCGGTTGCGATTTTTATTTTAATTTGTATAAATTCTAGTCAATCCAATGGCTTAGTCTTGAACATTTCTACCGCTACACTTGTGATCTTATCTGATTATTTTTGACTGGAGTTCTTGAGGTTTACCTCAAGACATTGGGTTGCTTGTTTGTTTTTGTGTGCAGGTTTCTGTTATTACACTCTTTGTTTGTAATCTGGAATTCACTTGTATGCAGCCGTTACTCTGCCCAATTTTTGTGAAGACTTAATACGCTTGAAGTTTGGTTCTCTCAGAAGGTCTAGTATCTCTGCTTGCTTGGTTTCAATCCAAAGAATGTCAATTCTATCTTGACACATAATGTCAAGTATTGGCTTCTTGTTGGTTAGATGATTCTTCTCCTTAGCTTTTACCTTATGCTTTAGGGTAGTCTCTTCTTCTCCTCCCATCTTCTTTAATTTCAAAAATCTTCTCCCTCCTTTTGAAAACTCTTCTTGTTTTGAAACATTAACTAATTTTATAGTAAACTTAGACTTATGTCCATGCATTTTCAAAATCTTTTCATAAATAAACTCCAATAAATTTAATAATACCTTGACATTTTTTTGTGAGAAGACTAAAAGTCAATCAATCTCATTTCCAACCATTTTTCCACTTTGGCTTTTATCTTTAAACTTTTCTCAAAAGATTAGACTCTTGTCAATCCTTGTAGTGATGCAAACAACTATACTTCTACAATATGTAGTGAAGTGAGATATTTTCCACTTGGGTGTTGAGTGAGGCATTGTTGATTTTAAAATCCAAGCCATATCCTCCACTTTGAGATGATGCAAAATCTCCTTTCTCATGATTGTGTGTAGTAAGTATGTTTTCCACACGGACAATGACGATGATGTCTTATATCTTAAATTCAACCAACACACTTGTGTTTCAAATCTTTTTAAAAGAGGAACTACATGTACCCTGATCCCCTATTGCACGAAAAGTGGTACGTAGGTACTAAAGGTTCGCAACTGCGGCGGGTGCAAAAATAATAAAAAATATTTCTCTTCTCACATCCACCATCCATTTTCTATACAACACTTTTTTATAGCCAAAATATAAAGATTTTTCAAAGAGGTTCCTGCGTAGTACCGTAGATGTTTAGGGTCCTAATACCTTCCCTTTGCATAACCTACCCCATTACCTTGAATCTTTCCCCCTCTTTTTTGGTTATTATCTATTTTCCAATTCCTTTGGAAATAATAAAGCGCGGTTGTGATTTTGATTTTGATTTGTATAAAGTCTAATCAATCCAATGACTTAGTTTTGAACATTTCTACCGCTACACTTGTGATCTTATCTGATTATTTTTGTATGGAGTTCTTGAGGTTTACCTCAAGACATTGGGTTGCTTGTTTGTTTTTGTGTGCAGGTTTCTGTGATTACACTCTTTGTTTGTAATTTGGAATTCACACGTATGCAGCCGTTACTATGCCCAATTTTTGTGAAGACTTAATACGCTTGATGTTTGGTTCTCTCAAGAGGTCTAGTATCTTTGCTTGCTTGGTTTCAATCCAAAGAATGGCAATTCTATCTTGGCACATAATGTCAAAAATTGGCTTCTTGTTGGTTAGATGATTCTTCTCCTTAGCTTTTACCTTATGCTTTAGGGTAGTCTCTTCTTCTCCTCCCATCTTCTTTAATTTCAAAAATCTTCTCCCTCCTTTTGAAAACTCTTCTTGTTTTGAAACTTTAACTACTTTCATAGTAAACTTAGACTTATGTCCATGCATTTTCAAAATCTTTTCATAAATAAACTCCAATAAATTAATAATACCTTGACATTTTTTTGTTAGAAGAATAAAAGTCAATCAATCTCATTTCAAACCATTTTTCCACTTTGGCTTTTATCTTTAAACTTTTCTCAAAAGATTAGACTCTTGTCAATCCTTGTAGTGACTCAAACAACTATACTTCTACAATATGTAGTGAAGTGAGATATTTTCCACTTGGGTGTTGAGTGAGGCATTGTTGATTTTAAAATCCAAGCCATATCCTCCACTTTGAGATGATGCAAAATCTCCTTTCTCATGATTGTGTGTAGTAAGTAGGTTTTCCACACGGACAATGACGATGATGTGTTATCTCTTAAATTCAACCAACACAGTTGTGTTTCAAATCTTTTTAAAAGAGGAACTATGTGTACCCTGATCCCCTATTGCACGAAAGGTGGTACGTAGGAACTAAAGGTTCGCAACTGCGGCGGGTGCAAAAATAATAAAAAATATTTCTCTTCTTACATCCATCATCCATTTTCTATACAACACTTTTTTATAGCCAAAATATAAAGATTTTTCAAAGAGGTTCCTGCGTAGTACCATAGATGTTTAGGGTCCTAATACCTTCCTTTGCATAACCAACCCCATTACCTTTAATCTTTCCCCCTCTTTTTTGGTTATTATCTATTTTCCCATTCCTTTGGAAATAATAAAGCGCGGTTGCGATTTTTATTTTGATTTGTATAAAGTCTAGTCAATCCAATGACTTAGTTTTGAACATTTCTACCTGTACACTTGTGATCTTATCTGATTATTTTTGTATGGAGTTCTTGAGGTTTACCTCAAGACATTGGGTTGCTTGTTTGTTTTTTTGTGCAGGTTTCTGTGATTACACTCTTTGTTTGTAATTTGGAATTCACACGTATACAGCCGTTACTCTGCCCAATTTTTGTGAAGACTTAATACGCTTGAAGTTTGGTTATCTCAAGAGGTCTAGTATCTTTTCTTGCTTGGTTTTAATCCAAAGAATGGGAATTCTATCTTGACACATAATGTCAAGTATTGGCTTCTTGTTGTTTAGATGATTCTTCTCCTTAACTTTTACCTTATGCTATAGGGTAGTCTCTTCTTCTCCTCCCATCTTCTTTAATTTCAAAAATCATCTCCCTCCTTTTGAAAACTCTTCTTGTTTTGAAACTTTAACTACTTTCATAATAAACTTAAACTTATGTCCATGAATTTTCAAAATCTTTTCATAAATAAACTCCAATAAATTTAATAATACCTTGACATTTTTTTTGCGAGAAGACTAAAAGTCAATCAATCTCATTTCAAACAATTTTTCCACTTTGGCTTTTATCTTTAAACTTTTCTCAAAAGATTAGACTCTTTTCAATCCTTGTAGTGATGCAATGAACTATACTTCTACAATATATAGTGAAGTGAGTATTTTCCACTTGGGTGTTGAGTGAGGCATTGTTGATTTTAAAATCCAAGCCATATCCTCCACTTTGAGATGATGCAAATTCTCCTTTCTCATGATTGTTGGTAGTAAGTATGTTTTCCACACGGAAAATGACGATGATGTCTTATCTCTTAAAATCTACCAACACACTTGTGTTTCAAATCTTTTTAAAAGAAGAACTATGTGTACCCTGATCCCGTATTGCACGAAAGGTGGTAAGTAGGCACTAAAGGTTCGCAACCGCAACGGGTGCAAAAATCATAAAAAATATTTCTCTTCTCACCTCCACCATCCATTTTCTATACAACATATTTTTATAGCCAAAATATACAGATTTTTCAAAGATGTTCCTGCGTAGTACCGTAGATGTTTAGGGTCCTAATACCTTCCCTTTTCATAAACAACCCCCTTACCTTGAATCTTTCCCCATCTTTTTGGGTTATTATCTCTTTTCCCATTCCTTTGGAAACAATAAAGTGCGGTGGCAATTTTTATTTTGATTTGTATAAAGTCTAGTCAATCCAATGGCTTAGTATTGAACATTTCTACTGCTACACTTGTGATCTTATCTGATTATTTTTGTCTGGAGTTCATGAGGTTTACCATAAGACATTGGGTTGCTTGTTCGTTTTTGTGTGCAGGTTTCTGTGATTACACTCTTTGTTTGTAATCTGGAATTCACAAGTATGTAGCCGTTACTCTGCCCAATTTTTGTGAATACTTAATACGCTTGAAGTTTGGTTCTTACAAGAGGTCTAGTATCTTTGCTTGCTTGCTTTCAATCCAAAGAATGGCAATTCTATCTTGACACACAATGTCAAGTATTGGCTTCTTGTTGGTTAAATGTTTCTTCTCCTTAAATTTTACCTTATGCTTTAGGGTTGTCTCTTCTTCTCCTCCCATCTTCTTTAATTTCAAAAATCTTCTCCCTCCTTTTGAAAACTCTTCTTGTTTTGAAACTTTAACTACTTTCATAATAAAATTAGACTTATGTCCATGCATTTTCAAAATCTTTTCATAAATAAACTCCAATCAATTTAATAATACCTTGAATTTTTTCGTGAGAAGACTAAAAGTCAATCAATCTAATTCCTAACCATTTTTCCACTTTGGCTTTTATCTTTAAACTTTTCTCAAAAGATTAGACTCTTGTCAATCCTTGATGTGATGCAAACAACTATACTTCTAAAATATGTAGTGAAGTGTGATATTTTACACTTGGGTGTTGAGTGAGGCATTGTTGATTTTAAAGTCCAAGCAACATCCTCCACTTTGAGATGATGCAAATTCTCATTTCTCATGATTGTGGGTAGTAAGTATGTTTTCCACACGGACGATGACGATGATGTCTTATCTCTTAAAATCAACCAACACACTTGTGTTTCAAATCTTTTTAAAAGAGGAACTACGTGTACCCTGATCCCCTATTGCACGAAAGGTGGTACGTAGGCACTAAAGGTTCGCAACCGTGGAGGGTGCAAAAATCATAAAAAATATTTGTCTTCTAACCTCCACCATCCATTTTCTATACAACACATTTTTATAGCCAAAATATACAGATTTTTCAAAGACGTTCCTGCGTAGTACCATAGATGTTTAGGGTCCTAATACATTCCCTTTGCATAAGCAACCCCCTTACCTTGAATCTTTCCCCCTCTTTTTGGGTTATTCGATCTTTTCCCATTCCTTTGGAAACAATAAATCGCGGTGGCGATTTTTATTTTGATTTGTATAAAGTCTAGTTAATCCAATGGCTTAGTCTTGAACATGTCTACCGATAGACTTGTGATCTTATGGGTAGTACCTTCGACCTCATGCTCGTGATGTTGAACCTATGAACGCTATATGTGTGATCTTGTGTGTGATTGTTGCATCATGCATCCATGCACTCAAAAGCATCTTTTGAAGAAAACAATATTTCAAGGGATTTAAAGGTTGGCTATTTGTGAATATCTCAGGTACTTTCTAACCATGGATTATGGAAAGAGAAAGACCGGGAAATACAGTTTCATGGATCCCAAGATAGATGAGTTGGTCAGTCTAATTCCAGAGATCAAGTGTTCTGCAGACTTTCGGAAGAAGTATGGATCCATTATTCCTCTCATGAAGCTGAAGATGAAGGAGGGTATTCTCTCGACCTTGGTCCAGTTCTATGATCCGATGTATCACTGCTTTACTTTTCCCGATTATTAGTTGATGCCTACACAGGAGGAGTATTCTTATCTATTGGATTTACCTGTTACCGATCGTGTTCCTTTTACTGGTTTGGAGGGTGAGCTAAAACCACATGAGATTGATGCTTTGATTCATCTAGGGAAGTCTGAGGTGGAAGCCCGTATGACTACTAAAGGAGGGATTAGAGGATTACCAGCTCAGTTGTTATTGGAGAAAGCTCGTTACTTTTCCAGAATGAAGAGTACAGTTTCTTTTGAGGCCATCTTTGCTCTACTTGTTTATGGATTGTTCTTATTTCCTAATGTGGACAAGTTTGTCGACATTAACGCTATCAGGATTTTCATGATTGGAAACCCAGTTCCTACACTATTGGCTGATGCTTATTACTCTGTTAATCTTTGGAGTTCTTATCATGGGGGAATGATTATCTGTTGCACGCCTCTGTTGTACCGGTGGTTCATTTCTCACATGCCTTAGTCTAATGCTTTTTTAGATACCAGGAAGCAACCCCGTTGGGCTCCTTAGATCATGGCACTTACTCACTCAGATATTGATTGGTATCATCGAGCTTATCAGGATATGGAGATTATTGACAATTGTGGTAGTTTCCCCAATGTACCTTTTCTTGGTACAAAGGGAGGAATTAACTATAACCCTGTTTTTGCACGGCGATAGCTTGGTTACCCGATGAGGGATAAACCGAATAGCATTCATTTGAGTAGTTTCTTTCTGAAGAAAGGAGAAGACCATAGGGAATCTAGGGAGAAGATTGCGAAGGCCTGGCGTCACATTCATAAGAAGAGTAGGAAGGATTTGGGACCTAGGGGTGATATTTCTTTAGAGCCATATCTTCAGTGGGTCCGATCGAGAGCCATTCAGTTGAAGATGTCGTATACTCGGGAGACACCCATGCATGATCTATTTGTGAAGACCACTCCTCCCTTATAGATGATCTAGAGGAGCTGCAACTCGATTTAGTTAGGATTCAACAGGACATGGATGCTTGGAAGAACAAGTTCCAGACTTTAGAGAGTTCCTACAGAGCAGACCTGAAGGAGAAAGACGATTTGATCGAGATCCTTGAGAGTCGAGCGGTAGAGTTTATGGAGAGGCAAGGGGATTTATTTTCCCCTAAGCCTCAAACAGGTGCTGATTACTCACTTTCTAAACCAAATGATTGGAAGGAGGTTGCCATCAGACATGTCGAAGAAAACCAGAGGTTGAGGGCTCAGATTGTTAGGATCATAGGGAAGCGCCAGCGTACAGATTGATCTCCATCAGTTTGTTTTCTCAGGATTTTAGATTGTATTTTCATCTTGTACTTGGGATCATTGAAACTTGTAATCCATTTTGAAGTTATTATAATAAAAAATTTCAGTATTTCAAAAGCTTTATTACTTTGATGTTTGCAATATGCCTATAAATCTTAAATCCCTGGAAATATTAAATAATGAAGTAAGAATAATCATGTGCATTGCACATCATGCATCATATTGCACATATTTCTTGCATTTAGTATGCATATCCAGGTTCCTTACCCAGCTTCTTTACTTCATTCAGCAAGCTGACTCATCACTACAACACTCAGGCTAATTTCAAAAAGAAGATGGACAACTTAGAACAGGAGAATCACGAGTTACGTGAAGAAGTTTCTGCTTTGAAGGCTGGCTTGGCCAATTTGACTACTCTGATGGAAGCTCTGGTGGTTGCTTAGAATCAGCCACCGAGTGTTCAACCTCAACCAACAAGGGCAAATACTGAAGTTTCGACTGTTCCTATATTCGCTACTCCGGTTGTTGTTCAAAACCGTATGCCTCAAGGTTATCCATGGGGAATGCCATAGAATTTTGCACCTGAAGGTTTCAATCTTGGCCCTCAAGATGCTCCAGTTGTTCAGACTATTGTTACTTCGACACCTCCTGTGGTGCATACTGTTCCTGCTGCACCTCCTTCGGTGAATTTGGTTCCGTTTGTTAATGAAGATGTGTGTCGTCCTTTCCCTCCGCTGAGTGAAGACTTGGGTATTTATGACAGAATGGATGATTTTCAAGAGCAGTTTGATATAATGAAAAGAGAGATGAAGGCTCTTAGGGGAAAAGAGCTATTTTGGCAGAATGTGAATGAGCTATGTTTGGTCCCGAATGTTAAAATACCTGCTAAGTTCAAGGTCCCGGAATTTGAGAAGTATAAGGGCAACACTTGTCCTCGTGCTCACTTGGTGATGTACGTAAGGAGAATGTGTACCCAAACTGATGATCAACGTCTACTGATTCACTTTTTTCTGGATAGTTTGACCGACGCAGCGTTGAAGTGGTATATGAGTTTAGACAACGCTAACATCCATACTTTTAATGATTTGGGAGAAGCATTCATGAAACAATACAAGTACAATATGGACATGGCGCCCGACCGTGACCAACTTAGGGCCATGGTTCAGAAAGATAGGGAATTGTTCAAAGAGTATGCGCAGAGATGGCGCGAAGTAGCTGCCCAAGTGATTCCTCCCATGGAAGAGAAAGAAATGACTAAGATTTTTCTGAAGATTCTGGGTGCTTTCTACTCTGAAAGGATGGTAGCAAGTGCGCCAAGTGATTTTACAGAGATGGTAGGAATGGATATCCGCTTAGAAGAGGCGGTAAGAGAAGGCCATTTGACGAAGAGTGAAGGATTCAGAGGTGTGAAGAAGCCATCTTATGGGTTTACCAAGAAGAAAGAAGGGGATACAAATGTTGTTATACAAGAGAGGAGGGTAAACACTCTTAGAAGGAATTATCAGCGTCACCAGTAAGTCGCCTCGGTTACTCCTGTTATGAATGTCGCTCCGACTACCGTTTCTTATCAAAGACCTTCCTAGCAACGGAACCAAGGGAATAATCAGAGAAGGGAGAACTATGACCCTATTCCCATGATCTACGCAGAGCTACTTCCGGCATTGATTTAGAAGAAGTTGGTCCAGACACGACCACCTCCCGACATACCATCACCATTGCCTTGGTATTACAAGGCAGACCAAACATGTGCTTTTCATGAGGGAGCACCAGGGCATAGTGTTGAGAATTGTTATCCTTTGAGGGCTGAAGTGCAAAGGTTGGTGAAGTCTGGAATTCTATCTTTCAAAGACATGGGACCTAATGTGAAAGTCAATCCTATACCCAAGCACGGGGGAGTGAATGCTGTAAATATGGTGGCCAGTTGTCCAGGCGACTTCTGGATTTTTGACATTAATCTGGTTAGAGGAGATTTGGTGAAAATGCATGCAGACCTCTGTGAATTCAGCTACTATACGCATGACCACGCCGGTTGTGCTGTTTGCAGTATAGGCATATAGGGTTGTGAGAAGATAAAGGCTGATTTACAGGAGATGGTGGATGAGGGTTTAATCCATATAATCAGGCCTAGGGAAGAGTATGAAGAGGAAGTGAATATGGTTTCTGGATTTCCTGGTGAATTCATAATTTTTGATGTGGAGTATTTGAATGAGGATCTCATGCAGTTGCATGCTACCTTCTATCGTACTGCTGGTCAGGTGGAACACCAATATGGGTCTTGCATAGTTTGATGTCGAGACCCCCGAGGATGTTCTATTGTGAGGGAGGGTGTTCAGTTGCTGTTAGATAATGGAACTATCAAGATCACATGTCAGAGCGATGATTATCATGAGATTGATATGGGTGAAGTTTGTTTAATGGAAGAAAAGTCAGAGGAAGAGTATGCTTCCACGAATGAGTATTTCTCTTCAGACGAAGATTTGTTTCCCAAAAATGACTTTTTGATGACTGATTGTGTTGAAGAAGGGGTAAACGTCATTGTGCCTTATTTTGGTGCACCCGCTCATCTTGAAGTGGAGTACCATAGCAAACCAGCTGTTACCCCATTGGTAATTAGTTTTCCAGGTCCTATTCCCTACAAATCAGATAAGGCTATGCCTTACAAATACCACGCTAAAATCTTAGAATATGAGGTGGAAGTTCCCATCCAGCCAATGACTGATGTTGGAAATATAGGTGAAAATAGCAGGGTGACCCGTATAGGTCGTGTATTTGCCCGGTTGTTCGAAAAGATGTTGTTGCTGGAAAGAAAATTGCTGAGAATGATGAGCCTAAGAAGGCTACAGGAGAGACTAGTGGAGCTACATTAGAGAAAGAAGTCGATGATATTTTGAAGATAATTAAGATGAGTGACTACAGAATTGTAGATCAGCTACTGCACACTCCTTCAAAGATATCTATCCTAGCTTTATTGATGAATTCCTCTGCTCATAGAGAATCATTGATTAGAGTACTAGACCAAGATTTTATGGAGAGTGACATTCCATTAGATCAATTCAACAGCGTAATTGGAAACATTACGTCATGTAATATCTTGAGTTTCTGCGATGATGAGTTACCAGATGAACAGAGGAATCATAACCTGGCCCTCCACATATCTATGAACAACAAGAATGATTCGCTATCCAATTTTCTAATTGATAATGGATCCGCATTAAATGTTATACTAAGGAGTACTCTCATGAAGTTAAAGTATCAAGGAGAACCTATGCGCCCGAGTGGCATTATTGTGAAGGCATTTGATGGGTCGAGGAAATCTGTCATCGGTGAAGTGGACTTACCCATCCATATAGGACCCCATTTGTTCCTGATAACCTGCCAGGTCATGGAAATTATTCCCGCATATAGTTGTTTGCTAGGACGGCCATGGATACACGAAGCAGGGGCTGTCACTTCAACTCTGCATCAGAAGCTAAAGTTTGTGTGAGAAGGGAAGGTAGTGATCATAAATGGGGAGCAGGCGCTGTTGATATCCCATTTATCCTCTTTCAGTATTGTAGAAGCGGATGAGACTACTGTTGGAACCCAGTTCCAAGCCCTATACATTGACAACATAAGGAGAAATGATAATTTTGTGGTTTCGCTGAAGGACACGCAAGAGTTTGTGCGCAATGGTCATAATACAGTTTGGGGACGACTTGTGGATCCACCCGTGAACAAGAACATAACTGGTTTGGGTTTCTCTTCGAATATTGGTAAAGGTGAAATTTTAAAGTCAAAGTCTACTGTGAACAGTTATCATGATGTTTTCCACAGCGGAGGCTACCTCCATCCAATTGATTCTGGAATTAATGCTGTTAAAGAGGATGAAGCAGAGCAGGAAGTACCGAATTATGTGATGCATGGAGTCAGAGTTCAGGACTGGGTCACCATTGATATTCCTTCTTGCATACATGTTTCAAAGTAATTTGTTTTGTTAATCTGTTTCTTTCTTTTGAAAAGCTTTCACTCTGCCCAAGGTGGAAGTATTAATGTTGTAGGGCTTATCTGTTTGCTGTGACTTTTAAGATCATTAATAAAAGTTGTCTTTGCTTCCAAAATTATGTCTTTATTTTCTGCTTTTTCTTGGAAAATGGTAATCAGAAAAAAAACCTTTCAAAATAAATAATAACTGAAAATTAATCTGCATGATCACTTGTTATATGTGTCAGTTTCTAAAAGCAATCATAAATCATATTTGCAGATTAATTAAAAAACCCGTTGAATAAAATGACCCTGCACCCTCTCCCAACTTTGAATTTCTTGTGTTTGGGGCTGAAGAAGAAGATTATGATGAGATTCCAAAAGAGGTCTCACGGTTTCTTGAGCACGAGGAAAATACCATTCAACCATATAAAGAGCCTCTGGAATTGATTAATTTGGGTTCAGAAGAAGATCTGAAGGAAGTCAGGATTAGAGCATCGTTACATCCTGATGTAAAGAGCGGGTTGATTGAGTTGTTGAAAGATTATGTGGATTTTTTCTTGGTCTTATCAAGATATGCCTGGTCTACATACAAATATTGTTGAACATCATTTGCCGTTGAAGCCAGAGTGTCCGCCAGTTAAACAAAAGTTGAGAAGAACCCACCCAGATATGGCAGTAAAGATCAAAGAGGAGGTCCTAAAGCAGATTAATGCTGGTTTTCTTGTGACGTCAGTGTATCCTCAATGGATTGCCAATATTGTCCCAGTACCAAAAAAAGACAGAAAAGTCCGCATGTGCGTAGATTATAGAGATCTAAATAAAGCTAGTCCAAAAGATGATTTTCCATTGCCTCACATCGACATGTTAGTGGACAACACAACAAAATTAAAAGTATTCTCGTTCATGGACGGATTTTCTAGATATAATCAAATAAGAATGGCTCCAGAGGACATGGAAAAAACAACGTTTATCACACCCTGGGGAACATCCTGTTACAGAGTGATGCCCTTAGGGTTGAAGAACACTGGTGCAACGTACCAGAGGGCTATGACAACCCTATTCCATGATCTGATGCACAAAGAAATCGAAGTATATGTTGATGATATGATTTCCAAATCCCAGACTGAAGAAGGGAATATAGAAGATTTGTTGAAGTTGTTTCAGCATTTGAGGAAGTATCGTCTCCGCTTGAATCCAAATAAATGCACCTTCGATGTTCGATCGGAGAAATTGTTGGGTTTCATTGTTATCCAGAAAGGAATTGAAGTTGACCCTGATAAAGTAAAAGCAATTCAAGAAATTCCAGCACCAAGAACTGAAAAGCAAGTCAGAGGTTTCCTCGGGCGTTTGAATTATATTTCCAGATTTATTTCCCACATGACTGCAACATGTGAAGCGATCTTTAAGTTGTTATAGAAAGATCAAGGTTGTGTGTGGACGGATGACTGCCAAAGGGCATTTGAGAGTATTAAAGAATATCTGCTTGAACCTCCTATCTTGCTCCCTCCTGTAGAAGGAAGATTGTTGATTATGTATCTAACAGTGTTAGATAAACCCATGGGTTGTATTATGGGACAATAGGATGAAACATGGAAGAAGGAGTTCGCCATTTATTATCTCAGCAAAAAGTTCACTGATTGTGAGTCACAGTATTCCACACTGGAAAAGACATATTGTGCTTTGGCCTGAGCAGAAAAACGTTTGTGGTAGTATATGTTGAATCATACCACTTGGTTGATCTCCAAAATGGATCCAATCAAGTATATTTTTGAAAAGCCTGCTCTTACCAGGAGAATTGCCTGCTGGCATATGTTGTTATCTGAATATGATATCGTGTACCGTACTCAAAAGGCTATTAAAAGTAGTGTGTTGGCAGATTACCTTGGTCACCAACCAGTGGAAGATCATCAGTATGCAGAATATGAATTCCCCGATGAGGATGTGATGTTCCTGAAACTGAAAGATTGTGATGAACCATTGCCTGAGGAAGGCCCTGACCCTGAATCTCGTTAGAGTATGATATTTGATGGAGTTGTGAATGCTTATGGTAAAGGAATTGGTGTTGTGATTGTCACTCCTCATGGATCGCACTTTCCTTTTACTGCAAGATTAACATTTGATTGCACTGATAATATGGAAGAATATAAGGCTTGCATCTTGGTTCTTGTGGAAGCTATTGATCTCAGAATCAAAGTTCTAGATGTGTATAGTGATTTAGCTTTGGTAATAAATCAGATTAAAGGAGAATGGGACACTCGTCACCCTGGCTTGATCCCTTACAAAGATTATGCTAGAAGATTATTACCCTTCTTCAATAAAGTTGAATTCCATCACATCCCTAGAGATTAAAATCAAATGGCAGATGGTCTGGAAACTATGGCTTCCATGTACCAAGTGAATACTTGGAATGATATACCCTGAATTACAGTTAGACGACTAGATAGGCCCGCTCATGTGTTTACGACAGAGGAGGTAGAAGATGAAAAACCTTGGTACTATGATATCAAGCAGTTTCTCCAGACTCAGGAATACCCAATTGGCGCGTCGAGGAAAGATAGAAAGACACTAAGAAGATTGGCAGGAAGTTTCTTCCTCAGTGAAAATGTGTTATACAAGAGAAATTATGACATGATCTTGCTCAGATGCATGGATAGACACGAAGAAGACATGTTGATGCATGAGATTCATGAAGGTTCATTTGGCACTCATGCTAATGGACATTCGTAGGCTAAAAAGATGCTAAGGGCAGGTTATTATTGGTTGACAATGGAATCCGAATGTTACAAATTTGCAAATAAGTGCCATAAATGCCAGATCTATGCAAATAAGGTTCATGTGCCTCCGACACTTCTCAATGTGATTTCCTCCCCATGGGCTTTCTCTATGTGGGGTACAGACATGATCGGTCTGATAGAACCCAAAGCTTTAAATGGGCACCGTTTTATCTTGGTAGCAATTGACTACTTCACCAAATGGGTATAGGCTGCTTCATATGCCAATGTTACCAAATAGGTGGTTGTGCGTTTCATCAAAAATAATCTTATATGCCGGTATGGTGTGCCGAGCAGAATCATCACTGACAATGGATCCAATTTGAACAACAAGATGATGATAGAACTGTGTGAAGAATTCAAGATTGTCCATCACAATTCATCTCCATACAGGCCAAAGATGAATGGGTCTATTGAAGCTGCTAATAAGAATATCAAGAAAATTATCCAGAAAATGGTTGTTACTTATAAGGATTGGCATGAAATGATCCCTTTTGCTCTGCATGGATATCGAACATTTGTTCGCACTTCAACAAGAGCAACCCCGTTCTCCCTGGTGTATCGAATGGAAGTTGTACTCCCGATCAAGGTAGAGATTCCCTCGTTGCGTGTGATAATGGAAACCAAATTGACATAGGCTGAATGGGTCTAGAACAGGTTTGACCAATTTAATTTGATTGAGGAAAAGAGAATGACAACATTATGTCATGGGCAGTTATATTAGAGAAGAATGAAGAAAGCATTTGATAAAAAGGTCAAACCTCATGAATTTAGAGAAGGCGACCTCGTGCTCAGGAAGATCATGTCTTTCAACACTGATTTTAGGGGTAAGTGGACTCCCAATTTTGAAGGCCCGTATGTTGTCAAGAAAGCCTTCTCTGGTGGTGCATTAATTCTTGAAACTATGGATGGCGAGGAGTTGCCACGTCCCATGAATGCTGACGCATTCAAGAAATACTTCGCCTAAAGAAATAAAAGAACAACTCGCTAAGTTGAAAACCCAAAAGGGAGGCTTAGGCAAAAAGGAGCGTCTCGGTAGGCCGAAAACCCGAAAGGGCGGTCTAGGCAAAAATTAGAGACATAAACAGAATAAATTTCCCGCTAAGTTGAAAACTCGCAAGGGCAGCTTAGGAAAAGTTAGGGATTTTTCTTGGCAAGTAACTACGTCAGACAAGACTTGATCGTTGAAGCACCAATCTTCTCGGTTCCTCACCATACTTCAACAAAAGCTGCTTCTCAGGATTTCAATAGTTGTTAGGGGGAATAGTTGTCATTGTATCTCAATGTATCTTTTCCATTATGTATTACCATTTCCCAAACTTTGTAATCATCCATGGAGTATCTCCATTCGCAGACTACCATTCTATTAATGAAATTCTTGCTTTTACCCAATTCTTTATGTTCTTATTTTATTTAGCTTGCAAAGACTCCATTTATTACCGATGATAACTTTCAAAGAAAAAAGATTAAAAAGCAAAATTGACTTTAAAAAAAAAGGGATTTTTACAATTCAATTTACTTTGAGATTTGTGATGACACAATGACAACAAAAAATGGTGATCCCAGGAATGAACAAACTCCGGTTGTTTTGAGAAGTTTTATTTCCCTCACGAAGGTTCTCTCAGGTCATTTTGATGGTATGTGCACGATCTTTGAATGTTTCTCAAATAGTTAAAGATGACATCAATCAGTGTAAGGTGCAGTATTGGGTTTGTGATCCCATTGTCCCCAGTCAGCTCTTAGTTCATGTTTGATTTTTGGGTTTGCATGGTCAGAAGCCTTTGTCCCAGATTCCCCAGTGAAGTATTCCCTCATATGATGAAAGGTTTTATTCCCTTGGTGTGCTGAGATGTCGCTCTTTCTGCAGTATTGGTATTATTGTTAGTATTTATTTCATAGGCAACTAGACCAGGGCAATATCTTTTCTGAGAAGTGTTGAAATGATTATCAACCTTTGGGTTTTCACCCTCCAAGTGCTGGGTTTGATTTAAAATACCCGATGAGTTTGACCTCTTTCTATAATGTTAACTTCTTGATTCCCCGGGAAGGCTATCCCAGGGCATCTTTTGTTGGAATAAGTTTTCATGATGTAAAGTTTCAATGCGCATATTTCTCCAGGGAGGTAGGCTTGAATTCCCCAGTGAGGTTTGATTGTTTTGGCGTCAATCTGCTTTATTTGAGGCTGGTCTTGCGATCTCCAGTAGGCATGTTGCTTTTGAAAAAAACTGGTTTCTCCGATGAAGCCAGAAGAAGGCTGTTCTATCCCGGTATCTGTTTAATTTGTCTACCTCTGAATTATGTTTCTCGTTAGTTAAGTTAAAGGAAGGAAATAAGTTTGGTTTCCGCAGTTGGCCTTTACCTTTCTAGGAATGATCTTTCTGGTTGAAGTTTAGCCAAGTGTTGTTATTACCTGAGGCGGTTTTGTTTGTTTATTCTTCTGATTGTGTATCTATTTTACCAGCATATGCACGATAGCACTCATACATTCATAAATATATCATGCATGGCTAAAATTGACAAATCATTGCTCATTGACATTTTTCTCTGGCCTTCCTGCAACGCTCCTTGCTTAGATGGATTCAGTTTTCCCTCTTGAGTTTATTTCTCAAAGGATGTATCTTCGTTGGCTGTCTTGCTCCAGTTTATTTCTGATTTGGATTTGTGGTTACATGACAATATTATTTACTTTGGATTTATGAAAACTTTGAGTTTTAGTTTGTGCATTTATTTTTCACGAGAAGACTTTATCTCCTCAGCAGAAATATCGTGGCATTTCCCCGGGAAGTCATATTTCTATCCCCAGAAAGTCATTACTTTTTGCAATTCTCCATGACAAAAAGTAACACGTCTCTTTATTTGAGACAACTTATGTTTGACCTTTTCCAGGCAGATTTCCTTGGTTAAAGAAGAAGTTGAGACCCGTTCTAGGTGAAACACCAGAATTTTGGGGAAAACTTGATTATATATTCTCTTTCTACCTTCAGTGAACGTTGGTAGGACATCGGCAGTGAACGTTAGTGTTTATTATCTTTTTGCTATCTTCAGTGAACGTTGATAGTTCATCGTCAATGAACGGCGGTGATATGATATTCTCTTTCTACCTTCAGTGAACGTTGGTAGGACATCGGCAGTGAACGTCGATGTTTATTATCTTTTTGCTATCTTCAGTGAATGTTGATAGTTCATCGTCAGTGAACAACAGTGATATGATATTCTCTTTCTACCTTCAGTGAACGTTGGTAGGACATCAGCAGTGAACGTCAGTGTTTATTATCTTTTTGCTATCTTCAGTGAAAGTTGATAGTTCATCGTTAGTGAACGACGATGATATGATATATTATCTCTTTCTACCTTCAGTGAATGTTGGTAGGACGTCGATAGTGAACGTCGGTGTTTATTATCTTTTTGCTATCTTTAATGAATGTTGATAGTTTATCGTCAGTGAACGGCGGTGATATGATATTCTCTTTCTACCTTCAGTGAAAGTTGGTATACCATCGGCAGTGAACGTCGATGCTTGTTATCTTCCTCTCTGATTCAGTTCTTTTGGTCCTCCAGTGATTTATTTTCCTGGTGGGGTTGCTCCTTTGTTTCTTTGTTTTTGTTGCATCCCCAGTAATACTTTGCGTCTCTTTGGTGCTGTTCATATGCATAAACATTTGCATGGAATCTTAGGGCCAAAAATAGGGTTTGTTTTATATTTAAGTATCCTTGATCGCGTCGATACAATGATTTTTAACTTTCATATCTCCGTATAGAAGAAACTTAAATAAGGGCAGCTGTTGTACCCCAATTTTTGCCCCTAAGATCCATTCATCATACTATGTTGTTTCACTCACAACAAGATCACACTAGGATTCTTGGTTCCCCTCCCTACATTTACTTTTGCTCTTTTGAGGGGTTACCAAGCACCTTGACTTGTTTTCTTTTGTGATCAGGAATATTTTGCTTTGATTTTCTTCCTAATTAATAAAATGCAATATTGGTTTGTCTTACTTTTTAATAATGTAGGTAAAGGCAATGAGGTTTAGCAAGTTACTCCATGGGTTCAGGAGTTTATTTCCATGCCCTAGTCAACATAGCTTGAGGAGTTCAAACTTCACTATTGGAGTGGTTTTGGAGGAATTGGCATGGAAAAGTTTCTTTGGCTCATCACATTTCTAAGTTATCAAAATTGATTCAACAGTACAAAGGGTTGAGGGGAGAAGTTGTCATGATTAGACAAGGTCTTGTTCCTATTGGTCACAAGAGCACATTTCTCTCAAATTTAAAGATATGGAAGTGGTTTTGGTGGATATGAGTCCTCATCATCATCCTTAACAACTTCTATTCACCAAGAAAGAATATTGGCACAAGAAGTTTGTTCAAACTTGTCAAAGATCCTCAAAGCATTCTCTTGATATAGAGGCTAGGGTTTTGAACTTCAAAGGAACATATGTTGCTCACCTTTTGGTATTATTTTGTGATTCTAAATACATATTTCTCTTCAAAGAGTTACCAATAAATCACTTCAAAAGTTCCAAGGAGTTTTCATGTGGAAGGAACTTGGTGAAGAAGAAAGATTACAAGTCCTCCAGATGAATCCACAATTTTCCATATGTGACTTCAAATGGTCATAACTTGGTCAATTGTTTTCACCTTGAGTCCATTGTTTTTCCATGATGATCTTAAAGATGTGTAATTTGTGCATTCTTTTATGTGAAAAGTGAAAAAATGGATGGAAGTTGCCTTAAATATGCAAAAGATTATAGGTCATTTCATGATTTTGGCCAACTCCAACAAGTCATAACTTGCTCATTTTTTGGAGATTTTGAGTGGTTCAAATTTCAAAATGTCATTCAAGAGATCTACTTAGTTCCATCTTTTTTGGTCAAGAGCAAATTCTAAGAGGAAGGCCATGTTTGGATACAAAATATTATAGGTCATTTTTGAAGAAGAAATTGAAATATTTCTAAGTATGGAAAGTCAACTCTTTTTCTTAAACTTTAACTCCATGTAACTTTCAGCTCAAGCATCCATTTGATTCCATTATTTTTCCATTTCAAAGCGTGTAACCTCATCTTTCCAAAGCATCAAGAATCATACCCTAAGACCCCTTGAGTTGGAAATGCCATGGATTTGAATTTGGTAACTTGAAACTGAATTTTTCACAAAGTCCGAATTTTGAAATCCATAATGTGACTTCTAAACACAACATTTGTGCATGTTTTTGATTTAAACTTGATTAGAAAACTTGCCAGAAGTGATTAGCACCCCAAAATGCAAGGTTTGGCTGAGTTTTGATGGAAATGGAGTCACACTTTACTCACGCTCGACCTTCACTCAATTTCCCTCCAAACTTCCTTGTTTCTTCAAATTTTCATTCCCATTCACTTCCCTATAAATAGAGGGTCATCCCCCATCCATTTTCCCAAGCTTAGAGAGCCAAGAACACCCTGCCAAAACCTCACACGAACCCACTTTTTTTGAATTCAGTTTCTGAGATTTAAGCTTCCTTTTCCAAAATTCTTTGCGCATTCATCATCCTTGAGCATCATATAAACTCTCCAGCACTTAAACCAATCAAAACGAGCCATAATTCAAGCTACAGAAGTCCAGTTTTAGAGCTTCTTACTTGAACTTCGAAAAGGTAGAATTCTCCACCATTTGGATCCAAATCAAGCACTAATCTATTCTACTCCTTCTTCTGATTCTAATGCTGCTTACAATTTTTAAATCCATTGAGAATTGAGAGAGAAATCTCAAATTGAAGGTGCTCGCTATTTTCTGGGTTTTTGATTCATATCTCTCTCCTTACCTTACATAAATTTGCTGCGATGGTTGTGTTAGAATCGTCTTGAAGAGACGAGTTCAATGATGCTAGCCTAGGATCCTAATTTTTCCATTTGAAGGATCTCACAAAATACCCATTGCAGGGTGTCTGGAGGTTGAAGACGATGACATGTCTCTTCTCAGCCAATGATAGCGTGCCAAACGTTTTAATTTCATTGGCTGCCCTTTTTCTGATCCCATGTGTATTTCACTAAGGTCCATATCAAGCACAACGCGTCTGGTCCATTGGATTAGCTTACTAACGCGTTTTGACTATGATCTGATAGTCCACATCTTTTTGGTTTTATTTTATTTTCTAATTTTATATTTTTATTGATTAAATTTTCAAAAATTCATAACTCTTTTATTTTTTATCCAAAAATTATGAAAAAATTCGCAAAAATAATCTGAATTATATATGATCTCATGAATATTTTTTCACATTTTTATTTTAACATTTTGTATTTTTTATATTTTTTGTATTATTTGCTTTATTTTAATTACTTAAAAAATACTTTTTGACATTTTTTAATTCTGAAAAAATTCATAAATATTATTTTGCATATTTTTAATATTGAGGTTTACTATTTTTGACCTATTTTATGTTTGTTTTAGCAATTTTAAATAGTTTAAAAATAGTTTCTGACTTTTAAAAATTATCAAAAATTTTATAAAAATATTTGGATCCATCTCTGATTTTTCTATGGTCTTACTTCTCACTTCTTGATTAATTTAAACATAGTTGATATTTTTCTCATTATTTTCTGTTTTTAAACTTTTTTTAGCCTTTTAATATATATATTAAATGTGATATTATTTTGTGATTATTTTCTGGCTGATCTTGGGTTAGGTTTTGGATCATGAACTTTATTAACATCATTGGATCCATAGTGTTGAGTTTAACTCCACAAAAATGGATGAATGATTTTAATAATAGTTTGATTAAAATTTAATTCAAATGTGGTTTATGTATCTTTTTTGCCCTAATCCTCCTCATCTCATCACCTTCTTATTGCACTAAATGTTGTTGGAGCATGATCTCTATATCATGTCTCAAAACAAATGGTGCATAGATTGCTATTGACCGGCCTCAAAATAGGTGCGACTTCTATATAAGTCCACTTACGATTGCTTAACATAGCGCTAAATTTTGTCCCAATTCGAATAAATGATCATTTGTGGCCCAAACTTATGATTGCAAGCCCAAGTATGTTAATTTGATATCTTTGATCCAATAACCTTGAGATTCATTATGTGAAGGCTTTGGTTCTACCAATCCTCTAATGGATCTACAACACCTTTGGTCAACGCGGATCACTTAAACATCATTGATCATTAAATGGTACTTGTGAGAAATCCAAATGAATGATATACTTGACAAAAAGCAAATGCAACTTGTTGTGTGGGGGCTTTGGTTCTACCAATCCTCTAATGAGTTCCCAATGCAAGTTTCAAGATGGTCATCCAACTAACCACTAATTATTGACTTCTTTTATCTTATGTTTTTATTATCTTTTATGGTTTATGTACTATTTATTTTTTTAGCATTTACATTTCATGCCATTTTCATCTTTGCTCATTTGAGCATTTATTTTCTTGCCATTTTTACTTTGCTCACTTGATCTTTTCTTTTATTCTCTTAAGATACTTAATAATCAACATAAACCCTAAAAAACTCTTAATGCTACTTGGACTATTTGGTTATTATCCTTGGCATTATGGAGCATCAGACTTTTTCTTGGACTTTGGATTAGAAACATTGGCCTATCCTAGAGACCTTGTGATCTTATCTGATTATTTTTGTCTGGAGTTCTTGAGGTTTACCTCAAGACATTGGGTTTCTTGTTTGTTTTTGTGTGCAGGTTTATGTGATTACACTCTTTGTTTGTAATCTGGAATTCACTCGTATGCAGCCGTTACTCTGCCCAATTTTTGTGAAGACTTAATACGCTTGAAGTTTGGTTCTCTCAAGAGGTCTAGTATATTTGCTTGGTTGGTTTCAATCCGAAGAATGAGAATTCTATCTTGACACATAATGTCAAGTATTGGCTTCTTGTTGGTTAGATGATTCTTCTCCTTAGCTTTTACCTTATGCTTTAGGATAGTCTCTTCTTCTCCTCCCATCTTCTTTAATTTCAAAAATCTTCTCCCTCCTTTTGAAAACTCTTCTTGAATTGAAACTTTAACTACTTTCATAATAAACTTGGACTTATGTCCATGCATTTTCAAAATCCTTTCATAAATAAACTCCAATCAATTTAATAACACCTTGACATTTTTTTTGTGAGAAGACTAAAAGTCAATCAATCTCATTTCAAACCATTTTGCCACTTTGGCTTTTATCTTTAAACTTTTTTCAAAAAATTAGCCTCTTGTCAATCCTTGTAGTGATGCAAACAACTATACTTTTACAATATTTAGTGAAGTGATATATTCTCCACTTGGGTGTTGAGTGAGGCATTGCTGATTTTAAAATCCAAGCCATATCCTCCACATTGAGATGATGCAAATTCTCCTTTCTCATGATTGTGGGTAGTAAGTATGTTTTCCACACGGACAATGACGATGCTGTCTTATCTCTTAAATTCAACCAAGACACTTGTGTTTCAAATCTTTTTAAAAGAGGAACTACGTGTACCCTGATCCCCTATTGCACGAATGGTGGTATGTAGGCACTAAAGGTTCGCAACTGCGACGGGTGCAAAAATCATAAAAAATATTTCTCTTCTCACCTCCACCATCCATTTTCTATACAACACATTTTATAGCCAAAATATACAGATTTTTCAAAGAGGTTCCTGCGGAGTACCGTAGATGTTTAGGGTGCTAATACCTTCCCTTTGCATAACCAACCCCCTTACCTTGAATATTTCCCCCTCTTTTTGGTTTATGCTCTCTTTTCCCATTTATTTGGAAACAATAAAGCGCGGTGGCAATTTTTATTTTGATTTGTATAAAGTCTAGTCAATCCAATGGCTTAGTCTTGGACATTTCTACCGTTACACACACCACAAGAACATTTTCAAACAAAAGAAAAGTGAACTAGCGAGAAACTAAGAGCCCGTACAAAACTACAGATGGAAAGGGTGCTAACACTTTCCCTTTCCATAATCTACCCCCTTACCTCGAAAAATTAATTTTATCTTCTTTTTACTCTTTCCTTAATTTGGATAAAAGAAAAGTCGGTGGCGACTCTTGCTTACTGAAACATTTGCAAACACAAACGCAAAACCAGTATTAACAGTCGGTTCTGCCACCGCATCACAGTAAGCTTCAAGAACATGAGCAAGAGCTCATAAATCTAAATAATAATGAAAATAAAGAGAACAAAAAAAAGTTGAGGGACACAGACAAGAAGTACAACGCGTTAGGGGCTTCAAGTTCCATGTCTTCCACCATAGATTCCGGTGGAAGTGACTCAAGTGACGGAGATGAAAGTCCAGATGAAGATTTGGGTTTATTTGTAAGAAAGTATAATAGATATCTTCGGAAGAATGAAATCCAACATTCAGATAAAAATCTTGTTGACTATAGAAGGCAAGTTAAGCCAAACAAACCTTTTGAAAGCAAGAGATGTAAATCAAAAGGATATTGTTACAATTGTGGGAAACCTGGTCACTACAAACCAGATTGTCCCTTCTTTAAGAAAGACAAAGTAAGAGACAAGTTTCAAAAGAAACCAAACAAAGCTAAAAAATCTTACACTGCTTGGGATAGCGATAATGATTTATCAAGAAAAGATGACTCTAGTGATAAAGAGGAAATGGAAAACTTGTGTCTTATGGCGCATCACAAAAAGAAAAAGAATGTAAGTCATTCTAAATATGATTATGTTGATGATATGTCTTATATTCAATTACTAAATGCCTTTAATACCATCATGAGGCTAAGGAAGCTTTCAAACGCTTAGTCTCAAATAAAAAGATTTTCAAATACCTTGAGCATAAAGTTTCCAAATCCAAAAAGGAGTTGGAAACTCTCAAGGCATCCATGATAGAGAGTATCAAAGGCAAAGATGAAATTGACAAGACCTCTTGACAAAATTGTCATGGATGTGAAACTTGTCACATTTGGCAAAGAGAGACAAAAAAATTTAAAGCCAAACTAGACAAGGATATACAACCCAAAGTTACATTTGCTATTGATAGATCAAACTTTAGAAAAAGTATTGTTAATCCATATCAAAAATATACTTATCAAATAAGAGATCAATCAAGCAAAAGTAACTCTTATCAAAACATAGCTTGTCTATATTGTTGCAAGGAGGGACACACCATTAAAAAATGTCGATTTAGAAGATTCTTGGTACCTAGAGGCATTTTCAAATGGTCTCCCAAAGGCAACCCATGTTTCACTCACATACAAGGACCCAATAAAAATTGGGTACCTATTTCCTTTGTTTGATTTTGTAGGTGGAATGTCTTGAGACTACAGAGAGAAGATGGTTTCTCGATAGTGGGTGCTAAAGACATATTACGGGTGACATTTACCTATTCTTTGACTTTGTGGATAAGAATAAATGATATGTAACCTATGGTGATAACAACAAGGGAGATATACTCGGAAAAGGTAGTGTAGGTAATCCCTCTTCTACTACTATCTCAGATGTCCTTTTAGTTGAGGGTCTTAAACATAATATCATTAGTACTAGTCAATTATGCGACAAAGGATACAAAGTTTCTTTTTCAATAGAATATTTCTTAATTGAAAATAGTGATAAGGATAATGTGTTTAAAGTCTCTAGGGTTAATAATGTATATACGCTTGACTTGAATGAAGTATCCTTGACCGGTGCTAAATGTCTTGTTTCCATGAGTGAAGACTCATGGCTTTGGCATAGGTGATTAGCGCATATCAATTTTGACTTGCTAAACAAAATTTTATCAAAAGATCTAGTTGTTGGTTTACCTAAAATAAAATTTTCTAAAGATCACTTATGTGATGCATGTCAAATGGGTAAACAAACAAAAATTTCTTTTAAATCTAAAAAGATTATCTCTATAACAAAACCACTTGAACTTCTCCACATGGATCTTTTTGGACCATCCACAATAAAAATTCTAGGTGGTAATTATTATGGTTTTGTTATAGTAGATGATTTCTCTAGATTTTGTTGGACAATTTTATTGACTAGCAAAAGTGGCACTTTTTCTGCATTTGAAAAATTTGCTAAGATGTTCCAAAACAAGTTAAACACTAAAATTGTTACAATTCGAAGCGATCACGGGGGTGAATTTGAAAACCATCTCTTTGAGAATTTTTTTGAAAAACATGGCATTGATCATAATTTTTCTGCACCACGTACTACACAACAAAATGGAGCAGTCAAACAGAAGAACCATGTTTTAGAAGAACTCGAAAGAACTATGATCAATGAACATGCCCTTCCTAAGTATTTTTGGGCTGATGGCATAAGTACGACTTGTTATGTTTTGAATAGGATCCTAATCCATCCAATTCTAAACAAAACTCCATATGAACTACTAAAAGGAAGAAGGCGAATATTTCACATCTTCACGGTTTTGGATGTAAATGTTTTGTGTTAAACAATGGAAAGGAAAATCTTGGTAAGTTTGATTCGGAAGCAGATGAAGGTATCTTTCTCAGATACTCTCAATATAGTAAAGCTTATAGAGTATTTAATAAAAGGTTACAAATTGTTGAGGAGTCCGTGCATGTGTCTTTTGGTGAATCTTGTCCGAGATCGGTCGGAAAAGGTATTGTGTTTGATGGTGCATGTGTATCTTCAGAGAGCATACTTAAAGATCCGGATGTTAAAAGTGATGAAAATGATCTCCCTTTGGAATTTAAATCTATCAAGGATAGTGTATCTTCAGATAGTATGCTTAAAGATCTGGATGTTAAAAGCGATGAAAATGATCTCCCACTGGAATGGAAATCTATCAAGGATCATCCCATAGAAAATATTCTTGGAGATATCACAAAAGGAGTTACTACACGGTCCAAGATAAGTAACTTTTGTTATCATTTTTATTTCATATCACAAATTGAGCCTAAAAACTCCAAAGACACTTTACTCGATGAACATTGGTTTTTATCTATGCAAGATGAGCTAAAGCAGTTTAAGAGAAATAAGGTTTGGGACCTTATCCCTCCTCCGCGAGGCCATCATGTAATCGACACTAAATGGGTGTTTAGGAACAAATTGGACGAAAACAGAATAATAACTCGCAATAAGGCTCACCTTATTTCTCAAGGGTATTATCAAGAGGAGGGCATCGACTATGAGGAAACTTATGCACCGATCGCCCGACTCGAGGCTATACGCCTTTCTTTCCTTTTCATGTTCATAAAATTTCATGTTATATCAAATGGATGTTAAGAGTGTTTTTCTAAATGGCTATATTAATGAACAGGTTTATGTATCTCAATCATGTTTACAAACTAAAACGTGCCTTATATGGTCTCAAAAAAGCCCCTATGGCTTGGTATGAACGCCTTAGCAAGTTTTTGTTAGAACAAGGATTCTCAAGAGGAAAGGTCGATACAACTCTTTTCATTAAGCTCCAAGGAAAACATTCAATTTTAATACAAGTTTATGTAGATGATATCATATTTGGATCTACTAATGTATCTTTGGTTAAAGAGTTCTCTAAGTTGATGCAGAGAGAATTTGAAATGAGTATGATGGGTGAATTAAAGTACTTCCTTGGGTTTCAAATTCAACAACTCGAGGATGGGACTTTTGTAAGTTAAACCAAGTATTTCCAAGAACTACTAAAGCGTTTCGACATGGAAAAATCAAAGGTCATTGACACTCCAATGCCTACCGCGGTTAATCTTGATCGTGATGAACATGGTAATCCGGTTTATGTAAAAAGGTATAGAGGTTTGATCAGTTCCCTTATTTCACTTACCGCTTCTCATCCCGAAATTATGTTTAGTGTATGTATGTGTGCTAGGTATCAATCATACCCCAAGGAGTCACATTTAAAAAACGTTAAGTGCATACTTAGGTATCTTTGTGGTACGACTAAGTATGGGTTATGGTTCTCTAAGGGTAGCGATTATTCTTTGGGTTGTTATTTTGATTTCGACTTTTCCGGTTGCAAGTTGGATAGGAAAAGTACTAGTGGTACGTGTTACTTCTTTTCAAATTCCTTAGTAAGTTGGCATAGCAAGAAACAAGTCTCTGTTGCTTTGTCAAATGCAGAGGCGGAGTATTTCGCAACCGGTAATTGTTGTGCCCAAATTTTGTGGCTCAAACAACAACTACTTGATTTTAATGTGAAACTCGATCCTATTCTAATTTTTTGTGACAACACTAGTGCCATAAACCTAACCAAAAACCTGGTTTTACATTCACGCACAAAACATATTGAGATTAGGCATCACATCCTTAGGGATCATGTAGAAAAAGGTGACGTCGTATTTGAGCATGTTGATAGAACAAATCAACTTGTAGGTATTTTCATAAAACCTCTTGCAATCGAGCCTTTCTTCCACATCCGTAGGGAACATTATGTTCTTGACATTTCAGATGGGTTGCAACTACATTAGTTGCATTGCTCTTATTTATACTTGTACTCTCATAAATTGTCTACACTCTTGTATCAAGTTATTTGTGAGGGAAAAATGTCATCATGCACCATATAGGTAATACCATTCTAACTCTAACTCTACTCTTGATAACTCAAGGTGGTAAACTTTTAAAATTTCTTATTCCTTGTGATATATACTTTTCAATCTTTGTGATGTGTGATATTGCTTAGGTAGTTATTTCTGTTTTATTGTGTCTTAAAATTTATGAATATTTGAAAAATTGAAAAATAGGCCTTCTTGGGTCTACATATGGCTGGGGACCGTCGACACATATTGGAACCTATATTTCTCAAAATTTTGGTCCTCTGCATCGACACATGACCTGTATAGGTCGACGCATCGCGCGATTCTTTAACCAATAATTTTAGGAATTATGTGTGACATTTGTGTTTTATCTTATCATCCATACTCACCCACTCTCATTACTCTATTTGCTCCAAAACCTTCTCAAAAACCCTAAGATCCTCTTTTACCCACAAGTCTCAAAATCTTTAAGCTTCCTTGCATGGCTTCATCAAGACCTACAAAGAGAAGATTGGTAAAAGGAAGTTCCTCTTCCCAACAAAATCCCGATCCTACAACTGCTTTGTATCTACTTTCTGATGATTTGGTTGAATCTTATTCAAAGAACTTTAGTAGAATACAAATTGTTAAGCAATTTGTAGTGTACAAGCAAACCCTAGGTAGGTTGAATCTCCCACATGTTGTTGAGTTGTTAAGATTTCAGAAACTCAGTGTCTTTTTAGAGTGTGATACTGCATATAATGAAGAGTTGATCAAAATGTTCTATAATGGTATTTAGGTAGCTTTGATGGGAGAACATTTAGACATAAGATGAATAACAAGGTTTATACTGTTAATTCTGAGATTTGGACGGAGTTTGAATTGTTTCCTCCAAGTCCGGTTTCCATAAAAATAACTGATACCGATAACTTTGAGGGATATGACTTTAAGGTTGCTCTAAATTCTATGCTGAAACATCTATTCTCTGAAAGTATTGTAAATAACACCTTATTTACAAAGTCGATCACAACGGGTGCATTAAAACCGCTTGACCGTATTCTACAGTGGATTGTCTCTTGCATCCTTCGCCCTAAGAGGGGTGGATACTCAGGTTTTGATCAGCTTGAGCTTCACTTGGTCTATCTTATCAAGAATAAAATGAAGATCAATTGGCCTTACTACATTGCGAGTAGAATATATAGTCTAGAAGAATGGGGTAGAGGAACAATGTTGGGCTATGCTTCCTTTATTCAACATGTCCTCAACAAGGCCGTTATTGGTGTTCCGGGTCTTCCCTTAATTGGATTATCAACTGATCAAGAGTTCACTCAGAAAACATGGACTATGATGGGTCACCAGTGGGATGCGAGTCATCAAAGGTATCAATATGTGGTAAGAAGTAATAATGTGTGCTTGTAGGAAGGAGATGATAGTGACGAGGAACATGATGAAGACAATGAGGAAGGTGAGAATTTTGCTTCCATGGATGAAGATAAAGTGCAGGGTAGAAACAATGCTATCGTTTTGAACTTGCTTGAGTCTATATGCCTTCAACAGGAGGAGAATTCTTCGCTTGTAAATGAGAGACTTAATACTATATCAAACCGTGTCAGGGTACACGGTGAAAAATTTGCCACATACTCTACCATTCAAGATCAACGATACAATACTTTGTATGGAATGATGGAGTCTCAAGCGAACAACTTCCCCAACTTCACTAACAATCTCATGCAACACTTCCCTTTTAACCCACCATTACATCCACCACCACATGGAGGAAATGAGAGTGATGAAAATTAATGTTTCCTTTGGTCTTGTACTTTTCTATTTTCATGTACTTTGTCTTGTATTTGTTGTTTAATTATTTTTTGATTATGACTTACTTTGTGTTTGTCTCTCTTTGAACACCAGTTTGTAACTAAACTATGTGATTGGTGTCTATTTATGTTTTTTTTTCCTTTTTTATGCCTTTCTCTAACATCTCTTTATGTGATTGTTTGTTAGAGTTATTAATTTCCAAAGTAGATAATGGTCTAACCTTACTTGTATTGTTTATTATTATTTTTAACCTCTTGCTTTATCTCCTTTTGATGTTGCCAAAGGGGGAGAAGCATGTGGAAGTCAAGAACAGATGATATGAAAGTCGAAACGAAACGAGAGGGTGCACAGAGATATGGGGAGAAATATCTGAGATTAAGATTACGATACTTGGTACTAAGGACAAGTTTTTCCATCATCAAAAAGGGGGAGTATGAGAGGGCAAGGTTCCTTCAATAAGGGTTTCAATGATGTCAAAACTTTCCACTATATGTCAGGAATGTTGCTAGATGATATGGTGTACAAGGAAGCATGAAAAGTCTTCAAGAATTGATATTTTTGGAAATTTATATCCTTTGAGTCGACTCAAAGAAAGCTCTAGTCGATGCATGATTGAAAGTTGATCCTTGGGGAAGTCTCGGGTTTACCAACATCGATTGTGTGGCCGACTCAACCTGGGAGTATTTATTAGGAACTATACATCAACGCATAGCCCTGGAGCGTCGATACATGGATCGCAAACTTTTTCTTCTGGCACTTTTGGGAATGCTCCGGTTGAGTCCCCCTTCTGCATAGGTCGACCGTTCGCTCGTTAAATCTATTTTTCTGCCTATTAGTTATGGGTTTGGCTTGAGATAACATATATAATCTTGTTAGGTTATATCATTTGGTTTCAGAAAGAAAAGTGAAATAGATATACAAGGTGCTCATCATCTTCAACCTATCACTCACCCATTGACAACTACATATAATATTTTTTATCGATCAAGGTGCGGAGCGTGTGTTGATAGCGTCTGAAGTAAAAGATTGCGATCTTGTTTTGGTTGAGTAATTGTGGGTTTTTCTTGAATAAAATATGATGGTTTAGTCCTCCAAGATCATTGGGGTTTGGTGGTTTTTTACAATTCTTTGCTTCATCAAATTTAGTCGTGCTTAAGGGATTGAGGAACTGTGGGCTCGCTCGACAAGGTAGCTAAAATCAGAGGATTTTGAAGGAAGAATTGGGGTTATCATCTTGCAATCAAATCAGCCGAGCATAGGGTTTGAGTTGGGTTCTCAACATGGTAGATACAACCAGAGGTTTACCAAAGATTGGTGATTGTTGTACCTCAAAATTTTCTCTCTTTTTTCTCTGGATATTTCTCACAAGATCTTCAATGGTTCAAACTTACACAAGTATTAACTAGGTCAAGCCATCTCCTCAACACTAATGTCTCAAATTATGGTTTGGATTTTCACAAACAATTGGACCTTTAATGCTTCAGTTGACTTTCATGGATCATTATGGACCTTCAAGAATGCTCATATCAAGTTTCAAGTCTTGCATCTCAAAATTTCTTAGTTAATTGATCATATGACCCAAAATCAACTGTATTGGGTAAAAAGTCAATTGTGGTCAACCTACCGTCAAACATCAAATTTGTTTACCAATATCAACATTTTGAAGTCATATGTGTCTGTTTTACCCCAAAATTTGCCATCTCTTTTTTTAAATGATCTTCTCTTACATGGGTGGTTACAAACACTTGCTAGGAGAAAAATAACAAATTTTGAAGTCAGTCAAAGTGTCCTTCGATGGGGTGTATTTCGAAGGCATGTCAACACAATGTATTTCGATTTCCACCTGAACAAAGGCGTATTGGATTGGAATTCTAAAGTCACTTTGATTGGACCAAACTGAAGGAAATCGAAAAGAGAAGAATGATGTTTTCGATCGGTCAACAAGGTACTTCAATTGGCGTCTGAGCAAAGCCTTTCGACTGGCCTTGTAACAAGATCCTTCGATTGGCATTTCAACAAAGCCTTTCGATTGGACTTGTAACAAGATCCTTCGATTGGAATTTCAACAAGGCTTTCAATTGATATGGATAAAGGCCCTTCGATTGGAATTCCAAAAGGTCCATCGAGTGGAACTTCAGAGTGTCCTTTGACTGGAACTTCAGAGTTTCCCTCAATCAGAACATCAGAATGAAATGACCTTCAAATGGCAATTCAGTGCAGAGTTTTTCTTAATCTAATATGCTCTAATGAAGGAAGTTCTTAAAACTTCGAATAAGAACTTAGACTCATCACAAGGGCAAGGGCTGGTCGAAGTTGTCTAATAGGGAATGTTCTTAATAGACTCTAATTGGACTTTGAAGCTGGAAAAGAAGGCCATTCGAAGGAAGTAACAATGACTCATTCGATGAACATGTAAAGATCCATTCGAACAAGTATTCAGAAGACCCATTTGAAGGGTGCATAAGAAGCTCATTCGAAGCATGCATAAGAAGTCCATTCGAAGCATGCATAAGAAGCCCATTCGAAGCATGCATAAGAAGCCCATTTGAAGCATGCATTCAGAAGACCCATTCGAAGGGTGCATAAGAGTTCCACTCGAAGATGTATTCAGAAGGCCCATTCGAAGGGTGCATAAGAAGTCCATTCGAAGGAGGAAACTCAGAGGCCAACCGAAGAGAAACGCTGAAGGGTGTTCGAAGGAGTCAAGTGTCCAGGTTCATCCAAGATTTCCAAAGAGACATGAATGTTTCAAAAAGGAATGCTTTTAATTTGTCTGATTCTTGTCTCATGACTTTAAGGGTCTGTTTAAATGGTTGTCTCTTACCGTTACGATGGGCCAGCACACTCCTATAAATACAAGAGAAATCACACAGTACCGGGGGGAAAACGAAAGAGAGATCATATGGAGATGAACATGCATACATACTGCACACGAAGAGACCACACACACGCACTACTCAATCAAACACCTTTTGCAGATTCCCTCATCCAGGAGTCCATCCCAAGTCCTAAGCAAACATCTCCACACCCAGAGCCACAGATCATACATCTTTGATTGGTAAGGGTTTGCAAAACCAAAATTGCACCTTCATGACATTTAACTACACATTGCATATATATTCATGTTATTACTGATTGTGCAGCATGTAAGCTAAAGCGCATATATTAGATCGTGCCATTGTTGGGGCACAATCTTAGTTTTCCCTTTGAATCTCAGGCAACACAAACCCAGGTCTAGAATCAGCATATTTGAATCGAGGAAGGATTCAAATTGGTAGGAGATTCGAATCAGGGGGGTAAAGTCCCCCCTGGGTCTCTAACGTTTGTTTCATTTTCAAGGAACATCTTCTCAGAACCTTGTTCAGAGCTTCGAAGTAGCTCGGCTTCAAACTGGATCCAGGGTTCCCAGATCGAAGGATGACATATCGAGATCAAACACCCCCTAAGTGCAGCCGCACATGCATCTTAAATCAAGCCTCTTCGCTGGATCGAAAGACAGCCTAAAATTCTTTCGATCCAGCTCCCCAGAATTACTCCTTCTTCGATTTACTGCATGTTACTTCATTTTCAACTTTGTTTTAACTATTTTATTTCTTTTTCTTAATCAACATAAAATCAATCAAAAATCCATAAAAACATTAGGATAGTTTTTTTCCTATTAAATTAATTTTATTAATTAATCATTTAATTTTCTTAACATTTTCTCGAAAACTAAAATTAAAAAGATTTAGATCATTTTCCCAAAATAAAATAAAACAAAAAAAAAATATTTTATTCTTAGGATTTTTAGATGTTATTTTCAATTTGCGTGCATCTTATTTTATTGTAACTGCTCACAGTTGTAATAGCTTTAGATTTAAAATTCCGCACTTTTAGTTTCTTGCATTTTTCATGTAACTGTCTCGAAGCCTTGTAATAGCGTAGGATTTACAATTCCCGAACATTAAATTCTTGTACATATATTAACTGCTTAGATGTATGCTAACTAGGATCGCATGACAAGATCTAAAAACAAACGGTAGAACACCTAAATGTTTAAAGATAAAATAAATGAATTGAACACAATTACACATAAGCACCTCTAAGGTACGCCCACTCTGGTTGCCTTCAATAAAATAGTCATGGGGCAGGAATGCTCTATCAAAGACCCATAAAATCAAAAGATCATAGTCCCTCGGTGACCCTACAGTTGCCTTCTCGGTAAATGATCTAGTCCCTAAAATAGAATTGCTAAAGGATCTCCATAAATTGCCGTCGTGACTGTAATGTCCCTTTGATTGTCCCTCAAAACATCCAACGACAGGGCTACCTACTCACTAATAGTAGGATAGCGCTGTCTAAAGGAGAAGAGGAAAAGAACAAACTTTATGAGTACCAAAAGTAGATAGCTGTTAGAAGTTTGCTCAAAAACACTTTTTTTTCACTTACACACAAATACTACTTTTTCAAAAGACATTTTTAAACACTTTGTATACGTTCTCTACTATCCCGAGAAACATTACAAAGTTTGCCATACTAAGGCGTTTTCAAAACATTTTCAAACACAAAGCACAAAAGCATCTTGAAAAATGAGCTAACCTCTAAGAGCCCGTGGAGAACCACAGATGGAAAGGGTGCTAACACCTTCCCTTTCCATAATCTACCCCCTTAATCAGAAAACATCTCAAAAAGGTCTTTTTTATGTTCTTTTCACCCTTTCCTTAATTTGGATAAAATAAAAGACGGTGGCGACTCTTGCTTACCACACATTTGTAAACAAAAAAATGCAAAACCAGTATATAATAGTCGGTCCTGCCACCGTATCATAGAACTGGCTACTCTACTGGAAATTGAAAATAAAAAGTGGGGTTTACCTTAAAGTTAGTTCATTTTAAAAGCTTTATTGTGTGTTTTCTTGCTTTATCTTTAAGGGTTTGGTTGGGTTGTTAAAAAAAGATCCTACACCCAGATTTTGGGCACCTTATTAGGTAAGTATCAATAAACCATGGAGGTTGTACGGCGTAGACCGATATAGACGAAGTAGTGGCTACGTTAGTGCGGTGATTTGGATTGTACTAATGTTCCTTGAGTAAGTTAAGGATAACATTAGGCTTCCTCATAGTGTCACTAAGCGCTAACTGACCTTTAGAACCTTTAATTGACTCATCCTAGCCATTAGGAAGTAGTGAGATAATCAGCTTTGGTTCCGACCAAAGATTGGTTGATACTCGATACTACACTCATTGAGGCTGGACTTTCAGGATTTTTTGGCCGCAATACTTTGGTGCGGAGCTGAAAAAATTTATGAAGGGAAGGTCAGTGATATTGAGGCTCCTTAGAACCCGATTACTATTATTAGGACAGGTTGAGCCAACTGAACATTCAAGAGGGTACTTACCTAAAAACCCCATGCAAGCCTAAACCTAAGGCTATTTGTGTGACTTGTTTTCCTTCATTGTCTAACAACTTGAATTCTTTGCAGAGTTTACTTGCTTACATAACCTTACACTTTTGCTTAACGCATAGCATACATATCATAACATCATGCCACAACATTTCCTTAACCATTTCAAGGATCTCAAGTGTTTGTGATGCAGGTTAGGATAAATTAGACGTCTAGAATGGGGCAAGGGGATTTATTTTCCTCTAGTCAATGCCGTCAAAAGATCAAAACACGACAATTTGAGTCAGGGGCTATGACCCACTTGATATGGTGAGCTTGACTCTCGAAGAAGGACGTTCAACGACATGAAAGTTATTCAATCAAAGCTAAAAACTTCAAATGCTGACATCTTCTTGTTTACCCCGCTAGTCCTTGAAAACATTGCATACACATATCATACATGTTATTGCATAAACAGGTTGCAAAGTAGGGTTCTCATCTTCTTCGCTGTTTATTTCAGCAAGTAAAGAAATGGCTCTTGAACAAACAATCAAATACCTTCAAGCTCAAAACTCTCAGTTCCAATAAATGTTCCTGACTCTAACCCAGGGGCAAGAAGACCTGAAAGCTCTGATCATCAAAAAGAAGGCTAAGAAGGCAAAGAAACCAGTTCGTGTGGGAAGGTGAAGACCAGTTAACCGCGCTCTAGATTTCACAACCTCATCAAAGGGTGGGGATAATCAAGAGGAAGAATACAAGGAATCAGATGAAGGAGACAACAATCTAACGTCTGAAGAAGATGAACCTGACTATTCTGAGGAGCAATATCCTCCTGCTGACGATCAATACAAACGGCTGGAGGATTGGCTCAATGCCATGGAGATCCAAAGGGTGCCTGGTTTTGATTTTGAAGATTTAGGGATAGTTCCTGGAGTGGTCATCCCACCAAAATTCAAGGTCCCCAAGTTTTCTAAGTATGACGGTGTATCTTGCCCTAAGTTGCACTTAAGGTCCTATGTTAGGAAGATCCAACCTCACACTGCTGACCGGAAGTTATGGGTCAATTTATTCCAAGAAAGTTTGGATGCCACTCAACTGGATTGGTTCTATCAACTAGAAGGAACAGAAATCCATACCTGGGAAGACTTGGCTACTGCTTTCTACAAGCAGTACCAATACAACACTGACCTGGCACCAACTAGAGTGCAACTACAGAACATGTCCATGGGCTCAAGAGAAGGATTCAAGGAATATGCGCAGAAATGGAGGGATCTAGCTCGCAGGGTTTAACCTCCTATGACTAATGGAGAAATGGTGGACATGTTCATGGGCACTCTGACAGGCCCATTCTTTAATTTGCTGATTGGAAGTTCCTCACCCTGTTTTACAAAAATGGTTCTGACTGGGGAGAGGATTAAACGCGGTATCAAAAGTGGGAAGATCATGATGGCTTCATCTTCTAACACTGAGAAGAAGCCATTTGGTGGTAAGAGGGAATCAAATGATGTGTCTGACCAGAAGGGTCACAATAAGGCCGATGACCACAATCAATCTGTAGGGGCAATACTGGTCTCTAACTCTACACCTATGGAACGACACCAATAGGGGAACCAGCATAAAGAGGTCACGCCTAAGAGACAGTTCACCAGAATCAACATGTCACTAGCTCAAGTGCTACAACACATGTTGAAAGCATGATTGATTAAGCTAAAGTCTCCTATGCGAAATCCCAATACTTCAGCTCCTAGTTACCACCCCGACGAAAGGTATGCATACCACTCTGATTGTCCTGGACATGATACCAATGGCTGATGGGCTCTGAAGAACAAAATTCAGGATATGATTGACGCCAAAGATATTGAGTTCGAACCTCTAGAGACTCACAAAGTGATCACTGCTCCTAGGACAAATCATTGATAATGTCCAGTTAATTTTTATTTTTCATCTATAATTTCATTTTTTGTTCAAACAATTACTGTTATGCCGAACTTTGGTTTTCCCATTAATGCATAGTATATGTTTGTCTTGAATAATTTCATTGTCATTTATTTAAACTGTTTTCTTGCTTCCTTTACGTGATATTCAACTCTCGATCAAAATCTGTAAGCCTTTAGAGGGAGGATGACGAAAACGATACCACAGTCTATACAATGTGCTTTTAAACAGACCTTATTGACGACGTACATACTTTGTTTCAAATCCCAAACAGTGGAGTTATAAGGAAGATAATCCCTAGTCAACCCCTTTGAGCCAAAGAAGCAGGAGTTTTTCTTTTCAAATACTAAAACCCTTAATCATAACTTGGGGCAGGGTAGTTTCTCAGTCAATTCAGACGCATATTAAGTCGCAGTCTTCCGCTTCGTACACAATGAATGGCATCAAAGACGTCCTTCCAAATCAAAAGACGGTGATGGTTCCACATAATCGTCGCGACATGCAGTCATTATCTCTTAAAATAAAAGCCTGCTAAGTCAAAACCTATGAAGGAGACTTAAGAAAAAACGGAGGCATCTCGCTGACTGTAATCACAAAAAGAAACAGTTCAGGAAAAAGACAGGGATAGTAAAATCAAAAAGAAAGAGGTCCTATAAATCCTTGACAAAAAGGATTACAAAAATGACAGCCTATTCAAAATAAAATGTCAGTATCCGAACCATCACCCGAACATCAAGGACAAGATGCCAGACTCAATTGGGATCTAAATGCATAATTAATTGAGCATATGACTGAATAACATCACGAAGAACGGGTGGGTACAAATAAAATTTGAGCCTTTATCCTTTATTTCTTAAACCGTGAACCAGGTCACACTACAACCCTTAAAAGTCCTAACTGAAGCATAGGTTAGTTCGGAAGCATACTGTTATAAAAGGTATCCTGACTCCTGAAGGACATGCTATAAATACTTAGCTGATATCACTCTCTTGCAAATTTTGTTTTACTGAAAAAATGAATTTTCAAACTTCAAGACAAGCATAAACCTTGCATTATTTGAATATCGTTGTTTGCATATAGTTATCTGTTCGACAACAGAGAAATTCAAATGACGAATATCTAGTGAATACAAACTTCCCCAATGAAAAGGTTCACCTCAAGTGGAAAGAAATTTCCAACCACGGGGCACAGCATGATCATTGTCCATCAACTGGGACAGTCAAGTCAAGATTCAAGGAATCCCTCAAAAATACCAAACAGCCAGGGGAAAATTGTTAGAACAAGATTAGGTCTGATATATCTCAGAGTTTTGATGATAACAATAAATTATATTTTATACTCTGATGAACGTATTTAATTGTTTCAGATAATGTTTTGACAAAAGCATTTTGATGTGCTGAGCTGAAAATAAATGAAGAAGTTCTTTGATGAAAGAACTATTAATTTTAGCGCAAGTGCTGATGCTGATACTGACTCTGGTAATACAATTATTTAAATGCATCTTCTAACGCTTAGCAGGATTCCTTGTTCAGAAGTACCTTGAAAGCAAGTGTTTTTCAGAAGTTCTTTGAAAGCAAGCACTGATCAGAAGTTCTAAGCAAGCAAGAATTGTTTAGAAGAAATGAAAGCATGTTCTAAAAGAATGCAAAAGCTATCAAGTCTTGTTAAGCTTCAGGAAACATGTTCTTATAAGTGTCGTTTGCTCATTTAATGCAAAGACGGCTACATGCACTCAAGTGTCTACGCTAGTGCATTGGAAAATGGAATAGTGCAAGGAAACACACAAACATTTAATGCTCTCCATTTGAAGGCAGCAACGGTCATGTTTCTTCATGCTATATATAGAAGAACATTAATTGCAAGCCAACTGCTGAAAGACTGGACTACTGAAGTTCTGAATAACTGAAAAACTTAGAGAGAACTCATCAATTTCAAAAGAAGCAAGAACTACGTGAAAAATATTCTGGGCTCACAAATAATTTTAATACACTTTGTGCAATACTATTCTTAGTGAAAAATCACAATTGTGATATAGATTTCTTAGAAGAAAACTTTGTTTCACTATCTGTAAAGATTTATCTCTTGTAATTGTTCCTTGAGAGACCAAGTTTGGTCAGATTTCTCAAGTAGACTAGGACTAGTTTAAGTCTTACTGGTGTGAGTCACTTGTAAGATTACTTGTGTATTGTTAGTCACAACATTTGTTGTGTGATTGTAATCAGTTGATTATAGTGGATTAAATCCTTGTTGAGAAAGGCGAAATCACCTTGGCGGGTGGGCTGGAGTAGTTTGAGTTTAAACGAACTAGGATAAAAATAACCTTGTCTTCCATTATTTTTGAGCCTTTAAGAAAAAGAAAAAGAGAAAGTTATTCACCCCCCCCCCCCCCCATTCTAAGTGATTTCTCCACCTTCAATTGGTATCAGAACTTGACCCTGAGTTCAACACTTAACCGTGTCAGGAAAAGATCCAAAAAAAACACAATGGCAAATGAACAAAACAACAATAACTACACCAGGCCTCCAGTGTTTCATGGAGAAGATTTTGATTATTGGAAAGATAAACTAGAAAGTTTCTTTATAGGTCATGATAGTTATTTATGGGATATAGTCTTGGATGGTTACATACATCGTATAGACTCGGAAGGAAATAAGATTGATAGAAAAAATATGGATAGACAATAAAAAGTTGATTTCAAAAATCATCATAGAGCTAGAAATATTTTTCTAAGTGCTATCTCCAAAATGGAATATGAAAATATCACTAATAGAGATACAACACATGATATGTTTGAGTCTCTTAAAATGACTCATGAAGGAAACACTCAAGTGAAGGAGTCTAAAGCTCTGGCTCTCGTCCAGAAGTATGAAGCCTTCAAGATGAAAGAAAGTGAATCTATATAAGATATGTTCTCAAGGTTCTAAACTATGATTACTGGCTTGAGAGTTTCGAACAAGGGATATTCTAAGGTAGATCACGTTAAGAAGATCATCATAAGTTTACCCAAAAGATGGGCACCTATGGTCACTGCTTTCAAAGTTTCAAAAGATCTGAACAACGTGTCTCTTGAAGAACTCATCAGTGCTCTCAGAAGTCATGAGATAGAACTTGATGAGCACGAGCCTCAAGAAAAAGGTAAGTCAGTTGCCCTTAAATCAATTATAAAAAATGAAACTAAAGCTTTTCAGGGTAAAGAAGAAAACTCTGAAGAATCTGCTTCAGAAGAAGATGACCTATCCTTGCTCTCCAGAAGGATCAATCAGCTCTGGAAGCACAAGTAGAAGAATTTCAGAAACTCCAGAAGAACAAGAAATAACTCTGAACAATCCCCTGAACACATAATATCAAGTAATAGAATCATTACCTGATATGAATGCAATAAACACGGTCACTACAAAAGTGAGTGTCCAAGGCTTCCGAAGGAGAAACATAAAGGGAAGTTAGTTAAGGAAAAGAAGAAAAGTCTTATGGAAACATGGGATGATTCTGAATATTCTGAAGATGGAACAGATTGAGAAGATGAACAAGCCAATATAGCTTAAACCGAGGCAGAGTCAGAATCATACATTGAAGAGTTATTCCCTGACTTCACTGTTAATTTCACTAAAGCTGAACTAGGAGAAAGTCTGAGTGAAATTCTGGAAAGATATCAGCAGCTTCGAGTCAAATTCAGGAATATGAAAAAGGATCTTGCTTCTGACTTTGAAGTAACTGAGAGTCTAAGTTCAGAAAACTGAGTTAAAAGAAAAGATTTCAAAACTAGAAAATGATCTACAAAACTCTCAGAAGGAGATAATCTCAGAAGATCTTAGTAATGCTGATAAGATCATAAAGAAATATGATCAAAGCTTTCAGAAGTTTCTAGCTAAAAACATAGATAGAAGCAAAATGGCTTCAATGATCTATGGAGTTCGCAAGAAAGACAGAATAGGTATAGGATACAAAGGCAAAGTAACTCAGCCTAAGAAAGTTAAGGAACTGGTTATCAAACATACTCCTCTCAATTCTCACTTCTCCACTAGGCACACACATCATATTAAATATACATCTCACTCTGGAAACTCTTATGCTAATCCAAAGTTCAAACATAACTTTAAATACTCTAACCCAAGAGGACCCAAAAAGATTTGGGTACCAAAAGACAAAATCATCTATGTTGCAGATATTTTTAACAGCAAGGTTGATACTCCAACACTAACACATGGACTCTGGATGCTCTCTACTCATGGAGGAAAGAAAGCATATGTTCCAAGGCCTGGAATCTAAAAGATTCTAGGGTTTCAGAGGCAATCAGAAACAGAAGATTACTGGCTCTGAAACATTGGAAACAAGAATGGAAATACAACATCAGAAGCTCTGAACAAAGCATGTCTAAAAGGAAACTTTTCAGAACTTTCTTTTAAATCATAAAATGTTGATTCTTCCTCTAGGCCATTAGAAACATCTCTTATTTTAATCCTTTTGAATGTACTTGTTTTATTCTGAACTATAAATTCATTCTGAACAAGTGTGATTCGAAAGCACAAAAGTGTTTTCTGTTTGGATATTCTAAACACTCAAAAGGCTATAGAGTATACAACACAGAAACTCTGATTGTTGAAGAATCAATCAAATTCAGGTTTGATGATAAGCTTGGCCATCAACAGCCAAAGTAAATTGATATTTCTGTAGGTACAGAAGATCATCCCTCAAACTCTAAAACTTCAGAAGCAAAGGAAGACTCTGAAGCAAAGGAAGACTCAGAAGATCATCCTCTTGATAACGCTCTGGATAATCTCAGAATCTCTGATCAACCCACTCAGAAAAGGTTTCCTAGAATCTCTTTAGCTCACAAAGAAGACGTAATTATTAGAAGAAAAGAAGATCCCATCAGAACAAGATCCTCTCTCAGAATCATTGTTTGGATTGGTATCTCTGATTCAGCCAACTTCTATTGTTGAATATCTGGAAGACAATGATTGGATCTTAGCAATGCAAGATGAATTCAATCAATTTTCCAGAAACAATGTATGGGATCTAGTTCCAAGACCCAAAGGATTCAACATTATAAGAACCAAGTGGGTTTTCAGAAACAAACTGAACAAGCAAGGAGAGGTGATCAGAAACAAAACACACGACTGGTTGCACAGGTTTATAGTCAACAAGAAGGAATTGATTATAATGAGACCTTTGCCCTAGTCTCCAAGTTAGAGTCTATTAGATTATTAATTTGAGATGGAAGACCATGCACGAAGAATTTGAGATGAGCATGATGGGAGAATTGAAGTTCTTTCTGGGAATTCAAATCAACCAGACTCCACAAGGTACCTATATACATCAGACGAAGTATGTCAAAGAACTTCTAAAGAAATTTCAGATGTCAGAAAGCAAAGATGCTAAGACTCCAATGCATCCAAAATGCATTCTGGGAAAAGATGAGGTAAGTATGAAGGTAGATCAGAAGTTCTACAAAGGTATGATTGGATCCCTTCTCTATCTGACTTCATCTAGACCTGATATATTATTCAGCGTATGTTTATGTGCTAGATTCCAATCAGATCCTAGAGAATCTCACTTAAATGCTGTTAAGAGAATTCTGAGGTATCTGAAAGGTACTACTAATCTGGGTCTGTGTTACAGAAGATCAAAAGATTTTAGACTAGTAGGTTATTGTGATGCTGACTTTGCTGGAGATAGAATTGAAAGAAAGAGCACCTATGGAAGTTGTCATTTTCTGGGTAACAATCTTATCTCGTGGTACAACAAGCAGCAAGCAACAATTGCACTTTCAACAACAAAAGCTGAGTATATATCTGCTGCTGGATGTAGCTCTCAGATGAATTGGATGAAAAGTCAGCTAGAAGATTTTAATCTTTATGAAAGTAAGATTCCTCTCTTCTGTGATAATACTTCTTCAATTTGTCTTTCTAAAAATCCTATTTTACATTCTAAAGCTAACACATTGAAATTAAATATCATTTTATAAGGGACTATATTCAGAAGGGAATTTTAAATTTAAACTTTGTAAAAACAGACAATCAGTGGGCTGATATTTTTACCAAACCCCTTTCAGAAGATAGATTTAAATTCATTTTGAAAAATATTTGTATGGAATTATGTCCTGAATAAAATAATATTTATCTTCTGTGTTTGACTTCAGAATGTTCTGAAATGAATGCTCTGATTAACAACTCTTCAGAAGTTAGAAGAGAAGTTACATCAGAAGCTATACGTAAAGTTCTGAAATGTTCTAACGTTTCATTTTAAGTATAGCTCAGAAGTTCATTAGATCAAACTGCTGTCTCATGCAACCTTCAGAAGATAAACACTTGGTGTGTTTCTGAAAGGTCACGCGTGCTAAGCTATTGACGCCGTTCTAGGTAACTTCTATGATTTGATTAAAATCTCACGCTTTCCCCTCACTTTTCTATTTCATTAAATGCTAAGTCATGATTAGATTCTTTTTATTTAAATTTTTATTAAATACTCTTTTTACAGTTTTATTTTTTTAACCTATATCTAAAAAGTCTTCATATAAATACCTGTGTAAAAACCCTTCTCACTTTTTACCTTCTCACTTGTTGTTTTGTTGAACCTCTGAATCTTTTATTATAATTTTTTTTTTAATCTCTTCAACTATTTTTATATATACTTTTTGATTATGCAAAAAAGGGGGAGAAAATGAGTATTTTGATCTAATCTATGATTAACAGTTATGGGACCAAGTCAAACATTCTAACAAAATACAATATTTCTTTCTATGCTTTAAAGAACTTTGCATGTATCTTTTAAACTCTGGAAGTTTAATTCAAATGAACATTATCTTCAAAAGACTTGCTGAAGAAATCCTAGAAGAAAAATTCAAAGCTTTGATGAAAATTCTTAAGAAGTTTTTCTTATAGAAATATTTATTTCAGGGGGAGATTCCTATCTCTTATTAAATTTTATTTCTATATCTGAATATTTTTTGTCATCATCAAAAAGGGGGAGATTGTTAGAACAAGATTAGTTCTAATCATATCTCAGAGTTTTGATGATAACAATAAATTATATTTTATATATTTGATACTCTGATGAACGTATTTAATTGTTTCAGATAATGTTCTGACAGAAGCATTTTGATGTGCTGAGCTGAAAATAAATGAAGAAGTTCTTTGATGAAAGAACTATTTGTTTTAGCGCAAGTGTTGATGGTGATGCTGACTCTGGTAATACAATTATTTAAATGTATCTTCTAACGCTTAGCAGGATTCCTTGTTCAGAAGTACCTTGAAAGCAAGTGTTGTTCAGAAGTTCTTTGACGCGCTGATCAGAAGTTCTTAGCAAGCAAGCGTTGTTTAGAAGATATGAAAGCATGTTCTGAATCAAGACGTGAAGCTAAGTTATGAAAGAATGCAACAGCTATCAAGTCTTGTCATGCTTCATGAAACATGTTCTTACAAGTGTCGTTTTCTCATTTAATGCAAAGACGGCTACATGTACTCAAGTGTCTACACTAGTGCATTAGAAAATGGAATAGTGCAACGAAACACGCAAACATTTAATGCTCTTCATTTGAAGGCAGCAACGGTCATGTTTCTTCATGCTATATATAGAAGAACATTAATTGGAAGCCAACTACTGAAAGATTGAACTACTGAATTTCTGAATAACTGAAAAACTTAGTGAGAACTCATCAATTTCAAAAGAAGCAAGAACAACGTGAAAAATATTATGGGCTCACAAATAATTTTCATACACTTTGTGCAATACTATTCTTAGTGAAAAATCACAGTTGTGATATAGCTTTCTTAGAAGCAAACTTTGTTTCACTATCTGTAAAGATTTATCTCTTGTAATTGTTCCTTGAGAGACCAAGTTTGGTTAGATTTCTCAAGTAGACTAGGACTAGTTTAAGTCTTAGTGGTGTGAGTCACTTGTAAGATTAGTTGTGCATTTTTAGTCACAACAATTGTTGTGTGATTGTAATCATTTGATTATAGTGGATTAAGTCCTTGTTGAGAAAGGAGAAATCACCTTGGTGGGTGGACTGTAGTAGTTTGAGTTCAAACGAACCAGGATAAAAATAACCTTGTCTTCCATTATTGTTGAGCCTTTAAGAAAAAGAAAAAGAGAAACTTATTCAAACCCCCCCCCCCCTCCCCCCTTCTAAGTGTTTTCTCCACCTTCAAAGATCTTCATCTAAATCACTTGGGGAATTGGACATGAATTCCGACAACGAATCACGTACAATCAATCAAAATCATGTTCCTCAACGGATTTCTTCTCAAAACAACAAAACAAGAATTCCCAACAGAAACATTCTGAATAAAGAAGATTATCATCTAGAAACAGTTTAAGTACGATCCAGAAACGGATGTCATCCTGACACCTACTCTAGATTCTCTCCTAGTACAGTGCAGATATGATCTAGACACGGATGTCATTCTGACACTTATTTCAACACATCATCTAGAAACAGTTCAGGTACGATCCAGACATGGATGTCATCCTGACACCTACTCCAGATTCTCTCCTAGTACAATGCAGATATGATCCAAAGAAGGATGTCATTCTGACACTTATTTCAACGTATCATCTTGAAACAGTTCATGTACGATCCAGAGACAGATATCATCCTGATACTTAGTCCAGATTATCTCCTCGCAACAGTTCAGGTATGATCCAGAGACAGATGTTATCCTGATACTTATTCAGATCATCTTCTAGCAACAGTTCAGGTACGATCCAAAACGGATGTCATCCTGATACTTACTCCAGATTCTTATCTAGAAACAGTTCAGGTACGATCCAAAGACGGATGTCATCCTGACACTTACTCCAGATTATCATCTAGAAACAGTTCAGGTACAATCCAAGAACGAATGTCATCCTGAAACTTACTCCAGATTCTCGTCTAGAAATAGTTCAGGTATGATCCAAAGACGGATATCATCCTGATACTTATTCAAATTGTCTTCTAGAAACAGTTCAGGTACGATCCAAAGACGGATGTCATCCTGATACTTATTCAAATTGTCTTCTAGAAACGGTTCAGGTACGATCCAAAGACGAATGTCATCCTGATACTTATTCAGACCATCTTCTACGTATAGTGCAGATACAATCCAGAGACGAATGTCACTCTGACACTCATTCAACACATGTTTCACGTACAGTGCAGATATGATCAAGAGACAGATGTCATTCTGACACTCATTCAATACATGTTCAAGTACAATCACGACATAGATCCGTCCTCAAAACCTCTAGCAGGCACAGGGGCAGAAGCGTCCTAACGCGAAGTCATCGCTGTATCCTCAGCATACGTCTCTGACATCTATGTTCCCCACGGAGCAGCAATAACCAGGGTTTTTCCCTCTTCTTCCCCAAGCAGGGATTACCTTCTCCAAATGAAGTCTGTTTTCCCCAGCTCAGTTCAAATAGTTATAAAACCTCCTCCCAGGTAGGGACTATTTCTCTAACTATGGAAGTTCATTCCCCAACAGAGTTTATTTCTCTACAGCGACATAATCTTCTAACAAGTATCTCTCTCCATAGAGTTATTCTCAAGAAGAACCAATTCTCAAGCAGAATATACTTAAACAGAAAGAGGAAATCCCCGGCAAATCACCATCCCCGGTGGAAATGAAGGATTCAACTTCCCAATACTCTCCAGCAGCAGTCCGAGATTTATTTTCCCACACTAAAATATAACATCCCATATTCATGCCTCATGGCATGCGCATACACATCGCATACAACACAATATCATTTATTTTGAGAACATTATTACGTAATGCATTACATACGTCATAACATTGCATATGATTAACTCTTTACATTTTCAGGGAAAGAAAAATTAACAAACACCGTTGACTACTTATGTGACCTAGTAGTCCTCTCAAAAACTACGTCTAATGAAGGGCTGTTTCAGCAGTTTCCCCAGAAATATGCCCTCACAAGACCTTCTCTGGTTCAGTCAGATCGACTCTAATATCTCTCTGATTCTTATTCCAATTGAAGATATTCCAAGACTTTTGTCTGGTTCAGCTAAATCGATCCTAAGATTTTTCTGATTCTTATCCAGTCAAAGTTAATTTAAGACCTTCGCTGGTTTAGTCATATTGACACTAAGATCTCCCTGATTCTTATTCCAGTTGAAGATATTCCAATACTTTCATCTGGTTCAGTTAAATCGATCCTAAGATTTTTCTGATTCTTATCTGGTCAAAGTTAATCCAAGACCTTCGCTGGTTCAGTCAAATCGACACTAAGATCTCCCTGATTCTTATTCCAGTTGAAGATGTTCCAAGACTCTTGTCTGGTTCAGTTAAATCGATCCTAAGATTTTTATGATTCTTATCCGGTCAAAGTTAATCCAAGACCTCTGCTGGTTCAGTTTGAATCAACCATGGATTTGTTGTTGATTTATTAACAGTTTAATATCATCTCCCCAGTAAGTCGATGTGAAGCCTGGAGCACGACCAGATAACAGTCAACCTTATCATCCTCAGCAAGTCACTGCAAAGCCTAGATCCTGACCAGATAGAAGTTCACTTCAATCTCTTCAATCAAGGGACGACTCCCCAGTAGAGTAACAGACAATTGAAGCTCCTAAAACTCTATATTATAAGACAGAGACCAACATTCCTCAGCAGAGTCCTCCTCAACAACAAGAGTAGGGTTCCCATAATGGAATATCTCATGAAATCAACAGTCTTCTCGATGGCATCTTTAAGCCCATCTCCGATGACTCTCCATCACATTATGATGGCATCTTTAACCCCATCTCTGATGGTCTCCCGTCCTCTTTTCCGAATGGCATCTGTGATACGGTGGCAGAACCAACTATTTTTACTGGTTTGTGTTGCGTTTTTTGTTTGCAAAATGTCGCGGTAAGCAAGAGTCGCCACCGACTTTTATTTCATCCAATCATGGAAAAGGAAAAAGAATAGAAAAAAACCTTTTTTTGAGATTTATGAGAACGGGGGGTAGATTATAGAAAGGGAAGGTGTTAACACCCTTTCTATCCATGGTTTTCCATGGGCTCTTAGGTACTTGCTCATCTTTTTTAAAATTGCTTGTGTATGTGTTTGTTTGAAAAAAGGTTTTACTTCGTGATACACCTTGTATCAGTCCTCAAGGGTGTGACGAAGTTGTTTTTGAAAAATGTTTTGAAAGGTGTTTGTGAGAAATGTTTTGTTGAGCAAGTACTTAAGATTCTACCTACTCAAAAAAATATTGTTCGTTCTCGTTTCCTTTAGACAGCATTATCCTACTATTAAGGAGTAGGTAGCCCCGTCGTTGTATTTTGTAAGGGACGTTTGAAAGGGACAAGTACAGTCACCTAAGCAATGGGTTGGAAACTTTAGTAGTAACCCTAGAGTCCTAAAGATCTTTCCGAGGCAACATTCGAATGGCACATTTTATCTTTTAGACAGGAGGGAAACCACTAAAATCTCCTATGCTTAAATGACTATTTACCGAAGGCAACCGAAGTGAGGTAAACCCTATGAGTGAAATATGTGCATGTGTTATTTTTCAGTTATTTAGTCTTTACACATTATGTGATCTACCGTTTAAATTTTCAAGAATCTTTCCATACAATCCTATTAGCCATGCATCTAGACAGTTAAAGATTGCGGAAATTAAAAGTGCAGAAAGTTTAAAGGTCCTAGCTATTATAAGGCTTTTGCAGTTACATAATCATCTGGACTGAAAATAAAAATGCGGAAATGTAAAACCCTAATTACTATTACAAACTTGGAGCAGTTACAATAATAAAAAGAATTAAAATGTGTGCGGCGAATAGAATGCGGGAATAATTGGAAACCCTCAAAATCTAATTGAGAAAATATTTAGGTTATTATTTGAGAAAAAATTAATTAGGTTATGTACAAAATTAAAACCCTAATTCTAACTAGTTTTAATTATAAAAAGAATTAAATTTCTCTAAATTAATTAAACTAAATTGATTAAGAAATAAAAAACATATTATTTATTAAAAAAATATTTTTGATGTTTTTGTGATTTTGATTAAAAAAATGATTTTAGGATTATTTGTAAAAAGGAAAAATAATTAAGAATAATAAGAATAATAAAAATAGAAAAAGGAAAAAGAGTTGGCCTGTATTGCTGAATAAGGGAGGTGCATGTTGAATTATTAGGCCCAATAGTGCTGAGCCCAGTCAACGCGCCTGATTCCCTGGGATGCTCTCCTAATGGTGCATTATGGCCATCCCTTGATCTGATCGTTGGATCTGGATAAGCATTGATCCATTGGTTGGATGTTGGAAGTGTAAGGAAGACGCTTGGGTGGAAGATACACAGGATCCTGCGTTGGAGAATTAAAATAAGGAAAATGCTAGGACCTGGGATCGAACCCAGGTCTCACGCTTACCACCATAGGCCTTTGCCAGCTACGCTGCGTTGTTTAGTTGTCAATATAATAAGGCCAGAATATAATATATCAAACAAAATAAATGAACCAAAAATGCGCGCAAATTTTGAATTGTTCAATGGTTGGCTGCCATGCCACCATCTTCTTCCTCCTCTATCGTATTAGGTCCCTGCTCTTTTACCTACGGACAACGTTTGTAGCTACAACCATGTACAACTCAAAAACTCACAAAACGCAAGATAAATGAAATTGAAGACCAGGGTTCAACTAGTCATGATGTCATGATCTTCATGGTACCTTATTCGTGGCCTAATTTTACCTATGGGCAAAAACCCTAAAACGAACATGAAAACCATAACAATGGCAATTGTCAGTACATGTGCTAAAACATCAATGAAACCTAACCAACACGTTGCAAACATGATATCAAACACAAATATACTATTAAAACATGTTTATGATGCAAGAATTATAGTAACTGGATTTGGAAAAATAGGGCAAACCATGATGTTCATAAAACGTGTTTCCGGGCTTGTGGAGGCTGGGTGATACTTGCAATCGCTTCAGAGAATGTCCAGGAAGGGATTGGCAATGTTAGAGTGGCTTGAATTGGCCTGCTGCTTGAAATTCGATCCACACTTGTCTTTGAAATTTTAGAGTTTTTCCTTCCTCTTTCACGACTGCTAGCCCTTTTCTTTTGCCTTGTACTTGTTCATTATATATGCTAGGATGAATTACGGTTCTAAAAACCACATGTATCTTTGCAATTATGGAAGATTTGATTTGATTTCCTTGCCATATGCAAACTTTCTATATTGAGCCAAATTATCCCTTTCTTGTACCAATCAGCCCTGATTCATTTTGGTCTTGATATCTCAGCATAATTTGATTGAGATCTTGTCAAAAAATCATATCAAAACATATCTTTGCTATTATTTTTCATTTATTTGATTTAATTCAAATTTTAATTAATAAAAAATCAAAATAAAATGAAAAATGAAGCAAATAATGTGTGGGTGAATATTTGGGTCGTGGACCATATTATAAGTGAGGTGCAAGCATAAAAAGTTAGGCCCATTTGGCAAAAAATGTAATTTTGAGCGCATTTTTCTTTTGGAAATTTTGCAAAAAAGGTCAACTTTGACAAGGCATATCTCCTCTAATTTTAATCCTAGAGAGGTGTTCCTGGACTTTTTAGAAAGCTTAGGATGTACCTTAAGCAACCATTTTGGTTTCATTTCCATTGGGTCTTCCATGTGCATGTAAGAAGCTTTGACCCAAAAGGTGTTTTTGTTAACTTTTCAAAAGGACCTATAATGTAGAAATTCATATCTTTTGATGAGTGTATATTTTGAACTTGTGGGATGAAGATGATTTGTAGGGAGTTGTATCCTATTAAAAATGAGCCTTGGATGGAAAATTTCTGGCAAAGTATGTGGAAGTTATGTTTGGTTAAAGTTTGGTTGACTTTTCATGAGAAACCCTAATTTAGTAACTTTTGGGTTTTTATGAATTTTGGGCATTCCTTGAAGAATCCTGATCAACCCTTGATCAAATGATGTATATCACTTTAAAATGTTGATGTTGACCAAAAATCTTGAAGTTTGACTGTATGTGGGCCACAATTGACTTTTGACCTAATATAGTCGATTCTCAAGCATTGAGCAGTTGACTAAGCAAAATTCTTGTGCAAGGCTTGAAATTTGACATGGAGGGTCTTGGGAACATATTAGGACCATGGAAAGCTTATGAGGTCTTTGGAGTTCACCCATCTTGATGAAAATGGAAACCATAGTTTGAGGTACATTGCCTTAGGAGAGAGTTTGCCTGGTCAACTCTTGGGCAAACTTGAGCAAGTTAAGGATCTCTAGGAGTACGTATTGAGTAAAATGAGAGGGAAAATTTAGGGGTTCAACAGCTGCCCCTGTTCAATCTTCTTAAACCTGAGGATGTAGATTGGCTCGTCTGCCTTTCGTGATCTGAAGGTGGAAGATGATTGAACACTAGAGTGCCCAGAAATTTGCACTCGCATGAAGTGATACTTGATTTGCGATATCGGGAATGGGCTTATAGATTCCATTTGGAAATTTCTAGAGAATTGTTGGAGATTGGCTTAAAGATTCCATCCAAGATGTGACAGAGTATCGTTGGAGATGGGCTTAAAGATGCCATCTAGAGGAAGTTGATTTCTTGAGATATTCCTTTGATGAGAGTCTTTGCTCCTGTCGTTGAGGAGGAATATGATGAGGAATGTTGGTATCTGCCTTGGGAGAAATAGAATTTTAGGAGCTTCAGTTGTCCGTTATTATACTAGGGAATAACTCCTGCTTGAGGAAGCGGAAGTTAACTATATATATGGTCAGGGTACAAGCCGCACTGCGACTTATTGGGGAAATGCAAAACCAATCGTGTTTGATCAAGTCCAGGTCTTACAGTGTTGTGGCATGCTGTCTGGAGGAAAGAGAAAAGAAACCTGGACGGTAAGGTTAGGAGAAGGAAACTGGATAGTAGGGTTACTTCTAAATGAAAGCCTGGATAGTATGGTTGTGAGAAGGAACCTAGATAGTAGGGTTACTTTGAAATGATTCCTTGGATATTAGGGCTTATGGGAAGGAACCTGGGTAAGGTTGCTTCGTGAGGAGTTTGGGTAAAGCTGCATCTGAACCGAGAAGGAACCTGGGTAAGGTTGCTTTGTGAGGAGTTTGGGTAAAACTGCATCTGAACCGAGAAGGAACTTGGGTAAGGTTTCTTTGTGAGGAGTTTGGGTAAAACTGCTTCTAAACTAAGAAGGAAACTGGGTAAGGTTGCTTTGTGAGGAGTTTGGGTAGAACTGTATCTGAACCGAGAAGGAACTTGGGTAAAGTTTCTTTGTGAGGAGTTTTGGTAAAACTGCTTCTAAACTGAGAAGGAACCTGGGTAAGGTTGCTTTGTGAGGAGTTTGGGTAAAACTGTATCTGAACCGATAAGGAACCTGGGCAAGGTTGCTCCAGGATATAAGTCTGAGTGAAACTTCAGAAGGAACCTGGGTAAGGTTTATCGTGATGAGTCTGTGTAGGGCTTTAGGAGGAACCTGGGTAGGGTTACTTTGTGATAAGTCCCTGTAAAACTTTGGCAGGAACCTGGGTAAGGTTACTTTGGGCTATGTCTGTGTAAAACTTCAAGAGGAACCTGGGTAAAGTTTCTTTGTGATAAGTTCGTGTAAAACTTTAGAAGGAACTTGGGTAAGGTTACTTTGGGATAAGTTCGTGTAAAACTTCAGGAGGAACCTGGGTAAGGTTACTTTGTGATAAGTTCGTGTAAAACTTCAGAAGGAATCTGGGTAAGGTTACTTTGTGATAAGCTCGTGTAAAACTTCAGAAGGAACCTGGGTAAAGTTACTTTGTGATAAGTTCGTATAAAACTCCAAGAGGAAATGTATCATAAAGGACCTGTGTAAGATTTTTCAGGATAAACCCATGTGAAGCTGCATTTAGGAGAAACCCGTGTAAGATTGCTTTGTGACGAACCCGTGTAAAGCTGCATTTGATCGTGCAGATAATTACTCTGTTTAGTTACAGGAGCTAATCTTGAACTTGCTGGAAGTTGTTGATGATAACCATCTTTCCTGAAAAGGTACATGATTAATCATATATGATGCATGAAATGCATTGGATGATGACGTTCTCAAAAATAAATGAGATTATGTTGTATGCAATATGTATGTGTACGTCATGATATATGAACATGAAATGCTATTGCGACATATTCGAGTGGGAAAATAAATCCCTGACTGCTATTGGAGAGTACTAAAAATTGCATTCATGATTGTTGTAGAAAAAGTGGTTCTTCTACTTCCGCTGGGGATGGTGAACGGAGATGACTATGCTGGAGATTTGCTCCTTGTTTACAGCTACTCTGTCGGGAGAGAGACTCTGTTTGAGAATTACTCTGCGGGGGAATAATTTTGTTGGAGAGAGAAGCTTCCATAGTTGAAGGGATAAACTCTATCGGGGATTGAGCTTCTGTATTCAGTGAAATAAACTCTGTCCGGGAGAAAAATTTATGACCCGCTTGCGATTATGAAATTCAGTCAGGGAATATATATGTCGATTCTCTAAAGGAACTTTGTTGGGTAACGTAGCTCCTGTTTGGGGAAGCCGATGTCAAAGCTTTAGTTGCCTCTACTCTGTGGGGAGTGTAGATGTCACAGGGTCGTATGTTGAGGATACGACAATGACTTCACATAAGGACTTTTTTTCCCCTATACCTGATGGAGAAAGTACCCACTGAGGCTTTGTGGATGCTTATCAGGATGATAAGTCTTCTATTGATAAACAAATGATAAGATGACGGGACATAGTCGTACGCTTCAAATACCTAACTTTTGCCCGTACCCCCCTTCGGGTTTTCAGTCCACCGGGAATACCCTTTTTTGCTCAAGCCGCCCTTTTCAAGTTTTCGACTTGCCGAGTGTACATATATTTTTTGTTTTAATCCCTAATTTTTCCCCGAACCCTTTTGGTTTACCGGGATGCTCTTATTTTTGCCTAGGCCAGTCAACCTAGCGGGTCTTTGTTCATGCGTAGTATTTTTTGACTATGTCCATGTTCATCGGGTACGAAGAATTATCATTGTCCATAGTAGTAAGTGTTGCCATACTACCAGAAGATGTTTGTTTGATTGTACAAGATTCGTTGCTGGAATTCATGCCCAATGCCCCAAGTGATTCAGATGGAGATCTGCCCCTGGCTATTTGGCATCTTTGAGAGATTCCTTGAATCTTGACTTGACTGCCCCAGATGATGGACAATGATCATGCCGTGCCCCCTTGGTTGGAAGTGTTTTTCCACTTGAGGTGATCCTTTTTATTGAGAAGGTTTTTGTTCACTAGATATTCGTCATGCAAATTTGTCTGTTGTTGAACAAATAGTCATATGAAAACAATGTTATTTTAAGAATGCAAAACTCATGTCTGTCTTGAAATTTTTTTAAAATGTGTTTTCTGTAGAAAAACGAAATTTGCAAGAATGTGATATCAACTCAAGATTCATAACAAATCCTACAGGAGTCGGGATACCTTTGTAATAGTATGCTCTCAAACTAACTCATGCTTCAGCTAGGACTTTTAAGGGTTATAACGTGGCCTGGTTCACGGTTTAAGAAACAAAGGATAAAGGCTCAAATTTTATTTGTACCCACCCGTTCTTCGTGATGTTCTTCGATCCTATGCTCAGTTAATTGTGCATTTAGATCCCGTTTGAGTCTTTGCTCTGATATTCCAGTGATGGTTCGGATACTGATAGTTTATTTTGAATAGGCAGTCTTTTTTTGTTAAGGGTTTATAGGACCTCTTTCTTTTTGATTTTATTACCCCTGTCTTTTGCCTGAACGGTTTCTTTTTGTGATTACAGTCAGCGGGATGCCCCAGTTTTTTCTTAAGTCTCCTTCATAGGTTTTGACTTAATGGGCTTTTATTTCGAGAGATAATGACTGCCTGTCTTGACGATTATAGGGAACCATCACCGTCTTTTGTTTTGGAATGACGACTTTGATGCCATTCATTGTGCACCTGGATTAACTGAGAAAACTACCCTGCCCCAGGTTGTGATTAAGGGTTTTAATTTGTGTGAAATAAAAACTCCTACTTCTTTGGCTCAAAGGGGTTGACTAGGGATTATCTTTCTGATAACTCCAATGTTTGGGATTTGAAACAGCGCATGTACATCGTCAGCAGGCTCTGTTCAAAAGCATATTGTAGAGATTGTGGTATCATTTTCGTCATCCTCCCTCTAAAGGCTTACAGTTTTTTAGTCGAGAGTTGAATATCACGAAAAGGAAATATAAAGCAATTTAAGCATAATTAAAACAAATTAATTCAATACAGACATGTGTAATGCATTAATGAAATAATAAAGTTTGACATGACAATAATTGTTCGAATAAGCAAAGAAAATACAACTTCAGAATTCAAATGAACAAAAATGCTTTCAATCCTACCCATTTTTTGCCAAGGGAGTAGTGATCACGTTGGGAGTCTCAGGAGGGTCAAATTCGATCTCCTTGGCATCAATCATATTCTGAATCTTGTATTACAGCGCCCAATAATCGTTAGTATCGTGCCTTGAGCTACCAGAATGATAAGCACACCTTGCATCCGGGTTGTAGTTAGGAGAAGAAGTCTTAGGGTTCAGATGAGGGTTTATCACCGTAATAAGATTCAACTTCAACATGTGTTGCAATGCTTGTGACAATGGCATGTTGATTTGGGTGAACTGACTTTGAGTTCTTTCCACCCTAGGCAGATTGTTTCGTTGTTGTGGTCGTTGTGTGTGTGCCGAATTAGAGATCAACACTGCCCCCACATATTGGTGGTAGTCTGCCTTACTACGCCCCTTCCGGCCGTGCACAGCAGTGGCTTCCCTCTTGCCACCAAATGACTTCTTCTCTGTACTCGAAGAGGTATTTTTCTGGATCTTACCACTTCGAATCCCAGATTCTACTCTTTCTCCAGTCAGAATCAGCTCGATGAAACCCACTGACGAGCTACCGATCAAATGATTAAAGAATGGACCAAATAGCGTACCCAGAAACATATCAACCAACTCCCTATTAGACAACAGGGGTTGGACTCTTCTAGCCAAGTCTCTCCACTTCTAGGCATAGTCTTTAAAGCCTTCACTTTCCCCCCATGGACATACTCTAGAGTTGAGTACGAGTAGGAGCAAGGTCGGTGTTGTATTGATACTGCTTGTAGAAAGCAGCAGCCAAATCTTCCCAATTTCAGACATTGGCTCCCTCTAGCTGGTTGAACCATTAAAGCTGAGTCCCTGACAGACTATCTTGAAAGAAATGAACCCACATATTTCTATCAACGGTGTGGGGCTGGATCTTTCTGACATAATAACAGAGATGGAGTTTTGGATAGGACACCCCATCATACTTAGCAAAAACTAGAGCTTTGAACTTCTGCGGGATGAGTACTCTCGACACCAAACCCAATTCTTTGAAATCCAGCCCAGGTATCCTCTGAACTTCCATGGCACTCAAATGATCTTCCAACTTCTTGTATCTATCCTCAGCAGGAGGATATTACTCATCATTGTAGTCGATATCATTGTCAGAAACTACAGGACTGGGATCCTTTTCTTCTTCTTGATTCTCCCCTTCCTTGGATGAAGAGGTCAGATCGACTTGTTGCTTCAACCGCTCTCCAAACCTTCTACCCATATTCAGAATATCGGCAACCTTCTTCTTTTTCTTTTTCTCTTTCAGGATGAGGGCTTTTAGATCCTCCTGCCCTTTTTCCAGACTTATGAACATTTGTTGGAACTGGGCATTTTTTGCCTGAAGGTCCTTGATTCTTTGTTCGGAAGACATTTCTGCTGAAATAAACAGCGAAGAAGATGAGAAACCTGTAATGGTACCTGTACATGCAATGTATGCGCATGCAATGATTTCAAAGACTTTGGGAAATTTAAATTTACAAACCAAAATAAAACAAAGACTTTATTAGCTGAATTCAAAGTTCAAATTCCTTTTAGGAGTTACAATTAGAAACAAATCTAAAACTAGAAAATGAATCAAAATTCCCATGGATGCTTCCTTTTTGTGTCGAGATATTCATTAAGTCCTTTTTCCTTGTGAAGCTGCTTTGTGAGCTCTACAACCTTCCTCTCTCGAGCATGGAACTGATGCCTGTAAGTATCTCGCTCCTTCATCAACTGAATCCAAGACCTATGTAATTCCCCAAGATCAGTGGTCATATAAGGATAGAGAACCATGTAAGGAATACCCTTTTCAGTAGTGGGTTCTGTTGTACCCCAATTTTTGACCTAAGATTCCATTTTTATTTTTGCATTTTCACGGTCACTAAATATGGTCGGTTTTAACCTCTCACCTTCGAGCTTTGACTATGCGAAGATTGTCAAGTGTTTTGAACATTTTTAGCATATGTATCACTAATTTCTAATCGCATACAAAGGTGTATGATCATGTTTTCTTTTGTGTCATGTGCAGAGACAGGTCTGAATCAAGAGCATCAGGTGTCGCGCCTCAATTAAGGTTTTGAGTCTCTCAAGCCAGAAGTACGGTTGATTGTGGATTCTCGAAGACTGATTCATCAAGGCACAATTGTTGCACCCTTAATTTCTTCCCTAATTTTTTCAGTCGCACATTCATACCATATTTTGTCATTTGGTCACAGTCATTAGTAAATATCTTCATTCATCACATTTTGCATCATTAGTCACATTTAAGTTGATCAGAAAAAGTCAGTTTAAATCAAAGTTTGCATCGTCTTTCAGTTGTAAAATACCCGACATTTCACTTCATTCATTTTTATCTGTTTACTATTTTCTTGCAGTGCTCCAAGTTGTTTATATGTCAATAATAAAAATATTTTGGTTTTATAGACAGACCGTTAAAAGCGATTCAATATTGTGCGAAAAGATAGCGAGAAAAATATTTCAAGTTTTCACCTCTTACCGATCATTTTATGAATCTGCATGACGCGTAGATTATGACGGTATGCTTGCTTTATTCTTTCGGTACAGTTCGAGGTCTCGTTTTTAACCGTAAACGCCTGTTTAGCCTGATATTTTAATTATCATTGTATTTCGATTTTTGACCTTGTTGAATATTTTATCTTTAATCTTTGTGACATGTAGATTATTTTAATGTGTTCATTTTATTTTTTCGGATAAATTTTCGTCCGTTTTTTATCATTTTTGGACATTTTGGGTCTTTATTTTTTATTCATAAAATATTCAAAAAAATCATTTTAAATGGAGTTAATTTTAATGCATTTAGTTTTTTGGTTATTTTTATCATTTAAGGGCTTTTTGGTCAAAAAAAATTATTTGTTAAACTGTGCTTTATTCTGATTGGTTGTTAGAGAGTGTAATGGATCGATCCAGAAATAGCAAATGAATTGCAAAACAGAAGTGAAATTTTCCTCTTGATCTGTCTATATAAACACTTCTTTCTTTTCTTTGTAAAGGGGGGACAACACAATAATAACTCTTTCTTCCTCTCAAAAACCTCACTCTCATCTCCCTCTCACAACTCCTTCCACCTCCTTTGATTATCCCACCATCCTCAACATCACCTTCTGTCAAACAAAAAAGCGCACAACATCACACAAACTCCCATTCAATTCACCTACACAAAAACAAAACCCCTTCAATCCTATATTCAACTCTTTCATTTTCCTATGTGCAAAACCAAAATGGCCATTAACGCTTCTGCCCCAAAACCCACCCCACGTTCACAACAACAAAACTCCAAATAACTTTCATAACAACCCATACTCCCTTATCTTCAATCTTCACCCTCTTCTTCACTTTCCTCCGTAGACCAAGGGTGAACCCCCTGGAAATTAGTCTCTCCCCCACCGGAATTACCTTCATCGTCGCCATAACCATTATCTTCCTCACACCAAAACTGCTTCTTCCATTAACACCATTCTCTACCGTTTCTCAACCAATCGCTCATCCCGCTTCTTCCGCCACTGATTCTAATTCCACTTTCACTTTTGCTACCACTTCCAATCTCACTCCCAAAGTCGTCGTCACCAAAGAACCCGGCAAAAACTCCAAGCTTTGGCATAAAATCATCCAACGACCCAAGTCTTTTAATAACCATGCAATTCTTCAACAACCCAAATCCAATATCCATTTTCCCGTTTCCGAGTCGACTCAACGAAAATCCCGAGTCACGACTCAACCCCACTCGCTCTCACCGGGGTCTTCATCTTCTTCACAATCTCCACCATGAAACACTGAAAATCCATTTCCGTTGAATCTGTAGTTTTTGAATCGAATTGAAGAAATAAAATGATGGACCAAGATCACAGTCTTCGCGCTTCCCAAGACGACGAATTGGAGTCGTTGGTACTCCACGACGACAGCGACGGCGGCATCAACTCCTCCGGTAATCTTCAACAACTTCAGCAACTCACCTTCATCCGCCTTTCTCAGCAAATAAATATCAGACCCACACGGAAGGAACAAATGTCTGGAGTTACGAAGGAGGAAGAGTCGGGTAGTCCTAGTTGGGGTGCTTCGTTTTTAATGCAAACAACGGAAGATGTGGCTAAAGCGGTCGCTGCTGCTATGAATACTCCAAGGCCGTCTGTTATTTATTCGTCGAAAAATGAACAGGTTGGTAGTCAACTTCAAAGGCTGCAGTATCAAGTTACGAAAATGATAAAAGGGTTTTCTCGTCCTCCTGAAGTTAAATATGCGAATTATAATCCGGAAATCTTGACGAGTCAGAAGCGTCAATGGGCTGCTAACTTTCATTTGCAGTACAATGATCACAAGTCTTGGAAGGAGCCAACAAAGTTGTTTGAAAGTATGGTGGTGTTTATTGGTGTTATCCAAAGATTCAGTTACTTAATGGCCATCGCTCACAGAGTTTTCTAGGAGCGTTTTACTTGAAATTGCCGAAAAATAGTGATTTTGTTGATCAGATGAAGATTCAACAAAAAGGGATGGGAATGGTTTATTCAACGAATGGAGTAGTAGAGCTTGAGAGAGAATACATAAAAGAGAAATAAAATGGTTCCTTGAAGTTCATGCTTTGGTTTGCTGGTGGCTTAGCTTCAACATTCAGCAACCATCATAAACCCACACGGTCCAATACTCTCTCTGTCCAGCTTCATTTCGATACCGGTATGAGTTTTATTTTTGTTGAAGCCAAATGATTTTGTTATTCTGTATTATTTAAATTATGTTCACTATGTGATGTTTATTTTGGTAAATATGTTTCATGATTGTGTTTAACTTTATATTGAATTTTGGATAATGATTAGTTGTGTTAAATTCTTTAAAGAACATGTTGTTGTTTGAAGTGTTGTTTGTCTATATTAATTTTAATGTCAATGCCATATAGTTTAATTTGAATAAAGTTTCTAATATCGATACCTTTTCTTTTTGTTTAAAAATTGAATGGTGGTGTTTTACTTATTGTTGAAATATCATGAACTTTGGCATTAGACAACATGTTTATTGTTTGATTTAATTTGATTGAGACTTTTTGATAATACCATTTGATTTGAGTGGGGTTACTATTGATAATTATGGTGTTGGTTGTAAAGTCGATGTCGACACCACATTGATAGAATTAGTTTCGAATAAAGTTTGTTGGATGTGTCGGGTTATCAAACGTGTTAAGATGGAATTATTGAGCCTCCTTGGATAGGTGTTGGTTTCTTCCCGGAGTTTATAAAGAGTTTAAAAAGCTTTGACTCAATTCTTGTTTTGCTCTTTTTGAGTTTAATTTGTATATACCTTGAGTTTAGTTCTTTGTGAATTTTAATTTTGTTTTTTTAGAATGAGAAATTGTATTCATAATGTGGTTTAAATGTGTGTCGTGAACTCTTGGTCGCCAATTATTTCAATACTTCTTTGTTAATCTAAGTTGATTTCAATTTTTGATTTGATTCATCTTTTTGTTTGGTTATGTTTGTTTGGTGATTTTAATTGTGAAAGATCACTAACACATGTTAACTGTTGCAATTTCATTCATTTCATTTTTATACCACTTATGCTACTAACAAGTTTGTTTACTGTGAAGGTTTCCAAGAACTGTTTCAAGCGTTCGTTCTCGCATAGCGCATTTATAATTTTTCTTTATTCCCTTTTCACCTTACTATTCTTGATTTAATATTTGGTATTGTAAATATATACTTGTACACAATATTTTTTTTACTGTGTATTTTACTCATTTCATTGGTAAATAAATTTCGTCTATGTAGATATTATTTTCATCGCATTATGATTTTATTTTCAATTCCAACTAACTTCTGAAAATTGTGCGGACGCACATAAGTTTCCCGTGCTGTTAGATTTTGTCGGTATATCTCTTGTGATGCAGATCTGACACTGTGAGCTTTACCCACCGCCTTTGCGCTTTATCTGATGCTTGGAGTATTATCTCACATTAGGTTTTTTTTATGATGCTGTCGGCTTGTGATTTATTTTCACCTAAGGTTTGATATACTCTTAGCTTATTTATCCGTCTATGGTTTTAATTCCAAGGGAAATATTTTAATTTTGTTGACTTCATGTCATCAAATGCATCTCATCCGATCGTGCGAATAGCCTCATTCATTTTTCGCTTGTTTACTTTTTTTCCAAACTTAAGATAATTTTCCCAAAAGACTCCATTTTCAAACTCATACCTTTTAAGCCAAAACTTCGAGACTAGGTCGTCGCATCTTCAAAATCTCGTCCATACCCATTTTTAGCCAAACGAACCATTTTTATCAAACAAACAATTTTAACCAAAAAACAGATATTTCAAAAGGTTCCTGCAGAGTACCGCAGATGCATTGGGTGCTAATACCTTCCCATTGTATAACCAACCCCCGAACTCTCGATCTCTTTCAAAAACGCATTGTATTTTTATTACTTTTAAGTATTATTTTACATTGCATATTTTAGGGTTTTATTTCGCTCTTTTCCCTTTTCCCTTGGAAATAATAAAGCGCGGTGGTGACTCTTGCTTTTGTGAGTCAAGTTAATTAATAGCTTGATCTCCGATTTTCACCGCTACAGGTTCCACAACCACTGGTAAAACAGCCACATAAGGCATCATAAGCTTCTGGATGCGAGCTCGTACCCATTAGAGGTAAGGTTCCATAGAAATGGAAGCCTTTGGCCCCAAAGCCTTGGTGCCAGATCTGTTTACCATGCACCAAGGTTGTATGAACCTCCGATGATACTCTTGAATATCATCCTCATAGTTGAATACAATGCCCTCGATAAGTAACTCATGGGCACCATATCTTCGAGCATAACCAAATTGTTGCAGAGCTAAACAAGGATTGTAGGTTATACCCCCTCTGATACCAAGTAATGGGACATTAGGGTATTCCCCGCAGCGGTCAATAATAGTAGTGTTTTCCATAGCTCGGGAACATCAGAGAATATCCATGTGAGCGAGTGGCATTATCCTTTGCGACCAACCCAAACCTTCTTCATTCTTCAGTACGTACTTGGGGAGGTGAGAAATAAACCACCTCGATAGCAATGGCATGCAACACATAAGAACCCCTCTTCTCTTCATGGTACGAGTATGGAGAACGTGCAAAATATCTCTGAGAAAGGTAGGCACAGGGTTGCGGGAGAGGAAGATCTTGATAGCATTCACATCCATGAATGAGTCCAGATTAGGGAATAGGACTAACCCATAGATTAGAAGAGCCAAAACCTCCTCAAAAGCCTGAAAATCCATATCATCCCAAAATAGCTTGACCTTGTCTATCAGAAACTTAGCTAGGAAACCCTTGACTCCGCTTCTTGTTTCCTAATTGGATACCACGTCGGCCCATTTCAGATGCAAAGCTGAGGCAATGAATTCTGGCTTAGGAACTTCCTCTAGACTTGTGAAGGGCAACAGTCCAAGAATGGGTATATCCAATAGCTGAGAGAATTCTTCCAAGGTAGGCACCAACTGATAGTCTATAAAGGTGAAGCAGTGGTGCTTGGGATCAAAGAACTCAAAGAGTATACTCATTATCTTTTCATCAAAGTTTAAAGTAACCAAGTTGAGAAGTTTACCATGTCTCTTAGTGAACGCAGAAGTTTCAGAACCCCTTGATACCAGCTCTTTGAGTTGGGAAGGTATCTTCACAAAACTAATTCGGGTAGTGTTTCTATGAACGGAAGCCATGATCTGTAAAACAAAACAAAGATAAATTCCCTTAGTCTTTGAAATGGTTAGTGCAATAAGAATGGATGCTATGTTATGATGCATGATGTCATGATAAACAACTGGTATAGCAAACACAGTCAAATCACACCAAGTCCTTAGGTTTAAGACCTGCATGAGGTTAAAGCTCATACCCTCTTGAAGTTTAGTTGGTTTCAAACCTATCTTAAAAATTAACTGGGTTCTAAGGGATCTCAATATCACTGACCATCCTTTATCGGGCATTGTCTCAGCTCAAGCAATCTTTTCTTGCGGCCGAAATATCCCGAAAGTATGATCTCAATGAGTGTAGCATCGAGTATCAACCAATCCTCAGCTCTATACCGAGGCCGACTATCTCACTACTTTCTAATGGCCACGTTTACTCAACTAAGGTTCTAAGGTCCATTAGTGCTTCACGACACCACGCGGCGGCCCCATATTCTCCTTGTTTCCCTACGAAGGATATCGGTACCAACCAAAGTGTCACACCAACACAGCCATCGCTTAAACCATATTGGTCTATGTCGTACAGTCTCCACGATCTATTGTTATTTACCTAAAAAGTGTCCCCAGATTCGGGTGTAGGATCATTAATAATACCCAAACAAAACCCTTAAATTTAAAGCAGGCAAGGCAAAACAAGAAAGCAATTTTAAAATGACCTAGACCCTAAGGTAAACCCCACTTTATAATCCCCAGCACAGTCGCCAGTTATGTGATACGGTGGCAGAACCGACTGTTTTTACTGGTTTTTGTTTTGCGTTTTTTGTTTGCAAAATGTCGCCGTAAGCAAGAGTCGCCACCGAATTTTATTTCATCCAATCATGGAAAAGGAAAAAGAACAGAAAACCCTTTTTTCGAGATTTCTGAGTACGGGGGGTAGATTATAGAAAGGGAAGGTGTTAGCACCCTTTCTATCCATGGTTTTCCATGGGATTTTAGGTACTTGCTCATCTTTTTTAAAATTTCTTGTGTATGTGTTTGTTTGAAAAAAGGTTTTACTTCGTGATAACCCTTGTACCAGTCCTCAAGGGTGTGACGAAGTTGTTTTTGAAAAATGTTTTGAAAGGTGTTTGTGTGAAAAGTTTTGTTGAGCAAGTACTTAAGATTCTTCCTACTCGAAAAAAGATTGTTCGTTCTCGTTTCCTTTAGACAACACTATCCTACTATTAAGGAGTAGGTAGCCCCGTTGTTAGAGTTTGTAAGGGACGTTCGAAAGGGACAAGTACAATCACCTAAGAAATGGGTTGGAAACTTTAGTAGTAACCCTAGAGTCCTAAAGATCTTTCTAAGGCAACATTTCCGAGGCAACATTTCTGAGGCAACATTCAAATGGGACATTTGATCTTTTAGACAGGAGGGCAACCACTAAAATCTTATATGCTTAAATGACTATTTACCGAAGGCAACCGAAGTGAGGCAAACCCTAGGAGTTAAATATGTGCATGTGTTTTTTTCAGTTACTTAGTCTTTGCACATTAGGTGATCTACCGTTTAAATTTTCAAGCATCTTTCCATACAATCCTATTAGCCATGCATCTAGACAGTTAAAGATTGCGGAAACTAAAAGTGCAGAAAGTTTAAAGGTCCTAGCTATTACAGGGCTTTGGCAGTTACATAATTATCTGGACTGAAAATAAAAATGTGGAAATGTGAAACCCTAATTACTATTACAAACTTAGAGAAGTTACAATAATAAAAAGAATTAAAATGCGTGCGGCGAATTGAATGCGGGAATAATTGGAAACCCTAAAAATCTAATTGAGAAAATATTTAGGTTATTATTTGAGAAAAAATTAATTAGGTTATGTACAAAATTAAAACCCTGATTCTAACTAGTTTTAATTATAAAAAGAATTAAATTTCCCTAAATTAATTAAGAAATAAAAAAATATTTTTTATTAAAAAAATATTTTTGATGTTTTTGTGATTTTGATTAAAAAAATGATTTTAGGATTATTTGAAAAAAGGGAAAATAATTAAGAATAATAAGAATAATAAAAATAGAAAAAGGAAAAAGAGTGGGCCTGTATTGCTGAATGAGGGAGGTGCATGTTGAATTATTAGGCCCAATAATGCTGAGCCCAGTCAACACGCCTGATTCCCTGGGATGCTCTCCTGATGGTGCATTATGGCCATCCCTTGATCTGATCGTTGGATCTGGATAAACACTGATCCATTGGTTAGATGTTGGAAGTGTATGGAAGACGCTTGAGTGGGAGATACACAGGATCCTGTGTTGGAGAATTAAAATAAGGCAAATGCTGGGACCTGGGATCGAACCCAGGTCCTCACGCTTACCACGATACGCCTTTGCCAGTTGCGCTGTGTTGTTTAGTTGTCAATATAATAAGGCAAGAATATAATATACCAAACAAAATAAATGAACCAAAAACGCGCGTCAATTTTGAATTGTTCAATGGTTGGCTGCCACACCACCATCTTCTTCCTCCTCCGTCGTATTAGGTCCCTGCACTTTTACCTACGAACAAAGTTTGAAGCTACAACCTTGTACAACTCAAAAACTCGCAAAACGCAAGATAAATGAAATTTAAGACCGGGGTTCAATTGGTCATGATGTCATGATCATCATGGTACCTTATTTGTGGCCTAATTTTACCTATGGACAAAAACCCTAAAACGAACATGAAAACCCTAGCAATGGCAATTGTCAGTACATGCGCTAGAACATCAATTAAACCTAACCAACACATTGCAAACATGATAACAAACACAAATATACTATCAAAACATGTTTATGATGCAAGAATTATGGTAACTGGATTTGGAAAAATAGGGCAAACCGTGATGTTCATACAGTGTGTTTACGGGCTTGTGGAGGCTGGGTGATGCTCGCAATCGCTTCAGAGAATGTCCAGGAAGGGATTGGCAATGTTAGAATGGTTTGAATTTACCTGAAGCTTGAAATCCGATCCACACTTTTCTTTGAAATTTTGGAATTTTTCTTTCCTCTTTCACGACTGCTAGCCCTTTTCTTTTTCCTTGTACTTGTTCATTATATATGCTAGGACAAATTAGGGTTCTAAAAACCGTATGTATCTTTGCAATTATGGAAGATTTGATTTGATTTCCATGCCATATGCAAACTTGCTATATTGAGCCAAATTATCCCTTTCTTGTACCAATCAGGCCTGATTCATTTTGGTCTTGATATCTCAGCATAATTTGATTGAGATCCTGTCATAAAATCATATTAAAACATATCTTTGCTATTATTTGTCATTTATTTGATTTAATTCAAATTATAATTAATAAAAAATCAAAATGAAATGAAAAATGAAGCAAATAATGTGTGGGTGAATATTTGGGTGGTGGACCATATTATAAGTGAGGTGCAAGCATAAAAAGTTAGGCCCATTTGGCAAAAAATGTAATTTTGAGCCCATTTGACTTTTGACAATTTTGCAAAAAAGGTCAACTTTGACAAGGCATATCTCCTCCAATTTTAACCCTAGAGAGGTATTCTTTGACTTTTTAGAAAGCTTAGGATGTCCCTTAATCAACCCATTTTGTATCATTTCCATTGGGTCTTCCATGTTCATGTAAGGAGCTTTGACCCAAAAGGTGTTTTTGTTGACTTTTCAAAAGGACCTATAATGTAGAAATTCATATCTTTTGATGAATGCATATTTTGAACTTGTGGGCTGAAGATGAGTTGTAGGGAATTGCATCCTCTACAAAACAAGCCTTGGATGGAAACTTTCTGACAAAGTATGTGGAAGTTATGTTTGGTCAAAGTTTGATTGACTTTTCCTAAGAAACCCTAATTTAGCAAATTTTGGGTTTTGATGAATTTAGGGCATTCCTTGAAGAATCATGATCAACCCTTGATAAAATGATGAATATCACTTCAAAATTTTGATGTTGAGCAAAATTATTGAAGTTTGACTGTATGTGGGCCACAATTGACTTTTGACCTAATATAGTCGATTCTCAAGCATTTGAGCGGTTGACTAAGCAAACTTCTTGTGCAAGGCTTGAAATTTGACATGGAATGTATTGGGAACATATTAGGACCATGATAAGAATATGAGGTCTTTGGAGTTCACCCATATCGATGAAAATGGAAACCCTAGTTTGAGGTACATTGTCTTAGGAGAGAGTTTGCCTGGTCAACTCTTGGGAAAACTTGAGCAAATTGAGGATCTCTAGGAATATGTATTGAGTAAAATGTAAGGGAAAATTTTGGGGTACAACATCATCTGTAAGCCCATTACTGATATTATTCACTGACAATATCACTTCAGATGAGTGCAAATTTCTGGATACTCTAGTGTTCAATCATCTTCTACCTTCAGATCACGAAAGGCAGACAGGCCAATCTACATCTTCAGGTTTAAGAAGATTGAACAGAGGCAACTGTTGTACCCAAAAAATTTCCCTCTCTTTTTTACAAGATCTTCTCTTACATGGGTGGTTACAAACACTTTCTTGAATAAAAATAACAAATTTTGAAGCCGGTCAAAGTGTCCTTCAATGGGGTGTATTTCGAAGGCATGTCAACACAATGTCTTTCGATTGGCACCTGAATAAAGGCGTCTTAGATTGGCATTATAACATCACTTCGATTGGACCAAACTGAAGGAAATCATAGAGACCAGAATGAAGTTTTCAATCGGTCAACAAGGTACTTCGATTGGCGTCTGAGCAAAGCCTTTCGATTAGCCTAGTAACAAGATCCTTCGATTGGCATTTCAACAAAGCCTTTCGATTGGCCTTGTAACAAGATCCTTCGATTGGCATTTCAACAAGGCTTTCGATTGATATGGATAAAGGCCCCTCAATTGACATTCCAAAAGGTCCTTCGACTGAAACTTCAGAGTGTCCTTCGACTGGAACTTCAGAGTTTCCCTCAATCAGAACATCATAATGAAATGACCTTCGAATGGAATTCCATTGCAGAGTTTGTCTTAATCTAAGATGCTCTGATGAAGGAAGTTAATTCTAATAAGAACTTAGACTCATCACAAGGGCAAGGGCTGGTCGAAGTTGTCTAATAGGGAATGTTCTGAATAGACTCGAATTGGACTTTGAAGCTGGCAAAGAAGACCATTCGAAGGAAGTAACAATGACTCATTCGAAGAACATGTAAAGATCCATTCGAAGAAGTATTAAGAAGATCTATTCGAAGCATGCATAAGAAATCCATTTGAAGCATGCATAAGAAGTCCATTCAAAGCATGCATAAGAAGCCCATTCGAAGCATGCATTCAGAAGACCCATTCGAAGGGTGCATAAGAGTTCCACTCGAAGATGTATTCAGAAGGCCCATTCGAAGGGTGCTTAAGAAGTCCATTCAAAGGAGGCAACTCAGAGGCCAATCGAAGAGAAACGTTGAAGGGTGTTCGAAGGAGTCAAGTGTCCAGGTTCATCCAAGATTTCCAAAGAGACATGAATGTTTCAAAAAGGAATGCTTTTAATTTGTCTGATTCTTGTCTCATGACTTTAAGGGCCTGTTTAAATGGTTGTCTCTTACTGTTACTATGGGCCACCACACTCCTATAAATACAAGAGAAATCACACAGTACTAGAGGTTGAACGAAAGAGAGAACATAGGGAGACAGACACACATATATACTGCACACGGTGAGACCACACACATGCACTGCTCAATCGAAACACCTTTTGCAGATTCCCTCATCCAGGAGTCCACCCCAACTCCTAAGCAAACATCTCCACACCCAGAGCCACAGATCATACATCTTAAATTGGTAAGGGTTTGAAAAACCAAAATTGCACCTTCATGACATTTAACTACACATTTCATATATATTCTTTTTATTACTGATTGTGCAGCATGTAAGCTAAAGCGCAGATATGAGATCATGCCATTGCTGGGGCACGGTCTAAGTTTTCCCTTCGAATCTCAGGACAACACAAACACAGGTCCAGACTCAGTAGATTCGAATTGAGGAAGGATTTAAATTGGGAGGAGATTCGAATAAGGGGGGGTAAAGTCCCCCCTGGGTATCTAACGTTTGTTTTGTTTTGCAGGGAACATCTTCTCAGAACCTTGTTCAGAGCTTCAAAGCAACTCGACTTCGAACTGGATCCAGGGTTCCCAGATCGAAGGATGACATATCCAGATCGAACACCCCCAAAGTGCAGCCCCACATGCATCTTCAATCAAGCCTATTTGTTGGATAAAAAGACAGCCCAAGTCTCTTTTGATCCAGCCCCCCAGAATTACTCCTTCTTCAATTTACTACTTGTTCCTTCGTTTTCAACTTTATTTTAAATATTTTATTTATTTATTTTAATCAACGCAAAATCAATCAAAAAACCATAAAAACATTAGGATATTTTTTTCTATTAAACTAATTTTATTAATTAATCATTTAATTATCTTAACATTTTCTCAAAAACTAAAATTAAAAAGATTTAGATCATTTTCCCAAAATAAAATAAAACAACAAAAATATTTTATTCTTAGGGTTTTTAGACGTTATTTTCAATTCGCGTGCATCTTATTTTATTGTAACTTCTCACAGTTGTAATAGCTTTAGATTTAAAATTCCACACTTTTAGTTTCTTGCATTTTTCATGTAACTGTCCCGAAGCCTTGTAATAGCGTAGGATTTACAATTCCCGCACTTTAAATTCCTGTACATATATTAATTATTTAGATGATTGCTAACTAGGATCACATGACAAGATCTGAAAACAAACGGTAGAACACCTAAATGTTTAAAGATAAAGTAACTAAATTGAACACAATTACACACAAGCACCTCTAAGGTACGCCCATTTTGGTTGCCTTCAATAAAACAATCATGGGGCAGGAATTCTTTAGCAAAGACCCGTAAAATCAAAAGATCATAGTCCCTCGATGACCCTACAGTTTCCTTCTCGGTAAATGATCTAGTCCCTAAAACAGAATTGCTAAAGCATCTCCATAAATTGCCTTCGTGACTGTAACGTCCCTTCGATTGTCCCTCAAAACATCCAACGACAGGGCTACCTACTCACTAATAGTAGGATAGCGTTGTCTAAAGGAGAAGAGGAAAAGAACAACCTTTTAGAGTACCAAAAGTAGATAGCTGTTAGAAGTTTGCTCAAAAACACTTTTTTGCACTTACATATAAATACTACTTTTTCAAAAGACATTTTTTAAACACCTTGTATACGTTCTCTACTGTCCTGAGAAACATTACAAAGTTCGTCGTACTAAGGCGTTTTCAAAACATTTTCAAATACAAAGCACAAAAGCATCTTGAAAAATGAGAAAACCTCTAAGAGCCCATGGAAAACCACAGATGGAAAGGGTGCTAACACCTTCCCTTTCAATAATCTACCCCCCTTACTCCGAAAACATCTCGAAAAGGTCTTTTTTCTATTCTTTTCACTCTTTACTTAATTTGGATAAAAGAAAAGATGGTGGCGACTCTTTTTTACCGCACATTTACGAACAAAAAAACATAAAACCAGTATATAACAGACGGTTCTGCCACCGTATCACAGTGTCAATTGATCAAGTTCCGATCACAGTCTCTCAAGAAAAGCACTCAATTTACCAAAAGGGCAAAATGGTCAAAATTAGGGTTTTGATTGTATTTGAGTGATCAAGTGTTTTTGACTTAATACATGATCTAATGGCTTGAAGCATAATATCAAGGATTCAAATACAACATTCTGACCAAATTTCATGGCTCAAAACATTTCTCAAGATCAATTGATTGATAGTTGAAATCCAATCAACTGATACACCAAAATCCATCTTTGACCTTTTGATCAAAATTGAGTTTCAAAGATCACATTTCATCAATACATTCAAAAATATGAAACTTGATCATCAAGAAGTCAAGAAAGTAAAAAGTCATCTTGAAAAGTCAAACATTTCAAGACTTGGAATTTTTCTAAGTTTTTTTATAAATGATTATTTCATAACTTCGTGCCAATTTTTCATCAAGATACAAGATGATTCAAAGAAAACATCAAACATGAAAGTTGTATATCTTGATAAGATTTACAACTTTTCTTTACTGATAAAGTCCTATAAATTCTTGGATTTTGAATTATGAATCTATAAAGTCATGCAATTTTTCTTAAAACACTTCGTGAAATTTTGACCTAGTTTAGGCAGATTTTTGACCTAACTTCTTGGCTAATTTTCACCAAGATCCAAGATGATTTTGTCAAAATAGAAAACATGAAAGTTGTAGATAATGTTCGAACCTTTTAAAAGTGTCCAAGAACTCATTGAGATCATTCTTGATCTAGTAGAATCGAAGAGATGAAGTTAGGGTTTCAAACTTGAATTACAAGGCATTTTTCATCAAGAACACTTGACCAAATCCATAGCCATGCTACATAATCTTGCTTTGCATGATTCTAACTTATGTTTCACTCTATAATTAATGGTTTACACAAATGTTGAGCCATCATTCAAGTGATAGAACCATTATCCAAACCAAATTGCCATTAATGGAAGAAAGTTCACACTTCCATTTTGGAAAAGTGGCTTTAATCACAAAGTCCCCTCTCCTTGAGCTTTGTAGTTGTTATTTATGCACAAGCATCCTATATAAGTTCATAGCAAGCATGTTTAAAGTTTCTAACCACCCTACCTTGCCTTGAAACCAAGTTTATCCATGTTGCTTCAAAAACAAGTCAAAATCCACAAACATGTGATTTTGTACTTCTGACTTCTCCAAGCTTCCAAACCTCTTATCTATAAATTGAAACATCATTTGCAACATAAGGGACGAGTGCACAAGCCCTCAATAATCACAAAACTCCCTGAAACTCGAAACTGCAGACAAACCTCCATTGTTGTCATTTCTGGCCAAGAAACTTGAAACACAAAATCTTCTCGTGCATTTTCCTTTCAAATCATTCTAAAAGCTTCCATAAATCAAATACAAACTATCCAAATCCCTGTTTCTCAACTATAACTCCATTTTCACCATTTACCATGTTTAAAAATATAGCATTGTAGTTGGACTTCTCCAGACCTTTTCAGCCACTCTGAACTCAAGCTAAGCATTGTATTAGCTTCCTAGAGGTTCAAGGAAGCTAACCTGATCATTGCAGCACCTTGAAACAAGCTCAAACTCAAAACACGGATTCCATTTTCAAGGTAAGTTTTCTGACTTTTGAAATCTTCATTCATGCATCATTAGCTTTCCATTTTCAAAGATAAAATGTAGATATCATAGCCCTGAAACTAACCATGTCCTTAGAATTCATTTATGTTGCTTGAGTAGTGAGAATTTTGAGCCTGAACTTTCTTTCAAAATTAGGTTAGAATTGGTACTAGTTAATATTCATGCTCATCTTTGAGCCATTGTTTAAGTTATTTACATTTCTGGAATAATGGTGAAATTTCTAACAAGTTCGATGTTCATACTTTTGAGAATGGTTGAGAAATTCATGAGTTGTAGAAGCTCTGGCTGGCGCGAGGAAGAAGATAAGGTACATCCATGGAAATGTTTTATTTTAAGTTTATTGATTGTTGTATTACAAACCGATGAAACAGGCCACCCCAGTGGCAACAAGCGCGCGCCTAAGGCATACCTCTATAAGATCCTGGGTTCGAGCCCCAACGAGACCTTTTGCATATTTTCCATTTTTCACTTATTTCTCTTTTTTGTTTAAACCAGTGCGCCTGGGCCTTGTGGTTGTGGGCCTTCCAATTTTTTCTTCACCTTACCCCCTTTCTACAATAGACAATGCAACCCAACATAACCTTTTTTTATTTTTTATTTTCTGATTATACAAAAATACATTTGGGTCTAAAATCAAACAAAAACTGTTTTCTTCACTCAAACCATCCTTTTTTACTTTTACACCCTCCTGACTTTAATTTTTATATTTTATTTTATTTTATTTATTATTATTTTTATTATTATTATTATTATTATTATTATCATTTTTATTAACCAAAAATCCCAAGAATATTTTATAATTATTATTTAGATATTTAGTATATTTTTATTTTATTTCTTTCAGACAAAAAGACCAAAAACATTTCTTTAACAAATTTATTTTCTTAACTAAATTAATATTAGACTTAGTTTATTTTAATTAAATTAATTTAGAACATAGGAATTTAATTAATTTCTTTCCATTCATTTTAGTTTTAAATAAATAGGTTAAAACCTTTTCATAAAAAATCTAAGAATTGTTTTCTTAATTAATTTATTTCTTTTCTTATTTAATTTAGGTTTAGTTTTCTTAATTTAAATTAGACTAATTAACCGTTCTCTTTTTAGTTTAATTAGGTTAAAAAAAATTTCATATAAAAACTTAAACAAAAACAATTTTCTTTTCCTTACACATTGCCTTCATTATTCTCGTACATTATTTGTTCATATTCAATACGGTTGTAATAGTAAATTAGGAGTTATTTGCTTTTATTCTCTCATTTGTAAATTATATCCCCATTCCCAAATAATGTAATAGCGTAGAACTTTACATTTTCGCAATTTATCGCTTTCAAATATAAATACTAGTAATTAGGGTTTGTTTGGAAAGACATAAAATCAACAAGTTGAAAACCCTAATTCAAAGACAAAAATACATGAAATCAAAATATTTGCACACTTGCACCTCTAGGGTTGACCTCACTTGTTGTCTAAGATAAAAACAGTCATGTCCCTCGAACATGGGATACTTTAGCAATAACCCTCGAATACAAGATTGTAATCCCTCGATGAACCTTCAATGTTGCCTTCGGTAAACGATCTTAGACCCTTAAGATAAATTGCTAAGGTATCTAACAATGTTTCCTTCTATGATTGTACGATGACCCACGCTTGTCCCTTCACATCCAATGATAGGTCTTCTTATAAATCAATGGTAAGATAACAATATCTAAAGGAGGAGGAAATGAACAAATATTTTTTGAGTAGGTAGAATGCTCGTAGTTGCTTGCTCACAACAATTTTTAAAACAACTTTCAAACACACTAACACTTTTCCAATGAAATATTTTCAAAATTCAATACTTTGTATGCATTCTTATAGAGACGAGAATCATTACAAAGTTTGCCTAAACAAAGACACTTTTCAAAAATACTTTCAAAACCAATCACAAACACATTTCAAACAAAGAATTTCAAAGTGAGTTAGCAAATAAGAGCCCTTAGATAACTATGGACGAAAAGGATGCTAACACCTTCCCTTTTTATAACCTACCCCCCTAATTCAAGAAAATTCTCAAAAGGTCTTTCTTGTTCTTTTCACCCTTTCCTTTATTGGATAAAATAAAAGTCGGTGGTGACTCTTAGTATCCGCAACAATTGCGATAAAACACAAAACACCCAAGTCAGTTCTCCCACCATATTACAGTGACATACTTGGTTAAAATCGAATCAAGGGAAGAAAGGAGCTTAGTTTTCAATTCAACATATTGGGTTTGGATTGTGGTGACTATTTTCTATCTCTTGTATAAACTTTGCAATCATAATAGCAATTACCCTAATTCTAATTTCCAGAATTAGGGGCATACGGTACGCGAGGACGACATGGGAAACTACCTAAACAAATCACATGTCATTTTTCTTTCTCGTCTTTTACCGTTTATTCACTATAATCTGTGAATTTGCACTTGTGGATCCAAGTGTCTGGATTTGTAGTGTAATATAACTATTGCTAAGGACTACAGTAATCACTTTGATTTCTATAATTGATTTTAACACTACAAATTAAGATAGATTGGACTTGGTGTGATTACGCACACCAAGTGTTCGATAAAAGTCCAAAAGTGCAAATTTGTGGGTTTTATACTCAACAATTCATTGAAAGTAATTGATAACTGATCTTGAAGGTTGATCAGAACCTGGAGAGTGGTCGAAGGATGATCTTCAGTCAGGCTGTGTGTTGAGGAGAAAAGAGCGTTGTACCTGCAAGGCACTCCAACGATCAAATAAGAGCGGGAACAGGGAGGTAAAAACAGAAATATCAGGTAGTGAGTAGTGAATATGTGATACCTGGCCCTCACATGTGTGAGGGTTTATATAATTCTCCAGACGTGTGGCCATTGGTTCCTGATTTCACATCTAGATATGCGGGTCCGTGAAATTAGGCAACTGCCAGGATTTTGTCAAAACGGGCAGATATGCTCGTAACTAGCTGTTGGTCCCGAGGAGGGGGTTAGTGGCGGGCATCTCTCTGGTCGATTCCTGGTGTCCTGCACGACATTAATGTCGGGCAGGCTGAGTGGATGTTTGTCGGTTATCTTTGGTCAGTGCTGGTTCGAGAGGGCAAATGGTTGTCATTTCCCGACAAGGGATATAGCCATGCAGGCGATCCTGGTTATGGTCAGGTGGGCTCGACCCGTGGAGATCTCTGGACTGGGACAATCAAGCCTTTGGGCCAGTCCAGAAAAGTAGCCCCCCAAGTCGTCACTTCTGGGAACAGGAGTGATGACTTTGACATTTGCTCGAATAACAAGGCGTGCCTTATGGGAGAGTTTACCAGGGAGGTGCGTGTAGCGGTAGAAATGTTTAAGACTAAGCCATTGGATTGACTAGACTTATACAAATCAAAATCAAAATCTCCACCGCGCTTTATTTTTTCCAAAGGAATGGGAAAACAACGAATAACCCAAAAAAGAGGGGGAAAGATTCTAGGTAAGGGGGTTGGTTATGCAAAGGGAAGGTATTAGCACCCAAAATATCTACGATACTCTGCAGGAACCTCTTTGTAAAATCTGTATATTTTGGCTATAAAAAAATGTTGTATAAAAAATGGATGGTGGAGGTGAGAAAAGAAATATATTTTTTATAATTTTTTGCACCCGCCGTGGTTGTGAACTTTTAGTGCCTATGTACCACCTTTTCGTGCAATAGGGGATCAGGGTACGCGTAGTTCCTCTTTTAAAAATTTTAAAACTCAAATGTGTTGGTTAATTTTATGAGATAAAACATCATCGTCATTTTCTGTGTGGAAAACATACCTACTATCCTAAATCCTGAGAAAGGAGAATTTACATCATCTCAAAGTGGAGGATATGGCTTGGATTTTAAAATCAACAATGCCTCACTCAACACCCAAGTGGAAAATATCTCTCTTCACTACATATTGTAGAAGTATAGTTGTTTGCATCACAACAAGGATTGACAAGAGTTCTGTAAGTTCAGATGCGCCTAAGAGGGGGGGGGGGGTGAATTAGGTTCTTTAGAACTTTTTCTGAATTGTATGAACATTTTTGCACGAGTTTCTTTTCATTCTTTTTTTGATAAGTGATGAAATCAGTAAATGCGGAAAGTAAAGAACACAAAGATATATCATGGTTCCCCTCACAGTCCGAGATTACTCCAGTCCCCTTTCAACATGAAAGATATTTCCTTATAGTTGGTAATTTGTACAAAGATTACCAAACAACCAAGAACAATCCTCTTGGACCAAGAACAATCCTCTTGGATTTTCACTAAGACCACAAAGAGAACAATCCTCCCTAAGTGTCTTTCTTGTTTCCAACAATCCTGAAAATAAGGATACAATAGTTTGTTTGATTTGCATAAGAGTTTGAATAATGAAAGAGCAATGTTAATCACTTGATTGATATTTTCTATTCAATATGAAATTTAATATGGAATACTCTTCTAAGTGCTCAAGAACAATTTTCAGTATGCATATGAAAATGATGAACAAAAATCTTGAGTATAGAGAGTATGATGAAAAGAATAGAAAGTAATAGTTGTTAGTGATTGTTGTTGTGTATTTTCAAAATTCTAAATAAAAATAATTTATAGTGTAGTAATACCTCTTCAATGAATCATAGCAATGTTTAAACCATTTTTTACTAAAAAAATGTATTTGAAAAGATACAAAGATTGCCATGAAAAGGTGTTACAAAAAGTTGTTGGAAAATGAAAATTTTCAAAATCTGAAGCACAACAACCGGTTGCACTAAAGCAACAACTGATTGTTGTAAAAGCAACGTTTAAAAATTTTGAAAAATATAACTATGACAACCGATTGTCATTGAGGAGCAATCGGTTGCTCATAAGCCAACATTCAAAAAATTTGAAAACAGAACACATGACAGTCGATTGCTGCTAGATCACAATCGAATGTTGTCAAAACATAAACTTTTGTTTTTTAAATGCAACCGATTATCCTAGCATGACAATCGATTTCTTGTGTACAAAAATTGAAAAATAATTATTTTCAAAGATTTGAAGCAATTTAAAACATCCTTCTTCAATCATACATAGTATATACTCAAAATATTATTTTAATAAAGTAAATGCATGATTAAAAATAGTTTTGAGCACTAAGAGCATAAGATCAAAAATTTCATATACCTAAAGCCATAAGTCTTGAAAAGTTGATCTTTATCAATGAATCTTTGCTTCAGATAAATCTTCTATCTTGATCCATTCATTTTTGCATGCTAGCTTGTCTTCGTCAAAACATTTGGAAAGCTTGATTTAACAGTCTCCCCCTTTTTGATGATGACAACCATTGCTTAAAGTTTAGAGTGCATCTTGGTTTTCTCTAATCAAGTTGTTTAAAAAACTCCCCCTAAGTCAAAGACTTACCCTTGATCTATTGCATGAGGGTTTTGAAGATTGCTTGCTTACTGCAATTTGGGTTAAAGAAACACAAAAGAAACTACAAAGTCTTCTCCCCCTTTGTCATTAGCAAAAAGGAATGGGAAAGAAGATCATAAAAGTTTTGCACATAGAAACAACATAGCATAAATAAAGTTTGCATACATAGATATAACAGAAAAAAAGTGCACAAAACAAAAGGGATCATAATACATGAAGTGACAAACGACATAAAACATAAGAACATAAAGTAGTAAATATAATAACTTAAAAACTAATCATCCATGCCTTCAACAAAGTCTTCATCATCTTGATCTTCACCATCATTGCCTTCATTGGTTTGAGGTTGAATGAAAGGGTAATGATAGGGTTGAGCTTCATAATAAGGGACATTTGTATGGGCATAGAGATGAGTAAATTGATTGTTCATGTTGTTGTTCATGTATTGAAGGTAGTCAAAAACTTGATTGTAAGAGTTTTCCATTGGTTGTGGAGGTTGGTTTTGAAGTGGTTGTTCTTGTGGAGGTTGGTATTGAAGTGGTTGTTCTTGTGGAGGTTGGTTTTGTGGAGGAGTATGAATGTATGTGATGGTTCTATTAATCGGATCAAATTTGACGCCGGTTTTTGTATTACATACTTTCTTCGGAGTTATTTCATGTTTGGGGTTAGTCATAGGCACCATGTGTTCACCAGACAAGGGAACATTGAACTTCTCAAAAACAAGGGTAAGCCGGGAGCCATAAGGATGAGCAGAAGCATTTTCATTATGTAGTGCCATATGATGTAGAATCACATAAGACCAGTTGATTTGAATCCCATTCTTCATCGCATACAAAATCTGCATATCACAATCATTGATATTGGAAATGTTTGAGAATTTTGGCATAACCACATACGCCAAAAAGTAGTGGATCAAACGATCATTAATAGTGAGAATTCCTACAGACCAAGAGTTCCTCTCCGGAGTTCCACCAATAAGCCTTTTCCTTTTCTGAATAAAATCACGCTTTGGAATTCTTACAATGCCATAGTAGAAGTCTCTTTTGCTGTAGCCAGACAGATTTGCATTTGAGAGAAGTTTAATGCAAGCACCATCATGTGGAATACCCAAAGCTTCACCAAAATTCTGCACTGTGAGAATTTTGGCATAACCACATACGCCAAAAAGTAGTGGATCAAACGATCATCAATAGTGAGAATTCCTACAGACCAAGAGTTCCTCTCCGGAGTTCCACCAATAAGCCTTTTCCTTTTTTGAATAAAATCACGCTTTGGAATTCTTGCAATGCCATAGTAGAAGTCTCTTTTGCTGTAGCCAGGCAGATTTGCATTTGAGAGAAGTTTAATGCAAGCACCATCATGTGGAATACCCAAAGCTTCACCAAAATTCTGCACTGTGAGTTCTATAGGAACCCCATTGACATTTGAAATCATGCATCCTCTAGTAATGGTTAGATTGTTGTAGAAAATCCTAACCAAAGTGGGGTAAATGGGTCCATTAACACCAATTAACTTGTATATCCCTTGAGATCTAAATAATGCTGGAAAACTGAAGCTTTCAGAATAGAAGTTATCAAGATTACCAAACCTTGGTAAAAGAACCGTCATCTTCTGATAGTGAGACACAAATCTTTCCCTTTGGATTCTTGATGGAATGAGTTTTGAGATATCATCACCTTTAGATGAGGAAGAAGCTTTTCCGTTGCCTTTTTTTGATGTTGACATGGTGAGGGATGAGAGAATTGGAAGGGGAAAATGGTATTTGGTGTTTTTAGAGTTTCTTGAGACAAAAGAGGATATATGAAGTTTTTAGGTTTTGGTTGGGCTTTTATAGATGGATAGGAATTCAATGGATAGGTAAGGCATTCAATGGTTTAGTCAAGACAATAAAGACTTGTAGCATAGAGATTCTTGAGTGTGTGACTATCCAAAAAATTGTGCCATAGGAAAAGACTAAGCATTTAAAAAGTTGTTGACCAAACACTTAAAACATTTAAAAAGAGAATAAAAATCTTGTACAAAATAAATAATAGTAATGGAAATGGAAGAGAAAGAATAAAAAGAGTGTAACAGAAAAAAAACAAAATAAAAATTCAAAATTTTGAACTGTGCAATCGATTGTTGTTTGATGACAACCGATTGCATCCTTTGAAAATTTAAACAGGGGCGAAAAGATTGAGAGAGCAATCGGTTGTCGTGGAGTGACAACCGATTGTTGTGAAAAGATAAGCTAAATTTTTAGCAACAACCGATTGTCACTCTATGACAACCGATTGTCATTAGTGAAAAAGTGAAAAAATACTTAATTTTTGGGGATTTCATGGTCATATATCAAAAATTTAGTAATAAAAACATGGATCATGATATATTACAATAAAGTTAAGATTAAGATCATAGCCCTGTACCTTAATTAGATAATGTAATTTTCGTCCAAGATACCTAGCTCTCTTCAGATCTTGAAGAATGGTTCTCCAGCCAATGGTTTAGTGAAGATATCTGCTAGTTGATTATGCGTATCCACAAAGGTGACTTCGACATCTCCTTGAAGTACATGATCACGAAGAAAGTGATGTCGAATGTCGATATGCTTTGTTCTAGAATGCATAACATGATTTTTTGTAATGTTGATTGCACTTGTGTTGTCGCATCGGAGTGGAATGCATCCAAGGTCGAGTCCGTAGTCACGGAGTTGTTGCTTGAGCCATAGAATTTGCGCACAACAACTACCTGATGCAATGCATTATGCCTCGGCCGTACTAAGATCCAAACAAGCTTGTTTCTTGCATGCCCAAGAGACTAATGCATTTCCCAAAATGTGACAAGTGCCACTTATGCTTTTTCTACCTGTTTTACATCCTGTATAATCAGCGTCAGAATAACCCATTAAATTGCATATATTACCTTTTGGGTACCATAGGCCGACATTGGTTGTTCCTTTGAGATATTTCATGATTCTTTTTACCTCCATAAGGTGATATTTCTTCGGGTTTGCTTGAAATCATGCACACAGACATACACTGAACATGATGTCAGGACGACTTGCCGTCAAGTATAGCAGTGATCCAATCATGCCTCGATATTTAGTAATATCAATGGAAATACCGGATTCATCTTGATCAACATAGTTACCGGAGCCCATTGGCGCGTGCATTGATTTGCAATTATCCATATCAAACTTTTTCAAAAGTTCCTTGCAATAATTTGATTGATTGATGAAGATACCATCTTTTAGTTTCTTAATTTGCAATCCAAGGAAATAGTTCATCTTGCCCATCATAGACATCTCAAATTCTCCTTGCATCATCAACGAGAATTCTTCACACAAATCTTTGTTAGTTGAACCAAATATAATATCATTGATATAGACTTGTACTAATAAAGTGTTACCTTTTATCTTCTTTATGAACAAGGTCTTATCCACTTTACCTTTCTCGAAACCTTTTTTGCATAAGAATGTACTGAGTCTGTCATACCATGCTCTAGGTGCTTGTTTTAAGCCATAAAGATCTTTTCTCAACTTAAAGACATGTGAAGGATTCTTGAAGTCTTCAAAGCCCGGGGGTTGTTTGACATAGACTTCTTCATTGAAGTATCCATTTAAGAATGCGCTTTTGACGTCCATTTGGTAAAGCTGAAAATTCAATGAACAAGCGTAAGCAAGTAAAACACGGCTAGCTTTTAACCTTGCAACTGGAGTGAAAGTTTCTTCAAAGTCAATTCCCTCTTCTTGGTTTTATCATTGGGCTACCAATCTTGCTTTGTTTCGAACAATTATACCGTTCTCATCAAGTTTTCTTTTGAACACCCATCTTGTACCTATGATGTGTTTGTCACTTGGTCTAGGAACAAGTTCCCAAACTTGATTTCTCTCGAACTGATTTAATTCTTCTTGCATAGCAATCATCCATTGGTCGTCTCCTAATGCGTCGTCGACTTTGGAAGGTTCGATTTGAGAAATGAATTCCATGTTCAAGCAAGCATCTTTGAGGTTCAATCTTGTTGAAACGCCTTGACTGATGTTACCGATGATTTTATCAATAGGGTGATCTCTATGGGTTCTCCATTCCTTAGGTAGATCATTGACATTTGATTCTTCTGGAATTTGTTATTCTTGTTGTTCCAATTGATTCTCATTGTTGGTCTTGGAGCCATATTCTTGAGGAATATCTAAAATCTCATCATCATTATTTAAAACAATAGTATCCTCCTCGGAGGGGTTAGATTCATCAAATGATACGTGCATAGATTCCTCAATAGTTAAAGTTCTTTTATTGTAAATACGATAAGCTTTACTAGATAAGGAGTATCCAAGAAAAATACCTTCATCTGATTTTTCATCAAACTTACCAAGGTTTTCTTTGTCGTTGTTAAGGACAAAACATTTGCAGCCAAAGACATGAAATAATGAAATATTTGGTTTTCTTCCTCGAAAGAGTTCATACGGAGTCTTCTTCAAGATAGGTCGAATATTAACTCTATTGCTTACAAAGCATGCCATGCTTACAGCATCCGCCCAAAAGTATTTTGGAAGGTTTGAATCACTAAGCATTGTCCTTGCAAGTTCAATAAGAGACCTATTCTTCCTTTCTACAACTCCATTCTGTTGAGGAGTCCTTGGTGCTGAGAAATTATGTGATATTCCATGTTCTTTACAGAAATCTTCAAAGGAGGAATCTGGAATTGTCCACCATGGTCGCTTCTTATGGAGGCAATAGATAGTGACTTCTCATTTTGAATTTTCTTTGCATATTTATTGAACGCCTTGAATGCATAATTTTTCTGCACTAAAAAGGGTGTCCAAGTATATCTAGAAAAGTCATCAACAATAACTAGAGCATATACATTACCTCTGAAGCTCCTCGTTCTTGAAGGGCCAAACAAGTCCATATGAAGAAGTTGCAGTGGCCTAGTAGTGGATACCACATTCTTGGATTTGAAAGTTGATTTTGTTTGCTTTCCCTTTTGACATGCATCGCAAAGTCTATCTTTGATGAACTTTATCTTAGGCAGTCCAACAACAAGGTCATGCTTAATCAATTTGTTTAAATGCTCCATATGAATATGAGAGATTCTTTTGTGCCATAGCCATGAGTCGTTGTTGTTTTCCATGAGACATTTAACCTTCAAAGGAAAATCGTTAAGGGAAATCATAAAAATATTATTTAGTCTTTTACCTTTAAGTTTAGCCTCATGTGTGACTTCATCTTCTATCAAACATTCATCTTTAGTGAACTTGATCTTGAAGCCTTTGTCACATAGTTGGCTAATACTTAGAAGATTGTGCTTTAGTCCTTCGACATAAAGAACATCTTCAATTGATGTGAAAGGTGGACGACCAAATTTGCCTATGCCAAGAATCTTTCCTTTGTTGTTATCTCCATACGTCACCTAACCCTTGGCCTTAAGCGTTAGATGTGAAAATTTGTCGATATCTCCCGTCATATGCTTGGAATAACCACTATCGAGATACGATAGATTTTAAGTGGTTGTCATGCTTACCTACAAAACAAGATTAGGTTTTGTTAGGTAACCAAGTTTCTTTGGGTCCTTCATAATTAGTTCCTTTCTTAACCCACACATAATGCCCATTTTCCATGCCAAAGTTTCTAACATAACAAGCATTAGGTGTGTGTCCTCGAATACCACAATAAAAATAAGTAGGTTCAAATTTACTTCGATATCTAGAAGGATAAGATTTCTTCTTAGAGGGTATTTTCTTTTTAGGATAGTGATGAACTATTTTGGGAGTAATTTCTTTCTCTTTGGTTGGTTGATTGCTAGCCTTGACAATGATGGTTTTGTTGGTACTTGGTTTTGAAAATTTTGAGTATCCAAGACCACTTTTGTCATTTGAGTATCTTTGTTGGCTAAGAATACCTTCCAATCCAATTTTTCCTTTTTCATACCTTTCAAGAACCATTTTCAATTGGATAATTTGTAAAGAGAGAGATTCACATTATGTGCATACAAAATTCTGTTTTTCATCACTAACTTTTTGCTTTTCATCTTTGAGATCTTTTTCAATAGATCCACATTTTTCTTCCAACGATGAAATTTGTTTCTTTTGTGATGAGATAGTTTTGTACAGAATTTTGCATTCATTTAACAGTTCATTTATAGCACCTTGTGCATCACTATCAAAAAGAGAGAATATGTTACTAACCTTATCATCTTCGCTTTCGGAGTGGTGTGAGGCCATTAATGCAAGATTGGCACTTTCGTCGCTATCAGAGTCGGATGAGGAACTCAGTTCAACATCTTCCCATGCAACATATGCTTTCTTATCTTTTGATTCCTTCTTGCCTTTGTAGCCACTTTTCTTTGAAAGTTTTGGACAGTTCGGTTAGCAAGTAACTTCTTGTGTTGATGAGGATCCTTCCTTCTTCTTGAAGTGTTTCTTCTTCTTTGAGTGCGAGAAGGCTTTGTCATTTTTACCAAAGAATTTTCCAAGTCTTCTAACGAGAAGCATGAAGTTTTCATCTTCATCAGGATTATCTTTCTTTTCGTCTTCCTTGGAGTCAATCTTCAAGGCAATGTTCTTAGACTTCTTTTCTTGATTTTCACGTTTTTCCAATCTACCAAGTTCTGTCTCGTATTCTTGAAGTTTTCCGAACAAAGTTGCGGATGTCATAGTAGTGAGACTTTTCTTTTCTGAGATTTCCGTTACTTTTGGTTTCCATTCTCTAGTCAAGGATCTGCGCACTTTTAGGTTCAATTCATCATTATTCAATGTTTTGCCAAGTGCCCTTAGATGATTTGTTAGATGCACAAATCTCTTTTTTAAATCAAGAATGGATTCTCCGGGTTGCATGCGGAACAATTCATATTCTTGACTTAACGTATTAAGTCTCGATCTATTTACTTCAGTTGTTCCTTCATGTGTTTCAACCAGTGTATCCCAAATTTCTTTTGTCGTTGTGCATGCTGAGACACGGAAGAATTCATCCATACTAAGTGCGCTTTGAAGGAGGTTTATTGACTTTTTGTCATACATTACCTTTTTCTTATCATCATCATCCAATGTACTTTTAGGCTTTGATGAACCAACGCCGTTTACTACAGTTACCGGAACAAAAGGACCATTTTGGACAGCATCCCATATTTCTTCTCCTTGTGCTTCTAGATGAGCCTTCATACGGATCTTCCAGAAATCAAAATATTGACCACAGAATAGAGGAGGCTTGTTGCTATTGCCGCCGTCTCTGAACACAGGATTGTTGTTTGCAGAAGCCATTATGGATCTAGTAGGAACAACTTACCTATAACCTGTTCTAATACCAATTGTAAGTTCAGATGCGCCTAAGAGGGGGAAGGGGGGGGGGGGGGGGGGGTGAATTAGGTTCTTTAAAACTTTTTCTGAATTGTATGAATATTTTTGCACGAGTTTATTTTCTTTCTTTTTCTGATAAGTGATGAAAGCAGTAAATGCGGAAAGTAAAGAACACAGAGATGTATCCTGGTTCCCCTCACAGTCCGAGAGTACTCTAGTCCCCTTTCAACATGAAAGAGATTTCCTTATAGTTGGTAATTTGTACAAAGACTACCAAACAACCAAGAACAATCCTCTTGGACCAAGAACAATCCTCTTGTATTTTTACTAAGACCACAAAGAGAACAATCCTCCCTAAGTGTCTTTCTTGTTTCCAACAATCCTGAAAACAAGGATACAATAGTTTGTTTGATTTGCATAAGAGTTTGAATAATGAAAGAGAAATGTCAATCCCTTGATTGATCTTTTCTATTCAATGTGAAATTTAAGATGGAATACTCTTCTAAGTTCTCAAGAACAATTTTCAGTATGCATATGAAAATGATGAACAAAAATCTTGAGTATAGAGAGTATGATCAAAAGAATAGAAAGTAATAGTTGTTAGTGATTGTTGTTGTGTATTTTCAAAATTCTAAATAAAAATAATTTATAGTGTAGTAATAACTCTTAAATGAATCATAGCAATGTTTAAACCATTTTTACTAACAAAATGTATTTGAAAAGATACAAAGATTGCCATGAAAAGGTGTTACAAAAAGTTGCTGGAAAAATGAAAATTTTCAAAATCTGAAGCACAACAACCGGTTGCACTAAAGCAACAACCGATTGTTGTAAAAGCAACATCTAAAAAATTTAAAAAATATAACTATGACAACCGATTGTCATTGAGGAGCAATCGGTTGCTCATAAGCCAACGCTCAAAAAATTTAAAAACAGAACACATGGCAATTGATTGCTGCTAGATGACAATCGATTGTTGTCAAAACTGAAACTTTTGTTTTTTGAATGCAACCGATTGTCCTAGCATGACAATCAATTGCTTGTGTACAAAAATTGAAAAATCATTATTTTCAAAGATTTTAAGCAATTTAAAACATCCTTCTTCAATCATACATAGTATATACTCAAAATATTATTTTAATAAAGTAAATGCCTGATTAAAAATAGTTTGGAGCACTAAGAGCATAAGATCAAAAATTTCGTATACCTAAATCCATAAGTCTTGAAAAGTTGATCTTGATCAATGAATCTTTGCTTGAGATAAATCTTCTATCTTGATCCATTTATTTTTGCATGCTAGCTTGTCTTCGTCAAAACATTTGGAAAGCTTGATTTCACAAGTTCAATCTTTTTTTGAGAAAAAGTTTAAAGGTAAAGCCAAAGTGGCAAAATGGTTAGAAATTAGATTGATTGACTTTTAGTCTTCTCACAAAAATGTCAAAGTCTTATTAAGTTTATTATAGTTTATTTATGAAAATGTTTGAAAATGCATGGACCTAAGTCCAAGTTTATTATGAAAGTGGTTCAAGTTTAAAAGCAAGAAGGTTTTTCAAAAGGAGGGAGATGATTTTTGAAATTAAAGAAGATGGGAGGAGAAGAAGAGGCTATCCTAAAGCATAAGGTAAAAGCTAGGGATAAGAACCATATAACCAACAAGAAGCCAATACTTGACACTATGAGCCAAGATAGAATTCCCATTCTTTGGATTGAAACCAAACAATAAAAAATACTAGACCTCTTGAGAGAACCAAACTTCAAGTGTATTAAGTCTTCACAAAAATTGGGCAGAGTAACGGCTGTATACGGGTGAATTCCAGATTACAAATTGTGATCGGTGGATCTGGAACTGACTGTTTAACGCTGGTTCGCGAAATGTCGCGGAAGCAAGAGTCGCCACCGTCTTTTATTTTCTCCAAATGGAAAGGACAAAAGCACAGAAAAATTCCTTAAAGAAAGGGAAGGTGTTAGCACCCTTTCTATCCATGGTTATCCATGGGCTCTTAGATACTTGCTCATTTGTGTTTTCAAAATGGTTTGTTTGCTTTTCAACTGTGGGTTTTAAAAAAAGTTTCTTTGAAAATTTCAGTTCGACTCTTGTATCGGTCCTCAAGAGTGTTTGAAAAGTTGCTTTCGAAAGCTTTTTGAAAAGGTGTCGGTGTGAAAAGTATTTTTTGATTTGTTTTTGAAATGAGAGCAAGTATCTAGAGTCGTCTACCTACCCTAAGGAATTCGTCTGTGTAAATGTCCTTAAAGTAGTGCCATCCCACCATTGAGAGGTAGGTAGCACCACCGTTGGAGGTGTTCGGGTCAATTCGAGGTTCGGGACATGGTGATCACCTGAGCAATGGGAAGACACCTTAGAAGCTACCCTCATGCCAGGTTCCCGGATCATGAGGACTTACTAAGACATCCTATACTCGACGATCACCTTTCGAGGCAAGGCAACAGTGAGGCGTACCCTAGGGGTGGTGTGTGATTTGTGTGTCAGATTCATTTGCATTTATCTTGTCATGTTATGAGTGAGCTACGCGTTTGTTTTTTATTTTTGTCTATTCATTCTTGCATGCCTTGATTAACATTTAAAAGTGCGAGAAAAGTAGAGTTCTAAGCTATTACAAAAGGCGCGGGTCCACATCGCCAAAATTTCCAGGACCCGATTTGACAGAAAATAAATAAGAAGTAAAGGTGCGAAAGATTAAAATGTTTACACGGCTTTGGGAGAGATACATAAATATTAAAAAAAGAAATAAATATGCGAATTGAATTAAAGTTGAAACGAGGGCGTTGGACCCTTTTTAATGAAATTAAATTAACTTATTAGATTAATTAAAATTAAAAGAAAAAGGAAATTATTTTTTGGTATTTTTGTATTTTAAGATTTTAATGAAAAAAAGAATTAAATGAAATTAAAAGATTAACCCTAATTCTAATTGTTTTAGTTTATTAAGACAAAATATTAAAGTTAAACCTAAATTAACCTAATTAATTAAATGGAATTTTGATTTATAAAAATAAATAATATTTTAATGATTAATTATTGTGAAAGAAAAGAAAAAGAATAAAATTAATTAAAAACCCTAGTTCTACCAATTTTAAATTAATTAAGAAAATATTAAGTTTACTCCTAAATTAAAACTAATTAATTAACAAAGGTTTTATTTACAAAATATTGAAATATTAAATAAAACTACTATTTTTTGTCTTTTTCTGATTTTATATTGTTTTTTTTTATATTTTATGAAAATAATTAAATTAATTAACTAATTAAAAATTGTAATTGAATCAAAATAAAAAATGAAAAAAATATAAAGATTTGCAAACCTAGGGGGGGTTCTGTCCCCAAGTGGAGGGTGAGGTCCAGCAGTTTGGGCCCAATAGCTTTGGCCTGGTTGACTTCTCATGCCAGCGTGCAATGCCTTTGACTCATGTCCATGATATGCTTCCAACCATAGCCCTTGGATTGATCTCAGCATGTGTGTGAATGGCTTGATTTTGTAGGTGCATGGTGTTCCTCAAGAGAGACGCTGCATAGAATGACAATTAGGAAAATAATATTGCAAAGGGATGGGGACCTGGGGCTCGAACCCAGGTCCTGAGGGTCACCAGTGTATATGCCTGCCAATCGTGCCACTTGAGTTATTTGTATATTAAATAAACAACGAATATAATAAAACAAAACAATAGTTAGTGCTGGTCTTTCGCGTGAGAATTCAAACAATCCAATCCTTGATGGCCACCTCATCTTCTTCTTCTACGTTCCCTGAAACACAAAACCATAAGCAACGGTTTTTGAACCGTTCCAAAATATACCATTCCAGAAAATAGCGATTAGGAATCCTTGCATTAGAAATTAGGCGCGAGGGTCGTTTTGTTTTCGTCTAAGAGCGCTGAGTTGAATGGCCTAGGTCCCATGTGCCAATTGTTCCTTAATTAAAAAACCCTAATTCAAGGTCCTGGAAACCCTAGCGCGCATTCATGGTGAAATCCTCAAGGGCGCACAAAAACACAATTAAACCATACAGTTAGCATTAGAATCAAACAATGAATATGAATCAAATGTTAAAAAGTACTAAAAGCGCATGATTCATGATGCAAGAACATGGAATTTTTTCTGTACAGGGTGCGTTCGTTTTACCAATTCTTGATGTTAGGATGAATGATTTTGATCTGTATATGTTCCTTGAAGCCTCAGGAACACAATGGAATCGGTGTTGTGGCTTGAAACGACCTGCAAGTGTGTTTTCAGTTTTAAGTTTTCAAGCAAAAAGTTCAAGTTTGTTTCTTGGTATGTGGCGCCGCTTCTTGGGTATTTGCACGAGGGTTTTCTTGTGTATGTATAGGTGAATGATTTAGGTTAAGAACTTGATCAAAAATCCATGCATTGATGTGAAAAAATATTTGATTTGCAAGCCATTATTTTCCAATCTTTTTCAAACATTTTTGATACAAATCATGTCTAATTCCATTGATTCTTTCTATATTTGGTTAGGCACGAAATCTTGGAGATATTATATGCATAAAAAGATTGAAAAACCTAGGTTTAGTATTTTTCATGTATTTTAATTAATTAAATGAATTATTAATAATAAAAATCCAAATAAATAAATAAAAAATGAAGAAAAACTTCCCTTTGGGCCAAATGGTCGTGCACATGCCTTGGATAATGAATTGTGGAAGAAAAAGAGGCACATTAGCAATTTTAGGTCATTTGAAGCAATGTTGACTTTTCAAAATATCCTAACATTTCCCAACTTCCACAAGGCATAACCTGTTCAATTTTTAAGCTTTGCTCATGTGCTTGGACATTTTGGAAAGGTCTTTGAGTCCTCTAACCAATGTCTTTGGTCCCATGTCATTTTGATTTACCAATCTCAAGTTATGGCCTTTGACTTAAAGTCCCTTTTTGTTGACTTTTGAAAATGACCTATAATGTTGAAATTGATAACTTTTTGTGAGAGCATTTCTTGGACTTGAAGTGTGAAGAGGAGTTGTAGGAAATGTAATTCTCTTCAAAATGAGCTTTGGATGGAATTTTTCTGATAATCCATGTGAAAGTTATGCCCTGGTCAATTTACAGTTGACTTTTTCAACTGTCCAAATATGGAAACTTTTGCATCTTGATGATTTTTGAGCCAAGCTTTGAGAATCATGATCAAGCATTGATCAAATTATGTTTGTGGATTCAAAATGAGATGTTGACCAAAATTTGGACTTTTGACTGTCAAATGACCATTTTGCCCCTACAGTTGACTGTAGTGCAATTAGGGTTTTTGACTGTGCAATTTTGTGCTGAAAGTCTTGAAACTTGGTATGAGGATGCTTGACCATATTTATAGGCATGTGGGACTTGATTGGACCCTTGGAAACTTCATTTTTTTGATCATAACCAAAACCCTAATTTTGACTGTTTAGGAGGCCCTTGAACTGTGCAACCCTTGGGGAGATTTTGAAACTTGACTTGGCAATTTCTTGAAGAATATGGGAGGGAAAATTTTGGGGTACAACAATTTCCCCTGTTCAATCTTCTTAGACCTGAGGATGCAGATTGGCTGACGTGCCTTTCGTAATCCGAAGGTGGAAGATGATTGAACACTATAGTGCTCAGAAATTTGCGCTCACATAGTAGCAGTGTGATGGTGGAATGGGCTTATAGATGCCATTTGGAGATTGGTGGATAGGATGATGGGCTTATAGATGCCATGCTAAGAGATGATGGAAGGTGGATGGGCTTGTAGATGCCATCTGGATGCTGATCGTGTAAGAACTTCCTCAGCGAGAACTTGCATACCTGCAAAAGAAAAATGATTACCTGACCTGTTACGGGAGCTGGTTTTCAAATTCCTTGTGTAGATGTGCCCTGACTGGTTACAGGAGCTGGGTCTGGAGCTTCAAACGGTGATGAATGAACCAGGGATGGTTACTACCTCAACAAGAACGGTGAGAGAACCTTGGGTGACTTTAACTTCAACAGCAATCGTTGAGAAAATCTTGGGATGATTACTACCTCCGCAGGATCGGGGAGAGAACCAATAGGTGACTACAACCTCAACAGCAATCATTGACAGAGTCTTGGTGGGTATTACCATCTCCGCAGTATCGGGGAGAGAACCATAGGCGATTACAACTCAATAGCAATCATTGAGAAAACCTTGGATGGAATTATCATCTCCGCAGTATCGGGGAGAGAACCATAGGCGATTACAACTCAATAGCAATCATTGAGAAAACCTTGGATGGAATTATCATCTCCGCAGTATCGGGGAGAGAACCATAGGCGATTACAACTCAATAGCAATCATTGAGAAAACCTTGGATGGAATTATCATCTCCGCAGTATCGGGGAGAGAACCATAGGCGATTACAACTCAATAGCAATCATTGAGAAAACCTTGGATGGAATTATCATCTCCGCAGTATCGGGGAGAGAACCATAGGCGATTACAACTCAATAGCAATCATTGAGAAAACCTTGGATAACTTCTACTGAGTTTTCATCAGAAAAATCTGTTTGGGGTCGATTTAACTGGACTAGAGAAGGCCTTGGACTGGATAAGAAATCTTTGGAGTCGATTAACTGAACCGGTCTAGGTCTAGGAATGTCTTCAACTGGGTCTTTATCAGAAAAATCTGTTTGGGGTCGATTTAACTGGACCAAAGAAGGCCTTGGACTGGATAAGAAATCTTTGGAGTCGATTAACTGAACCGGTCTAGGTCTTGAAATATGATTGAGAATTTAACTGAATCTTTCCTGAAAGGTAAAGGTCAGTCATATGCAATGCATGATATGGACCAAGCAATGATGTTCTCAACATAAATGAGATTTGTAAGATATGATGCGTCTATGCATGCTATAATGATGTATGGAAGTGCGATGTTTATGAATGTATTTTTCGTCTAGGAAAGTAAATCCTTGACGGGTGCCGGGAAGTCACTCCTGGGCTGATGTTGGTGAATAGATTTTGCTTCCGCTGGGGATGATAATTGCAAGAATACCGGCAAGAGAAGATGACTCCGTTGGGGAATAACTTGGCGAATGGATTACTCGGCAGGGAGGAAAGTACTCTAACGATCTTGCTGGGAAGTAATACTCTGTGGGGAGAGAGATACTCTGTTGAGTTGATGGTAACATGCTGGGGATACCTTTGTTGTGTTGGAAGTGCTGATAGACTTCGCTGGGGATAAGAAGATTCTGCCGAGAACGATCTTCCCGTGGCTTTTGGCTGAGGATAACCCAGTTATATCCGGGTAGGGAAATAACTCTTTGAATAAAGCCGGACGACGCGTTCGTGCTCTACGGGGATAAGCTTCCAGAATCTACTGGGGATAAGCTTACTGCTTGGGGAGGTGAATTCCAACTTTTCTGGGGATACTGGATTGGACTCTTTTGGGGAAGTTTTGAGCTGCGTCGGGGAAGTGACTCCTTTGAATGTCTGGTATACCGCCGGGGAACAATCTTTAGACCAAGATTGCCGGGGATGCTTGCTAAGAATATATGCTGCTGGGGAATGTTGAGATCTGCTGGAGGATACCCAACTTCCTTAAGATTTGATAACTTTGCTTGAGGAGAGTGTATTGACTTGCTGACGTACTCTCTGGGGAATTAGGATATGCCGGTTATGTTCTTTAGCTGAACCTATCTTGATACCTTGGAGGAAAGAACAATTAGATTACTTAGACAACTCTTTTATTGCCCCTGTTTCTAATGTTACCTGTAATTAATCCTTTGTTTTGTATGCAAATTATTCATGAGTTAGCAAATTATTGTTAATGCATATATCACAAATTGAACCTTGGACGTTCTTCGCAAGACAAAACAGAAAAGGAAAAACAATTGGCACTTGTTAACTGAGAAATATATTTGTATTGATTTTTGAATGGCCTGAAAATAGGCGTTTTGTGTACAAGAGAAAATAAAACAGCTGTGTGAAATGAACGATCCCACTGGGTTTCAATTCTGCTATTGCCTTTATATCTCCGAGCGTCTCATCACTTGATGACCTTGGTTGATGATGAAGCTGACTGATCGATGTTGTCTGAACTTGATGTAGATACCGGATTCTGGATGCAGAGTGATCAATGAGACATAGTATTACGCTTTTATCCCTAACTTTTGCCTGGACCGCCCTTTCGGGTTTTCAGTCCACCGGGATACCCATTTTTTCCCAAGCCGCCTTTTCAGGTTTTCGACTTGCCGGGTGTACAGATTTTTTTCGTTTCATCCCTTCATTTTGCCCGAACCCTTTTGGTTCGCCGGGAAGCCCTAATTTTTGCCTAGGCATGTCAGCCTAGCGGGTCTTTTTTCATGCGTAGTATCTTTTTACTATGTCTGCATTGGCGGGGTGAGGAAGATCGTCACCATCCATGTTGGTTAGAATCATGGCTCCTCCTGAGAACACATGCTTAACCACAAATGGCCCTTCATACGTAGGGGTCCATTTGCCCCTTGGATCACTCTGAGGAAGGATGATTCGCTTGATTACCAGATCCCCAACTTGATATTCCAGTGGTCTGACCTTTTTGTTAAATGCCCTGATCATCCGTTTCTGATACGTCTGACCGTGACAGATAGCAGCAAGTCTCTTTTCATCAATTAAGTTTAGCTGATCAAGTCGTGTCTGGATCCAATCATCTTCACTCAGATTTGCATCCTTCATTATCCGGAGAGAGGGTATTTGCACCTCGATCGGTAAGACTGCCTCCATGCCGTAGACCAAAGAGAAAGGAGTTGCCCCGGTTGACGTCCTAGCTGAGGTACGGTACCCATGTAGAGCGAACGGTAACATCTCGTGCCAATCTTTATAAGTCACTGTCATCTTCTGCACGATTTTCTTGATATTTTTATTTGCTGCTTCTACAGCCCCATTCATCTTCGGTCTATAAGGAGAAGAATTGTGGTGCTGTATTTTGAACTGCTCGCAGAGCTCAGTGATCGTCTTGTTATTCAGATTGGTACCATTGTCTGTAATAATTCTTTCTAGGACGCCGTACCGACAGATCAGATTATGCCGAATGAACCGTGCCACAACTGTCTTGGTTACCGTAGCGTAGGAAGCTGCTTCAACCCACTTTGTAAAATAATCAATCGCCACTAGGATGAAGCGATGCCCATTGGATGCCGTAGGTTTAATCTCACCGATCATGTCTATGCCCCACATTGCAAACGGCCAAGGCGCAGTCAGAACATTCAAAGGAACTGGAGGAACATGCACCTTGTCTGCATAAATCTGGCATTTATGGCATGTCCTGGAATGTTGGTAACAGTCAGCTTCCATTGTGGACCAGTAATACCCTGCCCGAAGGATCTTCTTTGCCATTGTATGTCCACTGGAATGTGTACCGAAGGTCCCTTCATGTAGCTCTTCCATGATCCTTTCTGCTTCAGTCTTATCCACACAACGCAGTAAGGTTGAATCATGGTTTCGCTTGTACAAGATGCCGTTGCTAAGGAAGAACTTTACCGCGAACCTTCTCAGGAATTTCTTATCATTGACAGATGCACCTTCAGGGTATTCCTGAGTTTCCAGATATCTCTTCACTTCATGGTACCAAGGCTTCTCAGTTACCAATTTAGTCTCGAGATCACAACAGTATGCCGGTTCGTCCAGTTTCCAGATGATGATCCGGGGAGCCTCATTGTCCCATTTGACCTTGAACATAGAAGACATTGTAGCTAACGCGTCCGCCAACTGATTCTCTTCTCTTGGAAAGTGTTCAAAGGTTATCTTCGTGAAGTGGGGGATCAAGGTCAACACACATTCTCTGTAAGGAATAAGGTTCGGATGTTTCGTATCCCACTCTCCTTTGATCTGATTGATCATGAGAGCGGAATCTCCGAAGACACTCAGAAACTTGATCCTTAGGTCGATCACAGCTTGAAGACCCATGATGCACGCCTCATACTCTGCCATGTTGTTGGTACAGTTGAAACATAGCCGGGCAGTGAGCGGAGTATGAGTGCCTTGAGGAGATATGATTATAGCGCCGATACCGTTTCCCAAAGCATTGGAGGCTCCGTCAAAGTGCATAGACCATCGGGATCCTTCCTCAGGTCCTTCATCCGGTCCAGGTACTTCACAATCAGTTACTATCATGATGCTTTCATCCGGAAACTCGAAGTTCATTGACTGATAGTCATCTACGGCCTGATGTGCCAAGTGGTATGCCAATACACTTCCCTTGATGGCCTTCTGAGTTGTGTACTGAATATCGTATTCCGTCAAGATCATTTGCCATCTTGCTATTCTCCCAGACAGAGCAGGCTTTTCAAATATGTACTTTATCAGATCCATCTTTGAGATCAACAAGGTAGTGTGAGTCAGCATATACTGTCTCAGCCGGCGAGCAGCCCATACCAAAGCGCAGCAAGTTTTCTCGAGCAGTGAGTATCGGGTCTCACAGTCGGTAAACTTTTTGCTAAGGTAATAAATGGCATGCTCTTTTCGGCCAGACTCGTCATGCTGCCCCAGCACACACCCCATTGAGTTGTCAAGCACTGTCAGGTATAGTATCAGAGGTCTCCCTTCAACCGGTGGCATAAGAATGGGTGGTTCCTGGAGATACTCTTTGATTCTGCCAAAAGCAGCCTGACATTCATCATTCCAATGTACTACCTGATCTTTCTTCAGCAGCTTGAAGATTGGCTCACAGGTAGCAGTTAGGTGTGAGATGAATCGAGCAATGTAATTCAGGCGTCCTAAAAAGCCTCTGACCTCTTTCTCTGTTTTAGGAACTGGCATCTCTTGAATAGCCTTGACTTTGGCAGGGTCCACTTGAATACCCTTATCACTCACAACGAAGCCTAGCAACTTCCCAGATCTTACCCCGAAGGTGCACTTGTTCGGGTTCAACCTCAGCTTGTACATTTTCAACCGGTCAAACAATTTCTGCAGATGATCTAGGTACTCTTCCTCAGTCTGGGACCTTGCGATCATGTCGTCCACATACACTTCTATCTCATGATGGATCATGTCATGAAATAAAGCAACCATGGCACGTTGGTAGGTTGCCCCAGCGTTCTTTAGTCCAAAAGGCATGACCTTGTAGCAGAAGGTGCCCCACTGAGTAACAAATGTAGTTTTTTCCATGTCTTCAGGTGCCATCTTGATCTGATTGTACCCTGAAAAGCCATCCATGAAAGAGAATACCTTGTGCTGAGCTGTATTGTCAACAAGGACATCAATGTGAGGTAAGGGGAAGTCATCTTTGGGGCTGGCCCTGTTCAGATCCCTGTAATCAACACACATTCTGACCTTACCGTCTTTCTTTGGTACCGGCACCACATTAGCAACCCACTGAGGGTAAGAAGTCACTGCAAGGAACCCAGCATCAAACTGTTTCATGACCTCAGCTTTAATCTTCTCAGACATCTCTGGGTGCATTCGGCAGACCTTTTGCTTAACTGGAGGGCAGTCTTCCTTAGTTGGCAAGTGATGGACCACAATATCGGTATCCAACCCGGGCATGTCTTCGTAGGACCAGGCAAAGATCTCCATATAATCATGTAGCATTTTAGTCAACCGTTGCTTCACGCTGAGCTCTAGGTTGGCACCAATCTTTACCTCTTTCCTGTCTGCCTCAGTACCCAAGTTTATTATCTCCACTGGCTCTTCATGTGGTTGAATTGCCCTCTCTTCCTGAAGTAACAGTCTTGCAAGCTCGCCAGGCACTTCACAATCATCTTCACCTTCGTCTTCGGCTAAGTTGATCCGATTTTCGAAGTCATAACTGGCAGTAGCAGAGTCGTTACCAGTGAGATCCAAAGTGGATTGAAACCTGTATGAGTGAGTGTGTGTGTAAATACAGCTGTTTTGAAAAATATGTAAAGGAAGGAAAGACAGAAAAGGAGCATAAGATTTGAAATGTGAGAAAACGTCCAAGATTTTCATTTATGATATATGAAATGACAATTTATATGCCCTCACAAATGAAACCACGGTGCCTTGGGTAAGACACCGGGCCATAGAGTTCAATTTATTGTTTATTACAAATAACAAAAACATAGGAATTCATTACTTAGTAACAAGAGAAACAGGTAGATTGTCCTTTGCACTCCAATTGTTAAGTCCACTGTCGGTTGCCGGGTAGATCCAGCTATCAAACTCGGCTTCATCCACTTCGTCTTCGTCCCCAATAGCATTCACTCCATGAGCAGGCAGGGGAGTTGTCACTACATTAGGCTTCTCGGATGCCTCAAATTGTACCTCCTTGGCGTCAATAAGGTCCTGCAGCTTTCTCCTTAATGCCCAACAGTCATCAGTGGAATGCCCCGGGCTATCAGAATGGTACGCACAGCGGGCATTTGGGTTGTATTTCGGAGAGGCAGTGTTTACACCTTTGGGGGCCTCTCTGACAGTCACTAGGTTGGTGGATAGTAACTGCGGCAAGATTTGGGACAGGGTCATGCTCAAACGGGTAAACTCTCTCCGGGGTCTTTCAGCCCTTTGAGGATTGGCTGGCCGAGGAGCGGCAGCAGGCTTGGCAATCATTACCGCACTGACAGATTGGCGGCGTTCAGATTTCTCTTGTCTCCTAGAGCCATATACAGCACTAGCCTCCTTCTTGAAGGGTTTCTTCTCTGAACTAGATGATGCACCCTTCGAAATCTTTCCAGACTTCAACCCAGCCTTAATTCTCTCTCCAGTCAGAATAAGATCAGTGAATCCAGCAGAAGAATTCCCAATAAGATGGTTGAAAAATGGCCCAGATAGGGTCCCCAAGAACATGTCTACCAACTCCCGATCAGTCAACGGAGGCTGCACCCTGCCAGCCAGATCCCTCCACTTCTGCGCGTACTCTTTAAAACCTTCACTTGAACCTAACGACATACCCTGGAGTTGGGTACGCGTAGGGGCAAGGTCGGCATTATACTGATACTGCTTATAGAAAGCAGTAGCCAACTCCTCCCAGTTACGAACCTTGGTCCCATCCAGCTGATAGAACCATTCGAGATGAGTCCCTGAAAGACTCTCCTGGAAGAAGTGGATCCACAAATTCTTATCCGCTGAGTACGGTTGAATCTTCCGAACATAGGACCTGAGATGTAGCTTGGGACAAGACGCCCCGTCGTACTTAGTGAAAGATGGTGCTTTGAATTTACGAGGAATGATTACACCAGTAGACAAACCCAAATCTCCGAAATCCAGCCCAGGTACCTGTTGGATCTCCATAGCATTCAACCTGTCCTCCAACTACTTGTAACGGTCTTCTGCCGGAGGATACTGCTCTTCATCAAAATCAGTCTCGTTGTCGGAGACTACCGGACTAGGACCTTTTTCTGCCTGAGGAGTACCCTTGCCAATGGAAGAACCAGCCTCTTCATTTTGCAGAGTATTGCCAAACCTTCGGCCCGAGTTGAACAGAACAGTTCTTCTCTTCTTCTTCTTTTCCTTCTTCAGGAGGAGAGCCTTCAGCTCTTCTTGGCCCTGAGCCAAACCCATGATTAGTTCCTGAAATTGCGCGTTCTGCGCCTGAAGAGCCTTGATGGACATCTCAGTCGATGATGAGTCAGGATTCATGATGCTGAAATAAACAGAGAAGAACTGTAAGCAACCTGAAAAGGGGAAAAACCTGCTATGCACATGTTGAATGATATGTGTTTATGCAATGCATTCAAGGGTTCGAAAGTTCAAATTTGTTGTAGACAAAAAGGAACACACGTTATCATTAAGGAAATAATTGTTTAGTACATCAAAGCCTCATGGGCAAAATAATATAAAAGCAAATCAATCCCAAAATACACTACGCATCCTCTCTGGAGCTATGTAAGTGTTGAGATTCCTCTCCTTGTGCAACAGGCGGGTGAGCTCCAAGACCTTCTTTTCACTAGCATGTAGATTGGTCTCAAGAGAATTCCGTTCTTCCTTAAGCTGGATCCAGCTCTTCTGCATCTCTTCCAAGGATGTGGGCGTATCAGGGTGCTGAATAGTGCATGACACTTCTCCTTCCAAGACTGGCTCTTTGTTCACAGGGAGCATATGGGGATAAGGCATCACTAACTTCTGGGAGCGGGCGCGTACCCACTTGAGATAAGGTTCCAATGGGATGGAGTTCCTGTGCCCCAGTGTCTTGCTGTCTATCCTACTGGGCATCCTCCAGGCTCTGATAAATCTCTGGCGAAGTCCTTGAGTATCATTGTCGAAGTCAAAAACTATGTCAGGAATTAACATGTCATGAGGGCCATCCCTCCGAGCATAACCAAACTGTCTCCAAGCCAGGCATGGGTTGTAAGTAATACCTCCTCTGATTCTAAGTAAAGGAACATTAGGGTACTCCCCGCAACGATCACTGATAATGACATCCTCTCTGGACCGAGGGCACCAATGTATATCTGCATGTGTGAGAGTCATCATCCGTTGTGACCATCTCAAACCCCCCTCATTCTTCAAAACTGATTGTGGAAGGTGTGAAATAAACCACCTTCCCAGGAGAGGAGTGCAACACATAAGGACACCTCTTTTTCTCATGGTTCGAGTGTAACATGAGTGAAGGATGTCCCCCAGCAACGTAGGTATAGGATTCCTGGACATGAAGATCTGGACAGCACTGATATCTATAAGCTGATCTGGGTTAGGGAACAACACCAAACCATAGACAAGGAGGGCCACAACTTCTTCGAAAGCTTGTAAGTCAAGGGAGTTCCAACATTCATGGGCCTTTTCAAACAGAAACCTGGCTAAGAACCCTTTGATCCCACTTCTAACTTCCCAATGTCCCTTGAGGTCAGATGACTGTAGGTGCAAGGCTTTAGCAATCTCTTCAAGCTTAGGTTCCTTTTCCGTACCGTTGTAGGGTAGTTGATCCAGGATAGGGATCTTCAGGAGCCGGGAGAACTCCTCCAATGTAGGTACCAACTGATAATCCAAGAAGGTGAAACAGTGATGCAGAGGGTCAAAGAACTGGAACAGGACCTTTATCATATCTTCTTCAATGTTGGTATTGACCAGGCTGATGAGACTTCCATGTCTTTCACTGAATGAAGAGTTCTCGGGAATCCTGGATATAAGTTCCTTAAGCTGAGGAGGGACCCTTACAAGGCTGATTTGAATTGTCTTTCTACGAACAGTTTCCATGTCCTACAAAACAAGAACAAATATGAAAATTCGAACCCCTGAAATGGTTAGTCAATGCATATGATGCTGGATGATGTCATGATGCTATGATTAAACACACCACAGATATTTACAAAGACAAACATGTAAGGAACACAAGGCACACAAGACAAGCCCTTAGGGTTTAAGGCCAGCATGGGGTCTGGGTAGTACCCTCTTGAAGTGGGTGGGTTCAACCTGTCCTATTAGAAGTAACCGGGTTCTAAGGGTCCCAATATCACGGGATTGCTTTCATTGTTCATCGTTTCGATTTAGCCACTGAACTGGCGACCGAAATATTCCAGGAAAGAAACCCTCAATTGAGTGTAGTATCGAGTAACAACCAACCTCGGACTACACCAAAGTCAGTTATCTCACTACCCTAAAGAGGCCAAGATAGTTCAATTAAGGTTCCTAAGGTCTGTTGATGCTTCACGACACCACGCGGAGGCCCCGTACTCTCCTTGACTGAACTCAAGGGTTACCGGTACACACCAAAGTGCCACATCAACGTAGCAGACTGCTTCAACCATGTCGGTATACCCCGCACAATTCCCTCACATCCGTGTTGCTACTTTCTAAGAAGGTATCCCCCAGATCCGGGTTAGGATCTATAGAACTCCCAAGCAACCCACAATTTAAAGCAAGCAATTCAGACAATTGAAAACACAGTTATGAACTATCCCTAAGGTACACCTCACTTTTATAAGAGTCCCCAACAGAGTCGCCAGTTCTGTGATCGGTGGATCTGGAACTGACTGTTTAACGTTGGTTCGCGAAATGTCGCGGAAGCAAGAGTCGCCACCGTCTTTTATTTTCTCCAAATGGAAAGGACAAAAGCACAGAAAAATTCCTTAAAGAGATTGCTCTCGGTTCGGGAGGTAGATTATAGAAAGGGAAGGTGTTAGCACCCTTTCTATCCATGGTTATCCATGGGCTCTTAGATACTTGCTCATTTGTGTTTTCAAAATGGTTTGTTTGCTTTTCAACTGTGGGTTTTAAAAAAAGTTTCTTTGAAAATTTCAGTTCGACTCTTGTATCGGTCCTCAAGAGTGTTTGAAAAGTTGCTTTCGAAAGCTTTTTGAAAAGGAGTCGGTGTGAAAAGTATTTTTTGATTTGTTTTTGAAATGAGAGCAAGTATCTAGAGTCGTCTACCTACCCTAAGGAATTCGTCTGTGTAAATGTCCTTAAAGTAGTGCCATCCCACCATTGAGAGGTAGGTAGCACCACCGTTGGAGGTGTTCGGGTCAATTCGAGGTTCGGGACATGGTGATCACCAGAGCAATGGGAAGACACCTTAGAAGCTACCCTCATGCCAGGTTCCCGGATCATGAGGACTTACTAAGACATCCTCTACTCGACGATCACCTTTCGAGGCAAGGCAACAGTGAGGCGTACCCTAGGGGTGGTGTGTGATTTGTGTGTCAGATTCATTTGCATTTATCTTGTCATGTTATGAGTGAGCTACGCGTTTGTTTTTTATTTTTGTCCATTCATTCTTGCATGCCTTGATTAACATTTAAAAGTGCGAGAAAAGTAGAGTTCTAAGCTATTACAAAAGGCGCGGGTCCACATCGCCAAAATTTCCAGGATCCGATTTGACAGAAAATAAATAAGAAGTAAAGGTGCGAAAGATTAAAATGTTTACACGGCTTTGGGAGAGATACATAAATATTAAAAAAAGAAATAAATATGCGAATTGAATTAAAGTTGAAACGAGGGCGTTGGACCATTTTTAATGAAATTAAATTAACTTATTAGATTAATTAAAATTAAAAGAAAAAGGAAATTATTTTTTGGTATTTTTGTATTTTAAGATTTTAATGAAAAAAAGAATTAAATGAAATTAAAAGATTAACCCTAATTCTAATTGTTTTAGTTTATTAAGACAAAATATTAAAGTTAAACCTAAATTAACCTAATTAATTACATGGAATTTTGATTTATAAAAATAAATAATATTTTAATGATTAATTATTGTGAAAGAAAAGAAAAAGAATAAAATTAATTAAAAACCCTAGTTCTACCAATTTTAAATTAATTAAGAAAATATTAAGTTTACTCCTAAATTAAAACTAATTAATTAACAAAGGTTTTATTTACAAAATATTGAAATATTAAATAAAACTACTATTTTTTGTCTTTTTCTGATTTTATATTGTTTTTTTTATATTTTATGAAAATAATTAAATTAATTAACTAATTAAAAATTGTAATTGAATCAAAATAAAAAATGAAAAAAATATAAAGATTTGCAAACCTAGGGGGGTTCTGTCCCCAAGTGCAGGGTGAGGTCCAGCAGTTTGGGCCCAATAGCTTTGGCCTGGTTGACTTCTCATGCCAGCGTGCAATGCCTTTGACTCATGTCCATGATATGCTTCCAACCATAGCCCTTGGATTGATCTCAGCATGTGTGTGAATGGCTTGATTTTGTGGGTGCATGGTGTTCCTCAAGAGAGACGCTGCATAGAATGACAATTAGGAAAATAATATTGCAAAGAGATGGGGACCTGGGGCTCGAACCCAGGTCCTGAGGGTCACCAGTGTATATGCCTGCCAATCGTGCCACTTGAGTTCTTTGTATATTAAATAAACAACGAATATAATAAAACAAAACAATAGTTAGTGCTGGTCTTTCGCGCGAGAATTCAAACAATCCAATCCTTGATGGCCACCTCATCTTCTTCTTCTACGTTCCCTGAAACACAAAACCATAAGCAACGGTTTTTGAACCGTTCCAAAATATACCATTCCAGAAAATAGCGATTAGGAATCCTTGCATTAGAAATTAGGCGCGAGGGTCGTTTTGTTTTCGTCTAAGAGCGCTGAGTTGAATGGCCTAGGTCCCATGTGCCAATTGTTCCTTAATTAAAAAACCCTAATTCAAGGTCCTGGAAACCCTAGCGCGCATTCATGGTGAAATCCTCAAGGGCGCACAAAAACACAATTAAACCATACAGTTAGCATTAGAATCAAACAATGAATATGAATTAAATGTTAAAAAGTACTAAAAGCGCATGATTCATGATGCAAGAACATGGAATTTTTTCTGTACAGGGTGCGTTCGTTTTACCAATTCTTGATGTTAGGATGAATGATTTTGATCTGTATATGTTCCTTGAAGCCTTAGGAACACAATGGAATCGGTGTTGTGGCTTGAAACGACCTGCAAGTCTGTTTTCAGTTTTAAGTTTTCAAGCAAAAAGTTCAAGTTTGTTTCTTGGTATGTGGTGCGGCTTCTTGGGTATTTGCACGAGGGTTTTCTTGTGTATGTATAGGTGAATGATTTAGGTTAAGAACTTGATCAAAAATCCATGCATTGATGTGAAAAAATATTTGATTTGCAAGCCATTATTTTCCAATCTTTTTCAAACATTTTTGATACAAATCATGTCTAATTCCATTGATTTTTTCTATATTTGGTTAGGCACGAAATCTTGGAGATATTATATGCATAAAAAGATTGAAAAACCTAGGTTTAGTATTTTTCATGTATTTTAATTAATTAAATGAATTATTAATAATAAAAATCCAAATAAATAAATAAAAAATGAAGAAAAACTTCCCTTTGGGCCAAATGGTCGTGCACATGCCTTGGATAATGAATTGTGGAAGAAAAAGAGGCACATTAGCAATTTTAGGTCATTTGAAGCAATGTTGACTTTTCAAAATATCCTAACATTTCCCAACTTCCACAAGGCATAACCTGCTCAATTTTTAAGCTTTGCTCATGTTCTTGGACATTTTTGAAAGGTCTTTGAGTCCTCTAACCAATGTATTTGGTCCCATGTCATTTTGATTTACCAATCTCAAGTTATGGCCTTTGACTTAAAGTCCCTTTTTGTTGACTTTTGAAAATGACCTATAATGTTGAAATTGATAACTTTTTGTGAGAGCATTTCTTGGACTTGAAGTGTGAAGAGGAGTTGTAGGAAGTGTCATTCTCTTCAAAATGAGCTTTGGATGGAATTTTTCTGATAATCCATGTGAAAGTTATGCCCTGGTCAATTTACAGTTGACTTTTTCAACTGTCCAAATATGGAAACTTTTGCATCTTGATGATTTTTGAGCCAAGCTTTGAGAATTATGATCAATAATTGATCAAATGATGTTTGTGGCTTCAAAATGAGATGTTGACCAAAATTTGGACTTTTGACTGTCAAATGACCATTTTGCCCCTACAGTTGATTGTAGTGCAATTAGGGTTTTTGACTGTGCAATTTTGTGCTGAAAGTCTTGAAACTTGGTATGAGGATGCTTGACCATATTTATAGGCATGTGGGACTTGATTGGACCCTTGGAAACTTCATTTTCTTGATCAGAACCAAAACCCTAATTTTGACTGTTTAGGAGGCCCTTGAACTGTGCAACCCTTGGGGAGATTTTGAAACTTGACTTGGCAATTTCTTGAAGAATATGGGAGGGCAAATTTTGGGGTACAACACAAACAAAGGGTGTAATCACAATAACCTGCACACAAAAAAAACAAACAACCCAATGTCTTGAGGTAAACCTCAAGAGCTCCAGACAAAAAAATCAGATAAGATCACAAGGTCTCCAATTATAGGCCAAGGTTTCTAATCCTAAGTCCAAAAAGTCCAATGCTCCACGAGTCCAAGGATAGTAACCAAATAGTCCAAGTATCATTATAGATTTTTAAGGTTTGTGTTAATTATTAGGTATCTTAAGAAAAGAAAAAGGGAAAGCTTAAATGATAAAAATAAAAATGACAAGAAAGTAAATACTCAAATGAGCAAAGATGAAAATGGCATGAAATGTAAATGCTAAAAAATAAATAATGCATAAAAATAAAAGGGCATATAAAAGAATAAAGGATAAAGTCAATTATTAGTTATTAGTGGTTAGTTGGATGATCATCTTGAAACTTGCATTCGGAACTCATTAGAGGATTAGTAGAACTAAAGCTTCCACATAATAAGTTGCATTTGCTTTTTGTCAAGTATATAATCCATTTGGAATCCTTATGAGTATCATTTAATGATCAACAATGTTTAAGTGATCCATGTTGACCAAATGTATTGTAGATCCATTAGAGGATTGGTATAACCAAAACCTCCACACAATGAATCTCAAGGTTATTGGATCAAAGAGATCAAATTAACATACTTGGGATTGCAAACATAAGTTTGGTCCGCGAATGATCATTTATTCGAATTGGGATAAAATTTAGCGCTATGTTAAGCAATCGTAAGTGGACTTATATAGAAGTCGCACCTATTTTGAGGCTGGTCAATAGCAATCTATACACCATTTGTTTTGAGACATGATATAGAGATCATGCTCCAACAACATATAGTTCAATAAGAAGGGGATAATATGAAGAGGGGTGGGAGAGAATATACAAACCACTTTTGGATTAAATTTAATTAAACTATTATTAAAATCATTCATCCATTTTTGTGGAGTTAAACTCAACACCATGGATCCAATGTTGTTAAAAAAGTTCATGATCAATAACTTAACCCAAGATCATCCAGAAAATAGTCAAAAAATGATATTATATTTTTATATATATACAAAAGGGTTTAAAAATAATGTTTAAAAATGGAAATAAAAGAGAAAAATATCAACTATGTTCAAATTAATCAAGAAGTAAAAAGTAAGACAATAGAAAAATCAGAAAAGGGCTCAAACGATTTTATAAATTTTTTGGTAATTTTTTTAAGTCAGAAACTATTTTAAAAATTAAAAGAAATGGGTAAAATAAACCAGAAATGATAAAAAATAGCAAAGTCAGAAGCAAAAATAAAATAAGGTCACCAATATTTGTCACAATATCATTGGATCATTCCATTATTTTTTTATAATTTAAAAATGCATAAAATTATTTTTAAACATTTAAAACAATTAAAATAAAGTGTAAATTATAAAAAATACCAAAACACAAAATTAAATTGGGAAAAAATTAAAATCAAAAAGAGAAAAGTCAAATATATTTTTCATAATTTTTTCAGATTTTTTGGACTAAAAATGAATTTTCTATGATTTTTTTAAGTTTTAAACAATTAAATATAAAATTCAGAAAAAAAATAAAAGTAAAAAATATGTGGACCATTGGATGAGAGTCAAAACGCGTTAGTAATCAAATCCAAGGGTTCTGGCGCGTTGTGCATATCATAGTCATTAGTGAATAAAGCACTGAATCAATTATTAAATCAAAATTCAAAAATAACAAGTGACGTGCCATCATTGGTTGGAAGATGACACGTTGGTCATCTTCAACCTCCAGCCAACGTGAATTGCATGTCTATCAAACTGTAAAATCAGAAGCTCAGACCTATGCCATTCGCTTCGTCTCTTCAAGACGAAGACAACCACACCCTCGTGCCAAATTTATATAAATTGTAGCTCAAGCAATTTGGAAAGAATGTTTTGAAAAGGGATTTGAAATTTCATGGTCAAAATGTGTTTCCAATAAAAGGTAAGTTTTGCGACTAGAACCATGGCAATGAGAGCATCACAATGATATCAAAGTTTTGAAGAATTGGTGAAGGAATCAACCTATTGAAGTTGAGAAGCAGAGCTCTGAAACTGGACTTCTATGGAGCAATATAGGGCACGATTCATGAATGTAATTATATGGTGAGCTTCAGGGAAGATCAAGGAAAGCAAATTGATGAAAAAATTGGATTGAAAAAGGCTTGTATATGGGTTTCGAAGTTGCTGAATTCTTAGTTATGGAACAAGTTTTGCAGGGTGATTCTGGCTATCCAAGCTTGAGAAAATGAATGGGATAGTTCATGTATTTATAGGGTCTAAACAATTATGGAACTTCACTAAACATGTTTAGAGGAAAAAAACGTGTGGAAAACTTGTGATTAGAAGCAAAAACAAAGATTTCAAACTTCTGACTTGGTGAAAAATTCAATTTCAAAGTGCCAACTTCTGACTAATGGCATTCTCAGCTCAAGGGGTCTTAGGGCATAATTCTTGATGCTTCAGAAAGATGAGGTTACAAGCTTTTCAATAGAAAAATAATGGAATCAAATGGATGCTTGAGCTGAAAGTTGTGTTGAGTCAAAGTTGGAGAAAAACTATTGACTTTCCATACTTCGAAATATTTCAAATTTTTCTTCAAAAGTGACATATAATGTCTTGCATCCAAACATAGCCTTCCACTTGTAATTTTCTATGGACCAAAAAAGATTGCATGAAGTAGATCTCTTGAATGACATTTTGGGACTTGAACCATTCAAAATATCCAAAAATTGAGAGAGTTATGAATTGTTGAAGTTGGAACAAAATCATTAAATGACCTATAATCTTTTGTATCCTTAAAGCAATTTCCATTAATTTTTTCACTTTGCACATAAAGGAAGGCATAAATTTCACATCTTCAAGATAATTATGGAAAATAATGGGCTCAAGGTGATAAAAATTGACCAAGTTATGATCATTTGAAGTCACACATGGAAAATTGGATATTCATTTGGAGGACTTGTAATCTTTCTTCTTCATCAAGTTTCTTCCACATGAAAACTCCTTGGAATTTTTGAAGTGATTTACTAATAACCCTTTGAAGAGATTGATATCTTTGGAATCACTCAAAAATACCAAAAGATGAGCAAGATACACTCCTTTGAAGTTCAAAACCCTAGCTCCTAGATCAAGAAAATGCTTGGAGGGACCTTGACAATTTTGAACCACCTTCTTGTACCAACACCCATACTTTGGAAATATAAGTTGTTGAGGATGAAAAATGAGAATTTGTAGCCACCAAAACCACTTCCATATCTTGAGAATTTAGAGATATATGCACTTGTGATCAATGGGAACAAGGCCTTGCCCAACCATGACAACTTCTTCAATCAACCCCTTGCACTTTTGAATGAATCTTGATAACTTGGAAATGTAGTGAACCAAAATAACCTTGCCATGAGATCCTTTCCAAAACAACTTTAATGGTGAGGTTTAAACTTATCAAGCTTCATTGACTAGGTCATGGAAATAAACTCACGAATCCATGGATCAACTTGCTAAGCCTTATTTCCTTTACCTACATTGTTGACAAGTAAGACAAACCAACATTGCATTTTATTAATTAAAAGAAGAAATCAAGACGAAAATATTCATGATCACAAAAGAACATAAGTCAAGGTGCTTGGTGATTCCTCAAAGAGCAAAGCTAAATATAGGGAGGGGAACCAAGAATCCTAATGTGATCTTGTTGTGAATGAATCAACATGGTATGACGAAGGGATCTTAGGGGGGAAAATTGGGGTACAACAGCTGCCCTTATTTAAGTTTCTTCTATCCGGAGATACGAAGGTTAAAAATCTTTGTGTCGACGCGATCGAAGATACTTAAATATAAAACAAACCCTATTTTTGGCCCTAAGATGCCATGAAAATGTTTATGATCATGAATGCTTATGAACAAGACCAAAGAGACGCGTAACACAATTGGGGATGTAACAATAATAAAGAAACAAGAGAACGACCCGACCAGGAAAATAAATCACTGGTGGATCAAAAGACCCGACTCAGAGGGGATGGTAAAATGGTCAAAGGATACACCAACTCCTATTGGAGGTAAAGCTACCAACGTTCATTGAAGGTAGAAGGAAAATAAAAAAACAACACCGATGTTCACTAACGGTGAGCTACCAACGTTCACTGAAGGTAGAGGGAAAAGAAATATCATAACATCGCCGTTCACTGACGATGAACTACCAACGTTCACGGAGGGTAGAAAAAAGATAACAATCATCGACGTTCACTGCCAATGACCTACCAACTTTTACTGAAGGTAGAAAGAGAATATATCATAGCATCTCCATTCACTGACGATGAACTACCAACGTTCACTGAGGGTAGCAAAAAGATAACAAACACCTACTTTCACTGATGGTGACCTACCAACTTTCACTGAAGGTAGAAAGAGAATATATCATAGCATCGCCGTTCACTGATGATGAACTACCAACGTTCACTGAGGGTAGAAAAAAGATAACAATCATCAACGTTCACTACCAATGACCTACCAACTTTCACTGAAGGTAGAAATAGAATATATCATAGAATCTCCGTTCACTGATGATGAACTACCATCGTTCACTGAGGGTAGAAAAAAGATAACAATCATTGATGTTCACTGCCAATGACCTACCAACTTTCACTGAAGGTAGAAATAGAATGTATCATAGCATCGCCGTTCACTGACGATGAACTACCAATGTTCACTGTGGGTAGCAAAAAGATAACAATCATCGACGTTCACTGCCAATGACCTACCAAATTTAACTGAAGGTAGAAAGAGAATATATAATAGCATCGCTGTTCATTGATGATGAACTACCAATGTTCACTGAGGGTAGCAAAAAGATAATAATCATCGACGTTCACTACCAATGACCTACCAACTTTCATTGAAGGTAGAAAGAGAATATATCATAGCATCGTCGTTCACTGACGATGAACTACCAACGTTCACTGAGGGTAGCAAAATGATAACAAGTTTCCCTAAAATTCTGGCATTTAGCATAGAACGGGTCTCAACTTCTTCTTTAACAGAGGCACTTTGCCTGGAAAGGGTAATATGTAAGTTGTCTCAAATAAAGAGACTTCCACTTGCAAAGATTTCACAGCGAGTTGTTTCTGTGATATTGAAAGTCTTGCCATCCACTGGCATAAACTGGCGACGGACTGCAAACTATCCACTCATAAAGGAGATAGCATCAAAGTTACGTCAACTTTTACAGGGAAGCACAAGTTGCTCAAATAAAGAGACCTGCTACTTGTTGTCATGGAGGATTGTAAAGAGAAATGACTTTCTGGGGATAAAAATATGAGTTCCTGGGGAAAGAAATATGGCTTCCTGGGGAAAGAAATATGATTTCTTGGGGAAAGGCCACGATATTCCTGCTGAGGAGATAAAGTCTTCTCGTGCAAAATAAATGCACCAACCAAAACTCGAAGTTTTTAGAAATCCAAAGTAAATAATATTATTGTGGAACCACATATTCAAACAATAAATAAACTGGAATGAAACATTCAACCAAAATATATCCTTTGAGAAATAAACTCAAGAGGGAAAACCAAATCCATCCAAACAAGGAGATGTACAGGAAGGCTAAAGACAAAATCTTCCACGAGGGACAACTCAGTGGGGAAATTGAAAGAATATATGCTTTTTGCTTAAGGACAACACTCTATTGCAGAGAGGACAACGTAACTCTGCAAAACAGGGTGATATGTCAACAAAAATATTAAAATGTTAATGAACAATGATTTTCCAACTTTAGCTATGCATGATGTATGTATGAATGTATGAGTGTTATCGTGCGTATGCTGACAAAACAGATATACAACACTCGGAGTAACCAGAAAAAATCAACTCTGGCACAAACAACACTCGGCTAAACCACATCCAAGATGATCATTCCAAGAAAAAGTAAATGCCAACTGAAGAAACAAAACCTATTGCCTGCTTTAGCTTTACTGGGAAGAAACATAATCCAGATGTAAACAAAGCAAAGTGATAGAATAGTATAGATAGAGGGATAAAACATCCTTCTTCAGGCTCCACTGGGAAAACAAATGTTTTCAAAAGTAACACTTTTATTGGGGATTGCAAAACCAGTCTTAAGTAAAGTAGATGGACATTAAATCATCAAAACATTCACTGGGGCATTCAGGCCTACTTCATTGGGGAGATTAACACCACATCCTCAAAGGGAAAATCACAATACGTTCTTCACTAGAGAAATCAGGGACCTGCGTTCTTCAAGAGTGATTATGGTACCAACTTCTCAAGAGAAAGAACTTCTATTAGACCGAACAAAAACTTCACTCGAGAAATCTCGGATTGAAACTTCCCATCATGAAAAACTCAGAAAAGAGGAGAAATGAATCCAAACATGATTGAGGATACCGAATTCATGAACTCAATACGGCAAATCATCCTGAGTAAACCTTCCCGAGGGGAACAAAAAATTCTTAAAACAAACTGGAATTTGTCCATTCCTGGGATCACCATTTTGTTGTTGTTTTTTTTTCATATCACAAATTTCAAAGTAAAAGCAAATTATAAATTCTTTTTGAAAAAGTCAAATTTGTTATTTAATCTTTTTGCTTTGAAAGTTATTATCAATAATAACTGGAGTCTTTTCAAGATAAATAAAATAAGAAATACAAAGAATTAGGTAAAAGCTCAAATTTCATTAATAGAATGGTAGTCTACGAATGGCGAGACTCCATGGATAATTACAAATTTCGGAAGATGGTAATATATAATGGAAAAGATACATTGAGATACAATGACCACTATCCCCTCTAACAACTTTTGAAATCCTGTGCAGCAACTTCTGCTGAAGTGTGATGAGAATCCGTAAAGATTGTTGCTTCAATGATCAAGTCTTGTCTAATGTAGTAAATTGCCAAGAAAATACCTAAATATTTCCTAAGATGCCCTTGCGGGTTTTCAACTTAGCGGGAAATTTTATTCAGTTTATGTCTCTAATTTTTTCCTAGAACGCCCTTTCGGGTTTTCGGCCTACTGAGACATTTTATTTTGCCTAAGCCACCCTTTCGGGTTTCAACTTAGTGAGCTATTCTTTTATTTCTTTAGGTGAAGTATTTCTTGACTGCATCAGCATTCATGGGACATGGGAACTGCTCGCCATCCATAGTTTCAAGAATTAATTCACCGCCAGAGAAGGATTTCTTTACATCCTATAGGCCTTCAAAATTTGGAGTCTACTTGCCCCTAAAATCAGTGTTGAAAGACTTGATCTTCTAGAGCACGAGGTCACCTTCTCTGAATTCACGAGGTTTGACCTTCTTATCAAAATCTTTGTTCATCCTTTTCTGATATAACTGGTCATGACACAAAGTCGTCATCCTCTTCTCCTCAGTCAAATTCAATTGGTCAAACCGGTTTTGGACCCATTCAGCCTCTGAAACCTTGGTTTCCATTATCACACGCAAAGAGGGAATCTCAACCTCGACTGGGTGTACCGCTTCCATTCCATACACCAGGGAGAATTGGGTTGCTCCTGTTAAAGTGCGGACAGATGTTTGATATCCATGCAAAGCAAAAGGGAGCATTTCATGCCAATATTTATAAGTAACAACCATCTTCTGGATAATTTTCTTGATATTCTTATTAGCAGTTTCAACAGCCCCATTCATCTTTGTCTTGTATGGAGATGAATTGTGATGGACAATCTTGATTTCTTCGCGTAGTTCTGTCATCATTTTATTGTTCAAATTCGAGCCATTGTTAGTGATAATTCTGCTCGGCCCACCATACTGACATATAAGATTATTCTTGATGAAACGCACAACCACCTGCTTAGTAACATTGGCATATGAAGTAGCCTCCACCCATTTGGTGAAGTAAAAAATTGCTACCAAGATTATACGGTGTCCATTCAAAACTTTTGGTTCTATCATCCCTATCATGTCAATACCCCACATAGAGAAAGGCCATGGGGAAGAGGTCACATTGGACCTTGTCTGTGTAAATCTGGAATTTATGACACTTCTTTGCAAATTTGTAATAATCAGATTCCATTGTCAGCCAATAGTAACCTGCCCTAAGCATCCTTTTAGCCATTGAATGTTCATTGGCATGAGTGCCAAATGATCCTTCATGAACCTCATGAATTAACATGTCTGCTTCGTGTCTATCCACGTATCTGAGCAAGACCGTGTCATAATTTCTTTTATACAAAACAATTTCACTAAGGAAGAAACTTCCTGCCAATCTTCTCAATGTCTTTCTATATTTCTTCAAAGCATCAATCGAGTATTCCTAAGTCTGAAGAAATTTTTTGATGTCATGATACCAAGGTTTTTCATCTGCTACCTCCTTTGTTCTAAACACATGAGCGTGCCTATCCAGTCGTCGTACCGTAATTCAAGGTATATCATTCCAAGTATTCACTTGGAACATAGAAGCCAGAGTTTCTAAAGTGTCCGCCATTTGATTTTCATCTCTAGGAATATGATGGAATTCAACTTTGTTAAAGAAGGGTAACAATCTTCTAGCATAATCTTTGTAAGGGATCAAGCCGGGGTGACAGGTATCCCATTCTCCTTTAATCTTATTTATAACCAAAGTTGAATCACCATACATATCTAGAATTTTAATTTTGAGATCAATAGCTTCTTCGAGACCCATGACGCAAGCCTCATATTCTGCCATATTATTAGTACAATCAAATGTTAACCTTGCGGTAAAAGGAATGTGCGATCCATGGGGAGTGACAATCACAACACCAATTCCTTTACCATAAGCGCTCACAGCTCCATCAAATATCATACTCCAATGAGATTCAAGGTCATGACCTTCCTCAGACAATGGTCCATCACAATATTTTACTTTCAGGAACATCACATCCTCATCGGGGAATTCATATTCTAAAGACTGGTGATCCTCCACTGGTTAGTGAGAAAGATAATCTGCCAACAGACTGCTTTTAATAGCTTTTTGAGTGTGGTATTTGATATCATATTCAGATAACAACATCTTCCAGCGGGAAATTCTCCCAGTAAGACCAGGCTTTTCAAAAATGTACTTGATTGGATCCATTTTGGAGATCAACCAAGTAGTGTGATTCAACATATACTGCCGCAAACGTTTTGCCTCCCAAGCCAAAGCATAACATGTCTTTTCCAGCATGGAATACCATGATTCACAATCAGTGAATTTTTTACTGAGATAATAAATGGTGAACTCCTTCTTCCCTGTTTCATCTTGTTGTCCCAGAGTACAACCCATGGATTTATATAACACTGTCAGATACATAATCAACGGTCTTCCTTCGACGGGAGGGAGCAAGATAGGAGGTTCAAGCAAATATCCTTTAATACTTTCAAATTCCCTTTGGCAGTCATCTATCCATACACAACCTTGATCTTTCTTTAACAACTTAAAGATTGGTTCACATGTTGTAGTCATGTGGGAAATGAATCTGGAAATATAATTCAAACGCCTGAGGAACCCTATGACTTGCTTTTCATTTTTTGGCGCTGGCATCTCTTAGATTGATTTGACTTTATCAGGGTCAACTTCAATTCCTTTCTGGCTAACAATGAAACCCAACAATTTCCCTGATCAAACACCGAAGGTGCATTTATTTGGATTCAAGAGGAGACGATACTTCCTCAAACGCTGAAACAACTTCAACAAATCTTCTACATGCCCTTCTTCAGTCTGGGATTTAGAAATCATATCATCAACATATACTTTGATTTCCTTGTGCATCAGATCATGGAATAAGGTTGTCATATCCCTCTGGTACGTTTCACCAACATTCTTCAACCTAAAGGGCATCACTCTGTAAAAGAATGTTCCCCAGGGTTTGATAAACGTTGTTTTTCCATGTCCTCCGAAGCCATTCTTATTTGATTATACCCAGAAAATTCGTCCATGAACGAGAATAATTTTAATTTTGATGTGCTATCCACTAACATATCAATGTGTGGCAATGGAAAATCATCTTTTGGACTAGCTTTATTTAGATCTCTGTAATCTACACATATGCATACTTTTCCGTCTTTCTTTGGTACTGGGAAAATATTGGCAATCCATTGAGGATACACTGACGTCACAAGAAAACCAGCATTAATCTTCTTTAGAACCTCCTCTTTGATTTTTACTGCCATGTCTGGGTGAGTTCTTCTCAACTTTCGTATAATTGGCAGACACTCTGGCTTCAACAACAAACGGTGCTCTACAATATGTGTATCTAGATCAGGAATATCTTGATAAGACCAAGAAAAAATATCCACATACTCTTTCAACAGCTCAATCAACCTGCTCTTCACATCAGGATGCAACAATGCTCCAATCTTGACTTCCTTCGGATCTTCTTCTGAACCCAAATTGATCACTTCCAATGGCTCTTTATATGGCTGAATGGTATTTTCCTCGTGCTCAAGCAACCGTGAGACCTCTTCTAGAATCTCATTGTAATCTTCTTCTTCAGCCCCATACACAGGACATTCAAAGTAGGGAGAGGGTGCACGGTCATTGTATTCAACAGGTTTTTTAATTAATCCTCACATATGATTTATGATTGCTTTTAAAAACTGACACGTATAACAAGTGATCATGCTGATTGAATTTCAGTTATTATTTATTTTGAAAGTTTTTTTTATTACCATTTTCCAAGAAAAAGTAGAAGATAAAGACACAATTTGGGAAACAAAGACAACTTTTATCATTAATTTTAATAGTCACAGCAAACAGATAAGCCCTACAACATTAATACTTCCACCTTGGGCAGAGTGAAAGCCATTTCAGAAAGAATAACAAAACAAATTACTTTGAAACATGTTGGCAAGAGGGAACATCAATGATGATCCAGTTATGAACCCTAACTCCGTGCGTCACATAATTCGGCATTTCCTTCTCTGCTTCACCTTCCATAATGGCGTTAATCCTAGAAACAGTTGGATGAAGATAACCCCCGCTACGGAAGATATCTCGATACTTGCTCACAGTAGACTTCGGCTTCATGCCCTTACCTTTTTCATTCTTCAAAGAGAACCCCAAGCCAGCTTTGTTCTTGTTCACAGGTGGATCCACAATCTGTCCCCACACTTCACTATGAGCCTTACGCACAACCTGCTGCGCATCCTTAAGTGAAATCATGGAATTCTCATTTCCTCTTATATTGTCAATGGATAAGGCTTGGAACTGGGTTCCAACACCATCTTCATCCGACTCCTCTTCAGTCAAACGAACCATATCAACTTCATGGTAATCATCCCTTTGACTTATAACCTTGATAATTCTGTTATCTAACAACAACTGAACACCCTTCTTCACGATTGAACATCCTCGGGAATCTTGACAACAAACTCGGCAAGATCAATATTGGTGTTCCACCTGACCAGCTATATGGCAGAAGGTAGCATGCAATTGCACAGGGTCTTCATCCATATACTCTACATCAAAAATTCTGAATTCTCCAGGACATCCAGAAACCATATTCACCTCTTCTTCATACTCTGCCCTAGGCCTTATTATGTGGATAAGGCCCTCGTCCATCATCTCTTGTAAATCATCCTTTATCTTATCGCAACCCTACATGTCTATACTGCAAATAGCATAACCGGCATGGTGATGCATATAATAGCTAAATTCACAAAGGTCTGCGTGCATTTTCACCAAATCTCCTCTAACCAGATTAATATCTAAAATCTGGAAGTTGCCTGGACAATCGGCAACCATATTCACAACATTTACTCCCCCATGCTTGGGTAGAGGATAATCTTTCACATGAGGTCCCACATCTTTGAAAGATGGAATACCAGCCTTCACTAAGTTATGTACCTCAGTCTACAAAGGGTAACAATTCTCAACATTATGCCCTGGTGCTCCCTTATGAAAAGCACATGTTTGGTCTGTCTTGTATTACCAAGGCAATGGTGATGGTATGGAGGGAGGTGGTTGAGTCTCCCTTATCTGATTATACCCTTGATTCCCCCACTAGGATGGTCTCTGATACGCAACGGTAGTTGGAGCTGCACCCACAACTGGAGTAACTGAGGCGACTTGCCGATGACGCTGATAATTCCTTCTAGGAGTATTAACCCTCCTTTCTTTCATAACAGCATTTGCATCCCCTTCCTTTTTCTTGGTAAACCCATAAGATTGTTTCTTCACACCTCCATAACTTTCACTCTTTGTTAAACGACCCTCTCTTACAACCTCTTCTAAGCGGATACCCATTCCTACCATTTCAGTAAAGTCACCTGGCGCACTTGCTACCATCCTCTCATAGTAGAAAGCACCCATCATTTTCAAGAAAATCTTAGTCATCTCCTTCTCTTCCATGGGAGGAATCACTTGGGCGGCTACCTCACGCCATCTCTGTGCATATTCTTTGAATGATTCCATGTATTTTTGAACCATGGCCCTAAGTTTATCACGGTCAGGCGCCATGTCCATGTTTTACTTGTATTATTTGATGAACGCTTCTCCTAAATCATTGAAAGTATGGATATTGGCGCAACACCAATCAAACTATTATGAAAAAAGTGAATCAGCAGATGTTGATCATCGGTATGGGTAGACATTCTCCTCACGTATATCACTAGATGATCACGAGGGCAAGTGTTACCCTTGTACTTCTCAAACTCCGGGACCTTAAACTTAGCAGGTAACTTAACATTTGGGACCAAGCATAAATCATTCACATTCTACCTAAATAGCTCTTTTCCCCTGAGGGCCTTCATCTCTCTTTGCATCTTGTCAAACTGCTCTTGAAAATCATTCATTCTGTCATAAAGACCCAAGTCTTCACTCGGTGGAGGGAAAGTAAGACATACAACATCATTAACAAACGAAACCATATTTACCGAAGGAGGTGCAGCAAGAGCATCATGCACCACAGGAGGTGCTGGAGTAACAATAGTATGAACAATCGGAGTATCTTGAGGACCAAGATTGAAACCTTCAGGTGCAAAATTCTATGGAATTCCCCATGGATAACCTTGAGGCATGCGATTCTGAATAATAGTTGGAGTAGCAGATACGGGAATAGTTGGAGCTTCAGTAGTTGCCCTTGTTGGTTGAGGTTTGACACTCAATGGCTGATTCTGAGCAGCAACCAGAGCTTCCATCAGAGTAGTCATATTGGACATTCCGGCCTTCAAAGCAGAAACCTCTTCACGCAGCTCGCGATTCTCTTGTTCTAAGTTATCCATCTTCTTTCTGAAATTAGCCCGAGTGTTGTAGTGATGAGTTAGCTTGCTGAACGAAGTAAAGAAGCTTGGTAAGACACCTGGATATGCATAACAAATGCAAGAAATATGTGCAATTTGATGCATGATTTGTAATGCACATGATTTTATTTTATTTAATATTTCAAGGGATTTAAAATTTATGGACATATTGCAAATATCAAAGTAATAACGCATTTGAAATACTGAAGAATTTTATTATAACAACTCCAAAATGGATTACAAGTTTCAATGATCCCAAGTACAAGATGAAAATACAATCTAAAACCCTGAGAAGTAAAATTGATGGAGATCACTCTATACGCTGGCGGTTCTTCGTGAGCCTGGCAATCTGAGACTTCAATCTCTGGTTTTCTTCCGCATATCTCATGGAAACCTCCTTCCAAACACCTGAATCAGGATGTGAGTGATCAGCATCTGATTGAGGCTTAGGAGAAAATAAACCCCCTTGCCTCTCCATAGCCTCTACCGCTCGACTCTCAAGGATTTAAGTCAAGTCGTCTTTCTCCTTCAAGTCTGCTCTATGGGAAATCTCTAATGTTTGGAACTTTTTCTTCCAAGCGTCCTTTTCCTGTTGCATCCTAACCAACACAAGTTTCATCTCTTCTAGATCATCTAATAAGGGAGGAATGGTCTTCACAAATAGATCAGGCATAGGTGTTTCCCGGGAATACGGCATCCTTAACTGAATAGCTCTCGTCTGGACCCACTGAAGATATGGTTCCAAAGAAACAGCACCCCTAGGTCCCAAGCGTAGTATCGCGTGACAACTATTTTCGGATTACTCCCTCATAGCTTTCGTACTACACCTAAAAGGCCAAGATGGGTTTGGTATTCTACGGTCCTCAGCTTCAGCAGGCTCCCAGGTCAAAAGTAATACGTCTTCCCGATTACTCGGTAAATGACACTATAGTCAAAGGGGCCTCCACTGAGTGGGGGATCTCATGCCTCCTTTTTTGGGATTACTCCCTCAAAGTTAACATGACGATACCGCCCGTCCTATCTTAAAGTTTGCCCAAGTCTAGGTATAGGTATTATGAGTAATCACCAAGCACCCTGAAAACCAGGAAAATCCAGACAAACATATATACAACATATAACACAAAAAACAATAATAACATATATACAGATATAAACAAATATAGGCTCAACCAATTTAGGGATGGACCAGCAAGAGGTCAATCTTTCCCCAGTGAAGTCACCATTTTTCTGTAACGGTAGAAATGTTTAAGACTAAGCCATTGGATTGACTAGACTTATACAAATCAAAATCAAAATCTCCACCGCGCTTTATTGTTTCCAAAGGAATGGGAAAAGAGCGTATAAACCAATAAAGAGGGGGAAATATTCTAGGTAAGGGGGTTGGTTATGCAAAGGGAAGGTATTAGAACCCTAAACATCTACGGTACTCCTCAGGAACCTCTTTGTAAAATCTGTATATTTTGGCTATAAAAAAATGTTGTATAAAAATGGATGGTGGAGGTGAGAAAAGAAATATATTTTTTATAATTTTTTGCACCCGCCCTGGTTGCGAACCTTTAGTACCTATGTACTACCTTTTCGTGCAATAGGGGATCAGGGTACACGTAGTTCCTCGTTTAAAAATTTTAAAACACAAATGCGTTGGTTAATTTTATGAGATAAAACATCATCGTCATTGTCCGTGTGGAAAACATACCTACTACCCATAATCCTGAGAAAGGAGAATTTGCATCATCTCAAAGTGGAGGATATGGCTTGGATTTTAAAATCAACAATTCCTCACTCAACACCCAACTGGAAAATATCTCTCTTCACTACATACTGTAGAAGTATAGTTGTTTGCATCACTACAAGGATTGACAAGAGTTCAATCTTTTTTTGAGAAAAATTTTAAAGGTTAAGCCAAAGTGGCAAAATGGTTTGAAATGAGATTGATTGACTTTTATTCTTCTCACAAAAATGTCAAAGTATTATTAAGTTTATTGAAGTTTATTTATGAAAATGTTTGAAAATGCATGGACCTAAGTCCAAGTTTCTTATGAAAGTGGTTCAAGTTTAAAAGCAAGAAGGGTTTTCAAAAGGAGGGAGAAGATTTTTGAAATTAAATAAGATGGGAGTGGAAGAAGAGGCTATCCTAAAGCATAAGGTAAAAGCTAGGGATAAGAACCATATAACCATCAAGAAGTCAATACTTGACACTATGAGCCAAGATAGAATTCCCATTCTTTGGATTGAAACCAAACAAGCAAAAATACTAGACCTATTGAGAGAATCAAACTTCAAGTGTATTAAGTCTTCACAAAAATTGGGCAGAGTAACGGCTGTCTACGGGTGAATTCCAGATTACAAACAAAGGGTTTAATCACAATAACCTGCACACAAAACAGACAAACAACCCAATGTCTTGAGGTAAACCTCAATAGCTCCAGACAAAATAATTAGATAAGATCACAAGGTCTCCAATCATAGGCCAAGGTTTCTAATCCTAAGTCCAAAAATTCCAATGCTCCGTGAGGCCAAGGATAGTAACCAAATAGTCCAAGTATCATTAAAGATTTTAGGGTTTGTGTTAATTATTAGGTATCTTAAGAAAAGAAAAAGGGAAAGCTCAAATGAGCAAAATAAAAATGACAAGAAAGTAAATACTCAAATGAGCAAAGATGAAAGTGGCATGAAATGTAAATGCTAAAAAATAAATAGTGCATAAAAATAAAGGGGCATATAAAAGAATAAAGGATAAAGTCAATTATTAGTGATTAGTGGTTAGTTGGATGATCATCTTGAATGTTGCATTTGGAACTCATTAGAGGATTGGTAGAACCAAAGCCTCCACACAACAAGTTGCATTTGCTTTTTGTCAAGTATATCATCCATTTGGAATCCTTATTAGCATCATTTAATGATCAACAATGTTTAAGTGATCCACGTTGACCAAAGGTATTGTAGATCTATTAGAGGATTGGTAGAACTAAAGCCTCCACACAATGAATCTTAAGGTTATTGGATCAAAGAGATCAAATTAACATACTTGGGCTTGCAAACATAAGTTTGGGCCACGAATAATTATTTATTCAAATCGGTAAAAAATTTTGCGTTATGTTAAGCAATCGTAAGTGGACTTATATAGAAGTCGCACATATTTTGAGGCCGGTCAATAGCAATCTATGCACCATTTGTTTTGAGACATGATATAGAGATCATGCTCCAACAACATCTAGTGCCATAATAAGGGGATAAGATGAAGAGGGGTGGGAGAGAATATACAAACCACTTTTGGATTAAATTTAATCAAACTATTATTAAAATCATTCATCCATTTTTGTGGAGTTAAACTCAACACCATGGATCCAATGATGTTAATAAAGTTCATGATCAATAATTTAACCCAAGATCAGCCAGAAAATAGTCACAAAATAATATTACATTTTTATATATACAAAAGGGTTTAAAAATAATGTTTAAAATGGAAATAAAAGAGAAAAATATCAACTATGTTCAAATTAATCAAGAAATAAAAAAATAAGACCATAGAAAAATCAGAAAAGTGCTCAAACGATTTTATAAATTTTTTGGTAATTTTTTAAAGTCAGAAACTATTTTAAAAAATTAAAAGAAATGGGTAAAATAAACCAAAAATGATAAAAAATAGCAAAGTCAGAAGCAAAAATAAAATAAGGTCACCAATATTTTTCACAATATCATTGGATCATTCCATAATTTTTTAAGAAATTAGAAATGCATAAAAGTATTTTCAAACATTTAAAACAATTCAAATAAAGTGTAAATTTATTAAAAATACCCAAACACAAAATTAAATTGTGAAAAACTTAAAATCAGAAAGAGAAAAATCAAAAATATTTTTCATAATTGTTTCAGATTTTTTGGACTAAAAATGAATTTTCTATGATTTTTTGAAGTTTAAAACAATTAAATATAAAAATAAGAAAAGAAAATAAAAGTCAAAAATATTTGGACCATTGGATGAGAGTCGAAACGCGTTAGTAATCAAATCCAAGGGATCTGGCGCACTGTGCATATCATGGTCATTAGTGAATAAAGCACTGAATCAATTACTAAATCAGAATTCAAAATTAACAAGTGGTGTGGCATCATTGGTTGGAAGATGTCATGTTGGTCATCTTGAACCTCCAGCCAACGTGAATTGCAGGTCTCTCAAACTGTAAAATCAGAAGCTCATACCTATGCCATTCACTTCGTCTCTTCAAGACGAAGACAACCACACCCTCGCACCAAATTTATATAAATTGTAGCTCAAGCAATTTGGAAAGAAAGTTTTGAAAAGGGATTTGAAATTTCATGGTCAAAACGTGTTTCCAGTAAAAGGTAAGTGTTGCGACTAGAACCAGGGCAATGAGAGCATCACAATGATATCAATGTTTTGAAGAATTGATGAAGGAATCTACCTATTGAAGTTGAGTTGTAGAGCTCTGAAACTAGACTTCTATGGAGCAATATAGGGCAGGATTCTTGAATGTAATTATATGGTTAGCTTCAGGGAAGATCAAGGAAGGTGAATTGATGAAAAAATTGGATTGAAAATGGCTTGTATATGGGTTTTGAAGTTGTTGAATTCTGAGTTATGGAACAAGTTTGGCAGGGTGATTCTGGCTATCCAAGCTTGAGAAAATGAATAGGATAGTTCATGTATTTATAGGAGAAGCAAATGGGATCAAAAGGAAGAGTGAATGATGCATTTTGGAGGGAATTCGTACAAACCTGATGCACGAGTGAAGTGTGATCTAATTTTCACCAAAACTCATCCAGTCCTTGCGTTTTGAGGTGTTAAACAATTCTGAAACTTCACTAAACATGTTTAGAGGCAAAAACGCGTGGAAAACTTGTGCTTAGAAGCCAAAACAAAGATTTCAAACTTCTGACTTGGTGAAAAATTCAATTTCAAAGTGCCAACTTCTAACCAATGGCATTCTCAGCTCAAGGGGTCTTAGGGCATAAGTCTTGATGCTTCAGAAAGATGAGGTTATAAGCTTTGCAATGGAAAAAGAATGGAATCAAATGGATTCTTGAGCTGAAAGTTGTGTTGAGTCAAAGTTGGATAAAATATTTTGACTTTCCATACTTAGAAATATTTCAAACTTTTCTTCAAAAGTGACCTATAATGTCTTGCATCCAAACATAGCCTTCCACTTAGAATTTTCTCTTGTCCAAAAAAGATGGCATGAAGAAGATATCTTGAATGGAATTTTGGGACTTTAACCATTCAAAATATCCAAAAATTGAGAGAGTTATGAATTGTTGAAGTTGGAAAAAAAATCATGAAATGACCTATAATCTTTTGTATCCTTAAGGAAATTTCCATCCATTTTCTCACTTTGCACATAAAAGAAGGCATAAAGTTCACATCTTCAAGATCATTATTGAAAACTAATGGGCTCAAGGTGATAAAAATTTACCAAGTTATGATCATTTGAAGTAACACATGAAAAATTGGGTATTCATCTGGAGGACTTGTAATCTTTCTTCTTCATCAAGTTTCTTCCACATGAAAACTCCTTGGAACTTTTGAAGTGATTAATTAGTAACCATTTTAAGAGAATTATGTATTTGGAATCACTCAAAAGTACCAAAATATGAGCAAGATATACTCCTTTAAAGTTCACAACCCTAGCTCCTAGATCAAGAAAATGCTTGGAGGAACCTTGACAATTTTGAACCACATTCTTATACCAACACCCCTGCTTTGTGAATAGAAGTTGTTGAGGATGAAAAATGAGAATCCATAGCCATAAAAACCACTTCCATATCTTGAGAATTTAGATAAATATGCACTTGTGAACAATGGGAACAAGGCCTTGTCCAACCATGACAACTTCTTCAATCAACCCCTTCCACTTTTGAATGAATCTTGATAACTTGAAAATGTAGTGAACCAAAATAACCTTGCCATGACATCCTTTCCAAAACAACTTCAATGGTGAGGTTTTAACTTCTCAAGATTCATTGACTAGGTCATGCAAATAAACTCATGAATCCATGGATCAACTTGCTAAGCCCTATTGCCTTTACCTACGTTGTTGACAAGTAAGACAAACCAACATTGCATTTTATTAATTAAAAGAAGAAATCAAGACAAAAATATTCATGATCACAAAATAACACAAGTCAAGGTGCTTGGTGATTCCTCAAAGAGAAAAGCTAAATAGAGGGAGGGGAACCAAGAATCCTAATGTGATCTTGTTATGAATGAATCAACATGGTATGATGAAGGGAACTTAGGGGGGGAAATTGGGCTACAACAACGAGGCATTTGGTCGTTGGAAATTTTGAATTTAGAGAGGTAGCATGTTTCGGGGAGCGTGTTGGCGAAGCGGCGCAATGATGACCTAGGTCTAGGGTGTCATTATGACGACCCTATGATTCCCTAGGCGCGTGTTTTGTATGCACGAGCTGCTTCAGCTTTAAATACGAGAGGAACATGGCATTTAGTATGTTTTTCCTTTTCTTTCATCTGCTCGCATTAGCACCACAGTCGACCATTGTTGTTCACTCATTTTCTTCGTTCGTTGTCATCCAGTTTCACTTCCTCTTTTTCTGCTGGTAAGTTTCCAATCTTCCATTGTTGCTCTTCTTTGTATTTTCGCTTCTTACTTTATAGAGATGCACGCGATTAGGATTAGGGTTCCGTTATGATCGTTAGAAACTCACGGCGGTGAATGTTATTCCTGTAGTGTATGACCGTCAGGGCCGTCGTGGGATCTCCTTGGAAGTTTGGCGTTGCACCGTACATGGATCATGTAGGGCTTAGGATTTTTTTCTGCAACCTGTGCCTGTTAGATTGCCTCATTAAGGGTTCTGGTCGGGGATGTGATCCTCGTTTCCCTGCGCCCTTTCACTTGTTTAGTGGTGGAAGGGTGGTTCTGGCTTGATGTCAAGATCATCGTTTCCCTCTGCTTTTCAGGTGCCATGGCTCACGATGATCAGGTCTTTATTTAGAGCGAGTCTACAGAATCCTTCGGAAGTTCTTCAAGCAAGACCAGCAGCTCGTCGAGCATCTTGGAAGTCTCTGGGGACGTGCCAGATCAGGCAGATTAGTCGATCGGGGAGCCCGACACGGGGGCGTCCCCTATGGTTAATGACAACTTATTTCCTCCTCGAGATGATGAGGACCCTCGGGAATGGGTCACAAAAGACCCCATAGGAGTTGCAGTTGTATTTCTATGAACACGGGGAGTAAGTTTTCACTGATGTGTATACTCGCGAGGAGGGGACCCCAAGGGGATGGTCGTTGATATCCCGGGGAAAGACAATAGAATATGCTCGAGGTATGATAGCAGGCGGATCCCTGTGTATCATATCGTCTTTCAAGAGATGGGCTTCTGCCTTCCCTTCACCGACTTCGAGGTAGCCATTTTTCTGGCATCTGCACGTGCCTCCTTCTCAATTGCACTCGAATGGAATCGCGTTCGTGCTGGCATTCTAGGTAGTGTGTGACTATATAAGGATCGAGGCCATGATTCAATTTTTTTTCTATTGTTTTCATATCCAGAGGAGTAGGACCAACGGAAGGTGGGGATGGGTCTCCCTCAAACAAGGAAATGGGAAGTTGTTTAAGGCCTATCTGGAATTTATCCGTTATTTTAGGGACAAATGTATCTTGGTACATCCCTCCTCGACAAAGGAAATCATGAGTGTTTTCAGGACCAAGTCTTCGCCTAACGAGGATGGGACTCCTCGTGTGAATGAGCTAGTGGAGCCTATCACGACGTTGATTTTCAAGTTCCCGTTTCAATGGACTAGTAGGCACATCGAGTGATAATTGAGCTTCTACGTTTGGAGAAAGGGGGAACTTGGGGACGAGGACTTGGAGAGCTTCGCGACTCTGACTTTGTTTGTAGCTCGAATCTGTTAGAACATAGTTTGATTCTACAACCCTCGTAAGAGTTTTAATGATAACAAACACAAAGAAAAATTATGCACTCTAAAGTTATTTTCTATTCTGTAGAGAAGTTATGACGGAAGATGATCAAAAGTTAAGCTACAAGGTTGTTCCTATTGTGAACGTAGACTCTTCTCAGAATGTTCTGATGAATGAAGATCATAATTTGCACTAAGAGAAAGACGTTTTAACTCTAAACAGAAGTCTAATGCTGCAAACAGGACCTTATGATTCTGACCTTCCAAATTCTTAAGCAAAGCAGCAAACAGATTCCTTAATATTCTGAAGCATTACTGTGATGCGGTGGGAGAACTGACTTGATTGTTTTGCGTTTGTGTTTACAAATGTTGCGGTTTAGCAAGAGTCGCCATCGACTTTTCTTTTATCTAATAAGGAAAGGTGAAAAAGCACAGGAAAGACCTTTAGAGATGTTTTCTTGAGTTTGGGGGAAGATTATGAAAAGGGAAGGTATTAGCACCCTTTTCATCCATGGTTTTCCATGGGCTCTTAGTTACTCGCTAGATCACTTTCTTTTGTTTTAATGTGTGCTTGTAATGTGGGTTTTGAAAGTATTTTGAAAATGTAACTTTGTAATGGCTCTCGTATCTATAAGAACGCGTACAAAGTGTTTGTTTCAAAAATAGTTCAAAGAGGTGTTTGTGAGATGTGTTTTTGAAAGTGATTTTGAAAAGGTGTATTCTTTGTAATGGTTCTCATTTCTATAAGAACGCGTACAAAGTGTTTGTCTTTTGAAAATGTTTCAAAGTGAGAGTTTTGTTGTATGAAATGTTTTTGTTGTGAGAAAGCGAGTAACTAGGAGTGAATCAACCTACTCAAAAGGTCTTAAGTGTGCTTTTCCTTCTCCTTTAGATGTGGCTATCTTACCATTAATTTGGTAAGAAGCCCCATCATTGGATGTGAAGGGACGGGCATTGGGACGTTTGTATAGTCATAAAAGGAAACCCATGGAACGTTTTAGCAATGTCGTTTATGGACTAGATAGTTTACCGAAGGCAACATTGAGTTTCATCGAGGGACTACGATCTTTTTTATCAAAGGTATTTTTCTAAAACGCCCATGTTCGAGGGGCATGACTATTTTTCCGATAGGCAACAAAGTGGGATTACCCTAAGGGTGCATGTGTGCAAAGTGTGTTTGATTGCATGCATTTTAGTCTTGATAAGGGTTGTCTATTTGTTGATTTTATCTTGCCATACATCCTATTTACTAGCAATATATTTTAAAGCGATAAAAGTGCGGAAAGTAAATATCCTACGCTATTAAAATCATTAGGGGATGGGGGTACATATTTATGAATTGGGGTTGCAAATAAAATTAAATCCTAAGTTACTATTATAACCATATTGAAATTTACACTATAAGAAAGAAAAGGGACCTTGTCTTTTTAAAAAAAAAGGTTTTTTGTGTTGATAAATAAAAAAAGGAATGAATTAACTTAGTAAAAAAAAGAAATATTTTTACGCCCTTTTATATTGATGAAAAGAGTTTTAATGTTAAAAGTGATAAAAAGGAAATTAATGAGATATAAGACCAGCGTGCTGCTACAAGAAAAACAAACGGAATCAGAAGTTCTGAAGTCAAGAGCGTTGTGACTCAGCAGGAGATGTTAGTTGGTGTCAGAAGTTCTGAGTTGGTAAACTCTGAGGTCCTGCAAAACACATTAGAGGGAAAACACAAAAATTCTGGGTGGTATTTTGACAGTGAGCCAAAATTCAGAGGTTCTGTGCTATGCTAAAAATAGTGAATAAACATCAGCATTTTAGTGCATTATCAGCATATAAGAATCAGAAGTTCTAAGTGTTAAAGTAGTGAAGAGAACTCAGAAGTTTTGTGTGATTAAACAGTGATAAAATCCTAGAAGTTCTATGTGTTAGAATGGTGAGTGAAAAACAGAAGTTATGTGTTACATTTCAACTATTTCCTTACATCAATCAGCACAATGATAAGTTATTCAGTTTTCAGCAAACAGCAAATCATAGGGATAAAAGCACAATAGTTTATGGAAGGTCTGATCCATATCCTGAGTTTAGCCATGATCAAAAAGTTCTGATCCTGAGTCTTTCTACTTACGCAGTGGTATGGACAACATTAATACTATGATATTTACATGTTTAATGATGTTCTGAGTGAGAAAATGCAAATTCAGGGAGACTTACCTTGAACCTGGAGTGTGTGTCTGGGACTTGAGCTGCTGCCTTCAGATATTCTGGAGTCAGCAAAGCAACGAAGGAGGAAATTCCAAGTTCATTTACTTCAAGGGAAGAACAAGGGTTTTGGTTTTTCGCTTAGGAATTATGAATTTTTTTTATGGAAGTATCACAACTTTCTTTTCTCTCTTTTTGACGATTCTCTCTCTAAAAGCCAGCCCTTTGTAAGTGTGATGGAGCCACTTATTTATAGATGAATTTTTTGTGGTTTTGGGGGGAAAAACAAATGGGATTTAAACTTTTTTGTCACACTGTTCCATTGCTTTTTGATCACAGCTTTTTGTATTTGGTGCAAACACAAGACTTGGCAAAATACAGGCGTGGACTGGATTAACTGTTGGTTAGAGTATTGTACTGTATCAGTGCAGCAGGTTGTTTAAACGAGGTCTTGGGATTTGGTGATGTTCTGATTGTAGAAGATCATAAACGTAACTTCCAAATGCTGAAGGGGCGTCTTCTTGCTGGAGCATTGAACATAGCCTCCATATGCTGAAGAATCATGTTCTGACTGAATCATCATGTTCTGACCAAAGAGCATCCTTATGTATGTTCTGATTGAAGAATCATGTTCTGACCGAAGAGCATCGCTTCTACATGTTCTAATTGAAGCGTCATGTTCTGAACTGTGTTTGCAACTTCTGACTGCACTTGCATGGAGGCTGGCTCAGAAGTTCTGAAGTCTCATATTCTCTAGACTCTTAGAAAAATTTCTAAATGTTTAGAAAATTTGATTTTCAAAGTAACTTCTTACTTTTGATTTTTGATGAACCAATTTCATGCCTTAATGAAATATGATTATTGGAACTTGATTTTTGATTCAGAAGTCATAGTTTGACTCCTTTGGTGTACAAATGACCATTTTGCCCTTGTGAACGATTCTCTTGGAAAATTTGTAATTTCAGATTTTCAATTGGATGGAAGCAAACCTGAGGGTCCAGGTTGATCCTTTGATAAATGAGAGGGCAAATTTTGGGGTACAACAGTTACTATTCATCAAAGCTGTATCAAATTGAAACAGCTACAAACAGACAAGGATCTTCTAATTGAGGAAAGTGAATTAACTGAGAATTATCAAGTTTCCTATTACACAAGATTTTTGTGCCTATTTAAACAAACCTCAAGGTTAAATCCTTCATGATTTACAACACTGTAATTCATAATCTTTCAATGTTGCTACAACTTATTCATATTATTCTCTAAATTGTGTAATACATCACAAGTTTGTGATACTATTTTTGTAACGAAAAACATATTGTACACTACTTTGTTCTTACTTTTGTCAATGCAATTCCTTGAGATAAACCAGATTGTAGTTGTACTCAAGAATAATTTGTCAGTTGTCAATGTAGATTTGTAATCAATTTGATTAGTGAATTAAGACCTCCTTGGAGTGAGGCGAAATCACCTTGGCGGGTGGACTAGAGTAGTTTGAGATCAAACTAACCAGGATAAAAATCATCGTGTCATTTGCATTGATTTTTAAGATTCCAATTCAACCCCCCTTCATGTGTTTTTCAATTCTTCAATTGGTATCAGAGCGCCTGGTTCTGAGTTCAACCACTTAACCGTGTCAGTACAAGATCCAAACTAAGAAAAACACTATGGTGTGACCAAGTCAGAACATCAGCAATGACTACCATGATGATAAAGACAGAATCAGCGTAAAACCTCCAATCTTTGATGGAGAGAAATTTGACTACTGGAAAGACAATTGAAACTTCTTTTTGGCTCATGATGTTGATCTCTGGGATATGGTAATAGATGGGTACATGCATCTTGTGGATGAAAGTGGTCATAGAATTAATAGAAAAAGAATGTCTGATTATCAAAAGCGTGACTTCAGAAATCATCACAAGGCAAGAATGATTCTCCTGAGTGACATCTCATATTCAGAATATGAGAATATCAAAAACAGAGAGACAACTAAAAAAATGTTGGATTCTCTGAGAATGACGCATGAAGGCAACATGCAAGTAAAAGAAACCAAAGCCCTTGCGCTCACTTAGAAGTACAAAGCCTTCAATATGGAAGAAAGTTAAACCATTGAAGCAATGTTATCGAGATTCTAGATTCTGGTGGTTGGGATGAGAGTTCTAGAAAAAGGGTATTCAACTACTGATCATGTAAAGAAGATCATCATAAGTTTACTGAAGCAATGGAGGCCCATGGTCACTGCTCTCAAACTGGCGAAAGATCTTAACAAGATATCTCTAGAAGAACTTGTCAGCTCACTCAGAAGTCATTAGATATAGTTTGAAGATGACGAGCCTCAGAAGCAAGGTAAGCCTTTAGCTCTAAAATCTAACAAAAAATATGATTCTAAAGTTTTGCAGGCTATGGAAGAAACCTATGGTGGATCCTCATCAGAAGAAGAATAATTGTCTCTTCTCTCCAAAAGAGTCAATCAGCTGTGGAAGAAGAAGCAAAGGAAGTTTAGAAACTCCAGAAGAACAGGGAATCAGAATGAATCATCCTCTGGATACAGAAAGTCTGAATCTTCTTTTGGACACAGAAAGTCAAGCAACAGGGACATTGTTTGCTATGAGTGCAATGAACAAGGGCACTACAAAAGCAATTGTCCAATGCTTCAGAAGGAGAAACCCAAAAAGAAGTTCTTCATGGAGAATAAGAAATGTCTCATGGAAACATGGGATGACTCAGATACTTCTGACGTAGACACTAAATCAGAAGATGAAAGAGCCAATATTGCTCTTATGGCCAACGTGACAGAACATAGTGAATCATCTAGGTCAGAATCAGAATTAGATACAAAAGAGGTATTTCCTGACTTTACTATAAACATTACTAAAGCTGAATTAGGAGAAAGTCTGAGTGAGATTCTTGATAGATATCAGTAGCTTTGAGTCAAATTCAAGAACCTGAAAAAGGATCTATTTTATGACTCTGAAGAAACTGAGAATCTGAGATTAGAAAATTTTGAGTTAAAAGAAAAAATTTCAAAACTAGAAAATGATTTACAAAACACTCAGAAGGAAACAATCTCAGAGGTTCCCAGTAACTCTGATAAGATCATAAAGGAATATGATCATAGCTTTCAGTAGTTTCTGGCTAAAAACATAGATCGAAGCAAGATGGCTTCAATGATCTATGGAGTTAGAAGAAATGGCATAAGAGGTATAGGATACAAAGGTAAAGTATCCCAACCTAAGAAAGTCATGGACTTAGTTATTAAATGCACACCTTTAAAATTTCACTTTACTTATGGGCACACACATGACTTGAAATATACTAGTAATGAGTTTTCTGCTAAACCAAAATTTAAACAGAATTTTGGTAACACTAACAAACAAGGACCCAGAAAGATATGGGTACCTAAGGACAAAATCATATATGTAGTAGATATCTTTTCCAGCAAGACTAAAATACCAGTCATGGTACCTAGACTCTGGATGCTCTCGACACATGACGGGAAGAAAGCATATGTTCCAAAGTCTGAAATTTAAATCTGGAGGCTACGTGGGTTTTGGAGGAAATCAGAAAGGGAAGATCATTGGCTCTGGAACTGTCGGTAATGGTAACATCCCTTCTATTAATAATGTTCTGTTAGTAGATGGATTAATGCATAACTTGTTATCCATAAGTAAATTAAGTGATAACGGTTATGATATAATCTTTAATTAAAAATCCTGTAAAGCTGTTAGTCAGAAAGATGGATCTATCCTATTTAATGGAAAGAGAAAGAACAACATTTACAAAATAAAACATTATGAACTAATGAGTCAGAACGTAAAATGCCTTCTGTCTGTTAACAACGAGCAATGGGTCTGGAACAGAAGATTGGGGCATGTTAGTATGAGAAGAATATATCAGATTAACAAACTCAATCTGGTCAGAGGACTTCCTAATCTGAAGTTTAGCTCAGATGCTCTGTGTGAAGCATGTCAGAAAGGAAAGTTTGCGAAAACCCCTTTTGAAGAAAAAAAGTTGTTTCTACCTCTAGACCATTAGAACTTCTGCACATAGATCTATTTGGACCAGTGAAAATTGCATCCATTAGTGGCAAGAAGTATGGGTTAGTGATCGTAGATGACTATAGCAGATGAACATGGGTAAAGTTCTTAAGACACAAGGACGAGTCACATTATGTGTTCATTGCTTTATGTAACCAAGTCCATAATGAGAAAGATCTTAGAATTGTCAAAGTCAGAAGTGATCATGGTGGAGAATTTGAAAACAAAATATTTGAAATATTTTTTAATGAGAAATGGCATCTCTCATGATTTCTCTTGTCCTAGAACTCCCCAACAAAATGGAGTTGTAGAACGAAAGAATAGAACTTTACAAGAAATGGCCATAACCATGATCAACGAGACTAACATTGCTAAGATATTCTGGGAAGAAGCAATTAACACAGCGTGTTACATTCAGAATAGAATCTCCATAAGACATATTCTTGATAAGACTCCATATGAATTGTGGAAGAACATAAAGCCCAACATTTCGTATTTCCATCCAATTGGATGTACTTGTTTTATGCTTAACACCAAAGAACATATAAACAAGTTTAACTCTAAAGCACATAAGTGTATTATATTAGGATACTCTGAATTCTCAAGAGGCTACAAAGTATACAATACGGAAACGCAGATTGTAGAAGAGTCAATCAGTGTTAGATTTGATGACAAGCTTGGCCCTCAAAAGTCAAATCAAAATGAATCTCTTGCAGATATAAAAGTTCACTTCACAGGTATTGAAGGAAATACATCAGAATCTCCCAACAAAGACGCTAAAACAACATCAGAAGGAAATGTCACAAGCACTACAGCAACTTCTTAAGAACATCTCTAGAAAAGACTATCTAGAAGCAGCCTAGCTCACCCTGAAGACAAAATTATTGGAAAGAAGGAAGATTTAATCAGAACAAGACCAACATTCAGAAATTCTGAAGAATCACTCATGGGATTGGTATCTCTGATTGAGTGAACTACCATTGATGAAGCACTTCTGGACAACGACTGGATAATGTCTATGCAAGAGGAATTAAATCAATTCACCAGAAATGACATATGGGACTTGGTTCCCAAACCAAAAGGATTCAACGTCATTGGAATAACGTGGGTATTTAGAAATGAATTGAATGTGCAAGGAGAAGTCATCAGAAACAAGGCACGACTGGTTGCACAAGGTTATAGTCAGTAAGAGGGGATAGACTATACAGAAACCTTTGCTCTAGCCGCCAAGTTAGAATCTATCAGACTCTTAATTTGTTTTGCTGAAAATAATGGCATCACTCTGTATCAGATGGATGTCAAAAGTGCATTCTTAAATGGTTACATTGATGAAGAGTTTTATGTGCACCAACCCCCTGGGTTTGAAAATTCCAAACATCCAAAATATGTTTTCAAACTAAAGAAATCACTATATGGTCTGAAACAAGCTCCCAGAGCTTGGTATGAAAGACTTAGTAGCTTTCTATTAGAAAAGGAATTCACCAGAGGGAAAGTGGACACAACCTTGTTCTGTAAGACATTTAAGAATGAAATTTTAGTTTGTCAAATTTATGTAGACGATATAATATTTGGATCTACTAAACCTTCTATGGGAAGATAATTTTCTAACTCCATGCAGGCAGAGTTTGAAATTAGCTTGATGGGTGAACTCAAATTCTTTATGGGAATTCAGATCAATCAAACTCCAGAAGGAACCTACATACACCAGAGCAAATACGTCAGAGAACTTCTGAAGAAATTTGACCATTCAGAGTGTAAGCCATCTAAGACTCCAATGCATCCCACATGCATTCTGGAAATGGAAGAGGTAATTAAAAAGGTAAATCAGAAGATCTACAGAGGTATGATTGGTTCTCTCTTATATCTTACAGCTTCAAGGCCTGACATTCTCTACAGTGTTTGCTTATGTGCCAGATTCCAATTAGATCCTAGAGGATCTCACTTAACATCTGTTAAGCGAATTTTCAAGTATCTGAAAGGTACTACTAACCTAGGTTTGTTTTATAGAAAAACCAGTGAATACAATTTAGTAGGGTACTATGATGCTGACTTCGCTGGAGATAGAGTAGAAAGAAAAATCACTTCTAGAAGCTGCCAGTTTCTGGGAGAAAATCTGATCTCATGGACCAGCAAGAGGAAATCCACAATTGCTTTGTCAACAGCTGAAGCTGAATACATAGCAGCTGCTGGATGCAACACACAAATGCTCTGGATGAAGAGTCACCTTGAAGACTTCAACATATTTGAGAGTAACATTCCTATATTCTGTGATAATACTTCTGCAATATGTTTATCTAGGAATCCCATTTTTCATTCTAGGGCTAAGCATATAGAAATAAAACATCACTTTATTAGGGACTATATTTAGAAAGGAATCCTTTCCTTAAAATTTATTGACACAGACCATCAATGGGCTGATGTATTTACTAAACCACTTTCTAAAGATAGGTTTAATTTCATTCTGAAACATCTCAGCATGAAATTATGACCATAATAAGAGTTTTATTTATATATTCTTTAACCCTCAGAACTTTATGTTTTCTTTGTGAACATCTGATCAACAAGTCTTTAGAAGTTAGAAGAATAGTTGCATCAAAATCTATCTAAGAAGATCTGAGGGGTTCATTTCAAAGATAGAGACGTGCAGTTCACATTATCAACATTTGTCATCCTCTCACAAGCTTCCTTCTAAGACTGAACACGTGTTCAAATTCTGAAGGGTCTAAGGCTTTGATTGGGTGCATTGAGATGCATGTCATTAGTAAATGTTTCTTATCTCCACGCCATCCCTTATTTTCAAGATTCATAATTGATGTGTAATCATTAGTTTGTTTTCTCTTTCTGATTGATTAAGTTTTCAAATTGATTATAAATACACACTAACTATCACTTTCACTTTTTCTCGCTTTTATTATTCTCTCTAGTTTTCATTTGTAAAAACCCTTTTTCTCAGAAATCTCAAACAGTTAGTGTGACCAATGTCATCTTCTTCAAGGGCTAAAAATATTCAATGTGCTCCTGGTTCATCATCAACAGCAGAACAATATGAAAAATCTTCAATGTGCTCCTGGTTCATCATCGACTTTGAAATCATGAAGGGGAATGGGTTTGATCTTTCTGCAGATGTTGCTGCTCAAGGTTGGAACATGTATTTCAATCGTCTTCTAGGTCTAGTTTTCCCAATTCTGGTAAAGGAATTCTGGATTTATGCAACCTTCTCAAATCACCAAGTGACGTCTTATGTAATGGGGAAGAAAATTGTAATTACTGAAGAGTTGATTGTAAAGTTGATTGGTTACAATGGCAGAGGAATCAGGTGCAGCGACATGGCTGAGAAATATTCTGACCTAAACTCCATATCAAGAGTAATCTTCACTTATGGGAAGCTATCCAGCAAGATTAGAGATCTAAAGGACTACATCAGAATCTGGGCTAAGATCATTTTGGGTTGTATAAACCACAGGAAGCCAACAAGCTCCTGACTACATCAATATTGATCAACGGTTTCTTCTATATTTCATTTCGAAGAAGACAAGAATAAACCTTCTTCACTTTCTTCTCAATCATCTGAGAATAAGCATGAAGGAAACAAGTGAAGGAGAAAGAACCAAGAGGTATTGGATACCTCTGGGCAGGTTAATTTCTAATATTCTGACTGAGAACAGGTTGATAGAGCATCTGACATAAGCTCGGCAGATAAGCACGCTGGAGGCATGTATTGGAAAACCCCTTAATGCCAAGAACCTGAAAAAGATGAAGATTATTGACAGCATTAAGAATGAGCCAACCATTGCTACAAATGAAGCCATCACGTCAAGGAGAATCCCTTTGAAAGATTTTCCTTTATTTTCTGAGATTGATGCTTCACCAGAAATAGTGGTAAGATACTTTGAAGCATGCAAGAAGGATGAAACTGCTCCGGAACTTAATATTCATGATTTGCATCAGCATGCTCCATATGTTTTCCTAAAGAAGTCCAGAAAGAGAAATGCTACAGGAGAAGGATCTTCTCAAAGGACTCCAAAAGCTGCTAAAAATAAAGCCAACCCTTCTTTTATTTTTGTTGTAGAATCAGTAGTTTTTCCAACATCTGAAACACCCTCCTCACTAAAACCAATAGAATATCCCTCACCTTAAACTTTGGAAGATTTGGATATAGAGTTTGATCCTTCAATAACTCTTTAAAACATACAAAACGAACCTCACTCTCCCAATCAACATCTAGAACAAAATCATCCAGAACTTGATAGAGTTATTTCTGATATTGATATATTTGATCCAGATTTTCAAACTCCTAACCAAGAAAATCCAAACCCTCACACTCCTCAAACAGAAAATCTAAACTTTCAAACATAAAATTCAAACTTCCAAACCATTCACTCAAAAAATTCAAACGCTGTCGCTAACCAACCAGAAGATTCTTACACACACTCTGATACCACCACACCAATTCCTGGAATCACAGAACCTCTCATGGTTCGAAAACATCTCTCCATCCTAGACATTCCAGAAATTCCATCACCTTATCACTTTACTCCACCAAACACACCTCGATCACCAATCATAATTTCTGATTCACCTACTCCATCTCCTATTAACCGTCCAGATGATCACCTCATAACAATCATTGACTTAGAAGTGATGGATCACCTAGCCTTAACCTCTCAAAAAATATCCATTCCCAAACCAAAACCAACTATAACCAAAGCAGATGCTGGTATAAACTTATTGGTTTTTGAAACAGAATTAATGGAATGGGTTAACTCTTTGAAGCAAGCAAGCTTAGAAAATCCAAATCCTGCTGCTTTTGATTCTCACTGGAATCAGTTTAGAAGATGGTTCAACTCAGAATCCCAGAAGCTCAAAGAATTAAGTTATGAACTATCTCAACAAAACTTCCGCGATTAGCTGAAAGCTTTCAAAGATCATGTTCTGAGTCACTGGGAAAAGAAATCTATCCTTCTGCTGGACAATGCTCCCTGGAAAGAGCACCAACCTTTAGAAGTTATTGAACCATGCTCTGAAAATATTCCTCTGGCTATTATTCAAGAAAAAGGAAAAGCAACTGAAGAAGCCACTGAATCAGAAAATGCTACAGAGTATTCTGAGAAACTTGCAACTTATGTGGATACACCAGCTTCATCTTTGGTTATGCAAACTCTGGAAGAGTTAAAGAAAGAGAATGTAATAATCAAATAAAGATTGGATAAGAAAGAAGACACGAGAAAAGAAATCAAGTAAATGTTGGGAAAGCAAGAGGAATCAAGCACTCAGATTAAGAGCTTGTTGGAAGCTTTGTTCATACGACTTCCCCCACCTCAATCTTAGATTTTTATAACTTGTTTTCTGCATTCATTATCTTATTTTATTTGGATCTAAAGATATTATTGAAATCATGTTTTAATATAAATCATCTTTTTTGAATCTGAATATTAATGATTATATTGCTTTTTTATTCCTGACAAAAAGGGGGAGAACGTAAGATATTTTCAATAACAGTATATCGGGACAAGGTCTCGAACATTTTAAATATCATAACTTCTCGTTTTTTTCTAAAAGTAAAACAGGAACAAAACTCTGATGAAGATAAAAGGATATGCATCATTAGAATGAACTTCATGGAAGTAATTCATCTTTATCTGAGTACGCAACTCAGGGGGAGACTCTCTAATGCTTTATGTTCTGTCTATTTTAATTGAAAAATCCTAGTTTTTGTCATCATCAAAAAGGGGGAGATTGTTAGAACATAGTTTGATTCTACAACTCTCGTAAGATTTTTGATGATAACAAACACAAAGAAAAAATATGCACTCTAAAATTATGTTATATTCTATAGTGAAGTTCGGACGGAAGAAGATCAGAAGTTAAGCTACAAGGTTGTTCCTGCTGTGAACGTAGACTATTCTCAGAATGTTCTGATGAATGAAGATCATAATTTTCGCTAAGAGAAAGATGTTTTAACTCTGAACAGAAGTATAACGCTACAAACAGGACCTTATGATTATGGCCTTCCAAATTCTAAAGCAAAGCAGCAAACAGATTCCTTAATGTTCTGAAGTGTTACTATTCATCAAAGTTGTATCAAGTTGCAATGGCTACAAACAGACAAGGATCTTCTAATTGAGGAAAGTGCATTAACTGACAATTATCAAGTTTCCTATTACACAAGATTGTTGTGCCTATTTAAACAAAGGATGAGGTTAAATCATTCACGATTTACAACACTGCAATTCACAATATTTCAACACTGCTACTGCTTATTCATATTATTCTCTAAATTGTGTAATACATCACAAGTTTGTGATACTGTTTTTGTAACGAAAAACATATTGTACACTACTTTGTTCTTACTTTTGTCAGTGCAATTCCTTGAGATAAACCGGATTATGGTTGTACTAAAGAAGACTTTGGCAGTTGTCAAAGTAGATTTGCAATTAGCTTAATTAGTGAATTAAGACCTCGTTGGAGAGAGGCGAAATCACCTTGGCGGGTGGACTGGAGTAGTTTGAGATCAAATGAACCAGGATAAAAATCATCGTGTCATTATCATTGATTTTTAAGATTCCAATTCAACCTCCCCTTCTTGTGTTTTTCAATTTTTCAGAATCCCTCCGGTCCAGCGAGTCGGTCGAGGAAGGTAGGCCAGTGCTGGATAGAAACGGGGAGCCCGTGTTCGAGCCAGGTCCCATAAACGTCAAGGGATCCTTGGAAGCGAGGGTCCCGTTAGATATTTAGGTATATATTTTCTTTTCCAATATAGTCATCGTATGTTTGACTCGTCATTTTACTGACTCTTCTCTTTTTTTTTTAAGAAAACATGAATCCTGTCCACGAACGTCTGGCCAAGACACTTGCTGCTCGGGTGAAAAAGGCTAAGAAGGATGCAGAGACTACCACGGGGCAAGTTCTTACTCCCGGGTCAGGTGGATTGTCCTCGACTCTCGCCACAGTTGCTCTGTCTCCTGCTGCTATTTCTTCAAACGCGAAAAGACCTCGACCTGAGAGGAGCGTGTTAAAATATAGTTTGATTCTACAACCCTTAATTAGAGTTTTGATGATAACAAACACAAAGAACAAATATGCACTCTAAATTTGTGTTGTTTTATATGCAGAAGTTATGACTGAAACAACATCAGAGGTTAAGCTACATAAGCTTTCAAGCTGAGGTAATCAGAATGTTCTGAAGAATGATGATCAGAATCTGCGCTAAAGTAAAAGATACTCTGACTCTGAACAGAAGTCTAATATACCATCAGATCTTCACATCTCTGAGTCATCAAAGTTCTGAAGTAAAAGCAACATGCAAGATTCTAGTTATGAAGTGTTACTTTTCAATTAAGACAGTATCATATGCAACGACTTCATTCAGACAAGAATCTTCTCAATATGGAAATTGCATTAAGTGTTCATTATCACGCTTTATGTTGGACAAGATTCCCACGCTATATAAACAAGCTTAAAGGACAAATTGTTTACGATTTTTCACACACGACTGCTCATACATCTTAAACATTACAAACATTCATATTCTCTTATACGCTCAAATTGTGTAATATATCACAGTAGTGATACAATTTTTGTAATGAAAAATAACAGTACACAGTAAATCATTTTCTTTTATTAAGCTAGTTTTCCTTGAGATAAATCGGGTTGTGGTTGTACTCAAGAAGACTTTGGTAGTTGTTAAATTAGTATTGTAATCAGTTTTGATTAGTGAATTAAGTACTCGTTAGAGAAAGGCGAAATCACCTTGGCGGGTGGACTGAAGTAGTTTGAGATCAAACGAACAAGGATAAAAATATCGTGTCTACTACTTTTGATTTGGAGTTTCATTTCAACCCCCCCCCCCCCCCCCCCTCTTGTGTTTTTCACTTCTTCAATTGGAATCAGAGCGCCTGGTTCTGAGTTCATACACTTAACCGTGTCAGTACAAGATCCAAGTTTTAGAAAAACACTATGGTGGGACCAAGCCAAAACATCAGCAATGACTATCATGAGGACAAGGATAGAATCAGCGGCTAACCTCCAATCTTTGATGGAGAAAATTTTGACTACTGGAAAGACAGAATTGAGAGCTTCTTTCTGGCTCATGATGTTGATCTATGGGACATGGTAATTGATGGATACACACATCCTTTGGATGAAATTGGTTATAAGATACTTCTCAATGCCATATCATACTCAGAATATGAGAAGATCTCAAACAGAGAGACAGCCAAAAACATGTTTGACTCTCTGAGAATGACGCATGAAGTTAACATACTAGTTAAAGAAACCAACTCCCTTGCGCTCATTCAGAAATACGAAGCATTCAAGATGGAAGACAATGAATCCATAGAAGCAATGTTCTCAAGATTACAGATTCTTGTTGCTGGGCTGAAAGTTCTTGACACAGGATATTCTACGGCTGATCACGTAAAGAAGATCATCAGAAGTCTAACAAAGCAATGGAGGCCAATGGTCGCTGCACTTAAGCTGGCTAAAGATCTCAATAAGATATCTCTGGAGGAACTTGTTAGCTCCCTCAGAAGTCATGAGATAGAGCTAGAAGAAGACGAGCCTCAAAAGCAAGGTAAGCCTCTAGCATTAAAATCTAACAAAAAATCTGAGTCTAAGGTTTTGCAGGCTATGGAAGAAACTTCTGATGGATCCTCATCAAAAGAAGACGAATTATCTCTTCTCTCCAGAAGGGTCAATCACCTGTGGAAGCAGAGACAAAGAAAATTCAGAAACAGGAGAAGATTAGAGAATCAGAATGAATCCTCCTCCAGATACAGAAAGTTTGAGTCCTCCTCTAGACACAGAAGATTTGAAGCTTCCTCCGGTCACAAAAAGTCAAATAACAAAGACATCATATGCTATGAGTGCAATGAGCAAGGGCCCCACAATAGTGACTGTCCAAGGCTTCAGAAGGAGAAGCCCAAAAATAAGTTCTTCAAGGAGAAAAAGAAAAGCCTCATGGAAACATGGGATGATTTAGACACTTCTGATGCTGACTCAGAGCCAGATGATGAAAGAGCCAACATCGCTCTTATGGCAAATGTGACAGAAGACAACGAAGCCTTTGGTTCAGACTCAGAATCAGACACATAAGAGGTATTCTCTGATTTCACTGTTAATTTTACTAAAGCTGAACTTGCAGAAAGTCTGAATGAAATTCTGGAAAGGTATCAGCAGATCAGAGTCAAATTCAAGAACCTGAAAAAGGATCTTGTCTCTGACTCTGAAAGAACTGAGAGTCTTAGATTAGAAAATTCTTAGTTAAAAGAAAAGAATTTAAAATTAGAAAATGATTTACAAAACTCTCAGAAGGAAATAATATCAGAGACTCCCAGTAATGCTGATAAGATCATCAAAGAGTATGATCATAGCTTTTAGAAGTTTCTGGCTAAAAACATAGATATAAGCAAGATGGATTGAATGATCTATGGAGTTAGAAGGAATGGCAGAAAAGGAATAGGATACCAAGGTAAGGTATCTCCACCTAAGAAATTCATGGACCTAGTTATAAAATGCACACCACTAAAATCACACTTCACATACGGGCACACACATGACCTAAAATACACTAGTAATGATTATTCTACCAATCCAAAATTCAAATAGAATTTTGGTAAAACTAATAAACCAGGACCCAAAAAGATATGGGTACCTAAGGACAAAATTATTTATGTAGAAAATATCTTTAGCAGCAAGGCTAAAACACCAGTCATGGTACCTGAACTCTGGATGCTCTTGACACATTACAGGAAGAAAGCATATGTTCCAAATCCTGTAACTTGAACCTGGGGGCTACGTAGGCTTTAGAGGCAACCAGAGAGGGAAGATCATTGGCTCTGTAAAAGTAGGTAATGGTAATCTTCCATCTATTAATAATTTTCTTTTAGTTGATGGATTTATGCATAACCTGTTATCCATAAGCCAATTAAGTGATAACGGTTATGATATAATCTTTAATCAAAATTCATGCAAAGCTGTTACTCAGAAAGATGGAACTATCATGTTTAATGGAAAGAGGAAAAACAACATTTATAAGATAAAACTTTATGAACTAAAAAGTCATAATGTAAAATGCCTTCTTTCTGTTAACAACGAGTAATGGATCTGGCATAGAAGATTAGGGCATGTTAGTATGAGAATAATATCTCAGATTAACAAACTCAATTTGGTCAGAGGACTTCCTAATCTGAAGTTCAGCTTAGATGCTCTGTGTGAAGCATGTAAGAAAGGCAAATTTTCAAAACCTGCTTTTAAAGCTAAAAATTTTGTTTCCACCTCTAGGCCATTAGAACTTATAAACATAGACTTATTTAGACCAGTGAAAATTGCGTCTGTCAGTGGCAAGAAGTATGGGTTAGTGATCATAGATGACTATAGCAGATGGACATGGGTAAAGTTCTTAAGACACAAGGACGAGTAACATTCTGTGTTTGTTGCCTTCTGTAACCAAGTTCATAATGAAAAGGATCTTAGAATTGTCAAAGTAAGAAGTGATCATGGTGGAGAATTTGAAAATAAAAAATTTGAAACATATTTTAATGAAAAAGGCATTTCACATGACTTCTCTTGTCCTAGAACTCCATAACAAAATGGAGTTGTAGAATGAAAGAAAAGAACATTGCAAGAAATGGCCCAAACCATGATCAATGAGACTAACATTGCTAAGATCTTCTAGGAAGAATCAATTAACACAGTGTGTTATATTCAGAATAGAATCTCTATAAGACCTATTCTGGAAAAGACTCCATATGAATTGTGGAAGAACAGAAAGCCCAAAATTTCCTATTTCCATCCCTTTGGATGCACATGTTTTATTCTGAATACTAAAGATCATCTGAACAAGTTTGACTCTAAAGCACAAAAGTGTATTATGTTAGGATACTCTGAATGCTCAAGAGGGTACAAAGTATATAATACAGAAACACAAATTTTTGAAGAGTCAATTAGTGTTAGATTTGATGATAAGCTTGAGCGTCAAAAGTCAAAGCAGAATGCATCTTTTGCAGATATAGAAGTTGAATTCACAGGTTCTGAAGATAACTCATCAGAAGTTCCCAACAAAGACGCTCCAACAACTTCAGAAGGAAATGTTACAAGTGCTCCAATACCTTCTGTTGATCAACTCTAGAAAACGTTATCCAGAAGCAGCATAGCTCACCCAGAAGATAAGATCCTGGGAAAGAAGGATGATCAAATCAGAACAAGATCAACATTAAGAGACTCTAAAGAATCCCTCATGGGATTGGTCTCACCGATTGAACCAACAACAATTGATGAAGCTCTTCTGGAAAATGATTGGATTCTTGCAATGCAGGAGGAATTAAACCAGTTCACCAGAAATGACGTATGGGATATGGTTCCTAAACCAAAAGGATTCAACGTCATTGGAACAAAGTGGGTGTTCAGAAACAAATTGAATGAGCAAGGAGAAGTCATCAAAAACAATGCACGACTTGTGGCACAAGGTTATAGTCAGCAAGAAGGGATAAACTATACAGAAACCTTTGCTCCAGTGGCCAGTTTAGAATCTATCATACTCTTAATCCCTTTTGCTGTAAATAATGGCATCACTCTGTATCAGATGGATGACAAAAGTGCATTCTTAAATGGTTACATTGATGAAGAGGTATATGTGCACCAACCCCCTAGGTTTGAAAATTCAAAACACCTAGAATATGTTTTCCAACTAAATAAGTCACTTATGGTCCGAAACAAGCTCCTAGAGCTTGGTATGAAAGGCTAAGTAACTTTCTGTTAGAAAAGGAATTCACCAGAGGGAAAGTGGACACAACCCTGTTCTGTAAGACATTTAAGAATGACATTTTAGTTTGTCAGATTTACGTAGATTATATCATTTTTGGATCCACTAAACCTTCTATGGGAAGAGAATTTGCTAAGTGCATGCAGGAAGAGTTTGAGATGAGCTTAATGGGGGAACTTAAATTCTTTCTAGGCATTCAGATGAACCAAACTCCAGAAGGAACATACATTCATCAGAGCAAATATGTCATAGAACTTCTGAAGAAATTTTACCTCTCAGAATGTAAGCCCTCAAAGACTCTAATGCATCCCACGTGCATTCTGGAAAAGGAAGAGGAAAGTAAAAAGGTAGAACAGAAAATATACAGAGGTATGATTGGATCTCTCCTTTATCTGACAGCTTCAAGACCTGATATTTTATTTAGTGTTTGCGTATGTGCTAGATTCCAACCAGATCCTAGAGTATATCACTTAACAGCATTTAAGTGAATTTTCAAGTATCTGAAAGGTACTACTAATCTGGGTTTGTTTTATAGAAAATCCAATGAATACAACTTAGTAGGATACTGTGATTCTGACTTTGCTGGAGACAGAGTAGAGCGTAAAAGCACTTATGGAAGCTGCCAGTTTCTGGGAGACAACCTGATCTCATGGAGCAGCAAGAGATAGTCCACAATAGCGTTGTCAACAACAGAAGTTGAATACATAGCAGCTACTGGATGTAGCACTCAAATGCTCTAGATGAAAAGTCAACTTGAAGACTTTAACATATTTGAGAGTAACATTCTTATCGTTTGTGATAACACTTCTTCCATATGTCTATCCAGAAATCCCATTCTACATTCTAGGGCTAAGCATATAGAAATTAAACATCACTTTATTAGGGACTATATTCAGAAAGGAATTCTTACTTTAAAATTTATTGACATAGACCATCAATGGGCTGATGTGTTTACAAAACCCCTCTCTGAAGATAGATTCAATTTCATTCTGAAATATCTCAGCATGAAACTGTGTCCAGAATAAAATGTTTTATTTGCATATTCTAACCCTCAGAAGTTTATTGTTTTCTGTGAACATCTGATCAACTTGTCTTCAGAAGTTCGGAGTACAGTTGCTTTAGAATCTCTCTATGAAGATCTGAACTTTTCATTTCAAGGATAGAGGTGTGCAGTTCACACCATCAAACATTTTTCATCCTCTCACAAGCTACCCTCTGAGGTTGACCACGTTCAAATTCTAAAGGGTCCAAGGCTCTGATTGGATGCATTGAGACACTTTTCATTGGTAACTGTTCAATCTCTCACTAAATCCCTTAATTTTAGGTTTCATTAATTTATTATAATCATTATTTTTTTCTCTTTCTTACTGATTACGTTTTCAAAAGTGCTTATATAAACTCAACTTACTATTTCATTCATTCATGTTTTACCACCTCCATATTCTCTCTTGCTCTAGTTTTTTTCAAAACATCCTTTCTATCAGTTTTCTTTAAAGAATCTGTGTGAATAATGGCATCCTCATCAAGTCTCAAGAATCTCAATAGTGCTCTTGGTTCTTTGTCAACTGAACAATATGAGGAGTCCATCAGAACACTACTCACTCTGGTCGACAACCTTGGAGTTCTCTATGAATTGATCTTCAATTTTGAAAGTTTACAAGAAAACCGGTTTAATCTGTATGAAGATGTAACTGCACAGGGATGGAACAGATACTTTGATCGTCTGTTGGGTCCAACTTTTCCCATTCTTGTTAAAGAGTTTTGGGAGAGGAGAGAGAATTAAGCTTGCTAGGAGGAGCTAAATGCATGTCTCTGTGTCGTTCGCATTTATCGCATTTCTTCACGTGTTCTCTTGTATCGTGTTGCATGGTGGGCCAGTAGTATCCTGCCCGCAAGGCTTTCCTCTAGATGATGACTGTCGATGCCCTCGTGGATTTCGAGTAGCACGCGTTCCACTCTGCTTCAATCGATACACTTGAGGAGTGGAATGGAAAATCCTCTTTTGTAAAGTTTTCCCTCGACCAAGACATACGAGCATGCCCTCCGCCTGATGACGAATGCTTCTTTTGGATCTTCAGGGATTTTTCCCTTGGTGACGTAATCATGTACGGGGGTCATCCAACAATCACTATCCCCGATGGCGAATCCTCCTAGGGTGGAAGGTGGCTGCTAGGTGCTTGGTCGGGGTAGTATCTCCTGTATAACGGATTTGTTTCCTCCGTTTCTCTTAATGCTAGCTAATTTGGACAAGACGTCTGCACGGGCATTGTGCTCATGGGGGATATGTTGCACGTCCATCAACTTGAACTTCCCTTTTGCTTCCTAGACCAGGGCCTAATATTCGGTAAGTTTGTCGTTTTTACCTGATATTCACCTCATACTTGAGGGGCGACCAACTGGGAGTCGGTGAATATTTTTAATTTCCTTGGCTCCTAGATCCTCGGCCAATCGTATACCCGTGAGGAATGCCTGATATTCGACTCGATTGTTGGAGGTAGGAAAAGATAGTGCGAGGGAGACTTCGACTAGGATCCCTTCCTCATTTTCCAGTATAATTCATGCACCTCTTCTAGTCAAACTAGAGGAGCCGTCGACGATGATTTTCAAACAATACAACCCGTCGGGGCATGCGGGCGACATAATTTCTACTACGAAGTCGACCAAGACCTGAGCCTTAAGGGCTTTCCTACTCTCATATTGGATATCGAATTCAGAGAGTTCCAGGGACCATTTCAACATTCTTCCGGCCATGTCTGGTCTTCTGAGCAGTTGTTCAATTGGTTGATCTGTTCAGACCATTATGTTGTGGGCCATGAAGTAATGTCTTAATCTCCTCGCTGCGGTAAAGAGGGTCAGAGCTACTTTTTCGATTTGTTCGTACCTTACTTTCGGGCCTTTTAGGGCCTTGCTTATGAAATAGATTTGCATTTGTCCTTAAGGGGTTTCTCTTATTAGAGCCATGCTTATCGCTTCGGAGGCGACGACCAGATAAAGGTAGATGACTTCGTCCTTCTCGGGCCGAGAAAGGACGGGTGGCTGTGAGAGTTCTATTTTCAAATGGACGACGGCTTGTTCGCACTCGAGCGTCCATTCAAAGGTGGATTCCTTGCGCAGTAGCTTGAACAAGGGAAGTGCATATTGGGAGGATTTTGCCACGAACCAGGAGAGGGAAGTGAGCATGTCGTTCAAGATTTCGATGGATTTTTTCGAAGTGGGCATCAGAAATTCAGAGAATGCCTGAAACTTGTCAGGGTTTTCGTCAATGCCTCATTTAGTTAGATATAATCTGAGGAACTTTCTTACCCGTACGCCGAAGGTGCATTTTTTGGAATTGAATCGAATTCGACATTTTTGAGTTTTCTCGAACACGTTTTTCAGATGGGCAGCATGATCGAGATCTTTGGTGGACTTAACGATCATGTCATCCATATAGGCTTTGAGCATGTCGCCTATCTCATTGTGAAATACTTTGTTCATCATGCGCTAGTAAGTAGCGCCCGCGTTTTTTAGGCCGAAGGCCATTATGTTGTAGAAATAGTTGCCCGACTTGGTCGTGAAAGCGGTATATTTTTTGTCCGTTTTTTCCATGGGGATCTGGTTGTAACCAGAATATGCTTCCATGAATGATAGTAATTTGAAACCGGCCAAGTTGTTGACCAGTTTGTCAATATTAGGGAGGGGATAAGCATCTTTCGGGAAAGCCTGATTTAGATCAGTATAGTTAATGCACATACGCCATTTCCATTATATTTTTTAACGAGGACTACATTAGAGAGCCAGTTGTATACTGGGCTTCGGAAATAAAGTGTGCCTCTATGAGGTATTTTACAGCTAATTCGGTAGCCTTTGCTTTCTCATTCGACTGCTTCCTTATGTGTTGCGCGACCGCTTTGATGGTAGGATCAATGGTAAGGTGATGGCATGCGACCTCGGGGTCTAAACCGGGCATTTCGGCCGCACTCTAGGAGAACAGATCGAAATTTTTCCATTAGGAAAGCCTTGAGTTGCCTCTTCGCCAATTCAAGGAGGTTCACCTCGATCTTCATTCCCCTGGTGGGGTCTTCTCCGAGAGGAACTAGCCTAAAGTCACTGTCTGGGATGGGTCCTGCGTGACTTCAGAGTTTGTTGTGACCAGCAGAGGAGGTTGATTATTTGTCCTTGACCATTGGCTCCTTCCCTCTCCTCCTCTATTCGACCCGGTCTTTTGTGGATAAGCGAATGTCGAGGTCAATGGTGTCAACCCTTGGCAGTGGCCTGGATTCCTCGGAGCTGGAGAGCAGTACGACTCTAGTGGTCGTCTGAGGTTGGGCGTTGATGGAGCTGAGGCCCTTCTCAGAAGCTTTGAAGCACCTTCTGGCTGCTTGGATGTCCCCGTGAAGAGTGGCAACCAAACCCTCGTCGGTGTAGTATTTCATCTTGAGATGAACGGTGGAGGGGACTACGATGAGCTCAGTGAGATTAGGTCTCTTAAAGATGCATTGGTAGAGAGATAGGCAGTCCACCACCAAGAATTGGGTCTTGATTGCTCTGGCCGTTATCCCCCTCCCAAAAGTGACGATCAGCTCCACGTACCCCCATGGCTTCATGTTGGCCCCGTTGAAACCTTGAAGGTCAGAACCCATGTAAGGGGTTAGGTGGCTCTCGTTTAGATGCAAAGTGTTGAACAGTTGGGCGTACATGATGTCTATTGAACTTCCCTGGTCGACCAAAATGCGACGCACATCAAAGTTAGTCATCCGAGCTCTCATGAGTAGTGGGATGCTCGAATTCAGGGCTTCTCCCAGTAACTCTTCTCTGTAGAATGCGAGGGGGTGAGATCCTCCTCGAAACTTGTCGACCGTGGCGTCCATCTCAGAGTTGGCCTCGATGAGTTGGTCGAACCTTCTCATCACTAATCCAACTGTATACTTGTTCAACCCTCCGCCGGAAATGAACATGGTTGCGAGGAAGGATTCCCACAAACTGTGGGTGGAGAAGTATAGGGGGACGTTCTCCATGCCTGGAAAGTAGAAGTCTTATAGACGTGAGATGCTCAAGGCGACTGGAATGGTATCGAGGTCGGGGGATTTCTTCCCTTCTTCGACATTCTTGGTCTCTGGTGCTTCATCACGGGCAGCCTCCTTTTTCTTATACTACTTGAGGTTCTCGTCTATGATTTCATCCTTGAGGTGAACGCAATCCTCTGTGTTGTGGTCGTGACTCTTGTGGAACCTGCATTACTTTCTCTTGTCGGTTCCTGGCTTTGACGGTGTTTGTCGGAGGAAGCGCACCCCGGCTTGTTTGAATTCAGAGTTAGCGCATTCAGAAATAATACGCTCCCTTGAGGTTGCCATTGTGGGTTAGTCATGAAAACAACCGGCCGACCCCTTGCAGTCTTTAAGATCACAGGACCTGTCTTCCCATTTCTTCTCCCCCCGATGGGATGTCGAGGGTTCATCATTTTTTGAGGGTTTGACACTCTCTCTGTGCTTGGATTCTCGGGCATTGTTGGCTGATTCCTTCTCTTCATATTGTATGTAAGCCTGGACCTTTTGGAGAAGGGAATCAAGTGTGGCTGATGTTTCTATGCCCACAGCCTTGGAAAAGTTGTTGCGGGGACGGGGCCCGCGCTCGAGTAGGTATAATTGAGTTAAGTGTTAATAATTCTCATTGATTCATTCCATTTGGTCTTTTCAATAGAGGATCATTTTTAGATGAGTATATCCGGGTAACATTCACTGCGTTTCTCTTGTACCCCAATTTTCCCCCTAATATCCCTACATCATACCATATTAATTCAATCACAACACGGTCACATTAGAGCTTTTGGTTCTCCTCCCTATCTCTAGATTTGCTCTTTGAGGAATCACCAAGCACCACGACTTGTTTTTCTTTTGTGATCATGCATGATTTGTTTTGACTTTCATTTTAATTAATAAAATGCAATGTTGGTTTGTCTTACTTGTTAATAATGTAGGTAAAGGCAATCTGGGTTAGCAAGTTGATCCATGGGTTCATGAGTTTATTTCCATACCCTAGTTAATAAAGCTTGAGAAGTTCAAGCCTCACCATTTGAGTTGTTTTGAAAGAAATGGCATGGCAAGGTTTATCTTCATTCACCACATTTCAAAGTTATCAAGAATGATTCAAAAGTACAAGGGGTTGATTGAAGAAGTTGTCATGGTTGGATAAGGCCTTGTTCCCATTGGTCACAAGTGCATATTTATCTCAATTCTCGAGATATGGAAGTGGTTTTGGTTGCTATGGGTTCTCATTATCATCCTAAACAACTTCTATCTACAAAGCAAAAGAGTTGGTACAAGAAGGTTGTTCAAAATTGTGAAAGTTCTTCAAAGCATTTTCTTGATCTAGGAGCTAGGGTTTTGAACTTCAAAGAAGTATATCTTGCTCATCTTTTGGTATTTTAGAGTTATTCCAAAGACATACTTCTCTTCAAAGGGATGTTAACAAATAACTTCAATAGTTTCAAGGGGTTTTCTTGTGTAAGAAACTTGATGATGAAGAAAGATTACAAGTCCTCCAGATGAACTCCCAAATTCCAATGTGTGACTTCAAATGATCATAACTGGGTCAATTCTTATCACCTTGAGCCCACTATTTTTCCATAATTATCTTGAGGATGTGAAATTTATTCCTTCTTTTATGTGAAAAGTGATAAAATCGATGGAACATGCCCTAAGGATAATAACTATTATAGGTCATTACATGATTATTGGCCAACTTCAACAATTCATAACTCTCTCAATCTTTTGATATTTTGAATGGTTCAAGTTTCAAAATGTCATTCAAGAGGTCTATTTCATGCCATCTTTTTTATTCAAGAGAAAATTCCAAGTGGAAGGCCATGTTTGGATTCAAAACATTATAGGTCACTTTTGAAGAAAAGCTTGAAATATTTCTAAGTATGGAAAGTCAACCTTTTTTCCCCAACTTTGACTCATTGCAACTTTCAGCTCAAACATCCATTTGATTCCATTCTTTTTCCATTGTAAAGCTTGTAATCTCATATTTCTAAAGCTTCAAGAATCATGCCCTAAGACCCCTTGAGCTCAGAATTCCATTGGTTTGAATTTGGCAATTTGAAACTGAATTTTCCACCAAGTCAGAATTTGAAATCCTTGATTTAGCTTCTAAAGACATTGTTTTTGCACGTTTCTGCTTCTAAACATGTTTAGTAAACCTCCAGAAGTGATTAGCATAGCAAAATGCGTGTTTTGGATTAGTTTTGATCAATATAGAAGTCACACTTTTCTTGTTTGCAACTTCATACGATTTCCCTCCAAACTTCATAATTTCACACGCTTGAACATTCCATTTGATTCCCTATAAATAGAGGGTCATCCCTCATTCATTTCCTCAAGCTTGAACATCCAGAATCACCCTGCCAAACTTGCTTCATAACTCATTTTTATGCAACTTCGAAATCAGTGTTCAAGCCTTTTTCAATCCAATTTTTCCATCAATTTACTTTCCTTGATCTTCCCTGAAGCTAACCATGAAATTACCTTCAAGAATTGTGACCTATATTGATCCATAGAAGTCTAGTTTCAGATCTCTGCAACTCAACTTCAATAGGTAGATTTCTCCATCAATTCTTCAAAACTTTGATATCATTGTGAAACTCTCATTTCCCTGGTTCTAGTCGCAACACTTTCTTTTATCTGGAAACACGTTTTGACCATGAAATTTCAAATCCATTTTCAAAACTTTGCTTCCAAATTGCTTGAGCTACAATTTATATAAATTTGTCGCGAAGGTATGGTTGTCTTCATCTTGAATAGACGAAGCGAATGGCATAGGTCTGAGCTTCTGATTTTATAGTTTGAGAGACCTGCAATTCACGTTGGCTGGAGGGTGAAGATGACCAACGTGTCATCTTCCAACCAATGATGGCTTGCCACTTTTTAAAAAAAAAATGATTTTACAATTGATTCAGTGCTTTATTCACTAATGACCATGATATGCACAGCGCGCCAGATCCCTTGGATTTGATTACTAACGCATTTTGACTCTCATCCAATGGTCCACATATTTTTTACTTTATTTTTTATTTCTGATTTTTATATTTAATTTCTTTAAACATCAAAAAATAATAGAAAATTCATTTTTAGTCCAAAAAATATGAAAAACTTATGAAAATATTTTTGATTTTTCTCTTTCTGATTTTTATTTTTTCACAATTTTAGTTTCTGTTTTGATATTTTTTTATAAATTTTCACTTTATTTGAATTTTTTTAAATGTTTAAAAATACTTTTATGCATTTTGTAATTCTGAAAAAAATATGGAATGATCCAATGATATTGTGACAAATATTGGTGACCTCATTTTTTATTTATTTCAGACTTTGTTATTTTTTTTTATCATTTTTGGTTTATTTTACTCATTTCTTTTAATTTTAAAAATGGTTTCTGACTTTAAAAAATTACCAAAAATTTTATAAAAATATTTGAGTTCATTCTAATTTTTCTATGGTCTTACTTAATATTTCTTAATTAGTTTGAACATAGTTATTATTTTTCTTTCTTATTTCTATTTTAAAACATTTTTAAAAATCTTTTTAATGTATATATTAAATGCAATATTATTTTGTGATTATTTTCTGGCTAATCTTGGGTTGAATTTTTGATCATGACCTTTATTAACATCATTGGATCCATGGTGTTGAGTCTAACTCCAAATGATTTTAATAATAGTTTGATTAAATTTTAATTCAAATGTGGTTTGTATATTCTTTCTCAACCCTCTTCATCTTATCCCTTTTTTATTGCACTAAGTGTTATTGGAGCATGATCTCTATATCATGTCTCAAATCAAAAGGTGCATAGATTGCTATTGACCGGACTCAAAATAGGTGCGACTTCTATATAAGTCCACTTACGATTGCTTAACATAGCGCTAAATTTTGTCCCGATTCGAATAAATGATCATCTGTGGCCCAAACCTATGTTTGCAAGCCCAAGTATATTAATTTTATCTCTTTGATCCAATAACCTTGAGATTCATTGTGTGGAGGCTATGGTTCTACCAATCCTCTAATGGATCTACAACACTTTTGGTCAACGCGGATCACTTAAACATCATTGATCATTAAATGGTACTTTCGAGGATTCCAAATGGATGATAGACTTGGCAAAAAGCAAATGCAACTTGTTGTGTGGAGGCTTTGGTTATATCAATCCTCTAATGAGTTTCAAATGCAAGTCTCAAGATGGTCATCCAACTAACCACTAATTACTAAATTATTTTTACTTTATGCTTTTATTTTTATGCTTTATGTACCATTTACTTTAAGCATTACATTTCATGCCATTTTTAATTTTTCTCACTTGAGAATTTATATTCTTGTCATTTCTATTTTGCTCACTTGAGATTTTTCTTTTCTCTTTTAAGACACCTAATAATCAACGTGAACCATAAAAAAGGATTTAATGACATTTGGAATATTTGGTTACTATCCTTGGCATTGTGGAGTATTGGACTTCTTGGACTTAGGATTAGAAACCTTGGCCTATATTGGAGACCTTGTGACCTTAATTGATATTTTGTCTAGAGCTCTTGAGGTTCACCTCAAGACATTAGGTTGTTTGTTTGTTTTGTGAGCAGGTTATTGTGATTACATTCTTTGTTTATGATCTGGAATTCACCCGTATACAACTATTACTCTGCCCAATTTTTGTGAAGACTCAATACATTTGAAGTTTGGTTTTCTTAAGAGGTCTAGTATCTTTGCTTGCTTGGCTTCAGTCCAAAGAATGAGAATTCTATCTTGACTCATAATGTCAAGTATTGGCCTCTTGTTGGTTAGATGGTTCTTATCCCTAGCTTTTACCTTATGCCTTAGGATAGTCTCTTCTTCTCCTCCCATCTTCTTTAATTTCAAAAAAATTCTTCCTCCTTTTGAAAACCCTTCTTGTTTTTAAACTTGAACTACTTTCATAATAAACTTGGATTTAGGTCCACGCATTTTCAAAACATTTTCATAAATAAACTTCAATCAATTTAATAATACCTTGACATTTTTGTGAGAAGACTAAAAATCAATCAATCTCATTTAAAACCATTTTTCCACTTCGGCTTTTTTTTTAAAAATCATTCTCAAAATATTAGACTCTTGTCAATCCTTGTAGTAATGCAAACAACTATACTTCTACAATATGTAGTAAAGAGAGATATTTTCCACTTGGGTGTTGAGTAAAGCTTTGTTGATTTTAAAATCCAGGCCATATCCTTCACTTTGAGATGATACAAATTCTCTTTTCTCATAATTGTGGGTAGTAAGTATGTTTTTCACACGGACAATGACGATGATGTCTTATCTCATAAAGTTAACCAACATACTTGTGTTTTAAAATTTTTAAAAGAGGAACTACGTGTACCCTGATCCCCTATTGCAAAGAAGGTGGTGCATAAGCACTTAAGGTTTACAACCGCGGCGGGTGCACAAATCATAAAAATATATTTCTTTTCTCACCTCCACCATCTATTTTTTATACAACATTTTATAGCCAAAATATATAGATTTCATTTTGGGTTATTCGCTCTTTTCTCATTCCTTTGGAAACAATAAAGCGCGGTGGAAATTTTTATTTTGATTTGTATAAGTCTAGTCAATCCAATGGCTTAGTCTTAAACATTTCTACCGCTACAGAAAAAATGACGACTTCACTGGGGAGAGATTGACCTCTTGCTGGTCCATCCCTAAGGGGGTTAAACCAATCTTTATTTATATCTGTATATATGTTTTTGTTGTTTATGTGTTATATGTTGTATATATGTTTGTTGGTATTTTCCTGGTTTTCAGGGTGCTTGGTGATTACTTATAAGTCCTATACCCGGACTTGGGAAAAATTTAAGATAGAACGGGTGGTATAGTCATGTTAACTTTGAGGGAGTAATCCCAAAAAAGGAGGCATGAGATCCCCCACTCTGTGGAGGCCCCTTTGACTGTAGTGTCGTTTACTGAGTAATCGGGAAGACGTACTGCTTTCGACCTGGGAACCTGCTAAAGCTGAGGACCGTAGAATACCTAACCCATCTTGGCCTTTTAGGTGTAGTGCGGAAGCTATAATGGAGTAATCCGGAGATAGTTGTCACGTGATACTACGCTCAGACGAGTTTTCTTGAGAATATTATTAATTACAGAGTTAATCTGGAAGTTGGTAATATCTGAAGGAATGATGTAGACTCTGGGAACCTCTAGAACCTTGTTTTCCAAGTGATAACTTTTAGACCATACCTTATGGGTAGTAACTTCGACCTCATGCTCTTGACGTTGAACCTATGAACCCTATGTTTGTGATCTTGTGTGTGATTGTTGCATCATGCATCCATGCACTCATAAGCATCTTTTGAAGAAATTTTATTTCAAGGGACTTGAAAGTTGACCATTTGTGAATATCTCAGGTATTTTTGACCATGGATCCTGGAAAAAGAAAGACCAAAAAATACAGTTTCAAATATCCCAAGATTGAGGAGTTGATCAGTCTAATTACCGAGATTGAGTGTTCTGCAGATTTTCTAAAGAAGTATGGATCCATGATTCCTCTCATGAAGCTTAGGATGAAGGAGGGTATTCTCTCGACCTTGGTCTAGTTCTATGGTCTGATGTATCATTTCTTTACTTTCCCCGACTATCAGTTGGTGCCTACACTAGAGGAGTATTCTTATCTGTTGGATTTACCTGTTACTGATCATGTTCCTTTTACTGGTTTGGAGGGTGAGCCAAAACCACATGAGATTTCTGCTTTAATCTATCTGGGGGAGTCTGAGGTTGAAGCCCATATGACTACTAAAGGAGTGATTACAGGATTACCAGCTCAGTTCTTATTGGAGAAAGCTCGTTACTTTTCCAGGATGAAGAGTACCATCGCTTTTGAGGCCATCTTTGCTCTACTTGCTTACGGGTTGTTTTTATTTCCTAATGTGGACAAGTTTGTTGACATTAATGCTATCAGGATCTTCATGATTGGAAACCCATCTCCTACATTGTTGGGTGATTCTTATTACTCTATTCATCTTCAGAATTCTTATCATGGGGGGATGATTATCTGTTCCACGACTTTGTTGTACCGGTGGTTTATTTCTCATATGCCTCAGTCTGATGCTTTCTGGGATGTCAGGAAGGAACACTGTTGGGCTCCTAAGATTATGGCACTTACTCACTTGGACATTGATTGGTATCATTGGGCTTACCATGACATGGAGATTGTCGACAATTATGGTAGTTTCCCCAATGTACCTCTTCTTGGTACAAAGGGAGGAATTAACTATAACCTTGTTCTTGCACGATGATAACTTGGTTATCCGATGAGGGATAAACCAAATAGTATTCATTTAAGAAGTTTCTTCCTGAAGGAGGGAGAAGACCATAAGGAAGTTAGGGAGTAGATTGCAAAGGCCTGGCATCACATTCATAGGAATAGTAGGAAAGACTTGGGACCTAGGGGGCTGTTTCTTTGGAGCCATATCTTCAGTGGGTCCAAGCGAGAGCTATTCAGTTGAAGATTCCGTATTCCCATGAAACACCTATGCCTGATGATTTGTTTGTGAAGACCATTCCTCCCTTATTGGATGATGTAGAAGAGCTATAGATTTCTTTAGTCAGGATGCAGTAGGAAAAGGATGCTTGGAAGAATAAGTGCAAACTTTAGAGATTTCCTATAGAGCAGACTTGAAGGAGAAAGACAACTCGATTGAGATTCTGGAAAGTCGGGCTGTAGAGATGATGGAGAGGCAAGGGGATTTATTTTCTTCTAAGCCTCAGTCATATTTTAGTTACTCACTTCCTGATTCATGTGATTGGAAGGGGTTGCCACCAAATATGCGGAAGAAAACCAGAGGTTGAAGGTTCAGATTTCCAGGCTTACAGGGAAGCACCAGCGTGTAGAGTGATCTCCATCAGCTTTACTTCTTAGGGTTTTGGACTTTATTTTCATCTATTTCTCAGTCATATTATAATGTGTCTATAAATCTTTAAGTCCCTTGAAATATTAATAATAAAAATAAATCATGTGCACTGCATATCATGCATCATATTGCACATATTTCTTGAATTTGTTATGCATATCCAAGTGTCTTACCAAGCTTCTTTACTTCGTTCAGGAAGTTGTCTCACCACTACAATACTCGAGCTAATTTCAGAAGGAAGATGGACAGCTTAGAACAAGAGAATCGTGAGCTGCACGAGGAAGTTTCTGCTTTGAAGGTCGGTGTTGTACCCCAAAATTTTCTTCTCGTTTATCAAATATTTTCTCACAAAATTTCCTTTGGTTCAAGACACATCCTTAAGAACTGATGACTGAAATTAGGGTTTGATATTTCACAAGGATAATTGAAATTTTAATTCCTCATATGAGTTCCATGGATCATTATGGACCCCCAAGATTTCTCATGTCAACTTTCAAGTCTTGGATCACATTTTTACTCAGTCAATTGACCAGTTGACCTAAAAATTAGTTGTATTGGGGAAAAAGTCAAATGTGTCCAATTTACAGTCAAACTTCATAATTTTTTATCCTTATAAAAATTATAAACTCATATGTATCATTTGATAAAGTTTGGACCACAATTCCTCAAGAAATTTGACCAGATCATCAAAAGGGCAAAATGGTCAAAAATAGGGTTTTGGCTGAGAAAGGGCAATTTCTGATTTTTGACCTAGCAAATGGTTAATTGGTTTGAGGCATGATCTCAAGAGTTCAATTGAATCATTTTGACCTAATGGCATGATTCAAAACATTTCTCAAGATCAATTGGATTGATAGTTGATTTTCAATCAACTGATCAAAAGTCAATTGTACACTGAAAAGTCAAACTTTGACTTTATGGTCAAAATCAAGTGTCAAAGATCACAATTCATCAAAACATGTCAAAATATGAAACTTTTTCATCAAGAAATAAAAAATTCAAGATTTCATTTTGAAAAGTCAAAGTTTTCAAACTTAGAAATTTTTCTAAGTGTTGAAAACTTCATATTTTTTCACAACTTTGAGCCAATTTTTCACCATGATGCAAAATGATTCAAAAGAAACTTTCGACATGAAATTTGTAGTTCTCCATGAGATCTACAACATTTCTTTACACAACTTCTACTATAAATTCTTGGATCTCAAGTTATTAATCCATGAAGTCATGGTCATGAAACTAAACACTTAGTGAATTTTTTGCCCAAGTTTAGGCAGGATTTTGACCTAACTTCATGGAAATTTTCATATAGTTCCAAGGGGAATTTTCAAAAGTGATTCAAAGAGGGGTTGTAGAGCACATTACAAGCTTTACAAAATTTCCAAGAACTCCTTGAGATAATTCTTGAGCAAGGAGAATCAAAGAGAGGAAGTTAGGGTTTTCAAACTAAAATTATAGGTCATTTTGTGATGAACAAAATTCAAATCTCAAACCTATGTTGCGCAATCTTGCTTTGCAGGCCCCTAAACCTAAATATCTCTCCTTAATCAGAAGATTACACTTGCTTTTTAGCTATTGTCCATTTAATTCAAGCTTTATTCAAGGTAATTTTCCATTAATGGCACAAAGGCACCATTGCCATTTACATAAAGCAAGCTTTATGCAAAGTCAACTTGCATTGAGCTTTGCACTTGTTCCTTATGCATAAACATCCTCTACAAAGTAAGATAAGCATGTTTAAAGTTGGTAACCACTCTAGATAGCTTTGTACTATGCATTGAAACCATGTTTGTCAACCTTACTTCAAAAACAAGTCAAGAAGCCAAAACATGTGATCTTGTACTTCTGACCACCTCAAGCATCCAAACCTTTTCCATACATAAACACAAGTCATATGCAATAAAGGACACGCATGCTCAAGCCCTGAAACGTCCTAAAACACAGAACCACCAAAAACATCTCAAAACTTGCCATTTTTGAGTTTTGAATCCAATCTACAAATTTGCTCGTGCATTTCTTGGCCTTTTACTTTCAAAAGCTTCCAAATAACATATAGAAGCAATTCCAACACCTGCAACATGGCTGTAACACCTCCATCACCATCCACCATTTTCAAAAACAGCACCTTGCACCTTGACTTCTCTGGAACTCCTCAGCCACTTTCAGCTCAAGCCAAGTATCACATTAGCTTCCTAGGAACTTAAGGAAGCTAACCCAATCACTGGAACTCATCAAAAGCAACTCAAAGTCAAAACATGATACCCTCTTGCAAGGTAAGTTTTTTGAATTTTGAACTCTTCATACAAGCATCATTAATGGTTTATTTGTGAATATGAAATGTAGATATCATTGTCCTGTAGCTAACCATGTCCTTAGATTTCATTATTATTGTCTGAGTAGTTAGAATTTTGAATCTGAACCTCTGAAAATATATAGGTCAGAATTTGGTACTTTCAAAAATTCTCATTCATCTTTGATTTATAATTCATGATATTTATATGGTTGGATTTGTATAGAAAATGGAGCAACTTTCATGTTTACATTTTCCATTTTTGTTGAGAAATGGTGAAGATATAGGTGGTCTGGCTGGAGGTTGAAGATGAAGTGTATTCATGACTTGTTTTGCATTATATATTTATCATTTCAGTTATATTAACGGATGTATAGCCACACCAGTGGTAAGGAAGTGCACTGGTAATCAAGAGGTCATGGGTTCGAACCTCAGCACGCTGCCTTTTGCATTTTTCACATTTTTTGGCATTTTTTACAGGAAGCGCTTGGGCCTTACCCTCTTGGGCTTTGCATTTTTTGCTCAATCTATCCCCCTTGTTTGCTCATGCCACGCAGTCCGTTAACCCTTTATTTTATTTTCTGATTTCCAAACAAAAACTTCATTTGGGCCAGATTCAAAAAAACTGTTTTGCTAACAAACCTTCAAATTCAATTTTAACCTCCCTTATTTGATTATTTTTATTTTATTTTATTTCATCTTTTATTATTATTATTAATATTATTATTATTATTATTATTAATATTTTATCAATAAAAATCCAAAAAAATATTTATATTTTTATTATTTATTTTTATTTAGTTTATTTTTTTTCCATAAAACTAAAAGAATAAAAATATTTTCTTTAATAAATTAATTTCCATTTTTAAAAAAATACTTTGATAATAAATTTTAATTATTATTATATTATTTTATTGAAAATTAAAATCAATTTAGAATTTAGGACTTTTATTTAATTATATTTATTTACTAATTTAGTTAAATTCACAAAAAAACCCTAAAAAACTTATTTTCTTTAAATTAATTTATTTTACTAACTTAATCTTAATTTTCTTATTTTTAGTTAATTATTTTATTTTAATCAATTAAGTCAAAACACCCTTTTTCATGAAAACCAAACAAAATCACATTTCTTTTTTTTACATTTACATTCTTGCATCTTTACTTATTCAATTTTGTACATTTATTTAAATTCAATATGGTTGTAATAATTATTTAGATTTAATTTCTTGCAATTCCCCATTTGTAATTTGTATACCCCTCCCCTAAATGATGTAATAGCATAGTAATTTTAATTTCCGCAATTTATTGCTTTATATACAAATGCTAGTAATTAGGGTTTTGTATGGAAAGATTAAAACAAACAAATAGAAAACCCTAATCAAGACAAATCAAGCATGTAAACCGATACACTTTCACACATACACCCCTAAGGTAAATCCACTTTGTTGCCTTACAAAAATGGCCATATTACGCATGTGAGGTATCTTAGCAAAGACAAGCAAAATATAAGATCATAGTCCCTCGATGACGCTATCCATGTTGCCTTTCAAAATGATCTTTAGTCCCTAAAGAAAATGCTAAGATATCTTACAACATTGCTAATCATGGTTATACGATGATCCACGCCTGTCCCTTTTACATCCAAAGATAGGGTTACTTGCCAAATCAATGGTAAGGTAACAATGTCAAAGGAAAGAGTAAATAAACATGAAAGACTTTTGAGTAGGTAGATTACTCCTAGTTGCTTGCTCAATTTCAAAACTAAAACATCCTTGTTAATTTCAAAACATCACACCAACACTTTCAAAAAACATCTTTCAAACTTGAAAAACATTTTCAAAAGATCAACACTTTGTATACATTCTTACGAACGAGAATCATTACAAAGTTTGCCTAAACGATGACACCTTTTCAAAAACCACGCAAAGCACATTTTCAAACAAAACAAGTGATCTAGCAAGTAACTAAGAGCCCATGGAAAACCATGGATAAATAGGGTGATAATACCTTCCCTTTTCATAATCTACCCCCTGAACTCAAGAAAACGTCTCTAAGGGTCTTTCCTGTTCTTTTCAGCCTTTCCTTATTGGATAAAAGAAAAGTCGGTGGCGACTCTTGCTAACCGCAACATATGCAATGAAACACAAAACAACCAAGTCAGTTCTTCCACCGCGTTACAGAACTGGCGACTATGCTGGGGAATTTTATAAAAGTGGGGTTACCTTAGGGCTAGATCACATTTATTTGCTTTCTTTGTTTGACTTGTATGATTTACATTATGGTTCCTTGTCTGGGTTTGCTTTAATCCTACACCCGGATTTGGGGAACCTTTCTTAGGTAAGTAGCAATATACCATGAGGGAATTGTGCGGGGTATACCGACATGGTTGAAACAGTAGCTACGTTGATGTGGTACTTTGGTATGTATCGGTAGCCTTTGAGTAATCAAGGAGAATACGGGGCCAATGCGTGGTGTCATAAAACGGAAACTGAATTTAGCACCATAATTGACCAACTTGGCTTTTAGGACGTAGTGAGTAGTTGTCTTTGGTGTAAACCCAAAGTCAGTTGATACTCGATACTACACTCATTGAGGTTTAACCCTTGAATTTTGTTAGGTGGCAAGTCAATTGTCTATCGGAACGAGAATAGGGGGAAAGACTGGTGATATTGATATCCCTTAGAACCCGTTTACTATATTTAGGACAGGTTGAACCAACCCAACTTCAATAGGGTATCACCTAAGGTCTTTGTGTGATTTTCTTGTGCTTGCTATATCTACTATATCTGAGCATAATCATGACATCATAACATAGCATGTCATACTAACAATTTCAAGGATTCTTAGGGTTTATTTTTGTCTTGTTTTGCAGGATATGGCTCTCGCCCGTAGATTCACTATCCAAGTTGTAGCGGTAGAAATGTTCAAAACTAAGCCATTGGATTGACTAAACTTTATACAAATCAAAATTAAAATCGCCACCGCGCTTTATTGTTTCCAAAGGAATGGGAAAATAGAGAATAACCTAAAAAGAGGGGGAAAGATTCAAGGTAAGGGGGTTGGTTAAGCAAAGGGAAGGTTATAGCACCCTAAACATCTATAGTACTCCTCAGGAGCCTCTTTGTAAAATCTGTATATTTTGGCTATAAAAATTGTTGTATATAAAATGGATGGTGGAGGTGAGAAAACAAATATATTTTTATTATGATTTTTGCACCCGCCGCGGTTGCGAACCTTTAGTGACTATGTACCACCTTTCGTGCAATAGGGGATCAGGGTACACATAGTTCCTGTTTCAAAAATTTTAAACACAAATGTGTTGGTCAATTTTATGAGATAAAACATCATCGTCATTGTCCGTGTGGAAAACATACCTACTACCTATAATCATGGGAAAGGAGAATTTGCATCATCTTAAAGTGGAGGATATGGCTTGGATTTTAAAATCAACAATGCCTCACTCAACACCCAAGTGGAAAATATATCACTTCACTACATATTGTATAAGTATAGTTGTTTGCATCACTACAAGGATTGACAAGAATTCAATCTTTTGAGAAAATTTTAAAGATAAAAAAAGCAAAAATGGCCAAATGGTTTGAAATGAGATTGATTGAGTTTTATTCTTCTCACAAAAAAATATGTCAAGGTATTATTAAGTTGGTTGGGGTTTATTTATGAAAATGTTTTGAAAATACATGGACATAAGTCCAAATTTACTATAAAAGTAGTTCAAGTTTAAAAAAAGAAGAGTTTTCAAAAGGAGGGAGAAGATTTTTGAAATTAAAGAAGATGGGAGGAGAAGAAGAGGCTATCCTAAAGCATAAGGTAAAAGCTAGGGATAAGAACCATCTAACCAACAAGAAGCCAATACTTGACACTATGAGCCAAGATAGAGTTCCCATTATTTCGATTGAAACCAAGCAAGAAAAAATACTAAACCTCTTGAGAGAACCAAACTTCAAGTGTATTAAGTCTTCATAAAAATTGGGCAGAGTAACAATTGTATACGGGTGAATTTCAGATTACAAACTAAGGGTGTAATCACAATAACCTGCACATAAAACAAACAAACAAACAAGCCAATGTCTTGAGGTAAACCTCAAGAGCTTTAGACAAAATAATCATATAAGATCACAAGGTTTCCAAGATAGGCCAAGGTTTCTAATCCTAAGTCCAAGAAAAAGTCCCATGCTCCATAATGCCAAGGATAGTAACCAAATAGTCAAAGTACAATTAAAGGTTTTTTTAGGGTTTATGTTGATTATTAAGTATCTTAAGAAAGGAAAAGAAAAGCTCAAGTGAGCAAAATAAAAATGGCAAGAAAGTAAATTCGCAAATGAGTAAAGATGAAAATGGCATGAAATGTAAATGCTAAAAGTAAATAGTACATAAAGCATAAAAGAAGAATAAAATCATAAGGTAAAACAAGTCAATAATTAGTGGTTAGTTGGATGAACATCTTGAAACATGCATTTGGAACTCATTAGAGGATTGGTAGAACCAAAGCCTCCACACAACAAGTGGCAATTTCTTTTTGTCAAGTATATCATCCATTTGGAATTCTCATAAGTACCATTTAATGATCAACGATGTTTAAGTGATCCGCGTTGACCAAAGGTGTTGTAGATCCATTAGAGGATTGGTAGAACCAAAGCCTCCACACAATGAATCTCAAGGTTATTGGATCAAAGAGATCAAATTAACATACTTGGGCTTGCAATCATAAGTTTAGGCCACGAATAATCATTAATTCAAATCGGGACAAAATTTAGTGCTATGTTAAGTAATCGTAAGTGGACTTATATTGAAGTCGCACCTATTTTGAGGTCAGTCAATAGCAATCTATGCACTATTTGTTTTGAAACATGATATATAGATCATGCTCCAATAACACCTAGTGCAATAAGAAAGGGATAAGATGAATAGGGGATGGTAAAAATGAATAAACCACTTTTGAATTAAATTTTAATCAAACTATTATTAAAATAATTCATCCATTTTTTATGGAGTTAAACTCAACACCATGGATCCAATGATGTTAATAAAGTTCATGATCCAAAATCTAACCCAAGATCAGCCATAAAATAATCACAAAATAATATTATATTTAATATATACATTAAAAGGGTTTAAAAATGTTTAAAAATAAAAATAGAGGAGAAAAATATCAATTATGTTCAAATTAATCAAGAAAGAAAAAGTAAGGCCATAGAAAAATCAGAAATGGGTCCAGATATTTTTATAAAATTTTTGGTAATTTTTAAAAGTCATAAACTATTTTTAAACTATTTAAAATTGTTCAAACAAACAGAAAATAGGTCAAAAATAGTAAACCTCGATACAAAATTCCATAAAATTTTCAGAAAGTCAAAAATATGCAAAATAATATTGATGAATTTTTTCAAAATTAAAAAATGTTAGAAAATAATTCAAAGTATTTTTGTGAATTATTTCATAATTTTTGGATAAAAAATAAAAGAGTTATTAATTTTTGAAAATTTAATCAATAAAAATATAAGATTAGAAAATAAAATAAAACCAAAAAGATGTGGACCATCAAATCATAGTCAAAACGCGTTAGTAAGTTGATCCAATGGACCAGACGCGCTGTGCTTGATATGGACCTTAGTGAGATACGCATAGGATCAGAAAAAGGGCAACCAATGAAATTAAAATGTTTCGCACGCTATCATTGGATGAGACGAGACATGTCATCGTCTTCAACATCCAGACACCCTGCAATGGGGATTTTGTGAGATCCTTCAAATGGAAAAATTAGGATCCCAGGCTAGTATCTTTAAACTCGTCTCTTCAAGACGATTCTAACGCCACCATCGCGCCAAATTTATCTAAGGTATGGAGAGAGATATGAATCAAAAACCCAGAAAATAGACAGCACCTTAAATTTGAGATTTCTCTCTCGATTCTAAATGGATTTAAAAAGTGTAAGCAGCATTAGAATCAGGAGAAGGAGTAGAATAAATTAGTGCTTCATTTGGATCCAAATGGTGGAGAATTCCACCTTTTCGAAGTTCAAGGAAGAAGCTGTGAAACTGGAGTTCTGTAGCTTGAATTATGGCTCGTTTTGATTGGTCTAAGTGCTGGAGAGTTTATATGATGTTTAAGGATGATGAATGCGCAATGAATTTTGGAAAAGGGAGCTTAAATATCAGAAACTGAATTCAAATAAGATGGGTTCGTGTGAAGTTTTGGCAGGGTGTTTTTAGCTCTCAAAGCTTGAAGAAATTAATGGGGGATGACCCTCTATTTATAGGGAAGTGAATGGGAATGAAAATTGGAAGAAACAAGGAAGTTTGGAGGGGAATTCAGTGAAGGTCGAGCACGAGTGAAGTGTGACTTCATTTCCATCAAAACTCAACCAAATCTTGTGTTTTGGGGTGCTAATCACTTCTGGCAAGTTTGCTAATCAAGTTTAAATAAAAAATGTGCATAAATGTTGTGTTTAGAAGTCACATTATGGATTTCAAAATTCTGACTTTGTGGAAAATTCAGTTTCAAGTTACCAAATTCAAATCCATGGCATTTCCAACTCAAGGGGTCTTAGGGCATGATTCTTGATGCTTTAGAAAGATGAGGTTACAAGCTTTGCAATGGAAAAATAATGGAACCAAATGGATGCTTGAGCTAAATGTTGCATTAAGTCAAACTTGACGAAAAAGGGTTGACTTTCCATACTTAGAAATATTTCAAATTCATCTTCAAAAATGACCTATAATATTTTGCATCCAAACATGGCCTTGCACTTGGAATTTGCTCTTGACCAATATGGAATGAAGTAGATCTCTTGAATGACATTTTGAAACTTGAACGATTCAAAATCTCCAAATATTGAGCAAGTTATGACTTGTTGAAGTTGGCCAAAAATCATGAAATGACCTATAATCTTTTTCATATTTAACGCAACCTACATCCATTTTCCCACTTTGAACATAAAATAAGGCATAAATTTCACATCTTAAAGATCATTATGGAAAAAGAATGGACTCAAGGTGATGAAAATTGACCAAGTTATGATCAATTGAAGTTACTTATGTAAAATTGTGGATTCATCTGGATGACTTGTAATCTTTCTTCTTCACCAAGTTTCTTCCACATGAAAACTCCTTGGAAATTTTGAAGTGATTTGTTGATAACCCTTTGAAGATAAGGATGTATTTGGAATAACTCAAAAATACCAAAAGGTGAGCAAGATGTACTCCTTTGAAGTTCAAAACCCTAGCTTCTAGATCAAGAAAATGCTTTGAAGAACTTTGACAAGCTTGAACAAACTTCTTGTACCAATATTCTTGCTTTGTGAATAGAAGTTGTTGAGGATGATAATGAGGACTCATAGCCACCAAAACCACTTCCATATCTTGAAATTTGAGAGAAATATGCTCTTGTGACCAATAGGAACAAGGCCTTGTCCAAACATAACAGCTTCTCCAATCAACCCCTTGTACTTTTGAGTCAAATCTAATAACCTTGAAATGTGATGAACCAAAACAAACTTTCCATGCCAATTATTCCAAAACCACTCAAATGGTGAGGATTGAACTTCTCAAGCTTTTATTGGCTAGGGCATTGAAATAAACTCATAAACCCATGGATTAACTTGTTAAATCTTATTTCCCTTCACCTACATGGATAACAAGCAAGACAAACCAACGTTGCCTTTTATTAGTTAAATGAAGAAAGCAGAACAATATTCATGATCACAAAAGGAACATAAGTCAAGGTGCTTGGTAATCCCTCAAAAGGAGAAAAACTCAAAGTAGGGAGGGGAACCAAGAATCCTAGTGTGATCTTGTTGTGAATAAATCAACATGGTATGATGAAGGGATCTGAGGGGCAAAAATTGTGGTACAACAGCTGCCCTTATTTAAGTTTCTTCTATATGGAGATACGAAGGTTAAAAATCTTCGTGTCGACGCGATCGAAGATACTTAAATATAAAACAAACCCTATTTTTGGCCCTAAGATGCCAAGCAAATGCTTATGCATATCAATGCATATGAACAGGACCAAAGAGACGCAAAAATAACACTGGGGGGTCTAACAATATTAAAGAAACAAAGGAGAAACCCACCAGGAAAATAAATCACTAGTGGACCAAAAGAACTGAATCAGAGAGGGTGGTAGGATGGTCAAAGGACACACCAACTTATAGTGAAGCCGAAGATACCGACGTTTATTAATGGCAGAGAGAAAGATAACAAACATTGACGTTCACTATCGATGGCCTACCAACTTTCACTAAAGGTAGAAAAAGAAAAATATCATAGCATCGCCGTTCACTGATGATGAACTATCAACGTTCACTGAAGATAGTAAAAAGATAACAAACACCAACGTTCACTGCCGATGGTCTACCAACTTTCACTGAAGGTAGAAAGAGAAAATACCATAGCACCGCCGTTCACTGACGATGAACTATCCATGTTTACTGAAGATAGAAAAAAGATAACAAACACCGATGTTCACTGCTGATGGTCTACCAACTTTCACTGAAGGTAGAAAGAGAAAATATCATAGCACCTCTGTTCACTGACGATGAACTATCCATGTTTATTGAAGATAGAAAAAAGATAACAAACATTGACGTTCACTGCGGATGGTCTACCAACTTTCACTGAAGGTAGAAAGAGAAATAATCATAGCACCGTCGTTCACTGACGATGAACTATCCATGTTTACTGAAGATAGAAAAAAGATAACAAACATTGATGTTCACTGCCGATGGTCTACCAAGTTTCACTAAAGGTAGAAATAGAAAATATCATAGCACCGCCGTTCACTGACGATGAACTATCTACGTTTACTAAAGATAGAAAAAAGGTAACAAACACCGACGTTCACTACCGATGGTCTACCAACTTTCAGTGAAGGTAGAAAGAGAAAATATCATATCGTCGCAGTTCACTGATGATGAACTATCAACATTCACTAAATATAGCAGAAAGATAACAAACATCGACGTTCAATGTTGATGTCCTACCATCTTTCACTGAAGGTAGAAAGAGAAAATATCATAGCACGGTCGTTCACTGACGATGCACTACCAACGTTCACTGAATGTAGAAAGAGAATATATAATATCATCACCGTTCACTGACGATGAACTACCAACGTTCACTGAAGGTGCATTTATTTGGATTCAGGCGGAGACGATACTTCCTCAAACGCTTAAACAACTTCAACGAATCTTCTATATGCTCTTCTTCAGTCTGGGATTTGGAAATCATATCATCAACATATACTTCAATTTCCTTGTGCATCAGATCATGGAATAGGGTTGTCATATCCCTCTGGTATGTTGCACCAGCGTTCTTCAACCCGAATGGCATCACTCTGTAACAGAATGTTCCCCAGGGTGTGATAAATGTTATTTTTTCCATGTCCTCTGGAACCATTCTTATTTGATTATACCCATAAAATCCGTCCATGAACGAGAATACTTTGAATTTTGTTGTGCTATCCACTAACATGTCGATGTGAGGCAATGGAAAATCATCTTTTGGACTAGCTTTACTTAGATCTCTGTAATCTACGCACATGCGGACTTTTTCGTCTTTTTTCGGTACTGGGACAATATTGGCAATCCATTGTGGATACACTGACATCACAAGAAAACCAGCATTAATCTGCTTCAGAACCTCCTCTTTAATCTTTACTGCCATATCTGGGTGAGTTCTTCTCAATTTTGTTTAATTGGCGGACGCTCTGGCTTCAACGGCAAACGGTGCTCGACAATATCCGTATCTAGATCAGGCATATCTTGGTAATACCAAGCAAAAATATCCACATACTCTTTCAACAACTCAATTAACCTTCTCTTCATATCAAGATGCAGCAATGCTCTAATCTTGACTTCCTTCAGATCTTCCTCTGAACCCAAATTGATCACTTCCAAAGGCTCTTTATATGGCTGAATGGTATTTTCCTCGTGCTCAAGCAACCGTGAGACCTCTTTTGGAATCTCATCATAATCTTCTTCTTCAGCCCCAAACACAAGACATTTAAAGGTAGGAGAGGGTGCAGGGTCATTGTATTCAACGGTTTTTTTTTATTTAAACTGCACATATGATTTATGATTGCTTTTAGAAACTGACACATATAACAAGTGATCATGCATATTGAATTTTAGTTATTATTTATTTTGAAAGGTTTTTTTATTACCATTTCCCAAGAAAAAAGCAGGAAATAAAAACATAATTCGGGAAGCAAAGACAACTTTTTTTAATGATCTTAAAAGTCACAGCAAATAGATAAGCCCTACAACATTAATACGTCAACCTTGGGCAGAGTGAAAGCCTTTCAAAAAAAATGATTAATCAAACAAAATTACTTTGAAACGTGTATGCAAGAGGGAGCATCAATAGTGACCCAGTTCTGAACCCTGACTCCATGCGTCACATAATTCGGCATTTCCAACTCTGCTTCATCCTCCTCAACAACATTAGTTCCAAAATCAGTTGGATAGAGGTAACCTCTACTGCGGAAAACATCATGATATCTGCTCATAGTAGACTTTGACTTCAAACTTTAGCCTTTTCCATTCTTAGAAGAAAAACCCAAGCCAGTTCTGTTCTTGTTCATGAGTGGATCCACAATTCATCCACAAATTGCATTATGACCATTGCGTACAACCTGATGCGCATCCTTCAGCGATACCATGGAATTCTCATTTCTCCTTATGTTGTCAACATATAAGGCTTGGAACTGGATTCCAACAACAACTTCATTCACTTTTATAATACTGAAAGAGTACAAATGAGATATCAGCAATGCCTGCTCCCCATTTATGATCACTACCTTCCCTTCACGCACAAACTTTAGCTTCTGATGTAAAGTTGAACTGACAGCCCCTGCTTCATGTATCCATCACCGTCCTAGCAAACAACTATAAGCGGCAATAATGTCCATGACCTGGAAGGTTATCTAGAACAAATGTGGTCCTATATAGATAGGTAAGTCCACTTCACCGATGACAGATTTCCTCGACCCATCAAATGCTTTCACAATGATGCCACTTGGGCGCATAGGCGTTCCTTGATATTCTAACTTCATGAGAGTACTCCTCGGTATAAAATTCAACATGGATCCATTATCAATTAGCACATTGGATAGCGAATCATTCTTATAGTTCATAGATATGTGGAGGGCCATGTTGTGATTCCTCCCTTCATCTGGTAATTCATCATTGTAGAAACTCAAGTTATTACATGACGTAATATTTCCAATTACGCTACTGAATTAATCTTTTGGCATGTCACTCTCCACAAAAGCTTGGTCCAGTACCCTCATCAAGGATTCTCTATGAGCATAGGAGTTCATTAATAAAGTTAAGATAGATATCTTTGAAAGAGTCTGCAGTAGCTGATCTATAATTCTATAGTCGCTCATCTTAATTATCTTCAAAATATCATTCACGTCATTCTCTAGCGTAGCTCCACTAATCTCTCCTGTAGCCTTCTTAGGTTCATCATTCTCAGCAATTTTCTTTCCAACAACAACATCTCTCCGAACAACCGGCGCAAACACACGACCTCTACGGGTCACCCTGCTATTTTGAGCTATATTTCCAACATTAGGCATTGGCTGGATGGGAACTTCCACTCCATCTTCTAAGATTGTAGCGTTGTATTTGTAAGGCACAGCCTTATCTGGTTTGTAGGGGGTAGGACCTGGAAAACTAATTACCAATGGGGTAACAGATGGCTTGCTATGGTACTCCACTTCAAAATGAGTGGGTGCACCAAAACAAGGCACAATGACATTTACCCCTTCTTCAGCAATCAATCATCAATAAGTCATTTCTTGAAAACAAATCTTCGTCTGAAGAGAAATATTCATCCGCGGAGGCATACTCTTCCTCTGACTCTTCTTCCATTAAACAAACCTAAACCATATCAACCTCATGATAATCATCCCTCTGACCCTTAATCTTGATAGTTCCATTGTCTAACAGAAACTGAACACCCTTCTTCGTGATTGAACATCCTCGGGGATCTCGACAACAAACTAGGCAAGATCCATATTGGTGTTCCACCTGACCAACCGTATGGCAGAAGGTAGCATGCAACTGCACGAGATCCTCATTCAAATACTCCACATCAAAAATTTTGAATTCACCAGGACTTCCAGAAACCATATTTACTTCCTCTTCATACTCTTCCCTAGGCCTGATTATGTGGATGGGGCCCTCATCCATCATCTCCTATAAATCAGCCTTTATCTTATCGCAGCCCTGTATATTTATACTGCAAATAGCATAACTGGAATGGCCATGCATATAGTAGCCAAATTCACAGATGTCTGTGTGCATTTCCACCAAATCTCCTCTAACCAGATTAATGTCAAAAATCTGGAAGTCGCCTGGACAACCGACCACCATATTTACAGCATTTACTCCTCCGTGCTTGGGTAGAGGGTTAACTTTCACATTAGGTCCCATGTCCTTGAAAGATAGAACACTAGACTTTACCAAATTTTGCACCTCATTCTTCAAAGGATAACAATTATCAACATTATGCCCTGGTGCTCCCTGATGAAAAGCACATGTTTGGTCTGCCTTGTAATACCAAGGCAATGGTGATGGTACGACGGGAGGTGGTCGTGTCTGGACTAACTTTTTCTGAATCAAGGCCGGTAGCAACTCTGTATAGGTCATGGGAATAGGGTCATAACTCTCCCTTCTCTGATTATACCCTTGATTCCCCTGCTGGGACAGTCTCTGATAAGCAACGGTAGTTGGAGTTTCACTCACAACAGGAATAACTGAGGCGACTTGCTGATGATGCTAATAATTACTTCTAGGAGCATTTACCCTCCTCTCTTGTATAACAACATTTGCATCCCCCTCTTTATTCTTGGAAAACCCTTAAGATGGCTTCTTCACACCTCTAGATCCTACACTCTTCGTGAAACGGCCTTCTCTTACAGCCTCTTCCAAGCGGATACCCATTCCTACCATCTCAGCAAAGTCACTTGGCGCGCTTGCTACCATCCTCTCGTAGTAGAAAGCACCCAACGTCTTTAAGAAAATCTTAGTCATCTCCTTCTCTTCCATGGGAGGAATCACATGGGCGGCTACTCACGCCATCTTTGCGCATACTCTTTGAACGGTTCCCTATCTTTCTGAACCATGGCCCTAAGTTGATCACGGCCAAGCGCCATGTCCACATTGTACTTGTATTGTTTGATGAATGCTTCTCCCAAATCATTAAAAGTATGGATATTGGCATTGTCCAAACTCATATATCACTTCAACGCAGCAGGGGTCAAACTATCCTGAAAAAAGTGAATCATCTGACGCTGATCATCAGTATGGGTAGAAATCCTCCTCACGTACATCACCAGATGAGCACGAAGGCAAGTGTTGCCCTTATATTTCTCAAATTCTGGGACCTTGAACTTAGCAGGTATCATAACATTCGGGACCAAACATAGCTCATTCACATTTTGCCCAAATAGCTCTTTTCCCCTTAGGGCCTTCATCTCTCTTTGGATCTTGTCAAATTGCTCTTGAAAGTCATCCATTATGTCATAAATACACAAGTCTTCACTCGGTGGAGGGAAAGGACGACACACGTCATAATTCACAAACGGAACCATATTCACTGAAGGAGGTGCAGCAGGAACGGCATGCACCACAGGAGGTGCCGGAGTAACAATAGTCTGAACCACTGGAGTATCTTGAGGACTAAGATTGAAACCTTTAGGTGCAAAATTCTCTGTCATTCCTCATTGATATCCTTGAGGCATGCAATTCTGAACAACAGCCGGAGTAGCAGATACGGGAACAGTAAGAGCTTCAGTAGTTTCCCTTGTTGGTTGAGGTTGAACACTCAGTGGTTGATTCTGAGCAGCCACTAGAGCTTCCATTATAGTAGTCAGATTGGCCATGCCGGCCTTCAAAGCAGAAACTTCTTTGCGCAGCTCGTGATTCTCCTGTTCTAAGTTGTCCATCTTCTTTTTGAAATTAGCCTGCCTATTATAGTGATGAGTCAGCTTGCTGAACAAAGTAAAGAAGCTTGGTAAGACACATGGATATGCATAATAAATGCAAGAAATATGTGCAATATGATGCATGATATGCAATGCATATGATTATTTTTGCTTCATTATTTAATATTTCAAGGGATTTAACGTTTATAGACATATTTCAAAGATCAAAGTAACAACACTTTTGAAATACTGAAATTTTTTATTATAATAACTCCAAAATGGATTACTTGTTTCAATGATCTCAAGTACAAGATGAAAATACAATCTAAAATCCTGAGAAAAAGAGCTGATGGAGATCACTCTATACACTGGCGCTTGCCTGTAAGCCTGGCAATCTGACCCTTTAACCTTTGGTTTTCTTCCACATGTCTGATGGCAATCTCCTTCCAATCATCTGAATCAGGAAGTAAGTGATCAGCACCTGATTGAGGCTTAGGAGAAAATAAATCCCCTTCCTCTCCATAGACTCTACCACTCGACTCTCAAGGATCTCAATCAACTCGTCTTTCTCCTTCAGGTCTTCTCTGTAGGAACTTTCTAAAGTTTGGAACTTGTTCTTCCAAGCATCCATTTCCTGTTGCATGGTTATCCATTTCAATGGTTAAAAAGTACCTGAGATATTTACAAATAGTCAACCTTTAAATCCCTTGAAATATGGTTTCTTCAAAAGATGCTTATGAGTGCATGGATTTATAATGCAACAATCACACACAAGATAACACATATAGGGTTCATAGGTTCAACGTCACGAGCATGAGGTCAAAGGTACTACCCATAAGGTGTTGTTATAAAGGTATCACCTGCCGAACAAGGTTCTAGAGGTTCCTAGACTCTACATCCTTCTTTCGGATATTACCAACTTCCCGATTAACTCGGTAATTAGTAATATTCTCAAGAAATACTCGTCCGAGTGTAGTATCGCGTGACAACTATTTTCGGATTACTCCGTCATAGCTTCCGCACTACACCTAAAAAGGCCAAGATGGGTTTGGTATTCTACGGTTCTCAGTTTCAGTAGGCTCCCAGGTTGAAAACAGTACGTCTTCCCAATTACTCGTTAAATGACACTACATTCAAAGGGGCATCCACAGAGTGGGGGATCTCATGCCTCCTTTTTTGGGATTACTCCCTCAAAGTTTTCCCAGGTCCGGGTATAGGACTTATAAGTAATCACCAAGCACCCTGAAAACCAGGAAAATACAGACAAACATATATACAACATATAACACATAAACAACAAAAGCATATATACAGATATAAACAAAGATTGGTTTAACCCGCTTAGGGATGGACCAGCAAGAGGTCAATCTTTCCCCAGTGAAGTCGCCATTTTTATGTAGCGGCAGAAATGTTCAAGACTAAGCCATTGGATTGACTAGACTTTATACAAATCAAAATCAAAATCTCCACCGCGCTTTATTGTTTCCAAAGGAATTGGAAAAGAGCGAATAACCCAAAAAGAGGGGGAAAGATTCAAGGTAAGGGGTAGGTTATGCAAAGGGAAGGTTATAGCACCCTAAACGTCTACGGTACTCCGCAGGAGCCTCTTTGTAAAATCTGTATATTTTGGCTATAAAAATTGTTGTATATAAAATGGATGGTGGAGGTGAGAAAAGAAATATTTTTTTTTATGATTTTTGCACCCACCACGGTTGTGAACCTTTAGTGCCTACGTACCACCTTTTGTGTAATAGGGGATCAGGGCATACGTAGTTCCTCTTTCAAAAATTTAAAACACAAATTCGTTGGTGAATTTTATAAGATAAAACATCATCGTCATTGTCCGTGTGGAAAACATACCTACTACCCACAATCATGAGAAAGTAGAATTTGCATCATCTCAAAGTGGAGGATATGGCTTGGATTTTAAAATCAACAATGCCTCACTGAACACCCAAGTGGAAAATATCTCTCATCACTACATATTGTAGAAGTATAGTTGTTTGAATCACTACAAGGATTGACAAGAGTTCAATCTTTTAAGAAAAGTTTAAAGTTAAAAAAAGCCAAAATGGAAAAATGGTTTGAAATGAGATTGGTTGAGTTTTATTCTTCTCAAAAAAAAGTGTAAAGGTATTATTAAGCTGATTGGGATTTATTTATGAAAATGTTTTGAAAATACATGGACATAAGTCCAAATTTACTATAAAAGTGGTTCAAGTTTAAAACAAGAATAGTTTTCAAAAGGAGGGAGAAGATTTATGAAATTAAAGAAGATGGGAGGAGAAGAAGAGGCTATCCTAAAGCATAAGGTAAAAGCTAGGGATAAGAACCATCTAACCAACAAGAAGCCAATACTTGACACTATGAGCCAAGATAGAGTTCCCATTATTTCGATTGAAACCAAGCAAGAAAAAATACTAAACCTCTTGAGAGAACCAAACTTCAAGTGTATTAAGTCTTCATAAAAATTGGGCAGAGTAACAGTTGTATACGGGTGAATTTCAGATTACAAACTAAGGGTGTAATCACAATAACCTGCACACAAAACAAACAAACAAGCCAATGTCTTGAGGTAAACCTCAAGAGCTTTAGACAAAATAATCATATAAGATCACAAGGTTTCCAAGATAGGCAAAGGTTTCTAATCCTAAGTCCAAGAAAAAGTCCCATGCTCCATAATGCCAAGGATAGTAACCAAATAGTCCAAGTACAATTAAAGGTTTTTTTAGGGTTTATGTTGATTATTAAGTATCTTAAGAAAGGAAAAGAAAAGCTCAAGTGAGCAAAATAAAAATGGCAAGAAAGTAAATTCGCAAATGAGCAAAGATGAAAATGGTATGAAATGTAAATGCTAAAAGTAAATAGTACATAAAGCATAAAAAATAATAAAATCGTAAGGTAAGACAAGTCAATAATTAGTGGTTAGTTGGATGAACATATTGAAACATGCATTTGGAACTCATTAGAGGATTGGTAGAACCAAAGCCTCCACACAACAAGTGGCAATTGCTTTTTGTCAAGTATATCATCCATTTGGAATTCTCATAAGTACCATTTAATGATCAACGATGTTTAAGTGATCCGTGTTGACCAAAGGTGTTATAGATCCATTAGAGGATTGGTAGAACCAAAGCCTCCACACAATGAATCTCAGGGTTATTGGATCAAAGAGATCAAATTAACATACTTGGGCTTGCAATCATAAGTTTGGGCCATGAATGATCACTTATTCGAATCGGGACAAAATTTAGTGCTAAGTTAAGTAATCGTAAGTGGACTTATATAGAAGTCGTACCTATTTTGAGGCCGGTCAATAGCAATCTATGCAGTATTTGTTTTAAGACATGATATAGAGATCATGCTCCAATAACACCTAGTGCAATAAGAAACGGATAAGATGAAGAGGGGATGGGAAAAATGAATAAACCACTTTTGAATTAAATTTTAATCAAACTATTATTAAAATCATTCATCCATTTTTTGTGGAGTTAAATTCAACACCATGGATTCAATGGTGTTAATAAAGTTCATGATCCAAAATCTAACCCAAGATCAGCCATAAAATAATCACAAAATAATATTATATTTAATATATACATTAAAAGGGTTTAAAAAAATGTTTAAAAATCAAAATAGAGGAGAAAAATATTAACTATGTTCAAATTAATCAAGAAAGAAAAAGTAAGGCCATAGAAAAATCAAAAATGGATCCAAATAGTTTTATAAAATTTTTGGTAATTTTTAAAAGTCAGAAAATATTTTTAAACTATTTAAAATTGCTCAAACAAACAGAAAACAGGTCAAAAATAGTAAACCTCAATATAAAATTCCATAAAATTTTCAGAAAGTCAAAAATATGCAAAATAATATTTATGAATTTTTTCAGAATAAAAAAATGTCAGAAAGTATTTTTTTAATAATTAAAAGAAAACAAATAATTCAACAAATACAAAAAAAAATATCAAATGTCAAAATAAAAATGTGAAAAAATAATCATTAGATCAGAAATAATTCAAAGTATTTTTGTGAATTTTTTCATAATTTTTGCATAAAAAATAAAAGAGTTGTGAGTTTTTGAAAATTTAATCAATAAAAATATAAAATCTTAAAATAAAATAAAACCAAAAAGATGTGGACCATCAGATCATAGTCAAAACACGTTAGTAAGCTGATCCAATGGACTAGACGCACTGTGCTTGATATGCACCTTAGCGAGATACGCATAGGATCAGAAAAAGGGCAATCAATGTAATTAAAACGTTTGGCACGCTATCATTGGCTGACACGAGACATGTCATCGTCTTTAACCTCCAGACACCCTGCAATGGGGATTTTGTGAGATCCTTCAAATGGAAAAATTAGGATCCCAGGCTAGTATCATTGAACTCGTCTCTTCAAGACGATTCTAACACCACCATCGCGCCAAATTTATATAAGGTATGGAAAGAGATATGAATCAAAATCCAATAAAATAGAGAGCACCTTCAATTTGAGATTTCTCTCTCAATTCTCAATAGATTTAAAAATTGTAAGCAGCATTAGAATTAGGAAAAGGAGTAGAATAGATTAGTGCTTGATTTGGATATAAATGGTGGAGAATTCTACCTTTTCGAAGTTCAAGGAAGAAGCTCTGAAACTGGACTTTTGTAGCTTGAATTATGGCTCGTTTTGATTGGTTTAAGTGCTGGAGAGTTTATATGATGCTTAAGAACGATGAATGCGCAGAGAATTTTGGAAAAGGGAGCTTAACTCTCAGAAACTGAATTAAAAAAAGATGGGTTTGTGTGAAGTTTTGGAAGGGTGTTTTTGGCTCTCAAAGCTTGAAGAAATGAATGGGGGATGACCCTATGTTTATAGTGAAGTGAATGGGAATGAAAATTGGAAGAAACAAGGAAGTTTGGAGGGAAATTGACGGAAGGTCGAGCACGAGTGAAGTGTGACTTCATTTCCATCAAAACTCAACCAAATCTTGCGTTTTGGGGTGCTAATCACTTCTGGAAAATTTTCTAATCAAGTTTAAATCAAAAATGCGCATAAATCTTGTGTTTAGAAGTCACATTATGGATTTCAAAATTCCGACTTTGGGGAAAATTCAGTTTCAATTTACCAAATTCAAATCCATGGCATTTCCAACTCAAGGGGTCTTAGGGCATGATTCTTGATGCTTTAGAAAGATGAGGTTACAAGCTTTGCAATGGAAAAATAATGGAATAAAATGGATGCTTGAGCTGAAAGTTGCATTGAGTCAAAGTTGAAGAAAAAGGGTTGACTTTCAATACTTATAAATATTTCAAATTCTTCTTCAAAAATGACCTATAATCTTTTGCATCCAAACATGGCCTTCCACTTGGAATTTGCTCTTGACCAAGAAATGTGGAATGAATTAAATCTCTTGAATGACATTTTGAAACTTGAACCATTCAAAATCTCCAAAAATTGAGCAACTTATGACTTGTTGAAGTTGGCCAAAAATCATGAAATGACCTATAATCTTTTGCATATTTAAGGCAACCTTCATCCATTTTCCCACTTTGAACATAAAAGAAGGCATAAATTTCTCATCTTCAAGATCATTATGGAAAAAGAATGGACTCAAGGTGATGCAAATTGACCAAGTTATGATCAATTAAAGTTACTTATGTAAAATTGTGGATTCATCTGGATGACTTGTAATCTTTCTTCTTCACCAAGTTTCTTCCACATGAAAACTCCTTGGAACTTTTGTAGTAATTTGTTGATAACTCTTTGAAGAGAAGTATGTCTTTAGAATCACTCAAAAATACCAAAATGTGAGCAAGATATACTCCTTTGAAGTTCAAAACCCTAGCTTCTAGATCAAGAAAATGCTTTAAAGAACTTTGACAAGCTTGAAAAAACTTCTTGTACCAATATTCTTTCTTTGTGAATATAAGTTGTTTAGGATGATAATGAGGACTCATAGACACCAAAACCACTTCCATATCTTGAAATTTGAGTGAAATATGCTCTTGTGACCAATAGGAACCAGGCCTTGTCCAAACATAACAACTTCTCCAATCAACCCCTTGTACTTTTGAGTCAAATCTAATAACCTTGAAATGTGATGAACCAAAACAACCTTTCCATGCAAATTCTTCCAAAACCACTCCAATGGTGAGGTTTAAACTTCTCAAGCTTTTATTGGCTAGTGCATGGGAATAAACTCATGAACCCATGGAGTAACTTGTTAAATCTCATTGCCCTTCACCTATATGGATAACAAGCAAGACAGACCAACATTGGATTTTATTAGTTAAATGAAGAAAAAAACAATATTCATGATCATAAAAGGAACATAAGTCAAGGTGCTTGGTAATCCCTCAAAAGGAGCAAAACTCAAAGTAGGGAGGGGAACCAAGAATCCTAGTGTGATCTTGTTCTGAATAAATCAACATGGTATTATGAAGGGATCTTAGGGGAAAAAATTAGGGTACAACACAAGTTAGTATGGTAAAAGTGCCTCCTCATCTTAAGGATTTGGCATCAAGGGTTCCCGAAAGCTCTCCATTCATAGAAAGACATGGTAGGCTTCTCAGCTTGGTCACTTCAAACCCTGATGAAGAAATGTTAAAAGTTAGTGCCTACTATGGAGGAGTTTTCTTTGCTGTTGGGGGTGCCTATCCATAATGAGGTCCCGTTCAATGGTATGGAAAGAGACCCTAACCCTGAAGATATTGCCGAAGCTCTGTCCTTACAATGGTCTGACGTAGTAGCAAATTGGGAAACCAGGAGAGGTGTCAAAGGTTTTTTGGCTAAGTTCTTGTTCGAGAAAGCTCATCATTTCTGGGATACCTCGGACTTACAAGCTTTTGAAGAGGTGTTAGCCCTTCTCATCTATGGTTTGGTACTATTTCCTAATCTGGACCAGCTCATAGACGTGAATGTGGTTAAGATTTTCCTGTCACGTAATCCAGTACCTACTCTGCTTGGAGATATCCTACATTCATTGCATACTCGTACTATAAAGAGGAGAGGAACCCTTCTATGTTGCACACCTCTTTTGGCTAGGTGGTTTATTTCTCACCTACCCCGATCTGTCTTGAAGAATGAACAAGGTTTGAGGTGGTCTCAAAGGTTGATGACTCTTACACATTCAGGCATTCATTGGTGTCCCCGATCCTCGGATAATGTTACCATCATTAATCGTTGCGGAGAATTCCCTAATGTCCCTCTCTTAGGCATTAGGGGAGGAATCACTTACAATCCTTGTTTGGAACTATGACAGTTTGGATATGCAAGAAGGAATGGTCCTCGTGATGCACTTATTCAAGGAATCATCTTCGACTACGAGAATGATGCTCAGGATTACTGCAAAAGGTTCATCAGAGCTTGGGGCATGGTACATAGAGTTGATAGCAAGACACTAGGGCACAAGAATTCCATCCCTCTTGAGCCTTATCTCAAATGGGTACGAGATCATGCTTAAAGTCTTATGATGCCTTATCCCTCTATTCTCCCAGTTATTATAGAGCCTGTTGTGGAAGAGATGTCTCGTACACTATCCTTCATCCTAACATGCCCACCTCTCTCGAAGACTTGCAAAGGTATTGGATACAGCTTAAGGGGGAGTGAGACACTTTTGAGGCCCAATTCTACGCCAGCGGGAAGAAGTTTCTGGAACTCACCAAGAAGCTTAATGAGGAGCGGAGTCTGAACGCCAACATCGCACCAAAGATGATGCGCTCAACTTTTTTGTCTTAGATTTTTGTATTTTCATTTCTTTCATTGTAAGCCCAAAGAGGCATGTTGTACTCAAACATTGATTTATTAATATAACGTGTGTTATTTTTTGGTCTAAAGAAAATTTAAATCTCTAATTTCCTTTAAATCATTACATATGCATCTTCATTCATCATCACATAAGCAGGTTTCTTAACACAGGTCTCCTTATCTTTCTACTATTTATTTCAGTAAGATGGGTCTTGAGCAGACAGTAAAAGACCTCCAGGCGTAGAATACTCAGTTTTAAAAATTGTTCTTGACTCTAGCCAAAGGACAAGAGGATTTGAAAACTTTGTTGATCGAAGAAAAGAAGAAGAAAGCAAAGAAAGAAACTGTTGTTCTGAATCTAGGAAGAAGGTTCCCAGGGCCTGCCAGATGGACCCTAGACTTCGTAACATCATCGAGTGAAAAGGATAATCAAGAAGGGAAAGGCAAGGAAGTGAATGCCCAGCCAGAATCTGAAGAGGAAGAAGAAGAATATTACTCTGAAGAGAAGTATCCTCTGGCTGATGACAAATACAAACATCTAGAAGAGCGTCTAAGTGCAATGGAGATTCAGAAAGTGCCTAGGCTAGAGTTTGAGGAGCTGGGTTTGGTGTGGGGGATTGTTATTCCACCAAATTTCAAGGCACCAGTGTTTGCTAAGTACGACGAGGTCTCGTGTCCCAAGATGTATCTCTGATCTTATGTGAGGAAGATAAAGCCTCACACTGTTGACAGAGATTTGTGGGTCCACTTCTTTTAACACAGTCTATCCGGGACTCAACTAGATTGGTTCTATCACTGGAAAGGGCCAATATCCATAATTGGGAAGAACTTGCCGCTACTTTTTATAAGCAATATCATTACAACGCAGACCTTGCTCCCACCCTTACTCAACTCCAGAGTATGTTTATGGTTTCAAGCGACGGTTTCAAAGACTACGCTCAGAAATGGAGGGACTTAGCATGAAGAGTCCACCCCCCCCCCCCCCCCCCCCCCCCCCCCCCTCTGTCTGATAGGGAGCTAGTCGATATGTTTTTGGGCACCCTGTTCGGTCCTTTCTTCAATCATCTAATTGGAAGCTCTTCATCAGGCTTCACTGAATTAATCTTGACTGAGGAAAGAGTGGAAGCTGGGATTAAGAGTGGGAAGATCCAAAAGGACGCATCCTCTAGTGCCATAAGAAAACCATTTATTGGGAAGAAATAAGTTGGTGTTGTGTACCCTCAAAGGAATTAAGACAGAATGGAATTCCATCCAACGGTAGGGGCCGTCATTATCCCTAAGCCTGCACCTACTCAACAAAGGAGCAACCAGCCTAGAACAGAAAGACCAGTAAGACAATTTACCCGGATAAATATGACACTGTCACAAGTCCTGCCACATTTGTTGAGATCTAATCTGGTAACTTTGAAGGAAGCCCCTAAGAATCCCAACACATCCTCTCCTCATTAACACCCTAATGCTCGTTGTTCTTACCATTCAGAAAGTTCAGGCTATGATACCAACAACTGCTGGGCTTTGAAAAACAAGGTGCAAGACCTTCTCGAAGCAAAAGAAATTGAATTTGATGCTCCTGAGATCCCAAATGTTATCACCGCTCCTATGACCAAGCATGGTCGTGATGTTAACATTGTTGAAGATGATATGTTTATTAATGCTGTTGATGAACTTGTTACTCCTCTCCTAATTGTCAAGAAGAACCTGTTGAAAGTCGGTTTATTTCTGGGTTGTAATGAAAACTGCAACCTCTGTTTATCCCTACCAACTAGTTGTCATTTACTGAAAGCAGGTGTCCAGCGCCTAATGGATGACAAAGAGATTTTGTTTGAAAAGACTCACGTCCCAACCATTTCTTACAATGATGTTTCAATAGTAACCATTTCCGCCAATCCTTCCAGGGTCTCCACCAAAAGACCCGTTAGGATTACATTTGTTCCTAAAGTGGTTCCACTGATAATTACTATGCCAGGGTCGGTCCCGTAATCATCATATAAAATCGTCCCATGAAACTATGGGGGCGACGTCTACTATCACGGCGTCAAGCAAGATTGGCTGGCTGATGAAGACTCGATGTTTGAGAAGGTTGACCCCGACATCAGCAACATTGCGGGAACTAGCAAGATAACCCGAAGTGGCAGAGTATTCTAACCCGAAATTACTCCTCCAAAAACTATTACCGGTCCCGTGATCATCCTTGTTTCTGTCCCTGTTGATACTACTACTATAGTTCCTGTGGATACCCCTACTGACACCCCTACCACTGAGTCGACCGAGACTCGGGGCAAAGGCATTCTGGTTGAGCCTGTCCGGATGAAGTCGCAATCAGTATCTATCCCGGAAGCCTTGAAAAAGGAGATGGAAGAAAATCTAAAAATTACAAAGAGAAGCGACTACCACATGGTCGAACAGCTAGGGCAGACGCCATCAAATATTTATATGCTAGCTTTGAAGAAGTGAAAAACACAAGAAGGGAGGTTGAATTGTAAAACTTGAAATCAAATGCAAACAACACGTTGTTTTTATCCTGGTTCGTTTGATCTCAAACTACTCCAGTCCACCCGTCAAGGTGATTTTGCCTCTCTCCAACGAGGTCTTAATCCACTATATTCAACTAAATATTACAACTGCTTTAACAACTGCTAAAGCCTTCTTGAGTCTAAACCACAAACCGGTTTCTCAAGGAAATTCTTTCTTACAGATAAGTGAATACTATGTGTGTTTGAATGTTTTCTACAAAAACTTTATATCACAACCGTGATAATACACAATATAAGCTTATGTGAAACTAGGATGCTATAACTATAGAGTAAGCAATTTGAGAGATATAGAAAGCTGTATGAGTGAGGATGAAGATGATTTGCTTTAGGCGTGTAATGAGTTGTAGAGCATTAGCCAATTCATTTCTCACTGCCTTGTTTATATAGCCTTGGAAAAGATACGTTGTAGTCAATTATTCCATTTCAATGCCCATTACGTTCTTTCCATATTGAGAAGATCTTGTCTTTGGAATAAAGTTGTTGGGAATAAAGTGTCTTGAATGCACAGTACCGTTGTCAATTCAGCGCGTTATTGGCTTTGGCTTATTCTGACGCTTCTAGGTGCTGATGAAATTGTTTTGGTCTTGACCAGAGTTTAGATTATGTTAAGCACAGATCTGTTCATCAAGCTTCAGCGTAAACACATGCTTTGATCTTCTGATGCTGGCATATGATATTTTATCTTTTGATGCTGGCATATGATATTTTATCTTCTGATGCTGATGTTGACATTCTTATGCTGATATCCATCAGAGTTTCTGTAAATGCATAATATAATTTTTAGGTAGCATATATGTCTCATATGAATTATACAATTTATTTAATCTAGCATTTTGTTATCATCAAAACATTAACTTAGGGTAGTAGATTCAAACTTGGTTCTAACAATCTCCCCCTTTTTGATGATGACAAAAACCAGATTTTTTCAATTGAAATTTAAAGAAAAAATATCAGAGATAACCAAATAATAAATTGTATCAGAGATAAACAGAAAGGTATCAATGATAAGAAGATAGGGAATAAAAAAGTATCAGAGTTATGATCAGAAAAACTCCCCCTGAGTTTATTACTTCCCTTTAATTCCATGAGTTCTTTAGCATCAGATCTTTATTGACCTTTCTTTGAGCATCAGATCTTTCCTTTACCAGAGCAGAACTTCAGTGTATTGGAGTTCATCAGATTCTTGTACCTGTAAGCTTATGCAGAACAAGGAAACATTCAAGTATGTCAGAGTGTTAGAATGTTTGAGACTTTTGTCTCAGTAATCCGTTATTGAAAAATATCATTCTTTCTCCCCCTTTTTGTCAGCAATCAAAAAGTGCAAATAATTGAAGTTAAAAACGATCAGTGCAGAAAAATGATTATATTCAGTTCAGAGATTAGAAAATATTACAGATAACATGTAAAGAAAACAATGAAAACATCAAGAAACAAAAATCTAAGGATGGGGTGGAAGGCGTGTGAACAGAGCTTCTAGCATGTTCTTAATCTGATCAGTGGTTTCCTTCTGCTGATGCACCATGCTGGCTACTGAATCAATCTTACTATCCTGAACATCCATCCTTTCCTTCATTTGTTGATCATTCTCATCCATTCTCTCCTGCAGAAGGAGTGCTAGAAGATGCCATGTTCACACAAGGGTTTTTGAGAAAAAGCTTGAAAAGGGTTTCTTTGAAGAAAATGAACACAGTAAGAACACAAAAAAATGTTGAAGATTGTAAGTGACGGTAAAAATGAATGAATGATGTTTAAGGCGTTTAAATAGATTTCAAAAAGTGTTTTGAAAACATAAACGTTTTAAGAGAGAGAATTAAATCATGATTACTCGCATTTAATGTTGCCTGATTTTAGGGGATTTAGAAAGATATTTGGAACGGTTACCCATGACATGTGTCTCAATGCATCCAATCAGCGCTTTGCCTTCTCAGAAGTGTGCACACGTGTTCTGCCTCAGGAATTAGCTGATGACTGGATGACACTTGTTTGATTTAGTGAACAACGCATCTATCCTTGAAATGAAACGCTCAGATCTTTATGGATAGAATCTGATACAATTTGCATGTCTAAATTTCTGAAAGACGATTGATCAGAAGTTCACAGAAAAAATAAAACAAATTATGAAGGTTAATATATAAAATTAAAACATTTTCACTCTGGGTAGAGCTTCATGCTGAGATGTTTCAGAATGAAGTTGAACCTATCTTCAGAAAGTGGTTTTGTGAAAATATCAGCCCATTGATGGTCTGTATCAATAAATTTTAAGTTTAAAATGCCTTTCTGAATATAGTCCCTAATGAAATGATGTTTTATTTCTATATGCTTAGCCCTAGAATGCAAAATTGGATTTTTACTTAAGAAAATGGCATAAGTGTTGTCAGAGTATAGGAATGTTACTCTCAAATATCCGGAAGTCTTCAAGCTGACTTTTCATCCAGAGCATTTGTGTGTTGCATCCTGCTGCTGCTATGTATTCAGCTTCTGTTGTTGATAGCGCAATTGTGGATTGCCTTCTGCTGGACCAAGAGATCAGATTTTCTCCCAGAAACTGGAAGCTTCCAGAAGTACTTTTACGCTCTACTCTGTCTCCAGCAAAGTCAGCATCACAGTAACCTACTAAGCTGTAATCACTAGATTTTCTATAAAATAAACCCAGATTAGTAGTACCTTTCAGATACTTGAAAATTCTCTTAACAGCTATTAAGTGAGATTCTCTAGGATCTGATTGGAATCTTGCACAAATGCATACACTGAATAAAATAACAGGCCTTGAAGCTGTCAGATAAAGAAGAGAACCAATAATACCTCTGTAGACCTTCTGTTCTACCATTTTGCTTACCTCTTCTCTTTCCAGAATAAACGTGGGATGCATTGGAATCTTTGATGACTTACATTCTGAGAGATCAAATTTCTTCAGAAGTTCCCTGACATATTTGCTCTGATGAATGTAAGTTCCCTCTGGAGTTTGATTGATCAGAATTCCCAGAAAGAATTTCAGTTCTCCCATGAGGCTCATCTCAAATTCTGCCTGCATACACTTAGCAAATTTTATTCCAAGAGAAGTATTAGTAGATCCAAATATAATATCGTCAACGTAAATATGACACACTAAGATGTCATTCTTAACTGTCTTACAGAATAAGGTTGTGTCCACATTCCCTCTGGTGAATTCCTTTTCTAACAGAAAGTTACTTAGTCTTTCATACCAAGCTTTGGGAGCTTGTTTCAGACCATACAGTGACTTCTTTAGTTTGAAAACATATTTTGGATTTTTTGTACTTTCAAAACCAGGGGGTTGGTGCACATAAACCTCTTCTTCTATATAGCCATTTAAGAATGCACTCTTGACATCCATCTGATATAGAGTGATGCCTTTATTAACAGCAAAAGAAATTAAAAGTATGATAGATTCTAACCTGGCGATTGGAGCAAAGGTTTCTGTATAGTCTATCCCCTCTCGCTGACTATAACCTTGTGCTACCAGTCGTGCCTTGTTTCTGATGACTTCACCTTGTTCGTTTAGTTTGTTTCTGAACACCCATTTTGTTTCAATGACGTTGAATCCTTTTGGTCTGGGAACTAGATCCCATACGTCATTTCTGGTGAATTGATTCAGCTCTTCTTCCATTGCTAGAATCCAGTCATTGTCCAGAAGTGCTTCATCAATTGAAGAAGGTTCAATCAGAGAAACAAGTCCCATGAGGGATTCTTCAGAGTTTCTGAAGCTGGCTCTTATTCTGATTGGATCTTCCTTTCTTCCTAAGATTGTTTCTTCTGTGTGATCCATGATGCTTCTGGATAGTCTTTTCTAAGGTTGATCAACAGATGTTGCTAGATTGCTTGCAGTGCCTCTTTCTGATGTTGAAGGAGTGTCTTTGTTAAGAGCTTCTGATGACTTGTCTTCAGAACCTGTGAATTCAACTTCCATACATGAAAAGACTTCATTCTGCTTTGACTTTTCAGAGTCAAGCTTATCATCAAAGCGAACACTGGTTGATTCTTCCACAATCTGTGTTTTTGTATTGTATACTCTGTACCCTCGTGAGCGTTCAGAGTATCCTAACATAATACACTTTTGTGCTTTAGAGTCAAACTTGTTCAAATAATTTTTTGTATTTAACATAAAACAAGTACATCCAAATGGATGAAAATATGAAATGTTGGGCTTTCTGTTCTTCCACAATTCATATGGAGTCTTTTCCAGAATAGGTCTTATGGAGATTCTATTCTGAATATAGCACGCTGTGTTTATTGCCTCTGCCCAGAAGATCTTAGCAACGTTTGTCTCATTGATCATGGTTCTGGCCATTTCTTGCAATGTTCTGTTCTTTCGTTCTACAACTCCATTTTGCTGGGGAGTTCTAGGACAAGAGAAATCATGCAGAATGCCTCTGTCATTAAAGAATGACTCAAAATCTTTGTTTTCAAATTCTCCACCATGATCACTTCTGACTTTAACGATTCTAAGATCCTTTTCATTCTGAACTTGGTTACAGAAGGTGACAAACACAGAGTGTGACTCATCCTTGTGTCTTAAGAACTTTACCCATGTCCATCTGCTATAGTCATCTACGATTACTAACCCATACTTCTTGCCACTGACTGAAGCAGTTTTAACTGGTCCAAATAAGTCAATGTGCAGAAGTTCTAATGGCTTAGAGGTGGAAACAACATTTTTAGATTTGAAAGCAGGTTTTGCAAACTTGCCTTTCTGACATGCTTCACACAGAGCATCTGAATTGAACTTCATATTAGGAAGTCCTCTGACCAGATTGAGTTTGTTAATCTGAGATATTCTTCTCATACTAACATGCCCCAATCTTCTGTTCCAGATCCATTGCTCATTGTTAACAGACAGAAGACACTTTACATTCTGACTTTGCAGTTCAGAAAGTTTGATTTTATAAATGTTGTTTTTCCTCTTTCCATTAAATAGGATAGTCCCATCTTTCTGACTAACAGCTTTACATGATTTTTGATTAAACATTATATCATAACCGTTATCACTTAATTGACTTATGGATAACAGATTATGCATTAATCCATCTACTAATAGAACATTATTTATAGAGGGAATATTTCCATTACCTATTGTTCCAGAGCCAATGATCTTTCCCCTCTGATTGCCTCCAAAACCTACGTGGCCTCCAGGCTTAAGTTCCAGGCTTTGGAACATATTCCTTCTTCCCGTCATGTGTCGTGAGCAGCCAGAGTCCAGGTACCATGACTGGTGTTTCTGATTTGCTGCTAAAGATATCTGCAACATGTATTATTTTATCCTTAGGTACCCATATTTTCTTGGGTCGTGATTTGTTAGCTTTACCAAAACTTTGGTTGAATTTTGGTTTCACAGAATAATTACTACTAGTATATTTAATGTCATGTGTGTGACCATACACAAAGTGTGAATTCAGAGGAGTGTGTTTAATAATTAGATCCATGACATTCTTTGGTGTAGGTACCTTACCTTGGTATCCTATTCCCTTTCTGCCATTTCTGCTAACTCCATAGATCATTGAAGCCAATTTGCTTCTATCAATGCTTTTAGCAAGGAACTTCTAGAAGCTGTGATCATACTCCTTGATGATCTCATCAGCGATGCTGGGAGTTTCAGAAATTGTTTCCTTCTGAGAGTTTTGTAAAATATTTTCTAATTTTGAAATTTTATTTTTCAACTCAGAATTTTCCAATTTAAGACTCTCAGTTTTATCAGAGTCAGAATCAAGATTCCTTTTCGGGTTTCTGAATTTAACTCTGATCTGCTGATATCTTTCCAGAATTTCGTTAAGGCTTTCATCAAGTTCAGCCTTAGTAAATTTAATTGCAAAGTCAGGGAATACCTCTTCGGTGTCTGATTCAGAAGCTTCACTGTCTTCTGATATGTTAGCCATGAGAGCTATGTTTTCTCTCTCATCATCTGATTCTGAGTCAGCTTCAGACGAGTCAGAGTCATCCCATGTAGCCATGAGACTCTTCTTCTTTTCCCTTCCCAACTTCTTTTTGGGCTTTTCCCTCTGAAGCTTTGGACAATCACTCTTGTAGTGTCCTTTCTCGTTGCATTCATAGTAGATGATGTCCTCGGTGTTTGGCTTTCTGCTTCCTGAAGAGCCTTCATATTTTCTGTATGCAGAGGAGGAGTCTGACCTTCTGTATCTGGAGGAGGACTCATTCTGATCGGATCTTCTGGTATTCCTGAACTTTCTTTGCCTCTGCTTCCATAGTTGGTTCACTCTTCTGGAGAGGAGGGAAAGTTCGTCTTCTTCTGATGAGGACCCATCAGAGGTTTCTTCAACAGCCTGCAAAACTTTGGAGTCAGATTTTCTGTTAGATTTTAAAGCTAAAGGCTTACCTTGCTTCTGAGGTTCATCAGCTTCTAGCTCTATCTCGTGACTTTTGAGGGAGCTGATAAGTTCCTCCAGAGAGATTTTGTTGAGATCTTTAGCTAGCTTCAGCGCTGTAACCATTGGCCTCCACTGTTTTGGCAAGCTTCTGATGATATTCTTGACATGATCAGCAGTAGAATACCCTTTGTCCAAAACTTTGAGACCAGCCACCAGAATTTGAAATCTTGAGAACATCGTTTCAATTGATTCACTTTCTTCCATTTTGAATGCCTCATACTTCTGAATGAGTGCAAGAGCTTTAGTTTCTTTGACCTGAATGTTGCCTTCATGCGTCATTCTAAGAGAGTCAAACATACTCTTTGCAGTGTCTCTGATAGATATCTTTTCATATTCAGCATAAGAGATGGCACTGAGAAGAATAGTTCTGGCCTTGTGGTGATTTTTGAAGTCACGCTTTTGTTGATCAGACATTGCCTTCCTGTCAATCTTCTGACCACTTGCATTCACTGGGTGGGTGTATCCATCTGTCACCATGTCCCACAGATCAGCATCATGTGCCAGAAAGAAGCTTTCAATTCTGTCTTTCCAGTAATCAAAATTCTCTCCATCAGAGACTGGAGGTTTGCCGCTGAATCTGTCTCTATCTTCATTGTTGTCATTGTTGGTGTGTTGATATGTTCCTGCCATTGTGTTTTTCTGACGCTGGATCTTGTACTGACACGGTTAAGTGTTTTAGCTCAGAACCAGGCGCTCTGATACCAATTGAAGAAGTGAAAAACACAAGAAGGGGGGTTGAATTGTAAAACTTGAAATCAAATGCAAACAACACGTTGTTTTTATCCTGGTTCGTTTGATCTCAAACTACTCCAGTCCACCCGTAAAGGTCATTTCGCCTCTCTGCAACGAGGTCTTAATCCACTATATTCAACTGAATATTACAACTGCTTTAACAACTGCTAAAGCCTTCTTGAGTCTAAACCACAAACCGGTTTCTCAAGGAAATTCTTTCTTACAGATAAGTGAATACTATGTGTGTTTGAATGTTTTCTACAAAAACTTTATATCACAACCGTGATAATACACAATATAAGCTTATGTGAAACTAGGATGCTATAACTACAGAGTAAGCAATTTGAGAGATATAGCAAGTTGTATGAGTGAGGATGAAGATGATTTACTTTAGGCGTGTAATGAGTTGTAGAGCATTAGCCAATTCATTTCTCACTGCCTTGTTTATATAGCCTTGGAAAAGATACGTTGTAGTCAATTATTCCATTTCAATGCCCATTACGTTCTTTCCATATTAAGAAGATCTTTGTCTTTGGAATAAATACGTTGGTAATAAAGTATCTTGAATGCAGAGTACCGTTGTCAATTCAGCTCGTTATTGGCTTTGGCTTATTCTGACGCTTCTAGGTGATGATGAAATTGTTTTGGTCTTGACCAGAGTTTAGAGTATGTTAAGCGCAGATATGTTCATCAAGCTTCAGCATAAGCACATGCTTTGATCTTCTGATGCTGGCATATGATATTTTATCTTCTGATGCTGGCATATGATATTTTATCTTCTGATGCTGATGTTGACATTCTTATGCTGATATCCATCAGAGTTTCTGTAAATGCATAATATAATTTTTAGGTAGCATATATGACTCATATGAATTATACAATTTATGTAATCTAGCATTTTGTTATCATCAAAACTTTAACTTAGGGTAGTATATTCAAACTTTGTTCTAACAAGCTTTACTGTTGTGTTCCGAGGCTCATGCGAAGGCCTTGGTAAATTTTCTTAAAATTGCACATGTGCCACAGGAAACCTCTGTTGATCAATTCCAAGATTGTGTGGCCAGTTTAACAGGTGAAAACGGCTTAGGCTTTTCTGATGCTGACCTGACACCTAGAGGAAGGAAACATAAGGAGGCGTTGCATGTCTTTGTTGAATGCAGGGGCACGACTTTGGCCCATGTCCTAGTTTATATTGGTTCATCTTTGAATGTGCTGCCTAAGAAAGCTTTGGATAGACTCGACTGTGAAGGTCTGACCTTAAAACCCAACAACATAGTGGTAAGGGCCTTCGATGGTTCAAAAATAATGGTGCATGGGGAGGTGGACATCCCCATAAAAGTTGGAACTCAAACCTTTGATTCAACTTTCTATGTAACGGACATTCTCCCTTCCTATTCCTGTTTATTAGGCCGACCATGGATTAACAACGTTGGTGCCGTCACCTTTACATTACATCAGATGCTAAAATACCCAACCAAAGGAAAAATCATTACTATCCATGAAGAAGAGGAATATATGGTCAGTCACTTGAACTCCTTCAGATACGTGGAATTGGATGGTGAATTCATTGAAACTCTATTTCAGCATTTCGAGGAAGTCCCATAGACAGTGGCAGCTACCAAGACTGCTTCCTAAATCTCGAAGATTACAAGACCTCCGCTAAAGATGTCTTCTCTGAAAGATGCCAGGGAAGTAGTTGAAGAAGGTGGGTGTACTATTTGGGGCCAACTCCCGGATATCCCTTACAAATATGACAAATTTGGTTTGGGTTTCACTTCAGGATCCCAGAAAGTTATTCGTCGCGCTCGTGCCGGGGGACCACCTTTGAGGATCAGCAACCATCGAGTCAATGCAGTGGAGGATAGTGATGACAACGGTGACCTGGAAGAATGGATTTTCCCGAATATCAACGGAGGACTCACCAACTGGGAAGCTAAATATTTTGTCCCAATTACTTTTATCCAACAGTAATTGTCTTTAAATTTCTATCGAACTTGTAATAATTAAACAATTCAGACTTTTTAAACCTTGTGTCTTACCCGAGGCACAACGGTCCATTTGTAAGGGTTGTTACCTCATTTTCATATGTCATCAATGAATCATGGACGTTTTTTCATGCAAACTTTGTGCTCTTTGTCTTTCTTTTTCTAAATTTTTATTTTCTTTCAAAGATATCTATACTCTTAAACACACTCACATTCAAAATGCAGGTCTACATCCACTCAGGATCCCATGGGTAACAATTCTGCTATGGCCTATTGTGACTCTGAAAACATAACCTACCAAGCAGAAGACGAAGGTGAGGAAGATTGTGAAGTTCCAGGGGAACTAGAAATGTTACTACAACAGGAAGAGAGGACCATACAGCCCCACGAAGAACCAGTGGACACACTTAACCTAGGTAGCGAAGAGGACAAGAAAGAAGTCAAGGTGGGTGCCAATCTGGAACCCAGTGTCAAGAAGCGTCTAACTCAGTTGCTACATGATTATGTTGAGGTCTTTTTCCTGGTAGTACGAAGACATGTAAGGACTTGATGCTGATATTATGGTCTATCGTCTACCGACAAAAGAAGATTGCCCTCCGGTAAAACAGAAAGTTCGCTGCATACGGCCAGACATGTCAGAGAAAATCAAGTCTGAAGTCATGAAACAATTCAACGTCAGAATCTTAGCCGTTACCTCCTATCCACAATGGGTCTCCAATGTTGTTCCAGTGCCTAAAAAGGACGGAAAAGTACGAATGTGCATGGACTACAGATATTTGAATAGGGTAAGCCCCAAGGATGACTTCCCGCTGCCCCATATTGATATTCTGGTTGACAACACCGCATAGCATAAAGTATTTTCCTTCATGGATGGTTTCTCAGGCTACAATCAAAATGGCACATGAGGACATGAAGAAAACGACCTTCATCACACAGTGGGGCACATTCTGTTACAAGGTTATGCCATTCGGGTTGAAGAACGCTGGGGCAACTTATCAGCGCGCCATGGTAACTCTATTTTACGACATGATCCTTCACGAAATAGAGGTCTATATGGACGAAATGATATCCAGGTCTCAAACTGAAGAGGAACATCTGGACCATTTGTAGAAACTGTGTAAGAGACTAAAGAAATACAAGCTGAGGTTGAACCCGAATAAATGCACATTTGGGGTGAGGTCCATTAAACTCCTAGGCTTCGTAGTCAGCGGTAAAGGTATCAAAGTGGACCCTGCCAAGGTAAAAGTAATACAAGAAATGCCTTCTCCTCGTAATGAGAAGGAAGTCAGAGGATTCTTGGGATGGCTAAACTACATTTCCAGATTCATTTCTCACTTGACCGCTACTTGTGAACCAATCTTCAAATTACTGAAGAAAGATCAAGTAGTTAAATGGAATGATGAATGCCAAGCTTCCTTCGGTAAGATCAAAGATTACCTTCAAGAGCCTCTTGTTTTGATGCCACTGGTCGAGGGAAGACCTCTGATCATGTATCTAACTATTTTAGAAAATTCAATGGATTGTGTGTTGGGGCAGCATGATGAGTCTGGCCGAAAAGAGCATGTTATTTATTACCTGAGCAAAAAGTTTATCGACTGTGAAACTAGATATTCACTACTCGAGAAAACTTCTTGCGCTCTGGAATAGGCTGCTCACCGGCTAAGACAGTATATGCTGACCCATACTACCTTATTGATATCCAAGATGGATCCAATTAAATACATATTTGAGAAGCTTTCCCTCTCTGGGAGAATAGCAAGATGGAAGATGATCCTGATAGAATACGACATTCAGAACACTACCCAAAAAGCAATAAAGGGGAGTGTGTTAGTCGATCACCTTGCTCATCAAGCTGTGGATGACTATCATTCCATGAAATTTGAATTCCAAGATGAAGACATCATGATGGTGAACAACTGTGAAGAACTCAGACCATGTGACGGACCTGAACAAGGATCTCGATGGACCTGTGTTTTTGATGGGGCGTCCAACGCACTCGGTAATGGCATATGTGTTGTAGTCATATCCCCGGAAGGATTTCATACTCCCTTCACTACAAGACTTTGCTTCAACTGTACCAATAACATGACAGAATACGAAGGATGTATTTTTGGTCTCAAAGCTGCCAAAGATTTGGGAATCAAGTCTTTAAGTGTATTTGGAGATTCATCCTTGGTCATCAGTCAGATCAAAGGAGAATGGGACAATAAACACCCTAACCTCATCCCCTATAAAGAACATGTGTTGACATTAATCCCATATTTCGAGGAAATTACTTTTGAGCATTTCCTGCGAGAAGAAAATCAACTAGCAGACGCACTAGCCACGATGTCATCCATGTTTAAACTCAAGTGGGGTAACGAGGCTCCCCAAATCACCATTGAGTGGATGAACGAACTAGCTTACTGTCATGAGATCGATACCAAAGAAGTAGTGGACCAGCCTTGATTCCATGAAGTTAAGAGGTATCTCGAGGCTCAAGAGTATCCGAAAGGAGCTTCAATCAACAATAAGAAGTTCTTGAGAAGATTCTCTGCTAATTTCTTCCTTAGTAAAGGAATCCTTTACAAGCACAACCACGACACTGTTTTGCTTCGTTGCATAGACAAGTTTGAGGCAGAAAAGATCATGGCTGATCTACATGAGGGCACGTTTGGCACCCATTCTAGTGGGTATACGATGGCAAAGAAGATCCTGCGGGTAGGGTATTACTTGTCTACCATGGAAGCACATTGCTACCAGCATTCACAAACCGGCCACAAATGTCAGATCTATGCTGACAAAGTGCATGTGCCTCCAGTTCCTTTAAACTTCCTGATTGCTCCCTGGACTTTCGCGATGTGGGGCATCGATATGATTGGAGAAGTCAAACCTACAACTTCTAATGGGCACCGCTTCATCTTGGTGGCCATTGACTACTTCACAAATTGGGTTGAGGCAGCTTATTTCTCTTCTGTTACCAAGAATGTTGTCTCTCGGTTCATCAAACAGAATCTCATCTGTCGGTACGGAATCTCAGAGAGAATCATCACAGACAATGGTACGAATCTCAACAATACTCTGATCACCGCACTGTGCGCACAATTCAAGATCCAGCATCATAATTCTTCCCCTTACCATCCGAAGATGAATGGTGTTGTCGAAGCCTCAAATAAGAACATAAAAAAGATCATACAAAAAATGACAGTAATCTACAAGGACTGGCATGAGATGCTACAATTCACTCTCCACGTTTACCGTACCACGGCGCACACATCAACAGGGGCAACACCCTTCTCCTTGGTATACGACATGGAAGTTGTTCTACCAATTGAAGTACAAATACCTTTTCTAAGAATCATAAAGGATGCAGGGCTGAGTGAAGACGATTGGATCCAAACTCAACTTGACCAGTTTAACCTAATTGATGAGAAGAGGCTTACGGCTGTCTGTCATGGCCAGATGTACCAAAAACGTATGATCAAGGCTTTCAATAAAAAGGTCAGACGTCATATATATCAGGTTGGTGACTTGGTAATCAAGCGTATCATATTACCACAAGGTGATCCCAGGGGCAAATGGACTCCTACATACGAAGGATCGTTTGTGATCAAAAGCATATTCTCTTGTGGGGCAATGATCTTAACCACTATGGATGGCGACGACCTTCCATATCCTGTGAACGCGGATATATTCAAAAGATACTACGCATAAGAGACCCACTAGGTTGACACGCATAGGCAAAACAAGGGAATCCTGGCAAAACACAAAGGTTCAGGCAAAAATTAGGGATAAAACAAAAAAAATCTGTACACCTGGCGAGCTGAAAACCTGAAAGGGCGGCTTGGGCAAAAAAGGGTATCCCGGTGGACTGAAAACCCGAAAGGGTAGTCCAGGAAAAATTTAGGGAATTAAAGCTTATGACTATGTCCCATTGGATCACCTTACATACAACCTTTAGCATCGACTGAAAAAATCAACGGTTCCGATCAATCCAATCAACTTTGGACGAGGCAGCAAGTGGACAAGACGTTCAGAGACACAAAGGCTATAGTAGAATGGGAACCCCATGGGATTATTTTACATAGCTATCTTTTCTTTGTATCAAATTTTCATGTTTTACGACGACATTCTCTTACTAGGATGTTCGTCTCATTGTACAAAATACTTATTCAAGTTAATACAAAGATATTCCTTTAAAAGTACAAAAATATTTGTTTTTATTTTATTTTTTGTGTTTTGTTTACAAAAACGTCCAATGGTTTAATTTTGAACATATGCATTTGAACGTAACTACTGTTTACAAATGAGCAAAAAATAAGAAAGACAGACACTAATGGCTTTAAGAAATAGGATAATATCTTTAGACTATTCCATAAAACCCCCCATGGGTACTTTTCCAACAAGAGCGGAAAATAGGGCATCCCACTACAGGATCACTAATGTATCTCCAGTTTGCAGCTTAATGATATCAAGCTCTCTCAAAATAAAACTTCCAGTCACCGCTCCTAAGATTCCCTAGTAAAAGTTGCCCAGCTTCTCAGGATTCCTCAACAGGATTTCACGAAGTCTACAAGAAGTACACGACATTTCCCCTTACACAACAGAGTTTATTTCTCTAAATGGAAACTCATCCATCCACACTTCAACTTCAAAACATGAAGACCTGCACTCCTTATTCCCAACAGTACTCAGGGATTTATTTTCCTCGACTCGAGTAATACTGCGGCCTAACAATTAATGTGTCCATACATTACATCCATACGTCATAACATTGACAACACAAATACATACGAAATAATCTCATTTATTTTGAGAACATCATCGTACCATGCATTTCATACATCATGACATTGCATACAACTAACATTTCATCTTTTCAGGAAAGATCCATCAACAGAAAATTATTGTCAAATTTTCAATAAATCAAATATAGATCAACTAACAAAAAAGGATTGGTTAACCATCTACATAAGAGATATTTCTTTCAGATCCCTTTCGGTTCAGCATAAACCTCTCAACGGTTTATTCTGATTCTTTCCCGCATACGTCTTCTCTGGTTCAGATAAATCTCTGAACAGTTTGTTCTAATTCTTCTCCAGATCCCTATCGGTCCAGCTTAAACCTCTCAATAGTTTATTCTGATTCTTTCCTGAAGACATCTTCTCTGGTTCAGATAAATCTCTCAACGATTTATTCTAATTCTTCTCCAGATCCTTGCTGGTTCAGCTTAAACCTCTCAATGATTTATTCTGATTCTTTCCTGCAGACACTTTCTCTGGTTCAGATATATCGCACAAAGATTTACTTTGATTCTTTCTGGTTAAAGAACATCCAAGATCTCTTTTGGTTTAGTTTAAACCCCTCAACTGTTTGTCCTAGTGCTTTCCAAAAGAACACTTCGGGTTCAGATAAATCTCTCAATGATTTATTCTGATTCTTTCCCACAGATGTTTTCTCTAGTTCAGATAAATCACTCAAAAGATTTATTCTGATTCTTTCGAGTTAAAGAACATCCAAAATCTATTTTGGTTCAGTTTAAATGCCCTAATGGTTTGTCCAGATACTTTACAAAGGAACACTTCAGGTTCAAATAAATCTCTTAACGATTTATTCTGATTCTTTCCCGCAGACACTTTCTCTGGTTCAGATAAATCGCACAAAGATTTACTCTGATTCTTTCCAGTTAAAGAATATTCAAGATCTCTTTTGGTTCAGTTTAAACCCCTCAACAGTTTATCCTGATACTTTCCAAATGAACATTCCTGGTTCAGATAAATCGCTCCAAAATTTATTCTGATTCTTCCCAGTCAAGCAACATACAAGACTTCTCTTGGTTCAGATAAATCGCCCAAAGATTTATTCTGATTCTTTTCCAGTTGAAACCAAGTTCAAACTTAGTCCATTTTTTGTCAACAGTCACCCTTGGATGGCATCTACAAGCCCATCTTCGGCAAGTCTCCATCTTTCCCCCAAATGGCATCTATTAGCCCATTCCCATTTCCTCTTCGAGTGCAAACTTCTGGGCACTCTAGTGTCCAATCATCTTCAACCTTCAAGTCACGAATGGCAGATCCGCCAATCTAACTCTTCAGGTTTAAGAAGATTGAACAGGGGCAGCTGTTGTACCCCAAAATTTTCCCTCTCATTTATCAAATATTTTATCAGAAGATTTCCTTTTGTTCAAGACTGCACAAGGGTTGATCAGCTCAAGACACCTCTTTAAGCACTGGTGACTTAAATTAGGGTTTGAGATTGAACAAGGATAATTGAACTTTTAATGCCTCATATGACTTTAATGGATCATTATGGACCCCCAAGATTTCTCATGTCAAGTTTCAAGTCTTGGATCACATTTTTGCTCAGTAAATTGACCAGTTGACCTAAAAATCAGCTATATTAGGGAAAAGGTCAATTGTGTCCAATTTACAGTCAAACTTCATAATTTTTTATCCTTATCAACATTATAAACTCATATGTATCATTTTATTAAGTTTGGACCACAATTCATCAACAAATTTGATCAGATCATCAAAAGGGCAAAATTGTCAAAATTAGGGTTTTGACTGAGAAAGGGAAATTTCTGATTTTTGACCTAGAAAATGGTTAATTGGTTTGAGGCATGATCTCAAGAGTTCAATTGAATCATTTAAAACTAATTTCATGATTCAAAACATTGCTCAAGATCAATTGGATTGATAGTTGGTTTTTAGTCAATTGATCAAAAGTCAAATGTACACTAAAAAGTCAAACTTTGACTTTGTGGTCAAAATCAAGTGTCAAAGATCATAATTCATCAAAACATTTCAAAATATGAAACTTGTTCATCAAGAAATCAAGAAATCAAAAAGTCAAGATTTCATTTTGAAAAGTCAAAGTTTTCAAACTTAGAAATTTTTCTAATTGTTGAAAACTTCATATTTTTTCACAACTTTGAGCCAATTTTTCACCATGATGCAAAATGATTCAAAAGAAACTTTCAACATGAAATTTGTAGATCTCTATGAAATATACAACATTACTTTACACAACTTCTCATAGAAATGCTTGGATCTCATGTTATTAATCCATGAAGTCATGGTCATGAAACTAAACACTTAGTGAATTTTTTGCCCTAGTTTAGGCAGGATTTTGACCTAACTTCATGGAAATTTTTCATATAGTTCCAATGGGAATTTTCAAAAGTGATTCAAAGAGGGGTTGTATAGAATATTACAAGCTTTCCAAAATGTCCAAGAACTCCTTGAGATCATTCTTGAGCAAGGAGAATCGAAGAGAGGAAGTTAGGGTTTTCAAACTGAAATTATAGGTCATTTTGTGATGAACAAAATTCAAATCTCAAACCTATGCTGCACCATCTTGCTTTGCAGGCCCCTAAACCTCAAGATTTCTCCCTAATAATAATATTACACTTGCTTTTGAGTTATTGTCCATTTAATTCAAGCTTTATTCAAGGTAATTTTCCATTAATGGCACAAAGGCATCATTGCCATTTACATAAAGCAAGCTTTATGCAAAGTCAACTTGCATTGAGCTTTGCACTTGTTCCTTCTGCACAAACTAACTCTACAAAGTCAGATAAGCATGTTTAAAGTTGGTAACCACTCTAGATAGCTTCTTACTATGCATTGAAAGCATGTTTGTCAACCTTACTTCAAAAACAGGTCAAGAAGCCAAAACATGTGATCTTGTACTTCTGAACACCTCAAGTATCCAAACCTTTTCCATACATAAACACAAGTCATATTCAAGAAAGAACATGCATGCTCAAGCCCTGAAACCTCCTAAAACACAGAACCACCAAAAACATCTCAAAACTTTCCATTTCTAAGTTTTAAATCCAATCTCCAAATTTGCTCGTGCGTTTCTTGGCCTTTTACTTTAAAAAGCTTCCAAATAACATATACAAACAATTCCAACCCCTGCAACACAACTGTAACACATCCATCACCATCCACCATTTTCAAAAATAGCACCTTGCACCTTGACTTCTCTGGAACTCCTCAGCCACTTTCAGCTAAAGCCAAGCATCACATTAGCTTCCGGGGAACTTGAGGAAGCTAACCCAATCACTAGAACTCATCAAAAGCTGCTCAAACTCAAAACACGATACCCTCTTGCAAGGTGAGTTTTCTGACTTTTGAACTCTTCATACAAGCATCATTAATGGTTTATTTGTGAATAAGAAATGTAGATATGATTGTCCTGAAGTTAACCATGTCCTTAGATTTCATTATTATTGCCTGAGTAGTTAGAATTTTGAATCTGAACCTCTGAAAATAATTATGTCATAATTTGGTACTTTCAAAAATTCTCATTCATCTTTGATTTATAGTTCATGATATTTATATGGTTGGATTCGTATGGAAAAATGGAGCAACTTTCATGTTTACATTTTCCTTTATTTTTGAGAAATGATGAAGATACAGGTGGTTTGGCTGGATGTTGAAGATGAAGTGTATTCAGGACTTGTTTTGCATTATATATTTATCATTTCAGTTATATTAACGGATGTATAGCCACCCCAGTGATAAGGCAGTGCGCTGGTAATCAAGAGGTCATGGGTTCGAACCTCAGCGCGCTGCCTTTTGCATTTTTCACATTTTTTTGGCATTTTTTTACAGGAAGCACTTGGGCCTTCCCCTCCTGGGCTTTGTATTTTTTGCTCAATCTAACCCCCCCTGTTTGCTCATGCCACGCAGTCCATATACCCTTTTTTTTTATTTTCTGATTTCCAAACAAAAACTTCATTTGGGCCAGATTCAAAAAAAATGTTTTGCTAACAAACCTCCAAATTCAATTTTAACCTCCCTTGTTTGATTATTTTTATTTTATTTTATTTCATATTTTATTATTATTATTAATATTATTATTATTATTATTATTTTATCAATAAAAATCCAAAAAAATATTTATATTATTTATTTTTATTTAGTTTATTCTTTTTCAAAAAACTAAAAGAACAAAAACATTTTTCTTTAATAAATTAATTTCCTTTTTTTTTAAAATACTTACATAATAAATTTTAATTATTATTATTATATTATTTTCTTGCAAATTAAAATCTATTTAGAATTTAGGACTTTTATTTAATTATTTTTGTTTACTAATTTAATTAAATTCACAAAAAACCCTAAGAGACTTGTTTTCTTTAAATTAATTTATTTTACTAACTTAATCTTAATTTTCTTATTTTTAGTTAATTATTTTATTTTAATCAATTAAGTTAAAAATCCCTTTTTCATGAAAACCAAACAAAATCACATTTCTTTTTTTTACATTTACATTCTTGCATCTTTACTTATTCAATTTTGTACATTTATTTAAATTCAATATGGTTGTAATAATTATTTAGATTTAATTTCTTGCAATTCCCCATTTGTAATTTGTATACCCCTCTCCTAAATGATGTAATAGCATAATAATTTTAATTTCCGCAATTTATTGCTTTATATACAAATGCTAGTAATTAGGGTTTTGCATATAAAGATTAAAACTAACAAATAGAAAACCCTAATCAAGGAAAATCAAGCATGTAAACTGATACACTTGTACACATACACCCCTAGGGAAAATCCTCTTTGTTTCCTTATAAAAATGGCCATAATGTGAGGTATCTTAGCAAAGACAAGCAAAATATAAGATCATAGTCCCTCGATGATACTATCCATGTTGCCTTTTAAAATGATCTTAGTCCCTAAAGAAAATGCTAAGATATCTTACAACATTGCTAATCATGGTCATACGATGACCCACGTCCGTCCCTTTTATATCCAAAGATAGGGTTACTTACCAAATCAATGGTAAGGTAACGATGTCCAAGGAAATAGGAAATAAACATGAAAGAATTTTGAGTAGGTAGATTACTCTTAGTTGCTTGCTCAATTTCAAAACCAAAACATCCTTGCTATTTTCAAAACATCACACCAACACTTTCAAAAAACATCTTTCAAACTTGAAAAACATTTTCAAAAGATCAACACTTTGTATACATTCTTACGAACGAGAATCATTACAAAGTTTGCCTAAACGATGGAACCTTTTCAAAATACTTTCAAAAACCACACAAAGCACATTTTCAAACAAAAGCAAGTGATCTAGCAAGTAACTAAGAGCCCATGGAAAACCATGGATGAAAAGAGTGTTAATACCTTCCCTTTTCATAATCTACCCCCCAAACTCAAGAAAACGTCTCTAAAAGTATTTCCTGTTCTTTTTAGCCTTTCCTTATTAGATAAAAGAAAAGTCGGTGGTGACTCTTGCTAATCACAACATTTGCGATCAAATGCAAAAAAACTAAGTCAGTTATCCCACTGCGTTACAGTTGGCATGGTCAATGTTACTGCTGTGATGGAATCTCTGGTGGCTGCTCAGAATAAGCCAACGAGTGTTCAACCTCAACCAACAAGGGTTACTACTGAAGCTCCATCAACAGGTTGCCTCAGTGATTCCAGTTATTGGTGTAGCTCCAACCACCGTTGCTTATCAAAGACCATCCCATCAGGGGAACCAAGGGTATAATTAAAGAAGGGAGAGTTATGACCCTATCCCGATGAGTTATACAGAATTACTCCCGATGTTAATTCAGAAGAAGTTGGTTCAGACCAGGCCACCTCCCGTTGTACCGTCGCCATTGCCTTGGTATTATAAGGCACACCAAACATGTGCTTTTCATCAGGGAGCACCAGGGCACAATGTTGAGAACTGCTATCCTTTGAAAACTAAAGTACAAAAATTGGTGAAGTCTGGTATCTTATCTTTCAAGGATGTTGGCCCTAATATGAAAGATAATCCTCTATCAAATCATGGAGGAGCAAATGTTGTGAACATGGTGGCAGGTTGTTCGAGCGACTTCTGGATTTTTGATGTTAAGTTGGTTAAAGGTGATTTGGTGAAAATGCATGCAGACCTCTGTGAATTTAGCTATTATACGCATGACCATGCTGGTTGTGCTATTTGCAGTACGGATATACAGGGTTGTGATAAGATAAAGGTTGATTTGCTGGAGATGATGGATGAGAGCCTCATCCACATAATAAGGCCTAGGGAATAGTATAAAGAGGAACATGGTTGGTCAGGTAGAACATCAGTATGGATCTTGTACAATTGAATGATACTTTCTGCCACATGGTTGGTCAGGTAGAACATCAGTATGGATCTTTCCGAATTTGTTGTCGGGACTCCCGAGGATGTTCAATTGTAAGGAAAGGTGTCAGTTGTTATTGGATAATGTAACTATCAAGGTTACAGTTCAAAGGGATGATTACCATGAAGTTAATGTGATTGAGGTTTGTTTGGCTGAAGAAGTGTCGGGTGATGAGTATGCCTCTGCAGATGAGTTCTTCTCCTCGGATGAAGATGTGTTTTCCAGAGATGACTCTATAATGACTGAATGTGTTGAAGAAGGAGTAAATGTTATTGTACCTTGTTTTGGTGCGCCTACCCCTTTTGAAATTGAATATCACAACAAGCCAGCTATTACTCCATTTGTGATTAGTTTGTAGGGTCCTGTCCCCTACAAGTCAGACAAGGCGGTACCCTACAAATATAAGGCTACAACCTTAGAGGATGGTGTGGAAGTTCCAATCCAGCCAATGCCTAATATTGGAAATATTGCTGAGACTAGCAGGGTGACCCGCAGTGGTCGTGTATTTGCACCAGTTGTTGGTAGAGATGTTAGTACTGGAAAGAAAGTTGTGGAAAATGTTGAACCCAAGAAGGCAGTGGGTGAATCTATTGGAGCTACGCTAGAAAAGGAGGTGGACGATATTTTGAAGATAATCAAGATGAGCGATTACAGACTTGTAGATCATCTACTGCAGTCTCCTTTAAAAATATCTATCTTGGCTTTATTGATGAACTCCTCTGCTCATAGAGAATATTTGATGAGGGTATTGGACCTAGCTTTCGTGGAAAGTGATATGCCTGTAGACCAATTCAGCAGTGTAGTAGGGAACATTACATCATGTAATAACCTGAGTTTTGGCGATGATGATGTGCCCGATGAAGGAAGGAATCATAATTTGGCCCTTCACATCTCTATGAACTGCAAGAATGATTCATTATCCAATGTGTTGATTGATAATGGATCCGCATTGAACGTTATACCAAGGAGCACGCTTATGAAGTTGAAATATCAAGGAACGCCCATGCGCCCAAGTGGCATTATTGTGAAAGAGTTTGATGGATCAAGGAAAATTGTTATTGGTGAAGTGGACTTTCCTATTCATATAGGCCCACATTTGTTTCAGATTACTTTCCAGGTCATGGATATTGTGCCCTATTATAGCTGCTTGCTGGGACGACCATGGATACATGAGGCAGGGGTATTCACTTCGACTTTACACCAGAAGTTGAAGTTTGTACATGAAGGAAAAGTGGTAATTATAAATGGAGAACAATCATTATTTATATCTCATTTGTCCTCTTTCAGCATTGTGGAGGCGGATGAAGCTGCTGTTGGAACCCATTTCCAAGCTTTATCCATTGATAATGTAAGAGGAAATGAGAACTCTATGGCTTCGTTTAAGGATGCACAGTAGGTTGTGCGTAATGGCCATAGTGAAATATGGGGATAGATTGTTGATCCATTTGTAAACAAGAATAGAGCTGGCTTAGGGTTCTTTGTGAAGAATGATAAAGGTAAGAGCATGAAGTTGAAGTCTGCTGCAGGCAATTATCAAGACATATTTCGTAGCAGAGGTTATCTTCATCCAACTGTTTCCGGGATTAATGCCATTGTGGAATATGAAGTCGAACCAAAAATGCCAAATTATGTGACACACGCAGTTAGGGTTCAAAACTGGATCACCATTAATGTTCCCTCTTGCATACATGTCTCAAAGTAATTTGTTAGTGTTAATCTTTTTGAAAAGCTTTCACTCTGCCCAAGGTGAAAGTATTAATATTGTATGGGCTTATCTATTTGTCGTGACTTTTAAAATCAATAATAAAAGTTGTCTTTGTTTCCCAAATTGTGTTTTTATTTTTTGCTTTTTTCTTAGAAGATGGTAATAAAAAAAACCTTTCAAAATAAATGATAACTCCAATTCAGTCTGCATGATCGCTTGTTATATGTGTTAGTTTCTAAAAGCAATCATAAATCATATGTGCAGATTAATTAAAAAACCCGTTGAATACAATGACCATGCTCCCTCTCCAAAATTTGAATGTCTTGTGTATGGGGTCGAAGAAGAGGACTATGATGAGATTCCGTAAGAGATCTCACGGTGCTTGAGCATGAAGAGAATTCCATTCAACCATATAAAGAGCCATTGGAAGTAATCAATTTGGGTTCATAAGAAAATCTGAAAGAAGTCAAGATTGGAGCATTGTTGCATCTTGATGTGAATCGAAGGTTGATTGAGATGCTGAAAGAATATGTGGATATTTTTGCTTGGTCTTACCAGGATATGCCTGGGCTAGACACGAATATTATAGAGCAGTGTTTGCCGCTGAAACCAGAGTGCCCACCAATCAAGCAGAAGTTGCAAAGAACTCACCCAGATATGGCAATGAAGATCAAAGAAGAAGTTCTAAAGAAGATTAATGCCGGTTTTCTTGTGACATCAGTGTACCCTCGGTGGATTTCCAATATTGTCCCAATACCGAAGAAAGACAGAAAAGTTTGCATGTGCGTAGATTAAAGAGATCTAAATAAAGCTAGTCCAAAAGACGATTTTCCATTGCCGCACATTGATATGTTAGTGGATAGCACAGAAAAATTCAAAGTTTTCTCGTTCATGGACGGATTTTCCGGGTATAATCAAATAAGGATGGTGCCTAAGGACATGGAAAAAACAACGTTTATCACACCCTGGGAAACATTCTGTTACAGAGTGATGTCCTTCGGGTTGAAGAACGTTGGTGCAACGTACCAGGGGGATATGATAACCCTAGTCCATGATCTAATGCATAAGGAAATTGAGGTATATGTTGATGACATGATTGCTAAATCCCAGACTGAAGAAGAGCATGTAGAAGATTTGTTGAAGTTGTTTCAGTGTTTGAGGAAGTATCGTCTCCGCTTGAATCCAAATAAATGTACCTTCAGTGTTTGATCAGGGATATTGTTGGGTTTCATTTTTAGCAAGAGAGAGATTGAAGTTGACCCTGATAAAGTCAAAGCAATTCAAGAAATTCCAGCGCCAAGAACTAAATATCAAGTCAGATGGTTCCTCGGGCGTTTGAATTATATTTCAAGATTCATTTCCCACATGACTGAAACGTGTGAACCAATCTTTAAGTTGTTAAAGAAAGATCAAGGTTGTGTGTGGACAGATGACTGCCAAAGGGAATTTGAAAGTATTAAAGAATATCTGCTTGAACCTCCTATCTTGCTCCCTCCTATTGAAGGAAGACCATTGATTATGAATATGACAGTGTTAGATAATTTCATGGGTTGTATTCTGGGACAACGAGATGAAACAAGGAAGAAAGAGTATGCCATTTATCATCTCAGTAAAAAGTTTTCTGATTATGAGTCACGGTATTCCATGCTGGAAAAGACATGTTGTGCTCTGGCCTGGGTGGCAAAATGTTTGCGGCAGTATATGTTGAATCACACTACTTGGTTGATCTCCAAAATGGATCCAATCAAGTACATTTTTGAAAAGCCTACTCTTACTTGGAGAATTTCCCGCTGGTAGATGTTGTTATCTGAATATGACATCGAATACCGCACTCAAAAATCTATTAAAAGCAGCGTGTTGGCAGATCATCTTACTCACCAACCAGATGATGATTATCAGTCTGTGAAGTATGATTTCCCCGATGAGGATGTGATGTTTCTGAAAGTGAAAGATTGTGATGAACCATTTCTTGAGGAAGGTCCTGATCTTGAATCTCGTTGGAGTATGATATTTTATGGAGCTGTGAATGCTTATGGTAAAGGAATTGGTGTTGACATTTGATTGTACTAATAATATGGCAGAATATGAGGCTTACATCATGGGTCTCAATGAAGCTATTGATCTCAGAATTAAAATTCTTGATGTGTATGGTGATTCAGCTTTGGTAATAAATCAGATTAAAGGAGAGTGGGATACTCGTCACCCCGGCTTGATCCCTTACAAAGATTATGCTAGAAGATTGTTACCCTTCTTTAATAAAGATAAATTCCATCACATCCCTAGAGATGAAAATCAAATGGTGGATGCTCTGGCGACTCTGGCTTCTATGTATCAAGTGAATACTTGGAATTCTATAACTCGAATTATAGTTTGGCGACTGGATAGGCCCGCTCATGTGTTTACAACAGAAGAGGTAGCAGATGAGAAACTATGGTATTATGATATCAAGCATTTTCTTTAGACTCAGGAATACCCGATTGGTTCTTCGAATAAAGATAGAAAGACATTGAGAAGACTGGCTGGCAGTTTCTTCCTCGGTGAAAATGTGTTGTACAAGAGAAATTATGACATGGTCTTGCTCAGATGCATGGATAGACACGAAGCAGACATGTTGATGCATGAGATTCATGAAGGTTCATTTAGCACTCATTCCAATGGACATTCGATGGCTAAAAAGATGCTAAGAGCAGGTTACTATTGGATGACAATGGAATCTGACTGTTACATATTTGCAAAGAAGTGCCATAAAGGCCAGATTTATGCGGAAAAGATTCATGTGCCTTCGACACTTCTCAATGTTATTTCTTCCCTATGGCCTTTCTATGTGTGGGGTATTGATATGATCGGGATGATAGAACCCAAAGCTTCGAATCTTGATTATTTCACCAAATGGGTGGAAGCTGCTTCATATGCTAATGTTACTAAGCAGGTGGTTGTGCGCTTCATTAAGAATAATCTCATATGTCGGTATGGTAGAATTATCACCGACAATGGCTCGAATCTGAACAATAAGATGATGATAGAACTTTGTGAAGAATTCAAGATTGTCCATCACAATTCATCTCCGTACAGGCCTAAGATGAATGGGGTTGTTGAAGCTACTAATAAGAATATCAAGATGATCATCTAGAAGATGGTTGTTACTTATAAAGATTGGCATGAAATGCTCCCTTTTGCTTTACATGGATATCGGACATCTATTTGTACTTCAACAAGATCAACCCCGTTCTCGCTTGTGCATGGAATGGAAGCAGTTCTCCCAATCGAGGTTGAATTCCCTCTTTGCGTTTGATAATGGAAACCAAGTTATCAGAGGCTGAATAGGTCCAGAATAGGTTTGACGAATTGAATTTTATCGAAGAGAAGAGAATGACGACTTTGTGTCATGGGCAGTTATATCAGAAGAGAATGAAGAAAGCTTTTGATAAGAAGTTCAAGACTCGTGAGTTCAGAGAAGGTGACCTCGTTCTCAAGAAGATCATGTCTTTTAACGCTGATTCTAGGGGCAAGTGGACTTCCAATTTTGAAGACCCATATGTTGCCAAGAAAGCCTTCTCTAGAGGTGCATTAATTCTTGAAACTATGGATGGCGAGGAGTTCCCACGTCCCATGAATGCTGATGCATTCAAGAAATACTTCGCCTAAAGAAATAAAAGAACAGCTCACTAAGTTGAAAACCCGAAAGGGCGGCTTAGGAAAAAAAAGAGTGTATCGGTAGGCCAAAAACCCGAAAGGGCGGTCTAGGCAAAAATTAGAAACACAAATAGAATAAGGTTTCCCTCTAAGTTGAAAACCCGCAAGGGAATCTTAGGAAAAAGTTAGGGACTTTCTTGGAAAGTAACTACATCAGACAAGGCTTGATCATTGAAGCAACAATCTTCTTGGGTCTTCACCATACTTCAATAGGAGCTGCTGCTCGGGATTTCAAAGTTGTTAGAGGGAATAGTGGTTATTGTATCTCAATGTATCTTTTCATTATATATTACCATTTTCTAAACTTTATAATTATTCATGGAGTATCGCCATTCGCAGACTACCATTCTATCAATAAAATTTGAGATTTTACCCAATTCTTTGTATTTCTTATGTTTATTCAGCTTACAAAGACTCCATTTATTATTGATAATAATTTTCAAAGCGAAAAGATTAAATAACAAAATTGTTTTTCAAAAAGAATTTACGACTTACTTTTACTTTAGATTTCGTGATTCAAGAGGAAAACAAAGGTGGTGATCCCAGGAATAAGCGAACTCCAGTAATTTTGAGAAGTTTTGTTTTCCCCGGGAAGGTTTTCTCGGGTTGTTTTCACTGGTATGCGCGTGTTTATTGTATATTGAAGACGATACCAAATGGCGTAAGGTACAGTATCAGTTTTGTGATCCCAGTGTCCCCAATCAAGTGTTGGTTCATTTTCTTATTTTTGGGTTTGCTTGGTCTGAGGTCTCTATTCCGGATTCCCCGGTGAAGTCTTCTCTCATATGACTAAAGGTTTTGTCCCCTTGGTGTGTTGAGATGGAATTATTTTCAAAATGTTGCTCTTTTTGGCAGTGTTGGCATTATTGTTGGTATTTATTTCCCAGGCAGCTAGACCAAGGCAGTATGTTTTCTAAGAAGTGTTGAGACAGGTTTCAACTTTCAGGGTTTTTCACTCGCCAAGTGTTGGGTTTGACTTAAAATCCCCATGAGTTTGACCTCTTTCTATAATGTTGACTTCTTGATTCCCCTGGAAGGTTATCCCAGGGCATCTTTTGTTTGAATAAATTTGCATGATATGAAGACTCAATCCAAGATTCCCCAATGAAGGCTTTGTTATTTAATAGAAGTCTTTTCTCCCCGTGTATGCTGAGATTTGACTCATTTATGAAGCATCCCCCTCTCGGCACTACTTGCATTTCCTTTGATTTCCCGATAATAAGGCAAGGGCAATGTTTTATTTAAGAAGTGTTGAATTGGTTATCAACTTTTTGGGTTTTCACTCTCCAAGTGTTAGGTTTGATTTAAAATCCCCATAAGATTGATTCTTTGTTATAATGTTTGACTTCTTAACTCCTCGTTGTTATCCCCATGAGGTTTCATACTTTTTCCCCAAAGAAGTTGGTGCAATGCTTACTCTCAATATTCAAGAACGTATCTTTGGTTTCCCTATTGAAGAACGTATCTTGGTTCTCTCTCTTCGATGTGGTGTTGACCTCCCCAATGGAGTCATCACGAGGTCCCCGTTGATATCTCGACGATTAGACACTATCTCCCCTAGTGAAGTTTGTATGATATTTCTCCATTAAATTTAGCTCGAGATCCTCAGTTGATGTTTTTCCGATTTGGTTTCCATCTGCCTTATTTGAAATCAGTATGATAATCCCCAGTAGAAGTGTGAACCATGAAAGCATTTGTTTTCCCATTGAAGTCTAAGTGCTATTCCCCGGTGGATCCTGGAGAAGGATATTATATCCCTGTATCTGTATTGTTTTGTCGCTATGATTTGTTTACTTCCATATTATGTTCCTTCTCAGTGAAGTTAAGCCGCGAAATAGGATTTTGCTTCCTCAGTTGGTGCTTATTTATCTTATGGAATGTCCATCTTGGATGTGATTTAGTCGAGTGTTGTTTGTGCCCGAGTTGGTTTGGTATGGTTACTCCCAGTGTTATATGTCTATTTTGTCAGCATATACATAATAACACTCGTGCATTCATACATACATCATGCATAGTTAAATTTAGCAAATCATTGCTCATTCACATTCGTTAATATTTTGTTGACATATTACCCTGTTTTGCAGAGTTGTGTTGTCCTCTCTCTAATAGAGTGTCAACCTTAAGCAAAAAAGTGTGTATTCTTTCAATTTCCCCACTGAGTTATCCCCCGTTGAAGATTTTTTCTTTATCCCTCTTGCACGGCTCTTTGTCTGGATGATTTGGATCTCTCTCTTGAGTTTATTTCTCAAAGGATGTATTTTGGTTGAATGTTTTACTCTAGTTTATTTCTGGTTTGAATCTTTGTTTCCCAACAATATTATTACTTTGGATTTCTACAAGCTTCGAGCTTTGGTTTTAGAATGTGCATTTATTATGCACGAGAAGGCTTTATCTCCTCAACAGGAATATATTGGCATCTCCACAAGAAGTCATATTTATTTTCCCAGGAAGTCATATTTTATTCCCTATGAAGTCATATTTCTTTCCCCAGGAAGCCATATTATTCTCCCCAGAAAGTCATTTTTACAATCCTTCCTATAACAACAAGTAGCAAGTCTCTTTATTTTAGCAACTTATACTTCCCCGTAAAAGTCGACATTACTTTTTTGCTATCTTCTTTATGAGTGGATAGTTTGCAGTTCGTTGTCAAATTACTCCAGTGGATGGCAAGTCTTTTCAATATGACAGAGACAGTTCATTGTGAAATCTTTGCAAGTGGTAGTCTCTTTATTTGAGACAGCTTATATATTACCCTTTCCAGGCGGAATGCCTCAGTTAAAGAAGAAGTTGAGACTTGTTCTAGGTGAAACGCCAGAATTTTGGGGAAACTTGTTGTTATTATCTTTTCTCTCTACCTTCAATGAAAGATGGTAGGTCACCAGCAGTGAAAGTTTGTGATTGTTATCTTTTTTCTACCCTCAATGAACTTTGGTAGTTCATCGTCAGTGAACGGCGGTGCTATGATATATTTTCTTACTACCTTCAGTGAAAGTTGGTAGTTCACCATCAGTGAAAGTTGGTGATTGTTATCTTTTTTCTACCCTCAGTGAACGTTGGTAGTTCATCGTCAGTGAATGGTGATGCTATGATATTTCTTTTCTCTCTACCTTTAGTGAAAGTTGGTAGATCACCATCAATAAAAGTTGGTGACTGTTATCTTTTTGTTACCCTCAAAGAATGTTGGTAGTTCATCTCCAGTGAATGGAGGTGCTATGATATATTTTCCTTCTACCTTCACTGAAAGTTGGTAGATCACCATCAATGAAAGTTCATGATTATTATCTTTTTGCTACCCTTAATGAACGTTGGTAGTTCATCGTCATTAAATGGCGGTGCTATGATATTTATTTTCTCTCTACCTTCAGTGAAAGTTGGTAGTTCATCGTCAGTGAATGTCGATGAATTTTTCTCTCTACCTTCAGTAAATGTTGGTAGCCCATGGCTTCGTGCTGGCTCCGTTGAAACCTTGATGATCCGAACCCACGTAGGGGGTTAGGTGGCTCTCATTTAGCTGCAACGTGTTGAACATTTAGGCGTACATGATGTCTACCGAACTGCCCTGGTGGGCCAAAATGTGACGCACGTCAAAGTTAGTAATCCGAGCTCTTACGATTAGTGGGATGCTCGAATTCGGGGCTTCTCCCGGTAACTCTTCTCTATAGAATACGGGGGGTGAGATTCTCCTTGAAACTTGTCGAGCATGGCATCCATCTCAGAGTTGGCCTCGATGAGTTGGTCGAACCTTCTCTTCACTGATCCAACTGTATTCCTGTTGAACCCTCCGCTGGAAATGACCATGGCTACGGGGAAGGACTCCCACGGACTGTGGGTGGAGAAGTACATGGGGACGTTCTAAATGTCCGAAAAGTAGAAGTCTTCCTTCCGTGAGATGCTCAAGGCGATTGGAATGGTATCGAGGTTGAGGGATTTCTTCCCTTCTTTGATATTCTTGGTTCTGGTGCTTCGTCACGGGCGGCCTCCTTTTTCTTATACTTCTTGAGGTGCCCGTTGTAGCGGTATAAATGTTCAATACTAAGCCATTAGATTGACTAGACTTTATACAAATCAAAAATCAAAATCGCCACCGCGCTTTATTGTTTCTAAAGGAATGGGAAAAGAGCGAATAACCCAAAAAGAGCGGGAAATATTCAAGGTAACGAGGTTGGTTATGCAAAGGAAAGGTATTAGCACCCTAAACATCTATGGTACTCCACAGGAACCTCTTTGAATAATCTGTATATTTTTTCTATAAAAATGTGTTGTATAGAAATAGATGGTGGAGGTGAGAAGAGAAATATTTTTTATGATTTTTGCACCCGCCGCGGTTGCGAACCTTTAGTGCCTACGTACCACCTTTCGTGCAATAGGGGATCAGGGTACACGTAGTTCCTCTTTTAAAATTTGAAACACAAGTGTGTTGGTTAAATTTAAGAGATAAGACATCATCTTCATTGTCCGTGTGGAAAACATACTTACTACCCACAATCATGAGAAAGGAGAATTTACATCATCTCAAAGTGGAGGATATGGCTTGGATTTTAAAATCAACAATGCCTCACTCAACACCCAAGTGGAAAATATCTCACTTCACTACATATCGTAGATGTATAGTTGTTTGCATCAATACAAGGATTGACAAGAGTCTAATCTTTTGAGAAAAGTTTAAAGATTAAAAAAGCCAAAGTGGCAAAATTGTTTGAAATGAGATTGATTAAATTTTAGTCTTCTCACAAAAAAATGTCAAGGTATTATTAAATTTATTGAAGTTTATTTATGAAAATATTTTGAAAATGCATGGACATAAGTCCAAGTTTATTATAAAAGTGGTTTAAAGTTCCAAAACAAGAAGAGTTTTCAAAAGGAGGGAGAATATTTTTCAAATTAAAGAAGATGGGAGGAGAAGAAGAGACTATCTTAAAGCATAAAGTAAAAGCTAGGGATAAGAACCATCTAACCAACAAGAAGCAAAAACTTGACATTATGTGTCAAGATAGAAATCCCATTCTTTGGATTGAAACCAAGCAAGCAAGGATACTAGACCTCTTGAGAGAACCAAAACTTCAAGTGTATTAAGTCTTCACAAAAATTAGGCAGAGTAACGGCTGTATACGGGTGAATTCCATATTACAAACAGAGAATGTAATCACAAAAAAAACCTGCACACAAAAACAAACAAGTAACCCAGTGTCTTGAGGTAAACCTCAAGAACTCCAGACAAAATAATCAGATAAGATCACAAGGTCTCCAAGATAGGCCAAGGTTCCTAATCCTAAGTCCAAGAAAAAGTCCCATGCTCCATAATGCCAAGGATAGTAACCAAATAGTCCAAGTACAATTAAAGGTTTTTTTAGGGTTTATGTTGATTATTAAGTATCTTAAGAAAGGAAAAGAAAAGCTCAAGTGAGCAAAATAAAAATGGCAAGAAAATAAATGCTCAAATGAGCAAAGATGAAAATGGCATGAAATGTAAATGCTAAAAGTAAATAGTAAATAAAGCATAAAAAATAAGAAAAGCATAAGATAAAACAAGTCAATAATTAGTGGTTAGTTGGATGACCATCTTGAAACTTTCATTTGGAACTCATTAGAGGATTGGTAGAACCAAAGCCTCCACACAACAAGTTGCATTTGCTTTTTGTCAAGTATATCATCCATTTGGAATTCTCACAAGTACGATTTAATGATCAACGATGTTTAAGTGATCCGCGTTGACCAAAGGTGTTGTAGATCCATTAGAGGATTGGTAGAACCAAAGCCTCCACACAATGAATCTCAAGGTTATTGGATCAAAGAGATCAAATTAATATACTTGGGCTTGCAATCATAAGTTTGGGCCACAAATGATCATTTATTCGAATCGGGACAAAATTTAGCGCTATGTTAAGCAATCGTAAGTGGACTTATATAGAAGTCGCACGTATTTTGAGGCCGGTCAATAGCAATCTATGCACCATTTGTTTTAAGACATGATATAGAGATCATGCTCCAACAACATTTAGTGCAATAAGAAGGGGATGAGATGAAGAGGGATAGGGTAAAAAGAATGTACAAATCACATTTATATTAAATTTTAATCAAACTATTATTAAAATCATTCATCCATTTTTTGTGGAGTTAAACTCAACAATATGGATCCAATGATGTTAATAAAGTTCATGATCCAAAATCTAACCCAAGATAAGCCAGAAAATAAACACAAAAATAGTATTATATTTAATATAAATAAAATAACATTATATTTAGTAGAAAATAATGAGAAAAATATCAATTATGTTCAAGTTAATCAAGAAATGAAAAGTAAGGCCATAGAAAAATCAGAAATGGATCCAAATATTTTCATAAAAATTTTGGTAATTTTTAAAAGACAGAAACTATTTTTAAACTATTTAAAAATATTCAAACAATAACAAAAATAGGTCAAAAAATAGTAACCCTCAACATAAAATTCCATAAAAATTTACAGAAAGTCAAAAATATGCAAAATAATATTTATGATTTTTCCAGAATTAAAAAATGTCAGAAAGTATTTTTTTAAGTAATTAAAAGAAAGCAAATAATACAAAAAATATTAAAATACCAAATGTTAAAATAAAAATGTGAAAAAATAGTCATGAGATCAGAAATAATTCAAAGTATTTTTGTGAATTGTTTCATAATTTTTGGATAAAAAATAAAAGAGTTATGAATTTTTGAAAATTTAAACAATAAAAATATAAAATCGGAAAATAAAATAAAACCAAAAAGATGTGGACCATCAGATCATAGTCAAAACGCGTTAGTAACCTAATCCAATGGACCAGACGCGTTGTGCTTGATATGGACCTTAGTGAAACACACATGTGATCAGAAAAAGGGCAACCAATGAAATTAAAACGTTTGGCACGCTATCATTGGCTGAGACGAGACATGTCATCGTCTTCAACCTCTAGACACCCTGCAATGGGGATTTTGTGAGATCCTTCAAATGGAAAAATTAGGATCCCAGGCTAGCATCATTGAACTCGTCTCTTCAGGACGATTCTAACACAACCATCGCGCCAAATTTATATAAGGTATGGAGAGAGATATGAATAAAAACCTAGAAAATAGAGAGCACCTTCAATTTGAGATTTCTCTCTCAATTCTCAATGGATTTAAAAGTTGTAAGCAGCATTAGAATCAGAAGAAGGAGTAGAATAGATTAGTGCTTGATTTGGATCCAAATTGTGGAGAATTCTACCTTTTCGAAGTTCAAGTAAGAAGCTCTGAAACTGGACTTCTGTTGCTTGAATTATGGCTCGTTTTGATTGGTTTAAGTGCTGGAGAAATTTGGAAAAGGAAGCTTAAATTTCAGAAACTGAATTCAAAAACAAGTGGGTTCGTGTGAGGTTTTGGCAGGGTGTTCTTGGCTCTCTAAGCTTGGGAAAATGGATGGGGGGTGACCCTCTATTTATAGTTAAGTGAATGGGAATGAAAATTTGAAGAAACAAGGAAGTTTGGAGGGAAATTGAGTGAAGATCGAGCACGAGTGAAGTGTGACTTCATTTCCATCAAAACTCAACCTAACCTTGCGTTTTGGGGTGCTAGTCACTTATGGCAAGTTTGCTAATCAAGTTAAAATCAAAAGCACGCATAAATCTTATGTTTTGAAGTCACATTATGGATTTCAAAATTCTGACTTTGTGAAAAATTCAGTTTCAAGTTACCAAATTCAAATCCATGGCATTTCCAACTCAAGGGGTATTAAGGCATAATTCTTGATGATTTGGAAAGATGAGGTTACAAGCTTTGCAATGGAAAAAGAATGGAATCAAATGGATGCTTGAGCTGAAAGTTACATGGAGTCAAAGTTGAAGAAAAAGAGTTGACTTTCCATACTTAGAAATATTTCAAATTGTTTTTAAAAAATGACCTATAATCTTTTGTATCCAAACATGGCCTTCTACTTAAATTTTCTCTTGACCAAAAAATATGGAATGAATTATATCTCTTTAATGACATTTTGAAATTTAAACCACTCAAAATCTCCAAACAATGAGCAAGTTATAACTTGTTGAAGTTGGCCAAAAATCATGAAATGACCTATATTCTTTTGCATATTTAAGGAAACTTCCATCCATTTTCTCACTTTGCACATAAAAGAAGGAATAAAGTACACATCTTTAAGATCATCATGGAAAAAATAATGGACTCAAGGTGATAAAAATTGACCAAGTTATGACCATTTGAGGTCACATATGGAAAATTGTGGATTCATCTGGATGACTTGTAATCTTTCTTCTTCACCAAGTTGCTTCCACATGAAAACTCCTTGGAACTTTTGAAGTGATTTGTTTATAACTCTTTAAAGAAAATATGTCTTTGGAATCACTCAAAAATACCAAAAAGTGAGCAAGATATGCTCCTTTGGAGTTCAAAACCCTAGCTTCTAGATCAAGAGAGAGCTTTGAGGAACTTTGACATGTTTGAATAAACTTCTTGTGCCAATATTCTTTTTTTGTGAATAGAAGTTGTTGAGGATGATGATGGGGACTCATAGCCACCAAAACCACTTCCATATCTTGAAATTTGAGAGAAATATGCTCTTGTGACTTATAGGAACAAGACCATGTCCAATCATGACAACTTCTTCCCTTAGCCCCTTGTACTCTTGAATCAATTTTGATAACTTTAAAATATGTTGAACCAAAATAAGCCTTGTCATGCCATTTCTTCCAAAACAAATTCAATGGTGAGGTTTGAATTTCTCAAGATTTATTGACTAGGGCATGGAAATAAACTCATGAACCCATGAAGCAACTTGCTAAACTCATTGCCTTTACCTACATTATTAACAAGTAAGACAAAATAACATTGCATTTTATTAATTAGAAAGAAAATCAAAATGAAATATTCATGATCACAAAATAAAACAAGTCAAGGTGCTTTGGTATTCCTCAAAGAGAAAAGCTAAAGATAGGGAGAAGAACCAAAATCCCTAATGTGATCTTGTTATGATTGAATCAAACATGTTATGATGAAGGGATCTTAGGGGCAAAAATTGGGGTACAACAGCTGCCCTTATTTAAGTTTCTTCTATCCGGAGATACGAAGGTTGAAAATCTTCGTGTCGACGTGATCGAAGATACTTAAATATAAAACAAACCTTATTTTTGGCCTTAAGATGCCATGCAAATGCTTATGCATATGAATGAATATGAACAGTACCAAAGAGACGCAAAGTATCATTGGGGATGTAACAAAAATAAAGAAACAAAAGAGCAACCCCACCAGGAAAATAAATCCTTGGTGGACCAAAAGAAATGAATCAGGGAGGAAGATAACAAGCATCAATGTTCACTGTCGATGGTCTACCAACTTTCACTGAAGGTAGAAAGAGAATATCAAATCATAGTCGTTCACTGATGATGAACTATCAATGTTCACTGAAGATAGCAAAAAGATAATAAACACTGACGTTCACTGCCGATGTCCTACCAACGTTCACTGAATGTAGAAAGAGAAAATATATCATATCATCGTCGTTCACTGACAATGAACTATCAACGTTCACTGAAGATAGCAAAAAGATAATAAACATCGATGTTCACTGCCGATATTCTATCAACGTTCCCTGAAGATAGCAAAAAGATAATAAACACCAACGTTCACTGCTGATGTCCTACCAACGTTCACTTAAGGTAGGAAGAAAAAATAGATCATATCACCACCGTTCACTGACGATGAACTATCAACATTCACTGAAGATAGCAAAAAGATAATAAACACCAACGTTCACTGCCGATGTCCTACCAACATTCATTGAAGGTAGGAATAGAAAATATATCATATCACCGCCGTTCATTGACGATGAACTATCAATGTTCACTAAAGATAGCAAAAAGATAATAAACACCAACGTTCACTACCGATGTCCTACCAACGTTCACTGAAGGTAGAAAGAGAAAATATATCATATCACCGCCGTTCACTGACGATGAACTATCAAAGTTCACTAAAGATAGAAAAAAGATAATAAACACCAACGTTCACTGCTGATATCCTACCAACGTTCACTGAAGGTAGAAAGAGAAAACATATCATATCATCGCCGTTCACTAACGATGAACTATCAACGTTCATTGAAGATAGAAAAAAGATAATAAACATCGACATTCACTACTGATGTCCTACCAACGTTCACTGAAGGTAGAAAGAGAAAATATATCATATCATCGTCGTTCATTGACGATGAACTATCAACATTCACTGAAGATAGCAAAAAGATAATAAACACCGACGTTCACTGCTGATGTCCTACCAATGTTCACTGAAGGTAGAAAGGAAAAATATATTATATCACTATTGTTCACTGACGATGAACTATCAACATTCACTGAAGATGGAAAAAAGATAATAAACACCGACATTCACTTCCGATATCCTACCAACGTTCACTGAAGGTAGAAAGAGAAAATATATCATATCACCGCCGTTCACTGACGATGAACTATCAACGTTCACTAAAGATAGCAAAAAGATAATAAACACTGACGTTCATTGCCGATGTCCTACCAACGTTCACTGAAGGTAGAAAGGGAAAATATATCGTTTTCCCTAAAATTCTGGTGTTTCACCTAGAACGGGTCTAAACTTCTTCTTTAACTAAGGAAATATTCCTGGAAAAGATCAAACATAAGCTGTCTCAAATAAAGAGACTCGTTACTTATTGTCATGGAGAATTGCGAAAAGAAATGACTTTCTTGGGAAATGCCACGATATTCCTGCTGAGGAGATAAAGTCTTCTCGTGCAAAATAAATGCACAAACTAAAACTCAAAGCTTCCAGAAATCCAAAGTAAATAATATGGTCATGGAACCACAGATCCAAATCAGAAATAAACTGGAGCAAGACAGTCAACGAAGATACATCCTTTGAGAAATAAACTCAAGAGGGAAAACTGAATCCATCTAAACAAGGAGCGTTGTAGGAAGGCCAGAGCAAAATGTCAATGAACAATTATTTGTCAATTTTAGCCATGCATGATGTATGTATGAATGTATGAGTGCTATTGTGCGTATGCTGGTAAAACAGATACACAATCAGTAGGAACAAAAAAACAAAACCGCCTCAGGTATTAACAACACTTGGCTAAACTTCAGCATGAAAGATCATTCCAAGAAAGGTAAAGGCCAATTGCGGAAACCAAACCTATTGACTTCCTTTATCTTTACTAAAGAGAAACATAATTCGGAGGTAGATAAACCAAACAGATACCGGGATAGAACATCCTTTTTCTGGCTTCATCGGATAAACCAGTTTTTCCGAAAGTAACATGCCTACTGGAGATTGCAAGACTAGCCTCAAATAAAGCAGACTGACGCTGAAATAATCAAACTTCACTGGGGGAATTCGAGCCTACCTCCCTAGAGAAAAATGAAGATTGAAACTTTACATCATGAAAACTTATTCCAACAAAAGATGCTCTGGGATAGCCTTCCCGGGGAATCAAGAAGTCAACATTATAGAAAGAGGTCAAACTCATGGGTATTTTAAATCAAACCTAGAACTTGCAGGGTGAAAACCCAAAGGTTTATAATCATTTCAACACTTATTAGAAAATATATTTCCCTGGTCTAGTTGCCTGGGAAATAAATACCAACAATAATGCCAATACTGCAGAAAGAGCGACATCTCAACACACCAAGGGAATAAAACCTTTCATCATATGAGGGAAGAATTTGTTGGGGAATCTGGGACAGAGGCTTCCGACCATGCAAACCCAAAATCAAAAGTGAACCAAGACTTGACTGGGGATAATGGGATTACAAACCCAATACTACACCTTACACCAATTGGTATCGTCTTTAACCACCTGAGAAACATACAAAGATCGTGCACATACAAGCAAAATGACCTGAGAGAACCTTCGTGAAGGAAGTAAATCTTCTCAAAACAACCGGAGTTTGTTCATTCCTAGGATCACCATTTTTGTTGTCATTGTTTCATCACAAATCTCAAAGTAAATTGAATTGTAAAAATCTCTCTTTTTTTGAAGAAAACAATTTCGTTTTTTAATCCTTTTGCTTTGAAAGTTATTATCAGTAATAAATGGAGTCTTTGCAAGCTAAATAAAATAAGAACACAAAGAATTGGGTAAAAGCTTGAATTTCATTAATAGAATGGTAGTCTGCGAATGGCGAGACTCCATGGATGATTACAAAGTTTGGAAAATGGTAATACATAATGGAAAAGATACATTGAGATACAATGACCACTATCCCCCCTAGCCACTTTTGAAATCCTGAGCAGTAGCTTTTTGTTGATGTATGGTGAGTATCCAAGAAGATTGTTTCTTCAACGATCATGTCTTGTCTGACGTAGTTACTTGCCAAGAAAATCCTTAACTTTTGCCTAAGCTGCCCTTGCAGGTTTTCATCTTAGCGGGAAATTTATTTTGTTTATGTCTCTAATTTTTTCCTAGACCGCCCTTTCGGGTTTTCGGCCTACCGAGACACTCCTTTTTCCTAAGCCGCTCTTTCAGGTTTTTAACTTAGCGAGTTGTTCTTTTATTTCTTTAGGCGAAGTATTTCTTGACTGCGTCAGCATTCATGGTACGTGCGAACTCCTCGCCATCTATAGTTTCAAGAATCAATGCACCGCCAGAGAAGGCTTTCTTGACAACTTACGGGCCTTCAAAATTAGGAGTCCACTTGCCCCTAGAATCAGTGTTGAAAGACATGAGCTTCCTGAGCACGAGGTCGCCTTCTCTGAATTCACGAGGTTTGACCTTTTTATCAAAATCTTTCTTCATTCTTTTCTGATATAACTGCCCATGACATAAAGATGTCATTTTCTTTTCCTAGATCAAATTCAATTGGTCAAACCTATTCTGGACCCATTCAGCCTCTGTCAATTTGGTTTCCATTATCACACGCAACGAGGGAATCTCTACCTCGACAGGGAGTACAACTTCCATTCCATACACCAGGGAGAACAGGGTTGCTCCTGTTGATGTGCGAACAGATATTCGATATCCATGCAGAGCAAAAGGGAGCATTTCATGCCAATCCTTATAAGTAACAACCATTTTCTGGATAATTCTCTTGATATTCTTATTAGCAGCTTCAACAGCCCCATTCATATTTGGCCTCTATGGAGATGAATTGTGATGGACAATCTTGAATTCTTCACACAGTTCTGTCATCATCTTGTTGTTCAAATTTGAGCCATTGTCGGTGATGATTCTGCTCGGCACACCATACTGGCATATAAGATTATCTTTGATGAAACGCACAATCACCTGTTTGGTAACATTGGCATATGAAGCAGCCTCTACCCATTTGGTGAAGTAGTCAATTGCTACCAAGATAAAATGGTGCCCATTCGAAGCTTTGGTTTTTATCATCTCAAACATGTCAATACCTCACATAGAGAAAGGCCATGGGGAGGAAATCACATTGAGAAGTGTCGGAGGCACATGGACCTTGTCTGCCTAGATCTGGCATTTGTGGCATTGTTAGCCAATAATAAACTTCCCTTAGCATCTTTTTAGCCATCGAATGTCCATTAGCATGAGTGCCAAATGAACCTTCATGAATCTCATGCATCAACGTGTCTGCTTCGTGTCTATCCACGCATCTGAGCAAGACCATGTCATAATTTCTCTTGTATAACACATTTTCATTGAGGAAGAAACTGCCTGCCAATATTCTCAGTGTCTTTCTATCTTTCCTCGACGCACCAATCGGGTATTCCTGAGTCTGAAGAAAATGCTTGATATCATAATACCAAGGTTTTTCATCTGCTACCTCCTCTATCGTAAACACATGAGCGGGCATATCCAGCCGTCGAACTGTAATTAGGGGTATATCATTCCAAGTATTCACTTGGTACATGGAATCCAGAGTTTCCAGAGCATCCGCCATTTGATTTTCATTTCTAGGGATGTGATGGAATTCAACTTTATTGAAGAAGGGTAATAATCTTCTAGCATAATCTTTGTAAGATAAAGCCAGGGTGGCGAGTGTCCCATTCTCCTTTAATCTGATTTATTACCAAAGATGAATCGCCATACACATCTAGAATTTTGATTCTGAGATCAATAGCTTCCTCAAGACCCATGATGCAAGCCTCATATTCTGCCTTATTATTAGTGCAATCAAATGTTAACCTTGCAGTAAAAGGAATGTGCGATCAATGAGGAGTGACAATCACGACACCAATTCCTTTACCATAAGCATTCACGGCTCCATCAAATATCATACTCCAACGAGATTCAAGGTCAGGGCCTTCCTCAGGCAATGGTTCATCACAATATTTCACTTTCAGGAACATTACATCCTCATCGGGGAAATCATATTCTGCAGACTGATGATCTTCCATCGGCTGGTGAGCAAGGTAATCTGCCAACACACTACTTTTAATAGCCTTTTGAGTGAGGTACTCGATATCATATTCAGATAACAACATCTCCCAGCGGGAAATTCTCCCGGTGAGAGCAGGCTTTTCAAAAATATACTTGATTGGATCCATTTTGGAGATCAACCAAGTGGTATGATTCAACATATACTGCCGCAAACGCTTCGCCGCCCAGGCCAAAGCACAACATGTCTTTTCCAACGTGGAATATAGCGACTCACAATCAGTGAACTTTTTGCTGAGATAATAAATGGCGAACTCCTTCTTCCCTGTTTCATCCTGTTGTCCCAGAATACAACCCATGGATTTATCTAACACTGTTAGATACATAATCAGCGGTCTTCCTTCTACGGGAGGGAGAAAGATAGGAGGTTCAAGAAGATATTCTTTAATACTCTCAAATTCCCTTTGGCAGTCATCCGTCCACACACCACCTTGATCTTTCCTTAACAACTTAAAGATCGGTTCACATGTTGCAGTCATGTGGGAAATAAATCTGGAAATATAATTCAAACGCCCGAGGAAACCTCTGACTTGCTTTTCAGTTCTTGGTGCTGGAATTTCTTGAATTGCTTTGACTTTATCAGGGTCAACTTCAATTCCTTTCTAGATAACAATGAAACCCAACAATTTCCCCGATCGAACATCGAAGGTGCATTTATTTGGATTCAAGCGGAGACAATACTTCCTCAAACGCTGAAACAACTTCAACAAATCTTCTATATGCCCTTCTTCAGTCTGGGACTTGGCAATCATATCATCAACATACACTTCGATTTCTTTGTGCATCAGATTATGTAATAGGGTTGTCATATCCCTCTGGTACGTTGCACATGCATTCTTCAACCCGAAGGGCATCACTCTGTAATAGAATGTTCCCCAGGATGTGATAAACGTTGTTTTTTCCATGTCCTCTAGAGCCATTATTATTTAATTATACCCATAAAATTCTTCCATGAATGAGAATACTTTGAATTTTGTTGTGTTGTCCACTAACATGTCGATGTGAGGCAAAGGAAAATCATCTTTCGGACTAGCTTTATTTAGATCTCTGTAACCTACGCACATGCAGACTTTTCTGTCTTTTTTCGGTACTGGGACAATATTGGCAATCCATTGAGGATACACTGACTTTACAATAAAACCAGCATTAATCTGCTTTAGGACCTCCTCTTTGATCTTTACTGCCATATCTGGGTGGGTTCTTCTCAACTTTTGTTTAACTGGCGGACACTCTAGCTTTAACGGCAAACGATGCTCGACAATATATGTATCTAGAATAGGAATATCTTGATAAGACCAAGAAAAAATATCCACATACTCTTTCAACAACTCAATCAACCCGCTCTTTACATCGGGATGCAACGGTGCTCCAATCTTGACTTCCTTCGGATCTTCTTCTGAACCCAAATTAATCACTTCCATAGGCTCCTTATATGGCTGAATGGTATTTTCCTCGTGCTCAAGCAACCGTGAGACCTCTTTTGGAATCTCATCATAATCTTCTTCTTCAACCCAAAACACAGGACATTCAAAGTTGGGAGAGGGTGCAGAGTCATTGTATTCAACGGGTTTTTTAATTAATCTGCACATATGATTTATGATTTCTTTTAGAAACTGACACATATAACAAGTGATCATGCAGATTAATTTTTAGTTATTATTTATTTTGAAAGGTTTTTTTTTATTACCATTTTCCAAGAAAAATTTGAAAATAAAGACATAATTTGGGAAGCAAAGACAACTTTTATTAATGATCTTAAAAGTCACATCAAATAGATAAGCCCTACAACATTAATACTTCCACCTTGGGCAGAGTGAAATCTTTTTAAAGAAAGAAGAGATTAACAAAACAAATTACTTTGAAACATGTATGCAAGAAGGAACATTAATGGTGACCCAGTTCTGAACTCTGACTCCATGCATCACATAATTCGGTATTTCCTGCCCTACCTCATCCTCTTCAACAACATTAATTCCAGAGTCAATTGGATGGAGGTAGCCTCCGCTGCGGAAAACATCATGATAACTATTCACAGTAGACTTTGACTTCAAACTTTCGCCTTTGCCATTCTTCAAAGAGAAACCTAAACCAGTTCTGTTCTTGTTTACGGGTGGATCCACAATTCGTCCCCAAACTGTATTATGACCATTATGCACCACCTATTGTGCGTCCTTCAGCGAAACCACGGAATTCTCATTTCTCCTTATGTTGTCAATGGATAGGGCTTGGAACTGGGTTCCAACAGCAGCCTCATCCGCTTCTACAATACTGAAAGAGGAAAAGTGAGATATTAGCAACGCCTGCTCCCCATTTATGATCACCACCTTCCCTTCACGCACAAACTTTAGCTTCTGATGTAGAGTTGAAGTGACAACCCCTGATTCGTGTATCCATGGTCATCCTAGCAAACAACTATATATGGGAATAATGTACATGACCTGGAAGGTTTTCTGGAACTAATGTGGTCCTATATGGATGGGTAAGTGCACTTCACCGATGACAGATTTCCTCGACCCATCAAATGCCTTCACAATGATGCCACTCGGGCGCATAGGTGCTCCTTGATACTTTAACTTCGTGAGAGTACTCCTCGGTATAACATTCAACGCGGGTCCATTATCAATTAGCACATTGGATAGCGAATCATTCTTGCAGTTCATGGATATATGGAGGGCCAGGTTATGATTCCTCCCTTCATCTGGTAACTCATCATCGCATAAACTCAAGTTGTTACATGACGTAATGTTTCTAATTATGCCACTGAATTGATCTAATGGCATGTCACTCTCCACAAAAGCTTGGTCTAGTACTCTCATCAGTGATTCTCTATGAGCGGAGGAATTCATCAATAAAGCTAGGATAGATATCTTTGAAGGAGTCTGCAGTAGCTGATCTACAATTCCGTAGTCGCTCATCTTAATTATCTTCAAAATATCATCCACTTCTTTCTTTAATGTAGCTCCACTAGTCTCTCCTGTAGCCTTCTTAGGCTCATCATTCTCAGTAATTTTCTTTCCAGCAACAACATATCTTCGAACAACCGGTGCAAACACACGACCGCTATGGGTCACCCTTCTATTTTCAGCTATATTTCCAACATCAGGCATTGGCTGGATGGGAACTTCCACCCCATCTTCTAAGATTGTAGTGTTGTATTTGTAAGGCACAGCCTTATATGATTTGTAGGGAATAGGACCTGGCAAACTAATTACCAATTGGGTAACAGCTGGTTTGCTATGGTACTCCACTTCCAAATGAGCGGGTGCACCAAAATAAGGTACAATGACATTTACCCCTTCTTCAACATAATCAGTCATCAAAAAGTCATTTATGGGAAACAAATCTTCGTCTGAAGAGAAATACTCATCCGCGGAGGCATACTCTTCCTCTGACTCTTCTTCCATTAAACAAACTTCAACCATATCAATCTCATGATAATCATCCCTCTGACCTGTGATCTTGATAGTTACATTATCTAACAGCAACTGAATACCCTCCCTCACAATTGAACATCCTTGGGGGTCTCCACAGCAAACTATGCAAGACCCATATTGGTGTTCCACCTGACCAGCAGTACGACAGAAGGTAGCATGCAACTGCACGAGATCCTCATTCAAATACTCCACATAAAAAATTCTGAATTCACCAGGACATCCAGAAACCATATTCACTTCCTCTTCATACTCTTCCCTAGGCCTAATTATATGGATTAAGCCCTCATCCATCATCTCCTATAAATCATCCTTTATCTTCTCGCAACCGTGTATGTCTGTACTGCAAACAGCACAACCGGTGTGGTCATGCGTATAGTATCTAAATTCACAGAGGTCTGCGTGCATTTTCACCAAATCTCCTCTAAATAGATTAATGTCGAAAATCCGGAAGTCGCCTGGACAACCGGCCACCATATTTACAGCATTTACTCCCCCGTGCTTGGGTAGAGGATTATCTTTCATATTAGGTCTCATGTCCTTGAAAGATAGAATTCCAGACTTCACCAACCTTTGCACTTCAGTCCTCAAAGGATAACAATTCTCAACACTATGCTCTGGTGCTCCCTGATGAAAAGCACACATTTGGTTTGCCTTGTAATACCAAGGCAATGGTGATGGTATGGCGGGAGGTGGTCGGGTCTGGACCAACTTCTTCTGAATCAATGCCGGTAATATCCCTGCATAGCTCATGGGAATAGGGTCATAGTTCTCTCTTCTCTGATTATTCCCTTAGTTCCCCTGCTGGGACGGTCTTTGATAAGAAACGGTAGTCGGAGCGGCACTCATCACAGGAGTAACTGAGGTGACTTACTGGTGACGCTGATCATTCCTTCTAGGAGCATTTGTCCTCCTCTCTTGTATAACAGCATTTGCATCCCCTTCTTTCTTCTTGGTAAACCCATAAGATGGCTTCTTCACACCTCCGGATCCTTCACTCTTCGTTAAACGGCCTTCTCTTACAGCCTCTTCTAAGCGGATACCCATTCCTACCATCTCTTTAAAATCACTTGGTGCGCTTGCTACCATCCTTTCGTAGTATAAAGCTCCCAGCGTCTTCAGATAAATCTTATTCATTTCTTTCTCTTTCATGGGAGGAATCACTTGGGCAGCTACTTTGCGCAATCTCTGCGCATACTCTTTGAATGATTCCTTGTCTTTCTGAACCATGGCCCTAAGTTGGTCACGGTCGGGCGCCATGTCCACATTGTACTTGTATTTTTTGATGAACGCTTCTCCAAAATCATTAAAATTATGGACGTTGGCATTGTCCAAACTCATATACCATTTCAGTGTTGCGCCAGTCAAACTATCTTGAAAAAAGTGAATCAGCAGACATTGATCATCAGTGTGGGTAGACATTCTCCTCACGTACATTACCAAGTGAGCACGAGGACAAGTGTTTCCCTTATACTTCTCAAACTTCGAGACCTTGAACTTAGCAGGTATCTTAACATTTAGGACCAAACATAGCTCATTCACATTCTGCCCAAATATCTCTTTTCCCCTAAGAGCCTTCATCTCTCTTTGCATTCTATCAAACTGCTCCTGAAAGTCATCCATTCTGTCATAGAGACCCAAGTCTTCACTCAGCGGAGGGAAAGGATGACACATATCGTCATTAACAAACAGAACCAAATTCACCGAAGGAGGTGCAACAGGAACGGTATGCACCACAGGAGGTGCTAGAGTAACAACAGTCTGAACCACTAGAGCATCTTGAGGGCCAAGATTGAAACCTTCAGGTGCGAAATTCTCTGGCATTCCCCATGGATAACCTTGAGGCATACGGTTTTGAACAACAGCCAGAGTAGCAGATACGGGAACAGTCGGAACTTCAGTATTGCCCTTGTTGGTTGAGATTGAACATTCGGTGGCTGATTCTGAGCAACCACCAGAGCTTCCATCAAAGTAGTCAAATTGGCCAAGCCGGCCTTCAAAGCAGAAACTTCTTCGCGCAGCTCGCGATTCTCCTGTTCTAAGTTGTTCATCTTCTTTTTGAAATTAACCCGGGTGTTGTAGTGATGAGTCAGCTGGCTGAATGAAGTAAAGAAGTTTGGTAAGACACCTGGGTATGCATAACAAATGCAAGAAATACGTGTAATATGATGCACGATGTGCAATGCATATTATTATTTTTACTTCATTATTTAATATTTCAAGGGATTTAAGATTTATAGGAATATTACAAACATCAAAGTAATAAAGTTTTTGAAATACTGAAAAATTTTATTATAATAACTTCAAAATGGATTACAAGTTTCAATGATCCCAAGTACAAGATGAAAATACAATCTAAAATCCTGAGAAAAAGAACTGATGGAGATCAATCTGTACACTGGCACTTCTATGTGAGCCTGGCAATCTGAGCCTTCAACCTCTGGTTTTCTTCCACATGTCTGATTGCAACCTCCTTCCAATCATCTGAATTAGGAAGTGAGTAATCAGCACCTATTTGAGGCTTAGGGGAAAATAAATCCCTTTGCCTCTCCATAGACTCTACCGCTCGACTCTCAAGGATCTCGATCAAATCGTCTTTCTCCTTCAGGTCTGCTCTGTAGGAACTCTTTATAGTCGGGAACTTGTTCTTCCAAGCATCCCTTTCCTGTTGCATCCTAACCAAAGCGAGTTGCAGCTCTTCTAGATCATATAATAAGGGAGAAGTGTTCTTCACAAATAGATCAGGCATGGGTGTCTCCCGAGTATACGGAATCTTCAACTGAATGGCTCTCGATCGGACCCACCGAAGATATGGCTCCAAAGAAACATCACCCATAGGTCCTAAATCCTTCCTACTCTTCTTATGAATGTGACGCCAGGCCTTTGAAATCTGCTCCCTAGCTTCCCTATGGTCTTTTCCTTCCTTCAGAAAGAAACTACTCAAATGAATTCTATTCGATTTATCCCTCATCGGATAACCAAGTTGTCGTCATGCAAGAACAGGGTTATAGTTAATTCCTCCCTTTGTACCAAGAAGTGGTACATTGGGGAAACTACCACAACTGCCAATAATCTCCACATCCTGATAAGCTCGATGATACCAATCAATATTTGAGTGAGTAAGTGCCATGATCTTAGGAGCCCAACGAGGTTCCTTCCTGACATCCCAAAAAGCATCAGACTGAGGCATATGAGAGATGAACCACCAGTACAACAAAGGCGTGCAACATATGATTATTCCCCCATGATAAGAACTCCGAAGATGAACAGAGTAATAAGCATCACCCAACAGTGTAGGAACTGGGTTTCCAATCATGAAAATCCTAATAGCGTTAATGTCGACAAACTTGTCCACATTAGAAAATAAGAACAATCCGTAAGGAAGTAAAGAAAAGATGGCCTCAAAAGCAACCATACTCTTTATTCTAGCAAAGTAACGAGCTTTCTCCAATAAGAACTGAGCTGGTAATCCTCTAATCCCTCCTTTAGTAGTCATATGGGCTTCCACCTCAGACTTCCCCAGATTAATCATAGCAACAATCTCATGTGGTTTTGGCTCACCCTCCAAACCAGTAAAAGGAACACAATTGGTAATGGGTAAATCCAATATATAAGAATACTCCTCCAGTGTAGGCATCAACTGATAATCGGGAAAAGTAAAGCAGTGATACATCAGATCATAGAACTAGACCAAGGTCGAGAGAATACCCTCCTTCATCTTCAGCTTCATGAGAGGAATAATGGATCCATACTTCTTCCGAAAGTCTGCAGAACACTCGATCTCTGGAATTAGACTTACCAACTCATCTATCTTGGGATCCTTGAAACTGTATTTCCCGGTCTTTCTCTTTCCATAATCCATGGTTAAAAGTACCTGAGATATTCATAAATAGTCAACATTTAAATCCCTTAAAATATTGTTTTCTTCAAATGATGCTTATGAGTGCATGGATGCATGATGCAACAATCACACACAAGATCACACATATAGGGTTCATAGGTTCAATGTCACGAGCATGAGGTCGAAGGTAATACCCATAAGGTGTTGGTCTAAAAGGTTATCACCTGCCGAACAAGGTTCTAGATGTTCCCAGAGTCTATATCCTTCCTTCGGATATTACCAACTTCCCGATTAACTCAGTAATTAGTAATATTCTCAAGAAAGACTCGTCTGAGCATAGTATCGCATGACAAATATTTTCGGATTACTCCGTCATAGCTTCTGCACTACACCTAAAAGGCCAAGATGGGTTTGCTATTCTATGGTCCTCAGTTCCAGAAGGCTCCCAGGTCGAAAGCAGAACATCTTCCCGATTACTCGGTAAACGACACTACAGTCAAAGGTGCCTCCACTAAGTGGGGGATCTCATGCCTCCTTTTTTGGGATTACTCCCTCAAAGTTAACTTGACTATACCGCCCGTCCTATCTTAAAGTTTGTCCAAGTCCGGGTATAGGACTTATGAGTAATCACCAAGCAACCTGAAAACCAGGAAAATCCAAACAAACATATATACAAAATATAACACATAAACAACAATAGCACATATACAAATATAAACAAAGATAGGCTCAACACACTTATGGATGGACCAGCAAGAGGTCAATTTGTCCCCAGTGAAGTCGCCATTTTTCTGTAGCGGTAGAAATGTTCAAGACTAAGCCATTGAATTGACTAGACTTTATACAAATCGATAATAAAAATCGCCACCGCGCTTTATTGTTTCCAAAGGAATGGGAAAAGAGCGAGTAACCCAAAAAGAGGGGGAAAGATTCAAGGTAACGGGGTTGGTTATGAAAAGGGAAGGTATTAGCACCCTAAACATCTATGGTAATCCGCAGGAACCTCTTTGAAAAATCTGTATATTTTGGCTATAAAAATGTGTTGTATAGAAATAGATGGTGGAGGTGAGAAGAGAAATATTTTTTTATGATTTTTGCACCCGTCGCGGTTACGAACCTTTAGTGCCTACGTACCACCTTTCATGCAATAGAGGATCAGGGTACACATAGTTCCTCTTTTAAAAATTTGAAACACAAGTGTGTTGGTTAATTTTAAGAGATAAGACATCATCGTCATTGTCTGTGTGGAAAACATACTTACTACCCACAATCATGAGAAAGGAGAATTTGCATCATCTCAAAGTGGAGGATATGGCTTGGATTTTAAAATCAACAATTCCTCACTCAACACCCAAGTAGAAAATATATCACTTCACTACATATTGTAGAAGTATAGTTGTTTGCATCACTACAAGGATTGACAAGAGTCTAATCTTTTGAGAAAAGTTTAAAGATAAAAAAGCCAAAGTGGCAAAATGGTTTGAAATGAGATTGATTGACTTTTAGTCTTATCACAAAAAAATGTCAACGTATTATTAAATTGATTGAAGTTTATTTATGAAAATATTTTGAAAATGCATGGACATAAGTCCAAGTTTATTATAAAAGTGGTTTAAGTTCCAAAACAAGAAGAGTTTTCAAAAGCAGGGAGAAAATTTTTGAAATTAAAGAAGATGGGAGGAGGAGAAGAGACTATCTTAAAGCATAAAGTAAAAGTTAGGGATAAGAACCATCTAAATAACAAGAAACCAAAACTTGACATTATGTGTCAAGATAGAACTCCCATTCTTTGGATTGAAACCAAGCAAACAAGGATACTAGACCTCTTGAGAGAACCAAAACTTCAAGTGTATTAACTCTTCACAAAAATTGGGCAGAGTAACGGTTGTATACGGGTGAATTCAATATTACAAACAGAGAATGTAATCACAAAAAAACCTGCACACAAAAACAAACAAGTAACCCAATGTCTTAAGATAAACCTCAATAACTCCAGACAAAATAATCAGATAAGATCACAAGGTCTCCAAGATAGTCCAAGGTTCCTAATCCTAAATCCAAGAAAAAGTCCCATGCTCCATAATGCCAAGGATAGTAACAAAATAGTCCAAGTGCCATTAAATATTTTTAGGGTTTATGTTGATTATTAAGTATCTTAAGAAAGGAAATGAAAATCTCAAGTGAGCAAAGTAAAAATGGCAAGAAAATAAATTCTCAAATGAGCAAAGATGAAAATGGCATGAAATGTAAATGCTAAAAGTAAATAGTACATAAAGCATAAAAAATAAGAAAAGCATAAGATAAAACAAGTCAATAATTAGTGGTTAGTTGGAGGACCATCTTGAAACTTGCATTTGGAACTCACAAGAGGATTGGTAGAACCAAAGCCTCCACAAAACAAGTTGCATTTTCTTTTTGTCAAGTATATCATCCATTTGGAATTCTCACAAGTACGATTTAATGATCAACGATGTTTAAGTGATCCGCATTGACCAAAGGTGTTGTAGATCCATTAGAGGATTGGTAGAACCAAAGCCTTTACACAATGAATCTCAAGGTTATTGGATCAAAGAGATCAAATTAACATACTTGGGCTTGCAATCATAAGTTTGGGCCACGAATGATCATTTATTCAAATTGGGACAAAATTTAGCGCTATGTTAAGCAATCGTAAGTGGACTTATATAGAAGTCACACCTATTTTGAGGTCGGTCAATAGCAATCTATGCACCATTTGTTTTGAGACATGATATAGAAATCATGCTCCAACAACATTTAGTGCAATAAGAAGGGGATGAGATGAAGAGAGATATGGTAAAAAGAATGTACAAACCACATTTGAATTAAATTTTAATCAAACTATTATTAAAATCATTCATCCATTTTTTGTGGAGTTAAACTCAACACCATGGATCCAATGATGTTAATAAAGTTCATGATCTAAAATCTAACCCAAGATTAGCCAGAAAATAAACACAAAAATAATATTATATTTAATATAAAAAAATATTAAATTTAATAGAAAATAATGAGAAAAATATCAATCATGTTCAAATTAATCAAGAAATGAAAAGTAAGGCCATAGAAAAATCAGAAATGAATCCAAATATTTTCATAAAATTTTTGTAATTTTTAAAAGTAAGAAACTATTTTTAAACTATTTAAAATTGTTCAAACAAACATAAAATAGGTTAAAAAATAGTAAACCTCAAAATAAAATTCCATAAAAATTTTCAGAAAGTCAAAAATATGCAAAATAATATTTATGAAATTTTCCATAATTAAAAAATGTCAAAAAGTATTTTTTTTTAAGTAATTAAAAAAAAGCAAATAATACAAAAAATATAAAAATACCAAATTTTAAAATAAAAATGTGAAAAAATAGTCATGAGATCAGAAATAATTCAAAGTATTTTTGTGAATTTTTTCATAATTTTTGGATAAAAAATAAAAGAGTTATGAATTTTTGAAAACTTAAACAATAAAAATATAAAATTAGAAAATAAAATAAAACCAAAAAGATGTGGACCATCAGATCATAGTCAAAATGCGTTAGTAAGCTAATCCAATGGACCAGACGCGATGTGCTTGATATGGACCTTAATGAGATACACATAGGATCAGAAAAAGGACAACCAATGAAATTAAAACGTTTGGCACGCTATCATTGGCTGAGACGAGACATGTCATCATCTTCAACCTCCAGACACCCTACAATGGGGATTTTGTGAGATCCTTCAAATGGAAAAATTAGGATCTCAGGCTAGCATCATTCAACTCGTCTCTTCAAGACGATTCTAACACAACCATCGCGCCAAATTTATATAATGTATGGAGAGAGATGTGAATAAAAAACCCAGAAAATAGCGAGCACCTTCAATTTGAGATTTCTCTCTCAATTCTCAATAGATTTAAAAATTGTAAGCAGCATTAGAATTAGAAGAAGGGGTAGAATAGATTAGTGCTTGATTTGGATCCAAATGGTGGAGAATTTTGCCTTTTCGAAGTTCAAGTAAGAAGCTATGAAACTGGACTTCTGTAGATTGAATTATGGCTCGTTTTGATTGGTTTAAGTGCTGGAGAGTTTATATGATGCTCAAGGATGATCAATGCGCAAAGAATTTTGGAAAAGGAAGCTTAAATCTCAGAAACTGAATTAAAAAAAAATTGGGTTCGTGTGAGGTTTTGGCAGGGTGTTCTTGGCTCTCTAAGCTTGGGAAAATGGATGGGGGATGACCCTCTGTTTATAGGGAAGTGAATGGGAATGAAAATTTGAAGAAACAAGGAAGTTTGGAGGGAAATTGAGTGAAGGTCGAGCACGAGTGAAGTGTGACTTCATTTCCATCAAAACTCAACCTAACCTTGCATTTTGGGGTGTTAATCACTTCTGGCAAGTTTGCTAATCAAGTTAAAATCAAAAACACGCATAAATCTTGTGTTTAGAAGTCACATTATGGATTTCAAAATTTTGACTTTGTGAAAAATTCAGTTTCAATTTACCAAATTCAAATCCATGGCATTTCCAACTCAAGGGGTCTTAGGGCATAATTCTTAATGCTTTGGAAAGATGAGGTTACAAGCTTTGCAATGGAAAAAGAATGGAATCAAATGGATTCTTGAGCTGAAGGTTATATGAAGTCAAAGTTGAAGAAAAAGAGTTGACTTTCCTTACTTAGAAATATTTCAAATTCTTCTTCAAAAATGACCTATAATCTTTTGTATCCAAAAATGGCCTTCCACTTAGAATTTACTCTTGACCAAAAAAGATGGAATGAAGTAGATCTATTGAATGACATTTTTAAATTTTAACCACTCAAAATCTCCAAAAAGTGAGCAAGTTATGATTTGTTGAAGTTGGCCAAAAATTATGAAATGACCTATAATCTTTTGCATATTTAACGCAACTTCCATCCATTTTCTAACTTTGCACATAAACGAAGGCATAAAGTACACATATTTAAGATCATAATGGAAAAAAGAATGGACTCAAGGTGATATAAATTGACCAAGTTATGACCATTTGAAGTCACGTATGGAAAATTGTGGATTCATTTGGATGACTTGTAATCTCTCTTCTTCACCAAGTTTCTTCCACGTGAAAACTCCTTGGAACTTTTGAAGTGATTTGTTGATAACTCTTTGAGGAGAAATATGTCTTTGGAATCACTCAAAAATACCAAAAAGTGAGCAAGATATGCTCCTTTGAAGTTCAAAACCCTAGCTTCTAGATCAAGAGAAAGCTTTGAGGATATTTGACAAGTTTGAACAAACTTCTTGTGCCAATATTCTTGTTTTATGAATAGAAGTTGTTGAGGATGATGATGAGGAGGACTCATAGCCACCAAAACCACTTCCATATCTTGAAATTTGAGAGAAATATGCTCTTGTGACCAATAGGAACAAGACCTTGTCCAATCATGACAACTTTGAAGATGTGAAAAACACAAGAAGGGGGGTTGAATTGTAAAACTTAAAACAAATGCTTAGACAACACAGTATTTTTATCCTGGTTCGTTTGATCTCAAACTACTCTAGTCCACCCGTCAAGGTGATTTAGCCTCTCTCCAACGAGGTCTTAATCCACTATTTTCAAAGGATTACAACAGCTACTTTAACAACTGTTAAAGCCTTCTTGAGTATAACCACAAACCGGCTTATCTCAAGGAAATCTCTTACAAATAATTTGAACAATGATGTGTTAACATTTTCTAATAAAACAGTATATCACAACTGTGATAATTTCACAATTTAAGCTTAGAGTAAACTGAAATTTCTAAAGCGTTTGAGTAAGCGTGGTGTTTGAAGGCTTGGAAAATTATGTGAGTGCATGCGTACGTCTTTTCTCAAGCAGACTTGTTTATATAGGCAAGGCAAAGATACGCTGTCCATAAAGCCAATTTACTGATGATAACGCACTTTCCTTTTTGATAAGATCTTGTCTGAAGAGAGTCGTTAGCAATTAATTCTGTCTTGAATACTTTAATAACGCTTCAGAGTTTTCTTTGCTTATGACTTAAGATAACGCTTCAGAGTGCTGATGAATTGGTAGAGATCTTTGATCAGAGTCAGAGTGTTTTATGCGCAGATTCTGGTCATCAAGCTTCAGCGTATAATCTGGTAGCTTCAGCGTTACTGATCTTCTGATGCTTCTGATGTTGATGCTGATTCCATCAGAACTTCTGTATACACAGAACATAATTTTAAGAAGCATATTTGTCTTATATATAAATCTTACAATTTATTTATTCTTTGTATTTTGTTATCATCATAACTCTAATTAAGGGTTTTAGAATCAAACTATGTTCTAACAATCTCCCCCTTTTTGATGATGACAAAACCCAGATTTTTCAATTAAAAATAAAGAATAAAAAGTATAGATTTAAGAAGAGAAACTCCCCCTGAGTTGATTACTTCCCTTTAATTCCATGAGTCTTTGAGCATCAGAACTTTACTGTATCTTTCATCAGAGTTTTGTACCCGTTCAAGCTTTTCAGAAGAGAGAAATTTAAATAGATCAGAATGTTTGAGACTTATGTCTCAGTAATCCGTTATTGAAAAATATCATTCTTTCTCCCCCTTTTTGTCAATTATCAAAAAGAACAAATAATCAGAGTCAAAATGCATTTATATTAAAAACCAGAAGCAATGATAAGTTCAAAACATTGTACGAATATTACAGATAAACATGTTATAAAAAAGAGGAAACTCTAAGAGGGAGGAGGAAGACGTGTGAACAAAGCTTCCAGCATGCCCTTGATTTGGTTGTTGGTTTCCTGTTGTTGGGTTAACATGCTCGTGATTGCATCAATTTTGTCGTCCTATTTGTACATTCTTTCCTTCATCAGAATATCAGATCTTTTCAGGTCTTCTAGAGTCTGCCTATCCAAGGAGGAAGCTTGAGAATCTTCAGTAACAGGATGCTTCTCAGAGCTTTCTGCAATATCCTCTTTTTGACCTAGTGCTTCAGCACGAATCATCTGTCCTTGAGTATCATTCAGATTGAGATCTTCTGATTCTGGTTGAACTTTGGATGTTGGACGATGTTCAAACCAGGGAGCAATGTCCAGAGGGAGAACTTCTTCCTCAAGCAGCTTGCTTAGAACTGGTTCTTCAATTTCTTTCAGTAGATTAATGAAGTTCTGTTGAACTTGTCCGTAGCTTTGCTCTTGCATTTTATGAGTTTCAGAAGATACCCATCTTCTGAACCTTGTCCAAAGGTAGTCTGATGCAGCAGGGTCAACCAGCTCAAGACTAGCTTGCTTCAGAGAAGTGATCCACTTCTATAATTCTGTTTCAAACATCAATAAGCTAGTATCAACATCTGGAGAGGGTTCAGATGGTTTTGGTATTGGGATAGCTGTTTTGTGGGTTATTGCAGTAAGACGTTCAAAAACCGTTAAATCAATGATAGTCTTGTTGTGGTCATCTGGATTGTTCTTTGGTGAGGGAGTGGGAGAGTCAGGAATTAAGATTGGACTGGTTTGGGAGTTTGGTGGAGTTGATTCTAGTGATGAGTGGATTTGGGGAATATTCAGGATGGTTAGGGGCATACGAATGCCAGAGGTTTAGTGATTCCAGGAATTGGAATGGTATCAGAATCACCAGTTTGGTTTGATTGATCGTTATGATGTTCTGGTTCGCAGGATTCAGAAGATTGAGCCTCAGAAGTTTGAACTTCTGGGTGAGATAGTTCAGGTTGTGGAGAAGGTGGATGTATTTCTGGTTGAGGAGATGGAGGTAGTGGTATTTCTGGTATTGGTGCAAGGGGAATTTCTGGTTGTGCTTCTGTGGTGGTTTCAGGGTTTGGATTTTCTAGCATGGGAGCAGAAGTATGTTGGTCAAAGGTATCTATATCAGATAGAACTTTTGCAAGTTCTTGTTAGGTTGCTTCAGTATTTGGATTTGGAGGTTGGGAGCGAGATCTTCTAAGAGTTAAGGATTCAGAAGGGTCAAATTCAATGTCAAGGTCATCAAAAGTTTTTGGTGTGGGGTTTTCTGATTGAGTTGGAATTGGGATAGATGTTGATACAGAAATTGAATCTAAAACAGTTACAGAAGAAGGATTACCTTTCTTTTTAGGAGTCCGCTGGGATGATCCTTCTGCTACAGCTTTCCTTTTCTTGGTTTTCATCAGCACAACTTCTGGAGCCTTCTGCTGCAGATCCTGTATATTCAAATTTGGTGTTGTCCCATCCGCCTTGTAGGCATCCAGATATCTGACTATTATGCCAGGTTTAGAATCAATTTCTGAGAACAGAGGGAAGTTATCCAGAGGGACTCTTCTGCTAGAGATTGCTGCAAAAGGAGTGATGTTGGGTTCCTTCTTGATGTCCTCAATCAACTTCATTTTCTTTAGATTCTTTGCATTCAGCTGTTTGCCAACAGTAGCTTCCAAAGAGCTTATTTCCTGAGCCTCTGTCAGATGATCAATCAGCTTATTCTCTGTTAGAATGTCTGATATCAGCCTTCCTAGGGGTATCCAGTCCCTTTTTGCGCGTTCCTCTTCCCTGGTTTCCTTAACACTTGTTCTTAGATGGTTAAACAGCAGATGAGCCAGATTCACCTTGATCTTCTGGGAGATGAAATAGATCAGAAATTGCCGATCAATATTGATGTAGTCAGGAGAGCTGGTAGGCTTCCTGTGGTTTATGCACCCCAGAATGATCTTGGCCCATATTCTGTGATGGTCTTTTAAATCCCTTATCTTGCTGGAGGGAAGCCCCAGAGTGAAGATTTCTATGGAAATTAGGGCAACATCAGCGCATCTTTCAGCCATGTTAATGCAACGTACACCACCACCAGTGTAGCCTATTAACCTTGCAATGAGGTCCTCAGTAATAACTATCTTCTTCCCCATTATGTATGAAGTAACTTGATGGTTTGACGAAGAAGCATGAATCCAAAATTCCTTTACAAGAATTGGGAATGTTGGACCCACCAGACGGTCAAAATATCTTTCCCAGCCTTGAGCTTTAACTTCTTCAGAGAGATTAAACCCGTTCTCTTGAAGACTGTTGAAATCCACGATCAATTCTGACAAAACTTCTAGATTTTTGATTGGGGTGAGAAGAGTTCTGTAGGGTTCTTCATACTGTTCGGAGGAATCTGTTTTCTGGGTACTTGCAGTAGGGATGCTTGAGGAAGCCATTGTTCACACCGAAGGTTTTATGAAAAGAAAGATTGAAAGGGGTTTTGAGAGAGAATGCAAACTGAAAACAATAAGTTTGTAGAGAAAATGAAAGTGAAGGTAAAAGAGTGTAAATGGTGAAAAATGTGTTTAAATAGATTTCTAAAAGGTTTTGAAAACATAAACGGCAAGAGAGAGAAATTAATTATAATGATTATTAGCATTTAATGATAGCTGATTTTGGGGGATTCAGAAAGATATTGGAACGGTTACCCATGACATGTGTCCCAATACATCTAATCAGCGCTTTTGACCTTTCAGAAACGCGAACGCGTGTTCAGCCTCAAAAAGCAGCTGATGACTGAATGACACTTGTTTGCTTGAGTGAACTGCACATTTCTATCCTTGAAATGAACCGCTCAGATCTTCATGGATAGATTCTGATACAATCTGTACTTCTAAAGATCTGAAGAAAGATTGATCAGTAGTTCACAGAAAAATAAACAAAGTTCTGAAGGTTAAAGATATGAAATCAAAACAATTTTATTCTGGGCAGAGTTTCATGCTGAGATGATTCAGAATGAAGTTGAACCTATCTTTAGAAAGAGGTTTTGTAAAAATATCAGCACATTGATGGTCTGTGTTAATAAATTTTAAATTTAGAATCCCTTTCTGAATATAGTCCCTAATAAAATGATGTTTTATTTCCATATGCTTAGCCCTAGAATGCAAAATAGGATTTTTACTGAGACAAATAGCAGAGGTATTGTCACAGAGGATAGGAATGTTACTCTCAAATATCTGGAAGTCCTCAAGTTGACTTTTCATCTAGAGCATTTGTGTGCTGCATCCAGCTGCTGCTATGTATTCAGCTTCTGCTGTTGATAGAGCTATTGTGGATTGTCTTTTACTGGACCATGAGATCATATTTTCTCCCAGAAACCGGAAGCTTACATAAGTGCTTTTACGTTCTACTCTGTCTCCAGCGAAATCAGCATCACAGTATCCTATCAGGCTATAATCACTTGATTTTCTATAAAACAAACCCAGATTAGTAGTACCTTTCAGATACTTGAAAATTTGCTTAACTGCTGTTAAGTGAGATTCTCTAGGATCTGAATGGAATCTAGCACAAATGCAAACACTGAATAGAATGTCAGGCCTTGAAGCCTTCAGATAGAGAAGAGAACCAATCATACCTCTGTAGACCTTCTGTTCTACCTTTTTACTTACCTCTTCTCTTTCCAGAATGCACGTGGAATGCATTGGAATCTTTGATGGCTTACATTCTGAGAGATCAAATTTCTTCAAAAGTTCTCTGAAATATTTGCTCTGATGAATGTAAGTTCCTTCTGGGGTTTGATTAATCTGAATGCCCAGAAAGAATTTCAGTTCCCCCATTAGGCTCATCTCAAATTCTTCCTGCATACATTTAGCAAACTTTCTTCCCAGAGAGGGTTTAGTGGATCCAAATATGATGTCATCAACGTAAATCTGACATACTAAAATGTCATTCTTAACTGTCTTACAGAATAAGGTTGTGTCCACTTTCCCTCTGGTGAATTCCTTTTCTAGCAGGAAGTTGCTTAGTCTTTCATACCAAGCTCTGGGAGCTTGTTTCAGACCATAAAGTGACTTCTTTAGTTTGAAAACATATTCTGGATTTTTGGAGCTTTCAAAACCAGGGGTTGGTGCACATATACCTCTTCTTCTATATAGCCATTTAAGAATGCACTCTTAACATCCATCTGATACAGAGTGATGCCTTTATTAACAGCAAAAGAAATTAAGAGTCTGATAGATTCTAACCTGGCAACTGGAGCAAAGGTTTGTGTATAGTTTATCCCCTCTTGCTGAATATAACCTTGTGCTACTAGTCGTGCTTTGTTTCTGATGAGTTCACCTTATTCATTCAGTTTGTTTCTGAACACCCATTTTGTACCAATGACGTTGAATCCTTTTGGTTTGGGAAATAGATCCCATACATCATTTCTTGTGAATTGATTTAGCTCCTCTTGCATTGCTAGAATCCAGTCATTGTCCAGAAGTGCTTCATCAATTGTTGTTGGTTCAATTAGAGAAACCAGTCCCATGAGGGATTCTTCAGAGTTTCTGAAGCTAGATCTTGTTCTGATTGGATATTCCTTTCTTCCTAAGATTGTTTCTTCTGGGTGATCCATGCTGCTTCTGGGTGGTCTTTTCTGGAGTTGATCAACAGAAGGTGCTGGATTGCTTGCAGTGATCCTTTCTGATGTTGAGGGAGTGTCTCTGTTGAGAGCTTCTGATGATTTGTCTTCAGTACCTGTGAATTCAACTTCCATACCTGCAAGGAATTCATTCTGCTTTGACTTTTGAGAGTCAAGCTTATCATCAAAACGAACACTGATTGACTCCTCCACAATCTGTGTTTCTGTATTGTATACATTGTACCCTCTTGAGCGTTCAGAGTATCCTAACATAATACACTTTTGTGCTTTAGAGTCAAACTTGTTCAAATAATTTTTTGTATTCAGAATAAAACATGTACATCCAAATGGGTGAAAATAGGAAATGTTGGGCTTTTTGTTCTTCCACAATTCATATGGAGTCTTTTCCCGAATAGGTCTTATGGAGATTCTATTCTGAATGTAACACGCTGTGTTTATTGCCTTTGCCCAGAATATCTTAGCAATGTTAGTCTCGTTGATCATGGTTCTGGCCATTTCTTGCAATGTTCTGTTCTTTCGTTCTACAACTCCGTTTTGCTGGGGAGTTCTAGGACAAGAGAAATCATGCAGAATGCCTTTGTTATTAAAGAATAACTCAAAATCTTTGTTTTCAAATTCTCCACCATGATCACTTCTGACTTTGACGATTCTAAGATCCTTTTCATTGTGAACTTGGTTGCAGAAGGTAACAAACACAGAGTGTGACTCGTCCTTGTGCCTTAAGAACTTTACCCATGTCCATCTGCTATAGTCATCTACGATTACTAACCCATACTTCTTGCCACTGACTGAAGTAGTTTTAACTGGTCCAAATAAGTCAATATGTAGAAGTTCTAATGGCTTGGAGGTGGAAACAACGTTTTTGGATTTGAAAGATGGTTTTGCAAACTTGCCTTTCTGACATGCTTCACACAGAGCATCTGAATTGAACTTCAGGTTAGGAAGTCCTCTGACCAGATTGAGTTTGTTAATCTGAGATATTCTTCTCATACTAACATGTCCCAATATTTTGTGCCAGATCCATTGCTCGTTGTTAACAAACAGTACACATTTTACATTCCGACTTTTTAGTTTAGAAGGTTTTATTTTATAAATGTTGTTTTTCCTTTTTCCATTAAATAGGATAGTCCCATCTTTCTGACTAACAGCTTTGCATGAATTTTGATTGAAGATTATATCATAACCGTTATCACTTAATTGACTTATGGATAACAGGTTATGCATTAATCCATCAACTAATAAAACATTACTTATATAGGAAGATTTCCATTACCTACTGTTCCAGAGCCAATGATCTTTCCTCTCTGATTTCCTCCAAAGCCTACGTGGCCTCCAGGCTTAAGTTCCAGGCTTTGGAACATATGCCTTCTTCCTGTCATGTGTCATGAACAGCCAGAGTCCAGGTACCATGACTGGTGTTTTTGCTTTGCTGCTAAAGATATCTGCCACATGTATTATTTTATCCTTAGGTACCCACATTTTCTTGGGTCCTGATTTGTTAGTTTTACCAAAAATCTGGTTGAATTTTGGTTTGACAGAGTAATCACTACTTGTATATTTTATGTCATGTGTGTGCCCATATATAAAGTGTGAATCAAGTGAAGTACGTTTTATAACTAAATCCATGGCATTTTTTTGTGTAGGTACCTTACCTTTATATCCTATCCCTTTTCTGCCATTTCTGCTAACTCCATAGATCATTGAAGCCATTTTGCTTTTGTCTATGGTTTTAGCAAGAAACTTTTGAAAGCTGTGATCATACTCCTTGATGATCTCATCAGCATTGCTGGGAGTTTTAGGGATTGTTTCCTTCAGAGAGTTTTGCAATTGGTTTTCTAATTTTGAAATTTTATCTTTTAACTCATAATTCTCCAATTTGAGACTCTCAGTCTTATCAGAGTCAGAAGCAAGATTCCTTTTCAGGTTTCTGAATTTGACTCTGATCTCCTGATATCTTTCCAGAATTTCATTAAGGCTTTCAGCTAGTTCAGCCTTAGTAAAGTTTATAGTAAAGTCAGGGAATACCTCTTCTGTATCTGATTCAGAGTCTGACTCAGAAGCTTCACTGTCTTCTGTTATGTTTGCCATGAGAGCTATGTTTTCTCTTTCATCATCTGATTCTGAGTCAGCTTCAGATGTGTCAGAATCATCCCATATGGCCATGAGACTTTTCTTCTTTTCCTTGCCAAACTTCTTTTTGGGCTTCTCCTTCTGAAGCTTTGGGAAATCACTTTTGTATTGCCCTTGTTCGTTACATTCATAGCAGATGATGTCTTTGTTGTTTGGCTTTTTGTTTCTTGAAGAACCTTCAGATCTTCTGTGTCCAGAGGAGGATTCTGACCTTCTGTATCTGGAGAAAGATTCATTCTGATTTTCTGATCTTTTGGGATTCCTGAACTTCCTTTGCCTCTGCTTCCACAATTGGTTCACCTTTCTGGAGAGGAGAGACAGTTCATCTTCTTCTGATGAGTACCCATCAGAGGTTTCTTCCATAGCCTGTAAAACTTTGGAGTCATATTTTCTATTTGATTTTAAAGCTAATGGCTTACCTTGCTTTTGAGGTTCATCTGCTTCTAGCTTTATCTCGTGACTTCTGAGGGAGCTGACAAGTTCCTCCATAGAGATTTTGTTGAGATCCTTGGCTAGCTTAAGCGTTGTGACCATTGGCCTCCATTGTTTTGGTAAGCTTCTGATGATCTTCTTAACGTGATCAGCAGTGGAATACCCTTTGTCAAGAACTTTTAGACCAGCAACAAGAATTTGAAATCTTGAAAACATAGTTTCTATTGATTCACTCTCTTCCATTTTGAATGCCTCATACTTATGAATGAGTGCAAGGGCTTTGGTTTCTTTGACTTGAATGTTGCCTTCATGCGTCATTCTCAGAGAGTCAAACATATTCTTTGCAGTGTCTCTGTTTGATATCTTCTCATATTCTGAATAAGAGGTGGCGCTGAGAAGAATTGTTCTGGCCTTGTGATGATTTCTGAACCCACGCTTTTGCTGATCAGACATTGTTTTCCTGTCAATCATCTGACCACTTCCATCCACTGGGTACGTGTATCCATCAGTCACCATGTCCCACAGATCAGCATCATGGGCCAGAAAGAAACTCTCAATTCTGTCTTTCCAGTAGTCAAAGTTCTCTCCATCAAAGACTGGAGGTTTGCCACTGAATCTGTCTCTTTCTTCATTGTTGTCATTGCTGATGTTTTGATTTGGTCCTGCCATTGTGTTTTTCTGACGCTGGATCTTGTACTGACACGGTTAAGTGTTATAAGCTCAGAACCAGGCACTCTGATGCCAATTGAAGATGTGAAAAACACAAGAAGGGGGGTTGAATTGTAAAACTTAAAACAAATGCTTAGACAACACAATATTTTTATCCTGGTTCGTTTGATCTCAAACTACTCCAGTCCACCCGTCAAGGTGATTTCGCCTCTCTCCAACGAGGTCTTAATCCACTATTTTCAAAGGATTACAACAGATACTTTAACAACTGTTAAAGCCTTCTTGAGTATAACCACAAATCGGCTTATCTCAAGGAAATCTCTTACAAATAATTTGAACAATGATGTGTTAACGTTTTCTAATAAAACAGTATATCACAACTGTGATAATTACACAATTTAAGCTTAGAGTAAACTGAATTTGCTAAAGCGTTTGAGTAAGCGTGGTGTTTGAAGGCTTGGCAAATTATGTGAGTGCATGCGTGCATCTTTTCTCAAGCAGACTTGTTTATATAGGCAAGGCAAAGATATGTTGTCCATAAAGCCAATTTACTGATAATAACACACTTTCCTTTTTGAGAAGATCTTGTCTGAAGAGAGCCGTTAGCAATTAATTCTGTCTTGAATAATTTAATAACGCTTCAGAGTTTTCTTTGCTTATGACTTAAGATAACGCTTCAGAGTGCTGATGACTTGGTAGAGATCTTTGATCAGAGTCAGAGTGTTTTATACGCAGATTCTGGTCATCAAGCTTCAGTGTATATTCTGGTAGCTTCAGCGTTACTGATCTTCTGATGCTTCTGATGCTGATGCTGATTCCATCAGAACTTCTGTATACACAGAACATAATTTTAAGAAGCATATTTGTCTTATATATAAATCTTACAATTTATTTATTCTTTGTATTTTGTTATCATCAAAACTGTAATTAAGGGTTGTAGAATCAAACTATGTTCTAACAAACTTCTTCCCTCAACCCCTTGTACTCTTGAATCAATTTTGATAACTTTGAAATATGTTGAACCAAAATAAGATTTTTCAAGCCATTTCTTCCAAAACAACTTCAATGGTGAGGTTTGAGTTTCTCAAGATTTATTGACTAGGGAATGGAAATAAACTCATGAACCCATGAAGCAACTTGCTAAACCTCATTGCCTTTACCTACATTATTAACAAGTAAGACAAACCAACATTGCATTTTATTAATTAGAAAGAAAATAAAAACAAAATATTCATGATCACAAAATAAAACAAGTCAAGGTGCTTTGGGATTCCTCAAAGAGCAAAGTTAAAGATAGGGAGAAGAACCAAAAGCCCTAATGTGATCTTTTTGTGATTGAATCAAACATGGTATGATGAAGGGATATTAGGGGCAAAAATTGGGGTACAACACCCGTCTATGATTAGTATTTTGATTGCATCCTTGAGGTGAATGCAATCCTCTATGTTTTAGCCGTGACTCTTGTGGAGCATGCAGTAGTTGCTCTTGTCGGTTCCTGGCTTTGACGGTGTTTGTCGGAGGAAGCGCACCCCAGCTTGTTTGAATTCAGAGTTAGCGCATTCAGAAATAATACGCTCCCTTGAGGTTGTCAGGGGGTGTAATCATGGAAATGATCGACCGACCCCTTGTAGTCTTTAGGATCACGGGACCTGTCTTCCCGTTTCTTCTCCCCACGATGGGATGTCGAGGGTTCATAATTTCTTGAGGGTTTGACACTCTCTCTGTGCCTGGATTCTCGGGCATTGTTGGCCGCTTCCTTCTTTTCATATTGTATGTATGCCTGGGCCTTTAGGAGAAGGGAATCGAGCATGGCTGATGTTTCTATGCCCACAGCCTTGGCAAAGTCGCTGCAGGGAAGGGGCCCGCGCTCGAGTAGGTATAATTGAGTTAAGTGTTGATACTTCTCATTGATTCATCCCATTTGATCTTTTAAATAGAGGATCGTTTTAGACGAGTATATCTGGGTAACTTTCACTGAGTTTCTGTTGTACCCCAATTTGTGCCCCTAAGATCCTTATCTCTATTGATTCAATCACAACAAGCTCACATTAGGGCTTTTGGTTCTCCTCCTTATCTCTAGCTTTGCTCTTTGAGGAATCACCAACCACCTTGACTTATTTTTCTTTTGTGATCATGCATGATTTTTTTTGACTTTCCTTTTAATTAATAAAATACAATGTTGGTTTGTCTTACTTGTTAATAATGTAGGTAAAGGCAATGTGGCTTAGCAAGTTGATCCATGGGTTCATGAGTTTATTTCCATGCCCTAGTCAATAAAGCTTGATAAGTTAAATCCTCACCATTGGAGTTGTTTTGCAAGAAATGGCATGGCAAGGTTTATCTTGGTTCACCATATTTCAAAGTTATCAAGATTGATTCAAAAGTACAAGGGGTTAATTGAAGAAGTTGTCGTGGTTGGACAAGGCCTTGTTCCCATTGGTCACAAGTTCATATTTCTCTCAATTCTCAAGATATGGAAGTGGTTTTGGTTTATATGAGTTCTCATTATCATCCTCAACAACTTCTATCTACAAAGCAAAAGAGTTGGTATAAGAAGGTTGTTAAAAATTGTCAAAGTTCCTCAAAGCATTTTCTTGATCTAGGAGCTAGGGTTTTGAACTTCAAAGAAGTATATCTTGCTCATATTTTGGTATTTTTGAGTGATTCCAAAGACACCCTTCTCTTCAAAGGGTTATTAACAAATCACTTCAAAAGTTTCAAGGGGTTTTTATGTGGAAGAAACTTGATGATGAAGAAAGATTACAAGTCCTCCAGATGAACTCCCAAATTCCCATGTGTGACTTCAAATGATCATAACTTGGTCAATTTTTATCACCTTGAGCCCACTCTTTTTCCACAATGATCTTGAGGATGTGAAATTTATTCCTTCTTTTATGTGCAAAGATAGAAATGGATGGAAGATTCCCTTAAGATACAAAAGATTATAGGTCATTTCATGATTTATTTCCAACTTCAACAATTCATAACTCTCTCAATTTTTGGATATTTTGAATGTTTCAAGTTTCAAAATGTCATTCAAGAGGTCTATTTCGTGCCATCTTTTTTGGTCAAGAGAAAATTCCAAGTGGAAGGCAATGTTTGGATGCAAAACATTATAGGTCACTATTGAAGAAAAACTTGAAATATTTCTAAGTATGGAAAGTCAACATTTTCCCCCAACTTTGACTCATTGCAACTTTTAGCTCAAACGTCCATTTGATTCCATTCTTTTTCCATTGCAAAGCTTGTAATCTCATCTTTCTAAAGCTTCAAAAACCATGCCCTAAGACCTCTTGAGTTAAGAATGCCATTGGTTTGAATTTGGAAATTTGAAACTGAATTTTCCACCAAGTCAGAATTTGAAATCCTTGATTTAGCTTCTAAACACATTATTTCTGCGTGTTTTTGCTTCTAAACATGTTTAGTGAACCTCTAGAAGTGATTAGAATAGCAAAACACGCGTTTTGAATGAATTTTGATCAATATAGAAGTCACACTTTTCTTGTTTGCAACTTCACACGATTTCCCTCCAAACTTCATTATTTCACACGCTTGAATATTCCATTTGATTCCCTATAAATAAAGGGTCATCCCCCATTCATTTCCTCAAGCTTGAACAACCAGAATCACCCTGCCAAACTTGCTCCATAACTCATTTTTCTACAACTTTGAAATCAGTGTTCAAGCCTTTTTCAATCCAATTTTTCCATCAATTCACCTTCCTTGATCTTCCCTGAAGCTAACCATACAATTACCTTCAAGAATCGTGACCTATATTGATCCATAGAAGTCCAGTTTTAGAGCTTTGCAACTCAACTTCAATAGGTAGATTTTGCCATCAATTCTTCAAAACTTTGTTATCATTATGAAACTCCCATTGTCTTGGTTCTAGTCGCAACACTTTCTTTTATCGGGAAACACGTTTTGACCATGAAATTTTAAATCCCTTTTCAAAACTTTCCTTCCAAATTGCTTGAGCTACAATTTATATAAATTTGTCACGAAGGTGTGGTTGTCTTTGTCTTCAAGAGACGAAGTGAATGGCATAGGTCTGAGCTTCTGATTTTACAGTTTGAGAGACCTACAAGTCACGTTGGCTGGAGGTTGAAGATGACCAACGTGTCATCTTCCAACCAATGATGGCTTGCCACTTGTTTTTTCTGAAAATCTGATTTTACATTTGATTCAGTGCTTTATTCACTAATGACCATGATATGCACAGCGCACCAGATCCATTGGATTTGATTACTAACGCGTTTTGACTCTCATCCAATGGTCCACATATTTTTGAATTTATTTTTTATTTCTGATTTTTATATTTAATTGCTTTAAACTTCAAAAAATCATAAAAAATTTATTTGTAGTCCAAAAAATCTGAAAAAAATTATGAAAAAAATTTTTGATTTTTCTCTTTCTGATTTTTATTTTTTCACAATTTTATTTTGTGTTTTGATATTTTTTTATAAATTTTCACTTTAGTTGAATTGTTTTAAATGTTTAAAAATACTTTTATGCATTTTTTAATTCTGAAACAATATGGAATGATCCAATGATATTGTGACAAATATTGGTGACCTCATTTATTTTTTTATTTCTGAATTTATTATTTTTTATCATTTTTGGTTTATTTTACTCATTTCTTTTAATTTTAAAAATAGTTTCTTTCTTTAAAAAATTACCAAAAATTTTATAAAAAAATTTGAGTTTATTTCTGATTTTTCTATGGTCTTACTTAATATTTATTGATTAGTTTGAACATAGTTGGTATTTTTCTTTCTTATTTCTATTTTAAAACATTTTAAAAACCTTTTTAATGTATATATTAAATGCAATATCATTTTGTGATTATTTTCTGGCTAATCTTGGGTTGAATTTTTGATCATGAACTTTATTAACATCATTAGATCCATGGTGTTGAGTCTAACTCCATAAAAATGGATGAACGATTTTAATAATAGTTTGATTAAATTTTAATTCAAATGTGGTTTGTATACTCTTTTCCACCCCTCTTCATCTTATCCCTTTCTTATTGCACTAAGTGTTATTGGAGCATAATCTCTATATCATGTCTCAAAATAAATGGTGCATAGATTGCTATTGACCAGCCTCAAAATAGGTGCGACTTCTATATAAGCCCACTTACGATTGCTTAACATAGCGCTAAATTTTGTCCTGATTCGAATAAATGATCATTCGTGGCCCAAACCTATATTTGCAAGCCCAAGTATGATAATTTGATCTCTTTGATCTAATAACCTTTAGATTCATTGTGTGGAGACTTTGGTTCTACCAATCCTCTAATAGATCTATAACACTTTTGGTCACCGCGGATCACTTAAACATCGTTGATCATTAAATGGTACTTTTGATGATTCCAAATGGATGATATACTTGACAAAAAGTAAATGCAACTTGTTGTGTAGAGGCTTTGGTTCTACCAATCCTCTAATGAGTTCCAAATGCAAGTTTCAAGATGGTCATCCAACTAACCACTAATTACTAAATTGTTTTTACCTTATGCTTTTATTTTTATGCTTTATGTACCATTTACTTTAAACATTACATTTCATGCCATTTTTATTTTTCCTCACTTGAGCATTTATATTCTTGTCATTTCTATTTTGCTCACTTGAGCTTTTTCTTTTCTCTTTTAAGACACCTAATAATCAACATGAACCATAAAAAAGGCTTTAATGACATTTGGACTATTTGGTTACTATCATTGGCATTGTGGAGTATTGGACTTCTTGGACTTAGGATTAGAAATCTTGGCCTATATTGGAGACCTTGTGACCTTAATTGATATTTTGTCTGGAGTTCTTGAGGTTCACCTCAAGATATTGGGTTGTTTCTTTGTTTTGTATGCAGGTTATTGTGATTACATTCTTTGTTTGTGATTTGAAATTCTCCCATATACAATCGTTACTCTGTCCAATTTTTTGTGAAGACTCAATATATTTGAAGTTTGGCCTTCTCAAGAGGTCTAGTATCTTTGTTGCTTCAGTCCAAAGAATGAGAATTTTATCTTGACTCATAATGTCAAGTACTAGCTTCTTGCTGGTAAGATGGTTCTTATCCATAGCTTTTACCTTATACCTTAGGATAGTCTCTTCTTCTCCTCCCATCTTCTTTAATTTCAAAAAAAAATCTTCATCCTTTTGAAAATCCTTCTTGTTTTTAAACTTGAACTACTTTCATAATAAACTTGGACTTAGATCCATGCATTTTCAAAATATTTTCATAAATAAACTTCAATCAATTTAATAATACATTGACATTTTTGTGAGAAGACTAAAAGTCAATCAATCTCATTTCAAACCATTTTACCACTTCGGCTTTTTATTTTAAAACCATTCTCAAAAGATTAGACTCTTGTTAATCCTTGTAGTGATGCAAACAACTATAATTCTACAATATGTGGTAAAGAGAGATATTTTCCACTTGGATGTTGAGTGAGGCTTTGTTGATTTTAAAATCCAGACCATATCCTTCACTTTGAGATGATGCAAATTCTCTTTTCTCATAATTGTGGGTAGTAAGTATGTTTTCCACACGGACAATGACGATGATGTCTTATCTCATAAAATTAACCCAACACACTTGTGTTTTAAAATTTTTAAAAGAGGAACTATGTGTAACCTGATTCCCTATTGCACGAAAGGTGGTACGTAGGCACTAAAGATTTGCAACTGCGGAGGGTGCAAAAATCCTAAAAAATATATTTCTTTTCTCACCTCCACCATCTATTTTTTATACAATATTTTATAGCCAAAATGTACATATTTTACAAAGAGGTTCTTGCGGAGTACCGTAGATGTTTAGGGTGCTAATACCTTCCCTTTGTATAATCAACCCCCTTACCTAGAATTTTTCCCTCTTTTTTTGGGTTATTCGCTCTTTTCCCATTCTTTTGGAAACAATAAAGCACGGTGGCGATTTTTATTTTGATTTGTATAAGTCTAGTCAATCCAATGGCTTAGTCTTAAACATTTCTACCGCTACAGTTTCAAGTTTTATTTTAAAACTCTTTTTAAAATTCAAGGTATCTATTCAATCCCCCTTTTAGATACGTCCTATTGTCTAACACCTTTTGCTATTTTGAAGACTTGAAAAAGACTACGTTTTTGTTGTGTAGACAAAATGTACTTTTCTTGATAATCATATAATGGAATTATAAGAGAAGCTAACGATTGCGGAGAACAAACTCGAGGTAATGAGACATCCACTTATGATTGGATTGCAAAATATTATTTGTGTCATATGCCTACCACTTTTAATATATTTCAGAATTAATTATATGTTAATTAAGAAGCTAGAAATATTAGGTTTTAAGTAGAATGGATTTTGCTTGAGGATGTTATTTGATTCTGGTTGGTTTTGTTTAGGCACTGCATGCAAACATTGCTGATATGTATGCTATATATCACGGGCCTAAAGGCCTTAAAGCCATTGCTCAAGGGTTCATGGTCTTCTCGGGGTGTTCGCTCTTTGATCAAAGAAACTCGGATTGAAAGTTCAGGATTTTGGATTATTTGACACTGAAGGTTAAGACCTAAAATGCCAAAGGAATTGCAAATGTTACTAATGAAAAGGTCAAAAACTAAATTATTGTAGCGGCTGCTAGGTATAGCAAGGTCAAGGATTCGGTTCATAACCCAACTAGGTCGAAAACATAACCCAGGCCCAAAACAAATGACCCAAAACTTAAATATAAAATGCGGCAACTTCAACGAATTTTATGGCTCTGCTACATTCCAATTTAGCTCTCGACTTCTGAATGAAAATCGTAGCTCTTTCTCTTAGCTTTCCAACGACTGATAGCACGCCTCATTCCAACTCCTATAGCTCATGTTATGAATTTATTCGTGCAGACTGCTAATGCTGAAAATAAAGTGCGAAAATCAAATAAGAGTAGAAATAAACTAAAATAGAAAAACACTATAAACTACAAAAATAAGCTAAAAAAACCATGAAAATGTATAAGTACAATCATGGAAGAATGTGCATCAAAATGCACAGATCAAATTCCCCCACACTTGAACTTTTGTACTCCGAGCAAAATAAAATCAAAAGAAACACAACAGTATCATCAACTACTCATTCTAGGCTACAAACTCTTCTTCAGTTAAGATTGCATCAATAGGTACTAATCTTGCACACTAAGGATATCGTAGGAACCCTAATCTTGTCTCTTGAATATGAAAACTAATTTGAATCATATTATTATGCCAAAGCCTAACTTACTCATCCTCCTTTTTGCTCTTTTCATTCATGCACAATCACATTAAGCCTGTTATCTCCACACACTCATAACAAGGCAACCGGTTAGTGACTCTGATCCTTTTTGCACGGGGTTCTGGTACTTACGTGGCATAACACTTTGCTTACTCGATTGTAGTTGCGGGGGATCGGACTGTAATCCTCCCTACTAAGTTCAGCACCAGAAATCGTTGAATCAACTAACAACGAGTCTTATTATCAACTTTTTTTTGTAGGTTCTATGACCGTTGGGTTAAGTGACCGGGTGAGGGTCACCAAACTTAGAAGGAACATTCCTTTTTCTTTCCTTTTTTTCCAAATAAAACTTGAATCACTCATTTATTTTCATCGGCTTCCCTGCGTAGAGTGCGTGTGAGATGGTGCTGACTGCTGAAATAAACTACTCAAGAGCTATTAAAAGATGAGAATTCAAGGCTACGTCATAATAAAAATTCAAATTAACTTCCATATGCATGAGACTTATACTGTTAAGACGATACCTATCTTGTGAACTTTTCCCAAGTCTCCCCAACTAACCTCATATTAATCTATAACCCAAAACTTTTAAAAAGATGCATATTTTTTTATTTTTTTTTATAACTGAAAATAAAACAACAAAAGAAAGCAAAGAAAACAAAACAAATAAATAATTCTCTCCCCCACACTTAAAACACACATTGTCCTCATTGAAAGAAACAAGCGTAAAATAAGAGAGAGGAGAGAGAGGAAAGAACACACCCGAGAAGTCAAGGCGAATAGATGATCGCATAAGTAGCCTTTCCCAACTAGAACACTTTTATAGTTTCCTCTTCCAACGTGGGACTCTCATGGAATAGCTTGAGGCGGTGTCCTTTGACTTTGTAATTTTTATCAGTTCCTTCACTTTTTATTCCTGGATCAAAAAATGTTCTTCTAAAAGTAAAAGTGTCAAATGGGCACGTGAATGTGCTCATCTTTCACAATATCAAGGATCAAAAGGTTACGGGGCTGCCTCACTACTTTTGCTACATCTTCAAGTGAGATCCTATGCATGCACATTGACGGACTAATATCATAAATATCATCTAAGGTCCATCCAATTCCTTTCTTATGCTTCTTCAAAACCTGCAAAAATTTACTTTCTTGATCCAAATAAAGTTTAGAAGAAATTATATCCAGGAGTTTTTCATTCATCTCTAGATAAGCATAATTAAGATTTTCAGGAATTAGTTTCAGCTCTCGAAAATATGGTTGTTTAATGGATAGTTTGTTTCGGGAAGCCAGAGTATCGAGAGCTTCTTCCACATGAACAACTTCATTTGCAACCTCATCTGCAGTCAGAATATCAACTTGCAAGGCGGCCTCAATTTCAGCACAAATAGAGCAAATTTTAATATCAGTACAAACATCACAAGAGTAAACATCATCAAAATCAGATAATGATGGAAAATCAGCTGCAAATAAATCAGTACAAGTATCATCAACAGTCTCAGAAAGCAACTCTATTGGAAAAACAGAATTCTCTTCCAATGGTTGTTGGTTAGATCCTTGAGCTTGTTGCATGATATTCATCAAAGAGGCAAGTTGTTCAATTTGTGTTTGCAAAGTCTGGAGAGTAGAATCTATTTGTTGTTCATACTGGAGATTATTTGCAGCCATTTGTTTGACAATGTCCTCTAGAGAAGGTTCTGAAGGTTCTGAGCACACGACCTGGAATTCCTTCAGATGCTTATGTGGATCCTCACTTGTAAGACTATTAAGCTTTGACAACAAGTGTATTAAATCAGATTTTGATTTAAAAGGTGTATCAGTTGCAGGATAGTCAATATATAAACCATTATAGCTCACATCAAGGCCAACCAACTGCCTCAAGGTTCTTTGTTCAGCCATGTTATCAATAAACCCAAAAATACCAAACATGTCCCAAACAGGCAGAAACAAATAAAAAAATGATTAAAATAAATTTAAAAAAAAATACAAAAATATAAAATTTTATTTAATGAAGCAAAATGAGAATTTTGAGATTTTTTTTAGATTTTTTCGACACTATGAAAACAGTAAAAAATTATTTAAAAATAGAAAAAAGACGAATTTTCGATTTTGAGGGTTAAGTAATTTTAGAATTCTATTCTAAAAGATTAATGTTCGTCGATTTTTTGCTGACTTTGTGAAAAAAATTCGGAGCAAATCAAAACAGTAAATTCTAAACTTACCTGACAGGTTGAAAAACTGTACTGCAATCGGAATTGCAATCCTGAAAATCAACAAACAGAACAAAACAACAAAAAAAGCAAGAAAAAAATAACAAGAACACTAAACCTATGACTATAATATCAGTTAATAAAAACAAGAATCCTCGGCAACGACGCCAATTTGATCCGCTGTCGTACACGGATCAAAAATGAGTATTTTGTAAAATGCAGTATAGAGACAATGGCTCGAGTCGTATCGCAAGGAGTCTTGATTTTATTATTAACTAATAGAAATCGAATGGGGGGTTGGTTTTAGGAAAAAAAACTTTGACTTGTACGCTTGAATGTTTTTTTTTTCTGAATAATGAAAAGGTCAAAAACTAAATTATTGCAGCGGCAGCTAGGTATAGCAAGGACAAGGTTTCGGTTCATAACCCAACTGGATCGAAAACATAACCCAGGCCCAAAACAAATGATCCAAAACTTAAATATAAAATGCTGCAACTTCAACGAATTTTATGGCTCTGCTACATTCCGATTTAGCTCTCGACTTCTGAATGAAAATCGTAGCTCTTTCTCATAGCTTTCCAATGACTGATAGCACGCCTCATTCCGACTCTTGTAGCTCAAGTTATGAATTTATTCGTGCAGACTGTTAATGCTGAAAATAAAATGTAAAAATCAAATAAGAGTAGAAATAAACTAAAATATAAAACAATATAAAATACAAAAATAAGCTAAAAAAACCATGAAAATGCATAAGTAAAATCATGGAAGAATGTGCATCAAAATGCACTAATCAGTTACTATCAAAAGTGAAATCAATTTGGGAGTTGTATATGGAAACACTGTAAGTATGGGATTTACAAGTTTGAAGCCAGTATGTCCAATGAAGACCGTCGTTATGGCATTTACAAGTTTGAAGTTGGTTTGTCCAATGAAGACCGTCGTTATGCGCATCTAACGGCCCAAAAAATGGGGTTTAAATATAAAAGTTAAGGGTGAGTGAATGCTAAGGACAACACAATTCTTCAATGCAATGATTGGTAATGGAAGAATGTGTTTGATTGATTTTTACATGTTGTGTTTTGATATTGAACCTGATAATATGTGTGATTAAACATTGTGCCATCAATTGTATATAATGATTATTCTTGCAAGATTTATTTATAGTGTTTATCATTTAAATTGTGACTATAAGTTTGATCTAACATGTAGACTATTAAGCTAGAGTTGGAAGTGCAAGTTGTACCAATTACAGATCCATATGGCCCTTCCATTGTAGATGAAAAGTTGGAAGTTGTGATTGTGAGGTTTGTTATATTATTTTTCTGTCGATTCCTGTCATGATTTTGTGGCATCTTTTAAACTTTAGTTGCAGTGTAAATATCAAACGAGTTAGCTTTGAATTATTTCAATTTTCGTTCAAATTATTGTGAATTGTGATATTATGTCACTTGATCCTGCTGGATTTGAACAAATCATATCTATCTTATTAGTGATATTATGTCACTAAAGTTTATTGAAAATCTACAACACGAAATGAGGATTTGGGGTTATGGTTCGTGATGAGAGCATGCCTGTAGTGAGATTCACAGGGGAAAAAAGGATGTGAATTTAATGATTTAGGGAAGAAATATGTAGAGATTTAGAGTGATTTTGAAGGGTGAGCTGAAAGTGCACCTTTGGTTCATTGGTTCTCAGGTTGCTTCGTGGTCAAATTGTCGTTATTTATACAATTTATTATTTGACATGTATTCTTCCGAGTTGCAGGGCTTCATACGAAACAAGGCTTTTGATTCTAAGACATAGATAATAAACACTGATTGTTGAGATCAATTTCTTAGAATTAACTATAAATTATTTAAAACTAATTTGTAGATTCTATTAAAAAACTTTTTAGTTTATTGGTTTGATTACAAACTATTGATAAATTTAAAGATCCAATTTAAATTTATTTAATTTAACAATCTATTTTAAAACTTTTTAGTACATAGATATTAATTACAACCATGCTCACTCGACAATGTCCGCACAACCATGCTCTCTCAAAAATATGACAGCGAAGAAACTAGAGAGTGCTGGGTGAAAACTTTAGCTCTGCCAGTAAAAAATGATGGACTAAAATTTAACGTAAAATCTACAACTTACAACTCAAAGCCCACATAAAATATGTCACATTTTGCAATTCAAGTACAATGTAAAATCTACGAGGATTTTACCTGACACTCCCACACCTATATCCGACATCCCTCATTTTTACCACTTTTATATTAAAATCCTAACGGAAATACCATAATTTTAGAAATTTATATATATATATATATATATATATATATATATATATATATATATATATATATATATATATATATATATATATATATATTATATATATATATATAAAATTTCGTAAATCATTAGAAATTGCATTAAAGTTACTGTTTTTTACTATGTCTAGTGGGGATACCAAAATTTTAAAAATTTACAATAATGTTATAGTTTTTTTCTCTTTTTTCATTACTTTTTCTTGAAAAATATAATCGATAAAATAGCTACCTGACTTAATATATATATATATAATATTTGTCATACATATATGTATAAAAACAAATTACAAGTACTTGCTACACAGGTTTTTCCAGTGTCAAAAGCGACCCGCATGTGCTGATTCTCATGTTTTTGCATCATCAGTACAATTCCGTCTTCGCCGATCAGTGACGGGAGACAATGGGCAATAATATTTCAACTTTACCTGAACCCAATGATTTTCGTTTATAAAATCAACAACAATGATTGTATCTTACTTGTATACATGGGTGGAGTTATGACAAGGGAAAAATGTGATGTTAAATTTCATGGAAAGGGAAACAAATACAATAGTATCTAGAAGCAATAGGATAACTCATATAAGGAATTATCATCCATTTGTCTCTACCCTGCACACCCAATTATTCTACTCGTAACACATTCCTAATTGTAAATATTGTCATAGAACAACTTGGAAAACAATTGAGAGTGTTGATGAACTTGAGAATCTAACTGCGTCCGAATCAAAGATCATAACTCTTCGTGTCAGCCTAATAAAGATGAAATACAACGGAAAACACAATTTCCATGGTTATCAACATCAATAATGTCATCGATGTATGGATGAAAGAAAACAGGAAACTGTAACAAATAAATATCTCTTGAACATTTGGTGAACAACTGGCTACCAATCGACATACTTGACGGTTGACTTCCTTTTGATTTTTTGCATGATCTCTTTTTAGTCTGACTCCCCTGCGAAGTCTCAACATACTCCCACTAGCTAGGATCATAATGCACATCACTCTCTTGATCCTTTCCACTTGTCTTAACTCCCCTTTTTGGCTTTTACTTCAACGGTGACAGGCACATTAAAGGGGAGTACTTCACCGATTACCTTAACTTGCTCTGATATCAAATGTTGGTTTTTGAGTGCACCTAAGACAGGTTTGAGTAAAGTGGATTACATATTTTTATTCTTTTATGCGATGATGTTCTTATTTTCTTGTTTTTGTTATGAATATGAAAGCGGTAAGTGCAGAAAATAAAGAACACATGAGATTTATACTGGTTTCCCTCACACTTCGAGAGTACTCCAGTCCCCTTACTAATATGTAAGAGATTTCACTATAGTTAGAATTATCGTCTAGCCTATCCACATCCAAATGTGATGTTTACTATATAAACTATAAGGAGGTCAAAGGCTTTAACTATCTTTTAAGATCCAACCAAATATATGAAGAACAATCCTCTTCAATGTACACACTTGTTTCCAACAATTTTGAAAATAAGGTAACCAATACAAAGTAAAAAGAGAACAATATTCCCTTGATACTCTTTTGCTTCTAACAATCCTGGACAACAAGGTTACACCACAATCACTTTAGAAAAATGATTAGAAACAACTTCTTTAAGTAGATATGAAAGTTGATAATCAATGTCAATACAAAGTATTGATCTCTTCTCTTTCAAGACAACAATTGAATGGATATATTACACAAGTTCTCAATGTATATGTTGAAACTTTTCTAATGATGTATTTGAAAATTAAAGAGTAAAAGTTTCATGTAAGATTAAAATATTAATCAATGCACTTGTTTGAAAATGAGAAATAAAGTGTTGAATTGTATGTTGTGGTTGTTGTTATTTTGGTTTTTGTTTCTACTTCAAAAATGTTTGAATTAGATACATGTATTGCACCATTTCAAAAGGTTCTAAATGAGTGTAGAAGTGAAATGGTTCATGGACAAATGCAACAAACAAACAAAATTCAAAACAACCTTGTTTTTCAAATTCATATCAGCGGTAATCGGTTACCGTAGAGCTGTAACCGATTACCCATGCAGGTAACGTTAATATTTTTGAATTTATGAAGCTTATAACTGGTTACCAGTAAGCTGTAACCGGTTACCACTGTATGAAAAAGTGAAATAACCTTTTTAATGGCCTGGAAATGCAATGCTAGTTATATTAAAAGCCATGAAACATGTATGCATAATTTTAGACATATTTTGACCACTATAATAACATATTATATTGAATTGGAGTCTTGTATCATAATGAAGATCAAATACCAAAGTCTGCGTTAGGATTAACTAAGCATGCAAGCCAAAAGTCCATTTTGAGTAGACACTTTTTCTTCTTCATTTTTATAATACCTGTTGTACCCCAAAATTTTCCCTCTCATTTCTCAAGAAATCTCTCATAAGATCTCCATTGATTCAAGACTACACAAGGTTTGATCAGCTCAAGACACCTCCTCAACCACTGAGAACTGAAAATTAGGGTTTGAGATTTCACAAGGACAATTTGACTTTCAATGCCTCAAATTAATTTCATGGATAATTAGGAACCCTCAAGATTGCTCATCTCAAGTTTCAAGTCTTGGATCACAAAATTGCCCAGTCATTTGATCAGATGACCTAAAATCAGTTGTATTGGATAAAAGTCAATTATGGTCAACCTACAGTCAAACTTCAATATTTTGGATCCATATTAACATTATGAACTCATATATGTCAATTGTTCAATTTTGGATCACAATTCCTCCAGAAATTTTATCAGATCATCAAAAGGGCAAAATGGTCAAAATTAGGGTTTTGACTGAAGAGGTTCAATTTTTTACTTTTGACCTAACAAGTGACTTATTGGTTTAAGACATGATCTCAAAGACTCAAATTCACCATCTTGACCTAATTTCATGGTTCAAATCACCTCTCAAGATTATTGGATTGACAGATGAATTTCAGTCAACTAATGAAAAGTCAATTGTACACTAAAAAAGTCAAACTTTGACTTTTTGATCAAAATCAAGTTTTAAAGATCACAATTCATCAAGACGTATCAAAATATGAAACGTGTTCATCAAGAAATTGAAAATTGAAAATTATCTTTGAAAAGTAAAAATTCTAAGACTAAATTTTTTTTCTAAGTGTTAGAAAATTAACTTTTTTTCATAACTTTGTGCCAAATTTCTACCATGATGCAAGATGATTCAAGGGAAACTTCCAACATGAAAGTTGTAGATCTCACTGATATCTAAAACATTATAGGGAAGAACTTTTTCTAGAAATGCTTGGATTTCAAGTTATGAATTTGTGAAGACATGCTCAGGAAACTTAAACACTTAGTGAATTTTGCCCTAGTTAGGCAGAGTTTTGGTACCAACTTCATGGCAACTTTTCACCTAGTTACAAGATGAATCTTCAAAAATGTACAAAATTAAGGTTGTATAGGATGTTACAAGCTTTCTAAAATGTCCAAGAACTCATCAAGACCATACTTGAGCTAAGAGAATCGAAGGCAAGAAGTTAGAGTTTCAAACTTGATTTACAAGGCATATTTTGTGATAAACACTTAACCAAATCCATAAGTCATGCTGTATAATCTTGGTTTTAAGGTTTCTAACTTGCAAATCACTCCTTAATTTAATGTTTACACAACTAATTGATCAATTGTCCAATTGATTCAAGCATTGTCCAAAACATTTTTCCATTTTAAGGAGAAACTCACCATTTCCATTCTAGTAAAGCAAGCCTTTATGCAAAGTCAACTTCTTGAGCTCCCAACTTGTTTCATCTGAGCAAAAGCAATGTAAAATATAAAAGAAACATGTCTAGAGCCTCCAATAAAGAGATGCCATGCTTGTACTATGCCTTGAAACCATATTTTCCACTTTTCTTCAAAATCAAGTAACATAGCCATAACTCTATATCTCACAGATCTGTCAACTTCAATTCCTAAGACCTATTGCTTATAACTATACAAGTTATTTGCAAGCAAATACACGAGCAAAAGCACCCTTAAAACCTTCCAAACACCTTGCTTCATAGAACTGGCCATAACTTGACAGTTTTGAACTTAGAACCCCCAAATCAAAAACCACTCGTGCATTTTAAAAACTAATCATCCATACACTCTCTATACATCATATCAAAGTGATCCAGGCCCCTGTTTCCTGACTTTAACCCCTCCATCACCATCCACCATTTTCAAAACTGAAGCTTTCAACTTGACCTGAGTTAGGGGTTTCAGTCATCCTTAAAGCAAAGTAGGAGTTGGAATACACTCAAAGAGGTCCAGGCAAGCTAAACAGATCATTGGGAAACCTCAAAGCTTGCTCAAACTGAAAACACGACCTCCATCTGCAAGGTAAGTTTTTTGAATTTCTATCTCTTCATACAAGCATCATTTGATTCTGATTTGTGAAGATAAAATGTAGATATCATTTCCCTGAAGCTGTACATGTCCACAGTTTTCATTTATATTGCCTGAGCTTAGAGAATTTTAGGTTTGAATCTCTGGAAAAAGTTAGGTCAGGATTTGGTACTTTTATAAATTCATCCTCATATTTGATAATTAGTTTAAGTTATTTACATATTCAGAATCCTGGTAAAATTTCTAACAAGTTTGATGTTGGAAGTTTTGTGAATGAATGAGAAATGAGTGAGTTACAGGAACCCTGGATGGAGGTTGAAGATGAAGTCATTTCTAGAAATGGATTGTGTTATATATTTATGGTTTCAGTTTAGTTAACGGATGTATAGCCACCCCAGTGGTAAGGCAGCGCGCGTTTCATGTCAAGAGCGTGGGTTCAAGCCCCAATGCTGTCACTTTTTGCTTTTTTTCTAACATTTTCTCTCTTTTTGGCACAACTATGCACGGTTGGGCTTAAGGCCATTGGACTTTGTCTTTTTAATGAGACTCACCCCCTGCTTGCTTGTCACAACACAAGTCCAACCTTTTTTTTTTCTGACTACAAAAAAATACCATTTGGGCCAGGCTTAAAAAAAAAATTTCTAACAAACTCCAAAATTCCATTTCAAACCCCCCTGACTTTTATTTTTATACTTTATTTTATTTTATTTTTCTTTATTATTATTATTATTATTATTATTATTATTAATAAAAATCCAAAAAAATAGTTTATTTATTTATATATCTAATATATTTATATTCATGTATATTTTACTCCTTTAAAAAACAAAAAGACAAAAATATTTTCTTAAGCAAATTTAATTCTTTTTCTTAATAAATTAATAATTAGATTTAGGTTTAGTTATTTTCTTTTCATTTAAAATTAACTTAGAATTTAGGTTTCTTTTAATTAATTAATTTCCATATTATTTTGATTAAACTTAAACTATTTTCTAAAATAAAACCTAAAATGCTTTTTAATTTAATTTCTTTTCTTAATTAATTTAGGTTTAAATTTATTAATTTAGCTTAATTATTTCTTTTAGTTAATTAGGTCAAAACTAAACCCTTTCCTCAAAAACCAAATAAAATCCTTTTCTTTTCCATTTTATATCCTTGTACATTATATTTATTCATTTCTTGCACATTATTCAATTCAATATGGTTGTAATAGATAATTAGGTTTAATTTATCGAAATCCCCATTTGTAAAATTGTATACCCCATCTCCAAATGATGTAATAGCGTAGTAAATTTACTTTCCGCAATTTATTGCTTTCATATCAATGCTAGTAATTAGGGTTTGTATGGAAAGATAAAAATCAACAAGTAGACAATATTAATCAAGGATTAAATGCATGCAAATCAAATACACTATTCACACATGCATCCTTAAGGTTAACTCCACTTGTTGCCTAAAAAATGGTCATGTTATGCATGTGGGATGTCTTAGCACAAACAAATAAAAAAAATACAAGATCATAGTCCGTCGATGACGCTACAAATGTTGCCTTTAAAATTATCTTAGTCCCTCAAAGAAAAGTGCTAAGATATCTCACAACATTGCTATCATGACTATACGATGACCCACGCTCGTTCCTTTACATCCAAAGATAAGGCTTCTTACCAATCAATGGTGAGATAGCAATATCAAAAGAAGGAAGAAATAAACAAAAGACTTTTGAATAGGTAGAAACGTTCTTAGTTGCTTGCACACTTTCAAAACAAACAACCTTGCTCACTTTCTAAACAAACAAACACTTTCCAAACATGAAATATTTTCAAAAGTCCAACACTTTGTATAAGTTCTTATGAAACGAGAACCATTACAAAGTTTTCCTAAACGAAGGCGCCTTTTCAAAAATACTTTCAAAACCACCACAAAACACATTTTCAAACAAAGCAAGTGATCTAGCAAGCAACTAAGAGCCCATAGATAACTATGGATGAAAAGGGTGGTAACACCTTCCCTTTTCATAATCTACCCCCCAAACGCAAGAAATAATCTCAAAGGTCTTTCCTGTTCTTTTCTATCTTTCCTTTTGGATAAAAGAAAAGTCAGTGGTGACTCTTTCTAACCGCGACATTTGCGATCAAACGCAAAACATCCCAAGTCAGTTCTCCCACCGTATTACAATACCTTTTTCCTTGATCATGATGTTTGTAATCATCAAAACATAATCTTGCTGAAGCATGATTCTACATTCTCCCCATTTTTGATGATGACAAACACTTGTTATATGAAATGCTTTAGATTGCTTGAAAATGCAATATGCTCCCTCTATTAATGATAACTCCTCTTGATCAATGCTTCTCCTTGATCGATAGAGTATGATGACAATTTCTACAAGAGATAGAGACAAAGCATACACATATATCTTCTCCCTCTTTGTCATTATCAAAAAGTAAGGGAAAAATAAAAAAAATAATATCATAATCAAATTAGAAAAATAGCATGATATTAGTTGACTTATCCTTTAGAAGATTTTGTCTTAACCCTTCATTATGAAGTACTTCTTCATTGGATATGAAAGTTAGTGCTTATCTTTTCCCTGCCAAGAATCTTTTATTTGATGTTGTCCTCATATGTGACACATCCTTTGGTTTATTAGATTTGAAAATTTACTTATACCTCTCAACATATGCTTGGATCAACCACTTATTAAGATATCAAAGATTTTGTAGTGGTCTTCAAGCAACCCTACAAAATAAGTTAAATTTTGCTAGGTACCCAAAGTGATTTGGGTATTTCATGGTTAGTTTCTTTCTTGACCCACACATAATGTTTACTAGTAGCATTATAATTTCATGCATGATAAGCATTATGTGTGTAACCAATAATACCACAATATAAAGAAGTAGGAAGAAAGTTTCTTGTAACAAAGTTTTTCTTTTTAGCAACTATTTTCTTAGGATAAAAATTTCTAACATTTTCTTTCTCTTCACCATCGGAATAATGTAATGCCATAAAAGCATGATTTGCATATTCGACGTTTTCCGAATCAGATAAAGAACTTATATTCAATGTAAACCTTGTTGGATTTTGAGAATTTTCTTCCCTTGTAAGCAGTTTTCTTGGACAACTTTGGGCACTCCATCTTTATGTGAATTTTCCAAAAGTCAAAGTATTCACCAGAAAATAATGGAGGCTTGTTATTACTACCACCGTCTTTGAAAGTTGGTTGTGCGGATGCTCTTCTGGATCAAATAGGAACAAGTTACCTTAACTTGCTCTGATATCAAATGTTGGTTTTTGAGTACGCCTAAGACGGGGTTGAATGAAGTGGATTAAATATTTTTATTCTTTTATGCGATGATGTTCTTATTTTCTTGTTTGTGTTATGAATATGAAAGCGGTAAATGCAGAAAATAAAGAACACAAGAGATTTATACTGGTTCCCCTCACACTTCAAGAGTAGTCCAGTCCCCTTACCAACATGTAAGAGATTTCACTATAGTTATAATTATCATACAGCCTATCCACATCCAAATGTGATGCTTACTATCTAACCTATAGGGAGATCAAAGGCTTTAACTATCCTTTAAGATCCAACGAAATATATGAAGAACAATCATCTTCAATGTACACACTTGTTTCCAACAATCCTGAAAACAAGGTAACTAATACAAAGTAAAAAAATAACAATCCTCCCTTGATACTCTCTTGCTTCCAACAATCCTAGACAACAATGTTACACCATAATCACTTTAGAAAAATGATTATAAACAACTTCTTGAAGTAGATATGAAAGTTAATAATCAATGTGGATACAAAATATTGATCTCTTCTCTTTCAAGACAACAATTCAATGGATATATTGAACAAGTGCTCCATGCATATGTTGAAACTTTCCTAATGATGTATTTGAAAATGTAAGAGTAAAAGTTTAATGCAAGATTAAAATATTAATCAATGCACTTGTTTGAAAATTAGAAATAAAGTGTTGAATTGCATATTGTGATTGTTGTTATTTTGGTTTTTGTTTCTACTTCAAAAATGTTTGAATTATATACATGTATTGCACCCTTTCAAAAGGTTCTAAATGATTGTAGAAGTGCAATGGTTCATGGACAAATACAACAAACAAACAAAATTCTAAACAACTTTGTTTTTCAAATTCGTATCAGCGATAACCCGTTACCGCAGAGATGTAACCGGTTATCCATGCAGGTAACTTTAATATTTTTGAATTGCTGAAGCATGTAATCGATTACCATTAACCTGTAACCGGTTACCACTGTATGAAAAAGTGAAATAACCTTTTTAATGGCTTGGAAATGCAATGTTAGTTATATTAAAATCCATGAACCATGTATGCATAATTTTAGACATATTTTGAGCATTATAGTAACATATTATATTGAATTGGAGTCTTGTACCATAATGAAGATCAAATACCAAAGTCTTCTTTAGGAGTAACTTAGCATGCAAGCCAAAAGTCCATTTTGAGTAGATACCAAAGTCAGAGCTTGTTTAGTAAAAACTACATACTAGACAGAAACCATTAGAGTACACAATTGTTCTCTAAGATAACATGTAAAGTTATCATCAAAACTCAATGCCAGATGCAAAACCAATATGTTCTTACAAAACCTGTTTCAAACTATTTTTGAAATATAAACATAAATAATAATAACATCAGACTGTCATGATCCGTGTACTTGTTTGTTGTTGTGTTCCCTAAATTAGTGATTATGTTAGTCCATGCACCAATAAATATTTCTTTATAATATTTTAGATTTTTCTTTTGAACTTTGTTGAATTGAAAACAACACTTACAATCAAAGTGATTTTAAGGAGATCAACAAAGTAATTTAAACTTCAATAATTAAAGAAAACTCTATATAAATTGATCAATCAAACACCAACATCCACAAATTGCATATAGAAAGTAAATGATACTGAGAGAGAGAGAGAGAACGACACAAGAATTTGTTTAAGAAGTTCACTAATTGTCCTCCATATGACTACATCTCCTTGATTGTCGTTGTCGAAGTCGAAAATCAAGCCATGAATCAGCATGTCATGTGGGCCATCCCTTCGGGCATAACCAAACTGTCTTAGAGCCAAGCAGGGGTTGTAGGTGATGCCTCCCATAATGCCAAGTAGAGGGACATTAGGGAATTCCCCACAACGGTCGATGATGATGACATTTTCTCTGGATCGAGAACACCAATGAACATCTGAATGTGTAAGAGTCATCAATCATTGTGACCACCTCAAACCTTGCTCATTCTTCAAAACTGATTGGGGAAGATGAGAAATAAACCATATTTCCAGGAGAGGAGTGCAACACATGAGAACACCTCTTTTCCTCATTGTACGAGTGTGAAAAGAGTGGAGGATATCCCCAAGCAATGTAGGCACCGGGTTGCGAGTCATGAAGATTTTGACAGCACTTACATATATAAGTTGGTCAGGGTTAGGGAACAAGACCATCCCATAGATGATAAGAGCTAAAATTTCCTCAAAAGCTTGCAAGTCTAGAGAATTCCAACAGATTTGGGCCTTCTCAAACAAGAACTTTGCCAAGAAGCCTTTGACACCACTTCTAGTTTCCCAATGTGTTGTGACATCAGATGAGTGCAAGTGTAAGGCTTGAGCAATCTCTTCTGGATTTGTATCTCTTTCCGTATCGTTTAAGGGTAGTTGATTGAGAATAGGAATCCTCAAGAGTTGAGAAAATTCCTCCAAAGTGGGCACAAGTTGGTAGTCAGGAAATGTGAAGGAATGATGCAAAGGGTCAAAGAATTAGAAGAGAACTTTCAGCATATCCTCCTCTCTGTTTGTGGTGACCAAGTTGAGTAGACGACCATGTCTCTCGGTGAATGGAGAATTCTCAGGAATCCTTGAAGCTAGCTCCTTGAGTTGTGGAGGAATTCTTACAAGGTTGACTTGGATAGTTTTCCTGCGAAGTGAATCCATAACCTATAAAACAGGAACAAAGATGAATCTCCAAAATCCTTGAAATGGTTAGTTGATGCATATGATGCTTCATGATATCCATGATGTTATGCACAAGTATATATGTACAAGCAAATCACACAAGTTCCTAGTTTAGGCTTGCATGGGGTTTCATAGGTAAGTACCCTATTGAAGTTTAGTTGGCTGAACCTGTCCTAGCAATAGTAACCGGGTTCTAAGGAGCTCAATATCACTGGGTTGTTTCCTTGTTCATTGTTTCAATTCATCCTCTTTACTGGCGACCTAAATATTCCAAGGAACCAACCCTCAATGAGTGTAGTATCGAGTATCTACCAACTTCGGACTGCACCAAAGCCGGTCATCTCACTACATCCTAAAAGGCCAAGTATGTCAAGTAAAGGTTCTAAAAGTCCATTAGTGCTTCATGACATCACTCAGCGGCCCCGTATTCTCTTTGATTGACTCAAAGGCTACCGGTACCCACAAATATGTCGCACTAATATAGCTATTGCTTAGACCATGTTGGTATACCCCGCACAGTTTCCAAAACGTATTGCTATTTACCTATGAATGTTTCCTAGATCCGGGTAGAGGATTCAAACCCAAACAATATAACCAAAGTGTAAAGCATACAAGTCAAACAAGATAAGCATGTAAAGGTGATCTAAATACCTAAGGTAAACCCACTTTTATAATATTCCCCAGCAGAGTCGCCAGTTCTGTGATTCGGTGGAAGAACTAACTTGAGGTTTTGCGTTTGTGTTTGCAAATATCGCGGTTAGCAAGAGTCGCCACCGACTTTTCTTTTATCCAAATGGAAAGGTAAAAAAGCACAGGAAAGACCTTTGAGATGTTTTCTTGAGTTCGGGGGGTAGATTATGAAAAGGGAAGATATTAGCACCCTTTTCATCCATGGTTTTCCATGGGCTCTTAGTTACTTGTTTAGATCACTTGCTTTTGCTTTTGCAATTGTTTGAAATGGTTCTTTGTGTGGTTTTGAAAGTATTTTGGAAAGAGTCTGTTTGTTTTGAAAATAGCAAGGATTGTTTGCAATTTGATCAAGTAACTAGAAGCATTCTACCTACTCAAATGTCTTTCTTGTGCATTTTTATTCCTTTGATATTGTTGATTTACCATTGGTTTAGTAGGAAACCCTATCTTTGGATGTTAAACGGGACGGGCGTGGGTCATCATATGACCATAATAGCAATAGTGCCAAGTATATTTAGCTTGTTTGAGGGACCAAGATCATTTTTGTTTAGGCAACCTTTTGATAGCATCATCGGGGGACTATGATATTTTGTTTGTTTTGTTTTGTTTTGCCATGATACTTTGCATGCATACCATGGCCATTTTGTAAGGCAACCAAGTGAGTGAAACCCTAGGGGTGCTTGTGTGCAATGTGTTGTCAGTTTTCATGCATTTTGGTTGTCTTGTATTAGGTCATGTTATTTGTTTGATTTTTGTCTTATCATACAAACCTAATTTTACTAAACATGTATATAATGCGATAAATTGCGTAAAGTAAATCTAAGCTATTAAAACAATATTATTGGAGGGGGGATACACACTTATACATGTGGATGGTTCAACGAGAAAAATAAAGAAAAAGAAAAATAACAAGGGGAAGAAAAAGAGAAAGAGAGAGGGGGCTAGGGTGCTATTGAGAGGAAGTCAGAAGTTCTGACCCAGGCCTGCTGCAGGACAGCAACCTGTTAGTGAAAATGTATAGGTCAAAAGTTCTGACCCTGGTATGCTGCAAAACAGAAACGTGTTAGTGAAAATGTATGGGGTCAGAAGTTCTGACCTTGCTGGACACACAGTAATTTTCAGAAGTTCTGATATTAGTGATGACAAAACAGGCCCCAGAAGTTCTGGCGTCAAATTCAGAACTTGGTCTCCCTCCGTGCTAGTTAGAACATCTTCAATTTGATTATTTTTCCATAAAACAGAAGGCATGCCTAGGACAGTCTCAGCAAGTGTCATAGCGTTTCAGAAGACAGAACCAAAAAGGTCATAGGCAGGTTCTACATTGATTCACTTCCTACTTAAGCATATAGAGGCATGAAAAACCTCAAAACATGTACAACAGAAACATGATATCTACATCGTGTTTATTGAGCATGCAAATCTGATGATGCTTAGCAGCATGGTGAGAGTCAGCAGGTGCTTACCTTGCTGTTGGAAGAAAATCTGTGAATTGAAGCTAGCCTTAGCTCTGATCGTGTTCTGGACAGGTTCTTTTTTGAATGGGTGGATGTAGAGTATATATATATGGTTAGAAACTGTATGGGCGTCTTTTTGGTCAAGAAGAAAATTGGGTACAAATGAAGTTTGGAGGCAGGAGGTTCAAAGTTATGAAACACTAGGAATTTTGGCAAAGTTTCACAATGTTTTCTTGCTAGAATTTTCTGTTCCTCTTCTAGCAATTTTTTTGGGTTTTGGACCGGCCCATTTTCAATGGACAATGGTGCCCTATTTATAGGCAAGGCTTTGTGAATTTTTAAACGTTTAAGTGGCGCCAATACCATGCAGTAGGTGCTAACTTGTTCTTGAAGGAAGTTTATGGAAAGTTGTGATGATGGACAGCTTTTCAGCCTAGGCTGGAACAGTAGGCGAGGATTAAGGGAAAGTGACACCCATTGATGAAAAGCGGCACATATATCCATGCCTAAACCTGCACTAGGGTGTTATTATACCACACGTGGAGAGACCCCTTGGATGGATGCTCAAAAGTGGTTGTGAGCATTATTGAGCACTAAACGGTGATGAGATTTGTCTGAATCAGAAATCTTGTAATAGGAGATCTGCATCATTATCTATATCTAAACCAACAGTTCCTACTTTAACATACAACAAACTTAACCTCTGATCTTAGTATCCTGATGTCCCAGCAATTTCTGAGGGTTCTCCAGACTTTCCAGCATGTTCTTTTGAGCTGCTTCTGAAAACTATGGACTTAGAGATTATGTTTCAGTATAACAACCACTCTTCTGACCTCTTCATCCTATGATTCTAGTATGTTCTGAAGGGGCCCTCAGGCTTCTTTGCTTTCTTTGAATTCCTCTAGCAAACTCTTGCTGAACTTGCGTAACTACTGAAAGAGCCATGTTCTGTTTGAAGGTTACGTGCTGAACCACATTTACAACCTCTAATTGAGTTGGTGTAGCTGCTGAAGAGCCACCTTCTGAATGTTATGTGTTGAGCCAAGTTTGCAACTTCTGACCGTTTCTTCCTGGAGGTTTGTTCAGAAGTTCTGAAGTGCCATTTTCCTTCAAACATTTCAAAAAAATTCTAAGTACTTAGAATTTAACTTTTCCAAGGTAAAAATTTTACTATTGAGCTTGCAAATGACCACTTTACTTTTGTAAATGGTTTACTTGGAAAGAAATGATAATTCAAGGCTTGGATTTATTTAAGAGAAACTCTGAGAATCCAGGATGATTTCCTGAAGAATGAGAGGGCAAATTTTGGGTTACAACAGCTGCCCTTGTTCAATCTTCTTGAACCTGAAGAGTTAGATTGGCGAGTTTGCCATTCGTGACTCGAAGGTAAAAGATGATTGGACACTAGAGTGCTCATAAATTTGCACTCGAAGATGTATGGTGAATGGGCTTATAGATGCCATTTGGAGAAATGATGGTGAGTTGTCAGAGATGGGCTTATAGATGCCATCAAAGGTGATTGTTGACAGAAAGTCTGAACTTGATTTTTAAAAAAAACGGATCAGAATAAATCGTTGAGAGATTTATCTGAAAGTCTTGGAATATCTTCAATTGGAATAAGAATCAGGGAGATCTTAGCGTCGATCTGACTGAACCAGAGAAGGTCTTGTGTTAACTTCAACTGGATAAGAATCAGAAAAATCTTAGAATCGATTTAACTGAACCAGACAAAAGTCTTGGAATATCTTCAACTGGAATAAGAATCAGGGAGATCTTAGTGTCGATCTGACTGAACTAGAGAAGGTCTTGGATCAACTTTGACTGGATAAGAATTAGAAAAATCTTAGAATCGATTTAACTGAACCAGACAAAAGTCTTGGAAATCTTCAACTGGAATAAGAATCAGGGAGATATTAGTGTCGATCTGACTGAACTAGAGAAGGTCTTGGATTAACTTTGACTGGATAAGAATCAGAAAAATCTTAGAATCGATTTAACTGAACCAGACAAAAGTCTTGGAATATCTTCAACTGGAATAAGAATCAGGGAGATCTTAGTGTCGATTTGACTGAACCAGAGAAGGTCTTGGATTAACTTTGACTGGATAAGAATCAGAAAAATCTTAGAATCGATTTAACTGAACCAGACAAAAGTCTTGGAATATCTTCATCTGGAATAAGAATCAGAGAGATCTTAGTGTCGATCTGACTGAACCAGAGAAGGTCTTGGATTAACTTTGACTGGATAAGAATCAGAAAAATCTTAGAATCGATTTAACTGAACCAGACAAAAGTCTTGGAATATCTTCAACTGGAATAAGAATCAGGGAGATCTTAGTGTCGATCTGACTGAACCAGAGAAGGTCTTGTGAGGGCACTTTTCTGAGGAATCTGCCGAAACACTCCTTCAATAGACGTAGTTTTTTTTAGAGGACTACCAGGTCATATAAGTAGTCAACGATGTTTATTGATTTGTCTTTCCATGAAAGGTAAAAAGTTAGTCATATGCAATGTCATGATGCATGAAATGCATGATGTCATGATATTCTCAAAATAAATGAGATTGTGTCGTATGCCCTTATCATGTATGTAAATAGGAGGTATGAAATTTGAAATGTTTATGAATGTATTTTTGTCTGGGAAAATAAATCCTTGACAAAATGTCGGGGAGTTTGTTAAATCCTGGACTGCTGTTGAAGAGTATGTGTGTCTTCAAACTTTGCTTAGAATGTTTCCACTAGGGATTCCTATTTTGTTGTTTGAGGAGAAATTCTGCTGGGGAATATTGAAAACCCTGTGAGGAGAATTTTATTCCTGCTTGGGGAGAATATTGAAAGCCCTTATTTTTGCCTAGGTATGTCAACCTAGCGGGTCTTTGATTATGCGCAGTATTTTTTCGACTATGTCAATGCTCTCAGGATGTAGGGAGATGCCCCTGTTATTGATATTGCATTGCCGTACCACTAGAAGATGTCTGATCAGGCAAGATTCGTTGTCGGAATGCCCCAGGTGCTCCAGATGGAGATTTGCCCCAAGCTGGTTGGCCTTTTGAGAGATTATCCGAATCTTGACTTAACTGCCCCAGATGATGAACAATGATCATGCCTGCCCCTTTGTTGGGAGTGCTTTTGCTCATAAGATATTCTTCGTGCGAATTTCTTTGCTGTTCAAACAAATAGTCATATGTGCAAGCAATGTTATTTCAAAAATGCAAAGATTATGTCTGTCTTGAAGATTTTGAAAATGCATTTTTCATAAAAAAACAAGTGAATTTTGTAAATTGTGATGTCAACTCGTTATTTTACCGCAAACCTTAAGGAGTCGGGATACCTTTGGTAACAGTATGCTTTCGAACTAACCCATGCTTCAGCTAGAACTTTTGAGGATTATAACGTGGCCTGGTTCACGGTTTAAGAAACAAAGGATAAAGGCTCAAATTTTATTTGTACCCACCCGTTCTTCGTGATGTTCTTCAAACCTAAGCTCAGTTGATCGTGCATTAGACCCTGTTTGAGTCTTTGTCCTGATGTTCCAATGATGGTTCGGATATTGATGATTTATTCTGAATAGGCAGTCATTTTTGTTTTTGTCGAGGGTTTGTATGACCTCTTTCTTTTTGATTTCGCTATCCCTAAATTTTGCCTGAACTGTTTCTTTTGTGATTACAGTCAGCGGGATGCCCCAGTTTTGTAAGTCTCCTTCATAGGTTTTGACTTATTGGGTTTTTATTTTTTTTTGAGATATAATGACTGCCCATATTTATGATTATTTGGAGCCATCACTGTCTTTTGTTTTGTAAGGACTCCTCTGGTGCCATTCGTTGTGCACTTGGATCAGCTGAGAGAACTACCCTGCCCCAGGTTATGATTAAGGGTTTTAATTTTTGTGAAAAGGAAACTCCTACTTCTTTGGCTCGAAGGGGTTGACGAGGGATTATCATCCTTATAACTCCAGTGTTTAGGAATTGAAACAATGCCTGTACCTCATCAGCGGGGTCTGTTCAAAAGCATACTGTAAAGATCGTGGTATCGTTTTCGTCATCCTCCCTCAAGAGGCTTAGAATTATCAATCGAGAGTTGATCATCACAGAATATGAAAACAATTTGCATATACGAAATAATTACTTCAAAACAGCCATACGCGATGCATTAATGAAATAACAATGTTTAACATGAATAAATGTTTGAACAATCAAAGTAAAGTTACAACTTGAAAATTCTAATAAGCAAAAGTCTTCTCATCTCAGGGCTTGTTACTTCGACTGGTGCACCTTGTAGGGATGGCAAGAGCATTCATCCTGGCCCAGTTGGGTGAAATCCACAGCTCTTTCATTAATCAGGTCTTGGATCTTATTCTTCAGAGCCCAGCAGTCGTCGGTGTCATGTCCTGGACTATCAGAGTGGTATGCACATCTTTCCTCAGGATTGTATTTTAGGGAGGTTGTGTTGAGATTCTTAGGAGGGTCCCTTAATGTCACCAGATTCAACCTCAACAATTGTTGTAAAGCTTGAGACGGTGACACGTTGAGCTTGGTGAACTGCCTTTTAGGCTTGTCCGGCTTGCTCTGATCAGCCCGTTGTTCTTGGCGAGGTCGTTGTTGGACCTGTGAAGTAGTAGCAGCTTGGAGAGGCCCGCTCATTAAACCAAACCTTTGTCTTCTCGGAAGCTGTTCAATGACCTGGTCCCTGACTTGGGCTGGTTGCCTCCTGTCTTGATGAAGCTGACTGATCATGGCCCTCAGCTCTCCTTGCTCCCGAGCTAAACCTTGGATGAGAGCCCTTTGCCCCAGCATCTGGGTTTTCAATGTGTCTACCTCAGCTTGTAGACGTTTCAGTCGTTCGTCCTTGTCATCCTCGGGACTTTTCTTGGCCAGATTCCCCATGAGGAGTGTCCTTAACTCTTCCTGCCCCTTGGATAGGCTTAGGAAGATCTCCTTGAACTGAGTCTCTTGAGCGTGAAGGCCCTGGTTATCTTGTTGGGAAGCTATTGCTGAAATAAACAGCGGAAAAGGGTAAGTGACCTGCAACAAGGGTACCTGTAATGCAATGATATGTATGATATGCATGCAATGCTTTCAAGGACCTCGCGGGGTAAACAAGAAAATTGTTAGAGTTTGCATTTTGTAGCTTGATGGAAGGCACTGCATATTGTTGAGAGTCCTTCTTCAAGAGTCAAGGCTCACCATATCGAGTGGGTCATAGCCCCTGACAACCTTGTCTAGAGGAAAATAAATCCCTTTTTCCCCTTGCTGGACAGTTGGTTCATCATGACCTGCATCACAAGCCCTTGAGATCCTTGAAATGGGTTAGTCCTTATGTAGGATGTATGCAATGGTATGATGTCATGCTATGCATGGGATGATATAGGTAAACCCTGTTATGAGTCCCTATTAGGGACTGTAAACAAAACCTGCAAGAAGCTCAAGTGTCAGATAACAAGCATGCAAATAGTCAAGTTGGAAGGCACACAAGTCACACAAGATAAGCCCTTAGAGTTTAGGCCAACATGGGGTCTAGGTATTACCCTCTTTCAGTTTGTGGGTTAAGACCTGTCCTATCAGAAGTAACCGGGTTCTAAGGGTCCCAATATCACTGGATTGCTTTCATTGTTCATCGTTTCGATTTAGCCACTGAACTGGCGACCAAAATATTCCAAGAAAGCAACCCTCAATTGAGTGTAGTATCGAGTATCAACCAACCTCGGACTGCACCAAAGTCAGTTATCTCACTACCCTAAAGAGGCCAAGATGGTTCAATTAAGGTTCCTAAGGTCAGTTGATGCTTCACGACACCACGCGGCGGCCCCGTACTCTCCTTGACTGAACTCAAGGGTTACCGGTACACACCAAAGTGCCACATCAATGTAGCAGACTGTTTCAACCATGTCGGTATACCCCGCACAGTTCCCTCACAACCTTGTTGCTACTTTCTAAGAAGGTATCCCCAGATCTGGGTTAGGATCTATAGAACTCCCAAGACAGGCCCACAATTTAAAGCAAACAATTCAGACAATTGAAAACACAAGTGATCTTAGTCCTAAGGTACACCTCACTTTAAAAGAATCCCCAGCAGAGTCGCCAGTTCTGTGATCGGTGGATTTAGAACTTACTGTTTTTAGCTGGTTCGCGAAATGTCGCGGAAGTAAGAGTCGCCACCGTCTTTTATTTTCTCCAACATGGACAGGACAAAAGTACAGCAAAATTCCTTATGAGAACGTTTCTCGGTTCGGGAGGTAGATTTATAGAAAGGGAAGGTGTTAGCACCCTTTCTATCCATGGTTATCCATGGGCTCTTAGATACTTGCTCTTATGTTTTCAAAATGTTTGCTTTTCAAAGTGTGAGTGGGTTTGAAAAAAAGTTTCATTGAAAGATTTCTGAATAACTCTTGTATCAGTCCTCAAGAGTGTTTGAAAAATTGTTTTGAAAGCTTTTTGAAAGTGTCGGTGTGAAAAGTATTTTGTTTTGTTTTTTGAAAAGAGCAAGTATCTATGAGTCATCTACCTACCCTAAGGAATTAGGCTGTGTGAATGTCCTTAAGGTAGTGCCATCCCACCATTGAGAGGTAGGTAGCACCACCATTGGAGGTGTTCGGGTCAATTCGTTTGTAGGGACAGTGTGGTCACCGAGCAACAGTAGGACACCTCAGAAGCTACCCTTATGCCATTGATCCTTTTTAATTTCGAGGCAACCTTTCCGAGGCGACTGGATCATATCATGGACATAAGGACTTACTAAAACGTCCTGTACTCGACGACCACAATTCGAGCTTGTAGGGACAGTGTGGTCACCAGAGCAACAGTAGGACACCTTAGAAGCTACCCTTATGCCATGTTCATGGACATAAGGACTTACTAAAACATCCTATACTCGACGACCACGTTTCGAGGGGCAAGGCAACAGTGAGGCGTACCCTAAGAGTGGTGTGTGAATTTGTGTATTGTTTTCAGTTATGTTTTATCTTGTCATGCATTATGGTGATCTACGCTTTGATTTTATTTGGGCCATTCATTCTTTCATGCAAAATTTAGCAATTAAGGGGTGCGTAAATTAAAGTACGGAAAACGTAAATCCTACGCTATTACAAGGCGCGGGTCTATACATCGCCAAATCTTTACAAAGACCCGTTTTAAGTAAATAAGTGCGGAAAATAAAAAAACAGTAAAAAGGTCCTATTTACTATTACATATCCGGAGCAATTACATAATAATCGAACAAATTAAATACGCGCGAATAAAGAAAAGGGAATTAATTTTTTTGTCTTTTTTTTTGGTAATTAAATGAAATTGAAAACTAATTAATTATTTTAATTACAAGAAAATATTTTTTGACCTTTTTTATGTTTTTATGAAATAAAATAAAAAAAAGAATTAAAAATGTCAAAAGAAAAAGCCTAAGTCTAAATTTGTTTTTATTTATTGTGAAAAAAGGTTAAAATTAACTAATTAAACTAATTAATTTGTTAGTATTTTATTTACAAAAATAATTACTAAAGTGAAATTAATAATAATAATAATAATTACATTTTTTTTTGTTTTTTTCTGAATTTATGAAAATAATTATTTGTGAACTAACTAAATAATAATAATAATTAATAAAAGGAAAGAAAATAAGAAAATAAATGCTAAACCAAGGAGGTGAAGGCCGGATTTTGGAGGTTTTACTCAAAATCATCCTTAGGCATAAAAAATTCCATCTAAGCCCATGGTTGTGATCGTTCATGTCTCCTGATCACGTCTATGCTTATGGTTTGTCCCAATTTCACCTGTAGACAAAATACCTAAAAACAAAACCAACGAACCCTAGGCACGGGTATTGTTATACGAAGCCTAAAAATGACACTGAATATAACAGTTACATTGGAAATTTGGCATGGAGTATGAATATGCTATTATTTTCCAGAAAAGTGCAAGAATGGAGAAACATGATTTCGTGTACAGGGGTGAGTTTGAGACAACTTACAGCGCTTGGTAGTGGACCTTAGGACGCGTTTGTGGTTTCTTTGGCTTCAGGGAGTGGCAAGGAAGAAAGCCACGTGCTTGCTTTGATCTGAAAATGTTTGCAACACCGCTTTAGATCTCTCAGTTTTTTGGATAAATTTTGAACTTTTCCTCTGGCCGTTTGTGCACACTCTCCTTTTTTTCTAGGTCCTGAATGAGGCTTGCAAGGCTTGTATATATAGGCTTGGATGAGAATCAGTCACATTAAGGAGCATTTAAGCCTTGCAATGAAGTTTTGATTTTCTCCATAATCACCATTGAAATAACTGGCCATATTTGCTCCAAATTTGATTTTTTTTGCTTGAAATAGGTTTTGAACGAATTTGGTATATGTTTTATGGTGTATCAAAGCTATTCAAACCACAAAATATCCTCCCATTAATTTTCTTGATTTTTATTTGAATTTTAAAGATTTAAAATGAATTAAATCAAATAAAATTAAACAAAAATAGAAAAATTAATTTTTATTCTTGAAATAAAACATGGGACACGTGGGAGGTATGGCAAAGCTGAATCAAGTGGAAAAAGTGGGCCCCTTTTGTCAAAAATGAAGTTTCAAGGATAATTGACTTTGGCCCTTTCACAAAAAATTCCCAACTTCTCCAATGCATATCTTGCTCAATTTTGAAGCTATGAACATGTTCTTGGACATTTTGGAAAGGTCTTGAAGTCCTCTAACCAATGCCTTTGGTCCCATGTCATTTTGATTTACCAATATCAAGTTATGGTCTTTGACGTAAAGTGCCTTTTTGTTGACTTTTGAAAATGACCTATAATGTTGAAATTGATAACTTTTTGTGAGAGCATTTCTTGGACTTGGAATGTGAAGATGAGTTGTAGGAAATGTCTTCCCTTTCAAGATGAGAATTGGATGGGATTTTTCTGATGAACCATGAAAAAGTTATGCCTTGGTCAAGGTATAGTTGACTTTTCAGCTATCCAAAAATAGAAACTTTTGACACCTTGATGATTTTTGAGCCATGCTTGAGGAATCATGATCAATATTTGACCAAATGATGATTGTGGCTTCAAAATAAGATGTTGACCAAAATTTTTGACTTTTGACTGCCAAATGACCATTTTGCCCCTGCAGTTGATTGTGAAGCAATTAGGGTTTTTGACTGTGCAACTTGACCTTGTGAGCCTTGAAACTTGACATGTAGGTGCTTGAAAATGTTTATAGGCATGTGGGACTTGATTGGACCATTGAAAATCTCAACTTCCTTGAAGGAACCAAAACCTTAATTTTGACTGGCTTAGGAGGATGGTTGACTGTGCAATCCTTGGAGTAGCCTTGAACCATTTGAGGTGATGCTTGGCAAAACTTTTGAAGAATATGGGAGGGAAAATTTTGGGGTACAACAGTTGCCCCTGTTCAATCTTCTTAGACCTGAGGATGTAGATTGGCTTGTGTGCCTTTCGTGATCCGAGGGTGGAAGATGATTGAACACTAGAGTGCCCAGAAATTTGCACTCACATAGTAGAGTATCAACAATGTGATGTCGGGAATGGGCTTACAGATGCCATTTGGAGAGATGATGGGTAGGAGGATGGGCTTATAGATGCCATCTGGAAGTGTGACAGAACCTTGTCGGGAATGGGCTTATAGATGCCATTTGGAACTGTAATGGATAGTTGAATCTGAATAAGAAATAGAATAGCTTCCGTGTCTGGGGCATATCTAGTCTATATCTAATTGCCGACGTCTGAACGAGTAGTAGAATGACCGTCGGGTCTGGGGTATATCCATACTGCACGAGTAACAGAATGTCATCCGAATCTGGATCGTATCTGGACTGAACAATAGAATAGCATCCAGGATGGAGCATCTCTAAGTTGTCTTTAGAAGTTTGAATCTGAATAAGCAATAGAATAGCGCCCGGATCTGGAGCATCTCTAAGCTATATCTCAAAGGAAATCTGAAAAAGTATCAGAATGTCGCCATGTCTGGGTCGCATCCGAACCATCTCTAGAAGGGAATCTCTGAATAAGGAATATAATGACATCCGGATTTGGAGCATCTCTAGGCCATCTCTGAAAGGAATATCTGAATAAGCAATAGGATAACAGTCGGGTCCGGAGCATCTCTGAGCTATTATTGGAAAGGAAATCTGGAATATGTATCAGAACATCGCCATGCCTGGGTCACATCTGAACTATCTCTAGAAGGAGTTTTAAATAAGCAAAAGAACATCATCCATATCTGGGGCATTTCCCAGCTATCTCTGAAAGGAAATCTGGAATGAGTATCAGAACGTCGCCATGCCTGGGTCACATCTGAACTATCTCTAGAAGGAGTCTTGAATAAGCAAAAGAACAGCATCCATATATGGAGCATTTCTAAGCTATTTCTGAAAGGAAATCTGGAATAAGTATCAGAACGTCGCCATGCCCGGGTCACATCTGAACTATCTCTAGAAGGAGTCTTGAATAAGCAAAAGAACAACATCCATATCCGGAGCATTTCCAAGCTATCTCTGAAAGGAAATCTGGAATAAGTATCAGAACATCGCCATGCCTGGGTCACATCTAAACTATATCTAGAAGGATTCTTGAATAAACAAAAGAACAGCATCCATATCTGGAGCATTTCCAAGCTATCTCTGAAAGGAAATCTGGAATGAGTATCAGCACGTCGCCATGCCTAGGTCACATCTGAACCATATCTAGAAGGAGTCTTGAATAAGCAAAAGAACAGCATCCATATCTGGAGCATTTCCAAGCTATATCTGAGAAGAAATCTGGAATGAGTATCAGAACATCGCCATGCCTGGGTCACATCTGAACCATATCTAGAAGGAGTCTTGAATAAGCAAAAGAAAAACATCCATATCTGGAGCATTTCCAAGCTATATCTGAAAGGAAATCTGGAATGAGTATCAGAATGTCGCCATGCCTGGGTCACATCTGAACCATATCTAGAAGGAGTCTTGAATAAGCAAAAGAACAGCATCCATATCTGGAGCATTTCCAAGCTATATCTGAGAAGAAATATGGAATAAGTATCAGAACGTCGCCATGCCTGGGTCACATCTGAACTATATCTCGAAGGAGTCTTGAATAAGCAAAAGAACAGCATCCATATCTGGAGCATTTCCAAGCTATCTCTGAAAGGAAATCTGGAATGAGTATCAGAACGTCGCCATGCCTGGGTCACATCTGAACCATATCTAGAAGGAGTCTTGAATAAGAAAAAGAACAGCATCCATATCTGGAGCATTTCCAAGCTATCTCTGAAAGGAAATCTGGAATGAGTATCAGAACGTCGCCATTCCTGGGTCACATCTGAACCATATCTAGAAGGAGTCTTGAATAAGCAAAAGAACAGCATCCATATCTGGAGCATTTCCAAGCTATATCTGAGAAGAAATCTGGAATGAGTATCAGAACGTCGCCATGCCTGGGACACATCTGAAACATATCTAGGAGTCTTGAATAAGCAAAAGAACAACATCCATATCTGGAGCATTTCCAAGCTATATCTGAGAAGAAATATGGAATAAGTATCAGAACGTCGCCATGCCTGGGTCACATTTGAACTATATCTCGAAGGAGTCTTGAATAAGCAAAAGAACAGCATCCATATCTGGAGCATTTCCAAGCTATCTCTGAAAGGAAATCTGGAATGAGTATCAGAACGTCGCCATGCCTGGGTCACATCTGAACCATATCTAGAAGGAGTCTTGAATAAGCAAAAGAACAACATCCATATCTGGAGCATTTCCAAGCTATCTCTGAAAGGAAATCTGGAATGAGTATCAGAACGTCGCCATGCGTGGGTCACATCTGAACCATATCTAGAAGGAGTCTTGAATAAGCAAAAGAACAGCATCCATATCTGGAGCATTTCCAAGCTATATCTGAGAAGAAATCTGGAATGAGTATCAGAACGTCGCCATGCCTGGGTCACATCTGAACCATATCTAGAAGGAGTCTTGATTAAGCAAAAGAACAGCATCCATATCTGGAGCATTTCCAAGCTATATCTGAGAAGAAATCTGGAATAAGTATCAGAACGTCGCCATGCCTGGGTCACATCTGAACTATATCTAGAAGGGGTCTCTGAATAAACAACAGAACAGCCTCCGTGCCCGGAGCATCTCTAAGTTATATCTGAGAAGAAATCTGGAATAAGTATCAGAACGTCACCATGCCTGGGTCACATCTGAACCATATCTAGAAAGGTGATCTCTGAATAAACAATAGAATAACCTCCGTGCCCGGAGCATTGCTAAGTTATATCTGAGAAGAAATATGGAATAAGTATCAGAACGTCGCCATGCCTGGGTCACATCTGAACCATATCTAGAAAGGTGATCTCTGAATAAACAACAGAACAACCTCCGTGCCTGGAGCATCTCTAAGTTATATCTGAGAAGAAATCTGAAATAAGTATCAGAACGTCACCATGCCTGGGTCACATCTGAACCATATCTAGAAATGTGATCTCTGAATAAACAACAGAACAGCCTCCGTTCCCGGAGCATACCTAAGTTATATCTGAGAAGAAATCTGGAATAAGTATCAGAACGTCGCCATGCCTGGGTCACATCTGAACCATATCTAGAAAGGAATTTTGAATAAGCAAAAGAACAACATCCATATCTAGAGCATTTCCAAGCTATCTCTTTAATCTTTTTAATGTAGACATGCCCTGACCAGATACAGGTATCGAATCCACAATCAATCGCTCACTGACATGCCCTGGCTAGATACAGGAATCGAATCTGGGATTGCGATAGTTGATAGTAATCATCTTTGTATTGACCTTTCCTGAAAAAAGGCAAAATGTTAGTTATATGCAATGTCATGGTGCATGGAATGCGCGATGTCATGACGTTTATAACCAATGGGATTGTAGAATGTGATGTTTATATCATGTATGAAAATGTGATGTTTGCGAATGTATTTTTGTCTAGGAAAATAAATCCTTGATGAATGCCGGGAGCTTATCCTGGGCTGATGTTGCAAGAATACTGGTAGGAGAAGATAACTCCGTTGGGGAATAAACTTGGCAAATAGATTACTCTGCGGGGAAAATTACTCTAGCGATCTTGCTGGGGAAAATACTCTGTGGGAAGAGAGGTACTTCGCTGAGATGTTGTATGAGAACTCCGCTGGGGATACCATTGTTGAGTTACGTTTGGGAGGTTTGAGGAACTCCGCTGGGGATAGGAATACTTCGCCGAGGACGATCTTTCCGTGGCAATTAGCTGAGGATAACCCAGTTATAAGCTCTGGCGAGGAATAACCTTCTGAATAAAGACGGGGAGAGATATGCTCTGCAAAGGATAAGCTTCCAGAATCTACTGGGGATAAGCTTCCTACTGGGGAGATGATTTAACTCTCCTGGGGAGACTTTGGACTGTACTAGGAAGGGCTTCGCTGGATGTCTAGATTCCGCCGAGGAACAATCTTAGATCAAGACTACCGGGGATGCTTGTTGAGGGTGTTTGTAGACTCCGTTGAGGAATGTTAAGATCTGCTGGATATACTCAACTTCCTTAAGGCTGGCAGTATGTTAACTCTGCTTGGGGAGAGTGTTGCCAACTTGCTGGAGATACTGTGCTTTCTCTGCTCGGGGGGAGTATGGCTGAACCTTGGCTCACTCTCTGGGGAATTAAGGTATCTTGATTGCGTTCTTCAGCTGACCTTACCTTGGTGCCTGGAGGACAGAGCAGCTTGATCATTCAGACCATTCTTATTGCCCCAGTTTCTGCGGGAGAGGAAGGCCTGTGAGGTGTTTGATACCTGCCGATTTACGAATCTTCTTCTGGTAGGCAAGGGACGAGATGAGGGAACATAGTCGTACGCTTTGATCCCTAACTTTTTCCTGGACCGCCCTTTTGGGTTTTCAGTCCACCGGGATACCCATTTTTTGCCCAAGCCGCCTTTTCAGGTTTTCGACTTGCCGGGTGTACAAATTTTTTCATTTCATCCCTTATTTTTGCCCGAACCCTTTTGGTTCGTCGGGAAGCCCTTATTTTTGCTTAGGTATGTCAACCTAGCGGGTCTTTGATTATGCGCAGTATTTTTTCGACTATGTCCATGCTCTCAGGATGTAGGGAGATGCCCCTGTTATTGATATTGCATTGTCGTACCACTAGAAGATGTCTGATCAGGCAAGATTCGTTGTCGGAATGCCCCAGGTGCTCCAGATGGAGATTTGCCCCAAGCTGGTTGGCCTTTTGAGAGATTATCCGAATCTTGACTTAACTGCCCCAGATGATGAACAATGATCATGCCTGCCCCTTTGTTGGGAGTGCTTTTGCTCATAAGATATTCTTCGTGCGAATTTCTTTGCTGTTCAAACAAATAGTCATATGTGCAAGCAATGTTATTTCAAAAATGCAAAGATTATGTCTGTCTTGAAGATTTTGAAAATGCATTTTTCATAAAAAAACAAGTGAATTTTGTAAATTGTGATGTCAACTCGTTATTTTACCGCAAACCTTAAAGAGTCGGGATACCTTTGGTAACAGTATGCTTTCGAACTAACCCATGCTTCAGCTAGGACTTTTGAGGGTTATAACGTGGCCTGGTTCACGGTTTAAGAAACAAAGGATAAAGGCTCAAATTTTATTTGTACCCACCCGTTCTTCGTGATGTTCTTCAAACCTAAGCTCAGTTGATCGTGCATTAGACCCTGTTTGAGTCTTTGTCCTGATGTTCCAATGATGGTTCGGATATTGATGATTTATTATGAATAGGCAGTCATTTTTGTTTTTGTCGAGGGTTTGTATGATCTCTTTCTTTTTGATTTCGCTATCCCTAAATTTTTCCTGAACTGTTTCTTTTGTGATTACAGTCAGCGGGATGCCCCAGTTTTGTAAGTCTCCTTCATAGGTTTTGACTTATTGGGTTTTTATTATTTTTTTGAGATATAATGACTGCCTATCTTTATGATTATTTGGAGCCATCACTGTCTTTTGTTTTGTAAGGACTCCTCTGGTGCCATTCGTTGTGCACTTGGATCAGCTGAGAGAACTATCATGCCCCAGGTTATGATTAAGGGTTTTAATTTTTGTGAAAAGGAAACTCCTACTTCTTTGACTCGAAGGGGTTGACGAGGGATTATCATCCTTATAACTCCAGTGTTTAGGAATTGAAACAATGCCTATACCTCATCAGCGGGGTCTGTTCAAAAGCATACTGTAAAGATCGTGGTATCGTTTTCGTCATCCTCCCTCAAGAGGCTTAGAATTATCAATCGAGAGTTGATCATCACATAATATGAAAACAGTTTGCATATACGAAATAATTACTTCAAAACAGCCATACGCGATGCATTAATGAAATAACAATGTTTAACATGAATAAATATTTGAACAATCAAAGGAAAGTTACAACTTGAAAATTCTAATAAGCAAAAGTCTTCTCATCTCATGGCTTGTTACTTCGACTGGTGCACCTTGTAGGGATGGCAGGAGCATTCATCCTGGCCCATTTGGGTGAAATCCCCAGCTCTTTCATTAATCAGGTCTTGGATCTTATTCTTCAGAGCCCAGCAGTCGTCGGTGTCATGTCCTGGACTGTCATAGTGGTATGCACATCTTTCCTCAGGATTGTATTTTAGGGAGGTTGTGTTGAGATTCTTAGGAGGGTCCCTTAATGTCACCAGATTCAACCTCAACAATTGTTGTAAAGCTTGAGACGGTGACACGTTGAGCTTGGTGAACTGCCTTTTAGGCTTGTCCGGCTTGCTCTGATCAGCCCGTTGTTCTTGGCGAGGTCGTTGTTGGACCTGTGAAGTAGTAGTAGCTTGGAGAGGCCCGCTCATTAAACCAAACCTTTGTCTTCTCGGAAGCTGTTCAATGACCTGGTCCCTGACTTGGGCTGGTTGCCTCCTGTCTTGATGAAGCTGACTGATCATGGCCCTCAGCTCTCCTTGCTCCCGAGCTAAACCTTGGATGAGAGCCCTTTGCCCCAGCATCTGGGTTTTCAATGTGTCTACCTCAGCTTGTAGACGTTTCAGTCGTTCGTCCTTGTCATCCTCGGGACTTTTCTTGGCCAGATTCCCCATGAGGAGTGTCCTTAACTCTTCCTGCCCCTTGAATAGGCTTAGGAAGATCTCCTTGAACTGAGTCTCTTGAGCGTGAAGGCCCTGGTTATCTTGTTGGGAAGCCATTGCTGAAATAAACAGCGGAAAAGGGTAAGTGACCTGCAACAAGGGTACCTATAATGCAATGATATGTATGATATGCATGCAATGCTTTCAAGGACCTCGCGGGGTAAACAAGAAAATTGTTAGAGTTTGCATTTTGTAGCTTGATGGAAGGCACTCCATATTGTTGAGAGTCCTTCTTCAAGAGTCAAGGCTCACCATATCGAGTGGGTCATAGCCCCTGACAACCTTGTCTAGAGGAAAATAAATCCCTTTTTCCCCTTGCTGGACAGTTGGTTCATCATGACCTGCATCACAAGCCCTTGAGATCCTTGAAATGGGTTAGTCCTTATGTAGGATGTATGCAATGGTATGATGTCATGCTATGCATGGGATGATATAGGTAAACCCTGTTATGAGTCCCTATTAGGGACTGTAAACAAAACCTGCAAGAAGCTCAAGTGTCAGATAACAAGCATGCAAATAGTCAAGTTGGAAGGCATACAAGTCACACAAGATAAGCCCTTAGAGTTTAGGCCAACATGGGGTCTAGGTATTACCCTCTTTCAGTTTGTGGGTTAAGACCTGTCCTATCAGAAGTAACCGGGTTCTAAGGGTCCCAATATCACTGGATTTCTTTCATTGTTCATCGTTTCGATTTAGCCACTGAACTGGCGACCGAAATATTCCAAGAAAACAACCCTCAATTGAGTGTAGTATCGAGTATCAACCAACCTTAGACTGCACCAAAGTCAGTTATCTCACTACCCTAAAGAGGCCAAGATGGTTCAATTAAGGTTCCTAAGGTCAGTTGATGCTTCACGACACCACGCGGCGGCCCCTTACTCTCCTTGACTGAACTCAAGGGTTACCGGTACACACCAAAGTGCCACATCAACGTAGCAGACTGTTTCAACCATGTCGGTATACCCCGCACAGTTCCCTCACAGCCTTGTTGCTACTTTCTAAGAAGTTATCCCCAGATCCGGGTTAGGATCTATAGAACTCCCAAGACAGGCCCACAATTTAAAGCAAACAATTCAGACAATTGAAAACACAAGTGATCTTAGTCCTAAGGTACACCTCACTTTAAAAGAATCCCCAGCAGAGTCGCCAGTTCTGTGATCGGCGGATTTAGAACATACTGTTTTTAGCTGGTTCGCGAAATGTCGCGGAAGCAAGAGTCGCCACCGTCTTTTATTTTCTCCAACATGGACATGACAAAAGCACAACAAAATTCCTTATGAGAACGTTTCTCGGTTCGGGAGGTAGATTTATAGAAAGGGAAGGTGTTAACACCCTTTCTATCCATGGTTATCCATGGGCTCTTAGATACTTGCTCTTATGTTTTCAAAATGTTTGCTTTTCAAAGTGTGAGTGGGTTTGAAAAAAATTTTCATTGAAAGATTTCTGAATAACTCTTGTATCAGTCCTCAAGAGTGTTTGAAAAATTGTTTTGAAAGCTTTTTGAAAGTGTCGGTGTGAAAAGTATTTTGTTTTGTTTTTTGAAAAGAGCAAGTATCTATGAGTCATCTACCTACCCTAAGGAATTAGGCTGTGTGAATGTCCTTAAGGTAGTGCCATCCCACCATTGAGAGGTAGGTAGCACCACCATTGGAGGTGTTCGGGTCAATTCGTTTGTAGGGACAGTGTGGTCACCGAGCAACAGTAGGACACCTTAGAAGCTACCCTTATGCCATTGATCCTTTTTAATTCCGAGGCAACCTTTCCGAGGCGACTGGATCATATCATGGACATAAGGACTTACTAAAACATCCTATACTCGACGACCACAATTCGAGCTTGTAGGGACAGTGTGGTCACCAGAGAAACAGTAGGACACCTTAGAAGCTACCCTTATGCCATGTTCATGGACATAAGGACTTACTAAAACGTCCTATACTCGACGACCACGTTTCGAGGGGCAAGGCAACAGTGAGGCGTACCCTAAGAGTGGTGTGTGAATTTGTGTATTGTTTTCAGTTATGTTTTATCTTGTCATGCATTATGGTGATCTACGCTTTGATTTTATTTGGGCCATTCATTCTTTCATGCAAAATTTAGCAATTAAGGGGTGCGGAAATTAAAGTACGGAAAACGTAAATCCTACGCTATTACAAGGCGCGGGTCTATACATCGCCAAATCTTTACAAAGACCCGTTTTAAGTAAATAAGTGCGGAAAATAAAAAAACAGTAAAAAGGTCCTATTTACTATTACATATCCGGAGCAATTACATAATAATCGAACAAATTAAATACGCGCGAATAAAGAAAAGGGAATTAATTTTTTTGTCTTTTTTTTTGGTAATTAAATGAAATTGAAAACTAATTAATTATTTTAATTACAAGAAAATATTTTTTGACCTTTTTTATGTTTTTATGAAATAAAATAAAAAAAAGAATTAAAAATGTCAAAAGAAAAAGCCTAAGTCTAAATTTGTTTTTATTTATTGTGAAAAAAGGTTAAAATTAACTAATTAAACTAATTAATTTGTTAGTATTTTATTTACAAAAATAATTACTAAAGTGAAATTAATAATAATAATAATAATTACATTTTTTTTTGTTTTTTTTCTGAATTTATGAAAATAATTATTTGTGAACTAACTAAATAATAATAATAATTAATAAAAGGAAAGAAAATAAGAAAAGAAATGCTAAACCAAGGAGGTGAAGGCCGGATTTTGGAGGTTTTACTCAAAATCATCCTTAGGCATCAAAAATTCCATCTAAGCCCATGGTTGTGATCGTCCATGTCTCCTGATCACGTCTATGCTTATGGTTTGTCCCAATTTCACCTGTAGACAAAATACCTAAAAACAAAACCAACGAACCCTAGGCACGGGTATTGTTATACGAAGCCTAAAAATGAAACTGAATATAACAGTTACATTGGAAATTAGGCATGGAGTATGAATATGCTATTATTTTCCAGAAAAAGTGCAAGAATGGAGAAACATGATTTCGTGTACAGGGGTGAGTTTGAGACAACTTATAGCGCTTGGTAGTGGACCTTAGGACGCGTTTGTAGTTTCTTTGGCCTCAGGGAGTGGCAAGGAAGAAAGCCACGTGCTTGCTTTGATCTGAAAATGTTTGCAACACCGCTTTAGATCTCTCACTTTTTTGGACAAATTTTGAACTTTTCCTCTGGCCGTTTGTGCACACTCTTTTTTTTTTCTAGGTCCTGAATGAGGCTTGCAAGGCTTGTATATATAGGCTTGGATGAGAATCAGTCACATTAAGGAGCTTTTAAGCCTTGCAATGAAGTTTTGATTTTCTCCATAATCACCATTGAAATAACTTGCCATATTTGCTCCAAATTTGAATTTTTTTGCTTGAAATAGGTTTTGAACGAATTTGGTATATGTTTTATGGTGTATCAAAGCTATTCAAACCACAAAATATCCTCCCATTAATTTTCTTGATTTTTATTTGAATTTTAAAGATTTAAAATGAATTAAATCAAATAAAATTAAACAAAAATAGAAAAATTAATTTTTATTCTTGAAATAAAACATGGGACACGTGGGAGGTATGGAAAAGCTGAATCAAGTGGAAAAAGTGGGCCCCTTTTGTCAAAAATGAAGTTTCAAGGATAATTGACTTTGGCCCTTTCACAAAAATTTCCCAACTTCTCCAATGCATATCTTGCTCAATTTTGAAGCTATGAACATGTTCTTGGACATTTTGGAAAGGTCTTGAAGTCCTCTAACCAATGCCTTTGGTCCCATGTCATTTTGATTTACCAATATCAAGTTATGGTCTTTGACTTAAAGTGCCTTTTTGTTGACTTTTGAAAATGACCTATAATGTTGAAATTGATAACTTTTTGTGAGAGCATTTCTTGGACTTGGAATGTGAAGATGAGTTGTAGGAAATGTCTTCCCTTTCAATATGAGAATTGGATGGGATTTTTCTGATGAACCATGAAAAAGTTATGCCTTGGTCAAGGTATAGTTGACTTTTCAGCTATCCAAAAATAGAAACTTTTGACACCTTGATGATTTTTGAGCCATGCTTGAGGAATCATGATCAAGATTTGACCAAATGATGATTGTGGCTTCAAAATAAGATGTTGACCAAAAATTTTGACTTTTGACTGCCAAATGACCATTTTGCCCCTACAGTTGATTGTGAAGCAATTAGGGTTTTTGACTGTGCAACTTGACCTTGTGAGCCTTGAAACTTGACATGTAAGTGATTGACAATGTTTATAGGCATGTGGGACTTGATTGGACCATTGAAAACCTCAACTTCCTTGAAGGAACCAAAACCTTAATTTTGACTGGCTTAGGAGGATGGTTGACTGTGCAATCCTTGGAGTAGCCTTGAACCATTTGAGGTGATGCTTGGCAAAACTTTTGAAGAATATGGGAGGGAAAATTTTGGGGTACAACAGCTCCGCTAGGGAATGGTTTTCAAAGATTAATCTCTGGCTGGGGAATCATCCTGTGAGAAGGATTTCGGGGAGATTCGTCATTGCCCCTAGTAGCGAGTGCTTGTGGAATTGCCTGGAAATGTTTGATTGTATGTAACCCTTTGTCGGGATTGACGTTCAATGCCCCAAGTGACGGAGATGGAGACTTGCCCCGAGTTACTCTGCAATTCTGGAGGGATTTCTTGGAATCTTGACTGGACTTCCCCATGTGTGATGGATAGTGACATGTCAAGTCCCCCTGTTGGTGGGAGGAGCGTCATCCTTCTTGAATTGATTTTGTTCATTGAGAGAGATTTCGTTCACTGGATATTCGTTTTTTGAATTTCTTCGCTGTTCAAACAAATAGCCATATACAAACAATGATATTTAAATAATGCAAAGTTTATGCTTGTCTTGAAATTTTGAAAAAATGTGTTTCTGAAAGTAAAGGAATTTTGTAAGAAAAATCAATCTCAGGATTCAGAGCAAAGCCTTATAGGAGTCAGGATACCTTTTGTAACAATATGCTTTCGAAGTAACTCATGCTTCAATTAGGACTTTTGAAGGGTTGTAACGTGGCTTGGTTCACGGTTTAAGAAACAAAGGATAAAGACTCAAAGTATATTTGTACCCACCCGCTCTTCGTGATGTTCTTCAGTCCTAAACTCAGTTAATTGCGCGTTTGAACTCCAATTGAGTCTGGAATGATGTTTTGGTGATGGTTCAGACAAGTTAAGTTTGTCGGAGGGCAGTCATTTTTGCAACATTTTTCATGTTGTTGAGGATTTGTAGTGACCTCTTTCTTTTGATTTGTTATCCTAATTTTCGCCTGACTGTTCTTGTTTTGAGATTGCGGTCAGCGGGATGCCCCAGTTTTCTTAAGTCTCCATCATAGGTTTTGACTTAGTGGTCTTTTGTTTTTTGAGAGATAATGACTGCCTATGTGATAGGGAACCATCATCGTCTTTCGATTCCAGAGGAATGTTTTTGATGTCATTCGTTGTATTACGAAATGAGAGTTTGCGGCTTAATGCGCGTTTGAATTAACTGAGAGACTACCATGCCCCAGGTTTTGATTAAAGGTTTCAATTTTGTATTAAAATAGAAAACTTCTACTTCTTTGGCTCGAAGGGGTTGACTAGGGATTATCTTCCTTATAACTCCGGTGTTTAGGATTTGAAAGAAACACCTGTACATCATCAGCAAGGTCTGTCCAAAAGCATATTGTATGAGATTATGGCATTATTTTCGTCATCCTCCCTTTAAAGGCTTGTAACTTTTAGCAAGAGTTGAATGTCATAAAGTGAGTAAAAAAACATAGTTTAAATGTAATGAAAATGAGTGGATCAAATCAAGACAAACATATACAATGCATTAATGAAAACAAAGTTTGACATTAATAGATAATTGTTTGAATAACAAAAGAAATTACGAATGAAAATTCAAATGAACAGGATCCTCTTTGTATGAACTTGTCACTTTAGGTGGAGATCCTTTGAAGGATGACAGAAGAACTCAGTCTGGCCACCTTGTGTGAACTCCAGTACTCCTCTGTCAATCAAGTCTTGGATCTTATTTTTCAAAGCCCAACAGTCATTCGTATCATGCCCAGGATTATTGGAGTGGTATGCACATAATGCATTGGGATGATAGCTAGGAGCAGAGGTATTGGGATTCCGAGGAGGATCCCTTAATTTGACCAAATTCAAGTTCCGCAGGTGTTGTAGGACCTGTGATATAGGTACGTCGAGTTTGGTGAACTGCCTAATGGCTAGGACCTGTTTATCTCGGTTACTCGGTCCTTGTTGACGAGGTGGTTGCTGGATTTGTGACTTGAAAGCAAATTGGGGAGGTTTACTTCCGACTTCTTGTCTCAAGAGAGGCTGAATGATGACTTGATCCCTAATCCTAGATGTTTTCCCCATTTGGTTATATCCATCCTGATGAAGCTTGTTGATGAGGACCCTTAGCTCTTCTTGTCCTTGTGCCAGGTTTGAATAAGAGCCATCTGGCCCACCAGTTGTCCCATCATCTGGACTTTCATTATTTCCATTTCAATTTGTAGCCTTTCCAACTGGTTATCTCTGTCATCCCCAGGATTTTCCATGATCATGCCCCTGGTGAGGAGCGCCTTGACCTCTTCTTGTCCTTTGAATAGGTTCAAGAACAATTCTCGAAATTGAGCATTTTGAACCTGGATGTCCTTGATAGTCTGTTCTAGAGCCATCTCTACTGAAATAAACAGTAGGGAGATAAGGAGACTTGTAACGAAGGCATGTTTGTGCTTATGATGAATGATATGTATTCATGTACTGTTTTCAAGGATTTGAAAATTCAAATTTGTGTCAAACAAAAAAGGAACAAACGTTATAAAAATAGAATTTGTTTACATCAATGCCCCTAGGGCAAAATAGTACAAAATTCTAAGATAAAAAGATGTTGCGCATCCTCTTTGGTGCAATGTAGGTGTTGAGAGTCTGCTCTTCGTGAAGTAACTGAGTGAGTTCCAAAACCTTCTTCTCACTTGAGTAGAAATGGGCTTCAAAAGTATCGCGTTCTCCCTTGAGCTGTATCCAACTCCTTTGTAGATCTTCGAATGATGTTGGCATGTCAGGATGTAGGAGGGTGTATGGAACCTCTACTTCTTTAACAGGCTCTATAATCACAGGGAGAAGAGAGGGGTAAGGCATCATAAGACTTTAGGCGTGGGTTCGTACCCACTTGAGGTAAGGCTCAAGGGGATGGAATTCTTGTGTCCCAAGGTATTAATGTCTACCTTGTTTGGCATCCTCTAAGCTCGGATGAACCTTTGTCGGAGTCCTTGATTGTGGTTGTCGAAGTCGAAAATCAAGCCTTGAATCAGCATGTCATGTGGGTCATCCCTTCGGGCATAACCAAACTGTCTTAGAGCCAAGCAGGGGTTGTAGGTGATGCCTCCCCTAATGCCAAGTAGAGGGACATTAGGGAATTCCCCACAACGGTCGATGATGATAACATTTTCTCTGGATCGAGAACACCAATGAACATCTGAATATGTAAGAGTCATCAATCGTTGTGACCACCTCAAACCTTGCTCATTCTTCAAAACTGATTGGGCAAGATGAGAAATAAACCATCTTTCCAGGAGAGGAGTGCAACACATGAGAACACCTCTTTTCCTCATTGTAAGAGTGTGAAAAGAGTGGAGGATATCCCCAAGCAATGTAGGCACCGGGTTGCGAGTCATGAAGATTTTGACAACACTTACATCTATAAGTTGGTCAGGGTTAGGGAACAAGACCATCCCATAGATGAGAAGAGCTAAAAATTCCTCAAAAGCTTGCAAGTCTAGAGAATTCCAACAACTTTGGGCCTTCTCAAACAAGAACTTTGCCAAGAAGCCTTTGACACCACTTCTAGTTTCCCAATGTGTTGTGACATCAGATGAGTGCAAGTGTAAGGCTTGAGCAATCTCTTCTGGATTTGGATCTCTTTCCGTATCGTTGAAGGGTAGTTGACTGAGAATAGGAATCCTTAAAAGTTGAGAAAATTCCTCCAAAGTGGGCACAAGTTGGTAGTCAGGAAATGTGAAGCAATGAAGCAAAGGGTCAAAGAATTAGAAGAGAACTTTCAGCATATCCTCCTCTGTGTTGGTGGTGACCAAGTTGAGTAGACAACCATGTCTCTCGGTGAATGGAGAATTCTCAAGAATCCTTGAAGCTAGCTCCTTGAGTTGTGGAGGAATTCTTACAAGGTTGACTTGGATAGTTTTCCTGCGAAGTGAATACATAACCTACAAAACAGGAACAAAGATGAATCTCCAAAATCCTTGAAATGGTTAGTTGATGCATATGATGCTTCATGATGTCCATGATGTTATGCACAAGTATATATGTACAAGAAAATCACACAATTTCCTAGTTTAGGCTTGCATGGGGTTTCATAGGTAAGTACCCTCTTGAAGTTTAGTTGGCTCAACCTGTCCTAGCAATAGTAACCGGGTTCTAAGGAGCTCAATATCACTGGGTTGTTTCCTTGTTCATTGTTTCAATTCAGCCTCTTTACTGGCGACCAAAATATTCCAAGGAACCAACCCACAATGAGTGAAGTATCGAGTATCTACCAACTTCGGACTTCACCAAAGCCGGTCATCTCACTACACCCTAAAAGGCCAAGTTGGTCAAGTATAGGTTCTAAAAGTCCATTAGTGCTTCATGACATCACTCAGCGGCCTCGTATTCTCTTTGATTGACTCAAAGGCTACCGGTACCCACAAATATGTCGCACTAATATAGCTATTTCTTAGACCATGTCGGTATACCCCGCACAGTTTCCACAATGTATTGTTATTTACCTATGAATGTTTCCCAAATTCGGTTAGAGGATTCAAATACAAACAATAGAACCAAAGTGTAAAGCATACAAGTCAAACAAGATAAGTATCTAAAGGTTATCTAAAACCCTAAGGTAACCCCACTTTTATAATATTCCCCAGCAGAGTCGTCAGTTCTGTGATGCGGTGGGAGAACTGACTTGAGGTTTTGCGTTTGTGTTTGCAAATGTCGCGATTAGCAAGAGTCGCCACCGACTTTTCTTTTATCCAAAAGGAAAGGTAAAAAATCACAGGAAATACCTTTGAGATGTTTTCTTGAGTTCGGGGGGTAGATTATGAAAAGGGAAGATATTAACACCCTTTTCATCCATGATTTTCCATGGTCTCTTAGTTACTTGTTTAGATCACTTGCTTTAGCTTTAGCAATTGTTTGAAATGGTGCTTTGTGTGGTTTTGAAAGTATTTTGGAAAGAGTGTGTTTGTTTTGAAAATAGAAAGGATTGTTTGCAATTTGAACAAGTAACTAGAAGCATTCTACCTACTCAAAAGTCTTTCTTGTGCATTTTTATTCCTTTGATATTGTTGATTTACCATTGGTTTGGTAGGCAACCCTATCTTTGGATGTTAAACGGGACGGGTGTGGGTCATCATATGACCATGATAGCAATAGTGCCAAGTATATTTAGCTTGTTTGAGGGACCAAGATCATTTTTGTTTAGGCAACCTTTTGATAGCGTCATCGAGGGACTATGATCTTTTGTTTGTTTTGTTTTATTTTGCCAAGATACTTTGCATGCATACCATGGCCATTTTGTAAGGCAACCAAGCGGGTGAAACCCTAGGGGTGCTTGTGTGCAATGTGTTATCATTTTTAATGCATTTTATTTGTCTTGTATTAGGTCATGTTATTTGTTTGATTTTTGTCTTATCATACAAACCCAATTTTACTAAACATGTATATAATGCGATAAATTGCGTAAAGTAAATCTAAGCTATTACTACAATATTATGGGAGGGGGGATACACACTTATACACGGGGATGGTTCAACGAGAAAAATAAAGAAAAAGAAAAATAAAAAGGGGAAGAAGAAGAGAAAGAGAGAGGGGGCTAGCGCGCTGCTGAGAGGAAGTCAGAAGTTCTGACCCAGGCCTGCTGCAGGACAGCAAACTGTTAGTGAAAATGTATAGGTCAGAAGTTCTGACCCTGGTATGCTGCAAAACAAAAACGTGTTAGTGAAAATGTATGGGGTCAGAAGTTCTGACCCTGCTGGGCACACAGTAATTTTCAGAAGTTCTGATATTACTGATGACAAAACAGGCCCCAGAAGTTCTGGCATCAAAGTCAGAACTTGGTCTCCCACCGTGCTAGTCAAAAAATCCGCATTTTGATTATTTTTTCATAAAACAGAAGGCATACATAGGACAGTCTCAGCAAGTGTCATAGCGTTTCAGAAGACAGAACCAAAAATGTCACAAGCAGGTTCTACACTGATTCACTTCCTACTTAAGCATACAGAGGCGTGAAAAACCTCAAAACATGTACAGCAGCAACATGATATCTACATTGTGTTTATTGAGCATGCAAATCTGATGATGGTTAGCAGCATGGTGAGAGTCAGCAGGTGCTTACCTTGTTTTTGGAAGAAAATCTGTGAATTGGAGCTAGCCTTAGCTCTGATGGTGTTCTGGACAGGTTCTTTTTTGAATGGGTGGATGGAGAGTATATATATATGGTTAGAAACTGTTTGGGCGTCTTTTTGGCCTAGAAGAAAATTGGGTACAAATGAAGTTTGGAGGCAGGAGGTTAAAAGTTATGAAACACTAGGAATTTCGGCAGAGTTTCACAATTCTTTCTTGCTAGAATTTTCTGTTCCTCTTGTAGCAATTTTTCTGGGTTTTGGACCAGCCCCTTTTCAATGGAAAATGGTGCCCTATTTATAGGCAAGGCTTTGTGAATTTTTAAACGTTTAAGTGGCTCCAATACCATGCAGTAGGTGCTAACTTATTCTTGAAGGAAGTTTATGGAAAGTTGTGATGATGGACAGCTTTTCAGCCTAGGCTGGAACAGTAGGCGAGGATTAAGGGAAAGTGACAACCATAGACTAAAAGTGGCACATAGATCCATGCCTAAACATGCACGAGGGTGTTATTATGCCACACGTGGAGAGACCCCTTGGATGGATGCTCAAAAGTGGTTGTGAGCATTAATGAGCATTAAATGATGATGAGATTTGTCAGAATCAGAAATCTTGTAATAGGAGATCTGCATCATTACCTATATCTATACCAACAATTCCTACTTTAACATACAACAAACTCAACCTCTGATCTTAGTATCCTGCTGTCCCATCAATTTCTGAGGGTTCTCCAGACTTTCCAGCATGTTCTTTTGAGCTGCTTCTGAAAACTCTGGACTTAGAGATTCTGTTTCAGTGTAACACGCACTCTTCTGACCTCTTCATCCTCTGATTCCAGTAGGTTTTGAAGGGGCCCTCGGGCTTCTTTGCTTTCTTTTCATTCCTCTAGCAAACTCTGGATGAACTTGCGTAACTGCTGAAAGAGCCATGTTCTGTTTGAAGGGTACGTGTTGAACCACGTTTACAACCTCTAACTGAGTTGGTGTAGCTGCTGAAGAGCCACCTTCTGAATGTTATATGCTGAGCCAAGTTTGCAACTTCTGACCGTTTCTGCTTGGAGGTTAGTTCTGAAGTTCTGAAGTGCCATTTTCCTTTAAACATTTCAGAAAAATTCTAAGTACTTAGAATTTAACTTTTCCAAGGTAAAAATTTGACTATTGAGCTTGCAAATGACCACTTTGCTTTTGTAAATGGTTTACTTGGAAAGAAATGATAATTCAAGGCTTGGATTTATTTAAGAGAAACTCTGAGAATCCAGGATGATTTCCTGAAGAATGAGAGGGCAAATTTTGGGTTACAACAACCTTCTCAAATAAACTTTCAGTATCCGAACCATCACCAAAATATCATTCTAAACTCATTTGGAATATAAACACACGATTAACCGAGTATAGGGCTGAAGAACATCACAAAGAACGGGTTGGGTATAAATAAAGTTTGAGCCTTTATCCTTTGTTTCTTAAACCATGAACTAGGTCACATTACAACCCTTAAAAGTCCTAATTGAAGCATAGTTTAGTTCAAAAGCATACTGTTACAAAAGGTATCCCGACTCCTATAAGGCTTACTGTAAATTCTGAGTTGAATTCATATTCTTACAAAATTGTGTTTTTTACTAAAAATGCATTTTTTTAAAAAATTCAAGACAGATATAAACTTTGCATTTTAATACCATTGTTCACATATAACTAATTGTTCGACAACAGAGAAATTTGCACGGTGAATATTCAATGAATGAAAATCCTCCCAATGGTCAAAATTACTTCAGAAGATTGGTCAAAGAGAAAGACACTTCCAGTAACAGGACTTTCATGGAAACAATTGGATACGAGTCAAGTGGCATGACATGTTATTATCTAACTCATATGTGGCAGTCAAGTCAAGATTCAAAGAATCTCTCAAAAGTGCTGAATAGCCAAGGGCAGATTTCCATCTGAATCACTTGTGGAATGTTACATTGATCATTAGTTTTAGCAAAAGCCACTATGAAAATTGAATCTTCGATATCACCAAATTGCTTATCCATGTTAACAGTATCAAATCGTGTCATTCTGCCATGACAATTCTACTGAGAAGGGTCAAGACTATCAAAAACCGGGTAATCAATGGTTGATCAATATATTCAAACATCGGGTGCACCAGGCTAATCCCATGGGAAAAAGGACTCTCTCATATGAAGGGTCACATACGATCAAGCAAACATTTTCTAGTTGTGCTACAACACTTACTACTATGGAAATTGACAATTCTCTGCACCCTGTGAACACTGACATGGTCAAAAAAGACTACGCATGAAAAAAAGACCCTCTAGGTTGACTGACCTAGGCAAAAATAAGGGCATCCCGGAAAACCAAAAGAGTTCAGGAAAAAATTAGGGATATATAAATAAAATTTTACACCCGGCAAGTTGAAAACCTGAAAAGGCGGCTTGGGCAAAAAATGGTATCCCGGTGGACCAAAAATCTGAAAATATAGTCTAGGAAAAATTTAGGGATTAAAGCGTACGACTATGTGCCGTTATATTATCACTTGTCTATTTCTAGAAGACTTATCACCCTGATCAACATTCATCGAGGGCTCTAGAAGTTGAGATAATGTTCAAGTCTCCACAGATCCCCACAGAGCAACTTCCACAGGATGATCCCCATAGAGCAACTTCCACAGGATTATCCCTGCAGAGTAATATTCACAAGCTCACTTTCAACAAAGATACATTCCTAGCAAGGCTGAATTAACCTAATCATAATCACCAACAAGTCACCCTAGTGGATAAAGGAGTATGATCTTTTTCTCGACAATGTCGCTAACCTAACAGAATTCCAATTGAAGATTATGGAATTGGTACAATAAATGGAAATTCTCTTCCCTGGACGAGTTTATTCCTCCAAGACTGTAAAAACCCATGCAAATTTCTTTTCTCCAGCAGGCTTATCTCCTCAGCAGAGTATTCCTCAGCAAAATGTTTCTCCAATAGGGTTTATTTCCCCAACAAAATCCAGTCTCCCCAGCTTGAGTCTATTTCTCTGAATACTACAAATTACCGGCAAAATCCCTTTCTCAAGCAAAGGGTAGTCCAGGTTGCCATCCCTAAAGAGTTGTTACTGAACCTGAAATTGGACTAGATATCAGTCAACCTTATTCTCACCAGACGAGTCGGTGTCCATATCAGAAACTCGGTCAGACAACACCTTAAAAGATTGTCCATCTCTTTTATCCCCAACCATGGTATATAAGAATTAAGTTCCCCAATAGAGCGACGAACGACCAATGTTCCTGAGCTCTTCTCCCCAAGCAGAAATCAACAATCCCCAACAGAGTTTCCTCAAACAGAAAGCAGGAATCCCTAGCGGAAGCATTCTAGACAAGATTGAGGTTACACATATTCTTCATCCCCAGCAATAGTTAGGGATTTATTTTCCCCAATTGGAGATGTTATACAAAGCTATTGACACCCTTCAACGATAACTTACATTCATACAAACGTCATAGCATATGCATAAGAAACACATATAACATAGTCTCATTTATTTTGAGAACATCATTACGCAATGCATTTCATACATCATAACATTGCATACAACTTACTCTTTACCTTTTTAGGAAAGATCAATCAACAGACAAACATCATCAACTACTTATATGACCTGATAGTCTTCTCAAAGGTTACATATGACAAAGGGCTATTTAATCAATTTCCTCAGAGGGTGATTCTCAAAGAGACCTCTTATTGCTCATATTAAATAGAGCATAGATTTATTATGATACGTCTTCCAGTTGAAGACGGTCATAAACATCTTCTGGTTCAAATTAAATCGAGCATAGATTTATTCTGATACTTCTCCCAGTTAAAGACAAATGCAGACATCTTCTAGATATGATTAAATTGAGCGTAGATTTATTCTGATACTTCTCCCAGTTAAAGACATGCGTAGTGTGATACAGTGGGAGAACTGACTTGAGGTTTGCGTTTGTTTTCGCAAATGTTTCGGTTGAGCAAGAGTCGCCACCGACTTTTTATTTTATCCTAAGGAAAGGTTAAAAAGCACAACAAAAATCTTTGAGATGTTTTCTTGGGTTCGGGGAGTAGATTATAGAAAGGGAAGGTATTAGCACCCTTTCTATCCATGGTTATCCATGGGCTCTTAGTTACTTGCTTAGATCAACTTGCCTTGATTCTCAATTGTTTGAAATGGTGCTTTGTGTGTGGGTTTTGAAAATGTTTTGAAAAGAGGCCAATGTGGTGGCAACCTTTGTAATGATCCATGTTGGGAGGTATACAAAGGTGTATGTCTTTTGAAAAGGTTTTCAATGTTTTTGAAAGTTGTTTTGAAAGTGTAATGATGTGTGGTTTTGGAAAATAGGCAAGTGTTTTTGTTTTGCAAGTTGGCAAGTAACCAAGAGCTATCTACCCTAAATTTCTCAAAGATTATTGCTATGTTTTAACCCTTTTAACAATTTTGTTCCACCATTGAATTTGGTGGACAATCTTGTCTTAGGATGCGAACGGGACGGGCGCGGGTCATCGTTTAGACCATGATTGCAATGGTGCCAAGTATCTTTGGGCAATTTTTCCTTTAAGGGACTTGATCATTTTTTAGGCAACTTTTGAAAGCGTCATCGAGGGACTATGATCATTTGAATTTGTTTTGTTTTGCCAAAGATACCTAACATGCAACATGGCCCATTATTGAAGGCAATAAGTGGAGTACCCTAGGGGTGCAAGTGTGATTAGTGTTGTCCATTTTCATGCTTGTTTATCTTGAATTTAGGTCAAACTATTTTGTTGTTTTTGATTTGCATACAAACCCTAATTCTAACATGGCATAATTAGAAAGCTTTTAAATGCGAAAAATAAAGGGTCCTAAGTTATTACAACACAAATATGGGATGGGGGGTACAAATGTTCAAATGGAGATATTTTGGCAAGAAATTAAAATCTAACTATTACATCCAAATTGAAATTCTACAAGGGATTTAATTGCTCAATAATAAAATAAAATAAAATAAATATGCAAAAAATGCAAAAATGGTTTTCATATGTATGTAAAAGAGTATTTATCATGTGTCAAATAAACAAAAAAATAAAATGAATTAATTTTTGTATTTTTAGGTATTTAGGGCAAAACCCTAATTTGCTAAATAAATGTATTAATTATTTAATATGTGCAATATTTATCAATTATGTACAAAAAAATAAATAAAAAGGGAGTATATTGTCAAAAAGTGTTTTTTTTAAGTTAAATATTAATAAAAAATAAAATGTATTATTTTTTTGTTTTTAACCTAAATATACTAATAAATAAATGAGTATTTACATTATTTATTAAATATATATTATATGTACAAAAATTAATTATTTAATATTTACAAAAAAAAGAGTATATTTTTTATGAAATGTTTTCAAAGACAAAATAAAAATATAGATCAGAAAATAAATATATTTGTATTATTTTTAGTTATTTTAAATAAAAGCATATTTGTGTTTATTTATGTACGAAACTAAATAAAACCAAATAAATATCAAATAAAAATGCAAAAAAATATGGGAAAAATAATTTTAACATTTTTTTATGCTTAAATAAAAATATAGAACCAAAATAAAAAGGAAAAAATTAAAAATGATAAATAAAACTCAAAATGGGCCAGGGGGGTGCATGTGTAAAACAGTGGCGTGAAAAGGAAAAACATTTCAGGCCCAGCCCAAGGACTCTGTCTTCTTCAACCTCCAGCATCCTTGAACAAAACACGCGTTTCTGCTATCTCATGATTCTTGGACTTTTAGCACAAACTCACAACATGAAAAATGTCAAGCATCAAGCCACGATTCCATACATATAAAAAACTTAACTTAACTCTCAGAAATGAGAGAGAATTTCTCCATCCCTAATTCTTAACCTAAGTTTTTGTCAATGTTCAGGTTCAAAATACTCTCAGCATATGCAATATAAATGGAAAGTGAAGATATGTATAGCTTCAGGGCCATGAGTAAAACATTTTTCATTCATAAACTTAGAGCTAACTCTTCCTATATTGAGAGATAGAAGTCCATGAACTTACCTGTTCATCTTGAATCGTGTCTGTCAATGAAGGCACTTTCAAGGCAAAGTGAGGATTGGTACAGCTTGCTTGAAGTCCAGGGATGCTATTCCAACCTTTAGCTTGCTTTGGAACCAAGTGAATCAAGCTATAGCAATCAACCTGCAAAACAGAAAATGTGAAAATGGTGAAGTTAGTTAGAGGTGTTACAGGTCGTGTCCAATGCTTGGGATAGTTTGTATATATGATATGGAGTGTGTATGAACTGGTTTTAGCAAGAATGCACGAGTGGATTGGCATATGGAAGTCCAACTGCAGAGGTGACTCTGTTTTCTGCAGTAGGAGGGTGTTTTGAGGTTTGATGATGTTTGGAAGGTGTTTTGCTCGTGCCTTAGCTTAGGTTTGATGTTTGGAAGGTGTACAACAAGTTTGTCTTAGCTTCTCTTGAAAGAAAATGAGAGTTGTCTTCTGTTATGCCAAGTTTCTTCCAACTTAAGCAACAAAATGTCAACTTGGTTTCTAGACTTGTGCAGGCCCCTCAAATGTGCTGCATACCTCAGTCTTGATCAGTGTGTTATGTCCCTTAACTTGTGCCAAAAGGATTTGCAATGTACTTCAAAGATTTCAATCTTGACATAAAGTTCCACTTTTCAAAAATGGATATATTGCTTTTTCCATTTTAAGGTTAATCTTGTATGCAATGGTTAAACATACAAGATAAGGCTTAAACATGAAGGATTGGCATTAAATTTATGAGTGTGGATGAGATAAAGGACCTGTAATCTAGCTTAGAGCATGCTGAGTTCAAAAATGCAAAGTCATGAACATGTAAATTGGCCATGAACAAAGTGAGTTTTGCCCATATTGCCAAATTCGATTCTCCCTAACCACAAGGTTGTTTGATGAGTTCTTGGACATTTTGGAAAGCTTGGAATGTGTACTACAATCCATCTTTGTAATGAAAATTGAAATTCCAAGTGGAAGCATGTGAAAAGTGGTCATGAAGTTAGGCAAAAATCCTGCCTAAAATAGGTCAAAATTTTTCTAAGTTAAGAATGTTTTGCACCCTTGTTCCAAAAATCATAACTTGAGCTACAACTTCTATTGAGGAAACTTTGTGAATCAAAGTTGTAGATTTTGCAATGAACTACAACTTTCATGTTTTGACTTTTGTTTGAATCCAAATGCATCTTGATGAAAAAATGGGGCAAAGTTAGGAAAAAATTAGGGATTTTCATAACTTAGAAAAATTCTAAGTTATGAAAATTCTTCATTTCAAACCCTAATTTGAAATTTTGGGTTTCTTGATGAACAAGTTTCATTATTTGGCATGTTTTGATGAAAAATGAATCTTGACACTTGATTTTGACCAAAAAGTCAAAGTTTGACTTTTCAGTATACAGTCAAAAATTGATCAATTGACTGGAAAATTCATCTGTCAATCTTGTGCATTTGGGATCTTTTGAACTTGTTGAACATGTCAAGACAATTCCATGGGGTCTTTGAGTCCATATGTGAGCTTGGTTTGCCATTGGCTAGGTCAAACAGTCAAAAATTGCCTTTGTGCAGTCAAAACCCTAAAAATGACCATTTTGCCCTTTTGGTGATCTGATCAAATTTCTTGTGGAATTGTGATCCAAACTTGATCAAATGGTTTATATGAGTTCAATATGTTGATGTGGGTCAAAAATCATGAGGTTTGACTGTCAATTGGCCACATTTGACTTTTCCCCAATACAGCTGATTTCTAGGTCAACTGTCCAATTGACTGGGCAAAGATTGGAATCAAGGCTTGAAACTTGGTATGGATAAACTTGGGAGTCCAAAATGAAGCATGAAAATCATCTTAGGCATTTTACGTCAAAACACCTTTGTGCAAACACAAACCCTAATTTGGGTCAACAGTGCAAGGAGGAGTCATGAGCAGAGGAAACCCTAACTGGATCTTGAACTCCAAGGGTCTTATGGTGAGAAAATGTTGAGGAAATGGGAGGGCAAATTTTGGGGTACAACAGTTGCCCCTGTTCAATCTTCTTAGACCTGAAGAGTTAGATTGGCAAGTTTGCCTTTCGCGACTCGAGGGTAAAAGGAGATTGGACACTAGAGTGCCCGGAAATTTGCACTCGCATGCTGGAGTATCAGCAATGTGATATCGGGAATGGGCTTATAGATGCCATTTGGAGAGATGGTGGATAGGGGGATGGGCTTATAAATGCCATTTGGAAGTGTTGATCGCGTAAGAGATTCCTTAGCGAGAACTTGTGTATTTTGAGAAAGAAAGATGTTTTCCTGGTTTGTTACAGGTGTTGATCTTCAGTCTCTTCGTGCAGATATGCCCTGGCTAGATACAAGTATTGAATCTACAATTGGTTGCTCACAGATGTGCCCTGGCTAGATACAGGAATCGAATCTGGAAATGTTGTCGACAAATGTGCCCTGGCTGGATACATGTATCGAATCTGGAATTGTCGTCTACAGATATGCCCTGGCTGGATACAGGAATCGAATATGGAATTAGTTGCTCACAGATGTGCCCTGGCTGGATACAGGTATCGAATCTGGAAATGTTGTCGACAGATGTGCCCTGGCTGGATACAGGTATCGAATATGGAATTGCAAAAGGCTGGTAGAGATTGCTTTCCTGGCTGGATACAGGTGTAGACCTCTGACCTGAGAATGAAAGATAATTTCCTGGCCTGTTACAGGGATTGATCTTCAAATCTTTTCACGTAGATAATTTCCTGGCTTGTTACAGGTGTTAATCTACAATCAGTCGCTCACAGATATGCCCTGGCTAGATACAGGAATCGAATCTGGAATTGCGATAGTTGATAGTAATCATCTATGGATTGACCTTTTCTTGAAAAGGCAAAACATTAATTGTATGCAATGTCATGATGTGCATGATGCTCAAAATGAGATAGTGTTGTAGGCACTTTATCATGCGTGCAAGCAGGATGCATGAAATGTGAAATGTTTATGAATGTATTTTCGTCTAGAAAAATAAATCCTTGATGACTGGCCAGGGAATCAAATCCTGGGCTGATGTTGAAGAGTAGAGTTCTTCGCTTCCGCTGGGGATAATGGTTGCAAGAATAAACCGGTAGGAGAAGATGACTCCGTTGGGGCATAAACTTGTTGGAGAGATTACTCTGCGGGGAATTACTCTGTGTCACATGTAATCAGTCCTTTGTTTCACATGCAGATATTCATGATTAGAAATTAATGTCAAATGCATATATAAAAAATGAACATTGGACGTTGTTCGCAAGAAAAAACAGAAAAAGGGAAAACAATTGGCAATTTGTCTGGAGAAGTGAACTTGTATTGATTTTGAAATTTGCCTGTAAACAGGCGTTTTATGTACAAGAGGCTGACGTCCTAGTAAGAGAACGCCGCCGAACAACATAGAGTTTATACAATTTTGAAAAGGAAACAAAACAGCTATGTGAAAAACAATCCCACTGGGTTCCAACTCAGCTATCGCCTTTATGTCTTCAAGCGTCTCGTCACTTTGCTGTTTAGTTGAAGATGAAGTTGATTGATCGATGCCGAAGTCCGAGCCCTGATAGTTGATACCGAATTCTGGATGCCAGGTGATCCAATGAGACATAGTATTACGCTTTATCCCTAACTTTTGCCTGGACCGCCCTTTCGGGTTTTCAGTCCACCGGGATACCCATTTTTGCCCAAGCCGCCTTTTCAGGTTTTCGACTTGCCGGGTGTACAGATTTTTTCATTTCATCCCTTATTTTTTCCTGAACCCTTTTGGTTCGCCGGGAAGCCCTTATTTTTGCCTAGGTGTGTCAACCTAGCGGGTCTTTAATTCATGCGTAGTATCTTTTTACTATGTCTACATTGGCGGGGTGAGGAAGGTCGTCACTATCCATGGTGGTTAGAATCATAGCTCCTCCTGAGAAGATATGTTTAACCATAAATGGCCCTTCGTACGTAGGGGTCCATTTGCCCCTGGGATCACTTTGAGGAAGAATGATGCGCTTGATTACCAAGTCTCCGACTTGATACTCTTGTCGTCTGACCTTTTTGTTAAATGCCCTGATCATCCGTTTTTGGTACGTCTGACCATGACAAATAGCAGTGAGTCTCTTTTCGTCAATTAGGTTTAATTGATCAAGCCGAGTCTGGATCCAGTCATCTTCACTCAAGTCTGCATCCTTCATTATCCGGAGAGAGGGTATCTGGACTTCAATAGGCAAGACTGCCTCCATGCCATAGACCAAGGAAAAGGGAGTTGCCCCTGTTGACGTCCATGCTGAGGTGCGGTAACCATGAAGAGAAAACGGTAACATTTCGTGCCAATCTTTGTATGTCACTGTCATCTTCTGCACAATCTTCTTAATATTCTTATTTTCCGCTTCGACAGCCCCATTCATCTTTGGCCGGTAAGGAGAAGAGTTGTGGTGCTGTATCTTAAATTGCTCGCAGAGCTCAGTGATCATCTTGTTGTTAAGATTGGTAACGTTATCCGTAATGATCCTCTCAGGTACACCGTATCGACAAATCAGGTTATGCCGAATGAACCGTGCCACGACGCACTTGGTTACCGTAGCATAAGAAGCTGCTTCAACCCATTTTGTGAAGTAATAAATTGCTACCAAGATGAAGCGGTGCCCGTTGGATGCCGTTGATCGGATCTCGCCGATCATATCAATGCCCCATATTGCAAAAGGCCAAGGTGCTGTTAGGACGTTCAGAGGCACCGGAGGAATGTGCACCTTGTCAGCATAGATCTGGCATTTATGACAAGTTCGAGAATGCTGGTAACAGTCGGCTTCCATTGTGGACCAGAAATATCCTTCCCGAAGGATTTTCTTTGCCATGGTATGTCCACTGGAATGTGTTCCGAAGGTACCTTCATGTAGCTCTGCCATGATCCTTTCTGCTTCAGTATTATCCACATAACACAGTAAGGTTGAGTCATGGTTTCGCTTGTAGAGAATGCCATTGCTGAGGAAGAACTTTGCTGCGAACCTTCTCAGAAACTTCTTGTTGTTAACAGATGCACCTTCGGGGTATTCTTGAGCTTCCAAGTACCTCTTCACTTCATGATACCAGGGTTTTTCAATTACCTCCTTAGTCTCAAGATCACAGCAATATGCAGGCTCGTCCAACTTCCAAATGATGATCCGGGGTGCCTCGTTGTCCCATTTGACTTTGAACATAGAAGACATTGTAGCCAACGCATCCGCCAATTGATTCTCCTCTCTTGGGAAGTGTTCAAAAGTTATCTCTTCAAAGTGGGGAAGCAATGTCAGCACATATTCCTTGTAAGGGATAAGATTCGGGTGTTTCGTATCCCACTCGCCTTTGACCTGATTGATCACGAGAGCGAAATCTCCGAAGACACTCAGAAACTTGATCCTTAAGTCGATTGCAGCTTGAAGACCCATGATACATGCATCATACTCCGCCATGTTGTTGGTGCAGTTGAAACATAATCGGGCAGTAAGTGGAGTATGAGTGCCTTTAGGGGATATGATCACAACGTCGATACCATTACCCAAAGTGTTTGAGGCTCTGTCAAAGTGCATAGACCATCGGGATCCCTCCTCAGGTCCTTCATCCGGTCCAGGTACTTCGCAATCTGTCACTACCATGATATCCTCGTCTGGAAATTCAAAGTTCAACGACTGGTAATCATCCACTGGTTGGTGTGCCAAATGGTCTGCCAACACACTTCCCTTGATTGCTTTCTGAGTCGTGTACTGGATGTCATATTCCGTCAATATCATTTGCCATCTTGCTATTCTTTCGGACATAGCAGGATTTTCGAATATGTACTTGATTGGATCCATTTTTGAAATCAACAAAGTAGTGTGGGTCAACATATACTGTCTCAGCCGGCGAGCAGCCCATACCAGAGCGCAACAAGTTTTCTCGAGCAGTGAGTACCGAGTCTCACAATCGGTAAACTTTTTGCTCAGGTAATAAATAGCATGCTCTTTTCGGCCAGACTCGTCATGCTGCTCCAGCACACACTGTTAGAACAATGTTTGAATCTACTACCCTATATTTAAGTTTTGATGATAACAAAGTGAAAAGATATAGTATTTATATGTTTCATGTTTGAACTATCTGCTGCCTAAAATTATTATGTTCTGACTTGCAGATACGCTGATTGAAATAAGCAAGATCACATCTATTCAGCATCAGAATTTGATTTCATACACCAGCATCAGAAGTTGCTACATCAGAACGTCAAGATCAGATGATCAACTCACGTACATGCTGAAGCTTGATGAACAGAACTGCGCTCAAACACTCTGATACAGAAACACAATAGTTCATCAGCAGCGAAGCAGAATCAGAATGAGCCAAGCCAGAACTTGCGTTAAGTAAGCAACGGTATTGTGCATTGAAAGCTAATTAATTCCAACGGCCTCATTCCAGACAAGATCTGCTCAAAAAGGAAAGCTTGTTATTAGCATTGAATCAAGAATATTGCATCCAACGTTCATCATCTCAAGTGCTATATAAACAAGGCTTTGAAGATTGAAATGGTTAATGCTCTCCAAATCTCTACACGCACAAAAGCTGAACCATAATCTTCGTTCTACCAGTTTTGCTAAACCACATACTCTGATATTCCATTACTATTTAGCAATCTAGTTTCTAAGCTTCATTTTGTGTATACATCACAGTTGTGATACAGTTTTGTAGAAAACATCCACACACATAGTTTTATCTCTTTGTAAGAAAGTGTTACCTTGACAAACCGGGTTGTGGTTTGAATCAAGAAGGCTTTAGCAGTTGTTAAAGCAGTCTGTAATATTCAGTTGAATATAGTGGATTAAGACCTCGTTGGAGAGAGGCGAAATCACCTTGACGGGTGGACTGGAGTAGTTTGAGATCAAACGAACCAGGATAAAAATATCGTGTTCATTGCTTTAGATTTCAGTTTTACAATTCAACCCCCCCCCCCCCCCCCTTCTTGTGTTTTTCACCACTTCAATTGGCATCAGAAGTATGAGGCGTTCAAAATGGAAGAATCTGAATCCATTGAAACTATGTTCTCTAGATTCCAGATTCTGGTAGCTGGTCTCAAAGTTCTGGACAAAGGGTACTCTACTGCTGACCATGTCAAGAAAATAATCAGAAGTTTACCCAAGCAGTGGAGGCCTATGGTTACTGCTCTGAAGCTAGCTAAAGATCTCAACAAAATCACTCTGGAGGAACTTATCAGCTCCCTCAGAAGTCATGAGATAGAGCTAGAAGCTGATGAGCCTCAAAAGCAAGGTAAGCCTTTAGCATTAAAATCTAACAGAAAATTTGAGTCTAAAGTTTTGCAGGCAGTTGAAGAAACATCTGATGGATCATCATCAGAAGAAGACGAACTTTCTCTTCTCTCCAGAAGAGTAAATCAACTGTGGAAGCAAAGACAAAGAAAGTTCAGGAATCCCAGAAGATCTGATCAGAACGAGTCTTCTTCCAGATACAGAAGGACAGATTCTTCCTCTGGATACAGAAGATCTGAAGGCTCCTCAAGTAGCAAAAAGCCAAACACCAAAGACATCATCTGCTATGAGTGCAATGAGCAAGGACACTACAAGAGTGACTGCCCAAAGCTTCAGAGGGAAAAGCCCAAAAAGAAGTTTGGAAGAGAGAAGAAGAAAAGTCTCATGGCCACATGGGATGACTCTGACTCGTCTGAAGCTGACTCAGAATCAGATGATGAAAGGGCAAACATAGCTCTCATGGCTAACATTTCAGAAGATAGTGAAGCTTCTGAATCGGACTCAGAATCAGACACAGAAAAGGTATTTCCTAACTTCGCTGTTAACTTTACAAAGGCTGAACTTGCTGAAAGCCTCAATGAGATTCTGGAACGTTATCAGCAAATTAGAGCTAAATTCAGAGACCTGAAAAGGAATCTTGAATCTGACTCTAATAAGTCTGAGAGTCTCAAATTGGAAAATTCTGAGCTGAGAGATAAGATTTCAAAATTAGAAAACACTTTACAAAACTCTCAGAAGGAACCAATTTCTGAAACTCCCAGCAACGCTGATGAGATCATCAAGGAGTATGATCATAGTTTCCAGAAGTTCCTAGCTAAAAGCATAGATAGAAGCAGAATGGCTTCAATGATCTATGGAGTTAGCAGAAACGGCAGGAAAGGAATAGGATACCAAGGTAAGGTTCCTACACCAAAGAATGTCATGGACTTAACCATTAAACACACTCCTCTAAATTCACACTTTGTGTATGGTCACACACATGATATCAAATATACTAGCAGTAAGCACTCTGTGAAACCAAAATTCAACCAGAGTTTTGGTAAAACAAACAAATCAGGACCCAAGAAAATCTGGGTACCTAAGGATAAAATAATACATGTTGCAGATATCTTTAGCAGCAAGTCAGAAACACCAGTCATGGTACCTGGACTCTGGCTGCTCACGACACATGACGGGAAGAAGGCATATGTTCCAAAGCCTGGAACTTAAGCCTGGAGGCCACGTTGGCTTTGGAGGCAATCAGAGGGGAAAGATAATTGGCTCTGGAACTGTAGGTAATGGAAATCTTCCCTCTATTAATAATGTTCTGCTAGTAGATGGATTGATGCATAATCTGTTATCCATAAGTCAATTAAGTGATAACGGTTATGATATAATCTTTAATCAAAAATCATGTAAAGCTGTTAGTCAGAAAGATGGGACTATCCTGTTTAATGGTAAGAGGAAAAACAACATTTACAAAATCAAACTTTCTGAACTAAAGAGTCAGAATGTAAAATGTCTTCTGTCTGTTAACAACGAGCAGTGGATCTGGCACAGAAGATTGGGGCATGTTAGTATGAGAAGAATATCTCAGATTAACAAACTCAATCTGGTCAGAGGACTTCCTAATTTGAAGTTCAATTCAGATGCTCTGTGTGAAGCATGTCAGAAAGGAAAATTTGCAAAACCTTCTTTTAAATCCAAAAATGTTGTTTCCACCTCTAAGCCATTAGAACTTCTGCACATTGACTTATTTGGACCAGTTAAAACTGCTTCAGTCAGTGGTAAGAAGTATGGGTTAGTAATCGTAGATGACTATAGCAGATGGACATGGGTAAAGTTCTTAAGTCACAAGGACGAGTCACACTCTGTGTTTGTTACCTTCTGTAACCAAGTTCAGAATGAAAAGGATCTTAGAATCGTTAAAGTCAGAAGTGATCATGGTGGAGAATTTGAAAATAAAGATTTTGAGTCATTCTTTAATGACAAAGGCATTCTGCATGATTTCTCTTGTCCTAGAACTCCCCAACAAAATGGAGTTGTAGAACGAAAGAACAGAACATTGCAAGAAATGGCCAGAACCATGATCAATGAGACAAACGTTGCTAAGACCTTCTGGGCAGAGGCAATAAACACAGCGTGCTACATTCAGAATAGAATCTCAATAAGACCTATTCTGGAAAAGACTCCATATGAATTGTGGAAGAACAGAAAGCCCAACATTTCATATTTTCATCCATTTGGATGTACTTGCTTTATATTAAATACAAAGAATTATTTGAACAAGTTTGACTCTAAGGCACAGAAGTGTATTATGTTAGGATACTCTGAACGCTCAAGAGGGTACAAAGTATACAATACAGAAACACAGATTGTGGAAGAATCAATCAGTGTTCGTTTTGATGACAAGCTTGACTCTGAAAAGTCAAAGCAGAATGAAGTTTTTGCAGGTATAGAAATTGAATTTGCAGGTTCTGAAGACAAGTCATCAGAAGCTCTCAACACAGACATTCCTTCAACGTCTGAAAGGAGCACTGCTAGAAATCTTTCAACAGCTGCTGATCAACCTCAGAAGAGATTACCCAGAAGCAGCTTGGATCACCCAGAAGAGACAATCCTAGGAAGAAAGGAAGATCCAATCAGAACAAGAGCAAGCTTCAGAAACTCTGAAGAAACTCTTATGGGACTTGTGTCTCTGATTGAAACTTCTTCTATTGATGAAGCACTTCTGGATAATGACTGGATTCTGGCAATGCAAGAAGAGCTGAATCAATTCACCAGAAACGACGTATGGGATCTCGTTTCCAGACCAAAAGGATTCAACGTCATTGGAACAAGATGGGTGTTCAGAAACAAGCTAAATGAACAAGGTGAAGTCATCAGAAACAAGGCACGACTGGTTGCACAAGGTTATAGTCAGCAAGAGGGGATAGACTATACAGAAACCTTTGCCCCAGTCGCCAGGTTAGAATCTATCAGACTTTTAATTTCATTTGCTGTTAATAGAGGCATCACTCTGTATCAGATGGATGTCAAAAGTGCATTCTTAAATGGTTATATAGAAGAAGAAGTTTATGTTCACCAACCCCCAGGTTTTGAAAATACAAAACATCCAGAACATGTTTTCAAACTAAAGAAGTCACTGTATGGTCTGAAACAAGCTCCCAGAGCTTGGTATGAAAGGCTAAGTAACTTTCTGCTTGAAAATGAATTCACCAGAGGGAAAATGGACACTACTCTATTCTGTAAATCAGTTAAGAGTGACATCTTAGTCTGTCAAATTTATGTTGATGATATTATTTTTGGTTCTACTAATCCTTCTCTTGGAAGAAAATTTGCTAAGTGTATGCAGGCAGAATTTGAGATGAGCCTCATGGGGGAACTGAAATTCTTTCTAGGAATTCAGATCAATCAAACTCCATAAGGAACTTACATTCATCAGAGCAAATACATCAGAGATCTTCTGAAGAAATTTGACCTCTCAGAATGTAAGCCATCAAAGATTCCAATGCATCCCACGTGCATTCTGGAAAGAGAAGAGGTAAGCAAAAGTGTAGAACAGAAAGTCTACAGAGGTATGATTGGTTCTCTCCTCTATCTGACTGCTTCAAGACCTGACATATTATTCAGTGTTTGTATCTGTGCTAGATTCAAATCAGATCCTAGAGAATCTCACTTAACAGCTGTTAAGCGAATTTTCAAGTATCTAAAAGGTACTACTAATCTGGGTTTGTTTTATAGAAAATCTAGTGATTACAGCTTAGTAGGCTACTGTGATGCTGATTTTGCTGGAGACAGAGTGGAACGTAAAAGTACTTCTGGAAGCTGCCAGTTTCTGGGAGAAAATCTGATCTCTTGGTCCAGCAAAAGGCAATCAACAATTGCTCTGTCAACAGCAGAAGCTGAGTACATAGCAGCAGCAGGATGTAGCACACAAATGCTCTGGATGAAAAGTCAGCTTGAAGACTTCCAGATTTTTGAGAGTAACATTCCTATACTTTGTGATAATACTTCTGCTATTTGCTTAAGTAAAAATCCTATTTTACATTCTAGGGCTAAGCATATAGAAATAAAACATCACTTCATTAGGGACTATATTCAGAAAGGTATTTTGAACTTAAAATTTATAGATACAGACCATCAATGGGCTGATATCTTTACTAAACCCCTTTCAGAAGATAGGTTTAATTTCATTCTGAAACATCTCAGCATGAAAGTGTGCCCAGAGTGAAAATGTTTTAATTCCATATATTTACTTTCAGAATGTAATTATTTTACTGTGAACTTCTGATCAATCTCCTTTCAGAAAGATAGAACATGCAGATTGTATCAGATGCAAGTCTAAAGATCTGAGAGTCTAATCTCAAAGACAGACGTGCTGATCACTACATCAAACAAGTGTCATCCAATCATCAGCATATCTCTGAAGCAGAACGCGTGCACGCTTCTGAGAAGGCAAAGCGCTGATTGGGTGCATTGAGACACATGTCTGGTAACCGTTTCTAAGTATCTTTCTCAAATCCCCCAAAATCAGCAAGCATTTAATGAAAAGTAATCATGCTCTTAAATGGCAATCATGATTTTTCTCTCTCTTAAAAACGTTTATCTTTTCAAAATAGTTTTGAAAACTCTATTTAAGCACATTAATCTCTCATTTATTCTTTACGCTTTCTCACCATCACTCAAGCATTTTCTGCATATTTCTGAGTTCATCTCTTGCAAACCTTTTTCCTCAATTCACTCTCAAAACCGTTTTTAGTGTGAACAATGGCATCCTCCAGCAGCGTTTCTGCAGGTAATCAGAAGAAAGCAACTTCTGAGAAATATCAAGTGCCACTCAGAACTCTCCTCACTCCGGTGAAGAACCTTGAAGTGCTCTCTGAGTTAATCATTGATTTTGAAAGCTTGAAGGAGAATGGATGTGCAGGACAGCAAGATTGACACTATTGTCAGCATGGTTCATAAGTAAAATGAAACTTCTGAAAAGATTCAAGCGATGCTGGAGAGCCTGTTCACACGCTTGCCTCCTCAACCTTAAATTTTCTTTCATGCATGACCTTCTTCATGTTTTCCCTGATTTTCTGATGTACTGTTTTGATTATGTTTTGTAATATTTTCTTGCTCTGATTCTGAACTATATTAATATGATTAGTTTTTCTGATCTTAATTGTTTTAGCACATCACCAACACTTTTTGATTGCTGACAAAAAGGGGGAGAACAAGAATGATATTTAAATCAATAACGGCTAACTAGACAGAAATTCTCAAACATTCTAACTTTATTACTTGAAATGTTTTTTCTGTTTTGTTTGAAGTCTACAGGCACAAGGAAGCTCCTGGACACTCTGAAGACTAGAAGCTCTGATCAATGTTGCTCTGATCAATATGAAGTTCTGATCGTCCTAATATTCTGATCCAAAGCAAAGCTCTGACAAGAAAAGCTCTGAAGCTCTGCTCTCTGATAAGTCAAAGACTCTGATAATCTGATGTTCAAAGAAAGAAAAAGATCTGATCCTGAAGAACACGTATAATCAAAGGGAAGTAATAAACTCAGGGGGAGTATTTTCTTACTCCTTATTCTTTTACTTCTTATTCTGATACATATTCCAGATACCTTTTCACGTTATTTTAATTTAAAATATCTAGTTTTTGTCATCATCAAAAAGGGGGAGATTGTTAGAACAATGTTTGAATCTACTACCCTATATTTAAGTTTTGATGATAACAAAGTGAAAAGATATAGTATTTATATGTTTCATGTTTGAACTATCTGCTGCCTAAAATTATTATGTTCTGACTTGCAGATACGCTGATTGAAATAAGCAAGATCACATCTATTCAGCATCAGAATTTGATTTCATACACCAGCATCAGAAGTTGCTACATCAGAACGTCAAGATCAGATGATCAACTCACGTACATGCTGAAGCTTGATGAACAGAACTGCGCTCAAACACTCTGATACGGAAACACAATAGTTCATCAGCAGCGAAGCAGAATCAGAATGAGCCAAGCCAGAACTTGCGTTAAGTAAGCAACGGTACTGTGCATTGAAAGCTAATTAATTCCAACGGCCTCATTCCAGACAAGATCTGCTCAAAAAGGAAAGCTTGTTATTAGCATTGAATCAAGAATATTGCATCCAACGTTCATCATCTCAAGTGCTATATAAACAAGGCTTTGAAGATTGAAATGGTTAATGCTCTCCAAATCTCTACACGCACAAAAGCTGAACCATAATCTTCGTTCTACCAGTTTTGCTAAACCACATACTCTGATATTCCATTACTGTTTAGTAATCTAGTTTCTAAGCTTCATTTTGTGTATACATCACAGTTGTGATACAGTTTTGTAGAAAACATCCACACACATAGTTTTATCTCTTTGTAAGAAAGTGTTACCTTGACAAACCGGGTTGTGGTTTGAATCAAGAAGGCTTTAGCAGTTGTTAAAGCAGTCTGTAATATTCAGTTGAATATAGTGGATTAAGACCTCGTTGGAGAGAGGCGAAATCACCTTGACGGGTGGACTGGAGTAGTTTGAGATCAAACGAACCAGGATAAAAATATCGTGTTCATTGCTTTAGATTTCAGTTTTACAATTCAACCCCCCCCCCTTCTTGTGTTTTTCACCACTTCACACACCCCATTGAGTTGTCAAGTACTGTCAAGTATAGTATCATAGGTCTCCCTTCAACCGGTGGCATAATAATGGGTGGCTCTTGGAGATACTCTTTGATATTTTCGAAAGCGGCCTGACATTCATCATTCTAACGTACTACTTGATCTTTCTTCAATAGTTTGAAGATTGGTTCACAGGTAGCAGTTAGATGTGAGATGAATCGGGCAATGTAATTCAACCGTCCTAGAAAGCCTCTGACTTCTTTCTCTGTCTTGGGAGTTGGCATCTCTTGTATGGCTTTCACCTTGGCAGGGTCCACTTGAATACCTTTGTCGCTTACGATGAAGCCTAGCAATTTTCCAGATCTCACCCCAAAGGTGCACTTGTTTGGGTTCAACCTCAGCTTGTACAACTTCAGACGGTCAAACAGCTTCCGTAGATGGTCAAGGTGTTCCTCCTCAGTTTGGGACCTTGCAATCATATCATCGACATACACTTCTATCTCGTGGTGGATCATATCATGAAATAAAGCAACCATGGCACGTTGGTAGGTTGCCCCAGCATTTTTCAACCCAAAAGGCATGACCTTGTAGCAAAAGGTGCCCCACTGAGTGACAAAAGTGGTCTTCTCCATGTCTTCAGGAGCCATCTTGATCTGATTATATCCGGAGAAGCCGTCCATGAAGGAGAAAACTTTATGCTGAGCAGTATTGTCAACTAGAACGTCGATATGAGGCAGAGGGAAATCATCCTTGGGGCTAGCCCTGTTCAAATCCCTGTAATCAACATACATTCGGACCTTACCATCTTTCTTTGGCACCAGAACCACGTTGGCAATCCACTGAGGGTAAGAAGTCACTGCTAGAAACCCGACATCAAATTGTTTCATAACCTCACCTTTGATTTTCTCGGACATCTCTGGACGCATACGACGGACCTTCTATTTTACCGGAGGGCAGTCCTCCTTGGTAGGCAGGTGATGAACCACAATGTCGGCATCCAAACCAGGCATGTCTTCGTAAGACCAAGCAAAGATTTTCATGTAGTCATGAAGCATCTGAATCAACCGTTGTTTCATACTGAGCTCTAGGTTGGCACCAATCTTGACTTCCTTTCTGTCTATCTCAGTACCCAGATTTACCGTTTCCACTAGCTCTTCATGTGGCTAAATGGCCCTCTCTTCCTGGAGTAGCAGTCTTGCAAGTTCACCAGGCACTTCACAATCATCTTCACCTTCGTCTTCGGCTAAGTTGATCGGATTTTCGAAGTCATAACTGGCGGTAGCAGAGTCGTTACCAGTGGGATCCAGAGTGGATTGGAACCTGTATAAGTGAGTGTGTGTAAATATAGCTGTTTTGCAATATATGATAAAGAAAGAAAAGGAGCGCAAGATTTGAAATGCAACAAACGTCCAATGTTTTGATTAATGATATATGAAAATGTCATACAAAAGCCCTCACAAATGGAGCTACGGTGCCCCGGGTAGAACACCGAGCCATAAAAGTTTCAACATATTGTTTGTTACAAATTGAAAACAAAAGAGTTCATTACTGAGTGACAAAAGTAATAGGTGTGAAGTCTTTGGCAGTCCAGTTGCTTGATCTATTGTTGGTTGTTGGGTAGATCCAGCTGTCAAATTCAGATTCCTCCGTGTCGTCCTCAATAGCATTCACTCCTGGATTGGTGATGAACACAGGAGGTCTTCCAACTCTTGCTTTACGAACAGCCCTCCGAGCCTCTACAGTGAAGCCCAAGCCAAACTTGTCGGTCTTGGGAGTGAAGTCAGGAAGTCGGCCCCAGTTTGCACATTCGCCCTTCTCAATCAAAGCCCGGGCATCCTTTAAGGAAGCCATCTTCAAAGGAGGGTCTTCAATCACAATTTTAGCTGATGCCAATGTCTGAGGCACCTCTTCAAAGTGTTGAAAGGGGGTTTCAATGAATTCCCCATCCATCTCTATGTATCGGAACGAGTTGAGGTGGCTGACCATATATTCTTCCTCCCCCTGAACCGTCACAATCTTTCCTCTGACGGGGTACTTAAGCTTCTGATGTAGTGTGGAGGTCACAGCTCCAGCCTCGTGGATCCATGGACAACCCAGCAAACAAGAGTAGGATGGACGGATGTCCATCACATAGAAAGTAGAATAAAAAACTTGAGAGCCGACCCGGATCGGAATGTCAACTTCACCATGTACCATTCTCTTCGAACCGTCAAAGGCTCGGAGAACAATGTTACTGGGCTTGAGCTCCAAACCCTCACAATCCAATCTGTCTAGGGCTTTCTTGGGCAATACATTCAATGAAGAATCGGTGTCCACCAACACATGGGCAAGAGTAGTGCCCCTGCATTCAATAGAGACATGCAGGGCGTCATTATGGTTTTTTCCTTTTGCAGTCAGATCGGCGTCAGAAAAGCCCAGGCCATTATCAGCAGTCAAGTTGGCCACACAATCAGTAAATTGATCAGCAGACGTTTCTTGAGGCACATGAGCCGACTTCAGGAAGGAGATCAGGGCCTTGGCGTGGGCCTCTGAACACAACAACAATGATAGCATAGAAATTTTTGATGGGGTGTTCCCCAACTGCTCGACAACATTGAAATCACTTTTCTTGATAATCTTGAGAATCTCCTCCATCTCTTGCTGGGAGGCTTCAACAGCGGTTGTCTTCGGTGCCTCCGTCAGGGCAGGAAAATCAGTAGCAATCCCTTTGCCCCGAGCGTTAGAGGACTCAGCAGCAGGGGTAGAAACATGAACTTGATTAGGAAGGGAAACATGCACACTTGCGGGTGTGATGATAAAAGGTTTTTGAATAACTGGTGGTGCGATATCTGGCGAGAACAGCCTACCACTGCGAGTAATTTTGGCAGGCCCGGTGATGTTACTGACACCGGTACTTGTATCAAACTTTTGCTTCACTCCAAGCACATAAACGTCTTCCCCATAGTGCCATGGGACAGCTTTGTCGGACGTATAGGGGAGGGGCCCCGGAACTGTGATGATGATAGGAGCAATCTTCTGAGTGGACATGATTTTGACAGGCTTCTTTGAAGGAGCCTTGGGAGGTTTATTGAAAATAGTGACAATAGAAACTTCTTCGGCGGGGACAGCAGGAACAACAATCTTCTCGAACAAGATTTCCTTGCTATCCATCAGGCTTTGGATACTAGATTTCAGCAAAGGACAACCAAAAGGCGAAACAGCACATAGAAGGAAATCTTCACCATATCCCGGAAATAAACCAGCTAGCAACAGATTCCTTTTAACGGTCGATAACGGAGTAACAATCTCTTCCACGGAGGCTACATATCGGTCTTCTTCCACAGCACTCACTCCATGCTGGGGCATGGGAGCAGTCACAACATTAGGTCTTTCAGGAGCCTCAAACTATATTTCTTTAGCATCAATAAGGTCTTGAACCTTATTCCTCAGAGCCCAGCAATCGTCCGTAGTATGCCCGGGGCTATCAGAGTGATAAGCGCAATGGGCGTTGGGGTTGTATTTTGGAGAAGCTGTGTTCACTACCTTCAGAGCTTCTTTAACAGTTACCAGATTGGTTGACAGTAGTTGCGGCAAAATCTGAGACAGGGTCATGCTGAGCCGAGTGTACTGCCTTTTGGGTCTCTCACCTCTTTGTTGATTATACTGCTGAGGAGCAGCAGCAGGCTTTGAGATTACCAATGCATTGACAGCTTGGCGGCGTTCTGGATTAATTTGTCTTCTAGGACCATAGACAGCACTAGCTTCCTTTTTGAAAGGCTTCTTCTCAGTACTCGCAGCGGCACCTTTATGTATCTTCCCCGACTTGATACCAGCTTCTATCCTTTCACCAGTTAAGATCAAACCTGTAAACCCCGCAAAGGAATTACCAATCAGATGGTTGAAGAACAGACCAGATAGGGTCCCTAGGAACATGTCAACAAGTTCACGGTCAGTCAATGGTGGCTGCACCCTGCCAGCCAGATCTCTCCATTTTTGTGCATACTCCTTGAATCCTTCGCCTGTCCCCAGTGACATACCCTGAAGACGGGTACGCGTAGGAGCGAGGTCAGAATTGTACTGATATTGTTTATAAAATGCAGTGGCCAAGTCTTCCCAGTTTCGGATACTGGCTCCATCCAGCTGATAGAACCACTCGAGTTGAGCCCCAGAAAGGCTATCCTGAAAGAAATGGATCCAAAGGTTCTTGTATGCAGTGTAAGGTTGGATCTTCCTTACATATGATCTGAGATGCATCTTTGGGCAGGATAGCCCGTCATACCTTGCAAAAGCTGGCACTTTGAACTTCGGGGGGATCACAATTCCAGCAACTAATCCCAAGTCTTCGAAATCTAAGCCGGGAACTCTCTGCAGCTCCATAGCTGCCAACCTGTCTTCCAAACCTTTGTACTTATCATCGGCGGGCGGGTATTGTTGATCAGAGTAGTCTTCGTCCTCTTCAGCCTACTCTTCCTCAACCTTGGATTCGGAAGGTACTGCAGCCGCATTCCCTTTACTGGTTCCCTCCTCAGAAGTAGGGGGAAATTCAAGCACTCTTCTGGATTCACCCTCAAACCTTCTTCCTAGGGTAGCCACCCCGATTCTCTTCTTCTTTTTCACTTGGTCTTTGTTCCCCAGCAGGGCTTTCAGATCTTCCTGACCCTTAGCCAAGGTCATCAGGAGTTGTTGAAACTGTGCGTTTTAAGACTGCAAGTCCTTGACCGTATGTTCGAGATCCATCTTACTGAAATAAACAGCAGAAAGATAAGGAAACCTGGTGTGGAGACCTGCTTATGCACATGATGAATGGTATGCTTATGTATGCAATGCATTTAAGGATTTAGAACATTCAAAATTGTTGCAAACAAAAAAGAATGCACGTCATATTAATAAGAAGAAATTTGTCAGTACATAAATGCCCCATGGGCCAAGTATTACAAAAAACTTCTCAAGGTAAAAAGACGTTGCGCATACTCTTTGATGCGATGTAGGTGTTGAGGGTCTCTTCCTCATGGAGTCGGCGGGTAAGCTCTAGAACCTTCTTCTCACTGGCGTAGAAGTTGGCTTCAAAAGTGTTCCGTTCCTCCTTGAGTTGGATCCAACTCTTCTGCATCTCCTCCCACGATGTAGGCATGTCAGGATACAGGAAGGTGTAGGGAACCACTCCTTCCTTAACGGGCTCTTTAGTCACAGGGAGAACATGAGGATAAGGCATCATTAGACTCTGGGCTCGGGCTCGTACCCACTTGAGATAAGGCTCAAGAGGGATAGAGTTCTTGTGCCCCAGTGTCTTGCTGTCAACCTTGTTAGGCATCCTCCAAGCTCTGATGAATCTTTGGCGAAGTCCTTGCGCATCATTGTCGAAGTCAAAAACTAGGTCAGGAATCAACATGTCATGAGGGCCATCCCTCCGTGCATATCCAAATTGTCTCAAGGCTAGACAAGGGTTGTAGGTAATGCCTCCCCTAATGCCAAGTAATGGAACATTAGGGAACTCTCCACAACGATCGACGATGATGACATTTTCTCTGGACCGAGAACACCAATGTACATCAGAGTGAGTAAGGGTCATCAACCGTTGTGACCACCTTGAGCCTTGGTCATTCTTCAAGACAGATTGTGGAAGGTGCGAAATAAACCACCTTGCAAGGAGAGGAGTACAACACATGAGAACACCCCTCTTTCTCATTGTTCGAGTGTAAAATGAGTGAAGAATATCCCCAAGCAATGTTGGTATTGGATTTCCGGATAGGAAGATCTTGACGGCGTTGACATCTACAAGCTGGTCAGGATTTGGGAACAAGACCAGCCCATAGATAAGGAGCGCCACAATTTCTTCAAAGGCTTGTAGGTCCAATGAATTCCAACACTCTTGTGCCTTCTCAAACAAGAATTTTGCTAAGAAACCTTTGACACCGCTTCTAGTTTCCCAATGCCCCTTGATGTCAAATGGCTGTAGATGTAGTGCTCGAGCAACATCTTCAGGATTTGGTTCCTTTTCCGTACCGTTGTAGGGTAGTTGATTAAGGATAGGAATTCTCAGGAGTTGAGAAAATTCCTCCAAAGTGGGCACCAGCTGGTAGTCGGGGAAAGTGAAACAATGGTGAAGAGGGTCAAAGAACTGGAACAACACCTTCATCATGTCTTCTTCAATGTGGGTATTGACTAGGCTGAGCAGTCTACCATGTCTTTCACTGAAAGGAGAGCTTTCCGGAATTCTTGATGTGAGCTCCTTGATTTGAGGAGGGATTCTCACAAGGTTGACTTGGATGGTTTTTCTTCGAAGAATTTCCATGACCTACAAAACAAGAACAAAGATGAAGATATAAACCCTTGAAATGGTTAGTGAATGCATATGATGCTTTATGATGTTCATGATGTATGCACAAAACATATGTACAAGCAATTCACACCAAACCCTAGTTTCAGGCTTGGATGGGGTTTCATAGGTAAGTACCCTCTTGAGTGTAGTTGGCTTAAAAACATGTCCTATAAATAGTAACCGGGTTCTAAGGAGCTCAATATCATTGGATTGTTTTCATTGTTCATTGTTTTGGTTTAGCCACTTAACTAGCGACCAAAATATTCCAAGAAAACAATCCTCAATGAGTGTAGTATCGAGTATCTACGAACTTCGGACTGCACCAAAGTCGGTCATCTCACTACCCCTAATGAAAGGCCAAGATGGTCAAGTAAGGTTCTAGGTCATTAGTGCTTAGTGACATCACTCAGCGGCCCCGTACTCTCCTTGATTGAACTCAAGGGTTACCGGTACTCACAAATATGTCGCACTAATATAGCTATTGCTTCAACCGTTTCGGTATACCACGTACAATTTCCACAATGTATTGCTATCTATGAATGTTTCCCCAAATCCGGGTGTAGGATTGCAAACCCAAACAAGAGCCAAGATGTAAAGCAATCAAAACAAACAATTTAGTCATGCAAGAGGGTGATCTAGGCCCTAAGGTTACTCCACTTTAAGAATCCTCAGCAGAGTCGCAAGTTCTGTGATACGGTGGGGGAACTGACTTGAGGTTTGCGTTTGTTTTCGCAAATGTTTCAGTTGAGCAAGAGTCGCCACCGACTTTTTATTTTATCCTAAGTAAAGGTTAAAAAGCACAGCAAAAACCTTTGAGATGTTTTCTTGGGTTCGGGGAGTAGATTATAGAAAGGGAAGGTATTAGCACCCTTTCTATCCATGGTTATCCATGGGCTCTTAGTTACTTGCTTAGATCAACTTGCCTTGATTTTCAATTGTTTGAAATGGTGCTTTGTGTATGGGTTTTGAAAATGTTTTGAAAAGAGGCCAATGTGGTGGCGACCTTTGTAATGATCCATGTTGGGATGTATACAAAGGTGTATGTCTTTTGAAAAGGTTTTCAATGTTTTTGAAAGTTGTTTTGAAAGTGTAATGATGTGTGGTTTTGGAAAATAGGCAAGTGTTTTTGTTTTGCAAGTTGGCAAGTAACCAAGAGCTATCTACCCTAAATTTCTCAAAGATTATTGCTATGTTTTAACCCTTTTAACAATTTTGTTCCACCATTGCATTTTGTGGACAATCTTGTCTTAGGATGTGAACGGGACGGGCGCGGGTCATCGTTTAGACCATGATTGCAATGGTGCGAAGTATCTTTGGGCAATTTTTCCTTTAAGGGACTTGATCATTTTTTAGGAAACTTTTGAAAGCGTCATCGAGGGACTATGATCATTTGAATTTGTTTTGTTTTGCCAAAGATACCTAACATGCAACATGGCCCATTATTGAAGGCAACAAGTGGAGTACCCTAGGGGTGCAAGTGTGATTAGTGTTGTCCATTTTCATGCTTGTTTATCTTGAATTTAGGTCAAACTATTTTGTTGTTTTTGATTTGCATACAAATCCTAATTCTAACATGGCATAATTAGAAAGCTTTTAAATGCGAAAAATAAAGGGTCCTAAGTTATTACAACACAAATATGGGATGGGGGGTACAAATGTTCAAATGGGGATATTTTGGCAAGAAATTAAAATCTAACTATTACATCCAAATTGAAATTCTACAAGGAATTTAATTGTACAATAATTAAATAAAATAAAATAAATATGCAAAAAATGAAAAAATGGTTTTCATATGTATGTAAAAGAGTATTTATCATGTGTCAAATAAACAAAAAAATAAAATGAATTAATTTTGGTATTTTTAGGTATTTAGGGCAAAACCCTAATTTGCTAAATAAATGTATTAATTATTTAATATGTGCAATATTTGTCAATTATGTACAAAAAAATAAATAAAAAGGGAGTATATTGTCAAAAAGTGATTTTTTTAAAGTTAAATATTAATAAAAAATAAAATGTATTATTTTTGTGTTTTTATCCTAAATATACTAATAAATAAATGAGTATTTACATTATTTATTAAATATATATTATATGTACAAAAATTAAGTATTTAATATTTACAAAAAAAAGAGTATATTTTTTATGAAATGTTTTCAAAGACAAAATAAAAATATAGATCAGAAAATAAATATATTTGTATTATTTTTAGTTATTTTAAATAAAAGCATATTTGTGTTTATTTATGTACAAAACTAAATAAAACCAAATAAATATCAAATAAGAATGCAAAAAAATATGGGAAAAATAATTTTAACATTTTTTTATGCTTAAATAAAAATATAGAACCAAAATAAAAAGGAAAAAATTAAAAATGATAAATAAAACTCAAAATGGGCCAGGGGGGTGCATGTGTAAAACAGTGGTGTGAAAAGGAAAAACATTTCAGGCCCAGCCCAAGGACTCTGTCTTCTTCAACCTCCAGCATCCTTGAACAAAACACGTGTTTCTGCTATCTCATGATTCTTGGACTTTTAGCACAAACTCACAACATGAAAAATGTCAAGCATCAAGCCACGATTCCATACATATAAAAAACTTAACTTAACTCTCAGAAATGAGAGAGAATTTCTCCATCCCTAATTCTTAACCTAAGTTTTTGTCAATGTTCAGGTTCAAAATACTTCCAGCATATGCAATATAAATGGAAAGTGAAGATATGTATAGCTTCAGAGCCATGAGTAGAACATTTTTCATTCATAAACTTAGAGCTAACTCTTCCTATATTGAGAGATAGAAGTCCATGAACTTACCTGTTCAGCTTGAATCGTGTCTGTCAATGAAGGCACTTTAAAGGCAAAGTGAGAATTGGTACAACTTGCTTGAAGTCCAGGGATGCTATTCCAACCTTTAGCTTGCTTTGGAACCAAGTGAATCAAGCTATAGCAATCAACCTGCAAAACAGAAAATGTGAAAATGGTGAAGTTGGTTAGAGGTGTTACAGGTCGTGTCCAATGCTTGGGATAGTTTGTATATATGGAGTGTGTATGAACTGGTTTTAGCAAGAATGCACGAGTGGATTGGCTTATGGAAGTCCAACTGCAGAGGTGACTCTGTTTTCTTCAGTAGGAGGGTGTTTTGAGGTTTGATGATGTTTGGAAGGTGTTTTTCTCGTGCCTTAGCTTAGGTTTGATGTTTGGAAGGTGTACAACAAATTTGTCTTAACTTCTCTTGACAGAAAATGAGAGTTGTCTTCTGTTATGCCAAGTTTCTTCCAACTTAAGCAACAAAATGTCAACTTGGTTTCTAGACTTGTGCAGGCCCCTCAAATGTGCTGCATACCTCAGTCTTGATCAGTGTGTTATGTCCCTTAACTTGTGCCAAAAGTATTTGCATTGTACTTCAAAGATTTCAATCTTGACATAAAGTTCCACTTTTCAAAAATGGATATATTGCTTTTTCCGTTTTAAGGTTAATCTTGTATGCAATGGTTAAACACACAAGATAAGGCTTAAACATGAAGGATTGGCATTAAATTTATGAGTTTGGATGAGATAAAGGACCTGTAATCTAGTTTAGAGCATGCTGAGTTCAAAAATGCAAAGTCATGAACATGTAAATTGGCCATGAACAAAGTGAGTTTTGCCCATATTGCCAAATTCGATTCTCCCTAACCACAAGGTTGTTTGATGAGTTCTTTGACATTTTGGAAAGCTTGGAATGTGTACTACAATCCATATTTGTAATGCAAATTGAAATTCCAAGTGGAAGCATGTGAAAAGTGGTCATGAAGTTAGGCAAAAATCCTGCCTAAAATAGGTCAAAATTTTTCTAAGTTAAGAATGTTTTGCACCCTTGTTCCAAAAATCATAACTTTAGCTAAAAGCTTCTTTTGAGGAAACTTTGTGAATAAAAGTTGTAGATTTTGCAATGAAATACAACTTTCATGTTTTGACTTTTGTTTGAATCCAAATGCATCTTGATGAAAAAATGGGGCAAAGTTAGGAAAAAATTAGGGATTTTCATAACTTAGAAAAATTCTAAGTTATGAAAATTCTTCATTTCAAACCCTAATTTGCAATTTTGGGTTTCTTGATGAACAAGTTTCATAATTTGGCATGTTTTGATGATAAATGAATCTTGACACTTGATTTTGACCAAAAAGTCAAAGTTTGACTTTTCAGTATACAGTCAAAAATTGATCAATTGACTGGAAAATTCATCTGTCAATCTTGTGCATTTGGGATCTTTTGAACTTGTTGAACATGTCAAGACAATTCCATGGGGTCTTTGAGTCCATATGTGAGCTTGGTTTGCCATTGGCTAGGTCAAACAGTCAAAAATTGCCTTTGTGCAGTCAAAACCCTAAAAATGACCATTTTGCCCTTTTGGTGATCTGATCAAATTTCTTGTGGAATTGTGATCCAAACTTGATAAAATGGTTTATATGAGTTCAATATGTTGATGTGGGTCAAAAATCATGAGGTTTGACTGTCAATTGGCCACAATTGACTTTTCCCCAATATAGTTGATTTCTAGGTCAACTGTCCAATTGACTGGGCAAAGATTGGAATCAAGGCTTGAAACTTGGTATGGATAAACTTGGGAGTCCAACATGAAGCATGAAAATCATCTTAGGCATTTTAGGTCAAAACACCTTTGTGCAAACACAAACCCTAATTTGGGTCAACAGTGCAAGGAGGAGTCCTGAGCAGAGGAAACCCTAGCTGGATCTTGAACTCCAAGGGTCTTGTGGTGAGAAAATGTTGAGGAAATGGGAGGGAAAATTTTGGGGTACAACAGTTGCCCCTGTTCAATCTTCTTAGACCTGAAGAGTTAGATTGGCAAGTTTGCCTTTCGCGACTCGAGGGTAAAAGGATATTGGACACTAGAGTGCCCGGAAATTTGCACTCGCATGCTGGAGTATCAGCAATGTGATATCGGGAATGGGCTTATAGATTCCATTTGGAGAGATTGTGGATAGGGGGATGGGATTATAGATGCCATTTGGAGAGATTATGGATAGGGGGATGGGCTTATAGATGCCATTTGGAAGTGTTGATCGCGTAAGAGATTCCTTAGCGAGAACTTGTGTATTTTGAGAAAGAAAGATGTTTTCCTGGTTTGTTACAGGTGTTGATCTTCAGTCTCTTCGTGCAGATATGCCCTGGCTAGATACAGGTATCGAATCTACAATTGGTTGCTCACAGATGTGCCCTGGCTAGATACAGGAATCGAATATGGAAATGTTGTCGATAGATGTGCCCTGGCTGGATACAGGTATCGAATCTGGAATTGTCGTCTACAGATATGCCCTGGATGGATACAGGAATCGAATCTGGAATTAGTTGCTCACAGATGTGCCCTGGCTGGATACACGTATCGAATCTGGAAATGTTGTCGACAGATGTGCCCTGGCTGGATACAGGTATCAAATCTGGAATTGCAAAAGGCTGGTAGAGATAGCTTTCCTGGCTGGATACAGGTGTAGACCTCTGACCTGAGAATGAAAGATAATTTCCTGGCCTGTTACAGGGATTGATCTTCAAATCTTTTCACGTAGATAAATTCCTGGCTTGTTACAGGTGTTAATCTACAATCAGTCGCTCACAGATATACCCTGGCTAGATACAGGAATCGAATCTGGAATTGTGATAGTTGATAGTAATCATCTATGGATTGACCTTTTCCTGAAAAGGCAAAACATTAATTGTATGCAATGTCATGATGTGCATGATGCTCAAAATGAGATAGTGTTGTAGGCACTTTATCATGCATGCAAGCAGGATGCATGAAATGTGAAATGTTTATGAATGTATTTTCGTCTAGAAAAATAAATCCTTGATGACTGGCTGGGAAATCAAATCCTGGGCTGATGTTGAAGAGTAGAGTTCTTCGCTTCCGCTGGGGATAATGGTTGCAAGAATAAACCGGTAGGAGAAGATGAATCTGTTGGGGCATAAACTTGTTGGAGAGATTACTCTGTGGGGAATTACTCTGTGGGAAGAGATACTTCGCTGAGGTTTTGATGAGAGCTCCGCTGGGGATTCTACTGATAAACTCCACTAGGGATTCTGCTGATAAGTTATGTTGGGGAACTTTGATGAACTCCGCTGGGGATAAGAAGAACTTCGCTGAGGACGATCTTTCCGTGGTTATTAGCTGAGGATAACCCAGTTATACCCTGGTGAGGAAAATAAATTTGAATAAAGTCTGGGAGAGACGTCCGTACTCTGCAGGGGATAAGCTTCCAGAATCTACTAGGGATAAGCTTCAAGACCTGCTGGGATAATGATTCAACTCTCCTGGGGAAACTTTTCGGACTGTACTGGAAAATGGTTCCACTGGGGTGTCTGTATTCCACCGGGGAATAATCTTATATTAAGACTGCCGGGGATGCTTGCTGAGGAATGCCTATAATCTGCTGGGGAATGTTGAGATCTTCTGGGGATGCTCAACTTCCTTAAGGATGACAGTGGATTATCTCTGCTTGGGGAGAGTATTGCTGACTTGCTGGGACTACTCTGTAGGGAATTGAGGTAACCTGGTTTCATTCTTCAGCTGAACTTACCTTGGTACCTTGGTGGACAGAGCAACTAGATTGCTTGGACAATTCAAAATTGCCCCTGTTTCTGATGTCACATGTAATCAGTCCTTTGTTTCACATGCAGATATTCATGATTAGCAATTAATGTCAAATGCATATATCAAAAATGAACATTGGACGTTGTTCGCAAGACAAAACAGAAAAAGGGAAAACAATTGGAAATTTGTCTGGAGAAGTGAACTTGTATTGATTTTGAAATTTTCCTGTAAACAAGCGTTTTATGTACAAGAGGCTGACGTCCTAGTAAGAGAACGCCGCCGAACAACCTAGAGTTTATACAATTTTGAAAAGGAAACAAAACAGCTATGTGAAAAACAATTCCACTGGGTTCCAACTCTGCTATCGCCTTTATGTCTTCAAGCGTCTCATCACTTTGCTGTTTAGTTGAAGATGAAGCTGATTGATCGATGCCGAAGTCCGAGCCCTGATAGTTGATACCGAATTCTGGATGCCAGGTGATCCAATGAGATATAGTATTACGCTATATCCCTAACTTTTGCCTGGACTGCCCTTTCGGGTTTTCAGTCCACCGGGATACCCATTTTTGCCCAAGCCGCCTTTTCAGGTTTTCGACTTTCCGGGTGTACAGATTTTTTCATTTCATCCCTTATTTTTGCCCGAACCCTTTTGGTTTGCCGGGAAGCCCTTATTTTTGCCTAGGTGTGTCAACCTAGCGGGTCTTTAATTCATGCGTAGTATCTTTTTACTATGTCTGCATTGGCGGGGTGAGGAAGGTCGTAGACTCCTTCCTACATCTCTTCTAGTTGAAGTCGGGCATAGAAATCTTCTGGTTCAGATAAGATAAAGCATAGATTTTATTCTGATATTCTTGTGGAAAAAGTTGGGCGTAGACTCCTTCCCACGTCTCTTCTAGTTGAAGTCAGGCGTAGACATCTTCTAGTACAAATGAAATCAAGCGTAGATTTCTTCTGGAACTCTTCAGGACTAAGTCGAGCGTAGACTCATTCTAAATACATCTTCTAAAGACAAAGTCAGACGTAGACTATCTGATTCTCTTATCAGCAGTTATTCTGGATGGCATCTATAAGCCCATATTCGACGACTCTCTATCACCTCTGGATGGCATCTATAAGCCCATCTCTAAAAATATTCCATCACTCTCCAAATGGCATATTTAAGCCCATTCCTGGTATACTCAACCAACAACATTACTTCTTGCACAGGCAAGTGCAAATTTCTGGGCACTTAAGTGTTCAATCATCTTCTACCTTCAAGTCACGAATGGCGGACGCGCCAATCTAACTTTTCAGGTTTAAGAAGATTGAACAGGGGCAATTGTTGTACCCCAAAATTTTCCATCTCATTTCATTCAAAAAGATCCCCTCATGCTCGTAGGGTTTTCAATCGCTTTAGGCTACCCAGGCTTTCTAGGCCTTAGGATATCACACTGATTCTTTGTTTCTTCAGAGAACTAGAACTGCAAGTATTTTTTATCTTGAACGGTGTCTCTCCCATCCATTAACTCTTGTAATAGGGTTGTTGATTATTGAATCTGTGACGTATTTCTTGACAAAATCTCAAAAAAATTATCATTCCGAATTTTATCTCAGTACACCTTCGATCATAAACCAAGGTTCATTAGAGATTTTCTTCTATGATCCAAATATTATTTCCACCTTCAAAGTTAAGGCAATATTGTTGTGGTGATTGGATTCAAAGCATGGTGAAAGACATGAGGCAAGGGATTCATTATGATCAAAGCTTGTTTATTCTCATATGTTTGTTGCTTGCTGATACAAGTTGGTGTGGAATTTAAGAACTAAAGAATCATTTGATTAAGTTCAAGACTATTTTGGAAGATAATACATTTTAAATGTTTGGTCAAGTCCATTCATGGTCATTCTCTGAGATTTATGTCACATTTTCATTATCACTACACGTGAGTTAAATATTTATCGATGTTCACATAACATCATCATACATTTCAAAGGAAAACAAAGTGAGACGGAGAAGGCTATTTAGGATTGGATATCATTGGAATTTAAGTTCTACTCATTCAATTTAGTACCAATTTCTACAAGTCTAATTTGATACAAGTTTAATCCAAATTGTTCATCAAAGTTTCTTATACCATTGCTCATTGCAAGACATTCAAATTGCTTAAATTCTCAAGACTAAAAAAACTTTCAAATGCCTAAGAATACATCAAAGTTCAAGAGGAATGCTTATAAGTTACAAAGAAAATCAAGTGAACATTTGTCCTAATATAAACTAATCCATGATCAAGTTATTTCGAGATCCAAATTGCATCCATACCTTTGAATTTTTTCCAAGGATTTTCTCCTCCTAAAGATTTCCTCCAAAACTCCTCCAAGTCATGATAAGCCACACCTTTTTCATCTTTCGGCTTTTCATTTGCCATATAATAACCATTGATCATGAAACAAAGAGACAAGTAATTGGTTAGCAAACAATGAAACATAAACCAGAACAAGATTTCAAGCAAGTTTTTTCATGACTTCATCATTAGGGTTCATGCAAGGAATCAATTTATTTAGGGAATTTTATCATGCGCCAAAAGCATTATACAAATCAGATTTAATCATAAGCCTAAGTCTATTGCAAATCACAAACAATTTGGTTCACAAAAGACAAAAAAAAAAAGAGATTCAAAACTCAGCGAGTAACCAAGTCAGAATCACAAACTCCAGCCCAACAACAAAACAAAGACAGTTGGAAAATAACAGGTAGCAAAGCATCTCAGTCTGGTTATCAAGCCCAACAAATGCCTAAGCCTCATAAACCATTTTGTTTCGCACAAAAAAAAATCAGAATTACTATAATTTAATCACGGGCCTACTCAACCAATTGCAAATCATAAAAAGGTTATTTTTTGTTCACAAAAGGAAGTTAAAACTCAACAAAAGTCAGCATCACAGTTCATATAACAAAATATGCGGCAACCTTATCAAAAATCACAAGTCCAACAAACAAGTTCACATAAAAAATGTTTCAATCATGATCAAGCCCACACACAAAATTCAAGTTTCAACCCAAGCAAGTAAAAGCAAAGTCAGATTCACATTTCCAGCCCAGCAAAATCAAGTTACTGCAGTAATAAATTTTCACTAGAATCAACAGGTGCAAACAAAATCACATATTCAAGCCCAATAATAGATAACAAAATAACTGCAGTGGATGTTCGTACATGCAGAAAATAGCAAAGTCAGAAACAAGTCTCAACTCAACAAAATGCACATGTCAGTAAAACGCCACAAATAAGAAAAACCAGAAAGTGCTAACAAGCATAATTCGTAAGGGCCCAATACAGAAAATCAGTAGGCCTGTTATCAAAGTTTAGAGCAACATAACAATAACTGTAATCCATTTCACTATAAAGGTATTGAATGCACTGAAATAAAAAAAAAGAGAATATTATTCACAAAATCAGAAACAAAAAGCTGCACAAGCCAAACCCTAACCAAGTATCACCACTTCCCATACACAAAAACCCTTTAAAAATTTGAGAAAGACGAAGAGGAAGAGAGTATAGAAGAGAAATCATAGATATCTCACCCGAAAATGGTGAAGGAGGTCGAATTTGAGCGCTAGAGTTTCCAAAACCCCCTTCAAGATCTACTCGATTTCGTTTACCATATGCAAAAATCAATACTAGATTAGTGACCAGAGAAGAGAGACGAAGCTGAATATGTAAAAAATCAAAGATCAGAGAAGTCTGCGGAGGCGTCACCGAGATCTTCATCATCGTCACCGTGGAGTTCATAATCTCTGTCGTGGAGATTCATAGAAGCAACCGCTTGTTTATCAAGACCACCGCATGAGATCTTGTTCAACCGCCCTTAGGGTTTGAGTTGGTGTTTTAGATGAGTGTAAGTGTTTGTTGGCAATAATTTTTGTAAAACAATGACCTGATAATGGTTTGCTAAATGTCTTAACATTTGAAGTTAACAGTTTTGAATGATGTCAGAGGAGATGTCTTGACATCTGCCTCCTGAACTAAATTCAGCCCAATATCAGTTTAAGTTTTCTGTTTCCTGTTTTCATGCACGCCATAATTCAGGATTTGTGACACATAGGCTGCGAAAAATATGGAGGAATATTTTTCTATTTGAATTATCTTTATGGATTATATCTTGGCCTTTTTTCATGGAAATATTCAAAAGATTGAAATATTTGAGTTTCAGCCCAACCCCACTGCTATGCATATATAAGGATCTGCTTCCTTATTCACTGAACTGCAACTTTTGAAGAAGAACACTTTATTTCTATTTTAGAAGTCTAAGTCTTTTAATTTTCAAACACTCTAGTATTGATTTAATACTTGTGTTGTTATTTGAGTTGTTAATTATGTATCATTCATAACCTTTTAAGCATTGAATGATTGAAGACTTTAAAACTTATTAATTCTGCTATTTCTTCACCGTAAGTGATTGAAGGGATTTGAGGAGGGCCTCATAACTAGGAGTGTATTAGGTAGAAGTATAGCACGGGTAGTGATTAAGTGATTAGATCGTAAACTGGTTGTTTACTGAGGGTCTATGAATTGATACTATTTCGTGGACTTATCCCTAGCTTGGTAGCCCCCAGAGTAGGTGTTGTTGTACACTGAACTGGGTTAACAATCCCTTCTGTTTTTACTTAATTTATTATTGTTGCACTTTACTTTGTACTCAGATATTTATGTCGTGACATCTCCTTTGACATCACATATCTGATACCAGAATTTCAATTGGTATCAGAGCAAGCATCATGCTCTATATCTGGGTTAGATCCAAGGAAGATACTTTCTGGTACTATGGACAATGAAGGAGGATTTGTGAACAGACCATCCATTTTGGATGAAAGTAATTATGACTATTGGAAACCACGTATGGTTGCCTTCTTAAAGTCTTTGGACAACAGAGCTTGGAAAGCTGTTTTAAAAGGATGGAAACACCCTGTCAAATTGGGAGAAAATGGAGAACCTACTTCTGAGTTAAAACCAGAAGAAGATTGGTCTAAAGAAGAAAATGAAATTGCTCTTGGAAATTATAAAGCCTTGAATGCTATATTTAATGGAATTGATAAGAACATATTCAGATTAGTGAACACATGTGGAGTAGCTAAGGATGCATGGGGAATTCTTCAATCCACTCATGAAGGCACATCCAAAGTTAAGATGTCAAGACTTCAGTTGCTCACCACAAAATTTGAGAGTGAAGGATGATGAAAGTATTAATGACTTCCATATGAATATTCTTGAAATTGCTAATGTATCCAGTGCTTTAGGAGAGAAAATACCTGAAGATAAATTGGTGAGAAAGATGCTCGGGTCTCTCCCCAAGAGATTTGATATGAAAGTGATTGCTATAGAAGAACCTCAAGACATTGACAAAATGAAAGTGGATGAACTTGTTAGATACCTTTTGACATCTGAATCAAGAATCAATGAAAGATCTAAAAAGAAGAACAAAAGCATAGCCTTTTATGATACGGTGGAAGAACCGACTGTTATACTGGTTTGCGTTTTGTGTTCGCAAATGTCGCGGTAAGAAAGAGTCACCACCGACTTTTATTTCATCCAACTAAGGAAAGGGAAAAGAATAGAAAAAACCTTTTTCGAGATGTTTCTGAGTACAGGGGTAGATTATAGAAAGGGAAGGTGTTAGCACCGTTTCTATCCGTGGTTTTCCACGGGATCTTAAGTACTTTTCTCATTTTTAAAATTGCTTGTGTGTGCTTGTTTTGAAAAAGTTTTACTTCGTGATAACCCGTGTATCAGTCCTCAAGAGTGTGACGAAGTTGTTTTCAAAATTTATTTTGAAAAGTGTTTGTGTGAAAAGTTTTGTTTGAGCAAGTACCTAGGAGCTAATCTACCTACTCGAAAAAATTTTCTTCGTTTTCTTTAGACAGCACTATCGTATTATTAAGGAATAGATATCACCGTCGTTGGAGTTTTAAGGGGCGTTTGAAGGGACAAATACGATCACAAAAGCAATGTTAGGAAATTTTAGTAATCATCCTAAAGTCTTAAAGATCCTTTTCCGAGGCAACATCCGATTGGGTCATTTTAGATCTTTTGGGACTAGAGGACAATCACTAACATTCCCTATACTTCATGACCATTTAACAAAGGCAACCGGTGTGGAGTAACCCCTAGAAGTGAGCATGTGCAAGTGTATTTTTTCCAGTTATTTATCTTTGCACAATTAGGGTTTTCTACTGTTTTAATTTCAATTCGTCTTTCCGTACAATCCTATGCATACATCTAAGCAGTTTATAGTTTGTGGAAATTAAAATGCGAGAAGTTAGAGTCCTAATTATTACAAAGCTTTGGCCAGATACATGATTATTTTTGACTGAAAATAAAATGCAGAATTAAAACCCTATTTAAATCTATTACAAAACTCGGAGTAGTTACAAATAATAATAAAAAAGGAAAATTAAAAGCGCACGGAAAATTAAATGCGAGAAATAATTCGACGACCTAAAAATCTAATTTGAGAAAATACTTATGTTGTTTTTAAGGAAAAATTAAGTTAAGTACAAAATTAAACCCTAATTCTAATTATTTTGAATTATAATAAAAAGACATTAAATTACCCTAATTTAATTAAACTAATTAATTAATAAAATATTTTTTATAAAAAAATATTTTTTATGTTTTTAATGATTTTTGATTAAATAAAAAATATGATTTTTTGGTGTTATTAAAAAAGATATAATTAATAAATAATAAGAAAAATAATTGAAAATAAAAAAAGGTAGGACTTGGGCCTGTATGATGAGCCAAAAGGGGGGCGGCTTTCTGAATTTTGTCCAGGCCCATTATGGCCAGGCCCACTTCTGCGCCAGATCTGGTGTAGCTCCCTTCTGGTGGTTCACGGTTTGAGTGCATGTACTGGATGTTGGATCTTTGTATGAGGAGATCTTGGGGTTGAATTTTGGAGACACATGGTGGACATCAAGCAAGGAGGTACATTGGATCTGCAATGAACAAACTATAAAATGAAAAACTCCAGACCTGGGTATCGAACCCAGATCTCCCCCTTTGCAAACGCTTCCCTTTACCACCTGGCCATGTTGTCTTTTGTTTATATGAATTGACAAAATATATTATATTGGAATAATGGTCAGTGCTAGTGAAAAACACACATGAATTCAAATTGGCCACTGGGATCGTACCACCTATTATTTTTCTTGGGACCGTCGTTTTAGGTGAAACCCCTTTACCTACAGACGATGTTTATAGCTACATCCCTGTGAATCTCAAAAGAACTCAAACAAGCATGATAAAATAAATCCAAACTCACAGATCAACTAGGTTTGATCTCGTGAGTATGATGATACTCCTCCCGTGCCCTGATTTCGCCTGTATTAAAAAGCCCTGAAACGCAACCTCAAACCCTAAAAATGGCAATTGTCCATGTATGCGTCAAAACTTTCAATTAGTGATTCAAACATGTTCTAAACATCCATACAAACAAGAATTCATGATCAAAAAGTATTTATAACGCATATATGACTGTAATTGTTTTTGAAAAGAAAATGAAAACTGTGATCGGATTGGTCGTGATTCTGAGAGTTTTGACACTTGAAAATAATGCAGTTAGTCTCAGTGTGTCTCCAGGAATGCGTTGCAACCTTTAGAACCTCTTGAATCTGCCTCAAAATCCAAATTTAATTATCACTTTTCCTTGAATTTCAAGCTTGTGTACATGGTATCTCTTGAGCAGCTGCGCCTCTCCCTCCTCCTCCCAGGGTTCCAACAAACCTCAATATATGTATTGAGTCTAATTAGGTTAACAATTTTGGATCCAATCTTGGGAGTTGATGGATAAAATCTTTGTTCTTTAAGCCAAATTCTTTCATTCCAAACTTGACCAAATCATGCCTTTTTTTCCTTAATTCAATTTGGCTCGATTAGACCAGCTCAATTAGATTTGATTCTCATAAAAATCAGATCAAAAAAACAATCTCTAATATTTTTTGTCATTTATTTGATTTAATGTGATTTTTAATAAATGAAAAATCAAAATAAAATCAATAAATATAGAAAATAATATATGGCTGTTGATTTGGGTCGTGGACAATGTCCCTAACAAGATACAATCCTGAAATGCTAGGCCCATTTGACAAAAAATGCACCCTTGAGCACATTTGACTTTTGGCAATTTTCCAAAAATGGTCAACTTTGACAATGCATATCTCCTCCAATTTTAACCATAGAGAGGTGTTCTTGGACTTTTTAGAAAGCTTAGGATGTCCCCTAAACAACCCTTTTGCTATAATTTCAATTTGGTATTCCATGTTCATGTAATAAGCTTTGACCCAAAAGGTGTTTTTGTTGACTTTTCAAAAGGACTTATAATGTAGAAATTCATATCTTTTTATGAGTGCATTTTTTGAACTTGAGGGCTGAAGTTGAGTTGTAGGAAATTGGATTCCCTTCAAAATGAGCCTTGGATGATAAATTTCTGATAAAGTATGATAAATTTATGCTTGGTCAAAGTTTGGTTGAGTTTTCTTGAGAAACCATAATTTAGCACTTTTTGAGTTTTGATGAATTAGGAGCATTCCTTGAGGAATCATGACCAACCCTTGATCAAATGATGAATATCACTTCAAAGTAGTGATGTTTACCAAAATTTTTGATGTTTGACTGTATGTGGGCCACAATTGACTTTTGACCTAATATAGTCGATTCTCAAGCATCTAAGCGGTTTGACTGAGCAAACTTTTTGTGCAAGGCATAAAACTTGGCATGGATAATCTTGAGGACATATTAGGACTGTGGAGAACATATGAGGCCTTTGGGGATCACCCATCTTGATAAAAATGGAAACCCTAGTTGGAGGTTCATTGCTTTAGGAGAGAGTTTGTTTTGTTAACTCTTGGGGCATCCTTGAGCAAGTTGAGGGTCTTAATGAGTATGTGTTGAGTAAAATGGAAGGGAAAATTTTGGGGTACAACAGATGCCCCTGTTCAATCTTCTTACACCTGAGGATGTAGATTGGCTTGTCTGCCTTTCGTGATTTGAGGGTGGAAGATGATTGAACACTAGAGTGCCCAGAAATTTGCACTTGCATGAAGTGAATGTCGATCGATAATATCGGGAATGGGCTTACAGATGCCATTTGGAAGGTGACGGAGAACCGTCAGGGATGGGCTTAAAGATGCCATCTAGAGAATATATTGGTTGTATAAGAGATTCCTTTGTGAGAATTCCTATACATGCCGCTGAGGAGGACTTCACCGAGGAAAGTTGATTTATGTCTTGGGAAATAGAGTATAGGAGCTTCGGTTGTCCATTACTCTACTGGGGAATTAATTCTTGATTGAGGAGGTGGAAGTGAACTGCATATCTGGTCAGGGTCCAGTGTTGCATAATGACTTGCTGGGGAAGGCTGAACTCGACCGTAACTAGTCGGGTCCAGGTCTTATAGTGCTACAAACAGTTGTCTAGAGATAAGGGAGAAGGAACCTAGATAGTAGGGTTGCTTCAAGGTGAAATCCTGGATAGTATGGCTGTGAGAAGGAACCTGGATAGTAGGGTTACTTCGGGATGAGAGCCTGGATAGTAGGGCTATGAGAAGGAACCTGGATAGTAGGGTTACTTCGAGATGAGAGCCTGGATAGTAAGGTTATGAAAAGGAACCTGGATAGTAGGGTTACTTCGGGATGAGATCCTGGATAGTAGGTCTATGAGAAGGAACCTAGATAGTAGGGTTACTTCGGGATGAGAGCCTGGATAGTAGGGCTATGAGAAGGAACTTGGATAGTAGGGTTACTTTGGGATGAGAGTCTGGATAGTAGGGCTATGTGAAGTAACCTGGATAGTAGGGTTACTTCCGGATGAGAGCCTGGATAGTAGGGCTATAAGAAGGAACATGGATAGTAGGGTTACTTCGGGATCAAAGCATGGATAGTATGGCTATGAGAAGGAACCTGGATAGTAGGGTTACTTCGGGATGAGAGCCTGGATAGTAGGGCTATGAGAAGAAACCTGGATATAAGGGTTACTTAGGGATGAGAGCCTGGATAGTAGGGCTCGAGAAGGAACCCGGATAGTAGGGTTCATTTGGTTTCGGGAACTGAGTTTCCATTAGTCATCTGTAGATGCGACCTGTATAACTGCTGGATTTATTGAAGATAATTGTCTTTCCCGAAAAGATAAGAGGGTTAATTATATGGGATGCATGAAATTCCTTGTGAGATTATGTTCTCAACATAAATGAGATTATGTTGTATATGATGTGTATGCGCATGTCATGATGTATGTACATGAAATTCTATTGGGGTATGTCCGAGTCTGGGAAAACAAATCCATGACTGCTGCAGGAGCATATAGAGTTCCTGACTATTGTAGAGAATTGTGGCTCTTTTACTTCCTCCAGGGATGGTGAACAGAAATGACTATGCTGGAGATTTACTCTTTGAATATTCGGTTAGAGAGATATTCTATTCGAGGATAACTCTGCGGGGAACAACTTGGAAAGTGAATTTCCGTAGCTGAAGTAATGAGCTTTGTAGGGGATTGAGCTTCTGTATCCAGAGAAATAAACTCTGCTTGGGAGATAAAATTTACTGACCCGCTCGCGATTATGAAATTTGGCTGGGGGGATATAGCTATCAGGTTTCTAAATGGCCCTGGCTGGAGAGATTACTTCCTGTTTCTGGAAAACAGACATTAATGATTTTGAGTAATTTTACTCGGTTGGGAGTGTATGTAATGATGATTGTGCTCCAAATCTGTCTCTGTCCCGATACCTGCTGGGCAGAGTAACTGTCGGGTTTGACACCTCTTGTTTTTACCCTGTTTCTGGAATTACGAGTAATTGTCTTTGTTTCTTATGTAAATATTTATGAGCAGCAATCATATCCAAATGCATATGTCAAGAATAAATCATTGGACATTCTCTTAAAATAAAGCAGAAAAAAGGAAAAACTCGAAGTTTCTTGTGAAAATGATTTTATATTGATTTTTGAAGTTGACCTGTAATAGGCGTTTTCGTACAATGAGGCTGACATTCTAGTAAGAGAATGCCGCCGTAAAAATAGAAACTATACAAATTTGTGTAAAAGAAAACAACTATGTGAAACAATCCCATTGAGTTCTAACTCTTCTATTGCTCCTATGTCTTCGAGCGTCTCATCACTTTGCTTTTTGTCCGAAGGTTGATTAAATTGATTGGTGCCGTCCGAGCTTGATAGTTGATACCAAAGTCTGGTTGCAAGATAATCCAATGGGACATAGTGATACACTTTATATCCCTAACTTTTTCCTGGACTGCCCTTTCGGGTTTTCAGTCCACCGGGATACCATTTTTTGCCCCAGCCGCCCTTTCAGGTTTTCTACTTGCCGGGTGTACAGATTTTTTCATTTTCATCCCTTATTTTTGCCCGAACCCTTTTGGTTCACCGGGAAGCCCTTATTTTTGCCTAGGCCAGTCAACCTAGCGGGCCTTTTAATTAGGTGTAATATGTTTTCACTATGTCTGCATTGACAGGGCGAGGAAGGTCGTCACCATCCATGGTGGTTAGAATCATAGCTCCACCCGAGAAAATGTTCTTAACCACAAATGGCCCTTCGTATGTGGGAGTCCATTTGCCCCTGGGATCACCTTGCGGCAGTATGATGCGCTTGATCACTAGATCCCTGAGTTGATATTCTTAACGTCTGACTTTCTTGTTAAAAGCCTTGATTATTCGCTTTTGATACGTATGACCATGACAGATAGCACTAAGTCTCTTCTTATCGATTAGATTTAGCTGATCAAGTCGAGTTTGGATCCATTCGTCTTCATTCAAACCCACATCCTTCATAATCCTGAGAGAAGGTATCTGGACTTCAATGGGTAGGACTGCCTCCATGCCATATACGAGAGAGTAGGGTGTTTCCCCTATCTATATCCACGCTGAGGTACGATATCCATGAAGAGAAAATGGTAACATCTCATGCCAGTCTTTGTACGTCATCGTCATATTCTGTACAATTTTCTTGATGTTCTTGTTAGCCGCTTCGACAACACGGAGAAGAGTTATGATGTTGTATCATGAACTATTTAAAGAGCTCGGTGATCATTGTGTTGTTGAGATTTATACCATTGTCAGTAATAATTCTCTCTGGAACACCATACCGACATATCAGATTATGTCGGATAAACCGCGCCACGACGTTCTTGGTCACAGTAGCAAAAGAGGCCACCTCAACCCACTTTGTGAAGTAATCAATGGCCACTAGAATGAAGAGATGTCCATTGGAAGCAGTAGGCCTGATTTCTCCGATCATGTCAATTCCCCACATTACAAAGGGCCACGGATCTGTTAAGACGTTTAAGGGAACCGGAGGCACATGCACCTTATCAATGTAGATTTGGCACTTATGACAAGTTCGAGAGCGCTGATAACAATCGGCTTCCATAGTGGACCAGTAATATCCTGCCCGTAGGATCTTCTTGGCCATGGTATGTCCACTGGAATGGGTTCCAAAGGTACCTTCATGTAGATCTATAATAATCCTCTCTGCTTCACTCTTGTCTACACACCACAATAATGTAGAGTCATGATTGCGCTTGTAGAGGATTCCATTACTGAGGAAGAACTTCATAACGAACCTTCTCAGAAACTTATTATCATTGAAATATGTCTCTTTGAGATATTCTTGATCCTCGAGATACCTTTTGACTTCGTGAAAACAGGGTTTGTCTGCCACTTCTTCGGTATCAATTTCACAGCAGTGTGCTGGTTCATCCAACCTCTCAATGGTGATTTGGGGAGCTTCATTGTCCCACTTGACTTTGAACAAAGAATACATGGTAGCTAGCGCGTCCTCTAACTGGTTCTCCTCTCGCGGGAAATGTTTAAAAGTTACCTCCTCAAAGTGTGGGAGAAATGTCAACACATACTCTTTGTATGGGATGAGATTCGGATGCTTCGTATCCCATTCACCTTTGATCAGACTTATTACCAAGGCTGGATTCCTGAAAACGTCCAAGAACTTGATCCTGAGGTCAATAGAAGCCTTGAGACGCATGATACAAGCTTCATACTCCGCCATGTTGTTAGTGTAGTTGAAACATAGTCGGGTGGTGAGAGGAGTATGACAGCCCTCAGGAGATATGAATACTGTGCCAATGCTGTTATCGAGTGCGTTTGAAGCTCCGTAAAAGACCATAGTCCATCAGGATCCCTCTTCCAGTCCTTCATCCGGTCTAGGTTCTTCGTAGTCAATCACCAGCATAATATTCTCATCTGGGAACTCAAAATTCATGGACTTGTAGTCATCCACGGCCTGATGAGCAAAATGATCAGCCAATGCACTCGCCTTGATTTATTTCTGGGTTGTATATTATATATCGTACTCAGTTAAGATCATCTTCCATCTTGCTATTCTTCCGGAGAGAGCGAGTTTCTCGAAGATGTATTTGATTGGATCCATCTTAGATATCAATGAAGTAGTGTGGGTCAGCATATACTGTCTTAGTCGGTGAGCAGCCCATTCCAAATCGCATCAAGTTTTCTCGAGCAGTGAGTATCTTGTCTCACAGTCGGTAAACTTTTTTCTAAGGTAGTATATCGCGTGCTCTTTTTGACCAGACTCGTCATGCTGACCTAGTACACACCCCATTGAATTGTCTAGCACTGTTAAGTAAAATATCAAAGGTCTTCCTTCAACCAGAGGCATCAGAATTGGCAGTTCTTGAAGGTATTCCTTGATTCTTTCGAAAGCCGTATGGCATTCGTCATTCCACTTTACCACTTGATCTTTCTTCAGAAGCTTAAAGATGGGCTCACAAGTAGCAGTTAGATGTGAAATGAACCTGGCGATATAATTCAAGCGTCCCAAAAAACCTATAACTTCCTTCTCTGTACGGGGAGCCGGCATATCTTGTATGGCCTTTACCTTCGCAGGATCTACTTGGATGGCTTTGTCGATGACAATGAAACCCAGGAGTTTACCAGACCTTACCCCGAAGGTGCACTTGTTCGGATTCAACCTCAGCTTGTATTTCTTCAACCTGTCGAACAACTTTTGTAGATGATTAAGGTGTTCTTCCTCAGTTTGAGACCTGGATATCATGTCATCAACAAAAACCTCGATCTCGTGGTGAATCATATCATGGAACAAAGCGACCATGGCGCGCTGATTAGTTGCCCCAGCATTCTTCAACCCAAAAGACATCACCTTGTAGCATAAGGTGCCCCACCGTGTGACGAAGGTTGTCTTCTCCATGTCATCAGGAGCCATATTGATCTAGTTGTATCCAGAGAAACCATCCATGAAGGAGAAGATTTTATGTTGCACGGTGTTGTCAACCAGAACATCAATGTGAGGAAGAGGGAAGTCATCCTTGGGGCTTGCCCTATTCAGATCTTTATAATCCACACACATCCGTACCTTACCGTCCTTCTTAGGTACTGGAACGACGTTAGCAACCCACTGTGGATATGAGGTGACAACTAAGAACAATTGCTTCATGACCTCTGCCTTGATCTTCTTTGACATTTCAGGGTGCATACGACGGACCTTCTGTTTAACCGGAGGACAATCTTCTTTGGTCGGCAGACGATGAACCACAATATTAGTGTCTAAACCTGGCATGTCTTCATATGACCAGGCGAAGATTTCAACGTAGTCGTGCAACATTTGTATCAACCGCTGCTTGTTCTTAACTTCTAGATTTGCGCCTATCTTGACTTCTTTTCTATCTATCTCTGTGCCCAGGTTTATTGTCTCAACTGGCTTTTCATGAGGCTGTATAACCCTTTCTTCCTGCTGTAATAGTCTAGCAAGTTCTCCAGGCACCTCACAATCATCCTCACCTTCGTCTTTGGCTCGGTTTATCGGATTTTCGAAGTCATAATAGACAGTAGCAAAGCTGTTATCAATGGGATCTAAAGTGGATATGGATTTGCAGTATGATACGTGAGTGTGTGTAAGAGTATAGCTATTTTGATAAAGTGAAAAAAGAAAAGAAAAACAGAGAGCACAAAATTTATGTGCAAAGAACGTCCAATGTTTTATTAATGATATATGAAATGACAAATAATGGCCCTCATAAACAAAGCCAATGTGTCTCGGGAAAGGCGTAAGGTTGTAGAGTTTAAATTGCTTATTATAAAATCCCAAAACAAGTAAGACAATTACTGCGGAATAAAAGAAACTGGTATAAAGTCCTTAGCCATCCAATTACTTGGTCCACCGTTGGTAGTTGGGTAGATCCAGTTGCCAATGTTAGAGTCTTCCTCGCTGTCTTCAATGGCATTGATTCCCCGATTGCTGATGCGTATGGGAGGTCCTCCAGCACGGGCGTGTCGAACAACCCTTTGAGCTCCTGAAGTAAAGCCCATACCAAACTTGTCAGTTTTGTGAGTAAAACCAGGGAGTTATCCCCAATTGGTATACCCACATTCTTCAACCACTTCTCTGGCATCTTTGAGAGAAGCCATCTTCAGAGGACGTTTGTTGGTAGTAGTTTCAGCCGATGCCAAGGTCTTGGGAACCTCTTCAATGTTCTGGTAAGGGGTCTCTATGAATTCCCCGTCCACCTCTACGTGCCTGAAGGAATTGAGGTGGCTCACCATATACTCCTCCTCACTACGCACAGTGACAATCTTCCCTTTTATTAGATACTTTAGCATTTGGTGCAATGTAAAAGTAACTGCCCCAACTTCATGGATCCAAGGATGACCCATCAAACAAGAGTATGATGGCTGGATGTCCATTACATAGAAAGTGGACTCAAAAGTCTGGGAACCTACTTTGACGGGGATGTCCACTTCCCCATGCACCATTCTCTTTGACCCATCAAAGGCCCTCACCATAATGTTACTAGGCTTTAAGGTCAAGCCCTCACAGTCCAACCGATCCAATGCCTTCTTAGGCAGAACATTCAGCAAAGACCCAGTATCTACCAGCACATGAGCCATAGTGGTGCCCTTGCATTCAATCGAGACATGCAGAGCATCATTATGCTTCCTCCCCTTCGGTGTTAAGTCTGCATCTGAAAAACCCAGCCCATTATCAATAGTCAGGCTGGCCACACAATCTTTGAACTGATCAACTGAGGTTTCTTGCGACACATGCACAATCTTGAGGAATGCAATCACAGCCTTCACATGGGCCTTAGAGCACAACAGCAGGGAAAACATGGATATCTTTGTGGGGGTCTTCCCCAGCTGCTCGACCACATTGTAGTCGCTCTTTTTGATTATTTTTAGTATTTCCTCTATCTCTTGCTTAGAGGCTTCCACGACAATTTTTCTAGGTGCCTCCGTCCGGGCAGACTCACTTATAAATTCTTTGCCTCGGGTCCCAGATGAGTCGACGGCCGGAGTGATAATTGGAGTAAGCACATGAGTAGTAGTTGATGTGCTAGTAGGAGTAGCAGACAGAATAACAATAGGCCTATTGACAGTCTTTGGGGAAATCTCGGGAGAGAAAACCCTTCCACTTCTGGTGACCTTGCTGGTTCCGACAATGTTACTGACATCAGGATCAACCTCTTCATTTTTCAGATCTTGTTTTATGCCATGATAGTACTCATCAGCACCATAATGCTAGGGGACAACTTTGTCCAAGGCATACGAGACATGACCAGGAACGATGATTATTAGCGGAGCGACTCTAGGAACAAATGTAATCCTAACAGGTCTTCTCGAGGAGACCTTGGAAGGATTGGCGAAAATGGTTATAATAGCAACGTCTTCAAATGGAACAACGGGAATCCAAGTTTTCTCGAACAAAATTTCTTTGTTGTCCATCAGGCGCTGAACACCTGACTTCAGCAAATGGCAACCAGAAGTTAGAGATGAACACATGTTGAAACCTTTATCACAACCTGGAAATAAACCAGCTGACAACATATTCTTCTTAACCGTCATAAGAGGAGTAGAAACTTCATCCACCAAGATCACAAACAGATCGGTATCAACAACATTAACTCCACGACCGTGCTTAGGCATGAGAGCAGTTATGAAATTGGGCTTTTCCAGAGCATCGAACTCAATCTCCTTGGCTTTGATCAGATCCTGTACCTTATTTCTCAGAGCCCAGCAATCGTTGGTGTCGTGGCCAGGGCTCTCAGAATGATAGGAACACCAAGCATTTGGATTATATCAGGGAGATGTGGTGTTCGAATTCTTGGGATCCTCTTTCAAGTTCGTCAAGTTGGATCTCAGCAGATGGGGTAGAACTTCAGCCAATGTCATGTTAATCCGGGTAAACTTCCGTTGTGGTCTTTCCGCCCTTTGTTGATTGTTGCGTTGTGGAGCAACTGCAGGCCTATGTATCATTACAACATTTAATGTCTGACGGTGTTTAGCTCTGCTTTGGCCTCTCGGGCTATAGATGGCACTGGCTTCCTTCTTACCAGTAAAAGGCTTCTTTATCGAACTCGAAGAGGCATCCTTATGTATTTTACTGCTATGATCCCAACTTCTACTCTCTCTCCAGTTAGGATCAGCTCGGTGAAACTAGCTGACGAGCTGCCGATCAAATGATTAAAGAATGGACCAGATAGCGTCCCCAGAAACATATCGACCAACTCCCTATCAGACAACGGGGGTTGGACTCTTCCATCTAAGTGTCTCCACTTCTATGCATAGTCCTTAAAGCCTTCACTTGCACTCATAGTCATACTCTGGAGTTGAGTACGAGTAGGAGCAAGGTCAGAGTTATATTGATATTTCTTATAAAAAGCAACAACCAGATCTTCCAGTTCCGGACATTGGCTCTCTCTACTTGGTAGAACCATTCTATCTAAGTCCCTGACATACTATCTTGAAAGAAGTGAACCCATAAATTTTTATCAGCTGTGTGGGGCTGGATCTTTCTGAAGTAGGAACGGAGATGAAGTTTAAGGCAAGAGACCCCATCGTACTTAGCAAAAATTGGAGCCTTGAACTTCTGCAGGATGACCACTCCCGACACCAATCCCAATTCTTTGAAATCCAACCTAGGTATCCTATGGACTTCCATAACGCTCAGACGGTCTTCCAACTACTTGTATCTATCCTCAGTAGGAGGATACTGCTCATCATTATAATTTGTATCATTGTTAGAAACTTCAGGACTGCGGTCTTTTTCCCTTGTCTCTTCTTCATGATTTTCCCCTTCTTTAGATGAAGAGGTCAGATCGACTTGTTGCTTTAACGGCCCCCTGAACCTTCTGCCCATCTTCGAAATACCAGCGACCTTCTTCTTTTTCTTCTTCTCCTTCAGGATGAGGGCCTTTAGATCCTCCTGCCCTTTTTCCAGATTTATGAACATCTGTTGTATGATACGGTGGCAGAACCGACTGTTAATACTTGTTTACGTTTTGTCTTTTGTGTTCGCAAAATGTCGCGGTAAGCAAGAGTCTTCACCGACTTTTATTTCATCCAATCATGGAAAAGGAAAAAGAACAGAAAAAACCTTTTTTCGAGATATTTCTGAGTAAGGGGGGTAGATTATAGAAAGGGAAGGTGTTAGCACCCTTTCTATCCATGGTTTTCCATGAGCTCTTAGGTACTTGCTCATCTTTTTAAAATTGCTTGTGTGTGTGATTTCTTTGAAAATGTTTTACTTCGTGATAACCCTTGTATTAGTCCTCAAGGGTGGGAGGTAGTTTTTTTGAAAGGTGTTTGTGTGAAAAGTTTTTATTGAGCAAGTACTTAAGATTCCACCTGCTCGAAAAAAGATTGTTTTTGTTCTATTTCCTTTAGATAGCGCTATCCCACTATTAAGAAGTAGGTAACACCGTCTTTGGAGTTTGTAAGGGACATTCGAAAGGGACAAACACAATCACTAAAGCAATAGTTAGAAAACCTTAGTAGTAACCCTAGAGTCTTAAGATCTTTTTGGGGCAGCATTTTCGAGGCAACATTTTCGAGGCAACATTTCCGGGGCGACATTCGAATGGGACAATTTGATCTCTCTAGAATGGAGGGCAACCACTAAAATCTCCTATACTTAATGATTGTTTACCGAAGGCAACCGAAGTGAGGTAAACCCTAGGAGTGAATATGTACATATGATTTGTTTCAGTTATTTAATCTTTGCACATTAGGTGATCTAACGTTTTAATTTTCCAAACATTCTTGCCAGACAATCCTATTAGCCATACATCTAGACAATTAAAGATTGCGGGAATTTAAAGTGAGAAAAATAAACCTAGCAATTACATGGCTTCGGGGAGGGGGATTAATTACATAACCAAAAATCGGGGATTTAAACAGTAATATAAAACCCTAAGTTAACTATTACAAACCCTGAACAGTTACAAAATAATTGCAAAAATAATAACAAGCGCGCGGAAAATTAAATGTGAGGACGATTGAAATGATTTAAAACCCTAATTTGAGAGAAAAAGTATTTTTGGATTTTATCTGAGAAAATATGTAATTACAAATTAATTAAACCTAATTTCTAATTGTTTTTAAATTATGAAAGAAATCAAATTAACTTAATTTTCTAAATAAATAAATTAATTAAATAAATAAATATTTACGAGAAAAAAATGATTTTTGATGTATTTTTTAAGAAAATTAATTAAATTGTGCACAATCTCAAACCCTAATTCTAATTGTTTTAAATTATGAAAGAAATTAAAGTTGCCCTAAATTAATTAAACTAATTAATTTAAAAAAAATATTTATTAAGAAAATAAACCTTTTTGTGATTTTTGATTTGTTAATTTAATAAAATAATTTTTGTATTGATTAAAAAAACAAAATAATTAAAGAAAAGAAATTAAAGAAAAATAGTAAAAATAACCAAGTTGGGCTACTGTTAGTAATTCTGGGGGGGTGGGAATCTGAATTTCCCAGCCCATTAAGCTTCCAAGCCCAATCAGCGCCTGGTTCCATGTGTCATTGACCTGAGGGTGTACCATAGACTCTTATGGATGGAGTGTTAGATCTGATGGCATGCTTGATCAAACGGTTAAACGTTGAAGACGTATAGTGGACACTTGGTTGGGGGACACGCTGGATCTGTAAAGGAATTAGAAGAAAAATACAAAAGTACACACCTGGGATCGAACCCAGGACGTGTACCTCATAGGCCCCTCATCCTACCGACTGCGCTGCATTAGTTAACTGTTAATATAATAAAACAAATAAATCAAAAACAAAATTAATTGCCATGCCCAGAAACATGCGCGAACTTTCAAACTCCCCAATGGTTGCTTGCCACGCCATCGTCTTCTCCTAGAATCCGTTGTATTAGGTTCAAACTTTTACCTATAGACGTTTGTTCGTAGCTATAAACCTACATCCTTTAAAAATCGAATGTCTTCAATATAAATTCCTAAGAAGACCATGAATCGACTGGGTTTGGAACCCTAAACATCATGGTGCCCTTATCCAGTCCTAATTTTGCCTATGTTAAAAGACCCTAAAACGGAGCTTGAAACCCTAGCTATGGCATATTGTGATTCATGCGCTGTAAATGCAATTAAATGGGACCAATAGCTTGCAAACAAGATGATGAACAAGAATATATGATTAGAATAGGTTTATGATACGTAAAACATGGTAAACTATTTTGAGTTCTTAGTGCAAACTGTGATGCTTCTATGCGAGGATTCTTGATGTTTTGAAGCCTGCAAATGTTGTTGGTAGCTTCCTGACATGTCCTGGAATAGATTAGAATCTTTAAATTTCAATGAGGATGGCTCTAGAGTGGATTTTGATCTCACACTTTTTGTCCAAAATTTCCACTTTTCTTTTGCTGTTTGCACGCCTCAACCCTTGTGTTTTTGATTTGGAATTATTATGCAGTTATAGTAGACTGAATTAGGTCAACAAAATTGTATCATATATTTGAGAATTATGAAAATTGGATTTGATTTGCTTCATGTATGATATCTTTCTAAAACAAGCTTCAATGCAATCTTTTCCAACCCTAATGACCCTTGCACGAATTGATCATCATGTTAGCTGTATATGGACTCCAAATGTGCACAAAAATCTCAAGATTTGATTTGTTTTCATTATTTTACCGTTTAATTTGATTTTATTTGATTTAAATGAATAAAAACTCAAAATAAATGATAAAAGTAATAAAATAATAGGTGGAAAATCTCAGGGGTCGTGGGTCCTATTAAAAACATGTTTCAAGCAAGAAAACATGGGCCCCTTTGGAAAAAATGCAAATTTGATCAATGTTGACTTTTGACAATTTTCCAAAAATTGCCAACTTTGACAATGCATAACTCTCTCAATTTTGACCCTAGGAGGTTGTTCTTAGACTTTTTAGAAAGCTTAGGATGTCCCATAAACAACCCTTTTGGTTTCATCTCAATTGGATCTTCCATGTTCATGTAAGAAGCCTTGACCCAAAATTTGTTTTTGTTGACTTTTCAAAAGGACCTATAATGTCAAAATTCATATCTTTTTGTGAGTGCATATTTTGAACTTGTGAGCTGAATATCAGTTATAGGGAATTGCATCCTCTTAAAAATGAGCCTTGGATGGAAAGTTTCTGATAAATTATGAAGAAGTTATGCTTGGTCAAAGTTTGGTTGACTTTTCATGCAAAACCCTAATTTAGCAACTTTTGGGTTTTGATGAATTTGGGGCATTCCTGGAGAATTCATGATCAACCCTTGATAAAATGATGGAAAACACTTCAAAATGATGATATTTACCAAAAATCTTGAAGTTTTGACTATATGGGGGGCACAATTTACTTTTGACCTAATACAATCGATTCTCAAACATCTGAGCAGTTGACTGAGAAACTTTCTTGTGCAAGGTATGAAACTTGACATGGATGGTATTGGGATCATATTAGGACCTTGGAAGGAATTTGGGACCTTTGTGGTTCACCTATCTTGATGAAGAGGGAAACCCTAATTTGAGGTATACTGCCTTAGGAGAGAGTTTGTCTGGTCAACTCTTGAACTTCCTTGAGCAACTTGGGGACCTCAATTGACATTTGTTGAGTAAAATGGGAGGGCAAATTTTGGGGTACAACATGTTGGAACTAGGAATTTTGTGCCCGAAGATCCTTAATGCTTTGTTCGGAAGACATTTTTGCTGAAATAAATAGCGAAGAAGATGAGAAACTTGTAATGGTACCTGTTTATGCGATGCTATGAATGAGATGTGTATGCAATGATTTCAAGGATTCTTAAAGGCTCATATTTGTTTAAACAAAAGAAATGCACGTTAATTGCATTAATAAGTTTTAATTGTTACAAAGAATTCCTTTTAAGCTTACAATTAAACAAAACAAAACTTAAAGCAAAAAAGAAACTAGGTCTCCTAGGAGCGCATCCTCTTTGGCGCGATGTAGGCATTTATGTTCCTTTCTTCATGAAGTAGCCTAGTGAGCTCTAGGACCTTCTTCTTGCTAGCATAGAACCGATCTTTAAACGTGTCCCGCTCCTCTTTGAGTTGAACCCAAGACTTTTGTAACTCTTCATGATCAGTTGGCAAGTTAGGATGATGACCAAGTGAAGTAGTATCTCCTTCAATAGTTGGCTCTAGAATTATTGGTAGGACAACAGGGTAAGGCATCGTGAGGCTTTGTGCGCGAGCTTGTACCCATCAGAGATAAGGTTCAAGAGGAATGGAATTCTTGTGCCTTAGCGTCTTGCTATCAATTTTATGCACCATGCCCCAAGCTTTTATGAACCTTCTACGGTATCCCTGAACATCATCCTCATAATTGAAGGTGATTCCTTGGATAATCGTATCATGAGGACCATCTCTTCTCGCATAACCAAACTGACCCAAGGCCAAACAAGGGTTGTAAGTGATTCCTCCCCTAATGCCTAAGAGAGGGACATTAGGGAATTCACCATAGCGATCGATGATGGTAACATCTTCCGAGAACCTTGAACACCAATGGATGTCTGAATGCTTAAGGGACATCAGCCTACGAGACCATTTCAAACCCTACTCATTCTTCAAAACATACCTGGGTAGGTGCGAAATAAACCACCTAGCCAACAGAGGAGTGCAACACAGAAGGGTCCCCCTTCTCTTTAGAGTGCAAGCATACAGAGAGTGTAGAATATCCCTGAGTAATGTAGGCACTTGATTATGAGAAAGAAAAAATGTAATAGTGTTCACATCTACGAGTTGATCTGCATTAGGGAAAAGTATTGTCCCATAAACGAGAAGTGCAAGCACCTCTTTGAAAGCTTGTAAATCTAAGGTATCCCAAAAATGGTAAGCCTTCTCGAATAGAAACTTAGCCGGAATTACTTGGACACTCCCTCTAGTTTCCCAATTTGTCACTATGTCAGACCGTTGTAAAGACAGAGCTCTGGCAATCTCTTCTGGTTCCGATGTTCTTCCGTACCGTTGAAAGGTAACTGATCAAGAATAGGTACCCCTAACAACTGAGAAAATTCCTCCATAGTAGGTACTATCTGGTAATCCGGGAAGGTGAAACAATGGTGCACAGGATCGAAGAACTGAAACAACACTTTTAATAACTCTTCATTAGGTTTTATAGTGACCAAATTGAGCAACTTACCATGATTTTTGGTGAAATGAAAACTTTCAAGAACCCTTAATGCCAGTCCTTTAGTTAGAGAGACACTTTCACTAGGTTAATCTGTATAGTGTTCCTACGGGCGGATGCCATGTCTTACAAAACAAAGCAAAAATGAGCCCTAGGAAATCCTTGAAATGGATAGTCATGATATGTCATGCTTATGATGTCATGATTAGAAAATCACAGGTATAGCAAACAACAAACAAGTCACACCAAGTCCTTAGGTTTAAGGCCTGCATGAGTTTTAAGGTCATACCTTCTTGAAGTTGGATTGGTTCAACCTGTCCTATAAATAGTAACCAAGTTCTAAGGGATCTCAATATCACTGATCTTTCTCCTAGCTTCGTTCAATAGGCGATTGACTCCCAACCAAACAAAACTCAAGAGCAAAACCTCAATGAGTGTAGCATCGAGTATCTGTCGACCTTGGGAATACACCAAAGCCGACCATCTCGCTACATCCTACTGGCCAAGTTGTGCAATTAAAGGTTCTAAGGTCAATTGATGTTTCACGACACCACGCAGCGGCCCTGTACTCTCCCTGATTGACTCAAGGGTTACCGGTACCAACCAAAGTTCCACATCAACATAACTACTACTTCAACTGTGTCGGTATACCCCACACAGTTCCCTCACGGTTTATTGCTACTTACCTAAAAGGTGTTCCCCAGATCCGGGTGTAGGATCTATAGTAAACCAAACAATCCCTTAAAAGTAAAGCAATCAAGACAAGCAAGATAAGCAATTAAATGAATTAGATCCTAAGGTATACCCCACTTTTCTACAATCCCTAGCAGAGTCGCCAGTTAAGTGATATGGTGGCAGAACCGACTGTTATAGTGGTTTGTGTTTTGTATATCAAATGTCGCGGTAAGCAAGAGTCGCCACCGAGTTTTATTTCATCCAACTAAGGAAAAGGAAAAAGAACAGACAAAACCTTTTTTGAGATGTTTCTGAGTACGGGGGTAAATTATAGAAAGGGAAGGTGTTAGCACCCTTTTTATCCGTGGTTTTCCACGGGCTCTTAGGTATTTTGCTCATTTTTAAAATTGCTTGTGTGTGCTTGTTTTGAAAAAGTTTTACTTCGTGATAACCCTTGTATCTGTCCTCAAGAGTGTGACAAAGTTGTTTTGAAAATTTGTTTTGAAAAGTGTTTGTGTGAAAAGTTTTGTTTGAGCAAGTAACTAGGAGCTAATTTACCTACTCGAAAAGAGTCTGTTCGTTTTCCTTTAGACATCGCTATCCTATTATTAAGGAATAGATAGCATCGTCGTTGGAGTTTTAACGGACTTTTGAAGGGACAAATACGATCACAAAAGCAATGTTAGGAAATTTTAGTAATCATCCTAAAGTCTTAAAGATCTTTTTCCGAGGCAACATCCGATTGGTTCATTTTAGATCTTTTGGGACTAGAAGACAACCACTAACATTCCCTATACTTCATGAGCGTTTAACGAAGGCAACCAGAATGGAGTAAACCCTAGGAGTGAGCATGTGCAAATGTATTTTTTCCAGTTAATTATCTTTGCACAATTAGGGTTTTCTACTGTTTTAATTTCAATTCTTCTTTCCATATAATCCTATACATACATCTAAGTAGTTTATAGTTTGCGGAAATTAAAATGCGAGAGGTTAGAGTCCTAATTATTACAAGTCTTTGGGCAGTTACATAATTATTTTTGACTGAAAATAAAATGAGGAATTAAAACCGTATTTAAATCTATTACAAAACTCGGAGCAGTTACAAATAATAATAAAAAAGGAAAATTAAATGCGCGCGGAAAATTAAATGCGAGGAATAATTAGACGACTTAAAAATATAATTTGAGAAAATATTTATGTTATTTTTGAGGAAAAAATTAGGTTAAGTACAAAATTAAACCCTAATTCTAATTATTTTGAATTATAATAAAAAACATTAAATTACCCTAATTTAATTAAACTAATTAATTAATAAAATGTTTTTTATAAAAAAGATTTTTGATGTTTTTTAATGATTTTTGATTAAATAAAAAATATGATTTTTTGGTGTTATTAAAAAAGATATAATTAACAAATAATAAGAAAAAGAATTGAAAATAAGAAAAGGTAGGACTTGGGCCTATATGATGAGCCAAAAGGGGGGTTGCTTTCTGAATTTTGTCTAGGCCCATTATGGCCAGGCCCACTCCTGCGCCAGATCGGGTGTAGCTCCCTTCTGGTGGTTCACGGTATGACTGCATGTACTGGATGTTGGATCTTTGTATGAAGAGATCTTGGGGTTGAATTTTGGAGACACATGGTGGAAATAAGGCAAGGAGGTACGCTGAATCTGCAATGAACAAACGAGAAAATGAAAAACTCTAGACCTGAGTATCGAACCCAGGTCTTCCCCTTTGCAAACACTTCCCTTTACAACCTGGCCATGTTGTCTTTTGTTTATATGAATAGACAAAATATATTATATTGGAATAATAAACAATGCTAGTGAAAAACGCGCGTGATATCAAATTGGCCACTACGATCGTGCCACCTATTCTTCTTCTTCTTGGGACCGTCGTTTTAGGTGAAACCCCTTTACCTATAGACGATGTTTGTAGCTACATCCCTGTGAATCTCAAAAGAACTCAAACAAGCATGATAAATTAAATCCAAACTCACAGATCAACTAGGCTTGATCTCGTGAGTATGACGATACTCCTCTCGTGCCCTGATTTCGCATGTATTAAAAAGCCCAGAAACACAACCTCAAACCCTAAAAATGGCAATTGTCCATTTGTGCGTCAAAACTTGCAATTAGTGATTCAAACATGTTCTAAACATCCATACAAACAAGAATGCATGATCAAAAAGTATTTATAACGCATGTATGTCTGTAATTGTTTTTGAAAAGAAAATGCAAACCGTGATCGGATTGGTCGTGATTCTGAGAGTTTTGACACTTGAAAATAATGCAGTTAGTCTCAGTGTGTCTCCAGGAATGCGTTGCAACCTTTAGAACCTCTTGAATCTGCCTCAAAATCCAAATTCAATGATGACTTTTCCTTTAATTTCAAGCTTGTGTACATGGTATCTTTTGAGTAGCTACCCCTCTCCCCCCTCTTCCTAGGGTTCCAACAAACCTCAGTATATGTATTGAGTCTAATTAGGTTAACAATTTTGGATCCAATCTTGGGAGTTGATGGATAAAATCTTTGATCTTTAAGCCATATTCTTTTATTCCAAACTTGACCAAATCATGCCTTTTTTGCATTGATTTGATTTGGCTTGATTAGACCAGCTCAATTAGATTTGATTCTCATAAAAATCAGTTAAAAGAAATAATCTCTAATATTTTTTGTCATTTATTTGATTTAATGTGATTTTTAATAAATAAAAAATCAAAATAAAATCAATAAATAGAGAAAATAATATATGGCTGCTAATTTGGGTCGTGGATCATGTCCCTAACAAGATACAATCCTGAAATGCTTGGCTCATTTAACAAAAAATGCACCTTTGAGCACATTTGACTTTTGGCAAATTTCCAAAAATGGTCAACTTTGACAATGCATATCTCCTCCAATTTTAACCCTATAGAGTTGTTCCAGGACTTTTTAGAAAGCTTAGGATGTCCCCTAAACAAAACTTTTGGTCTAATTTCAATTGGGTCTTCCATGTTCATGTAAGAAGCTTTGACCCAAAAGGTGTTTTTGTTGACTTTTCAAAAGGACTTATAATGTAGAAATTCATATCTTTTTATGAGTGCATTTTTTGAACTTGAGGGATGAAGATGAGTTGTAGGAAATTGGATTCCCTTCAAAATGAGCCTTGTATGAGAAATTTCTAATAAAGTATGAGAAAGTTATTCTTAGTCAAAGTTTGGTTGACTTTTCTAGAGAAACCCTAATTTAGCAACTTTTGATTTTGATGAATTAGGAGCATTCCTTGAGGAATCATGATCAACCCTTGATCAAATGATGAATATCACTTCAAAATGTTGATGTTGACCAAAAATATTGAAGTTTGACTGGATGTGGTCCATAGTTGACTTTTGACCTAATATAGTCGATTCTCAAGCATCTAAGCGGTTTGACTGAGCAAACTTCTTGTGCAAGGCATAAAACTTTGCATGGATGATCTTGAGGACATATCGGGACTGTTGAGAACATATGAAGCCTTTGTGGCTCACCCATCTTGATGAAAATGGAAACCCTAGTTGTAGCTTCACTGCTTTAGGAGAGAGTTTGTTTGGTCAACTCTTGGGCATCCTTGAGCAAGTTAATGGTCTTAATGAGCATGTGTTGAGTAAAATGGGATGGCAAATTTTGGGGTACAACACCTTTGTATCAAATGCTGAAGATGAAGAGGAGGACTATGATCTGGATACAAATGGAAGAATATCAAATGCTTTATCTATGCTTAAATGACAGTTTAACAAAGTGATAAAAATAATGGATAGGAACCAAAGGTCAAATGTCAAGAACATCTCATCTGACATCTATAAGTTAAATGAGTTTGGAAGAAAAAAGGATTAAGAAAAATTCACTCAAGGGAAGGGAATACAATGTCATGAATATGAAGGCTTTGGTCACGTTAGAGCTTAATGTCCTACATATCTTAAGAAACAGAAGAAGAATTTATCTGTTACTTGGTCTGAAGAGGACTCAGAGAGTGATCTTGAAGAATCTGCCAAGTATGTTAAAGCATTGACATGGAAATATGTATATGATGAAGAGTCTAGTTCTGAGGAACTAACATTTGATGAGTTAGCTGCTTCATACAAAGAATAATGTCTCAGAAGTGAAGAAGTGTGCCTAGAAGGGGAGAAACAGAAAGCCCTCATAACTCAGCTGAAGGCAGAAAGGGAAGAGCATCTAAAAACTATTTCAAATCTGGAAAATGAAGTGACTTCTTTAAATTCAAAAATTCATAGAATGGTCAAATCTAACAAGATGTAGAATAATGGGTGTTGTACCCCAAAATTTTCCCTCTCATATTTCTCAAAACATGGCAAGAAAAATCTCCAAGTGGCTCAAGATTGCTCAAGACTTGGACAATCAAGCTATCTCCTAAGGCAGTCAACCCCAAATTAGTGTTTTGTGTTGCATCAAGATATTTGAGTCCAAATGGACCACAAATGCTCCCTAATTTCCTAATATGTTCTCAAGTTTATCCATGTCAAATTTCAAGCCTTGCAGAGAAAGTTTGCTAAGTCAATTGCTCAAAGGGTCCAAAAATCGACTATGCTAGGGAAAAAGTCAACTCTGACCTACAAATAGTCAAACTTCAATATTTTTTGTCAACATTCTCATTTTGAAGGATATTTCATCATTTTATCAAGGTTTGATCATGATTCATCAAGGATTGCTCAAAATTCATCAAGACTCAAAAGTTGCTAAATTAAGGTTTTATAGGAAAGGTCAAACCAACTTTGACCAAGCATAACTTTCTCATACTTAATGAGAAATGACCCATCAAAAGCTCATTTTGAAGAGGATGAAATTTATTACAATCCATCTTCATACCCCAAGATCAGAAAATACACTCACAAGAAGTTATAAATTTGGACATTATAGGTCATTTTTGAAAGTCAACAAAAACACCTTTTTTGCCAAAGCTTATAACTTGAGCAAGGAATATAAAAATGAAGAAGTTATGCATTGTTGAAGTTATGCATTGTTGAAGTTGGGCATTTTGACAAAATTACCAAAAGTAAACTATCCCCAAAACTTCAAATTTTGTCAAATGGGCCCATTTTTTTTCACTTGATTTGATCTTTACACATTTCACACGTGTCCTAGCTTCAGCCTTGTGTCCATTTATCAATTTTATTATTTTATTTGATTTTTTATTGAATTATTTCATTTTTAATCAAATTAAATCAAATAAAATCCAAATATTGATTGCTTGATATCTTTTTGGCTATTTTAGGACTTAATCATCATCATGGTCAGCCTCAAATTCGTATCTCACCATATCATGAACAAAAGATGGATTTTTGACTAATTAGGCAAGCTTTCAATGGTGGATCAAATAAAATCCCATGGCATTGATGTGCAAAGATTCAAAGCATAATTCTTGACCTAATACACTCTATCATACATATACAAGACAAAGGACACGAAAAATAGGCTAGAGGCTGCAAGAACAGACCAACGAAAACTTGGAAAAAATGGTGAAAAGTGCAAAACAAAAATCACACTTAGAGGCAATTTCAGAAGCGAAACTCAACACCAATCAATTGCTAGAGGTTCACTGAGTCAGAACCAATCCCTAGCAAGCTCCCATACAAGCTCAAAAGCTCTGTAAGTATCTCAAAAAACCGCCCTTCCTTTGAATTCGTAAATCTTGATTCTTGCATCTTTTGTATAAACTATGGGCATATTCATGATCCTCATCAAATTTACAAGCATTCTGCATTAGCCAGTTGCATTTTATGGCCTAGATGAAGAACCCCCATATCTAGGGTTCTTCTTTCGTGTTTTGGGGTTTTCTTTTTCAGGGGAAATCAAGACTCAAGAAGGGTATAGGTTCAATCAGGAAGCCCAGACGAACTCAACCATGTGCTTGGAATTTATTTTCATGGACTGGAATGGATTTTAGAATGAACTTACACATTCAACTGCAGATTCGAATCCGCAGGTAACATGTACAGGGTTCAGAGGTAGGAGACGACAAGCTGTCGTTCTCCCATTGGCCAATTGAGATCAACTTTCGCGCATTTTTTGTTTTTTCTGGTTATTCACGTGTTTTCTTTTATTATCATTATTTTGTGTATAATTAACAACTAAAGCAAAGTGGTTGAGCGGTGGGAGTGTACATCCAATGACCAACAGGACCTGGGTTCGAATCCCAGGTCCCCCCATATGCTTTATTATATTTTTCTTCAGGTAATCATGTGTTGATCCAAGTGCATAGCCTACCATGCTCCCTCACTCAATCAAGCACCAGATGGCCCAAGGCCAGATCTGGTGATCCATGATGATGGTCTACCGTGGGACCAAGTCAAAGGGTGCACAGGGAATCTCACAAAGTCCACCAGGCCAACGCCAATTGGGCCATTGAATTTCTATCCAAACCTCCTTTCAGGCCCATACACTTCTAACTCTCTCTATTTTCATTTTTTTTTATTTAATTGTTTGTTTTATTATTTTTATTATTAATTAACCAATCAAATAATTTTCTTTAATAAAATTAAAACAAAAAATATTTTTCTTCATTAAAACCAAATTTCAATTTTTATTAATAAATATTAATTTAACTAATTTAGGTCTATTTAGGATAACTTTAATATCTTTTTTTCAATAATTAAAATCAATTAGACATAATTAGGTTTTTTTATTAACATTGATCAATTTTATTTTCTTTCTTAAAATACCCAAAAATCCAAAAATATTTATTTTCATTAATTAATTAATTAATTTGTTTATTTAATAATTAACTTGGTTTAATTCCTTTCTTAATTCCAAAATAACCAAAAAATCTTTTCTTTAATAATTAAAGGGTCAAAACCCTAAAAACTTGCGCCTGATTTAATTTCCCACACGCGATACATTTTATTCCAAAATTGTATTTGTTTCCGGAATGTAATAGATAATTAGGACTATTTTTATCGATTTATTTATCTTCCGCATTTAAATTTCAAAGGGTTGCTTTTGGCGATGTAAATACCCGATGCCTTGTAATAGTTAGTTAATTTTCTGCAATTTAATTTCCGCAACTTATAAACTGTTAAATGTTTGATAATATGGATGCATGACAAGAATGAATGTTTAACCTAAAATCAACATAGATAACCATTGACATGTACAAAAACAACACACTCGCACATGCGCACTCTTAGGGTACACCCCACTTGGTTGCCTTCGTACGCGGTCATTGATTATAGGTAGTTTTAGAGGTCGCCCTCTTGTCCAAAGATCATAGTCGCCTCGAAACGGTTGCCTCGGATATTGTTGCCTCAAAACAAATGATCTAAGACATTAGGGTTACCGCTAAAGCGTCCTAACATTGCTTTAGTGACCGCACGTCCCTAATTCGAATTGACCATTAAACTCTAACGATGGTGCTACCTACTCATCAATAGTGGGATAGCATTGTCTAAAGGAAGATAGCATAGAACGATTCCTTTTTCGAGTATGTAGATGGTTCTTAAATACTTGCTCTTTCCAAAACAAAACAAAACTTTTCACACTTACACTCCTTTTCAAACAAAAAACTTCTTCAAACCCACAAACACAAAGAAAAGCAAATTTTGAAAACAATATGAGCAAGTACCTAAGAGCCCGTGGATAACCACGGATAGAAAGCGTGCTAACACCTTACCTTTCTATAATCTACCCCCCGAACCCGAGAAATATCTCGAAAAAGGAATTTTTCTGTGCTTTTTTCCTTTCCTTGTTGGATAAAATAAAAGTCGGTGGCGACTCTTGCTTACCGCGACATTTTGCAAAAACAAACGCAAAATGCAAACCAGCATTCCAAAAACAGTCAGTTCTTTCCCACCGTATCATAGAACTGGCGACTCTGCTGGGGAACTCTTATAAGTGGGGTGTACCTTAGGATTAGATCATTGTGTTTCCAATTGTTTGCTTTGTATGCTTTATATTTGTGGGCTTGAATCGAAGTTACTATAGATCCTAACCCGGATCTGGGGGAACCCTTTAGGTAAGTAGCAATAAACTGTGAGGGAACTGTACGGCATAGACCGATACGGTTGAAGCAGTAGCTACATTGGTGTGGCATTTTTAGTATGTACCGATATCCCTTGTGTTGGAACAAGGAGAATATGAGTATGTTAAGGGGTCATTAAGCACCAACTGACCTTAGAACCTTTAAATTGACCAACTTAGCCATAAAACAGTAGCAGTATGCTACACTCATTGAGACTAAACTCTCGCGATGATTCCGGCCGCAAGAAAAGGTTGCTAAATTGGAATTATGACCGATTGAGGGTAGTCAGTGATATTGAGATCCTCTAGAACCCGATTACTATTTTTAGGACAGGTTTAAACCATTTGAACTGAAAGAGGGTAGTACCTAGACTCCTTGCCAGCCTGAAATCTAAGGGCTCTCTGTGTGACTTGTGTGCCTTTACCATGTTCGCTATTTGTGGATACTTGTGGTGTGATTTCTATCATGACATCATGACATCATAACATTGCATACATCTTGCATTTGGACTAACCTATTTCAAAGACAGGAGGGATTCATCTTTGTTTTGTCTTGTAGGTCATGGCACCCATGCGTAGAAACACCATCCGGATCAACTTTGTCCAGGTTCCCACTATGCTTAAAGAATTGGTTGCAAAGATGTCTGATACTACTTCCTTCATCAGAAGACATGGGCATCTTCTTGGTTTGGTCACCTCCAAATTGGACGAGCAGATGATGAGTATCCTAGTCCAGTTCTATGATCCATTGTACCGTTGCTTTACTTTTCAAGACTACCAGTTGGTTCCCACCTTAGAAGAGTTCTCTGATCTGCTTGGTATCTCTATTCTGGAGCAGACCCCGTTCACAGGTTGGGAGAAGATCCTTAGGCCAGAAGAGATTGCTTCAGCCCTTCATATGACAAAGGATGAGGTAATGGCTAATTGGGAGACTAGAAGTGGAGCAAAAGGATTTCTCACTAAGTTCATGGTTGGTAAGGCTAATCATTTCTAGGATAGTCTAGACTTCAAGGCATTCGAAGATATTTTGGCTCTTCTGATATATGGCTTGGTACTGTTTCCTAACTCTGACTCCTTTGTTGATGTGAATGCGGTAAAAATCTTCATCTCCGGTAATCCTGTACCCACTCTCTTGGGTGACATTCTTCATCAGTTTTATGCCTGTACTGCTCGGAAGCGGGGAACCTTGATGTGTTGTGCTCCGTTATTGGCGAGGAGGTTTATTTCTCACCTCCCTGTGATCGGTGGAAATAGAACTAACTATTTTTGTAAGCTGGTTCGCGAAATTTCGCGGTAAGCAAGAGTCGCCACCGTCTTTTATGTTCTCCAACATGGAAAGGATAAAAGCACATCAAAATTCCTTATTCGAGATGTCTTTCGGTTCGGGAGGTAGATTTATAGAAAGGGAAGGTGTTAGCACCCTTTCTATCCGTGGTTATCCACGGGCTCTTAGGTACTTGCTCTTATGTTTTCAAAATTGTTTGCTTTTCAAATGTGTGTGGGTTTTTGAAAAAGTTTCGTTTGAAAAATTTCTAAGTAACTCTTGTATCAGTCCTCAAGAGTGTATGAAAAATTTGTTTGAAAACTTTTAGAAAGTGCGGGTGCGAAAAGTTGTTTTTGTTTGTTTGAAAAGAGCAAGTACCCATGAGAATCTACCTACTCTAAGGAATTAGGTTGTGTAAGAGTCCTTTAGATAGTGCTATCCCACCATTGAGAGGTAGGTAACATCATCGTTGGAGTTATTCGGGTCAATTCGATTAAGGGACATGTGTGGTCACCAAAGCAGTGGTAGGATGCCTTAGAAGTAACCCTAATGTCCTAGATCCTTTTATCCGAGGCAACCGTTTCGAGGCAACTAGATCTTTTGGACAGAAGGGCGACCTCTAAGACACCCTATAATTGATGACCACGTTCGAGGAAACCAGTGAGGCGTACCCTAAGAGTGGCATGTGCTTGTGTGTTGTTTTTTAGTTAATGTTATCTTGTACATCTTATTTGTGAGCTACGGATTGGTTTTATTTTTCATACATTCTTTCATGCATTTTTTAACAGTTAGGAGTGCGGAAAATAAATTGCAGAAATGTAAATCTAGCTATTACAAGGCGCGGGTCTATACATCGCCAAAAACAAAAACCCGTTTTGTAAAATAAGTGCGAGAAATTAAATAGAGCGGTAAAATTCCTAATTAACTATTACATACTCTGTACAGATACTTAAATATAATCAAAAGAAATAAATACGCGCGAATAGAAATTTAATCGGGAACGTCCTAAGGGTTTTGACCCTTTTTTAAGAAAGAATTGAATTTTTGTCCTTTTTTTTGTAATTAATGAAATTAAAACTAATAACTAATTAATTAATTAATTAAGAAAATGTTTTTTTTGTATTTTTGTGTTTTTAATGAAAATAAAGAGAAAATAAATAGAAATTAAAAGTTAGCAAAAACCTAATTCTAAATTGTTTTTATTTATTGTAAAAAGTATTAAAGTTAATTAATTAAGCTAATTTAATTTAATTTACATTTATTTACAAAATAAGTTAATAAATAATAAAATGTTTTTTTGGTTTTTTAATTTTTATTGGTAAAAAATGTTAATTATGCTAATTAATTAAATAATACTAAGAAAAAAAAAAGGAAAAAAGAACAATGAAAAAAGTAAACCAAGGGTGCTGAACAAAAATGGAGGTGGATCTGGAATTTGGCCTAATAGCATCAAAGCCTGTTTGACTTTGGAATTGCCTGCAGCATGGGTTGACCAGGAGCGTGGTGCTCCTCATCTTTTAGCCTTTGGGTCTGTGGGACTGGCCACTTGGCGCCTGGGATCTGGTCATGCATGATGGTCCTGCTTTTGAGAATCTGCACGTGAACATGTAAAGCAAAATAACATGGAAATTATGGGGGACCTGGGAAAACTTACAGCGCGATATGATGGACCTTAGGACGTGGCAAGGGTTGCTTTAGCTTCAGAGTATGGCAAAGAAGAGATTCACGTTCTCCTTTTGGCCTGAAAATGCTTGCAACACTCCTTTTGATCTCACACTTTTTTTTAACACTTTTTGGATTTTGCTCTGGCTGTTTGTGCACACTCTACCTTGTGAATGAGGCTTGCAAGACTTGTATATATAGTTATGAGTGAGAATAAGTCACAATTAAGAGCCTTTAACCATTGCAATTAAGCTTTGGATTTTGTCTTAATCACCATTAAAGGCCTTTCAAAGCTTGTTCAAAATTTGAATTTTCATGCCTAAATGAGCTTAGCACGAAATTGGTAGGTTGCAAATGCTTCATGAAGGCTATTCAAACCATAGGGTTTTGCCCTAGGCGCCATCTCAATTGGCGCATGCACCTAGGGTTTTGCCCTAGGCGCCATCTCACTTGGCGCCTCCCTTGTCTTTTAGCCAAGTGAGATGGCGCATGCTCCTTAAAAATGAGAGGAGGCGCCATCTCACTTGGCGCCTAGGGCAAAACTAGGGCAAAATGCTGTTTTATAAATAATTCGTCTGTTTCTTTGAAATCTCTCACACTTTCTCGCACTGTATTTTTATTTTGTACTCTGTTATTTGCGTAATGACGTCGCCTATGATTTTTAGCAGAGATGGTTACGTTATATTCTCCGCCACGAAACCTGCGATGAAAATGAAATTCTGGCACATTCACTCCATGGAGCGACTGAAGCGGGAGTTGATGCGGTGGCTAGATGGAGACATCGCGGAGGGGGAAAAAATTCGAAGGATCCAGCGAAAACGAACAACAACCTCGCATGCGACAGGAAGACCTAATGTGTGGTTGGAGGAAGTCAAAACAGACAGTGATGTAATGCTGATGATGCATGGGTCAGATGAAATTGTGTTAACAGTTGTAATTTCCTAGATTGAATATCGTTAATCATTGTTGTACGTGAAAACCCTAATGTAATTTCCTATATTGAATTTCTTAAATTGTGTTAACAGTTTTATTAACGGAAAACCCTAATGTTTACAACACAAATATTGAAAAGATTTATTGTATTACAATATTTATGTGGTCGAGCCAGACGCCCGATTCAGACAGTTTTTGCGATTGTGTCCGACCTGACGGCATAAACCACACTTTCTTTCCAACCTGTCAAGATCGTCCATTTCTGTTGTGATGCGCCTGCTTTTGGGACGACCCTTCTTGTTCCTTCGCATTTGGTCATTGTTCCAAACTATATCGTCGTTGTATTCAGCCCAATAGTCCGGTTTTGCCACCAAAGGAAACTTGTTGTTGTAAACAGTGAGCAACGTTTCAGATTTATAAACGTTTGAGAGCAGTTGAAGCGCGTCTTGATGGTTATGAGCACAAGCGGCAATGACATGAGAGCAAGGCATACGAAATGCTTGAAACCTGCCACAATCGCACCATTGAGAAGGTAAAATGACCCTGTATTCTTGTCTTGCCAGGCCTTCATTGTAGTCGATTGTCTCTTTCACAATGAAGTTGTGGCTGTGTCGGTCAAACCGTGTAACCATGTGAGTGTTGGCTTTAGCACTTTCAGCCTTAATGTATTTCATACAGCTTTCACTCCATAGTTGTCCTGATTGCAAGACCGCATACCACATTTCACCTCTTTTGGCAAATAACGCAGCCATCCTAAAATACGTGGATTTTACCAAGGCAGTGATTGGGAGGTTTCATATGCCCTTGAATACCCCATTCATTGATTCAATAAGATTTGTTGTCATATGCCCCCATCTTTGGCCATTGTCGTATGACCTAGTCCACTTTTCGACCGGTATATTGTCGATCCACGTACCAGCTTCTGGATTAGACAAACGGATCTCGTTGCGGTAATATTTGAATGTGGGTTATGTCAATGCATATTCCGCATTCATCACCGCTTTCCTCAATGTTTTGTCCTTGACCTCCCTCGAGAAATTCTGGACGATATGCCTGACGCAATAGACATGCGTAGAAGGAGGGTCATGCCAACCATTTGCTGGATTATTATAGGCACTTTCAATGGAGGCATGTCTGTCCGAGATCAAACAGAGATCTGGTTGAGGAGCCACGTGTGTACGAAGATTTTTCAGGAAAAAGCTCCAAGCACCACCGGTCTCCCCCTCGACAAGGGCAAACGCAACGGGGAAAATGTTATTGTTGCCATCTTGTGCAACTGCCATCAATAGCGTGCCTTTGTACTTCCCATACAACCAAGTCCCGTCAATTTGCATAATTGGTTTTCATGATGCAAACCCTGTGATGCATGGTTGAAATGCCCAAAACACGCGACTGAATATTCCGTTGCCATGCAGTAGACTACCATCTTGGGCGTATGCTGGCAATGTTTCCAGAACATAAACACTACCTGGAGAATATGTCTTGAGTGCATTTAGGTAGCGGGGAAGTTCTCGGTATGACTCCTCCCAGTTTCCGTACACCCTTTCAATCGCCTTAGTCTTTGCTAACCACGCCTTACGGTAAGACGGAGTGTAGTTAAAAACCGTGGTGATGTGGGAGATGATTATTTTCACCTTCAAAGATGGGTCGTTGCTGACCAGGGGTAGGATTTATTGACAGATTAGATCATGGTTGAGTTTTCGGTGGTCTTGTGATTGAGTGGAACTTACACAAGTGTGGGTAGTCATGGAACCTATGACCCAGCAGTCACCCCTTAATCTGTATGATGCGGTCAGCTTGAACATACAGTCAGGGTGGACACACTTGATCTTGTACCTTTCCGGGTTTACACGATCCACCTTAAAATCAACCGAGTTGAGCATGTGAAATTTTTTGATGGCCCTGATGCATTCCTCTCTGTTACAAAACTTATCCTTCTCTTTTAAATTTTCATCCGACTGCATATACGGTTGGAAAAACAAGTCAGTAGAAGGTTCATCTCCGCCCATGTTGAAGTTTGTCATGTGCGGAGGTGGTGTGTAGATTTTGTCAGTAGGAATACTTGGGATGCCATCATCGTCAGAATCGTCGTTCACCATTTCATCAAACTCTAACTCGTTATCTTCTTCTTCATCATCAACTGCATCTACCTCATCTTGTTCATTCTCCAAAGGATCAACCTCCTGTGTCACCGGAGGCTCTACCTCCTGTGTCACCGGAGGCTCTTGAAGCAAAACGTACAACTCAATAGAGTCGTATCCAGAATAGACATGACTGGAAATCATGATCTGGAGATCCTCGTCATCTTGAACTTTAACCTTATAAAAAATTACTTGGTTGTTTCCAAAAAAAACTGGATTCTGATAAAATATCTGGGATACCCGGCCTCATTCAAGTTTGGCCTCCAATCTTTTTTTGAAGTACGAGAAATTGGCTTTCCCGTTTAAGAGAAATCGAACGTTGTCGGTGTTTCTAAACAAAAACCCAACTGTGGGACAAATGTATGTCTCACCGTTGAAATGTGCTTTGACAACAAATTATGGTGAAGAGGCCATTGCGTAGAATTGTTTTACGGTTTGAAGGTTGGAATGTTTGAGGTTCATTGATTGTATGAAGGTATGAATGCTGGAATGTTTGAGGGTTTGATGACTGATTCGAAGGTTGGAAGATTTTACAGATTATGTGAATCAATGTTATGTTCAACGTAAGGCAAAAAATTTCAATTAAGTAAGGGATGCAACCCCCCAAGGCTTCCAATAATATTACATGCAATAATGAAACCCCATAGCCTGCCACCTATCCTGGCCCTATTCTGCACACATAAATGTTTTGTGTAAGACTCCACCCATCAACTCCAATGGCCTTGCATGCAACAAAGAAAGGAATCCCAAAGGCTGTCACGTAGCCTGAGCCTATGCTGTAAGAAATGACACCTCTTATTCGCCAAATGGGGTGGCGACACCTATCGACGGTAAGGCGGTGAACGGGTTGGTTCAACAACCCAACTCACAGTGTGAAGAACTGTTGGGTAGGGATATGGTAGAAGGTGGTGGAGCAAGAGGGAATGGAATACTACTCACTGACCTGAAACGTAATTATGCAAGTATGGAATTAAATGAAAATTCCTCAGAGAATGACCGAGTAGTAAAAGCCAGAACGTATCTTATGATACTTTTTGGTACATTTTTATTTCCCGAAAGTACGGGAAATAGTGTAAATTTCATGTACTTACATTTACTAACAAATTTTGAAAAAACTAGAAAATATAGTTGGGGTTCTGCAGTATTAGCCCACCTGTACAGTTCCTTGTGCAAAAACGCAGTCAAAGAAAAATGTACATTTTATGGGTGCGCATTTTTACTACAAGCCTGGGGTTGGTGGAGGATGGAGTCCTTAAACCCCATCAACAACAACACTTTTGGTTTCCCGTACGCAACAAAGTAAGTCATTAAGTTATAGCATTTATAACTATTCTGCTCTTTCCAAAATATATGCTAAAAATAACATGTTTCTCATTTCCTTTAGGTACTGCGTGAGGGGTATGGATTACGACAAGAATCCAAGATTCAATGTCGCACTCTACCGGAATCTGTTGGATCACTTAGGCCCAGATGACGTACGTCGTAGCTTTTAACTTTTGTTCATTTTAATTATTTATACATTACTTTTGCGCTAACCTGATTTAAATTTTATCGCAGTTCGTCTGGAGACCATATTTGGGTTTGGGCCATGCTCCAAACCCAGAGGATGCAGCAACTTAGACTGCAAAGACTGCACTCATTCGGTTCAACATAGTGGAGATGCACCACAGCGACCGTGTGAAGATGCAGTTCGGAATGCATCAAGAGATACCAAGTGATCCAACAGATTTGTCCCCCTGGCATCTTAAAAGGGTCGACGCCCAGTGGGGTCTTACCAACTGGAAATACTTTGCTCCGGAATGGTGTAAAATGTGGCAAAGGCGTCACCGCTACATCTTGCAATCCCCGGTTTTCCTTACTCAAGGTAACATGCGACACACTGATCAATATATGTCATGGTACAGGTCGGTTAGTAACCCAGAAATGCACGTGTCTCATCCGAGGTAATTGGTTGACCCACGCACACAATGGGCACAACCCTCGATTCCCCATCAACAAACCCAAAATCCATCAACCTCAAACCAACCCCCAAGAAGAAACAGACCAACAAACACACAACCACATTCCCCACCAAAACACAACTATAATCAAATGCCGTACTACCAACCACAATCACCACCAAACTACCAATACCCGGATATGCCTCAAACCCAAACATAATACCAACCCCAATACCAGCACACCCACATACCCCAAACACAATTTCAGTCTTCCACATATCCCAATATGGCACCCTCAACATCCAGCCTTAGCCCTGATATGGGAATGTCAGAAGATTATGACCAAGCCGACCAAACCTACCATCAACCACCATATCACCAAACAACCCAACATCCACAATACCAAACACCCCAAGATCCATTTCCTTTCTACCCCCCATACTCAGACGACCAATGCTACCGACCAACCATGGAACCCCACCCACCGCCAACACGGCCAAACTTTGAGGGTATGGGTAACCGACTGTACCAGAGCGGATCTTCGAGATATGGAGATCTTACTGATTTTATGGATTCGGATCGCATTGACTTCGCTGGGCCATCGACCTTGCCGCAGCAGGAAACGCGACGGCACCCAGCAAGAGAAAGGTGAGGACGGGGATGCGGAACCGGGGGTCATTACCGGGTTCCGGGGGATCACTGATGTATCTTTTTTTTTCCCAGTATTTTTTGTATCCATTTTTTTTACTGTTCTTTTAATGTAATACAGTTGAATGTAATTAATTTTTTTTAATAAAAAGTCCATTTTGTTGATCTCTGTCCAATAGGCAACGCACAGGAAAGAAAAAAAAATTTTTTTTTTCCCTAAATTTGTACATAGGCGCCATCTCATTTGGCTTAGGGCATGCCCTAAGCACTTAGGCGCCAAGTGAGATGGCGCCTCCCTTAAAAAAGGAGGTGCATGCGCCAATTGAGATGGCTCTTCCTTTGTGGAGCCATCTCAAACATGGTTATTTGCGTAATTTTTTCCGAAACCCGGTTATTTACGAAAATTTTTTTTATTACATGGTTATTAATAAAAAAAAATTCTCAAACCATAAGATACCATTTAATTAATTTTTTTAGATTTACTTGAATTATTATGGATTAAAATGAATTAAATCCATAAAAATTAAACAAAAATAGAAAAATAATTATTTGGTCTTGAAATTGATCATGGGACACGTGGGTGGCATGAAAAGAATGAATCAAGTGGAAAAAAGTGGGCCCTTTTGTCAAAAATTGAAGTTTCAAGGATAGTTGACTTTTGCCATTTCACAAAAATTTCCCAACTTCTCCAGTGCATATCTTGCTCAATTTTGATCATATGAACATGTTCTTGGACATTTTGGAAAGGTCTTGAAGTCCTCTAACCAATGCCTTTGGTCCCATGTAATTTTTATTTACCAATCTCAAGTTATGGTCTTTGACTTATAATGCCTTTTTGTTGACTTTTAAAAATGACCTATAATGTTGAAATTGATAACTTTTTGTGAGAGCATTTCTTGGATTTGGAATGTGAAGATGAGTTGTGGGAAATGTCCTCCCCTTAAACATGAGCATTGGATGGGATTTTTCTGATGAACCATGAAAAAGTTATGCCTTGGTCAAGTTACAACTGACTTTTCAGCTGTCCAAAAATGGAAACTTTTGCATCTTGATGATTTTGGAGCCATTCTTGTGGAATCATGATCAAGACTTGATCAAATGATGATTGTGGCTTCCAAATAAGATGTTGACCAAAATTTTTGACTTTTGACTGCCAAATGACCATTTTGGCCCGTAGTTGATTGTGAAGCAATTAGGGTTTTTGACTGTGCAACTTGACCTTGTGAGCCTTGCAACTTGACATGTGGATGCTTGACAATGTTTATAGGCATGTGGGACTTGATTGAGCCCTTGAAAACCTCAACTTCCGTGCAAAAACCAAAACCCTAATTTTGACTGGCTTAGGAGGATGGTTTGACTGTGCAACCCTTGAGTAGACTTGAGCAAATTGAGATGATTCTTGACAAACTTTGAAGAATATGGGAGGGAAAATTTTGGGGTACAATAGTTGCCCCTGTTCAATCTTCTTAGACCTGAGGATGTAGATTGGCTAGCGTGCCTTTCGTGATCTGAAGGTGGAAGATGATTGAACACTATAGTGCCCAGAAATTTGCACTCACATAGTAGAATATCAGCAGTGTGATGTCGGGAATGGGCTTACAGATGCCATTTGGAGAGATGATGGATAGGAGGATGGGCTTATAGATGCCATCTGGAGGCGTGACAGAACCTTGTCGGGAATGGGCTTATAAATGCCATTTGGAAATGTGATGGATGGGAGGATGGGCTTATAGATGCCATCTGGATATGTGACAGAACCTTGTCGGGAATGGGCTTATAGATGCCATTTGGAGACTGTCTGTTGAGTTGTAATTTTATGAGTTGAAAGAGGGAACCTGTGTAGGGTTTCCTGATGATGAGTTCGTGTAAAGCTGCATCTTGGAAAGAAGGACACCTGTGTAGGGTTGACTGATGATGAGCTCGTGTAAAACTGCATCTTTGGAGGAAGGAAACCTGTGTAGGGTTGATTGATGATGAGCTCGTGTAAAACTGCATCTTTGGAGGAAGGAAACCTATGTATGGTTTCTGATAACGTGTCCGTGTAAAACTACGTCTGGAGTTTGAGAAGGGAACCTGTGTGGGGTTACTTTGATGATGAGCCCATGTAAAACTACATCCTGGAAGAAGTAAAACCTGGGTAGGGTTTCTGATGACGAGTCCGTGTAAAACTTCATCTTTGGGAAGAGAGAACCTGTGTAGGGTTTCTTTGACGACGAGCCCGTGTAAAACTACGTCTGGAGAGAGAGAACCTGTGTAGGGTTTCTTTGGGATAAGTTCGTGTAAAACTTCTTGAGGAACCGGGGTAAGGTCACCTTGGGATAAATCCGTGTAAGACTTTGGGAGGAACTGGTGTAGGGTTACCTTGAGATAAGTCCGTGTAAGACTTTTGGAGGAACCGGGGTAAGGTTACTGCAGGGTAAGTTCGTGTAAAACTTCTGGATGAACCGGGGTAAGGTTATCTTGAGATAAGTCCGTGTAAGACTTCTTGATGAACCGGGGTAAGGTCATCTTGAGATAAGTCCGTGTAAGACTTCTGGAGGAACCGGGGTAAGGTTACTGCAGGGTAAGTTCGTGTAAAACTTCTTGATGAACCGGGGTAAGGTCATCTTGAGATAAGTCCGTGTAAGACTTCTAGAGGAACCGGGGTAAGGATACCGCAGGGTAAGTTCGTGTAAAACTTCTTGATGAACCGGGGTAAGGTCATCTTGAGATAAGTCCGTGTAACTTCTGGTGGAACCGGGGTAAGGTTACTTTGAGATAAGTCTGTGTAAGACTTTTTCTGAAAGAAAAGGAACCGGTGTAGGGTTACTTTGATGATAAGTCCGTGTGAGACTACGTCTGAAAATTGAGAAGGAACCGGTGTGGGGTTGCCTGATGATGAGTTCGTGTAAAACTACATCTGAAGTTGAGAAGGAACCGGTGTGGGGTTGCCTGGTGATGAGTTCGTGTAAAACTACATCTGAAGTTGAGAAGGAACCGGTGTGGGGTTGCCTGGTGATAAGTTCGTGTAAAACTACATCTGAAGTTGAGAAAGAACCGATGTTGGGTTGCCTGATGATGATCAAGTAGATGATTGTCCTGTCTGGTTTCAGATATTATCCCACGATCAGTCATCCACAGAATTTTCTTGGCTTGTTACCAATGTTGATCTGGAACTGTACAGGTAGATGGTAATCATCTTTTGATTGACCTTTTCTTGAAAAGGCAAAACGTTAGCTGTATGCAGTGTCATGGTGCATGAACTGCATGATATTAAGATGTTCTCAAGAGTAAATGATATTTGTGTTGTATGATGCGTATGCATGTCATAATGCATGAAGATGTGATGTTTATGAATGTGTTTTCGTCTGGGAAAATAAATCCTTGACGATTGCCGGGAAGTTTGTTGAATCCTGGGCTGATGTTGAAGAGTAAAGTTCTTCGTTTCTGCTAGGGATGATGGTTGCAAGGATAAACCGATAGGAGAGGATGACCCCGTTGGGGAATAAACTTGATGAAGATATTACTCTGCAGGGAATTACTCTATGGGAAGAGATACTTCACTGAGTTTTTGATGATAACTCCGCTGGGGATTCCGTTGATAAGCTCTGTAGAGGGAATTGATGAACTCCGCTGGGGGGTAGGAAGAACTTCGCCGAGGACGATATTTCCGTGGTAATTGGCTGAGGATAACCCAGTTATAAGCTCTGGGGCTGAGGATAACCCAGTTATAAGCTCTGGTGGGGAATAACCTTTGAATAAAACCGGGGAGACGCGTTCGTGCTCTGCAGGGGATAAGATTCCATAATCTACTGGGGATAAGCTTCCAGAATCTACTGGGGAGATTGTTCAACTCTCCTGGGGAAAATTTTGAGATTGCACTGGGGAAGTGGCTCCACTGTGGTGTCTGGATTCCGCTTGGGAACAAACTTAGATCAAGACTGCCGGGGATGTTTGCTTAGGAACATCTGTATACTCCGCTGGGGAATATTGAGATTTTCTGGGGATACCCAACTTCCTTAAGGCTAACAGTAGATTAACTCTGCTTGGGGAGAGTGTTGTTGACTTGCAGGAGATATTGTGCCTTGTCGGGGTTGATGAAAGACAAACTCTGCTTGGGGAGAGCATTGCTGAAACCTGTTTTACTCCCGGGGAGTGGAGGCCTCTTGGTTATGTTCTTCAGCTGAACCTACCTTGGTACCTTGGTTGACAGAGCAACTAGATCGCTTGGACAACTCATTATTGCCCCTGTTTCTGACGTGAGAGAAGAAGATACCTTGTGAGGTGTTAGACAACTGCCGATTTGACAAATCTTCTTCTGGTAGGCAAGTGACGAGATGATGGGACATAGTCGTACGCTTTTGATCCCTAACTTTTGCCTGGATCGCTCTTTCGGGTTTTCAGTCCATCGGGATACCCTTTTTTGCCCAAGCTGCCTTTTCAGGTTTTCGACTTGCCGGGTGTATAGATTTTTTCATTTCATCCCTTGTTTTTGCCCGAACCCTTTTGGTTCGCCGGGAAGCCCTTATTTTTGCCTAGGTGTGTCAACCTAGCGGGTCTTTGATTATGCGTAGTATTTTTTCGACTATGTCCATGCTCTCAGAATGTAGGGAGATGCCCCTGTTGTTGTGTTGCCATGCGACCAGAAGATGTTTGATCAGGCAAGATTCGTAGCTGGAACTCATGTCCAATGCCCCAGGTGACTCAGGAGGAGATTTGCCCCAGGCTATTAGGCATTTGAGAGATTCTCTGAATCTTGAATGGACTGCCCCAGATGATGGACAATGATCATGCCCTGCCCCTTGATTGGAGGTGCTTTTGTTCATTAGACATTCTTCGTGCGAACCTCTATGCTGTTCAAACAAATAGTCACATGCAAGCAATGTTATATTAAAAATGCAAAGCTTATGTCTGTCTTGAAATTTTTGAAAATGCATTTTCAGTAAATCAAGAAAATTTTGTAAAATGTGATGTCAACTCAGTATTTTATAGCAAGCCTTAAGGAGTCAGGATACCTTTCGTAACAGTATGCCTTCCAACTAACCCATGCTTCAGCTAGGACTTTTTAAGGGTTATAACGTGGCCTGGTTCACGGTTTAATAAACAAAGGATAAAGGCTCAAATTATATTTGTACCCACCCGCTCTTCGTGATGTTCTTCAAACCTAAACTCAGTTGATCGTGCGTTAGACCTTGTTCGAGTCTTTGTCCTAATATTCCCATGATGGTCCAGATATTGTCAATTTATTTTGAATAGGCAGTCATTTCTGTTTTTGTAGAGGATTTGTAGGACCTCTTTCTTTTTTGATTTTATTATCCCTGTTTTTTGCCTGAACTGTTTCTTTTGTGGTTACAGTCAGCGGGATGCCCCAGTTTTGTAAGTCTCCTTCATAGGTTTTGACTTAATGGGCTTTTCTTTTTTGAAAGACAACGACCGCCTGCTTTTATGATTATTTGGAACCATCACTGTCTTTTGTTTTGTAAGGATTCCTTTGGTGCCATTCGTTGTGCACTTGGATCAGCTGAGAGAACTACCCTGCCCCAGGTCATGATTAAGGGTTTTAATTTTCGAAAAGAAAACTCCTACTTCTTTGGCTCAAAGGGGTTGACGAGGGATTATCATCCTTATAACTCCAATGTTTAGGAATTGAAACAATGCCTGTACCTCATCAGCGGGGTCTGTTCAAAAGCATACTGTAGATTGTGGTATCGTTTTCGTCATCCTCCCTCAAGAGGCTTAGAATTATTAATTGAGAGTTGACATCAAAAAATGAAAGCAGGTTGAATATAGCGAATGCGAACATATTGATTCAAAATAGACATATGCGATGCATTGATAAAGTAAAAGAGTTTGACATGAACAAATGTTTGAACAATCAAAGAAAAATACAACTTGAACATTCGAATGAACAAAAGCTTCTTAGTTTGCACTAGTCATCTCAGATGGAAGATTCTCAGCAGAAGATTTTCATTTTTCCACCCGGCATGAACTCCAGCACCCTTCCGTCGATCAAGTCTTGGATCTTGTTCCTCAGGCTCCAACAGTCGTCAGTGTCATGTCCAGGACTGTCATAATGGTAGGCACACCTTTCATCAGGATTGTACTTTAGGGAGGTTATGTTGAGCTTCTTAGGAGGATCCTTTAAAGCGATCAGCTTGACCTCCAACAAGCGTTTCAGTATTAGTGAGGATGGCACACCAGTCTCCGAGAAATGTCTTCCAGACGTATTTTGCTTATGCCGACTACCCTGTTGATGCTGGTGAGGTTGATGCGGGGCTTGTGACCCCGAAGCAAACTGAGGAGCTTTTCCCTTGTCTTCTTGCCTCACAGGTGGTTGAATGATGGCTTGCTCTTCAATCTTAGATGTTTGCCCCAGTTGGTTATCCCGAAGCAGTTGGTTGACGAGAACCCTGAGCTCTCCTTGTCTTTGAGATAAGTCTTGGATAAGAGCCATTTTCCCCAACATTTGGGTTCTCATTACATCCACCTCAGCTTGCAGATGTTTCAGCCGTTTGTCCTTGTCGTCTTCGGGACTCTTCCTGACCAAATTCCCCATGAGGAGTGTTCTCAGCTCTTCCTGCCCCTTGGATAGATTTAGGAGGATCTCCCCGAACCGAGTCTCTTGAGCATGAAGATCCTGGTTGTTTTGTTGGGAAGCCATTGCTGAAATAAACAGCGAAGATGGTAAGTGACCTGTCAAAGGAGTACCTGTAATGCCATGATGTGTATGTATGCATGCAATATTTTCAAGGATCTCGCGGAGTAAACAAGAAAATTGTTAGAATTTGAATTTTGTAGCTTGATGGAAGGAACTTCATGTTGATGAGAGTCCTTCTTCAAGAGTCAAGGCTCACCATATCGAGTGGGTCATAGCCCCTGACTCAAGTCATTAACCTTGGCTAGAGGAAAATAAATCCCCTTTACCCCTTGCTGGACATTTGATTCATCATGACCTGCATCACAAAACCCTTGAGGTCCTTGAAATGTATTAGTCCTTATGTAGGATGCATGCAATGGTATGATGGTATGATGTTATGCTATGCGTTGAGTAATGTAAGTAGGCTCTGTAATGAGTCCCCATCAAGGACTGTAAACAAAACCTGCAAGGAACTCGTGTTGTTAGATAACAATCATGCAAGTAGCCAAGTTTGAAAGAACACAAGTCACACAAGACAATCCTTAGAGTTTAGGCCAGCATGAAGTTTGGGGTACTACCCTCTTGAAGTTGGTGGGCTCAAAAACCTGTCCTATCAAAAGTAACCGGGTTCTAAGGAGCTCAATATCATTGGGTTGTTTTCTATGTTCATTGTTTTGATTTAGCCACTGAACTGGCGATCAAAATATTCCAAGAAAACAACCCTCAGTGAGTGTAGTATCGAGTATCAACCAACTTTGGACTGCACCAAAGTCGGTCATCTCACTACCCCTAAAGAGGCCAGGATGGTCAAGTAAGGTTCCTAAGGTTAGTTGATGCTTCGCGACACCACGCGGCGGCCCCATACTCTCCTTGACTTGACTCAAGGGTTACCGGTACTCACCAAAGTGCCACATCAACGTAGCAAACTTCTACAACCGTGTCGGTATACCCCGCACAGTTCCCTCACAGTTTGTTGCTACTTTCTAGAAGGTATCCCCCAGATCCGGGTTAGGATCTATGAAACTCCCAAGGCAAGCCCACAATATTTAAAGCAAACAAATCAAGCAATTGAAAACATGATGATGAACTATTCCTAAGGTACACCCCACTTATTAATTCCCCAGCAGAGTCGCCAGTTCTGTGATCGGTGGAAATAGAACTGACTGTTTTTGTAAGCTGGTTCGCGAAATTTTGCAGTAAGCAAGAGTCGCCATCGTCTTTTATGTTCTCCAACATGGAAAGGACAAAAGCACAGCAAAATTCCTTATTCGAGATGTCTCTCGGTTCGGGAGGTAGATTTATAGAAAGGGAAGGTGTTAGCACCCTTTCTATCCGTGGTTATCCACGGGCTCTTAGGTACTTGCTCTTATGTTTTCAAAATTGTTTGCTTTTCAAATGTGTGTGGGTTTTTGAAAAAGATTCGTTTGAAAAATTTCTAAGTAACTCTTGTATCAGTCCTCAAGAGTGTATGAAAAATTTGTTTGAAAACTTTTAGAAAGTGCGGGTGCGAAAAGTTGTTTTTGTTTGTTTGAAAAGAGCAAGTACCCATGAGAATCTACCTACTCTAAGGAATTAGGCTGTGTAAGAGTCCTTTAGATAGTGCTATCCCACCATTGAGAGGTAGGTAACACCATCGTTGGAGTTACTCGGGTCAATTCGATTAAGGGACATGTGTGGTCACCAAAGCAATGGTAGGATGCCTTAGAAGTAACCCTAATGTCCTAGATCCTTTTATCCGAGGCAACCGTTTCGAGGAAACTGGATCTTTTGGACAGAAGGGAGACCTCTAAGACACCCTATACTTGATGACCACGTTCGAGGCAACCAGTGAGGCGTACCCTAAGAGTGGCATGTGCTTGTGTGTTGTTTTTTAGTTAATGTTATCTTGTACATGTTATTTGTGAGCTACGGATTGGTTTTATTTTTTATACATTCTTTCATGCATTTTTTAACAGTTAGGAGTGCGGAAAATAAATTGCAGAAATGTAAATCTAACTATTACAAGGCGCGGGTCTATACATCGCCAAAAACAAAAACCCGTTTTGTAAAATAAGTGCGAGAAATTAAATAGAGCGGTAAAATTCCTAATTAACTATTACATACTCTGTACAGATACATAAATATAATCAAAAGAAATAAATACGCGCGAATAGAAATTTAATCGGGAACGTCCTAATGGTTTTGACCCTTTTTTAAGAAAGAATTGAATTTTTGTCCTTTTTTTTTGTAATTAATGAAATTAAAACTAATAACTAATTAATTAATTAATTAAGAAAATGTTTTTTTTGTATTTTTGTGTTTTTAATGAAAATAAAGAGAAAATAAATAGAAATTAAAAGTTAGCAAAAACCTAATTCTAAATTGTTTTTATTTATTATAAAAAGTATTAAAGTTAATTAATTAAGCTAATTTAATTTAATTTACATTTATTTACAAAATAAGTTAATAAATAATAAAATGTTTTTTTGGTTTTTTAATTTTTATTGGTAAAAAATGTTAATTATGCTAATTAATTAAATAATACTAAGAAAATAAAAAGGAAAAAAGAACAATGAAAAAAGTAAACCAAGGGTGCTGAACAAAAATGGAGGTGGATCTGGAATTTGGCCTAATAGCATCAAAGCCTGTTTGACTTTGGAATTTCCTGCAGCATGGGTTGACCAAGAGCGTGGTGCTCCTCATCTTTTAGCCTTTGGGTCTGTGGGACTGGCCACTTGGCGCCTGGGATCTGGTCATGCATGATGGTCCTGCTTTTGAGAATCTGCACGTGAACATGTAAAGCAAAATAACATGGAAATTATGGGGGACCTCGGAAAACTTACAGCGCGGTATGATGGACCTTAGGACGTGGCAAGGGTTGCTTTAGCTTCAGAGTATGGCAAAGAAGAGAGTCACGTTCTCCTTTAAGCCTGAAAATGCTTGCAACACTCCTTTTGATCTCACACTTTTTTTTGACACTTTTTGGATTTTGCTCTGGCCGTTTGTGCACACTCTACCTTGTGAATGAGGCTTGCAAGGCTTGTATATATAGTAATGAGTGAGAATAAGTCACATTTAGGAGCCTTTAACCATTACAATTAAGCTTTGGATTTTGTCTTAACCACCATTAAAGTCCTTTCAAAGCTTGTTCAAAATTTGAATTTTCATGCCTAAATGAGCTTAGCACGAAATTGGTAGGTTGCAAATGCTTCATGAAGGCTATTCAAACCATAAGATACCATTTAATTAATTTTTTTAGATTTACTTGAATTATTATGGATTAAAATGAATTAAATCCATAAAAATTAAATAAAAATAGAAAAATAATTATTTGGTCTTGAAATTGATCATGGGACACGTGGGTGGCATGACAAGGATGAATCAACTGGAAAAAAGTGGGCCCTTTTGTCAAAAATTGAAGTTTCAAGGATAGTTGACTTTTGCCATTTCACAAAAATTTCCCAACTTCTCCAATGCACATCTTGCTCAATTTTGATCATATGAACATGTTCTTGGACATTTTGGAAAGGTCTTGAAGTCCTCTAACCAATTCCTTTGGTCCCATGTCATTTTGATTTACCAATCTCAAGTTATGGTCTTTGACTTAAATTGCCTTTTTGTTGACTTTTAAAAATGACCTATAATGTTGAAATTGATAACTTTTTGTGAGAGCATTTCTTTGATTTGGAATGTGAAGTTGCGTTGTGGGAAATGTCCACCCCTTCAAAATGAGCATTGGATGGGATTTTTCTGATGAACCATGAAAAAGTTATGCCTTGGTCAAGTTAAAGTTGACTTTTCAGCTGTCCAAAAATGGAAACTTTTGCATCTTGATGATTTTTGAGCCATTCTTGTGGAATCATGATCAAGACTTGATCAAATGATGATTGTGGCTTCAAAATAAGATGTTGACCAAAATTTTTGACTTTTGACTGCCAAATGACCATTTTGCCCCTGCAGTTGATTGTGAAGCAATTAGGGTTTTTGACTGTGCAACTTGACCTTGTGAGCCTTGCAACTTGACATGTGGATGATTTACAATGTTTATAGGCATGTGGGACTTGATTGAGCCCTTTAAAACCTCAACTTCCTTGCAAGAACTAAAACCCTTATTTTGACTGGCTTAGGAGGATGGTTTGACTGTGCAACCCTTGAGTAGACTTGAGCAAATTGAGATGATTCTTGACAAACTTTGAAGAATATGGGAGGGCAAATTTTGGGGTACAACACTCCCAAAATTAGTTTTAAAGAACAAGGAAGGCATGGGCTGGGCTTACAGGGTTATGTCTCTCTCTCACAATGACATCATTTGGACTATTAAGGGTATGGACGAGGTGGCCGTTATTGATCGTTGTGGGGAGTACCCCAATGTTCCACTGATAGGAACCCATAGAGGAATCACTTATAATCCGTGCTTGGCCTTACGTCAGTTTGGGCGTGCTAGAAGGGAAGGACCCCATGAGCTGCTAATGCCTAATATAATATTTGATTTTCAAGGGGATAGTGACGAGCAACGCCGCAGATTCATAAGGGCTTGGGATAAAGTTCACAGATCTGATCCACACGAGCTGGGTCCAAAGACTTCTCTTCCGATGGAGCCATATCTCAGATGGGTTCGCATCTGTTCCCAAAGGCTGGGAATGCCCTATGAAGTCGTCTTGCCTATTATTGTTGAAGTTGCTGATGAGGAATGGGTTCCTCCTACTATCTTACGACCTTACATGCCCATTGACGCTGGGGCACTGAAGAAGTCCTGGATGCAGCTGAGAGATGAACAGGATACTTACCGAGAAAAGTATCATGAGCAAGAGCAGAAGATTCAGAAATTGACTAGGCAGCTAGAGAGAGAGCATATCATCAATGACTATGTCAGCTCTAAAGGCAAAAGACTATGGGAGCGTTGATGTCCTTTGATTGTTTCCAGTTTTTATTTACTTTCCAGTATTTCCTTTTTGTAACGCCTTAAAGGTAATTTGTTGAACAATTTGAATTTCAAGTTTATCTAATAAAAGTGTGTTTCATTTCTTGTTTACAAATTTGAATCTCTCGATGTCTTTGAAATCATATCATACGCATTTCATTCCATGCACCTCATAACATGTACCCTTATAGGTTTTCTCATTTTCTTCGCTGTTTATTTCAGTATCATGTCTTTCGAACCATCCACTGAGCAAGCAATCAAGGATCAACAGGCTCAAAACGCCCAGTTCTAAGAGTTGTTCATGAATCTAGCTAAGGGTCAGCAAGATCTGAAGACCCTTATTCTGAAAGAGAAGAAGAAGAAGAAGAAGAGGACAATCCTGTTTAACACAGGTCAAAGGTTCGGAAATAGGCTGCGAGATGAAGTTGATTTGACCACTTCATCTGGAGGGAAAGATAGTCAGGAAGAAAGGAGGGCTCCTAGCCCTGTAGTTTCAGACAACGAGATAGACTTCGACGAAGACCGGTATCCTCTGGCTGAGGATAGATACAAGCAACTGGAAGATCGGTTGAGTGCGATGGAAGTACAGAAAGTGCCTGGTCTGGACTTTGGAGATCTAGGTCTGTCATCTGGGGTGGTGATTCCCCACAAATTCAAAGCACCAGCCTTTGCTAAGTACGACGGAGTTTCTTGTCCAAAACTGCACCTCTGGTCGTATGTAAGGAAGACTCAACCGTACACTGCTGATAAGAACCTATGGATCCACTTCTTTCAAGACAATCTCTCAGAGACTCATCTTGAATGGTTTTACCAGTTAGAAGGAGCCAGTATCCGCAGTTGGGAAGGTTTGGCTGCTGCTTTCTACAGGCAGTATCAATACAATGCCGACCTCGCTCCCATGCGTACCCAACTCCAGGGTATGTCTATGGGAACGGGTGCAGGTTTCAAAGATTATGCTCAAAAGTGGAGGGATCTTGCTGGAAGAGTGCAACCACCCTTGGCTGATAGGGAGCTAGTGGATATGTTTCTTGGGACCTTGTCTGGTCCGTATTTCAACCATCTGATTGGAAGTTCATCATCCAGGTTTACGGAGCTGATTGTGAACGGGGAAAGGATTGAGGCTGGTATTAAGTCTGGTAAGATACAAAAGGGTGCTTCATCGAGCACTGAGAAAAAGCCTTTTAAGAAGGAGTCCAGTGTTGTTTACAGTTCGAAAAGCCAGAATAGACCTGAATGCCGCCAAGCTGTTAATCGGTTGTTATTTCAAGACCTGTCGGGGCTCCTCAGCGCAACAATCAACAAAAGGCCGAGAGACCTCGAAGGCAATTCACCCATCTCAACATGACTTTGTCTCAGATTCTGCCGAAGTTATTGAAAACCAATCAAGTAACTCAAAGAGAGGCTCCGCAGAATCCCAACACTGCATCACCTAAGTACAATCCAAATGCCCGCTAAGCTTTTCACTCTGATAGCCCGGGACATGATACAAATGATTTTTGGGCTTTGAAGAACAAAATACAGGACTTAATTGATGCTAAAGAGATCGATTTTGGAGCACCAGAAAAGCCTAAACAAGACGCAGGGGTGAATGCTATCGGGGATGACGATGATGACGAGTTTGGTATCGACAGCTGGATATACCCAACTATCGATGGTGGATTAAGCAACTAGACATCGAAGGATTCTATGCCCGTTTCTGTTATCACCCAACAATGAGACTTTTGTTTTGAATTTGTAACAGACAATGTTTTAAACTTTATGGCCCGGTGCCTTACCCGGGGCACCGTGGCTTCATTTGTGAGGGCTTTATGTGTGTCATCTACATATATCATTAATAAAATCGATGGACGTTCTTGCATTTCAAATTTTGCGTTCCTTGTTTTTCTTTTATCATATTGCAAAACAGTTATTTTACACACACTCACATATACAGGTCTACATCCACTCTGGATCTCACTAGTAACGACTCTGCTACTGCCAGTTATGACTTCAAAAGTCCGATCAACTTAGCCGAAGACGAAGGTGAAGATGATTGCGAAGTGCCGGGTGAACTTACAAGACTGTTACATCAGGAAGAGAGGGTTGTTCAACCGCATGAAGAGCCGGTGGAATCAGTGAATCTGGGTACAGAGATAGATAAGAAATAGGTCAAGATCGGTGCAAATCTGGAGCTTAGTATGAAGCAACGGTTGATTCAAATGCTGCGTGACTACGTCGAGATCTTTGCCTGGTATTATGAAGATATGCCTGGGTCGGATACCGATATTGTGGTTCACCGATTGCCTACCAAGGAAGAATGTCCTCCAGTGAAATAGAATGTCCGCCGAATGCGCCCAGAGATGTCGGAGAAAATAAAGGCTGAGGTTATGAAACAGTTTGACGCCGGTTTTCTAGCAGTGACCTCTTACCCACAGTGGGTGGCCAACGTGGTTCCTGTACAGAAGAAAGATGGTAAAGTTCGAATGTGTGTTGACTATAGAGATCTGAACAGGGCGAGTCCCAAGGATGATTTTCCTCTACCTCATATCGAAGTCCTGGTTGACAACATCGCTCAGCACAAGGTATTCTCCTTTATGGATGGTTTCTTCGGTTATAATAAGATTAAAATGGCTCCTGAAGACATGGAGAAGACAACTTTTGTTACTCAATGGGGTACCTTTTGTTACAAGGTCATGCCTTTTGGATTGAAAAATGTTGGGGCAACATATCAGTGCGCCATGGTTTCTTTGTTTCATGACATGATCCATCATGAGATTGAGGTATATGTCGATGATATGATTGCAAGATCTCAGACTGAAGAAGAGCATATTGACCACCTTCAGAAGTTATTTGACAGGTTGAAGTTGTACAAGCTGAGGTTAAACCCGAAAAAGTGCACCTTTGGGGTGAGATCTGGTAAGTTGTTGGGTTTCATCGTAAGCGATAAAGGTATTCAGGTGGATCCTGCAAAGGTAAAGGCTATACAGGAAATGCTAGCTCCCAGGACAGAAAAAGAAGTCAGAGGCTTTCTGGGACATCTGAACTACATTGCCCGATTCATCTCGCACCTGACTGCTTCTTGTGAACCAATCTTCAAGTTTCTGAAGAAAGATCAAGTGGTAAGATGGAACGATGAATGTCAGTCCGCTTTCGAAAGGATCAAAGAATATCTCCAAGAACCACCCATTCTGATGCCTCCAGTTGAAGGGAAACCTTTGATCTTATACTTGACAGTACTCAACAACTCAATGGGGTGTGTGCTGGGGCAGCATGACGAGTCTGGCCGAAAAGAGAATCCTATTTATTACCTTAGCAAAAAGTTTACCGACTGCGAGACCTGATACTCGTTGCTCGAGAAAACTTGCTGCGCTTTGGCATGGGCTGCTCGCCGGCTGAGACAGTATATGCTGACTCACAGTACTATATTGATATCAAAGATGGATCCAATCAAGTATATCTTTGAGAAGCCTGCTTTTTCCAGAAGAATAGCAAGATGGCAGATGATCTTGACTGAGTATGACATCCCGTACACGACCCAAAAGGCAATCAAGGGAAGTGTGTTGGAAGACCATTTGGCACATCAGGCAGTGGATGATTACCAGTCTATGAACTTTGAATTCCCGGACAAGAATATCATGATAGTAACTGACTGTGAGACACCTGGACCGGATGAAGGACCTGAGGAAGGATCCCGATGGTCTATGTACTTTGATGGAGCTTCGAACGCTTTGGGAAATGGCATTGGTGTCGTAATCATATTTCCTAAAGGCTCTCATACTCCGTTCACCGCCCGACTATGTTTTAACTGCACCAACAACATGGCGGAGTATGAAGCGTGCATCATGGGTCTTCGAGCAGCAATTAACCTAAGGATTAAGTTCTTGAGTGTCTTCGGAGGTTCCGCTCTCGTGATCATTCAGGTCAAAGGCGAGTGGGATACGAAACAGCCAAATCATATTCTTTACAAGGAGTATGTGTTGACGTTGCTCCCGCACTTCGAAGAGATAACCTTTGAACACTTCCCAAGAGAGGAGAATCAGTTGGCGGATGCGCTAGCTACAATTTCTTCTATGTTGAAAGTCAATTGGGACAATGAGGCTCCCCAGATTATCATTGAAAGATTGGACGAACCTGCACATTGCTGTGACATTGAGACTGAAGAGGTAGCAGATAAACCCTGGTTTCATGAAGTAAATAGATACCTTGAGGACCAGGAATACCCCGAGGGTGCATCTGTTAATGACAAGAAGTTTCTGAGGAGGTTCATGGCGAAGTTCTTCATCAGAAATGGTATTCTTTACAAGCGTAACCATGATTCAACCTTACTGCGTTGTGTGGATAAGAATGAAGCAGAAAGAATCATGGCAGAATTACATGAGGGTACTTTCGAAACTCATTCTAGTGGACACACCATGGCAAAGAAAATCCTTCGGGCTGGATATTTCTGGTCCACTATGGAAGCCGACTCTTATCACCATTCTCGGACATGTCACAAGTGCCAGGTCTATGCTGATAAGGTGCACATACCTCCAGTTCCTCTGAATGTCTTGACGGCACCTTGGCTTTTTGCAATGTGGGGCATTGATATGATCGGTGAGATCAGACCTACGGCATCCAACGGGCATCGTTTCATCCTGGTAGCTATTGATTATTTTATGAAATGGGTTGAAGCAGCTTCCTTTGCTATGGTAACCAAGAACTTCGTGGCACGGTTCATTCAACATAATCCGATTTATCAATACATTGTACCAGAGAGGATCATTATAGACAATGGTACCAATCTCAACAATACGATAATCACTGAGCTCTACAAGCAGTTCAAGATACAACATCACAACTCTTTCCCTACCGGCCGAAGATGAATGGGGCTGTCGAAGTAGCTAATAAGAACATTAAGAAGATTGTGCAGAAGATGACGGTGACATACAAAGACTGGCACAAGATGTTACCATTTGCTCTTCATGGGTACCGTACCTCAGCACAGACGTCAACAAGGGCAACCCCCTATTCCTTGGTATATGGTATGGAGGCAGTCTTGCCCATTGAAGTTCAGATACCCTCTCTTCGGAACATGAAGGATGCAAGTTTGAGCAAAGATGACTGGATTCAGACCTGGCTTGATCAGCTAAACTTAATCGACGAAAAGAGACTTACTGCTATCTGTCATGGTCAGACGTATCAAAAGCGGATGATCAAGGCATTTAATAAGAAATTCAGACGATAAGAGTATCAATTTGGGGATCTGGTAATCAAGCGCATTATTTTACCTCAAGGTGATCCCAGGGGAAAATGGACCCCTACTTACGAAGGACCATTTGTGGTTAAGAACATTTTCTCAGGAGGAGCTATCATTCTAACCACCATGGATGGTGACGACCTTCCTTACCCCGTTAATGCAGACATAGTGAAAAGATACTACGCATAATCAAATACCCGCTAGGTTGACTGGCCTAGGAAAAAATAAGGGCTTCCCGGCGAACCAAAAGGGTTCGGGCAAAAATGAGGGATGAAAATGAAAAAAATTTGTACACTCGGAAAGTCGAAAACCTGAAAAGGCGGCTTGGGCAAAAATGGGTATCCCGGTGGACTGAAAACCAGAAAGGGAGGTCCAGGCAAAAATTAGGGATCAAAGCGTAACACTATGTCTCATTGTATCACCTTGCATCCAAACTTCGGTATCGACTATTAAGCTCGGACGACGCTAATCAATCTGATTCATCTTCAACCAAGCAGCAAAGTGATGAGATGCTCGAAGACATAAAGGCCATAGCAGAGTTGGAACCCAGTGGGATTATTCACATAACTGTTTTGTTTAGTTTTTCACAAATTTGTGTAAATTATATTTGTTCGGCGGAGTTCTCTTACTAGGACGCCAACCTCTTGTACAAAAACGCCTATTCACAGGCCAAAATTCAAAATCAATACAATTCATTTTCAGACAAATTTCAAGTTGTTTTTCCTTTATCTGTTTTGTTTTGCAAAGAACGTCCAATGTTCATTTTTGATATATGCACTCAACATTAATTGCCGCTCATAAATATTTGCATGCGAAACAAAAATATGATTACTGGTAATATCAGAAACAGGGGCAATAAAAATTGTCCAAACTATACAGTTGCTCTGTCCACCAGGTACAAAGGTAGATTCAGCTGAAGAATATGGCTAAGATACCTTCACTCCCCGCAGAGTAAGAAAATAATGATAGCTCTCCCTAGCTGAGACTTGCAACTGTGAATGAATTGGTAATATTCTCCCCAAGCAGAGTTTATCTACCATCAGCGCTAAAAAGGCTTGATATCCCCGACAGTCTTAATATTCCCCAACGGAGTATAAGAATATTCCCCGGCAGAATACAAGATATCCCCAATGGAGTTAAAATTTTCCCAACACAGTCTGAAAAAGCTTCCCCAACGGAGTTGGGAGAATCATCCCCAGTAGACTCTGGAAGTTTATCCCCAGCGGAGTACAAAAATAAATCTCCCCAGCCGATTTCAAAGGATCATGCCCAGCAGAACTCAAAGGATTATCCCCATAAGAGTCTAAAAGGTTATTCATAGAGAAATCGCAACCAAAGATTATCCCCAGCGAATTTCTTTCCTTTCACAAACAGGAATTCAATCCCCAATAAGATTCAATATCACCAACAACGATAATTCATCCCGACGAAACTTATTGGTGGAATCTTCAGCAGAACATCTCTTCCCCACAGAGTAATCTCCTCATCAGTTTATTCCTCCAACGGAGTCAACCTATCCCACAGGTTTATTCTCACGATCATCTTTGTTCACCATTTCCAGCGGAAACGAGGAATTCAACTATATTCTCCAGCATCTATCCGGGATTTATTTTCCCCAGCTAGAGCATTACATTCCCATACATCATGATACAGGCATATACGCAGCATACCACACAAACTCATTTATTTTGAGAGCATCATTGCTTGATATTTATCACGCATTTCATACATCATGACATTGCATATGACTAACTCTTTACCCTTTCAGGGAAAGACGGATCAATAAACACCGTTGACTACTTATATGACCTGGTAGTCCCCACAAAAACTACATCTATTGAGGGCTGTTTTAGCGGATTCCTCAGAAAGATGTTCTCGCAAGACTTTCGTCTGGTTCAGTTAAATCAATTCTAAGATTTTTATGATTCTTATCCAGTCCAAGTTAATCCAAGACCTTCTCTGGTTCAGTCAGATCGACGCTAAGATCTCCCTGATTCTTATTCCAGTTGAAGATATTCCAAGACTTTCATCTGGTTCAGTTAAATCGATTCTAAGATTTTTCTAATTCTTATCCAGTCAAAGTTAATCCAAGACCTTCTCTGGTTCAGTCAGATTGACACTAAGATCTCCCTGATTCCTATTCCAGTTGAAGATATTCCAAGACTTTCGTCTGGTTCAGTTAAATCGATTCTAAGATTTTTCTGATTCTTATCCAGTCAAAGTTAATCCAAGACCTTCTCTGGTTCAGTCAGATCGACGCTAAGATCTCCCTGATTCTTATTCCAGTTGAAGATATTCCAAGACTTTCATCTGGTTTAGTTAAATTGATTCTATGATTTTTCTGATTCTTATCCAGTCAAAGTTAATCCAAGACCTTCTTTGGTTCAGTCAGATCGATGCCAAGATCTCCCTGATTCCTATTCCAGTTGAAGATATTCCAATACTTTCATCTTGTTCAGTTAAATCGATTATAACATTTTTTTTATTCTTATCTAGTCAAAGTTAATCCAAGACCTTCTCTGGTTCAGTTAGATCGACGCTAAGATCTCCCTGATTCCTATTCCAGTTGAAGATATTCCAAGACTTTCGTCTGGTTCAGTTAAATCGATTATAAGATTTTTCTGATTCTTATCTAGTCAAAGTTATTCCAAGACCTTCTCTGGTCCAGTCATATCGACGCTAAGATCTCCCTGATTCTTATTCCAGTTGAAGATATTCCAAGACTTTCGTCTTGTTTAGTTAAATCGATTCTATGATTTTTCTGATTCTTATCCAGTCAAAGTTAATCCAAGACCTTCTCTGGTTCAGTCAAATCGACAATAAGATCTCCCTGATCCTTATTCCAGTTGAAGATATTCCAAGACCTTCTCTGGTTCAGTAAGATCGATGCTAAGATCTCCCTGATTCTTATTCCAGTTGAAGATATTCCAAGACTTTCGTCTGGTTCAGTTAAATCGATTCTAAGATTTTTCTGATTCTTATCCAGTCAAAGTTAATCCAAGACCTTCTCTGGTTCAGTCAGATCGATGCTAAGATCTCCCTGATTCCTATTCCAAATGAAGATATTCCAATACTTTCGTCTTGTTCAGTTAAATCGATTATAAGATTTTTCTGATTCTTATCTAGTCAAAGTTAATCAAAGACCTTCTCTAGTTCAGTCAGATCGATGCTAAGATCTCCCTGATTCCTATTCCAGTCGAAGATATTCCAAAAATTTCGTCTGGTTCAGTTAAATCGATTCTACGATTTTTATGATTCTTATCTAGTCAAAGTTAATCCAAGACCTTCTCTATTCAGTCATATCGACGTTAAGGTCTCCCTGATTCTTATTCCAGTTGAAGATATTCCAAGACTTTCGTCTGGTTCAGTTAAATGGATTCTATGATTTTTCTTATTCTTATCCAGTCAAAGTTAATCCAAGACATTCTCTGGTTCAGTCAAATCGACGCTAAGATCTCCCTGATCCTTATTCCAGTTGAAGATATTCCAAGACCTTCTCTAGTTCAGTCAGATCGACGCTAAGATCTCCCTGATTCTTATTCCAGTTGAAGATATTCTAAGACTTTCGTCTGGTTCAATTAAACTGATTTTAAGATTTTTCTGATTCTTATCCAGTCAAAATTAATCCAAGACCTTCTCTAGTTCAGTCAGATCGACGCTAAGATCTCCCTGATTCTTATTCCAGTTGAAGATATTCCAAGACTCTTGTCTGGTTCAGTTAAATCGATTCTAAGATTTTTCTGATTCTTATACAGTCAAAGTTAATCCAAGAACTTCTCTGGTTCAGTCAGATCGACGCTAAGATCTCCCTGATTCTTATTCCAGTTGAAGACCTCCTATCAACAATCTCCAAATGGCATCTGTAAGCCCATTCCTGTCATCACCAGGCTGATACCACTTCATGCGAGTGCAAATTTCTGGGTACTCTAGTGTTCAATCATCTTCCACCTTCGGATCACGAAAGGCACGAAAGCCAATCTATATCCTCAGTTTTAAGAAGATTGAACAGGGGCAGTTGTTGTACCCCAAAATTTTCCCTCTCATATTTCTCAAAACATGGCAAGAAAAAGCTCCAAGTGGCTCAAGATTGCTCAAAACTTGGACAATCAAGCTATCTCCTAAGGCAGTCAACCCCAAATTAGTGTTTTGTGTTGCATCAAGATATTTGAGTCCAAATGGACCTCAAATGCTCCCTAATTTCCTAATATGTTCTCAAGTTTTTCCATGTCAAATTTCAAGCCTTGCAGAGAAAGTTTGCTCAGTCAATTGCTCAAAGGGTCCAAAAATCGACTATGCTAGGGAAAAAGTCAACTATGACCTACAAATAGTCAAACTTCAATATTTTTTGTCAACATTGTCATTTTGAAGGATATTTCATCATTTGATCAAGGTTTGATCATGATTCATCAAGGATTGCTCAAAATTCATCAAGACTCAAAAGTTGCTAAATTAGGGTTTTGTAGGAAAGGTCAAACCAACTTTGACCAAGCATAACTTTCTCATACTTAATGAGAAATGACCCATAAAAAGCTCATTTTGAAGAGGATGAAATTTATTACAATCCATCTTCATACCCCAAGATCAGAAAATACACTCACAAGAAGTTATAAATTTGGACATTATAGGTCATTTTTGAAAGTCAACAAAAACACCTTTTTTGCCAAAGCTTATAACTTGAGCATGGAATATAAAAATGAAGAAGTTATGCATTGTTGAAGTTGGGCATTTGTTGAAGTTGGGCATTTTGGCGAAATTTCCAAAAGTCAACTATCCCCAAAACTTCAAATTTTGTCAAATGGGCCCATTCTTTTTCACTTGATTTGATCTTTTCACATTGCACACGTGTCCTAGCTTCAGCCTTGTGTCCATTTATCAATTTTATTATTTTATTTGATTTTTTATTGAATTATTTCATTTTTAATCAAATTAAATCAAATAAAATCCAAATATTTATTGCTTGATATCTTTTTGGCTATTTTAGGACTTAATCATCATCATGGTCAGCCTCAAATTCGTATCTCACCATATCATGAACAAAAGATGGATTTTTTGACAAATTAGGCAAGCTTTCAATGGTGGATCAAATCAAATCCCATGGCATTGATGTGCAAAGATTCAAAGCATAATTCTTGGCCTAATACACTTTATCATACATATACAAGCCAAAGCACACGAAAAATAGGCTAGAGTATGCAAGAACAGAACAAAGAAAACTTGGAAAAAGTGGTGAAAAGTGCAAAACAAAAATCACACTTAGAGGCAATTTCAGAAGCAAGACTGAACAACAATCAATTGTTGGAGGTTCACTGAGTCAGAACCAATACCTAGCAAGCTCCCATACAAGCTCAAAAGCTCTGGAAGTATCTCAAAAAACTGTCCTTCCTTTGAATTTGTAATTCTTGATTCTTGCATCTTTTGTATAAACTATGGGCATATTCATGATCCTCATCAAATTTACAAGCATTCTGCATTAGCCAGTTGCATTTTTCTGGCCTAGATGAAGAACCCCCATATCTAGGGTTCTTCGTTCTCGTTTTGGGGTTTTCTTTTTCAGGAGAAATCAAGACTCAAGAAGGGTATAGGTTCAATCAGGAAGCCCAGACGAACTCAACCATGTGCTTGGAATTGATTTTCATGGACTGGAATGGATTTTAGAATGAACTTACGCATTCAGCCGCGGATTCGAATCCGCAGGTAACATGTACAGGGTTCAGAGGTAGGAGACGACAAGCTGTCGTTCTCCCATTAGCCAGTTTAAATCAACTTTCGCGCATTTTTTGTTTTTTTTGGTTACTCACGTGTTTTCTTTTATTATCATTATTTTGTGTATAATTAACAACTAAAGCAAAGTGGCTGAGCGGTGGGCGTGTACATCCAATGACCAACAGGATCTGGGTTCGAATCCCATGTCCCCCCATATGCTTTATTATATTTTTCTTCAGGTAATCATGTGTTGATCCAAGTGCATAGCCTACCATGCTCCCTCGCTCAATCAAGCGCCAGATGGCCCAAGGCCAGATCTGGTGATCCAGGATGATGGTCTACCGTGGGACCAAGTCAAAGGGTGCACAGGGAATCTCACAAAGTCCACCAGGCCAGCGCCAATTGGGCCATTGAATTGCTATCCAAACCTCCTTTCAGGCCCATACACTTCTAACTCTCTCTATTTTAATTTTTTTATTTAATTGTTTGTTTTATTATTTTTATTATTAATTAACCAATCAAATAATTTTATTTAATAAAATTAAAACAAAAAATATTTTTCTTCATTAAAACCAAATTTCAATTTTTATTAATAAATATTAATTTAATTAATTTAGGTCTAATTAGGATAACTTTAATATCTTTTTTTCAATAATTAAAATCAATTAGACATAATTAGGTTTTTTTATTAACATTGATGAATTTTATTTTCTTTCTTAAAATACCCAAAAATTCAAAAATATTTATTTTCATTAATTAATTAATTTATTTGTTTATTTAATAATTAACTTGGTTTAATTCCTTTCTTAATTCCAAAATAACCAAAAAATCTTTTCTTTAATAATTAAAGGGTCAAAACCATAAAAACTTGCGCCCGATTTAATTTCCCGCACGCGATCCATTTTATTCCAATATTGTATTTGTTTCCGGAATGTAATAGATAATTAGGACTATTTTTATCACTTTATTTATCTTCCGCATTTAAATTTTAAAGGGTTGCTTTTGGCGATGTAAATACCCGACGCCTTATAATAGTTAGTTAAATTTCTGCAATTTAATTTTCGCAACTTATAAACTGTTAAATGTTTGATAATAGGGATGCATGACAAGAATGAATGTTTAACCTAAAATCAACATAGATAACCATTGACATGTACAAAGACAAAATAACTGAAAACAACACACTCGCACATGCGCACTCTTAGGGTACACCCCAATTGGTTGCCTTTGTACGCGGTCATTGAGTATAGGTAGTTTTAGAGGTCGCCCTCTTGTTCAAAGATCATAGTCGCCTCGAAACGGTTGCCTCGGATATTGATGCCTCAAAACAAATGATCTAAGACATTAGGGTTATCGCTAAAGCGTCCTAACATTGCTTTAGTGACCGCACGTCCCTAATTCGAATTGACCATTAAACTCCAACGACGGTGCTACCTACTCATCAATAGTGGGATAGAATTGTCTAAAGGAAGATAGCATAGAACGATTCCTTTTTCGAGTAGGTAGATGGTTCTTAAATACTTTCTCTTTCTAAAACAAAACAAAACTTTTCACACTTACACTCCTTTTCAAACAAAAAACTTCTTCAAACCCACAAACACAAAGAAAAGCAAATTTTGAAAACAATATGAGTAAGTACCTAAGAGCCTGTGGATAACCACGGATAGAAATGGTGCTAACATCTTCCCTTTCTATAATCTACCCCCCGAACCCCAGAAATATCTCGAACAAGGAATTTTTCTATGCTTTTTTTCCTTTCCTTGTTGGATAAAATAAAAGTCGGTGGGGACTCTTGCTTACCGCGACATTTTGCAAAAACAAACGCAAAACGCAAACCAGCATTCCAAAAATAGTCAGTTCTTTCCCACTGTATCACAATGGGTCTGACACATTAGATGAAATTCTTCAATAAGGAAGAGTGATAGGAGACAAGAGTGGTCTAGGGTGTAATGAGAAAAAGGAACAAAATTCAGAAGAACCTTTATTAGATTCTAAATCAAGGATGTCAAATTAAATGTCTAAACATCATGGTAAGAAAGGACATCATAGAAAACATCATGGCAAGAAAAAGTTTAATCACACCAGAGGGAGTTCCCAGCCCTGGAGACGTCATCACTTTGGAAGGCTTGGTCATATAAGGCCTTTTTGTTTCAAGTTTTTTTGATACCCTAAAACTACTCCTCATCCCAAAACTGATCTAAATCCCCAAAATATCAAAACAAGAAACAGTGGGTTCCCAAGTCTAATGCTGCTAGTTTCATAGCTCATACCTCTCTTAGAGTATTAACCAAAGATGACTGGTACTTTGACAGTGGCTGTCCTAGACACATGACATGTGTAAAAAATCTGTTGGTAGATATCAAATATCATTCCACCAGTTATGTGACTTTTGGTGATGGAGCAAAAGGAGAAATCAAAGGTGTTGGCAAGCTGGAATGTTCAAGAGTCCCTAAGTTTAATGATGTGTTACTTGTTAAAGGGTTATCAGCTGACCTTATAAGTATAAGCTAATTGTGTGATAAATGATTCAAAGTTAACTTCACCAAGGAAGAATGTCTTGTTTGCAATGAAAAGAATGAAGTTATTATGAAAGGAATCAGATCTAAAGACAACTGTTATTTATGGGTTCCTCAAGAGTTGAACTTCTCCTCAACATGTGTTTTAGCCAAAGAGAATAAAGTTAAACTATAGCATAAAAAATTAGGGCACTTGCATCTGAAAGGTATGAAAATAATTATATCTGAAGAAGCAGTGAGAGGGATTCCTAAGCTCAAGATAGAAGAAGGAAGAGTGTGTGGTGATTTCCAGATTGGAAAGAAAACTAAGATGTCACATCAGAAGATCCAACTTCTAACTAAATCAAAAGTCTTGTAACTTCTTCAAATGGACTTAATGGGACCTATGCAGGTTGAAAGACTTGGTGGAAAAAAGTATGTCTATGTTGTTGTAGTTGACTTCTCTAGATACACATGGATATGTGTTATTAGAGAAAAATCAGAACATTTTGAAGTGTTTAAAGATCTCTGTCAAAAACATCAAAGGGAAAAAGATAGTCATGTCAACAAATTCAGAAGTGATCATGGAAAGGAATTTCAGAATAACAAATTTGCTTACTTTTGCTCTTCTGGAGGAATCAACCATGAATTTTGTTCTCCCATTACTCCTAGAAAAATGGGATTGTGGAACGCATGAACAGAACCCTTCAAGAATCTGCCAGATCCATGATTCATGCTAATAAGTTATGTAACGCCCGTAATTTAATTAATTATTTAATTAAATTATCTTTGGAATATTTGTGAAGTGGTGTTATAATTAATTGGATTTAATTATTTTATTAAGTGGAGAAATAATATTAGAATTATAATATTATGTGGTGAAATAATATTAGAAGTGTAATATTATTTGATGTGGGCTTGTTTTTAAAGGAATATAAGTAATAATGGGGTTTATTAGTTATAAGCCCAATAAGGAGTTAAAAGAATAATAGGGTTATTTTATTGTTGTTGGAATAGAATATAAAGGAGAAGCAGTAGAAGAATAAGGATTGATAAAGAACGTGCAAGCTGCTAGAGAAAGTGGAAAACGGCAAGAACGAGAATTCAACCGGAATTTGTAGAACGACCTTCAATCCAAAGTAAGGGTGGGGTTTTGACTCTATAACTGGGTTTATGATAATTGGTATGTGGGGTTAGAGGTGATTGTTGTCTTGTTCTTGAATTGAAAATACATGAATGTTGTATGATGAGAATTGATGAAATTTAGATGAATATTGATGTCATGATGTTGTTTAATTGATGTAGAATTATAAGATGATTATAGGTGATGAATCATCATGATTATGTTAAGTTTTAGGGCTTTAGGTATGAAAACACATTATTGCAGTGATGAAAACGCAGAATATTGCAGTGATGAGAAATGCAGAATTAGCCCAGAAGGATATCAGAAGTTGATGTATTAGAATAATGATTTAAAGTGGAGATAGAACTTGTCATACTATTCTTAGTTAGGTTGATATCAGGCTAAGAATTAAAATAGTAGGATTAAGGAAAAGTAGCAGTTCTGATGTTAGAAGCAGTGTTAGTTAGCAGATGCGATGGATTAATAAAAAGTAGAAGTTCTGATGGGAGAAGCTCTGTTGGTTAGAAGTTACGCTAGATTAGTAAGAAGTAGAAGTTCTGATGGTAGAAGCTGTGTTAGTTAGAAGTTGCGTTGGACTAGTAAAGAGTAAAAGTTCTGATAGTAGAATCTGTGTGTCAGAAGTTTTGTTGTCAGAAGTTATGTTGTCAGAAGATTGTGTCATCAGAAGTTGGGTTGGTCAGAAGTTGGGTTGTCAGAAGTTGTATTGGTCAGAAGTTATTCTGGTTAAAAGTTGTGTTGTCAGAAGTTGTGTTGTCAAAAGTTGAGTTTCCAGAAGTTGTGTTATTAGAAGTTGCGTTGGTTAGAAGTTGAGTTGGTCAGAAGTTGTTCTGGTCAGAAGTGGTGTTGGACATTACAATGTTTTCGTACAGAATGTGAAAGTTAGATGCTTAGAAGCTGTTGTTTGAACTATAACAGTAGGATAATGACGTTAGAGTTACATAATAGCAGTAGTGACTTACTGTGGACTTAATGTACAACTGAGTTGTTAGTGAGAAGTTATTCATGATGTTCTATTGATGATTTATAATAAATAAATGATGACCTGTTTGATGATTTATAATAAATAAATGATGGTTAATGAATTATTTTGATGATATGAGATGTTGACGACGAGACGCTGAGATGCACTTGAGATGTTATTGTTTTGAGATGCCTTGAGATGTTAATTTGAGATGTTTTTGAGAAGATCTGAGATGTTGTTAACTTGGATGTTATTATTACATTCATGGTTGTGTCGCGTACATTTCATTTTTGAGATGGAGCTTATGCTTGTTGAGATGGCCTGTATTGGCGAATTTTCAGATGAATGCTACGCCTTGTTGATGCCTCTATTAATTGGAAAATTTTTGAGATGGGAGTTCTGCTGCAATGGTACCACATGCATTTGCATAGTATTGAGTCGCATTATATGATTTCATAAAGAAGTGTATTTTGATGTTGATGAACGTGTATATACGTTGTAATTATTGTTGATTATGAGATGAGAAGTGGTGATGTTATTGATCTGATTTAATATATTAATTATCATGCACTTTATTATATTGTTAGATATCTCACCCCTTTTGTTTGAATGTTGCCCTTATGTTGGTAACGTGCAGGTAATCTATAGTGAAGGTTGTATACCTTCAGTAGTTCGCGTCAGTGTCATTGCTCTGATATGTAACACTCAGGCGGATAAATGTTTGCTGATTTTTGATTGTTGATATTAAGTTATTGAACTTTAAGTTGATTATTATTAAATATGTGATGATTCGAAGTTTCTGTTTTGTGGTTTAAAGATGTTATTGAGAATTCTGCTGCATAGTTGTTGAATTATTTAATTAAAGATGTTAAGATGATGGTTCATCCGATGTTTTGAAAGTGTTATATATCCATGATGAATGCAATGAATTTGATAGAAGAATTTGTGATGTCCCGATTCGTTTGCATGATTGAATTTTATAACTCTGATTTATTAATATAATTGCTTGGGGTAGAATTGGGGTGTTACAAAGTTGGTATCAGAGCAAAAGGTTGGTCCGACCTTGTCCTTGAGTCTTAGTTGTCTAACAATCGAGTATTGTTATTTTGAGTTCTAACTGTTGTTTATGTTGTAGTGAGAAGTTGAGATGGCTGGAAGGAATGATGATGCACTTGCTGCTACTCTTGAAGCAATGGCTCATGCGATGGAAAATCATCCGAATGCTGACGGGAATGCTGGATCTCGTAGCTTGGCGACTTCCCAGAGAGAGAATACACCTATGTTCAAGGGAAAGTATGATCCTGATGAAGCATTGGAATGGTTGAAAGAGATAGAGAGAATATTTCGTGTGATGGAATGCACTCTAGCGCAGAAGGTTCGTTATGGTACTCATATGCTAGCAGTCGAGGCTGATGACTGGTGGCTAGAGACTTGTCAGAAGTTGGAAGCTGCAGGTGAGAATGTCGCTTGGGCTGTGTTCCGTAGGGAATTCCTGAAAAAGTATTTTCCTGAAGATGCCCGTGGTAAGAAGGAAATTGAGTTTCTTGAGCTGAAGCAAGGAGGTATGTCAGTTATTAAGTATGCTGCCAAGTTTGCTGAGTTGGATATGTTTTATCCGCATTACACTGAGGAAAATGCTGAATTTTCAAAGTGTATTAAGTTTGAGAATGGGTTGCACCCGGAGATTAAGAAGGTAGTTGGATACCAGATGATCCGCGTATTTGCTGACTTTGTTGATAGTTGCAGGATTTATGAAGAGGATAATAATGCTCATTACAAGATTATCAGTGAGAAGAGGGGTAAGCACCAACAGAATCGTGGTAATCCTTATGATTCCCCAGCTGGTAAAGGTAAACAGAAAGTTTCTCAGGGTCAGAGGACTAGTGGGGTAGATGCTCCTGCTGGTGTGATTTGCTTTAAGTGTGGGAAACCTGGGCACAAGAGTAATGTATGCACTGTTGAAGTGAAGAGATGTTACCATTGTGGTAAGAACAAACATGTTGTATCTGAGTGTGAACACAAGAATGTGATTTGTTTCAACTGTAGAGAAGAAGGGCACATTGGTAGTCAGTGACCGAAACCGAAGAGGGCTCAGTCAAGTGGTAAAGTGTTTGCTTTAGTGGAGGATCAGACAGCTGCTGAGGACAGACTTATTAGAGGTACATGTTTCATTAATAGTACTCCTTTAATTACTATTATTGATACTGGTGCTACGCATTATTTTATTGCAGCTGAGTGTGTTGAAAGATTGGGTCTTATGTTGTCTTCTTTGAATGGAGAAATGGTCGTCGATACTCCAGCCAAAGGGTCAGTGACTACTTATTTTGTGTGTTTGAAGTGTCCCTTGTCGATCTTCGATAGAGACTTTGTTGTTGATTTAGTTTTTTTTTACCGTTAAGAGGTTTGGATGTGATTTTGGGTATGAATTGGTTAGAGTATAACTGTGTTCATATAAACTGTTATGACAAATTGGTGAAGTTTTCTACTCCTGAAGAAGAGGAAGATGGTCTATTGTCTGCTAGACAGTTGGGGAAGTTGACGTAAGAAGAAGCACAAATGTTCTCGTTGATGGCATCGCTATCTGTAAAGACTCAAGCTATAATTGAGGAATTGTAGGTGGTGTGTGAATTTCCTGAAGTTTTCCCTGATGAGATTCCTGATGTACCGCCGGAGAGGGAAGTTGAATTTGCTATTGATCTTGTACCTGGTACCAGCCATGTGTCTATGGCACCATACAGGATGTCGACATCTGAATTGTCAGAGTTGAAGAAGCAATTGGAAGAGTTACTTGAGAAGAAGTTTATAAGACTAAGTGTGTCGCCGTGGGGAGCTCCAATATTGTTAGTAAAGAAGAAAGATGGGAGAATGAGGCTTTGTGTTGATTATAGACAGCTGAATAAAGTGACGATTAAGAACAAGTATCTGCTTCAAAGAATAGATGACTTGATGGACCAATTGGTGGATGCTCGTGTGTTTAGTAAGATTTATTTGAGGTCGGGTTACCATCAAATTAAAGTGAAGGATGAAGATATTCAGAAGATGGATTTCAGAATGCGTTATGGACATTACGAGTATTCGGTGAAGCCTTTTGGTGTTACTAATGTGCTGGGAGTATTCATGGAATATATGAATCGTATCTTTCATACTTATTTGGATCAGTTCGTAGTGGTGTTCATTGATGATATTTTGATTTAGTCTAAGTCAGAAGAAGAGCATGCTGAACATTTAAGAGTAGTATTACAAGTTTTGAAAGAGAAGAAGTTGTATGCAAAGCTGTCCAAGTGTGGATTTTGGTTAAAAGAGGTTAGTTTTCTTGGTCATGTGATTTCAGGTAGTGGCATTACTGTAGATCCATCGAAGGTTGATGCTGTGTTGCAATGGGAAACTCCAAAGTAAGCTACTGAGATTAGAAGCTTCTTGGGATTAGCTGGTTATTATAGAAGGTTTATCGAAGGGTTTTCTAAGTTGTCACTTCCATTGACTAAGTTGACTTGTAAAGGTAAAGCATTTGTATGGGATGTTCAGTGCGAAGAAAGTTTTATAGAATTGAAGAAGACGTTGATGTTGGCTCCAATTTTGACGTTGCCTAATCCAGGAGAGCCTTTTGTGGTTTATTGTGATGCTTCTAAGACAAGTTTAGGAGGTGTGCTTATGCATAATTGTAAGGTAGTTGCTTATGCGTCAAGGCAGTTAAGGACTCATGAGAAGAACTATCCTACCCATGATTTAGAGCTTGATGCAGTTGTTTTTGTGTTGAAGATTTGGAGGCATTATCTTTATGATTCTAGATTTGAAGTGTTTATTGACCATAAGAGCTTAAAGTATTTATTTGATTAGAAGGATTTGAATATGAGGCAACGAAGATCGTTGGAATTGTTAAAGGATTATGATTTCAGTTTGAATTATCATCCAGGAAAAGAGAATATGGTGGCAGATGCGTTGAGTCGAAAGACTTTACATATGTCAGCAATGATTATTAAAGAGTTGGAATTAATTGAGCAATTCAGAGATATGAGCTTAGTTTGCGAGGTTACTCCGCAAAGTGTTATGCTGGGTACGTTGAAGATTAATAATGAATTTTTAGACAATATCAGAGAAGCTCAGAAGTTGGATATGAAGCTGGTAGATTTGATGGTTGGGACTGATCAATCTGAGAATAGTGATTTTAAGCTAGATGCTCAAGGTGCGTTGAAATTTCGTAACCGGATTTATATTCCTGATGATGCTGAGATGAAGAAAGTGATACTTGAAGAGAGTCATAGAAGTAAGTTAAGTATTAATCCAGGATCTACAAAGATGTATCAAGATTTGAAAGATTTGTTTTGGTGGCTTGGGATGAAGAGTGATGTGGCTCGTTTTGTGTATGCATGTTTGACTTGTCAGAAGTCTAAAGTTGAACATCAGAAGCCTACGTGATTGATGCAACCGTTGGAAGTTCCAGAATGGAAATGGGATAACATTTCAATGGACTTTGTGACGGGGTTACCTAATACTTTAAGAAAACATGATTTAATTTGGGTGATTATTGATAGGCTTACGAAGTCAGATCATTTTATTCCTATTAACATCCGTTTTCCAGTGCCGAAGTTGGCTGAGATTTATGTTAGTGTGATTGTGAAGCTGCATGGTGTCCCTTAGTGCATTGTGTCAGATAGAGATCCAAGATTTACTTCTGATTTTTGGAAGAGTTTGCAAGAAGCGTTGGGTTCTAAGTTGAGATTGAGTTCAGCGTATCATCCTCAGACAGATGGTCAGACTGAACGGACTATTCAATTGTTGGAAGATTTGCTGAGGGCATGTGTTCTTGAGCAGGGAGGTTCGTGGGATACTTATCTTCCTTTGATAGAGTTCACTTATAATAACAGTTACCATTCCAGTATTGGGATGGCACCTTTTGAAGAGTTGTATGATCGAAGATGTAGAACTCCGTTATGTTGGCATGAATCTGGAGAAAGTGTAGTACTTGGACCTGAACTTGTTAGTGAGACTACCAAGAAGGTGAAGTTGATTCGAGAAAAGATGAAAGCTTCACAAAGTAGAAAAAGAGTTATCATGACAAGAGAATGAAAGATTTAGAATTTCAAGATGGTGATCATGTGTTTTTGAGAGTTACACCTGTGACAGGTGTTGGGCGAGGGTTGAAGTCTAAGAAGCTCACTTCTCATTTTATTGGACCGTATCAGATTTCGAAGAGAGTGGGGAATGTTTCTTATAGAGTGGCTTTACCGCCTAATCTTTCGAATTTGCATGATGTGTTTCATGTGTCGCAACTTTGGAAGTATATTTCAGATTCATCTCATTTGATTCATATGGACGATGTGCAAGTACGGGATAATCTTACGGTGTAGACGATGTCTGTACGGATCGTGGATCATGAAATGAAGACTATAAGGGGAAAAGAGATTGCCTTGGTTAAAGTGGTTTGGCTAGGAGCTGCTGGTGAAAGCATGACTTGGGAGTTGGAGAGCAAGATGCGAGACTCCTACCCTGATTTATTTGTTTAAGGTAAATTTTCGAGGACGAAAATATTCTAAGTGAGGGAGAGTTGTAACGCCCGTAATTTAATTAATTATTTAATTAAATTATTTTTGTAATATTTGTGAAGTGGTGTTATAATTAATTGGATTTAATTATTTTATTAAGTAGAGAAATAATATTAAAAGTATAATATTATGTTGTGAAATAATATTAGAAGTATAATATTATTTGATGTGGGTTTGTTTTTAAAGGAATATAAGTAATAAGGGGGTGTATTAGTTTTAAGCCCAATAAGGAGTTAAAAGAATAATAAGGTTATTATATTGTTATTGGAATAGAATAGAAAGGAGAAGCAGTAGAAGAATAAGGATTGAGAAAGAACGTGCAAGCTGCTAGAGAAAGTGGAAAACGACAAGAACGAGAATTCAATAGGAAATTGTAGAGTGACCTTCAATCCAAGGTAAGGGTGGGGTTCTGACTCTATAACTGGGTTTATGATAATTGGTATGTGGGGTTAGAGGTGATTGTTGTCTTGTTCTTGAATTGAAAATACATGAATGTTGTATGATGAGAATTGATGAATTTTAGATGAATATTGATGTCATGATGTTGTTTAATTGATGTAGAATTATAAGATGATTATAGGTGATGAATCATCATGATTATGTTAAGTTTTAGGGCTTTAGGAATGAAAACGCAGAGTATTGTAGTGATGAAAATGCAGAATATTGCACTGATGAGAAACACCGAATTAGCCCAGAAGGATATCAGAAGTTGCTGTATTAGAATAATGATTTAAATTGGAGATAGAACTTGTCATACTGTTCTTAGTTAGGTTGATATCAGGCTAAGAATTAAAATAGTAGGATTAAGGAAAAGTAGAAATTCTGATGTTAGAAGCAATGTTAGTTAGCAGATGTGATGGATTAATAAAAAGTAGAAGTTTTGATGGGAGAAGCTATGTTGGTTAGAAGTTACGCTAGATTAGTAAGAAGTAGAAGTTTTGATGGTAGAAGATGTGTTAGTTAGAAGTTGCGTTGGACTAGTAAAGAGTAGAAGTTCTGATAGTAGAATCTATGTGTCAGAAGTTGTGTTGTCAGAAGTTATGTTGTCATAATATTGTGTCATCAGAAGTTGGGTTGGTCAGAAGTTGGGTTGTCCGAAGTTGTATTGGTCAGAGGTTGTTCTGGTCAGAAGTTGTGTTGTCAGAAGTTGAGTTGCCAAAAGTTGTGTTATTAGAAGTTGCGTTGGTTAGAAGTTGAGTTGGTAAGAAGTTGTTCTGGTCAGAAGTGATGTTGGACATTACGTTGTTTCCGTACAGAATGTGAAAGTTAGATGCTTAGAATCTGTTGTTTGAACTATAACAGTAGGATAGTGACATTAGAGTTACAGAATAGCAGTAGTGATTTACTGTGGACTTAATGTACAATTGAGTTGTTAGTGAGAAGTTATTCATGATGTTCTATTAATGATTTATAGTAAATAAATGATGATTTGTTAGATGATTTATAATAAATAAATGATGTTTAATGAATTATTTTGATGATATGAGATGTTGATGACGAGACGTTGAGATTCACTTGAGATGTTGTTGTCTTGAGATGCCTTGAGATGTTTTTGAGAAGATATAAGATATTGTTAACTTGGGTGTTATTATTACATTCATGGTTATGTCGCGTACATTTCATTTTTGAGATGGAGCTTATGCTCGTTGAGATGGCCTGTATTGGAGAATTTTGAGATGAAGGCTATGCCTTGTTGATGCCTCTATTAATTGGAAATTTTTTGAGATGGGAGTTCTGCTCCAATGGTACCACATGCATTTGCATAGTATTGAGTCGCATTATATGATTTCATAAAGAAGTGTATTTTGATGTTGATGAACGTGTATATACGTTGTAATTGTTGTTGATTATGAGATGAGAAGTGGTGATGTTATTGATCTAATTTAATATATTAATTATCATGCACTTTATTATATTGTTAGATATCTCACCCCTTCTGTTTGAATGTTGCCCTTATGTTGGTAACGTGCAGGTAATCGAGAGTGAAGGCTGTATACCTTCAGTAGTTCGTGTCGGTGTCATTGCTCTGATATGTAACACTCGGGGGGGGTGAACGTTTGCTGATTTTTGATTGTTGATTTTCAGTTGTTGAACATTAAATTGATTATTATTAAATATGTGAATTTTCGAAGTTGCTGTTTTGTTATTTAAAGATGTTATTGAGAATTCCGTTGCGTAGTTGTTGAATTATTTAATTAAAAATGTTAAGATAATGGTTCATCCGATGTTTTGAAAGAGTTACATATCCACGATGAATGCAATGAATTTGATAAAAGAATTTGTGACGTCCCGATTCGTTTGCATGATTGAATTTTATAACTCTGATTTATTTATATAATTTCTTGGGGTAGAATTGGGGTGTTACAAGTTACCCTACCATTTTTGGGCTGAAGCTATGAATACTGCATGCTATATCCATAATCGAGTCACTCTAAGGAAAGGCACTTCAACCACCTTGTATGAAATATGGAGGCGAAGAAAACCAACTGTAAAATACTTTCATGCTTTTGGAAGTAAATGTTACATCTTAGATGATCGTGAACAAAGGAGGAAGATGGATCCCAAGAGTGATGAAGGAATATTCCTGGGTTACTCTACAAATGGTAGAGCTTACAAAGTTTTTAACTCCATAACCAAAGTTATGATGGAGTCAATAAATGTTATTATTGATGATAGAGGATGGAATGTTGAAGAATATGTCTCAGAAGATGTTGGAACATCTTTGTCTGATATTCCAACATAATAAAATGGTAGAAGTATTGATTCTAATCCACCTCAAGAAGATCTTGAGCCTAGTCATCTCAATAAAGGACCTTCAATTAAAACCCAAAGAGATCATCTTAAGGAGCTTATCATAGGAGATCTAAGCAAAGGAGTTACTACCAGATCAAGAGATGGGATATCAAACTCTTGTTTTATGTAAAAAATTATACCTAAGAATGTCAAAGAGGCCCTAACTGATGAGTTTTGGGTTAATGCTATGCAGGAAGAGCTAGAACAATTCAGTAGAAATTAAGTTTGGGATCTAGTTCCATGACCTGAAGGGACAAATGTGATATGCACTAAATGGGTGTACAAGAATAAATCTGATGAAAAAGGGGTGGTTACTAGAAATAAGGCAAGGCTAGTTTCACATGGATACACTCAAATTGAAGGAGTTGACTTTGATGAAACCTTTGCTCCTGTGGCCAGACTTGAATCAATCAGACTACTCTTGGGAGTTACATGCATACTGAAATTTAAATTGTTTCAGGTGGATGTAAAGAGTGCCTTCTTAAATGGATATCTGAATCAATAAGTTTATATGGAACAACCAAAGGGATTTGTTGATCCAAGTTTTCCTAAACATGTTTACAAACTAAAGAAAGATCTGTATAGATTGAAGCAAGCTCCAAGAGCTTGGTATGAGAGATTAACAAAATTTCTTGGTGAGAATGGATACAGGAAACGAGGCATATACAGAACTCTTTTTGTCAAGGAAGAAGAAAGGAAAATCATGATTGCACAGATTTATGTTGATGACATTGTATTTGGTGGGATGTCAAATGAGATGATTCAACATTTTGTCAAGAAAATGCAGTCAGAATTTGAGTTGAGCCTTGTTGGTGAATTTACCTATTTTCTTGGTGTTGTACCCCAAAATTTTCCCTCTCATTTTATTCAAGACATACTCATAGAGGTCCCCAAATGCTCAAGGTTGAATAAGAATTCACCAGACAAATTCTCCTCCTAAGCAATATATCTCAAACTATGGTTTCATTTTTCACAAAGAAGTTCGGGTTTTAAAGGCCTCAAATGATTTCCATGGTTCCTAATATATCCCTAAGTTCCATGCCTTGCATTACAAGTTTGCTCAGTCAATGGCTCAAATGTTTGAAAATCAATTGTATTGATTAAAAAGTCAACTATGGTCAACATACAGTCAAACTTCAAGATTTTTGGTCAACATCAACATTTTGAAGTGATATTCATCATTTGATCAAGGTTTGATCATGATTCTTCAAGGAAAGCCCTCAGATCATCAAAAGTCAAGAATTGCCAAATTAGGGTTTCTTAGGAAAAGTCAACTGAACTTTGACCAAGCATAACTTTTACATGCCTCATCCATTTTGCCTACACAAAAGCTCATTGTGAATAAAATTCAGTTCCCTACAACTTTTCGTTTTTACTCAAGTTCAAAAAAATGCATCATTGGAAAGATATGAGCCAATATATTACAGGTCTTTTTGAAAGTCAACAAAAAGGCATTTTTTGTAAAGGAAAGTTACATAAAGATAATTTATCCAAATGAAAAAATGGTCAACATAGAGATTGTAGGGGACATCATGAGATTTCTAAAAAATCATAGATAATCTCCAAAAGATAAAAATTGAGCAAGTTATGACTAGTACAATTTGGGCAAATAGGTGAAAATGCAAAAAAAGTCAACTTTGAACAAAAATGCATTTTTAAGTTCATAGACATATTTTTTGGGATTTAAATATGTTTATGACTTACTCAAGGACCCCTAAATTCACTCTCACCTTCCTTTCCTTTTTTTCTCTATTTTATTCATTTATATTTTGTTTTTATTCAAATAAACACAAAATAAATTGCATAAAATAATAAATAAAAAGTATGGACACATGGGCTGATGATTTGGGTTGATATTGGGCCTTATAATTCGTGCAAGGAATGAGGAAAAAGACCAGGTTCATTGCATCTCAATAAGGGTAAGTTTTTCACAATTTTGGAAGTATTTTAATATGTTTGATATTTCTTTGAAAGGGGGCCATTATGTGTAGATTCTGGCCATGTTTACTCACCATTCCATCCCTCTATAAATACAAAATAAAAGCATAAGCAAAACACCATGAAATTTTGCACAAAAGCTCTCCAAAACAAATTCTCCAAATTCGAAGAAATTGTGAAAATCATATCTTGCATCTCTAGAGGTTTTCAAACTGATTCAAACCTTTCATTGTCCTCCTGAAGGCCAGGAGTCAGAATCAATCATTATCCTTTACAAATCAATCCAAGAAAACGCCCTCACTTCGATTCCAATTGGTAAGTTGGTAGGTTACGTGTTCTCAATACTTTCACACTTTAAATCCATGTAAACATGTTTGTTTCATTTATATGCATTTTGTGCAATTTTCTAACATTTTACATGTAAGCATGAAGGCAGAAATAACAATCATGACCATGGTGCACCCCAAGGCGTGTTCCCTACTAGATCAGAACAAAGCTCCTGGACTCATCCTTTTTGGACCCATTGTTCTCCTTCCTTACACCCCCTCCACTTACTTGTTCTCAACATGCCCATTTTCATTTCTTTTTTGTGTTTTAATTAACTACTTTCTTTTTTAATCAATCTTATTTTAATAAAAAAAATCACAAAAACATTAGACTTAGGTTTTTATTAATTAATTTAATTCTAATTAATTACTTTAATCACTTTTTTTAATTAATTAACTAATTAGAATTAAGGTTTTATAATTAATTTATTTTCATAAATCAAATTCAAATTATTATTAACACAAAATTCTTTTTCTCATAAAAAGACCAAAAACATTTTTTCTTGCTTAGAATTTTAGTTTTTTTTAATTTTGTCCTTTAATTTCTTTTTTAATTATTCCTTTTCTCTTTAAATTCAAGAAAACAAATGTATAGGTCGCACAGGTAATTTTGTAATAGTTGTAGTTTACATTTCCTCGCATTTTTTCTATTATGTAACTGTTTATAGGATGTAATAGCTGTAGGCCTTTACTTTCTCGCATTTTATTTTCCGCACTTATATATATATATATATATATATATATATATATATATATATATATATATATATATATATATATATATATATATATATATATATATATATATATATATAGCTGTGTAGTAACTAGGACGTGTATGGCAAGATCTAAAAAGCAAAACGTTAGAAAACCTTAACATCAAAGATAAACAATAACTGAAACACAAAATACTTCGCACACAAGCACCTCTAAGGTACCTCCACTTGTTTCCTTCGGAATAAACCGGTCACGATTCTCAAATGTAAGAGATTTTAGTGGCTACCTTTTGGTTTAAAAAGATCATAAGTCCCTCGATGACCCTTTCGATGTTGCCTCACTAAATTAACTTAAAACCTTAGGGTAATTACTAAGTTATCTTACTAGTTTCCCTTGTGACCGTATGACAACCCTCGATTGTTCCACAAACATCCAATGATAGGTACCTACTCACTAATAGTAGGATATTACTGTCTAAAGGAAAAGAGGAAAAGAACAAACCTTTTCAAGTAGGTAGATAGTTCTTAGATGCTTGCTCAAAACAAAACATTTTCCACACCTACACTCTGTTCCAAAAATATTTTCAAAAAAACTTTTTATATGTTCTCAACAATACGAGAAACATTACAAAGTTCGCTGCACTAAGGTGTCTTTTCAAAATACGTTTTTTTCAAACACGCTATTGTACCCCAATTTTTTCCTCTAAGATCCCTTCATCATACCATATTGATTCAATCACAACAAGGTCACATTAGGGCTTTTGGTTCTCCTCTCCATCTTTAGCTTTGCTCTTTGGGGAATCACCAAGCACCTTGACTTGTTTTTCTTTTGTGATCATGCATGTTTTGTTTTGACTTACCTTTTAATTAATAAAATTAAATGTTGGTTTGTCCTACTTGTTAATAATGTAGGTAAAGCCAATGTGGCTTAGAAAGTTGATCCATGGGTTCCTGAGTTTATTTCCATTCCCTAGTCAATAAAGCTTGAGAAATTCAAACCTCACCATTGAAGTTGTTTTGGAAGAAATGGCATGGAAAGGCTTATTTTTGGTTCACCACATTTCAAAGTTATCAAGATTGATTCAAAAGTACAAGGGGTTGATTGAAGAAGTTGTCATGGTTGGACAAGGCCTTGTTCCCATTGGTCACAAGTGCATATTTCTCTCAATTCTCAATATATGGAAGTGGTTTTGGTTTCTATGAGTTCTTATTATCATTCTCAACAACTCTTATCTACAAAACAAACGTTTTTGTACAAGAAGGTTGTTTAAAATTGTCAAAGTTCCTCAAAGCACTATCTTGATCTAGGAGCTAGGGTTTTTAACTTCAAAGAAGTATATGTTGCTCATCTTTTCATATTTTTGAGTGGTTCCAAAAACATACTCCTCTTCAAAGAGTTATTAACAAATCACTTCAAAAGTTTCAGGTATTTTTCATGTGGAAGTAACTTGATGATGAAGGAAGATTACAAGTCCTCTAGATGGACCCCCAAATTCCCATGTGTGACTTCAAATGATCATAACTTGGTCAATTTTTATCACCATGACCCCACTCTTTTTCCACAATGATCTTGAGGATGTGAACTTTATTCATTATTTTATATGAAAAGTGAGAAAATGGATGGAAGATTCCCTAAGGATACAAAAGATTATAGGTCATTTCATGATTTTTTGCCAACTTCAACAATTCATAACTCTCTCAATTTTTGGAGATTTTGAATGTTTAAAATTTCAAAATTTCTTTCAAGAGGTCTATTTAATGCCATCTTTTTTGGTCAAGAGTAAATTTCAAGAGGAAGGCCATGTTTGGATGCAAACCATTATAGGCCACTTTTGAAGAAAAACTTGAAATATTTTTAAGTATGGAAAGTCAACCTCTTTTTCCCAACTTTGACTCATTGCAACTTTCAGCTCAAACATCCATTTCATTCCATTCTTTTCCCATTGTAAAGCCTGTAATCTCATCTTTCTAAAGCATCAAGAACCATACACTAAGACTCCTTGAGCTGAGAATGCCATTGATTTGAACTTGGTAACTTGAAACTGAAGTTTTTTCAAAAGTCAGAATTTGAAATCCTTGATTTAGCTTCTAAACACATTTTTTCTGCGTGCTTTTGCTTCTAAACATGTTTAGTGAACCTCCAGAAGTGATTAGCATATCAAAATGCAATGTTTGGATGAGTTTTGACTAAAATAGAAGTCACACTTTTCTCGTTTGCAACTCCACACGAATTCCCTCCAAAATGCATCATTCACCCTTTCTTTTGATCCCATTTGCTTTTCCTGTAAATACATGAGCTATCCCATTCGTATTCTCAAGCTTGAAAAACTAAAATCACCCTACCAAACTCATTCCATAACTCACTTTTCCGCAACTTCGAAATCAGTGTTTAAGCCTTTTTCAGTAGTGACCATGATAAGCACAACGCGCCAGATCCATTGGATTTGATTACTAACGTATTTTGACTCTCATCCGTTAGTCCACATCTTTTTGGTTTTTATTTTATTTTCTGATTTTTATATTTAATTGTTTTAAACTTCAAAAAAATCATAGAAAATTCATTTTAAGTCCAAAAAATCTGAAAAAAATTATAAAAAATATTTTTGACTTTTCTCTTTCTGATTTTTATTTTTTTACAATTTTATTTCGTGTTTTAATATTTTTTATAAATTTTCACTTTATTTGAATTGTTTTAAATGTTTAAAAATACTTTTATGCATTTTAAATTCTAAAAAAATATGAAATAATCCAATGATATTATGAAAAATATTGGTGACCTCATTTATTTTTTATTTCTGACTTTGTTATTTTTTTTAATCATTTTTGGTTTATTTTACTCATTCCTTTTAATTTTAAAAATAGTATCTGACTTTAAAAAATTACGAAAAAATTTTATAAAAATATTTGAGTGTATTTTTGATTTTTCTATGGCCTTATTTCTTTCTTATGAATCAATTTTAATATAGTTGATATTTTTCCTTTATTTTCATTTTTGTTCATTTTTTAAACCCTTTTCAACATATATATTGAATGTAATATTCTTTTGTGATTATTTTCTGGCTATTCTTGGGTTGAATTTTTGATCATGAACTTTGTTAACATCATTGGATCCATGGTGTTGAGTCTAACTCCATAAAAATGGATGAATCATTTTAATAATAGTTTGGTTAAATTTTAATTCAAATGTGGTTTATATATTCTTTCCCACCCTTCTTCATCTCATCCCTTTCTTATTGCACTAAGTGTTATTGGAGCATGATCTCTATATCATGTCTCAAAATAAATGGTGAATAGATTGCTATTGACCGGTCTCAAAATAGGTGCGACTTCTATATAAGTCCACTTACAATTGCTTAACATAGCGCTAAATTTTGTCCCGATTCGAATAAATGATCATTCGTGGCCCAAACTTATATTTGCAAGCCCAAGTATGTTAATTTGATCTATATGATCCAATAACCTTGAGATTCATTCTGTGGAGGCTTTGGTTCTACCAATCCTCTAATGGATCTATATCACTTTTGGTTAACGCGGATCACTTAAACATCATTCATCATTAAAATTTTACTTTTGAGGATTCCAAAATGGATGATATACTTGACAAAAATAAAATGCAACTTGTTGTGTGGAGGCTTTGGTTTTACCAATCCTCTAATGAGTTCCAAATGAAAGTTTCAAGATGGTCATCTAACTAACCACTAATTTCTAACAATTGACTTTACTTTATGCTTTTATTTTTATGCTCTATGTACCATTTACTTTTAGCATTTACATTTCATGCTATTTTTTCATCTTTGCTCACTTGAGCATTTATATTCTTGTCATTTTTATTTTTCTCACTTGAGATTTTATTTTCTTTCTTAAGATACTTAATAATCAACATAAACCATAAAAAAAATTAATTATACTTAGACTATTTGGTTACTATCCTTGGCATTATGGAGTTTGGACTTCTTGGACTTAGGATTAGAGACATTGGCATATGATGGAGACCTTGTGACCTTAATTGATATTTTGTCTGGAGTCCTTGAGGTTTACCTCAAGACATTGGGTTGTTTGTTTGTTTTGTATGCAGATTATTGTGATTACATACTTTGTAATCTAGAATTCACCCGTATACAACCGTTACTCTTCCCAATTTTTGTGAAGACTTAATGCACTTGAAGTTTGGTTCTCTCAGGAGGTCTTGTATCTTTGATTGCTTGGTTTAAATCCAAAGAATGAGAATTCTATCTTGACTCATAATGTCAAGTATTGGTTTCTCGTTGGTTATACGGTTCTTCTCCCTAGCTTTTACCTTATGCTTTAGGATAGTCTCTTCTTTTCCTCCCATCTTCTTTAATTTAAAAAATCTTCTCCCTCTTTTTGAAAACTCTTATTGTTTTTAAACTTGAGCCACTTTCATAATAAACTTGGACCTAGGTCCATGCATTTTCAAAACCTTCTCATAAATAAACTTCAATCAACTTAATAATACCTTGACATTTTTTGTGAGAAGAATAAAAGTCAATCAATATCATTTCAAACCATTTTGCCACTTTAGCTTTCTATTTTAAAACCTTTCTCAAAAGATTAGACTCTTGTGAATCCTTATAGTGATGCAAACAACTATACTTCTACAATATGTAATGAAGAGATATATTTTCCACTTGGGTGTTGAGTGAGGTATTGTTGATTTTAAAATCCAAGCCATCTCCTCCACTTTAAGATGATGCAAATTCTCTTTTCTCATCATTAAGGGTAGTAAGTATGTTTTCCACATGGACAATGACGATCATGTCTTATCTCATAAAATCAACTAATGCACTTGTGTATTAAAATTTTTAAAGGTGAACTACGTGTACCCTGATCCTCTATTGCACGAAAGGTGGTACTTAGGAACTAAAGGTTTGCAACTGCGGCATGTACAAAAATCATAAAAAATATTTTTCTTTTTTCTCACCTCCACCATCTATTTTAAGTACAACATTTTATAGCCAAAATATACAGATTTTTCAAAGAGGTTCCTGTGGAGTACCGTAGATGTTTAGGGTTCTAATACATTCCCTTTGCATAACCAACCCCCTTACCTTGAATCTTTCCCCCTCTTTTTGGGTTACTCGCTCTTTTCCCATTCTTTGGAAACAATAAAGCGCGGTGGCAATTTTTATTTTGATCTGTATAAGTCTAGTTAATATAATGGCTTAGTCTTAAACATTTCTACCGCTACACACACAAACACAAGGTATTTTCAAATGAGCTAGCATCTAAGAGCCCGTAGATAACTACGGATGGAAAAGGTACTAACACCTTCCATTTCCATAATCTACCCCCTTACTCAATTAATCTCAAAAGGTCTTTTTCTGCTCTTTTCACCCTTTCCTTTGTTGGATAAAAGAAAATTCGGTGGCGACTCTTGCTTATTGTAACATTTGCGAATACAAATGCAAAACCAGTATAACAGTCAGTTCTTCTACCGTATTACACTTGGTCTACAAGTTAAACAAATGGAAGATTCCATATTTTTATCTTAGAGCAAGTATGCCAAGAATATAGTAAATAAATTTGGGATGGAAAATTCCAGCCACAAAAGAACTCCTGCTCCCACACATCTGAAGTTGTCTAAAGATGAAAAAGGAGTAAGTATGGATCAAAGTCTTTACAGAAGTATGATAGGTAGTCTTCTATATCTCACAGCTAGCAAACCAAACATTGCCTTTGTTGTAGGGGTATAAGATAGATATCAAGTTGATCCCAAAGTTAGCCATGCCAACCATGTGAAAAGAATTCTTAAATATGTGAATAGGACAAATGACTATGGTATGTTATACTCTCATGGATCTAGTTCTGCCTTAATTGGTTATTGTATTGCTGATTGGGAAGAAAGTGTTGATGATAGAAAAAGTACATTAGGAGGATGCTTCTTTTTGGGAAATAATCTCATTTCTAGATTCAGTAAGAAGTAAAATAATGTCTCTCTGTCCACTGCTGAGGCTGAGTATATTGTTGTAGGAAGCAGTTGTTATCAATTGGTTTAGATGAAACAAATGTTAACAAAATATAATGTCAAACAAGATGTCATGACATTATTTTGTGACAATCTAAGTGCCATAAACATATCAAAAATCATATTTAACACAGCAGGACCAAACATATTGATATCCGTCATCACTTCATTAGAGAGCTTGTTGAAGAAAAGATTGTTACCTTAGAACATGTAGCCACTGAATTGCAATAGGCTGACATATTCCCCAAGGCTTTGGATGCTAATCAGTTTGAAAACTTAAGAGGAAAATTAGGGAAAACCCTAGCTCTTAGCAGGTTCTCTTTAACAATGGTTAATGGAGTAGTCAAATCTTCAACAGAGGAAACAAAAATAGTGTCTTTAATTGCATTGACACCTTTGCCATGATTTGGCATTGGTGCAGTTATAACATTCAGAGTTGTAGGTGGATCAAACTCAATAGTTTTGTTATTTATAAGATCTTGAATCTTGTTTTTCAAATCCTAACATTGATCATTTTCATGCCCAGGGTTGTTGGAATGATATGTGAATTTGGCATTAGGATTATATTTCGGTGATGAAACATTAGGGTTTGATGGTGGATCACGTAAAGTCACCAAGTTGGCCTTCAACGGGTGTTGCAAGGCTTGGGAAAGTGACATGTTAATTCTTGTGAACTGTCTTCTTGGAACCTCAGACCTTTGATGGTTGGCTTGTTGTGGTTATCTTTGAGTAGATGGAGGGTTGGAGATCAAAATAGCATTAACAGATGGACGGTGATCCTTCTTGGTATGTGTCCTTGACCCATATACAACATTGGCTTCTTTCTTTCCAGTAAAGGGCTTCTTTACAGTGTTTGAAGTTGAAGCATATGCCATGAGAATTTTTCCACTCTTGATACCACTCTCGACCCTGTCACTAGTCAGAATTAACTCAGTGAAACCGGAAGATGAGCTACCAATTAACAAGTTGAAATATGGTCCCGTTAGTGTTCCCATGAACATGTCCACCAGCTCCCTATCATTAAGTGGTGGTTGAACTCTACTAGCAAGGTCCCTTCATTTTTGCGCGTACTCTTTAAACCCTTCATCAGTACCCATTGTCATTTCTTGAAGTTGAACTCTTGTTAGAGCTAAATCAGCGTTGTACTGATATTGGCGGTAGAAAGCGGTTGCCAGATCTTCTCAAGTATGAATGTTGGAACCCTCCAATTGGTAGAAACATTCTAACTGAGTCCCATATCGACTCTCTTTAAATAAGTGTACCCAGAGCTTCTTGTCGATGGTATGCAGTTGTATTTTACGGACATAGGACCTTAAGTTAAGTTTTGGGCACGAAACTCTGCCGTACTTAGCAAAGATTGGAATTTTGAACTTGTGGGGAATAAAAACACCATGAACTAAGCCCAAATCACCAAAACCCAAGCCACGTACAACTTGAATTTCCACAGAATTCAACCTATCTTCTAGTTACTTATACATATCCTCAACTGGTGGATACTGTTCATCAAAGTAATCTTCATCCTCAGAAGTTTGATTGTTTGCACCCCGATCTCGGGTGCTCCTTGCATCTTCATCTTTGTTCTCGTCCTCCTTGGATGACTCTTCAACCACTTGTAATTAACGGACAAGGCCTTTAAACATTTTTCCCATGTTGATTAGGGCCTTCTTCTTGGTCTTGTTTTTAGCCACCATAAGTGACATCAACTCTTGTTGTCCTTTGTCCAAGGTGAGCAAAGTTTCTTGAAATTGAGAATTTTGCGTTTGCAAGTGTTTTACGGCTTCTCGAGATCCATCTTACTGAAATAAATAGTAGAAAGATGAGGAAACATGTGTCGAAAAACCTGCTTATGTCATGATACATGAAATGCGTATGCAAATGATTTCAAGGACTTTTAAGATTTCAATTTGTTTATACAAAGATGGAACAAACATTAATTGCATTAATAAGCTCAATCGGATACAAAAATGCCTCTTGGGCTTACAATGGAAGAAACAAATATAATACAAAATAAACTCCTAAAACAAAAAGGACACAAGCTTCCTACGAGCGTATTCTGTTTGGTGCAATATAGGCATTCAAACTACGCTCTTCATGAAGTTGTCTCATGAGCTCCAAGGCCTTCTTCTCGCTCGTGTAGATCTAGGTTTCAAAGGTGTCTCACTCCAATTTGAGTTGAATCCAAGATCTTTGCAATTCCTCGAGAGTAGTTGGCATGTTAGGATAGAGAATAGTGTAAGGAACATCTACCTTGGCAATCGGCTACATGATGATAAGTAGCATGGCCTTATAAGGCATCGTGAGGTTTTGAGCACGAAATTGCACCCACTTGAGATAAGGCTCCAAAGGAATGGAGTTCTTATTCCGCAAAGTCTTGCTATCAACTTTGTTTACCATGCCCCAAGCTCGTATCAATCTTTGACGGTAACCTTGAACATCTCTCTCAAAGTCAAATACAATTCCTTGGACAAGTGCATCATGAGGGACATCCCTCCTAGCATACCCAAACTGTCGTAAAGCCAAACAAGGATTGTAGGTTATACCTCCCCTAATTCCAATTACAGGAACATTAGGAAATTCCCCATAATGGTCATTAATAGTAATGTCCTCCAAGGATCGAGAACACCAATGAATATCAGAATGCATGAGTACCATCAATCTATTAGACCATCTCATGGCTTGCTCATTCTTCATAACAAATCGAGGTAGGTGTGAAATAAACCACCTAGCAAATAGAGAAGTGCAACAAATAAGAAGTCCTCTTCTGTTCATGGTGCAAGACTGAAGAGAATGCAAGATATTCCCAAGTAAAGTAGGTACCAGATTGCAAGATAGAAATTGTTTGACTGCGTTCACATCAGTCACTTGGTTAGGATTGGGAAACAGAACCATCCCATAGATGAGAAGAGCCAACACTTATTCAAAGGCTTGTAAATCCAGAGCATACTAAAAATCTTGAGCCTTCTCCAACAAAAACTTGGCTAGAAACCCTTTGACACCACTTCTTGTTTCCCAATTTGCCACAACGTCGGATCGTTCTAAATGTAGAGCTCGAGCAATCTCATCAGGTCTTGGGTCTCTTTCAATACTATTGAAGGGTAGTTGATCAAGAATAGGAATTCCCAAGAGTTGAGAGAATTCTTCCATAGTAGGCACAGGTTGGTAATCAGGAAAGGTAAAGCAATGGTGTTTAGGGTCAAAGAATTAGAATACCACATGTACCATATCCTCTTTATAGTTTATTGTAACCAATTTGATGAGACAACCATATCTCTTGGAAAATGGAGAATCGTTGGGAACCCTTGATCTAATTCCTTAAGTAGAGGAAGCACTTTTACAAAGTTGATTCATATAGTGTTTCTTCGTGCGAAATCCATGTCCTATAAAATAACACAAAGATAAATCCCAAAGTCCTTGAAATGGTTAGTGAAAATTCCATGGTATGATGTCATTATGTTATGTATAAATACACAAGCAAAACAAACAAATCTTTAGGTTTAGGCTTGCATGAGATTTCATTGGTAAGTACCCTCTTGAAGTTTAGTTGGTTCAACCTGTCCTAGAAAGTAATCGGGTTCTAGGGGATCTCAATATCATTTATCTTTCTTCATTGGCCATTGTTACAGCGCAAGCCTCTTTATTAGCAACCTGAATATCCCAAAAGTCAGATCTTAATGAACGTAGTATCGAGTATCAACCAACTTCGGACTGCACCAAAGTCGGCTACCTCACTACTTCCTAATGGACAAGTTTTACAATTCAAGGTTCTAAGGCTCGTTAGTGCTTCATGACACCATACAAAGGCCCCTTATTCTCCTTAATTCACCATAAGAGATACCGGTACCCACAAATGTGCCACACTAACATAGCTATTGTCTCAACCATATCGGTTTACCCCATACAACCTCCACAATATTTGCTATTTACCTAATGGTGTTCCCAGATCCGGGTAGATGATCAATACAAACCTAAACAAGGACCCACAAATGTAAAGCAAACAAATCAAATAATGAAAGCAATTAAATGTGATCTAGCCTCTAAGGTAACGCCACTTTTAAGAAAATTCCCCAGCAGAGTTGCCAGTTCTGAATATGAAGGGAGAACCGACTTGGGTGTTTTGCGTTTTATCACAATTGTTGTGGATAGCAAGATTCAGTATCGACTTTTCTTTTATCCAATAAAGGAAAAGGTGAAAAGAACAGGAAATACCTTCTGAGAATTTTCTTGAGTTCGGGGGGTAGGTTATGAAAAGGGAAGGTGTTAGCATCCTTTTTATCCGTAGTCATCTACAGGCTCTTAGTTGCTAGATCACTTTGAAATGCTTTGTTTGAAATGTGTTTATGATTAGTTTTAAAAGTATTTTTGAAAAGTGCCTTTGTTTAGGAAAACTTTGTAATGATTCTCATCTCTATAAGAATGTATACAAAGTGTTGACTTTTGAAAATATTTCATTTGAAAGTGTTGGTGTGTTTTGAAAGATGTTTTGAAAATGGTTGTGAGCAAGCAACTATAAACGTTCTACCTACTCCTTTAGATATTTCTATCTTACCATTGATTGGTAAGAAGCCCTATCATTGGATATGAAGGGACGAGTGTGGGTCGTCGTATAGTCATAGAAAGAAACCTTGTAGGATACCTTAACAATTTTTGTAAGGGTTTAAGATCGTTTACCGAACACAACATTGAAGGGTCATCGAGGGACTACGATCTTGTATTCGAGGGTCATTGCTAAAGTATCCCACGTTCGAGGGACATGACTGTTTTTTCTCAAGGCAACAAGTGGGTTTAACCCTAGAGGTGCAAGTGTGCAAAGTGTTTAGATTGCATGCATTGTTGTCTTGAATTTGGGTTTTCTATTTGTTGATTTTATGTCTTGCCATACAAACCCTAATTACTAGCGTTTATATTGAAAGCGATAAATTACGGAAATTAAATATTCTACGCTATGATATCATTTGGGGATGTGGGCACAATTTACAAATGGGGTATGAAAGCAATAAAGTTCTAATTATATTATTACAACCATATTTAATATTACAAGATAAAACGTGCAAGAATATAAAAACAATGGGAAAGGAAAAGAAAATTGTTTTTGTTTATGAAAAATCTTGATTTAATTAAAGTAATAAAAGGAAAGAATTTAATTAATTAAAATCCCTAAATTCTAAGTTAATTAAATTAGAAAATAAATTCAAAGCAAAAACTAAGTTAAAATTAATTTAATCAAGAAAAGAACTTTGTTAAGAAAAATATATTTTTTTTTAGTTTTTAATAAAGGAAAAACCCTAAAATATGCTACTTTGAATAAATCATGAATAATGAAAATAAAAATATTTTTGGTGATATTTTTATATATTTATAAAATAGACCTAATAAACTAGTAGTGTACAAAAAAGTTAGTTCAAAAGGAGTTAATTTGATGGGTTAAATAAATTGTTGAAGTTTGTTAAAAATGTAAAATGTGTCAAGTGATAAAAAAAGGTTTTGGTCCTGTTAAGGCTTGAACTCAACACATTCAGGTTGCTGGCTCAAAAGAATAGAACTAGGTCAGGCGCATTTACTTGTCAACCATGAGCTTACATGACATTATATGAGAACATTGCTCCTGAAATTAAAAAATCATAAAATAACATAAAATATGCAAAAGGGGAGTTCACTATGGTTCGAACCTGCACCCTTAAGGTAAAAGTGACATGAAACACGTGCTGCTTGCCATTGGGGTGGCTGTTACATCCGTTAGTGAAACAACAATAATTAAATATAAAATTAACTTGGATGTAAAAATTTGAATAATGGTCAAGCCCTCCTTCTTCTTCCTCCTGGACACTAACAGTAACAATAACATAATTTTCATTTTTTTGATTTTTTGTAAATCATTCATTTCTCAACCAAATTAAAAGTTGTAAAAACCAAAATTGCTTAATTATTAACAAGGAATCCAACCATGGAATTTTCATAAGCTATAAATCAAAGAATAACACGAATTTTGCGTGGTACCAAACTGAAAACCTAAGTGCTCAAAAAATCCAGTTTCAAAATTCTCATCCCACTGTCAATTAAAATAAAAACAAAGGAAATGGTTAGCTTCATAGACATGATATCTATATTTTATCTTTTGAAATTAAGTGAAAATGATGCTTGTATCAAGATTTCAAAGTTGGTAAAACTTACCTCTTTATGCAAAAATTCAATGGCCTCTACACGACTTTCAGGAGCAATGTGATGATTTCTTTAGCTCCCTAGGACCTTAGCGAGTGTGTTGTGACCTTTCCTTTGCCTTGAAAGTTCCTGGAATTATCTACTTAAGTCAAGTTGCAATGGTGGATTTTGAAAATGGTATATGATGATAGATTGATTACAGAAGTGAAACAGGTGTTTGGATCACTTATATATATGATGTAAATAAAGTGTTTAGATGATTTGTTTGGACAAAAGTTGCAAGAGTGATTAGTTTCAAAGAAATGGATTTTAAAAACTTAAGAAATGAGTTTTATGACCAATGCGGGTTTGAGAGTGTATGAGAGGGCTTAAGGGCTTGTAAATTCGTGTGTTGGCTTGAAAATGGTGTATGTATTTATAGGAAAGAGGTTTTGTGTGCTACAACAAGTCAGAATTTGAATTATGAAGTTGTAACACCTTTACTTATTTTTGAAGCAACCATGACAAAAATCTTCCCAAAGCTTGTACCATGCTATTGTAGAGTGGCTAACACTTTAAACATGGATGTTCTTATTTGTAGATGTTGAGTGTGATCAGAACAACAAGTGAGAGGCTCAAGACAAGTTGACTTTGTGATTAAAGTCACTTTTCAAGAATGGATATGTTACTTTCTTCCAAAAATGGCAAATTGGTTTGGACAAAGCTTGAAACACTTGAATAAGAGCACAATCAATTGTGTAAGCATTTAATTATGGAGTGAAATGCAAGTTATAAACCTGCAAGCTGAGATTTGTACAACATGGCTTGAGATTTGATCGAATATTCATCACAAAATTGACTTGTAAATCAAGAATGAAACCCTAACTTCATCTCTTCGATTCTCTTAGCTCAAGCATGGTCTCAATGAGTTATTGGACTTTTTAAAAAGCTTGTGACATCCTATACAACCTTCACAATGGACAATTTTGAAGAATCAACTTAGAACCATGTAAAAAGTTTCCATGAAATTGGTACCAAAAATCTACCTAACTAGGGCAAAATTTCATTATGTTTTAAGAAAAACGTGTATGCCTTTTATGAACTAATAACTTAAAATCCAAGAATTTATAGAAAATGTTCTGTCCTACAAAGTTTTATATATCATTTAGATCTACAACTTTCATGTTGGAAGTTTGTATTGAATCGTCTTGCATCTTGGTGACAAGTTAGGATGAAGTTATGGAATAATCATGTTTTTAAACATTTAGAAAAATTTTGAAGTTTTAGAAATTTTGACTTTCCATGATAAAATTTGACTTTTTGATTTCTCGATGATCAAGCGTCATATTTTTGTATGTTTTGATGAAATGTGACCTTTGAAATTCAATCTTGACCAAAAGGTCAAAGTTTGACTTTACAGTGTATAGTTGACTTTTCATCAGTTGACTGAAATTCATTTGTCAATCCAATGATCTTGAGAAATGATTTGAACTATGAAATTAGGTCAAGATGATACATTTGAATCCTTGAAATCATGTTTCAAACCAATAAGTCATGTATTAGGTCAAAAGTCCAAAATCAAGCCTTGTCAGTCAAAACCCTAATTTTGACTATTTTGCCCTTTTGGTGGTTTGATCAATTTTCTTAGGGAATTGTGATCCCAAATTTATCAATTGATACATATGAGTTCAAAATGTTAGTATGGGCCAAAAATCATTGAAGTTTGACTGTAATTTGACCATAATTGACTTTTTAACCCAATACAATTAATTTTAGGTCATATGATCAATTGGCTGAGCAAACTTGAACTGCAAGACTTGAAACTTGACATGAACAATCTTGAAAGTCCATAATGATAGATGAAATTCATATGAGGCATTAAAAGTCCAATTGTCCTAGTGAAAACTCAAACCCTAATTTGAGGCATCAATGTTGAGGAGATGTCTTGACCTAGCCAGTCCTTATGCAAGCTTGAGTCATTGGAGATCTTATGGGGAAATATCTTGAGAAATGAGAGGGAAAATTTTGGGGTGCAATAGCTGCCCATGTTCAATCTTATTAAACCTGAAGAGTTAGATTGGTGGGTCTGCCATTCGTGTCTTGAAGGTGAAAGATGATTAAACACTAAAGTGCCCAGAAATTTGCACTCAATGATGTGTTAGTTGATTATGTCGGAAATGGGCTTAAAGATGCCATTCAGAGTGACCTTTGGTAGAAATTGGGAGAAATATCATAATAAATCTTTGGTCTATTTATACCAAAGTTTGACTTTATAGTGTACAATTGACTTTTCATCAGTTGACTGAAATTCATTTGTCAATCCAATTATCTTGAGAAGTGATTCGAACTTTGTATTAGGTCAAAAGTCAAAAATCAAGCCTTGTCAGTCAAAACTCTAATTTTGACCATTTTGCCTTTTTGGTGGTTTGATCAATTTTCTTGGAGAATTGTGATCCCTACTTGATTAATTGATACATATGAGTTCAAAATGTTGGTATGGGCCAAAAATCTTTGAATTTTGACTGTAGTTTGACCATAATTGACTTTTTTACCCAATACAGCTGATTTTAGGTCATCTGATCAATTGACTGAGCAAACTTGAACTGCAAGACTTGAAACTTGACGTGAACAATCTTGAAAGTCCATATGATCCATGAAAGTCATATGAGGCATTAAAAGTCCAATTGTCCTTGTAAAAACTCAAACCCTAATTTGAGGCATCAGTGTTGAGGAGATGTCTTGACCTAGGCAGTCCTTGTGCAAGCTTGAGTCATTTGAGATCTTATGGGGAAATATCTTGAGAAATTGTAGATGTCTTTTGTCTGTTTTTAATTGGGAGAGATAAATATGATCTAGAAGAGGTCTCGTGATTGGTGACTTCACTGGGGAAACAATTCTAAATAGAGGAGGCCTATTGACTGCCTATTATTAACTGGAAGAAGTGAATCTAATCAGAGGGGGTCTTGATTGATCACATATTATTAACTGGAAGATGTGAATCTATCAAGAAGAGGACTTGACTGATGGTTGATTTTTTCCTACATGGAAGAGGGTTAGTCACATGCAGATGTATGCATGGCGTAATAATGTTCTCAAAATAAATGAGATGATGCTATATGAATTTGTTATGTATGTGATATGATATATGAATGTAAAACAATGAAGTGCATATTTATCTAGAAAATAAATCCTTGACAAATTACTGGGGAGTTATGGGAAGTTAAGTCTAGGACCGCTGCTGGAGATGAAGAGTATGTGTATCTTTAAACATTGTTCAGAGTGCTTCCGTTGGAAATTTCTGGTTTTTTCGTTTGAGGAGAAATCCGCTGGGGAAAATTGATTTTGGCTCTTTGCTTTGAGGAAACTCTGCGAAGAATGTTGATTTTTGCTTGGGGAATAGAGTTCGGGAGTTTTAGTTGTCCATTGCTCTACTGGGGAGTTATTTATTGAATGGGGAAAATAAAAGTTAGCTGTTATTAGTCGAAATCCAAGCTTCGCAATAACTTGCTGGGGAAGATGAAGTTAAATGTTATCTGGTCAGTTTCTAGGCTTCGCAGAAACTTTCTAAGGTGGATGAAGTTAAATGTTATCTAGTCAGATTCCAGGCTTCGCGACAACTTACTAAAGTTAAAATGTTATCTGGTCAGATTCCAGGCTTCGCAGTAACTTAGATGAAAGGATGAAGTCAATTTATATCTGGTCGGATTCTAGGCTTTGCAGTAACTTTCTAGAAAGATAAAGTTGAACTAGCATCTGGTCGGGTCCAGGCTTCATAGTAACTTAGGTGAAGTTAAATTGTTATCTGGTCGGAATCCAGGCTTTGCAGTAACTTAGATGAAATTAGCTTTTATCTGGTCAGATTCCAGGCTTTGCAACAACTTAGATGAAATTAACTATTATCTGGTCAGATTCCAGGCTTTGAAACAACTTTCTTGAAAGGATGAAGTTGAACTGTTATCTTGTCGAATTCCAGGCTTTGCAGCAACTTGCTTGGATTGTAATGACTCTGTTGGTGATTAAGAGGTTTCGTCCATTGATTTGTAATAGTATGGGAGGCGAACTCGAGTTGGCAAACTTGTAGTTTTTTGGGGAAATTAAACCCTTTTTAAGAGAATATTTTGTGAGATCCTACTGGGGATGTGTATTCTTTAATAATAAACTCTACAAGGCTTTCCTTTTAAGACCAACTCAGCTGGGAGAGGGGATGATTTTGTTGAAGTGACTTTATGAGGATATCCCGAGACTTTAAAGAAATGCTTGTTACTATTTTTGTGTATACATTTGTTAACAGTTTAATCATGTTCATATGCATATGTTCATTCAATTTTAGTCATTGGACATTTTTGCCCTCAAAACAGAAAAAACAAAAAGTTTGCACTTCAAAGTATATTTGTATTGATGTTTTGCCCATAAATAGGTGTTTTTGTACAAGAAGACAGAGATCCTAGTAAGAGGAAATCGTCGAAAGAATGAACATAATACAAAGTGAAAGCAAAAATAATAGCCATGTGGAAGTGAACTCATTATGCTCCAACTCCGTTATTGCCCCTATGTCTTCGAACATCATTCCTCGTTGTTGAAAGAAGTTGATTGGATTATTCTTGTACCATTGGACTTGGACCTTGGTAATAAACTAGCTGTAGGGATACAACGGGACATAGTCATACACTTTAATACTTAACTTTTTCCTGGACCTCCCTTTCAAGTTTTCGGCCAACCAGGATACCCTTTTTGCCCAAGCCTCCCTTTCAGGTTTTCAACTTGCTGGGTGTACAATCTTTTGCATACATCCCTAACTTTGTCCCATACTTTTTTGATTGGCCGGGATGCCCTTATTATTTTTTTTGCCTAGGTGTGTCAACCTAGTGGGTCGTTTTATGCGTAGTATTTTTTAACTATGTCTGTGTTCACGGGATTGGAGAAGTCTTTTCCATCCATAGTAGTCAGCATCATAGCTCCACCAGAGAAAACTTTCTTTACAATAAATAGTCCTTCGTAAGTGTGAGTTCATTTTCCCCTGGGGTCGCCTTGTGGGAGAATGCTGTGCGTTATTACCAAGTCACCAGTCTGATACACTCGAGGCTTGATCTTTTTGTTGAACGCCTTGATCATACACTTTTGATATATCTGACCATGACAAACATCATCCAGTCGCTTCTCCTCGATCAAGTTTAGTTGATCCAACCTAGTCTGCACCCACTCGTCTTCGCCCAGATCTGCCTCTTTCATAATCCTTAAGGAAGGAATTTGAACTTCTATAGGAAAGACAACTTCCATGCCATAGACCAAAGAGAAAGGAGTTTCGCCAGTTGACGTTCGAGCTGAAGTATGGTAGGATGGAGAGTGAATGGTAACATCTCATCCCAATCTTTGTATGTTACCACCATCTTTTGCACAATCTTCTTGATGTTTTTATTAGCAGCTTCCACTTCTCCATTCATGTTAGGCCTATATGGAGAATAATTGTGATGCTTGATTTTGAACTACGTGCAGAGTTCCATAATCATAGCATTGTTGAAATTGGTTCCATTGTCAGTGATGATCCTTTCGAGGATACCGTAACGGCAGGTGAGGTTATGCTTGATAAACCTGGCTATAACGTTCTTGGTAACTGAGGCATATGAGGCAGCTTCGACCCATATGGTAAAGTAATCAATGGCAACAAGGATGAAATGATGTCCATTGGAAGTAGTAGTTTTAATCTCTCCAATCATGTCAATTCCCCACATTGCAAACGGCCATGGAGCAGTCATGACATTTAGAGGAATCGGGGGTACATGGACCTTGTCAGCATAAATTTGACACTTGTGACAAGTCCTTGAGTGATGATGACATTCGATTTCCATTATGGACCAATACTAACCAGTCCTCAGGACTTTCTAGGCCATAGTGTTCCCACTATAGTGAGTCCCAAAGATTCCATCATGCATATCTTCCATAATTTTCTCTGCCTCCTTCTTGTCCATACACCGGAGTAGAGTAACATCATGATTTCGCTTATATAGGATTCCATTGCTTAGGAAGAATTTGGCTGAGAATTTTTGCAAGAATTTCTTATCATTGATGGAAGCTCCTTGGGATACTCTTGTGCTTCAATATATCTCCTTACTTCATGGTACCATGGTTTCTCTTCTACAATGTCAAGCTCATATCAGTGTGTAGGTTCGTCAAATCTTTCAATTGTAATCATAGGAGCTTCGTTGTCCCATTTGACCTTGAACATGGAAGACATTATTGCCAAGGCGTCAGCCAACTGATTTTATTCTCTAGGGAAATGTTCAACGATGATCTCCTCAAAGTATGGTATCAGGGTTAACACAATATCCTTGTAAGGAATAAGGTTAGGATGCTTAGTGTCCCATTATCCTTTTACTTGACTGATCACTAAAGCATAATCTATGAATACATTCAAGAAATTGATCCTTAAGTCAATTGCAACCTTTAGATTTAAGATGCACGCTTCGTACTCAGCCATATTGTTTGTACAATCGGAGCACAATCTAGCAATGAAAAGAGTATGGCAACCCTCAGGAAAAATAATCACATCACCAATTCCATTGCCCAAAGCGTTGGAAGCCCCATCGAAAACCATAGTCCATCGGGATGTTTGTTCAGGTCCGTCATACGGTTCAGGTTCTTCATAGTCAGTTACTAGCATAATATTCTTATTCGGGAAGTCAAAGCTCATAGACTGGTAATCATTAAAAGCTTGATGGGCCAAATGATCTGCCAATACACTTTCTTTGGTGGCCTTTTATATGGTATACTGGATGTCATTTAATCAGAATCATTTGCCATATAGTTATTCTCCCGGAGAGAGCTACCTTCTTGAAGATATACTTAATAAGGTCCATCTTATAAATAAATAAAGTAGTGTGACTCAACATATACTATCTTAACCAACGAGCAGCCCATGCCAACGCACATCAAGTTTTCTCGTCATGTTGGCCCAGGTAGTATATTGCATGCTCTTTTCGGCTAGACTCGTCATGTTGGCCCAACACACACCCCATGGAATTCTCTAATACAATCAAGTACATGATCAAGGGTCTTCCTTCCATTGGAGGCATTAAGATAGTTGGTTCTTGTAAATATTCTTTGATCTTGTCAAAGGCAGCTTGGTAGTCGTCGTTCCATTTGATTACTTGATCTTTCTTCAAGAGTTTGAATATGTGCTCACAAGTAGTAGTTAGGTGAGATATGAAGCGAGAAATGTAGTTAAGTCGACCCAAGAAGCCTTTGACTTCCTTCTCGGAATGGGGAGCTGGCATTTCTTGAATGTCTTTGACCTTCAGAGGATCCACTTCAATACCTTTGCCATTGACAACAAAACCCAGAATCTTTCCAGACCTTACCCCAAAGGTGCACTTATTAGGATTTAGCCTTAGCTTGTACTTCTTCAACATTTCAAACAACTTGTGTAAGTGATCAAGGTGCTCTTCCTCAATATGCGACCTTGCAATCATATTATCCATTTAGAACTTTATCTCATGATGGATCATGTCATGAAATAGAGCTACCATAGCTCGTTAATATGTTGCCCATGCATTCTTTAAACTGAATGGCATGACCTTGTAGGAGAAAGTTCCCCATTGTGTAACAAAGGTGGTCTTGTCCATGTCCTCGGGAGCCATCTTGATTTGATTGTAACCAGAGAAACCATCCATGAAGGAGAAGACTTTATGTTGAGCCTTGTTGTCGACCAAAACGTCAATATGTAGTAAAGGGAAGTCATCTTTGGGGATCGCCCTATTCAAGTCCCTATAGTCTATACACATACGAACCTTCCCATATTTCTTCGGTATAGGGACCATATTTGCCACCCATTGATGGTATGATTTTACAACTAGAAAACCTGCATTAAACTGTTTCGTTACCTCAACCTTTATCTTTTCAGACATGTTCGGCTGCATACGACAAACTTTTTGATTGACTGGAGGACAATCTTCTTTTGTTGGTAGACGATGAACCATAATGTCAGTATCCTACCTATAGCGATAAAAAATGTAGCGGGGTAAATCGGAGATCAAATTATTGATTAATTCGTCTCATAAAAAGCAAGAGTCGCCATCGCGCTTTATTATTTCCAAGGGAAAAGGGGAAAGAGCGAAATAAAACCCTAAATATGCAATGTAAATAATACTTTTAAAAGTAATAAAAATACAAGGCGTTTTGAAAAGAGATCTATGGTTCGGGGGTTGGTTATACAGTGGGAAGGTATTAGCACCCAATGTATCTATAGTACTCTATAGGAACCTTTTGAAATATCTGTTTATTAAAATGTTCGTTTGATTAAAAATAAATTGTTTTGGCCGAAAAGGGGTACGGACGGGTTTTTGAAGATACAACGACCTAATGTCGAAGTTTTTGCTTAAAAGGTATGAGTTTTGAAAAGATTGAATATTTGAGAGAAATTGTCCTAAGTTTTAATGAAATGCAAATGTTCGCGTGATTGGACTTAAGGACATGAAGTCAACAAATTTAATCGTTTTTCCCTTTGATTTAGACGTAAACGGAATAAACAAGTAACGAAAAAATAATTAAACAGAAAATTAGATAGATAAATGATATACAACAATTAAATAAACGACTAAATGATGCGAACATGTATTTTTAGATTTTTGTTTAATATTAATAACGCAAGAGAATTAAAAAATGTTTTTTAAGTTTTTATCATATGTATTTTTTAATATGGATAAAGCAAGAGGATTAATTAAAGAAAATAAAAATGTTTTAATTCTTAAATGTTTTTTTTGTGTTTTCTATTATTTTATTCTTTTTATGTGTTTTTTAGTATTAATATACAAATTATAAAATGACTTAATGTATTATACTAATTTAAGTATTATAACTAATTTTTATATAAGGTCCTAATTAATATATAACAAGGCATTGTTCATTAGTAATCAATATAAATAAGAGTAAAATACTTAATTAAACTAAATATGAAAAGAAATGATTATTATTTAAAATTAGAAAAAGGTAAATTAAAATTGGTTTATAAATGTTAAAACAAAATGAAAGGAAAGCAAAAAGATGGGCCAAATAGTTCTAAAGGGCCTAATTAAAAAAACAGAAATGGGGGGTGTGTCTTAAGGAATTCGTATGGGCCTTAGGCAGAACAGGTTGTGGTCCAAACATAATGCATAATTTGTTTTTAGGGTTAAACATGATTTGGTTTAGTTGAAAAAAAAAGGTTAAGGCAAATGGGTACATCGGTGCCGCTTGTTCACGCGTGTTCGTCTTCTTCGCCTTTCATGCTCGCTTTAAGAGTTCTTGATTCATCTCCTTCCACTTCGCCTGAGTCTCTTTCCCACGGCCACCAGCATTCTCCACCTTCTTCTTCCCACCAGCAAAGCATTAGGGCGACAAATTCACGGTACGATTCGTTTTCATTTCGTTAGGGTTTGTTGATTACTCCATGTTTATGATTTTCGTCTATTTGATTCTGACTCTAATATGTTAATGGTTATTTGAGGTTTTGAAAGAAAGAGAAGGAAACAGTTACCTTTGGAGACGGAGGAGGGAGGTTGGACGTGTGCGTAGGAGGCCAAAGCGGTTGGGGAAGACGGTGACAACGTGATATTCTTTGACCCTGGTTTGTCTTTTTCCTCTTCTTGCTAGCTTGTTGCCTTGAATCATTTACCTTGAACAACTGCCTTGATGCTTATCCTGAGTTGCCTTCGAATAATTTTTCCTCTCTTCTTCTTTTGTTGTGATTTTGTTGCCTTTTAAAAAAGCCTATGATGATGTACTCTGAGGCTTGATGGTTGCTTTGAACATTGGTTGATACAGTCGTGTTATTTGATATTCTGGCTTTTCTGGTTTTGACAAGGTTTAAGGTTTGATGATGCCTTTACTGGTTTCGCTTCAGGCTTGGTCTGGTTTTGGTTTGTGGCCTTTAACAGGTTTTATGGTTTATGCCATAAGGTTGAGGCTTTGAAAATGGTTATGGTTTGGACTTGAATGCAGGGTATATGTTTTTATGGTTTGTGCTGGTTTATTGCCATGGTTACTCCGGTTTATGCAGGTTTAGGCCATGGTTTAACAGGTTATGGAAACAGGTTTTTGCCTTGAGACTATGGTTACTGGTTTTGTATTTTTTTGACCATTTTTTTGAAGGCTTCAAAACAGGTTTTTGATATTTGGTTTGGGACTTTAGAATTGGTTTTGTATTTTGACAGTTTTGAGTGTGGAAGTCTTGAAGATAGGTTGTGAACTCTCTAATTTTTGAAGGGGGTTTGTGTTGTTATATTCGTTGGTTTGGCATTGAGGTTATGTTATCAGGTTTTACATATTTTAACTATATCTCTGCCTTCTCTCTGCACATTACTGCTTCATCCAGTTTGTTGGTATTCTTTTCTATGCTTTCTTTTTTTCTTAGTGCATTGCTGTTGTTCTCTTTTGTAACCCTTTCTGCCTAAGTCAAAACCTGTAAAACCACACTTTCTTCTCTCTTATCTCTCTTAAGTACAATTGAAAACATTAAAATGTAATGTACTTTATTTGTTCTGAAAAAGTACAATGCTGGAAAATGATGAGAATATTAAATATACTTTGCTTGCACAAATGGTTTTAAACTGCACATTTGCTTCTCTTTGTCTTGCATGGTACAGCATGGGAGCCTTTGATTTTTGGCCTCTTCCTACATCTTTGGCATGTTTACGTTGGAATGCTTTGGAAACTTGCATATGCTGTTGATTTTTGTATGCTGTTTGAAATATGTAGTTTTGTGCATATGGTTTTAACTTGTGCAGTGGATTTTGAAAAATTGAGTTTATGCATATTTTTAACTTGTGCAGTTTATTTTTAAAAATTGAGTTTATGCATATTTTTAACTTGTGCAGTTTATTTTGAAAATAAAAATTCATCCCTTTTTGTGAACCGGGAGAAATCCCGTGATTTGCAAAAAGGATAAAACTGATTCCAACCGTTTGCTTTTAATGATGAACACTAAAATTAATTTTTTGCTTTTAATTATCTATTTATTTCTGACTTTTTTCTTTTAATTCTTTGCAGGTAAAAATCAAATGAGCATTGGATAGAAGATGAAGATTTAGAACTTAGGAAAAAAATAGTTTTTATTTTACTTTAAACTTTTTATGTAATTGTCATTATAAATACTTTGTACAATAGTATTTAAACAACAATTGTAATAATTAGAATAAAGATGAATAAAAATTCTATTATTTACCAATTAATTCTTTTTCTTTTTTCCAATTGTTTATTTATCGTTTATAATTCTTTAAATTATATAATAACTGAAAACCAGTTTCAATTATTTAAATTTAGAATGATAAATAATTAAATAAACCTCATTGATCAATTAACTTTTCTCAATTATTTACTTCATTATTTATAACTCTTTAATTTATATAATAACTGAAAATCAATTCCAATTATTTAAATTTAGAATGATAAATAATTAAATAAACATCATTGATCAAATAACAAACTTCTTTTCAAATATTTATTTTATTATTTATAAATATTTAAATTATATAATAACTGAAAATAAATTCCAATTATTTAAATTTAAGATAATAAATAATTAATAAACATCATTTTAGCATTGATCAATTAATAAATTTAGCGTTCAAAATAAACAGCTCTTGACTGGAAAAAGTTATGAATTTTAAAACTGCTTTTAAAATTGATAAAAATAGGTCAAAACCTTGCAATGTAATGATGCAGATGGGAGATGGTATCTTAGGTCAAAATTTGGGGTACAACAGCTGCCCCTATTTAAGTTTCTTCTATCCGGAGATATGAAGATTAAAATCTTCGTTTCGACGAGATTGAAGGTACTTAAATACATAATACGCAAATTTTGCCCTAAGATACCGCCATTATGTTTGATATGAATGTAGTGATTGAATTCACAGAGGAAGACATTGTATGAAACAAGATAATGCTGGAGAAATCAAACACCAACAAAACACAGAGACATGGATTATACACTACTGGGGAAACGAGCCATCGACTTCAAACGACAGACTCTTGACAGCGAATAAAATTGAGGGAATACGACCTCTGACCCTAACAAAGAAGGCATCTTGCATAGGCCATAAAACAAATTATTGACCCAAAATAACAGTGAGTTCACAACTCGAGGTCAAAGATAGACAGAGAGTATCAGATTCGCTGGAGATGGATTACCGACTTCGGAAGGTAATGATTCATGACAAGCTTCTTTGCGAGATTTCCCGAGATATACTCATTAATGCTGAAATAATAATAAGATTGTAGATACACAAGTTGCCTCAAATAAAGAAGCTGCCACTTGCTGTCGTCCAGGGATGTCAATAACATACAAGCTTCTCAAATAAAGAAGCCGCCACTTGCTGTTTTCCAAGAAAATACCAATAACATACAAGCTGCTCAAATAAAGAAGCTGTCGCTTGCTGTATTCCAGAAAAAAATAATAACGTACAAGTTGCTCAAATAAAGAGACTGCCGTTTGCCGTTTTCCAAAATAATAATAACGTACAAGTTGCTCATGAAGAGACCGCCGCTTGTCGTTTTCCAAAAATAATAATAACGCACAAGTTGCTCGTGAAGAGCTGCCGCTTGTCGTTTTCCGAAAATAATAACGCACAAGTTGCTTGTGAAGAGCTTCCGCTTGTCGTTTTCCAACGATGTCTATAACGTACAAGTTGCTCGTGAAGAGCTGCCGCTTGTCGTTTTCCAAAAATAATAATAACGTACAAGTTGCTCGTGAAGAGCTGCCGCTTGTCATTTTCCAACGATAACTCAGAAGGAAATTGCGATAATATCGGCAGAGAATGAAATCTTCGACAAAGAGAATCGTGAATCAATCCTTCCCTAAGAGATCACATACTTAAACGTGCAAAATAAATGCACCATTCGTCTAGGTCGCGACTTCACTGGGGAAAATCATGAGATAGCCTATGCAAGAGGCAACAACTTCATCCAGGAATAAACTAGAGAGAAAACAGTCGAACAAGACTCCAACCAATGAGAAAGTAACTCGATTCGGGAACTCATCCTATCCAGAAATGGACAAGGTATGCTGAATCAAAAATCATCCATGAGGATTAGCTCAGTTGGGGAATTTAGAAAGGAAGCACATTTTCTGCTTAAGCTAACCTTCTACTTGGAAAGAAAGTGTACATTGTTTGAATAAACAAAGTACAACCCAAAATCAACGGCAAATGTGAATATGCATGCGTGATATAAGTGTAAATGAGTAAATGAATGTTATGCTGACAAGACAAACAGACGGAATAACTTGAAGATAATAAGATGTCACGACACAATAGATACTCGGCCCATCTTAAAGAAGACGGAAGATAACTGGAACTGGAAACACAAAGCAACGTCGGAGCGTATCACGCTACAAGGCTCAAGTCTTCTGAGTAGAAAAGTATTCAAATCCATTCTTCTAATACCAATAGACTACTGGCATGAGACAAAGCGTACCACACTTCAGAAATCGCCCAAATAAAGGTAACCAAAACAATGCTTAACTGGAACAATCGGGGAGTCAACAAACTTAGTACCACCAGAAACACAAGTTTACACAACCAACACCTCATGACGATTTTGAAATAAAACATGTTCATCATACAAGGATAAGTTACTGTACTGTTTTGCATTTCAGGGCTTGACCATCCTCGGAACAACTGTTAATATTCCTTCCATTATTTATGACGCATTTTAAAAATAAGAATACTTTAAATACTTTGTTTCAAATATTGCCGTAAAAATTAAAATTTTGCCCACAAAAGGTAAATGCTCAGATTTCATTAATAAGGTGGTAGTTCGCTAACAACGCGACTCCAACAGTTTACAAAAGTTTGGGAAATAGTACATGAAAGAAAAAGGTTACACAAAACAATGATCACTATTCTCCCTAACAATTTCGAATTCCGAAATGTGCTCAAATGCCAAGACCGGTCTGACCAAAAGCTTGCCTAAGCCGCCCTTTCAGGTTTTCAACTTAGCAAACTGTCAACTCAAACCTAAGCGAAATACTTCTTGACTGCATCGGCGTTCATGGGACGCGGGAGCTCTTCACCGTCCATACAATGACCATTTGAAGCTTTGGGTTCAATCATTCCAATCATATCAATGCCCCACATAGAGAAAGGCCAAGGTGAAGATATAACATTGAGGAGAGTCGGCGGCACATGTATCTTGTCCGCATAAATCTGGCATTTATGACATTTCTTCACATATTTGCAGCAATCAGATTCCATTGTCATCCAATAGTAACCAGCTCTCAACATCTTTCTAGCCATTGCATGTCCGTTGGCATGAGTGCCAAAAGATCCTTCATGCACTTCTTGCATCAGCATGTCTGCTTCATATTTTTCTACACATCTGAGTAGGACCATGTCGTAATTCCTCTTATACAATACTTCTTCATTGAGGAAGAAACTGCTTGCTAATCTTCTCAATGTCTTCCTATCTTTATTGGATGCCCCAGGCGGGTACTCTTGAGTTTGAAGAACACGTTTAATGTCATAGAACCACGGTTTGTCGTCGGTGACCTCTTCTACTGAGAACACATGAGCAGGTCTGTCGAGGCGCATAACTCGGATTGTAGGCACGTCGTTCCAACCATTCACTTGAAACATTGAAGACAAAGTAGCTAAAGCATCAGCCATTTGGTTCTCATCTCTAGGGATATGATGTAATTCCACTTTGTTGAAGAAAGTTAACAATCTTCTAGCATAGTCTCTGTAAGGGATCAAACCAGGATGACGAGTCTCCCATTCTCCTTTGATTTGATTAATTACCAATGCCGAATCTCCGTAAATATCAAGAATCTTAATCCTTAGATCCACTGCTTCTTCGAGACCCATAATACATGCCTCATACTCAGCCATGTTGTTCGTGCAGTCAAACTTCAATCTCGCCGTGAACGGGATATGAGTACCTCGGGGAGTGACGATGACTGCCCCAATTCCATTTCCATAGGAATTCACAGCTCCATCAAATACTAAACCCCAATGGGATTCGGGATCAGGTCCTTCTTCAGGTAACGGCTCTTCACAGTCTTTAGCTTTCAAGTACATAACATCTTCATCTGGGAAATCAAACTTGATGGATTGATAATCGTCAATTGGTTGGTGAGCCAAATGGTCGGCTAAAATACTCCCTTTAACTGCTTTCTGAGTGTGATACTCAATGTCATATTCGGATAACAACATCTGCCAACGGGCTATTCTTCCAGATAAGGCGGGCTTCTCAAAGATATACTTGATCGGATCCATTTTGGAGATCAACCAAGTGGTGTGGTTAATCATATACTGGCGCAGACGGCGAGCAGCCCAAGCTAAAGCACAACAGGTCTTCTCAAGCAATGAGTATCGAGACTCACAGTCTGTGAATTTCTTACTCAGATAATATACAGCATGTTCTTTTCTTCCAGTCTAATCTTGTTGACCAAGCACACATCCCATGGAATCTTCCAATATAGTCAGGTACATAATCAAAGGTCTTCCTTCCACCGGAGGAATCAAAATGGGAGGTTCGAGCAAATATTCTTTGATGCTATCAAAAGCTCTCTGACAATCTTCTGTCCACACACATCCTTGGTTCTTTCTGAGAAGCTTGAAAATCGGCCCACAGGTAGCAGTCATATGAGATATGAATCTAGAAATATAATTTAGTCTCCCAAGGAATCCTCTTACTTGTTTTTCCATCTTGGGTGCGGGCATTTCCCGAATAGCTTTGACTTTATCAGGATCTACCTCAATACCTTTCTGACTGACAATGAAACCCAGAAGTCTTCCAGAACGAACACCAAAAGTGCACTTGTTGGGATTCAGACGGAGTTTATACTTTCTCAAACGCTGGAATAACTTCAATAAATGTTCCAAATGATCTTTTTCAGTCTGTGATTTGGCAATCATGTCATCTACATACACTTCTATCTCATTATGCATCATATCGTGGAACAAAGCAGTCATGGCTCTTTGGTATGTTGCACCAGCATTCCTCAAACCAAACGGCATAACCCGATAACAAAAAGTTCCCCACGGTGTAATGAAAGTTGTCTTCTCCATATCTTCTAGCGCCATCTTGATTTGATTGTAACCAGAGAAACCATCCATGAAAGAAAAGACTTTGAACTTTGCGGTACTGTCGACCAATACGTCAATGTGCGGTAATGGGAAGTCATCCTTTGGGCTAGCTCTATTCAGATCTCTATAGTCTACACACATCCGAACTTTGCCATCCTTCTTAGCAACAGGCACTATATTGGCTAACCATTGAGGATAGACTGATGTAACAAGGAAACCTGCATTAATCTGTTTTTGAACTTCTTCTTTAATCTTGTCAGCCATATCGGGACGAGTCCTTCTCAACTTCTGCTTAATCGGCGGACATTCAGGTCTCAACGGTAAACGGTGCTCCACAATATCGTTGTCCAAACCTGGAATATCTTGGTAGGACCAAGCAAACACATCAACATACTCTTTGAGAAGCTCCAACATTCTCTCTTTGACTTCTGGGATAAGCAATGCTCCAACCTTAACTTCCTTTTTATCTTCTTCATCACCCAAATTGACCAACTCTATAGGTTCTTCAAACGGCTGAATAATCTTTTCATCATGCTCAAGCAAACGGGAAATTTCAACAGGAATCTCTTTACTATCCTCTTCTTCGGCTCTGAACACAGGGAATTCAAAGTTGGGAGAGGGCATAGGATCATTGTTTTCAATGGTTAAGTCATGGATTAATCTGCACATATGATTATGCTTTATTTTAGAAATCGATTTGTACAAATAAAACAAAAAGCTATTATATTTTCCTATTACTATCAATTAATTTTCATTACTATTTCCCAGAAAAAGGTGAAAAATAAAACAGTAGTGGACAAAATAACATTTTTATTTATGAGGGAAAATACTTGAAACAAAGAGCCCAGACATTTCTCTTTTGCCTTGGGCAGAGCAAAAGGATTTATTTTCATCCTAGCCCGACACAAATACTTTTCGCCTTGGGCAGAGCGAAATTTTTTTTCAAAAATAAAACAAAACATTACTCAGAAATGTGCATCACAACAGGAACATAACCAGCAATCCAGTTCTGGAAAACTACTCCATGCGTCACAAAATCGGGTAAATCCTCTTCAAAATCGTCTCCTATTATGGCATCAACCTCAGGAGGAGTCGGATGGATAAAACCTGCGCTTCGGAAAACCTCTTGAATTGGACGAGTAACCACTTCCTGCTTGACTCTTGCAGACACGGGACGAAAACCAAGACCTTCTCCAGACTTGTTCTCAGGAAAAGTCAACACCTGGCCCCAACCTTTAGCCAAACCACTTTCGACCACTCGTCGTGCATCTTCAAAAGAAGAAATAGATGCCCCTTGCTTCTTTACTTCACTTTTAGCAACAGATAGAGCCTGGCACTGGGTTCCAACATCCTCATCAGCATCAATAAAAGAGAAAGATGACAAATGGCTTACCACCATAGCCTGCTCTCCACCAATCATTACCAGCTTTCCATGCCTTACAAACTTCAATCTCTGATGGAGCGTGGAAGTGACTGCCCCTGCATCATGGATCCATGGACGACCCAATAGGCAACTGTAGGCAGCACCAATATCCATTACTTGAAAAGTGATCTGAAAAGTATGGGGACCAATTACTATAGGAAGATCTACTTCACCAATGACAGTCTTCCTAGAACCATCAAACTCTTTAACAATTACTCCACTAGGTCTCATGGGAGCACCTTGATATGAGAGCCGAGATAAGGTAGTTTTGGGCATTACATTTAACGAAGAACCTGTATCTACCAACACACTTGATAAGGTATCTTTTCCGCAACTTATTGAGATATGAAAAGCCATATTATGGTTCCTTTCCTCCTCCGGAAGCTCTTCATCACTGAAACCAAGATTGTTACACGAAGTAATATTTCCCACAATTCCATCAAATTGGTCAACTGTCACATCATTATCCACGAACGCCTGGTCCAAGACCTTCATCAAAGCTTCTCTATGGGCACCAGAATCTCTCAGTAAAGCAAGCAAAGAAATCTTGGAGGGAGTTTGCAATAGTTGGTCTACAATCTTATATTCACTTCTCTTGATGAGCTTCAGAATCTCATCATCCTCAGGGCGAGGGATAGGTCCATTGGATCGGCCTATCTCAACCCTTGGTTCAACATTTCTCGCTGGAATTTCTGCCGGTATGGGCCTCCTGACTTGAACTTCTGGTCTCTTCAAAGGTACCGCTGCAAAGACACGTCCACTTCTCGTAACTCTACTCACATCAGCGATGTTAACAAAAGACGGCCTTGTCGGTATAGGGACTTCTACCCCATTCTCAATCATTGTGGCATTATACTTATACGGTACAGCTTGGTCTGAGTTGTAAGGCACAGGACCAGGTGGATAAATGGTCAAAGGAGCAACAAGTGCGGTCTGACTGTCGTAAACCATCTCTACTGATTCAGGCAAATTGAATTGTGGTATTATAACATTCACTTCATCCTCCAGATTTCTGTCATATGTAATAGTGATAACCCTCTGGTCTAACAACTTTTGAATATCCTCCTTCACAATAGGACAATCAACCTCTCTTGAACAAAATTCACAAACATCATAATCATGTTGATGCCTGACAAAGGCAAGTCTTCTCAAACTCTGATGTAACCTGATCAACGACTCTCTTATGTGTTCAACTTGAAAAACTCGGAACTTTCCCGGACAACCTTCCACCATATTCACTGATGCTGCCCTATGTCGAGGCAAAGGATTATCTCTAACATTCGGGTTAACATCCTTGAAAGACAAGATACCATTCTTAATCAACCTCTGCACGTCCGCATTCAAAGCAAAACAATTCTCAAGGTTGTGCCCCGGCGACCCTTGATGATATTCACAAAACTGATCTGCCTTGTACCACGGAGAAGTACTATTCGGTGCGACAGGAGGAGGCTTCGTCGTTATGAGGTTCTTTCTGATAAGAGCAGGGAACAATTCAGTATAAGTCATAGGAATGGCATCGAATTGCGGTTTTCTTGGTGAACGGTTCTGATTGTTGAATGGATAAGCCTGTTGTCGAGGCTGCTGCTGAAATGGCCGTTGTTGAGTTGGTGGGGTTTGATGAGCTGGGGTCATCAAAGCTGGGCGGACAGCCGGAGTGACTGCCGCGACGTGTGAGTAACCTCTCCTCGGTCTCCCTGGGAACAATGCGCTGACATCCTGCTCTTTTCTTTTCGGGAAAACACTTCCAAACTTCTTAGTACTGCTAGACAGACTTCCTTCTTTAACCAAACGCCCTTCACGAATCCTTTCCTCCAACCGCATGCCCATGCTTACCATTTCGGTGAAGTCACTGGGTGCGCTGGCGATCATTCTTTCATAGTAAAAGGAACCTAAAGTCTTCAAAAATATCTTCGTCATCTCTTTCTCCTCAAGAGGTGGATAGATTTGAGCAACAATTTCACGCCACCTCTGGGCGTATTCCTTAAAAGATTCTTTGTCTCTCTGCGACATCGCCCTGAGTTGATCCCTGTCCGATGCCATGTCAACGTTATACTTATACTGATGGACAAAAGCTTCGCTAAGATCGTTGAAGTTGCGGATCCGAATGCTGTCTAAACCAAGATACCACTTTAGAGCAGCACCCGTCAAACTGTCTTGAAAATAGTGAATCAATAAGTCATGATCATCAGAATATGTAGACATCTTTCTCACGTACATAGTCAAGTGACTTCGAGGACACGAATCACCCTTATATCTTTCAAAGTCTGGCACTTTGAATTTTGCTGGAATCTTGACATTCAGAACTAAACAAAGGTCATGCGTGTTCTTCCCAAACAAATCCTTCCCCTTTAACGCTCTGAGCTCCCTCTGCATTTCTTGGAATTGGTCTTGAAATTCTTCCATTCTATCAAAAAGACCCAAACTTTCAGCAGGCTCGGCAGGATAAGTAGGTTCATTCAAGTATGGCACAGAGTGAACCACAGGAGCGACAATTGTCACTACCGGTTGCGGAAAAGGTGTTATAGACCGGATTACCAGCGGCATGCGGTTGTCTCTGGCTGAGGAAGAGACAAAGTAGGTTGAAACAAAGGCTGTACGACAGGCTGATACCCCTCTGGCACAAAGTTGTAAGGCATTCCCCACAAAAAACCTTTTGGCATCTGATGTTGAAGCGGAGAGTTGATTTCAGTCACAGATGTTGGAACGGTGACAATCTCGGAAACCACAGTAGTTGAAGTCTGAATCTCAGCAGCTGTAGTCGATGGTTGATTCTGAACAGCCACCAAACTTTCCACTAGCGCAGTTAACTTTTCCATACCGACACGAAGGGTAGCGACCTCCTCACGAAGCTCATGGTTTTCCTGTTCCAGATCTTCCATCTTCCTCTGACGATTGGCTCGAGTATCGTATCGATGAGACAGCTTGACAACCTTTGGAGTTGAAAAAGAAACAAGGATAAGACTCTATAAAACATGTGAAGTGGAATGTTGAATGATGCATGATGTGTGATGCAAATGATGATTCATTTTAATAGTTTTTCAAGGACCTTCAATGATTTTGCACACATCAATGGTAAAGGAATTTGGAACAACAAAAACTCGATTCATTAATCAAAAGCGGTAAATTACAACTTACAACTTTGGAACAACAAAACAATAAATTACACTTTGGGATAACAACCCAATAATAAAGCAGTAAATTACAACTTTGGAACATGAAGCCCATAATAAAGCAATAAATTACAACTTTGGAACATGAAGTCCATAATGAAAGCAGTAAATTACAACTTCGGAACATGAAGCCCTTTTACAGAGTTTTACAAAATGACATCAGTAAAATAAAACTAAGAACTAAAGCTCACTCAGAATCATCAGATGAAGGACCAAATGCCAACTGTAACCGGAGCTTCTTGATCTTCTCTTCATAAAAGTCTTCCATCTCTTTCTTCTCAGCTACCAGTCGATCAACAATTTCCTTTTGCGGATTAGGAACAAGAGCAACGCTTACCGAACCTTCCTTCTTTCTCTTCCTTTGACTAGCATACTTCTTCATTAGAGCATCCTTTTGACGAAGTTTCTCATCATGGTCAATGAACCAGCCGTCTTGAATAAAGAGTAAATCCTCCTTTTCCTTTAGTTGTCGAGTCAGGACCCGATTCTCATATTCAGACATATTATACTTTTCTTTCCAAGCATCTCTCTCGGACTTCATCCTAGCCAGATTTCCTTGGTATTCTCCCATATTCTCGATAGGGATAACAGCAGATGATGATGCAACGGTAGGGAATAAAGGTTTCTCAGGTTTATAGGGCATCTTGAGAGAACAAGCCCTAACACGGACCCATTGTAGATAAGGCTCCAAAGAAACGGCACCCCTATGTCCTAACATATCTCTCCCCTTCCTATGGATGTGGCGCCAAGCTCCTTCGATCTCCCTCTTAGCTGCCTGATGATCTTGTCCTTCTTGGAGAAAGAAACCACTCACATGGATGTTGTTTGGCTTGTCCCTCATCGGATATCCAAACTGACGGCGCGCGAGAACAGGGTTATAATTAATTCCACCTTTCGTACCAAGAAGAGGCACATTAGGAAAAGCACCACAACTATCGATGATCTTCACGTCATAGTAAGCTCGATTATACCAATCAATGTCGAAATGAGTGAGAGCCATAATCTTTGGCGCCCATCGCGGCTCCTTCTCGAGATCCCAGAAAACTTCAGACCCAGGTAGATGAGAAACATACCACTGATACAACAACGGTGCACAACAAATAATCATCCCTCCTTGATAAGAGTTTCGAAGATGAATGGAGTAGTAGGTATCTCCTAGCAGCGTAGGGACCGGATTTCCAATCAAGAAAATTCTGATGGCGTTGATATCCACAAACATATCAACATTAGGGAACAAGAAAAGACCATAAGCGAGTAAAGCAAAGACGTCTTCAAAGGCAATAGTATCTTTTATCTCAGCGAAATGACGAGCTTTCCTCAACAAAAACTGCGCAGGAAAGCCTCGGATTCCCCCTTTTGTAGTCATGTTCTCCTCTATCTCTGACTTCTTCAAGTTGGTGATGGTCGCTATCTCATGAGGATCGTAGAATTGGACCAACGTATTAAGGATGCCTTCTTTCATCTTGCGCTTCATGAGAGGTATAATGGACCCATACTTCTTCTGAAAATCCGTCGGGTTCTTGATCTAAGGAATTAAACTCTTCAGCTCTTCAATCTCGGGCTCCTTAAAACTAAAACTTCGAGTGTTTCTCCTTCCAAATTCCATAATTACCTGAGATGTCTTCAAAAATCATTCCCAAGTTCCTTGAAAAAACAAGTTTTTTACAAAAATGTTGATGAATGCATGAATGAATGATAATGCAACAGTTACACACAAGTCCACAAACATGGGGTTTAAAGGTTCAACGTTTCAGCATGGAGTCGAGGGTAAAGCCCACCCAAAGGTATGTACTAACGGTTCAATCACACCTGTAAGACAAGGTTCTAAGAGTTCCCAGAGTCTACATTCCTCCTTCGGATATTGCCAACGTCTTAATTACTCAATAATTAGCAATATTCTCAAGAGAAACTCATCCGAGCGTAGCATCGCGTAACAACTACTTCCGAATTACTCCGTTATAGTCTCCGCGCTATACCTAAAAAGGCCAAGATGGGTTAGGGTTCTACGGTTCTCAATTTCTCTGGCTCCTAGGTCTAAAATATAATGTCTTCCCGATTAACTCGGTAAAAAAATATTAAGTTCAAGAGGGCCTTCCATTGAGTGGGGGATCTCATGCCTCCTTCTTCGGGATTACTCCCTCAAAGTTAACATGACTATACCGCCCGTCCTATTCTTAAGTGTAACTTAATCCGGGTATAGGATTCGTCCTTTGCAAAAAACCCAAACACCCCAATTTAAACACATAATCAAACAAATAATAATAAAACAGATAAGACAAATTAGGCTTAACCCACTTAGGGATGGACCAGCAAGAGGTCAATCTTTCCCCAGCAGAGTCGCCAATTCTGTAGCGATAAAAAATGTAGCGGGGTAAATCGGAGATCGAATTATTGATTAATTCGTCTCACAAAAAGCAAGAGTCGCCACCGCGCTTTATTATTTCCAAGGGAAAAGGGGAAAGAGCGAAATAAAACCATAAATATGCAATGTAAATAATACTTTTAAAAGTAATAAAAATACAAGGCGTTTTGAAAAGAGAGCTATGGTTCGGGGGTTGGTTGTACAGTGGGAAGGTATTACCACCCAATGTATCTATAGTACTCTATAGGAACCTTTTGAAATATCTGTTTATTAAAATGTTCGTTTGATTAAAAATAAATTGTTTTGGCCGAAAAGGGGTACGGACGGGTTTTTGAAGATACGACGACCTAATGTCGAAGTTTTTGCTTAAAAGGTATGGGTTTTGAAAAGATTGAATATTTGAGAGAAATTGTCCTAAGTTTTAATGAAATGCAAATGTTCGCGTGATTGGACTTGAGGACATGAAGTCAACAAATTTAATCGTTTTTCCCTTGGATTTAGACGTAAACGGAATAAACAAGTAACGACAAAATAATTAAACAGAAAATTAGATAGATAAATGATATACAACAATTAAATAAACGACTAAATGATGCGAACATGTATTTTTAGATTTTTGTTTAATATTAATAACGCAAGAGAATTAAAAAATGTTTTTTAAGTTTTTATCATATGTATTTTTTAATATGGATAAAGCAAGAGGATTAATTAAAGAAAATAAAAATGTTTTAATTCTTAAATGTTTTTTTTGTGTTTTCTATTATTTTATTCTTTTTATGTGTTTTTTAGTATTAATATACAAATTATAAAATGACTTAATGTCTTATACTAATTTAAGTATTTTAACTGATTTTTATATAAGGTCCTAATTAATATATAACAAGGCATTGTTCATTAGTAATCAATATAAATAAGAGTAAAATACTTAATTAAACTAAATATGAAAAGAAATGGTTTATTATTTAAAATCAGAAAAAGGTAAATTAAAATTGGTTTATAAATGTTAAAACAAAATGAAAGGAAAGCAAAAAGATGGGCCAAATAGTTCTAAAGGGCCTATTTAAAAAAACAGAAATGGGGGGTGTGTCTTAAGGAATTCGTATGGGCCTTAGGCAGAACAGGTTATGGTCCAAACATAATGCATAATTTGTTTTTAGGGTTAAACATGATTTGGTTTAGTTGAAAAAAAAAGGTTAAGGCAAATGGGTACAGCGGCGCCGCTTGTTCATGCGTGTTCGTCTTCTTCGCCTTTCATGCTCGCTTCTGAGTTCTTGATTCATCTCCTTCCACTTCACCTGAGTCTCTTGCCCACGGCCACCAGCATTCTCCACCTTCTTCTTCCCTCCAGCAAAGCATTAGGGCGACAGATTCACGGTACGATTCATTTTCATTTCGTTAGGGTTTGTTGATTACTGCATGTTTATGATTTTCGTCTATTTGATTATGACTCTAATATGTTAATGGTTATTTGAGGTTTTGAAAGAAAGAGAAGGAAAAAGTTACCTTTGGAGACGGAGGAGGGAGGTTGGACGTGTGCGTAGGAGGCCAAAGCGGTTGGGGAAGACGGTGACAGCGTGATATTCTTTGACCCTGGTTTGTCTTTTTCCTCTTCTTGCTAGCTTGTTGCCTTGAATCGTTTACCTTGAACAACTGCCTTGATGCTTATCCTGAGTTGCCTTCGAATAATTTTTCCTCTCTTCTTATTTTGCTGTGATTTTGTTGCCTTTTAAAAAAGCCTATGATGATGTACTCTGAGGCTTGATGGTTGCTTTGAACATTGGTTGATACAGTCGTGTTATTTGATATTCTGGCTTTTCTGGTTTTGACAAGGTTTAAGGTTTGATGATGCCTTTACTGGTTTCTCTTCAGGCTTGGTCTGGTTTTGGTTTGTGGCCTTTAACAGGTTTTATGGTTTATGCCATAAGGTTGAGGCTTTGAAAATGGTTATGGTTTGGACTTGAATGCAGGGTATATGTTTTTATGGTTTGTGCTGGTTTATTGCCATGGTTACTCCGGTTTATGCAGGTTTAGGCCATGGTTTAACAGGTTATGGAAACAGGTTTTTGCCTTGAGACCTTGGTTACTGGTTTTGTATTTGTTTGACCATTTTTTTGAAGGCTTCAAAACAGGTTTTTGATATTTGGTTTGGGACTTTTTGAATTGGTTTTGTATTTTGACAGTTTTGAGTGTGGAAGGCTTGAAGATAGGTTGTGAACTCTCTAATTTTTGAAGGGGGTTTGTGTTGTTATATCCGTTGGTTTGGAATTGAGGTTATGTTATCAGGTTTTACATATTTTAACTATATCTCTGCCTTCTCTCTGCACATTACTGCTTCATCCAGTTTGTTGGTATATTTTTCTATGCTTTCTTTTTTTCTTATTGCATTGCTGCTGTTCTGTTTTGTAACTCTTTCTGCCTAAGCCAAAACCTGTAAAACCACACTTTCTTCTCTATTCTCTCTCTTAAGTACAATTGAAAACATTAAAATGTAATGTACTTTATTTGTTCTGAAAAAGCATAATGCTGGAAAATGATGAGAATAGAAAATATTCTTTGCTTGCACAAATGGTTTTAAACTGCACATTTGCTTCTCTTTGTCTTGCATGGTACAGCATGGGAGCCTTTGATTTTTGGCCTCTTCCTACATCTTTGGCATGTTTACGTTGGAATGCTTTGGAAACTTGCATATGCTGTTGATTTTTGTATGCTGTTTGAAATATGCAGTTTTGTGCATATGGTTTTAACTTGTGCAGTGGATTTTGAAAAATTGAGTTTATGCATATTTTTAACTTGTGCAGTTTATTTTTAAAAATTGAGTTTATGCATATTTTTAACTTGTGCAGTTTATTTTTAAAATAAAAATTCATCCCTTTTTGTGAACCGGGAGAAATCCTGTGATTTGCAAAAAGGGTAAAACTGATTCCAGCCGTTTGCTTTTAATGATGAACACTAAAATTAATTTTTTGCTTTTAATTATCTATTTATTTCTGACTTTTTTCTTTTAATTCTTTGCAGGTAAAAATCAAATGAGCATTGGATAGAAGATGAAGATTTAGAACTTAGGAAAAAAATAGTTTTTATTTTACTTTAAACTTTTTATGTAATTGTCATTATAAATACTTTGTACAATAGTATTTAAACAACAATTGTAATAATTAGAATAAAGATGAATAAAAATTCTATTATTTACCAATTAATTCTTTTTCTTTTTTCCAATTGTTTATTTATCATTTATAATTCTTTAAATTATATAATAACTGAAAACCAGTTTCAATTATTTAAATTTAGAATGATAAATAATTAAATAAACCTCATTGATCAATTAACTTTTCTCAATTATTTACTTCATTATTTATAACTCTTTAATTTATATAATAACTGAAAATCAATTCCAATTATTTAAATTTAGAATGATAAATAATTAAATAAACATCATTGATCAAATAACAAACTTCTTTTCAAATATTTATTTTATTATTTATAAATCTTTAAATTATATAATAACTGAAAATAAATTCCAATTATTTAAATTTAAGATAATAAATAATTAATAAACATCATTTTAGCATTGATCAATTAATAAATTTAGCGTTCAAAATAAACAGCTCTTGACTGGAAAAAGTTATGAATTTTAAAACTGCTTTGAAAATTGATAAAAATAGGTCAAAACCTTGCAATGTAATGATGCAGATGGGAGATGGTATCTTAGGTCAAAATTTGGGGTACAACACTACCCTGGCATATCTTTATAAGACCAATCAAACACTTCAACATAGTCATGTAGCATCTGTACCAATTTGCCTTTGATATTGTCTTCTAAGTTATTTCGATCTTGACCTCTTTCTTGGCTTCTTCGGTACCTAGGTTGATCACTTCAACTGGATCTTCATGAGGTTTAATGGCTTTCTCCTCTTGCATTAGAAGTCTGGATAATTCCCCTGGTATTTCACAATCTTCTTCACCTTCGTATTCGGCTTGGTAGATTAGATGTTCAAAGTCGTAGCTGGTGATAGCAAAGTCGTCGGCAATGAGATCTAGAGTTGATGAGGATCTACAAGTGTGTGTGTGTGTGTGTGTGTGTGTGTGTGTGTGTGTGTTTGTGTGTATTCATGTAAGATACATGGCTATTTGAAAAATGAAATAATGAAAAAAGAAAGACAGTGAGAAAAAAATTTGAATGCAAAGGTCCAATGTTTTTTCATTAAATGATCATATGATAGATGAACATGAAAAAAACCCTTAACAAATGGACCATGGTGCCCAGGGCAAGGCACATGGCTTAAAAGTCATTGTTTGGAATTAAGATTACAGACAAAAGTTCATAAATTAACAAAAAACAATAAATAGTAATTACTCCTCATTGAAGGAGATGAGAGTGAATTCCTTTGTGTTCCAGTTGTTAAGCTTTCCTTCGGCAGTAGGGTAGATCCATTCTTCAAAAGCACATTCATCATCAGAGTCTTCCACAAAGTTTACTTCATGATTATCGATGCAAAGAGGTGGCCTTCCCACGCGAGCGCGCCTGACCTCTTTCTGAGCTTTGATGCTGAAACCCAACCCAAATTTTCCTGCTTTAACCAGAATGTCGGGGAGTTGTCCCCAGATAGTATAACTTCCATCTTCGACCATGACACGAGCATCTTTAAGTGAAACCATCCTTGGAATAACTTCATCAGCTTTTGGGATGTTAGAAGTGATTTTGGTGGCGACAACCATGGGAGGAACTACTTCGACGGCTTGGCACGGAGTCTCTATAAACTCACCATCCATTTCCACATACTTGAATGAATTTAAGTGGCTAAACATGAATTCTTCTTCGCCACAAACAGTAACAATCTTTTCCTTGACTGGATATTTAAGCTTTTGGTGAAGGGTGAACATCACTGCTCCTGCCCCATGTATCTAAGGGCACCCAAGTAAACAAGATTAAGCGAGACGAATGTCCATCACGTAAAAAGTAGAGTTGAAAGTTTGTGAACCGACTTTAATGGGGAGATCCACCTCTCCATGCACCATCCTCTTGGACCCAGAAAAAGCCCTCACAACTATCTCACTTGGTTTTAACACCAGAACTTCGCAATCTAACCGATCCAAAGCACCATTGGGTAGAACATTTAGAGAGGAACTAGTATCAACCAGGACATGAGCCAGGGTAGTTCCTTTGCACTCAATAGAGACATATAAGGCCTTGTTATGATTCCTTCCAACTGGTGTCAAGTCAGCACCAGAGAACCCTAATCCATTGTCAGCAGTCAGACTTGCCACACAGTTTTCGAATTAATTGGTTATGGTATCTTGAGGGACGTGCACTTTCTTCAAAAATTTGATCGAAGTTTGGGCATGCGCATTAGAAAAAAGAAACAAAGTCAACATGAAGATTTTGGAGGGGGTTTTCCCTAGTCGTTTTACTATCTTGAAATCTCTTTTCTTTATGATTTTCAAGATTTCCTCCGTCACTTGGGTGGAAGGTTCCTCGGTAGTAACGTCTTTGGCTGGCATGTACGTCCTGGCAGGCTCAATTACTTTCTCTTTACCCCTAGTGTCAGTACTAGGCTTATCAATGGTAATGCGGATAAGTGTCACTATAGCAGTCAGAGGTGAGATGTTATGAGAGAAAATCATCCCCGTTCTCGTCACCTTGCTAGAACCAACAATATTTTTAACAACATCAGTCTTGTCTTTGTTGATACAAGAATCTTGCTTAATTCCCTGATAGTAAACCTCAACACCATAATTCCAAGGGACTGCTTTGTCGGAGGAGTAAGGAATCGTCCCAGAAGCAATAATTATTAAGGGAGAAATCGTTGGTTAGTCATAAATCCTAATAGGAACCTTTAAAGATATCCTAAGATGCTTGTTGGAAATTGTTATGATGGAAATGTCTTCAGCTTTATCGGTCAAACTTTTGATGGACGAAGTTCTTTCAAACAGGATTTCATGACTATTTATTAGGTGTTGAACACCTTCCTTCAGAGATTTAAATCCCTTAACTTGTTTGGCGCAGTAATTACAGTCTTTCAAACAGTTGGGGAAAACCCTAGCTCTCTGCAGGTTCTCTTTAAAAATGGTCAATGGAGAAGTCAAATCTTCAATGGAGGAAACAAAAGCAGTGTCTTCAATTGCATTGACACCTTTGCCATGATTTGGCATTGGTGCAGTTATAACATTCAGAGTTGTAGGTGGATCAAACTCAATAGTTTTGTTATCGATAAGATCTTGAATCTTGTTTTTCAAAGCCCAACATTGATCAGTTTCATGCCCAGGGTTGTTGGAATGATATACACATTTAGCATTAAGATTGTATTTCGGTGATGAGACATTAGGATTTGATGGTGGATCATGTAATGTCACCAAGTTGGCCTTCAACAGGTGTTGCAAGGCTTGAGACAATGACATGTTAATTCTTATGAACTGTATTCTTGGAATCTCGGTTCTTTGATGGTTGGCTTGTTGTGGTTGTCTTTGAGTAGATGGAGGCTTGGAGATCAAAACAACATTAACATATGGACAATGATCCTTCTTGGTATAGGTACTTGACCCATATACATCATTGGGTTCTTTCTTGCTAATAAAGGGCTTCTTTAGAATGTTTGACGTGGAAGCAGATGCCATGGGAATTTTTCCACTCTTGATACCACTCTCGACCCTTTCACGAGTCAGAATTAACTCATTGAAACTGGAAGACGAGCTACCAATTAGCAAGTCAAAATATGGTCCCGTTAGTGTTCCCATGAACATGTCCACCAAATCCCTATCAGTCAATGGTGGTTGAACTCTACTAGTAAGGTCCCTCAATTTTTGTGCGTACTCTTTAAACCCTTCATTAGTACCCATTGTCATTCCTTGAAGTTGAACTCTTGTCGGAGCTAAATCAGTGTTGTACTGATATTGGCGGTAGAATGCGGTGGCCAGATCTTCCGAAGTATTAATGTTGGAATCCTCCAACTAGTAGAACCATTCTAACTGAGTACCAGACAGGCTCTCTTGAAATAAATGTACCCAGAGCTTCGTGTCGGTGTTATGCAGTTGTATTTTGCGGACGTAGGACCTTAAGTTATGTTTTGGCCAAGAAACTCCATTGTACTTAGAAAAGATTGGAATTTTGAACTTGTGGGGAATAACAACCCCATGAACTAAGCCCAAATCACCAAAATCCAAGCCAGGTACAACTTGAATTTCCACAGCTTTCAACCTATCTTCCATTTTTTGTACTTATCCTCAGCTGGTGGATACTGTTTGTCAAAGTAATCCGCATCCTCAGAAGCTTGATTGTTTTCACCCCCAACATGGGTGCTCCTTGCATCTTTGTCTTGGTTCTCGTCCTCCTTGGATGACTCTTCAACCACTTGTACTTGATGGACATAGCCTTTAAACCTTTTTCCCATGCCGATCAGGGCCTTCTTCTTGGTCTTCTTTTTAGCCACCAGAAGTGACATAAGCTCTTGTTGTCCTTTGGCCAAGGTGAGCAAAGTTTCTTGAAATTGACAATTGTGTGTCTGCAAGTCTTTTACGGTCTTCTCGAGATCCATCTTACTGAAATAAACAGTAGAAAGATGAGGAAACATGTGTCGGAAAACCTGTTTATGTCATGATGTCTGAAACGCGCATGCAAATGATTTCAAGGACTTTTAAGATTTAAATTTGTTTAGACAAAGATGGAACAAACATTAATTGCATTAATAAGTTCAAACGGTTACAAAAATGCTTGTTGGGCTTATAATGGAAGAAACAAAGATAATACAAAATAAACTCCTAAAACAAAAAAGGACTCAAGCTTCCCACGAGCACATTCTCTTTAGTGCAACACAGGCACTCAAACTCCACTCTTCATGAAGTTGTCTCGTGAGCTCCAAGACCTTCTTCTCGCTTAAGTAGAACTGGGTTTCAAAGGTGTCTCGCTCCCCTTTGAGTTGAATCCAAGATCTTTGCAACTCCCCGAGAGTATTTGACATGTCAGGATGGAGAATAATGTAAGGAACATCTCCCTCGGTAATAGGCTCCATGATGATAGGTAGCATGGCCTCATAAGGCATCGTGAGATTTTGAGTGCGAGCTCGCACCCACTTGAGATAAGGCTCCAAAGGAATGGAGTTATTATGCCCCAAAGTCTTGCTATTAACTTTGTGTACCATGCCCCAAGCACGTATGAATCTTTGACGATAACCTTGGACATCGCTCTCAAAGTCAAATGCAATTCCTTGGACAAGTGCATCATGAGGGACATCCCTCCTAGCATACCCAAACTATTGCAAAGCTAAAAAATGATTGTAGGTGATACATACCCTAATGCCAAGTAGAGGGACATTAGGGAATTGCCCACAATGGTCAATAATAGTAATGTCCTCCAAGGATCAATAACACCAATGAATATCATAATGCGTGAGTGACACCAATCTATTAGACCATCTCACGCCTTGCTCATTCTTCACAACAGATTGAGGTAGGTGCGAAATAAACCACCTAGCCAATAGAGGATTGCAACATATAAGAAGTCCTCTTCTCTTCATGGTGCGAGAGTGAAGAGAATGCAAAATATCCCCAAGTAAAGTAGGCACCAGATTGCGAGATAAATTTTTTTTGACTGCGTTCACATCTATGAGTTGGTCACGATTGGGAAATAGTACCATCCCAAAGATGGGAAGAGCCAATACTTATTCAAAGGCTTGTAAATACAGAGCATCCCAAAAATCTTGAGCCTTCTCCAACAAAAACATGGCTAGAAACCCTTTGACACCACTTCTTGTTTCCCAATTTGCCACAACGTTGGATCGTTGCAAATGTAGAGCTCGAGCAATCTCCTCAGGTCTTGGGTCTCTTTCAATCCCGTTAAAGGGTAGTTGATCAAGAATAGGAATTCCCAAGAATTGAGAGAATTCTTCCATAGTAGGCACAAGTTGGTAATCAGGAAAGGTAAAGAAATGGTGTTTATGGTTAAAGAATTAGAATAACACATGTACCATATCCTCTTCAAAGTTTAATGTAACCAAGTCGATGAGACGACCATATTTCTTGGAAAACGGAGAATCATTGGGAACCCTTGATGCTAATTCCTTAAGTTGAGGAAGCACTTTTACAAGGTTGATTCGGATAGTGTTTCTTCTTGTGGAAGTCGTGTCCTACATTATAACACAAAGATAAATCCCAAAGTCCTTGAAATGGTTAGTGCAAATGCCATGGTATGATGTCATAATGTTATCTACAAATACACAAGCAAAACAAACAAATCTTTAGGTTTAGGCTTGCATGAGGTTTCATTCGTAAGTACCCTTTTGAAGTTCAGTTGGTTCAACCTGTCCTAGAAAGTAATTGGGTTCTAGGGGATCTCAATATCATTGATGTTTCTTCACTGGGCATTGATTCAGCGCAACCTCTTTATTAGCGACCAGAATATCCCAAAAGTTAGATCTCAATGAGCGTAGTATCGAGTATCAACCAACTTCGGACTGCACGAAAGCCGGCTACCTCACTGCTTCCTAATGTCCAAGTTAATCAATTAAAGGTTCTAAGGTTCATTAGTGCTTCATGACACCACATAGCGGCCCTGTATTCCCCTTAATTCACCATAAGGGATACCGATACCACAAATGTGCCACACTAACATAGCTATTTTCTTTACCATATCGGTCTACACCGTACAACCACCATAATATTTGCTATTTAGCTAATGGTGTTCCCAGATCTGGGTAGAGAATCAATACAAACCCAAACAAGGACCCACAAATGTAAAGCAAACAAATCAAACAATGAAAGCAATTAAATGTGATATAGTCTCTAAGGTAACCCCACTTTTAAGCAAATTCCCCAACAAAATCGCCAGTTCTGTAATACGGTGGGAGAACTGACATGGGTGTTTTGCGTTTTATCGCAATTGTTATGGATAGCAAGAGTCGCCACCGACATTTCTTTTATACAATAAAGGAAAGGGTGAAAAGAACAGGAAAGACCTTTTGAGAATTTTCTTGAGTTCAGGGGTTAGGTTATGAAAAGGGAAGGTGTTAGTACCCTTTTCATCCGTAGTTATCTATGAGCTTTTAGTTGCTAGCTCACTTTGAAATGCTTTGTTTGAAATGTGTTTATGATTGGTTTTGAAATTGTTTTTGAAAAGTGTCTTTGTTTAGGCAAACTTTGTAATGACTCTAGTGTCTATAAGAATGTATACAAACTGTTGACTTTTGAAAATATTTCATTTGAAAGTGCTGGTGTGTTTTGAAAGATGTTTTGAAAATAGTTGTGAGAAAGAAACTATAAATGTTCTACCTACTCAAAAAGTCTTGGTTCTTTTCCTCCTCCTTTAGATATTTATATCTTACCATTGATTGGTAAGAAGCCCTAACATTAGATGTGAAGGGACAGGAGTGGGTCGTCGTATAGTCATGGAAAGCAACATTGTAGGATACCTTAGCAATTTTTGTAAGGGTCTAGATCGTTTACCGAAGGCAACATTGAAGGGTCATCGATGGACTACAGTCTTGTATTCGAGGGTCATTTCTAAAGTATCCCACGTTCGAGGGACATCACTGTTTTTTCTCAAGGCAACAAGTGGGTTTAACCCTAGAGGTGAAAGTGTGCAAAGTGTTTAGATTGCATGCATTTTGTATTGAATTAGGGTTTTCAATTTGTTGATTTTATATCTTGCCATACAAACCCTAATTACTAGCATTTATATTGAAAGCGATAAATTACAGAAATTAAATATTCTACGCTATTACATCATTTGGGGATGGAGACACAATTTACAAATGGGGGATGAAAGCAATAAAGTTCTAATTATACTATTACAACCATATTAAATATTTCAAGATAAAATGTGCAAGAATATAAAAGCAATGTGAAAGGAAAAGAAAACTGTTTTTGTTTATGAAAAATCTTGATTTAATTAAACTAATAAATGGAAAGAATTTAATTAATTAAAATTCCTAAATTCTAAGTTGATTTAATTAGAAAAGAAATTCAAAGAAAAAACTAAGTTAAAAATTAATTTAATCAAGAAAAGAACTTTGTTAATAAAAATATTTTTTTATAGTTTTTAATAAAGGAAAAACCCTAAAAGATGCTACTTTGAATAAATCACGAATAATGAAAATAAAAATAATTTTGGTGAGATTTTTATATGTTCATAAAATATATCTAATAAACTAGTAGTGTTCAAAAAAATTAGTTCAAAAGGAGTTAATTTGATGGGTTAAATAAATTGTTGAAGTTTGTTAAAAATGTAAAATGAGTCAAGTGATAAAAATAAGGTTTTGGTCCTGCCAAGGCTTGAACTCAAGACATTCAGGTTGTTGGCTCAAAAGAATACCACTAGGTCAGGCGCATTTTCTTGTAAACCATGCGCTTGCATGACATTATATGGGAACATTGTTTCCTAAAATCACAAAATCACAAAATAACACAAAAGGGGGGTTCACCATGGTACAAACACGCGCCCTTAAGGTGAAAGTGACATGAAACGCATGCTGCTTGCCACTGGGGTGGCTGTTACATCCGTTAGTGAAGCAACAATTATTAAATATAAAATTAACTTGGATATAAAAATTTGAAAATGGCCAAGCCCTCTTTCTTCTTCCTCCTGCATGCTAACAGTAACAATAACATAATTTTGATTTTGTTGATTTTTTTAAAATCCTTCATTTCTCAACCAAATTAAAAGTTGTAAAAACCAAACTTGATTAATTTTTAACAAGGAATCCAACCATGTAATTTTCATACGGTATAAATCAAATAATAACACGAATTTTTCTTAGTACCAAACTGAAAACCTAAGTGCTCTAAAAATCTAGTTTCAAAATTCTCATCCCACAGTCAATTAAAATGAAAACTAAGGACATGATTAGCTTCATAGACATGATATCTACCTTTTATCTTTTGAAAGTAAGTGCAAATGATGCTTGTATCAAGATTTCAAAGTTGGAAAAACTTACCTCTTGATGCAAAAGTTCAATGGCCTCTACACGACTTCCAGGAGCAACGTGATGATTGCTTTAGCTCCTTGGGACCTTACTTAGTATGTTGCAACCTTTACTTTGTCTTGAAAATGCATGGAATGATCTACTTAATTCAAGTTGTAATGGTGGATTTTTAAAATGGTATATGATGATAGAGTGATTACATAAGTGAAACAGGTGTTTGGATCACTTCTATATGATGTAAATAAAGTGTTTGGATGATTTGTTTGGACAAAAGTTGCAAGAGTGACGAGTTTCAAAGAAATGGATTTTGAAAACTCAAGAAATGAGTTTTATGGACTATTCGGGTTTGAGAGTGTATGAGAGGGCTTAAGGGCTTGTAAATTCGTGTGTTGGCTTACAAATGGTGTATGCATTTATAGGAAAAAGGTTTTGTGTGCTACAACAAGTTAGAATTTGAATTATCAAGTTGTAACAGTTTACGTGTTTTTGAAACAACCATGACAAACATCTTCCCAAAGCTTGTACCATGCTATTGTAGAGTGGCCAACACTTTAAACATGGATGTTCTGATTTTTATATGTTGAGTGTGATCAAAACAACAGGTCAGAGGTTCAAGACAAGTTGACTTTGTGATTAAATTCACTTTTCAAGAATGGATATGTTACTTTCTTCCAAAAATGGCAAATTAGTTTGGACAAAGCTTGAAACACTTGGATAAGGGAACAATCAGTTGTGGAAACATCTAATTATGGAGTGAAATGCAAGTTACAAACCTTCAATTTGAGATTTGTACAGCATGCCTTGATATTTGATCCAATGTTCATCACAAAATTGACTTGTAAATCAAGAATGAAACCCTAACTTCATCTCTTCGATTATCTTAGCTCAAGCATGATCTCAATTTGTTCTTTGACTTTTTAGAAAGCCTGTGACATCCTCTAAAACCTTCACGTTGGACATTTATGAAGAATCAACTTGGAATCATGTGAAAAGTTCCCATGAAGTGGGTAGCAAAAATCTGCCTAACTAGGGCAAAATTTCACTAAGTGTTTTAAGAAAAAGTGCATGCCTTTATGAACTCATAACTTCAAATCCAAGAATTTATATAAAATTTTCTGCCTTAAAATGTTTTAAATCTCATTGAGATCTACAACTTTCATGTTAGAAGTTTTTCTTGAATCATCTAGCATCTTTGTGAAAAATTGGGATGATGTTATGAAATAATCATGTTTTTAAACACTTAGAAAAATTTCGAAGTTATAGAAATTTTTACTTTCCAAAATGAAATTTGACATTTTTATTTCTTGATTATCAAGCTTCATATTTTTGTATTTTTTGATGAAATGTGACCTTTGAAATTCAATCTTGATCAAAAGGTCAAAGGTTGACTTTATAGTGTACATTTAACTTTTCATCAGTTGACTGTAATTTATCAGTCAATCCAATGATCTTTAGAAGTGATTTGAACTATGCAATTAGGTAAATTTGATGCATTTGAATCCTTGACATCATGTTTCAAACCAATAAGTCATGTATTAGTTCAAAAGTCAAAAATCAAGCCTTGTCAGTCAAAACCCTAATTTTGACCATTTTGCCCTTTTGGTGGTTTGATCAATTTTCTTGGTGTTGTACCCTAAACTTTTCCCTCTATTTTCTCAAGACATTTTCTGGCAAGGATTTTCAAAAGTCCAAGTTTACACAAGTACAATTGGATTTTTGGCTTTCAGGCATTAATTCGAAGAAGAGCAAAATTGCCTTGATTCATAAGCTTCGACTGGGTATCTAAAATCCTTCAAGCAAGCCTGATTCACAAGCTTCAATTGGGTGTTAGGCCCCTTTCGATCAAGTTCAATTCACAAAGCTTTGACTGAGCATTGGCTGCTTCAGGCTTACCTTCGATTCACAAGGCAAGAACTTCGTACATGCCTGCTTTGATTCATAAAGCAGTAGTCTCATGCATGTAAGCTTCGATTGAGCATTGGCCTCTTACGTGTCTGCTTTGATCCATAAGACAAGTGCCTCCTCTGCGCTTTCCTTCAGTGCACAAGGAAAATACTTCCTCTTTATGCTTGCCTTTGATTCACAAGGAAAGAGATTCTTTCATGTGTGCTTCGACCCACAAGGAAATAACTTCCTCTGTGCGTGCCTTCAGCGCACAAGGCAAAGACATCCTCTTCATGCTTGTCTTCGATTCACAAGGAAAGAGCTTCTTTCATGTGTGCTTCGACCCACAAGGAAATGACTTCCTCTATGTGTTACTTAAACACACAAGGCAAAGACTTCCTCTTCATACTTGCCTTCGATTCACAAGGAAAGATCTTCTTTCATGTGTGCTTTGACCCACAAGGAAATGAATTCCTATGTGCGTGCCTTCAGTTCACAAGGAAAAGGCTTCCTCTTCATGCCTGCCTTTGATTCACGAGGCAATAACTTCCCTCATGCTAGCTTTGACTCCACCTCTAAACCCTTCAACACATAGTTTTCTACACTTTGACACATAAGATGGTCCCTTCGAAGAAGCATTCAAAAGGCCTATTCGAAGAAAACATATGTGGTCCATTCGAAGAACACCCATGTGGTCCATTTAAAGGATACATAATTGTTGGAAACAGGTTTTTTTTTCCTTTGATGAGTCTAGTTCAAGATGCTTGTTGGCCAAAGTCCTACATGTTGCTAAGCCCAAGCCTCATGCACAATTACATTCATGACAAAAGAAGCTTCGACTGGCGAGAATGAAGTTTTCAATTGGGCTAGTTAGGTACTTTCAAATCCATTTGAAGAACAAGGAAAATAGGGGCTCAATAAAAGAAGCCACAATAATGAAGCCCAGAGCCATCGAAAGGAGCAATTCAGAGCCAATCGGAGAGCAAGGAGTGGAGGCATTCGAAGGAGTCGGGGATTGAAACATGTCCAAGTTCATCCCAAAACCTAAAAGGGTAGGAATTCATCAAAAATGGCAATCCTTTAATTTGTATGATTTTGCCTTCAAATCATAGTTAATGGTTGTCCCCTTCCATTTCCATTCACCTCACACCTACTATAAATATAAGACACCATAACAAGTCAGAGGAGGAAACGCATATACTACTTCACATTGCTCAATAAAGATCCAAAAGTGTCCCAATCGAAACACATTTTTGCAGTCACCTTTAAATCCAAACTATTAATCACACCTTGATCCCGAGATCTCCAGGGGCATCTCCAACACCATAGATCCAAGTATACTGACCATAAGTATATTTTCGAATTTTATTTTCTCATTCTAGGCAGTTTGTTTTTTCTAACATGTTTGTGCATGCTCATGATGAAAGTATAGACAACTCACAAGCCTCATTTAGATTTTTGAGCCCATCAAAGAGTACAATCAAAATGTTGGCTCTGGTGGGCTGATTCCATGCGTAGCTGGTTCAAATATTAGCGCGCACGACCTTTTCTTTGAAATATGGAATTAATGTTATTTTTTGATATATATTTGTCTGTTCATTTGTAATAATGATTGGCAAGCAGGTTCAGTTGGAGAAGGGGAATGCGTATACTGGAAAGGACCAGGGCTCGACACCCAGATCTTGCATTTTTCTTTTCTAACAAAATTGTTGCAGTTCCAATATGATGCGTTTTTCTCTGCAAATCTCACACAATTATATTTAGTTTTTTTAATTACTTTTGTTAGCTAATTAATTAAATTACTTTGACTTGTTTTCTTAAAATTTAAAATTAATAGACTTAATATTTAATTAATTTCAATTTATTTTCATAAATAAAAAATACCAAAAATATTTTTAATACTTATGCTTTTTAGGACATTTGATTTTCTTTATAAACAATCTATTCTCATTTTTTTTTCTATTTATCTTTTTTTATTTAAATTCTAGAAAGAGTGTATAGGTCGTATACTTGATTTTGTAATAGTTAGCTTATCTTTTTGCATTTTCTTTAAATATTCTAACTGCTCATGGGATGTAAAAGCGTAGGATTTTCTTTTCGCACTTTATATTTTCTATACAATATTATTGTTAGTAAATAGGATTGTATGGAAAGAACATAATAATCAAACACTAGCAAACCTAACATAAGATAAAAATAACTAAATACAACACACTCTCACATATACACCTCTAGGGTATCCCACTTTGGTTGCTTTCGGAAAAATAGTCACAACTCTCTAAACGTGAGAGATTGTAGTGGCTACCTTCTGGTTTAAAAGATCATAAGTCCCTCGATGACTCTCGCGACCTTGCCTCAGTAAACAATGATCTTAAAACCCTAGGGTAGATACTAGGGTTTCTCGCCCAGTTACTTTTGTGACTATAAAACGTCCCTTCAAATGTCCCTAAAACATCCAACAATAGGGGTACCTAATCACTAATAGTAGGATAGCACTATCTAAAGGAAAAGATGAAAATAATGACCTTTTCGAGTTAAGTAGATAGTTCCTAGATGCTATGCTCAAAAACAAACTTTTACACATACACAAAATTCTTTCAAAACCTTTTCAAAAACGCTTTGTCAACACTCTTGAGGACTGATACAAGAGTTATCATAAAGCAAATCGCCGCACTAAGGAATTTCAAAATAATTTTCAAAAAACACACAAAAGAACAAGGTATTTCAAAAAATGATCTAAGCATCTAAGAGCCCATAGATAATTATGGATGGAAAGGGTTCTAACACTTTCCCTTTCCATAATCTACCCCCTTACTCAGAAAACTTTCGAAAGGTCTTTATATGTTCTTTTCCCCCTTTCCTTTGGTGGATAAAAGAAAAGTCGGTGGCGACTCTTGCTTACCGCAACATTTGTGAACACAAATTCAAAATCAGTATAATAGTCGATTTTGCCACCGTATTAGAGAACAGGCGACTCTGCTTGGGACTTTTAAAAAAAATTGGGGTACCTTAGAGTTTAGTTCATATTTTTAATTACTTTAAATTGTGTGTTTGTTTGCTTTATCCTTAAAGGGCTTTCTTGGGTTTACTTGTAAAGATCCTACACCTGGATCTAGGGCACATTTTTAGTTACAACAATAGATATTGGAGACTGTACGATGTAAACCGATATGGTTGAAAAGATAGCTACGTTAGTGTGACACATTTGTTGGTACCAGTATACCTTGTGTTAAATCAAGGAGAATATGGGGCCGCTGTGTGTTGTCATAAAGCACTAACGGACCTTAGAACCTTAGTTAAACAAACTTGGCCATTAGAAAGTAGTGAGATAGCCGACCTCGGTATAAAGCTAAGGATTGGATGATACTTGATGCTACACTCATTGAGATCAGACTTTCGGGATATTTCGGCCACGAGAAAAGATCGCCTGAGCTGAAACAATACCTGATAAAGAAATATTAGTGATATTGAGACTCCTTAGAACCCGGTTACTTTTCTAAGGCAAGTTGAACCAACTATACTTCAAGAGGGTATTTTCCTATAAACCCCATGCAAGCCTAAACCTAAGGTCTTGTGTGTATGCTTGTGTGTGATTAAATTGTTCAAACATAACATCATGCATCATAACATCCATATTCATTTCATTTACCATTTCAAGGATTAAGGGAGTTTATCTTTGTTCTGTTTTGTAAATCATGGCTTCTGTTCATAGAAATACCATCTGAATCAGCTTTGTGAGAATACCTCTCCATCTCGAAGAGATATCAAGGGTTCCTGAGACTTCCTTGTTCACCAAGAAATATGGTCGACTTCTCAACCTGGTTACCTCAAGCTTTGATGAGAAGATGATGGGGGTACTCTTTCAGTTATTTGACCCCAAACACCATTGCTTCACATTTCACGATTATCAGTTGGTACCCACCATGGAAGAGTTCTCTCAAATATTAGGTGTACCCATTCTAGATCAGATGTTGTTCACAAGTTTAGAGGAGGCTCTAAAGCCAGAGGCCATTGCAGCAACCTTGCATCTGAACCAATCCGACATTATATCCAACTGGGAAATAAGAATCGGAGTCAAGGGTTTCCTAGTCAAATTCCTACTAGAAAAGGCCCAATTATTTTGGGATAATTTGGATTTCCAAGCTTTTGAAGAAGTCCTAACTCTTCTAATCTATGGGTTAGTATTGTTCCCTAATCCTGACTTACTCATAGATATGAATGTTGTCAAGGTTTTTCTCTCCCGTAATCCTGTGCCTACTTTGCTCAGAGATATCTGGCATTCCCTTCACACTCGTACCATAAAGAGAAGAGGGGTTCTTATGTGTTGCATCCCGTTGTTTCCTAGGTGGTTTATTTCACACCTTCCTCAATCAGTATTAAATAATGGACAAGGTTTGGGTTGGTCGCAAAGGATAATGTCACTTTCTCACTCGGATATTCTTTGGTACTCCCGGTCTATGGGAAATATATCTATCATTAACCACTGTGGGTAATTCCCTAATGTCCCACTCCTCGGCATTAGGGGAGGTATCACTTATAATCCTTCCCTAGCTCTACGATAGTTTGGTTATGCTCGGAGGGATGGTCCCCATGATATGCTTATCCAGGGAATTATGTTCAACTACGAAGATGATGTTCAAGGGTATCATCAAAGGTTCATACGAGCCAGCGGCATGGTAAATAAGGTTGATAGTAAGGATTTGGGGCACAATAACTCCATTAATATGGAGCCTTATGTTTGATGGGTACGAGCTCGTGCCCAAAATCTTATGATGCCATATACAACCATATTACCAGTGATTCTGGAACTTGTCACCGAAGAAGATGTTCATTATACAGTCCTCCATCCTCACATGCCCACTGATCTTGAAGAGCTGCAGAGGTCTTGGATTCAGCTAAAGGGAGAACGAGATGCTTTTAGAAGTCAATTCTACACCAGTGAGAAGAAATCGTTGGAGCTCACGAAGCAACTTCACAATGAAGAGAGTCTTAATGTCTACCTCGGCACGAAGAGGAAGCGCCCATGGGAGATTTAATTCTTAGATTTTAAGAGTTTTTAATTTTCAATTGTAAGCCTAAAAGGAAATTGTAATTTGAATCTTATTAATAAAATATTTGTTTCATTTTGGCTTGCAAATTTAAATTTCTAGAAATCCTTGAAAACCTTGCATAAACATTAACATGCATATCATTACATAAGCAGGTATTTCGAGACAGGTTTCTTATTCTTTTCGCTGTTTATTTTAGCAAAAGAAATGGCTCTTGAACAAACAGTAAAGGACCTTCAAGCTTAAAATGCTCAGTTCCAACAAATGTTCCTGACTCTGTCTAAGGGGCAAGAAGATCTGAAAGCTCTTATCATCAAGGAGAAGACCAAGAAGGCAAAAAAACTGCTGGTGTTTTGAATATGGGAAGAAGGTTTAGAGGATCGGCCAAGCGAGCTCTATATTTTTCAACTTTATCATAAGAGGAAGACAATCAAGAAGAAAAGCCCAAGGAAGGAGAGAACAACCCTGAGACTGATGAGAAAGAGGCTGATTACTCTGAAGAACAATATCCTCCTGCTGATGATTAATACAAACAGTTGGAGGATCATCTCAATGCTATGGAGATTCAGAGGGTACCCGGGCTAGATTTTGAAGATCTTGGACTTGTCCTGGGGGTAGTCATCCCACAAAAATTCAAGGTCCCCGCATTTTCTGAGTACGCAGGTGTCTCCTGTCCTAAGCTGCATGTAAGATCATATGTCAGGAAGATTCAACCCCACACTACTGATAGGAATCTGTGGGTACATTTCTTCCAGGAAAGTTTGTCGGGGACACAGTTAGAATGGTTCTATCAGCTGGAGGGAACTAACATTCATAATTTGGAAGACATGGGTGCTGCTTTTTACAAGCAATACTAATATAATGTTGACCTCGCTCAAATTCGTACACAATTGCAGAGTATGTCAATGGGTTATGGCGAGGGTTTCAAAGATTATGCCCAAAAGTGGAGAGACCTTGTAGGAAGAGTCCATCCTCCTCTGTCTGATAGAGAGCTGGTGGACATGTTCTTGGGCACGTTGTCTGGTCCATTCTTCAACCATCTGATTTGAAGAACTTCTGCTGGGTTTACTGAACTAATACTGACCGGTGAGCAAGTAGAAGTTGGTATTAAAAGTGGTAGGATCTAGAGAGTAACATGCTCCAGTACAACAAAGAAACCCTTCACTGGAAAGAAGGAGGTCAATGCTTCTTATGGCCAAAGAAATCAAAGCAAAACTGAACATCATCCGACGATAGGGGCTGTTATGATTTCCGAACCTGCATCAAACAAACAACAAAACAATCAACACAAACCAGATGCACCCAGAAGATAGTTCACCCGGACTAACATGACCTTATCCCAGGTTTTGCCACACCTGTTAAAGTCCAATCTGGTGACTCTAAAGGAAGCTCCCAAGAATCCTAATACTGCATCTCCCCACTAAAACCCAAATGCTCGATGTGCCTACCATTCCGAAAGTCTGGGGAATGATACAAACGATTGTTGGAATTTGAAAAATAATTTGCAGGATCTTATCGAGATGAAGGAGATTGAGTTTGACCTTCCAGAGACACCAAATGTAATAACTGCTCTAATGCCCAAACATGTCTAGGGCGTCAATGTTGTTGACAACACCCTGTTTGTTTCCTCTGTGGATGAATTAGCTACTCCTCTTCTGATTGTTAAAGAGAATCTGTTGCGAGCCAGTTTATTTCCGGGCTGTGGTGAGGGTTACCACTTATGTTTGTCTCAACCAGATGGTTGTTTGTTGTTAAAGATGGGTGTACAACACCTGATGTTTAACAAAGAAATTCTATTTGAGAAAGTTCCCATTGCAAGAAATTTGTGTGAAGATGTCACAATAATCACCATTTCCGACAATCTGTTAGAACATAGTTTGATTCTACAACCCTTGGTTAGAGTTTTGATGATAACAAAATACAAAGAATAATTTAAAAAATACAAAAAAAAATATGCACCTTAAAAATTAAGTTTTATGTATCCAGAAGTTCTGATCATATCAGCATCAGAAGATAAGCTATAAGTGCTACACGCTGAAGCAATCAGAACATACGCTGAAGATTGATGACCAGAACCTGCGCTTAATCAAAGTAAACTCTGACTCTGAAAAAGAACATATCAATCCAAGTCATCAATATTATGAAGCATCATCAACACTAAGGAGATAAGATTCTGAAGTGTTACTGATCATTCAAGACAACATCAATTCCAACGACTTCATTCAGACAGGATCTTCTCCAAAAGGAAAGTGTGTGTAGCGATAAAAAATGTAGCGGGGTAAATCGGAGATCGAATTATTGATTAATTCGTCTCACAAAAGCAAGAGTCGCCACCGCGCTTTATTGTTTCCAAAGGAAAAGGGAAAAGAGCGAAATAAAACCCTAATTATGCAATGTAAATAAAAATACAAAGCGTTTTTGAAAAAGAGATCGTGAGTTCGGGGGTTGGTTATACAATGGGAAGGTACTAGCACCCAATGTATCTATAGTACTCTATAGGAACCTTTTGAAATATCTGTTTTTATTTAAAATTGATCGCTCGATTGAAAATAAATCGTTTTGGCCGAAAAGGGATACGGACGGGTTTTTGAAGATACGACGACCTAATGTCGAAGTTTTGGCTTAAAAGGTGTGAGTTTTGGAGAAATCGGATATTTGGAAAAATTATCCTAAGTTTCAATGAAATGAGGGTACTCGCTCAATTGTTTTTTTTTGAGGACATGAAGTCAACAAGAATTAGACTATTCCCTTTGGATTGGTGCAAACAGAGTAAACAAGTACAATGAAATAATTGACAGAAAATGGTACACAACAATTAAATGTGAACATGCATTTTTTATATGATTTTTGTTTAATAGGCGAAAAGAAAAAGTGTTTTAATTGGTTTTCACTTTTTTTTATGCATTTTTAATGATAAAAGGTAATGAGAATTAATAGAAATGTTTTTAATGTTTTTATATATTTCTATTTTTTTATGTTTTTATTAATAACACAGAGTAGTATTTAAGAGTTATTAAACAATTAGATTAAATCTTTAAACTCTTAATTTAAATCTAGTTAAAAAAACTAAAATTAATAGATTAATCCTAAAGTTTAAACTAATAAAAAAAGTCAAGTTATTAAAATTTGTTTAATTATGTGTTTATTTCTAGGAAACTAATTAGTCTAAATTAAATAAATTACCTAAGAAAATGAATAAAATCTAACTAAAGAACATATAAGATGGAGTGAATGGCAATGAGAGTGGGCTTAAGCTGAAAAAGAAAATGGGCTTAGTTAAAAAGGAAATTGAGATGGGTGAGGGAAATGGAGCGGGTCATGGAAGACCCGGATCCAAGAAGAAGAAGAGAAACGCAAAGCTGTACGAAAGAAGAACCCTTGGAACGAAGGTGCCATGGCCGCCGCTGATGGCTTTTTCCATCCACCGCTGCCTTTCTTCAAAACCTCACGGGCAACTACATCAGCATCGACAACAGGGATGTCATGAGACTTGAATAACTTGGAAACAGTGCTCTCGCCACTTGCTATTCCACCGGTCGGTCCAACGATCCTCATTTCTTCTATCAATCACATGCACCCTTCCAGCTTGTCAGCTATTTATTCTGAGCTTTCTTTCCTTTTCCCAGGGAATCGAAATTGAGAAGGAGATGAAAGACGGAAGGACGATAGGGTGGATGGCGCGGTTGCTACGATAGCGAGGAAATGGGAAGTTAGCAGAATTGGGATGATGAAGATCAAAGGGGGGGTTGAGCGACGGTTCGATGACAGAGATGATGGTGACTCTTGTGAGTTTTTTATGAATTATGCGTACTGTGATGATTTCCCAAACTTGAAACACTGAACAATATTCTGCTTCTGTTGAACTTTTAGATATTGTAGGCTGCTTTTTTCGATTTTTCATGATACAAGGGAGTCAACGAGGTAGATGGAAAATTCGGTGATGGATTTTTGGTGTCGGGACAGGTAGCTCAGTCCGAATCAGACAAATCCTTTAGTTGAAGAATAGAATTGTTGGGGAAGTAGAGACCTTGTCCGGGAGAAGATTTGAGATATCGAAGAACACGGAGGGCAGTATGATAGTGTGTTTCGGTGGGTTTGCTCATGTGCTGGCTTAATTGTTGGACTGAATATGATATATCAGGCCTGGTGTTGAGGAGGTAGATGAGTTGGTCGATCAATCTTCTAAACTTGGTAGGATCTTGCATCAGAGGACCATCATTGGTTTGTAGGCGAGTATCGCGTGCCAATGGGGTAGAAGCAGGTTTGCACCCAATCAAACTTGTGTTGTTTAGCATATCCATAGTGTATTTGCATTGACATATGTTGATTCCAGTTGCATTCCTTTTTATTTCTAGGTCTAAGAAGTATTTCAAAGTGCCTAAGTCCTTGATGTGAAAATTATGATGGAGCATTTCTTTTGTTTGTTCTATATGCTGGAGATTATTACCTTATATTTGTTTGAAACCTTGGGCTACCAACCTGGCCTTGTGCCTTTCTATGCCACCATCAGACTTGAATTTGGTTTTGTAAACCCCCTTACAGCCTATAGCTTTCTTGCCAGGAGGGAAAGTGGTAAGTAACCAAGTATTGTTAGCTGATAGTACATGTAGCTCATTTTGCATAGCCTTGATCCAATTAGGATCTACAGAGGCTTGTTTATATGAAATAGGGTCACATGTAATAGTCACGGCGGAAATAAAAGAGTGATATGCAGGAGAAAGATTATTGTATGCAATGTAGTTAGATATGTCATATGGAACATGTTTATCAGAATTCATGCAAACAAAATCTTTAAAGTAAACAGAGGCAGTCCTAAGTCTAGTGGATTTTCTTATGTTATCAAGAACATGAGAATTTTCATTATCATTGTCATCCTCATTATCATTATCAGTAGAACTGTCAGGAGTAGCATCTTGCGTGATATTTTGGGGTGTTGTGTGAGCTGCAGGGGTGGAATGCTCTTTGGTTATGCGGATTTGAGAGCGGCAGAAGAATTGAATGAGGAGTATAGTGATGAACCGCGAAGTCCGAATGGGTAGTTGAAAAAGGTTTGTGAATTTTCTACATTTTTTACAAGTTGGCTTTAAATTAACAGTGCTTATGTGATTGTGCCGGTTTGCAATATTATGAATCTTGAATTTTATCAATCAAATTATTGTCTGTGTTAAAATAGGGATTTAATGTATTGATGATTCGCAAAGATATTAAATAGCCGTTTTACATGATTTCAGGAAATTAAAGAGAGTATTATTAAGTGAGACAAAGGCAACGCAGCGGTATAAAGCTTTATGCGAAAAAACTGAAGAAAAACTCACATGGTCGGAGCTAGTCCGACAGTACGATTCCGGCGAAGTCAGGTAAGCTCTGAAAACTCCTCGCTCCTTGCTTTCTGCCACTAATTCTTCTCTTCTTCTCCGTCTAAAAAACTGATTGGAAATATTGAATAAATGGTTTTTTGTGGTTTATTCGGTTTTGGTCAGTATGCTGGATGGTTTGACAATGTGCTTAGAAACGGTTTAGCAATATGCAGGTTTCCTGGTTGTGTGATTTGCAATATGCTATGCAAAATGGTTTAGCAGTAATGCAGATTTTGCAATATGCCGGTTATGGTTTTATGCTATGTAAAAATGATTTGGCAGTAGGTTATGTTTTGATAGCAGTATGCAGGTTTGCAAATGCTTAGAGATGGTTTTGATTGGGAATAATAGCAGTATGCAGGTTTGCAAATGCTTAGAGATGGTTTAGGTTCTGTTTGGGAATAATAGCAATATGCAGGTTTGCAAATGCTTAGAGATGGTTTAGGTTCTGTTTGCTGGTTATGATTCTTTTTTGACTATGCAGTGATGTTCTGGTCCCTTTACTATGCAAGCTCACACTTCCTTTTGAAGGGATTTTCAAATAGCCGTTGCTTTTTCATTCTCATGGCTCAGGTTTTGAATATTTAATATATTTTTCTGATACTGCATATATGCTGCTGCATATGGTTGACTTTATTCCCAATTCATGCTTAAGCCAAAAACCTGCAAAATTGAACCTCTTCTCTCTCTCTCCCAAGTACAGAAATGATATATATAAATGATATACTGTACATTTTTCTGAAATTGTAATGGCCAGAAAATGATGACAAAAAAAAGGAATAGGTTGCTTGCATACATTGTTTAAAACTGCACATTGTTTGAAATTTCATATTGTTTTTTGTCTTGCATTAGCCTATATTATTCTGCAGGTTAACGTTGGCTTGTTGTGTACCTTGCATATGTTTGTTTGAAAAAAATGTATGCTGTGATTTATACTTATGCAGTTTTGACCAAAAAAGTATTTATGCATATGTGAAATATGCAGTGGGCTTTTTGATAAAAATGCAAATGATTTTGAAAATGTGCTATTTTTTAATTGTGCATTCATTTAAAAATTCCTCTCTTTTTTGTGAACCGGGAGAAATCCCGTGATTTGCAAAAAAGAGTAACTGATTCCGGCCATTGCTTTTAATGATGAACATTGAATTTATTTTCTGCATTTTAATTATTTATCCGAATTCTAATTTCTTTCTTTTAATCGTTTTTTTTTGCAGGTAAAATTTAAATGAGCAGACAAAGAGTATTGGACAGAAGATTAGAATTAGAATTTAGGAAAATAGTTTTATTTTACTTTAAGCATTTATGTAATGGTTATTATAAATACTTTGTACAATAGTATTTAAACAACAATTGTAATAAATAGAATAAAGTGAATAAAAATTCTATTATTTCCCAATTAATTCCTTTTCTTTCCAATTATTTATTTATTGTTTATAATTCCTTAAATCATATAATGATTGAAAATCAAATCCAATCATTTAAATTCAGAATGACAAACAAATAAATAAACATCATTGACTAATCAACAAATTCAACTATTTAATTCATTATTCGTAAAATTCCAAATTATAATAATTAAAAATAGAATTTTAATTATTTAATCTAAAAATGATAAAGAATTAAATAATCCTTGTTGACCAATTAATAAACTCATTCTCAAATGCTTATTTCATTATTCATAAGTCTTTAAATTATATAACAATTGAAAAATAAATTCCAATTATTTAAATTTAAGATAATAAATAATTAATAAACGTCATTTAAATCTTGATCAGTTAATAAATTTAGCGTTCAACAAATAAACAGCTCCCGACTCGAAAAAGTTATGAATTTTTAAACTGCTTTGAAAATTTGATAAAAATGGTCAAAACTCTTGCAATGCGAATGATGCAGATGGAAGACGGTATCTTAGGTCAAAATTTGGGGTACAACAGTGTGTTAATGACATTAAACATGCTTTATGATCAAACGTCATTCCACTTCCTATATAAACAAAGTCATCTTTCAAAATCAAACAAGGAGTTTACTAGATAACCACTCACGCATATTCAAAGCTGCAAGCAATTTCATTTTACTTTTCTAAGCTATAAACCTGTGTAATTTATCAAAGTTGTGATAAACAGTTTTTGTTAGAAAAACAATAACACATATTGTATAATTATATTGAAAAAGAGTTCCTTGAGATTAACCGGACTGTGGTTGTACTCAAGAAGAATTTAACAGTCGTTAAAGTAGCTTTTGTAATCTTGTTCAGATTAGTGGATTAAGACCTCGTTGGAGAGAGGCGAAATCACCTTGACGGGTGGACTGGAGTAGTTTGAGATCAAACGAACCAGGATAAAAATATTGTGTCATTAAGATTTTTAGATTCAAGTTCTCAATTCAACCCCCCATTCTTCTGTTTTTCACATCTTCAATTGGCATCATAGCGCCTGGTTCTGAGCTTAAACACTTAACCGTGTCAGTACAAGATCCAAGCATCAGAAAAACACTATGGTGGGACCAAGCCAAAACATCAGCAATGACAACCATGAAGACAAGGACAGATTCAGTGGCAAACCTCCAGTCTTTGATGGAGAAACCTTTGACTACTGGAAAGACAAAATTGAGAGTTTCTTTCTGGCCCATGATGCTGATCTGTGAGACATGGTAACTGATGGATACATGCATCCTGTGGATGGACGTGGTCAGAAGATAGACAGGAAAATGATGTCTGATCAATAAAACCGTGAATTCAGAAACCACCACAAGTCCAAAACAATTCTCCTCAGCGCCATCTCATATTCAGAATATGAGAAAATATCAAACAGAGAAACTGCCAAGAATATGTTTGACTCTCTGAGAATGACGCATGAAGGAAACATACAACTCAAAGAAACCAAGGCCCTTGCACTCATTCAGAAGTATGAGGAATTTAAGATGGAAGATAGTGAATCAATAGAAACTATGTTTTCAAGATTTCAAATTCTTGTTGCTGGACTAAAGGTTCTTGACAAAGGGTATTCTAATGATGATCACATTAAGAAGATAATCAGAAGCTTGCCCAAACAATGGAGGCCAATGGTCACAGCACTTAAGCTAGCCAAAGATCTCAACAAAATTTCTATGAAGGAACTTGTTATCTCCCTCAGAAGTCACGAGATAGAGCTAGAAGAAGATGAGCCTCAAAAGCAAGGTAAGCCATTAACTTTAAAATCTAACAAAAAATCTGACTCCAAGGTTTTGCAGGTTGTGGAAGAAACTTCTGATGGATCCTCATCAGAAGAAGATGAACTGTATCTCTTCTTCAGAAGGGTGAACCAACTATGGAAGCAGAGACAAAGGAAGTTCAAAAATCCCAGAAGATTAGAGAATCAGAATGAATCCTCCTCTAGATACAGAAAGTCTGAGTCCTCCTCTGGACATAGAAGATCTGAAGGTTCTTTAGGATACAGAAAGCCAAACAACAAGGACATCATCTACCATGAATGTAACGAGCAAGGGCACTACAAAAGTGACTGCCCAAAGCTTCAGAAGGAAAAGCCCAAAAAGAAGTTTCTCAAGGAAAACAAGAAAAGCCTCATGGCTACATGGGATAATTCTGACACATCTGAAGCTGACTCAGAATAAGATGATGAAAGAGAAAACATAGCTCTCATGGTAAACGTATCAGAAGACAGTGAAGCTTCTGGTTCAGACTCAGAATCAAACAATGAAGAGGTATTCCCTGACTTTACCATAAACTTTACTAAGGCTGAACTTGCTGAAAGTCTAAATGAAATTCTGGAAAGGTATCAGCAAATCAGAGTCAAATTCAGGAACCTGAAAAGGAATCTTCCCTCTGACTCTGAAAAGACTGAGAGTCTCAGATTGGAGAATTCTGAGTTAAGAGAAAAAATTTCAAAACTAGAAAATGATTTGCAAAACTCTCAGAAGGAAACAATCTCTGAAAATCCCAGCAATGCTGATGAGATCATCAAAGAGTATGATCACAACTTTCAGAAGTTTCTAGCTAAAAACATAGACAGAAGCAAGATGGCTTCAATGATCTATGGAGTTAGCAGAAATGGCAGAAAAGGGATAGGATATCAAGGTAAGATATCTGCACCAAAAAATGCCATGGACTTAGTTATAAAATGCACACCACTAAATTCACATTTTATATATGGGCACACACATGACATAAAGTACCAAGTAGTGATTATTTTGTCAAACCAAAGTTCAATCAGAATTTTGGTAAAACTAACAAATCAGGACCCAAGAAAATGTGGGTACCTAAGGATAAAATCATAGATGTGGCAGATATCTTTAGCAGCAAGGCTAAGACACTAATCATGGTACGTAGACTCTGGCTGATCGCAATACATGACGGGAAGAAGGAATATGTTCCAAAGCCTGGAACTTAAGCCTGGAGGCTACATGGGCTTTGGAGGCAATCAGAGAGGAAAAATCATTGGCTCTGGAAAAGTAGGTAATGGAAATCTTCCCTCTATAAATAATGTATTATTAGTTGATGGATTAATGCATAACCTATTAACCATAAGTCAATTAAGTGATAATGGTTATGATATAATCTTCTATCAAAATTCATGCAAAGCTATTAGTCAGAAAGATGGGACTATCCTATTTAATGGGAAGAGGAAAAATAACATTTATAAAATAAAACTTTCTGAACTAAAGAGTTAGGATGTAAAATGTCTACTTTCTGTTAACAACGATCAATGGGTATGGCACAGAAGATTGGGGCATGTTAGTATGAGAAGAATATCTCAGATCAACAAACTCAATCTGGTCAGAGGACTTCCTAATCTGAAGTTCAACTCAGATGCTCTATGTGAAGCATGTCAGAAAGGAAAATTTGCAAAACCTGCTTTCAAATCCAAAAATGTTGTTTCCACCTATAAGTCATTAGAACTTCCGCACATTGACTTATTTGGACCAGTAAAAACTGCTTCAGTCACTGGCAAAAAGTATGGGTTAGTAATCGTAGATGACTATAGCAGATGGACATGGGAAAAGTTCTTAAGACACAAGGACGAGTCACACTCTGTGTTTGTTACCTTCTACAACCAAGTTTAGAATGAAAAGGATCTTAGAATTGTCAAAGTCAGAAGTGATCATGGTGGAGAATTTTAAAATAAAAATTTTGAATTATTTTTTTAATGAAAAAGGCATTCTGCATGATTTCTCTTGTCCTAGAACTCCCCAACAAAATGGAGTTGTAGAACGAAAGAATAGAACATTGCAAGAAATGGCCAGAACCATGATCAACGAGACCAACATTGCTAAGATTTTCTGGGCAGAGGCAATTAACACAGCTTGTTACATTTAGAATAGAATCTCCATAAGACCAATTTTGGAAAAGGCTCCATATGAATTGTGGAAGAACAGAAAGCCCAACATTTCTTATTTTCATCCATTTTGATGCACATGTTTTATTCTAAATACAAAAAATTATTTGAACAAGTTTGACTCTAAAGCACAAAAGTGTATTATGTTAGGATACTCTGAACGCTCAAGAGGGTATAAAGTATACATTACAGAAACACAGATTGTTGAAGAGTCAATCAGTGTTAGGTTTGATGATAAGCTTGACTCTCAAAAGTCAAAGCAGAATGAACTCCTTGCTGGTATGGAAGTTGAACTCACAGGTACTGAAGTCAATTCATCAGAAGTTCCCAACAGAGACTTTCCCTCAACATCAGAAACAATCGTTGCAAGCAATCCACCACCGTCTGTTGATCAACTCCAGAAAAGACTATCCAGAAGCAGCATTGATCACCCAAAAGATACAATACTGGGAAAGAAGGAAGATCCAAACAGAACAAGATCAACATTCAGAAACTCTGAAGAATCCCTCATGGGACTGGTCTCTCTGATTGAACCATCAACAATTGATGAAGCACTTCTGGACAATGACTGGATTCTGGCAATGCAAGAGGAACAAAATCAATTCACTAGAAATGACGTATGGGATCTGGTTCCCAAACCAAAAGGATTCAACATCATTGGTACAAAATGGGTGTTCAGAAACAAACTAAACGAGCAAGGTGAAGTCATCAGAAACAAAGCACGATTGGTAGCACAAGGTTATAGTCAGCAAGAGGGGATAGACTATACAGAAACCTTTGCTCCAGTCTCCAGGTTAGAATCTATTAGACTTTTAATATCATTTTCTGTTAATAAAGGCATCACTCTGTATCAGATGGATGTCAAAAGTGCATTCTTAAATGGCTATATAGATGAAGAGGTATATGTGCACCAACCTACTGGTTTTGAGAATTCCAAAAATCCAGAATGTGTTTTCAAATTAAAGAAGTCACTCTATGGTCTGAAACAAGCTCCCAGAGCATTCTATGAAAGACTAAGTAACTTTCTGTTAGAAAAGGAATTCACCATAGGGAAAGTGGACACAACCTTGTTCAGTAAGACAGTTAAGAATGACATGTTAGTATGTAAGATTTATGTTGATGACATCATATTTGGATCTACTAAACCCTCTTTGGGAAGAGAGTTTGCTAAATGTATGCAGGCAGAGTTTGAGATTAGCCTAATGGGGGAACTCAAACTCTTTATGGGCATTCAGATGAATCAAACTTCAGAAGGAACTTACATTCATCAGAGCAAATATGTCAGAGAAATTTTGAAGAAATTTAATCTCTCAGAATGTAAGCCCTCAAAGATTCCAATGCATCCCACGTGCATTGTGGAAAAGGAAGAGGTAAGTAAAAAGTTAGAACAGAAGGTTTACAGAGCTTAGTAGGATATTGTGATGCTGACTTTGCTGGAGACAGAGTAGAACGTAAAAGTACTTCTGGAAGCTGCCAGTTTCTGGGAGAAAATCTGATCTCATGGTCCAGCAAAAGACAATCCAAAATAGTACTATCAACAACAGAAGCTGAATACATAGCAGCTGCTGGATGTAGTACGCAAATGCTCTGGATGAAAAGTCAACTTGAAGACTTAAATATATTTGAGAGTAACATTCCTATCCTCTGTGACAATACTTCTGCTATTTGTCTCAGTAAAAATCCTATTTTGCATTCTAGGGCTAAGCATGTAAAAATAAAACATCATTTTATTAGGGACTATATTCAGAAAGGGATTCTTAACTTAAAATTCATTGACACAGACCATCAATGGGCCGGTGTCTTTACAAAACCTCTTTCTGAAGATAAGTTTAACTTCATTCTGAAACATCTCAGCATGAAGCTATGCCCAGAATAAACTGTTTTATTTACATATCTTAACCTTCAGAACTTTGTTATTTTCTGTGAACTACTGATCAACCTGCCCTCAGAGTTTTAGAAGTACAAATTCCATCAGAATCTATCCATGAATATCTAAACATTTCATTTCAAGGATAGAAGTGTGTTGTTCACGTAAGCAAACAATTGTCATCCATTCATCAGCTACCTTCTGAGATTGAACACGCGTTCACTTTTCTGAAAGGTCAAAAGTGTTGATTGGGTGCATTGAGACACACGTCATGGGTAACCGTGCCAGTATCTTTCTGAATCCCCTAATTTCAACTGTCATTAATAATTATAATCATGACTAATTGTTTCTCTTTCTTACTGTTTATGCTTTCAAGAAAAACTATTTAAACTCAAATTTCTCTCTTATATTCCTTCACTTTCACTCTCTCAAATACTTCCTATCGTTTCTAGTTCGTACTTTCAAAAACCCTTTCATCTTTCTCAAAAACACGTGTGAACAATGGCTTCTTCAAGCATCCAAAACATCAGTACTCAAGAATCTGCTTCTATGGAACAGTACGAAGAACCTTACAGAATACTACTCACTCCCATTGATAATTTGGAAGTTCTTTCAGAACTGATTATTGACTTTGAAAGATTACAAGAAAACGGCTTCAATCTGTATGAAGACGTCAATGCTCAGAGTTGGAACATATACTTTGACTGTCTTCTAGGGCCAACATTTCCAATTCTTGTCAAAGAATTCTGGATACATGCTTCTTCCTCAAATCATCAAGTTACCTCTTATGTCATGGGGAAGAAAATTATCATTACTGAAGACCTAATTTCAAGGATTATTGGTTACAATGGTGGAGGTGTCAGATGTATTGACATGGTTGAAAGATGCTCTGATGTAGCTTCTATTGCAAGGGAAATATTTACTCTTGGTCTTCCCTCCAACAAGATTAGAGATCTGAAGGATCATCACATAATTTGGGCTAAAATAATTCTGGGGTGTATCAACCACAGGAAGCCAACTAGCTCTCCTGATTATATAAACATTGATCAGCAGTTTCTGATCTATTTTATCTCAATGAAGACTAAGGTTAACCTCCCACACTTGCTGTTTAATCATCTGAGAACTAGTGTAAAGGAAATAAGAGAAGATGAACGTACCAAAAGGTCCTGGATACCCCTAGGGAGACTCATATCAGATATTATGACAGAGAATAGGCTGATAGAGCATTTGACTGAAGCTCAGGAAATCAGCTCACTAGAAGCAACTGCTGGGAAGCCTCTGAACATAAAAAATATGAAGAAGATGAAAATCATTGATAATATCAAGAAGGAACCCAATGTTACTTCTTTTGCAGCCATCACTTCAAGAAGAATTCCTCTGGATGATTTTCCTCTTTTCTCTGAGATTGACTCTAAGCCAGAGATAATTGTCAGACATATGGATGCCTGTAAGGAAGATGGCACTGCACCAGAAATAAATATCCAAAACTTGCATCAAGCTGCTCTAGAAGTTATTCTGAAGAAGACCGAGAAAAGGAAAGCTGCAGCAGAAGGGTAATCCCAGAGGACTTCAAAAGCTTCCAAAAAGAAAGGTAATCCTTCCTCTGTTACTGTTTTAGAATCAATAAATATATCAACATCTGAAACCATAACTACCCAACCAGAACATCCAACTCCACAAACTTTTGAAGACTTTGACATAGGGTTTGATCCATCAGAAACTCTAGGTCTAAATGAAACTCACTCCCTTCCTCTTAATCCAAATCATGAACAAACTCAACCAGAACTTGCCAAAGTTCTGTCTGATATTGATTCATTTGACCAAGAATTTTCAGCTCCCACACCATAAAATCCAAATCCTCAACTCCCTGATAATCCAAACTCTGAAACTACATCAGATATTCGATAACCTCTCTCTCCACAACAAGATATTCCTCATCCACCATCACCTCAACCTGAACAACAACAACCAGAAGCTCAACCTTCTGAGAATCAATCCCCTGATATCCATGAATCAGAACATCACCATGTCTCAACAAACCAATCTGAAGAACCTCATTCATATTCTGATACAAACCTAATACCGGGAATCACAGAACCACTTGCTATTCGCATGCCTCTCACCATCCAGGACATTCCATAAATTCCTTCTTCTCTGGAATCCACACCACCAAACACTCCTATCAGTCCAATCATCATACCTGACTCTCCCACTCCTTCACCCAATAGAAATCCAGCTGACAACGTAAGACTTGTCATTGATCCAATTGTGCTGGAAAGACTAGCTACTATCTCTCACAAAACTGCCATTCCCAAACCAAAACCAACTGAAACTCCATCAGATGTTGGTACAAGTTTGTTGATGTTTGAAGCATGGATACAAGAATGGATAACCTCTTTGAAGCATGCTAGTCAAAAGACGACTAATCCTGCTGCTTCTGATTATATATGGACCAAATTCAGAAATTGGCTTAATTCTGAAACACAAAAGCTGAAAGAATAGAGCTATAAACAGGTTCAACGAAATTCCAGTGCTAAGCTAAAGGCTTTTAAAGACCAAGTTCTGAGCCACCTGCTCAAGAAAGATATTCTCTCTCTGGATAATGCTCCCTGGTCAGAACATCATCCCTCAGATAAAGTTCAACCAGAATCAGAAGGTCTCTCCTTGACTGCTGCTCCAGAAGAGATGATCACAGCTGAGGAAATGGTGCACTGTGATAAGACTGCAGAATGCTCTGAGAAGAGTCCAGATACTGAAGAATCTCCAGCACCTTCCTCAGTCATGCAAATTCTGGAAGAGTTGAAGAGAGCAAATGCTATTATCCTGGAAAGGTTGGATAAGCAAGAGGACACAATCAAAGAGATCAAGAGCATCTTGGGCAAACAAGAAGAATCTAATACCCAGATCAAGGTCTTGCTAGAAGCTTTGTTCACACGTCTTCCTCCTCCCTCTTAGACTCTTTTCTGTTTTAAATCTGTTTATTTGTAACGTTTTTTTACCACTTTTGTTCTTGAACTTATCATTGCTTCTTGTTTTTAATATAACTCAACTATTTTGGCTTTGATTATATTGCCTTTTTGATAACTGAAGAAAAGGGGGAGAAAGTAAGATATTTTCAATAACGGTTTACCGAGACAGAAGTCTCAAACATTCTAGACTACTTAACCTCTATCTTTTGAAAAGCTTGAACATGTACAAACTCTGATGAAAGATATAGCTAAACTCTGATGCTCAAGGAACTTAAGGGAAGTAATCTACTTAGGGGGAGTTTCTCTTAAACTTTTTGTTCTTTAATTTTTATTGAAAAATATAGTTTTTGTCATCATAAAAAAGGGGGAGATTGTTAGAACATAGTTTGATTCTACAACCCTTGGTTAGAGTTTTGATGATAAAAAAATACAGAGAATAATTTATAAAATACAAAGAACAAATATGCACCTTAAAAATTATGTTTTATGTATGCAAAAGTTCTGATCATTTCAGCATCAGAAGATATGCTATAAGTGCTACACGCTGAAGCAATCAGAACATACACTAAAATTGATGACCAGAACCTACGCTTAATCAAAGTAAACTCTGACTCTGAACAAGAACATATCAATCCAAGTCATCAATATTCTGAAGCGTCATCAGCAGTAAGGAGATAAGATTCTGAAGCGTTACTGATCATTCAAGACAACATCAATTCCAACGGCTTCTTTCAGACAGGATCTTCTCCAAAAGGAAAGTGTGTTAATGACATTAAACATGCTTTATGATCAAATGTCATTCCACTTCCTATATAAACAAAGTCAACTTTCAAAATCAAACAAGGATTTTTCTAGATAACCACTCACGCATATTCAAAGTTGCAAGCAATTTCATTTTACTTTTCTAATTTATAAACCTGTGTAATTTATCACAGTTGTGATAAACAGTTTTTGTTAGAAAAACAACAACACATATTGTATAATTATATTGAAAAAGAGTTCATTGAGATTAACTAGACTATGGTTGTACTGAAGAATACTTTAACATTTGTTAAAGTAGCTTTTGTAATCTTGTTGAGGTTAGTGGATAAAGACATCGTTGGAGAGAGGCGAAATCACCTTGACGGGTGGACTGGAGTAGTTTGAGATCAAACGAACTAGGATAAAAATACTGTGTCATGAAGCTTTTTAGATTCAAGTTCTCAATTCAATCCCCCCTTCTTATGTTTTTCACATCTTCACAATCCTCCCCGCGTCTCCACCAAAAGGCCCGTCAGGATTACATCCATTCCCAAGTTTGCTCCTTTGATTATCACCCTTCCTGGATCAATACCATATCCCTCTAATAAAGTCGTTCCTTGGAATTATGGGGCTGACGTCTACTACCATGGCGTAAAGCAAGACCTATTGGTTGTTAAAGATAAAGTGGCCGAAGATACTGATCTTGTCATCGACAACATCGTCGGAACCAATAAAATTACGAGAAGTATAAGGGTTTTCTCTCCCAAAATTACCTTGAAAATTGTTGCTACTCCTGTGATTATTCCTGCTGCTACTCCTGTTAGTACTCCCATTTCTACTCCTACTGTTATCCCTGTTGTCATCCCTGTTACTGAGTCAGCTGAGACACGGGGCAAAGAGGTATTAGTTGAGCCTGTCCAGACGAAGGTGCACAAAGAAGTCCCTCTTGAGGATTCTAAAAAAGAAATAGAAGAGATACTGGAGATAATAAAGAAAAGTGATTACAACATTATGAAGCAGTTGGGGTAGACCCCTTAAAAAATCTCAATGCTAGCTTTACTTTTATGCTCTGAAGCCCATGCTAAGGCTTTGGTAAAATTCCTGAAGTCGTCCCATGTGCCTCAAGAGACTTCCACCGATCAATTCAAAAATTGTGTTGTTATTTTGACAGTTGACAATGGACTGTGTTTCTCTGATGTAGATTTGACATCCAAGGGAAGAAAGCATAATGATGCCCTGCATGTCTCTATTGAGTGCATGGGTACTACCCTAGCTCATGTTCTGGTAGATACATGTTCATCGTTGAATGTCTTACCAAGAATTCTTTGGACCAATTGGATTGTGAAGGACTCACATTGAATCCCAATAATTTTATGGTGAGGGCCTTCAATGGTTCCAAGAGAATGGTGCATGGGGAGGTGAAAATCCTTATCAAAGTAGGTACTCATACTTTTGACTCAACTTTCTACGTGATGGACATTCGCCCATCTTACTCCTGTTTATTGGGTCGACCTTGGATCCATGGGGCCGGTACTGCTACTTCTACTTTGCATCAAATGTTGAAATACCCAGTTAATGGAATGATTATCGCAGTCCATGGCATGGAGGAATACATGGTGAGCCACCTGAACTCTTTCATGTATGTTGAAATGGATGTCGAGTTCATTGAAACTCCCTGTTAGAACTTTGAGGAGGTCCCACAAACAGTTGCTGCGACTAAGACCTCTACTAGTGTCCCAAAGATTACTAGACCACCATTGAAGATGGCTTCTCTGAAGGATTCCGAAGCAGCAGTTGAAGAAGGTGGGTGTACCATTTGGGGCCAACTTCCGGATATTCCCTACAATTTTGACAAATTTGGTTTGGGATTTACTTTCGGGGCCGAAAGAGTTGTTCGTCGTGCTCGCACCAGGGGACCACCAATACACATCAACAACCATGGAGTCAATGCATTAGACGACAATGATAGAGATTGTGACATGGGAAAGTGGATCTTCCCAACTATCAGCAGTGGACTCAACAATTTGGAGGCCAAAGATTTTGTTCCCATTACTTTTATTCAAGAGTAATTGTCTTTTAGTTTTTTGGGATATGTAATATTTGAACAATTGAAACTCTAAAGCCTCGTGTCTTACCTGAGGCACAATGGTATATTTGTGAGGGTCATTACTTCATCTTCATATGTCATTAATAAATTATTGGACTTTTTGCATACAAATTTTACGCTCTATTTTTTTCTTTCCTGCTTTTACTTTATCAAAAATAGCTATGCTCTTACACACACCCACACATCAAACCGCATATCCACATCCACTCTAGATCCCATTGATAACGGTTATGCTATTGCCAATTATGACTTTGAAAATCCGATCTACCAAGCCGAGGACTAAAGTGAGGGATATTATGAAGTACCAGGAGAACTTGCCAGACTATTACAACAGGAGGAAAGTCAAGATACGTGCCGATCTAGAGCATAGCGTCAAAAAGCATTTAATTCAGATGTTGCATGATTATGTTGAGATCTTCGCCTGGTCATACGAAGACATGCCATGGCTGGACACTGATATTGTGGTTCACCGCTTGCCTACCAAAGAATATTTCCCTCCAGTTAAACAAAATGTTCGTCGTATGTGGCCTGAGATGTCAAAAAAGATATAGGCCGAAGTCATGAAACAATTCAACGCTGGTTTCTTAGATATCACCTCTTATCCACAATGGGTCGCTAATGTTGTTCCGGTACCTAAGAAGGATGGTAAGGTATGTATACGTGTGGATTATAGAGACCTGAATAGGGCAAGCCACAAGGATGACTTTCCACTTCCCCATATTGATGTTTTGTTTGACAACACCACACAACATAAGGTATTCTCCTTCATGGATGGTTTCTCCGTGTACGATCAGATCAAAATGGCACCTGAGGACATGGAGAAAATAACCTTCATCACGTAGTGGGGCACTTTCTGTTACAATGTTATGCCATTTGGGTTAAAGAACATTGGGGCAACCTATTAGCGCGCCATGGTAGCTTTGTTTCATGATATGATCCATAACGAGATAAAGGTTTATATTGATGATATGATATCCAGGTCTCAGACTGAAGAAGAGCACCTTGACCACCTGCAAAAGCTGTTTGAAAGGCGAAGAAATACAAACTGAGGCTGAACCCGAATAAGTGCACTTTTGGAGTAAGATCCGGTAAGCTCTTAGGCTTTGTGGTCAGCAGCAAAGGTATTGAAGTAGACCCTGCAAAGGTTAAAGCTGTACAGGAAATGCCAACTCCTCACATTGAGAAGGAGGTTAGGGGATTCTTGGGACGTCTAAACTACATTGCCAGATTCATTTCCCATCTAACCGCTACTTGTGAGCCAATCTTCAAATTACTAAAGAAAGATCAAATAATGAAGTGGAATGACGATTGCAAGAACTCCTTTGACAAAATCAAGGAATATCTTCAAGAGCCTTCAATATTGATGTTGTTGGCTGAAGGAAGACCTCTAATCATGTACTTGACAATATTAGAGAATTCAATAGGGTGTGTGCTAGGGAAGCATGACGAGTTTGGTCGAAAAGAGCATGAAATATACTACCTTAGCAAAAAGGCTACCGACTGTGAAACAAGATACTCACTGCTCGAGAAAACTTGATGCACTTTGGCAGGGGCTGCTCGCCGACTAAGACAATACATGTTAACTCACACTACCTTATTGATATCTAAAATGGATCCTATCAAATACATCTTTGAGAAGCTCACTCTCTCTGGAAGAATAGCAAGATGGAAAATGATCCTGAACGAATACAACATTCAGTACACAACCCAGAAAGAAATTAAGGGGAGTGTATTAGTTGATCATTTGGCTCATCAGGTTGTGGACGACTACCAATCCATGAATTTTGAGTTCCTGGATGAGAACATCATGTTAGTAACTGATTGTGAAGAACCTGGACCGGATGAAGGACCTGAAAAAGGATCCGATGGACTATGGTTTTTGACGGAGCTTCCAACGCACTTGGAAATGGCATTGGTGTTGTGATCATATCTCCCGAAGGTTGTCATACTCCTTTCACTGACAGACTATGTTTCAATTGTACCAACAATATGGCTGAATATGAAGCATTCATTATGGGTCTCAAAGCGTCTATCGACTTGAGGATCAAATTCTTGAGTGTATTCGGAGACTCGGCCTTAGTAATCACCCAAATCAAAGGAGAATGTGACACAAAGCCTCCTAATCTCATACCTTACAGAGAGCATGTGTTGACACTAATTCCACACATTGAAGAAGTTACCTATGAGCATTTTCCACGAGAGGAAAATCAACTAGCGAACGCGCTAGCTACTATGTCATCCATGTTCAAGGTCATGTGGGATAACGAAGCTCCTCAGAATACTATTGAGAGAATGGACGAACCAGCATATTGTTACTCGGTTGATACTGAAGAAGTAGTGGACAAACCTTGGTTACATGAAGTTAAAAGATATCTCGAAACACAAGAGTATCCCGAGGGAGCTTCAGACAATGATAAAAAGTTCCTAAGCAGATTCTCTGCCAAGTTCTTCCTTAGTAACAGAATCCTCTATAAGCGTAATCACGATTCTACTTTGCTCCGGTGTGTGGGCAAAAGTGAAGCAAAGAAAATTATGGCAGATTTACACGAAGGTACCTTTGGCACCCATTCTAGTGGGCACACAATGGCTAAAAAGATCCTACAGCCAGGATACTACTGGTCCACTATGGAAGCAGACTGTTATCAACATTCACAAACTTAGTCACAAGTACCAGATCTATGCTGATAAAGTACATGTGCCTCCGGTTCCCTTGAAAGTTTTGACTTCTCCCTGGCCATTCTCAATGTGGGGCATCGATATGATTGGGGAGATTAGACCTATGGCTTCTAATGGGCACCGATTCATCTTGGTTGCCATTGATTACTTTACATAGTGGGTCGAGGAAGCCTCATTTGCTCCTGTTACCAACAACGCTATGGCCTGATTCATCAAACATAACCTTATCTGTCAGTATGGTATTCCAGAAAGAATCATCACAGATAATGGTACCAATCTCAATAATACTATGATCACCGAGCTCTGCACATAATGCAAGATCCAGCATCATAACTCTTCTCCTTACCAGCCAAAGATGAATGGCGTTGTAGAAGCTGCTAATAAAAATATCAAAAAGATCATACAGAAGATGACGGTGACTTATAAAGACTGGCATGAGATGTTACCATTTCTCTCCATGGTTTTCGTACCATAGTGCGCACATCAAGAGGGGTAACTCCTTTCTCTTTGGTATATGGTATGGAAGTTGTCCTACCCATTGAAGTCCAGATCCCTTCCTTGAGAATCTTAGAAGACGCAGGTTTGAATGAAGATGAATGGGTTCAGACTTGACTTGATCAATTAAACCTGATTGACGAGAAAAGGCTCGCAGATGTCTGTCATGGTCAGATGTACCAAAAATGTATGATTAAAGGTTTTAACTAGAAGGTCAGACATCAGGTATATCATGCTGGTGACCTAGTAATCAAGCGCATTATCCTGCCGCAAGGTGATCCCAAGGGCAAATGGACTCCTACATACGAAGGACTATTTGTAATCAAGAACATATTTTCTGGTGGAGCCATGTGTTGTGACTGGTTTTTTAAATCAGAGCCGCCACTATTACTTTTTATCCTAGGGAAGGGAATCTAACAGAAAAACCTAATTTTCAGACAAAGATTATAGGTTTCTGAATTCTTTAGGCGAAAGGAAGGTGTTAGGTACCTTTCATCTACCTTGTTCACAAGGATACTAGGTTTTAGGTTTGAGTTGGGGTAAATAGGGTTTTAAATATTATTAAGGGAAAATAGTTTTAATTTTTAATAGGCGAACTCGCCACCCTATGTATCCTCTTATGATGAATCATAGTCCCAATTCGTAGTTCGTATGGGGTTGGTGATTTTAGGGGTTGCAAACGTATTTTGAATCACCTCGTATTTTGGTCGGGAGTAGTGATTGCGGAGATTTTGATTAAATGCACGGTAACTCAAAATCTATTTGAAACCCTTTCGCAAAAATAGTTGATTAGATTAGTTTGTTGCGAAAAATAATTTTAAGATTGGTTGAATATTTTTTATCATATTAATTGCGAAATTCTAAATTAATGCATGACTTAAAAATGTTTTAATGCAATAAGTAAATAATATATACATGATCTTTTTAAATAAAACAATTTATTTACACGATAATAATAATAATATTTAGTAAAAATAAATATTATAATAATTATTATTATAGAAATAAATAATAAGAGAAATAAATGATATATAAATAAATAATATATAAATAAGAAAGCATATAAAATAATAAAAATTATAGAAATTATTGAAATTAATTACGGGGTGCAATTTTGAACTAATGAGTAAAACATGGGGTGCCTATAGGAGGCTGGGCCCAAGTTCAGATATTGAACTGGGCCTAGAGGTGGGGGTATGTTGTTTAGTTGCCTTTTAATAAAACAAGGAAATGGTGGTGCGAACAACGATTAGGCTTGGCCCAATACAAATTCCGGGAGGGCCTGAGCATCCGCGTGTGTGAGGGAGTATAGGGCTTATGGTGGACTTGGCCTTACAGCCATCCACTGATGATCAAACGAATGTGATTTTAAGGGTGCATGAAAATTATGGTAATCACGCATGCAACGTATCATTAAGGAACATAAGCTTTCGTTTTACATTTTATTTTCTTCAATTTTATTTTTTACAGCAAACCCTCTATCTCTCTCTCTCTTTCGCTTTATACCCTTTCCCTTTTTCAATTTTTCTCTAACACTAGCACCCAATCACGGCGGCGACAACACCATGAAACCCTTCTGTAACAACCATCCTCCAAAACCAAAACACAAGAACAGTAAAGAGAGCTAAGATTGTTTTACCCCTTCATCATTCAGTTTTTTGACCTTCGAGCTTCCGTATCGCGATGCTAACCCTTCTTCTTTAACTTGCAGGTTCCAGCGGTTTCTAAAAGGTAGAGGTCGATGGTGGTGAAGCGGAAAAGTAATTAGATGTCAGCGGAGGTTAGGGTTTCCGATGCTGAAACCCTAACCATCTTCTCTCTTCTTCAACGGAATCGATATTAGTTCTTCGCTAATAGCCTCCTTCTTCCAATTTCTTCTTGTCTTAATTCTCCGAATCTGTTCTCCCATGTCTTGGTTCTTGTTCGTCTTTTGTATTTCTTTGCGATTTCAGTCCTTTTCCCCCCTCTGTATTCTCCAGCGCCTCCTCTGTTCTTCAAATTCCTCTTCGTATTTATAGGTCTTGATTCAGATTAGGGTTAATTCCTGTTACGAGTTTCAGTTAGCCTTGATTTAGGTATTAGGAAATAAATTAGGGATTTGATCTTAGTTGTAATTGATTCAAAATGTTATGAACTGATTTGTTATTGGATTCAAAATGTAATATAGACTGCTTTTCCATGATATTCGAGATTTCATTAAAAAAAATCTATATAATTTTTAGATTTTTTTTTGCAATAAGAGATTCTGCATTTTTTATATATTTGTTCTGTAATTTACAAGATTTGGGTTCAGACTAATCTACATAGTAACGGTTAATTTGATAAAAAAATGTGCGCATTCTTTGTGATTGACACAGTGTTAGTTTTTCAAACATGGGCCCTGAATTTTTTCTAAGTTGTCCAGCCTACAATACTTATAGAAAAAACACTTTTCTCTTTAAAACACACTTAGGCCCAACCGGCCCTTTTCAAATTAATCACCAAAAAATCTTAATAAATTATAACCATATTTAACAAAACAATATTGTACCAAAAAGGTTTATCAGTTAAAAAACATAACATTTTTTCCTCTTAACAAAGAAATCTATTTATTATCTTTTCTAAAAAAAAACAAACAATTTTGATACTTAATGCTTCTTAATATTTTAATAAACTGATAATAAGTAAAATTTCATGAATCAGTAAGACAACAAATATATTTGTTCTATCCATATTTTAATGGGCTTGCAACTTGTAAATAGCCCCTCCTTTTGCTATTTGCTAACATGAAATGAAATGGGACAACATGAACTATTCTTAAATGGATTAAAAAATTAAAGACTTAATAATTACTATCCTCTTTTTTTTGAAATAATCTTCCACTTTCGAATCGCATGGGTCATTGGCCAACATGCTTCGCGAATGGGTTTATGAGTCTTTCTGATTTAGAAAGCCCCATTAAAATACATCTCCATGTCTTGGATAATAATAGGTCATCAAATATTGTTTTACCATCTTTAATTAAATATTTATTCTATTTTAATCTTGAAAAAATAAAATCATCGAGATAGGACAAATTTGGGGTACGACAGCTGCCCCTATTCAATTATCTTCCAATCGAATAATGTGAGAAAACTCGATTCTTGTGCATTATGATTGGGGATTTATTGAATACTCGGAATACCCAAAATTTGTCTGATAAACATAAGGTTACACTGATATAGTATACCCTTACGAGTCTCAAGGAAGTAGGCAAAGTTGATGATGCATCGCTTACCAGGGTTTAATAACGAGGCATATGGTTTTGAGCTTAAAAGCGCAATTTTGTTTGTCTTGGTTTTTCTTTTTCTTGTTCGTCCATTTGGGGGGGATGAAAAACACTTGATGGTGCATGACTTCTTGAAGACTAAGGCCATAGGTTAGGTTCACAAATCGCTGTGTGAAGTTTAAGGCGATAGGCTAGATTTTGTATTTTTCGAGCATCGATGCATGAAGTCTGAGGTGATGATCTGTGTTGTGGAATAAAGAAGCAGATTACTGTCAGAGGTCTTAGGAAATAGTCTATATTACATCGCGAGGAACCGTATTGCTGCAAGATGTCTTAGACAATGGGTTGAAAGATGAGAGTACATTGAGGCTTAGAGACAATTTACTGAGTTTTGCGAATACATTGAGGCTTAGAGGAAATGTACCGAGTTTGGAGAATAAATTGACCCTTAGAGGCAATGTATTGAGTTTGGAGAATAAATTGAGGCTTAGAGGCAATGTATCGAGTTTTGTGAATACATTGAGGCTTAGAGGCAATGTATCATGTTTGGAGAGTACATTGAGGCTTAGAGGCAATGTACCGAGTTTTGGTGAATACACAGAGGCATAAAGGCAGTGTACCGAGATAAAAGAATACATTGAGGCTTAGGGGAAATGTATCGAGTGTGGAGAGTACATTGAGGCTTAGAGGCAATGTATCAAGTTTTATGAATACAGAGGCTTAGAGGAAGTGTATCGAGATAGAAGAATACATTGAGGCTTAGGGGAAATGTATCGAGTTTGGAGAGTACATTGAGGCTTAGAGGCAATGTACCGAGTTTTGTGAATACATTGAGGCTTAGAGGCAGTGTACTGAGATAGAAGAATACGTTGAGGCTTAGGGGAAATGTATCGAGTTTGGAGAGTACATTAAGGCTTAGAGGCAATGTACCAAGTTTTGTGAATACACTGAGGCTTAGAGGCAGTGTACCCAAATAGAAGAATACATTGAGGCTTAGGGGCAATGTATCGGATTTGGAGAGTACATTGAGGCTTAAAGAAATTGTACAGAGTTTTGTGAATACACTAAGGCTTAGAGGCTATGTACCGAGATATAAGAATACATTGAGGCTTAGGGGCAATATATCGGGTTTGGAGAGTATATTGAGGCTTAGAGGCAATGTACCAAGTTTTGTGAATAGACTGAGGCTTAGAGGCAGTGTACCGAGATAGAAGAATACATTCAGGCTTAGGGGCAATGTATCGGGTTTGGAGAGTACATTGAGGCTTAGAGGAAATGTACCGTGTTTTGTGAATACACTGAGGCTTAGAGGTAGTGTACCGAGATAGAAGAATACATTGAGGCTTAGGGGCAATGTATCGGGTTTGGAGAGTACATTGAGGCTTAGAGGCAATGTATCGAGTTTTGTGAATACACTGAGGCTTAGAGGCAGTGTACTAAGATAGAAGAATACATTGAGGCTTAGGGGAAATGTATCAAGTTTCATTCATTACTGAATGGAGACTTAGGTAATGGACTACTTTATTAGGAACTCATCACTGCATGGAGACTTAGGTGATGGGTTGAATCATAGGGGAAGTGTTTTGGTGGTTGACCTTTAGATAGCTAAATAGAGGGTCAGATTGTTTGTTTGATGTATGATACATGCGTATGATGTCTGATATTGAGATGGGACCCTGGGCATATGTGTATTGAATTTATGCGTATGTATGATGTTTGACACTGATATGGAACCCTGAATATATGCGTATTGTATACAAAAATGTATAGTGTATGTATGCTTTTTGATATGAAAAATGTATGTATGAAATGTGTGTAAAATGTGCCTATGCCTTGAAATGTTATGAAGACTATTTCTGGTATTCTCTCCTTTAAACTATTGGCATAGAGTTAACAACTCCCCGGCGTTATATGTTGTGTCGTCGTAGCTTTGTTGATTTTGAACGCAGTGAACAATGTTAGCAAAATTTAGAACATTGATTTTCTATATTGTAAGTGCAGGTATAGACGTAGACGTAGGTATTGGCATATGTGTAGATTTGTATGTTGTAAGCGCAAGCGTAAGCGTAGACGTATGTATTGGCATAGACTTTTATGTTGTAAGCACAAGTGTAGGCGTGGACATTTGTGTTGAATTGGTATTGTAGACGCAGTAGTAGACATGTGCGTGGACGTAGACGTGGATTTTCTTTCGATATTTTTCTAACCAAAATGTTTTTCGATGTTTTATCAAAAGCTTTTATTTGTTAATTTCCCCAAAATGATTTTAAGACAATATTCACAAGTAATAATCATAGTATTTTGTAAACAAGTCTGAAAAAAGAAGAAGAAAGCACAATTTGAAAGATGAAATATGAAAAGTAAATGCTTTGCTAATATGCCTCTGAATAGGAGAATATACAAGATGTAATTCCTTGAAAGAGGTAATTACAAAAAATTTCAAAATTGTAAATGGCAATGAAAATGATAATTTCTATTGTTGTTTTCAATATCCTTCTGATAGCCCTTATCTCCTTTGATTTTGAGTCATATGATTTAGACCTATCTCTCCCTTCGTGGTTCGTAGTCGTAATTCTTAGATTGCAGTCTTTTTGTTCTTTATATAAAATCACTAACTTTTTCCTGGATTGCCCTTTCGGGTTTTCAATCCACCGGGCTATTTTTTGTTATATGCCCCTAATTTTTGCCTGGATCTCCCTTTAGGGTTTTCGATCCATCAGGACGCTCCTTTTATCCTAAGTCGCCTGTTTGAGGTTCGAGCTTAGAGAGCTTCTTGTACATAGTATTTTTTGACTGCGTCTGAATTTTCCAGATGCGGTAGTTCTTCCCCATCTATTGTTGTGGGTATAAGAACATTACCGGAGAATACCGTTTTGACTATGTATAGACCTTCGTAGTTTGGTGTCCATTTACCGTGTAAATCAAGGAGAGGTAGCATAAATCTTCTTGAGTACTAGACCATGTTGTGGTCCATCTTGTGCAGTACACCGTTACTCTAAAAGAATTCTGAGGCTAATTTCTGTAGAGTTTATTTGTCGATGCTAGAGGAATTTTCTAGAAGTTCTTGCTTTTCCAGGTACTTCTTGATGCCGTAAATTCGTGGTTTGACAAAGTTACTTTGAACGCAACTGATATAGTTTCTAGAGCGTCTGCCATTTGTTTCTTTTCGTGGGATGTGAAGCTACCGGCTGAAAACACAGAGCCGCCACCAAACTTTATTTATCCCGAAGGAAGGGTAAATATCGATAAAACCGAAAGGGAATGGATAAGATGGTCTTGCGACCAAGAGGAAGGGTAAGGGAGTCGGTTATACGAGGGGAAGGTACTAGCACCCCTCACATCCGTTGTACTCAACGAGATCCATTTTGCTTGTTTGTCTTAAACGGTGTATTTATCTACAACTATACTTTGCTTAAGGGGAAATGAATGGTTTTATTATTATTGCGTTCGTGAGGGTTTCACGACCCTTTTCTTACGTATCCAATGAAGGAATCAGAACACCATAGTTCCTCTAGAAAATGGTTTGTTTGTTTGTGTTTTTTAGTGGGTGACGCTAATGTACGTATTCTAGAAATAGGCACGACCGGTATCGCGGTAGAACGAAGATAACATTCCCTTTGGGGGAGTTTTTATTTGTTGAGTGTTTTTGCGAGTTTTAAAATAAATTCAAGTAATGAATAAAGGTGTTTTTGGATTTTTGATTTGTGACAGTTAAGTTTTAATTACAAAAGAAAAAGGTTAAGAGGGAAACTAAAAAAACCTAATGTGGTTATGTACAAGTGAACTAAAAGTATACTTCTACATAAGGCAATCGAAATAGGGTTTAATCGCCTCATGGAGCTACCTAAGGGAGTAGGAATCAAGATTTGAACAAGCAAACAAAAAAAGAAATTTAAATTCTAAATAATTTTTATGGTTTTTTTTTGTCTAGTAACAATTATAACATATATTTTTTGTTTTTATATTATAACTTAATTAAGAAAATAATGATCATTTTTGTTTTTGTATCAAATAAAAGATAAAATTAAGAAGTAAAAAAATAAAATAAAATACAAAAATTGAGCCTGGGGGTACTGCTGGAAAAATGGTGGTGAGGGTGAGTAAATTCAGAATGGGCTGAGCCCATATGCTACAAATAGAAAGAAAATTAATAAAAAATCAACCAAGAAAACAAAAACAAACTGCTGGGTCGGACCGAGTTAATGGGGTCCAAACCAAACACAAACAAAACAGAAAAAATGGGTTGATGAAAACCCTAATTTGTTTGAATGGGGCGCTGCACGGTTAAACATTGGAAAAGGATTACAATTTTAACTCTTCTATTTCCAATAACTGAATCAAAACAGTCAGAAAAATTACTTCCTTCCTTGTTAAATCACAGTCTTCCTCTTCTCACTCACACATTTCTTCTCTCTCTTATTTCTTTCTCGAACCTCTTTGTCTCTCTCAGTTCATCACCCTCTCACTCGATCATCTGTTTCTTCTCTGAAATCTGAAAATCAAATGCATCCCTCTGTTCATCTCATTTCTAAATTTCTCAATAGCATCGCAATTACAAAAGGGGCATCGAGAATTATCAAACGATGGCGAAGTTAATGCAAACAAAAATGAACACAGAGGAAACTCGACATTAAAGATAGCGGGAAAATGCGACATGAAGTTATTGGAGAGTAAGTTCTGGATGTAAGGGAAATCGAAATTGACGATGTTGCAGATGGTGAGTTGTGAGCGTGAGTTGACACGACGGGAGCATAGGATGCAGATTAACGGACACAAGATGGTTATGTTGTATGTTAGGTCTGGAGGCGAGTAGTGTCGGAGCTGTGATGAAGGATGAGCATATAAGGTTTATGACTGTGAAGGGAGCAGGTGGATGGAGTATGTTACAGTTGGGACTGGTGGTGCAGGGAGAAAAGGGTATGGTGGTAGGGATGATGGAAGATAATAGTGACTAGTGAGAATGACGAAAAAGAGTATTTCGTTTCTATTTTCACGATTTTTGCGCATCCTTACTCTCTCCTTCTGCTCTGTTCTCTCGGGCCGGAATAAACACAAAAAACATATACCAGTATAAATTCAACAACAAAACGCGTTGGAAAAGGTCTGTTATATATGGAAAACACAGTACTGAAGATGAAAATGCACAACAGTTACCTACAGAAAGGAGATTTTCTCCTGAAATTGCTGAGGTAAGGTGCTTTTATCACTTTTCTCATTGATACTTCTTTTGCGTGTTATCCCGATTTCTATATTATTGCGCTATAGAGTTGTAGTCGCTCGATACTACTTAAATCGGTTTCTGTTGATGTTGATAGGAAAGCAAGGGTGATGAGGTTTTAGCATAGTTGATGTTGATGAGTTATGCAATTGCTATAAGTGCAGGTCGTGATGAAGAAATTAGGTTGGATGCTTTTTAGGTTATGAGAGCATGATAATGATATTATGTAAAGGATCTATGAGATTTTTTTTGGTTTTCTCTATTGTTCTTTTTTCTTGTTGAATAATTGTATACAGGGTGAGTTATGGAGAGAGATAATTTGATGTTTAAAGAAGGTTTAGTGAATGGAGGTGTTAGACTGCAATATGAAGGTGGTGATGGTTTGTGTGAGATTTGCGGTTGTGAATGGGTCTTATTTCAGAGGCTTTGAAATGTTGATATCCTTTTTTATGGTTATCTTACTTTTGCTTGGTTTTGCTGGTTGTGTCCTCTCTCTGGTTTTTTTTGGCTGTCTCTCATTTTTTCAAAAACTTGCTCGCTATGTTTTATATCAATTAAGAAATGGGCAGTTGGGGGGAAAATTTTTGATAGTTTGAACTAACGTGGTCATGCTGTTTCTAGCTTTCTTGATATAGTTTTTTCATCACTGATTTTGTGCAATTCTTGGCTCTCTTAGTGCAGGTTTGGGACATCAATAACATAGTAGTAGCAACAGGTTTTAGGCTTTGTTTGTAGGTCTGTTTTGGCAATTTTGCAGAACTGTCTTATTGTGCAAAAGTTTGGATTGTATTGTTTGGTTGTTTATTCAACAGATTTTGGCAGATTTGGGCAGTGAAGTGCAGGTGATATCTTTTCCTCTTTACCTTTCAATGATGTAAAGCAAACTTGCTTTTATTCAATAATTCTGAAGGGTTGGTACGTTTTAGGAACATGATGACACAATAGGGTGTTGTGAGCTACTTGATAGCTTGCATTGTTTTGTGAATTACTGCTATGCTTTGGTTTATGCTGCTACTTGTTGTTTTTTCATTTGGTGCATTTGGCATTGGCTTATTTGCTTTGCAGCCTTGTTGATACACTGTTATGTTTGGCCTGTTACTGCCTATTATTTTTGATGTTCTGCTATGTCTTGTTTGCTTGTTACTGCTGTTTAGCAGTGTTGCTTTAGTAACAAGAAAACATTTGCAATTTTTCCTTTTCTCTTTTTTGTGAACCAAATCGGACAACTTTTTTGTGATTTGCAATTGGGAGAAAATGGACCATGATTAAATATAAACCCCTTTTAATCTCTGATTCCAAATACCAATCCTTATGATGAGCATTTTTTATTAGCAAATAATCCTTCCTTGGAATTTTATTGAGATATCGATGTTAGCTAACTTTTTACTTTTCTTGTTTCATGAACACGAGGAGTGGATGACCAGTGAGGCAAGGTTAAATCTGTGGCATTGCTTGGAGGAGTTTGGAGGGAGATTTGAGAAGAGTCTTGAAGAATTATATAGTCCATAGGATAACTTCATTAGATTAGGAGTCCTCTTTGAACTTGTGCATTGTAAAAAGCATTAGGACTTGTAATTAGAAAGCTTGGAACAAACTTTTTAGAGAAATGATGTATTTGAATGTGTAAGTTTATTGCAACATCATGTAAACTTGTAAGCTAGCCAATTCAAAAAATGGAATTTGTGATACAAAATTTTTCAAATTCTTTTCAAAACAAGCTACATCTTGAATTAAATCCAATGAAACAAATGAAATTCTTCAATCTTTGCTCTTAAAGACGCCTTCTTCAAATGGGCTAGACAACCTTAACAAATTTGAACCAAAATCAACACTCAAATGAATTCCGAATGAATGAATATTCTTCACAACTTGAATTGGAACTAAATCTTGAAAAGGTCTTGTAACTTGTGACTTATCCTCTAAGCAATCCAAATCCATTTGATAAACCTTCCACCCATAACTTTGATTTTAGAAATCCAAGCTACCTTGCAATCGAAATGACAAACGATAACAATTCCATGATCATAATACAAATAGACAACATCATCCTTGTATCATGATTTAAACTTTGCAATTCAATCATAACTCATAAGATCCTCCTCTGAAACCAAAAACAAACCCTAGTATCTCGTTGCTCTCGAAGGAATCTTGTAGTGACCTCAAAAAACCATCCCACGATCCACTAATCGAGAACCAGATACATTTCCATTTTACCTAATAAGAGAACTTCAAAACAAAATTTAGACATAAAGAGGGTGCAACCCTAATACCTCAAACCAAAGCGCCTGATTCCATGAGATGCGGGATATGCAAATGACTGAGTGAAAATGGTGCAAATGGAATACAAAGTTCAAAGTCAGACAAAAGTAAAAGAGGGAGGGAAAATTTGGGGTACGACAACTTCCCCTATTTAATCATCTTAAACCTGAAGGTGCGATCGGCGTCAACCTTTCGAAATTTCAAGGTGGAAGATGATTAAATACTAGGACCCAAAATTTGTCCTGGAGAGAATGGTGTGAGTGTTATTTATTGGTGTGGGTGCCTACTGGGGAAAGGAAAAATGGTCTTCTGGTGGACTGGTCATGATGGATAAACACAGTTGAATAATGGTAGCTTGTACTGGGGTAATGGTGCCAATATAAGTTTCTCGTGGAAGTTGGCGGTAAAGTGGCTGAAAAGATATGGTTGACGATGTCGTGATGACTAAAGGTAGGATTACTAACAACATAATAACTTAAAGATGACGTGTAGAATTTGACGACAACAGAGAATATATCGTGCGGTATTTACGGCCCCAAAATTAAAGGTAAAGACGATGGGCAAAGATCAGCGTATGATCTATGACCCAAGAAAAGTAACATGAGGGTAAGACCTGCGAGCGACCTACGACCCCAAAAACAAGGTGAGGATAGGGTAAAGTCTACGGACGACCTACGACCCTAAGAGAGATAAAGTGAAGGAAAGATCTATTGACGAACTACGACCTTAGAAAGATAACACGATGATAAGATCTGCAGACGATCTACGACCCTAAAAACAAGATGAGGAGAGGGTAAAGTCTACGGATGACCTACGTCCCTAAGAGAGATAAAGCGAAGGTAAGATCTATGGACGACCTATGACCTTAGAAAGATAACGTGAAGGTAAGATCTACGGACGATCTACGATCCTAAAAACAAGATGGGGAGAGGGTAAATCCTACGGATGACCTACGACCCTAAGAGAGATAAAGTGAAGGTAAGATCTATGGACGACCTACGGCCTTAGAAAGATAACACGATGATAAGATCTACGGATGATCTACGACCCTAAAAACAAGATGAGGAGAGGGTATAGTATACGGACGACCTAAGACCCTAAGAGAGATAAAGTGAAGGTAAGATCTACGGACGGCCTACGACCTTAGAAAGATAACGTGACGATATGATCTATGGACGATCTACAACCTTAAGAAACAAGATGAGGAGAGGGTAAAGTCTACAGACGACCTACGACCCTAAGATAGATAAAGCGAAGGTAAGATCTATGGATGACCTACAACCTTAGAAAGATAACATGAAGGTAAGATCTACGGATGATTTACAACCTTAAGAAACAAGATGAGGAGAGCGTAAAGTCTATGGACGACCTAAGACCCTAAGAGAGATAAAGAGAAGGTAAGATCTATGGATGACCTACAACCTTAGAAAGATAACGTGAAGGTAAGATCTACGGACGATCTAAAACCTTAAGAAATGTAAAGTGAGGGTAAGATCTACAGACGATCTACGACCGTAGGAAAAGATAACGTGAGTATTGAGAGTTGGGGAGTACAATGTACTGATACCATGATTTATTTTGACTGGTAGTGTAATAACAGATGTTAACTGGGAATATGAGGATGATATTCTTTGTGGGGATGTTTTGTTGATTTGGGATTGATTTGGGGATTTTGGGCAAGGTACCAAATATGACTCATGCTTCGTATGCATTTTGAAGTGCGGCATGATGATCCATGGATATGTTATGCGTTTGAGGATGAAATGCAATATGTCCTGATGATTATTGTATGTAAAGTGCCAAAAGCTCATTGGGATCTGTTGCTCGTCATCTTTAGGTACCAATATGGATTGATGCTCGAAATCTGAGAGAAAAGAGTTAGCCTTGTCGAGTTCACTGGGGATTGAATCTTGCGGAGGAGAAGTAACTTGATCTGACTTCCTTCATGTGTTGGACTTATGGTGAATAACAAAGACGTGGATCTCATCAAATGGCTCAAGTTTCTCAGTGTTGGAGAATCGGGCGCTCGGTCGACTGTAAGGAAGCGACGAGGATGAAATCTTGGTCAAGGTGATCATTATGACTTGCTATCCGCACAGAAAAACAAACACTTGAATGCCGTGGCATTCCCATGGGATGCCTTCGTATCCATTTAACGTAGTGTTTCACATCTTAACTTGTGATTATTATTGACTTATTGTTTTCAATGCAATGCTTAACAAAGAATTTAAATCACCATTCGCATACAAAAAATAAAGTAAAAGACAAAAACTTTTTGGTGGAAGGGAAAATTTTTATTAATGAGTTTGGCCTGCGAATAGGCATTCGTACATGGAAACAACTCCTAAATGAGGAAGTTGAAAAGAAAAATACTAAGTACAACGAGTAAAATGGAAACAAGAAAATCTTGAACTTTTGTTAAAACTGATATTGCTATAGTTCCCGTATCCTGGGTCGTCCTAGTGTCGTGATTCCTAAGGATAATAGCTGAATTGATCCATCCCGTATTAGGAGGGTGTATGTGAAGAGGCTTCAGACTCCAGTCTCTCGCTTTTTGTCCCTAATTTTTGCCTGGATTACCCTTTCGGGTTTTCAATCCACTGGGACACCCATTTTTTCCTGAGCCGCCCTTTCGAGTTTTTAACTTAGCGGGTTATTAATATTTTTTTCCTTTTTAGCCCTAACTTTTGCCTAAGCCTCCCTTTCAGGTTTTCGACTTAGCGAGTCCTTTTATGCGTAGTATTTTTTGATTGAGTCTGAATTGACTGGAAGCGGAACGTCTTCCCCACCGATGTATGTCTGGATTAGAGAACCTCCTGAGAAAGCTTTCTTCATGATGTACGGTCCATCTAAGTTGGGAGTCCACTTTCCTCTTGGATCAGTGTCGATTGGGAGAATCCTTCTTAAGACCAGATCACCTGTGTGGAACTCTCGAGGTCGAATCTTCTTGTCAAATGCTCTCTTGAGACGCTGTTGATATAATTGACTGTGATAAATGAATGCTAGGCACTTTTCTTCGATGATTTGAGTTGGTCGAGTCTCGTTTGAATCCATTCAGATTCATCAAGTTTAGTATCCATCATAACCCTTAAGGAAGGAATCTCCACTTCGACCGGGAGTATCGCATCCATACCATAGACGAGTGAAAATGGAGTTGCCCCAGTGGAAGTACGCATCGAAGTTCGATAGCCATGCATGGCAAAAGGCAACATCTCATGCCAATCTTTGTATGTTCTCACCATTTTCTGGATGATCTTCTTTATGTTCTTGTTAGCGGCCTCGACTTCCCCATTCATCTTTGGCCGATAAGGTGATGAATTATGGTGCTCGATCATGAATTCTTCACACATTTCTTTCATCGTCTTGTTGTTGAGGTTTGACCCGTTATCAGTGATGATCTTGTTAGGAGTTCCATAATGGCAGACGATTTCTCTTTTGATGAAACGAGTGACAACTTTCTTGGTCACATTCTTGTACGAATCCGCTTCCACCCACTTAGTGAAGTATTCAATAGAAACTAGAATAAACATGTGTACGTTTGAAGCGCTCGGCTCGATTCGTCTAATCATATTGATGCCCCACATTGCAAAGGGCCATTGTGAAGTCATCACATTCAAAGGAGTGGGAGGAACATGTATCCTGTCTGCATAAACCTGACATTTGTGGCACATTTTTGCATATAAACAACAGTCGCTTTCCATCATCATCTAGAAATAACCTGCTCGTAGGATTTTCATGGCCATGGAATTCCCACTAGCATGAGTCCCAAAAGAGTCCTCGTGTATTTCTCGTATAATGGATTCTTCTTCGTGTCTATCCACGCATCTGAGCAGAACTGAATCATAGTTTCTCTTGTACAGAACGTCTCCTGACAGTAAAAACTTAGACGCCAACCTTCTAAGAGTCCGCTTATCACAAATTGTAGCACCTTCGGGGTACTCTTGCTTCTCAAGATATCTTTTGATGTCGAAGTACCACGGCTTTTCGACGGATACATCTATAGTTGTGAGACAATGAGCATGGAAAACGTGTGTTGGCTCCTTGTAACGACAGATCCTTATATTGGGTGCATGATTCGGGTAGCTGACTTTGGACATTGCTCCTAAAGTGGCCAGAGCATCTGCCAGTTGATTTGCTTCTCTAGGAATGTGCTCAATGGTGACCTCACCCAAAGCGGGCAATAACTCTAATATGTAATCCCGGTATGGAACTAAATTAGGGTTCCGTGTATCCCAATCACCCCGTACTTGATGTATCACTAAGGTAGATTCCCCATAAACTTCAAGAATCTTGATCTTCAAATCAATGGCTGCTTCAAGACCCATCACTCAAGCTTCGTATTCAGCGAGATTATTCGTACAATCAAAACATAATATGGCAATGAAAGGTATGTGAGTGTTTCATTGAGAGGTCAAAACTTCCCCAATGTCGTGGCCGATAACATTCAATGCACCATCGAACGTGAGAGTCCATCGTTCCTCGAATCGACCCCATCATAATCATCAAGCTTCATAACATCATCATCAGGGAAGTCAAATTTCATTTATTGGTACTCTTCCAACGGTTGATGAGCGAGATGATCCGCGAGAATGCTACCCTTGATAGCCTTTTGTGTAACACACTGAATGTCATATTCAGATAAAAGCATCTGCCATCGGGCAAGCCTGCCTGTGAGTGCTGGTTTCTCGAAGATGTACTTTATCGGATCCATCTTAGATATCAGAAGTGTAGAATATGTTAACATATACTGCCTCAAACGTCGAGCTGCCCATGTAAGGGGACAAAAAGTCTTCTCAAGTAAGGAATACCTTGATTCACAATCAGTGAACTTCTTGCTCAGGTAATAAATGGCGTGTTCTTTTTGTCCAATATCGTCATGTTGTCCGAGCACAAAACCCATAGATCCTTCAAGCACAGTCAAATACATAATGAGAGGTCTCCCTAGAACTGGCGGTATGAGTATTGGTGGTTCTTGAAGATACTGCTTAATCTTCTCGAAAGCTTCTTGACAACTTTCATCCCAACGGACATCCTAATTCTTGCGTTACAATTTAAAGATGGGTTCAAAGATAGCAATAAGGTGAGAAATGAACCTGGCTATGTAATTCAACCTTCCAAGGAAACCTCGTACTTCCTTTTCATTTTTTGGTGCCAGCATATCATGTATTGCTCTCACTTTGTCTAGATCTACCTCAATTCCTCGTTGACTCACAATAAAACCAAGTAACTTGCCCGATCGAACCCCAAAGATGCATTTGTTGGGATTAAGCCTTAACCTGAACTTTCGTAAATGATCAAACAACTTCTGTAAATGGACCAAATGTTCTTCCTCCATTTGTGATTTTGCAATCATGTCATCCACATACACCTTGATCTCTTTATGAATCATGTCGTGAAAGAGAGTCACCATAGCTCGCTGATATGTCACCCCAGCGATTTTGAGACCAAAAGGCATGACTCTATAGCAAAAGGTACCCCAAGGAGTTGTGAAAGTTGTTTTATCCATATCTTTCGGAGCCATCTTTATCTGATTGTAGCCTGAGAACCCATCCATGAAGGAGAACACTGAAGACTAAGCAGTATTATCAACCAAAACGTTAATATGAGGCAACGTAAAGTCATGCTTCAGGCTTTCTCTATTCAAGTCTCGGTAGTTAACACACATGCGTACCTTGCTATCTTTCTTAGGTATAGGCACAATGTTAGCTATCCAAGGAGGTTAATTTATCACAGATAGGAAGCATGCTTCAAGCTGTTTCTGAACTTCTTCTTTGATCTTTAAAGCCATGTCGGGTCTGGTCCTTCTTGGCCTCTTCTTTACAGGAGGATATTCTAGCTTGAGTGGCAATCTATGTACCACTATATCAGTGTCTAAACCGGGCATGTCTTCATACAACCAGGCGAAGAAGTCATCATACTCTCGAAGCAAATCAATCAACCCCTTCTTTTCTTTGCTTTGCAAGGTGGCACCTATTTTGACTTCTCTCTTTACCTCTTCAGTACCGAGATTGACGACTTATGTTTCTTCTTGATATGGCTGGATGACCTTCTCTTCCTGTCTCAAGAGCCTGGCTAGTTCTCCAAGGACTTCACAATCTTCCTCACTATCTTTGCTAGCATGATCAACTGAATTCTCAAGGAAATAAGGAACCGTAGCACTATCGTTTCCAACAGAGTCCGAGACAGATCTGCATGATCGATGATTTTATGTTTTATTTTTAGAAAGTGCAAAAGGATATTTAGAATATGAAGAGAAAATTATTTCCATTTTTATTTTGAAAAAGGTAAAAGTAAAAGAAGAGACAGGGAACAAAAATGTATGCGAAAGTGCCATTTTTCATTCAATGTTAAACGAAGATTGAAACATAAGGGGCCCCTTCTACCAGCTGTCAGTATGCCTTGGGCAGGACATATGACTTAAATAGAAACAAAAAATTACACATCAAGGAAAACAACTTCAGGGATGTCCACGATAGTCCAATTGCTGAGCTCCTGGTCCGGTGCAACTTGGTAGATAAATCTTGAAACATCTTCATCATCACCTTCAACATCTGTGGAGAGCACTTGTCCTTCTTTTCTTACACCAGCACTGACGAACACTTCAGAAATTGGGGGAACCTGCTGTCCTTTGAGAGGAACCTAACCAGCTTGCATGGAGGAGGAGGGCTGATACCCAAGACCAAGGCGATCTTTCTTCTCTGGCCCTTCAATCAAATTTCCCCAATTGTTATTGGGAGGTCTAGCTTTTATGAGGGCTTTGGCATCCTTCAAAGAGGCCAGGGGTGGCCCAGACTTCTTACCTTCCACGACGGGGAACTTCTCAACGGTAACAATCTCTGGAGCTTGAAAGGGTAACTCATGCACCTCTCCTTCCACTTCCACATAACGGTAGGTAGTCAAATTGTTAATTACTATATCTTCTTCTCCACAAACAACGACAACTTGGTCATTAACAATGAACTTCAGGCGTTGATGAAGACTAGATGTCACAACTCCTGCTACATGGATCCATGGACGACCCAAAAGGCAAGTATAGGATGGAAGGATGTCCATATCATAGAATGACAAATAGAAAGTGTGGGGACCAATCTTGACATGCAAGTCCACTTCTCCATCCACAGATCTTCTTGAACCATCAAACGCTCAAACGTTCAGAGTGGAGTGCCTCATCATTACTCCGTCCATATTTAGTTTATACAAAGTAGCCTTAGGCATCACATTGAGTGAAGAACCAGTATCTACCAGAACTCGAGATAAAACAGTGTCCAAACACTTCATAGAAACATGCAGTGCTTTATTGTGGGCTCTGCCTTCAACTGGGAGCTCATCATCACAGAAACCCAAACAATTTCCCATAGCAATATTGGTGATGATTCTTTCAAACTGGGCTACAGAGATATCTTGGGTAACATGAACGGAACATAAAATCTTCAATAAGACATTGCGGTGGGTCTCTGAACACAAAATGAGAGACAAGATGAAAATCTTGGATGGCGTCTGGTTGAGTTGATCCACTACTTTGTAATCACTCAGCTTAAGAATTCTTAAAAGCTGCTCCACTTCTTATCCCATAGAAAGTCCGGGTTGATTAGCCATCACTTTCTTTCCCCTGGCTTTATCTAGAGCTTCACTGTTAGTTTCCTTAGGAGGCGATGGTGGAGGAGAAAATATCTGACCACTACGATTCATGTTACTAGTTCCTGCAATGTTGGTATTTTTTCTTGTCAACAACTGGAGGACACTCATACATATTTCCATGAATATAGACTATATTATACTCCAATGGAACTTCCTTCGAGACGTTTCTTGTACGAGAAATAGGAGCTTTAATTTTTGTGGGAGCTTGAATCATTAACGGGGTATTAGGAACCTGAATTGTTAACGGAATACTTTGGGTTTCTGAAAAGCTTCTAGTATAGTAGGGGATTTCCAGGACATCAATCTCTTCTTCTCGGAATATCTTCTCTATCTGTAGGACACCTTCATCGATCAACTGTTGGATAGCCGTCTTCAAACCAGTACACTCTTCAGGTTTAGAGGAACATGTTAAGTAGAAATCATGAAGTTCTTGTAGCACCTCATGCTCCAACAAATGTTCTCTAACAGTCCTTAATGATATCTTGTTCTCGTCAACCTTGGTTACCAGAATCCGTTCACTATCTTCTTCAATAGCATTAACAGCTTCCCCTGGGTGAGGAGGCATGTGATTATTCTGAATATTTGGACCAACAAGGTTGAAGTTCATGGCCTTAGCATCAATGAGGTCTTGAACTTTACATTTGAATGCTCTACAATTCTCAATTGTATGGCCTGGGGAACCAGAATGAAATTCACAATGAGCATTAATGTCATACCCCCTAGGGAGAGGATTTGGCGGCAGACCAATTTCACGTAATTGAACCAATTGACTAGCAAGTAACTGTGGGAGAAGTTAAGCATAAGACATAGGAATGAGAACAAATCTTCTTTCAGGCTCTCCTTGTCTTTGAGGAGCTCTTGGACCTTGAGGTTGTTGAGAAGTTGGAGGAGGTGCAAATTGTTGTTGTGGAACATAATGTGGTTGCAGAGTGAAAGGCCGTTGTTGGGCCATCCAGATTGCTGGAGTTATAGCAGCATATACTTGAGGAACAAATTGGTTGGGAACAACAGCAGGTGTAGGAAAATAAGGAAATCAGACTTGAGGAAATGCGGGAGCTCTTCCTTGGTTGATTCTAATGGCACTAGTCTCACCTTCTTTCTTCTTGACAAAACCAAAAAATGGCTTTCTACTAATGCCCGCGTTGTTGTTAGTATGGTTAGGAACATCTTGGATCGTTCTAGCTTTAATGCAAGTCTCAACATGTTCACCAATAATGACCATATTAGAGAAAGAAGTTGAAGTACTACTGAGCATATGTTGGAGATAAGGGCCTCATAGAGTACCCATAAACAGATAAATCAATTCACGATCCAAGAGAGGAGGTTGGACCTTTGCATCCAGTTCACGCCACCTCTGAGCATACTCTTTGAATGACTCTTCAGATTTTTGTACCATCCCTTGGAGCTGAGTACGGATAGGAGCCATGACAGTATTGTAATGGTAATGTTTCAAAAAGGTGTCAGCAAGTTCTCCCCAAATACTAATGTGAGATCTTTCCAATTGCATATACAAATCCAATGGTGCCCCGGTCAAGCTATCTTGGAAGAAGTGCATGAGTAACGGTTCATTCTCAGCATAGGCAACCATTTTGCAACAGTAGGAACGAAGATGAGTCTCTGGGAAAGAAGTGCCTTTGTATTTGTCAAAATTCGGAATTTTGAACTTGGGAGGAATAACTACCCCAGGCACGAGGCACATTGCAGCAGTATTGAATCCAGAAGCCTTGATACCCTCCATGGCTCTAAGACGCTCTTCAAGAGCGTGATACATTTTCGCAGTTTCGGCAACTCCAGCAACAAGGTTCACTTGGGGTTCATCAAGATCAATAACATCATGATGATCGTCAACACCATTCCTAGGAGCGCCGGTAGGAGTCTCAACATTTGCATTGTCATTCCTCCCATTAGAATAAGTGGAGGTAGCGGTAGTAGCGAGCTTGGCAACACTTTGATGTAATTCTTCTTGACCCTTGATCACAGCATGAAGGGTCTCCATAAGTTGATCCATGCGAGTGCCCATGGTGCCCATATCCTGGCGGAGTGCATTCTGATTCTCTTAAAATAGATCCATCAGTATTTGCTAGTTGCCTCTGGTACGGTAAGGATGTGGAGAAGTCGTTTTTGTTGTTTACTGAAGTCTGTCGGAAAAGGGACCCCAATGAGTTTTTGTTGTGAACAATGAATGCATGATAGTATGAATGAGTGCTTTATCTTCATTTCTGGGGAAATCCAAAGACTCGTCTATCTTTTAAAATTTTCCTTTTTGAAAAGCTATACCAACGAGACTTGTCTTTGGATTTCCCTAGATATGAGATATATATACATGATGATATGATGTCATGGTATGCTATGGCATGATGTCTCAGCTCCACATATTCTGGATAACAACTACGTAGTCTGTTGGACAGGTTGAAAGTAACAAGATCAAAAGTCCGACGTCACAGGCATGAAGTTAAAGTAACCACCCATGAGGTATGTAATATGGGTTTATCACCTGCTGAACAAAGTTCTAAAGAGTTCTCAAAGTCTACGCTCTTCCTTTGGATATTATCGATGTCCCAATTACTTTGTAATCAGTAATATTCGCAGGAAAAACTCATCCGAGTGCAATATCGCGTGACGACTAATTCCGGATTACTCTGTTATAGTCTTCGCACTGCACCTAAAAGGCCAGGATGGGTTAATGGTTCTACGGCCCTCAGCTTCTCGAGTTCCCAGGTCGAAAGCAATGACGCCTTCCCGATTACTCGGTAAACATCACTAATTTCAAGGGGACCTCCATTGAGTGGCGGATTTGCATGCCTCCTTCTTAGGTATTACTCCCTCAAAGTTAACATGACTATACCGCCCGTCCTAACCCTATGTGTAACCCATGTCCGGGTATAGGACTTATCAAATGTAGTCACCAAACCCAACATCATAATGTATCCAGAATATGTGAGTAGCAACAATATATGCAATATATACAAAAGAATAAAGCAATAATAAAACAGTAAAGAAAAATAAAGTAAATAAAGAAACACCCAAAAAGACAAATAAAAAAAATAGGAGAGACTCGCAAAAGGTTTCCCCAGCAGAGTCGCTAGCTGAAGCTATCGGCCGAAAACACAGAGCCGCCACCGAACTTTATTTTTCCTGAAGGAAGGGGAAATATTGATAAAACCGCAAGGGAATGGATAAGATGGTCTTGAGACCAAGAGGAAGGGTAAGGGAGTCGGTTATGTGAGGGGAAGGTACTAGCACCCCTCACATCCCTTGTACTCAACGGGATCAATTTTTTTTGTTTGTCTTAAAGGGTGTATTTATCTACAACTATACTTTTCTTAAGGGGAAAGGAATGGTTTTATTATTATTGTGTTCGTGAAGGTTTCGCGACCCTTTTCCTACTTATCCAATGAAGGAATCAGAATACCATAGTTCCTCTAGAAAATGGTTGGTTTGTTTGTGTTTTTTAGTGGGCGACGCTCACGCACGCATTCTAGCAATAGGCACGACCGGTATCACGGTAGAACAAAGATAACATGCCCATTGGGGGAGTTTTGGTTTGTTGAGTGTTTTTGCGAGTTTTAAAATAAATTCAAGTAATGATTAAATGTGTTTTTGGATTTTTGATTTGTGACAGTTAAGTTTTAATTACAAAAGAAAAAGGTTAAGAGGAAAACTAAAAAAACCTAATGTGATTATGTACAAATGAACTAAAAGTCTACTTCGACATAAGGCGATTGAAATATGGTTTAATCGCCTCATGGAGCTACCTAATGGAGTAGGATATCAAGATTTGAACAAGCAAACAAAAAAAGAAATTTAAATTCTAAATAAATTTTATGGTTTTTTTTATCTAGTAACAATTATAATATATATTTTTTGTTTTTATATTATAACTAAATTAAGAAAATAGTTATCATTTTTGTTTTTGTATCAAATAAAATATAAAATTAAGAAGTAAAAAAATAAAATAAAATACAAAAATTGAGCTTGGGGGTACTGCTGGAAAAATGGTGGTGAGGGTGAGTAAATTCAGAATGGGCTGAGCCCATATGCTACAAATAGAAAGAAAATTAATAAAACATCAAACAAGAAAAAAAAACAAACTACTGGGTCGGATCGGGTTAATGGGGTCCAAACCCAACAAAAAAAAACAAAAAAAATGGGTTGATGAAAACCCTAATTTGTTTGAATGGGGCGCCGCACGGTTCAACATTGGGAAAGGATTCTAATTTCAACTCTTCTATTTTCAACAACTGAATTAAAACAATCAGAAAAATTACTTCCTTCCTTCACGTTAAATCACGGTCTTCCGCTTCTCACTCACACATTTCTTCTCTCTCTTATTTCTTTCTCGAACCTCTCTGTCTCTCTCAGTTCATCACCCTCTCACTCGATCATCTATTTCTTCTCTGAAATCTGAAAATCAAATGCATCCCTCTGTTCATCTCATTTCTAAATTTCTCAATAGCATCTCAATTACAAAAGGGGCATCGAGAATTATCAAACGATGGCGAAGTTAATGCAAACAGAAATGAACACGAAGGAAACTCGACATTAAAGATAGCGGCAAAATGCGACATGAAGTTATTGGAGAGTGAGTTTTGGACGTAAGGGCAATCGAAATTGACGATGTTGCAGATGGTGAATTGTGAGCGTGAGCTGACATGGAGGGAGCATAGGATGGAGATTAACGGACACAAGATGGTTGTGTTGTATGTTAGGTCTGGAGGCGAGTAGTGTCGGAGCTGCGATGAAGGATGAGCATATAAGGTTTATGACTGTGAAGGGAGCAGGTGGATGGAGTATGTTACAGTTGGGATTGGTGGCATAGGGAGAAGACGATATGGTGGTAGGGATGATGGAAGATAATAGTGACTAGTGAGAATGACGAAAAAGAGTATTTCGTTTCTCTTTTCACTATTCTTGTGAACCTCACTCTCTCTTTCTGCTCTCTTCTCTCGGGCCAGAATAAACACAAAAAAACATATATCAGTATAAATTCAACAACAAAACATGTTGGAAAAGGTCAGCAATATATGGAAAACACAGTAATGAAGATGAAAAGGCACAATAGTTACCTACAGAGAGGAGGTTTTCTCCGGAAATTGCTGAGGTAAGGTGCTTTTATCACTCTGCTCGTTGATACTTCTTTTGTGTGTTATGAATCGCTTGCTCAATAAGTTGTTATCCCAATTTCTATATTATTAAGCTATTGAGTTGTAGTCGTTCGATACTTCTTAAATCGGTTTCTATTGATTTTGATAGGAAAGCAAGGGTGATGAGGTTTTAGCATAGTCGATGTTGAAGAGTTATGCAATTGCTGTAAGTGTAGGTCGTGATGAAGAAATTAGGTTGGATGCTTTTGAGGTTATGAGAGCATGATAATGATATTATATAGAGGATCTATGAGATTTTCTTTGGTTTTCTCTATTGTTCTTTTTTCTTGTTGAATTTTTGTATACAGGGTGAGTTTTGGAGAGAGAGAATTTTAAGATGTTTAGAGAAGGTTTAGTGAATGGAGGTGTTAGACTGCAATATGAAGGTGGTGGTGGTTTGTGTGAGATTTGCGGTTGTGAATGGGTCTTATTTCAGAGGCTTTTAAATGTTGATATCCTTTTTTCTGGTTATCTCACTTTTGCTTGGTTTTGCTGGCTGCGTCCTCTCTCTGGTTTTTTTGGATGTCTCTCCCTTTTTTAAAAACCTGCTCGCTGTGTTTTATATAAATTGAGAAATGGGCAATTGGGGGGAAATTTTGGATAGTTTGAACTAATGTGGTCATGTTGTTTCTAGATTTCTTGATATAGTTTTTGCCTCGTTTATTTTGTGCTATTCTTGGCTCTCTTAGTGCAGGTTTGGGACAATAATAACATAGTAGTAGCAATAGGTTATATGCTTTGGTTGTAGGTCTGTTTTGGAAATTTTGCAGGACTGTCTTATTGTGCAGAATTTTGGACTGTATTGTTTGGTTGTTTATTCAACAGTTTTTGGCAGATTTGGGCAGTGAAGTGTAGGTGATATCTTTTCCTCTTTACCTTTCAATGATGTAAAGCAAACTTGCTTTTATTCAATAATTCTGAAGGGTTGGTACTTTTTAGGAACATGATGACATAATAGGGTGTTGTGAGCTACTTGATAGCTTGCACTATTTTGTGAATTATTGTTATGCTTTGGTTTATGCTGCTACTTGCTATTTTTTCTTTTGGTGCATTTGGCTTTGGCTGCTTTGCTTTGCAGCCCTGTTTATGCGCTGTTATGTTTAGCCTATTGCTGCCTATTATTTTTGTTGTTCTGCTATGTCTTGTTTGCTTGTTGCTGTTGTTTAGCAGTGTTGCTTTAGTAACAAGAAAATGTTTGCAATTTTTCCTTTTCTCTTTTTTGTGAACCAAAGAGGACAACTTTTTTGTGATTTGCAATTGAGAGAAAACGGCCCATGATTAAAAATAAACCCCTTTTAATCTCTGATTCCAAATACCAACCCTTATGATGAGCATTTTTTATTAGCAAATAATCCTTGCTTGGAATTTTATTGAGATATTGATGTTAGCTAACTTTTCCTTTTCTTGTTTCATGAACACGGGGAGTGGATGACAAGTGAGGCAAGGTTAAAACCGTGGCATTGCTTGGAGGTGTTTGGAGGGAGATTTGAGAAGAGTCTTGAAGAATTATATAGTCCATAGGATAACTTCATTAGCTTAGGAGTCCTGTTTGAACTTATGCATTGTAAAAAGCATTAGGACATGTAATTAGAATGCTTGGAACAATTTTTTTAAGAGAAATGATGTATTTGAATGTGTAAGTTTATTGCAACATCTTGTAAACTTGTAAGCTAGCCAATTCAAAAAATGGAATTTGTGATACAAACTTTTTCAAAGTGTTTTCAAAATGGGCTTAAAGACGCCTTCTTCAAATGGGCTAGACAACCTTAACAAATTTGAACCAAAATGAACACTCGAATGAATTCCGAATGAATAAATATTCTTCACAATTTGAACTGGATCTAAATCTTGCAAAGGTCTTATAACTTGTGACTTATTCTCTAAGCAATCCAAATCCATTTGATAAACCTTCCACCCATAACTTTGATTTTAGAATTCCAAGCTACCTTGCAATCAAAGTGACAAACGATAAAAATGCCATGATCATAATATAAATAGACAACATTATCCTTATATCATGATTTAAACATTGAAATTCAATCATAACTCATAAGATCCTCCTCTGAAACCAAAAACAAACCCTAGTGTCTCGGTTCTCTCGAAGGAACCTTGTAGTGACCTCAAAAATCTATCCCACGATCCACTAATCGAGAACCAAATGCATTTCCTTTTTACCTGATAAGAGAACTTCAAAACAAAATTTAGACCTAAAGAGGGCGCAACCCTAATACCTCAAACCAAAGCGCCTGATTCCATCAGATGCGGGATATGCAAATGACTAAGTGAAAATGGTGCAAATGGAATACAAAGTTCAAATCCAGACAAAAGTAAAAGAAGTAGGGAAATTTTGGGGTACGACAGGATGTGATAGAAAGTGATCTTTGTGAATTCCGCAGCCAGTTTTCAAAACATGATCCCGATATGGAATCAGTTTTGGATGTTTAGTATCTCATTCACTGTTGACTTGGTATATGGCTTGTGAGCATTCTGGAGGAGTCAAAACTGCCCCTATACCGTGCCCCAGTGCATTTGAAGCCCTGTCGAACATGAGTATCCAACGTGCCCATGGCTCGGGTCCTTTGTCAAGTCCTGGCATTTCATAGTTGCTTATTTTTACAACAATGTTAGTATCTAACCTTGGTCTGTTTCTATAGGAACAAGCATATATGTGCAATAATTTGATCATTTTTTCTTTGACGCTTTTCTCTAACATTTCCCCTTAGCTTGGTTTCTTTCAGATCTTCCCCTTTGCCCAGTTTAATGGTCTTAATAGCCTCTTGATATAGTTGTATATTATCAGCCTTTAGTTTTATTTCCCTCGCCATTTCCTTAGAGAGTTCAAGATCTTTATCATCTTCCTCTTTAGCTCGGTTGATAGGATCATCAAAATTATATCGGGTTGCAGCAGTAGCATTATCGGTGTTTTTGGGCATAGATTTGCACCTTTGTCATGTTTTGGTGCAGATTTTAGTACATGAACATTTGAAAATGCATATGCAGAGAAAGTATTGCAATTTTTAAATTTAAGATATAAATGCAAGACAAAGAAATGGATCTTAATGGAAAATAAAATATATCTTTTATTAATTGTCTTAATTGTCTAAAACAAAACGGGGGAACCTTTACAAGCAACCCTTATGCCCCGGGCTTGACATAGGTTCTTTCAAAAACAAAAAACATTACTTTGGAATGAAAAAAATCTCAGGAATATCCATGACAGTCCATCTTTTGAGTTCTTCTTCTGGGGCGCATTCTCAGATGTAGTTAATTGCCCCTTTGGTGTTGGCTTTGTTGGATATCTTTGCCACATGTCCGCCATTCTCTATAAAGGTCTCTTGGATTGGAGGAAAATGTGCTTCACCCTTCAGATTAGCTTTATATTTTTCTTCAGTGTATGGTCCGAATTGGACTATCCCCTGATTCACTAGCTTTTGTAGAGTTCTCTCAAAGGCTTAATTATATTCCACTAGGAATCCATATTCAAACAGATACTCCTTCAAAAAGTTGATTGAGGTTTTTGCTTGTCGGGTTTCCCCAAAGTTAGTGACTACTTCAATGGAATTTATTATCGGCCCATCATCCGAAGGCATAGGGTTTGATTTGATGTTAGGTTTCTCAAAAGTGATATCTTGAGATTCTAACAAGTCATGGACCTTATGCTTGAATGGCCAACATTGTTCTATGGTGTGCCCCGGAGAGTTAGCATGATACTCACATCTGGCGTTGGCATTGTACTTTCACGGGAGCGGCCCGAATGGGGTAGCTAGAGGCTTGATTTCCACCAAGGATGCCTTAACCAGCTGTTGTAATAACTGGCTAGGTGGCATGGGGAGTGGATCAAAGTTTCTTTGTGGCCTTCTGCCTTGCTGCTACCCTTGTGGGATCCTTAATGGTTGTTGTGCCCTTGGTTGTGACGCTACAACCTTAATTTCACCCTCTTTTCCTTTGGGGAAGTTTGAAGCAGTCCTTCTTGAATTGCGGGGACTTGCTTCTGGCTCTTTTCTTAGTTGGTGGCCGCTTGATGCACCAATCGTTTGAGCTACTTCTTCAAAAGCTACCCTTGGAATCTTGTCTAGTTTGTCAATGAATTTCTTTAGGACTAGGAGAACTTGACTCAGATCTCGTTTAATTGAACTCACATCACCTTTGACTTGGTCTAGATCTTCCTTGAATGCAACCTGGTTTTCCTTGACCTGTTCCAGGGTTCTTTGTTGATAGGCCCTTGTTTGATATGGAGGCCCAGGAGGTGGTGATCTTCTTCGACCCATGGCTTAACTACAAAGATTTTTTTTGGAAAATTGAGATTAGTTTTGATATGATATGCAGTCGTTTATGAATGCTCGTATGCAGATGGATGCGTATGAACATGGAATGGTTTCTTGTTTTAGGTGTCTTATTCATTTGGGTATGCATTTATTGTTCGCTTATTTTTTATTCGGTGACCAACTTTTTAAAAAATAGATACGGCAATGAGATAGGGAAACAAAATGCCTTTACTGAAGGTAACATAGTCAAGATATTGAAAAATATGACAACTTCAAACCAAAACTTATTTGCATAAACATAAATAAAGTGAAATAAATCTTCTAGGCGTGCTAGAGGATGTGTGCTCTGAAACCATCAACCATTGCTCGGCAAAGCTGGAGAAAGTCTTCAACATCCTTTGGAAGAGGGACCATTACACTTTCTACGTCTCTCAAACTTCGAGGTATATCCTCAATGAGATTGTTGGCTAAGAAGGTAAGCTTTTCATGTTTGTCCTTATAATACTGGTACTCTTGAAAAAAATGCGGGATTATCTTATGGTTATCTCTCCCTACTTGGGCAATCTTGGTATACTGCTCTTCCCAATACATCTTTTCACCCCTTATTTCCGTATAAAGTCTCCTCTGAATGAAGAAATCCTTTTGGAGGCCCTGTAGCTCTAGACACACATGCTCATATTCTTGAGTTCTCTGAGTCAGGAGTCTTTCTACATCTACCCTTTCGAGGCGTGCTTTGACCTCTGATTCTTGGCTGTGTTGAAGTTCAATGGTGAGGTACGTTACTTGCTCTTCTTGATCTAAGGAAGCTTGGCCAAACTTTGGATCTGGGATCTTAAATTTTCCTCTAGCACCTTTTTGTCATGTGTTTCCTTTTCATACCATTTGTTTAACCTTCCAATTTCATTAGCATTCTCCTTTAACCTTTGGTTGTGGGAGTCTAGGTTGAATGTCGCACTCAACATCCCTTCAGTTATACGCTTATGTTTGAGACTCTCTTTCTCCAATGCCTTTTGATCTCTTTCAATTTTTTGGTCCTTTGACTCAAGTATGAGCTGCATCTGCTTCTTCTCTTTGGTTAGATTGAGATGGTTGAGTTCTATCCCTTTTTTTCCCTTTGAGTTTTCTTTAGGGTGCTCTTTAGATTATCGACTTCTTCCAAGGATATAGGCATAATCTCTGGGACCTCTGACTTATATTATGGATCTATATCTAATGGAAAATTGATAATTTGTACCCTATCTCAGACCCATATGGTGTAGGTTTCTCTCGCTATGGCATTCTTTCTTTCGGCTTTCCTTTTGTTAATCTTGTTCCAAGCCTGATTAACCCTGTTAAGCAACCATTTGTCTTCTATTCCCATGTCATGTATGATCAATGGTTGGAGTTGTTCGTCCGATGTTCTGTCTTCCAAAGGATACCTAACTATCGTAGGGTCAAAGTAGGGTTGTAATTAATACATCCTCGAGATCCGATCAATAGGACATTAGGAAAGTTCCCACAACTAATAGTGATGTCCCTAATATCCAGCTTCCTGGCATACCATTATACCGAGTTTGCGGTGAGAGACCTTAATTTCTATGGCCTCTCGCGTCTGGTCAAATTTGGAATCATATAGTCTTCTTTGTAAAGATGAGTCATGAACCAGGTATATAGAAGTGGGATGCAACAATTTAGCGTGCCTTTTCTCTTTTTGTACATCGTATGCAAGGTGTAATAGATGTTAGCAAGCAAATCGGGAGTTGGATCCGTATTAAAGACTTTCGCACCCCAAAATATGCTAATGGCCAGAGGGTTAATATAGTCCACTTTTCGAGGAAATAAAATTACACTAAATACCAGTAGCCCTAAACAGTCGACACAAGATTCCCATTCTTTATAATTAGCAAATTCGAGTGCCTTAGCTTCCAAGTATATCCTTTTGATTCCTTGTATTGGACCTTCTCTTTGGTAATTTTGCATTAACTCAGGGTAAGGGATCCCTAAGCCTTTTACCAAAACTCTGACTTCAACAGTTTGTTTGATACCTATGTAGGCCTTCTCTTTGGAAAATTTCAAAATTCTGTCAAATTCTTCCAGAGTCGGTGCTAGCTGGAAGTCTTGGAAGGTAAAACATCTCAGTGGAGGGTCATAAAACTGAATGAGGGAAGAAACATCATGCATTTGAACCTCTACTCTGGTTAAGTCAAGGGTATCCCCATAGCGGTGAGTGTACACCTTCAGATCTCTCTCAGATAATTTCCCCTTTATAGTTTTAATTTCAGAAATATTAGGCCAGAAGGCATTGACGCGAACAAGTTGTTTCCCTCTAGTATCCATTTTTTAAGACAGTCACCGAGATCTTGATTTTATTATTATTTGTTTTACACCCTGTGAATAAGGCAGATAAAAAGAAACAAATGATGAATATGTGACGTATATGAATGCATGAATGTGTGGCTTAGCGGCAGGTTTTTTTGTGATAGGTACCCTTAGAAGGTAAGTTCCTTAATTTTTACCTACGGTTGATCTACCCTCCCAGAAGGTGGCTTCCTTAAGGGTGCCATGAATAACACAAGAGGGAAAGGGCACAAGGGCCTCCCTTAGGTGGAGCCTCTTTACGAACTGAAACTTTTGTCTCGAAGTCGTGAAAAGTCTCGTCATGAGATTTTAGGTTAAGGCCGTTACAAAGAGTCATTGGTGTCCTTCCAAAGTCCTACTCGTCAATAGGATATCTCTCGGTAAGTATTCCTTTTTCGGAACTCCATCGACTCTAGGCAGAGTCGTCACATAAACTCGCAGGGATGATGTCCCCCCTAAGCTAATAGACGAACCTTCTTTCTAAGGGTCATTGAAAATATTATTATTTTTTGAAATAAAAATTCCCACCACACAGTGAATATATGATAAAAATAATTGACAATAAATAAATAAATGTAATAATTATATAATGTAATAAATAAATAATGCAACAAATAAATAAATAAAAAACCCCAAAGTAAAACCCTAAAACCTACAGTTGAATTCCCCAGCAGAGTAGCTAGCTTTTGCAACTGGTTTTTTAAATCAGAGCCGCCACTATAAGTTTTTATCCTAGGGAAGGGAATCTAACAAAAAACCCTAATTCGCAGACAGAGATTCTAGGTTTCGGACTTCTTTAGGCTAAAGGAAGGTGTTAGGCACCTTTCTTCTACCTTGTTCACAAGGATATGAGGTTTTAGGTTTGAGTTGGGGTAAACAGGGTTTTAAATATTATTAAGGGAAAAAGTTTTAATTTTTAATAGGGGAACTCGCCAGATTTTAGTCGTTTGCCTGCATATCCTCTTATGAGGAATCAGAGTCCCAATTCGTAGTTCGTATGAGGTTGGTGTTTTTTAGGGGTTGCAAACGTATTTTGAACCACCTCGTATTTTGATCGAGAGTAGTGATTGCGAAGATTTTGACTAAATGCGTGGTAAGTCAAAATCTATTTGAAACCCTTTTGCAAAAACAGATGATTAGATTAGTTTGTTGCGAAAAATAGTTTTAAAATTGGTTGAATATTTTTTATCATATTAATGGCGAAATTCTAAATTAATGCATGACTTAAAAATGGTTTAATGCAATAATGTAAATAATATATACATGATATTTTTAAATAAAATAATTTATTTACATGATAATAATAATAATATTTAGTAAAAATAAATATTAATAATTATTATTATTACAGAAAGAAATAATAAGAGAAATAAATGATATATAAATAAATAATATATAAATAAGAAAGCATATAAAAGAATAAAAATTATTGAAATTATTGAAATTAATCAGGGGGTGCAATTTTGAACTAATGAGTAAAACAGGGGGTGCCTATAGGAGGTTGGGCCCAAGTTCAGATATTGAACTGGGCCCAGAGGTGGGGGTATGTTATTTAGTTTCATTTTAATAAAACAAGGAAAGGGTGGTGCGAACAACGACTAGGCTTGGCCCAATACAAATTCTTGGAGGGCCTGGGCATTTGCGTGTGTGAGGGAGTTTAGGGCTTATGGTGGACATGGCCTTAGGGTCGTCCACTGATGATCAAACGAATGTGATTTTAAGGGTGCATGATAATTATGGTAATCATGTATGCAACGTATCATTAAGGAACATAAGCTTTTGTTTTGCATTTTATTTTCTTTAGTTTTCGTTTTTACAGCAAACCCTCTATCTCTCAATTTCGCTTTATACCCTTTCCCCTTTTCAATTTTTCTCTAACACTAGCACCTAATCACGACGACAGAGGCACCATGAACCCCTTCTGTAACAACCATCTGCCAAAACCCAAACATAAGAACAGTTAAGAGAGCTAAGATTTTTTTACCCCTTCGTCGTTCCGTTTTCTGACCTTTAGGCTTCCGTATCGCAACGCTAACCCTTCTTCTTTAACTTGTAGGTTTCAGCGGTATTCAAAAGGTAGTGGCTGATGGTGGTCAAGCGAAGGAGTGATTAGCTGTCAGCGGCGGTTAGGGTTTCCGATGTTGAAACCCTAACTGTATTCTCTCTTCTTCGACGGAATCGATATTAATTCTGCACTAATAGCCCCCTTCTTCCAATTTCTTCCTGTCTTAAATTCTCCGGATCTATTCTCCCCCGTCCTCATTCTTGTTCGTCTTCTGTATTTCTTTGCAATTTCGGTCCTTCTCCCCCCCCCCCTCTGTATTCTCAAGCTCCTCCCCTATTCTTCAAATTCCTCTTCGTATTTATAGGTCTTGATTCAGATTAGGGTTAATTGCTATTACGAGTTTTAGTTAGCCTTGATTTAGAGATTAGAAAAAAAAATGGGGATTTGATTTTAGTTGTAATTGATTCAAAATGTTATGAATTGATTTGTTATTGGATTCAAAATGTAATATATACTGCTTTTCCATGATATCCGAGATTTGATTAAAAAAATTTGTATAATTTTTAGATTTGTTTTATTGCAATAAGAGATTCTGCATTTTTTTTAGATTTGTTCTGTAATTTACAAGATTTGGGTTCAGACTGATCTACATAGTAATGATTAATTTGATAAAAAACGTGTGCATTCTTTGTGATTACACAGTGTTAGTTTTTCAAACATGGGCCCTGCATTTTTTCTGAACTGTCCAGCCTGCAATATGTTACAACAAAAACACTTTTCCCTTTAAAACACACTTAGGCCTAACCGGCCCTTTTCAAATTAACCAACAAAAAAATCTTAATTAATTATAACCATATTTAAGAAAACAATATTGTACCAAAAAGGTTTATAAGTAAAAAAACATTATGTTTTTTTTCCTCTTAACAAAGAAATCTATTTATTATCTTCTCTAAAAAAACAAACAATTTTGATACTTAATGCTTCTTAATATTTTAATAAACTGAAAATAAGTAAAATTTCATGAATCAGTAAGACAAAAAATATATTTATTCTATCCATATCTTAATGGGCTTGCAACTTGTAAATACCCCCCTCCTCTTGCTATTTGCTAACATGAAATAGGCCAACATGAACTATTCTTAAATGGATTAACAAATTAACGACTTAATAATTACTATCACCTTTTTTTGAAATAATCTTCCACTTTCGAATCGCATGGGCCATTGGCCAATATGCTTCGCGAATGAGCTTATGAGTCTTTCTGATTTAGAAAGCCCCATTAAAATACATCTCCATGTCTTGAATAAAGATAGGTCATCGGATATTGTTGTACCATCTTTAATTTAATATTTCTTCTATTTTAATCTTGAAAAAATAAAATCATCGAGGTAGGACAAATTTAGGGTACGACACCATGATCTTAACTACTATAGACGGTGACGACCTTCTGCATCCTGTAAACACGGACATAGTTAAAAGATACTACGCATGAACAAAGATCCGCTAGGTTGACTGGACTAGGAAAAAATAAAGGCATCCCGGCGAACCACAAGAGTTCGGGCAAAAATTAGGGATATACGTATGAAAAAAAATAGAAAGGGAAGTCTAGGAAAAAGTTATGGATTTTAAGCGTATAACTATGTCGCGTTGGATCACCTTACAGCCAATCTTCAGTGACAACTATAAAGCTCAAATGGTACGAGTCAATCCAGTTAGCTTCAGACAAGTAGCAAAGAGATGAGACGCTCAAAGACATAAAGGCAATAGCAAAATGGGAACTGTGATACGGTGGGAGAACTGACTTGGGATGTTTTGCGTTTGATCGCAAATGTTGCGGTTATCAAGAGTCGCCACAGACTTTTCTTTTATCCAAAAAGGAAAGGTGGAAAAGCACGGGAAATACCTTTGAGATTGTTTCTTGAGTTCGGGGGGGGGGGGGGGTAGATTATGAAAAGGGAAGGTACTAGCACCCTTTTCATCCATGGTTTTTCATGGGATCTTAGTTACTTGCTAGATCACTTGCTTTTGTTTGAAATTATGCTTTGTATGGTTTTTGAAAGTATTTTGAAAAAGAGGCAATTGTTTAGGCAATCTTTGTAATGATTCTCGTTCGTAAGAATGTATACAAAGATGTTGATATTTTGAAAATGTTTTCGATGTTTGTAAGATGTTTGAATGTGTATGTGATTATTTTTGAAAATAGCAAGGATGTTTGTTTTGAAATGGAGCAAGTAATTAGGAGCAATTTACCTACTCAAATGTCTTTCTTGTTCATTTCCTTTTCCTTTAACATTGTTGTCTTACCATTGATTTGGTAAGCAACCATATCTTTGGATGTAAATGGGATGGGCTTGGGTCATCATATAACCATGATTAGCAATGTTTCAAAGTATCTTATCATTCTTTTGAGGGACTAATATCATTTTGTAAAGCAACTTTGAATAGCGTCATCGAGGGACTATGATCTTCTATTTGTTTGTTTTTGCTAAGACACCTTACATGCGTAATATGGCCATTTTGTATAAGGAAACCAAGTGGGATAACCCTAGGGGTTCTTGTGTGCAAGTGTGTTATTTTCATGCTTGATTTTGTCTTGAAGTAAGGTTTTCTATTTGATTGGTTTTATTTTGCCGTACAAACCCTAATTACTAGCATATTATGTAAAAGCGATAAATTGTGAAATTTAAAGTTACTACGCTATTACAACACTTATGGGAGGGGGGTATACAATTTGTGAATGGGGATTGCAATAATATAAACCTAATTAATATATTACAACCAAATTTAATTTGTACAAGAATTGGAATAAATAATATTCAAGATGAATTAAATATGCAAAAATTGTAAATGCAAAGAAAAAAAAGATTTTTTGTTTGGTTTCTTAAGAAAAAGGGTCTTGATTTTAACCTAAATTAGATAGAGAAAATATTTAGTCAAGTTTAAAATTCATTCAGAAAAATAATCTTGACTAAAACCCCAATTCTTCTTAATTGATTAAAAGGAATGAAGTTTAAAAAAAGTATTTTTTACATTTTATATTTTTTGTCTTGAAAAATAAATTATAGTGTTATAAAATATTCTTTAGTCTTTTTGGTATCAAAAATATATTTTCATTAGTATAAAATAAATAATATTTTAGTTTTAATTAAATTTACAAGATAATTAGTGAAAATAAATAAAGTGTGATCAAAATAAAATATGTTTTTTTTGTAAAAAAATAAATAAACTAAGTTAAAATATAACTCTACTATTTTTTTATATTTTTTATGATTTTTTAATATTGAAATAAATATATTTAAGAAAATAACATGAGAATAAAATAAAAAATAAAATAATAATGGGTCATGGTGCAGATATGAGACAGGGAGGAAATGTTAGGAAAAAATCAATAGGCCCATGAAGTGGAGGCCCAGCGCTGCAAGAGACAAAACATATGGAAAAATGTGAGAAAAATGCAAAAAGGAAGTGCGCTGAGGCTCGAACCCATGACCTCTAGCAATAATGTGCGCTGCCTTACCACTGGGGTGGCTGTACATTCGTTTATATAAACAAAACCATAAATATATAAGACAAATCAAGTCCTGATGACTTCATCTTTAAACTCCAGCCGGTATACCAGTAACTTCTTCATTTCTCAACAAAAATGGAAAGTGACAAAATGAAAGTTGTTGCATTCTTCCTCACGAATCTATCCATGTAAACAATTAAGGATGAAAGTCAAAGATAAAAGAGAATTTCGCTGGCCCTAATTTAAACCCTAAAATTTTGAGAAACTTCAACTCTAAAATTCTCTAAACTCAGGCTATATAAATGCAAACTATGGATATGTACAACTTTGTGGCAATGAGGTCTACATCTTATCTTCATAAATGCAAGCCTAACAATGCCTAAGTAATGAGATAAAAGTTTAAGAAAAATACCTCAAAAATGGAAATCGTGAAATGAAAATGAGCTTGTTTCAGGGAGTGCTGATGACCAGGTTAGCTTCCTTGGACCTCTAGGAAGCTAATGCAATGGCTGGATTGAGCAAAGGATGGCTGGAATGGTCTGGAGAAGTCCAACTATTATGCTCTGTTTTTGGTTTGGAAGACAAGGAAAATGTTATTACAGAAATGAAGCAGGCACATGGATGAGTTACTCTTGATGCAAGGAAGCTTTAGAAACTAAAAGGCCAAGAAACGTACGAGGGAAATGTGAGTTTGGTATCTAAAGTCAGAACTTGCACAACGATGGTGTTTTGGAACAATTTCTGGCTAGGGGGAGTTTTAGTGAGTTTCAGGGGCTTCTTTTTTGTGTGTCCACTTGGAAATAGTGTGTCTACTTATAAGCAAGAGGTCTTGAGGCTTGTATCAACTCAGAATTTGAATTTGCATCCTTAAGCCAGACATGTGATTTTTTGAGAAAAACAAGTTTCAATGTTTGTGTACTTGCTAAGATAGAGTATTTAAACTTTAAACACTCTTGTTTCTGACTTTGTAGGTGAAATATGACCAGAGGAAACAAGTTAGAGGCTCAAGAGTGGACTTTATGCAAAAAGCTTGCTTTACAAGAATGGTATTGTTAGCTTTCTTCCCAAAATGGCAATGTGGATTGGATAAAGCTTAAACCACTTGGATTATAGCTCAAACGTTTGTGTAATCAATTAATTATGGGGTTACAAACAAGTTTGAGGCCTTCAAAGCAAAGATCATGCAGCCTAACATTGATTTGCATTTGTGTTCATCATGAAAATGACCTATAATTCAAGTGACAAAACACCAACTTCATCTCTTCGATTCTCCATACTCAACAATGATCTCAAGGAGTTATTGGACATTTTGGAAAGCTTGCAATGTGATATACAACTCATATTTGAATTGCTTTTTAAGATTCCCCTTGGAACCATGTGAAAAATTTCCATGAAGTTAGGTCAAAAATTTGCCTAACTAGGGCAAAATTTCACTAAGTTATTTTTAGTTCATGACCATGTATTCCCAAAATTATAAGTTGAGATCCAAGCATCTTTAGGAGAAGTTATATGAATAAAAGTTGTAGATTTCATGGAGATATACAACTTTCATGTTGGAAGTTTCCCTTGAATCATCTTGCATCATGGTGAAAATTTGGCTTAAAGTTGTAAAAAAACATGAAATTTTCTATATTTAGACAAATTTCTAAGTTAAGAAATTTCATCTTTTCAAAACAAAATCTTGAATCCTTGATTTCTTGATGAACAAGTTTCATATTTTGAAAAGTTTTGATGAATTATGATCTTTGGCACTTGAATTTTGAAAATTCTGGCTACAGATACTTAATGTCACGTCCGATGTTATGACACCGTATCTGACTTACTATATGACAGTAAATACAAAAGCAGTAAACAACACAGTCAATTGTTTACCCAGTTCAGTGTGCAACAACACCTACTCTGGGGGCTACCAAGCCAGGGAGAGAATCCACTATAAGAGATGTTAATTCAGGAATAAACCAACCAGTTTATCTCCTTCACTTAAGACCTACCCAATGCAATTCTAATCTAAGTACAACTTAAACCTGAGTTCCTACTCACTCCCCCTCAATCACAGCAGTGATACATAAACCAATTTGACTTGAGAATTGATGAAGACACTCTTCAAAACACACTCTTGATTAAGCTTCACAGCTTTTTAATCAAGTAACACAATCACTCGTGCTTCACAGCTTTGAGTGATATACACAACTAACTTGACTCTGCTTCACAGCTTTAGTCAAGTAACATTCAAACACTCTTGCTTCAAAGCTTTGAGTGCTACACAACCCTTACAATTGAAACCTATTCCAAGACACTTATCACAATGATAATTGCTTGGAGTACAATAAACAAATCTATACAGATTACAAACTTGATCTTCTAATCAATCAGCAGGGATGACTTCAAAAACCGCAGCTCTGTTGAATATATAGCAGCTGCAACTTCAGTTAGGGTTTCCAAAAACCTAGGGTTGATTCCGTTTGACCTAAAGACCAGGTCACAGTACTTTGTTGATCAGGTTAGGATTGAGCGGGGTTACTCCTCAGAAAACGCAGGATTCTGTTTAGGAAGGACTGAGTTATTTCCTGAAAAAACTCAGACTTATCCAATCCTGTAATCCTGCTAGTTCAGAACAGGATGTCATAACATCTGTTATGACATCTGAGAAAACCTGTCTACTGATTAGCTAAATGTGATCATTTTGCAAACATGCTCAGATACACACTTATAAACATCAGTATTTGAGTTACAATATTTTTCTGCATATGTACCTAAAGAGTTAGTACAACCTGAACTAGAATGTTATGACATCAGTCATGACATTCACACATACACTTGGAATTTACCAAAAATGCAAGCCAATACCTAAACACCTACAAACTCCCCCTTTGGCAGATTTTTGGCTAAAGTCCCTAAACAATCAGAGATAGATAGATAGCAGCAGAAATAAATGACAGCAGAAAAATATAGTGTTAAGTACTAATTAAGCAGTACCAAATATTCTCCCCCACTTTAGCCACAAATGGGCCAAAGATTACATGTTTATAAAGTTATACAGTTATCCAAGACAAAATAATGAGATCAGCAGCAGACAATAGCAGAACATACTTCCAAACTCCACCAGCAACACCACCAAGCAGCAATCATCCTTCAAGTACTGTCATCAGACTCAGAGGAGCCACTTTCTTCATCTTCTTCCCTCATGCTTGCTTCAGCTTCATCCTTTTCTAGCTTGGCAATTAGTGCTTCTAGGGTCCTTTTTCTAGCATCCAGATCTTTGCAAGTTTCTTTTAAGACAGCTATGACATCTGATGTTTTGGACTGGCTCTTTGCAGACGATGTCTCAGCTGATGTTATGACAATGTCTGGAGCATGGGATCCCTGAAACAGTTTGTAGTGCAGGCCAAGGGCAGGGGCTCTTTTGCAGACTGTATCTCTTGCTACAAGTATGTCAGGATATTGTGCAAGGATGATTCCACAAAGGAGGGAGGGAAAGGCAATTGGTCCTTTGACAGCATAACTGCCAGCATGCTTCAAGATTTGTTCAAAAATGTACCTTCCATAGTCAAAGGCAGTCTTGGTTCCTACAGCATAGATGAATCTCCCCAATCCTGTGGAGATGGTTGATTTGTGATTTGTAGGCACCCAGTTTGCTGCACCTATTTTATGCAAGATGGCAAATTTCATGCTGAGTTTACTAGCATTCAACTTCCCTTTCAATGGCCAGCACTTTACTTGCCTGGCAGTGATGGTCAAGCATACTTCATTGTCAGTTGCCTCTAGATCAGGACAGTCCTTATTCGTTCTTCCAAGAAACTTGTTGATTTCTGATGGAGAGAACTTGACCCTTCTTCCTCTAACAAACACACTCTCAAAGTCAGCTGACCTCCCATCAGCACAATCATTGGATAAGTTCACTACAAACTCTTTAACCAGATTTTCATAACATTTGCCAAACTTCATCACAGTCTTTATTAGCCCAGCATTCCTGATCAGCTCCATGATGTCTTTGCACTCCAAAGCATCATTGTTGAGTTCTCTCTCCAAGGCTATTCTCTTCAAGCAAACATACTTCCACCTGTTTGCATTATCAGGATGATGAAAGGAGATGTTGTCAGTTGGCACTTCAGGCACTCTAGCAATCTTGCTGGAAGGGAGCTTCCTTCTGATGGGAGCATTGTCAATGTCAATCTCAAATTCTGATTCATCATCAGAGTCAGAAGTTTCAGGTTCTTTTCTTTTCTTGGAGATTGGTTGTCTAGCAGTCAGCACCTGTGCCTTCTTCCCTTTTGTCTGAATATTTTCAGCCATCCCTTCAGCCTTGGACTTCTTAGGTTTAACAGTCTCACTACTTTTTCTTTTCATCAATCTCCTAGCAATGCTAGGGTTCACATTAGCAATCAGTTCATTATCTGAGTACTCTTCATCCACATCAATGATAGGTGGATCAGCAGCCTTTTCAGAGGGATTCTGAATGTTGTCTTTTGGTGTCACAACATCCTCAGTGACATCTATATTTTCAGAACCTTCCACATTTGGACTTTCAGATTGATTCAAAGGAATAGAAATCCCCGGTACAGATTGGTTGCCACTCAGAATGCTAGTAACCAGTCTAGCAATAGCTTGGTGTACTTGAACTGTTCCTTCTTTATTAGGTATAGTAGATGAAGGAAGAGAAGAATTACCAGAGACTGCAGCTTGAGCTCTTCCTGCATGTTTGGTCCTGAGCTTCTTGATTTTGGCTGGGTTAGTTGCCATCTCCCTGAGAGGAGTGACCTCAAGTACTTCAGATTCTATGCATGTCGTGATTGCCCTAGAATCTTGATCAGATGACGATGATGAAGAGTGAGACGAAGCCGCCATAGTGGAAGATGATGTCTGAGACATTGTGTTTAACGTTGAGTAGCAGTAGCAATTTGAGAAAACTCTTTGATTGGGAGGAGAAAACAGGTTGCAAGGATGAGAGAGATAGGGAGTACAAGGGAGTCTTTTCAACTTCTGAAGGCTTTTGAAGGAATTGTGAGTGAATATGATTAACCCACTAAATATAGACTTAATAGAATTAATCCTTTTAACCCTTGTTTTCAGCAAAACTAATTGCTATAATTTCTCATGTTGGTGAATGCCCAATCTGCCCCTCAAATTTTCAAGTTGATTTCCAACAAGCACCTTGGTAGAAGAATCAGTTAGCTGAAGCTCAGAGAAACTATGTTTCAGTTTAAATGATTTCTTCTCTCCAAAGTCAATAGGGTTTAAGGAAATGTTAAATGTTTTCAGATTATCACACCACAATGTCACAACATCTTGTGTAACATTGTCTTCAGGTAGCATCTGTGTTGACCAGAATTTTTGAGAACAGAATTTATGAGACTTGTTCTTTGCCACATCACATATATTATCAGCCTGTAATTTAGGAGTTCTTCTGACATCTTCCATAGGAATAGCTCTTTTCATTCCTTCAAGTTTATGCTGCCACTGTTTCATATCTTTTTCTTCTTTGATGATTTGACTCAAAGTGGGGATATCAGTGTTCTCAGGCTGCCACACATAACAGTTATTTTTGGATTTTATTCCTCTCATTACAATATCTAGTTTTTCATTAAACACTAGACATTCAGATCTTGAGAAGTTGACCATAAATCCTAGATCACATAATTGACTGATGCTGATGAGATTAGTAGTCAACCCTTTCACCAGCAGTACCTTATTCAGACTTGGAACTCCAGGGTAGTCCAAATTACCAACTCCTTTGATTTCTCCTTTAGCACCATCTCCAAAGGTCACAAAACTGGTGGTGTGAGGCATAACATTATTGAGGAGATTTTTGAATCCAGTCATGTGTCTGGAACATCCACTGTCAAAGTACCAATCTTCCTTTGCTGAGATCTTCAGGGAAGTGTGTGCTATCAGTGCAATAGCCTTTTTCTTCCATTGAGGAGCGTGTGGTACCTTTTTAGACTTAGGTTTGACATCTGATTTCTGATTAGGATATCCATGTAGTCTGTAGCAGAAGGGCTTTATGTGACCATATTTCCCACAATGATGACATCTCCATCTTTGGTACCTCTTCTTCATGTGTCTCTGTCCCTGATGTTGAGAGTAATGTTGAGACATCTGGTTTGACATTTGCTTCCTGGTAACAAATTTCTTTGTTTCCACAAATCCTAGGCCAGATTTATTTCCCATATTTTGTCCAGCCTGAAGAATCTCTTCTAATTTGTCAGTTCCATTTGTCAACATCTTGACTGATTTGGTCATTTGATTCAGTTGTGAGTTCAGCAGTTGAACTTCTCCTTCTAAATGACTTATAGTTTCAAGATTTGCTCTCTTTTCAGCCTCCAGCTTTACAATGAGTTTTGATTGTTTCTCATTTTGCACACAGACTTCACCACTTCTGATACACAATTTCTTGTAGGTATCAGCCAGTTCTTCAAATGTTACTTCTTCATTACTGGTGTCACTTTCAGAAGTACAAACACTAGTTAGGGCAGTAACTAGTTTGGCAGATTCTTCTTCAGAATTGCTTTCTGAATCATAGTCAGACCAAGTAACAGTCATTCCTTTCTTTTGCTTCTTAAGAAAGGTAGGACATTCAGCTCGAATATGTCCATATCCTTCACATCCATGGCATTGAATTCCTCTGCCTTGGTTTTCCTTATCTTCTGATCTTGGTCTTCTGCTGGAACTGTCAATGTCAGAAGGAATGTTATGAACATTTGACCTTGACTTTGGGTCCATTCTTTTGATGAGCCTGTTGAACTGTCTTCCAAGCATGGCAATGGCTTCTGATATGTTTTCTTCTTCATCCTCCTTGTGTTCAACATCAGTGTTGGTTACAAGTGCTATGCTTTTGTTCTTCTTGTCACCATTATCAGTGATCCCCATCTCAAAAGTCTGAAGAGACCCAATAAGTTCATCCACTTTTAACTTGCTAATGTCCTGGGCTTCCTCTATGGCAGTTACCTTCATTGCAAATCTTTTAGGCAAGGATCTGAGAATCTTCCTCACCAGTTTTTCTTCTGACATTTTTTCTCCCAGTGCTCCTGAGGTGTTGGCAATCTCCAAGATGTTCATGTGAAATTCATGGATGGTTTCATCTTCCATCATTTTTAGATTCTCAAACTTAGTGGTCAACATCTGAAGCCTTGACATCTTTACTTTGGAAGTGCCCTCATGAGTAGTTTTGAGGGTGTCCCAAACTTCCTTGGCCAGTTCATATTGATGTACTAATCTGAAGATGTTTCTATCAATTCCATTGAACAAGGCATTTAAGGCTTTTGAATTTCCCAGAGCTAACTCATCTTCTTCTTTACTCCACTCTTCCTCAGGCTTCAGACTGATTGTCCCATCTCTTTCAGTTATGGTGGGATGAATCCATCCTTTGTCAGCAGCTCTCCAAGCCTTTTTGTCCAGAGATTTTAGGAAGGCAATCATACGAGGTTTCCAGTAGTCATAATTAGTTCCATCCAGAATGGGTGGTCTATTTCCAAAAACTCCTTCTTTGTCCATAGTGCCAGAAAGTGATATCCCTAGATCTCACCCAGTAATACAGGCAGGGTGCCTGCTCTGATGCCAATTGAAAATTCTGGCTACAGATACTTAATGTCACGTCCGATGTTATGACACCGTATCTGACTTACTATATGACAGTAAATACAAAAGCAGTAAACAACACAGTCAATTGTTTACCCAGTTCAGTGTGCAACAACACCTACTCTGGGGGCTACCAAGCCAGGGAGAGAATCCACTATAAGAGATGTTAATTCAGGAATAAACCAACCAGTTTATCTCCTTCACTTAAGACCTACCCAATGCAATTCTAATCTAAGTACAACTTAAACCTGAGTTCCTACTCACTCCCCCTCAATCACAGCAGTGATACATAAACCAATTTGACTTGAGAATTGATGAAGACACTCTTCAAAACACACTCTTGATTAAGCTTCACAGCTTTTTAATCAAGTAACACAATCACTCGTGCTTCACAGCTTTGAGTGATATACACAACTAACTTGACTCTGCTTCACAGCTTTAGTCAAGTAACATTCAAACACTCTTGCTTCAAAGCTTTGAGTGCTACACAACCCTTACAATTGAAACCTATTCCAAGACACTTATCACAATGATAATTGCTTGGAGTACAATAAACAAATCTATACAGATTACAAACTTGATCTTCTAATCAATCAGCAGGGATGACTTCAAAAACCGCAGCTCTGTTGAATATATAGCAGCTGCAACTTCAGTTAGGGTTTCCAAAAACCTAGGGTTGATTCCGTTTGACCTAAAGACCAGGTCACAGTACTTTGTTGATCAGGTTAGGATTGAGCGGGGTTACTCCTCAGAAAACGCAGGATTCTGTTTAGGAAGGACTGAGTTATTTCCTGAAAAAACTCAGACTTATCCAATCCTGTAATCCTGCTAGTTCAGAACAGGATGTCATAACATCTGTTATGACATCTGAGAAAACCTGTCTACTGATTAGCTAAATGTGATCATTTTGCAAACATGCTCAGATACACACTTATAAACATCAGTATTTGAGTTACAATATTTTTCTGCATATGTACCTAAAGAGTTAGTACAACCTGAACTAGAATGTTATGACATCAGTCATGACATTCACACATACACTTGGAATTTACCAAAAATGCAAGCCAATACCTAAACACCTACAAATTTGACCAAAAGGTCAAAGTTTGACTTTTCAATATACAATTGACTTTTGATTAGTTGACTGCAAAACTCATCTATCAATCCAATGAACTTGCAATATTTTGAATCATGTAATTAGGTCAAAATGATGTAATTGGACTCTTGAGATCATGCCTTAGATCAATTGATCATTTTCTAGGTCAAAAATCAGAAATTTCCCCTTCCTAGTCAAAACCCTAATTTTGACCATTTTGCCCTTTTGGGGATTTGATCAAATTTCTTGAGGAATGGTGGTCCAAACTTGATCAAATGATACATATGGGTATAAAATGTTTATGTGGATAAAAAATTATAAATTTTGACTATAAATTGGCTATGGTTGACTTTTTCCCCAATATAGTTTATTTTTAGGTCAACTATTCAATTGACTAATCAAAAGTGTGATCCAAGGCTTGAAACTTGACATGAGTATTGGGGGTCCATAATGATCCATGGAAGTCATATGAATCATTGATAGTCCAAAAATCCTTGTGAAAACTCAAACCCTAATTTTGGTCGTTAGTGTATGAGGAGGTGTCTTGAGCTGATCAAACCCTAGTGCAGTCTTGAGCCCAAGGAGATCTTGTGAGGAAATTCTTGATTAGTGAGAGGGAAAATTTTGGGGTACAACATCTGCCCCTGTTCAATCTTCTTAAACCTTAAGAGTTAGATTGGCGAGGTTTTCCATTCGTGACTCGAAGGTGGAAGATGATTGGACACTAGAGTGCATCAAAATTTGCACTCGACGATGTGAAGGTTGAGGGAATGGGATTAAAGATGCCATTTGGAGAGGTGATAGAAAGTTTTTGGAGACGGGCTTATATATGCCATCCAAGAGTAATTGTAATTTGTAATTTGTAAGCTGAAAGAATGAGTATCAGAATGGCGTCTGTGTTTGGAGCGTATCTGAAATGTATCCGAAAACTTTGTTTAAATAAGTATCAGAATGACATCCGTATCTAGAGCATATCTGTACTGTATATGAGAGTTGAATATGAATGAGAATCAGAAAGGCATCCATGTCTGGAGCGCATCTGAACTGTATCTGAAAGTTGAATCTGAATGAGTATCAGATTGGCATCCGTGTCTGTAGCGTATCTAAACTGTATCTGAAAACTGAATCTGAATGAGTATTAGAATGGCATCCGTGTCTGGAGCGTATCTGAAAACTGAATCTGAATGAGTATCAGAATGACATTCGTGCCTGGAGCGTATCTGTATTGTATCTGAAAACTCTAAACATTGTTAATGGTAGCTTTTTAATCTTATCCTGAAAAGGGTAAAAGGTTAGCTAAGATGCAAGGTCATGTTGCACGGAATGTATGATATAATGCATTTTATTTATCAATGTTTATGATATATGAATGCGACGTATGCGTATGTGAGCTAATTTGTTGTACTGCTATTGGATTGGGGAATAAATCTCCGACTGCTTCTGAGGATTTAGAGTATAAGTTTTCACGATGTGAAGTCTAAGTGTTGATGAATTTCTGTTTAGAGAAATAAACTCTATTGTAAGGGAAATTTCATATACTACTTGTAAGATCCTATTAGGGAATCCTGAGAAATTTGACGACTTCTACTGGGGATGAACAATTTGAAACTTTGTTCCACTGTGGATTAAACGACATATTGCGGGGAATTCTTATGGAATAGCCTAGAGGTATTTCCCTATCCATTCAACCCATCAGTAATTGTTTTTTTTTTTTATTTTGTTTATTTTTAAACAATAATTATGTTGAAATGCATATGTTCAACAATGAATCATTGGACGTTTTTTGCAAATAAAATACAAGCGTAAAGAAAAAGAAGATAGTTTTTGCACTTTCAAAGAGATATCTTTATATTGACTTTGAGTAAGATTTTTTGTACAAGGAGACAAACATTCTAGTAAGAGAATGCCCTCGTAAGAAAAATTAAAATGTCGATACCAAGAAAAGATAGTTATGTGTAAAAATCCCATGGGGTTTCCGTTCTGCTATAGCCTTCGTATCTCTGAGCATCTTGTCTATTTGTTGCCTCGTCCGAAGATGATTGAATTGTTCAGAACCTGAGTTTTCCAGTGGAAGTCAAAGGTTGTCCTTAAAGTGATCCAACGGGACATAGTCATATGCCTTAATTCCCTAACTTTTGCCTGGACCGCCCTTTCGGGTTTTCAGTCCACCGGGAAACCCTTTTTTGTCCAAGTCGCTCTTTCGGGTTTTCAACTTGCCGGGTGTACATATCTTTTTTTTGTTTTATCCCTAATTTTTTCCCTAACCTTTTGGTTCATCGGGATGCCCTTGTTTTGTCTAGGTATGTCAACCTAGCGGGTCTCTTATGTATAGTATCTTTTGACTATGTTCGTGTTCGCAGGATGCGGCAGGTCATCACCATCCATGGTAGTCAAGATCATTGCCCCACCAGAGAATATGTTTTTGATTACAAATGGTCCTTCATAGGTAGGAGTCCATTTGCCCCTGGGATCACCTTGCGGCAATATGATGCATTTGATCACTAAATCCCCGACTTGATACACTTGGCGCCTGACTTTCTTGTTGAAGGCCTTGATCATCCATTTTTGATACATTTGACCATGGAAAATAGCAGTAAGTCTCTTTTCATCAATCAAATTCAGTTGATCAAGTCGAGTCTGGATCCAATCGTCTTTGTTCAATCCTGCATCTTTCATAATCCTCAGAGAGGGGATCTGAACCTCGATAGGAAAGATGGCTTCCATGTCGTATACCAAAGAAAAGGGTGTTGCCCTAGTTGACGTGCGAGCTGTGGTATGATACCCGTGGAGAGCGAACGGTAGCATATCATGCCAGTCTTTGTATGTGACTGTCATTTTCTGTATGATCTTTTTAGTGTTCTTATTTGCAGCTTCGACGACACCATTCATCTTTGGCCGGTAAGGAGAAGAATTGTGATGCTGAATTTTGAATTGCTCGCACAAGGAGGTGATCATAGTGTTGTTAAGATTTGTACCATTGTCAGTGATGATTATTTCCAGGATACCGTATCGGCAAATGAGATTTTTCTTGATGAAACGGGCAACAACATTCTTGGTAACGGAGGCGAAGGAGGCTGGTTCAACCCACTTTGTAAAATAGTCAACGACCACTTGGATGAAGCGGTGTCCATTGGAGGCTGTTGGCTTGATTTCCTCAATCATATCAATCTCCCACATAGCAAAGGGCCAAGGAGCTGTCAAAACATTCAGAGGAACCGGAGGTACGTGCACCTTGTCAGCATAAATTTGACACTTATGGCAGGTTCGAGAGTGTTGATAACAATCTACTTCCATGGTAGACCAGTAATAGCCTTCCCGTAGGATTTTCTTCACCATCGTATGCCTACTAGAATGGGTGCCAAAAGTGCCTTCATGCAATTCAGCCATAATCCTTTCAGCTTCAACCTTATCTATGCATTGAAGTAGCATAGAGTCATGATTGCGTTTGTACAGGATGTCGTTACTAAGGAAGAATTTAGCATAGAATCTCCTTAAGAACATCTTATCATTGACTGAAGCTCCTTTTGGATATTCTTGAGCCTCGAGATACCTCTTGACTTCGTGAAACCAAGGCTGGTCTACTGCCTCTTCATTATTAATCTCTTGACAGTGTACTGGTTCATCCATTCGTTCAATGGTGATCTGGGGAGCCTCGTTATCCGAATTAAGTTTAAACATATATGACATTGTGGCTAGTGTGTTTGCTAGTTGATTTTCTTCTCGCAGAAAATTCTCGAAGGTAATCTTCTCAAAATGTGGTAGTAATGTCAAGACATGTTCTTTATAACGGATAAGGTTAGGGTGTTTGGTTTCCCATTCCCCTTTGATCTAACTGATGACCAAGGCTGAATCTCTGAATACATCCAATGATTTGATCACCAAGTATATGGCAGCTCTGAGACCAAAGATGCATGCTTCGTATTTTTCCATGTTGTTTGTACAATTGATGTAGAGTCTTGCGATAAAGGGAGTATGACACCCTTCAGGAGATATGAGTACAACACTGATGCCATTGCCAAGTGCGTTGGATGCTCCATCAAATAACATGGTCCATCGAGATCCTTGTTCAGGTCCGTCATATGCCCTGAATTCTTCACAATTGTCTAATGTCATGATGTCTTCATCCGGAAATTCGAATTTCATGGACTGGTAGTCTTCTACAGCTTGGTGAGCAAGGTGATCAGCTAATACACTGCCCTTTATTGCTTTTTGGGTAGTATATTGTATGTCATATTTTGTCAGAATCATCTGCCATCTCGCTATTCTCCCAGAAAGAGCAGGCTTCTTGAAGATGTATTTTATCGGATCCATTTTAGATATTTGTAGGGTAGTATGAGTTAGCATATACTATCTTAGCCGGTGAGCAGCCCATGCCAGAGCGCAACTAGTTTTCTCAAGCAGCGAATATCTGGTTTCACAATTGGTAAACTTTTTGCTCAGATAATAAATAGCATGCTCTTTTCGGCCAGACTCATCATGTTGCCCCAATACACACCCCATTGAATTTTCTAAAACAGTTAGATACATGATCAATGTTCTTCCCTCGACTGGTGGCATCAACACAGGAGGATCTTGTAAATATTCTTTGATTTTGTCAAAATCAACTTGGAATTCATCATTCCATTTGAATACTTGATCTTTCTTCAATAGTTTGAAGATTGGATCACAAGTAGCTGTCAGGTGGGAAATGAATCTGGCAATATAGTTCAGATGTCCCAAGAATCCTTTGACTTCCGTCTCAGTACAAGGAGCAGGCATCTATTGTATTTCTTTAACTTTGGCAGGATCAACCTCGATACCTTTGTTACTGACGAAAAAGCCTAAGAGTTTACCATACCGTACTCCAAATGTGCATTTGTTTGGATTCAACCTCAGCTTGTACTTATTCAGTCTCTCAAACAGTTTTTGTAAGTAATCAAGATTCTCTTCTTTTGTTTGTGATTTGGCTATCATATCGTCCACGTAGACCTCTATTTCATGATGTATCATGTCATGAAATAAAGCTACCATGGCACGCTGATAGGTTTCCCCAGCATTCTTCAGTCCCAATGTCATCACCTTGTAGCAGAACGTGCCCCACTGTGTGACAAATGTTGTTTTCTCCATGTCCTCAGGCGCCATTTTGATTTGGTTGTAACCTGAGAATCCGTCCATGAAGGAAAACATTTTGTGTTGTGCTGTATTGTCAACTAGGATATCAATGTGGGGGAATGGAAAATCATCATTAGGGCTCTCCCTATTCAAATCTCTATAGTCTACACACATTCGCACTTTTCCATCTTTTTTGGGTACGGGAACAATATTGGCATCCCATTGAGGGTAAGAGGTGACAGCCAAAAATCCAGCGTTGAATTGCTTCATGACTTATGCTTTAATCTTTTATGACGTATCAGGTCTCATGCGGCGAACCTTTTGCTTTACTGGCGGACAATCTTCTCTTGTAGGAAGACGATGTACCACAATGTCTGCATCAAGTCACGGCATGTATTCATACAACCAGGAAAAGACTTCAACATAATCGTGTAACAACTGAATCCGACGCTCCTTGACACTGGGTTCCAGATTAGCACCAACCTTGACCTCTTTTTTGTCTTCTTCGGTACCTAGGTTGATTGTATCCAAGGGTTCCTCGTGAGGCTGAATGGTTCTTTCTTCTTGTTGTATTAGTCTGGCAAGTTCCCCCGGTACTTCACAATCTTCCTCACCTTCATCTTCGGCTTGGTAGATTAGATTCTCAAAGTCACAAAAGGCCATAGCAGTATCGTTACCCATGGGATCCCGAATGGATGTATACATGCATTGTGAGTGTGGGTGTGTGTAAGGGTATAACTATCTTTGAATGGAAATAAAAATGTAAAAGAAAAAAAAATGAGCACAAAAGTTTTTATGCGAAAACATCCATGATTGATTGATGTCATATGAAATTGAGATAATAACCCTTACAAATGGACCATTGTGTCTCGGGTAAGACACAAGGTTTTAAGAGTGCGAATTGTTTCAATATTATAGATCCAACAAAATGTAAATACAAATTACTGTGGGATAAAAGTGATCGAGACAAAGTATCTAGCCTCCCAATTGCTGAGCCGTCCATTGACAATCGGTAATATCCAGTCCTCCAAGTTGCAACCATATTCACCATCTTCTACCGTGTTGACTTCACGGTTGCTGATCTTCAAGGGTGGTCCTTCCGCACGGGCACGGTGTACAGCCTTTTGAGCACTTGAAGTGAAGCCTAGGCCAAACTTGTCAGACTTATATGGGATATCTGGAAGTCGTCCCCAGGTAGTGTATCCTCCTTCTTCTACCACTGCTTTGGCATCCTTCAGCGATGACATCCGGAGTGGAGGTCTTGTAATCTTGGGAACCTGAGGCACAACCTTGGTCACTGCCACATCTTGCGGGACCTCTTCAAAGTGTTGAAATGGAGTTTCAATAAATTCGCCATCTAATTCCACATATCTAAAGGAATTGAGATGGCTAATCATGTATTCTTCCTCTCCATGAACGGTGATAATCTTCCCTTGAATCGGATACTTCAGCATTTGGTGCAACGTAGAAGTAACAACGCCAGCATTATGGATCCATGGTCGGACTAGCAAGAAGGAGTATGAAAGGAGGATGTCCATTACATAAAAAGTTGAATTGAAATTTTTGGTTCCAACCTTTATGGGGATGTCCACTTCCCTATGCACCATCCTATTCGAGCCGTCAAAAGCCCTTACTAATATGTTTCTTGGCTTTAATATCAGTCCCTCACAGTCAAGTCTATTAAGAACCTTTTTGGGTAATACATTCAGAGATGAGCCAGTTTCCACAAAAACATGAGCCAAGGTTATGCCCCTACATTTAACCGAGACATGCGATGCCTCATTATACTTCCTCCCCCTCGGTGTTAGATCAACATCCGAAAAACCTAGGCCATTATTTGTTGTCAAGCTGGCTACACAGTCTTGGAATTGATCAGTAGACGTCTCTTGAGGTACATGGGCGGTTTTTAATAACTTTACCAAGGATTTTGCATGCGCCTCGGAACATAATAGTAATGCTAGCATGGAGATTTTAGAGGGAGTTTGCCCCAATTGTTAAACTACATCATAGTCTCTCCTCTTTATGATTTTTAGGATCTCCTCCATTTCTTTCTTGGAAGTCTCAGGGATAGTCAATGACTGGGCCTTCGTCCGTACAGGCTCAACCAGAATACTTTTTCCTCGAGTCTCAGTAGTAGGAGTGTCAGTAGGAATGATAGCGGGAGTTGTAACAGCTTCATCAATAGAAGTACCTGCAGATATGATTATGGGTGTGGGAGTATCCTTTGGAGCAGCTGTCATACCCCAAATTTTGACCTAAGATACCACCTCCCATCTGCATTATTACATAACAAGCGTTCACAAGTGACTCAATCTTTTTTTTTGCCAATTCTCGAGTCAGATTTCAAAAAATCATAACTTCTTCAAATTTTGACAATTTTTTAGTGGTTCTTTCACACATGATTCTCCTCTGCAACAATTACAACTTTTCTTTACAAGTCAAGAGATGATTATGCTTTGAAAATCCGCCAAAAAATAGAAACGTTAGAAATTGTTGTAAATTTAGTGAAATTTAACTGGTTTTGCCTGACTTTATTAAATCATGTTTTTTTTCATTTTTTATCATCTTTCTTTTATTCTTATTTTTCATAAAAAGAAAATCCTAAAAAATATTTAGTTCATGCTATTTTCATTTTATTTACGTCTTTATTCAAAAATAAAAAATGTTTAGTTTTGTTAGTTCCATTTAATTTTATATTTTATTGATAATTCAAAAAATCACAAAAATACATGTAAGTTCCTTTGCTTTTACATTTTTTTTTTGAGTATGTAAGTCTATTTTGTGTTTCTTTATTTGCAATTCAAAAATTTGAAAATAAATGGTTTGTTTTTTCATTTATCTTTATTTCTTTTATGATTAATTTTGGTGTTAATTTTGATTATAATTCCATTTGAAATATTTTTAAGTTGAATTATTAATAGAATTAAAACCAATTTCAATATCTCTTTTATTTCACTTTTGCATTTTTCAGTTTAGTTTTTACTAACAGTTTGTTATTATTGTCATTACTATTATTGTTAATATTATGATTGTTATGCTATGAGTTTGTCCATATGCTGCGCATAAATATGTCCTTATGCTGCATGGCCCCTGCAAGTAATGCCAAGAAAACGGTCACATAATCCTGCTGTGTTACTGCTGCCCAATTTCAACAACCAAAAACCTATGAACACCAGTCTAAAATCTGCACTATGTCAAGACAAACACTACACGAAAATAGGAGGGCAAGAAACTGCATCAAAAAGTGTCGAAAACAGGGTATTCCATATGTTCAAACTCACAAAACTTTCCCTCCCAAAACCTCATTCTGATTCACTATAAAACAGGCAGATATCAATCGAAATAAGGGGTGAGCGGAAAAAAAAAGATATAATTCACAAAGAGAAAAACGCAAACTTGCCGAAGCAAACCTCAAACCTACAAGCAAAAACTGCAAGTTACCAAAAACACAAGCAAACTTGTAACCTGCATCGAAACCTCCAAACAACAAATCCAAACCTGTGTTACAAATACAAGCCTAAGGCATAACAAGCCTTGAGGCCTGCTTCCTCCAACCTGCCTAAAACCAGTAAAAAACCTACAAGTCTCAAACTTGCACAACCACAAACTATAAACAGAACCAAACCTTTTAACCTGCACCATTTCGAACCAAGAACAACCATCCACAAGAACTCATCGCCTCAACAACACCAACATTTTCGAGTCAGTTTCTGGAAGTAGAAGGAATTAAAAGAGCATATTACCTCATCTCTGGATTTCTTTATTAGTTAATTGTCAAAAATCGAAATCATCAGACTTGCTCTGATCTTATAAGTCTCTCTACTTTTTTCTCAAAATCTGTTGCCATGCTTGTTATAATGATGTATGCTTTGAACTAGTTGTCGTTGCTTCATTTTTGTTGTTGATGTTTCAATAAACCAGAACCCCTGAGTTTGTTATTGTTGTTTCTCTTATCATGAATATTTGTCGCTTTGTTGATTCAATGTTTTAACTGCATGAAAAAAAAGGAACAGTGTTGTTGTTCGATTTAGGGGAGAGGGAGTTCGAAACCAGAAACAGTGTTGTTATTCGATTTTCAATTTAGGGGGAGAAGGAGTTCGAAGCCAGAAGCAGTGTTGTTGTTCGATTTCGATTTAGAATAGGAAGGGTTCGAAAGAGGGAGCAGAGTGTTCGATTTCGATTTAGAATAGGAAGGGTTTGAAAGAGGGAGCAGAGTGTTCGATTTCGATTTAGAATAGGAAGGGTTCGAAAGAGGGAGCAGGGTGTTCGATTTCGATTTAGAAAAAAGAGAGTTCGAAAGAGAGATAAAAGGAAGTTCGAAAGAGAGAAAAAAAGAGAGTTCGAAAGAGAGGTTGAAGAGAGAGTTCGAAAGGGAGTTCGAAAGAGAGTTTGAAGAGAGAGTTCGAAAGGGAGTTCGAAAGAGAGAAAAAAAGAGAGTTTGAAAGAGAGTTCGAAGGAAGCGTTGTTCGATTTCGATTTCAATCCCATGCTGGACCTTTATTTCGTTTTCAGTTTATAACCCAATTAATTAGTTTGTTTTTTTTACAATTTATTTAAATCTTGATATTTCATTTTTTAGTTTGGTCAACATTTTAGTTAATTTTGTTAGTTTTTTTAACTAGTCTTTTATTGATAAGTTTGTAAGTTATCTCTTTGAATTTATTTCCCCTTATGATGTTCCTCCCATGATACATGTTGGTTGAGTTTGTGATAATTTCGATTTAATTCCATGGCTTCTCTCTTGGTTTTCTTTTAAATCTTGGAGTGTTTATACTTTTAGTTTTAATCTTCATGTTGCTTGCAAAATCCAAGGGAATTGTTTAATTTTTGTCGACTTCATGTCATCAAAAAAAAATCGTGCGAATACCCTCATTCATCATCCGTTTATTATTTCTTTAAAAAGCTTAAGATAATTTTCCCAAATATTTAATTTTTCAAAACTCACACCTTTTAAGTCAAAACTTCGACATTAGGTCGTCGTATCTTCAAAAACTCGTCCATACCCATTTTTGGCCAAAACAATTTATTTTTAATGAAACAAACATTTTAATAAACAATTATTTCAAAAGGTTCCTATAGAATACTATAGATACATTGGGTGCTAATACCTTCCCATTGTATAATCAACCCGCGAACTCTAGACCTCTTTTCAAAAACACCTTGTATTTTCATTACTTTTAAAGTATTATTTTACATTGCATATTTTAGGGTTTTATTTCGCTCTTTTCCCTTTTCCCTTGGAAATAATAAAGCGCGGTGGCGAATCTTGCTTTTGTGAGACGAATTAATTAATATTTCGATCTCCGATTTACCCCGCTACATTTTTTATTGCCACAGAATTGGTGACTCTGCTCGGGAAAGATTGACCTCTTGCTGGTCCATCCCTAAGTGGGTTAAGCCTAGTTTGTTTATCTGTTTTATTATTATTTGATTTGTTTGATTATGTGTTTATATTGGGGTTGTTTGGTTTTTTTTTGCAAAGGACGAATCCTATACCCGGATTAAGTTACACTTAAGGATAGGACGGGCGATATAGTCATGTCAACTTTGAGGGAGTAATCCCGAAGAAGGAGGCATGAAATTCCCCACTCAGTGGAAGGCCCTTTTGAACGTAATATTTGTTTACCGAGTAATCGGGAAGACATTATTATTTTCGACCTGGGAGCTAGAGAAGCTGAGAACCGTAGAACCCTAACCCATCTTGGCCTTTTAGGTGTAGCGCGAAGATTATAACGGAGTAACCCGGAAGTAATTGTTACGCGATGCTACGCTCGGACGAGTTTCTGTTGAGAATATTGCTAATTATTGACTAATCAATACGTTGGTAATATCCGAAGGAGGAATGTAGACTCCGGGAACTCTTAGAACCTTGTCTTGCAGGTGTGATTAAACCGTTAGTACATACCTTGGGGTGGGCTTTACCTTTGACTCCATGCACGAAACGTTGAACCTTTTAACCCCATGTTTGTGAACTTGTATGTAACTGTTGCATTATCATTCATCCATGCATCCATCAACATTTTTATTTGTAAAAAACTTGTTTTTCAAGGAACTTAAGAATGATTTTTGCAGACATCTTAGGTACTGTTATTATGGAGTTTGGAAGAAGAAACACTCGAAGTTTTTGTAAAACTCTGTAAAAGGGCTTTATGTTCCAAAGTTGTAATTTACTGCTTTATTATGGGCTTCATGTTCCAAAGTTGTAATTTACTGCTTTATTATGGGCTTCATGTTCCAAAGTTGTAATTTACTGCTTTTATTATTGGGTTGTTGTCCCAAGGTTGTAATTTATTGTTTTGTTGTTCCAAAGTTGTAAGTTGTAATTTACCGCTTTTGATTAATGAAATGAGTTTTTGTTGTTCCAAAATCCTCTTCCATTGATGTGTGCAAAATTATTGAAGTTCCTTGAAAAAACTATCAAAATGAACTATCATTTTCATCGCATATTATGAATCATCCAACATTCAACTTCACATGTTTTCTCGAGTCTTATCTTTGTTTCTCTTTTCACTCCGATAGATTGTCAAGCTGTCTCATCGGTACGATACCCGAGCCAATCGTCAGAGGAAGATGGAAGATCTAGAACCGGAAAACGACGAGCTTCGCGAGGAGGTTGCTACCCTTCGTGTCGGTATGGAGAAACTAACTGCGCTGGTGGAAAGTTTGATGGCTGCTCAGAATCAGCCATCGACTGCAGCTGCTGAGATTCAGACTTCAACTACTGTGGTTTCTAAGATTGTCACCGTTCCAACATCTGTGACTCAAATCAACTCTCCGCTTCAACATCAGATGCCAAAAGGTTTTCCGTGGGGAATGCCTTATAACTTTGTGCCAAAAGGGTATCAGCCTGTCGTACAGCCTTTGGTTCAACCTACTGTGTCTTTTCCTCAACCGGAGACAACTACTATGTCGTCCGTAATCCCGTCTGTGGCACCTTTCCCTCAACCAGTGATGACAACTGTCGCTCCTGTGTGTAATTTTATGCCATACATGAATGAACCTACTTATCATGCCGAGCCTGCTGAAGGTCTGGGTCTTTTCGATAGGATGGAAGAATTTCAAGACCAGTTTCAAGAGATGCAGAGGGAGATCAGAGCGTTAAAGGGGAAAGATTTGTTTGGAAAGAATGCTCATGACCTGTGTTTAGTTCCAAATGTAAAGATTCCAGCCAAATTCAAAGTGCCGGACTTTGAAAGGTATAAAGGTGATTCGTGTCCACGGAGTCATTTAACTATGTATGTGAGAAAGATGTCTACATATTCTGATGATCATAACTTGTTAATTCACTACTTTCAAGATAGTTTGACTGGTGCCGCTCTAAAGTGGTATATGGGTTTGGACAACACTCGGATCCGTAATTTCAACGATCTTAGTGAAGCTTTTGTTCGCCAGTATAAGTACAACGTCGACAAGGCGCCGGACAGAGATCAACTCCAGGCGATGTCCCAGAGAGACAGAGAATCCTTTAAAGAATATGCCCAGAGGTGGCGCGAGATTGCTACTCAGATTTATCCCCCTCTTGAGGAGAAAGAAATAACAAAGATATTCTTGAAGACTTTAGGTTCCTTTTATTATGAAAGAATGATTGCCAGCGCACCCATTGACTTCACCGAGATGGTAAGTATGGGCATGCGGTTGGAAGAAGGGATTCGTGAAGGACGTTTGGTTAAAGAAGGAAGTCCATCTAGCAGTACCAATAAGTTTGGAAGTGTTTTCCCAAAAAGGAAAGAACAAGATGTCAGTTTAATTTTCCCTGGGAGACCAAGGAGAGGTTATTCACATGTTGTGGCAGTCACTCCGGCTGTCCACCCAACATTGGTGACCCCAACTCATCAAACCCCACCAATTTAGCAACGACCATTTCAACAGCAGCCTCAACAACAGGCTTATCAATTTAATAACCATAATCGTTCACCAATGAAACCGCAATTTGATGCCATTCCCATGACTTACACTGAATTGTTCCCTGCTCTTATCAGAAAGAAACTCATAACGACGAAGCCTCCTCCTGTCGCACCGAATAGTACTTCTTTGTGGTACAAGGCGGATCAGTTTTGTGAATATCATCAAGGGTCGCCGGGGCACAACATCGAAAATTTCTTTGCTTTAAAGGCGGATGTGCAGAGATTGATTAAGAACGGTATTTTGTCTTTCAAGGATGTTAACCCGAATGTTAGAGATAATCCTTTGCCTCGACATGGGGCAGCATCAGTGAATATGGTGGAAGGTTTTCCGAGAAAGTTTCGAGTTTTTCAAGTTGAACACATAAGAGATTCGTTGATCAGGTTACATCAAATCTTAAGAAGACTTGCCTTTTTTAGGCATCATCATGATTATGATGTTTGTGAATTTTGTTCAAGAGAAGTTGATTGCCCTATTGTGAAGAAGGACATTCAAAAATTGTTAAACCAAAGGGTTATCACTATTACACATGACAGAGATCCGGTGGATTAAGTGAATGTTATAATACCACAATTCAACTTGCCTGAACCAGTAGAGATCGTTTACGACAGTCATACTGCACCTGTTGCTCCTTTGATCATTTATCCACCTGGTCTTGTGCCTTACAACTCAGACCAAGCTATACCGTATAAGTATAACGCCACAATGATTGAGAATGGGGTAGAAGTCCCTATACCAACAATGCCATCTTTTTTTAACATCGTTGATGTGATCAAAGTTACGAGAAGCCGACGTGTCTTTGCAGCAGTACCTTTGAAGAGGCCAGAAGTTCAAGTCAGGAGGCCCATAACGGCAGAAATTCCAACGAGAAATGTTGAACCCAGGGTTGAGGTAGGCCGATCCAATGAACCTATCCCACACCCCGATGATGATGAGATTCTGAAGCTCATCAAGAGAAGTGAATACAAGATTGTGGACCAACTATTGCAAACTCCTTCCAAGATTTCTTTGCTTGCTTTACTGAGAGATTCTGGTGTCCATAGAGAAGCTTTGATGAAGGTCTTGGACCAGGCATTCGTGGATCATGATGTGACGGTTGACCAATTTGATGGAATTGTGGGAAATATTACTTCGTGTAACAATCTTGGTTTCAGTGATGAAGAGCTTCCGGGGGAGGGAAGGAACCATAACATGGCTTTGCATATCTCAATAAGTTGTGGAAATGATACTTTATCATGTGTGTTGGTAGATACAGGTTCGTCGTTAAATGTAATGCCCAAAACTACATTATCTCGACTCTCATATCAAGGTGCTCCTATGAGACCTAGTGGAGTAATTGTCAAAGCGTTTAATGGTCTAGGAAGACTGCCATTGGTGAAGTGGATCTTCCTATAATAATTGGTCCTCATACTTTTCAGATCACTTTTCAAGTAATGGATATTCGTTCCACCTACAATTGCCTATTGGGTTGTCCATGGATCCATGATGCAGGGGAAGTCACTTCCAAGCTCCATCAAAGATTGAAGTTTGTAAGGCATGGAAAGCTGGTAATGATTGGTGGAGACCAGGCTATGGTGGTAAGCCATTTGTCATCTTTCTCTTTTATTGATGCTGATGAGGATGTTGGAACCCAATTCCAAGCTCTATCTGTTGCTAATAATGAAGTGAAGAAGCAAGGGACATCTATTTCTTCTTTTGAGGATGCGCGACGAGTGGTTGAAAGTGGTTCGGCTGAAGGTTGGGGCCAGGTGTTGACTTTGCCTGAGAACAAGTCTGGAGAAGGTCTTGGTTTGCATCCCGTCTCTACAAGAGTTAAGCAGGAAACAGTTATCCGTCCGATACAAGAGGTTTTCCGAAGCGCAGGTTTTATCCATCTGACACCTCCTGAAGTTGATGCTATAATAGGAGACGATTCTGAAGAGGATTTACCCGATTTTGTAACGCATGGAGTTGTTTGCCAGAACTGGATTGTTGTTGATGTTCCTGTTGTGATGCACATTTCTGAGTAATGTTTGGTTATTTTTTGAAAAAAAAATTTCGCTCTGCCCTAGGCAAAAAGTATTTGTGTCGGGCTATGTTGAAAATAAATCCTTTTGCTCTGCCCAAGGCAAAAGAGAAAATGTCTGGGCTCTTTGTTTCAAGTATTGCCAATCATGAATAAAAACGTTATTTTGTCCACTACTGTTTTATTTTTCACTTTTTCTGGGAAATAGTAATGAAAATTAATTGGTAGTAATAGGAAAATATAATAATCTTTTGTTTCATTTGTACAACATTCATATTAATCGATTTCTAAAATAAAGCATAATCATATGTGCAGATTAATCCATGACTTAACCATTGAAAACAATGATCCTATGCCCCCTCCCAACTTTGAATTCCCTGTGTTCGGAGCCGAGGAAGAAGATAGTGAAGAGATCCCTGATGAAATTTCCCGTTTGCTTGAGCATGATGAAAAGATTTTTCAGTCGTTTGCAGAGCCTATAGAGATGATCAATTTGGGTGATGAAGAAGATAAAAAGGAAGTTAATGTCGGAGCATTGCTTATCCCAGAGGTCAAAGAGAAAATGTTGGAGCTTCTCAGAGAGTATGTTGACGTGTTTTCTTGGTCCTACCAAGACATTCCAGGTTTGGATAACAATATTGTGGAGCATCGTTTTCCATTGAGACCTGAATGTCCACCGATTAAGCAGAAGTGGAGAAGGACTTGTCCCGATATGGCTGACAAGATCAAAAAAGATGTTCAGAAACAAATTAATGCAAGTTTCCTTCTTACAACGGTCTATCCTCAATGGTTAGCCAATATAGTGCCTGTTGCTAAGAATGATGGCAAAGTTCAGATGTGTGTAGACTATAGAGATCTGAATAGAGCTAGCCCAAAGGATGATTTTCCATTACCGCACATTGACGTATTGGTCGACAGTACCGCAAAGTTCAAAGTCTTTTCTTTCATGGATGGTTTCTCCGGTAGCAATCAAATCAAGATGGCACCAGAAGATATGGAGAAGACAGCTTTCATTACACCTTGGGGAACATTTTGTTATCGGGTAATGCCATTTGGTTTGAAGAATGCTGGTGCAACATACCAAAGGGCCATGACTGCTTTGTTCCATGATATGATGCATAAGGAGATAGAAGTGTATGTAGATGACATGATTGCCAAATCGCAAACTGAAGAGGATCATTTGGAACATTTATTGATGTTATTCCAGCGTTTGAGAAAGTATAAACTCTGTCTGAATCCCAACAAGTGCACTTTTAGTGTTCGTTCTGGAAGACTTCTGGGTTTCATTGTCAGTCAGAAAGGTATTGAGGTAGATCCTGATAAAGTCAAAGATATTCGGGAAATGCCCGCACCCAAGATGGAAAAACAAGTAAGAGGATTCCTTGGGAGACTGAACTATATTTCTAGATTTATATCTCATATGACTGCTACCTGTGGGCCGATTTTCAAGCTTCTCCGAAAGAACCAAGGATGTGTGTGGACAGAAGATTGTCAGAGAGATTTTGATAGCATCAAAGAATATTTACTTGAACCTCCCATTTTGATTCCTCCGGTGGAAGGAAGACCTTTGATTATTTACCTGACTATATTGGAAGATTCCATGGGATGTGTGCTTGGTCAACAAGATGAGACTGGAAGAAAGAAACATGCCATATATTACCTGAGTAAGAAATTCACAGACTGTGAGTCTCGATACTCAATGCTAGAGAAAAAATGTTGTGCTTTAGCTTGGGCGGCTCGCCGTCTGCGCCAGTATATGATTAACCACACCACTTGGTTGATCTCCAAAATGGATCCGATCAAGTATATCTTTGAGAAGCCCGCCTTATCTGGAAGAATAGCCCGTTGGAAGATGTTGTTATCTGAATATGACATTGAGTATCACACTCAGAAAGCAATCAAAGGGAGTATTTTAGCCGATCATTTGGCTCACCAACCAATTGAAGATTAACAATCCATCAAGTTTGACTTCCCAGATGAAGATGTTATGTACTTGAAAGCTAAAGATTGTGAAGAGCCGTTACCTGAAGAAGGACCTGATCCCGAATCCCGTTGGGATTTGATATTTGACGGAGCTGTGAATTCTTATGGAAATGGAATTGGGGCAATCATCATCACTCCCAGAGGTACTCATATCCCGTTCACGGCGAGATTGAAGTTTGACTGTACGAACAACATGGCTGAATATGAGGCATGTATTATGGGTCTCGAAGAAGCAGTGGATTTAAGGATTAAGATTCTTGATATTTACGGAGACTCGACATTGGTAATTAATCAAATCAAAGGAGAATGGGAGACTCGTCATCCTGGTTTGATCCCTTACAGAGATTATGCTAGAAGATTGTTAACCATCTTCAACAAAGTGGAGTTACATCATATCCCTAGAGATGAAAACCAAATGGCTGATGCTTTAGGTACTTTGTCTTCAATGTTTCAAGTGAATGGTTGGAACGATGTGCCTACAATCAGAGTTATGCGCCTCGATAGACCTGCTCATGTGTTCTCAATAGAAGAGGTCACCAACGACAAACCGTGGTTCTATGACATTAAACGTGTTCTTTAAACTCAAGAGTACCCGCCTAGGGCATCCAATAAAGATAGGAAGACGTTGAGAAGATTAGAAAGTAGTTTCTTCCTCAATGAAGAAGTATTGTATAAGTGGAATTACGACATGGTCCTACTCAGATGTGTAGACAGACATGAAGCAGATATGCTGATGCAAGAAGTACATGAAGGATCCTTTGGCACCCATGCCAACAGACATGCAATGGCTAAAAAGATGTTGAGAGCTAGTTACTATTGGATGACAATGGAATCTGATTGTTGCAAATATGTGAAGAAATGTCATAAATGCCAGATTTATGCGGAGAAGATACATGTGCCGCCGACCCTACTCAATGTTATCTCTTCTCCTTGGCCTTTCTCTATGTGGGGCATTGATATGATTGGAATGATTGAACCCAAGGCTTCAAATGGTCATTGTTTCATCTTGGTAGCGATCGACTATTTTACTAAATGGGTGGAGGCAGCATCTTATGCTAATGTAACCAGACAGGTGGTACTCAGATTTATCAAGAATCAAATCATTTATCTATACGGCATCCCGAGCAAGATCATCACTGATAATGGCTCGAATCTGAATAACAAGATGATGAAAGAGCTTTGTGAAGAGTTCAAGATTGAACATCATAATTCTTCTCCCTACAGGCCGAAGATGAATGGGGCAGTTGAAGCTGCTAACAAGAACATCAAAAAGATTGTCCAGAAGATGGTGGTAACTTATAAAGATTGGCATGAAATGCTTCCATTTGCTTTACATGGATATCGTACTTCAGTTCGAACTTCAACAGGTGCAACCCCATTTTCCCTAGTTTATGGCATGGAAGCAGTACTCCCCGTGGAGGTTGAGATCCCGTCTATGAGAGTTTTGATGGAAGCCAAACTTTCTGAGGCTGGATGATGTCAAAGTAGATATGATCAGTTGAATTTAATTGAAGAAAAGAGATTGACAGTGTTGTGTCACGGTCAATTATATCAGCAGAGAATGAAGAAGGATTTTGATAAGAAGGTTCGACCACGCGAGTTCAGAGAAGGTGACCTTGTGCTCAAGAAGATATTATCTTTCCAACCTGATTCTAGGGGCAAGTGGGCTCCGAATTATGAAGGACCGTATGTCGTTAAGAAAGTTTTCTCTGGAGGTGCCATGATGATCACAAATATGGAAGGTGAAGAGCTCCCGCGCTCCGTGAACGCCGACGCAGTCAAGAAATATTACGCCTAGTTTTGAGTTGACAGTTTGCTAAGTTGAAAACCCGAAGGGGCGGCTTAGGCAGGCTTTTGGTCAGACCAGCTGTGGCATTTGAACACATTTTGGAATTCAAAGTTGTTAGGGAGAATAGTGATCATTGTTTTTGTGTAACCCTTTCTTTCATGTACTATTTCCCAAACTTTTGTAAACCGTTGGAGTCGCGTTGTTAGCGAACTACCATCTTATTAATGAAATTTGAGCATTTACCTTTTGTGGGCAAAATTTTAATTTTACGGCAATATTTGAAACAAAGTTATTTAAAGTATTCTTATTTTAAAAATGTGTCGTGAACAATGAAAGGAATATTAACAGTTGTTCCGAGGATGGTCAAGCCATGAAATGCAAAACAATACAGTAATTTATCCTTGCATGATGAACATGTTTTCTTTCAAAATCATCACGAGGTGTTGGTTGTGTAAACTTTTGTTTCTAGTGGTACTAAGTTTGGTGACTCCCCAGCTTTTCCAGTTAAGCGTTGTTTTGGTTATCCTTATTTGAGCAGATTTCTGAAGTGTGGTACGCTTTGTCTCATGCCGGTAGTCCATTGGTGTTAGAAGATTGGATTCGAATACTTTTCTCCCAGAAGATTTGAGCCTTGTAGCGTGATACGCTCTGACATTGCTTTTTGGTTCCAGTTCCATTTATTTTCCGTCTTTTTAAGATTGGCCGAGTATCTATTATTTTGTGATATCTTATCATCTTCAAGATATTCCGTCTGCCTGTTTCATCAGCATAACATTCATTCATTCATTTACACTTATATCACGCATGCATATTCAAATTTGTCGTTGATTTTGGGTCGTATACCTTGTTTATGTCTATTAAGACAATGTACATGTTCTTTCCAAGTAGAATGTTAGCTTAGGCAGAAAATGTGCTTCCTTTCTAAATTCCCCAACTGAGCTAATCCTCGTGGATGATTTTTTGATTTAGTCTTCCTTGTCCATTTCTGGATAGGATGAACCCCCAATCAAGTTATTTTCTCATTGGGTGGAGTCTTGTTTGACTGTTTTCTCTCTGGTTTATTCCTGGAGGAGATGTTGTCTCTTGCATAGGCTATCTCGTAATTTTCTCCAAGCTAGGCAACCTAGACGAATGGTGCATTTATTTTTCACATTTAAGTATTTGATCTCCTCGGGAAGGATCTATTCATGGTTCCCTTTGACGAAGACTTTATTCTCTGGCAGTGTTATCGTAATTTTCTTTTGAATTATTCTTCGGAAAATGGCAAGTGGAGGTCTCTTCATGAGCATCTTGTACGTTATTATTCTTCGGAAAACGACAAGTGGCAACTTCTTTATTTGAGCAACTTGTACGTTATTATTCTTCGGAAAACGGCAAGTGGCGGTCTCTTCATGAGTAGCTTGTACGTTATTATTCTTCGGAAAACGGCAAGTGGCGGTCTCTTCATGAGCAGCTTGTACGTTATTTTTCTTCGGAAAACGGCAAGCGGCGGTCTCTTCATGAGCAACTTACACATTATTATTTTTTGGAAAACGACAAGTGGCGGTTTCTTCATGAGCAGCTTATACGTTCTTTTTCTACGGTAAACGACAAGCGGTAGTCTCGTCATGAGCAACTTGTACGTTATTATTTTTCTGGAATACAACAAGTGGCAGCTTCTTTATTTGAGCAACTTGTATGTATTAGTTTTTTTCGGAAGACAGCAAGTGGCAGCTTCTTTATTTGAGCAGCTTGTATGTCATAGTATTTTTTTTGGAAGACAGCAAGTGGCAGCTTCTTTATTTGAGCAGCTTGTATGTCAATATTTTTTTGAAGACAACAAGTGGAAGCTTCTTTATTTGAGCAGCTTGTATGTCATAGTATTTTTGGAAGACAGCAAGTGGCAGCTTCTTTATTTGAGCAGCTTATGTATCTACAATCATATTATTATTTCAGCATTAATTGGTATCTCTCCGGAAATCTCGTAGAGAAGTTTGTTATGAATCTTCACCTTCAGAAGTCGATAATCCATTATCAGCAAATTTGGTACATCTTTTGTCTATCTTTGACCTTGAGTTGTGAACTCACTGTTATTTTGGGTCAATAATCTGTTTTGTGGCCTATGCAAGATGCCTTCTTTGTTAGGGTCAGAGTTCGTATTCTCTCAATTTTTATTCGCCGTCAAGAGTCTATCATTTGAAGTCGATGGCTCATTTCCCCAATAGTGTATAATCTATGTTACTGTGTTTTGTTGGTGTTTGGTTTCTCCAGCATTATCTTGTCTCATACAATATCATTCTCTGTGAATTTAAATACTACATTCATATCACAAACATAATGGTGGTATCTTAGGGAAAAAAATTGCATATTATGTATTTAAGTACCTTCAATCACGTCGAGACGAAGATTTTAATCTTCATATCTCCGGATAGAAGAAACTTAAATAGGGGCAGCTGTCATACCCCAAATTTTTACCTAAGATACCACCTCCCATCTGCATTATTACATAACAAGCGTTCACAAGCGATTCAATCTATTTTTTTGCCAATTCTCGAGTCAGATTTCAAAAATTCATAACTTCTTCAAATTTTGACAATTTTTTAGTGGTTCTTTCACATATGATTCTTCTCTGCAACAACTACAACTTTTCTTTACAAGTCAAGAGATGATTATGCTTTGAAAATCCGCCAAAAAATAGAAACGTTAGAAATTGTTGTGAATTTAGTGAAATTTAACTGGTTTTGCCTGACTTTATTAAATCATGTTTTTTTCATTTTTTATCATCTTTCTTTTATTCTTATTTTTCATAAAAAGAAAATCCTAAAAAATATTTAGTTCATGCTATTTTCATTTTATTTACGTCTTTATTCAAAATTAAAAAATGTTTAGTTTTGTTAGTTTCATTTAATTTTATATTTTTATTGATAATTCAAAAAATCTCAAAAATACATGTAAGTTCTTTTGCTTTTACATTTTTTTTGAGTATGTAAGTCTATTTTGTGTTTCTTTAGTTGCAATTCAAAAATTTGAAAATACATGGTTTGTTTTTTCATTTATCTTTATTTCTTTTATGATTAATTTTGGTGTTAATTTTGATTATAATTCCATTTGAAATATTTTTAAGTTGAATTATTAATAGAATTAAAACCAATTTCAATATCTCTTTTATTTCACTTTTGTATTTTTCAGTTTAGTTTTTACTAACAATTTGTTATTATTGTCATTACTATTATTGTTAATATTATGATTGTTATGCTATGAGTTTGTCCATATGTTGCGCATAAATCTGTCCTTATGTTGCATGGTCCCTGCAAGTAATGCCAAGAAAACGGTCACATAATCCTGCTGTGTTACTGCTGCCCAATTTCCACAACCAAAAACCTGTGAACACTAGTCCAAAATCTGCACTATGTCAAGAAAAACACTACACTAAAATAGGAGGGCAAGAAACTGCATCAAAAAGTGTCGAAAACTGGGTATTCCATATGTTCAAACTCACCAAACTTTCCCTCCTAAAACCTCATTCTGATTCACTATAAAACAGGAAGATATCAATCGAAATAAGGGGTGAGCGAAAAAAAAAGATATAGTTCACAAAGAGAAAAACGCAAACTTGCAGAAGCAAACCTCAAACCTGCAAGCAAAAACTGCAAGTTACCAAAAACACAAGCAAACTTGTAACCTACATCGAAACCTCCAAACAACAACTCCAAACCTGTGTTACAAATACAAGCCTAAGGCACAACAAGCCTTGAGGCCTGCTTCCTCAAACCTGCCTAAAACCAGTAAAAAACCTGCAAGTCTCAAACTTGCACAACCACAAACTGTAAACAGAACCAAACCTTTTAACCTGCACCATTTCAAACCAAGCACAACCATCCACAAGAACTCATCGCCTCAACAACACCAACATTTTCGAGTCAGTTTCTGGAAGTAGAAGGAATTAAAAGAGCATATTACCTCATCTCTGGATTTCTTTATTAGTTCATCGTCAAAAATCGAAATCATCAAACTTGCTCTGATCTTGTAAGTCTCCCTACTTTTTTTCTCAAAATCTGTTGCCATGCTTGTTATAATGATGTATGTTGTGAACTAGTTGTCGTTGCTGCATTTTTGTTATTGATGTTTCAATAAACCAGAACCCCTGAGTTTGTTATATTTGTTTCTCTTATCATGAATATTTGTCGCTTTGTTGATTAGATGTTTTAGCTGCATGAAAAAAAAGGAATAGTGTTGTTGTTCGATTTAGGGGAGAGAGAGTTCGAAACCAGAAACAGTGTTGTTATTCGATTTTCAATTTAGTGGGAGAAGGAGTTCGAATCCAGAAGCAGTGTTGTTGTTCGATTTCGATTTAGAATAGGAAGGGTTCGAAAGAGGGAGCAGAGTGTTCGATTTCGATTTAGAATAGGAAGGGTTCGAAAGAGGGAGCAGAGTGTTCGATTTCGATTTAGAATAAGAAGGGTTCGAAAGACGGAGCAGGGTGTTCGATTTCGATTTAGAAAAAAGATAGTTTGAAAGAGATAAAAAAAGAGAGTTCGAAAGAGAGAAAAAAAGAGATTTTGAAAGAGAGGTTGAAGAGAGAGTTCGAAAGGGAGTTCGAAAGAGAGGTTGAAGAGAGAGTTCGAAAGGGAGTTCGAAAGAGAGAGAAAAAGAGAGTTCGAAAGAGAGTTCGAAGGAAGCGTTGTTCGATTTCGATTTCAATCCAATGCTGGACCTTTATTTCGTTTTCAGTTTATAACCCAATTAATTAGTTTGTTTTTTTACAATTTATTTAAATCTTGATATTTCATTTTTTAGTTTGGTCAACATTTTAGTTAATTTTGTTAGTTTTTTTAACTAGTCTTTTATTGATAAGTTTGTAAGTTATCTCTTTGAATTTATTGCCCCTTATGATGTTCCTCCCATGATACATGTTGGTTGAGTTTGTGATAATTTCGATTTAATTCCATGGCTTCTCTCTTGGTTTTATTTTAAATCTTGGAGTGTTTATACTTTTAGTTTTAATCTTCATGTTGCTTGCAAAATCCAAAGGAATTGTTTAATTTTTGTCGACTTCATGTCATCAAAAAAACATCGTGCGAATACCCTCATTCATCCTCCGTTTATTATTTCGTTAAAAAACTTAAGATAATTTTCCCAAATATTTAATTTTTCAAAACTCACACCTTTTAAGTTAAAACTTCGACATTAGGTCGTCGTATCTTCAAAAACTCGTCCATACCCATTTTTTGCCAAAACAATTTATTTTTAACCAAACAAACATTTTAATAAACATATATTTCAAAAGGTTCCTATAGAATACTATAGATACATTGGGTGCTAATACCTTCCCACTCTATAATCAACCCCCAAACTCTAGACCTCTTTTCAAAAACGCCTTGTATTTTCATTACTTTTAAAGTATTATTTTACATTGCATATTTTAGGGTTTTATTTTTCTCTTTTCCCTTTTCCCTTGGAAATAATAAAGCGCGGTGGCGAATCTTGCTTTTGTGAGACGAATTAATTAATAGTTCGATCTCCGATTTACCCCGCTACATTTTTTATCGCTACAGAATTGGTGACTCTGCTGGGGAAAGATTGACCTCTTGCTTTTCCATCCCTAAGTGGGTTAAGCCTAGTTTGTTTATCTGTTTTATTATTATTTGATTTGTTTGATTATGTGTTTATATTGGGGTTGTTGGTTTTTTTTTGCAAAGGACGAATCCTATACCCGGATTAAGTTACACTTAAGGATAGGACGGGCGGTATAGTCATGTCAACTTTGAGGGAGTAATCCCGAAGAAGGAGGAATGAAATCCCCCACTCAGTGGAAGGCCCTTTTGAACGTAATATTTGTTTACCGAGTAATCGGGAAGACATTATTATTTTCGACATGGGAGCCAGAGAAGCTGAGAACCGTAGAACCCTAACCCATCTTGGCCTTTTAGGTGTAGCGTGGAGATTATAACGGAGTAATCCAGAAGTAATTGTTACGCGATGCTACGCTCGGACGAGTTTCTCTTGAGAATATAGATAATTATTGAGTAATCAAGATGTTGGTAATATCCAAAGGAGGAATGTAGACTCCGGGAACTCTTAGAACCTTGTCTTGCAGGTGTGATTAAACCGTTAGTACATACCTTGGGGTGGGCTTTACCTTTGACTCCATGCACAAAACGTTGAACCTTTGAACCCCATGTTTGTGAACTTGTGTGTAACTGTTGCAATATCATTCATCCATGCATCCATCAACATTTTTTTTTTTTAAAGAACATGTTTTTCAAGGAACTTAAGAATGATTTTTGCAGACATCTTAGGTACTGTTATTATGGAGTTTGGAAGAAGAAACACTCGAAGTTTTTGTAAAACTCTGTAAAAGGGCTTCATGTTCCAAAGTTGTAATTTACTGCTTTATTATGGGCTTCATGTTCCAAAGTTGTAATTTACTGCTTTATTATGGGCTTCATGTTCCAAATTTGTAATTTACTGCTTTTATTATTGGGTTGTTGTCCCAAGGTTGTAATTTATTGTTTTATTGTTCCTCCCATGATACATGTTGGTTGAGTTTGTGATAATTTCGACTTAATTCCATGGCTTCTATCTTGGTTTTCTTTTAAATCTTAGAATGTTTATACTTTTAGTTTTAATCTTCATGTTGCTTGCAAAATCCAAGGGAATTGTTTAATTTTTGTCAACTTCATGTCATAAAAAAAAACATCGTGTGAATACCCTCATTCATCCTACGTTTATTATTTCGTTAAAAAACATAAGATAATTTTCTCAAATATTTAATTTTTCAAAACTCTCACCTTTTAAGTCAAAACTTCGACATTAGGTCGTCGTATCTTCAAAAACTCGTCCATACCCATTTTTGGCCAAAACAATTTATTTTTAATCAAACAAACATTTTAATAAATAGATATTTCAAAAGGTTCCTATAGAATACTATAGATACATTGGGTGCTAATACCTTCCCATTGTATAATCAACCCCCGAACTCTAGACCTCTTTTCAAAAACGCCTTCTATTTTCATTACTTTTAAAGTATTATTTTACATTGCATGTTTTAGGGTTTTATTTCGCTCTTTTCCCTTTTCCCTTGGAAATAATAAAGCGTGGTGGCGACTCTTGCTTTTGTGAGACGAATTAATTAATAGTTCGATCTCCGATTTACCCCGCTACATTTTTTATCGCTACAGCAGCCACATGGATGATTACGAGTCCAGAAACTGCTTTTGGGGGAGCAATTTCTGGAGAAAAGATCCTACCACTTCGGGTAATTTTGCTAGTTCCTGCAATATTACTGATGTCGGAGTCCACTTTCTTAGAAATTAAATCTTCAACGGCTTGCCAGTCTTGCTTGATGCCATGGTAGTAGACATCCCCTCCATAATTCCATGGCACGGTTTTGTCTGACGCATATGGGACTGGTCCAAGCATTGTGATTATTAAAGTAGCTGCTTTCGAAACTGATGTAATTCTAACGGGTGTTTTGGTGGAGACCCTCGAAGAATTGGCAGAAATGGTAATGATAGAAACATCTTTAAAAGGAACAGGTGGAACAGGAGTATTTTCGAACAAAATCTCTTTGTTATCTATCAGGCACTGAACGCCTACCTTCAACAAAGGACAGCTAGTTGGTGATGATAAACTGAAATGGAAATCTTCATCACAGCCCGGGAACACACCAGCATTCAACAAGTTCATTTTAACAGTTAGAAGTGGGGTCATAAGTTCATTAACTGAAGCAACAAACAATTCTTATTCAATGACATTGGTATTATGGCCATGTCTAGGCATAGGAGCAGAAATGACGTTTGGCTTCTCGGGCGCATCAAATTCAATTTCTTTTGCTTCAATGAGGTCTTGTATTTTGTTCTTTAAGGCCCAACAGTTATTAGTATCGTGACCAGGACTTTCAGAGTGATATGCGCAACAGGCATTGGGATGATAATGAGGAGATGTTGTATTGGGATTTTTCGGAGCTTCTTTCAAGGTCACCAAATTGGATCTCAGTAGATGCAGTAATACTTGACACATGGTCATGTTAATTCTGGTGAACTGCCTGACTGGCCTTTCCATCCTCGGTTGATTACTTCTTTGTTGATCAGGCGCAAGCTTAGGAATCATAATAGCCCCCACCATTGGTCGGCGTTCGGCCCTATCTTGGTTTCTTTGCGGATATACAGCAGCCACCTATTTCTTTACGATGAAAGGCTTCCTTACATCTGTAGAAGAAGATGTATCTTTTTGAATCTTTCCACCTTTTATACCGGCTTCTACCCTCTCTCTGGTTAATATTAGTTTGGTAAAGCCTGCAGATGAACTTCCAATTAAATGATTGAAGAAAGGACTATACAAGGTGCCCAAGAACATGTCTACCAACTCTCTCTTAGATAGAGGGGGTTGAACTCTTCCATCCAAGTCTCTCCATTTTTGCGCATAGTCCTTGAAACCTTCATTAGAAGCCATGGCCATACTCTGGAGTTGAGTACGGGTAGGCACCAAATCAGCATTGTACTGGTATTACTTGTAGAAAGTTGCGGCTAGATCTTCCCAATTGTGAACGTTGGCTCTTTCTAGTTGGTAGAACCAGTCAAGTTGAGTTCCAGACAGACTGTCTTGGAAGAAGTGTACCCATAAGTCTTTGTCAGCGGTATATGGTTGGATTTTCCTTACATATGATCGGAGATTCATTTTAGGGCATGAAACTCCGTCATATTTGGCGAATATAGGTACTTTGAATTTCGGAGGAATCACAATCCCCGACACTAATCCCAATTCCTCAGAGTCAAAGCCTGGCACTTTTTGGATTTCCATCGCGCTCAACCACTCTTCGAGATTTTTGTACTTATAATCAACTAGAGGGTATTGTTCTTCAGAGTAGTCTTCTTCTTCCACTTCCTCTTCCAATTCTAATGGGACAACTGTTTCCTTGCCTTTCCCCTCCCGATTGTCTCCTTCACCGGCTGTTGTTGCAAAGTTCATGGTCCTTCTTGTATGCTCATGAAATCTTCTCCCCATGTTTAGGACTATGGTTACCTTCTTTGTCTTATTTTTCCTCTCTTTAGCCAGAAAAATCTTAAATTCTTCTTGTCCCTTGGCCAGGGTCAAGAGCAACTGTTGAAACTACATATTCTGAGCTTGGAGATCCTTCACTGTGTGCTCAAGATCCATCTTACTAAAATAAACAATAGAGAGATGAGGAGACTTGTTGCAAAAGGCTTGTTTATGTTATGATGAATGGTATATGCATATGTAATGATTTCAAGGATTTCAAAGACTCAAATTTGTTTTAGAAAAAAAGGAAACACACGTTATATTAATAAGTTAAAGTTTGGGTACATCAATGCCTCTTAGGTAAAATATTACAAAAACTCTAATATAAAAAGGTAGTATGCATCCTCTTTGGTGCAATGTAGGCATTCAGAGTCTGCTCCTCATTAAGTAGCCTAGTGAACTCCAAAACCTTCTTCTCGCTTGCGTAGAATTGGGCTTCGAAAGTATCTCGCTCTCCTTTGAGTTGTATCCAATCCCTTTGTAGGTCTTCAAGAGATGTGGGCATGTCAGGATGTAAGATAGTGTATGGAACATCTCCTTCCTTAACAGGCTCAATGATTCCCAGGAGAACATAGGGGTAAGGCATCATAAGACTCTGAGGGCGAGTTCGTTCCCATTTGAGGTAAGGCTCAAGAGGGATGGAATTCTTGTGCCCCAAAGTCTTTCTATCCACCTTTTTTAACATCCTCGAAGCTCGGATAAATCTCTGGCGAAGACCTTGATAGTTGTTATCGTAGTCAAATACCAAACCTTCAATCAGCATCTCGTGCGGGCCATCCCTTCGGGCATAACCAAATTGTCTTAAGGCCAAGCAGGGATTGTAGGTGATACCTCCCCTAATTCCAAATAAAGGGACATTAGGGAATTCTCCACAACAGTCGATAATGATAACATTCTCTTTGGATCAGGAGCACCAATGATTGTCTGAATGTTTGAGTGTCATCAACCTTTGTGACCACCTTGAACCTTGCTCATTCTTTAATGCAGACTGGGGAAGATGAGAAATAAACCATCTTGCCAAGAGAGGAGTGCAACACATAAGGACACCTTTTTTCCTCATTGTGCGAGTGTGAAAAGAGTGTAGGATATCTCCTAGCATTGTAGGCACTGGGTTGCATGATATGACGATTTTGACGTTGTTCACATCTATGAGTTGGTCAGGATTTGGAACAAAACCATCCCATAGATCAGGAGAGCCACAATTTCCTCAAAAGCTTGCAAGTCTAAAGAATTCCAACAACTTTGGGCTTTCTCAAACAAGAACTTTGCTAGGAAACCTTTGACACCACTCCTTGTTTCCCAATGAGTTGTGATATCAGATGAGTGCAATTGTAGAACTTTTGCAATCTCTTTTGGCTTTGGGTCTCTTTCCGTACCGCTGAAAGGTAGTTGATTTAGAATGGGAATCCTCAAGAGTTGGAATAATTCTTCCAAAGTTGGCACAAGTTGATATTCGGGAAATGTGAAGTAATGGTGTAAAGGATCAAAGAACTGAAAGAGCACCTTCATCATGTCCTCATCTGTGTTAGAGGTGACCAAGTTGAGTAGGCGACCATGTCTCTCGGTGAATTGAGAGTTTTCAGGAATCCTTGGTCAATAACACTAGATTGTTTCCTTGGTCATTGTTTCAGCTCAAGCCTCTTTAATGGCGACCGAAATATCCCAAGAAACCAAACCTCAATGAGTGTAGTATCGAGTATCTACCAACTTCGGACTGCACCAAAGCCGGTCATCTCACTACATCCTAAATGCCAAGTTGGTCAAGGTTCTAAAATTTCATTAGTCCTTCATGACATCACTCAGCGGCCCCATATTCTCTTTGATTAACTCAAAGCTACTGGTACCCAAAAATATGTCGCACTAATATAGCTATTGCTTAGACCATGTCGGTATACCCCACACAGTTTCCACAACATTTTGCTACTTACCTATAATGCATCCCAAATCCGCGTAGAGGATTCAAACCCAAACAAAGAACCATAATATAGAGCATACAAATCAAACAAAGAAAGCAAGTAAATGTGATCTAACCCTAAGGTAACCCCACTTTTAGAATTTTCCCCAGCAGAGTCACCAGTTCTGAGATACGGTGGGAGAACAGACTTGGGATGTTTTGCGTTTGATCGTAAATGTTGCGGTTAGCAAGAGTCGCCACCGAATTTTCTTTTATCCAAAAAGGAAAGGTGGAAAAGGACAAGAAAGACCTTTGAGATTGTTTCTTGAGTTCGGGGGGGTAGATTTTGAAAAGGGAAGGTACTTGCACCCTTTTCATCCATGGTTTTCCATGTGCTCTTAGTTACTTGCTAGATCACTTGCTTTTGTTTGAAATTGTGTTTTGTGTGGTTTTCGAAAGTATTTTGTAAAAGAGGTCATTGTTTAGGCAATCTTTGAAATGATTCTCGTTCGTAAGAATGTATACAAAGATGTTGATCTTTTGAAAATGTTTTCGATGTTTGTAAGATGTTTGAAAGTGTACGTGATTATTTTTGAAAATAGCAAGGATGTTAATTTTGAAATGGATCAAGTAATTAGGAGAAATTTACCTACTCAAATGTGTTTCTTGTTCATTTTCTTTTTCCTTTAACATTGTTGTCTTACCATTGATTTGGTAAGCAACCCTATCTTTGGATGTAAACGGGACGCGTGTGGGTCATCGTATAACCATGATTAGAAATGTTGCAAAGTATCTTAGCATTCTTTTGAGGGACTAAGATCATTTTGTAAGGCAACTTTGAATAGCGTCATCGAGGGACTATGATCTTGTATTTGTTTATTTTTGCTAAGACACCTTACATGCGTAATATGGCCATTTTGTATAAGGCAACCAAGTGGGATAACCCTAGGGGTGCTTATGTGCAAGTGTGTTATTTTAATGCTTTATTTTGTCTTGAATTAAGGTTTTCTATTTGATTGGTTTTATCTTGCCAGATAAACCCTAATTACTACCATATTATGTAAAAGCAATAAATTGCGAAATTTAAAGTTACTACGCTATTACAACACTTATGTGAGTAGGTATACAATTTGTGAATGGGGATTGCAATAATATAAACTTAATTAATCTATTACAACCAAATTGAATTTGTACAAGAATTGGAATGAATAATATACAAGATGAATTAAATATGCAAAAATTGTAAATGCAAAGAAAAAAAGATTTTTTGTTTGGTTTCTTAAGAAAAAGGGTCTTGATTTTAACCTAAATTAGATAAAGAAAATAGTTAGTCAAGTTTAAAATTCATTAAGAAAAATTATCTTGACTAAAACCCTAAATTCTTCTTAATTGGTTAAAAGAAATGAAGTTTAAAAAAAGTATTTTTTACATTATATATTTTTTGTCTTGAAAAATAAATTATAGTATTATGAAATATTCTTTAGTCTTTTTGGTATCAAAAATATATCTTCATTAGTATAAAATAAATAATATTTTAGTCTTAATTAAATTTACAAGATAATTAGTGAAAATAAATAAAGTGTGATCAAAATAAAATATATTTTTTTTGTAAAAAAATAAATAAACTAAGTTAAAATATAACTCTACTATTTTTTTTGTATTTTTTATGATTTTTTAATATTGATATACATATATTTAAGAAAATAACATGAGAATAAAATAAAAAATAAAATAATTATGGGTCAGGGGTGCAGATATGAGACAAGGAGGAAATGTTAGAAAAAAAATAGGCCCTGAAGTGGAGGCCCAGCGCTGCAAAAGACAAAAAATGTGGAAATATGTGAGAAAAATGCAAAAAGGCAGCGTGCTGAGGCTCGACCCCATGGTTATATAAACAAAACCATAAATATATAAGACAAATCAAGTCCTGATGACTTCATCTTCAAACTCCAGTCAGTATACCAGTAACTTCTTCATTTCTCAACAAAAATGGAAAGTGACAAAATGAAAGTTGTTGCATTCTTCCTCAAGAATCTAACCATGTAAACAATTAAGGCTGAAAGTCAAAGATAAAAGAGAATTTCTATGGCCCAAATTTAAACCCTAAAATTTTCAGAAACTTCAACTCTAAAATTCTCTAAACTCCGGCCATATAAATGCAAACTATGGATATGTACAGTTTCGTGGCAATGAGGTCTACATCTTATCTTCATAAATACAAGCCTAACAATGCCTAAGTAATGAGATAGAAGTTTAAGAAAAATACCTCAAAACTGGAAATCGTGAAATGCAAATGAGCTTGTTTCAGGAAGTGCTGATGTTAAGTTAGCTTCCTTGGACCTCTAGGAAGTTAATGCAATGTCTGGCTTGATCTGAGGATGGTTGGAACGGTCTGGAGAAGTCCAACTGTGATGCTCTGTTTTTGGTTTGGAAGACAAGGAAAATGTTATTACAGAAATGAAGCAGGCACATGGATGAGTTACTTTTGATGCAAGGAAGCTTTAGAAACTAAAACGCCAAGAAACGCACAAGGGAAATGTGAGTTTGGTATCTAAAGTCAGAACTTGCACAACAATGGTGTTTTGGAACAATTTCTGGCTAGGGGGAGTTTTAGTGAGTTTTAGGGGCTTCTTTTTTGTGTGTCCACTTACAAATAGTGTGTCTACTTATAGTTATGTGTAAAAATCCCATGGGGTTTCCGTTCTGCTATAGCCTTCGTATCTCTGAGCATCTTGTCTATTTGTTGCCTCGTCTGAAGATGGTTGAATTGTTCAGAACCTGAGTTGGTCAGTTGAAGTCAAAGGTTGTCCTTAAAGTGATCCAACGGGACATAGTCATATGCCTTAATTCCCTAACTTTTGTCTGGACCTCCCTTTCGGGTTTTCAGTCCACCGAGAAACCCTTTTTTGTCCAAGTCGCCCTTTCGGGTTTTCAACTTGCCGGGTGTACAGATCTTTTTTTTTGTTTTATCCCTAATTTTTTCCCGAACCTTTTGGTTCATCGGGATGCCCTTTTTTTTGTCTAGGTATGTCAACCTAGCGGGTCTCTTATGCATAGTATCTTTTGACTATGTCCGTGTTCGCAGGATGCGGCAGGTCGTCACCATCCATGATAGTCAAGATCATTGCCCCACCAGAGAATATGTTTTTAATTACAAATGGTTCATCATAGGTAGGAGTCCATTTTCCCCTGGGATCACCTTACGGCAATATGATGTGTTTGATCACTAAATCCCCAACTTGATACACTTGGCACCTGACTTTCTTGTTAAAAGACTTGATCATCCGTTTTTGATACATTTGAATATGGAAAATAGCAGTAAGTCTCTTTTCATCAATCAAATTCAGTTGATCAAGTCGAGTCTGGATCCAATCGTCTTTGTTCAATCCTGCATCTTTCATAATCCTTAAGGAGGGGATCTGAACCTCGATAGGAAAGACGGCTTCCATGTCGTATACCAAAGAAAAGGGTGTTGCCCCAGTTGACGTGCGAGTTGTGGTATGATATCCGTGGAGAGCGAACGGTAGCATCTCATGCCAGTCTTTGTATGTGACTGTCATTTTCTGTATGATCTTTTTAATGTTCTTATTTGCAGCTTCGACGACACCATTCATCTTTGGCTGGTAAGGAGAAGAATTATGATGCTGAATCTTGAATTGCTCGCACAAGGAGGAGATCATAGTGTTGTTGAGATTTGTACCATTTCCAGTGATGATACTTTCCAGGATACCGTATCGGCAAATGAGATTTTGCTTGATGAAACGGGCAACAACATTCTTGGTAACGGAGGCGAAGGAGGCTGGTTCAACCCACTTTGTAAAATAGTCAACGGCCACTAGGATGAAGCGGTGTCCATTGGAGGCTGTTGGCTTGATTTCCTCAATCATATCAATCTCCCACATAGCAAAGGGCCAAGGATCCGTCAAAACATTCAGAGGAACCGGAGGTAGGTGCACCTTGTCAGGTTAAATTTGACACTTATGGCAGGTTCGAGTGTGTTGATAACAATCTACTTCCATGGTAGACCAGTAATAGCCTTCCCGTAGGATTTTCTTCACCATCGTATGCCTACTGGAATGGGTGCCAAAAGTGCCTTCATGCAATTCATCCATAATCCTTTTAGCTTCAACCTTATCTACGCATCGAAGTAGCACAGAGTCATGATTGCGTTTGTACAGGATGTCGTTACTAAGGAAGAATTTAGCATAGAATCTCCTTAAGAACTTCTTATCATTGACTGAAGCTCCTTTTGGATATTCTTGAGCCTCGAGATACCTCTTGACTTCATGAAACCAAGGCTGGTCTACTACCTCTTCAATATTAATCTATTGACATTGTGTTGGTTCATCCATTCGTTCAATGGTGATCTGGGGAGCCTCGTTATCCGAATTAATTTTAAACATAGATGACATTGTGGCTAGTGTGTCTGCTAGCTGATTTTCTTCTCACAGAAAATTCTCGAATGTAATATTCTCAAAATGTGGTAGCAATGTCAAGACATGTTCTTTATAAGGGATAAGGTTAGGGTGTTTGGTTTCCCATTCCCCTTTGATCTAACTGATGACCAAGGCTGAATCTATGAATACATCCAATGATTTGATCCCCAAGTCTATGGCAGCTCTGAGACCAAAGATGCATGCTTCGTATTCTGCCATGTTGTTTGTACAATTAAAGTAGAGTCTTGCGGTAAAGGGAGTATGACACCCTTCAGGAGATATGAGTACAGCACTGATGCCATTTCCAAGTGTGTTGGATGCTCCATCAAAGAACAGGGTCCATCGGGATCCTTGTTCAGGTCCGTCATATGGCCTGAATTCTTCACAATTGTCTAATGTCATGATGTCTTCATCAGGAAATTCGAATTTCATGGACTGGTAGTCTTCTACAGCTTGGTGAGCAAGGTGATCAGCTAAAACACTGCCCTTTATTGCTTTTTGGGTAGTATATTGTATGTCATATTCTGTCAGATTCATCTGCCATCTCGCTATTCTCCCAGAAAGAGCAGGCTTCTCGAAGATGTATTTTATCGGATCCATTTTAGATATCAGTAGATTAGTATGAGTTAGCATATACTATCTTAGCGGCGAGCAGCCCATGCTAGAGCGCAGCAAGTTTTCTCAAGCAGTGAATATCTGGTTTCACAATTGGTAACCTTTTTGCTCAGATAATAAATAGCGTTCTCTTTTCGGCCAGACTCCTCATACTGCCCCAATACACACCCCATTGAATTTTCTAAAACAGTTAGATACATGATCAATGGTGTTCCCTCGACTGGTGGCATCAACACAGGAGGATCTTGTAAGTATTATTTTATTTTGTCAAAAGCTACTTGGCATTCATCATTCCATTTGACTACTTGATATTTCTTCAATAGTTTGAAGATTGGCTCACAAGTAGCTGTCAGATGGGAAATGAATCTGGCAATATAGTTCAGATGTCCCAAGAATCCTTTGACTTCCTTCTCAGTATGAGGAGCAGGCATCTAGTGTATTTCTTTAACTTTTGCAGGATCGACCTCGATACCTTTGTTACTGACGAAAAAGCCTAAGAGTTTACCAGACTGTACTCCAAATGTGCATTTGTTTGGATTCAACCTCAGCTTGTACTTCTTCAGTCTCTCAAATAGCTTTTTTAAGTAATCAAGATGCTCTTCTTTTGTTTGTGATTTGGCTATCATATCGTCCACGTAGACCTCTATTTCATGATGTATCATGTCATGAAATAAAGCTACCATGGCACGCTGATAGGTTGCCACAGCATTCTTCAGTCCCAATGTCATCACCTTGTAGCAGAATGTGCCCCACTGTGTGACAAATGTTGATTTCTCCATGTCCTTAGGCGCCATTTTGATTTGGTTGTAACCTAAGAATCCTTCCATGAAGGAAAATTTTTTGTGTTGTGCTGTATTGTCAACTAGGATATCAATGTGGGGGAATGTAAAATCATCATTAGGGCTCTCCCTATTCAAATCTCTATAGTCTACACACATTCGCACTTTTCCATCTTTTTTGGGTACGGGAACAATATTGGCATCCCATTGGGGGTAAGAGGTGACAGCCAAAAATCCAACGTTGAATTGCTTCATGACTTCTGCTTTAATCTTTTATGACATATCAGGTCTCATGCAGCGAACCTTTTGCTTTACTGGAGGACAATCTTCTCTTGTAGGAAGACGATGTACCACAATGTCTACATCAAGTCCCGACATGTCTTCATACGACCTGGAAAAGACTTCAACATAATCGTGTAACAACTGAATCCGACGCTCCTTGACACTGGGTTCCAGATTAGCACCTACCTTGACCTCTTTTTTATCTTCTTCGGTACCTAGGTTGATTGTATCCAAGGGTTCCTCGTGAGGCTGAATGGTTCTTTCTTCTTGTTGTAGTAGTCTTGCAAGTTCCCCCGGTACTTCACAATCTTCCTCACCTTCATCTTCGGCTTGGTAGATTAGATTCTCAGAGTCACAAAAGGCCATAGCAGTATCGTTACCCATGGGATCCCGAATGGATGTATACATGCATTGTGAGTGTGTGTGTGTGTGTGTGTAAGGGTATAGCTATCTTTGGAAGGAAATAAAAATGTAAAAGAAAAAAAAATGAGCACAAAAGTTTGTATGCAAAAACGTCCATTATTCATTGATGTCATATGAAATTTAGATAATAACCCTTACAAATGGACCATTGTGCCTCGGGTAATACACAAGGTTTTAAGAGTGCAAATTGTTTCAATATTACAGATCCAACAAAATGTAAATACAAATTATTGTGGGATAAAAGTGATCGAGACAAAGTATCTAGCCTCCCAATTGCTGAGCCCTCCATTGACAATCGGTAATATCCAGTCCTCCGAGTTGCAACCATCTTCACCATCTTCTACCGCATTGACTTCACGGTTTCTGATCTTCAAGGGTGGTCCTTCCGCACGGGAACGACGTACAACCTTTTGAGCACTTGAAGTGAAGCCTAGGCCAAACTTGTCAGACTTATATGGGATATCTGGAAGTTGTCCCCAGATAGTGTATCCTCCTTCTTCTACCACTGCTTTGGCGTCCTTCAGCGATGACATCCGGAGTGGAGGTCTTGTAATCTTGGGAACCTGAGACACAACCTTGGTCACTGCCACATCTTGCGGGACCTCTTCAAAGTGTTGAAATGGAGTTTCAATAAATTCGCCATCTAATTCCACATATCTGAAGGAATTGAGATGGCTAATCATGTATTCTTCCTCTCCATGAACGGTAATAATCTTCCCTTGAATCGGATACTTCAGCATTTGGTGTAACATAGAAGTAACAACGCCAGCATTATGGATCCATGGTCGGCCTAGCAAGCAGGAGTAAGAAAGGAGGATGTCCATTACATAAAAAGTTGAATTGAAATTTTTGGTTCCAACCTTTATGGGGATGTCCACTTCCCTATGCACCATCCTCTTCGAGCCGTCAAAAGCCCTTACTACTATGTTTCTTTGCTTTAATGTCAGTCCCTCACAGTCAAGTATATCAAGAACCTTTTAGCGTAATACATTTAGAGATGAGCCAGTTTCCACAAAACATGAGCCAAGGTTATGCCCCTACATTCAACCGAGACATGCAATGCCTCATTATGCTTCCTCCCCCTCGGTGTTAGATCAACATCCAAAAAATATAGGCCATTATCTATTGTCAAGCTGGCTACACAATCTTGGAATTGATCAGCAGACGTCTCTTGAGGTACATGGGCGGTTTTTAAGAACTTTACCAAAGCTTTTTCATGCGCCTCGGAACATAGTAGTAATGCTAGCATGGATATTTTAGAGGGAGTTTGCCCCAATTGTTCAACTACATCATAGTCTCTCCTCTTTATGATTTTTAGGATCTCCTCCATTTCTTTATTGGAAGTCTCAGGGGTAGTCAATGACTGGGCCTTCGTCCGGACAGGCTCAACCAGAATAATTTTTCCTTGAGTCTCAGCAGTAGGAGTGTCAGTAGGAATGATAACCGGGGTTGTAACGGCTTCATCAATAGGAGTACCTGCAAATATGATTATGGGTGTGGGAGTAACCGTTGGAGCAGCCACATGGATGATTACGGGTCTAGAAACTGCTTTTGGGGGAGCAATTTCTAGAGAAAAGATCCTACCACTTCGGGTAATTTTGCTAGTTCCTGCAATATTACTGATGTCGGAGTCCACTTTCTCATAAATTAAATCTTCAGCGGCATGCCAGTCTTGCTTGATTCCATGGTAGTAGACATCCCCTCCATAATTCCATGGCACGGTTTTGTCTGACGCATATGGGACTGGTCCAAGCATTGTGATTATTAAAGGAGCTGCTTTCGGAACTGATGTAATTCTAACGGGTCTTTTGGTGGAGACCCTGGAAGAATTAGCAGAAATGGTAATGATAGAAACATCTTCAAAAGGAACAGGTGGAACAGGAGTATTTTCGAACAAAATCTCTTTGTTATCTATCAGGCACTTTGATATATTTGGAGAATATAGGTACTTTGAATTTCAGAGGAATCACAATCCCTGACACTAATCCCAATTCCTCAGAGTCAAAGCCTGGCACTTTTTGGATTTCCATCGCGCTCAACCGCTCTTCGAGATTTTTATAATTATCATCAACTACAGGGTATTGTTCTTCAGAGTAGTCTTCTTCTTCCTCTTCCTCTTCCAATTCTAATGGGACAACTGTTTCCTTGCCTTTCCCCTCTCAATTGTCTCCTTCACCGGCTGTTGTTGCAAATTTCATGGTCCTTCTTGTCTGCTCATGAAATCTTCTCCCCATGTTTAGGACTCTGGTTACCTTCTTTGTCTTCTTTTTCCTCTCTTCAGCCAGCAAAATCTTAAATTCTTCTTGTCCCTTGGCTAGGGTCAAGAGCAACTGTTGAAACTACATATTCTGAGCTTGGAGATCCTTCATTGTGTGCTCAAGATCCATCTTACTGAAATAAACAGTAGAGAGATGAGGATACTTGTTGCAAAAGACCTGTTTATGTTATGATGAATGGTATATGCATATGTAATGATTTCAAGGATTTCAAAGACTCAAATTTGTTTTAGATAAAAAGGAAACACACGTTATATTAATAAGTTAAAGTTTGGGTACATCAATGCCTCTTAGGTAAAATAATAAAAAACTCTAAGATAAAAAGGTAGTACTCATCCTCTTTGGTGCAATGTAGGCATTCAGAGTCTGCCCCTCATGTAGTAGCCTAGTGAACTCCAAAACCTTCTTCTCGCTTGTGTAGAATTGGGCTTCGAAAGTATCTCGCTCTCCTTTGAGTTATATCCAATCCCTTTATAGGTCTTCAAGAGATGTGGGCATGTCAGGATGTAGGATAATGTATGGAACATCTCCTTCCTTAACAGGCTCAATGATTCCCGGGAGAACAGAGGGGTAAGGCTTCATAAGACTCTGAGCGCGAGTTCGTTCCCATTTGAGGTAAGGCTCAAGAGGGATGGAACTCTTGTGCCCCAAAGTCTTTCTATCCACCTTGTTTAACATCTATGAGTTGGCACCAGGTTGCGTGATATGATGATTTTGACGTTGTTCACATCTATGAGTTGGTCAGGATTTGGAAACAAAACCATCCCATAGATCAGGAGAGCCACAATTTCCTCAAAAGCATGCAAGTCTAAAGAATTCCAACAACTTTGGGCTTTCTAAAACAGGAACTTTGCTAGGAAAACTTTGACACCACTCCTTGTTTCCCAATGAGTTATTATTTCAGATGAGTGCAATTGTAGAACTTGAGCAATCTCTTTTGGCTTTGGGTCTCTTTCCGTACCGCTGAAAGGTAGTTGATTTAGAATGGGAATCCTCAAGAGTTGGAATAATTCTTCCAAAGTTGGCACAAGTTGATAGTCGGGAAATGTGAAGCAATGGTGTAAAGGATCAAAGAACTGAAAGAGCACCTTCATCATGTCCTCATCTGTGTTGGAGGTGACCAAGTTGAGTAGGCGACCATGTCTCTCGGTGAATGGAGAGTTTTCAGGAATCCTTGAAGCTAGCTTCTTAAGTTGTGGAGGTATTCTCACAAGGTTGACTTGAATAGTTTTCCTTCGAAGTGAATTCATATCCCACAAAACAAGAACGAAGATGAATCCCAAAATCCTTGAAATGGTTAGTGGATGTATATGATGTTCACGATGTTCATGATGTTATGTACAGGTATGCATATACAAACAAAGAAAACAAGTTCTTAGTTTAGGCTTGCATGGAGTTTTATAGGTAAGTACCCTCTTGAAGTTTAGTTGGCTTAAACCTATCCTAGTAATAGTAACCGGGTTCTAAGGAGCTCAATAACACTGGATTGTTTCCTTGGTCATTGTTTCAGCTCAAGCCTCTTTAATGGCGACCGAAATATCCCAAGAAACCAAACCTCAATGAGTGTAGTATCGAGTATCTACCAACTTCGGACTGCACCAAAGCCGGTCATCTCACTACATCCTAAAGGCCAAGTTGGTCAATTAAAGGTTCTAAAATTTCATTAGTGCTTCATGACATCACTCAACGGCCCCATATTCTCTTTGATTAACTCAAAGCTACTGGTACCCACAAATATGTCGCACTAACATAGCTATTGCTTAGACCGTGTCGGTATACCCCACACAGTTTCCACAACGTATTGCTACTTACCTATAATGCATCCTAAATCCGGGTAGAGGATTCAAACCCAAACAAAGAACCATAATATAGAGCATACAAATCAAACAAGAAAAGCAAGTAAATGTGATCTAACCCTAAGGTAACCCCACTTTTAGAATTTTCCCCAGCAGAGTCACCAGTTCTGAGATACGGTGGGAGAACTGACTTGGGATGTTTTGCGTTTGATCGCGAATGTTGCGGTTAGCAAGAGTCGCCACCGGCTTTTCTTTTATCCAAAAAGGAAAGGTGGAAAAGGACAAGAAAGAGCTTTGAGATTGTTTCTTGAGTTCGGGAGGGTAGATTTTGAAAAGGGAAGGTACTAGCACCCTTTTCATCCATGGTTTTCCATTGGATCTTAGTTACTTGCTAGATCAATTGCTTTTGTTTGAAATTGTGCTTTGTGTGGTTTTTGAAAGTATTTTGTAAAAGAGGTCATTGTTTAGGAAATCTTTGTAATGATTCTCGTTCGTCAGAATGTATACAAAGATGTTGAACTTTTGAAAATGTTTTCGATGTTTGTAAGATGTTTGAAAGTGTATGTGATTATTTTTGAAAATAGCAAGGATGTTTGTTTTGAAATGGAGCAAGTAATTAGGAGCAATTTACCTACTCAAATGTGTTTCTTGTTCATTTCCTTTTCCTTTAACATTGTTGTCTTACCATTGATTTGGTAAGAAACCCTACCTTTGGATGTAAACGGGACGGGTGTGGGTTATCGTATAACCATGATTAGCAATGTTGCAAAGTATCTTAGCATTCTTTTGAGGGACTAAGATCATTTTGTAAGGCAACTTTGAATAGCGTCATTGAGGGACTATGATCGTGTATTTGTTTGTTTTTGCTAAGACACCTTACATGCGTAATATGGCCATTTTGTATAAGGCAACCAAGTGGGATAACCCTAGGGGTGCTTGTGTGCAAGTGTGTTATTTTCATGCTTGATTTTGTCTTGAATTAAGGTTTTCTATTTGATTGGTTTTATGTTGCCATACAAACCCTAATTACTAGCATATTATGTAAAAGCGATAAATTGCGAAATTTAAAGTTACTACGCTATTACAACACTTATGTGAGTAGGTATACAATTTGTGAATGGGGATTGAAATAATATAAACTTAATTAATCTATTACAACCAAATTAAATTTGTACAAGAATTGGAATAAATAATATACAAGATGAATTAAATATGCAAAAATTGTAAATGCAAAGAAAAAAAGATTTTTTGTTTGGTTTCTTAAGAAAAAGGGTCTTGATTTTAACCTAAATTAGATAAAGAAATTAATTAGTCAAGTTTAAAATTCATTAAGAAAAATATTCTTGACTAAAACCCTAAATTCTTCTTAATTGGTTATAAGAAATGAAGTTTAAAAAAAGTATTTTTTACATTATATATTTTTTGTCTTGAAAAATAAATTATAGTATTATGAATATCTTTAGTCTTTTTGGTATCAAAAATATATCTTCATTAGTATAAAATAAATAATATTTTAGTCTTAATTAAATTTATAAGATAATTAGTGAAAATAAATAAAGTGTGATCAAAATAAAATATATTTTTTTATAAAAAAATAAATAAACTAAGTTAAAATATAACTCTACTATTTTTTTGTATTTTTTATGATTTTTTAATATTGAAATACATATATTTAAGAAAATAACATGAGAATAAAATAAAAAATAAAATAATCATGGGTCAGGGGTGCAGATATGAGACAGGGAGGAAATGTTAGAAAAAAACAATAGGCCCATGAAGTGGAGGTCCAGTGCTGCAAAAGACAAAAAATGTGGAAAAATGTGAGAAAAATGCAAAAAGGAAGCGTGCTGAGGCTCGACCCCATGGTTATATAAATAAAACCATAAATATATAAGACAAATCATGTCCTGATGACTTCATCTTCAAACTCCAGTCGGTATACCAGTAACTTCTTCATTTCTCAACAAAAATTGAAAGTGAGAAAATGAAAGTTGTTGCATTTTTCCTCACGAATCTAACCATGTAAACAATTAAGGCTGAAAGTCAAAGATAAAAGAGAATTTCTATGGCCCAAATTTAAACCCTAAAATTTTCAGAAACTTCAACTCTAAAATTCTCCAAACTCAGGCCATATAAATGCAAACTATGGATATGTATAGTTTCGTGGCAATGAGGTCTACATCTTATCTTCATAAATGCAAGCCTAACAATGTCTAAGTAATGAGATAGAAGTTTAAGAAAAATACCTCAAAACTGGAAATCGTCAAATGAAAATGAGCTTGTTTCAGGCAATGGTGATGACCAAGTTAGCTTCCTTGGACCTCTAGGAAGCTAATGTAATGGCTGGCTTCAGCTGAGGATGGTTGGAACGGTCTTGAGAAGTCCAACTGTGATGTTCTGTTTTTGGTTTGGATGACAAGGAAAATGTTGATACAGAAATGAAGCAGGCACAGGGATGAGTTACTCTTGATGCAAGGAAGCTTTAGAAACTAAAAGGCAAAGAAACGCACAAGTGAAATGTGAGGTTGGTATCTAAAGTCAGAACTTACACAACTATGGTGTTTTGGAACAATTTCTGGCGAGGCGGTGTTTTAGTGAGTTTCAGGGGCTTATTTTTTGTGTGTCCACTTGCAAATAGTGTGTCTACTTATAAGCAAGAGGTTTTGAGGCTTGTATCAACTCAGAATTTGAATTTGCATCCTTAAGCCAGACATGTGATTTTTTGAGAAAAACAAGTTTCAATGTTTGTGTACTTGCTAAGATAGAGTGTTTAAGCTTTAAACACTCTTGCTTCTGAATTTATAGGTGAAGTGTGATCAGAGGGAACAAGTTAGAGGCTCAAGAGTGGACTTTATGCAAAAAGCTTGCTTTACAAGAATGATATTGTTAGCTTTCTTCCCAAAATGGAAATGTGGATTGGATAAAGCTTAAACCACTTGTTTTATAGCTCAAACGTTTGTGTAATCCATTAATTATGGAGTGAAAAACAAGTTTGAGGCCTGAAAAGTAAAGATCATGCAGCCTAACATTGATTTGCATTTGTGTTCATCATGAAAATGACCTATAATTCAAGTGACAAAACACCAACTTCATCTCTTCGATTCTCCCTACTTAAGAAGGATCTCAAGGAGTTCTTGGACATTTTGGAAAGCTTGCAATGTGATATACAACTCAAATTTGAATTTCTTTTGAATATTCCCCTTGGAACAGTGTGAAAAATTGCCATGAAGTTAGGTCAAAAATCTGCCTAACTAGGGCAAAATTTCACTAAGTTATTTTTAGTTCATGAGCATGTATTCACAAAATTATAACTTGAGATCCAAGCATCTTTAGTAGAAGGTGTGTGAATAAAAGTTGTATATTTCATGGATATCTACAACTTTTATGTTGGAAGTTTCCTTTGAATCATCTTGCATCATGGTGAAAATTTGGCTTAAAGTTGTAAAAAAACATGAAATTTTCTATACTTAGACAAATTTCTAAGTTAAGAAATTTCATCTTTTCAAAACAAAATCTTGAATCCTTGATTTCTTGATGAAAAAGTTTCATATTTTGACATGTTTTGATGAATTATGATCTTTGGCACTTGAATTTGACCAAAAGGTCAAAGTTTGACTTTTCAGTATACAATTGACTTTTGATAAGTTGATGGCAAAACTCATATGTCAATCCAATGGAATTGCAATATTTTGAATCATGTCATTAGGTCAAAATGATGTAATTGAACTCTTGATATCATGCCTTAGACCAATTGATAATTTTCTAGGTCAAAAATCATAAATTTCCCCTTCCTAGTCAAAACCCTAATTTTGACCATTTTGCCCTTTTGGGGATTTGATCAAATTTCTTGAGGAATTGTTGTCCAAACTTGATCAAATGATACATATGGGTCTAAAATGTTGATGTGGATAAAAAATTATGAAGTTTTATTGTAAATTGGCTATGGTTGCCTTTATCCCCAATACAACTGATTTTTAGGTCAACTGTTCAATTGACTGATCAAAAGTGTGATCCAAGGCTTGAAACATGACATGAGTAATCTTGGGGTTCCATGAAAGTCATATGAAGCATTGATAGTCTAAAAATCCTTGTGCAAACTCAAACCCTAATTTTTGTCATCAGTGCATGAGGAGGTGTCTTTAGCTGATCAAACCCTAGTGCAGTCTTGAGCCCAAGGAGATCTTGTGAGGAAATTATTGATTAGTGAGAGGGAAAATTTTAGTGTACAACAGGAACCCATTAGGATCACTTCACATAGATGTTTTTTCTTTGTATACTATTTTTGTATAGTCTTCATTCTTACGGCGGCATTCTCTTACTAGGATGTTCATCTTCTTGTACAAAAACGCCTATTATAGGCAAAAAAACCTATTCTAATTAATATAAAACTATCTCTTTAAAAGTGCAAAACTATTTGTTTTTATTTTCCTATTTTGTTTGCAAAAACGTCCAATGTTTATTTTTGAACATATCCATTTGAGTGTGATTACTGTTTATTAATACACGCATAAAAACAGAAAGATAGTTACTAATGGCTTTAAGAAACGGGACAATGTCTAAAGGCCATCCACAAAATCCCCGCAGATACTTTCTCTAGCAGGTACAGAAACAGGGGCATCCTACTATAAAGTAACTACCATATCCTCAGCATACAGTCTAATAATGTCAAGTGTTCTTATATCCCCGGCAGAGCAAGAATCCCTAATTACTGCCTCAACATCTTAAAGAATTCCCTAACTTGGGTCACAAGCTTTTCAGGATTCCCCAGCAGGATTTAATAAAAAATCCCCAAGAAGTTCATGGAGTTTCCCTTCCTCAACAAAGTTTATTTCTCTAAACAACAGAAATCCATCTCCTAGCATTTCAACTTCAACAAAATTTGAAGACTTACACTCATCATCCCCAGTAGCAATCAGGGATTTATTTTCCCTAGTTCAACAACACTGCAGTAGAACAACTGAAACGTTCATACATTGCATTTATACACCATTTTACAAATGTCATAAGTATATGTAGCACTAATGCATATATATCACAATATCATTTATTTTGAGAGCATCATTTGCACTTCATGCATCATGATATTGAATGCACCTAATTCTTTAGCTTTTCAGGAAAGATCCACAGATGAATGTCATCACCAATTTTACACAAGATCCAGATTAATACCTGAAACAAGACAGGACAACTATGTGTGGATGACTGATTGTAGATTAATACCTGAAACCAGACACGACAATTATCTACATGAGTAGATTGAAAATTAACACCCGAAACCGGATGGGAAAACTATCTTTCTTTATCTTAGGTCAGAGATTAATATCTGAAACCAGACAGGACAACTATCTCAACGACCAACAAAAACAAGTTCCAGATTAATACCTGAAACAAGACAGGACAACCATCTGTGGACAACTGATTGTAGATTAATACTTGGAACCAGACAAGAAAACTATCTACATGAGAATATTGAAGATTAACTCCTAAAACCAGATGGGGAAACTATCTTCCTTTCTCTTAGGTCAGATATTAATACCTAAAACCAGATAGGACAACTATCTCAACAGCCAACAAAAAGAAGTTCTAGATTAAAACCTGAAACAAGACAAGACAACCATTTGTGGATGACTGATTATAGATTAATACCTAGAACCAGACAGGAAAACTATCTACATGAGTAGATATAAGATTAACTCCTGAAACTAGATGGGGAAACTATCTTCCTTTCTCTAAGGACAGAGATTAATACCCGAAACCAGACATGACAACTATCTCAACAACCAACAAAAGCAAGTTCTGGATTAATACCTGAAACAAGATAGGACAACTATCTGTGAACAACTTGTTGTAGACCAATTCCCAAAACCAGACGGGGTGACTATCTACACGACTAGATGAAGCAATATTATACAGATTCCTTCTCAATTTTCAAATGCAGTCTAACATTGACTTATCCAGACGCAATCTTACACGGATTCCTTCTCAATTTCCAAATGCAGCTTTACACGAGCTCATCCTGAAGCAATCTTACATGGATTCCTTCTAAATTTCCAAATGCATATTTACACGAGCTCATCCTGAAGAAATATTACACGGATTCCTTCTCAATTTCCAGATGCATTCTAACACTGACTGATCCTGAAAAAGCCCTACACAGGTTCCTTTTCATACATTTCCAGATAGCAGTTAATTTCATTCTCCCCAGCAAGTTATTGTGAAGCCTGGACTCCAACTAGAAAATATAAAACTTTCATCTCTCCAGTCCAGAGATAACTCCTCAGTAGAGCCATGGACAACTAAAGCTCCTAGACTCTATTCCCCACAGAGTTTTCCTCAAGCAGGAGAACAACATAAATCAGTTTTCCCTAGTGGAGTCCTCCTCAAAAAACAGGAACAGGAATCCCCATTGTTGTACCCAAAAATTTTCCCTCCCCATATTCATCAACATTTTTGATCACAAGACTCTTGGAACTCAAGATCAAGCTAGGGTTTGCTCTGCTCAAGACACCTCCTTGCACTGTTGACCTAAATTAGGGTTTGAGTTTGCAAAGGGATGTTTTGACCTACAATGCCCAAAGATGGCCTCCATACTTCATGTTGGACTCACAAGTTTGTCCATACCAGGTTTCAAGCCTTGATTCAAATTTTTGCCCAATCAATTGGACAGTTAACCTAGAAATCAGCTGTATTGGGGAGAAAGTCAAATGTGGCCAATTGACAGTCAAACCTCATGAAATTTTACCAAAATCAACATTATGAACTCAAATGAACCATTTGATCAAGTTTGGATCACAATTCCATAAGAAATTTGATAAGATCATCAAAAGGGCAAAATGGTCACTTTTAGGGTTTTGACTACACAAAGACAATTTTTGACTGTTTGACCTAGCCAATAGCAAATCAAGCTCACACATGGACTCAAGGACGCAATGACATTGTCTTGACCCATTCAACAAGTTCAAAAGATCTCAAATGCATAGGATTGACAGATGAATTTTTCAATCAACTGATCAAAATTTGAACTGTACACTGAAAAGTCAAACTTTGACTTTTTGGTCAAAATCAAGTGCCAAGAGTCATTTTTCATCAAGACATGTCAAATTATGAAACTTGTTCACCAAGAAACCAAAAAATGCAAATTAGGGTTAAAAATGGAAAATTTTCATAACTTAGAATTTTTCTAAGTTATAAAATTTTCTTATTTTTTCTTAACTTTGTCCCATTTTTTCACCAAGATGCAAATGGATTCAAACAAAACTTGCAAAATGAAAGTTTTAGTCCATCACAAAGTCTACAAATTTTATTCACAAAGTTTTCTCAAAAGAGGCTTGTATCTGAAGTTATAATTTTTGGAACAAGGGTACCTAAAACTTTTAACTTAGAGAAATTTTGCCCTAATTTAGGCAGGATTTTGACCCATCTTCTTGGCCATTTTTCACATAGTTCCAATTGGAGTTTCAAGTTGCATTTCAAAGATGGATTATATTAAATGTTCCAAGCTTTCCAAATTGTCCATGAACTCCTCAAACACCCTAGTGGTTAGAGAGAATTGAATGCTTGAAGTTGGCAAAAACTCACTTTGATCCATGGCCAATACATGTTCATACCAATTTGAAAATCTGATCTAGCTAGCTTGGTTCACAATTACAGGCCTCAAAACCAGTTTGTGCTCCATAATTTAATGCATATCCATTGAGCTAAGGTTTTGTCTTGGTCATTAGGGCATTGTACACTAGATTAAGCCTTAAATGGAAAAAGTAACAATGTCATTTTTGCTTAAACTCCACTTTATGTCAAAACAAGATCCTTGAGGCATGGGGCCATATCTCTGAGGCAAGATCAAATATACCAATTCCAGTAACCAAGGGAAAAGTGTGCAGCATGATTTAGGACTTGTACAGGCCTGCATTGAGAAGAGAGACACTCTTGCTTCAAAAAGAAGAAAAGTTGCAAACCACAAGCCATCTCTCACATTTGTTAAAACCAACTTACACAAACATTGCAAACAAGTTTGATACCTCCTAACAAGCCAGAAACACGACCCCCTTTCTTCTCAAAACTCCTAGTGCACACATTGCCCATTTTCTTGCAAAACAGAGTCAGTTATGCAAACTTCAAGCCATAATCAAATTCCATCGTGTGTTTTGACCAAAGATACTTCAAACACCTTCCAACCAACATACCTAAGTTATCCAAATCATCCATTGCTAGCTGTAACACCCTTAACACACATTTCCATTTTTGTTTCAAAGGTTTGCAGGTTGAGTTCTATAGCACGATTCAGGCTACTTCAAAACAAGCTAGGGATTGGGAAAGCTTCATTGGACATCAGGCACGCTCAAAAGAACCTCACACACTCTCGAAAGTTACTGCATTGGCCAGCTCGAAAGTCAACTGAAATAGGTATTTCATGAACTTCTATCTCTCTATTTAGGAATAGTTAGACTTAGGTTTGTGAATGAAAGATGTTATATTCATAGCCCTGAAGTCATACATATGCTTAGTTTTTATTTATATTAATCGTGCTAGGAGAATTTCATCCATGAATTTTTTGAAAAAACTAGGTTAGAAATTAGGGCCAGAGAAATTCTCTCTGGTCTTTGAGAGTTAGCTTAAGTTTTTTATATGGTTGAATTCGTTGTTTGATGCTTTACAAGTTTCATATTGTGAGTTTTGTCAAAAAATCAAAGAATCAGGAGATAGCATTTGTGTACAGAAGCGCGCGTATTTTTGTTCAAAGGAAGAAGATGAAGTTTGGTTTGGTCTGGGCCTGTACAAGCTTGCTTTTGGCACCCCCCCTCTTTTCTTTTTACACCCCCCTGGCGCATTTCTTGTACATTTGTCATTTTTGCATTTTTGTTTCATTTCTGATTTTGATATTTTATTTTCTAACATAAAAAATACTTAAAATTTATTTTTATATTTTTTTCATATTTATTTGATATTTATTTTCATTTTTACTAGTATAAATATATAAATAATTTATTTCCTTTTTATCAAAACCTAAAGAATAATGTAAAAATATGTTTATTTTAATTTATTATTTTTTATTTACACTTGAAAACATTTTCTTGAATATACACCTTTTTTGTAAATAATTAATTTTTATTTTTATATATTTAATATGTTTAATATATATATATATATATATATATATATATATATATATATATATATATATATATATATATATATATATATATATATATATATATATATATATATATATACTTTATTTTATTAAATAATTAGGTCAAAAATACAAATAAATAATACATTTTCATTTTTATTAATATGTTACACTAAAAATATCTTCTTTTACAATATACTTTTATTTTTTGTATTTATTAATATATTATTGTATATAATTAATAAATAATACAATTTATTTAAGAATTAGGGTTTTCGCCCTAAATAACAAAATAATTAAAATTGACTTTTTTTTTTATGTTATTTACACTTCATATTAAAAAATACCTTTTACATACATAAAAACTTTTTGCATAAAACATCTTATTTAACATTTATTTGTTGTATTTTATTTAATTATTGCACATTTAAATATTGTCTTATACATTCGGTTTGGTTGTAATAATTTAGAATTTAATTTCTTGTCAAATACCCCCAATTCAAATTTGTACCCCCTCCCTATATCATGTTGTAATAGTGTAGGCTTTAAATTCTCGCACCTTTAAATGCTTTCAATTATGCCATGGTTAGACCTAGGGTTTGTATGCAAAATAAAATCAACAAGTAGTTTGACCTAATCCAAAGATAACAATCCATGAAAAAACAAACATAATGCACACTTGCACCCGTAGGGTTTCATCCACTTGTTGCCTTCAAAAATGGGCCATGGTTGCATGTCAAGTACTTTGGCAAAACAAAAACAAAACAAAAGATCATAGTCCCTCGATGACGCTATCTGAGTTGCCTAAACGAAAATGATCAAGTCCCTCAAGAAAGTTGCCAAAAATACTTGACACCATTGTTATCATGGTCTATACGATGACCCGCGACTGTCCCGTTAACATCATAACAAAAGGTTGTTCATCAAATAAAATGGTGAAACAACACTGTTAAAAAGGTTAAAACCATAAGAAAGATCTTTGAGTAAAATAGGGTAGACAACTCTTAGTTACTTGATCAAGCTTGCAAAAATATCCTTGTTATCTTCAAAACACACTTCACAACACAATTTCAAAACCATACCTTCAAACATTGAAAACTTTTCAAAAGACAAAAACACCTTTGTATACATTCAAACAAGAATCATTACAAAGGTTGCCACAACGATGGGCTCTTTTCAAAATATGTTTCAAAATAACACACAAAGCACCATTTCAAACAATTGAAAAGCAGCATTTAAAACAATAGAAATGCAAAGCAAGTGATCTAAGCAAGTAACTAAGATCCCATGGATAACCATGGATAGAAAGGGTGCTAGTACATTCCCTTTCTATAATCTACTCCCCGAACCCAAGAAAACATCTCAAAGGTCTTTCATGTGCTTTTTGGCCTTTCCTTAGGATAAAATAAAAAGTTGGTGGCGACTCTTGCTAAACCAAAACATTTGTGAAACACAAACGCAAAAACCCAAGTCAGTTCTCCCACCGTATCACAGAACTGGCAACTCTGCTGGGGAAAACTTTAAAAGTGGAGTAACCTTAGGGCTTAGATCACCCTTTGCATGATTATTGTATGCTTTGATTGCTTTACATTTGGTTATCTTGTTTTGGGCTTGAAATCCTCTACCCGGATTTGGGAAACATTCATAGGTAAATAGCAATACGTTGTGGAAATTGTGCGGGGTATACCGACACGGTTGAAGCAATATCTATATTAGTGCAACATATTTGTGAGTACCGGTAGCCTTTGAGTCAATCAAAGAGAATACGAGGCCGCTGAGTGATCTCATGAAGCACTAATGAACTCTTAGAACCTTACTTGACCATCTTGGCCTTTTGTTAGGAGTAGTGAGATGACCGACTTTGGTACAGTCTGAAGTTGGTAGATACTCGATACTACACTCATTGAGGTTTATTTTCTTAGAATATTTTGGTCGCTAGTTAAGTGGCTAAACCAAAACAATGAACATAGAAAATAATCCAGTGATATGGAGCTCCTTAGAACCCGATTACTATTTATAGGACAGGTTTAAACCAACTAAACTCAAGAGGGTATTTACCTATGAAACCTCATGCAAGCGTGAAACTAGGGTTTTGTGTGATTTGCTTGTACATGTGTTTGTGCATACATAATGAACATCATAAAGCATCATATGCATCCACTAACCATTTCAAGGGTTTAGATCTTCATCTTTGTTCTTGTTTTGTAAGTCATGGAATCTCTTCGCAGGAAAATAATTCAAGTCAACCTTGTGAGAATCCCTCCTCAACTCAAGGAGCTTACTTCTAGGATTCCAAAGAATTATATCTTCAGTGAAAGACATGGTAGACTCCTCAACTTGGTCAACACCAACATTGAAGAAGACATGGTGAAAGTTCTCTTCCAGTTCTTTGACCCCCTACATCACTGTTTCACATTCCATGATTACCAATTGGTGCCTACTTTGGAGGAATTTTGTCAACTCCTGAGAATTCCTATTCTTTATCAACTACCCTACAATGGTACGGAAAAAGAACCAAAGCCTGAAGATGTTTCTCAAGCATTACACTTACAACCATTTGACATCAAGGGGCATTGGGAAACCAGAAGTGGTGTCAAGGGCTTCTTGGAAAAGTTTCTGTTTGAAAAGGCACAAGACTGCTGGAATTCTCTTGATCTACAAGCCTTTGAAGAGATTGTGGCACTCTTTATCTATGGGTTGGTCATGTTCCCAAACCCTGATCAGCTTATAGATGTGAATGCTGTCAAGATTTTCATATCCAAGAATCCCATACCTACATTGCTTGGGGACATCCTACACTCATTTTATACACGAACAATGAGGAAAAGAGGTGTTCTCATGTGATGTATTCCTCTCCTAGCAAAGGGGTTTATTTCTCACCTTCCACAATCAGTTTTGAAGAACGAGCAGGGTTTAAGGTGGTCACAACGGTTGATGACCCTCACACATTCTGATGTACATGGTGTTCTCGGGCCAGAGAAAATGTCATCATCATTGATCGTTGTGGGGAATTCCCTAATGTCCCACTACATGGCATTAGGGGAGGCATTACCTACAACCCTTGTCTAGCTTTGAGACAATTTGGATATGCTCGGAGGGATGGCCCTCATCACATGCTGATTCCTGACTTAGTTTTCGACTTTGACAACGACACGCAAGGACTTCGATAAAGGTTCATCAGAGCTTGGAGGATGCCCAACAAGGTGGATAGTAAGACACTGGGGCACAAGAATTCCATCCCCCTTTAGCCTTATCTCAAGTGGGTACGAACCCGCTCCCAGAATCTTATGATGCCATACCCTCACATTCTCCCCTTGATCAAAGAGCCTGTTATGGAAGGAGAGGTTCCATACACCATCCTACATCCTGACATGCCAACATCATGGGAAGAAATGCAAAAGATTTGGATCCAACTCAAGGAAGAACGGGATACTTTTGAAGCCAGCTTCTATGCCAGTGAGAAGAAGGTTTTAGAGCTTACCCGCCGACTTCATGAGGAGGAAACTCTCAACACTTACATCGCACCAAAGAGGATGCGCAATTTCTTTTTACATTAAGAATTTTGTAATATTTTGCCCATGGGGCACTTATGTACTAACAATTTCTTCTTAATATAACGTGCGTTTCTTTTTTGTTTGCAACATATTTGAATTTCTGAATCCTTGAATGCATTACATGAATAACATACCATTCATCATATGCATAAACAGGTCTTCACACCAGGTTTCCTTATCTTTCTGCTGTTTATTTCCGCAAGATGGATTTGGAGAAGACGGTAAAGGATCTGCAGGCACAAAATTCACAGTTCTAGCAACTCCTCATGACCTTGGCAAAGGGTCAAGAGGACCTCAGAGTTTTGTTGGAGAAGAATAAAGAGAAAAAGAAAAAGAGACCTGGGGTGGCCACTTTTGGTAGAAGGTTTGAGAGCAATGCTAGAAAGGTTCTGGAGTTCCCCTCAACGTCTGACGAAGGGGCTGTTAAAGGGAAAGGATTTATTGTACCTTCTGAGTTTGAGGTAGAAGAGGAGGAAGACGAAGAAGACGAAGACTACTCCGAACAACAGTATCCACCAGCAGATGATAAATATAAGAATCTTGAGGATAGACTGCCAGCTATGGAATTGCAGAGAGTACCGGGTTTGGATTTTGAAGAACTAGGGCTGGTGGCTGGAATTGTTATCCCTACCAAATTTAAGGTGCCAACATTTGCCAAGTACGACGGTCTGTCTTGCCCTAAGATGCACTTGAGGTCGTATGTCAGAAATATCCAACCCCACTCACCCGATAAAGACCTCTGGGTGCACTTTTTCCAAGACAGTTTGTCTGGCACGTAGTTGGATTGGTTTTATCAGCTCGAGAGATCAGAGGTTCACAATTGGGAAGACTTAGCAGCTACTTTTTAATGTCAGTATCAATACAATGTTGATTTGGAGCCCACTCGTACTCAGTAATAAAGCATGGGGATGGCTTCCAATGAAGGGTTTAAAGAGTACGCCCAGAAGTGGCGTGATCTGGCTTTAAGGGTGCAGCCGCCGTTGTCAGATAGAGAGTTAGTTGACATGTTTTTGGGGACCCTGTCTGGCCCCCTCTTCAATCATCTAATCAGGAGTTCTTCCACGGGATTTACTGAACTAATTTTGACCGGCGAAAAGGTTGAGGACGGAATTAAAAGTGGAAAGATTCAAAAGGATGCTTCCGCATCCATAGCTATTAAGAAACCCTTTTCGGATAAGAAGGAAGCATCTGATGTGTATTCTCAGAAGGGTCAGGGAAAAACTGAGCACCAGCGGACTGTAGGGGCTGTGATGATTCAAAACTCATCGAATGATCAACCTCGTAACAATCAGTCGAGACCTAATCGACAACGGGTGGAAAGGCCACAATGGCAGTTCACCCGCATCAACATGACGCCCGCTCAGGTACTTCTTCATTTGTTGAAGCTGAATCTGACCAGTTTGAAGGAAGCGCCAAAGAACCCTAACACCTCCTCTCCATACTACCACTCCAATGCCAAGTGTGCTTACCATTATGACAGTGCTGGGCATGATACCAATAATTGTTGGGCGCTTAAGAACAAAATCCAAGACTTGATTGATGCCAAAGAAGTAGAATTCGATGCGCCTGAGAAGCCCAATGTCATATCTGCTCCGATGCCCAAGCACGGCCACAATGTTCATGCCGTTTCAGGAGACCTCCATGTTACTGATGTTGTTGATCTGTTGACACCGTTACTTGTAATTAGAGAGAATTTATTGAGAGTCGGGATCTTTCCTGGTTGTGGTAAAGACTGCTATTTTTGTCTGAACATACAAGGTGATTGCCCAATGTTGAAGTCAGGTGTCTAGCGCCTGATGGATACTCAAGAGATACTTTTCCAGAAGACTCCCATTGATACCTTTGAATCCTGTTACTCCTGTTACTTTTGCTACTTCATCCAACGATATTGCAATTATAACCATTTCCGACAATCCTCCCAAGGCTTGCAAAAGGCCTGTCAGATTACACCAACCTCTGAATGTGTACCATTAAAGATCACCATGCCGGGACCTGTCCCGTACCAATCCAGCAAAACGATACCATGGAACTATGGGGGAGAAATCTTCTACCATGGTATCAAACAAATCACAACAGTCCAAGAGATTTCTGAAGAAGAAAGGCCTGATATAGGGAACATTGCGGGTACAAGCAAGATAACCTGCAGCGGTCGGATCTTTTCTCCGGAGACTGCTCCCCCTCGAGAAGTTTTCGGACCCTTGAAAGCTTCTATACCTGTTGGACCATCTGTGCAAGGCCCAGTGATTGAAAAATTGGATACTCCTGAAGTAAGACCATCTGCTGATACTACCGACAAGGGTAAGGGGATACTGGAAGTGCCTGTCAGGACGAAGGCTCATGCTGTGGTTATCCCCGAAACCACTCAGAAAGAAATGGATGAAATCTTGAAAATAATCAGAAAAAGTGACTACGACATTGTGGAACAGTTAGGGAAGACCCCTTCTAAAATTTCAATGTTATCTCTCCTGCTCTGTTCTGAGGCCCATGCTAAGGCCCTAATCAAATTCTTGAAGGCGGCACATATACCCCAAGAGACTTTGGCTGACCGGTTTCAGGAATGTGTGGCCAGTCTTACTGCTGATAATGGCCTTGGCTTTTCCGATGCTGACTTAACTCCCAAAGGAAGGAAACACAATGATGTGCTACATGTCTCAATTGAATGCCGAGGAACCACTCTCGCCCTTGTCTTAGTTGATACTGGTTCTTCCTTGAATGTGCTGCCGAAAAAAGCCTTAGACCGTTTGGACTGCGAAGGATTGACCCTCAAACCTAGTAACATCGTTGTTAGGGCCTTTGATGGGTCCAAAAGAATGGTTCATGGGGAGGTTGATATTCCTATCAAAGTAGGCACATAAGTTTTCAACTCCACCTTCTACATGATGGACATCCGTCCGTCATATTCATGTTTGCTAGGAAGACCGTGGATCCATTATGATGGGGCAGTTACCTCCTCTTTGCACCAAATGATGAAATATCTTGTTAAGGGTAAGATTATACACTATGCCAAAATTGAATTTAGACAGCGCCACATAGACAACGGTTATGCCATAAGCGCTGCTATAGGTTTTCAGAAGAAAAAAAATTAAAAAATTAGAGTAAGCGCTGCTAAAGGTATACCTTAGACAGCACTTACTAAAAGCGCTGCTAAAGGCCTTACCATAGACAGCACTTCCTTTCCCTAAGGGCTGCTATAGGTTTTCAATAAATAAAAAATAAAAAAAATAAGAATAAGTGCTGCTAAAGGGTATACCTTAGACAGCGCTTACTAAAAGCGCTGCTAAAGGCTTTACCATAGCCAGTGCTTCCTTTCCCTAAGCACTGCTATAGGTTTTCAATAAAAAAAATAAAAAATAAGAATAAGCGCTGCTAAAGGTATACCTTAGACAACGCTTACTAAAAGCGCTGCTAAAGGTGTGATAAAGGGTATACCTTAGACAACGCTTTCAAGAAGCGCTGCTAAAGGCATTACATTAAAGCGCTGCTAAATCCTTAAAGCGCTGCTAAAGGTAATACCTTTAGCAGCGCTTCTTGAAAGCGCTGTCTAAGGTAATTAAATAATTTCTAAATCCCTAAATTGGTTATCAGAAACCCCACTTTATACAAAACCCCACTTTATACACACAATTGTTCATCTTCGTCTAACTCGTCTCCTCCCTCCTCACCGTCCAACCGTGGTTCATCTTCTTCTCCAACTCGCTTCAGATTCGTTACCACCATCTCCTCGTGAAGAAGAAGTTTCACAAAACCAGTTTCACTATAAGGTAAAATTTCTTCATCCTTCTAAATTTTGGATTGATAGTTGTAGTTACAATGATTAGTTTACTCTTTCTCCAGATTCGTTCAGTTTTCTCCTTCTATTGCAATTATTTAGGTTTCTCTTAGAGTTTAATTGATTTTTTTGAAATCTTCATTGTTGTTCTCCAATTTCTAATTTTTCCGTTTGGATTTTGGAATGTTATTGTGGTATGATAATTGTAATCTAAGATTCTAAATAACAATGTGTCCATGGTTGAGGGTTTTCCATTTCACCAAGAATTTATTTTTAGGTTTTGTATCCCTCTGCCTTCCAGCCCCTGTTTTGTCGTCCAAAGCATTCTCATGCTTTTATACTTTTGTTTTGCTTCACATATGTCAATTCAGTGGAAGGAATAATCGGAGATAATGTAGGAGTTTCCATTTGTGTTTGGAACAAGGGACTTGGTGATTCAGGAGATTCTGCAGGTGAAGGAGTAGTAGTTTCTTGTGGAGCTGCAGAGGGAATGATGGAAACAATTGGAGAATCTTCTATTGGAGGAGATGCTGCTGTTGGAGGAGATGCTATAGCTGGAGAGGTAGGAGAGATTTGAGTGGCAAGTGTGTTTATTTCAACTTTCATTCCTTGGCTGCAATGCCCTATTGTTCCACAAATGAAGTATCTTTTGCCTTGTGATGTGAGAGGAATGGTTGTGGCACCATCATTGGAAGATTGAATTGGATTTGTTTGCTCGCATGACTCATAATCTGATTTTGTAACTTCAACCACATTATGGTTTGGTGGATATTGGAAAACTGCATTATATTTGGATAAACAGCTTTTTGTCCATACACATACCTGTTCCTTTTTTTACCAAATGAGAAAAAACAAATCAAACACTAAAGAAGAAAAATCCAAAGAACAAACTAAACAACAAAAGACACGAACCAAACAAATGAACAAAAGACACATTTTAGTATGTCTTTCTAACTTTGTCATACATAGGAACTACAATGACATGACACCAATCTACACATTCAAATACTAAAATAACCATTCACTCCAAAATTACTTTTCATCAAAACCCTGATTAAAATTTCAAACACTAAGAAAAAGCATGGTTTTAAGAAGAACCTGTAATCTCCATTATTCTGAGAGCAAGAGTTACTGTCAAGAAACAAGGAACCATTATTGTCTTCAAATGACAAACTAATACCAGAAGATGCTGATGACCTTGATGTTGTCTGAGGATACATAAAGGAATGTTGCAAATTGGAAGCATAGCAAGAATTTTAAGGGTAATTTTGGTGTTGTTGTGTATCAAAGGACAAAGAAGAAGTATTTTTGGTGATGGATGAGTTTGCAAACGTTGAAGCATTATTTGTTGTTGTTTTCAGAAGTTCCACAGGCTTTCTTGAACGGTTTTTTCCTCTATGCATATGTCTCTCACAGTATTTAGAATCTGGATATGCTTCTTTTGAGCGTCTCCATTTCTTTCCATCTATTCTTCTACATCTTCCTGGCTCAGGATCTATCTTTCTTCCCAAACCCATCTGTAGATAGTTCCATCCAACTGAAAAACAAAAAAATGTAGTAAAAAAGAATAGCTTCATGAACCTGTATTCTCCGATGCAATTGCATTAAAAATTGGGTCATAGAAAGTGCATTTGAGCGTAGGTAAAAAAGTTGATGATAGAGGATTAAAATAGTATTTTGATTTTGTAACCTTAAGATATAAGACTTACAATGATGTTGTTGGGTGTTAGGCAAAAGTGTTGAAGAGAGAGGAGAGTCCAAAAAGCTTTTTCTAATGGTGAAAAGAAGATCAGGAGGAATAGAGATACCAGAAGCCATGTACTTGTAAACAAGGGCTTGATGTTCAAGCTCTTGCCATTGTGAAGGAGTAAAAAAAGGGAACTTGTTCTTGTTCATAGTTATTGATTGATTGGTATGAAGATGTGAGAGAGGTAATGGTAATAAATAATGAATGATAATAGAATACGTGTGTGAAGTAGTAGGTATATTTATTTATTAAGGATTGATGAGGAAGTGGAAGCATTAGATTAGAATATTGTTCTGATGGTTATAATAAAAGTAATGGTTGTGTTCTGTTGTTGTTGTTGCTCACTGCTGCTTTTGCAGCAGCTAACCTGTCTCACTGCCACCTCTTGTGTCTCTCTGACATCTCTACAGAAATCTATAAAATAATAATTAATAATAAATAAATACATTAGGGTTGGAAGAAGATTATGAAAAGAGATCTTATTGTTTCTCCTAATTAACAAAATATATATATATAGCATGGTGTTGTTGATTAACAAATTAACAAAATTTCGTACAAAATGTTGGAGTTACCATTCAACATGACACTTAATTTCCCTACATTGTTTCTTTTCTGTTTCTCATAATGTATGCTTAGCTCATGTAGACATGCCTGCAAGGAACAAAGGAATCACATCATGTAAATCCCCCATCTAATATTCAACTTAGTAATAGTAAAATATAACACAAATCATGAATCTTAGAATGAGTTCACAACTAAGCTAATGTCTCTAAAATTGTAACATTGACGATCATTGATTGAATATGTTATAGGACCACAACAATCCTCATTTCTAGAATTGTTCTAATCACATGTTTGATTTTTGTTGACAACACATACTCGTTAACTTAGATAATAGTTAAAACCATGGATAAAAAATGGATGTGTGCCGATCGATAGTCAAAAGAGTACGAGGATGGGGTATTAGAGTTCGTTAAGTTTGTTGTTGAACATGCTGAAGACCCAAATAGAATGAAATGTCCTTGCTTGGGTTGTTGTTATGTGGGTCGGGTTTACGCAGATGGATTGAAATCACATTTATTAATGCGCAGAATTGATTGAAGTTATACGTGTTGGATATTTCATGTTGAGAAAAGCATCGAGAATGTTGAACCGGGGGTGAAAAGTAATGTGACCTATGTTTCGTTCGACAATGCCACGGATACATATGATTGTGATCGGGTTGAAGAGATTGCAGAAGCACTTGAAGAAGATCTTCAAGATTGTCCCAAAATGTTTGAGAGGTTGGTAAGCGATGCAGAGAAACCGTTGTATAAAGATTTCCCCAAATTCACAAGATTGTCTGCAGTATTAAAATTGTACAACTTAAAGGCGCGCAATGGATGGTCGGATAAAAGTTTCACACAGTTATTAGCCCTTTTGAGAGATATGCTTCATGAGGATAATGTTCTTCCTAATCGAACCTACGAGGCCAAAAAAATGTTGTGCTCTATTGGCATGAGCTATGATAAGATACATGCATGTCTAAATGATTGTATTTTGTTTCGAAACGAATATGCATCGTTGAATGAGTGCCCAAAGTGCGGTTTATCTCGATATAAGAAAAAATTATCTCCAGCGAAAGTCTTATGGTATTTTCCTATTATTCTGAGATTTAGACGCATGTTTCATAGTGAAACCGATGCTAGACACTTGACTTGGCATGCAGATGAAAGAATTATCGATGGAAAGTTTCGACATCCGGCAGATGCACCACAGTGGAAGAAAATTGATAATGATTATCATGATTTTGGAGGAGAAACAAGAAACCTTTGCTTGGCATTATCTACGGATGGAATGAACCCGCATGGTCTTCAAAGTATCTCACATTCCACATGGCCTGTAATTCTTATGATTTATAACCTACCTCCATGGCTATGTATGAAGCGAAAGTACATGATGTTATCTATGTTAATTTCTGGGCCTAAACAACCAGGGAATGACATAGATGTATACTTGAAACCTTTAATCGAAGATTTGAAGATTTTGTGGGAGAACGGTGTGGAGGTTTATGATGGATATAGGAAAGAAAGTTTCAATTTAAGGGCGATGTTGTTTGGCACAATTAACAATTTTCCAGCATATTGAAATCTATCCGGGTATAGAATTAAAGGTGAAAAAGTGTGTCCTTTCTGTGAAGATGGAACCGATACGACATGATTGAAACTTTGTCAAAAGAATGTCTTTCTCGGTCATCGTAGATTCTTAAATTCAAAACATCAATATCGTGGATGGAGAAAAGCATTCAATGGAAATACCGAACAACGTAGAGCTCCACCTGGATTGACAGGTGATCAAATTTGTGAAAAGGTGAAAGATGTGAGTATTCAGTTTGACAAGCCTTTTGCACATAAAGTTGTCATAGGTGGGTGGAAGAAGAGGTCAATTCTTTTTGAATTGCCATATTGGAAATATTTGTACGTAAGACATTTTCTTGATGTTATGCATATTGAAAAAAAATGTATTTGAAAGTGTTATTGGTACGTTACTCAATATAAAAGGAAAGTCTAAGGATGGCCTTAAAGCAAGAGAGGACATGGTAGAGATGGGAATAAGAACTGAATTAGGACCCGTGAAGAAAGGAAGACGAACATATCTACCACTTGCTTCTTATACTCTATCTAGAAAGGAAAAGAAAATATTGTGTAAGTTTCTGAGTGATGTTAAAGTTCCAGAAGGTTACTCCTCAGACATTAGAAGACTCGTGTCCATGAAAGACCTCAAGTTAAAGAGTCTGAAGACACATGATTGCCATGTCAAAATGGAACATTTTCTACCAATAGGTATACGTTCTATTTTGCCAGAAAAAGTAAGAAGCGCTATAACTAAATTGTGTTTTTTTTTCAGGTCAATTTGTAGTAAGGTGATCGATCCTGAGATCTTACCAGTATTACAAAAAGAAATCGTTATTACTCTGTGTGACCTTGAAATGTATTTTCCTCCATTATTTTTTGACATTATGGTACATCTTGTTGTTCATCTTGTGAAAGAGGCACAATTGTGTGGACCAGCTTATATGAGATGGATGTACCCTGTTGAACGTTATATGAAAATATTAAAAGGGTATGTGAAAAACCGAAGTCGTCCAGAGGGTTGTATCGTTGATCGATACGTTGTTGAAGAAGCGGTTGAGTTTTCTACTGATTTTTTGTCCAATGTGCAATCCATTGGATTCCCCAGATATCATTTTTTTGAAAAAAAAGAAGGTAACAAATTAATTGGAAATGAAATTGTGACAGTATCAAGGGATGAACGGGATCAAGTGCATTTGTATGTTCTGCACAATGACACTGAGGTTGAGTCGTTTGTTGAAATGCACAAGGCTATACTCCGAGGTGAGAATCAAAGTAGAAATTAAAATTGGATAGTACGAGAGCACAATCAAAGTTTTATACAGTGGTTTAAGGATCATATATATTCAAAGTTTCATTCAGATCCCGCTACAATATCAGACAGGTTGAGATGTTTGGCATATGGTCCAAGTTCGATTGTGTTCTCTTATAGAGGATACGGAATTAATGGATACACATTTTATACCAAAGAACAAGATGAGAAAAGTACCATGCAAAATAGTGGTGTCACGGTGGTATGTGAAGCAATGCACATTTCTGGTATGAAGGACTTAAACCCCAAATATGAAAATTTGTCATATTTTGGGGTTATCAATCACATCTAGGTGTTTGATTACAATAAGTTTCAAATTCCTATCTTTGGTTGCAAGTGGGTACATACTAGTGGCATACGAATGGATAAGTCAGGGTTTTTTGCAAGTGGATCTTAGTAGGGTGGGGTACAAAGATGAGCCTTTTATTCTAGCCTCTCAAGCTAAAAAAGTGTTATATGTCACATACCCGAAGAGTACGAAATGGTCTATAGTGCTTTTATCTAACAAAGTGATTGATGATAAAAGTGTGGATAAAGTTGACGTTGATGTTGAGAATGAGTCGTATATTAGAAACGATCGAGATGATGATACTACAACGGATGAATCATATATCAGAAAAGATCATGATGAGGGAATTTGGATCAATCCCTCCGTCCGCATTCTTAAGAGACAAGTAATTCGGAATCCAACCAAGAAAAGAAAGAGATGTTAGTGAAAGAGGTAATATATATTCCTCCATACCTGTTAACACTTAGCAAACTTCTAAAAATTATATATTTGTCATTTTATATACTCAATTGATATTTGTCATTTTATATACTCAATTGATATTTGTCATTTTATATACTCAATTGATATTTGTCATTTTATATACTGAATAGATATTTGGAATTATATATTTGGAATTAAATATTGGTCATTAGATACTAATGTTTTTCTTTATTACAGGTTAGATGGCTAGTAACGAGGAGCACCCTCACGATGATTCTATTAATGATGGAGACAATGATGGAGGAAAATCCAGTAAGGGAGTGGAAAAAGAAATAAAAATAGGAAAAACTATTATGAAGAATATCATTCGTGATAGAGATAGGGGTATAAAATATGATGTGAATTGGAGTCCAAATGACCAATTAATTGAGCCTAACGGTTCTAAATTGACAAGTTACATTGGCACACTTGTAAGGAGAGAAATTCCAATAACTTGTGATGAGTGGAGAGATGATAACCTGAATGATGCTAAAAACAAAATCTGGAGTGAGATACAAGTGCTTTAAATTATGTCTTTAAATTACGATTATGTACTTTAAATTATGTCTTTAAATTACTTTTACTAACGCACTTTGTGTATGTTTTTTGTAGAGGTCTTTCAACATTGATGACAAAAAAAAGATTATTGTCTTGGATTGGCCGGCAAAATACTGAGAGGGTTTAGAACATAATTAAAAAGAAAATATCTTAGAGATGCCGAAAAAAAATTTGTTGATGCAGAGCGTCCAGCAGAATATGCGGAAGTGATTTCAGTTAAAGAATGGGATGTTTTTAAAGCCAAACGGAAAACCCCAAAATTTCAGAGTGTAAGTGAAGTAAATCGTCTAAGAGCATCATCTCCCGCATATCCATACAAAAAAGGGCGTTTGGGATATGCACGATTAGAACAAAAAATAGTAAGTATTTACAAATTGCAATGATATACTTGTTCATCAATAGTTATAATTGAGCTTGTTTTTTGTGTTAATGTGTAGTTAAAAGAGGAGAGTAGTTCAGAAACATCTCTTCCGGAGCATGTTTTGTGGAAGGCTGCCCGTGTGGGTAAGGATGGAGTTCTCAAAGAAGATGTATAACAAATTTTTGAAAAATGCGTAAGTATAACATTAATTCTAATTAAATCAAAATTTTATTAACATATAGTATTCATGTTTTTCCAATATTCATATGAATTCCAGGAGAGTCTGTCTCAGTCTACATCTCCACCAGATGATTGTAGGAGCATACTTAGTCGAGCATTAGATGTTCGTGAGTATTCTGGTCGGGTGAGGGGTCAAGGACATGGGGTTACTCCAACCTCCTTGAAAAAGAACAATCCAAAGACAAAATCTGCTAGCAATAAAGAACTGCAGGCAAGGTTGGATGCATTAGAAGCTGAAGTTCTTCAATTGAGGAAGGAAAAAGCAAGACAGCACCAATCAGAAAGGGAAGCTATGGGTGTTAAAGAAGCTAGTGACATAGCTAGTGTCAATTGTGCAGCTCAACGGAGTATTCCCGAGGTACTTACATATATTATTATGAAATTAAATTAGTGTAATTTATTTAACTGACATATATACACATTAACGATGTCATATTTATTATTGATTTTAGGGCATTTCACCTTGTCAACTCTTTTTAGAGACACCAACTTATCGCATGGTTGGCAAGGGAAAAGTCCATAACCCTCTGGGAGAAGTACTTCATCATAAACCGCTCCCTTCTGGATATTTGAAAGTGTCGATTGATATTGCTTTAGAGGAGGGTGTGTTATTACCAATCCCAGATGAAGTTTCAGATGCAACATTGGTGGGAGAGGCAATATGAGCGTTTGTTGCATGGCCGTCAAGGCTTGTTCGCATAGATGATGAGGTATAATTAAAACCGTTATGAACCTTTTAGTACTCAAATTTTTTACGTTCGTTTTACTTACATTTTTTTTGCATGGTAATGTTAGACTCCTACAAAACCCAAACCAAAAGATAAAGGGATTACGCGGCCAGAGGAGTCAGTGACAGCAAAAAAACAGGTACAACAAAATTATATGATATTTATGCTTAGATAATGTTAATTTGTCGTCCTATACTTGACCGCTCTAATTTTATGATATTTAGATTATTCCTGCTAAAGCGATTGAAGTTGTAAGTAGGGGTAAGGAGCCTGTAATTAGCAACATTCTCACAGAAACAAATAGTGTTGCTAAGAGGATCGGGGCTAGAAAGAAAACTACTTCACAATATAGGTCATGCCTTCAGACATTTATAAGCTTCACAACTATTTCGCAAGGTGGTACTTCTCTTATACCCCTGCATGAAGGGATTCATGGTTCTGAAGGCATGACAGCAATTGGTAAGGAGGATTTGGAAGAAGTTTTTGGACACTTGACATTAGGCATGGCTGTTATCAATACATACATCAGGTATACTCCAATCAACTTTGTTTAATTAATTGCAGAATTTATTTACTCATTTCAATGAATAATTAATGTTAATGATGTTTTTATTTAAGGTTTCTGTATGACAAGTTGATTTGCCCGCGTGGATTGGAGTCCAGATTCGCTTTCATAAATCCCAACATTGTCCACGCAGGGTCAATAATCTCAAAACCAGATGAAGTAATAGCATTTGTGATCAGTTTATTTATGGCCAGCAAAGATACAGAAAAATTGTTCTTTTTACCATATAATACTGGCCCCAAGTAAGATTTTCATTCTAAATTACCTCTATTATAATTTTTTCGTTTTTTAACTTTGTGCAGAAAATTTCCATCTAACCTTTGTTTAATATTCCAGTGGACACCGGTTATTGGTTGCAATTAATCCTGTGAGAGAAATTGTATATTATCTGGATTCATTGGGCAATGATTGGACAACATACTCAGATATGAAGAAGACGATTGACACGTAAGTGACATTGTTCCAAAATATTACTGTGTATATTTAATTATTTATGTGCGATAGTTCTAAATATTCGTTATTATTTTATTATATCATTCTACAAAGTTTTCGAGCACAAAGAGATATTCAAGTACCAAGGAGTAGAGTCAATAATATTTCTTGGATCAAAGTGGAGGTATAGATTTTCACAGTTTTGATTATATAGCGATGATACTTGATAAAACAAGTTAAGGTGTATATCTTGATGTATATCCGTATTTTCTTTCCATGTGTAGTGTCCTCGTCAGCGCAATGGTGTAGATTGCGGTTATTTTATGTTGAGTTTTATGAAAGAAACTATTCTTTTGGACCGATTAGAGATTCCATCCATGGTATGAATTTCTAACTTAGGAATTATTTTCATATTTCTCATAAAATGACTTAGTATTTTAATTAAATCATACTATGTTATATTATTATGTAGTACTTTGATGAATTCAAGTGTGCTTCATACTCAAAAGATCAATTGGATGAACTTATGGAGGATTGGTGCCAATTTGTTATGGAGTTGAGAGTTTTATTATAAGGTATAACTTTGAGTTTTGAGAATATAATACATGTCGTTATAGTTGTGTTACAATATTATTGTTTTTGTTGTTGTTATTTGGTAACTTGTATGAATTTTGATTTTTTGATTTTGTCTTCGGTTATATAGGTGCATCTCGATGTAGAAGATAGAGTTATATATTCATCGTTGATTTTGTTTCATTGTTGTATATACTAATGTTGTTGTTGTGTATATTGTGCACAAAGGAGTGAAGAGATGAATATTGATGTAATTATAATATTGTTTCATTGTTGTATATACTAATGTTGTTGTTGTGTATATTGTGCAAAAAGGATTGAAGAGATGAATACTGATGTTGTTATAATATCGTTTCATTGTGGTATATATTAATGTTTTTGTTGTGTATACTGTGCAAAAAGGATTTAAGAGATGAATATTGATGTTGTTATAATATTTTTTCATTGTGGTATATATTAATGTTGTTGTTGTTGTTTAAAATGTTATAATGAAGCTATAATTTCTGGTGCAAAAATGGTGAGATTAAATTTGATAGTAAGCGTTTTATTTTAAGTGATAAATTTTGTTTTTAAAAATAATAAGGAAAAGCACTGCTAAAGGGGGGGGGGGGGGGATAGACAGCGCTTTTCATGAAAGCGTTGTCTAAAGTGATTGAAAAAAAAAAGGAAAAACGCTGCTAAAGGGGGGGAATAGACAATGCTTTTCATGAAAGCGTTGTCTAAAGAGATTGAAAATTTTTTTAAAAAAAAAATTAAGGAAAAGCGCTGCTAAAGGGGGGGTAATAGACAGCGCTTTTCATGAAAGCGCTGTCTAAAGTGATTGAAATTTTTTTTTTTTTTAAAATAACAAAAACCGCTACTAAAGGGTGGGGGGGGGGGGGGGGGGGGTAATAGACAGCTATTTTACCAAGCGCTGTCTAAAGTGATTGAAAAAAAATATTAAAAAATAATAAGGATAAGCGCTCCTAAAGGGGGGGAATAGACAACGCTTGATAAAAGCGCTGTCTAAAGTTCCACATTAAAAGCGTTGTTTATACCTTTAGCAGTGGAGGTTTTAGCAGCGCTTTTAAGCGCTGTTAAAGGCCTATAAAGCGTTGTCTAATCCCTTGTTTGGCATAGTGATAACAGTCCACGGCGAGGAAGAGTACATGATAAGCCATCTCAATTCCTTCTGATATGTGGAGTTGGATGGCGAGTTCATCGAAACGCCTTTCCAACATTTTGAGGAAGTTTCTCCCGAAGTAGTAGTTGCGAAGACAATGGTTGAAGTGCCTATCGTTCCCAAGCATGTATCTAGGATGGTATCTCTCAAGGACGTAGAGGTTGTGATTAAAGAAGGGAAGAGCACAGTGTGGGGGCAGTTGCCTGACTTCCCCCATAAGACGGACAAGTTTGGGTTAGGGTTCACTACTGCAGGACAAAAGGCTATGCGTCGCTCAAAGATTGGAAGACCACCTGTCAAGATCTCTCACCAAGGAATTAATTTTGTAGAAGATGAAGATGAAGAGAGCCACTTTGAAGATTGGATCTTTCCGACCGTCGAAGGGGGTTTGAGAAACTGGGAAGCAAAGGATTTTGTTCCCATCACCTTTATCAACCAGTAATTTTATCTCTGAACAATTTCCCATTTATGGTCTGTAATAACTAAACAATTTGCACACTATTTTAACCTCATGCCTTTCCCAGGGAATGTAGGTCCATTTGTAAGGGTTTGATTTTCTTCATAATCATATGCCATGTTTTAATGAATCACCAGACGTTTTTCATCTATAAACTGTCGTGTTCATTTTCTTTCCTTTTGCATTTTTTTTGTTTAAGGATGGCTATCCCTTACACACACCCACACTCACAAATGCAGGTACCCATCCACTCCGGATTCCATGGGTGACTATTCTGTTTTAGCCTTTGATAACTCTGAAGATTTGGTCAATCATGTTGAGTACGAAGTTGACGAAGATTGGGAAGTGCCGGGAGAGTTAGCTAGACTTTTGCAACAAGAAGAGAGGGTTATTCTGCCTCATGAAGAGTTGCTAGAAACCATCAACTTGGGGACAGAGGAAGACAAGAAAGAAGTAAAAGTGGGTGCCAACCTGGAACCAAGCGTCAAAGAGCGCTTAGTACATTTGTTGAACGAATATGTTGAAATCTTCGCCTGGTCTTACGAAGACATGCCAGGGTTAGACACAGATATCATGGTCCACAGTCTCCCTACAAGAGAGGATTATCCACCGATCAAACAAAAAGTCCGCCGGATAAGGCCTGACATGTGTGAGAAGATTAAGGCTGAGGTAATGAAGTAATTCAACATTGGCTTTCTGGCTGTTACTTCCTATCCACAATGGGTTGCTAACATTGTGCCCGTGCCTAAGAAGGATGGCAAAGTCAGAATGTGCGTGGACTATCGGGATTTGAATAGGGCTAGCCGCAAGGATGATTTTCCACTGCCACATATCGACATCTTGGTTGACAACACAGCTCAGCACAAAGTGTTTTCCTTCATGGATGGATTCTCGGGATACAACCAGATCAAAATGGCCCCCGAGGACATGGAGAAAACAACTTTCGTCACACAATGTGGTACCTTCTGCTACAAAGTGATGCCTTTCGGACTGAAGAATGCAGGGCCAACCTATCAACGCGCCATGGTAGCTTTGTTTCATGATATGATACATCATGAGATCGAAGTTTACGTAGACGACATGATAGCTCAATCACAGACAGAAGAAGAACACCTTGACCATTTGCAAAAGCTATTTGTCAGGTTGAAGGAGTATAAGCTCAGACTGAACCCAAGCAAGTGCACTTTTGGAGTTAGGTCTGGTAACTTTTAGGGTTTATTGTCAGCAACAAGGGCATTGAGGTTAATCTAGCTAAAGTAAAAGCTATACAAGAAATGGCTGCCCCCTGAACTGAGAAGGAGGTTAGAGGATTCTTGGGACGCTTGAACTATATTGCGAGGTTCATCTCTCACCTGACATCTACCTGTGAGCAAATTTTCAAACTGTTGAAGAAAGATCAGGTGGTTGAATAGAACAATGATTGTCAAGTTGCTTTTGATAAGATCAAGGAGTATTTACTAGAACCTCCTATTTTGATGCCACCCGTCGAAGGAAGGCCGTTAATCATGTATCTGACTATCTTGGATAACTCAATGGGGTGCGTACTGGGCCAACATGACGAGTCTGGACGAAAAGATCATGCCATTTATTACCTTACCAAAAAGTTTACCGACTGTGAGACTCGCTACTCATTGCTCGAGAAAACTTGTTGCGCTTTGGTATGGGCTGCTCGCCGGCTAAGACAGTATATGTTGACTCATACCACTTTGCTGATTTCCAAAATGGATCCGATCAAGTATATCTTCGAGACGCCTGCTTTATCTGGAAGAATCGCTAGATGGCAAATGATCCTGACTGAGTATGATATCCAGTATACTACCCAAAAATCTATAAAGGGGAGTGTACTAGCTGACCATCTAGCTCATCAAGCCATCGAAGATTACCAATCTATGAGATTCGACTTCCCTGACGAGGACATCATGACATTGGACAACATTGAAAGTAACTGACTATATGACGAACCTGAATAAGGATCCTGATGGACCCTGTACTTTGATGGTGCTTCAAATGCACTTGGCAACGGTATCAGTGCGGTACTCATTTCTCTAGAAGGTTGCCATACACCCTTCACTTCCCGACTTTGCTTCAGCTGTACCAACAACATGGCTGAATATGAAGCTTGCATCTTTGGTCTCAAGGCTGCTATAGACTTGGGGATCAAATCTTTGGTCGAATTTGGGGACTCGACTTTGGTTATCAGTCAAGTAAAAGGAGAGTTAGATACCAAACATCCTAATCTTATCCCATACAAAGAACATGTCTTAACATTGTTGCCTCATTTCGAGCAGATTACTTTCGAGCACTTCCCGCGAGAAGAAAATCAGCTAGCAGATGCTCTGGCTACAATGTCTTCCATGTTTAAATTCAACTGGGATAATGAGGCTCCCCAAATCACCATCGAGCAAAGAGACGAACCTGTGCACTTTCATGAGATTAATACCGAAGAAGTAGTGGAACAACCCTGGTTTCATGAAATCAAAAGGTATCTCCAGACTAGAGAATATCCAGAAGGAGCTTCCGTCAATGACAAAAAGTTCTTAAGGAGATTTGCTACCAAGTTCTTCATAAGCAATGGCATCCTTTATAAGCGCAGCCATGATTGTGTTCTACTTCGTTGCGTAGACAAAGATGAAGCAGATTTGATCATGACTGAGATACACAGTGGCACATTCGGCACCCACTTGAGCGGACATACGATGGATAAGAAGATTCTAAGGGCAGGCTACTACTGGTCTACCATGGAAGCTGATTGTCATCAACATTCCCGTACCTGCCACAAATGCCAAGTCTATGCTGATAAGGTACATATTCCTCCTGTTCCTCTCAACATTCTGACAGCGCCTTGGCCATTGGCAATGTGGGGCATTGACATGATTGGAGAGATCAAGCCTACGACATCCAATGGACATCGCTTCATCTTGGTCGCTATTGACTATTTTACCAAGTGGGTCGAAGCAGCTTCCTTTTCCTCTGTTACAAAGAATGTGGTTGCCCGCTTCATCAAGCAGAACCTCATATGCCGGTATGGTGTCCCCGACAGGATCATCACAGACAACGGTACAAATTTGAACAACATTATGATCACCTCTCTATGCGAACAGTTCAAGATTTATCATCATAATTCATCTCCCTATCGGCCGAACATGAACGGTGTTGTTGAAGCCGTGAACAGGAATATCAAGAAGATTATTCAAAAGATGACAATCACCTACAAGGACTGGCATGAGATGTTACCGTTTGCTCTGCATGGATATCGTACCACGGCACGTACTTCAACAGGGGCAACCCCATTTTCTTTGGTGTATGGCATGGAAGATGTTCTGCCCATGGAAGTTCAGATTCCTTCCTTAAGGATTATGAAGGACGCTGGTTTGAGTGAAGACGATTGGATTCAGACCCGGCTTGATCAACTTAATATGATCGACGAGAAACGACTTACTGCTGTTTGTCATGGTTAAACGTATCAAAAACGAATGATCAAGGCTTTCAACAAGAAAGTCAGACGTCAAGTATATCAAGTCGGAGATCTTGTAATCAAGCGAATCATCTTACCGCAAAGTGATCCCAGGGGAAAGTGGACTCCTACGTACGAAGGACCATTTGTGATTAAGAGCATATTTTCTGGTGGGGCAATGATTCTGACCACCATGGACATCGACGATTTGACGCACCCCGCGAACGCAGACATAGTCAAAAGATACTACGCGTAAAACGACCCGACAAGTTGAAAACCCGAAAGGGCAACTTTGGCAAAAATGGGCATCCCGGTGAATCGAAAACCCGAAAGGGCGGTTCAGGCAAAAGTTAGGGATAAAACAAAAAAAAATTTGTACACCCGGTAAGTTGAAAACCCGAAAGGGCGACTTGAGCAAAAAGGGGTTTCTCGGTGGATCAAAAACCCGAAAGGGCGCTCCAGGCAAAAGTTAGGGAATTAAAGCGTATGACTATGTCTCGTCGGATCACTTTAAGAACAATCTCTTCACCAACAAGCTCCAAGCTTCTGATCAATCCAGTCATCGGCAGACGAAGCAGCGAATGGACAAGATACTCAAAGTTGTGAATGCTATAGCAGAATGGGAATCCCATGGAATTGTTACACATAGCCATCTTTCTTTTGTATAAAGTTTTTCAGTTTTTTTTTTACGGCAACATTCTCTTAATAGGATGTTTGTCTCCTTTGTACAAAGATATTCACAAAAGTTAAATACAAATATGCTTCAAAGTTCATAAATTTGTTTGCCTTTCTTTTCTTTTTACACTTATGTTTTATTTGAAATATCGTCCAATGTTTTGTTAAATAGGAATATGCATTTGAATATAATCACTGCTTACAAATAAAACGAAATTGAAAATGATGATTACTGATAGGTTGAAGGTGTAGGAAGATATCTTTATGCCATTCCAGAAGAAATCCCCTGCAATACATCATTCAGATCTTCAACAAGGCTAAATTTGAGGTATATTTCCCCAGCGGAGTTAGGCTTCAAGATCCTCAGCTGAGCCGGTGCATTCCAAAGCTTGATTCCCCGGTTGAGTTGAATTTCAAAATTCCCATAAGAGTTAAGCTTCAAGGTCCCCAGTGGAGCCCGAACACTTGAAAATTCTATTCTCAGTGGAGCCAGAATAGCGAACATTTCCCCACTGAGTTTTCTCCCAGCAAGATCGAAGATTCTCGATCTCAGTTCTCCGAGCAGAAGCCTCCAAGGTTTCAATTCCCCAGTAGAGATCATCAAAGTTTTCCTCATTCCCCAGGAAAGTCATGAAGGATTCTCACATCCCTGCAGGAGTTGTCAAAGGCCTTGTTAATCCCCACAAATTGTCGAGGATTTTCAATCTCCAACAGTGGTCCCAGGATTTCCCCTTCTTCAGTAATCAAAGATTTTTTTGGAATCCCCAGCATTGGTCAAGGATTTACTTTCCCCGACAGCAATCAAAGATTTCATTATCTCCAATTATCAAGGATTTATTTTCCTCAGTAAGACGGCTACTCAGCTTGCATGCACATCCATTACATTCATATATCATAAACATTGATGAAACACAATTCATTGCATCATACATATCATGCAACATAAACTTTTGTTTTAGATAACATTTTACCCTTTTCAGGAGAAGATTAAAAGGCTATTGTTAACAATTATTCAGATACAGTATGGATACACCCCAGATACGGCGGTTATTCTATCACTCAGCCAGAATTTCAAGTCAAATAAAGTATAGATACACCCCCCACGATGGTCATTCTACTACTCATTCAGACTTCAACAATCCGATACAGACTAGATACGCTCCAGACACGGCGGCCATTCTATCTCTCATTCAGATTCAACTGTCAACTTCGAGTTCAGATATGCTCCATACACGGATGCCATTCTGACCCTTACACCAGCAGTTTTATTCCCTCAGTGTAGTCGCCACGGAAGTCATTCTGTCACTTATTCAGATCCCAGTTACAGTACAGATACACTCCAGACACGGAAGTCATTCTACTACTCACACAGATCTCAACTTCAGATATAGTCCAGATACGCTCCAGACACGGTTGCCATTCTATCACTCATTCAGAGTTTATCCCCAGCACACAGTTGCTCCATACCAAGATGATTCTCTGTTACCCAGATACAATACAGATACACTCTAGACACGACAGTCATTCTGATATTCATTCAACATTCAAATACAGTTACAGCTCAGATACGCCCCAGACGCAGACGCCATTCTTTTGCTCATACAGACTCTATCTCCAGATACAGTTCAAATGCATTCCAGACACGGATACCATTTTGATGCTCATTCTTCTGACCTACCACATTGTAGTTCAATAAACACTCTTGGATGGCATCTCTAAGCCCATCTCCAGCAAGATTCTTCCATCTCCAAATGGCATCTTTAAGCCCATTCCCTCGACTATACTTTGACGAGTGCAAATTTATGGACACTCTAGTGTCCAATCCTCTTTTACCTTCGAGTCACGAAAGGCAAAATTGCCTATCTAACTCTTCAGATTCAAGAAAATTGAACAGGGGCAACTGTTGTACCCCAAAATTTTCCCTCCCCATATTCATCAACATTTCTCATCACAAGACTCTTGGAACTCAAGATCAAGCTAGGGTTTGCTCTGCTCAAGACACCTCCTTGCACTGTTAACCTAAATTAGGGTTTGAGTTTGCACAGGGATGTTTTGACATACAATGCCAAAAGATGACTTTCATACTTCATGTTGGACTCACAAGTTTTTCCATACCAAGTTTCAAGCCTTGATTCAAATTTTTGCCCAATTGACAGTCAAACCTCATGAAATTTGACCCACGTCAACATTATGAACTCATATTAACCATTTGATCAAGTTTGGATCACAATTCCACAAGAAATTTGATCAGATCATCAAAAGGGCAAAATGGTTATTTTTAGGGTTTTGACTGCAAAAAGGCTATTTCTGACTGTTTGACCTAGCCAATAGCAAATCAAGATCACACATGGACTCAAGGAATCAATGAAATTGTCTTGACCCATTCAACAAGTTCAAAAGATCTCAAATGCATAGGATTGACAGATGAATTTTTCAGTCAACTGATCAAAATTTGAATTGTACACTGAAAAGTCAAACTTTGACTTTTTGGTCAAAATCAAGTGCCAAGAGTCATTTTTCATCAAGACATGTCAAATTATGGAACTTGTTCACCAAGAAACCCAAAAATGCAAATTAGGGTTAAAAATGGAAAAATTTCATAACTTAGAATTTTTCTAAGTTAAAAAAATTTTCTTATTTTTTCTTAATTTTGTCCCATTGTTTTACCAAGATGCAAATGGATTCAAACAAAACTTGCAACATGAAAGTTGTAGTCCGTCACAAAGTCTACAACTTTGATTCACAAAGTTTTCTCAAAAGAGGCTTGTATCTGAAGTTATGATTTTTGGAACAAGGGTACCTAAAACTTTTAACTTAGAGAAATTTTTCCCTAATTTAGGCAGGATTTTGACCCATCTTCTTGGCCATTTTTCACATAGTTCCACTTGGAGTTTCTAGTTGCATTTCAAAGATGGATTATATTACATGTTACAAGCTTTCCAAATTGTCCAAGAACTCCTCAAACACCCTTATGTTTAGAGAGAGTCGAATGCTTGAAGTTGGCAAAAACTCACTTTAATCCATGGCCAATACATGTTCATACCAATTTGCAAATCTAATCTAGCTAGCTTGGTTCACAATTACAGGCCTCAAAACCAGTTTGTGCTCCATAATTTAATGCATATCCATTGAGCTAAGGTTTTTTCTTGGTCATTAGGGCATTGTACACTAGATTAAGCCTTAAATGGAAAAAGTAACAATGCCATTTTTGCTTAAACTCCACTTTATGTCAAAACAAGATCCTTGAGGCATGGGGCCATATCTCTGAGGCAAGATCAAATCTACCAATTCCAGTAACCAAGGGAAAAGTGTGCAGCATGATTTAGGACTTGTACATGCCTGCATTGAGAAGAGAGACACTCTTGCTTCAAAAAGAAGAAAAGTTGCAAACCACAAGCCATCTCTCACATCTGTTAAAACTAACTTACACAAACAATGCAAATAGGTTTGATACCTCTTAACAAGCCAGAAACACGACCCCCTTGCCTCTCAAAACTCCTAGTGCACAAATTCCCCATTTTCTTGCAAAACAGAGTCAGTTCTGCAAACTTCAAGCCATAATCAAATTCCATCGTGCAATTTGTCCAAAGATACTTCAAACACCTTCCAACCAACATACCTAAGTTATCCAGATCATCCATTTCTAGCTGTTACACCCTTAACACACATTTCCATTTTTGTTTCAAAGCTTTGCAGGTTGAGTTCTGTAGCACGATTCAGGCTACTTTAAAACAAGCCAGGCATTGGGAAAGCTTCATTGGACATCAGGCAAACTCAAAAGAACCTCATACACTATTGGAAGTTGCTGCATTGGCCAGTTCGAAAGTCAACTGAAACAAGTATTTCATGAACTTCCATCTCTCTATTTAGGAATAGTTAGACTTAGGTTTGTAAATGAAAGATGTTGTATTCATAGCCCTGAAGCCATACATATGCTTAGTTTTCATTTATATTAATCGTGCTAGGAGAATTTCATCCATGAATTTTCTGAAAAAACTAGGTTAGAAATTAGGGCAAGAGAAATTCTCTCTGGTCTTTGAGAGTTAGCATAAGTTTTTATATGGTTGAATTCGTTGTTTGATGCTCTACAAGTTTCATGTTGTGAGTTTCGTCAAAAAATCAAAGAATCAAGAGATAGCATTTGTGTACAGAAGCGCGCGTATTTTTGTTCAAAGGAAGAAGATGAAGTTTGGTTTGGGCTGGGCCTGTACAGGCTTGCTTTTGGCACCCCCCCTCTTTTATTTTTACACCCCCCTGGCCCATTTCTTGTACATTTGTCATTTTTGCATTTTTGTTTCATTTCTGATTTTGATATTTTATTTTCTAACATAAAAAATACTTAAAATTTATTTTTATATTTTTTTCATATTTATTTGATATTTATTTTCATTTTTACTAGTATAAATATATAAATAATTTATTTCCTTTTTATCAAAACCTAAAGAATAATGTAAAAATATGTTTATTTTCATTTATTATTTTTTATTTACACTTGAAAACATTTTCTTGAATATACACCTTTTTTGTAAATAATTAATTTTTATTTTTATATATTTAATATGTTTAATATATATATATATATATATATATATATATATATATATATATATATATATATATATATATATATATATATATATATATATATATATATATATATATATATATATATATATATATATATATATATATATATATATATATATATATATATATATATATATATATATATATACTTATATACTTTATTTTATTAAATAATTAGGTCAAAAATACAAAAAAATAATACATTTTCATTTTTATTAATATTTTACACTAAAAATATCTTCTTTTACAATATACTTTTATTTTTTGTATTTATTAATATATTATTGTATATAATTAATAAATAATACTATTTATTTAAGAATTAGGGTTTTTGCCCTAAATAACAAAATAACTAAAATTGACTTTTTTTTATTATTATTTACATTTCATATTAAAAAATACCTTTTACATACATAAAAACTTTTTGCATAATACATCTTATTTAACATTTATTTGTTGTATTTAATTTAATTATTGCACATTTAAATATTGTCTTATACATTCGATTTGGTTGTAATAATTTAGAATTTAATATCTTGTCAAATACCCCCAATTCAAATTTGTACCCCCTCCCTATATCATGTTGTAATAGTGTAGGCTTTAAATTCTCGCACCTTTAAATGCTTTCAATTATGCCATGGTTAGACCTAGGGTTTGTATGCAAAATAAAATCAACAAGTAGTTTGACCTAATCCAAAGATAACAATGCATGAAAAAACAAACATAATGCACACTTGCACCCCTAGGGGTTTCATCCACTTGTTGCCTTCAAAAATGGGAAATGGTTGCATGTCAAGTACTTTGGCAAAACAAAAACAAAACAAAAGATCATAGTCCCTCGATGACGCTATCTGAGTTGCCTAAACAAAAATGATCAAGTCCCTCAAGAAAGTTGCAAAAAATACTTGACACCATTGCTATCATGGTCTATACGATGACTCGCGCCTGTCCCGTTAACATCCTAACACAAGGTTGTTCATCAAATACAATGGTGAAACAACAATGTTAAAAGGGTTAAAAACATAAGAAAGATCTTTGAGTAAAATAGGGTAGACAACTCTTAGTTACTTGACCAAGCTTGCAAAAATATCCTTGCTATCTTCAAAACACACTTCACAACACAATTTCAAAACCATACTTTCAAACATTGAAAACTTTTCAAAAGACAAAAACACATTTGTATACATTCAAACAAGAATCATTACAAAGGTTGCCACAACGATGGCCTCTTTTCAAAATATCTTTCAAAATCACATACAAAGAACCATTTCAAACAATTGAAAAGCACCATTTCAAACAATAGAAATGCAAAGCAAGTGATCTAAGAAAGTACCTAAGAGCCCATGGATAACCATGGATAGAAAGCGTGCTAATACCTTCCCTTTCTATAATCTACTCCCCGAACCCAAGAAAACATCTCAAAGATATTTCCTGTGCTTTTTGGCCTTTCCTTAGGATAAAATAAAAAGTCGGTGGCGACTCTTGCTAAACTGAAACATTTGCGAAACACAAACCCAAAAACCCAAGTCAGTTCTCCCACTGTATCACACCCACAAAGAGACTTCTTATGAAGTCAGCATCTACTTTGGATGGAATCTTTAAGCCCATCTCCAACAACTCTCATTCATCTTCTCCAAATGGTATCTTTAAGCTCATTTCCTACACAATCAACCATCACATTATTGAGTGCAAATTTCTGGGAACTCTAGTGTTCAATCATCTTCCACCTTCAGATCACGAAAGGCAAACAAGTTAATCTAAATTTTCAGTTTTAAGAAGATTGAACAGGGGCAGCTGTTGTACCCCAAAATTTACCCTCTCTTTTCTCAAGACATTTTCTCATAAGGATTTTCAAAAGTCCAAGTTTACACAAGTACAATTGGATTTTTGGCTTTCGAGCATCAAATCGATTGGGAATCTAAAATCCTTCGAGCAAGCCTAATTCACAAGCTTCGATTGGGCGCTGCGCCCCCTTCGATCTAGTTCAATTCACAAAGCTTCGACTGAGCATTGGCTACTTCAGGCTTGCCTTCGATTCACAAGGAAAGAACTTCCTACATGCTTGCTTCGATTCACAAAGAAGTAGTCTCCTGCAGGCAAGCTTCGATTGGGAATTATCTTCTTACGTGTCTTCTTTGATACACAAGACAAGTGCCTCCTCTGCGCTTGACTTCAGCGCACAAGGCAAAGACTTCCTCTTCATGCTTGTCTTTGATTCACAAGGCAGGAGCTTCTTTCATGTGTGCTTCGACCCATAAGGAAATGACTTCCTCTGTGGGTGCTTCATCGCACAAGGAAAAGACTTCCTCTTCATGCTTTCCTTTGATTCACAAGGCAAGAGCTTATTTCATGTGTGCTTTGACCCACAAGGAAATGACTTCCTCTGTGCGTGCCTTTAGCGCACAAGGCAAAGACTTCCTCTTCATGCTTGTCTTTGATTCCCAAGGCAAGATCTTCTTTCATTTGTGCTTCGAACCACAAGGAAAGGAGTTCCTCTGCGCGTGCCTTCAGCACACAAGGAAAAGACTTCATCCTCATGCTTGCCTTCGATTCACAAGGAAAAAGCTTCTTTCATGTGTGCTTAGACCCATAAGGAAATAACTTCCTCTGTGTGTACCTTCAGCGCACAAGGCAAAGGCTTCCTCTTCATGCTTGCCTTTGATTCACAAGGCAAGAACTTCCATCATGCTAGCTTTGACTCCACCTCTAAACCCTTCAACACACAGTTTTCCACACTTTCACACACAACATGGTCCCTTCAAAGAAGCAATCAAAAGGCCCATTCGAAGAACACACATGTGGTCCATTCGAAGGATATACAATTGTTGGAAACAGGTTTATTTTGCCTTTTGATGAGTCTGGTTCAAGATGCTTGCTAGCCAAAGTCCTACATGCTGCCAAGCCCAAGCCTCCTGCATAATTACATCAGAAGGAAATAACAAAATAAGCTTCGACTGGCCATAATGAAGTGTTCGATTGGGCTAATGGGAGAATTTTCCAGGTCAAACAACCAACGTATATGGACTCAATCAAATGAGCCATGGGGATGAAACCTTGGGCAAATCGAATTGAAGCCTAGAGCCATCGAAGGAAGCCACTCAGAGCCAATCAAAGAACAAGGCTTGAGGGCATTCGAAGGAGTCAAGATGAGAAACCTGTCCAGGTTCATTCAAAACCCAAAAGGGTAGGAAATCATAAAAAATGGACACTTTTTAAAGGCCTTCGATTCTGCCTTCAAAGCCTGATTAATGGTTGATTCTTGCCATTTCCATTCACCACTGCCCCCTATAAATACAGAGCATAAGGACAGACACTAGAGAGACAATAACATTGCCACAGAGACATTTTTTCCTACACACGCATTAGTCACAAAAACACCTGCCTATACATACACACATTGCCCAGACACGAGAATATTTGCCCAGACAGACACATTGCCCCACAAGAGCTCAAAAAAAATTCCAAAATTCTGACAAAGTTATTAGAATCGAAGCAACCTTTGCAGGCCTCTTCAATATAAAGAAAGCATTCCACTGTAACAGACCTTCGATCTCAAATTCATTTCATATGTAAAATCATAACACTCCATTAGCAAACAAATCAGATATGTATATAATTCGAAATCCACACATGTGTTCTGCACAAGCCAAAAGGACGGGGATGCCTAGATTTGAGATTCGAAGTAATTCGTTTCACATTCCTTAGTAAAGGTATCTTGTTACTTTATATTTTACATGTAACACATTAACAATCACAAATGTCATGCAACATGAATATACAATCAAAATTAAATTACATATGAAATGAATTTGAGATCGAAGGTCTGTTACCAGTTGAATGCTTGCTTTAGATTGAAGAGGCATGCAAAGGTTGCTTCGACTCTGATAACTTTGTCAGAATTTTGGAATTTTTATGGAGCTCTTTTGGGGCAACGTGTGTGTCTGGGCAAAAATTCTTGTGTCTGGGCAATGCGTGTGTATATAGGCAAGTGTTTCTGTGACTAATATGTGTGTAGGAAAAAATGTTTTCGTGGAAATTTTGTTGTCTCTCCAGTGTCTGTCCTTCTGCTCTGTATTTATAGGGGGCAGTGGTGAATGGAAATGGAAATAATCATCCATTAATCAGGCTTTGAAGGCAGAATATAAGGCCTTTAAAAAGATGCCATTTTTGATGATTTCCTACCCTTTGGGTTTTGAATGAACCTTGACAGGTTTCTCATCTTGACTCCTTCGAATGCCCTCAAGCCTTGTTCTTTGATTGCCTCTGAGTGGCTTCCTTTGATGGCTCTAGGCTTCAATTTGATTTGCCCAAGGTTTCATCCTCATGGCTCCTTTGATTGAGTTCATCTATGTTGGTTGTTTGACTTGGAAAATTCTCCTATTAGCCCAATCGAACACTTCATTATGGCCAGTCGAAGCTTCTTTTGTTATTTCCTTAGAATGTAAATGTGCATGAGGCTTGGGCATGGTAGCATATAGAACTCTGGTCAGCAAGCATCATGAACCATACTCATCAAAAGAAAAAACAAAACTTGTTTCCAACAATTGTGTGTCCTTCGATTGGACCACATGTGTGTTCTTCGAATGGACCACATGAACCACTTGTGTGTTCTTCGAATGGGCCACCAATGTATGTCCTTCAAATCCACCAATGTATGTCCTTTGAATGGGCCACCAAAGTATGTCCTTCAAATCCACCAAATTCATGTTCTTCGAATGGACCTTTTGAATGTTTCTTCAAATGAACCATATTGTGTGTCATAGTGTAGATATTGTATGTTGAAGGGTTTAGAGGTGGAGTCAAGGCTAGCATGAGGGAAGCCACTGCTTTATGAATCGAAGCGCACATGAAAGAAGTTCTTGCCTTATGAATCGAATGCAGGCCTGAAGGATGTACTTGCCTTGTCAATCGAAGTCAGGCCTGAAGGATATACTTACCTTATGAATCGAAAGCAAGCCTGAAGGATGTACTTGCCTTGTGAATTAAAGTCGGGCATGAAGGAAGTAATTTCCTAGTGAATCAAAGGCAATCCTGAAGGATGTACATGCCTTGTGAATCGAAAGCAAGTTGCTTCAAAGGAATCCTTTTCCTTGTGGAAGCTTGGGAATCGAAGTAAACTTGCTATTTCTTGGATTTGATGCTTGAGAGCCCAATATGACTATATGGAAACTATATGGGGCATAAAAAATCCAATTGTACTTGTGCAAACTTGGACTTTTAAGAATCCTTGTGAGAAAATGTCTTGAGAAAAGTGAGGGCAAATTTTGGGGTACAACAGCTGCCCCTATTCAATCTTCTTAAACCTAAAGATTTAGATTGGCTTGTTTGCCTTTCTTGATCTAAAGGTGGGAGATGATTGAACACTAGAGTGCCCAGAAATTTGCACTCAATGATGTGATGGTTGATTGTGTAGGAAATGGGCTTAAAGATTCCACTTGGAAAAGATGTCTGAGAGTTGTCAGAGATGGACTTAAAGATGCCATCCAAAGTAGATGCTAACTTCATAAGAGGTCTCTTTGTGGGGATTCCTGTTCCTGTTGTCTGAGGAGGACTCCGGTGGGGAATGTTGATTTATATTGTTCTCCTGTTTGAGGAAAACTCTGCGGGAAATAGAGTCTAGGAGCTTTAGCTATCCATGGCTCTATTGAGGAGTTATCTCTGGAGTGGAGAGATGAAAGTTAGCTGTTTTCTGATTGAAATCCAGGCTTCACAGTAAATTGCTGGGGAGAATGAAATTAACCTGTTATCTGGAAATGTATTAGAAGGAACCTGTGTAAGGCTGCTTCAGAATGAGTCCGTGTTAAACTTCATCTGGAGATTGTGAGAAGAAACCCGTGTAAGATTGCTTTAGGATGAGCCCGTGTAAAGTTGCATCTGGAGATTGAGAAGGAATCCGTGTAAGATTGCTTCGTCAGGTCATGTAGATGGTCACCCTATCTTGTTTTAGGAATTGATCCAAAGTCAGTTGTACACAGATAGTTGTCCTGTCTTGTTTCAGGTATTAATCTGGGATCCTGCTTTGGTGTTTGTCATTGAGATAGCTGCCCTGTCTGGTTTCAGGAATTAATCTCCGACCTAAGAGAAAGGAATATAGTTTCCCCAGCCTATTTCGGGAGTTAATCTTCAATCTGCTCATGTAGATAGTTGTCTTGTCTGGTTTTAAGTATTAATCTACAATCAGTCGTCCACAGATAGTTGTCATGTCTTGTTTCAGGTATTAATCTGGAACTTGTTTTTGTCGGTCGTTGAGATAGTTGTCCTGTCTGGTTTCAGGTATTAATCTATGACCTTAGAGAAAGGAAGATAGTTTCCCCGTCCTTTTTCGGGAGTTAATCTTTAATCTGCTCATGTAGATAGTTGTCCTATCTTGTTTCAGGTATTAATCTACTATCGGTCTTCCACAGATAGTTGTCCTGTCTTGTTTCAGGTATTAATATGGAACTTGTTTTTGTTGGTTGTTGAGATAGTTGTCCTGTCTGGTTTCAAGTATTAATCTCTGACCTTAGAGAAAGGAAGATAGTTTCCCCGTCCTATTTCGGGAGTTAATCTTCAATTTGCTCATGTAGATAGTTCTCCTGTCTGGTTTCAGGTATTAATCTACAATCAGTTATCCACGGATAGTTTTCCTGTCTTGTTCCAAGTATTAATCTGGAACTTGTTTTTGTCAATCATTGAGATAGTTGTCCTGTCTGGTTTCAAGTATTAATCTCTGACCTTAGAGAAAGGAAGATAGTTTCCTCATCCTGTTTCGGGAGATAATCTTCAAACTTCTCATGTAGATAGTTGTTCTGTCTGGTTTTAGGTATTAATCTACAATCAGTCATCCACAGATAGTTCTCCTGTCTTGTTTTAGGTATTAATCTGGAACTTTTGAAAATTGTTGACGATATTTAACTGTTGATCTTTCCCGAAAAGGTAAAGAATTAGCTGCATGCAATATCATAATGCATGAAGTGCAAATGATGCTCTCAAAATAAATGAGATTGTGATATATGCATTTGTGCGAGGTTGTTGCTGGACCCTTGGTATAGTAGCCACTTTGAAGGGTGTTCTCTCGACCAAACCAACTTCTTGTTTCACCGGAGGCTGATTAATGACCCGATCCCCAATTCTAGTCGTCGGTTCCATATGATTGCATCCGCCTTGATGAAGCTTGTTGACGAGGGCTCTCATCTCTTGTTGTCCCCGAGCTAAGTTTTGGATAAAAGCCATCTGCCCAAACATCTGGATTCTCAATGTTCCTATCTCAGCTTGTAATTGTTTTAACTTTCCATCCCTGTCGTCTTCAAGATTCTTCTCGGTCATGTTCCCAGCGAGGAGTGATTTCATTTCTTCTCGCTCCTTGGATAGGTATAGGAACATTTCGTTGAACTGAGCATATTGAGTTTGGAGATCTCTTATGTTCTGTTCGAGAGCCATTTTCCTTGCTGAAATAAACAGCTAGAAAATGAGAAACCTGTACTGGAAGACCTGTTATATAATGACATACATGCAATGTTTTCAAGGATCTCGTGGGGTAAATACAAGAATATGTTTGAATCCGACTGCAGCTTTGATTGAAGAACTTCATATTGTTGAACAACCTTCTACGAGAATCAAGCTCACCTTGTTGAGTGAGACATAACCTCTTACTCAAGTTGTCGTTTTTTAGTCCTTTTTGATGGCATTGACTAGAGGAAAATAAATCCCCTTGCCCCTTGCTAGACGTCTAGTTCATCATAACCTTCACCACAGGCCCTTTGAGATTTTTGAAATGGTTAACAAAATGCTATGGCATGATGTCATTATGTGTATGCTATTCACCAACAAAAAGTGTAAGGTGGCGTAAACAAGTAAATCTTGCAAAAAATCTAGGTTATTGGATAATGGATACAAATAGGTCCTGCAAGGAAATCACGTCGTTACGTAATGAAAACAAATAAGCCCTACAAGGAATTCAAGTTGTTAGATAATGCAAGCAAACAAGTCAGACAAGTAGTCTTAGGTTTAGGCTTGCATGGGGTTTGTAGGTAAGTACCCTCTTGAAGTATAGTTAGTTCAACCTGTCCTAGAAAGTAAACGGGTTCTAGGGAATCTCAATATCACTGATATTTCTTCACTAGGCATTGTTTCAGCGCAAGCCTCTTTATTAGCGACCGAAATATCCCAGAAGTCAGATCTCAATGAGTGTAGTATCGAGTATCAACCAACTTCGGACTGCACCAAAGCCGACTATCTCACTACTTCCTAATGGCCAAGTGTTGTACCCCAATTTTTGCCCCTAAGATCCCTTCATCATACCATATTGATTCAATCACAACAAGATTACATTAGGGCTTTTGGTTCTCCTCCTTATCTTTAGCTCTGCTCTTTGAGGAATCACCAAGCACCTTGACTTGGTTTTCTTTTGTGATCATGCATGTTTTGTTTTGGCTTTCCTTTTAATTAATAAAATGAAATGTTGGTTTGTCTTACTTGTTAATAATGTAGGTAAAAGAAATATGGCTTAGCAAGTTGATCCATGGGTTCATGAGTTAATTTCCATGCCCTATTCAATAAAGCTTGAGAAATTCAAACCTCACCATTGAAGTTGTTTTGGAAGAAATTGCATGGCAAGGTTTATTTTGGTTCACCACATTTCAAAGTTATCAAGATTGATTCAAAAGTACAAGGGGTTGATTGAAGAAGTTGTCATGGTTGGACAAGGCTTTGTTCCCATTGGTCATGTTGTACCCCAAATTTTGACCTAAGATACCGTCTTCCATCTGCATCATTCGCATTGCAGGAGTTTTGACCATTTTTATCAAATTTTCAAAGCAGTTTAAAAATTCATAACTTTTTCGAGTCGGGAGCTGTTTATTTGTTGAACGCTAAATTTATTAACTGATCAAGATTTAAATGACGTTTATTAATTATTTATTATCTTAAATTTAAATAATTGGAATCTATTTTTCAATTGTTATATAATTTAAAGACTTATGAATAATGAAATAAGCATTTGAGAATGAGTTTATTAATTGGTCAACAATGATTATTTAATTCTTTATCATTTTAGATTAAATAATTAAAATTCTATTTTTAATTATTATAATTTGGAATTTTACGAATAATGAATTAAATAGTTGAATTTGTTGATTAGTCAATGATGTTTATTTAGTTGTTTGTCATTCTGAATTTAAATGATTGGATTTGATTTTCAATCATTATATGATTTAAGGAATTATAAACAATAAATAAATAATTGGAAAGAAAAGGAATTAATTGAGAAATAATAGAATTTTTATTCACTTTATTCTATTTATTACAATTGTTGTTTAAATACTATTGTACAAAGTATTTATAATAACCATTACATAAATGCTTAAAGTAAAATAAAACTATTTTCCTAAATTCTAATTCTAATCTTCTATCCAATACTTTTTGTCTGCTCATTTAAATTTTACCTGCAAAAAAAAAAACGATTAAAAGAAAGAAATTAGAATTCGGATAAATAATTAAAATGCAGAAAATAAATTCAATGTTCATCATTAAAAGCAATGGCCGGAATCAGTTACTCTTTTTTGCAAATCACGGGATTTCTCCCGGTTCACAAAAAAGAGAGGAATTTTTAAATGAATGCACAATTAAAAAATAGCACATTTTCAAAATCATTTGCATTTTTATCAAAAAGCCCACTGCATATTTCACATATGCATAAATACTTTTTTGGTCAAAACTGCATAAGTATAAATCACAGCATACATTTTTTTCAAACAAACATATGCAAGGTACACAACAAGCCAACGTTAACCTGCAGAATAATATAGGCTAATGCAAGACAAAAAACAATATGAAATTTCAAACAATGTGCAGTTTTAAACAATGTATGCAAGCAACCTATTCCTTTTTTTTGTCATCATTTTCTGGCCATTACAATTTCAGAAAAATGTACAGTATATCATTTATATATATCATTTCTGTACTTGGGAGAGAGAGAGAAGAGGTTCAATTTTGCAGGTTCTGACTTAAGCATGAATTGGGAATAAAGTCAACCTTGTAGCAGCATAGGTGCAAGCATCAGAAAAATATATTAAGATATTCAAACCTGAGCCAGCAGGAAAAAACGGTCATATGGAAGGGCACCCCTTCAAAAGGGAAGTTTTTAGCTTGCATAGAGGGGGCAGACAAAACTATCAAGCAAAACCATTCACATTCTGCAAGATCAAACCATTCTGCATATTCAAAACATGCATATTCAAAAACCTGCATATTGTTGAAAACATGCATATTCAAAAACCTGCATATTTTCATAAACATGCATATTCAAAAATTCTGCAAGATCAAACCATCCTGCATATTTTCATAAACATGCATATTCAAAAATTCTGCATATTCAAACCATTTTGCTGCATATTTCATAACTTGCATCAAATCGTTTTCTACATTTTTCATAAACCTGCATTTATTTCAAAAGCCACATATTTCAAAACCGGCATATTGCTAAACCTGCAAAATCACCAAAAAAACCATTTATTCAATATTTCCAACCAGTTTTTGAGACGGAGAAGAAGAGAAGAATTAGTGGCAGAAAGCAAGGAGCGAGGAGTCTTCGGAGCTTACCTGATTTCGCCGGAATCGTACCGTCGGACTAGCTCCGACCATGTGAGTTTTCTTCAGCTTTTCGCATAAACCTTTATACCGTTGCGTTGCCTTTGTCTCACTTAATAATCCTCTCTTTAATTTCCTGAAATCATGAAAATGGCCATTTAATATCTTTGCGAATCATCAACACATTAATCCCTATTTAACACCGACAATAATTTGATTGATAAAATTCAAGATTCATAATATTGCAAAACCGGCACGATCATAAGCACTGATTATTTAAAGCCAATTTGAAATAATAGACAAGTTCACAAATTTGCTCCTTCTCTCCCAATTCACGTTTCTTCATCTTCAGCCACTGAATCACAGCAACACGACAACACTACTTGCTTTGCTTTGTTCTCTTCAACTGTTCGGGGAAAATTCTGTTGAATTTGTTATATGTGAAAAGGAATGGAAAAGGTTTATGAAGAGCTCGAGGAAGCGAAATCTGAAATCGATAAACTCAAGGCAGAATTAAGAAGCAAATCAGATTCAGTTGAGAATTTGAAGAGATCTCTTAATGCGCAGGTTAATCAAACGCAAGAGGCAAAGTTGAAATCTGAGAAGCTTGATCATGAACTTCTTCAAAAGGCGGATGAACTAACCGAGGCGAAGAATGTGAATGAAGGTCTCAAAGGAAAGTTGAAAGAACAAGAGTCTATTATCAAACATCTCAGAGGTGCAAATGATAAAATCCGAGTTGATTGCGATGAAAAGATTAAACAGATGGAAGATGGGAATAGAGGTTTGGTATTGGCCTTAGAGGAAGCGAATGACAAGGTAGAGAATCAAGAACAAATGATTTGTCAATACAGAAAAGAAATCAAAAGCTTACCGTTGAAACCTCCCCGTAACCCTTTCTGCCTCCACGACAAACTCATCAACCTCTCCACCGCCTTACCGGAAAACGTCTCCACTCCAGCTCCTATTGTAGCTCCAACACCTGATTTTCAAGAATCATCAATCACCTACATATTTATAATTCTAAGACCTAACTATCGTTAATTAGCACCTTAATCAGTATAACTTGGAAATTGGAAAATGAAGAATTACCGATTCCAACGAGATCAACAGCAGATAACTTTCTAGCCAATTGAGGATGACTCCTGCAATGAACAGAACCAACTTGCTTCCTCCTAATCACGCTTCGAAATCCACTAACCACGCTAGCAATCTTCATCGTTCCTCCTTCCAGCACCAATCTCCCATCCTTTAACCGCAACCACCACTACTATGCCTCACAAAGCGAATCCCATTGATTTTGAGAACAGCGAAAGCAATTTAGGCGTGGCTAATGGAGGTTTTTTCTCATCTAAGCTTGAAGTTGCCGATTTCACGTTGGCAGAGAGATTTGACTGATTCAACTGTCTTAAGGACCATGGGTGTCAATTTTGGTCATTCCCTTCTTGCATTAAAGCACACTTCAAGGAATTGGGAAGCTTCAGGTCAACGAAGCTCGCTTGAGCGAAGATTTGAACCAGTGCTGGGAGGTACTTGCTGAACCAATACAAACGGTTATGCGAAGATACAATGTTCCCGAGCCTTATGAGAAGTTAAAAGAGCTGACTAGAGGGAAAGCAATTACCAAAGAAAGCTTAAGAGACTTCATTGAAGGCTTAAATATTTCCTAAATGCAAAGACCTATCTCTTAAGTTAACGCCGCATACTTACGTTGGAACCGCCGTTGAACTGGCCAGAACTGTAGAACGCGAGGTGGATCGTGGAGGAGACCGGAACAAGGAGGAAGAAAAGGGGTCCAGCGGCGGCGGCCATGGCACAACGTTTCCTTAGGTTTTTTCGTCACAAGCATTCTGTCCGGGTCCTCCCAACCGCTCCATTTGCCTCAACTAAGCCCATTTTCTTTTTACACTTAAGCCCATTCTCTTCGCTAATCCACCCCCATCTTATTTGGTTTTTAGTTAAAATTCTACTCATTTCTTAACTTAATTAATCTAGACTAATTAGTTTCTTAGAAATAACATATAGTTTTAATTAAATAATTTTTAATATTTTGTCCAAATCTTATTAGTTTAAGTTTTAATTTAGTAAATCAAAATAAGAGATGTAACTTAAAACATTTTTTTAATCATTGACTAATTTTATTAATTTAAACTCTTAGGATTTAATTTAGTAATCTTAGTATTATTTTTAATTAGACTTAGGTTAATAGCATTAAGTTTTAATTTTATTCAAAGAATTCTTAAAAGTAATACTTTTTATTTATATAAAAAAAAGACATAAAAAATAGAACTTAAAAGCTTAAAAACCTAAAAAACATTTCTATTAATTCCCATGTTTTCTCCCTATTAAAAATGTGTAAAAAAGTGAAAACCAATTAAACTTTTTCTTTTCGCCTATTAAACAAAAATCATATAAAAATGCATGTCCACATTTAATCGTTGTGTATCATTTTCTGTCAATTATTTCATTGTACCCGTTTATTCTGTTTGCACCAACCCAAAGGGAATGGTCTAATTTTTTGTTGACTTCATGTCCTCAAAAACAATCGAGCGAGTACCCTCATTTCATTGAAACTTAGGATAATTTTTCCAAATATCCGATTTCTCCAAAACTCACACCTTTTAAGTCAAAACTTCAACGTTAGGTTGTCGTATCTTCAAAAACCCGTCCGTATCCCTTTTCGGCCAAAACAATTTATTTTCAATCAAGCGATCAATTTTAAATAAAACAGATATTTCAAAAGGTTCCTATAGAGTACTATAGATGCATTGGGTGCTAATACCTTCCCATTGTATAACCAACCCCCGAACCATAAGATCTCTTTTCAAAAACGCTTTGTATTTGTATTTTTATTTACATTGCATATTTAGGGTTTTATTTCGCTCTTTTCCCTTTTCCTTTGGAAACAATAAAGCGCGGTGGCGACTCTTGCTTTTGTGAGACGAATTAATCAATAATTCGATCTCCGATTTACCCCGCTACATTTTTTATCGCTACAGAATTGGCGACTCTGCTGGGGACAGATTGACCTCTTGCTGGTCCATCCCTAAGTGGGTTAAGCCTAATTTGTTTTATCTGTTTTATTATTATTTGATTTGTTTGATTATGTGTTTAAATTGGGGTTATTCGGGTTTTTCGCAAAGGACAAATCCTACACCCGGATTAAGTAACACTTAAGGAATAGGACGGGCGGTATAGTCATGTTAACTTTGAGGGAGTAATCCCGAAGAAGGAGGCATGAGATCCCCCACTCAATGGAAGGCCCTCTTGGACTTAATATTTGTTTACCGAGTAATCGGGAAGACATTATTATTTTCGACCTAGGAGCCCGAGAAGTTGAGGACCGTAGAACCCCGACTCATCTTGGCCTTTTTAGGTGTAGCGCGGAGACTATAACGGAGTAATTCGGAAGTAGTTGTCACTTGATGCTACGCTCGGACGAGTTTCTCTTGAGAATATTGCTAATTATCGAGTAATCCAGACGTTGGCAATATCCGAAGGAGGAATGTAGACTCTGGGAACTCTTAGAACCTCGTTCTACAGGTGTGATTAAACCCTTAGTACATACCTTGGGGATGTTTTTACCCTTGACTCCTTGCTCGTGACGTTGAACCTTTTAACCCCATGTTTGTGACCTTGCTTGTGGTTGTTGCATCTCCATGCATTCATGCATCCATAAAACTCTTTTCACTTGACTTTGAAGGAGTTTGGAGGTCTTTCTTTGTAAACATCACTAGTTTCGTCAAACTCAATGGATCTTGGGTGTCGATAGGGAGAAAACCCTAATCCACCAAAATGGATGATTGATCTTGACGATGACTTGATCAATGTTTGGAGCCAATTTAAAATTCATCTGTTATCTTCATACTTGGATGTTTATAACTTGATATCTTGAGTTCCTTGAAAGTCAAATAAAATTCTCTTTTGCATACCACACATCATTCTACATTTTTCCTTTGTCTCACTTTCAAAGGTCTTTTTTCGAGTCTTATTTTTTCCTTTTGGTCTCACTAGTACAACACTCGCGCTAAGAGGACAATGGAGAATATCAAGCAAGAGATTTCTGAACTCCGCAGAGAGGTGATTGTTTTGAAAGCTGGTTTGGATCACTTAACTGGTTTGGTTGAAATTCTGATCTCCGCCCAAGTCAATCCTTCTAGGAGGGAGGAAGCAAGGATAAAAGTCTTCACGGAGACTCTAAAATCTTTTTCTCATGAAAAGGTGACGGTTAATGCACCTGACGACTTTCCTGACAAGGTGAATGTGGGAGTGCATCTAGAAGAAGATGTCGAAAAGGGATGTTTATATGAAGTGGGTAGCGCAGCTAATGGTGTGAAGAGGTTTGATAATGACTTTTCCAAGAAGAGAACCAGAGGAAGAAATGTTCATCATCAGAATCATCATGTTCATCATCAGAATCAGCAAGTTCCTAATCAGAGGAAAACCCAGTTTGATTCAATCCCAATCACCTATACAGAGTTGTTCCCTATCCTGATGCAGAGGAATTTGGTTCAGACCCGACCTCCACCGAAGGTCCCTAAGAAGTTACATTGGAACTACAAAGCTGATTTGGCTTGCACTTTTCATCAAGGTGCTCGTGGGCATGACTTGGAGGGTTGCTTTGCTTTGAAGATTGAGGTTCAGAAGTTGGTCCGAAGTGGTATCTTGTCATTCAAGGACGTTGGTTTTGAAGTTCAAATCAAACAGGCGCCGAAGAGTGAACACGACTGAGGGTGACTTTGAATTTTTGAAGATTGTTTTCGTAAGTTCAAGTGGAAAGCCTTCCCAGATTATTAACTTGTTTCTGCTTTTGTAGCTTTTCTTATTTATCAAAACATTGTTTGCATGTAAGAACTTATTTGCATCTGAATGATCATTTTAATACAATGAGTATGTTTGTCTTGAAGAAATTCATTCGTTTCACTCATATTTGTTCTCAAATTTCAAATTTCTTTTGACATTATGATACCAACTTATTGCCCATTCTCTTGCCTAGGCAGAGATGGAAAGGGGGGATGATGATCTAAAGAACACAAAATCTTTGGTTGCATGCTTTTGAATAAAATCTTGTTGATGATGTACAGGCATTGTTTCAAATCCCTAAACACCGGAGATATAAGGAAGATAATCCTTCGCTAACCCCTTTTGAGCCTTTGAAGCAGAAGTTTCTTTTCTATACGAAAAAACCTTGAATTTTAACCTGGGGCAGGGTAGCTTTCTGGTAATTTGATTGAGTGTTCAAAATTCGTAAGAAAGATGTTACCGTCACAAAATCCTCTTTATAGATGAACACTCAGTTTGAATTAACCAAGCATAGGGTTGGAGAACATCATGAAGAATGGGTGGGCACCAAATATTTCGAGCCTTAAAACCTTTTTCTAAAAAACCCATAAACCAGACCACATTACAACCTTCAAAAGTCCTAATTGAAGCAAGGTCATTTCGAAAGCATACTTCAATGAGATAGTGTTCCTGACTCCCATGAATAGTTATGTTGGTATCATATGTTTTTCCTATACAAAAATAAATGGCGCTTTAACTCGCAAAATTTGTGCGATATCTTTCAAAAATCTTCAAGACTTATATAACTGTTGCATTAGAATTCTCATTCTCATTGTAAACTTTTTTCTAACTGCAAAACATTTGTTTGATATCAAGGAAGCTCACATAAACACCAGTGATGAGTTTACCCTTTTAAGGCTTGAAACTATGTTGAGTAATTGGAGAATCAATTCAAGAAAATCATATCCAGGGGCATGTCAGTTGAAGACCTTAAGCATGGACAGGTTGCTTCTCCTAGTTAATGCTTTTCCCAATTTGTTTGCTCGTCTGGGGCAAAAATTCGAAGACTTTGTTGTGCCGACTACAGTCAATCCGGGGCAATCACGTCAAGGTTGGACGATTTCCTCTAAGAGTTTGAAGACACCAGAGTATGGTGAATGCCAGGTCTTTTGTAAACTCTCTTGAGACATTTTTCCTCATCAACCAGATAGCTTGGGGGATTTGTAGAAGTGAAGCTATTCGCAACAATCGTCGTGCATCATGCAGCTCGTCAGCAGTGATTTGGGGCACCCAATTTGGTCCCCGGGGCAATCTAGACTTGTCAGAATGTGTGCTAGGCATTGCACACTTTATCAGAGGGTGGTGTTCCCAGTCTCCAGCTAAGCATGACTCCTTCCAGCAGAAGATTTGTTCGTGTTGTCGACGATAGAAGATGGGACTTTGGGTTGAATATTTTCCTCTCCAAAGAGATTTAAGCCTTGTAGAAGGATTTTACAGCGTTGTTGGCTTTTGTCTTCTATCTCCAGTGATGTTCCCCTCCTGTTGAGTTTAGCCGAGCGTCGGGTTGTACTGTGATGTTTCATCATCTTCTGTCCGTCTCCCCTGTCTGTTTTGTCAGCATATACATGACATTCATGACATTCATTCGCACTTGCATCATGCACGCACAGTTGTATCTGTTGATGTCTTTGAATTCGTACACCTTGGTTGTGTCTTTTCAAATAACGTATTTGATCTTTCCAAATAGGGTGTTAACTTAAGCATAAAGTGCGCCTCCTTTCTAATTCCCCAACTGAGCTAATCCTCATGGATGATTTTTGATTCAGCTTACCTTGTCCATTTCTGGATAGGATAAATTCCCCAATCGAGTTACTTTCTCATTGGGTAGAGTCTTGTTTGACTGTTTCTCTCTGGTTATTCCTGGATGAAGTGGCTGCCTCTTGCATAGGCTATACTCTTTGATTTTCCCCAGTGAGTTTGCGACCAAGACGACTGGTGCGTTTATTTTGCACATTTAAGTATATGATCTCCTCGGGAAAGATTGATTCAGGGTTCTCTTTGATGAAGATTTTATTCTCTGCCAATATCATCGCAGTTTCCTTCTGAATTATGTTGGAAAACGACAAGCGGCAGCTCTTCATGAGCAACTTGTACGTTATAGGCACCGTTGGAAAACGACAAGCGGTAGCTCTTCACGAGCAACTTGTACGTTACTCTTTGAAAACGCCGAGCAGCAGTTCTTCATGAGCTACTAGTGCGTCAGTTATGACTTTGTGAAAGCGCCGAGCAGCAGTTCTTCATGAGCTACTAGTGCGTCATCGTCATTTTACCTTTCGGAAAGCGCCGAGCAGCAGTTCTTCATGAGCTACTAGTGCGTCATTTTATTCCGTTGGAAAGCACCGAGCAGTAGTTCTTCATGAGCCACTAGTGCGTCACTTTACTTCTTTTGAAAGCGCCGAGCAGCAGTTCTTCACGAACTACTAGTGCGTCATTTTATTTTTTCTTGAAAGCGACAAGCAGCAAACTCTTCATGAGTTACCAGTGCGTTATTACTTTTCTTCGGACGACAGCAAGCGGCAGCTTCTTTATTTGAGCAACTTGTTTGTTATCGGTATTTTCTGGAATACAGCAAGCGGCAGCTTCTTTATTTGAGCAACTTGTTTGTTATCGGTATTTTCTTCGGACGACAGCAAGTGGTAGCCTCTTTATTTGAGCAGCTTGTATGTTATCGGTATTTTCTTTGGGCATACAGCAAGTGGTAGCCTCTTTATTTGAGCAGCTTGTTTGTTATCGATATTTTCTTTTCTGGACGACAACAAGCGGCAGCTTCTTTATTTGAGCAACTTGTTTGTTATCGGTATTTTCTCTGGACACCAGCAACTGGCAGTTTTCTTTATTTGAACAACCTTCGTATCTACAGTCTCATTACCTCAGCATTAATGAGTATACCTCTGGGAAGCTAGCAGAGAAGTCTGTTACGAATCTATACCTCCAGAAGTCGGTAATCAGTTATCCGCAATTTGATACTCTCTGTCTATCGTCGACCTCGATTTGCGAATTCACTGTGTTGGATCAATGATTTGTTACGGCTTATGCAAGATGCTCTCTTTGTTAGGGTTAGACGTCGTATTCCCTCAATTTTATTCGCTGTCAGGAGTCTGTCGTTGGAAGTTGATAGCTTGTTTCCCCAGTAGCGTATAATTCATGTCTCTGTGTTTTGTTGGTGTTCGATTCCCCCAGCATTGTCTTGTTTCACACAATATCTTTCTCCGTGAATTCATGCACTACATTCATATCACTGCATGATGACGGCATCATAGGACAAAATTTGCGTAGTTATGTATTTAAGTACCTTCAATCTCGTCGAAACGAAGATTTCAAATCTTCATATCTCCGGATTGAAGGAACTTAAATAGGGGCAGCTGTTGTACCCCAAATTTTGACCTAAGATACCGTCTTCCATCTGCATCATTCGCATTGCAGGAGTTTTGACCATTTTTATCAAATTTTCAAAGCAGTTTAAAAATTCATAACTTTTTCGAGTCGGGAGCTGTTTATTTGTTGAACGCTAAATTTATTAACTGATCAAGATTTAAATGACGTTTATTAATTATTTATTATCTTAAATTTAAATAATTGGAATCTATTTTTCAATTGTTATATAATTTAAAGACTTATGAATAATGAAATAAGCATTTGAGAATGAGTTTATTAATTGGTCAACAATGATTATTTAATTCTTTATCATTTTAGATTAAATAATTAAAATTCTATTTTTAATTATTATAATTTGGAATTTTACGAATAATGAATTAAATAGTTGAATTTGTTGATTAGTCAATGATGTTTATTTAGTTGTTTGTCATTCTGAATTTAAATGATTGGATTTGATTTTCAATCATTATATGATTTAAGGAATTATAAACAATAAATAAATAATTGGAAAGAAAAGGAATTAATTGAGAAATAATAGAATTTTTATTCACTTTATTCTATTTATTACAATTGTTGTTTAAATACTATTGTACAAAGTATTTATAATAACCATTACATAAATGCTTAAAGTAAAATAAAACTATTTTCCTAAATTCTAATTCTAATCTTCTATCCAATACTTTTTGTCTGCTCATTTAAATTTTACCTGCAAAAAAAAAACGATTAAAAGAAAGAAATTAGAATTCGGATAAATAATTAAAATGCAGAAAATAAATTCAATGTTCATCATTAAAAGCAATGGCCGGAATCAGTTACTCTTTTTTGCAAATCACGGGATTTCTCCCGGTTCACAAAAAAGAGAGGAATTTTTAAATGAATGCACAATTAAAAAATAGCACATTTTCAAAATCATTTGCATTTTTATCAAAAAGCCCACTGCATATTTCACATATGCATAAATACTTTTTTGGTCAAAACTGCATAAGTATAAATCACAGCATACATTTTTTTCAAACAAACATATGCAAGGTACACAACAAGCCAACGTTAACCTGCAGAATAATATAGGCTAATGCAAGACAAAAAACAATATGAAATTTCAAACAATGTGCAGTTTTAAACAATGTATGCAAGCAACCTATTCCTTTTTTTTGTCATCATTTTCTGGCCATTACAATTTCAGAAAAATGTACAGTATATCATTTATATATATCATTTCTGTACATGGGAGAGAGAGAGAAGAGGTTCAATTTTGCAGGTTCTGACTTAAGCATGAATTGGGAATAAAGTCAACCTTGTAGCAGCATAGGTGCAAGCATCAGAAAAATATATTAAGATATTCAAACCTGAGCCAGCAGGAAAAAACGGTCATATGGAAGGGCACCCCTTCAAAAGGGAAGTTTTTAGCTTGCATAGAGGGGGCAGACAAAACTATCAAGCAAAACCATTCACATTCTGCAAGATCAAACCATTCTGCATATTCAAAACATGCATATTCAAAAACCTGCATATTGTTGAAAACATGCATATTCAAAAACCTGCATATTTTCATAAACATGCATATTCAAAAATTCTGCAAGATCAAACCATCCTGCATATTTTCATAAACATGCATATTCAAAAATTCTGCATATTCAAACCATTTTGTTGCATATTTCATAACTTGCATCAAATCGTTTTCTACATTTTTCATAAACCTGCATTTATTTCAAAAGCCACATATTTCAAAACCGGCATATTGCTAAACCTGCAAAATCACCAAAAAAACCATTTATTCAATATTTCCAACCAGTTTTTGAGACGGAGAAGAAGAGAAGAATTAGTGGCAGAAAGCAAGGAGCGAGGAGTCTTCGGAGCTTACCTGATTTCGCCGGAATCGTACCGTCGGACTAGCTCCGACCATGTGAGTTTTCTTCAGCTTTTCGCATAAACCTTTATACCGTTGCGTTGCCTTTGTCTCACTTAATAATCCTCTCTTTAATTTCCTGAAATCATGAAAATGGCCATTTAATATCTTTGCGAATCATCAACACATTAATCCCTATTTAACACCGACAATAATTTGATTGATAAAATTCAAGATTCATAATATTGCAAAACCGGCACGATCATAAGCACTGATTATTTAAAGCCAATTTGAAATAATAGACAAGTTCACAAATTTGCTCCTTCTCTCCCAATTCACGTTTCTTCATCTTCAGCCACTGAATCACAGCAACACGACAACACTACTTGCTTTGCTTTGTTCTCTTCAACTGTTCGGGGAAAATTCTGTTGAATTTGTTATATGTGAAAAGGAATGGAAAAGGTTTATGAAGAGCTCGAGGAAGCGAAATCTGAAATCGATAAACTCAAGGCAGAATTAAGAAGCAAATCAGATTCAATTGAGAATTTGAAGAGATCTCTTAATGCGCAGGTTAATCAAACGCAAGAGGCAAAGTTGAAATCTGAGAAGCTTGATCATGAACTTCTTCAAAAGGCGGATGAACTAACCGAGGCGAAGAATGTGAATGAAGGTCTCAAAGGAAAGTTGAAAGAACAAGAGTCTATTATCAAACATCTCAGAGGTGCAAATGATAAAATCCGAGTTGATTGCGATGAAAAGATTAAACAGATGGAAGATGGGAATAGAGGTTTGGTATTGGCCTTAGAGGAAGCGAATGACAAGGTAGAGAATCAAGAACAAATGATTTGTCAATACAGAAAAGAAATCAAAAGCTTACCGTTGAAACCTCCCCGTAACCCTTTCTGCCTCCACGACAAACTCATCAACCTCTCCACCGCGTTACCGGAAAACGTCTCCACTCCAGCTCCTATTGTAGCTCCAACACCTGATTTTCAAGAATCATCAATCACCTACATATTTATAATTCTAAGACCTAACTATCGTTAATTAGCACCATAATCAGTATAACTTGGAAATTGGAAAATGAAGAATTACCGATTCCAACGAGATCAACAGCAGATAACTTTCTAGCCAATTGAGGATGACTCCTGCAATGAACAGAACCAACTTGCTTCCTCCTAATCACGCTTCGAAATCCACTAACCACGCTAGCAATCTTCATCGTTCCTCCTTCCAGCACCAATCTCCCATCCTTTAACCGCAACCACCACTACTATGCCTCACAAAGCGAATCCCATTGATTTTGAGAACAGCGAAAGCAATTTAGGCGTGGCTAATGGAGGTTTTTTCTCATCTAAGCTTGAAGTTGCCGATTTCACGTTGGCAGAGAGATTTGACTGATTCAACTGTCTTAAGGACCATGGGTGTCAATTTTGGTCATTCCCTTCTTGCATTAAAGCACACTTCAAGGAATTGGGAAGCTTCAGGTCAACGAAGCTCGCTTGAGCGAAGATTTGAACCAGTGCTGGGAGGTACTTGCTGAACCAATACAAACGGTTATGCGAAGATACAATGTTCCCGAGCCTTATGAGAAGTTAAAAGAGCTGACTAGAGGGAAAGCAATTACCAAAGAAAGCTTAAGAGACTTCATTGAAGGCTTAAATATTTCCTAAATGCAAAGACCTATCTCTTAAGTTAACGCCGCATACTTACGTTGGAACCGCCGTTGAACTGGCCAGAACTGTAGAACGCGAGGTGGATCGTGGAGGAGACCGGAACAAGGAGGAAGAAAAGGGGTCCAGCGGCGGCGGCCATGGCACAACGTTTCCTTAGGTTTTTTCGTCACAAGCATTCTGTCCGGGTCCTCCCAACCGCTCCATTTGCCTCAACTAAGCCCATTTTCTTTTTACACATAAGCCCATTCTCTTCGCTAATCCACCCCCATCTTATTTGGTTTTTAGTTAAAATTCTACTCATTTCTTAACTTAATTAATCTAGACTAATTAGTTTCTTAGAAATAACATATAGTTTTAATTAAATAATTTTTAATATTTTGTCCAAATCTTATTAGTTTAAGTTTTAATTTAGTAAATCAAAATAAGAGATGTAACTTAAAACATTTTTTTAATCATTGACTAATTTTATTAATTTAACTCTTAGGATTTAATTTAGTAATCTTAGTATTATTTTTAATTAGACTTAGGTTAATAGCATTAAGTTTTAATTTTATTCAAAGAATTCTTAAAAGTAATACTTTTTATTTATATAAAAAAAAGACATAAAAAATAGAACTTAAAAGCTTAAAAACCTAAAAAACATTTCTATTAATTCCCATGTTTTCTCCCTATTAAAAATGTGTAAAAAAGTGAAAATCAATTAAACTTTTTCTTTTCGCCTATTAAACAAAAATCATATAAAAATGCATGTCCACATTTAATCGTTGTGTATCATTTTCTGTCAATTATTTCATTGTACCCGTTTATTCTGTTTGCACCAACCCAAAGGGAATGGTCTAATTTTTTGTTGACTTCATGTCCTCAAAAACAATCGAGCGAGTACCCTCATTTCATTGAAACTTAGGATAATTTTTCCAAATATCCGATTTCTCCAAAACTCACACCTTTTAAGTCAAAACTTCAACGTTAGGTTGTCGTATCTTCAAAAACCCGTCCGTATCCCTTTTCGGCCAAAACAATTTATTTTCAATCAAGCGATCAATTTTAAATAAAACAGATATTTCAAAAGGTTCCTATAGAGTACTATAGATGCATTGGGTGCTAATACCTTCCCATTGTATAACCAACCCCCGAACCATAAGATCTCTTTTCAAAAACGCTTTGTATTTGTATTTTTATTTACATTGCATATTTAGGGTTTTATTTCGCTCTTTTCCCTTTTCCTTTGGAAACAATAAAGCGCGGTGGCGACTCTTGCTTTTGTGAGACGAATTAATCAATAATTCGATCTCCGATTTACCCCGCTACATTTTTTATCGCTACAGGTCACAAGAAGGAAATTGAGTTTCTTGAGCTGAAGCAAGGAGGTATGTCAGTTGTTAAGTATGCTGCCAAGTTTGCTGAGTTGGATATGTTTTATCCGCAATACGCTGAGGAAAATGCTGAATTTTCAAAGTGTATTAAGTTTGAGAATGGGTTGCACCCGGAGATTAAGAAGGTAGTTGGATACCATATGATCCGCGTCTTTGCTGACTTTGTTGATAGTTGCAGGATTTATGAAGAGGATAATAATGCTCATTACAAGATTATCAGTGAGAAGAGGGGTAAGCACCAACAGAATCGTGGTAATCCTTATGATTCCCCAACTGGTAAAGGTAAACATAAAGTTTCTCAGGGTCAGAGGACTAGTGGGGTAGATGCTCCTGCTGGTATGATTTGCTTTAAGTGTGGGAAACATGGGCACAAGAGTACTGTATGCACTGTTGAAGTGAAGAGATGTTACCATTGTGGTAAGAACAAACATGTTGTATCTGAGTGTGAACACAATAATGTGATTTGTTTCAACTATAGAGAAGAATGGCACATTAGTAGTCAGTGACCGAAGCCGAAGAGGGCTCAGTCAAGTGGTAAAGTGTTTGCTTTAGTGGAGGATCAGACAGCTGCTGAGGACAGACTTATTAGAGGTACATGTTTCATTAATAGTACTCCTTTAATTACTATTATTGATACTGGTGCTACGCATTATTTTATTGCAGCTGAGTGTGTTGAAAGATTGGGTCTTATGTTGTCTTCTTTGAATGGAGAAATGGTCGTCGATACTCCAGCCAAAGGGTCAGTGACTACTTATTTTGTGTGTTTGAAGTGTCCCTTGTCGATCTTCGATAGAGACTTTGTTGTTGATTTAGTTTGTTTACCGTTAAGAGGTTTGGATGTGATTTTGGGTATGAATTGGTTAGAGTATAACTGTGTTCATATAAACTGTTATGACAAATTGGTGAAGTTTTCTACTCCTGAAGAAGAGGAAGATGGTCTATTGTGTGCTAGACAGTTGGGGAAGTTGATGTAAGAGGAAGCACAGATGTTCTCGTTGATGGCATCGCTATCTGTAAAGACTCAAGCTATAATTGAGGAATTGTAGGTGGTGTGTGAATTTCCTGAAGTTTTCCCTGATGAGATTCCTGATGTACCGCCAGAGAGGGAAGTTGAATTTGCTATTGATCTTGTACCTGGTACCAGCCATGTGTCTATGGCACCATACAGGATGTCGGCATCTGAATTGTCAGAGTTGAAGAAGCAATTGGAAGAGTTACTTGAGAAGAAGTTTATAAGACTAAGTGTGTCACCGTGGGGAGCTCCAATATTGTTAGTAAAGAAGAAAGATGGGAGAATGAGGCTTTGTGTTGATTATAGACAGCTGAATAAAGTGACGATTAAGAACAAGTATCTGCTTCAAAGAATAGATGACTTGATGGACCAATTGGTGGATGCTCGTGTGTTTAGTAAGATTTATTTGAGGTCGGGTTACCATCAAATTAAAGTGAAGGATGAAGATATTCAGAAGATGGATTTCAGAATGCGTTATGGACATTACGAGTATTCGGTGAAGCCTTTTGGTGTTACTAATGTGCTGGGAGTATTCATGGAATATATGAATCGTATCTTTCATACTTATTTGGATCAGTTCGTAGTGGTGTTCATTGATGATATTTTGATTTAGTCTAAGTCAGAAGAAGAGCATGCTGAACATTTAAGAGTAGTATTACAAGTTTTGAAAGAGAAGAAGTTGTATGCAAAGCTGTCCAAGTGTGGATTTTGGTTAAAAGAAGTTAGTTTTCTTGGTCATGTGATTTCAGGTAGTGGCATTACTGTAGATCCATCGAAGGTGGATGCTGTGTTGCAATGGGAAACTCCAAAGTAAGCTACTGAGATTAGAAGCTTCTTGGGATTAGCTGGTTATTATAGAAGGTTTATCGAAGGGTTTTCTAAGTTGTCACTTCCATTGACTAAGTTGACTTGTAAAGGTAAAGCATTTGTATGGGATGTTTAGTGCGAAGAAAGTTTTGTAGAATTGAAGAAGAGGTTGACATTGGCTCCAATTTTGACGTTGCCTAATCCAGGAGAGCCTTTTGTGGTTTATTGTGATGCTTCTAAGAAGGGTTTAGGAGGTGTGCTTATGCATAATTGTAAGGTAGTTGCTTATGCGTCAAGGCAGTTAAGGACTCGTGAGAAGAACTATCCTACCCATGATTTAGAGCTTGATCCAGTTGTTTTTGTGTTGAAGATTTGGAGGCATTATCTTTATGATTCTAGATTTGAAGTGTTTATTGACCATAAGAGCTTAAAGTATTTATTTGATTAGAAGGAGTTGAATATGAGGCAACGAAGATGGTTGGAATTGTTAAAGGATTATGATTTCAGTTTGAATTATCATCCAGGAAAAGAGAATATGGTGGCAGATGCGTTGAGTCGAAAGACTTTACATATGTCAGCAATGATTATTAAAGAGTTGGAATTAATTGAGCAATTCAGAGATATGAGCTTAGTTTGCAAGGTTACTCCGCAAAGTGTTATGTTGGGTATGTTGAAGATTAATAATGAATTTTTAGACAGTATCAGAGAAGCTCAAAAGTTGGATGTGAAGCTGGTAGATTTGATGGTTGGGACTGATCAATCTGAGAATAGTGATTTTAAGCTAGATGCGCAAGGTGTGTTGAAATTTCGTAACCGTATTTATATTCCTGATGATGCTGAGATGAAGAAAGTGATACTTGAAGAGAGTCATAGAAGTAAGTTAAGTATTCATCCAGGAGCTACAAAGATGTATCAAGATTTGAAAGATTTGTTTTGGTGGCTTGGGATGAAGAGTGACGTGGCTCGTTTTGTGTATGCATGTTTGACTTGTCAGAAGTCTAAAGTTGAACATCAGAAGCCTGCGGGATTGATGCAACCGTTGGAAGTTCCAGAATGGAAATGGGATAGCATTTCAATGGACTTTGTGACGGGGTTACCTAATACTTTAAGAAAACATGATTTAATTTGGGTGATTATTGATAGGCTTACGAAGTCAGATCATTTTATTCCTATTAACATCTGTTTTCCAGTGCCGAAGTTGGCTGAGATTTATGTTAGTGTGATTGTGAAGCTGCATGGTGTCCCTTTATGCATTGTGTCAGATAGAGATCCAAGATTTACTTCTGATTTTTGGAAGAGTTTGCAAGAAGCGTTGGGTTCTAAGTTGAGATTGAGTTCAGCGTATCACCCTCAGACAAATGGTCAGACTGAACGGACTATTCAATCGTTGGAAGATTTGCTGAGGGCATGTGTTCTTGAGCAGGGAGGTTCGTGGGATACTTATCTTCCTTTGATAGAGCTCACTTATAATAACAGTTACCATTCCAGTATTGGGATGGCACCTTTTGAAGAGTTGTATGATCGAAGATGTAGAACTCCGTTATGTTTGCATGAATCTAGAGAAAGTGTAGTACTTGGACCTGAACTTGTTAGTGAGACTACCAAGAAGGTGAAATTGATTCGAGAAAAGATGAAAGCTTCACAAAGTATAAAAAAGAGTTATCATGACAAGAGAAGGAAAGATTTAGAATTTCAAGCTGGTGATCATGTGTTTTTGAGAGTTACACCTGTGACAGGTGTTGGGCGAGCGTTGAAGTCTAAGAAGCTCACTTCTCATTTTATTGGACCGTATCAGATTTCGAAGAGAGTGGGGAATGTTTCTTATAGAGTGGCCTTACAGCCTAATCTTTCGAATTTGCATGATGTGTTTCATGTGTCGCAACTTCGGAAGTATATTTCAGATTCATCTCATTTGATTCATATGGACGATGTGCAAGTACGGGATAATCTTACAGTGTAGACGATGTCTGTACGGATCGCGGATCATGAAATGAAGACTATGAGGGGAAAAGAGATTGCCTTTGTTAAAGTGGTTTGGCTAGGAGCTGCTGGTGAAAGCATGACTTGGGAGTTGGAGAGCAAGATGCGAGACTCCTACCCTGAGTTATTTGTTTAAGGTAAATTTTCGAGGACGAAAATATTCTAAGTGAGGGAGAGTTGTAACGCCCGTAATTTAATTAATTATTTAATTAAATTATTTTTGGAATATTTGTGAAGTGGTGTTATAATTAATTGGATTTAATTATTTTATTAAGTAGAGAAATAATATTAGAAGTATAATATTATGTTGTGAAATAATATTAGAAGTATAATATTATTTGATGTGGGTTTGTTTTTAAAGGAATATAAGTAATAAGGGGGTGTATTAGTTTTAAGCCCAATAAGGAGTTAAAAGAATAATAAGGTTATTATATTGTTATTGGAATAAAATAGAAAGGAGAAGCAGTAGAAGAATAAGGATTGAGAAAGAACGTGCAAGCTGCTAGAGAAAGTGGAAAACGACAAGAACGAGAATTCAATAGGAAATTGTAGAGCGACCTTAAATCCAAGGTAAGGGTGGGGTTCTGACTCTATAACTGGGTTTATGATAATTGGTATGTGGGGTTAGATGTGATTGTTGTCTTGTTCTTGAATTGAAAATACATGAATGTTGTATGTTGAGAATTGATGAATTTTAGATGAATATTGATGTCATGATGTTGTTTAATTGATGTAGAATTATAAGATGATTATAGGTGATGAATCATCATGATTATGTTAAGTTTTAGGGCTTTAGGAATGAAAACGCAGAGTATTGTAGTGATGAAAACGCATAATATTGCAGTGATGAGAAACACTGAATTAGCCCAGAAGGATATCAGAAGTTGCTGTATTAGAATAATGATTTAAATTGGAGATAGAACTTGTCATACTGTTCTTAGTTAGGTTGATATCAGGCTAAGAATTAAAATAGTAGGATTAAGGAAAAGTAGAAGTTCTGATGTTAGAAGCAATGTTAGTTAGCAGATGCGATGGATTAATAAAAAGTAGAAGTTTTGATGGGAGAAGCTATGTTGGTTAGAAGTTGCGCTAGATTAGTAAGAAGTAGAAGTTTTGATGGTAGAAGTTGTGTTAGTTAGAAGTTGCGTTGGAATAGTAAAGAGTAGAAGTTCTTATAGTAAAATCTATGTGTCAGAAGTTGTGTTGTCAGAAGTTATGTTGTCATAATATTGTGTCATCAGAAGTTGGGTTGGTCAGAAGTTGGGTTGTCCGAAGTTGTATTGGTCAGAAGTTGTTCTGGTCAGAAGTTGTGTTGTCAGAAGTTGAGTTGCCAAAAGTTGTGTTATTAGAAGTTGCGTTGGTTAGAAGTTGAGTTGGTAAGAAGTTGTTATGGTCAGAAGTGATGTTGGACGTTTCGTTGTTTCCGTACAGAATGTGAAAGTTAGATGCTTAGAAGCTGTTGTTTGAACTATAACAGTAGGATAGTGACATTACAGTTACAGAATAGCAGTAGTGATTTACTGCAGACTTAATGTACAATTGAGTTGTTAGTGAGAAGTTATTCATGATGTTCTATTAATGATTTATAATAAATAAATGATGATCTGTTAGATGATTTATAATAAATAAATGATGTTTAATGAATTATTTTGATGATATGAGATGTTGATGACGAGACGTTGAGATGCACTTGAGATGTTGTTGTCTTGAGATGCCTTGAGATGTTTTTGAGAAGATCTAAGATGTTGTTAACTTGGGTGTTATTATTACATTCATGGTTATGTCGCGTACATTTCATTTTTGAGATGGAGCTTATGCTCATTGAGATGGCCTGTATTGGCGAATTTTGAGATGAAGGCTATGCCTTGTTGATGCCTCTATTAATTGGCAAATTTTTGAGATGGGAGTTCTGCTCCAATGGTACCACATGCATTTGCATAGTATTGAGTCGCATTATATGATTTCATAAAGAAGTGTATTTTGATGTTGATGAACGTGTATATACGTTGTAATTGTTGTTGATTATGAGATGAGAAGTGGTGATGTTATTGATCTAATTTAATATATTAATTATCGTGCACTTTATTATATTGTTAGATATCTCACCCCTTCTGTTTGAATGTTGCCCTTATGTTGGTAACGTGTAGGTAATCGAGAGTGAAGGCTGTATACCTTCAGTAGTTCGTGTCGGTGTCATTGCTCTGATATGTAACACTCGGGGGGATGAACGTTTGCTGATTTTTGATTGTTGATTTTCAGTTGTTGAACATTAAATTGATTATTATTAAATATGTGATTTTTCGAAGTTGCTGTTTTGTTATTTAAAGATGTTATTGAGAATTCCGTTGCGTAGTTGTTGAATTATTTAATTAAAAATGTTAAGATGATGGTTCATCCGATGTTTTGAAAGTGTTATATATCCACGATGAATGCAATGAATTTGATAAAAGAATTTGTGACGTCCCGATTCATTTGCATGATTGAATTTTATAACTCTGATTTATTTATATAATTTCTTGGGGTAGAATTGGGGTGTTACAAGTTACCCTACCATTTTTGGGCTGAAGCTATGAATACTGCGTGCTATATCCATAACCGAGTCACTCTAAGGAAAGGCACTTCAACCACCTTGTATGAAATATGGAGGGGAAGAAAACCAACTGTAAAATACTTTCATACTTTTGGAAGTAAATGTTACATCTTAGATGATCGTGAACAAAGGAGGAAGATGGATCCCAAGAGTGATGAAGGAATATTCCTGGGTTACTCTACAAATGGTAGAGCTTACAGAGCTTTTAACTCCATAACCAGAGTTATGATGGAGTCAATAAATGTTATTATTGATGATAGAGGATGGAATGTTGAAGAATATGTCTCAGAAGATGTTGGAACATCTTTGTCTGATATTCCAACATAATAAAATGGTAGAAGTATTGATTCTAATCCACCTGAAGAAGATCTTGAGCCTAGTCATCTCAATAAAGGACCTTCAATTAAAACCCAAAGAGATCATCTTAAGGAGCTTATCATAGGAGATCTAAGCAAAGGAGTTACTACCAGATCAAGAGATGGGATATCAAACTCTTGTTTTGTGTAAAAAATTATACCTAAGAATGTCAAGGAGGCCCTAACTGATGAGTTTTGGGTTAATGCTATGCAGGAAGAGCTAGAACAATTCAGTAGAAATTAAGTTTGGGATCTAGTTCCAAGACCTGAAGGGACAAATGTGATATGTACTAAATGGGTTACAAGAATAAATCTGATGAAAAAGGGGTGGTCACTAGAAATAAGGCAAGGCTAGTTGCACATGGATACACTCAAATTGAAGGAGTTGACTTTGATGAAACCTTTGCTCTTGTGGCCAGACTTGAATCAATCAGACTACTCTTGGGAGTTACATGCATACTGAAATTTAAATTGTTTCAAGTGGATGTAAAGAGTGCCTTCTTAAATGGATATCTGAATGAATAAGTTTATATGGAACAACCAAAGGGATTTGTTGATCCAAGTTTTCCTAACCATGTTTACAAACTAAAGAAAGATCTGTATAGATTGAAGCAAGCTCCAAGAGCTTGGTATGAGAGATTAACAAAATTTCTTGGTGAGAATGGATACAGGAAACGAGGCATATACAAAACTCTTTTTGTCAAGGAAGAAGAAGGGAAAATCATGATTGCACAGATTTATGTTGATGACATTGTATTTGGTGGGATGTCAAATGAGATGGTTCAACATTTTGTCAAGAAAATGCAGTCAGAATTTGAGTTGAGCCTTGTTGGTGAATTTACCTATTTTCTTGGTGTTGTACCCCAAAATTTTCCCTCTCATTTTATTCAAGACATACTCATAGAGGTCCCCAAATGCTCAAGGTTGACTAAGAATTCACCAAACAAATTCTCCTCCTAAGCAATATATCTCAAACTAGGGTTTCATTTTTCACAAAGAAGTTCGGGTTTTAAAGGCCTCAAATGATTTCCATGGTTCCTAATATATCCCCAAGTTCCATGCCTTGCATTACAAGTTTGCTCAGTCAATGGCTCAAATGTTTGAAAATCAATTGTATTGGTCAAAAAGTCAACTATGGTCAACATACAGTCAAACTTCAAGATTTTTGGTCAACATCAACATTTTGAAGTGATATTCATCATTTGATCAAGGTTTGATCATGATTCTTCAAGGAAAGCCCTCAGATCATCAAAAGTCAAGAATTGCCAAATTAGGGTTTCTTAGGAAAAGTCAACTGAACTTTGACCAAGCATAACTTTTACATGCCTCATCCATTTTGCCTAAACAAAAGCTCATTGTGAATAAAATTCAGTTCCCTATAACTTTTCGTTTTTACTCAAGTTAAAAAAAATGCATCATTGGAAAGATATGAGCCAATATATTACAGGTCTTTTTGAAAGTCAACAAAAAGGCATTTTTTGTAAAGGAAAGTTACATAAAGATAATTTATCCAAATGAAAAAATGGTCAACATAGAGATTGTAGGGGACATCATGAGATTTCTAAAAAATCATAGATAATCTCCAAAAGATAAAAATTGAGCAAGTTATGACTAGTACAATTTGGGCAAATAGGTGAAAATGCAAAAAAAGTCAACTTTGAACAAAAATGCATTTTTAAGTTCATAGACATATTTTTTGGGATTTAAATATGTTTATGACTTACTCAAGGACCCCTATATTCACTCTCACCTTGCTTTACTTTTTTTCTCTATTTTATTCATATTTATTTTGTTTTTATTCAAATAAACACAAAATAAATTGCATAAAATAATAAATAAAAAGTATGGACACATGGGCTGATGATTTAGGTTGATATTGGGCCTTATAATTCGTGCTAGGAATGAGGAAAAAGACCAGGTTCATTGCATCTCAATAAGGGTATGTTTTTCACAATTTTGGAAGTATTTTAATATGTTTGATATTTCTTTGAAAGGGGGCCATTATGTGTAGATTCTGGCCATGTTTACTCACCATTCCATCCCTCTATAAATACAAAATAAAAGCATAAGCAAAACACCACGAAATTTTGCACCAAAGCTCTCCAAAACAAATTCTCCAAATTCGAAGAAATTGTGAAAATCATATCTTGCATCTCTAGTGGTTTTCAAACTGATTCAATCCTTTCATTGTCCTCCTGAAGGCCAGGAGTCAGAATCAATCATTATCCTTTACAAATCAATCCCAGAAAACGCCCTCACTTCGATTCCGATTGGTAAGTTGGTAGGTTACGTGTTCTCAATACTTTCACACTTTAAATCCATGTAAACATGTTTGTTTCATTTATATGCATTTTGTGCAATTTTCTAACATTTTACATGTAAGCATGAAGGCAGAAATAACAATCATGACCATGGTGCACCCCAACGCGTGTTCCCTACTAGATCAGAACAAAGCTCCTGGACTCATCCGTTTTGGACCCATTGTTCTCCTTCCTCACACCCCCTCCACTTGTTCTCAACATGCCCATTTTCATTTCTTTTTTGTGTTTTAATTAACTACTTTCTTTTTTAATCAATCTTATTTTAATAAAAAAAATCACAAAAACATTAGACTTAGGTTTTTATTAATTAATTTAATTCTAATTAATTACTTTAATCACTTTTTTAAATTAATTAACTAATTAGAATTAAGGTTTTATAATTAATTTATTTTCATAAATCAAATTCAAATTATTATTAACACAAAATTCTTTTTCTCATAAAAAGACCACAAACATTTTTTCTTGCTTAGAATTTTAGTTTTTTTTTTATTTTGTCCTTTAATTTATTTTTTAATTATTCCTTTTCTATTTAAATTCAAGAAAACAAATGTATAGGTCGCACGGGTAATTTTGTAATAGTTGTAGTTTACATTTCCTCGCATTTTTTCTATTATGTAACTGTTTATAGGATGTAATAGCTGTAGGCCTTTACTTTCTCGCATTTTATTTTCCGCACTTATAGTTATGCATATATATATATATATATATATATATATATATATATATATATATATATATATATATATGTGTGTGTGTAGTAACTAGGACGTGTATGTCAAGATCTAAAAAACAAAACGTTAGAAAACCTTAACATCAAAGATAAATAATAACTAAACCACAAAACACTTTGCACACAAGCACCTCTAAGGTACCTCCACTTGTTTCCTTCGGAATAAACCGGTCACGATTCTCAAATGTAAGAGATTTTAGTGGCTACCTTTTGGTTTAAAAAGATCATAAGTCCCTCGATGACCCTTTCGACGTTGCCTCACTAAATTAACTTAAAACCTTAGGGTAATTACTAAGTTATCTTACTAGTTGCCCTTGTGACCGTACGATAACCCTCGATTGTTCCTCAAACATCCAATGATAGGGCTACCTACTCACTAATAGTAGGATATTACTGTCTAAAGGAAAAGAGGAAAAGAACAAACCTTTTCAAGTAGGTAGATAGTTCTTAGATGCTTGCTCAAAACAAAACATTTTCCACACCTACACTCTGTTCCAAAAATATTTTCAAAAATTTTTTTATACGTTCTCAACAATACGAGAAACATTACAAAGTTCTCCGCACTAAGGTGTCTTTTCAAAATACTTTTTTTTCAAACACGCTATTGTACCCCAATTTGTTCCTCTAAGATCCCTTCATCATACCATATTGATTCAATCACAACAAGGTCACATTAGGGCTTTTGGTTCTCCTCCCCGTCTTTAGCTTTGCTCTTTGGCGAATCACCAAGCACCTTGACTTGTTTTTCTTTTGTGATCATGCATGTTTTGTTTTGACTTACCTTTTAATTAATAAAATTAAATGTTGGTTTGTCCTACTTGTTAATAATGTAGGTAAAGCCAATGTGGCTTAGAAAGTTGATCCATGGGTTCCTGAGTTTATTTCCATGCCCTAGTCAATAAAGCTTGAGAAATTCAAACCTCACCATTGAAGTTGTTTTGGAAGAAATGGCATGGAAAGGCTTATTTTTGGTTCACCACATTTCAAAGTTATCAAGATTGATTCAAAAGTACAAGGGGTTGATTGAAGAAGTTGTCATGGTTGGACAAGGCCTTGTTCCCATTGTTCACAAGTGCATATTTCTCTCAATTCTCAATATATGGAAGTGGTTTTGGTTTCTATAAGTTCTTATTATCATTCTCAACAACTCTTATCTACAAAGCAAATGTTTTGGTACAAGAAGGTTGTTTAAAATTGTCAAAGTTCCTCAAAGCCCTATCTTGATCTAGGAGCTAGGGTTTTTAACTTCAAAGAAGTATATGTTGCTCATCTTTTCATATTTTTGAGTGATTCAAAAAACATCCTCCTCTTTAAAGAGTTATTAACAAATCACTTCAAAAGTTTCAGGTATTTTTCATGTGGAAGTAACTTGATGATGAAGGAAGATTACAAGTCCTCTAGATGGACCCCCAAATTCCCATGTGTGACTTCAAATGATCATAACTTGGTCAATTTTTATCACCTTGACCCCACTCTTTTTCCATAATGATCTTGAGGATGTGAACTTTATTCATTATTTTATATGCAAAGTGAGAAAATGGACGGAAGATGCCCTAAGGATACAAAAGATTATAGGTCATTTCATGATTTTTTTGCCAACTTCAACAATTCATAACTCTCTCAATTTTTGGAGATTTTGAATGTTTAAAATTTCAAAATGTCTTTCAAGAGGTCTATTTAATGCCATCTTTTTTGGTCAAGAGTAAATTCCAAGAGGAAGGCCATGTTTTGATGCAAACCATTATAGGCCACTTTTAAAGAAAAACTCGAAATATTCCTAAGTATGGAAAGTCAACATCTTTTTCCCAACTTTGACTCATTGCAACTTTCAGCTCAAACATCCATTTCATTCCATTCTTTTCCCATTGTAAAGCTTGTAATCTCATCTTTCTAAAGCATCAAGAACCATACACTAAGACTCCTTGAGCTGAGAATGCCATTGATTTGAACTTGGTAACTTGAAACTGAAGTTTTTTCAAAAGTCAGAATTTGAAATCCTTGATTTAGCTTCTAAACACATTTTTTCTGCGTGCTTTTGCTTCTAAACATGTTTAGTGAACCTCCATAAGTGATTAGCATATCAAAATGCAATGTTTGGATGAGTTTTGACTAAAATAGAAGTCACACTTTTCTCGTTTGCAACTCCACACAAATTCCCTCCAAAATGCATCATTCACCCTTTCTTTTGATCCCATTTGCTTTTCCTGTAAATACATGAGCTATCCCATTCGTATTCTCCAGCTTGAAAAACAAAAATCACCCTACCAAACTCATTCCATAACTCACTTTTCTGCAACTTCGAAATCAGTGTTTAAGCCTTTTTCAGTAGTGACCATGATATGCACAACGCGCCAGATCCATTGGATTTGATTACTAACGTATTTTGACTCTCATCCGTTAGTCCACATCTTTTTGGTTTTTATTTTATTTTCTGATTTTTATATTTAATTGTTTTAAACTTCAAAAAAATCATAGAAAATTCATTTTAAGTCCAAAAAATCTGAAAAAATTTTAAAAAATATTTTTGACTTTTCTCTTTCTGATTTTTATTTTTTTACAATTTTATTTCGTGTTTTAATATTTTTTATAAATTTTAACTTTATTTGAATTGTTTTAAATGTTTAAAAATACTTTTATGCATTTTAAAATTCTAAAAAAATATGAAATAATCCAATGATATTATGACAAATATTGGTGACCTCATTTATTTTTTATTTCTGACTTTTTTATTTTTTAATCATTTTTGGTTTATTTTACTCATTTCTTTTAATTTTAAAAATAGTATCTGACTTTAAAAAATTACGAAAATATTTTATAAAAATATTTGAGTGTATTTTTTATTTTTCTATGGCCTTATTTCTTTCTTATGAATCAATTTTAATATAGTTGATATTTTTCCTTTATTTTCATTTTTGTTCATTTTTTAAACCCTTTTCAACATATATATTGAATGTAATATTCTTTTGTGATTATTTTCTGGCTATTCTTGGGTTGAATTTTTGATCATGAACTTTGTTAACATCATTGGATCCATGGTGTTGAGTCTAACTCCATAAAAATGGATGAATGATTTTAATAATAGTTTGGTTAAATTTTAATTCAAATGTGGTTAATATATTCTTTCCCACCCTTCTTCATCTCATCCCTTTCTTATTGCACTAAGTTTTATTGGAGCATGATCTCTATATCATGTCTCAAAATAAATGGTGCATAAATTGCTATTGACCGGTCTCAAAATAGGTGCGACTTCTATATAAGTCCACTTACAATTGCTTAACATAGCGCTAAATTTTGTCCCGATTCGAATAAATGATCATTCGTGGCCCAAACCTATATTTGCAAGCCCAAGTATGTTAAGTTGATTTATATGATCCAATAACCTTGAGATTCATTCTTTGGAGGCTTTGGTTCTACCAATCCTCTAATGGATCTACATCACTTTTGGTTAATGCGGATCACTTAAACATTGTTCATCATTAAAATTTTACTTTTGAGGATTCCAAAATGGATGATATACTTGACAAAAATAAAACGCAACTTGTTGTGTGGAGGCTTTGGTTTTACCAATCGTCTAATGAGTTCCAAATGAAAGTTTCAAGATGGTCATCTAACTAACCACTAATTTCTAACAATTGACTTTACTTTATGCTTTTATTTTTATGCTCTATGTACCATTTACTTTTAGCATTTACATTTCATGCTATTTTTTCATCTTTGCTCACTTGAGCATTTATATTCTTGTCATTTTTATTTTGCTCACTTGAGATTTTCTTTTCTTTCTTAAGATACTTAATAATCAACATAAACCATAAAAAACATTAATTATACTTAGACTATTTGGTTACTATCCTTGGCATTATGGAGTATTGGACTTCTTGGACTTAGGATTAGAGACATTGGCATATGATGGAGACCTTGTGACCTTAATTGATATTTTGTCTGGAGTCCTTGCGGTTTACCTCAAGACATTGGGTTGTTTGTTTGTTTTGTATGCAGGTTATTGTGATTACATACTTTGTTTGTAATCTAGAATTCACCCGTATACAGCCGTTACTCTTCCCAATTTTTGTGAAGACTTAATACACTTGAAGTTTGGTTCTCTCGGGAGGTCTTGTATCTTTTATTGCTTGGTTTAAATCCAAAGAATGGGAATTCTATCTTGACTCATAATGTCAAGTATTGGTTTCTCGTTGGTTAGACGGTTCTTCTCCCTAGCTTATACCTTATGCTTTAGGATAGTCTCTTCTTTTCCTCCCATCTTCTTTAATTTCAAAAATCTTCTCCCTCTTTTTGAAAACTCTTATTGTTTTTAAACTTGAGCCACGTTCATAATAAACATGGACCTAGGTCCATGCATTTTCAAAACCTTTTCATAAATAAACTTCAATCAACTTAATAATACCTTGACATTTTTTGTGAGAAGAATAAAAGTCAATCAATATCATTTCAAACCATTTTGCCACTTTAGCTTTCTATTTTAAAACCTTTCTCAAAAGATTAGACTCTTGTGAATCCTTATAGTGATGCAAACAACTATACTTCTACAATATTTAATGCAGAGAGATATTTTCCACTTGGGTGTTGAGTGAGGTATTGTTGATTTTAAAATCCAAGCCATCTCCTCCACTTTAAGATGATGCAAATTCTCCTTTCTCATGATTAAGGGTAGTAAGTATGTTTTCCACATCGACAATGACGATCATTTCTTATCTCATAAAATCAACCAATGCACTTGTGTATTAAAATTTTTAAAGGTGAACTACGTGTACCCTGATCCTCTATTGCACGAAAGGTGGTACTTAGGCACTAAAGGTTTGCAACTGCGGCATGTACAAAAATCATAAAAAATATTTTTCTTTTTTCTCACCTCCACCATCTATTTTAAGTACAACATTTTATAGCCAAAATATACAGATTTTTCAAAGAAGTTCCTGTGGAGTACCGTAGATGTTTAGGGTTCTAATACATTCCCTTTGCATAACCAACCCCCTTACCTTGAATCTTTCCCCCTCTTTTTGGGTTACTCGCTCTTTTCCCATTCTTTGGAAACAATAAAGCGCGGTGGCAATTTTTATTTTGATCTGTATAAGTCTAGTTAATCTAATGGCTTAGTCTTAAACATTTCTACCGCTACACACACAAACACAAGGTATTTTCAAATGAGCTAGCATCTAAAAGCCCGTACATAACTACGGATGTAAAAGGTACTAACACCTTCCATTTCCATAATCTACCCCCTTACTCAATTAATCTCAAAAGGTCTTTTTCTGCTCTTTTCACCCTTTCCTTTGTTGGATAAAAGAAAATTCGGTGGCGACTCTTGCTTATTGTAACATTTGCGAATACAAATGCAAAACCAGTATAACATTCAGTTCTTCTACCATATTACACTTGGACTACAAGTTAAACAAATGGAAGATTCCATATTTTTATCTTAGAGCAAGTATGCCAAGAATATAGTAAAGAAATTTGGGATGGAAAATTCCAGCCACAAAAGAACTCCTGCTCCCACAAATCTGAAGTTGTCTAAAGATGAAAAAGGAGTAAGTATGGATCAAAGTCTTTACAGAAGTATGATAGGTAGTCTTTTATATCTCACAACTAGCAAACCATACATTGCCTTTGTTGTAGGGGTATGAGATAGATATCAAGTTGATCCCAAAGTTAGCCATGCCAACCATGTGAAATGAATTCTTAAATATGTGAATAGGACAAATGACTATGGTATGCTATACTCTCATGGATCTAGTTCTGCCTTAATTGGTTATTGTATTGCTGATTGGGAAGAAAGTGTTGATGATAGAAAAATTACATTAGGAGGATGCTTCTTTTTGGGAAATAATCTCATTTCTAGGTTCAGTAAAGAGTAAAATAGTGTCTCTCTGTCCACTGCTGAGGCTGAGTATATTGCTGTAGGAAGCAGTTGTTCTTAATTGGTTTAGATGAAATAAATGTTAACAAAATATAATGTCAAACAAGATGTCATGACATTATCTTGTGACAATCTAAGTGCCATAAACATATCAAAAATCATATTTAACACAGCAGGACCAAACATATTGATATCCGTCATCACTTCATTAGAGAGCTTGTTGAAGAAAAGATTGTTACCTTAGAACATGTAGCAACTGAATTGAAATAGGCTGACATATTCCCCAAGGCTTTGGATGCTAATCAGTTTGAGAACTTAAGAGGAAAATTAGGGAAAACCCTAGCTCTTAGCAGGTTCTCTTTAACAATGGTTAATGGAGTAGTCAAATCTTCAACGGAGGAAACAAAAATAGTGTCTTTAATTGCATTGACACCTTTGCCATGATTTGGCATTGGTGCAGTTATAACATTCAGAGTTGTAGGTGGATCAAACTCAATAGTTTTATTATTTATAAGATCTTGAATCTTGTTTTTCAAATCCTAACATTGATCAGTTTCATGCCCAGGGTTGTTGGAATGATATGTGCATTTGGCATTAGGATTATATTTCGGTGATGAAACATTAGGATTTGATGGTGGATCAAGTAACGTCACCAAGTTGGCCTTCAACGGGTGTTGCAAGGCTTGGGAAAGTGACATGTTAATTCTTGTGAACTGTCTTCTTGGAACCTCAGACCTTTGATGGTTGGCTTGTTGTGGTTATCTTTGAGTAGATGGAGGGTTGGAGATCAAAATAGCATTAACAGATGGACGGTAATCCTTCTTGGTATGTGTCCTTGACCCATATACAACATTGGCTTCTTTCTTTCCAGTAAAGGGCTTCTTTACAGTGTTTGAAGTGGAAGCATATGCCATGAGAATTTTTCCACTCTTGATACCACTCTCGACCCTGTCACCAGTCAGAATTAACTCAGTGAAAGCGGAAGATGAGCTGCCAATTAACAAGTTGAAATATGGTCCCGTTAGTGTTCCGATGAACATGTCCACCAGCTCCCTATCATTAAGTGGTGGTTGAACTCTACTATCAAGGTCCCTTCATTTTTGCGTGTACTCTTTAAACCCTTCATCAGTACCCATTGTCATTCCTTGAAGTTGAACTCTTGTTAGAGCTAAATCAGCGTTGTACTGATATTGGCGGTAGAAAGCAGTTGACAGATCTTCTCAAGTATGAATGTTGGAACCCTCCAATTGGTAGAAACATTCTAACTGAGTCCCATATCGACTCTCTTTAAATAAGTGTACCCAGAGCTTCTTGTCGATGGTATGCAGTTGTATTTTACGGACATAGGACCTTAAGTGAAGTTTTGGGCACGAAACTCTGCCGTACTTAGCAAAGATTGGAATTTTGAACTTGTGGGGAATAACAACACCATGAACTAAGCCCAAATCACCAAAACCCAAGCCACGTTGTTTACCTGGGGATTTGGTAAACAACCGCTGATCCTCCAAATGGTTACTTATTTGGTTACTCGCAGGATCGATCAGATTGATCCTATGGACATAGGTTGATTTTGAAGTTTAATTAGTGTGGATAAGGCTTTAAGTAAATTGGTTAAAGTAAATTGCATAAAGGAAAAGGCTTGGTAAAATAAACAAGGCTGGAATGTAAAGGTTCGACAGGAATCTTAAAGGGAAAAGCATGTAAAATACTGAAAAAGTAAATGACTTGAATTGATTAAATTGGTGTTTCACACATACATTTCTCAACAATTCGTTCGCTCAACACTGGGTACTTGAATCTAAATGAGTGACTATGTATCTATTGTGAACACACGCGAGAAACTACACGTCTACTCCTATTTATACAAAAACATTCCAAGTAACCGTCGGGCAGTTACACTGCTTCGAGATCAAGCCACTTGTCACGTTCTCCATGCTCGACACTCCAGATCCTTGCACGTTCGCACGTAGTAACTGCTGGAAACCGTTTTCCCTCCAAAGCTTTGAATTTCAAACTGCTCCACTCTGGACCATCGAACACGTTCGTCAAGAGACGTCTTCGACGAAACTCCTTCGACGTCGAAGGCAATCAGCCTCCTTCCTTGGAAGAAATCTTCTAAGTATTTGGCCATCTTTCGACGGTCACTTCGACAAGCTTAGCCAGTCGAAAGCATCTTTCAGCTTTTAATGGCTGTCATCAATTGAAACAAAGGTGTCGAATTTAGGAGCCAACAAATTGCCCCCCAAGAATGCCTTATTTCGACTCTTGAAAGAAAAAGGCATTCTTTGAAAACGCCATTCGACACCTGTTTGTCCACGCTGAGTCACAAGTTAACTTGTGCACTTTTTGTTGCTTTTTACCAACTATGGGCAATCCCAAGAAACCATCATTGATTTGATCCTAGGACGTCACTGTCAGTACGGCGTGCAGAACCAAAACATCACTTCATAATTTGTCATTATGACAAATTCAAAAAACGAGGACGCACGCTGCGTCTCTCTGTTTCTGCAGAAACGGCCAAAACAACAGGATGCTGCCACGCGTCCCACTACTCCCTGCAGCATTAAATGACATTTAATGCCCTCGTTATTGGGAATTTCTCCCACTACTATAAATAGTAGTGAATATCCCATTGTGGGACTTTTCACGCAAACAATCTCTCAAACTCCCTTGCTTCCCTGCAAACTTGTTTCTCTTTGCAGAAAAACTCTTCCCTTTTCAACTTCATCTTCATCTTCAACAATGGCTTCTGCTTCAACTGCCCCCAAGACTAACGCACCAACTGAACAACTTGCTAAGCCCAAGGTTTTTGTAACCGCTCCGGTAGTGAACGCTACAGGGAAACGAAGGGTCCCTGAACCATCTGATATCTCCGTCCGCGACGCTTACTCGCGTCACTTGATGATTCCGGTTGGATACTCCAACCAAATCTTCGCAATGGCTGGACCCATGAACCCCAGCATCTCTGAAGCTCTGAAGATCAAGAGCTACTTTCCCATTGTCGAGAAGCTCAAGCCAGTAGCTTGTGCTAAGAAGGATCCAGAAGACAACGAAGACCCCACACACGAGAAGATCGACCTTCGTTTCTTCAACAGAAGTGTCAGAGTTTTTAGGTCTTGCCCTAATCTCACCCAGGACTATGTTGCTTGGCTAACAAAGCTGGAAAAACATCAAACCCCAGTCTGGAAGGAGATGGGCATCTTTGACCTAATAATGCTGTCGAAGACAGGTTTAAACTACTCCCCAGAGATGCTTATAGCTTCGATGCTGTTCTGGGATAACTCTCACTTCACCTTTCACCTTCCATGTGGGATGTTAACTCCCACACTCTTCGACGTAGCAGCCATCACTGGCCTTCGACCAACCGGAGATTACTTCGACCCGGAGGAGATGTCGGAGGACCAAATTGGCTTTTCTGAGACAAAGCCAACATTCACCACCTTTATCAACCACTTTCATGACAAGTCGACAGACACAGTGTCCGACGTTGAACACATAGCGTTTCTAGCCTTATGGCTAACTCGCTTCGTGTTCTGTTCGAAGTCCCTGCAAGTGACCAAAAAGATGGTCACCCTGGCCACCCAACTGCATCACCGTCAGAACATCTGTCTGGCAGAACTAATTCTGGCCAGTCTTTATGACTCCATCAGCAATGGGGTTACTCTTTTGAAGCATATCGAAGATAGGAACAGTCTGCTACTCGCTGGGCCTTTCTGGTTACTTCAACTGTGGCTTAACGCCACTTTCGAGTCTTTCTTACCCAAGAAGACTCCGATAAATGAACAAGCCTCAGCGATAGCTAACAGACGGATCGAAGGAATTAGGCTGGCTCTACTGACGCCTATGGAAGATGGGCTAGAGTTCCAACAAACCTTCACTAACTTCGTGCTGATGTTCGCTCGAAGGAAGGAATTTGTTTCGACTATGGCTCCATTCGCTCAGCGAAAGGTGGGGCCAGCTTGGTTCACAAGGCCACATCCCAAGGAATCGAGTGGTCCCAATGTTGATGAGCACACCATACTGTGGGAGGCATTCCTTACTCCAAGGATTATGCCTCTTCGATTTAAAAGTTCTAAGACTCATCTGAGTCTGCTGGCCTATCAACCAAACCTGGTATCTCGCCAGTTTGGTATCATCCAAACCCTGCCTTCTCCCATTTTCCAAAAAGAGAAGTCAATGTTGTACTTCTGCAACGATTATACAGAAGACGCTGCTACCAAGCATATTGGAAGATATGCTGGTCGAACCATCCTCTCGCTGTTCAACTACCAGCTTAACTTCCTTTGTTCGCCATCTTTTGAAGAATGGTGGAGAAGCTATTACGCTGAGTACTTCTTCGACGAGAAGGACTTTACAGCAGAGTTGCAGAAGTCTTTTGTCCTCGTATTTGACAAAGTAAAGAAATGTAAGTTCATACTCTCACATTACTTTTTATCTTTCTCTTCGACTGTTAGCTTGTTAACTTTCCTTTTCGCTTTCAGTTGTTCGAAAACCTTTGGTCAAGAAGGCTCCAGGAGGCCCACAAGGAGGAGTCCCTTCGACCAAACCTCCACCGCCGGCGAAGACTATAGCGCCGGCGAAGACAACAGGCAACCAACAGGGGGAAGGCTCTTCGATGAGGCCTCCTGCATCGGTAACCAGATTTTCTTCATTTGCAATCTGGCTTTCGATTTTTTATTTTCGACGTAATTATTCAATCGAATTCCTATTGGTTTTATAGGCCCCTTCGCCCAAGAAAAGGGCAGCCTTGGTGATCGAATCGGGGAGTGACGACGACAGCGACGCCCCTCCTACTCCCTTAAAGAGGAGAAAGTTAACGAAGGACGCTTCTGTTCCTACTCCAGCTCCTGAAGGTCGAACCGTCAGAATAAAGGTTGGTGCAAGAAAGCCTAGGCCACCTGCAGTGGTCATCGAAGAACCAACTGAGGAGGAACTGAACGCTCTAGTTAACAATCCTGTCGAAAGTGATAATTCCAGCCCTGGGGCTGAAGCCAATCCACAGGTAATCTATTGGACCCTTCTTGTAACTTAGGCATAAATACCAGTATTTGATTATATCTCTTTCGACATCTGAAGATTTGTCTTCTTCCTCTTTTTTAGGAAACTACTGGAAGTTCCCCACCAAGGACTTCAGAAACTCTGGAATCTGCTGACCTTAGCAGGCCTCAGGTGCAAGATTTGGGCAATGACGAAGCCCACACTGAGCATGAGGCCAATGCTGAAACAGTGGAGAAGACAACTGAAGAACCTATGGCGGAGGAAACACAGCCAAAAACGGTTCCTGTGGTGGTCTTGTCGTCAGAAGAGAATCCTGAAGGAAGAGACCAAGGCAATGGCGAAGAGAATCAAGATGCTGTTGTCGAAGCACATGAAGGTGGTACTGGCGAAGAACACCAGGATGACGCCAGCGAAGAACCACAGAATGACGCTGGCGAAAGACCCCAAGGTGAAGTTAACGAAGAACCTCGAGTCGACGCTAGTACCGCCTCAGTTCGAGTCGAAGAACAACCAAACGAGGCACTCAGCATTCAACAGCCTCCAGTCCAAGATAATGCTATGGCAAGGGTCACCTCCTCAAAGCATAGGTCGAAAGAAGACCTGGAAATCTTGAAGCGAACTGACCCTATCAGCTACCTCAATGCAATCGTTGAGAGTAAGAGTTCTTCCGACACCAGTCAGGAAATTCCTACTTTGTCGGGGAAATCTACTGAGACTTCTCCTCTTGATGATGCATTGGCGAAGGTCAAGGCCCAGTTCTTCAAGAGAGATTTAATGAAGACTTTAGAGGGGGACCCCACTGCTCCATCTTGCTTAAAGGAGGTTTTGAATGCTGTTGATTTCGATGCTGTATCTCCAGAAATCTCAGACTTGATCATGGAATTACATTCTATGATTGACCAAGTCTCAGCGGATTACCGGCGCCAACGAAATTTCAACAGTCAGCTCGAAACGTTGCATGGCAGGAGCTTATCTGCATGGACTGCCGTCACAAGTTCGACTTCTCGAATTGCCGAGTTGTCGAAACAGAAAGCGTCTGCACAGGAAAGGTTCGATGCTATTGAGCGAGAGAATGTCTCCTTCCGAGCACAAATTGCAGAAATAGAGGCGAAGATAAACGCCAACACTGTGCTCCAAGGGGAAATTCTTTCGACCATCCCAGACGCTGAGAGCCAGACTGAGGTCAAGCAAGGCCTGGAGTTCGCTGAGAGGGCGCAAAGCCTCGATGCTCAAATTGCCAAACTGGAGCAAGAAAAATCTTGGTGCAAGAAGAGGTTGGATTTGCAGCATGCTAAGTATCTTCGACTGAAGAATTCTCTTTCTTTTTGATTCTCTTTTGTAATCATCTATTGTAATCGCTTTCGACCACAATTGCCATTTTGGCAGAAATTAATAAAAATTTCCATTTTGGCATTTCTATGGTTAATTTAGTTTATTATTTTATTTTTATCTCTTGAAGTATAGGCTTGTATTTTTTCAAATATTTACCATTTACTCTCAAGAGTCTTTTATCACCACTTATCTCTTCGACTTCATAGGCTCCACCAGAAAAAGTTTGGATAACTCTGAAGGGTCCTTCCCATTTGGGTGACCATTTCCCCATGCTTCGATCCCGTCGATCCATGGGAAGAATTACCTTCCAAACTAAATCTTCAAGCAAAAACACCTTAGGTTTTACCTTTCTATTATAAGAGTCTTCGACTCTTTTCTTCTGAAGCCTGAGCAAGTCGAGAGCGTGTAATCTCTCTTCGTCTAAATCTACCAATTCATCTAACATCATGTTCCAATAAACCTCAGAAGGAATATCATAATGCCTCTGAACTCTTGCAGATTGAAGACAAATTTCTGCTGGCAATACTGCGTCATGGCCAAAAGTTAGCCTATATGGTGTTGTACCAGTGGCTTCTTTTGGGGACGTTCGACAAGCCCATAAAATCTGGTCTAACGTCTTATGCCAATTCTTTGGTTTCTTCCCAACATGCTTCTTTATCAAGCCAATTACCACTTTGTTAGCTGCTTCGACTTGACCATTCGCCTGTGCATAGTAAGGCGTGGATGTTAGGAGTTTGAAACCTGTTTCCTGAGCAAATTCCTGCATCTTTCGACCAGTGAAAACTGAACCTTGATCAGTTGTTATTGTCTCAGGGATTCCATACCTAAAAATAATGTTCTTTTGAATGAATTCAATGACATTTTCTTGGTCTACATTGACTAAAGGGACTGCTTCGATCCACTTAGTAAAATAATCAATGCCTACCAATATGTATTTCTGGCTCTTTGATGATGCTGGTCGAATCTCTCCAATAAGATCCAACGCCCATCCTCGAAAGGGCCAAGGCTTCACTATCGAGTGAAGTTCGCTTGCTGGTACATGCTGGATGCCTGTATGAACTTGACACTCTTGGCAACCTTTGGCGAACTCAACACAATCTTTCAACATAGTGGGCCAATATAGTCCTTGTCGAAACAACAACCATTTCATCTTATGGCCTGCTTGGTGAGCCCCACATGCCCCAGCATGCGTAGTCGAAAGGGCTATGTATGCTTCAGTTTCACTTAAACATTTCAGCAACACCCCTTCAGGCGTCTTCTTGAATAACTCATTACCCATGAGCACAAAACTCAACGCCCTGTATTTTGTTTTTCGTTCTGTCGGAGCTCCTGGATTTTGAAGATAGTCCACAATGGGTTTCCTCCAATCCTGGTCTGACAAATTATCAATGAACGAAATCTCGAAGTTTGAGTGATCAGCGTATCCTAACCTTGTTGATTCCAAGTCTGTTGGTGATAGACAAGTCGCTCTTATCTTCTCTCGAACTTCGATTGCTCTTTGTAATCTCGTTTTTGAAATTTTATACCCAGATGCAATCTGTGCCAAGTCATTGGCTATTTGATTTTCGACTCTGGGTATGTGTCGAATATTGACACTTTCAAATTGTTTCAATAAACGATTTGCAATCACAAAGTACATAATGAGATTCTCTCTTATGCATTTATACTCCTTTGTGACTTGCTTGATGACTAACTCTGAGTCTCCCATTATTTCGACTGGAGTTGCCCCCAATTCCAACAATATTTCAAGGCCAGTAATTAGAGCTTCATACTCAGCCTCATTGTTCGAACAAGAACCTTCGATTTGGTACTTGAATGTTGTTGGAATTTTATCTGGAGAAATAAGTAAGACTCCTACTCCTGTTCCATTTTTATGGCTGGAACCATCGAAGTAGAATTTCCAAGGTTCTATCTCCACATAATTAATATCCTCGACTTGAATAGAGTGGTCGACTATGAAGTCTGCAACCACTTGTCCTTTTACTGCCTTAAGAGGCATAAAGGTCAAGGAGTATTCAGTCAATGCTAATGCCCACTTGCCAATTCGACTATGCAAGATAGGTTTCGACAACATATATTTGAAAACATCAAAATGAGACGAAACATAAACATCAACTGGTTTTATATATTGTTTGAGCTTTGTACAAGAAAAATACAGACATAGACACAATTTTTCAACTTCGCTATATCTAGTTTCTGCATCATTCAAAACTCGACTGAGATAATAAATGGGTCTTTCGACTCCATTCTCATCCTCTTGGGCTAACATGCTTCCCAGAGTTTTGTCAGATGCAGCTATGTACAATCTCATACTCCTATTGCTACAAGGAGGCACCAAAATAGGTGGCTTAGTGAGGTACCCTTTGATTTTGTCGAAGGCTTCTTGTTGCTCTTGCCCCCATTCGAACCCCTCCTTATTCAGTCGAAGTAAGGGTGAAAAGGCCTGAGCTTTCCCACTTAGGTTAGATATAAACCTTCTCAAGAAATTTATCTTGCCTAAGAGAGATTGCAATTCCTTCTTATTCGATGGCGCTTTCGCTTCCAAAATTGCCTTCGTCTTGTTCTGATTGATTTCGATCCCTTTCTTGTGGACAACGAAGCCCAAGAAATCTCCAGCTTTTACACAGAACGCACACTTCAAAGGGTTCATCTTCAGACCATGTTCTCTCATTCTTTCGAATGATTGTCGAAGGTGGTCTATGTGACTCTTCCTGGAAACAGATTTTATAACAATATCATCAATATAAACTTGCATAAACGTGTTAATAAAATCATGGAAGATAGTATTCATTGCTCGCTGGTACGTTGCCCCAGCGTTCTTTAGGCCAAAAGGCATCACTACCCATTCGTAAGTGCCTAAGGCCCCAGGGCATCGAAAAGCTGTTTTCGACACATCCTCTTCAGCAATGAAAATTTGATTATATCCTGAATAACCATCGAGCATACTCAGGTATTCGTAGCCAGCGGCAGAATCGACTAGCATTTCCGCCACAGGCATTGGATATTCATCTTTGGGGGTGGCAGCATTCAGATCTCTGAAATCTATGCACACCCTTAATGTGCCATTTTTCTTAATTACTGGCACTATATTGGCAATCCATTCGACATACCTTGTAACACGAATGAACTTGCATTTCAGAAGTCTTTCGACCTCCGTTTTGATCTTCGACAAAATTTCTGGAGCGAAGCGTCTTGGATTTTGCTTGATTGGCTTCTTTCCAGGTTTGATTGGCAACTGAAGTTCTACCAATCCTCTGTCGAGACCGGGCATTTCGTCATAATCCCATGCAAAACAGTCTTTAAACTCTTTCAGCAATTGGATTACTTCCAACCTAAGTTCTGGATCAATTCTGGCGCTGATGTAAGTTGGCCTATTCTCTGATCCTTCGCCTAAGTTGATTTCTTCTAAAGGGTCTTGTGCTAACATCTTAATGTTGTTCGCCAAGGGATCCTTTTCGAAGCCCAGAGGCTCATCGTCATAGATCGCGTCGAGCCTCTGTTCCTGCATTCCTTCTGTCGAGATGTCAGGAGGTTCTGGGTCAAAATCTTTTCCAGGACCTATAACTGGTGGCTCTGGGTCGAAATCTTTTCCAGGACCTATATCTGGTGGCTCTGGGTCGAAATCTTTTCCAGGACCTGCAGAAGGTAGTACTTGGTCATTGGCCTTGGTGGCCATATATTTTACTTCGGCTTCGAGAGCCGTTATCATCTTGGTTTCAGCCACATAGGCCGAAATTCGCTTCAGAGATTGTGACTCAGTCATTATCACTGAATTCACTTCCCCAACCAGTTGGTTGGATACCAGTTAGCCCACTGAATTCTATGTGGGACACATCCTCTCTGTCCCATTGGAAACCATGCTCAGGATGCAGGTATAGGGAACAAAAGGTGTTTGGCGCTGGCGCCATGTCGAAATCAGGAGCTGGACATGGCCCTATGTGAGCCAAGTTTTTGTCGAAATCTGTTACACCCAAGTGGTTTACTTCGCCAAGGTAGTAACTCTGATCAGCCTCCATGTTTTCGACCAACCCATCTGGGCGCCATAGAAGCAGTCTTTGATGCATCGATGAAGGCACAGCACCCACACCATGTATCCACTCACGACCTAACAAAAGGTTGTAGTTAGGTTTGGCTGAAATGACCATGAACATTGTTGGTCGAAGGATCGACCCAACTTTTATGTCGAGCTGGATCACTCCCATGGTGGTCCCAATGCCTCCCTCATAGTTGGACAGGACCATATTGTGAGGTTTTATTTCTTCATCCCTTTTGCCAATCTTTATTAGCACCGAATGAGGGATAATATTGATAGTGGCCCCACAGTCGACCAATATCTTGTTCACAGTGGTCTCTTCGAGCTTGGCCCTTATGAACAAAGGTTTGAGGTGATTCTTCATCGCCTCTGTGGGTGGCTCGAAGAAGCCATTTTGTTCTTCTGTAGTGCCATTGTTCATGACAAAATAGCACACTGGCCTGTGTCTGGCCATTTCTTGTTCCATCTCCCAGTCGCTGGTTTCGACTTCTACTTGTCGATTGAATTCCCTAGGCAGCATTGAAACAACGTTCACCATTATATCCAGGGTATCATCGGACTCAGCATCATCTTCGTCTTCGACTTCGCTCTGGTTAGGCCAAACTAGCCTGTTGGTAACTGGTTCTCTCTCAAGAGGCTTTCTTTGTTTCCTTTGAGGCACATTCGAACTAGTTTCAGCCTTTGGTTCGTTGGCGGCCTCTCTTTCAGCTTTTCGCCTTCTTTGATACCTCCTCCATTGGGATCTCGACATAGGATTTTTTCCCTTGTAGTTGCTGGACACTTGAGCAACTTTGGGTGCAGCAACTTGAGGATCTCTCTTCTGGATTAAAGAGGAACCTCTTGGCACTTCGAAAGAATGCCATTTGTCTTCACTTGGCCTTTTCCGGCCAGATGTTTTGTACCAAGTGTCTACTGGTACATTTGTTGGAGGCCTAAAAGTCGAAGGCCTCTTGTCTTGATTAGAACCCCTTCTGGGATCATGTCGAAGGTCAGAATTCTCCCTTCTCTTGTTCGCTGCTCTCACTCCTTGTATGTGCTCAGCAGCTTTTTTATCAAAGATGGAACTACATCTTGGACATAGCATGACCTCTGATTTTTTCTTCTGGCATCTTTGTAAAAAATCTGCCAAGTTTTCGTTTTCCTTAGGGAAAGCCGTTTTATTCGCCTGCTCTTGCCTTATGGCTTCTTCTGAAGCTTTAGGGTCAGAAAGTTCAACCATGTTGATGTTCATGGTATCCTTATTAGCAAGAGTTAGTTGTTTCATTTGTGTTTCCAGTTTCTCCGTCTGGCCTTGTACAGTGGCCAATTGGGAACTGGGCTTTGGTCCAGTTTTTTGTACTTCAGCAGTCTTCGACTTTGGGTCTTCGACCGCTTTCTGGACAGCCTCAATTGTCTTCCTGGATAGGTTTCCAGAAAAACTGCCAAAAATTGGCATGTTGATGTGGTCCTTAGAGACTTCGACCATGTTAATGCCTGGCTTCTTCGACTGGATCTTGGTAGCCTCTATCATGTTCACCTCAGAGGGTTCTGCATAGTGGGCTTCAGCCTTCATTGGGTTGGAGTCGACAGCCATGGGGGATTTGTCAGCAAACTTTAATCTCCCTTCCTCAATAGCGTCTTGGACAAGATTCCTGAAAAGAAAACATTGAGAAGTTTTATGGCCCAGAAAATTATGATATTTGCAAAAACCCCTCTTCTTTCTTTGATCAAGAGGAGGCACTTTTACCCCAGGGGGTACTATCATTTGGCCATCTTTAACTAGCAAGTCGAATATTTCATCACATTTTGTGATGTCAAAACTATAAGTCTTCTTTGGGAACCTATCGTTGGTCTTGTCTGGACCAATGGGATTTTTCCCATTTGAGGGGACTAACTGTTTACAAGAGTATGGAGGCCCTTGTTTCAGTTCTGCTAAATCGACCTCTCCTTCCTCGACAGCTAAAGTATCGTCGAAGGATTCTAGCTCTTCGTCATCCATCTCAACGTAAGCTATTCTCTCTCTCTTGTGAGTTTTTGTTGCCTTAGCTTTTTCAGCTTTAAGGCGTTCGACTTGTCGAACTCTGTCGGCCAGTTGGGCCATGTCTCTTAGGTACTGGGTATCTAGCTTCTTCCTAATGGAATAGTCTAAACCGCCTGCGGCCATTTCGACCAGCTCATGTTCTGGCACTTGTGTAAAACATCTCGCCTTAAGCAACCTAAACCTATTTAGATATTCGTCTATAGGTTCAGTGAAACGTCTCTTAACACTCGCCAGTTCTTTCAGGCTTATCTTGGTTTGCCCCATATAGAATTGTTCATGGAACAATCTTTCCAATTGGGTCCAATGGTGGATCGAATTGGGGGGGAGAGTTGTAAACCAAGTAAAAGCGTTCTTGGTTAAGGAACTTGGGAAGTATTTGATTCTTAGGTTTTCATTATTTGAAATGTCTCCTGCTTCGATCAAATACCTAGCCACATGTTCGACAGTGGATTCTGTCGTGTCCCCAGAGAACTTAGTAAATTTGGGGACTTTGGTTCTAGGGGGTAAGTCAGTTTGTAACACATATTCTGACAATGGAGATGTAAAGTTGGGCCTTCGAAAGCCCATGTTCATTCCATTCTGAGTCATGATCCTTTCGATCATGGTTGCCAGATTGTTTTCCAACCCCATGTTTTGGTATTGGACTTGCTGAACCACTTCGTCAGCATTTTGGTTTCTGTTAACTAACCTAACCTCTGGGGCTATTACCCTAGGTTCTTCGACAGGTTGTTCTACAGGCTGTTGGGCCTGATTAATGGTGGTTTCCTCCTCTACAAATATCCCCTGATTTCCTCTTATTTGCGCCCTTTGGGGCTGTCGAATAGGTGGGGGTACTCCAAAGAAGTCAGCCAAACGCGTCATTTGCGCAGTAACTTGCTGATTCGACTGAGTAGTATTTTGTATTAGAGGATTTAGCACTGTACTCAAAGTTTGTGCCAACATTTGCACCATATCATGGTTGCTTTCGTCCATCTGTTGCCTCAAGACTGCTGTCGAGGCATTTGTAAGGCCATGGGCTACTTGGGCCGTTCCTCCTAAGAGTTGGGTCCTATTTCTATTCGCCATGCCTACTCCAGAGCCTTGGAGTGGCGAAGTGGCACTCACGAAAGGTTCTGAATAAGTGGACGCAGCATTCGTCAGGCTTGCCAATTCAGAAGTTGGCATACCATAGAATGGAATAAATCCTGGGGGAACCACTGGCCTTGGACCAGTATTTCCCCTTGGTGGGGGAGTTCCCAAAGTCATTCTGGGGCCTGCAAACGAAGTTGTTGGCCCTGTGGTTGTGACTGACACTGCTGGCATCGAACCAACATTCGTCGCTTCACTCACGGTCATATTAACCGTTGCTCCCACACTCGTTTGTGGGATTTCATTATTGTTTGGCGGATTCGCCATCTCTTCCCTTCTTCTGGCAGTATTATTATCGTTGGTGTATATTCTACCACTCCTCAATAACATACAACTCGAAAAGATGAGATTTTTCAACAATCAACACACAGTCCCACCAGGTGTGCCAATTTGTTTACCTGGGGATTTGGTAAACAACCGCTGATCCTCCAAATGGTTACTTATTTGGTTACTCGCAGGATCGATCAGATTGATCCTATGGACATAGGTTGATTTTGAAGTTTAATTAGTGTGGATAAGGCTTTAAGTAAATTGGTTAAAGTAAATTGCATAAAGGAAAAGGCTTGGTAAAATAAACAAGGCTGGAATGTAAAGGTTCGACAGGAATCTTAAAGGGAAAAGCATGTAAAATACTGAAAAACTAAATGACTTGAATTGATTAAATTGGTGTTTCACACATACATTTCTCAACAATTCGTTCGCTCAACACTGGGTACTTGAATCTAAATGAGTGACTATGTATCTATTGTGAACACACGCGAGAAACTACACGTCTACTCCTATTTATACAAAAACATTCCAAGTAACCGTCGGGCAGTTACACTGCTTCGAGATCAAGCCACTTGTCACGTTCTCCATGCTCGACACTCCAGATCCTTGCACGTTCGCACGTAGTAACTGCTGGAAACCGTTTTCCCTCCAAAGCTTTGAATTTCAAACTGCTCCACTCTGGACCATCGAACACGTTCGTCAAGAGACGTCTTCGACGAAACTCCTTCGACGTCGAAGGCAATCAGCCTCCTTCCTTGGAAGAAATCTTCTAAGTATTTGGCCATCTTTCGACGGTCACTTCGACAAGCTTAGCCAGTCGAAAGCATCTTTCAGCTTTTAATGGCTGTCATCAATTGAAACAAAGGTGTCGAATTTAGGAGCCAACACACGTACAACTTGAATTTCCACAGATTTCAACCTATCTTCTAGTTACTTATACATATCATCAACTGGTGGACACTGTTCATCAAAGTAATCTTCATCCTCAGAAGTTTGATTATTTGCACCCCGATCTCGGGTGCTCCTTGCATCTTCATCTTTGTTCTCGTCCTCCTTGGATGACTCTTCAACCACTTGTAATTAACGAACAAGGCCTTTAAACATTTTTCCCATGTTGATTAGGGCCTTCTTCTTGGTCTTGTTTTTAGCCACCATAAGTGACATCAACTCTTGTTGTCCTTTGTCCAAGGTGAGCAAAGTTTCTTGAAATTGAGAATTTTGCGTTTACAAGTCTTTTACGGTCTTCTCGAGATCCATCTTACCGAAATAAATAGTAGAAAGATGAGGAAACATGTGTCGAAAAACCTTCTTATGTCATGATACATGAAATGCGTATGCCAATGATTTCAAGGACTTTTAAGATTTAAATTTGTTTATACAAAGATGGAACAAACATTAATTGCATTAATAAGCTCAAGCGGATACAAAAATGCCTCTTGGGCTTACAATGGAAGAAATAAATATAATACAAAATAAACTCCTAAAACAAAAAGGACTCAAGCTTCCTACGAGCGTATTCTGTTTGGTGCAATATAGGCATTCAAACTCCGCTATTCACGAAGTTGTCTCATGAGCTCCAAGGCCTTCTTCTCGCTTGTGTAGATCTAGGTTTCAAAGGTGTCTCACTCCAATTTGAGTTGAATCCAAGATCTTTGCAATTCCTCGAGAGTAGTTGGCATGTTAGGATAGAGAATAGTGTAAGGAACATCTACCTTGGCAATCGGCTACATGATGATAGGTAGCATGGCCTTATAAGGCATCGTGAGGTTTTGAGCACGAAATCGCACCCACTTGAGATAAGGCTCCAAAGGAATGGAGTTCTTATGCCGAAAAGTATTGCTATCAACTTTGTTTACCATGCCCCAAGCTCGTATCAATCTTTGACGGTAACCTTGAACATCTCTCTCAAAGTCAAATACAATTCCTTGGACAAGTGCATCATGAGGGACATCCCTCCTAGCATACCCAAATTGTCGCAAAGCCAAACAAGGATTGTAGGTTATACCTCCCCTAATTCCAATTAGAGGAACATTAGGAAATTCCCCATAATGGTCATTAACAATAATGTCCTCCAAGGATCGAGAACACCAATGAATATCAGAATGCATGAGTACCATCAATCTATTAGACCATCTCATGGCTTGCTCATTCTTCACAACAAATCGAGGTAGGTGTGAAATAAACCACCTAGCCAATAGAGGAGTGCAACAAATAAGAAGTCCTCTTATGTTCATGGTGCAAGACTGAAGAGAATGCAAGATATCCCCAAGTAAAGTAGGTACCAGATTGCAAGATAGAAATTGTTTGACTGTGTTCACATCAGTCACTTGGTCAGGATTGGGAAACAGAACCATCCCATAGATGAGAAGAGCCAACACTTATTCAAAGGCTTGTAAATCCAGAGCATACTAAAAATCTTGAGCCTTCTCCAACAAAAACTTGGCTAGAAACCCTTTGACACCACTTCTTGTTTCCCAATTTGCCACAACGTCGGATCGTTCTAAATGTAGAGCTCGAGCAATCTCATCAGGTATTGGGTCTCTTTCAATACTATTTAAGGGTAGTTGATCAAGAATAGGAATTCCCAAGAGTTGAGAGAATTCTTCCACAGTAGGCACAGGTTGGTAATCAGGGAAGGTAAAGGAATGGTGTTTAGGGTCAAAGAATTAGAATAGCACATGTACCATATCCTCTTTAAAGTTTATTGTAACCAATTTGATGAGACAACCATATATCTTGGAAAATGGATAATCGTTGGGAACCCTTGATCTAATTCCTTAAGTAGAGGAAGCACTTTTACAAAGTTGATTCATATAGTGTTTCTTCGTGCGGAATCCATGTCCTATAAAATAACACAAAGATAAATCCCAAAGTCCTTGAAATGGTTAGTGAAAATTCCATGGTATGATGTCATTATGTTATGTATAAATACACAAGCAAAACAAACAAATCTTTAGGTTTAGGCTTGCATGAGATTTCATTGGTAAGTACCCTCTTGAAGTTTAGTTGGTTCAACCTGTATTATAAAGTAATCGGGTTCTAGGGGATCTCAATATCATTTATCTTTCTTCATTGGGCATTGTTACAGCGCAAGCCTCTTTATTAGCAACCTGAATATCCCAAAAGTAAGATCTTAATGAATCTAGTATCGAGTATCAACCAACTTCGGACTGCACCAAAGTCGGCTACCTCACTACTTCCTAATGGACAAGTTTTACAATTAAAGGTTCTAAGGTTCGTTAGTGCTTCATGACACCTTACAAAGGCCCCTTATTCTCCTTAATTCGCCATAAGGGATACCGGTACCCATAAATGTGCCACACTAACATAGCTATTGTCTCAACCATATCGGTTTACACCATACAACCTCCACAATATTTGCTATTTACCTAATGGTGTTCCCAGATCCGGGTAGATGATCAATACAAACCTAAACAAGGACCCACAAATGTAAAGCAAACAAATCAAATAATGAAAGCAATTAAATGTGATCTAGCCTCTAAGGTAACCCCACTTTTAAGAAAATTCCCCAGCAAAGTTGCCAGTTCTGAATATGATGGGAGAACTGACTTGGGTGTTTTGCGTTTTATCACAATTGTTGCGGATAGCAAGATTCAGTACCGACTTTTCTTTTATCCAATAAAGGAAAAGGTGAAAAGAATAGGAAATACCTTTTGAGATTTTTCTTGAGTTCGGGGGGTAGGTTATGAAAAGGGAAGGTGTTATCATCCTTTTTATCCGTAGTCATCTACGGGCTCTTAGTTGCTAGATCACTTTGAAATGCTTTGTTTGAAATGTGTTTATGATTAGTTTTAAAAGTATTTTTGAAAAGTTCCTTTGTTTAGGCAAACTTTGTAATGATTCTCATCTTTATAAGAATGTATACAAAGTGTTGACTGTTGAAAATATTTCATTTGAAAGTGTTGGTGTGTTTTGAAAGATGTTTTGAAAATGGTTGTGAGCAAGCAACTATAAACGTTCTACTTACTCCTTTAGATATTTCTATCTTACCATTGATTGGTAAGAAGCCCTATCATTGGATGTGAAGGGACGGGTGTGGGTCGTCGTATAGTCATAGAAAGCAACCTTGTAGGATACCTTAACAATTTTTGTAAGGGTTTAAGATCGTTTACCGAACACAACATTGAAGGGTCATCGAGGGACTACGATCTTGTATTCGAGGGTCATTGCTAAATTATCCCACGTTCGAGGGACATGACTGTTTTTTCTCAAGGCAACAAGTGGGTTTAACCCTAGAGGTGCAAGTGTGCAAAGTGTTTAGATTGCATGCATTGTTGTCTTGAATTTGGGTTTTCTATTTGTTGATTTTATGTCTTGCCATACAAACCCTAATTACTAGCGTTTATATTGAAAGCGATAAATTACGGAAATTAAATATTCTACGCTATGATATCATTTGGGGATGTGGGCACAGTTTACAAATGGGGTATGAAAGCAATAAAGTTCTATTTATATTATTACAACCATATTTAATATTGCAAGATAAAATGTGCAAGAATATAAAAGCAATGTGAAAGGAAAAGAAAATTGTTTTTGTTTATGAAAAATCTTGATTTAATTAAAGTAATAAAAGGAAAGAATTTAATTAATTAAAATCCCTAAATTCTAAGTTAATTAAATTAGAAAATAAATTCAAAGCAAAAACTAAGTGAAAATTAATTTAATCAAGAAAAGAACTTTGTTAAGAAAAATGTTTTTTTTTAGTTTTTAATAAAGGAAAAACCTTAAAATATGCTACTTTGAATAAATCATGAATAATGAAAATAAAAACATTTTTGGTGAGATTTTTATATATTTATAAAATAGACCTAATAAACTAGTAGTGTACAAAAAAATTAGTTCAAAAGGAGTTAATTTGATGGGTTAAATAAATTGTTGAAGTTTGTTAAAAATGTAAAATGAGTCAAGTGATAAAAAAGGTTTTGGTCCTGTCAAGGCTTGAACTCAAGACATTCAGGTTGCTGGATCAAAAGAATAGAACTAGGCCAGGCGCATTTACTTGTCAACCATGCGCTTACATGACATTATATGAGAACATTGCTCCTGAAATTAAAAAATCATAAAATAACGTAAAATATGCAAAATGGGAGTTCACTATGGTTCGAACACGCACCCTTAAGGTAAAAGTGACATGAAACACGTGCTGCTTGCCATTGGGGTGGCTGTTACATCGATTAGTGAAACAAAAATAATTAAATATAAAATTAACTTGGATGTAAAAATTTGAAAAATGGTCAAGCCCTCCTTCTTCTTCCTCCTGGACACTAACAGTAACTTTAATATAATTTTCATTTTTTTGATTTTTTGTAAATCATTCATTTCTCAACCAAATTAAAAGTTGTAAAAACCAAAATTGCTTAATTTTTAACAAGGAATCCAACCATGGAATTTTCATAAGCTATAAATCAAAGAATAACACGAATTTTGCTTGGTACCAAACTGAAAACCTAAGTGCTCAAAAAATCCAATTTCAAAATTCTCATCCCACTGTCAATTAAAATAAAAACTAAGGAAATGGTTAGCTTCATAAACATGATATCTATATTTTATCTTTTGAAATTAAGTGAAAATGATGCTTGTATCAAGATTTCAAAGTTGGTAAAACTTACCTCTTGATGCAAAAATTCAATGGCCTCTACACGACTTTCAGGAGCAATGTGATGATTTCTTTATCTCCCTAGGACCTTAGTGAGTGTGTTGTAACCTTTCCTTTGCCTTGAAATTTCCTGGAATTATCTACTTAAGTCAAGTTGCAATGGTGGATTTTGAAATTGGTATATGATGATAGATTGATTATAGAAGTGAAACAGGTGTTTGGATCACTTATATATATGATGTAAATAAAGTGTTTAGATGATTTGTTTGGACAAAAGTTGCAAGAGTGATTAGTTTCAAAGAAATGGATTTTAAAAACTTAAGAAATGAGTTTTATGACCAATTCGGGTTTGAGAGTGTATGAGAGGGCTTAAGGGCTTGTAAATTCGTGTGTTGGCTTGAAAATGGTGTATGTATTTATAGGAAAGAGGTTTTGTGTGCTACAACAAGTCAGAATTTGAATTATCAAGTTGTAACACCTTTACTTATTTTTGAAGCAACCATGACAAAAATCTTCCCAAAGCTTGTACCATGCTATTGTAGAGTGGCTAAGACTTTAAACATGGATGTTCTTATTTGTAGATAATGAGCGTGATCAGAACAACAAGTGAGAGGCTCAAGACAAGTTGACTTTGTGATTAAAGTCACTTTTCAAGAATGGATATGTTACTTTCTTCCAAAAATGGAAAATTGGTTTGGACAAAGCATGAAACACTTGAATAAGAGCGCAATCAATTGTGTAAGCATTTAATTATGGAGTGAAATGCAAGTTATAAACCTGCAAGATGAGATTTGTACAACATGGCTTGAGATTTGATCCAATATTCATCACAAAATTGACCTGTAAATCAAGAATGAAACCCTAACTTCATCTCTTCGATTCTCTTAGCTCAAGCATGGTCTCAATGAGTTATTGGACTTTTTAAAAAGCTTGTGACATCCTATACAACCTTCACAATGGACATTTTTGAAGAATCAACTTAGAACCATGTAAAAAGTTTCCATGAAATTGGTTCCAAAAATCTACCTAACTAGGGCAAAATTTCATTATGTTTTAAGAAAACGTGTATGCCTTTTATGAACTCATAACTTAAAATCCAATAATTTATAGAAAATGTTATGTCCTACAAAGTTTTAGATATCATTGAGATCTACAACTTTCATGTTGGAAGTTTGTATTGAATCGTCTTGCATCTTGGTGACAAGTTAGGATGAAGTTATGGAATAATCATGTTTTTAAACATTTAGAAAAATTTTGAAGTTTTAGAAATTTTGACTTTCCATGATGAAATTTGACTTTTTGATTTCTCGATGATCAAGTGTCATATTTTTGTATGTTTTGATGAAATTTGACCTTTGAAATTCAATCTTGACCAAAAGGTCAAAGTTTGACTTTACAGTGTATAATTGACTTTTCATCAGTTGACTGAAATTCATCTGTCAATCCAATGATCTTGAGAAATGATTTGACCAATGTTGGTATGGTCCAAAAATCATTGAAGCTTGACTTTAATTTGACCACAATTGACTTTTTAACCCAATACAATTAATTTTAGGTCATAGGATCAATTGACTGAGCAAACTTGAACTGCAAGACTTGAAACTTGACATGAACAATCTTGAAAGTCCATAATGATAGATGAAATTCATATGAGGCATTAAAAGTCCAATTGTCCTTGTGAAAACTCAAACCCTAATTTGAGGCATCAATGTTGAGGAGATGTCTTGACCTAGCCAGTCCTTATGCAAGCTTGAGTCATTGGAGATCTTATGGGGAAATATCTTGAGAAATGAGAGGGAAAATTTTGGGGTGCAATAGCTGCCCATGTTCAATCTTATTAAACCTGAAGAGTTAGATTGGTGGGTCCGCCATTCGTGTCTTGAAGGTGAAAGATGATTAAACACTAAAGTGCCCAGAAATTTGCACTCGATGATGTGTTAGTTGATTATGTCGGAAATGGGCTTAAAGATGCCATTCAGAGTGACCTTTGGTAGAAATTGGGAGAAATATCATAATAAATGTTTGTTCTATTTATACCAAAGTTTGACTTTATAGTGTACAATTGACTTTTCATCAGTTAACTGAAATTCATTTGTCAATCCAATTATCTTGAGAAGTGATTCGAACTACGTATTAGGTCAAAAGTCAAAAATCAAGCCTTGTCAGTCAAAACTCTAATTTTGACCATTTTGCCTTTTTGGTGGTTTGATCAATTTTCTTGGAGAATTGTGATCCCTACTTGATCAATTGATACATATGAGTTCAAAATGTTGGTATGGGCCAAAAATCTTTGAATTTTGACTGTACTTTGACCATAATTGACTTTTTTACCCAATACAGCTGATTTTAGGTCATCTGATCAATTGACTGAGCAAACATGAACTGTAAGACTTGAAACTTGACGTGAACAATCTTGAAAGTCCATATGAATCATGAAAGTCATATGAGGCATTAAAAGTCCAATTGTCCTTGTAAACACTCAAACCCTAATTTGAGGCATCAGTGTTGAGGAGATGTCTTGACTTAGGCAGTCCTTGTGCAAGCTGGAGTCATTTGAGATCTTATGGGGAAATATCTTGAGAAATTGTAGATGTCTTTTATCTGTTTTTAATTGGGAGAGATAAATATGATCTAGAAGAGGTCTCGTGATTGGTGACTTCACTGGGGAAACAATTCTAAACAGAGGAGGCCTATTGACTGTCTATTATTAACTGGAAGAAGTGAATCTAACCAGAGGGGGTCTTGATTGATCACATATTATTAACTGGAAGATGTGAATCTATCAAGAAGAGGACTTGACTGATGGTTGATTTTTTCCTACATGGAAGAGGGTTAGTCACATGCAGATGTATGCATGGCGTAATAATATTCTCAAAATAAATGAGATGATGCTATATGAATTTGTTATGTATGTGATATGATATATGAATGTAAAACAATGAAGTGCATATTTATCCAGAAAATAAATCCTTGACAAATTACTGGGGAGTTTTGGGAAGTTAAGTCTAGGACCGCTGCTGGAGATAAAGAGTATGTGTATCTTTAAACATTGTTCAGAGTGCTTCCATTGGGAATTTCTGGTTTTTTCGTTTGAGGAGAAATCCGCTGGGGAAAATTGATTTTGGCTCTTTGCTTTGAGGAAACTCTGCGGAGAATGTTGATTTCTTCTTGGGGAATAGAGTTCGGGAGTTTTAGTTGTCCATTGCTCTACTGGGGAGTTATTTATTGAATGGGGAAAATAAAAGTTAGCTGTTATCTGGTCGAAATCCAAGCTTCGCAATAACTTGCTGGGGAAGATGAAGTTAAATGTTATCTGGTCAGTTTCTAGGCTTCGCAGTAACTTTCTAAGGTGCATGAAGTTAAATGTTATCTAGTCATATTCCAGGCTTCGCGACAACTTACTAAAGTTAAACTGTTATCTGGTCAGATTCCAGGCTTCGCAGTAACTTAGATGAAAGGATGAAGTCAATTTCTATCTGGTCGGATTCTAGGCTTTGCAGTAACTTTCTAGAAAGATAAAGTTGAACTAGCATCTGGTCGGGTCCAGGCTTCATAGTAACTTAGGTGAAGTTAAATTGTTATCTGGTCGGAATCCAGGCTTCGCAGTAACTTAGATGAAATTAGCTTTTATCTGGTCAGATTTCAGGCTTTGCAACAACTTAGATGAAATTAACTATTATCTGGTCAGATTCCAGGCTTTGAAACAACTTGCTTGAAAGGATGAAGTTGAACTGTTATCTTGTCGAATTCCAGGCTTTGTAGCAACTTGCTTGGATTGTAATGACTCTGTTGGTGATTAAGGGGTTTCGTCCATTGATTTGTAATAGTATGGGAGGCGAACTCGAGTTGGAGAACTTGTAGTTTGTTGGGGAAAATAAACCCTTTTTAAGAGAATATTTTGTGAGATCCTACTGGGGATGTGTATTCTTTAATAATAAACTCTACAAGGCTTTCCTTTTAAGACCAACTCAGCTGGGAGAGGGTTTTCCGGAGATTGAAATTCTTGCCAGGAATTGCATGAATCCAAATCTGTGGGGATGATTTTGTTGAAGTGACTTTATGGGGATATCCCGAGACTTTAAGGAAATGCTTGTTACTATTTTTGTGTATACATTTGTTAACAATTTAATCATGTTCATATGCATATGTTCATTCAATTTTAGTCATTGGACGTTTTTGCCTTCAAAACAGAAAAAACAAAAAGTTTGCACTTCAAAGTATATTTGTATTGATGTTTTGCCCATAAATAGGTGTTTTTGTACAAGAAGACAGAGATCCCAGTAAGAGGAAATCGTCGAAAGAATGAACATAATACAAAGTGAAAGCAAAAATAATAGCCATGTGGAAGTGATCTCATTATGCTCCAACTCCGCTATTGCCCCTATGTCTTCGAACATCATTCCTCGTTGTTGAAAGAAGTTGATTGGATTATTCTTGTACCATTGGACTTGGACCTTGGTAATAAACTAGCTGTAGGGATACAACGGGACATAGTCATACACTTTAATACTTATCTTTTGCCTGGACCTCCCTTTCAAGTTTTCAGCCCACCAGGATACCCTTTTTGCCCAAGCCGCCCTTTCAGGTTTTCAACTTGCTGGGTGTACAATCTTTTGCATACATCCCTAACTTTTGCCCAAACTTTTTTTATTCGCCGGGATGCCCTTATTATTTTTTTTGCCTAGGTGTGTCAACCTAGTGGGTCGTTTTATGTGTAGTATTTTTTAACTATGTCTGCGTTCACGGGATGTGAGAAGTCTTTTCCATCCATAGTAGTCAGTGTTGTACCCCAAAATTTGCCCTCCCATATTCTTCAAGATTTGCAAAGAGCATGCTTCAAAATCTCCCAAGGGTTGCACAGTTCAATGGCCTCCTAACAGTAAAAAATTAGGGTTTTGGTTTTGGCAAAGAAGATGAAGTTTCCAAGGGTCCAAACAAGTCCCACATGCCTATAAACATTGTCAAGCATCCTCATGTCAAGTTTCAAGACTCACAACACAGAATTGCACAGTCAGAAACCCTAATTGCTCAGCAGTCAACTGTAGGGGTAAAATGGTCATTTGACAGTCAAAAGTTCAAATTTTTGGTCAACATCTTATTTTGAAGCCACAAACATCATTTGATCAATTCTTGAACATGATTTTCAAGGCATGGCTCAAAAAGTCTCAAGATGCAAAAGTTTCCATATTTGGACAGTTGAAAAAGTCAACTGTAAATTGACCAAGGCATAACTTCCACATGGTTTATCATAAAAATTCCATCCAAAGTTCATTTTGAAGAGAATGACATTTCCTACAACTCCTCTTCACACTTCAAGTCCAAGAAATTCTCTCACAAAAAGTTATCAATCTCAACATTATAGGTCATTTTCAAAAGTCAACAAAAAGGCACTTTAAGTCAAAGACCATAACTTGAGATTGGTAAATCAAAATGACATGGGACCAGAGGCATTGGTTAGAGGACTTCAAGACATGTCTAAAATGTCCAAGCACATGATCAAAGCTTAAACATTGAGAAAGATATGCCTTGTGGAAGTTGGGAAATTTTTGGGATTTTTGAAAAGTCAACTTTGCTTCAAATGCCTCAAAATTGCTAATGGGTCACAATTTCTCCCAAGAATCATCATCCAAAAGATATGCACGACCCATTGGCCCAAAGGGGAGTTATTTTGTTATTTTTAATTTATTAATTGAATTTTTAAATCTATTAATTCATTTAATTCAAATTAAATATGAAAAAAATACTCAATGCCACCTTTCAAATCTTTCTATGCAGCATTTCTACTCATCATAACTTCAAGATTTCGTGCATCACTAAAAAGGAAAGAATTGGCAATGATTGGCATCAAAAAGGAAGGAAAAAGATTGAAAAAGATTACATTGAAAACCAAATATTTGATTCATGAATGCAAAGGTTTTTGGACTTGTTTTGTAAACCTAAATCATTCCTCATATAAGCAAGAACACAACCTTAATGCACAGAACCTAGAAGCTGCGCTCAGAATCAAATACAAACTTTGCATTTTTCACCGAAAATTTCAAAACTGAAAACTGTATTGCAGGGTGATTCAAAGCCTACAAACGATTCCAAAAGCTTGTTGAGGCCATCCTGAACATAACTCAATTCTTTTCCAGTCCCCACGCATCAAGAGGTGGTAGAATAAAGTCAAACTTTCTCAAACTTTTTGCATATTCGTGTCTCATGATTCATGCAGTGTTTTTGATTTCTAATGCTTGATTTGTACTAATTTTATCATTCTAAAGCTAACAGTGCCATTCAATTGAGTTTTTAAGGCCTGTATGAGAATCCACCATGGGAGCTCATTAGGGTTGCAGAAGTTTGAAATTGGGGACTTTTGCATACGGAAAAATTAGACAGCAAGACCTACACCATTGCACTCGTGACATTCCAACGATTCAAAATCACATCTCGCGCTCAATTTATATGAGCCCAGGGCCTAATCGCTATTTTTGTGTTCTTCACTTAGTGGGGGTTTAAAACCCCCGCTATCTATCTCATGTTTTCAGGTAAAACGAAGCAGCCATGAAGAAGATGCTGAGGTGTCTCAACTAGACTGGGCCATTCAAATACTCGCGCATTTTTTTTATGTTTACCAATAGCGCTTATTCTCTCTCATATTAATCACATTCCATTAATCTTACAAACGAACGCGCTTGGCTGGTTGGTTGATGCGTTGTCCTTCAAGCACTGGGACCTGGGTTTGATTCCCAGGTCCCCCATATTTCCTTCTATTTTTTCTCATAACATGATTAGGTACCCAACACGCCCAGAAGTCCACCAAATTCCCAGCGCCAAAGCTTGCCACATGTCCCTGAAGATCAATCCAGTGGCTATCACCAGCTATCCACCATGTACCCTCAGTCAACCATGCGCATACAAGCCAGAAAAGTCAAAAAAGGCCTCCTTCTATTGGGCCAAATTACTGCAGATCAACCTCCTCAATTTGGGTCAACACCCCCAATGTTTGCATATTCTTTTAACTTCTTTTCTTCTCTTTTCTTTTTTATTTTATTCTTTTGACCACTTTTATTTAATTTATTTCAAATAATTTTCATAAGACATAAAAAAATCAGAAAAGTCAAAATAAAAATATGTTTTAATATTTAATTCATAAATAGTTTTGTAAATAAATTTTGTTAACTAATTTAGTTTTAATCTTAGGTTTTAATTTTAATGTTTTTTTAATAAACTTAAAAATGTAGAAATTAGGGTTTTAATACTTTTATTCTTTTTTTCCTTTTTTTTTACCATTATTAAATATTAATTATTTTGTAAATAAATATGCCATTTAAATAATCAGGGTTAAATTAGGTTATAACTTAAACATTTTTTTTATAAATTAAAAACAATTAGAATTAGGGTTTCCTATAATAATTAATTTTCTCATTAAATTTCATAAATACGAAAACTCCAAAAATAAGTTCTTTTCGTTATTTAACTTAATTAATTTATTAATTGTAATGTAATTTCTTTAAAGGGTCCAATGCCCTCGCACCTTCGAATTTAATTTTCTCTTCGCGCATTTATTTTATTTTTCTTTGTAAATTTATGTACTTGCCCCTAAGCCTTGTAATAGATTAATTAGATATTTACTTTCTGCATTTTACTTATTCAAATCGGGTCTTGGTTTAATTTGGCGATGTAGACCTGCGCCTTTGTAATAGCGTAGGACTTTTAATTCCGCACCTTTTAACTGTTAATAACCACATGAAAGAATGAATGCCAAAAATAAAAACAAAGCGTAGATCACCAATACATGACAAGATAAACATAATTGAAAATGACACACAAATCACACACCACTCCTAGGGTACGCCTCACTGTTGCCTTGCCCCTCGAAACGTGGTCGTCGAGTAGAGGATGTTTTAGTAAGTCCTTGTTAGAACAATGTTTGAATCTACTACCCTATATTTAAGTTTTGATGATAACAAAGTGAAAAGATATAGTATTTATAAGTTTCATGAATGAACTATCTGCTACCTAAAATTATTATGTTCTGACTTGCAGATACTCTGATTGATATAAGCAAGATCACATCTATTCAGCATCAGAACTTGATTTCAGACACCAGCATCAGAAGTTGCTACATCAGAACGTCAAGATCAGATGATCAACTCACGTACATGCTGAAGCCTGATGAACAAGACTGCGCTCAACACTCTGATACAGAAACACAATAGTTCATCAGCAGCGAAGTAGAGTCAGAATGAGCCAAGCCAGAACTTGCATTAAGTAAGCAACGGTACTGTGCATTGAAAGCTAATTAATTCCAACGGCCTCATTCCAGACAAGATCTGCTCAATAAGGAAAGCTTGTTATTAGCATTGAATCAAGAATATTGCATCCAACATTCATCATCCCAATGCTATATAAACAAAGCTTTGAAGATTGAAATGGTTAATGCTCTCCAAATCTCTACACGCACAAAAGCTGAACCATAATCTTTGTCCTATCAGTTTTGGCTAAACCATACACTCTGATATTCCATTACTGTTTAGCAATCTAGTTTCTAAGCTTCATTTTGTGTATACATCACAGTTGTGATAAAGTTTTGTAGAAAACATCCACACACAGTTTTATCTCTTTGTAAGAAAGTGTTACCTTGACAAACCGGGTTGTGGTTTGAATCAAGAAGGCTTTAGCAGTTGTTAAAGCAGTCTGTAATATTCAGTTGAATATAGTGGATTAAGACCTCGTTGGAGAGAGGCAAAATCACCTTGACGGGTGGACTGGAGTAGTTTGAGATCAAACGAACCAGGATAAAAATATCGTGTTCATTGCTTTAGATTTCAGTTTTACAATTCAACCCCCCCTTCTTGTGTTTTTCACCACTTCAATTGGCATCAGAGCGCCTGGTTCTGAGCTAAAACACTTAACCGTGTCAGTACAAGATCCAGCGTCAGAAAAACACAATGGCAGGAAACAATTCTCACATCAACAATGACAACAATGAGGACAGAGACAGATTCAGTGGCAAACCTCCAGTCTTTGATGGAGAAAACTTTGATTACTGGAAAGACAGAATTGAAAGCTTATTTCTAGCACATGATGCTGATCTGTGGGATATGGTGACAGATGGATACACGCACCCTGTGAATGCAAGTGGTCAGAAGATTGATAGAAAAACAATGTCTGATCAACAAAAGCGTGACTTCAAGAATCACCACAAGGCCAGAACCATCCTCCTCAGTGCCATCTCCTATACTGAGTATGAAAAAATCTCCAACAGAGACACAGCAAAAAATATCTTTGATTCTCTCAGAATGATGCATGAGGGCAACGTTCAGGTCAAAGAAACAAAAGCTCTGGCGCTTATTCAGAAGTATGAGGCGTTCAAAATGGAAGAATCTGAATCCATTGAAACTATGTTCTCTAGATTCCAGATTCTGGTAGCTGGTCTCAAAGTTCTGGACAAAGGATACTCTACTGCTGACCATGTCAAGAAAATCATCAGAAGTTTACCCAAGCAGTGGAGGCCTATGGTTACTGCTCTGAAGCTAGCTAAAGATCTCAACAAAATCACTCTGGAGGAACTTATCAGCTCCCTCAGAAGTCATGAGATAGAGCTAGAAGCTGATGAGCCTCAGAAGCAAGGTAAGCCTTTAGCATTAAAATCTAACAGAAAATTTGAGTCTAAAGTTTTGCAGGTAGTTGAAGAAACATCTGATGGATCCTCATCAGAAGAAGACGAACTTTCCCTTCTCTCCAGAAGAGTAAATCAACTGTGGAAGCAAAGACAAAGGAAGTTCAGGAATCCCAGAAGATCTGATCAGAACGAGTCTTCTTCCAGATACAGAAGGACAGATTCTTCCTCTGGATACAGAAGATCTGAAGGCTCCTCCAGTAGCAAGAAGCCAAACACCAAAGACATCATCTGCTATGAGTGCAATGAGAAAGGACACTACAAGAGTGACTGCCCAAAGCTTCAGAGGGAAAAGCCCAAAAAGAAGTTTGGAAGAGAGAAGAAGAAAAGTCTCATGGCCACATGGGATGACTCTGACTCGTCTGAAGCTGACTCAGAATCAGATGATGAAAGGGCAAACATAGCTCTCATGGCTAACATTTCAGAAGATAGTGAAGCTTCTGAATCAGACTCAGAATCAGACACTGAAGAGGTATTTCCTAACTTCGCTGTTAACTTTACAAAGGCTGAACTTGCTGAAAGCCTTAATGAGATTCTGGAACGTTATCAGCAAATTAGAGCTAAATTCAGAGACCTGAAAAGGAATCTTGAATCTGACTCTAATAAGTCTGAGAGTCTCAAATTGGAAAATTCTGAGCTGAGAAATAAGATTTCAAAATTAGAAAACACTTTACAAAACTCTCAGAAGGAACCAATTTCTGAAACTCCCAGCAACGCTGATGAGATCATCAAGGAGTATGATCACAGTTTCCAGAAGTTCCTAGCTAAAAGCATAGATAGAAGTAGAATGGCTTCAATGATCTATGGAGTTAGCAGAAACGGCAGGAAAGGAATAGGATACCAAGGTAAGGTTCCTACACCAAAGAATGTCATGGACTTAACCATTAAACACACTCCTCTGAATTCACACTTCGTGTATGGTCACACACATGATATCAAATATACTAGCAGTAAGCACTCTGTGAAACCAAAATTCAACCAGAGTTTTGGTAAAACTAACAAATCAGGACCCAAGAAAATCTGGGTACCTAAGGATAAAATAATACATGTTGCAGATATCTTTAGCAGCAAGTCAGAAACACCAGTCATGGTACCTGGACTCTGGCTGCTCACGACACATGACGGGAAGAAGGCATATGTTCCAAAGCCTGGAACTTAAGCCTGGAGGCCACGTTGGCTTTGGAGGCAATCAGAGGGGAAATATAATTGGCTCTGGAACTGTAGGTAATGGAAATCTTCCCTCTATTAATAATGTTCTGCTAGTAGATGGATTAATGCATAATCTGTTATCCATAAGTCAATTAAGTGATAACGGTTATGATATAATCTTTAATCAAAAATCATGTAAAGCTGTTAGTCAGAAAGATGGGACTATCCTGTTTAATGGTAAGAGGAAAAACAACATTTACAAAATCAAACTTTCTGAACTAAAGAGTCAGAATGTAAAATGTCCTCTGTCTGTTAACAACGAGCAGTGGATCTGGCACAGAAGTGTATTATGTTAGGATACTCTGAACGCTCAAGAGGGTACAGAGTATACAATACAGAAACACAGATTGTGGAAGAATCAATCAGTGTTCGTTTTGATGATAAGCTTGACTCTGAAAAGTCAAAGCAGAATGAAGTTTTTGCAGGTATAGAAATTGAATTTGCAGGTTCTGAAGACAAGTCATCAGAAGCTCTCAACACAGACATTCCTTCAACGTCTGAAAGGAGCACTGCTAGAAATCCTACAACAGCTGCTGATCAACCTCAGAAGAGATTACCCAGAAGCAGCTTGGATCACCCAGAAGAGACTATCCGAGGAAGAAAGGAAGATCCAATCAGAACAAGAGCAAGCTTCAGAAACTCTGAAGAAACTCTTATGGGACTTGTGTCTCTGATTGAACCTTCTTCTATTGATGAAGCACTTCTGGATAATGACTGGATTCTGGCAATGCAAGAAGAGCTGAATCAATTCACCAGAAACGACGTATGGGATCTCGTTCCTAGACCAAAAGGATTCAACGTCATTGGAACAAGATGGGTGTTCAGAAACAAGCTAAATGAACAAGGTGAAGTCATCAGAAACAAGGCACGACTGGTTGCACAAGGTTATAGTCAGCAAGAGGGGATAGACTATACAGAAACCTTTGCCCCAGTCGCCAGGTTAGAATCTATCAGACTTTTAATTTCATTTGCTGTTAATAGAGGCATCACTCTGTATCAGATGGATGTCAAAAGTGCATTCTTAAATGGTTATATAGAAGAAGAAGTTTATGTTCACCAACCTCCAGGTTTTGAAAATACAAAACATCCAGAACATGTTTTCAAACTAAAGAAGTCACTGTATGGTCTGAAACAAGCTCCCAGAGCTTGGTATGAAAGGCTAAGTAACTTTCTGCTTGAAAATGAATTCACCAGAGGGAAAGTGGACACTACTCTATTTTGTAAATCAGTTAAGAGTGACATCTTAGTCTGTCAAATTTATGTTGATGATATTATTTTTGGTTCTACTAATCCTTCTCTTGGAAGAAAATTTGCTAAGTGTATGCAGGCAGAATTTGAGATGAGCCTCATGGGGGAACTGAAATTCTTTCTAGGAATTCAGATCAATCAAACTCCAGAAGGAACTTACATTCATCAGAGCAAATACATCAGAGATCTTCTGAAGAAATTTGACCTCTCAGAATGTAAGCCATCAAAGATTCCAATGCATCCCACGTGCATTCTGGAAAGAGAAGAGGTAAGCAAAAATGTAGAACAGAAGGCCTACAGAGGTATGATTGGTTCTCTCCTCTATCTGACTGCTTCAAGACCTGACATATTATTCAGTGTTTGTATCTGTGCTAGATTCCAATCAGATCCTAGAGAATCTCACTTAACAGCTGTTAAGCGAATTTTCAAGTATCTGAAAGGTACTACTAATCTGGGTTTGTTTTATAGAAAATCTAGTGATTATAGCTTAGTAGGCTAATGTGATGCTGATTTTGCTGGAGACAGAGTGGAACGTAAAAGTACTTCTGGAAGCTGCCAGTTTCTGGGAGAAAATCTGATCTCTTGGTCCAGCAAAAGGCAATCAACTATTGCTCTGTCAACAGCAGAAGCTGAGTACATAGAAGCAGCAGGATGTAGCACACAAATGCTTTGGATGAAAAGTCAGCTTGAAGACTTCCAGATTTTTGAGAGTAACATTCCTATACTTTGTGACAATACTTCTGCTATTTGCTTAAGTAAGAATCCTATTTTACATTCTAGAGCTAAGCATATAGAAATAAAACATCACTTCATTAGGGACTATATTCAGAAAGGTATTTTGAACTTAAAATTTATAGATACAGACCATCAATGGGCTGATATCTTTACCAAACCCCTTTCAGAAGATAGGTTTAATTTCATTCTGAAACATCTCAGCATGAAAGTATGTCCAGAATGAAAATGTTTTAATTCCATATATTTACCTTCAGAATGTAATTATTTCACTGTGAACTTTTGATCAATCTCCTTTCAGAAAGATAGAACATGCAGATTGTATCAGATGCAAGTCTAAAGATCTGAGAGTCTAAGCTCAAAGACAGACGTGCTGATCACTACATCAAACAAGTGTCATCCAATCATCAGCATATCTCTGAAGCAGAACGCGTGCACGCTTCTGAGAAGGCAAAGCGCTGATTGGGTGCATTGAGACACATGTCTGGTAACCGTTTTTAAGTATCTTTCTCAAATCCCCCAAAATCAGCAAGCATTTAATGAAAAGTAATCATGCTTTTAAAAGGCAATCATGATTTTTCTCTCTCTTAAAAAACGTTTATCTTTTCAAAATAGTTTTGAAAACTCTATTTAAGCACATTAATCTCTCATTCTTATTCTTTACGCTTTCTCACTAACACTCAAGCATTTTCTGCATATTTCTGTGTTCATCTCTTGCAACCTATTTTCATCAATTCATTCTCAAAAACCCTTTTAGTGTGAACATGGCAACCTCCAGTAGCGTTTCTGCAGGTAATCAGAAGAAAGCAACATCTGAACAATATCAAGTGCCACTCAGAACTCTCCTCACTCCGGTGAAGAATCTTGAAGTGCTTTCTGAGTTAATCATTGACTTTGAAAGCTTGAAGGAAAATGGTTTTGACCTAACTAAAGAAGTTAGGGCTCAAAAGTGGGAAAGGTACTTCGATAGGTTGGTTGGACCAACATTCCCAGCGCTGGTCAAGGAATTTTGGATTCACACCAAGGTTTCAACACATCTAGTCATCTCCTCTGTTATGGGGAAGAAGATTGTGATTTCTGAAGATCTCATTGCAAGGCTAATCGGTCAAAGTGGTGGTGGCGTCCGTTGTGTGGACATGGCTGAAAGATGTGCTGATATAGGTGTGGTAGCTAACAGAATTTTCACTCTTGGATTGCCCAGCAGCAAGATTAAGGATCTGAAGGATCATTTCAGAGTATGGGCTAAGATTATTCTGGGGTGCTTCAACCACAGGAAACCAACAAGTTCTCCTGATTACATAAATGTGGATCAGCAGTTTCTGATCTACTTTATTGATCAGAAGATAAAGATCAATCTGGCTCACTTCCTGTTCAACCACCTCAGAACCAGTGTGAAAGAAACAAGGGAAGAAGAAAGAACCAAGAGGGATTGGATACCTTTTGGAAGGCTGATATCAGATATTCTGACAGAGAATAGGCTTATTGAACATCTGATAGAAGCTCAAGAGCTGAGCACTATTGAACCAACAATTGGGAAACCTCTGAACACAAAGAATCTGAAAAAGATGAAGCTGATAGAGAACATTCAGAAGGAACCCAGAGCCACTTCCACTGCTGATATCTCCAGCAGAAGAGTGCCTCTGAGTGATTTTCCGTCATTTTCTGAAATTGAATCCAAACCAGAGGTGTATCTCAGGTACTTGGATGCGTACAAGGCAGATGGTACAGATCCAAAGCTGAATATCAGAGATCTGCATCAACCCCAACCAGAAGTGACTCTGAAGAAGACAAAGAAGAGGAAAGCGCCATCAGAAGGATCATCTCAGCAGACTCCAAAGAAAAGAGGTATTTCATCTGCTGCCCCTGTTTCAAATTCTTTTACCATTCCAGCATCTATACCCCCTCAAACCTCTCATAGAATATCAATTCCCATCCCTACCATTGATGAAACCGTACAAGAAGAAGACCCTTCTGAGGCATTAAAACTCAGAAGACCTAGAACCAAACACCCCAAACAACCAACAATTTCAACAACATCAGCACTTGACCAAGTGTTGTCTGATATTGAGCGTCAACATGCCCCTGCTCAACCAAACTCTGAACCACAAAATGTTCCTCCTCCACAACCAGAACCAGAACCAGAACAACAACAACAACCACTCTCAGAAGAACCTCTGATCCCTGAGCAATCAGAGATTCCACCTCCCCAACCAGAAATAAATCCACCTTCACCACAAACAAAGTTTCACCACTCTGAAACTCCTTCTCCTCATCAATCTGAACCTCATTCACCTCAACCATCACCGCTGGCAATTCAGTTGCCATGTGGAACAACTGTTATCATGCCCCAGTTACCATCCTCATCAGAATCGACACCACCAAATACTCCCAAAACACCACCCACTCCAATCGAAATATCTGACTCTGATACCCCTTCTCCAAAACAAACAGCATCTCAGAAAACCTCTGAAAACCCCAGCAGGACTTTCATTGACTTAACCAGTCTTGACCGTCTTGCTGATCTAAAACACAAAATTGCCATCCCAAAACCAAAGCAACCAGATGTTGGCTCTGGTATTTTGAATTTTGAAACAGGTGTGCTGCAATGGATTGCTTCTTTGAAGCAAGTCTGTCCGGGAATGATTGACCCAGCTGCCTCTGATCAGCTCTGGTCACAATTCAGACTTTGGGTACGTGTTAAAGCCCTCAAGTTGCAGGATATCAACTATGAGCAGGCACAACAAAATTTCAGCAAGCTTCTGAATGAAGTTGGAAGTATGCTTCTGAAAGAGGACGTGCTCCCTCTGGACAGTGAACCTTGGTCTGAGAAACAGCAAGCTGCAAAGGTACAGGACAAGACCATTCAAGCTGAAGACAGTCAAGCTGAGGATGTTGCTGAAAGCTCTGAGAAGCCTCCTGCTTCTGATGCTTCTCAAGCTGCCTTGGACAGGCAGACTCTGGAAGAACTAAGGCTGAATGACATGCGTCTACAGAAGCGAATGGATGAAAACGATCAGAAGATGAAAGAGAGAATGGATGTGCAGGACAACAAGATTGACACTGTTGTCAGCATGGTGCATAAGCAGACTGAGACTTCTGAAAAGATTCAAGCCATGCTGGAGAACCTGTTCACACGCTTGCCTCCTTAACCTTAAATCTTTTTTCATGCATGACCTTTTTCATGTTTTCCTTGATTTTCTGATGCACTGATTGAATATGTTTTGTAATATTTTCTTGTTTTGATTCTGAACTATATTAATATAATTAGTTTTTCTGATCTTAATTGTTTTAGCACATCACCAACACTTTTTGATTGCTGACAAAAAGGGGGAGAACAAGAATGATATTTAAATCAATAACGGCTAACTAGACAGAAATTCTCAAACATTCTAACTTTATTACTTGAAATTTTTTTTTTCTGTTTTGTTTAAAGTCTACAGGCACAACGGAGCTCCTGGACACTCTGAAGACTAGAAGCTCTGATCAATGTTGCTCTGATCAATATGAAGTTTTGATCGTCCTAATACTCTGATCCAAAGCAAAGCTCTGACAAGAAAAGCTCTGAAGCTCTGCTCTGACACAAAGCTTCTGATAAGTCAAAGACTCTGATAATCTGATGTTCAAAAAAAAAAAGAAAAAGATCTGATCCTGAAGAACACGTATAATCAAAGGGAAGTAATAAACTCAGGGGGAGTATTTCCTTAGTCCTTATTCTTTTACTTCTTATTCTGATACATTTTCCAGACACCTTTTCACGTTATTTTCATTTAAAATATCTAGTTTTTGTCATCATCAAAAAGGGGGAGATTGTTAGAACAATGTTTGAATCTACTACCCTATATTTAAGTTTTGATGATAACAAAGTGAAAAGATATAGTATTTATAAGTTTCATGAATGAACTATCTGCTGCCTAAAATTATTATGTTCTGACTTGCAGATACTCTGATTGATATAAGCAAGATCACATCTATTCAGCATCAGAACTTGATTTCAGACACCAGCATCAGAAGTTGCTACATCAGAACATCAAGATCAGATGATCAACTAACGTACATGCTGAAGCCTGATGAACAAGACTGCGCTCAACACTCTGATACAGAAACACAATAGTTCATCAGCAGCGAAGCAGAGTCAGAATGAGCCAAGTCAGAACTTGCATTAAGTAAGCAACGGTACTGTGCATTGAAAGCTAATTAATTCCAACGGCCTCATTCCAGACAAGATCTGCTCAATAAGGAAAGCTTGTTATTAGCATTGAATCAAGAATATTGCATCCAACGTTCATCATCCCAATGCTATATAAACAAAGCTTTGAAGATTGAAATGGTTAATGCTCTCCAAATCTCTACACGCACAAAAGCTGAACCATAATCTTTGTCCTATCAGTTTTGGCTAAACCATACACTCTGATATTCCATTACTGTTTAGCAATCTAGTTTCTAAGCTTCATTTTGTGTATACATCACAGTTGTGATAAAGTTTTGTAGAAAACATCCACACACAGTTTTATCTCTTTGTAAGAAAGTGTTACCTTGACAAACCGGGTTGTGGTTTGAATCAAGAAGGCTTTAGCAGTTGTTAAAGCAGTCTATAATATTCAGTTGAATATAGTGGATTAAGACCTCGTTGGAGAGAGGCGAAATCACCTTGACGGGTGGACTGGAGTAGTTTGAGATCAAACGAACCAGGATAAAAATATCGTGTTCATTGCTTTAGATTTCAGTTTTACAATTCAACCCCCCCTTCTTGTGTTTTTCACCACTTCAGTCCTCATGTCCATGAACATGGCATGAGGGTAGCTTCTAAGGTGTCTTCCTATTGCTCTGGTGACCACACTGTCCCTAATCCTTGAATTGACCCGAACACCTCCAACGGTGGTGCTACCTACCTCTCAATGGTGGGATGGCACTACCTTAAGGACATTTACACAGACTAATTCCTTAGGGTAGGTAGATGACTCGTAGATACTTGCTCTAAATTCCAAACAAATCAAAATTTCTTTTCACACCGACACTTTGCAAAAACCTTTCAAAAACAACTTTTCAAACACTCTTGAGGACTGATACAAGAGTCGAACTGAAATTTCAAATGAAACTTTTTCAAAACCACTCACCTTGAAAAGCAAACAAACACTTTTGAAAACACAAATGAGCAAGTATCTAAGAGCCCATGGATAACCATGGATAGAAAAGGTGATAACACCTTCCCTTTCTATAAATCTACCTCCCGAACCGAGAACTAATCTCAATAAGGAATTTTTTGGTGCTTTTGTCCTTTCCATATTGGAGAAAATAAAAGACGGTGGCGACTCTTTCTTCCGCGACATTTCGCGAACCAGCGTTAAACAGTCAGTTCCAGATCCACCGATCACAATCATCATCATAGCTCCACCAGAGAAAACTTTCTTTACAATAAATGGTCCTTCGTAAGTGGGAGTCCATTTTCCCCTGGGGTCGCCTTGTGGGAGAATGATGCGCTTTATTACCAAGTCACCAGTCTGATACACTCGAGGCTTGATCTTTTTGTTGAACGCCTTGATCATACGCTTTTGATATATCTGACCATGACAAACATCATCCAGTCGCTTCTCCTCGATCAAGTTTAGCTGATCCAACCTAGTCTGCACCCACTCGTCTTCGCCCAGATCTGCCTCTTTCATTATCCTTAAGGAAGGAATTTGAACTTCTATAGGCAAGACAACTTCCATGCCATAGACCAAAGAGAAAGGAGTTTCGCCAGTTGACGTTCGAGCTAAAGTATGGTAGGGATGGAGAGCGAATGGTAACATCTCATCCCAATCTTTGTATGTTACCACCATCTTTTGCACAATCTTCTTGATGTTTTTATTGGCAGCTTCCACTTCTCCATTCATGTTAGGCCTATATGGAGAAGAATTGTGATGCTTGATTTTGAACTACGTGCAGAGTTCCATAATCGTAGCATTGTTGAAATTGGTTCCATTGTTCGTGATGATCCTTTCGAGGATACCGTAACGGCAGGTGAGGTTATGCTTGATAAACCTGGCTACAACGTTCTTGGTAACTGAGGCATATGAGGCAGCTTCGACCCACATGGTAAAGTAATCAATGGAAACAAGGATGAAATGATGTCCATTGGAAGTAGTAGTTTTAATCTCTCCAATCATGTCAATTCCCCACATTGCAAACGGCCATGGAGCAGTCATGACATTCAGAGGAATCGGGGGTACATGGACCTTGTCAGCATAGATTTGACACTTGTGACAAGTCCTTGAGTGATGATGACAATCGATTTCCATTATGGACCAATATTAACCAGTCCTCAGGACTTTCTTGGCCATAGTGTTCCCACTATAGTGAGTCCCAAAGATTCCATCATGCATATCTTCCATAATTTTCTCTGCCTCCTTCTTGTCCATACACCAGAGTAGAGTAAAATCATGATTTCGCTTATATAGGATTCCATTGCTTAGGAAGAATTTGGCTGAGAATTTTTGCAAGAATTTCTTATCATTGATGGAAGCTCCTTGGGATACTCTTGTGCTTCAATATATCTCCTTACTTCATGGTACCATGGTTTCTCTTCTACAGTGTCAAGCTCATATCAGTGTGTAGGTTCGTCAAATCATTCAATTGTAATCATAGGAGCTTCGTTGTCCCATTTGACCTTGAACATGGAAGACATTATTGCCAAGGCGTCAGCCAACTGATTTTATTCTCTAGGGAAATGTTCAAAGGTGATCTCCTCAAAGTATGGTATCAGGGTTAACACAAGCTCCTTGTAAGGAATAAGGTTAGGATGCTTAGTGTCCCATTATCCTTTGACTTGACTGATCACTAAAGCATAATCTATGAATACATTCAAGAAATTGATCCTTAAGTCAATTGCAACCTTTAGATCCAAGATGCACGCTTCGTACTCAGCCATATTGTTTGTACAATCGGAGCACAATCTAGCAATGAAAAGAGTATTGCAACCCTCAGGAAAAATAATCACATCACCAATTCCATTGCCCAAAGCGTTGGAAGCCCCATCGAAAACCATAGTCCATCGGGATGTTTGTTCAGGTCCGTCATACGGTTCAGGTTCTTCATAGTCAGTTACTAGCATAATATTCTTATTCGGGAAGTCAAAGCTCATAGACTGGTAATCATTAACAGCTTGATGGGCCAAATGATCTGCCAATACACTTTCTTTGGTGGCCTTTTGTATGGTATACTGGATGTCATTTAATAAGAATCATTTGCCATATAGTTATTCTCCCGAAGAGAGCTACCTTCTTGAAGATATACTTAATAGGGTCCATCTTATAAATAACTAAAGTAGTGTGACTCAACATATACTATCTTAACCAACGAGCAGCCCATGCCAACGCACATCAAGTTTTCTCGTCATGTTGGCCCAGGTAGTATATTGCATGCTCTTTTCGGCTAGACTCGTCATGTTGGCCCAACACACACCCCATGGAATTCTCTAATACAATCAAGTACATGATCAAGGGTCTTCTTTCCATTAGAGGCATTAGGATAGTTGGTTCTTGTAAATATTCTTTGATCTTGTCAAAGGCAGCTTGGCAGTCGTCGTTCCATTTGATTACTTGATCTTTCTTCAAGAGTTTGAATATTGGCTCACAAGTAGTAGTTAGGTGAGTTATGAAGCGAGAAAAGTAGTTAAGTCGACCCAAGAAGCCTCTGACTTCCTTCTCGGAATGGGGAACTGGCATTTCTTGAATGTCTTTGACCTTCAGAGGATCCACTTCAATACCTTTGCCATTGACAACAAAACCCAGAATCGTTCGAGGCCTTACCCCAAAGGTGCACTTATTAGGATTTAGCCTTAGCTTGTACTTCTTCAACATTTCAAACAACTTGTGTAAGTGATCAAGGTGCTCTTCCTCAATATGTGACCTTGCAATCATATTATCCATTTAGAACTTTATCTCATGATGAATCATGTCATGAAATAGAGCTACCATAGCTCATTGATACGTTGCCCATGCATTCTTCAAACTGAATGGCATGACCTTGTAGCAGAAAGTTCCCCATTGTGTAACAAAGGTGGTCTTGTCCATGTCCGCGGGAGCCATCTTGATTTGATTGTAACCAGAGAAACCATCTATGAAGGAGAAGACTTTATGTTGAGCCTTGTTGTCGACCAAAACGTCAATATGCAGTAAAGGAAAGTCATCTTTGGGGCTCGCCCTATTCAAGTCCCTATAGTCTATACACATACGAACCTTCCCATATTTCTTCGGTATAGGGACCATATTTGCCACCCATTGATGGTATGATTTTACAACTAGAAAACCTGCATTAAACTGTTTCGTTACCTCAACCTTTATCTTTTCAGACATGTCCGGCTGCATACGACAAACTTTTTGATTGACTGGAGGACAATCTTCTTTTGTTGGTAGACGATGAACCATAATGTCAGTATCCTACCTTGGCATATCTTTATAAGACCAAGCAAACACTTCAACATAGTCATGTAGCATATGTACTAATCTGCCTTTGATATTGTCTTCTAAGTTATTTTGATCTTGACCTCTTTCTTGGCTTCTTCGGTACCTAGGTTGATCACTTCAACTGGCTCTTCGTGAGGTTTAATGGCTTTCTCCTCTTGCATTAGAAGTCTGGATAATTCCCCTGGTATTTCAAAATCTTCTTCACCTTCGTATTCGGCTTGGTAGATTAGATGTTCAAAGTCGTAGCTGGTGATAGCAAAGTCGTCGGCAATGAGATCTGGAGTTGATGAGGATCTACAAGTGTGTTTGTGTGTATGTGCATGTAAGATACATGGCTATTTGAAAAATGAAATAATGAAAAAAGAAAGACAGTGAGAACAAAATTTGAATGCAAAGGTCCAATGTTTTTTCATTAAATGATCATATGATAGATGAACATGAACAAAACCCTTAACAAATGGACCATGGTGCCCAGGGAAAGGCACATGGCTTAAAAGTCATTGTTTGAAATTAAGATTACAGACAAAAGTTCATAAATTAACAGAAAACAATAAACAATAATTACTCCTCATTGAAGGAGATGAGAGTGAATTCCTTTGTGTTCCAGTTGTTAAGCTTTCCTCCGGCAGTAGGGTAGATCCATTCTTCAAAAGCACATTCATCGTCAGAGTCTTCCACAAAGTTTACTTCATGATTATCAATGCAAAGAGGTGGCCTTCCCACGCGAGCGCGCCTGACCACTTTCTGAGCTTTGATGCTGAAACCCAACCCAAATATTCCTGCTTTAACCAGAATGTCGGGGAGTTGTCCCCAGATAGTATAACTTCCATCTTCGACCACGACACGAGCATCTTTAAGTGAAACCATCCTTGGCATAACTTCATCAGCTTTTGGGATGTTACAAGTGATTTTGGTGGCGACAACCATGGGAGGAACTACTTCAAAGGCTTGGCACGGAGTCTCTATAAACTCACAATCCATTTCCACATACTTGAATGAAATTAAGTGGCTAAACATGAATTCTTCTTCGCCACAAACAGTAACAATCTTTCCCTTGACTGGATATTTAAGCTTTTGGTGAAGGGTGGACATCACTGCTCCCGCCCCATGTATCTAAGGGCACCCAAGTAAACAAGAGTAAGCGAGACGAATGTCCATCACGTAAAAAGTAGAGTTGAAAGTTTGTGAACCGACTTTAATGGGGAGATCCACCTCTCCATGCACCATCCTCTTGGACCCAGAAAAAGCCCTCACAACTATCTCACTTGGTTTTAACACCAGAACTTCGCAATCTAACCGATCCAAGGCACCTTTGGGTAGAACATTTAAAGAGGAACTAGTATCAACAAGGACATGAGCCAGGGTATTTCCTTTGCACTCAATAGAGACATATAAGGCCTTGTTATGATTCCTTCCAACTGGTGTCAAGTCAGCACTAGAGAACCCTAATCCATTGTCGGCAGTCAGACTTGCCACACAGTTTTCGAATTAATTGGTTATGGTATCTTGAGGGACGTGCACTTTCTTCAAAAATTTGATCGAAGTTTGGGCATGAGCATCAGAAAAAAGAAACAAAGTCAACATGAAGATTTTGGAGGGGGTTTTCCCTAGTCGTTTTACTATCTTGAAATCTCTTTTCTTTATGATTTTCAAGATTTCCTCTGTCACTTGGGTGGAAGGTTCCTCGGTAGTAACGTCTTTGGCTGGCATGTCCGTCCTGGCAGGCTCAATTAATTTCTCTTTACCCCTATTGTCAGTACTAGGCTTTTCAATGGTAATGCGGATAAGTGTCACTATAGCTTTTGAAGATATCCTAAGATGCTTGTTGGAAATTGTTTTGATGGAAATGTCTTCAGCTTTATCGGTCAAACTTTTGATGGACGAAGTTCTTTCAAACAGGATTTCATGACTATTTATTAGGTGTTGAACACCTTCCTTCAGACATTTAAATCCCTTAACTTGTTTGGCGCAGTAATTACTGTCTTTCAAACAGTCGGGGAAAACCCTATCTCTCTGTAGGTTCTCTTTAAAAATGGTCAATGGAGTAGTCAAATCTTCAATGGAGGAAACAAAAGCAGTGTCTTCAATTGCATTGACACATTTGCCATGATTTGGCATTGGTGCAGTTATAACATTCAGAGTTGTAGGTGGATAAAACTCAATAGTTTTGTTATCGATAAGATCTTGAATCTTGTTTTTCAAAGCCCAACATTGATCAGTTTCATGCCCAGGGGTGTTGGAATGATATACACATTTGGCATTAGGATTGTATTTCGGTGATGAGACATTAGGATTTGATGGTGGATCATGTAATGTCACCAAGTTGGCCTTCAAAAGGTGTTGCAAGGCTTGAGACAATGACATGTTAATTCTTATGAACTGTATTCTTGGAATCTCAGTTCTTTGATGGTTGGCTTGTTGTGGTTGTCTTTGAGTAGATGGAGGCTTGGAGATCAAAACAACATTAACATATGGACAATGATCCTTCTTGGTATAGGTACTTGACCCATATACATCATTGGGTTCTTTCTTGCTAATAAAGGGCTTCTTTTCAATGTTTGACGTGGAAGCAGATGCCATGGGAATTTTTCCACTCTTGATACCACTCTCGACCCTTTCACGAGTCAGAATTAACTCAGTGAAACTGGAAGACGAGCTACCAATTAGAAAGTCGAAATATGGTCCCGTTAGTGTTCCCATGAACATGTCCACCAAATCCCTATCAGTCAATGGTGGTTGAACTCTACCAGCAAGGTCCCTCAATTTTTGTGCGTACTCTTTAAACCCTTCATTAGTACCCATTGTCATTCCTTGAAGTTGAACTCTTGTCGAAGCTAAATCAGTGTTGTACTAATATTGGCGGTAGAAAGCGGTGGCCAGATCTTCCGAAGTATTAATGTTGGAATCCTCCAACTGGTAGAACCATTCTAACTGAGTACCAGACAGGCTCTCTTGAAATAAATGTACCCAGAGCTTCGTGTCGGTGTTACGCAGTTGTATTTTGTGGACGTAGGACCTTAAGTGAAGTTTTGGGCAAGAAACTCCATTGTACTTAGAAAAGATTGGAATTTTGAACTTGTGGGGAATAACAACCCCATGAACTAAGCCCAAATCACCAAAATCCAAGCCAGGTACAACTTGAATTTCCACAGCTTTCAACCTATCTTCCAGATTTTTGTACTTATCCTCAGCTTGTGGATACTGTTTGTCAAAGTAATCTGCATCCTCAGAAGCTTGATTGTTTTCACCCCCAACATGGGTGCTCCTTGCATCTTTGTCTTGGTTCTCGTCCTCCTTGGATGACTCTTCAACCACTTGTACTTGATGGACATGGCCTTTAAACCTTTTTCCCATGCTGATCAGGGCCTTCTTCTTGGTCTTCTTTTTAGCCACCAGAAGTGACATAAGCTCTTGTTGTCCTTTGGCCAAGGTGAGCAAAGTTTCTTGAAATTGAGAATTGCGTGTCTGCAAGTCTTCTACGGTCTTCTCGAGATCCATCTTACTGAAATAAACAGTAGAAAGATTAGGAAACATGTGTCGGAAAACCTATTTATGTCATGATGTATGAAACGCGCATGCAAATGATTTCAAGGACTTTTAAGATTTAAATTTTTTTAGACAAAGATGGAACAAACATTAATTGCATTAATAAGTTCAAACGGTTACAAAAATGCCTGTTGGGCTTATAATGGAAGAAACAAAGATAATACAAAATAAACTCCTAAAACAAAAAAGGACTCAAGCTTCCCACGAGCACATTCTCTTTGGTGCAACGTAGGCATTCAAACTCCGCACTTCATGAAGTTGTCTCGTGAGCTCCAAGACCTTCTTCTCGCTTAAGTAGAACTGGGTTTCAAAGGTGTCTCGCTCCCCTTTGAGTTGAATCCAAGATCTTTGCAACTCCCCGAGAGTATTTGACATGTCAGGATGGAGAAAAATGTAAGGAACATCTCCCTCGGTAATAGGCTCCATGATGATAGGTAGCATGGCCTCATAAGGCATCGTGAGATTTTGAGTGCGAGCTCGCACCCACTTGAGATAAGGCTCCAAAGGAATGGAGTTATTATGCCCCAAAGTCTTGCTATTAACTTTGTGTACCATGCCCCAAGCACGTATGAATCTTTGACGATAACCTTGGACATCGCTCTCAAAGTCAAATGCAATTCCTTGGACAAGTGCATCATGAGGGACATCCCTCCTAGCATACCAAAACTATTGCAAAGCTAAAAAATGATTGTAGGTGATACATACCCTAATTCCAAGTAGAGGGACATTAGGGAATTGCCCACAATGGTCAATAATAGTAATGTCCTCCAAGGATCAAGAACACCAATGAATATCATAATGCGTGAGTGACACCAATCTCTTAGACCATCTCATGCCTTGCTCATTCTTCACAACAGATTGAGGTAGGTGCGAAATAAACCACCTAGCCAATAGAGGATTGCAACATATAAGAAGTCCTCTTCTCTTCATGGTGCGAGAGTGAAGAGAATGCAAGATATCCCCAAGTAAAGTAGGCACCGGATTGCGAGATAAATTTTTTTTTACTGCGTTCACATCTATGAGTTGGTCACGATTGGGAAATAGTACCATCCCAAAGATTGGAAGAGCCAATACTTATTCAAAGGCTTGTAAATACAGATCATCCCAAAAATCTTGAGCCTTCTCCAACAAAAACTTGGCTAGAAACCCTTTGACACCACTTCTTGTTTCCCAATTTTCCACAACGTTGGATCGTTGCAAATGTAGAGCTCGAGCAATCTCCTCAGGTCTTGGGTCTCTTTCAATCCCGTTAAAGGGTAGTTGATCAGGAATAGGAATTCGCAAGAATTGAGAGAATTCTTCCATAGTAGGCACAAGTTGGTAATCAGGAAAGGTAAAGAAATGGTGTTTATGGTTAAAGAATTAGAATAACACATGTACCATAACCTCTTCAAAGTTTATTGTAACCAAGTTGATGAGACGACCATATTTCTTGGCAAACGGAGAATCATTGGGAACCCTTGATGCTAATTCCTTAAGTTGAGGAAGCACTTTTACAAGGTTGATTCGGATAGTGTTTCTTCTTGTGGAAGTCGTGTCCTACATTATAACACAAATATAAATACCAAAGTCCTTGAAATGGTTAGTGCAAATGCCATGGTATGATGTCATAATGTTATCTACAAATACAAAAGCAAAACAAACAAATCTTTAGGTTTAGGCTTGCATGAGGTTTCATTCGTAAGTACCCTCTTGAAGTTTAGTTGGTTCAACCTGTCCTAGAAAGTAATCGGGTTCTAGGGGATCTCAATATCATTGATGTTTCTTCATTGGGCATTGATTCAGTGCAACCTCTTTATTGGCGACCAGAATATCCCAAAAGTTAGATCTCAATGAGCGTAGTATCGATTATCAACCAACTTCGGACTGCACGAAAGCCGGCTACCTCACTGCTTCCTAATGTCCAAGTTATTCAATTAAAGGTTCTAAGGTTCGTTAGTGCTTCATGACACCACATAGCGGCCCTGTAATCCCCTTAATTCACCATAAGGGATACCGATACCACAAATGTGCCACACTAACATAGCTATTTTCTTTACCATATCGGTCTACACCGTACAACCACCATAATATTTGCTATTTACCTAATGGTGTTCCCAGATCTGGGTAGAGAATCAATACAAACCCAAACAAGGACCCACAAATGTAAAGCAAACAAATCAAACAATGAAAGCAATTAAATGTGATCTAGTCTCTAAGGTAACCCCACTTTTAAGAAAATTCCCCAGCAGAATCTCCAGTTCTGTAATACGGTGGGAGAACTGGCATGGGTGTTTTGCGTTTTATCGCAATTGTTATGGATAGCAAGAGTCGCCACTGACATTTCTTTTATCCAATAAAGGAAAGGGTGAAAAGAACAGGAAAGACCTTTTTGAGAATTTTCTTGAGTTCAGGGGGTAGGTTATGAAAAGGGAAGGTGTTAGTACCCTTTTCATCCGTAGTTATCTATGAGCTTTTAGTTGCTAGCTCACTTTGAAATGCTTTGTTTGAAATGTGTTTATAATTGGTTTTGAAATTGTTTTTGAAAAGTGTCTTTGTTTAGGCAAACTTTGTAATGACTCTCGTCTCTATAAGAATGTATACAAAGTGTTGACTTTTGAAAATATTTCATTTGAAAGTGCTGGTGTGTTTTGAAAGATGTTTTGAAAATAGTTGTGAGAAAGCAACTATAAATGTTCTACCTACTCAAAAAGTCTTACTTCTTTTCCTCCTCCTTTAGATATTTATATCTTACCATTGATTGGTAAGAAGCCCTAACATTGGATGTGAAGGGACAGGAGTGGGTCGTCATATAGTCATGGAAAGCAACATTGTAGGATACCTTAGAAATTTTTGTAAGGGTCTAGATCGTTTACCGAAGACAACATTGAAGGGTCATCGATGGACTACAGTCTTGTATTCGAGGGTCAATTCTAAAGTATCCCACGTTCGAGGGACATCACTGTTTTTTCTCAAGGCAACAAGTGGGTTTAACCCTAGAGGTGCAAGTGTGAAAAGTGTTTAGATTGCATGGATTTTGTATTGAATTACGGTTTTCAATTTGTTGATTTTATGTCTTTCTATAAAAACCCTAATTACTTGCATTTATATTGAAAGCGATAAATTACAGAAATTAAATATTCTACGCTATTACATCATTTGGGGATGGAGACACAATTTACAAATGGGGGATGAAAGCAATAAAGTTCTAATTATACTATTACAACCATATTAAATATTGCAAGATAAAATGTGCAAGCATATAAAAGCAATGTGAAAGGAAAAGAAAATTGTTTTTGTTTATGAAAAATCTTGATTTAATTAAACTAATAAATGGAAAGAATTTAATTAATTAAAATTCCTAAATTCTAAGTTGATTTAATTAGAAAATAAATTCAAAGAAAAAACTAAGTTAAAAATTAATTTAATCAAGAAAAGAACTTTGTTAAGAAAAATGTTTTTTTTATAGTTTTTAATAAAGGAAAAACCCTAAAAGATGCTACTTTGAATAAATCACGAATAATGAAAATAAAAATAATATTGGTGAGATTTTTATATATTCATAAAATAGATCTAATAAACTAGTAGTATTCAAAAAAATTAGTTCAAAAGGAGTTAATTTGAAGGGTTAAATAAATTGTTGAAGTTTGTTAAAAATGTAAAATGAGTCAAGTGATAAAAATAAGGTTTTGGTCCTGCCAAGGCTTGAACTCAAGACATTCAGGTTGCTGGCTCAAAAGAATACGACTAGGTCAGGCGCATTTTCTTGTAAACCATGCGCTTGCATGACATTATATGGGAACATTGTTTCCTAAAATCACAAAATCACAAAATAACACAAAAGGGGGGTTCACCATGGTTCAAACACGCGCCCTTAAGGTGAAAGTGACATGAAACGCATGCTGCTTGCCACTAGGGTGGCTGTTACATCCGTTAGTGAAGCAACAATTATTAAATATAAAATTAACTTGGATATAAAAATTTTAAAATGGCCAAGCCCTCTTTCTTCTTCCTCCTGCATGCTAACAGTAACAATAACATAATTTTGATTTTGTTGATTTTTTTTAAATTCTTCATTTCTCAACCAAATTAAAAGTTGTAAAAACCAAACTTGATTAATTTTTAACAAGGAATCCAACCATGTAATTTTCATACGGTATAAATCAAATAATAACACGAATTTTTCTTAGTACCAAACTGAAAACCTAAGTGCTCTAAAAATCTAGTTTCAAAATTCTCATCCCACAGTCAATTAAAATGAAAACTAAGGACATGATTAGCTTCATAGACATGATATCTACCTTTTATCTTTTGAAAGTAAGTGCAAATGATGCTTGTATCAAGATTTCAAAGTTGGAAAAACTTACCTCTTGATGCAAAAGTTCAATGGCCTCTACACGACTTCCAGGAGCAATGTGATGATTGCTTTAGCTCCCTGGGACCTTACTTAGTATGTTGCAACCTTTACTTTGCCTTGAAAATGCATGGAATTATCTACTCAAGTCAAGTTGTAATGGTGGATTTTTATAATGGTATATGATGATAGATTGATTACATAAGTGAAACATGTGTTTGGATCACTTCTATATGATGTAAATAAAGTGTTTGGATGATTTGTTTGGACAAAAGTTGCAAGAGTGATGAGTTTCAAAGAAATGGATTTTGAAAACTCAAGAAATGAGTTTTATGGACAATTCGGGTTTGAGAGTGTATGAGAGGGCTTAAGGGCTTGTAAATTCGTGTGTTGGCTTGAAAATGGTGTATGCATTTATAGGAAATAGGTTTTGTGTGCTACAACAAGTTAGAATTTGAATTATCAAGTTGTAACAGTTTACGTATTTTTGAAGCAACCATGACAAACATCTTCCCAAAGCTTGTACCATGTTATTGTAGAGTGGCCAACACTTTAAACATGGATGTTATGATTTTTATATGTTGAGTGTGATCAGAACAACAGGTCAGAGGCTCAAGACAAGTTGACTTTGTGATTAAATTCACTTTTCAAGAATGGATATGTTACTTTCTTCCAAAAATGGAAAATTAGTTTGGACAAAGCTTGAAACACTTGGATAAGGAAACAATCAGTTGTGGAAACATCTAATTATGGAGTGAAATGCAAGTTACAAACCTTCAATTTGAGATTTGTACAGCATGCCTTGATATTTGATCCAATGTTCATCACAAAATTGACTTGTAAATCAAGAATGAAACCCTAACTTCATCTCTTCGATTATCTTAGCTCAAGCATGATCTCAATTTGTTCTTTGACTTTTTAGAAAGCCGGTGACATCCTCTACAACCTTCACGTTGGACATTTATGAAGAATCAACTTGGAATCATGTGAAAAGTTGCCATGTAGTGGGTAGCAAAAATCTTCCTAACTAGGGCAAAATTTCACTAAGTGTTTTAAGAAAAAGTGCATGCCTTTATGAACTCATAACTTAAAATCCAAGAATTTTTATAAAATTTTCTGCCCTAAAATGTTTTAAATCTCATTGAGATCTACAACTTTCATGTTAGAAGTTTTTCTTGAATCATCTAGCATCTTTGTGAAAAATTGGGATGAAGTTATGATATAATCATGTTTTTAAACACTTAGAAAAATTTCTAAGTTTTAGAAATTTTTACTTTCCAAGATGAAATTTGACATTTTGATTTCTTGATTATCAAGATTCATATTTTTGTATTTTTTGATGAAATGTGACCTTTGAAATTCAATCTTGATCAAAAGGTCAAAGGTTGACTTTATAGTGTACATTTAACTTTTCATCAGTTGACTGTAATTTATCTGTCAATCCAATGATCTTTAGAAGTGATTTGAACTATGCAATTAGGTAAATTTGATGCATTTGAATCCTTGACATCATGTTTCAAACCAATAAGTCATGTATTAGGTCAAAAGTCAAAAATCAAACTTTGTCAGTCAAAACCCTAATTCTGACCATTTTGCCCTTTTGGTGGTTTGATCAATTTTCTTGGTGTTGTACCCTAAAATTTTCCCTCTATTTTCTCAAGACATTTTCTCTCAAGGATTTTCAAAAGTCCAAGTTTACACAAGTACAATTGGATTTTTGGCTTTCAGGCATTAAATCGAAGAAGAGCAAAATTGCCTTGATTCATAAGCTTCGATTGGGCATCTAAAATCCTTCGAGCAAGCCTGATTCACAAGCTTCGATTGGGTGTTGGGCCCCTTTCGATCAAGTTCAATTCACAAAGCTTTGACTGAGCATTGGCTGCTTCAGGCTTACCTTCGATTCATATGGCAAGAACTTCGTACATGCCTGCTTCGATTCATAAAGCAGTAGTCTCATGCATGTAAGCTTCGATTGAGCATTGGCCTCTTACGTGTCTGCTTTGATCCATAAGACAAGTGCCTCCTCTGCGCTTTCCTTCAGTGCACAAGGAAAATACTTCCTCTTTATGCTTGCCTTTGATTCACAAGGAAAGAGCTTCTTTCATGTGTGCTTCGACCCACAAGGAAATAACTTCCTCTGTGCGTGCCTTCAGCGCACAAGGAAAAGACTTCCTCTTCATGCTTGTCTTCGATTCACAAGGAAAAAGCTTCTTTCATGTGTGCTTCGACCCACAAGGAAATGACTTCCTCTATGTGTTACTTAAACACACAAGGCAAAGACTTCCTCTTCATACTTGCCTTCGATTCACAACGAAAGAGCTTCTTTCATGTGTGCTTTGACCCACAAGGAAATGACTTCCTATGTGCGTGCCTTCAGTTCACAAGAAAAAGGCTTCCTCTTCATGCTTGCTTTTGATTCACGAGGCAATAACTTCCCTCATGCTAGCTTTGACTCCACCTCTAAACCCTTCAACACACAGTTTTCTACACTTTGACACATAAGATGGTCCCTTCGAAGAAGCATTCAAAAGGCCTATTCGAAGAAAACACATGTGGTCCATTCGAAGAACACCCATGTGGTCCATTTAAAGGATACATAATTGTTGGAAACTGGTTTGTTTTTCCTTTGATGAGTCTAGTTCAAGAGGCTTGTTGGCCAAAGTCCTACATGTTGCCAAGCCCAAGCCTCCTGCACAATTACATTCATGACAAAAGAAGCTTCGACTGGCGAGAATGAAGTTTTCAATTGGGCTAGTTAGGTATTTTCAGAGCGATTCGAAGAACAAGGAAAATAAGGGCTCAATCAAAGAAGCCACAATAATGAAGCCCAGAGCAATTCAGAGCTAATCGGAGAGCAAGGCGTGGAGGCATTCGAAGGAGTCGGGGATTGAAACATGTCCAAGTTCATCCCAAAACCTAAAAGGGTAGGAATTCATCAAAAATGGCAATCCTTTAATTTGTCTGATTTTGCCTTCAAATCATGGTTAATGGTTGTCCCCTTCCATTTCCATTCACCTCACACCTACTATAAATATAAGACACCATCACAAGTCAGAGGAGGAGACGCATATACTACTTCACATTGCTCAATAAAGATCCAAAAGTGTCCCAATCGAAACACATTTTTGCAGTCACCTTTAAGTCCAAACTATTAATCACACCTTGATCCTGAGATCTCCAGGGGCATCTCCAACACCACAGATCCAAGTATACTGACCATAAGTATATTTTTGAATTTTATTTTCTCATTCTAGGAAGTTTGTTTTTTCTAACATGTTTGTGCATGCTCATGATGAAAGTATAGACAACTCACAAGCCTCATTTAGATTTTTGAGCCCATCAAAGAGTACAATCAAAATGTTGGCTCTGGTGGGCTGATTCCATGCGTAGCTGGTTCAAATATTAGCGCGCACGGCCTTTTATTTGAAATATGGAATTAATGTTATTTTTAGATATATATTTGTCTGTTCATTTGTAAAAATGATTGGCAAGCAAGTTCAGTTGGAGAAGGGGAATGCGTATACTGGAAAGGAACAGGGCTCGATACCCAGATCTTGCATTTTTCTTTTCTAACAAAATTGTTGCAGGTTCAATATGATGCGTTTTTCTCTGCAAATCTCACACAATTATATTTAGTTTTTTTAATTACTTTTGTTAGCTAATTAATTAAATTACTTTGACTTGTTTTCTTAAAATTTAAAATTAATAGACTTAATATTTAATTAATTTCAATTTATTTTCATAAATTAAAAATACCAAAAATATTTTTAATACTTATGCTTTTTAGGACATTTTATTTTCTTTATAAACAATCTATTCTCATTTTTTGTTTTCTATTTTTCTTTTGTTATTTAAATTCTAGAAAGAGTGTATAGGTCGTATATTTGATTTTGTAATAGTTAGCTTATCTTTTTGCATTTTCTTTAAATATTCTAACTGCTCATGGGATGTAAAAGCGTAGGATTTTCTTTTCACACTTTATATTTTATATACAATATTATTGTTAGTAAATAGGATTGTATGGCAAGAACATAATAATCAAACACTAGAAAACCTAACATAAGATAAAAATAACTAAATACAACACACTCTCACATATACACCTCTAGGGTATCCCACTTTGGTTGCTTTCGGAAAAATAGTCACAACTCTCTAAACGTGAGAGATTTTAGTGGCTACCTTGTGGTTTAAAAGATCATAAGTCCCTCGATGACTCTCGCGACCTTTCCTCAGTAAACAATGATCTTAAAACCCTAGGGTAGTTACTAGGGTTTCTCGCCCAGTTACCTTTGTGACTATAAAACGTCCCTTCAAATGTCCCTAAAACATCCAACAATAGGGGTACCTAATCACTAATAGTAGGATAGCACTATCTAAAGGAAAAGAGGAAAATAATGACCTTTTCGAGTTAAGTAGATAGTTCCTAGATGCTATGCTCAAAAACAAACTTTTACACATACACAAAATTCTTTCAAAACCTTTTCAAAAACGCTTTATCAACACTCTTGAGGAAAAGAGTTATCATAAAGCAAATCTCCGCACTATGGAATTTTAAAAATTTTTTCAAAAAACACACAAAAGAACAAGGTATTTCAAAAAATGATATAAGCATCTAAGAGCCCATAGATAATTATGGATGGAAAGGGTTCTAACACTTTCCCTTTCCATAATCTACCCCCTTACTCAGAAAACTTTTGAAAGGTCTTTATATGTTCTTTTCACCCTTTCCTTTGGTGGATAAAAGAAAAGTCGGTGGCGACTCTTGCTTACCGCAACATTTGTGAACACAAATGCAAAATCATTATAATAGTCGATTTTGCCACCGTATTAGAGAACAAGCGACTCTGCTTGGGAGTTTTAAAAAAAATTGGGGTTACCTTAGAGTTTAGTTCATATTTTTAATTACTTTAAATTGTGTGTTTGTTTGCTTTATCCTTAAAGGGCTTTCTTGGGTTTACTTGTAAAGATCCTACACCTGGATCTAGGGCACATTTTTAGGTACAACAATAGATATTGGAGACTGTACGATGTAAACCGATATGGTTGAAAAGATAGTTGCGTTAGTGTGACACATTTGTTGGTCCCAGTATACCTTGTGTTAAATCAAGGAGAATATGGGGCCGCTGTGTGTTGTCATAAAGCACTAACGGACCTTAGAACCTTAGTTAAACAAACTTGGCCATTAGAAAGTAGTGAGATAGCCAACCTCGGTATAAAGCTAAGGATTGGATGATACTTGATGCTACACTCATTGAGATTAGACTTTCGGGATATTTCGGCCACGAGAAAAGATCGCCTGAGCTGAAACAATACCTGATAAAGAAATATTAGTGATATTGAGACTCCTTAGAACCCAGTTACTTTTCTAAGGCAGGTTGAACCAAATATACTTCAAGAGGGTATTTTCCTATAAACCCCATGCAATCCTAAACCTAAGGTCTTGTGTGTATGCTTGTGTGTGATTAAATTGTTCAAACATAACATCATGCATCATAACATCCATATTCATTTCATTTACCATTTCAAGGATTAAGGGAGTTTATCTTTGTTCTGTTTTGCAGATCATGGCTTCCGTTCATAGAAATACTATCTGAATCAGCTTTGTGAGAATACCTCTCCATCTCGAAGTGCTATCAAGGGTTCCTGAGACTTCCTTGTTCACCAAGAAATATGGTCGACTTCCCAACCTGGTTACCTCAAGCTTTGATGAGAAGATGATGGGGGTACTCTTTCAGTTATTTGACCCCAAACACCATTGCTTCACATTTCACGATTATCAGTTTGTACCCACCATGGAAGAGTTCTCTCAAATATTAGGTGTACCCATTATAGATCAGATGCCATTCACAAGTTTAGAGGAGGCTCTAAAGCCAGAGGCCATTGCAGCAACCTTGCATCTGAAACAATCCGACATTATATCCAACTGGGAAACAAGAATCGGAGTCAAGGGTTTCCTAGTCAAATTCCTACTAGAAAAGGCCCAATTATTTTGGGATCATTTGGATTTCCAAGCTTTTTAAGAAGTCCTAACTCTTCTAATCTATGGGTTAGTATTGTTCCCTAATCCTGACTTACTCATAGATATGAATGTTGTCAAGGTTTTTCTCTCCCATAATCCTGTGCCTACTTTGCTCAAAGATATCTTGCATTCCCTTCACACTCGTACCATGAAGAGAAGAGAGGTTCTTATGTGGTGCATCCAGTTGTTGCATAGGTGGTTTATTTCACACCTTCCTCAATCAGTATTAAATAATGAACAAGGTTTGGGTTGGTCGCAAAGGATAATTTCACTTTCTCACTCGGATATTCTTTGGTACTCCCGGTCTATGGGAAATATATCTATCATTAACCACTATGGGGAATTCCCTAATGTCCCACTCCTCGGCATTAGGGGAGGTATCACTTATAATCCTTCCCTAGCTCTACGATAGTTTGGTTATGCTCGGAGGGATGGTCCCCATGATATGCTTATCCATGGCATTATGTTCAACTACGAAGATGATGTTCAAGGGTATCATCAAAGGTTCATACGAGCCAGCGGCATGGTAAATAAGGTTGATAGTAAGGATTTGGGGCACAAGAACTCCATTAATATGGAGCCTTATCTTAGATGGGTACGAGCTCGTGCCTAAAATCTTATGATTCCATATACAACCATATTACCAGTGATTCTGGAACTTGTCACCGAAGAAGATGTTCATTATACAGTCCGCCATCCTCACATGCCCACTGATCTTGAAGAGCTGCAGAGGTCTTGGATTCAGCTAAAGGGAGAACGAGATGCCTTTAGAAGTCAATTCTACACCAGTGAGAAGAAATCGTTGGAGCTCACGAAGCAAATTCAGAAAGAAGAGAGTCTTAATGTCTACCTCGGCACGAAGAGGAAGTGCCCATGGGTGATTTAATTCTTAGATTTTAAGAGTTTTTAATTTTCAATTGTAAGCCTAAAAGGAAATTGTAATTTGAATCTTATTAATAAAATCTTTGTTTCATTTTGGCTTGCAAATTTAAATTTCTCGAAATCCTTGAAAACCTTGCATAAACATTAACATGCATATCATTACATAAGCAGGTATTTCGAGACAGGTTTCTTATTCTTTTCGTTGTTTATTTTAGCAAAAGAAATAGCTCTTGAACAAACAGTAAAGGACCTTCAAGCTTAAAATGCTCAGTTCCAACAAATGTTCCTGACTCTGGCTAAGGGGCAAGAAGATCTGAAAGCTCTTATCATCAAGGAGAAGACCAAGAAGGCAAAAAAACCTGCTGGTGTTTTGAATATGGGAAGAAGGTTTAGAGGATCGGCCAAGCGAGCTCTAGATTTTTCAACTCTATCATAAGAGGAAGACAATCAAGAAGAAAAGCCCAAGGAAGGAGATAATAACCCTGGGACTGATGAGAAAGAGGCTGATTACTCTGAAGAACAATATCCTCCTACTGATGATTAATACAAACAGTTGGAGGATCATCTCAATGCTATGGAGATTCAGAGGGTACCCAGGCTAGATTTTGAAGAGCTTGGACTTGTCCCGGGGGTAGTCATCCCACAAAAATTCAAGGTCCCTGCATTTTATGAGTACGAAGGTGTCTTCTGTCCTAAGCTGCATGTAAGATCATATGTCAGGAAGATTCAACCCCACACTACTGATAGGAATCTGTGGGTACATTTCTTCAAGGAAAGTTTGTCGGGGACATAGTTAGAATGGTTCTATCAGCTGGAGGGAACTAACATTCATAATCTGGAAGACCTGGGTGCTGCTTTTTACAAGCAATACTAATATAATGTTGACCTCGCTCAAATTCGTACACAATTGCAGAGTATGTCAATGGGTTCTGGTGAGGGTTTCAAAGATTATGCCCAAAAGTGGAGAGACCTTGTAGGAAGAGTCCATCCTCCTATGTATGATAGAGAGCTGGTGGACATGTTCTTGGGAACGTTGTCTGGTCCATTCTTCAACCATCTGATTGGAAGATCTTCTGCTGGGTTTACTGAACTAATATTGACCAGTGAGCAAGTAGAAGTTGGTATTAAAAGTGGTAGGATCTAGAGAGACACATGCTCCAGTACAACAAAGAAACCCTTCACTGGAAAGAAGGAGGTCAATGCTTCTTATGGCCAAAGAAATCAAAGCAAAACTGAACATCATCCGACGATAGGGGCTGTTATGATTTCCGAACGTGCATCAAACCAACAACAAAACAATCAGCACAAACCAGATGCACCCAGAAGACAGTTCACCCAGACTAACATGACCTTATCCCAGGTTTTGCCACACCTGTTAAAGTCCAATCTGGTGACTCTAAAGGAAGCTCCCAAGAATCCTAATTCTGCATCTCCCCACTAAAACCCAAATGCTCGATGTGCCTACCATTCCGAAAGTCTGGGGCATGATACAAACGATTGTTGGAATTTGAAAAATAAGTTGCAGGATCTTATCGAGACGAAGGAGATTGAGTTTGACCTTCCAGAGACACCTAATGTAATAACTGCTCCAATGCCCAAACATGTCCAGGGCGTCAATGTTGTTGACAACGCCATGTTTGTTTCCTCTGTGGATGAATTAGCTACTCCTCTTCTGATTGTTAAAGAGAATCTGTTGCGAGCCAGTTTATTTCCGGGTTGTGGTGAGGGTTGCCACTTATGTATGTCTCAACCAGATGGTTGTTTGATGTTAAAGATGGGTGTACAACACCTGATGTTTAACAAAGAAATTCTATTTGAGAAAGTTCCCATTGCAAGAAATTTGTGTGAAGATGTCACAATAATCACCATTTCCGACAATCTATTAGAACATAGTTTGATTCTACAACCCTTGGTTAGAGTTTTGATGATAACAAAATACAAAGAATAATTTATAAAATACAAAGAAAAAAATATGCACCTTAAAAATTAAGTTTTATGTATGCAGAAGTTCTGATCATATCAGCATTAGAAGATAAGCTATAAGTGCTACACGCTGAAGCAATCAGAACATATGTTGAAGATTGATGACCAGAACCTGCACTTAATCAAAGTAAACTCTGACTCTGAACAAGAACATATCAATCCAAGTCATCAATATTATGAAGCATCATCAACAGTAAGGAGATAAGATTCTAAAGCATTACTTGTCATTCAAGACAACATCAATTCCAACGGCTTCTTTCAGACAGGATCTTCTCCAAAAGGAAAGTGTGTTAATGACATTAAACATGCTTTATGATCAAACGTCATTCCACTTCCTATATAAACAAAGTCAGCTTTCAAAATCAAACAAGGAGTTTGCTAGATAACCACTCACGCATATTCAAAGCTGCAAGCAATTTCATTTTACTTTTCTAAGCTATAAACCTGTGTAATTTATCACAGTTGTGATAAACAGTTTTTGTTAGAAAAACAACAACACATATTGTATAATTATATTGAAAAAGAGTTCCTTGAGATTAACCGGATGGTGGTTGTACTCAAGAAGACTTTAACAGTTGTTAAAGTAGCTTTTGTAATCTTGTTCAGATTAGTGGATTAAGACCTCGTTGGAGAGAGGCGAAATCACCTTGACGGGTGGACTGGAGTAGTTTGAGATCAAACGAACCAGGATAAAAATACTGTGTCATTAATATTTTTAGATTCAAGTTCTCAATTCAACTCCCCCTTCTTGTGTTTTTCACATCTTCAATTGGCATCATAGCGCCTGGTTCTGAGCTTAAACACTTAACCGTGTCAGTACAAGATCCAAGCATCAGAAAAACACTATGGTGGGACCAAGCCAAAACATCAGCAATGACAACCATGAAGACAAGGACAGATTCAGTGCCAAACCTCCAGTCTTTGATGGAGAAACCTTTGACTACTGGAAAGACAAAATTGAGAGTTTCTTTCTTGCCCATGATGCTGATCTGTGGGACATGGTAACTGATGGATACACGCATCCTGTGGATGGACGTGGTCAGAAGATAGACAGGAAAATGATGTCTAATCAATAAAACCGTGAATTCAGAAACCACCACAAGGCCAGAACAATTCTCCTCAGCGCCATCTCATATTCAGAATATGAGAAAATATCAAACAGAGAAACTGCCAAGAATATGTTTGATTCTCTGAGAATGACGCATGAAGGCAACATACAAGTCAAAGAAACCAAGGCCCTTGCACTCATTCAGAAGTATGCGGAATTTAAGATGGAAGATAGTGAATCAATATGAACTATGTTTTCAAGATTTCAAATTCTTGTTGTTGGACTAAAGGTTCTTGACAAAGGGTATTCTAATGATGATCACATTAAGAAGATAATCATAAGCTTGCCCAAACAATGGAGGCCAATGGTCACAGCACTTAAGCTAGCCAAAGATCTCAACAAAATTTCTCTGAAGGAACTTGTTATCTCCCTCAGAAGTCACGAGATAGAGCTAGAAGAAGATGAGCCTCAAAAGCAAGGTAAGCCATTAGCTTTAAAATCTAACATAAAATCTGACTCCAAGGTTTTGCAGGTTGTGGAAGAAACTTCTGATGGATCCTCATCAGAAGAAGATGAACTGTATCTCTTCTCCAGAAGGGTGAACCAACTATGGAAGCAGAGACAAAGGAAGTTCAAAAATCCCAGAAGATTAGAGAATCAGAATGAATCCTCCTCTAGATACAGAAAGTCTGAGTCCTCCTCTAAACATAGAAGATCTGAAGGTTCTTCAGGATACAGAAATCCAAACAACAAGGACATCATCTACCATGAATGTAACGAGCAAGGCCACTACAAAAGTGACTGCCCAAAGCTTCAGAAGGAAAAGCCCAAAAAGAAGTTTCTCAAGGAAAAGAAGAAAAGCCTCATGGCTACATGGGATTATTCTGACACATCTGAAGCTGACTCAGAATCAGATGATGAAAGAGAAAACATAGCTCTCATGGAAAACGTATCAGAAGACAGTGAAGCTTCTGGTTCAGACTCAGAATCAAACAATAAAGAGGTATTCCCTGACTTTACCATATACTTTACTAAGGCTGAACTTGCTGAAAGTCTAAATGAAATTCTGGATAGGTATCAGCAAATCAGAGTCAAATTCAGGAACCTGAAAAGGAATCTTCCCTCTGACTCTGAAAAGACTGAGAGTCTCAGATTGGAGAATTCTGAGTTAAGAGAAAAAATTTCAAAACTAGAAAATGATTTGCAAAACTCTCAGAAGGAAACAATCTCTGAAAGTCCCAGCAATGCTGATGAGATCATCAAAGAGTATGATCACAACTTTCAGAAGTTTCTAGCTAAAAACATAGACAGAAGCAAGATGGCTTCAATGATCTATGGAGTTAGCAGAAATGGCAGAAAAGGGATAGGATATGAAGGTAAGATATCTGCACCAAAAAATGCCATGGACTTAGTTATAAAATGCACACCACTAAATTCACATTTTATATATGGGCACACACATGACATAAAGTACACAAGTAGTGATTATTTTGTCAAACCAAAGTTCAATCAGAATTTTGGTAAAACTAACAAATCAGGACCACAGAAAATATGGGTACCTAAGGATAAAATTATAGATGTGGCAGATATCTTTAGCAGCAAGGCTAAGACACTAATAATGGTACGTAGACTCTAGCTGATCGCGACACATGACGGGAAGAAGGCATATGTTCCAAAGCCTGGAACTTAAGCCTGGAGGCTACGTGGGCTTTGGAGGCAATCAGAGAGGAAAAATCATTGGCTCTGGAACAGTAGGTAATGGAAATCTTTCCTCTATAAATAATGTATTATTAGTTGATGGATTAATGCATAACCTATTAACCATAAGTCAATTAAGTGATAATGGATATGATATAATCTTCTATCAAAATTCATGCAAAACTATTAGTCAGAAAGATGGGACTATCCTATTTAATGGGAAGAGGAAAAATAACATTTATAAAATAAAACTTTCTGAACTAAAGAGTTAGAATGTAAAATGTCTAGTTTCTGTTAACAACGATCAATGGGTATGACACAGAAGATTGGGGCATGTTAGTATGAGAAGAATATCTCAGATCAACAAACTCAATCTGGTCAGAGGACTTCCTAATCTGAAGTTTAACTCAGATGCTCTGTGTGAAGCATGTCAGAAAGGCAAATTTGCAAAACCTGCTTTCAAATCCAAAAATGTTGTTTCCTCCTATAAGTCATTAGAACTTCCGCAAATTGACTTATTTGGACCAGCAAAAACTGCTCCAGTCAGTGGCAAAAAGTATGGGTTAGTAATCGTAGATGACTATAGCAGATGGACATGGGTAAAGTTCTTAAGACACAAGGACGAGTCACACTCTGTGTTTGTTACCTTCTACAACCAAGTTTAAAATGAAAAGGATCTTAGAATTGTCAAAGTCAGAAGTGATCATAGTGGAGAATTTTAAAATAAAAATTTTGAATTATTTTTTTAATGAAAAAGGCATTCTGCATGATTTCTCTTGTCCTAGAACTCCCCAACAAAATGGAGTTGTAGAACGAAAGAATAGAACATTGCAAGAAATGGCCAGAACCATGATCAACGAGACCAACATTGCTAAGATTTTCTGGGCAGAGGCAATTAACACAGCTTGTTACATTTAGAATAGAATCTCCATAAGACCAATTTTGGAAAAGACTCCATATGAATTGTGGAAGAACAGAAAGCCCAACATTTCTTATTTTCATCCATTTTGATGCACATGTTTTATTCTAAATACAAAAAATTATTTGAACAAGTTTGACTCTAAAGCACAAAAGTGTATTATGTTAGGATACTCTGAACGCTCAAGAGGGTATAAAGTATACATTACAGAAACACAGATTGTTGAAGAGTCAATCAGTGTTAGGTTAGATGATAAGCTTGACTCTCAAAAGTCAAAGCAGAATGAACTCCTTGCTGGTATGGAAGTTGAACTCACAGGTACTGAAGTCAATTCATCAGAAGTTCCCAACAGAGACTTTCCCTCAACATCAGAAACAGTCATTGCAAGCAATCCACCACCGTCTGTTGATCAACTCCAGAAAAGACTATCCAGAAGCAGCATTGATCACCCAAAAGATACAATACTGGGAAAGAAGGAAGATCCAATCAGAACAAGATCAACATTCAGAAACTCTGAAGAATCCCTCATGGGACTGGTCTCTCTGATTGAACCATCAACAATTGATGAAGCACTTCTGGACAATGACTGGATTCTGGCAATGCAAGAGGAACAAAATAAATTCACGAGAAATGACGTATGGGATCTAGTTCCCAAACCAAAAGGATTCAACATCATTGGTACAAAATGGGTGTTTAGAAACAAACTAAACGAGCAAGGTGAAGTCATCAGAAACAAAGCACGACTGGTAGCACAAGGTTATAGTCAGCAAGAGGGGATAGACTATACAGAAACATTTGCTCCAGTCTCCAGGTTAGAATCTATCACACTTTTAATATCATTTTCTGTTAATAAAGGCATCACTATGTATCAGATGGATGTCAAAAGTGCATTCTTAAATGGCTATATAGATGAAGAGGTATATGTGCACCAACCTCCTGGTTTTGAGAATTCCAAAAATCCAGAATATGTTTTCAAATTAAAGAAGTCACTCTATGGTCTGAAACAAGCTCCCAGAGCTTTCTATGAAAGACTAAGTAACTTTCTGTTAGAAAAGGAATTCACCAGAGGGAAAGTGGACACAACCTTGTTCAGTAAGACAGTTAAGAATGACATATTAGTATGTAAGATTTATGTTGATGACATCATATTTGGATCTACTAAACCCTCTTTGGGAAGAGAGTTTGCTAAATGTATGCAGGCAGAGTTTGAGATGAGCCTAATGGGGGAACTCAAACTCTTTCTGGGCATTCAGATAAATCAAACTCCAGAAGGAACTTACATTCATCAGAGCAAATATGTCAGAGAACTTTTAAAGAAATTTAATCTCTCAGAATGTAAGCCCTCAAAGATTCCAATGCATCCCACGTGCATTATGGAAAACGAAGAGGTAAGTAAAAAGGTAGAACAGAAGGCCTACAGAGCTTAGTAGGATATTGTGATGCTGACTTTGCTGGAGACAGAGTAGAACGTAAAAGTACTTCTGGAAGCTGCCAGTTTCTGGGAGAAAATCTGATGTCATGGTCCAGCAAAAGACAATCCAAAATAGTACTATCAACAGCAGAAGCTGAATACATAGCAGCTGCTAGATGTAGTACGCAAATGCTCTAGATGAAAAGTCAACTTGAAGACTTCAATATATTTGAGAGTAACATTCCTATCCTCTGTGACAATACTTCTGCTATTTGTCTCAGTAAAAATCCTATTTTGAATTCTAGGGCTAAGCATGTAAAAATAAATCATCATTTTATTAGGGACTATATTCAGAAAGGGATTCTTAACTTAAAATTCATTGACACAGACCATCAATGGGCTGATGTCTTTACAAAACCTCTTTCTGAAGATAAGTTTAACTTCATTCTGAAACATCTCAGCATGAAGCTATGCCCAGAATAAACTGTTTTATTTACATATCTTAACCTTCAGAACTTTGTTATTTTCTATGAACTACTGATCAACCTGCCTTCAGAGTTTTAGAAGTACAGATTCCATCAGAATCTAACCATGAAGATCTAAACATTTCATTTCAAGGATAGAAGTGTGTTGTTCACGTAAGCAAACAGTTGTCATCCATTCATCAGCTACCTTCTGAGATTGAACACACGTTCACTTTTCTGAAAGGTCAAAAGTGCTGATTGGGTGCATTGAGACACACGTCATGGGTAACCGTGCCAGTATCTTTCTGAATCCCCTAATTTCAGCTGTCATTAATAATTATAATCATGACTAATTGTTTCTCTTTCTTACTGTTTATGCTTTCAAGAAAAACTATTTAAACTCAAATTTCTCTCTTATATTCCTTCACTTTCACTCTCTCAAATACTTTCTATCGTTTCTAGTTCATACTTTCAAAAACCCTTTCATCTTTCTCAAAAACACGTGTGAACAATGGCTTCTTCAAGCATCCAAAACATCAGTACTCAAGAATCAGCTTCTATGGAACAGTACGAAGAACCTTACAGAATACTACTCACTCCCATTGATAATTTGGAAGTTCTTTCAGAACTAATTATTGACTTTGAAAGATTACAAGAAAACGACTTCAATCGGTATGAAGACGTCAATGCTCAAGGTTGGAACATATACTTTGACCGTCTTCTAGGGCCAACATTTCCAATTCTTGTCAAAGAATTCTGGATACATGCTTCTTCCTCAAATCATCAAGTTACCTCTTATGTCATGGGGAAGAAAATTATCATTACTGAAGACCTAATTTCAAGGATTATTGGTTACAATGGTGGAGGTGTCAGATGTATTGACATGGATGAAAGATGCTCTGATGTAGCTTCTATTGCAAGGGAAATATTTACTCTTGGTCTTCCCTCCAACAAGATTAGAGATCTGAAGGATCATCACAGAATTTGGGCTAAAATAATTCTGGGGTGTATCAACCACAGGAAGCCAACTAGCTCTCCTGATTATATAAACATTGATCAGTAGTTTCTGATCTATTTTATCTCAAAGAAGACTAAGGTTAACCTCCCACACTTGTTGTTTAATCATCTGAGAACTAGTGTAAAGAAAATAAGAGAAGATGAACGTACCAAAAGGTCCTGGATACCCCTAGGGAGACTCATATCAGATATTATGACAGAGAATATGTTGATAGAGCATTTGACTGAAGCTCAGGAAATCAGCTCACTAGAAGCAACTGCTGGGAAGCCTCTGAACATAAAAAATATGAAGAAGATGAAAATCATTGATAATATCAAGAAGGAACCCAACGTTACTTCTTTTGCAGCCATCACTTCAAGAAGAATTCCTCTTGATGATTTTCCTCTTTTCTCTGAGATTGACTCCAAGCCAGAGATAATTGTCAGACATATGGATGCCTGTAAGGCAGATGGCACTGCACTAGAAATAAATATCCAGAACTTGCATCAAGCTGCTCCAGAAGTTATTCTGAAGAAGATCGAGAAAAGGAAAGCTGCAGCAGAAGGGTCATCCCAGAGGACTTCAAAAGCTTCCAGAAAGAAAGGTAATCCTTCCTCTGTTACTGTTTTAGAATCAATAAATATATCAACATCCGAAACCATAACTACCCAACCAGAACATCCAACTCCACAAACTTTTGAAGACTTTGACATAGGGTTTGATCCATCAGAAACTCTAGGTCTAAATGAAACTCACTCCCTTCCTCTTAATCCAAATCCTGAACAAACTCAACCAGAACTTGCCAAAGTTCTGTCTGATATTCATTCATTTGACCAAGAATTTTCAGCTCCCACACCATAAAATCCAAATCCTCAACTCCCTGATAATCCAAACTCTGAAACTACATCAGATATCCCATAACCTCTCTCTCCACAACAAGATATTCCTCATCCACCATCACCTCAACCTGAACTACAACAACCAGAAGCTCAACCTTCTGAGAATAAATCCCCTGATATCCATGAATCAGAACATCACCATGTCTCAACAAACCAATCTGAAGAACCTCATTCAAATTCTGATACAAAACCAATACTGGGAATCACAGAACCACTTTCTATTCGCATGCCTCTCACCATCCAGGACATTCCATAAATTCCTTCTTCTCTGGAATCCACACCACCAAACACTCCTACCAGTCCAATCATCATACCTGACTCTTCCACTCCTTCACCCAATAGCAATCCAGCTGACAACGTAAGACTTGTCATTGCTCCAATTGTGCTGGAAAGACTAGCTGCTATCTCTCACAAAACTGCCATTCCCAAACCAAAACCAACTGAAACTCCATCAGATGTTGGTACAAGTTTGTTGATGTTTGAAGCAGGGATACAGGAATGGATAACCTCTTTTAAGCATGCTAGTCAAAAGACGACTAATCATGCTGCTTCTGATTATATATGGACCAAATTCAGAAATTGGCTTAATTCTGAAACACAAAAGCTGAAAGAACAGAGCTATAAACAGGTTCAACGAAATTCCAGTGCTAAGCTAAAGGCTTTTAAAGACCAAGTTCTGAGCCACCTGCTCAAGAAAGATATTCTCTCTCTGGATAATGCTCCCTGGTCAGAACATCATCCCTCAGATAAAGTTCAACCAGAATCAGAAGGTCTCTCCTTGTCTGCTGCTCCAGAAGAGATGATCACAGCTGAGGAAATGGTGCACTGTGATAAGACTGCAGAATGCTCTGAGAAGAGTCCAGATACTGAAGAATCTCCAGCACCTTTCTCAGTCATGCAAATTCTGGAAGAGTTGAAGAGAGCAAATGTTATTATCCTGGAAAGGTTGGATAAGCAAGAGGACACAAACAAAGAGATCAAGAGCATCTTGGGCAAACAAGAAGAATCTAATACCTAGATCAAGGTCTTTCTAGAAGCTTTGTTCACACGTCTTCCTCCTCCCTCTTAGACTCATTTCTGTTTTAAATCTTTTTATTTGTAACGTTTTTTTACCACTTCTGTTCTTGAACTTATCATTGCTTCTTGTTTTTAATATAACTCAACTATTTTGGCTTTGATTATATTGCCTTTTTGATAACTGAAGAAAAGGGGGAGAAAGTAAGATATTTTCAATAACGGTTTACCGAGACAGAAGTCTTAAACATTCTAGACTACTTAACCTCTATCTTCTGAAAAGCTTGAACATGTACAAACTCTGATGAAAGATATAGCTAAACTCTGATTCTCAAGGAACTTAAGGGAAGTAATCTACTTAGGGGGAGTTTCTCTTAAACTTTTTGTTCTTTAATTTTTATTGAAAAATATAGTTTTTGTCATCATAAAAAAGGGGGAGATTGTTAGAACATAGTTTGATTCTACAACCCTTGGTTAGAGTTTTGATGATAACAAAATACAAAGAATAATTTATAAAATACATAGAACAAATATGCACCTTAAAAATTATGTTTTATGTATGCAGAAGTTCTGATCATATCAGCATCAGAAGATAAGCTATAAGTGCTACACGCTGAAGCAATCAAAACATACACTGAAGATTGATGACCAGAACCTGCACTTAATCAAAGTAAACTCTGACTCTGAACAAGAACATATCAATCCAAGACATCAATATTCTGAAGCGTCATCAGCAGTAAGGAGATAAGATTCTGAAGCGTTACTGATCATTCAAGACAACATCAATTCCAACGGCTTCTTTCAGACAGGATCTTCTCCAAAAGGAAAGTGTGTTAATGACATTAAACATGCTTTACGATCAAATGTCATTCCACTTCCTATATAAACAAAGTCAGCTTTCAAAATCAAACAAGGATTTTTCTAGATAACCACTCACGCATATTCAAAGTTGCAAGAAATTTCATTTTACTTTTCTAAGCTATAAACCTGTGTAATTTATCAAAGTTGTGATAAACAGTTTTTGTTAGAAAAACAACAACACATTGTATAATTATATTGAAAAAGAGTTCCTTGAGATTAACCAGACTATGGTTGTACTGAAGAAGACTTTAACATTTGTTAAAGTAGCTTTTGTATTCTTGTTGAGGTTAGTGGATAAAGACATCGTTGGAGAGAGGCGAAATCACCTTGACGGATGGACTGGAGTAGTTTAAGATCAAACGAACCAGGATAAAAATACTGTCATTAAGCTTTTTAGATTGAAGTTCTCAATTCAACCCCCCCTTCTTATGTTTTTCACATCTTCACAATCCTCCCCACGTCTCCACCAAAAGGCCCGTCAGGATTACATCCATTCCCAAGTTTGCTCCTTTGATTATCACCCTTCTTGGGCCAATACCATATTCCTCTAATAAAGTCGTTCCTTGGAATTATGGGGATGACGTCTACTACCATGGCGTCAAGCAAGACCTATTGGTTGTTAAAGATAAAGTGGCCGAAGATACTGATCTTGTCATCGACAACATCGTCGGGACCAATAAAATTACGAGAAGTATAAGGGTTTTCTCTCCCAAAATATCTCTGAAAATTGTTGCTACTCCTGTGATTATTCCTGCTGCTACTCCTGTTAGTACTCCCATTTCTACTCCTACTGTTATCCCTATTGTCATCCCTGTTACTGAGTCAGCTGAGACACGGGGCAAAGAGGTATTGGTTGAGCCTGTCTAGACGAAGGTGCACAAAGAAGTCCCTCTCGAGGCTTCTAAAAAAGAAATAGAAGAGCTACTGAAGATAATAAAGAAAAGTGATTACAACATTATGAAGCAGTTGGGGTAGACCCCTTAAAAAATCTCAATTCTAGCTTTACTTTTATGCTCTGAAGCCCATGCTAAGGCTTTGGTAAAATTCCTGAAGTCGTCCCATGTGCCTCAAGAGACTTCCACCGATCAATTCGAAAATTGTGTTGTTAGTTTGACAGTTGACAATGGACTGTGTTTCTCTGATGTAGATTTGACATCCAAGGGAAGAAAGCATAATGATGCCCTGCATGTCTCTATTGAGTGCATGGGTACTACCCTAGCTCATGTTCTGGTAGATACGTGTTCATCGTTAAATGTCTTACCAAGAATTCTTTGGACCAATTGGATTGTGAAGGACTCACATTGAAGCCCAATAATTTTATGGTGAGGGCCTTCAATGGTTCCAAGAGAATGGTGCATGGGGAGGTGAACATCCTTATCAAAGTAGGTACTTATACTTTTGAATTAACTTTCAACGTGATGGACATTCGCCCATCTTACTCCTGTTTATTGGGTCGACCTTGGATCCATGGGGTCGGTACTGCTACTTCTACTTTGCATCAAATGTTGAAATACCCAGTTAATGGAATGATTATCGCAGTCCATGGCATGGAGGAATACATGGTGAGCCACCTGAACTCTTTCATGTATGTTGAAATGGACGACGAGTTCATTGAGACTCCCTGTTAGAACTTTGAGGAGGTCCCACAAACAGTTGCTGCAACTAAGACCTCTACTAGTGTCCCAAATATTACTAGACCACCATTGAAGATGGCTTCTCTGAAGGATTCCGAAGCAGTAGTTGAAGAAGGTGGGTGTACCATTTGGGGCCAACTTCCGGATATTCCCTACAATTTTGACAAATTTGGTTTGGGATTTACTTTCGGGGCCCAAAGAGCTATTCGTCGTGATCGCACCAGGGGACCACCATTACACATCAACAACCATGGAGTCAATGCATTAGAGGAAAATGATAGAGATTGTGACATTGGAAAGTGGATCTTCCCAACTATCAGCAGTGGACTCAACAATTTAGAGGCCAAAGATTTTGTTCCCATTACTTTTATTCAAGAGTAATTGTCTTTTAGTTTTTTGGGATATGTAATATTTGAACAATTGAAACTCTAAAGCCTCGTGTCTTACCTGAGGCACAATGGTCTATTTGTGAGGGTCATTACTTCATCTTCATATGTCATTAATAAATTATTGGACTTTTTGCATACAAATTTTACGCTCTATGTTTTTCTTTCCTGCTTTTACTTTATCAAAAATAGTTATGCTCTTACACACACCCACACATCAAACTGCAGATCCACATCCACTCTAGATCCTATTGATAACGGTTATGCTATTGCCAATTATGACTTTGAAAATCCGATCTACCAAGCCGAGGACTAAAGTGAGGGAGATTATGAAGTACCAGGAGAACTTGCCAGACTATTACAACAGGAGGAAAGTCAAGATAGGTGCCGATCTAGAGCATAGCGTCAAAAAGAATTTAATTCAGATGTTGCATTATTATGTTGAGATCTTCACCTGGTCATACGAAGACATGCCATGGCTGGACACTGATATTGTGGTTCACCGCTTGCCGACCAAAGAATATTTCCCTCCAGTTAAACAAAATGTTCGTCGTATGTGGCCAGAGATGTCTAAAAAGATATAGGCCGAAGTCATGAAACAGTTCAACGTTGGTTTCTTAGATATCACCTCTTATCCACAATGGGTCGCTAATGTTGTTCCGGTACCTAAGAAGGATGGTAAGGTATGTATATGTGTGGATTACAGAGACCTGAATAGGGCAAGCCACAAGGATGACTTTCCACTTCCCCATATTGATGTTCTGTTTGACAACACCACACAACATAAGGTATTCTCCTTCATGGATGGTTTCTCCGTGTACAATCAGATCAAAATGGCACCTGAGGACATGGAGAAAATAACCTTCATCACGTAGTGGGGCACTTTCTGTTACAATGTTATGCCATTTGGGTTAAAGAACACTGGGGAAACCTATTAGCGCGCCATGGTAGCTTTGTTTCATGATATGATCCATAACGAGATAAAGGTTTATATTGATGATATGATATCCAGGTCTCAGACTGAAGAAGAGCACCTTGACCACCTGCAGAAGCTGTTTGAAAGGCTGAAGAAATACAAATTGAGGCTGAACCCGAATAAGTGCACTTTTGGAGTAAGATCCGGTAAGATCTTAGGCTTTGTGGTCAGCAGCAAAGGTATTGAAGTAGACCCTGCAAAGGTTAAAGCTGTACAGTAAATGCGAACTCCTCACACTGAGAAGGAGGTTAGGGGATTCCTGGGACGTCTAAACTACATTGCCAGATTCATTTCCCATCTAACCGCTACTTGTGAGCCAATCTTCAAATTACTAAAGAAAGATCAAATAGTGAAGTGGAATGACGATTGCAAGAACTCCTTTGACAAAATCAAGGAATATCTTCAAGAGCCTTCAATATTGATGTCGTCGGCTGAAGGAAGACCTCTAATCATGTACTTGACAATATTAGAGAATTCAATAGGGTGTGTGCTAGAGAAGCATGACGAGTCTGGTCGAAAAGAGCATGAAATATACTACCTTAGCAAAAAGGCTACCGACTGTGAAACAAGATACTCACTGCTCGAGAAAACTTGTTGCACTTTGGCAGGGGCTGCTCGCCGACTAAGACAATACATGTTAACTCACACTACCTTATTGATATCTAAAATGGATCCTATCAAATACATCTTTGAGAACCTCACTCTCTCTGGAAGAATAGCAAGATGGAAAATGATCCTGAACGAATACGACATTCAATACACAACCCAGAAAGAAATTAAGGGGAGTGTATTAGTTGATCATTTGGCTCATCAAGTTGTGGACGACTACTAATCCATGAATTATGAGTTCCTGGATGAGAACATCATGTTAGTAACTGATTGTGAAGAACCTGGACCGGATGAAGGACCTGAAAAAGGATTCGATGGACTATGGTTTTTGATGGAGCTTCCAACGCACTTGGAAATGGAATTGGTGTTGTGATCATATCTCCCGAAGGCTGTCATACTCCTTTCACTTCCAGACTATGTTTCAATTGTACCAACAATATGGCTGAATATGAAGCATTCATTATGGGTCTCAAAGCGTCTATCGACTTGAGGATCAAATTCTTGAGTGTATTCGGAGACTCGGCCTTAGTAATCACCCAAATCAAAGGAGAATGTGACACAAAGCTTCTTAATCTCATACCTTACAGAGAGCATGTGTTGACACTAATTCCACACTTTGAAGAAGTTACCTTTGAGCATTTTCCACGAGAGGAAAATCAACTAGCGAACGCGCTAGCTACTATGTCATCCATATTCAAGGTCATGTGGGATAACGAAGCTCCTCAGATTACTATTGAGAGAATGGATGAACCAGCATATTGTTACGGGGTTGATACTGAAGAAGTAGGGGACAAACCTTGGTTACATGAAGTCAAAAGATATCTCGAAACACAAGAGTATCCCGAGGGAGCTTCAGTCAATGATAAAAAGTTCCTAAGCAGATTCTCTGCCAAGTTCTTCCTTAGTAACATAATCCTCTATAAGCGTAATCACGATTCTACTTTGCTCCGGTGTGTGGGCAAAAGTGAAGCAAAGAAGATTATGGCAAATTTATGCGAAGGTACCTTTGGCACCCATTCTTGTGGGCACACAATGGCTAAAAAGATCATACGGGCAGGATACTACTGGTCCACTATGGAAGCAGACTGTTATCAACATTCACAAACTTAGTCACAAGTACCAGATCTATGCTGATAAAGTACATGTGCCTCCGGTTCCCTTGAAAGTTTTGACTTCTCCCTGGTCATTCTCAATGTGGGGCATCGATATGATTGGGGAGATTAGACCTATGGCTTCTAATGGGCACCGCTTCATCTTGGTTGCCATTGATTACTTTACAAAGTGGGTCGAGGCATCCTCATTTGCTTCTGTTACCAACAACGCTATGGCCCGATTCATCAAACATAACCTTATCTGTCAGTATGGTATTCCAGAAAGAATCATCACAGATAATGGTACCAATCTCAATAATCCTATGATCACCGAGCTCTGCACACAATGCAAGATCCAGCATCATAACTCTTCTCCTTACCAGCCAAAGATGAATGGCGTTGTAGAAGCTGCTAATAAAAATATCAAAAAGATCATACAGAAGATGACGGTGACATATAAAGACTGGCATGAGATGTTACCATTTCTCTCCATGGTTTTCGTACCATAGTGCGCACATCAAGAGGGGTAACTCATTTCTCTTTGGTAAACGATATGGAAGTTGTCCTACCCATTGAAGTCCAGATCCCTTCCTTGAGAATCTTAAAAGATGCAGGTTTGAATGAAGATGAATGGGTTCAGACTTGACTTGATCAATTAAACTTGATTGACGAGAAAAGGCTCGCAGATGTCTGTCATGGTCAGATGTACCAAAAATGTATGATTAAAGGTTTTAACAAGAAGGTCAGACATCAGGTATATCATGCTGGTGACCTAGTAATCAAGTGCATTATCCTGCCGCAAGGTGATCCCAAGGGCAAATGGACTCCTACATACGAAGGACTATTTGTAATCAAGAACATATTTTCTGGTGGAGCCATGTGTTGTGACTGGTTTTTTAAATCAGAGCCGCCACTATTATTTTTTATCCTAGGGAAGGGAATCTAACAGAAAACCCTAATTTTCAGACAGAGATTATAGGTTTCTGAATTCTTTAGGCGAAAGGAAGGTGTTAGGTACCTTTCATCTACCTTGTTCACAAGGATACTAGGTTTTAGGTTTGAGTTGGGGTAAATAGGGTTTTAAATATTATTAAGGGAAAATAGTTTTAATTTTTAATAGGCGAACTCACCACCCTATGTATCCTCTTATGAGGAATCATAGTCACAATTCGTAGTTCGTATGGGGTTGGTGTTTTTTAGGGGTTGCAAACGTATTTTGAATCACCTCGTATTTTGGTCGGGAGTAGTGATTGCGGAGATTTTGATTAAATGCACGGTAACTCAAAATCTATTTGAAACCCTTTCGCAAAAATAGTTGATTAGATTAGTTTGTTGTGAAAAATAATTTTAAGATTGGTTGAATATTTTTTATCATATTAATTGCGAAATTCTAAATTAATGCATGACTTAAAAATGTTTTAATGCAATAAGTAAATAATATATACATGATCTTTTTAAATAAAACAATTTATTTACACGATAATAATAATAATATTTAGTAAAAATAAATATTATAATAATTATTATTATAGAAATAAATAATAAGAGAAATAAATGATATATAAATAAATAATATATAAATAAGAAAGCATATAAAATAATAAAAATTATAGAAATTATTGAAATTAATTACCGGGTGCAATTTTGAACTAATGAGTAAAATAGGGGGTGCCTATAGGAGGCTGGGCCCAAGTTCAGATATTGAACTGGGCCTAGAGGTGGGGGTATGTTGTTTAGTTGCAGTTTAATAAAACAAGGAAATGGTGGTGCGAACAGCGATTAGGCTTGGCCCAATACAAATTCCGGGAGGGCCTGAACGTCCGCGTGTGTGAGGGAGTATAGGGCTTATGGTGGACTTGGCCTTACAGTCGTCCACTGATAATCAAACGAATGTGATTTTAAGGGTGCATGAAAATTATGGTAATCACGCATGCAACGTATCATTAAGGAACATAAGCTTTTGTTTTACATTTTATTTTCTTCAATTTTCTTTTTTACAGCAAACCCTCTATCTCTCTCTCTCTCTTTCGCTTTATACCCTTTCCCTTTTTCACTTTTTCTCTAACACTAGCACCCAATCACGACGGCGGCAGCACCATGAACCCCTTCTGTAACAACCATCCTCAAAAACCCAAACACAAGAATAGTAAAGAGAGCTAAGATTTTTTTACCCCTTCATCATTCAGTTTTTTGACCTTCGAGCTTCCATATCGTGATGCTAACCCTTCTTCTTTAACTTGCAGGTTACATCGGTTTCTAAAAGGTAGAGGCCGGTGGTGGTGAAGCGGAAAAGTAATTAGATGTCAGCGGAAGTTAGGGTTTCCGATGTTGAAACCCTAACCATCTTGTCTCTTCTTCAACGGAATCGATATTAGTTCTTCACTAATAGCCTCCTTCTTCCAATTTCTTCTTGTCTTAATTCTCGGAATCTGTTCTCCCCTGTCCTGGTTCTTGTTCGTCTTTTGTATTTCTTTGCGATTTCAGTCCTTTTCCCCCCTCTGTATTCTCCAGCACCTCCTCTGTTCTTCAAATTCCTCTTCGTATTTATAGGTCTTGATTCAGATTAGGGTTAATTCCTGTTACGAGTTTCAGTTAGCCTTGATTTAGGGATTAGGAAATAAATTAGGGATTTGATTTTAGTTGTAATTGATTCAAAATGTTATGAACTTATTTGTTATTGGATTCAAAATGTAATATAGACTGCTTTTCCATGATATTCGAGATTTCATTAAAAAAAACTATATAATTTTTAGAATTTTATTTTGTAATAAGATATTCTGCATTTTTTATAGATTTGTTCTGTAATTTACAAGATTTGGGTTCAGACTAATCTACATAGTAACGGTTAATTTGATAAAAAAAACGTGCGCGTTCTTTGTGATTGACACAGTGTTAGTTTTTCAAACATGGGCCCTGCATTTTTTCTGAGCTGTCCAACCTACAATACTTTATAGCAAAAACACTTTTCTCTTTAAAACACACTTAGGCCCAACCGGCCCTTTTCAAATTAATCACCAAAAAATCTTAATAAATTATAACCATATTTAACAAAGTAATATTGTACCAAAAAGGTTTATCAGTTAAAAAACATTACATTTTTTCCTCTTAACAAAGAAATCTATTTATTATCTTTTCTAATAAAAAACAAAAAATTTTGATACTTAATGCTTCTTAATATTTTAATAAACTGATAATAAGTAAAATTTCATGAATCAGTAAGACAACAAATATATTTGTTCTATCCATATTTTAATGGGCTTGCAACTTGTAAATAGCCCCTCCTTTTGCTATTTGCTAACATGAAATGAAATGGGACAACATGAACTATTCTTAAATGGATTAAAAAATTAAAGAATTAATAATTACTATCCTCTTTTTTTTGAAATAATCTTCCACTTTCGAATCGCATGGGTCATTGGCCAACATGCTTCGCGAATGGGTTTATGAGTCTTTCTGATTTAGAAAGCCCCATTAAAATACATCTCCATGTCTTGGATAAAGATAGGTCATCAAATATTGTTGTACCATCTTTAATTAAATATTTATTCTATTTTAATCTTGAAAAAATAAAATCATCGAGGTAGGACAAATTTGGGGTACGACAGCTGCCCCTATTCAATTATCTTCCAATCGAATAGTGTGAGAAAACTCGATTCTTGCGTATTCTGATTGGGAATTTATTGAATACTCGGAATACCCAAAATTTTTCCGATAGATATAAGGTTACACTGATATAGTATACCCTTACGAGTCTCAAGGAAGTAGGCAAAGCTGATGATGCATCGCTTACCAGGGTTTGATAACGAGGCATATGGTTTTCAGCTTAAGAGCGCAATTTTGTTTGTCTTGGTTTTGCTTTTTCTTGTTCGTCCATTTGGGGGGGATGAAAAACACTTGATGGTGCATGACTTCTTGAAGACTAAGGCCATAGGTTAGGTTCACAAATCGCTGTGTGAAGTTTAAGGCGATAGGTCAGATTTTGTATTTTTCGAGCATCGATGCATGAAGTCTTAGGTGATGATCTGTGTTGTGGAATAAAGAAGCAGATTACTGTCAGAAGTCTTAGGAAATAGTCTATATTACATCGCGAGGAACCGTATTGCTGCAAGATGTCTTAGACAGTGGGTTGAATGATGAGAGTACATTGAGGCTTAGAGACAATTTACTGAGTTTTGCAAATACATTGAGGCTTAGAGGAAATGTACTGAGTTTGGCGAATAAATTGACCCTTAGAGGCAATGTATTGAGTTTGGAGAATAAATTGAGGCTTAGAGGCAATGTATCGAGTTTTGTGAATACATTGAGGCTTAGAGGCAATGTATCATGTTTGGAGAGCACATTGAGGCTTAGAGGCAATGTACCGAGTTTTGGTGAATACACAGAGGCATAGAGGCAGTGTACCGAGATAGAAGAATACATTGAGGCTTAGGGGAAATGTATCGAGTGTGGAGAGTATATTGAGGCTTAGAGGCAATGTATTGAGTTTTGTGAATACATAGGCTTAGAGGAAGTTTATCGAGATAGAAGAATACATTGAGGCTTAGGGGAAATTTATCGAGTTTGGAGAGTACATTGAGGCTTAGAGGCAATGTACCAAGTTTTGTGAATACACTGAGGCTTAGAGGCAGTGTACTGAGATAGAAGAATACATTGAGGCTTAGGGGAAATGTATCGAGTTTGGAGAGTACATTGAGGCTTAAAGGAAATGTACCAAGTTTTGTGAATACACTGAGCCTTAGAGGCAGTGTACCCAGATAGAAGAATACATTGAGGCTTAGGGGCAATGTATCGGATTTGGAGAGTACATTGAGGCTTAAAGGAAATGTACAGAGTTTTGTGAATACACTAAGGCTTAGAGGCTATGTACCAAGATATAAGAATACATTGAGGCTTAGGGGAAATATATCGGGTTTGGAGAGTATATTGAGGCTTAGAGGCAATGTACCAAGTTTTGTGAATAGATTGAGGCTTAGAGCCAGTGTACTGAGATAGAAGAATACATTGAGGCTTAGGGGCAATGTATCGGGTTTGGAGAGTACATTGAGGCTTATAGGAAATGTACCGTGTTTTGTGAATACACTGAGGCTTAGAGGCAGTGTACCGAGATAGAAGAATACATTGAGGCTTAGGGGCAATGTATCGGGTTTGGAGAGTACATTGAGGCTTAGAGGCAATGTATCGAGTTTTGTGAATACACTGAGGCTTAGAGGCAGTGTACTGAGATAAAAGAATACATTGAGGCTTAGGGGAAATGTATCAAGTTTTGTTCATTACTGAATGGAGACTTAGGTAATGGACTACTTTATTAGGAACTCATCACTGCATGGAGACTTAGGTGATGGGTTGAATCACATGAGAAGTGTTTTGTTGGTTGACCATTAGATAGCTAAATCGAGGGTCAGATTGTTTGTTTGATGTATGATACATGCATATGATGTCTAATATTGAGATGGGACCCTGGGCATATGTGTATTGAATGTCTACGTATGTATGATGTTTGACACTGATATGGAACCCTAAATATATGCGTATTGTATACAAAAATGTATAATGTATGTATGCTTTGGATATGAAAAATGTATGTATGAAATGTGTGTAAAATGTGCATATGCCTTGAAATGTTATGAAGACTATTTCTGGTATTCTCTCCTTTAAACTATTGGCATAGAGTTACCAACTCCCCGGCGTTATATGTTGTGTCGTCGTAGCTTTGTTGATTTTGAACACAGTGAACAATGTTAGCAAAATTTAGAACATTGATTTTCTGTATTGTAAGTGCAGGTATAGACGTAGACGTAGGTATTGGGATATGTGTAGATTTGTATGTTGTAAGCGCAAGCGTAAGCATAGACGTATGTATTGGCATAGACTTTTATTTTGTAAGCACAAGCGTAGGCGTGGACATTTGTGTAGAATTGGTATTGTAGACGCAGTAGTAGACATGTGCGTGGACATAGACGTGGATTTTCTTTCGATATTTTTCTATCCAAAATGTTTTTCGATGTTTTATCAAAAGCTTTTATTTGTTAATTTCCCCAAAATGATTTTAAGACAATATTCACAAGTAATAATCATAGTATTTTGTAAACAAGTCTGAAAAAAGAAGAAGAAAGCACAATTTGAAAGATGAAATATGAAAAGTAAATGCTTTGTTAATATGCCTCTGAATAGGAGAATGTACAAGATGTAATTCCTTGAAAGAGGTAATTACAAAAAATTTCAAAATTGTAAATGGCAATGAAAATGATAATTTCTATTGTTGTTTTCAATATCCTTTTGATAGCCCTTATCTCCTTTGCTTTTGAGTCATATGATTTAGACCTATCTCTCCCTTCGTGGTTCGTAGTCGTAATTCTTAGATTGCATTCTTTTTGTTCTTTATATAAAATCACTAACTTTTGCCTGGATTTCCCTTTCGGGTTTTCAATCCACCGGGCTATTTTTTGTTATATGCCCCTAATTTTTTCCTGGATCTCCCTTTAGGGTTTTCGATCCATCGGGACGCTCCTTTTTTCCTAAGTCGCCTGTTTGAGGTTCGAGCTTAGAGAGCTTCTTGTACATAGTATTTTTTGACTGCGTCTGAATTTTCCAGATGCGGTAGTTCTTCCCCATCTATTATTGTGGGTATAAGAACATTACCGGAGAATACCGTTTTGACTATGTATAGACCTTCGTAGTTTGGTGTCCATTTACCGTGTAAATCAAGGAGACGTAGCATAAATCTTCATGAGTACTAGACCATGTTGTGGTTCATCTTGTGTACTACACCGTTACTCTAAAAGAATTCTGAGGCTAATTTCTGTAGAGTTTATTTGTCGATGCTAGAGGAATTTTCTAGAAGTTCTTGCTTTTCCAGGTACTTCTTGATGCCGTAAATTCGAGGTTGGTTCTCTGGTATTTCTTTGATAGCAAGACAATGTGTAGGCTCTTTGAAGTGTCTATTTGTGATGCACTGTTCATGGTTTGACAAAGTTACTTTGAACGCAACTGATATAGTTTCCAGAGCATCTACCATTTGATTTTCTTTTCGTGGGATGTGAAGCTACCGGCTGAAAACACAGATCCGCTACCGAACTTTATTTTTCCCGAAGGAAGGGGAAATATCGATAAAACCGAAAGGGAATGGATAAGATGGTCTTGCTACCAAGAGGAAGGGTAAGGGAGTCGGTTATACAAGTGGAAGGTACTAGCACCCCTCACATCCGTTGTACTCAACGAGATCCATTTTGTTTGTTTGTCTTAAAGGGTGTATTTATCTACAACTATACTTTGCTTAAGGGGAAATGAATGGTTTTATTATTATTGCGTTCGTAAGGGTTTCACGACACTTTTCTTACGTATCCAATGAACGAATCAGAACACCGTAGTTCCTCCAGAAAATGGTTTTTTTTGTTTGTGTTTTTTAGTGGGTGACGCTAACGTACGTATTCTAGAAATAGGCACGACCGGTATCGCGGTAGAACGAAGATAACATTCCCTTTGGGGGAGTTTTTATTTGTTGAGTGTTTTTGCGAGTTTTAAAATAAATTCAAGTAATGAATAAAGGTGTTTTTGAATTTTTGATTTGTGACAGTTAAGTTTTAATTACAAAAGAAAAAGGTTAAGAGGGAAACTAAAAAAACCTAATGTGGTTATGTAAAAGTGAACTAAAAGTATACTTCTACATAAGGCAATCGAAATGGGGTTTAATCGCCTCATGGAGCTACCTAAGGGAGTAGGAATCAAGATTTGAACAAGCAAACAAAAAAAGAAATTTAAATTCTAAATAATTTTTATGGTTTTTTTTTATCTAGTAACAATTATAACATATATTTTTTGTTTTTATATTATAACTTAATTAAGAAAATAATGATCATTTTTGTCTTTGTATCAAATAAAAGATAAAATTAAGAAGTAAAAAAATAAAATAAAATACAAAAATTGAGCCTGGGGGTAATGCTGGAAAAATGGTGGTGAGGGTGAGTAAATTCAGAATGGGCTGAGCCCATATGCTACAAATAGAAATAAAATTAATAAAAAATCAACCAAGAAAACAAAAACAAATTGCTTGGTCGGACCGAGTTAATGGGGTCCAAACCAAACACAAACAAAACAGAAAAAATGGGTTGATGAAAACCCTAATTTGTTTGAATGGGGCGCTGCACGGTTCAGCATTGGGAAAGGATTACAATTTGAACTCTTCTATTTCCAACAACTGAATTAAAACAGTCATAAAAATTACTTCCTTCCTTCTCGTTAAATCACAGTCTTCCTCTTCTCACTCACACATTTCTTCTCTCTTTTATTTCTTTCTCGAACCTCTCCGTCTCTCTCAGTTCATCACCCTCTCACTCGATCATCTGTTTCTTCTCTGAAATCTGAAAATCAAATGCATCCCTCTGTTCATCTCATTTCTAAATTTCTCAATAGCATCGCAATTACAAAAGGGGCATCGAGAATTATCAAACGATGGCGAAGTTAATGCAAACAGAAATGAACACAGAGGAAACTCGACATTAAAGATAGCGGCAAAATGCGACATGAAGTTATTGGAGAATGAGTTCTGGACGTAAGGGAAATCGAAATTGACGATGTTGCAGATGGTGAGTTGTGAGTGTGAGTTGACACGGCGGGAGCATAGGATGTAGATTAACGGACACAAGATGGTTATGTTGTATGTTAGGTCTTGAGGCGAGTAGTGTCGGAGCTGTGATGAAGGATGAGCATATAAGGTTTATGACTGTGAAGGGAGAAGGTGGATGGAGTATGTTACAGTTGGGACTGGTGGTGCAGGGAGAAAAGGGTATGGTGGTAGGGATGATGGAAGATAATAGTGACTAGTGAGAATGACGAAAAAGAGTATTTCGTTTCTCTTTTCACGATTTCTGCGCATCCTTAATCTCTCCTTCTGCTCTGTTCTCTCGGGCCGGAATAAACACAAAAAACATATACCAGTATAAATTCAACAACAAAATGCCTTGGAAAAGGTCTGTTATATATGGAAAACACAGTACTAAAGATGAAAATGCACAACAGTTACCTACAGAGAGGAGATTTTCTCCTGAAATTGCTGAGGTAAGGTGATTTTATCACTTTGCTCATTGATACTTCTTTTGTGTGTTATCCCGATTTCTATATTATTGCGATATAGAGTTGTAGTCGCTCGATACTGCTTAAATCGGTTTCTGTTGATGTTGATAGGAAAGCCAGGGTGATGAGGTTTTAGCATAGTTGATGTTGATGAGTTATGCAATTGCTATAAGTGCAGGTCGTGATGAAGAAATTAGGTTGGATGCTTTTTAGGTTATGAGAAAATGATAATGATATTATGTAAAGGATCTATGAGATTTTTTTTGGTTTTCTCTATTGTTCTTTTTTCTTGTTGAATATTTGTATACAGGGTGAGTTTTGGAGAGAGATAATTTGATGTTTAAATAAGGTTTAGTGAATGGAGGTGTTAGACTGCAATATGAAGGTGGTGATGGTTTGTGTGAGATTTGCGGTTGTGAATGGGTCTTATTTCAGAGGCTTTGAAATGTTGATATCCTTTTTTATGGTTATCTTACTTTTGCTTGGTTTTGCTGGTTGTGTCCTCTCTATGGTTTTTTTGGCTGTCTCTCCTTTTTTCAAAAACTTGCTCGCTATGTTTTATATCAATTAAGAAATGGGCAGTTGGGGGGAAAATTTTGAATAGTTTGAACTAACGTGGTCATGCTGTTTCTAGCTTTCTTGATATAATTTTTTCTTCACTGATTTTGTGCAATTCGTGGCTCTCTTAGTGCAGGTTTGGGACATCAATAACATAGTAGTAGCAACAGGTTTTAGGCTTTGTTTGTAGGTCTGTTTTGGGAATTTTTAAGAACTGTCTTATTGTGCAAAAATTTGGATTGTATTGTTTGGTTGTTTATTCAACAGTTTTTGGCAGATTTGGGCAGTGAAGTGCAGGTGATATCTTTTCCTCTTTACCTTTTAATGATGTAAAGCAAACTTGCTTTTATTCAATAATTCTGAAAGGGTTGGTACGTTTTAGGAACATGATTACACAATAGGGTGTTGTGAGCTACTTGATAGCTTGCATTGTTTTGCGAATTGCTGCTATGCTTTGGTTTATGCTGCTACTTGCTGTTTTTTCTTTTGGTGCATTTGGCATTGGCTTATTTGCTTTGCAGCCTTGTTGATACACTGTTATGTTTGGCCTGTTACTGCCTATTATTTTTGCTGTTCTGCTATGTCTTGTTTGCTTGTTGCTGTTGTTTAGCAGTGTTGCTTTAGTAACAAGAAAACATTTTCAATTTTTCCTTTTCTCTTTTTTGTGAACCAAATCGGACAACTTTTTTGTGATTTGCAATTGGGAGAAAATGGCCCATGATTAAATATAAACCCCTTTTAATCTCTGATTCCAAATACCAATCCTTATGATGAGCATTTTTTGTTAGCAAATAATCCTTGCTTGGAATTTTATTGAGATATCGATGTTAGCTAACTTTTTACTTTTCTTGTTTAATGAACACGAGGAGTGGATGACCATTGAGGCAAGGTTAAATCCGTGGAATTGCTTGGAGGAGTTTGGAGGGAGATTTGAGAAGAGTCTTGAAGAATTATATAGTCCATAGGATAACTTCATTAGCTTAGGAGTCCTATTTGAACTTGTGCATTGTAAAAAGCATTAGGACTTGTAATTAGAAAGCTTGGAACAAACTTTTTAGAGAAATGATGTATTTGAATGTGTAAGTTTATTGCAACATCTTGTAAACTTGTAAGCTAGCCAATTCAAAAAATGGAATTTGTGATACAAACTTTTTTAAATTCTTTTCAAAACAAGCTACATCTTGAATTAAATCTAATGAAACAAATGAAATTCTTCAATCTTTGCTCTTAAAGACGCCTTCTTCAAATGGGCTAGACAACCTTAACAAATTTGAACCAAAATCAACACTCAAATGAATTCCGAATGAATGAATATTCTTCACAACTTGAATTGGAACTAAATCTTGAAAAGGTCTTGTAACTTGTGACTTATCCTCTAAGCAATCCAAATCCATTTGATAAACCTTCCACCCATAACTTTGATTTTAGAAATCCAAGCTACCTTGCAATCGAAATGACAAACGATAACAATGCCATGATCATAATACAAATAGAAAACATCATCCTTGTATCATGATTTAAACTTTGAAATTCAATCATAACTCATAAGATCCTCCTCTGAAACCAAAAACAAACCCTAGTATCTCGTTGCTCTCGAAGGAATCTTGTAGTGACCTCAAAAAACCATCCCACGATCCACTAATCGAGAACCAGATGCATTTCCATTTTACCTAATAAGAGAAATTCTAAACAAAATTTAGACATAAAGAGGGCGCAACCCTAATACCTCAAACCAAAGCACCTGATTCCATGAGATGCGGGATATGCAAATGAATGAGTGAAAATGGTGCAAATGGAATACAAAGTTCAAAGTCAGACAAAAGTAAAAGAGGGAGGGAAAATTTTGGGTACGACAACTTCCCTTATTTAATCATCTTAAACCTGAAGGTGCGATCGGCGTCAGCCTTTCGAAATTTCAAGGTGGAAGTTGATTAAATACCAGGACACAAAATTTGTCCTGGAGCGAATGGTGTGAGTGTTATTTATTAGTGTGGGTGTCTGCTGGGGAAAGGAAAAATGGTCTTCTGGTGGACTGGTCATGATGGATAAACACAGTTGAATAATGGTAGCTTGTACTGGGGTAATGGTGCCAATATAAGTTTCTCGTTGAAGTTGGTGGTAAAGTGGCTGAAAAGATATGGTTGACGATGTCGTGATGACTAAAGGTAGGATTACTAACAACCTAATAACTTAAAGATGACGTGTAGAATTTGACGACAACAGAGAATATATCGTGCGGTATTTACGGCCCCAAAATTAAAGGTAAAGACGATGGGTAAAGATCAGCGTATGATCTATGACCCAAGAAAAGTAACATGAGGGTAAGACCTGCGAGCGACCTACGACCCTAGAAACAAGGTGAGGAGAGGGTAAAGTCTACGGACGACCTACGACCCTAAGAGAGATAAAGTGAAGGAAAGATATATGGACGAACTACGACCTTAGAAAGATAACACGATGATAAGATCTACAGACAATCTAAGACCCTAAAAACAAGATGAGGAGAGGGTAAAGTCTACGAACGACCTACGTCCCTAAGAGAGATAAAGCGAAGGTAAGATCTATGGACGACCTACGACCTTAGAAAGATAACGTGAAGGTAAGATCTACGGATGATCTACGATCCTAAAAACAAGATGGGGAGAGGGTAAATCCTACGGATGACCTACGACCCTAAGAGAGATAAAGCGAAGGTAAGATCTATGGACGACCTACGGCCTTAGAAAGATAACGCGATGATAAGATCTACGGACGATCTACGACCCTAAAAACAAGATGAGGAGAGGGTATAGTATACGGACGACCTAAGACCCTAAGAGAGATAAAGTGAAGGTAAGATCTACGGACGGCCTACGACCTTAGAAAGATAACGTGACGGTAAGATCTATGGACGATCTACAACCTTAAGAAACAAGATGAGGAGAGGGTAAAGTCTACGGACGACCTACAACCCTAAGATAGATAAAGCGAAGGTAAGATCTATGGATGACCTACGATCTTAGAAAGATAACGTGAAGGTAAGATCTACGGATGAACTACAACCTTAAGAAACAAGATGAGGAGAGCGTAAAGTCTACGGACGACCTAAGACCCTAAGAGAGATAAAGGGAAGGTAAGATCTATGGATGACCTACAACCTTAGAAAGATAACGTGAAGGTAAGATCTACGGACGATCTAAAACCTTAAGAAATGTAAAGTGAGGGTAAGATCTACGGACGATCTACGACCGTAGGAAAAGATAACGTGAGTATTGAGAGTTGGGGAGTACAATGTACTGATACCATGATTTATTTTGACTGGTAGTGTAATAACAGATGTTAACTGGGAATTATGAGGATGATATTCTTTGTGGGGATGTTTTGTTGATTTGGGATTGATTTGGGGATTTTGGGCAAGGTACCAAATCTGACTCATGCTTCGTATGCATTTTGAAGTGCGGCATGATGATCCATGGATATGTTATGCGTTTGAGGATGCAATGCAATATGACCTGATGATTATTGTATGTAAAGTGCCAAAAGCTCATTTGGATCTGTTGCTCGTCATCTTTAGGTACCAATATGGATTGATTCTCGAAATCTGAGAGAAAAGAGTTAGCCTTGTCGAGTTCACTGGGGATTGAATCTTGCAGAGGAGAGGTAACTTGATCTGACTTCGTTCATGTGTTGGACTTCTGGTGAATAACAGAGACGTGGATCTCATCAAATGGCCCAAGTTTCTCAGTGTTGGAGAATCGGGCGCTCGGTCGACTGTAAGGAAGCGACGAGGATGAAATCTTGGTCAAGGTGATCGTTATGACTTGCTATCCGCACAGAAAAACAAACACTTGAACACCATGGCATTCCCTTGGGATGCCTTCCTATCCATGTAACGTAGTGTTTCACATCTTAACTTGTGATTATTATTGACTTATTGTTTTCAATGCAATGCTTAACAAAGAATTTAAATCACCATTCGCATACGAAAAATAAAGTAAAAGACAAAAACTTTTTGGTGGAAGGGAAAATTTTTATTAATGAGTTTGGCCTGCGAATAGGCATTCGTACATGGAAACAACTCCTAAATGAGGAAGTTGCAAAGAAAAATACTAAGTACAACGAGTAAAATGGAAACAAGAAAATCTTGAACTTTTGTTAAAACTGATATTGCTATAGTTCCCGTATCTTGGGTCGTCCTAGTGTCGTGATTCCTAAGGATAATAGCTGAATTGATCCATCCCGTATTAGGAGGGTGTATGTGAAGAGGCTTCAGACTGCAGTCTCTCGCTTTTTGTCCCTAATTTTTGCCTGGATCTCCCTTTCGAGTTTTCAATCCACCGGAACACCCATTTTTTCCTAAGCCGCCCTTTCGAGTTTTCAACTTAGCGGGTTATTAATAATTTTTTCCTTTTTAGCCCTTACTTTTTCCTAAGCCTCCCTTTCAGGTTTTCGACTTAGCGGGTCCTTTTATGCGTAGTATTTTTTGATTGAGTCTGAAATGACTGGAAGCGGAACGTCTTCCCCACCCATGTATGTCTGGATTAGAGCACCTCCTGAGAAAGCTTTCTTCATGATGTACGGTCCATCTAAGTTGGGAGTCCACTTTCCTCTTGGATCAGTGTCAATTGGGAGAATCTTCCTTAAGATCAGATCACCTGTGTGGAACTCTCGAGGTCGAATCTTCTTGTCAAATGCTCTCTTGAGACGTTGTTGATATAATTGACCCTGATAAATGGATGCTAGGCACTTTTCTTCGATGAGATTGATTTGGTCGAGTCTCGTTTGAATCAATTCAGATTCATCAAGTTTAGTATCCATCAGAACCCTTAAGGAAGGAATCTCCACTTCGACCGGGAGTATCGCATCCATACTATAGACGAGTGAAAATGGAGTTGCCCCAGTGGAAGCACGCATCGAAGTTCGATAGCCATGCAGGGCAAAAGGCAACATCTCATGCCAATCTTTGTATGTTCTCACCATTTTCTGGATGATCTTCTTTATGTTTTTGTTAGCGGCCTCGACTTCCCCATTCATCTTTGGCTGATAAGGTGATGAATTATGGTGCTCGATCTTGAATTCTTCACACATTTCTTTCATCGTCTTGTTGTTGAGGTTTGACCCGTTATCAGTGATGATCTTGTTAGGAGTTCTATAATGGCAGATGATTTCTCTTTTGATGAAACGAGTGACAACTTTCTTGGTCACATTCTTGTACGAATCCTCTTCCACCCACTTAGTGAAGTATTCAAAAGAAACTAGAATAAACATGTGTCCGTTTGAAGCGCTCGGCTCGATTCGTCTAATCATATTGATGCCCCACATTGCAAAGGGCCATTGTGAAGTCATCACATTCAAAGGAGTGGGAGGAACATGTATCCTGTCTGCATAAACCTGACATTTGTGGCACATTTTTGCATATACACAAAAGTCGCTTTCCATCATCATCTAGAAATAACCTACTTGTAGGATTTTCATGGCCATGGAATTCCCACTAGCATGAGTCCCAAAACAGCCCTCGTGTATTTCTCGTATAATGGATTCTTCTTCGTGTCTATCCATGCATCTGAGCACAACTGAATCATATTTTCTCTTGTACAGAACGTCTCCTGACAGTAAAAACTTAGACGTCAACCTTCTAAGAGTCCGCTTATCACAAATTGTAGCACCTTCAGGGTACTCTTGCTTCTCAAGATATCTTTTGATGTCAAAGTACCACGGCTTTTCGACGGATACATCTATAGTTGTGAGACAATGAGCATGGAAAACGTGTGTTGGCTCCTTGTAACGACAGATCCTTATATTGGGTGCATGATTCGGGTAGCTGACTTTGGACATTGCTCCTAAAGTGGCCAGAGCATCTGCCAGTTGATTTTCTTCTCTAGGAATGTGCTCAATGGTGACCTCACCGAAAGCGGGCAATAACTCTAATATGTAATCCCGGTATGGAACTAAATTAGGGTTCCGTGTATCCCAATCACCCCGTACTTGATGTATCACTAAGGCAGAGTCCCCATAAACTTCAAGAATCTTGATCTTTAAATCAATGGCTGCTTCAAGACCCATCACTCAAGCTTCGTATTCAGCGAGATTATTCGTACAATCAAAATATAATATGGAAGTGAAAGGTATGTGAGTGTTTCATTGTGAGGTCAGAACTTCCCCAATGTCGTGGCCGATAACATTCGATGCACCATTGAACGTGAGAGTCCATCGTTCCTCGAATCGACCCCATCATAATCATCAAGCTTCATAACATCATCATCAGGGAAGTCAAATTTCATTTATTGGTACTCTTCCAACGGCTGATGAGCGAGATGATCCGCGAGAATGCTACCCTTGATAGCCTTTTGTGTAACACACTGAATGTCATATTCAGATAAAAGCATCTTCCATCGGGCAAGCCTTCATGTGAGTGCTGGTTTCTCGAAGATGTACTTTATCGGATCCATCTTAGATATCAGAAGTGTAGAATGTGTTAACATATACTGCCTCAAACGTCGAGCTGCCCATGTAAGGGGACAACAAGTCTTCTCAAGTAAGGAATACCTTGATTCACAATTAGTGAACTTCTTGCTCAGGTAATAAATGGCGTGTTCTTTTCGTCCAATATTGTCATGTTGTCCGAGCACACAACCCATAGATCGTTCAAGCACAGTCAAATACATAATGAGAGGTCTCCCCGGAACTGGCGGTATGAGTATTGGTGGTTCTTGAAGATACTGCTTAATCTTCTCGAAAGCTTCTTGACAACTTTCATCCCAACGGACATCCTAATTCTTGCGTAACAATTTAAAGATGGGTTCAAAGGTAGCAATAAGGTGAGAAATGAACTTGGCTATGTAATTCAACCTTCCAAGGAAACCTCGTACTTCCTTTTCATTTTTTGGTGCCAGCATATCCTGTATTGCTCTCACTTTGTCTAGATCTACCTCAATTCCTCGTTGACTCACAATAAAACCATGTAACTTGCCCGATCCAACCCCAAAGGTGCATTTGTTGGGATTAAGCCTTAACTTGAACTTTCGTAAATGATCAAACAACTTCTGTAAATGGACCAAATGTTCTTCCTCCATTTGTGATTTTGCAATCATGTCATCCACATACACCTCGATCTCTTTATGAATCATGTCGTGAAAGAGAGTCACCATAGCTCGCTGATATGTCACCCCAGCGATTTTGAGACCAAAAGGCATGACTCTATAGCAAAAGGTACCCCAAGGAGTTGTGAAAGTTGTTTTATCCATATCTTTCGGAGCCATCTTTATCTGATTGTAGCCTGAGAACCCATCCATGAAGGAGAACACTGAAGACTAAGCAGTATTATCAACCAACACATTAATATGAGGCAACGCAAAGTCATGCTTCAGGCTTTCTCTATTCAAGTCTCGGTAGTCAACACACATGCGTACCTTGCCATATTTCTTAGGTATAGGCACAATGTTAGCTATCCAAGGTGGTTAATTTATCACAGATAGGAAGCATGCTTCAAGCTGTTTTTGAACTTCTTCTTTGATCTTTAAAGCCATGTCGGTTCTGGTCCTTCTTGTCTTCTTCTTTACAGGAGGATATTCTAGCTTGAGTGGCAATCTATGTACCACTATATCAGTGTCTAAACCGGGCATGTGTTCATACAACCAGGTGAAGATGTCAGCATACTCTCGAAGCAAATCAATCAACCCCTTCTTTTCTTTGCTTTTCAAGGCGGCACCTATTTTGACTTCTCTCTTTACCTCTTCAGTACCGAGATTGACGACTTATGTTTCTTCTTGATATGGCTGGATGACCTTCTCTTCCTGTCTCAAGAGCCTGGCTAGTTCTCCAGGGACTTCACAATCTTACTCACTATCTTTGCTAGCATGATCAACTGAATTCTCAAGGAAATAAGGAATCGTAGCACTATCGTTTCCAACAGAGTCCGAGACAGATCTGCATGATCGATGATTTTATGTTTTATTTTTAGAAAGTGCAAAAGGATATTTAGAATATGAAGAGAAAAGTATTTCCATTTTTATTTTGAAAAAGGTAAAATTAAAAGAAGAGACAGGGAACAAAATTATATGCGAAAGTGCCATTTTTCATTCAATGTTAAATGGAGATTGAAACATAAGGGGCCCCTTCTACAAGATGTCAGTATGCCTTGGGCAGGACATATGACTTAAATAGAAACAAAAAATTACACATCAAGGAAAACAACTTCAGGGATGTCCACGATAGTCCAATTGTTGAGCTTCTGGTCCGGTGCAACTTGGTAGATAAATCTTGAAACATCTTTATCATCACCTTCAACATCTGTGGAGAGCACTTGTCCTTCTTTTCTTACACCAGCATTGACGAACACTTCAGAAATTGGGGGAACCTGCTGTCCTTTGAGAGGAACCTAACCAGCTTGCATGGAGGACGAGGGCTGATACCTAAGACCAAGGCGATCTTTCTTCTCTGGCCCTTCAATCAATTTTCCCCAATTGTTATTGGGAGGTCTAGCTTTTACGAGGGCTTTGGCATCCTTCAAAGAGGCCAGGGGTGGCCCAGACTTCTTACCTTCCACGACGGGGAACTTCTCAACAGTAACAATCTCTGGAGCTTGAAAGGGTAACTCATGCACCTCTCCTTCCATTTCCACATAACGGTAGGTAGTCAAATTGTTAATTACTATATCTTCTTCTCCACAAACAACGACAACTTGGTCATTAACAATGAACTTCAGGCGTTGATGAAGACTAGATGTCACAACTCCTGCTACATGGATCCCTGGACGACCCAAAAGGCAAGTATATGATGGAAGGATGTACATAGCATAGAATGACAAATAGAAAGTGTGGGGACCAATCTTGACAGGCAAGTCCACTTCTCCATCCACAGATCTTCTTGAACCATCAAAAGCTCGAACGTTCAGAGTGGAGTGCCTCATCATTACTCCGTCCATATTTAGTTTAAACAAAGTAGCCTTAGGCATCACATTGAGTGAAGAACCTGTATCTACCAGAACTCGAGATAAAACAGTGTCCAAACACTTCATAGAAACATGCAGTGCTTTATTCTGGGCTCTGCCTTCAACTGGGAGCTCATCATCACAGAAACCCAAACAATTTCCCATAGCAATAATGGTGACGATTCTTTCAAACTGGGCCACAGAGATATCTTGGGTAACATGAACGGAACATAAAATCTTCAATAAGACATTGCGGTGGGTCTCTGAACACAAAATGAGAGACAAGATGAAAATCTTGGATGGCATCTGGTTGAGTTGATCCACTACTTTGTAATCACTCAGCTTAAGAATTCTTAAAAGCTGCTCCGCTTCTTATCCCATAGAAAGTTCGGGTTGATTAGCCATCACTTTCTTTCCCCTGGCTTTATCTAGAGCTTCACTGTTAGTTTCCTTAGGAGGCGATGGTGGATGAGAAAATATCTGACCACTGCGATTCATGTTACTGGTTCCTGCAATGTTGGTATTTTTTCTTGTCAACTACTGGAGGACACTCATACATATTTCCATGAATATAGACCATATTATACTCCCATGGAACTTCCTTCGAGTCGTTTCTTGTAGGAGAAATAGGAGCTTGAATGGTTGTGGGAGCTTGAATCATTAACGGGGTAGTAGGAACCTGAATTGTTAACGAAATACTTTGGGTTTCTGAAAAGCTTCTAGTATAGTAGGGGATTTCCAGGACATCAATCTCTTCTTCTCAGAATATCTTCTCTATCTATAGGACACCTTCATCGATCAACTGTTGGATAGCCGTCTTCAAACCAATACACTCTTCAGGTTTAGAGGAACATGTTAAGCATAAATCATGAAGTTCTTGTAGCACCTCATGCTCCAACAAATGTTCTCTAACAGTCCTTAATGATATCCTGATCTCGTCAACCTTGGTTACCAGAATCCGTTCACTACCTTCTTCAATAGCATTAACAGCTTCCCCTGGGTGAGGAGGCATGTGATTATTCTGAATATTTGGACCAACAAGGTTGAAGTTCATGGCCTTTGCATCGATGAGGTCTTGAACTTTACATTTGAATGCTCTACAATTCTTAATTGTATGGCCTGGGGAACAAGAATGAAATTCACAATGAGCGGGAATGAGAACAATTGGCGGCAGGTAACTGTGGGAGAAGTTAAGCATAAGACATAGGAATGAGAACAAATCTTCTTTCAGGCTCTCTTTGTCTATGAGGAGCTCTTGGACCTTGAGGTTGTTGATAAGTTGGAGGACGTGCAAATTGTTGTTGTGGAACATAATGTGGTTGCAGAGTGAAAGGCCGTTGTTGGGCCATCCAGGGTGCTGGAGTTATAGCAGCATATACTTGAGGAACAAATTGGTTGGGAACAACAGCAGGTGTAGGAAAATAAGTAAATCGGACTTGAGGAAATGCGGGAGCTCTTCCTTGGTTGATGCTAATGGCACTAGTCTCGCCTTCTTTCTTCTTGACAAAACCAGAAAATGGCTTTCTACTAATGCCCGCGTTGTTGTTAGTATGGTTAGGAACATCTTGGATCGTTCCAGCTTTAATGCAAGTCTCAACGTGTTCACCAATAATGACCATATCAGAGAAAGAAGTTGAAGTACTACTGAGCATATGTTGGAGATAAGGGCCTCATAGAGTACCCATAAACAGATCAATCAATTCACGATCCAAGAGAGGAGGTTGGACCTTCGCATCCAGTTCACGCCACCTCTGAGCATACTCTTTGAATGACTCTTTAGATTTTTGTACCATCCCTTGGAGCTGAGTACGGATAGGAGCCATGGCAGTATTGTAATGGTAATGTTTCAAAAAGGTGTCAGCAAGTTCTCCCCAAATACTGATGTGAGATCTTTCCAATTGCATATACAAATCCAATGGTGCCCCAGTCAAGCTATCTTGGAAGAAGTGCATGAGTAACAGTTCATTCTCAGCATAGGCAACCATTTTGCAACAGTAGGAATGAAGATGAGTCTCTGGGAAAGAAGTGCCTTTGTATTTGTCAAAATCCGGAATTTTGAACTTGGGAGGAATAACTACCCCAGGCACGAGGCACATTGCAGCAGTATTGAATCCATAAGCCTTGATACCCTCCATGGCTCTAAGACGCTCTTCAAGAGCATGATACATTTTCGCAGTTTCGGCAAATCCAGCAACAAGGTTCACTTGGGGTTCATCAAGATCAATAACATCATGATGATCGTCAACATCATTCCTAGGAGCGCCGGTAGGAGTCTCAACATTTTCATTGTCATTCCTCCCATTAGAATAAGTGGAGGGAGCGGTAGTAGCGAGCTTGGCAACACTTTGATGTAATTCTTCTTGACCCTTGATCACAGCATGAAGGGTCTCCATAAGCTGATCCATGCGAGTGCCCATGGTGCCCATATCCCGACGGAGTGCATTCTGATTCTCTTAAAATAGATCCATCAGTCTTTGCCGGTTGCCTCTGGTACGGTAAGGATGTGGAGAAGTTGTTTTTGTTGTTTACTGAAGTCTGTCGAAAAAGGGACCCCAATGAGTTTTTGTTGTGAACAATGAATGCATGATAGTATGAATGAATGCTTTATCTTCATTTCTGGGGAAATGCAAAGACTCGTCTATCTTTTAAAATTTTCCTTTTTGAAAAGCTATACCAACGAGACTTGTCTTTGGATTTCCCTAGATATGAGATATATATACATGATGATATGATGTCATGGTATGCTATGGCATGATGTCTCAGCTCCACATATTCTGGATAACAACTACGTAGTCTGTTGGACAGGTTGAAAGTAACAAGATCAAAAGTCCGACGTCACAGGCATGAAGTTAAAGTAACCACCCATGAGGTATGTACTATGGGTTTATCACCTGTTGAACAAAGTTCTAAAGAGTTCTCAAAGTCTACGCTCTTACTTTGGATATTATCGATGTCCCAATTACTTGGTAATCAGTAATATTCGCAGGAAAAATTCATCCGAGTGCAATATCGCGTGACAACTAATTCCGGATTACTCCGTTATAGTCTTCGCACTGCACCTAAAAGGCCAGGATGGGTTAATGGTTCTACGGCCCTCAGCTTCTCGAGTTCCCAGGTCGAATGCAACGACGCCTTCCCGATTACTCGGTAAACATCACTAATTTCAAGGGGACCTCCATTGAGTGGGGTATTTTCATGCCTCCTTCTTAGGTATTACTCCCTCAAAGTTAACATGACTATACCGCCCGTCCTAACCCTATGTGTAACCCAAGTCCGGGTATAGGACTTATCAAATGTAGTCACCAAACCCAACATCACAATGTATCCAGAATATGTGAGTAGCAACAATATATGCAATATATACAAAAGAATAAAGCAATAATAAAACAGTAAAGAAAAATAAAGAAAATAAAGAAACACCCAAAAAGACAAATAAAAAAAACTAGGAGAGACTCGCAAAATGTTTCCCGAGCAGAGTCGCTAGCTGAAGCTACCGGCCGAAAACACAGAGCCGCCACCGAACTTTATTTTTCCCGAAAACACACTAGCACCCCTCACATCCGTTGTACTCAACGAGATCAATTTTTTTTGTTTGTCTTAAAGGGTATATTTATCTACAACTATAATTTTCTTAAGGGGAAAGGAATGGTTTTATTATTATTGTGTTCGTGAAGGTTTCGCGACCCTTTTCCTACTTATCCAATGAAGGAATCAGAACCCCATAGTTCCTCTAGAAAATGGTTGGTTTGTTTGTGTTTTGTAGTGGGCGACGCTCACGCACGCATTCTAGCAATAGGGACGGCCGGTATCACGGTAGAACAAAGATAACATGCCCATTGGGGGATTTTTGGTTTGTTTAGTGTTTTTGCGAGTTTTAAAATAAATTCAAGTAATGATTAAATGTGTTTTTGGATTTTTGATTTGTGACGGTTAAGTTTTAATTACAAAAGAAAAAGGTTAAGAGGAAAACTAAAAAAACCTAATGTGGTTATGTACATATGAACTAAAAGTCTACTTCGACATAAGGCGATTGAAATAGGGTTTAATCGCCTCATGGAGCTACCTAAGGGAGTAGGATATCAAGATTTGAACAAGCAAACAAAGAAATAAATTTAAATTCTAAATAATTTTTATGGTTTTTTTTTATCTAGTAACAATTATAATATATATTTTTTTTTATATTATAACTAAATTAAGAAAATAGTGATCATTTTTGTTTTTGTATCAAATAAAATATAAAATTAAGAAGTAAAAAAATAAAATAAAATACAAAAATTGAGCCTGGGGGTACTGCTGGAAAAATGGTGGTGAGGGTGAGTAAATTCAGAATGGGCTTAGCCCATATGCTACAAATAGAAAGAAAATTAATAAAAAATCAAACAAGAAAAAAAAACTACTGGGTCGGACCGGGTTAATGGGGTCCAAACCCAACAAAAATAAAACAGAAAAAATGGGTTGATGAAAACCCTAATTTGTTTGAATGGGGCGCCGCACGGTTCAACATTGGGAAAGGATTCCAATTTCAACTCTTCTAATTTCAACAACTGAATTAAAACAATCAGAAAAATTACTTCCTTCCTTCTCGTTAAATCACGGTCTTCCGCTTCTCACTCACATATTTCTTCTCTCTCTTATTTCTTTCTTGAACCTCTTCGTCTCTCTCAGTTTATCACCCTCTCACTCGATCATCTGTTTCTTCTCTGAAATCTGAAAATCAAATGCATCCCTCTGTTCATCTCATTTCTAAATTTCTCAATAGCATCGCAATTACAAAAGGGGCATCGAGAATTATCAAACGATGGCGAAGTTAATGCAAACAGAAATGAACATGGAGGAAACTTGACATTAAAGATAGCGGCAAAATGCGACATGAAGTTATTGGAGAGTGAGTTCTGGACGTAAGGGCAATCGAAATTGACGATGCTGCAGATGGTGAGTTGTGAGCTTGAGCTGACATGGAGGGAGCATAGGATGGAGATTAACGGATACAAGATGGTTGTGTTGTATGTTAGGTCTGGAGGCGAGTAGTGTCGGAGCTGTGATAAAGGATGAGCATATAAGGTTTATGACTGTGAAGGGAGCAGGTGGATGGAGTATGTTACAGTTGAGATTGGTGGCACAGGGAGAAGACGGTATGGTGGTAGGGATGATGGAAGATAATAGTGACTAGTGAGAATGACGAAAAAGAGTATTTCGTTTCACTTTTCACTATTTTTGTGAACCTCAATCTCTCTTTCTGCTCTATTCTCTCGGGCCGGAATAAACGCAAAAAAAATATACCAGTATAAATTCAACAACAAAACATGTTGTAAAAGGTCAGCAATATATGGAAAACACAGTAATGAAGATGAAAAGGCACAACAGTTACCTACAGAGAGGAGGTTTTCTCCGTAAATTGCTGAGGTAAGGTGCTTTTATCACTCTGCTCGTTGATACTTCTTTTGTGTGTTATGAATCGCTTGCTCAATAAGTTGTTATCCAAATTTCTATATTATTAAGCTATTGAGTTGTAGTCGTTTGATACTGCTTAAATCGGTTTCTATTGATGTTGATAGGAAAGCAAGGGTGATGAGGTTTTAGCATAGTCGATGGTTAAGAGTTATGCAATTGCTGTAAGTGCAGGTCGTGATAAAGAAATTAGGTTGGATGCTTTTGAGGTTATGAGAGCATGATAATGATATTCTATAGAGGATCTATGAGATTTTCTTTGGTTTTCTCTATTGTTATTTTTTCTTGTTGAATTTTTGTATACAGGGTTAGTTTTGGAGAGAGAGAATTTTAAGATGTTTAGAGAAGGTTTAGTGAATGGAGGTGTTAGACTGCAATATGAAGGTGGTGGTTGTTTGCGTGAGATTTGCGGTTGTGAATGGGTCTTATTTCAGAGGCTTTGAAATGTTGATATCCTTTTTTCTGGTTATCTCACTTTTGCTTGGTTTTGCTGGCTGCGTCCTCTCTCTGGTTTTTTTGGATGTCTCTCCCTTTTTTAAAAACCTGCTCGCTGTGTTTTATATCAATTGAGAAATGGGCAATTGGGGGGAAATTTTGGATAGTTTGAACTAATGTGGTCATGTTGTTTCTCGCTTTCTTGATATAGTTTTTGCCTCGTTTATTTTGTGCAATTCTTGGCTCTCTTAGTGCAGGTTTGGGACAACAATAACATAGTAGTAGCAATAGGTTATAGGCTTTAGTTGTAGGTCTGTTTTGGAAATTTTGCAGGACTGTCTTATTGTGCAGAATTTTGGACTGTATTGTTTGGTTGTTTATTCAACAGTTTTTGGCAGATTTGGGCAGGGAAGTGCAGGTGATATCTTTTCCTCTTTACCTTTCAATGATGTAAAGAAAACTTGCATTTATTCAATAATTCTGAAGGGTTGGTACTTTTTAGGAACATGATGACATAATAGGGTGTTGTGAGCTACTTGATAGCTTGCACTATTTTGTGAATTGCTGTTATGCTTTGGTTTATGCTGCTACTTGCTATTTTTTCTTTTGGTGCATTTGGCTTAGGCTGCTTTGCTTTGCAGCCTTGTTCATGCGCTGTTATGTTTGGCCTGTTGCTGCCTATTATTTTTGTTGTTCTGCTATGTCTTGTTTGCTTGTTTCTGCTGTTTAGCAGTGTTTCTTTAGTAACAAGAAAATGTTTGCAATTTTTCCTTTTCTCTTTTTTGTGAACCAAAGAGGATAACTTTTTTGTGATTTGCAATTGAGAGAAAACGACCCATGATTAAAAATAAACCCCTTTTAATCTATGATTCCAAATACCAACCCTTATCATGAGCATTTTTTATTAGCAAATAATCCTTGCTTGGAATTTTATTGAGATATTGATGTTAGCTAACTTTTCCTTTTCTTGTTTCATGAACACGGGGAGTGGATGACAAGTGAGGCAAGGTTAAAACCGTGACATTGCTTAGAGGTGTTTGGAGGGAGATTTGAGAAGAGTCTTGAAGAATTATATAGTCCATAGGATAACTTCATTAGCTTAGGAGTCCTCTTTGAACTTATGCATTATAAAAAGCATTAGGACTTGTAATTAGAATGCTTGGAACAATTTTTTTAAGAGAAATGATGTATTTGAATGTGTAAGTTTATTGCAACAACTTGTAAACTTGTAAGCTAGCCAATTCAAAAAATGGAATTTGGGATACAAACTTTTTCAAAGTGTTTTCAAAACAAGCTACATCTTGAATTAAATCCAATGAAACAAATGAAATTCTTTAATCTTTGCTCTTAATAATGCCTTCTTCAAATGGGCTAGACAACCTTAACAAATTTGAACCAAAATGAACACTCGAATGAATTCCGAATGAATAAATATTCTTCACAACCTGAATTGGAACTAAATCTTACAAAGGTCTTATAACTTATGACTTATTCTCTAAGCAATCCAAATCCATTTGATAAACCTTCCACCCATAACTTTGATTTTAGAAATCCAAGCTACCTTGCAATCAAAGTGACAAACGATAAAAATGCCATGATCATAATATAAATAGACAACATTATCCTTATATCATGATTTAAACTTTGAAATTCAATCATAACTCATAAGATCCTCCTCTGAAACCAAAAACAAACCCTAGTATCTCAGTTCTCTCGAAGGAACCTTGTAGTGACCTCAAAAATCTATCCCATGATCCACTAATCGAGAACCAAATGCATTTCCTTTTTACCTGATAAGAGAACTTAAAAACAAAATTTAGACATAAAGAGGGTGCAACCCTAATACCTCATACCAAAGCGCCTGATTCCATGAGATGCGGGATATGCAAATGACTGAGTGAAAATGGTGCAAATGGAATACAAAGTTCAAATCCAGACAAAAGTAAAAGAAGTAGGGAAATTTTGGGGTACGACAGGATGTGATAGAAAGTGATCTTTGTGAATTCCGCAGCCAGTTTTCAAAACATGATCCCGATATGGAATCAGTTTTGGATGTTTAGTATCTCATTCACTGTTGACTTGTTATAAGGCTTGTGAGCATTCTTTGGGAGGAGTCAAAACTGCCCCTATACCGTGCCCCAGTGCATTTGAAGCCCCGTCGAACATGAGTATCCAATGTGCCCCTGGCTCGGGTCCTTTGTCAAGTCCTGGCATTTCATAGTTGCTTATTTTTACAGCAATGTTTGTATCTAACCTTGGTCTGTTTCTGTAGGAACAAGCATATATGTGCAATAATTTGATCATTTTTTCTTTGACGCTTTGCTCTAACATTTCCCCTTAGCTTGGTTTCTTTCAGATCTTCCCCTTTGCCCAGTTTAATGGTCTTAATAGCCTCTTGATACAGTTGTATATTATCATCCTTTCGTTTTATTTCCCTCGCCATTTCCTTAAAGAGTTCAAGATCTTTATCATCTTCCTATTTAGCTCGGTTGATAGGATCATCAAAATTATATCGGGTCGCAGCAGTAGCATTATCAGTGTTTTTGGGCATAGATTTGCACCTTTGTCCTGTTTTGGTGCAGATTTTAGTACATGAACATTTGAAAATGCATATGCAGAGAAAGTATTGCAATTTTTAAATTTAAGATATAAATGCAAGAGAAAGAAAGGGATCTTAATTGAAAATAAAATATAACTTTTATTAATTGTCTTAATTGTCTAAAACAAAACGGGGGAACCTTTACAAGCAACCCTTATGCCCCAGGCTTGACATAGGTTCTTTCAAAAACAAGAAACATTACTTTGGAAAGAAAAAGATCTCAGGAATATCCACGACAGTCCATCTTTTGAGTTCTTCTTCTCGGGCGCATTCTCGGATGTAGTTAGTTGCCCCTTTGGTGTTGGCTTTGTTGGATATCTTTGCCACATGTCCGCCATTCTCTATAAAGGTCTCTTGGATTGGAGGAAAATGTGCTTCAACCCTTCAGATTAGCTTTATATTTTTCTTCAGTGTATGGTCCGAATTGGACTATCCCCTGATTCACTAGCTTTTGTAGAGTTCTCTCAAAGGCTTAATTATATTCCACTAGGAATCCATATTCAAACAGATACTCCTTCAAAAAGTTGATTGAGGTTTTTGCTTGTCGGGTTTCCCCAAAGTTAGTGACTACTTCAATGGAATTTATTATCGGCCCATCATCCGGAGGCATAGGGTTTGATTTGATGTTAGGTTTCTCAAAAGTGATATCTTGAGATTCTAACAAGTCATGGACCTTATGCTTGAATGGCCAACATTTTTCTATGGTGTGCCCCGGAGAGTTAGCATGATACTCACATCTGGCGTTGGCATTGTACTTTCACGGGAGCGGCCCGAATGGGGTAGCTAGAGGCTTGATTTCCACCAAGGATGCCTTAACCAGCTGTTGTAATAACTGGCTAGGTGGCATGGGGAATGGATCAAAGTTTCTTTGTGGCCTTCTGCCTTGCTGCTACCCTTGTGTGATCCTTAATGGTTGTTGTGCCCTTGGTTGTGACGCTACAACCTTAATTTCTCCCTCTTTTCCTTTGGGGAAGTTTGAAGCAGTCCTTCTTGAATTGCGGGGACTTGCTTCTGGCTCTTTTCTTAGTTGGTGGACGCTTGATGCACCAATCGTTTGAGCTACTTCTTCAAAAGCTACCCTTGGAATCTTGTCTAGTTTGTCAATGAATTTCTTTAGGACTAGGAGAACTTGACTCAGATCTCGTTTAATTGAACTCGCATCACCTTTGACTTGGTCTAGATCTTCCTTGAATGCAGCCTGGTTTTCCTTGACCTGTTCCAGGGTTCTTTGTTGATAGGCCCTTGTTTGATATGGAGGCCCAGGAGGTGGTGATCTTCTTCGACCCATGGCTTAACTAGAGAGATTTTATTTGGAAAATTGAGATTAGTTTTGATATGATATGCAGTCGTTTATGAATGCTCGTATGCAGATGGATGTGTATGAACATGGAATGGTTTCTTGTTTTAGGTGTCTTATTCATTTGGGTATGCATTTATTGTTCGCTTATTTTTTATTCGGTGACCAACTTTTTAAAAAATAGATACGCCAATGAGATAGGGAAACAAAATGCCTTTACTGAAGGTAACATAGTCCAGATATTGAAAAATATTACAACTTCAAACCAAAACTTATTTGCGTAAACATAAACAAAGTGAAATAAATCTTCTAGGCGTGCTAGAGGATGTGTGCTCTGAAACCATCAACCATTGCTCGGCAAAGCTGCAGAAAGTCTTCAACATCCTTTGGAAGAGGGACCATTACACTTTCTACGTCTCTCAAACTTTGAGGTATATCCTCAATGAGATTGTTGGCTAAGAAGGTAAGCTTTTCATGTTTGTCCTTATAATACTGGTACTCTTGATAAAGACGCGGGATTATCTTATGGTTATCTCTCCCTACTTGGGCAATCTTGGTATACTGCTCTTCCCAATACATCTTTTCACCCCTCATTTCCGTATAAAGTCTCCTCTTAATGAAGAAATCCTTTTGGAGGCCCTGTATCTCTAGACACACATGCTCATATTCTTGAGTTCTCTGAGTCAGGAGTCTTTCTACATCTACCCTTTCGAGGGGTGCTTTGACCTCTGATTCTTGGCTGTCTTGAAGTTCAATGGTGAGGTACGTTACTTGCTCTTCTTGATCTAAGGAAGCTTGGCCAAACTTTGGATCTGGGATCTTATATTTTCCTCTAGCACCTTTTTGTCATGTGTTTCCTTTTCATACCATTTGGTTAACCTTCCAATTTCATTAGCATCCTCCTTTAACCTTTGGTTGTGGGAGTCTAGGTTGAATGTCGCACTCAACATCCCTTCAGTTGTACGCTTCTGTTTGAGACTCTCTTTCTCCAATGCCTTTTGATCTCTTTCAATTTTTTGGTCCTTTGACTCAAGTATGAACTGCATCTGCTTCTTCTCTTTGGTTAGATTGAGATGGTTGAGTTCTATCTCTTCTTTTTCCCTTTGAGTTTGCTTTAGGGTGCTCTTCAGATTATCGACTTCTTCCAAGGATATTGGCATAATCTCTGGGACCTCTGACTTATATTATGGATCTATATCTAATGGAAAATTGATAATTTGTACCCTATCTCAGACCCATCTGGTGTAGGGTTCTCTCGCTATGGCATTCTTTCTTTCGGCTTTCCTTTTGTTAACCTTGTTCCAAGCCTGAATAACCCTGTTAAGCAACCCTTTGTCTTTTATTCCCATGTCATGTATGATCATTGGTTGGAGTTGTTCGTCCGATGTTCTATCTTCCAAAGGATACCTAACTGTCGTAGGGTCAAAGTAGGGTTGTAATTAATACATCCTCGAGATCTGATCAACAGGACATTAGGAAAGTTCCCACAACTAATAGTGATGTCCCTAATATCCAGCTTCCTGGCATACCATTATACTGAGTTTGCGGTGAGAGACCTTAATTTCTATGGCCTCTCGCGTCTGGTCAAATTTGGAATCATATAGTCTTCTTTGTAAAGATGAGTCATGAACCAGGTATATAGAAGTGGGATGCAACAATTTAGCGTGCCTTTTCTCTTTTCGTACATCGTATGCAAGGTGTAATAGATGTTAGCAAGCAAAGCGAGAGTTGGATCCGTATTAAAGAATTTCGCACCCCAAAATATGCTAATGGCCGCAGGGTCAGTATAGTCCACTTTTCGAGGAAATAAAATTACACCAAATACCAGTAGCCCTAAACAATCGACACAAGATTCCAATTCTTTATAATTAGCAAATTCGAGTGCCTTAGCTTCCAAGTATATCCTTTTGATTCCTTGTATTGGACCTTCTCTTTGGTAATTTTGCATTAACTCAGGGTAACAGATCCCTAAGCCTTTTACCAAAACTCTGACTTCAACAGTTTGTCTGATACCTATGTAGGCCTTCTCTTTGGAAAATTTCAAAATTCTGTCAAATTCTTCAAGAGCCGGTGCTAGCTGGAAGTCTTGGAAGGTAAAACATCTCAGTGGAGGGTCATAAAACTGAATGAAGGAAGAAACATCATCCATTTGAACCTCTACTCTGGTTAAGTCAAGGGTATCCCCATAGCGGTGAGTGTACACCTTCAGATCTCTCTCAGATAATTTCCCCTTTATAGTTTTAATTTCAGAAATATCAGGCCAGAAGGCATTGACGCGAACAAGTTGTTTCCCTCTAGTATCCATTTTTTAAGATAGTCACCGAGATCTTGATTTTATTATTATTTGTTTTACACCTTGTGAATAAGGCAGATAAAAAGAAACAAATAATGAATATGTGACGTATATGAATGCATGAATGTGTGGCTTAGCGGCAGGTTTTTTTGTGATAGGTACCCTTAGAAGGTAAGTTCCTTAATTTTGACCTACGGTTGATCTACCCTCCCAGAAGGTGGCTTCCTTAAGGGTGCCATGAATAACACCAGAGGGAAAGGGCACAAGGGCCTCCCTTAGGTGGAGCCTCTTTACGGACTGAAACTTTTGTCTCGAAGTCGTGAAAAGTCTCGTCATGAGATTTTAGGTTTAGGCCGTTACAAAGAGTCATTGGTGTCCTTCCAAAGTCCTACTCGTCAAGAGGATATCTCTCGATAAGTATTCCTTTTTCGGAACTCCATCGACTCTAGGCGGAGTCGTCACATAAACTCGCAGGGATGATGTCCCCCCTAAGCTAATAGACGAACCTTCTTTCTAAGGGTCATTGAAAATATTATTATGTTTTGAAATAAAAATTCCCACCACACAGTGAATATATGATAAAAATAATTGAAAAAAAATAAATAAATGCAATAATTAAATAATGTAATAAATAAATAATGCAACAAATAAATAAATAAAAAACCCCAAAGTAAAACCCTAAAACCTACAGTTGAATTCCCCAGCAGAGTAGCTAGCTTTTGCGACTGGTTTTTGAAATCAGAGCCGCCACTATAAGTTTTTATCCTAGGGAAGGGAATCTAACAAAAAACCCTAATTCCCAGACAGAGATTCTAGGTTTCAGACTTCTTTAGGCTAAAGGAAGGTGTTAGGCACCTTTCTTCTACCTTGTTCACAAGGATACGAGGTTTTAGGTTTGAGTTGGGGTAAACAGGGTTTTAAATATTATTAAGGGAAAAAGTTTTAATTTTTAATAGGGGAACTCGCCAGATTTTAGTCGTATGCCTGCATATCCTCTTATGAGGAATCAGAGTCCCAATACGTAGTTCGTATGAGGTTGGTGTTTTTTAGGGGTTGCAAACGTATTTTGAATCACCTCGTATTTTGATCGGGAGTAGTGATTGCGAAGATTTTGACTAAATGCGTGGTAAGTCAAAATCTATTTGAAACCCTTTTGCAAAAACAGATGATTAGATTAGTTTGTTGCGAAAAATAGTTTTAAAATTGGTTGAATATTTTTTATCATATTAATGGCGAAATTCTAAATTAATGCATGACTTAAAAATGTTTTAATGCAATAATGTAAATAATATATACATGATATTTTTAAATAAAATAATTTATTTACATGATAATAATAATAATATTTAGTAAAAATAAATATTAATAATTATTATTATTATTATAGAAAGAAATAATAAGAGAAATAAATGATATATAAATAAATAATATATAAATAAGAAAGCATACAAAATAATAAAAATTATAGAAATTATTGAAATTAATCAGGGGGTGCAATTTTGAACTAATGAGTAAAACAGGGGGTGCCTATAGGAGGCTGGGCCCAAGTTCAGATATTGAACTGGGCCCAGAGGTGAGGGTATGTTATTAGTTTCATTTTAATAAAACAAGGAAAGGGTGGTGCGAACAACGACTACTCTTGGCCCAATACAAATTCTTGGAGGGCCTGGGCTTTTGCGTGTGTGAGGGAGTTTAGGGCTTATGGTAGACTTGGCCTTAGGGTCGTCCACTGATGATAAAACGAATGTGATTTTAAGGATGCATGATAATTATGGTAATCGCGTATGCAACGTATCATTAAGGAACATAAGCTTTTGTTTTGCATTTTATTTTCTTTAGTTTTCGTTTTTACAGCAAACCCTCTACCTCTCAATATCGCTTTATACCCTTTCCCCTTTTCACTTTTTCTCTAACACTAGCACCTAATCACGGCGACGGAGGCACCATGAACCCCTTCTGTAACAACCATTTGCCAAAACCCAAACATAAGAACAGTAAAGAGAGCTAAGATTTTTTTACCCCTTCATCGTTCCGTTTTCTGACCTTTAGGCTTCTGTATCGCAATGCTAACCCTTCTTCTTTAACTTGTAGGTTTCGGCGGTATTCAAAAGGTAGTGGCTGATGGTGGTCAAGCGGAGGAGTGATTAGCTGTCAGCGGCGGTTAGGGTTTCCGATGTTGAAACCCTAACCGTATTCTCTCTTCTTCGAAGGAATCGATATTAATTCTTCGCTAATAGCCCCCTTCTTCCAATTTCTTCCTGTCTTAAATTCTCTGGATCTATTCTCCCCCGTCCTCATTCTTGTTCGTCTTCTGTATTTCTTTGCGATTTCAGTCCTTCGCCCCCCCCCCCCCCTCTGAATTCTCAAGTGCCTCCCCTATTCTTCAAATTCCTCTTCGTATTTATAGGTCTTGATTCAGATTAGGGTTAATTGCTATTACGAGTTTTTGTTAGCCTTGATTTAGAGATTAGAAAAAAAAATGGGGATTTGATTTTAGTTGTAATTGATTCAAAATGTTATGAACTGATTTATTATTAGATTCAAAATGTAATATATATTGCTTTTCCATGATATCCGAGATTTGATTAAAAAAATTTGTATAATTTTTATATTTGTTTTTTTGCAATAAGAGATTCTGCATTTTTTTTAGATTTTTTCTGTAATTTACAAGATTTGGGTTCAAACTGATCTACATAGTAATGATTAATTTGATAAAAAACGTGTGCATTCTTTGTGATTACACAGTGTTAGTTTTTTAAACATGGGCACTGCATTTTTTCTGAACTGTCCAGCCTGCAATATGTTACAACAAAAACACTTTTCCCTTTAAAACACACTTAGGCCTAACCGGCCCTTTTCAAATTAACCAACAAAAAAATCTTAATTAATTATAACCATATTTAAGAAAACAATATTGTACCAAAAAGGTTTATAAGTAAAAAAACATTACGTTTTTTTTCCTCTTAACAAAGAAATCTATTTATTATCTTTTCTAAAAAAACAAACAATTTTGATACTTAATGCTTCTTAATATTTTAATAAACTGAAAATAAGTAAAATTTCATGAATCAGTAAGACAACAAATATATTTGTTCTATCCATATCTTAATGGGCTTGCAACTTGTAAATACCCCCCTCCTCTTGCTATTTGCTAACATGAAATAGGCCAACATTAACTATTCTTAAATGGATCATAGTTAAAAGATACTACACATTAACAAAGATCCGCTAGGTTGACTGGCCTAGGAAAAAATAAAGGCATCCCGGCGAACCACAAGAGTTCGGGCAAAAATTAGGGATATACGTATGAAAAAAAATAGAAAGGGAAGTCTAGGAAAAAGTTATGGATTTTAAGCGTATAACTATGTCGCGTTGGATCACCTTACAGCCAATCTTCAGTGACAACTATAAAGCTCAAATGGTACGAGTCAATCCAGTTAGCTTCAGACAAGTAGCAAAGAGATGAGACGCTCAAAGACATAAAGGCAATAGCAAAATGGGAACTGTGATATGGTGGGAGAACTGACTTGGGATGTTTTGCGTTTGATCGCAAATGTTGCGGTTATCAAGATTCGCCACAGACTTTTCTTTTATCCAAAAAGGAAAGGTGGAAAAGCACGTGAAAAACCTTTGAGATTGTTTCTTGAGTTCGGGGGGGGGGGGGGGGGGGGGGGGGTAGATTATGAAAAGGGAAGGTACTAGCACCCTTTTCATCCATGGTTTTTCATGGGATCTTAGTTACTTGCTAGATCACTTGCTTTTGTTTGAAATTATGCTTTGTATGGTTTTTGAAAGTATTTTGAAAAAGAAGCCATTGTTTAGGCAATCTTTGTAATGATTCTCGTTCGTAAGAATGTATACAAAGATGTTGATCTTTTGAAAATGTTTTCGATGTTTGTAAGATGTTTGAATGTGTATGTAATTATTTTTGAAAATATCAAGGTTGTTTGTTTTGAAATGGATCAAGTAATTAGGAGAAATTTACCTACTCAAATGTCTTTCTTGTTCATTTTCGTTTCCTTTAACATTGTTGTCTTACCATTGATTTGGTAAGCAACCATATCTTTGGATGTAAATGGGATGGGCGTGGGTCATTGTATAACCATGATTAGCAATGTTTCAAAGTATCTTATCATTCTTTTGAGGGACTAATATCATTTTGTAAAGCAACTTTGAATAGTGTCATCGAGGGACTATGATCTTCTATTTGTTTGCTTTTGCTAAGACACCTTACATGCGTAATATTGCCATTTTGTATAAGGCAACCAAGTGGGATAACCCTAGGGGTTCTTGTGTGCAAGTGTGTTATTTTCATGCTTGATTTTGTCTTGAATTAAGGTGTTCTATTTGATTGGTTTTATCTTGCCGTACAAACCCTAATTACTAGAATATTATGTAAAAGCGATAAATTGTGAAATTTAAAGTTACTACGTTATTACAACACTTATGGGAGGGGGGTATACAATTTGTGAATGGGGATTGCAATAATATAAACCTAATTAATCTATTACAACCAAATTTAATTTGTACAAGAATTGGAATAAATAATATTCAAGATGAATTAAATATGCAAAAATTGTAAATGCAAAGAAAAAAAAGATTTTTTGTTTGGTTTCTTAAGAAAAAGGGTCTTGATTTTAACCTAAATTAGATAGAGAAAATAATTAGTCAAGTTTAAAATTCATTAAGAAAAATAATCATGACTAAAACCCCAATTCTTCTTAATTGATTAAAAGGAATGAAGTTTAAAAAAAGTATTTTTTACATTTTATATTTTTTGTCTTGAAAAATAAATTATAGTGTTATAAAATATTCTTTAGTCTTTTTGGTATCAAAAATATATTTTCATTAGTATAAAATAAATAATATTTTAGTTTTAATTAAATTTACAAGATAATTAGTGAAAATAAATAAAGTGTGATCAAAATAAAATATGTTTTTTTTTGTAAAAAAATAAATAAACTAAGTTAAAATATAACTCTACTATTTTTTTATATTTTTTATGATTTTTTAATATTTAAATAAATATATTTAAGGAAATAACATGAGAATAAAATAAAAAATAAAATAATAACGGGTCATGGTGCAGATATGAGACAGGGAGGAAATGTTAGGAAAAAAAACAATAGGCCCATGAAGTGGAGGCCCAGCGCTGCAAGATACAAAAAATATGGAAAAATGTGAGAAAAATGCAAAAAGGCAGTGCGCTGAGGCTCGAACCCATGACCTCTAGCAATAATGTGCGCTGCCTTACCACTGGGGTGGCTGTACATTCGTTTATATAAACAAAACCATAAATATATAAGACAAATCAAGTCCTGATGACTTCATCTTTAAACTCCAGCCGGTATACCAGTAACTTCTTCATTTCTCAACAAAAATGGAAAGTGACAAAATGAAAGTTGTTGCATTCTTCCTCATGAATCTAACCATGTAAACAATTAAGGCTGAAAGTCAAAGATAAAAGAGAATTTCTATGGCCCTAATTTAAACCCTAAAATTTTCAGAAACTTCAACTCTAAAATTCTCTAAACTCAGGCCATATAAATGCAAACTATGGATATGTACAACTTTGTGGCAATGAGGTCTACATCTTATCTTCATAAATGCAAGCCTAACAATGCCTAAGTAATGAGATAAAAGTTTAAGAAAAATACCTCAAAAATGGAAATCGTGAAATTCAAATGAGCTTGTTTCAGGCAGTGCTGATGACCACGTTAGCTTCCTTGGACCTCTAGGAAGCTAATGCAATGGCTGGCTTGAGCTGAGGATGGCTGGAATGGTATGGAGAAGTCCAACTGTGATGCTCTGTTTTTGGTTGTGAAGACAAGGAAAATGTTATTACAAAAATGAAGCAGGCACAGGGATGTGTTACTCTTGATGCAAGGAAGCTTTAGAAACTAAAAGGCCAAGAAACATACGAGGGAAATGTGAGTTTGGTATCTAAAGTCAGAACTTGCACAACGATGGTGTTTTGGAACAATTTCTGGCTAGGGGGAGTTTTAGTGAGTTTCAGGGGCTTCTTTTTTGTGTGTCCACTTGCAAATAGTGTGTCTACTTATAAGCAAGAGGTCTTGAGGCTTATATCAACTCAGAATTTGAATTTGTATCCTTAAGCCAAACATGTGATTTTTTTAGAAAAACAGGTTTCAATGTTTGTGTACTTGCTAAGATAGAGTGTTTAAACTTTAAACACTCTTGTTTCAGACTTTGTAGGTGAAATATGATCAGAGGAAACAAGTTATAGGCTCAAGAGTGGACTTTATGCAAAAAGCTTGCTTTACAAGAATGGTATTGTTAGCTTTCTTCCCAAAATGGCAATGTGGATTGGATAAAGCTTAAACCACTTGGATTATAGCTCAAAAGTTTGTGTAATCAATTAATTATGGAGTTACAAACAAGTTTGAGGCCTGCAAAGCAAAGATCATGCAGCCTAACATTGATTTGCATTTGTGTTCATCATGAAAATGACCTATAATTCAAGTGACAAAACACCAACTTCATCTCTTCGATTCTCCCTACTCAAGAATGATATCAAGGAGTTCTTGGACATTTTGGAAAGCTTGCAATGTGATATACAACTCATATTTTAATTTATTTTTAAGATTCCCCTTGGAACCATGTGAAAATTTTCCATGAAGTTAGGTCAAAAATTTGCCTAACTAGGGCAAAATTTCACTAAGTTATTTTTAGTTCATGACCATGTATTCACAAAATTATAAGTTGAGATCCAAGCATCTTTAGGAGAAGTTATATGAAGAAAAGTTGTAGATTTCATGGATATCTACAACTTTCAAGTTGGAAGTTTCCCTTGAATCATCTTGCATCATGGTGAAAATTTGGCTTAAAGTTGTAATAAAACATGAAATTTTCTATACTTAGACAAATTTCTAAGTTAAGAAATTTCATCTTTTCAAAACAAAATCTTGAATCCTTGATTTCTTGATGAACAAGTTTCATATTTTAAAAAGTTTTGATGAATTATGATCTTTGGCACTTGAATTTGACCAAAAGGTCAAAGTTTGACTTTTCAATATACAATTGACTTTTGATCAGTTGACTGCAAAACTCATCTATCAATCCAATGAACTTGCAATGTTTTGAATCATGTAATTAGGTTAAAATGATGTATTTGGACTCTTGAGATCTTGCCTTATATCAATTGATCATTTTCTAGGTCAAAAATCAGAAATTTCCCCTTCATAGTCAAAACCCTAATTTTGACCATTTTGCCCTTTTAGGGATTTGATCAAATTTCTTGAGGAATTATGGTCCAAACTTGATCAAATGATACATATGGGTATAAAATGTTGATGTGGATAAAAAATTATAAATTTTGACTATAAATTGCTTATGGTTGACTTTTTCCCCAATATAGTTGATTTTTAGGTCAACTATTCAATTGACTGATCAAAAGTGTGATCCAAGGCTTGAAACTTGACATGAGTATTGGGGGTCCATAATGATCCATGGAAGTCATATGAATCATTGATAGTCCAAAAATCCTTGTGCAAACTCAAACCCTAATTTTGGTCGTTAGTGCATGAGGAGGTGTCTTAAGCTGATCAAACCCTAGTGCAGTCTTGAGCCTAAGGAGATCTTGTAAGGAAATTCTTGATTAGTGAGAGGGAAAATTTTGGGGTACAACAGCTGCCCCTGTTCAATCTTCTTAAACCTGAAGAGTTAGATTGACGAGGTTTTCCATTCGTGACTCGAAGGTGGAAGATGATTGGACACTATAGTGCATCGAAATTTGCACTCGACGATGTGAAGGTTGAGGGAATGGGATTAAAGATGCCATTTGGAGAGGTGATAGAAAGTTTTTGGAGATGGGATTATATATGCCATCCAAGAGTAATTGTAATTTGTAATTTGTAAGCTAAAAGAATGAGTATCAGAATGGCGTCTGTGTTTGGAGCGTATCTGAAATGTATCCGAAAACTTTGTTTGAATGAGTATTAGAATGACATACGTAACTGGAGCATATCTGTACTGTATATGAGAGTTGAATCTGAATGAGAATCAGAAAGGCATCCGTGTCTGGAGCGCATCTGAACTGTATCTGAAAGTTGAATCTGAATGAGTATCAGAATGGCATCCGTGTCTGTAGCGTATCTAAACTATATCTGAAAACTGAATCTGAATGAGTATCAGAATGGCATCTGTGTCTGGAGCGTATCTGAATTGTATCTGAAAACTGAATCTGAATGAGTATCAGAATGACATTCGTGCCTGGAGCGTATCTGTACTGTATCTGAAAACTCTAAACATTGTTAATGGTAGCTTTTTAATCTTATCCTGAAAAGGGTAAAAGGTTAGCTAATATGCAAGGTCATGTTGCATGAAATGTATGATATAATGCATTTTATTTATCAATGTTTATGATATATGAATGCGACGTATGCGTATGTGAGCTAATTTGTTGTACTGCTATTGGATTGGGGAATAAATCTCCGACTGCTTCTGAGGATTTAGAGTATAAGTTTTCACGATGTGAAGTATAAGTGTTGATGAATTTCTGTTTAGAGAAATAAACTCTGTTGTAAGGGAAATGTCATATACTACTTGTAATATCCTATTAGGGAATCCTGAGAAATTTGACGAATTCTACTGGGGATGAACAATTTGAAACTTTGTTCCGCTGGGGATTAAACGACATATTGTGGGGAATTATTATGGAATAGCCTAGAGGTATTTCCCTATCCATTCAACCCATCAGTAATTGTTTTTTTTATTTTGTTTATTTGTAAACAATAATTATGTTGAAATGCATATGTTCAACAATGAATCATTGGACGTTTTTTGCAAATAAAATACAAGCGTAAAGAAAAAGAAGATAGTTTTTGCACTTTCAAAGAGATATCTTTATATTGACTTTGAGTAAGATTTTTTGTACAAGGAGACAAACATTCTAGTAAGAGAATGCCCTCGTAAGAAAAATTAAAATGTCGATACCAAGAAAAGATAATTATGTGTAAAAATCCCATGGGGTTTCCGTTCTGCTATAGCCTTCGTATCTCTGAGCATCTTGTCTATTTGTTGCCTCGTCTGAAGATGATTGAATTGTTCAGAACCTGAGTTTTCCAGTGGAAGTCAAAGGTTGTCCTTAAAGTAATCCAACGGGACATAGTCATATGCCTTAATTCCCTAACTTTTTCCTGGACCGCCCTTTCGGGTTTTCAGTCCACCGGGAAACCCTTTTTTGTCCAAGTCGCCCTTTCGAGTTTTCAACTTGCCGGGTGTACAGATCTTTTTTTTCTGTTTTATCCCTAATTTTTTCCCGAACCTTTTGGTTCATCGGGATGCCCTTGTTTTGTCTAGGTATGTCAACCTAGCGGGTCTCTTATGCATAGTATCTTTTGACTATGTCCGTGTTCGCAGGATGCGGCAGGTCGTCACCATCCATGGTAGTCAAGATCATTGTCCCACCAGAGAATATGTTTTTGATTACAAATGGTCCTTCATAGGTAGGAGTCCATTTGCCCCTGGGATCACCTTGCGACAATATGATGCATTTGATCACTAAATCCCCGACTTGATACACTTGGCGCCTGACTTTCTTGTTGAAGGCCTTGATCATCCGTTTTTGATACATTTGACCATGGAAAATAGCAGTAAGTCTCTTTTCATCAATCAAATTTAGTTGATCAAGTCGAGTCTGGATCCAATCGTCTTTGTTCAATCCTGCATCTTTCATAATCCTCAGAGAGGGGATCTGAACCTCGATAGGAAAGATGGCTTCCATGTCGTATACCAAAGAAAAGGGTGTTGCCCCAGTTGACGTGCGAGTTGTGGTATGATACCCGTGGAGAGAGAACGGTAGCCTCTCATGCCAGTCTTTGCATGTGACTGTCATTTTCTGTATGATCTTTTTAGTGTTCTTATTTGCAGCTTCGACGACACCATTCATCTTTGGCCGGTAAGGAGAAGAATTGTGATGCTAAATTTTGAATTGCTCGCACAAGGAGGTGATCATAGTGTTGTTGAGATTTGAACCATTGTCAGTGATGATTCTTTCCAGGATACCGTATCGGCAAATGAGATTTTGCTTGATGAAACGGGCGACAACATTCTTGGTAACAGAGGCGAAGGAGGCTGGTTCAACCCACTTTGTAAAATAGTCAACGACCACTAGGATGAAGCGGTGTCCATTGGAGGTTGTTGGCTTGATTTCCTCAATCATATCAATCTCCCACATAGCAAAGGGCCAAGGAGCCGTCAAAACATTCAGAGGAACCGGAGGTACGTGCACCCTGTCAGCATAAATTTGACACTTATGGCAGGTTCGAGAGTGTTGATAACAATCTACTTCCATGGTAGACCAGTAATAGCCTTCCCGTAGGATTTTCTTCACCATCGTATGCCTACTAGAATGGGTGCCAAAAGTGCCTTCATGCAATTCAGCCATAATCCTTTCAGCTTCAACCTTATCTATGCATTGAAGTAGAACAGAGTCATGATTGCGTTTGTACAGGATGTCGTTACTAAGGAAGAATTTAGCATAGAATCTCCTTAAGAACTTCTTATCATTGACTGAAGCTCCTTTTGGATATTCTTGAGCCTCGAGATACCTCTTGACTTCGTGAAACCAAGGCTGGTCTACTGCCTCTTCATTATTAATCTCTTGACAGTGTACTGGTTCATCCATTCGTTCAATGGTGATCTGGGGAGCTTCGTTATCCGAATTTAGTTTAAACATATATGACATTATGGCTAGTGTGTCTGCTAGTTGATTTTCTTCTCGCCGAAAATTCTCGAAGGTAATCTTCTTAAAAAGTGGTAGCAATGTCAAGACATGTTATTTATAACGGATAAGCTAAGGGTGTTTGGTTTCCCATTCCCCTTTGATCTAACTGATGACCAAGGCTGAATCTCTGAATACATCCAATGATTTAATCACCAAGTCTATGGCAGCTCAGAGACCAAAGATGCATGCTTCGTATTTTTCCATGTTGTTTGTACAATTGATGTAGAGTCTTGCGGTAAAGGGAGTATGACACCCTTCAGGAGATATGAGTACAACACTGATGCCATTGCCAAGTGCGTTGGATGCTCCATTAAAGAACATGGTCCATCGGGATCCTTGTTCAGGTCCGTCATATGGCCTGAATTCTTCACAATTGTATAATGTCATGATGTCTTCATTTGGAAATTCGAATTTCATGGACTGGTAGTCTTCTACAGCTTGGTGAGCAAGGTGATCAGCTAATACACCGCCCTTTATTGCTTTCTGGGTAGTATATTGTATGTCATATTTTATCAGAATCATCTGCCATCTCGCTATTCTCCCAGAAAGAGCAGGCTTCTCGAAGATGTATTTTATCGGATCCATTTTAGATATTTGTAGGGTAGTATGAGTTAGCATATACTATCTTAGCCGGCGAGCAGCCCATGCCAGAGCGCAACTAGTTTTCTAAAGCAGTGAATATCTGGTTTCACAATTGGTAAATTTTTTGCTCAGATAATAAATAGCGTGCTCTTTTCGGCCAGACTCATCATGCTGCCCCAATACACACCCCACTGAATTTTCTAAAACAGTTAGATACATGATCAATGTTCTTCCCTCGACTTGTGGCATCAACAAAGGAGGATCTTGTAAATATTCTCTCATTTTGTCAAAAGCAACTTGGCATTCATCATTCCATTTGAATACTTGATCTTTCTTCAATAGTTTGAAGATTGGCTCACAAGTAGCTGTCAGGTGGGAAATGAATTTGGCAATATAGTTCAGATGTCCCAAGAATCCTTTGACTTCCGTCTCAGTACAAGGAGCAGGCATCTATTGTATTTCTTTAACTTTGGCAGGATCGACCTCGATACCTTTGTTACTGACGAAAAAGCCTAAGAGTTTACCATACCGTACTCCAAATGTGCATTTGTTTGGATTCAACCTCAGCTTGTACTTATTCAGTCTCTCAAACAGTTTTTGTAAGTAATCAAGATGCTCTTCTTTTGTTTGTGATTTGGCTATCATATCATCCACGTAGACCTCTATTTCATGATGTATCATGTCATGAAATAAAGCTACCATGGCACGCTGATAGGTTGCCCCAGCATTCTTCAGTCCCAATGTCATCACCTTGTAGCAGAATGTGCCCCACTGTGTGACAAATGTTGTTTTCTCCATGTCCTCAGGCGCCATTTTAATTTGGTTGTAACCTGAGAATCCGTCCATGAAGGAAAACCTTTTGTGTTGTGCTGTATTGTCAACTAGGATATCAATGTGGGGGAATGTAAAATCATCATTAAGGCTCTCCCTATTCAAATATCTATAGTCTACACACATTCGCACTTTTCCATCTTTTTTGGGTACGGGAACAATATTGGCATCCCATTGAGGGTAAGAGGTCACAGCCAAAAATCCAGCGTTGAATTGCTTCACGACTTATGCTTTAATCTTTTATGACATATCAGGTCTTATGCGGCGAACCTTTTGCTTTACTGGCGGACAATCTTCTCTTGTAGGAAGACGATGTACCACAATGTCTGCATCAAGTCCCGACATGTCTTCATACGACCAGGAAAAGACTTCAACATAATCGTGTAACAACTGAATCCGACGCTCCTTGACACTGGGTTCCAGATTAGCACCTACCTTGACCTCTTTTTTGTCTCCTTCGGTACCTAGGTTGATTGTATCCAAGGGTTCCTCGTGGGGCTGAATGGTTCTTTCTTCTTGTTGTAGTAGTCTGGCAAGTTCCCCCAGTACTTCACAATCTTCCTCACATTCATCTTCGGCTTGGTAGATTAGATTCTCAGAGTCACAAAAGGCCATAGCAGTATCGTTACCCATGGGATCCCGAATGGATGTATACATGCATTGTGAGTGTGGGTGTGTGTAAGGGTATAACTATCTTTGAATGGAAATAAAAATGTAAAATAAAAAAAAATAAGCACAAAAGTTTGTATGCAAAAACGTCCATGATTGATTGATGTCATATGAAATTGAGATAATAACCCTTACAAATGGACCATTGTGTCTCGGGTAAGACACAAGGTTTTAAGAGTGCAAATTGTTTCAATATTACAGATCCAACAAAATGTAAATACAAATTACTGTGGGATAGAAGTGATCGAGACAAAGTATCTAGCCTCCCAATTGTTGAGCCCTACATTGACAATCGGTAATATCCAGTCCTCCAAGTTGCAACCATCTTCACCATCTTCTACATCGTTGACTTCACGGTTGCTGATCTTTAAGGGTGGTCCCTTCGCACGGGCACGGCGTACAACCTTTTGAGCACTTGAAGTGAAGCCTAGGCCAAACTTGTCAAACTTATATGGGATATCTGGAAGTCGTCCCCAGGTAGTGTATCCTCCTTCTTCTACCACTGCTTTGGCATCCTTCAGCGATGACATCCGGAGTAGAGGTCTTGTAATCTTGGGAACCTAAGACACAACCTTGGTCACTGCCACATCTTGCGGGACCTCTTCAAAGTGTTGAAATGGAGTTTCAATAAATTCACCATCTAATTCCACATATCTAAAGGTATTGAGATGGCTAATCATGTATTCTTCCTCTCCATGAACGCTGATAATCTTCCCTTGAATCGGATACTTCAGCATTTGGTGCAACGTAGAAGTAACAACGCCAGCATTATGGATCCATGGTCGGCCTAGAAAGTAGGAGTATGAAAGGAGGATGTCCATTACATAAAAAGTTGAATTGAAATTTTTGGTTCCAACCTTTATGGGGATGTCCACTTCCCTATGCACCATCCTCTTCGAGCCGTCAAAAGCCCTTACTACTATGTTTCTTGGCTTTAATGTCAGTCCCTCACAGTCAAGTCTATCAAGAACCTTTTTGGGTAATACATTCAGAGATGAGCCAGTTTCCACAAAAACATGAGCCAAGGTTATGCCCCTACATTCAACCGAGACATGCGATGCCTCATTATACTTCCTCCCCCTCGGTGTTAGATCAACATCCGAAAAATCTAGGCCATTATCTGTTGTCAAGCTGGCTACACAGTCTTGGAATTGATCAGCAGACGTCTCTTGAGGTACATGGGCGATTTTTAATAACTTTACCAAGGCTTTTGCATGCGCCTCGGAACATAGTAGTAATGCTAGCATGGAGATTTTAGAGGGAGTTTGCCCCAATTGTTCAACTACATCATAGTCTCTCCTCTTTATGATTTTTAGGATCTCCTCCATTTCTTTCTTGGAAGTCTCAAGGATAGTCAATGACTGGGCCTTCGTCAGGACAGGCTCAACCAGAATACTTTTTCCTCGAGTCTCAGCAGTAGGAGTGTAAGTAGGAATGATAGCGGGAGTTGTAACGGCTTCATCAATAGGAGTACCTGCATATATGATTATGGGTGTGGGAATATCCTTTGGAGCAACTGTCATACCCCAAATTTTGACCTAAGATACCACCTCCCATCTGCATTATTACATAACAAGCGTTCACAAGTGATTAAATCTATTTTTTTGCCAATTCTCGAGTCAGATTTCAAAAATTCAAAACTTCTTCAAATTTTGACAATTTTTAGTGGTTCTTTCACATATGATTCTCCTCTGCAACAACTACAACTTTTCTTTACAAGTCAAGAGATGATTATGCTTTGAAAATCCGCCAAAAAATAGAAACGTTAGAAATTGTTGTTAATTTAGTGAAATTTAACTGGTTTTGCCTGACTTTATTAAATCATGTTTTTTTAATTTTTTATCATCTTTCTTTTATTCTTATTTTTCATAAAAAGAAAATCCTAAAAAATATTTAGTTCATGCTATTTTCATTTTATTTACGTCTTTATTCAAAAATAAAAAATGTTTAGTTTTGTTAGTTTCATTTAATTTTATATTTTTATTGATAATTCAAAAAATCTCAAAAATACATGTAAGTTCTTTTGCTTTTACATTTTTTTGAGTATGTAAGTCTATTTTGTGTTTCTTTATTTGCAATTCAAAAATTTGAAAATAAATGGTTTGTTTTTTCATTTATCTTTATTTCTTTTATGATTAATTTTGGTGTTAATTTTGATTATAATTCCATTTGAAATATTTTTAAGTTGAATTATTAATAGAATTAAAACCAATTTCAATATCTCTTTTATTTCACTTTTGCATTTTTCAATTTAGTTTTTACTAACAATTTGTTATTATTGTCATTACTATTATTGTTAATATTATGATTGTCATGCTATGAGTTTGTCCATATGCTGCGCATAAATCTGTCCTTATGCTGCATGGTCCCTGCAAGTAATGCCAAGAAAACGGTCACATAATCCTGCTGTGTTACTGCTGCCCAATTTCAACAACCAAAAACCTATGAACACCAGTCCAAAATCTGCACTATGTCAAGACAAACACTACACCAAAATAGGAGGGCAAGAAACTACATCAAAAAGTGTCGAAAACAGGGTATTCCATATATTCAAACTCACCAAACTTTCCCTCCCAAAACCTCATTCTGATTCACTATAAATCAGGCAGATATCAATCGAAATAAGGGGTGAGTGGAAAAAAAGATATAGTTCACAAAGAGAAAAACGCAAACTTGCAGAAGCAAACCTCAAACCTACAAGCAAAAACTGCAAGTTACCAAAAACACAAGCAAACTTGTAACCTGCATCGAAACCTCCAAACAACAAATCCAAACCTGTGTTACAAATACAAGCCTAAGGCACAATAAGCCTTGAGGCCTGCTTCCTCCAACCTGCCTAAAACCAGTAAAAAACATGTAAGTCTCAAACTTGCACAACCACAAACTGTAAACAGAACCAAACCCTTTAACCTGCACCATTTCGAACCAAGCACAACCATCCACAAGAACTCATCGCCTCAACAACACCAACATTTTCGAGTCAGTTTCTGGAAGTAGAAGGAATTAAAAGAGCATATTACCTCATCTCTGGATTTCTTTATTAGTTCATCGTCAAAAATAGAAATCATCAGACTTTCTCTAATCTTGTAAGTCTCCCTACTTTTTTTCTCAAAATCTGTTGCCATGCTTGTTATACTGATGTATGTTGTGAACTAGTTGTCGTTGCTTCATTTTTGTTGTTGATGTTTCAATAAACCAGAACCCTTGAGTTTGTTATTATTGTTTCTCTTATCATGAATATTTGTCGCTTTGTTGATTCAATGTTTTAACTGCATGAAAAAAAAGGAACAATGTTGTTGTTGTTCGATTTAGGGGAGAGAGAGTTCGAAACCAGAAACAGTGTTGTTATTCAATTTTTGATTTAGGGGGAGAAGGAGTCCGAGGCCAGAAGCAGTGTTGTTGTTCGATTTAGATTTAGAATAGGAAGGGTTCGAAAGAGGGAGCAGAGTGTTCGATTTCGATTTAGAATAGGAAGGGTTCGAAAGAGGGAGCAGGGTGTTCGATTTCGATTTAGAAAAAAGAGAGTTCGAAAGAGAGAGAAAAAGAGAGTTCGAAAGAGAGAAAAAAAGAGAGTTCGAAAGAGAGGTTGAAGAGAGAGTTCGAAAGGGAGTTCGAAAGAGAGGTTGAAGAGAGAGTTCGAAAGGGAGTTCGAAAGAGAGAAAAAAATAGAGTTCGAAAGAGAGTTCGAAAGAGAGTTCGAAGGAAGCGTTATTCGATTTCGATTTCAATCCCATGTTGGACCTTTATTTCGTTTTCAGTTTATAACCCAATTAATTAGTTTGTTTTTTTTACAATTTATTTAAATCTTGATATTTCATTTTTTAGTTTGGTCAACATTTTAGTTAATTTTGTTAGTTTTTTTAACTAGTCTTTTATTGATAAGTTTGTAAGTTATCTCTTTGAATTTATTTCCCCTTATGATGTTCCTCCCATGATACATGTTGGTTGAGTTTGTGATAATTTCGATTTAATTCCAAGGCTTCTCTCTTGGTTTTCTTTTAAATCTTGGAGTGTTTATACTTTTAGTTTTAATCTTCATGTTGCTTGCAAAATCCAAGGGAATTGTTTAATTTTTGTCGACTTCATGTCATCAAAAAAAAATCGTGCGAATACCCTCATTCATCATCCGTTCATTATTTCTTTAAAAAACTTAAGATAATTTTCCCAAATATTTAATTTTTCAAAACTCACACCTTTTAAGTAAAAACTTCGACATTAGGTCTTCGTATCTTCAAAAACTCATCCATACCCATTTTTGGCCAAAACAATTTATTTTTAATCAAACAAACATTTTAATAAACAAATATTTCAAAAGGTTCCTATATAATACTATAGATACATTGGGTGCTAATACCTTCCCATTGTATAATCAACCCCCGAACTCTAGACCTCTTTTCAAAAACACCTTGTATTTTCATTACTTTTAAAGTATTATTTTACATTGCATATTTTAGGGTTTTATTTCGCTCTTTTCCCTTTTCCCTAGGAAATAATAAAGCGCGGTGGTGAATCTTGCTTTTGTGAGACGAATTAATTAATAGTTCGATCTCCGATTTACCCCGCTACATTTTTTATCGCTAGAGAATTGGTGACTCTGCTGGGGAAAGATTGACTTCTTGTTGGTCCATCCCTAAGTGGGTTAAGCCTAGTTTGTTTATCTGTTTTATTATTATTTGATTTGTTTGATTATGTGTTTATATTGGGGTTGTTTGGTTTTTTTTTGCAAAGGACGAATCCTATACCCGGATTAAGTTACACTTAAGGATAGGACGGGCGGTATAGTCATGTCAACTTTGAGGGAGTAATCCCGAAGAAGGAGGCATGAAATCCCCCACTCAGTGGAAGGCCCTTTTGAACGTAATATTTGTTTACCGAGTAATCGGGAAGACATTATTATTTTCGACCTGGGAGCTAGAGAAGCTGAGAACTGTAGAACCCTAACCCATCTTGGCCTTTTAGGTGTAGCGCGAAGATTATAACGGAGTAATCCGGAAGTAATTGTTACGCGATGCTACGCTCGGACGAGTTTCTGTTGATAATATTGCTAATTATTGAGTAATCAATACGTTGGTAATATCCGAAGGAGGAATGTAGACTCCGGGAACTCTTAGAACCTTGTCTTGCAGGTGTGATTAAACCGTTAGTACATACCTTGGGGTGGGCTTTACCTTTGACTCCATGCACGAAACATTGAACCTTTGAACCCCATGTTTGTGAACTTGTATGTAACTGTTGCATTATCATTCATCCATGCATCCATCAACATTTTTTTTTTGTAAAAAACTTGTTTTTCAAGGAACTTCAGAATGATTTTTGCAGACATCTTAGCTACTGTTATTATGGAGTTTGGAAGAAGAAACACTCGAAGTTTTTGTAAAACTCTGTAAAAGGGCTTCATGTTCCAAAGTTGTAATTTACTGCTTTATTATGGGCTTCATGTTCCAAAGTTGTAATTTACTGCTTTATTATGGGCTTCATGTTCCAAAGTTGTAATTTACTGCTTTTATTATTGGGTTGTTGTCCCAAGGTTGTAATTTATTGTTTTGTTGTTCCAAAGTTGTAAGTTGTAATTTACCGCTTTTGATTAATGAAATGAGTTTTTGTTGTTCCAAATTCCTCTTCCATTGATGTGTTCAAAATTATTGAAGTTCCTTGAAAAAACTATCAAAATGAACGATCATTTGCATCGCATATCATGCATTATCCAACATTCCACTTCACATGTTTTCTCGAGTCTTATCTTTGTTTCTCTTTTCACTCTGATAGATTGTCAAGCTGTCTCATCGGTACGATACCCGAGCCAATCGTCAGAGGAAGATGGAAGATCTAGAACAGGAAAACGACGAGCTTCGCGAGGAGGTTGCCACCCTTCGTGTCGGTATGGAGAAACTAACTGCGCTGGTGGAAAGTTTGATGGCTGCTAAGAATCAGCCATCGACTGCAGCTGCTGAGATTCAGACTTCAACTACTGTGGTTTCTGAGATTGTCATCATTCCAACATCTGTGACTCAAATCAACTCTCCGCTTCAACATCAGATGCCAAAAGGTTTTCCGTGGGGAATGCCTTATAACTTTGTGCCAGAAGGGTATCAGCCTGTCGTACAGCCTTTGGTTCAACCTACTGTATCTTTTCCTCAACCGGAGACAACTACTATGCCGTTTGTAATCCCGTCTGTGGCACCTTACCCTCAACCAGTGATGACAACTGTCGCTCATGTGGGTCATTCTATGCCATACATGAATGAACCTACTTATCATGCCGAGCCTGCTGAAGGTCTGGGTCTTTTTGACAGGATGGAAGAATTTCAAGACCAGTTTCAAGAGATGCAGAGGGAGATCAGAGCGTTAAAGGGGAAAGATTTGTTTGGAAAGAATGCTCATGACCTGTGTTTAGTTCCAAATGTAAAGATTCCAACCAAATTCAAAGTTCTGGACTTTGAAAGGTATAAAGGTGATTCGTGTCCACGGAGTCATTTAACTATGTATGTGAGAAAGATGTCTACATATTCTGATGATCATAACTTGTTAATTCACTACTTTCAAGACAGTTTGACTGGTGCCACTCTAAAGTGGTATATGGGTTTGGACAGCACTCGGGTCCGTAATTTCAACGATCTTAGTGAAGCTTTTGTTCGCCAGTATAAGTACAACTTCAACAAGGCGCCGGACAAAGATCAACTCCGGGCGATGTCCCAGAGAGACAGAGAATTCTTTAAAGAATATGCCCAGAGGTGGCGCGAGATTGCTGCTCAGATTTATCCCCCTCTCGAGGAGAAAGAAATGAAAAAGATATTCTTGAAGACTTTAGGTTCCTTTTATTATGAAAGAATGATTTCCAGCGCACCCAGTGACTTCACCGAGATGGTATGTATGGGCATGTGGTTGGAAGAAGGGATTCGTGAAGGACGTTTGGTTAAAGAAGGAAGTCCATCTAGCAGTACCAAGAAGTTTGGAAGTGTTTTCCCAAAAAGGAAAGAACAAGATGTCAGTGTAATTTTCCCTGGGAGACCAAGGAGAGGTTATTCATGTGGTTGCGGCAGTCACTCCGGCTGTCCACCCAACAATGGTGACCCCAACTCATCAAACCCCACCAATTCAGCAACGGCCATTTCAACAGCAGCCTCAACAATAGGCTTATCAATTTAATAACCAGAATCGTTCACCAATGAAACCGCAATTTGATTCCATTCCCATGACTTACACTGAATTGTTCCCTGCTCTTATCAGAAAGAAACTCATAACGACGAAGCCTCCTCCTGTCGCACCGAATAGTACTTCTCCGTGGTACAAGGCGGATCAGTTTTGTGAATATCATCAAGGGTCGCCGGGGCACAACATCGAAAATTTCTTTGCTTTAAAGGCGAATGTGGAGAGATTGATAAAGAACGGTATTTTGTCTTTCAAGGATGTTAACCCGAATGTTAGATATAATCCTTTGCCTCAACATGGGGCAGCATCAGTGAATATGGTGGAAGGTTGTCCGTGAAAGTTTCGAGTTTTTCAAGTTGAACACATAAGAGATTCATTGATCAGGTTACATCAAAGCTTAAGAAGACTTGCCTTTTTTAGGAATCATCATGATTATGATGTTTGTGAATTTTGTTCAAGAGAAGTTGATTGCCCTATTGTGAAGAAGGACATTCAAAAATTGTTAGACCAAAGGGTTATCACTATTACACATGACAGAGATCCGGGGGATGAAGTGAATGTTATAATACCACAATTCAACTTGCCTGAACCAGTAGAGATCGTTTACGATAGTCAGACTGCACCTGTTGCTCCTTTGATCATTTATCCACCTGGTCCTGTGCCTTACAACTCAGACTAAGCTATACCGTATAAGTATAACGCCACAATGATTGAGAATGGGGTAGAAGTCCCTATACCAACAATGCCATCTTTTGTTAACATCGTTGATGTGAGCAGAGTTACGAGAAGCCGACGTGTCTTTGGAGCAGTACCTTTGAAGAGGCCAGAAGTTCAAGTCAGGAGGCCCATACCGGCATAAATTCCAACGAGAAATGTTGAACCCAGGGTTGAGGTAGGCCGATCCAATGAACCTATCCCACACCCCGATGATGATGAGATTCTGAAGCTCATCAAGAGAAGTGAATACAAGATTGTGTACCAACTATTGCAAACTCCTTCCAAGATTTCTTTGCTTGCTTTACTGAGAGATTCTGGTGTCTATAGAGAAGCTTTGATAATGGTCTTGGACCAGGCATTCGTGGATCATGATGTGACGGTTGACCAATTTGATGGAATTGTGGGAAATATTACTTCGTGTAACAATCTTGGTTTCAGTGATGAAGAGCTTCCGGAGGAGGGAAGGAACCATAACATGGCTTTGCATATCTCAATAAGTTGTGGAAATGATACTTTATCATGTGTGTTGGTAGATACAGGTTCATCGTTAAATGTAATGCCCAAAACTACATTATCTTGACTCTCATATCAAGGTGCTCCCATGAGACCTAGTGGAGTAATTGTCAAAGCGTTTGATGGTCTAGGAAGATTGTCATTGGTGAAGTGGATCTTCCTATAATAATTGGTCCTCATACTTTTCAGATAACTTTTCAAGTAATGGATATTTGTGCCGCCTACAATTTCCTTTTGGGTCGTCCATGGATCCATGATGCAGGGGCAGTCACTTCCAAGCTCCATCAAAGATTGAAGTTTGTAAGGCATGGAAAGCTGGTAATGATTGGTGGAGAGAAGGCTATGGTGGTAAGCCATTTGTCATCTTTATCTTTTATTGATGCTGATGAGGATGTTGGAACCCAATTCCAAGCTCTATTTGTTGCTAATATTGAAGTGAAGAAGCAAGGGACATCTATTTCTTCTTTTGAGGATGCGCGACGAGTGGTTGAAAGTGGTTCGGCTAAAGGTTAGGGCCAGGTGTTGACTTTGCCTGAGAACAAGTCTGGAGAAGGTCTTGGTTTTCATCCCGTGTCTACAAGAGTTAAGCAGGAAACAGTTATCCGTCCGATACAAGAGGTTTTCCGAAGCACAGGTTTTATCCATCTGACACCTCCTGAAGTTGATGCTATAATAGGAGACGATTCTGAAGAGGATTTACCCGATTTTGTAACGCATGGAGTTGTTTGCCAGAACTGGATTGCTGTTGATGTTCCTGTTGTGATGCACATTTCTGAGTAATGTTTGGTTTTATTTTTTGAAAAAAAAATTTCGCTCTGCCCAAGGCAAAAAGTGTTTGTGTCGGGCTATGTTGAAAATAAATCCTTTTGCTCTGCCCAAGGCAAAAGAGAAAATGTCTGGGCTCTTTGTTTAAATATTACCAATCATGAATAAAAACGTTATTTTGTCCACTACTGTTTTATTTTTCACTTTTTCTGGGAAATAGTAATGAAAATTAATTGGTAGTAATAGGAAAATATAATAATCTTTTGTTTCATTTGTACAACATTCATATTAATCGATTTCTAAAATAAAGCATAATCATATGTGCAGATTAATCCATGACTTAACCATTGAAAACAATGATCCTATGCCCCCTCCTAACTTTGAATTACCTGTGTTCGGAGCCGAGGAAGAAGATAGTGAAGAGATCCCTGATGAAATTTCCCGTTTGCTTGAGCATGATGAAAAGATTATTCAGCCGTTTGCAGAGCCTATAGAGATGATCAATTTGGGTGATGAAGAAGATAAAAAGGAAGTTAAGGTAGGAGCATTGCTTATCCCAGAGGTCAAAGAGAAAATGTTAGAGCTTCTCAGAGAGTATGTTGACGTGTTTTCTTGGTCCTACCAAGACATGCCAGGTTTGGATAACAATATTGTGGAGCATCATTTTCCATTGAGACCTGAATGTCCACCGATTAAGCAGAAGTGGAGAAGGACTTGTCCCGATATGGCTGACAAGATCAAAGAAGAAGTTCAGAAACAAATTAATGCAGGTTTCCTTCTTACATCGGTCTATCCTCAATGGTTAGCCAATATAGTGCCTGTTGCTAAGAAAGATGGCAAAGTTCGGATGTGTGTAGACTATAGAGATCTGAATAGAGCTAGCCCAAAGGATGATTTTCCATTACCGCACATTGACGTATTGGTCGACAGTACCGCAAAGTTCAAAGTCTTTTCTTTCATGGATGGTTTCTCCGGTAACAATCAAATCAAGATGGCACCAGAAGATATGGAGAAGACAGCTTTCATTACACCTTGGGGAACATTTTGTTATCGGGTAATGCCGTTTGGTTTGAAGAATGCTGGTGCAACATACCAAAGGGCCATGACTGCTTTGTTCCATGATATGATGCATAAGGAGATAGAAGTGTATGTAGATGACATGATTGCCAAATCTAAAACTGAAGAGGATCATTTGGAACATTTATTGAAGTTATTCCAGCGTTTGCGAAAGTATAAACTCCGTCTGAATCCCAACAAGTGCACTTTTAGTGTTCGTTCTAGAAGATTTCTGGGTTTCAATGTCAGTCAGAAAGGTATTGAGGTAGATCCTGATAAAGTCAAAGATATTCGGGAAATGCCCTCACCCAAGACGGAAAAACAAGTAAGAGGATTCCCCTCCATAATTCCATGGAACGGTTTTATCTGACGCATATGGGACTGGTCCAAGCATTGTGATTATTAAAGGAGCTGCTTTCGGAACTGATGTAATTCTAACGGGTGTTTTGGTGGAGACCCTGGAAGAATTGGCAGAAATGGTAATGATAGAAACATCTTCAAAAGGAACAGGTGGAACAGGAGTATTTTTGAACAAAATCTCTTTGTTATCTATCAGGCACTGAACGCCTACCTTCAACAAAGGACAGCTAGTTGGTGAGGATAAACTGAAATGGCAATCTTCATCACAGCCCAGGAACACACCGGCATTCAACAAGTTCATTTTAACAGTTAGAAGTTAATAGTGGAAAGTTTGATGGCTGCTCAGAATCAGCCATCGACTACAGCTGCTGAGATTCAGACTTCAACTACTGTGGTTTTTGAGATTGTCACCGTTCCAACATCGGTGACTCAAATCAATTCTCCGCTTCAACATCATATGCCAAAAGGTTTTCCGTGGGGAATGCCATATAACTTTGTTCCAGAAGGGTATCAGCCTGTCGTAGAGCCTTTGGTTCAACCTACTGTGTCTTTTCCTCAACCGGAGACAACTATTATGCCTTCCGTAATCCCGTCTGTGGCACCTTACCCTCAACCAGTGATGACAATTGTCGCTCTTGTGGGTCATTCTATGCCATACATGAATGAACCTACTTATCATGAAGAGCCTACTGAAGGTCTGGGTCTTATCGATAGGATGGAAGAATTTCAAGACCAGTTTCAAGAGATGCAGAGGGAGATCAGAGCGTTAAAGGGGAAAGATTTGTTTGGAAATAATGCTCATGACCTGTGTTTAGTTCCAAATGTCAAGATTCCAGCCAAATTCAAAGTTCCGGACTTTGAAAGGTATAAAGGTGATTCGTGTCCACGGAGTCATTTAACTATGTATGTGAGAAAGATGTCTACATATTCTGATGATCATAACTTGTTAATTCACTACTTTCAAGACAGTTTGACTGGTGCCGCTCTAAAGTGGTATATGGGTTTGGACAGCACTCAGATCCGTAATTTCAACGATCTTAGTGAAGCTTTTGTTCGCCAATATAAGTACAATGTCGACAAGGCGCCGGACAGAGATCAACTCCGGGCGATGTCCCAGAGAGACAGAGAATCCTTTAAAGAATATGCCTAGAGGTGGCGCGAGATTGCTGCTCAGATTTATCCCCCTCTCGAGGAGAAAGAAATGACAAAGATATTCTTGAAGACTTTAGGTTCCTTTTATTATGAAAGAATGATTGCCAGCGCACCCAGTGACTTCACCGAGATGGTAAGTATGGGCATGCGGTTGGAAGAAGGGATTCGTGAAGGACGTTTGGTTAAAGAAGGAAGTCCATCTAGCAGTACCAAGAAGTTTGGAAGTGTTTTCCCAAAAAGGAAAGAACAAGATGTCAGTGTAATTTTCCCTGGGAGACCAAGGAGAGGTTATTCACATGTTGCGGCAGTCACTCCGGCTTTCCACCCAACATTGGTGACCCCAACTCATCAAACCCCACCAATTCAGCAACGACCATTTCAACAGCAGCCTCAACAATAGGCTTATCAATTTAATAACCAGAATTGTTCACCAATGAAACCGCAATTTGATGCCATTCCCATGACTTACACTGAATTGTTCCCTGCTCTTATCAGAAAGAAACTCATAACGACGAAGCCTCCTCCTGTCGCACCGAATAGTACTTCTCCGTGGTACAAGGCGGATCAGTTTTGTGAATATCATCAAGGGTCGTCGGGGCACAACATCGAAAATTTCTTTGCTTTAAAGGCGGATGTGCAGAGATTGTTTAAGAACGGTATTTTGCCTTTCAAGGATGTTAACCCGAATGTTAGATATAATCCTTTGCCTCGACATGGGGCAACATCAGTGAATATGGTGGAAGGTTGTCCGGGAAAGTTTCGAGTTTTTCAAGTTGAACACATAAGAGATTCATTGATCAAGTTACATCAAAGCTTAAGAAGACTTGCCTTTTTTAGGCATCATCATGATTATGATGTTTGTGAATTTTGTTCAAGAGAAGTTGATTGCCCTATTGTGAAGAAGGACATTCAAAAATTGTTAGACCAAAGGGTTATCACTATTACACATGACAGAGATCCGGTGGATGAAGTGAATGTTATAATACCACAATTCAACTTACCTGAACCAGTAGAGATCGACAACATTGTGTCACGGTCAATTATATCAGTAGAGAATGAAGAAGGCTTTTGATAAGAAGGTTCGACCATGCGAGTTCAAAGAAGGTGACCTTGTGCTCAAGAAGATATTATCTTTCCAACCTGATTCTAGGGGCAAGTGGGCTCCGAATTATGAAGGACCGTATGTCGTTAAGAATGTTTTCTCAGGAGGTGCCATGATTCTCACAAATATGGACGGTGAAGAGCTCCCGCGCTCCGTGAACGCCGACGCAGTCAAGAAATATTACGCCTAGTTTTGAGTTGACAGTTTGCTAAGTTGAAAACCCGAAGGGGCGGCTTAGGCAGGCTTTTGGTCAGACCAGCTGTGGCATTTGAACACATTTCAGAATTCAAAGTTGTTAGGGAAAATAGTGATCATTGTTTTTGTGTAACCCTTTATTTCATGTACTATGTCCCAAACTTTTGTAAACCGTTGGAGTCGTGTTGTTAGTGAACTACCATCTTATTAATGAAATTTGAGCATTTACCTTTTGTGGGAAAAATTTTAATTTTACGGCAATATTTGAAACAAAGTTATTTAAAAAATTCTTATTTTAAAAATGTGTCGTGAACAATGAAAGGAATATTAACAGTTGTTCCGAGGATGGTCAAGCCATGAAATGCAAAACAATACAGTAATTTATCCTTGCATGATGAACATGTTTTCTTTCAAAATCATCACGAGGTGTTGGTTGTGTAAACTTTTGTTTCTAGTGGTACTAAGTTTGGTGACTCCCCAGCTTTTCCAGTTAAGCATTGTTTTGGTTATCCTTATTTGAGCAGATTTCTGAAGTGTGGTACGCTTTGTCTCATGTCGGTAGTCCATTGGTGTTAGAAGATTGGATTCGAATACTTTTCTCCCAGAAGATTTGAGCCTTGTAGCGTGATACACTCTGACATTGCTTTTTGGTTCCAGTTCCAGTTATTTTCCGTCTTTTTAAGATTGGCCGAGTATTTATTATTTTGTGATATCTTATCATCTTCAAGATATTCCGTCTGCCTGTTTCGTCAGCATAACATTCATTCATTCATTTACACTTATATCACGCATGCATATTCAAATTTGTCGTTGATTTTGGGTCGTATACCTTGTTTATGTCTATTAAGACAATGTACATGTTCTTTCCAAGTAGAATGTTAGCTTAAGCAGAAAATGTGCATCCTTTCTAAATTCCCCAACTGAGCTAATCCTCGTGGATGATTTTTTGATTTAGTCTTCCTTGTCCATTTCTGGATAGGATGAACCCCCAATCAAGTTATTTTCTCATTGGGTGGAGTCTTGTTTGACTGTTTTCTCTCTGGTTTATTCTTGGAGGAGATGTTGTCTCTTGCATAGGCTATCTCGTGATTTTCTCCAAGCTAGGCAACCTAGACGAATGGTGCATTTATTTTGCACATTTAAGTATTTGATCTCCTCGGGAAGGATCTATTCATGGTTCCCTTTGACGAAGACTTTATTCTCTGGCAGTGTTATCGCAATTTTCTTCTGAATTATTCTTCGGAAAATGGCAAGTGGCGGTCTCTTCATGAGCATCTTGTACGTTATTATTGTTAGAACAAAGTTTGAATCTACTACCCTATGTTTAAGTTTTGATGATAACAAAGTGAAAAGATATATTATTTATATGATTCATGTATGAACTATTTGCTGCCTAAATTATTACGTTCTGATTTGCAGATACTCTGATAGGTATAAGCAAGATCACGCCTAATCAGCATCAGAAATTTGGTTCTTGACATCAGCATCAGAAGTTGCTATATCAGAATACCAGAATCAGAAGATCAACTCACGTATATGCTGAAGCTTGATGAACAGAACTGCGCTCAACACTCTGATACAGAAACACAACAGTTCATCAGCAGCTAAGCAGAGTCAGAATGAGCCAAGCCAGAACATGCATTAAGTAAGCAACGTTACTGTGCATTAAAAGCAAATTATTACCAACGGCCTCATTCCAGACAAGATCTGCTCAATAAGGAAAGTTTGTTATTAGCATTGAATCAAGAATATTGCTCCAACGTTCAACAATCTCAGTGCTATATAAACAAGACTATGAAGATTGAATTGGCTAATGCTCTCCAACTCTTTACACGCCTAAAAGCTGATCATAATCTTCCTTCTCTCAGTTTGCTAAAACACTACACATCTTCTTACTCAATCTTTGTTTTAGCAATCTAGTTTCTAAGCTTAAAGTTATGTATACATCACAATTGTGATACAGTTTTGTTGAAAACATTCACACACTTAGATTTATCTTCTTTGTAAGAAAGTGTTTCCTTGACAAACCGGGTTGTGGTTTGCATCAAGAAGGCTTTAGCAGGTGTTAAAGCAGTTTGTAATATTCAGTTGAATATAGTGGATTAAGACCTCGTTGGAGAGAGGCGAAATCACCTTGACGGGTGGACTGGAGTAGTTTGAGATCAAACGAACCAGGATAAAAATATCTTGTTCATTGCATTGATTTTCAGTTTTACAATTCAACCCCCCCTTCATGTGTTTTTCACTACTTCAATTGGTATCAGAGCGCCTGGTTCTGAGCTAAAACACTTAACCGTGTCAGTACAAGATCCAGCGTCAGAAAAACACAAATGGCAGGAAACTATTCTCACACCAACAATGACAACCATGAGGACAGAGACAGATTCAGCGGCAAACCTCCAGTCTTTTATGGAGAAAATTTTGATTACTGGAAAGACAGAATTGAAAGCTTCTTTCTGGCACATGATGCTGATCTGTGGGATATGGTGACAGATGGATACACGCACCCTGTGAATGCAAGCGGTCAGAAGATTGATAGAAAAACAATGTCTGACCAACAAAAGCGTGACTTCAAGAATCACCACAAGGCCAGAACCATCCTCCTCAACGCCATCTCCTACACAGAATATGAAAAGATCTCCAACAGAGACACAACAAAGAACATTTTTGACTCACTCAGAATGACGCATGAGGGCAACGTTCAGGTCAAAGAAACTAAAGCTCTGGCGCTCATTCAGAAGTATGAGGCGTTCAAAATGGAAGAATCTGAATCCATTGAAGCAATGTTCTCAAGATTCCAGATTCTGGTAGCTGGTCTCAAGGTTCTGGACAAAGGATACTCTATTGTTGACCATGTCAAGAAAATCATCAGAAGTTTACCCAAGAAGTGGAGACCAATGGTTACAGCTCTGAAGCTAGCTAAAGATCTCAACAAAATCACTCTGGAGGAACTTATCAGCTCCCTCAGAAGTCATGAGATAGAGCTAGAAGTTGACGAGCCTCAGAAGCAAGGTAAGCCTTTAGCATTAAAATCTAACAAAAAATCTGAGTCTAAAGTTTTGCAGGCAGTTGAAGAAACATCTGATGGATCCTCATCAGAAGAAGACGAACTCTCCCTCCTCTCCAGAAGAGTAAATCAACTGTGGAAGCAAAGACAAAGGAAGTTCAGGAATCCCAGAAGATCTGATCAGAACGAGTCTTCTTCAAGATACAGAAGGACAGATTCTTCCTCTGGATACAGAAGATCTGAAGGCTCCTCTAGTAGCAAAAAGCCAAACACCAAGGACATCATCTGCTATGAGTGCAATGAGCAAGGACACTACAAGAGTGACTGCCCAAAGCTTCAGAGGGAAAAGCCCAAAAAGAAGTTTGGAAGAGAGAAGAAGAAAAGTCTCATGGCTACATGGGATGACTCTGACTCGTCTGAAGCTGACTCGGAATCAGATGATGAGAGAGCCAACATAGCCCTCATGGCTAATATTTCAGAAGATAGTGAAGCTTATGAATCAGACTCTGAATCAGACACTGAAGAGGTATTTCCTAACTTTGCTGTTAATTTTACCAAGGCTGAACTTGCTGAAAGCCTTAATGAGATTCTGGAACAGTATCAGCAAATTAGAGTTAAATTCAGAAACCTGAAAAGGAATCTTGAATCTGACTCTAATAAGACTGAGAGTCTCAAATTGGAGAATTCTGAGCTGAGAAATAAGATTTCAAAATTAGAAAACACTTTACAAAATTCTCAGAAGGAACCAATTTCTGAAACTCCCAGCAACGCTGATGAGATCATCAAGGAGTATGATCACAGTTTCCAGAAGTTCCTTGCTAAAAGCATAGATAGAAGCAAAATGGTTTCAATGATCTATGGAGTTAGCAGAAACGGCAGGAAAGGAATAGGATACCAAGGTAAGGTTCCTACACCAAAGAATGTCATGGACTTAACTATTAAATACACTCCTCTGAATTCACATTTTGTGTATGGTCACACACATGATATTAAATACACTAGCAGTAAGCACTCTGTGAAACCAAAATTCAACCAGAGTTTTGGTAAAACTAACAAATCAGGACCCAAGAAAATCTGGGTACCTAAGGATAAAATAATACATGTTGCAGATATCTTTAGCAACAAGTCAGAAACACCAGTCATGGTACCTGGACTCTGGCTGCTCGCGACACATGACGGGAAGAAGGCATATATTCCAAAGCCTGGAACTTAAGCCTGGAGGCCACGTTGGCTTTGGAGGCAATCAGAGGGGAAAGATAATTGGCTCTGGAACTGTAGGTAATGGAAATCTTCCCTCTATCAATAATGTTCTGCTAGTAGATGGATTAATGCATAATCTGTTATCCATAAGTCAATTAAGTGATAACGGTTATGATATAATCTTTAATTAAAAATCATGTAAAGCTGTTAGTCAGAAAGATGGGACTATCCTGTTTAATGGTAAGAGGAAAAACAACATTTACAAAATCAAACTTTCTGAACTAAAGAGTCAGAATGTAAAGTGCGTTCTGTCTGTTAACAACGAGCAGTGGATCTGGAACAGAAGATTGGGGCATGTTAGTATGAGAAGAATATCTCAGATTAACAAACTCAATCTGGTCAGAGGACTTCCTAATTTGAAGTTCAATTCAGATGCTCTGTGTAAAGCATGTCAGAAAGGCAAGTTTGCAAAACCTTCTTTTAAATCAAAAAATGTTGTTTCTACCTCTAAGCCATTAGAACTTCTTCACATTGACTTATTTGGACCAGTTAAAACTGCTTCAGTCAGTGGCAAGAAGTATGGGTTAGTAATCGTAGATGACTATAGCAGATGGACATGGGTAAAGTTCTTAAGACACAAGGACGAGTCACACTCTGTGTTTGTTACCTTCTGTAACCAAGTTCAGAATGAAAAGGATCTTAGAATCGTTAAAGTCAGAAGTGATCATGGTGGAGAATTTGAAAACAAATATTTTGAGTCATTCTTTAATGACAGAGGCATTCTGAATGATTTATCTTGTCCTAGAACTCCCCAACAAAATGAGTTGTAGAACGAAAGAACAGAACATTGCAAGAAATGGCCAGAACCATGATCAATGAGACAAACGTTGCTAAGATCTTCTGGGCAGAGGCAATAAACACAGCGTGCTACATTCAGAATAGAATCTCAATAAGACCTACTCTGGAAAAGACTCCATATGAATTGTGGAAGAACAGAAAGCCCAACATTTCATATTTTCATCCATTTGGATGTACTTGCTTTATGTTAAATACAAAGAATTATTTGAACAAGTTTGACTCTAAAGCACATAAGTGTATTATGTTAGGATACTCTGAACGCTCAAGAGGGTACAAAGTATACAATACAGAAACACAGATTGTGGAAGAATCAATCAGTGTTCGTTTTGATGATAAGCTTGACTCTGAAAAGTCAAAGCAGAATGAAGTTTTTGCAGGTATGGAAATTGAATTTACAGGTTCTGAAGACAAGTCATCAGAAGCTCTCAACACAGACACTCCTTCAACGTCTGAAAGGAGCACTGCTAGCAATCCTACAACAGCTGCTGATCAACCTCCAAAGAGATTACCCAGAAGCAGCTTAGATCACCCAGAAGAGACTATCTTAGGAAGAAAGGAAGATCCAATCAGAACAAGAGCAATCTTCAGAAACTCTGAAGAAACTCTCATGGGACTTGTGTCTCTGATTGAACCTTCTTCTATTGATGAAGCACTTCTGGATAATGACTGGATTCTGGCAATGCAAGAAGAGCTGAATCAATTCACCAGAAATGACGTATGGGATCTTGTTCCCAGACCAAAAGGATTCAACGTCATTGGAACAAGATGGGTGTTCAGAAACAAGCTAAATGAACAAGGTGAAGTCATCAAAAACAAGGCACGACTGGTTGCACAAGGTTATAGTCAGCAAGAGGGGATAGACTATACAGAAACCTTTGCCCCAGTCGCCAGGTTAGAATCTATCAGACTTTTAATTTCATTTGCTGTTAATAGAGGCATCACTCTGTATCAGATGGATGTCAAAAGTGCATTCTTAAATGGTTATATAGAAGAAGAGGTTTATGTGCACCAACCCCCTGGTTTTGAAAATACAAAACATCCAGAACATGTTTTCAAACTAAAGAAGTCACTATATGGTCTGAAACAAGCTCCCAGAGCTTGGTATGAAAGGCTAAGTAACTTTCTGTTAGAAAATGAATTCACCAGAGGGAAGGTGGACACTACCTTATTCTGTAAATCAGTTAAGAATGACATCTTAGTCTGTCAAATTTACGTTGATGATATTATTTTTGGTTCTACTAATCCTTCTCTTGGAAGAAAATTTGCTAAGTGTATGCAGGCAGAATTTGAGATGAGCCTCATGGGGGAACTGAAATTCTTTCTAGGAATTCAGATCAATCAAACTCCAGATGGAACTTACATTCATCAGAGCAAATACATCAGAGATCTTCTGAAGAAATTTGACCTCTCAGAATGTAAGCCATCAAAGATTCCAATGCATCCCACGTGCATTCTAGAAAGAGAAGAGGTAAGCAAAAATGTAGAACAGAAAGTCTACAGAGGTATGATTGGTTCTCTGCTATATCTGACTGCTTTAAGACCTGATATATTATTCAGCGTTTGTATTTGTGCTAGATTCCAATCAGATCCTAGAGAATCTCACTTAACAGCTGTTAAGCGAATTTTCAAGTATCTGAAAGGTACTACTAATCTGGGTTTGTTTTATAGAAAATCTAGTGATTATAGTTTAGTAGGCTACTGCGATGCTGACTTTGCTGGAGACAGAGTGGAGCGTAAAAGTACTTCTGGAAGCTGCCAGTTTCTGGGAGAAAATCTGATCTCTTGGTCCAGCAAAAGGCAATCAACAATTGCGCTATCAACAACAGAAGCTGAGTACATAGCAGCAGCAGGATGTAGCACACAAATGCTGTGGATGAAAAGTCAGCTTGAAGACTTCCAGATTTTTGAGAGTAACATTCCTATACTCTGTGATAATGCTTCTGCTGTTTGCTTAAGTAAGAATCCCATTTTACATTCTAGAGCTAAGCATATAGAAATAAAACATCACTTCATTAGGGACTATATTCAGAAAGGAATTTTGAATTTAAAATTTATAGATACCGACCATCAATGGGCTGATATCTTCACTAAACCCCTTTCTGAAGATAGGTTTAATTTCATTCTGAAACATCTCAGCATGAAAATCTGCCCAGAGTGAAAATGTTTTAATTCCATATATTTATCTTCAGAATGTATCTGGTTTTTCTGTGAACTTCTGATCAATCTCTTTTCAGAAAGATAGAACATGCAGATTGTATCAGACGCAAGTCTAAAGATCTGAGAGTCTAAGCTCAAAGACATACGTGCTGATCACTACATCAAACAAGTGTCATCCAATCATCAGCAAATCTCTGAAGCAGAACGCGTGCACGCTTCTGAGAAGGCAAAACGCTGATTGGGTGCATTGAGACACATGTCTGGTAACCGTTTTTAAGTATCTTTCTCAAATCCCCCAAAATCAGCAAGCATTTAATAAAAGTAATCATGCTTTTAAAACGGAATCATGATTTTATTTCTCTCTCTTAAAAACGTTCACAATTTCAAAATATTCTGAACCCTATTTAAACATGTTAACCTCTCATTTTCATCTTTTACAGTTTCTCACTATTTCTCAAACATTCTCTGCATTTTTCTGTGTTCATCTCTCTCAAACCCTTTTTCTCAGCTTTTCGTCTCAAAATCTTTTAGCGTGAACATGGCAACCTCCAGCAGTGCTTCTGCAGGTTCTCAGAAGAAAGCATCATCTGAACAGTATCAAGTGCCATTCAGAACACTCCTCACTCCTGTGAAGAATCTTGAAGTGTTATCTGAACTGATCATTGATTTTGGAAGCTTGAAGGAAAACGGTTTTGACCTAACAGAAGAAGTTAGGGCACAGAAATGGGAAAGGTATTTTGACAGGTTGGTTGGACCAACATTCCCTATGTTAGTGAAGGAGTTCTAGATTCATGCGACAACTTCAACGTATCAAGTCACCTCCTACATCATGGGGAAGAAGATTGTGATCACCGAGGATCACATAGCAAGGTTAATAGGCTACAGTGGCGGTGGCGTCCGCTGTATTGATATGGCTGAGAGATGTGCTGACGTGGGCGTCATAGCTGAAAGGATTTTCACCCATGGGGTGCCCAGCAGCAAGATCAAAGATCTGAAGGATCATCACAGAGTTTGGGCGAAGATAATTCTGGGGTGCTTCAACCATAGAAAGCCAACTAGTTCCCCTGATTACATAAATGTGGATCAGCAGTTTATGATCTACTTTATCAATCAGAAGGTAAAAATCAACTTGGCTCATCATCTGTTCAACCACCTCAGAACACGCGTGAAGGAAACCAGGGAAGAAGAAAGAACAAAGAGGGATTGGATACCCTTTGGAAGGTTGATATAAGATATTCTGATAGAGAATAGGCTGATAGAGCATCTGATAGAAGCTCAAGAGTTAAGCACCATTGAACCAACAGTTGGGAAGCCTATGAACGCGAAGAACTTGAAGAAAATGAAGTTGATAGAGAATATCAAAAAGGAACCCAACGCTACTCCTATTGCTGATATCACCAGCAGAAGAGTTCCACTGAGTGACTTTCCTTTATTCTCTCAGATAGAATCCAAGCCAGTGGTAGTTCTCAGATATATGGATGCGTGCAAAGATGATGGTACAGATCCAAATCTGAAGATCAAAGATCTGCACCAACCTCAACCAGAAGTGACTCTGAAGAAGACAAAGAAAAGGAAGGCACCTTCAGAAGGATCATCCCAGCAGACACCCAAGAAAAGAGGTAATTTATCTGCTGCTTCTGTTTTAAATTCTTCTACTATTCCAGCATCTATTCCTCCTCCAACCTCTCATAGAATCTCAATCCCCATCCCAACAATAGATGAAACTGAACCAGAAGATGACCCTTCTGAGGCATTAAAACTCAGAAGACCCATAACCAAACATCCCAAACCAAAAATCTCAACAACATCAGCAATTGACAAAGTGTTGTCTGACATTGATCAACACACTTCTGATCACTCCTCCAATCCAAACTCCGAACCAAAAATTGTCCCTCCTCCACAACCAGAACAACAGCAATCTGCTGAGGAACCAGAACAACAACAACCTCTCTCATCCATTCCAGAAGAACCTCTCATCCCTGAACAACCAGAAATTCCAACAACTTCTCCGCAACCAGAAATTCCGTCTCCCTCTCCTCAACCAGAAATTCATCCACCATCACCTCAACCTGAGTTTCATCACTTTGAAACTCCTTCTCCTCCACCTTCTGAACCTCATTCACCTCAACCATCACCTCTGGCAATCCAGCTGCCATGTGGAACAACAGTCACAATGGCCCAGTTGCAATCCTCACCAGAATCTACACCTCAGCTACTCCCAAAACACCAAATAGTCCAATCATAATCTCAGATTCTCCCACTCCATCTCCAAAACAAACAGCTGCCAAGCAAACCACCGAAAACCCCAGCAGGACCTTCATAGACTTAACAATCTTTGACCGTCTTGCTGATCTGAAACATAAAATTTCCATCCCAAAACCAAAACAACCAGATGTTGGCTCTGGTATTATGAATTTTGAAACAGGTTTGCAGCAATGGATTGCTTCTATGAAGCAAGTCTGTCCTGGAATGATTGACCCAGCTGCCTCTGACCAGCTCTTGTCACAATTCAGAATTTGGGTACGTGTTGAAGCCCTCAAGTTGCAGGATATCAACTATGAGCAGGCACAACAGAACTTCAGCAAACTGCTGAAGGAAGTTGAAAGTCAGCTGCCTCAGGAAGCTGTGCTCCCTCTGGATAGTGAACCTTGGTCTGAGAAACAACTAGCTTCAAAGGTGCAACCAGAAGAAGACAAGACCATTCAAGCTGAAGAAAGTCAAGCAGAAGATGTTGCAGAAAGCTCTCAGAAGCTCCCTGCTTCTGATGTTTCTCAAGCTGCCTTGGACAGGCAGACTCTGGAAGAGTTGAAGCTGAATGACATGCGTTTGCAGCAGAGGATGGATGAAAACGACGAGAAGATGAAAGAAAGAATGGATGTGCAGGATAGCAAGATTGACACTGTTGTCAGCATGGTACACAAGCAGAATGAGACTGCTGATCAGATCAAAGCCATTCTGGAGAACCTGTTCACACGCTTTCGTCCCCAACCGTAGTTTTTTCATTCATGTCATTTTCATGTTTTCTGTGATTTTCTGATGTACTGTTTGAATATGTTTTGTTTGATTCTGAACCTTTTTATATGACAAGTTTTTCTGATCTTAATTGTTTTTAGCACATCACTTACACTTTTTGATTGCTGACAAAAAGGGGGAGAACAAGAATGATATTTTAAACAATAACGGATTACTAAGACAGAAATTCTCGAACATTCTAACTCTATTATACTTGAAAATGTTTTCTGTTTTGCTTAAGTCTACAGGTACAAGGAAGCTCCTGGACACTCTGAAGACTAAAGCTCTGAAACTCTGATCCGCTCTGATACTCTGACCCAAAGCAAAGCTCTAATAAGAAAAGCTCTAATACGCTGAACTGAAGCTCTGCTCTGATATGCTGATCTAAAGCTTCTGATAGTCAAAGACTCTGATACTCTGATGTTCAAAGAAAGGCAAAAAGATCTGATCCTGAAGAACTCTTGGAATCAAAAAGGGAAGTAATAAATTCAGGGGGAGTATCTCTCAACTCTGATATCTCTTTATCCCTTATCTTTGATAACCTCTTACTCTGATACATCTCTCTGATACCTTTTCACGTTATTTTCAATTAAAAATATCCAGTTTTTGTCATCATCAAAAAGGGGGAGATTGTTAGAACAAAGTTTGAATCTACTACCCTATGTTTAAGTTTTGATGATAACAAAGTGAAAAGATATATTATTTATATGATTCATGTATGAACTATTTGCTGCCTAAATTATTACGTTCTGATTTGCAGATACTCTGATAGGTATAAGCAAGATCACACCTAATCAGCATCAGAAATTTGGTTCTTGACATCACATCAGAAGTTGCTATATCAGAATACCAGAATCAGAAGATCAACTCACGTATATGCTGAAGCTTGATGAACAGAACTGCGCTCAACACTCTGATACAGAAACACAACAGTTCATCAGCAGCTAAGCAGAGTCAGAATGAGCCAAGCCAGAACATGCATTAAGTAAGCAACGGTACTCTGCATTAAAAGCAAATTATTACCAACAGCCTCATTCCAGACAAGATCTGCTCAATAAGGAAAGTTTGTTATTAGCATTGAATCAAGAATATTGCTCCAACGTTCAACAATCTCAGTTCTATATAAACAAGACTATGAAGATTGAATTGGCTAATGCTCTCCAACTCTTTACACGCCTAAAAGTTGATCATAATCTTCCTTCTCTCAGTTTGCTAAAACACTACACATCTTCTTACTCAATCTTTGTTTTAGAAATCTAGTTTCTAAGCTTAAAGTTGTGTATACATCACAGTTGTGATACAGTTTTGTTGAAAACATTCACACACTTAGATTTATCTTCTTTGTAAGAAAGTGTTTCCTTGACAAACCGGGTTGTGGTTTGCATCAAGAAGGCTTTAGCAGGTGTTAAAGCAGTTTGTATTATTCAGTTGAATATAGTGGATTAAGACCTCGTTGGAGAGAGGTGAAATCACCTTGACGGGTGGACTGGAGTAGTTTGAGATCAAACGAACCAGGATAAAAATATCTTGTTCATTGCATTGATTTTCAGTTTTATAATTCAACCCCCCCTTCTTGTGTTTTTCACTACTTCAATTATTCTTCGGAAAACGACAAGTGGCAACTTCTTTATTTGAGCAACTTGTACGTTATTATTCTTCGGAAAACGACAAGTGGCGGTCTCTTCATGAGCAGCTTGTACGTTATTATTCTTCGGAAAACAGCAAGTGGCGGTCTCTTCATGAGCAGCTTGTACGTTATTATTCTTCGGAAAACGGCAAGTGGCGGTCTCTTCATGAGCAGCTTGTATGTTATTTTTCTTCGGAAAACGGCAAGCGGCGGTCTCTTCATGAGCAACTTACACGTTATTATTTTTTGGAAAATGACAAGTGGTGGTCTCTTCATGAGCAGCTTGTACGTTCTTTTTCTATGGAAAACGATAAGCGACAGTCTCTTCATGAGCAACTTGTACGTTATTATTTTTCTGGAATACAGCAAGTGGCAGCTTCTTTATTTGAGCAGCTTGTATGTATTAGTATTTTTTCGAAAGACTGCAAGTGGCAGCTTCTTTATTTGAGCAGCTTGTATGTCATAGTATTTTTATTGGAAGACAGCAAGTGGCAGCTTCTTTATTTGAGCAGCTTGTATGTCATAATAATTTTTTGAAGACAACAAGTGGCAGCTTCATTATTTGAGCAGCTTGTATGTCATAGTATTTTTGGAAGACAGCAAGTGGCAGCTTCTTTATTTGAGCAGCTTGTGTATCTACAATCATATTATAGTTTCAGCATTAATTGGTATCTCTCCGGAAATATCATAGAGAAGTTTGTTATGAATCTTTACCTTCAGAAGTCGGTAATCCATTATCAGCAAATTTGGTACATCTTTTGTCTATCATTGACCTTGAGTTGTGAACTCACTGTTATTTTGGGTCAATAATCTGTTTTGTGGCCTATGCAAGATGCCTTCTTTGTTAGGGTCAGAGTTCGTATTCTCTCAATTTTTATTCACCATCAAGAGTCTATCATTTGAAGTCGATGGCTCATTTCCCCAGTAGTGTATAATCTATGTTACTGTGTTTTGTTGGTGTTTGGTTTCTCCAGCATTATCTTGTCTCATACAATATCATTCTCTGTGAATTTAAATACTACATTCATATCACAAACATAATGGTGGTATCTTAGGGAAAAATAGCGTATTATGTATTTAAGTACCTTTAATCTCGTCGAGACGAAGATTTTAATCTTCATATCTCCGGATAGAAGAAACTTAAATAGGGGCAGCTGTCATACCCCAAATTTTTACCTAAGATACCACCTCCCATCTGCATTATTACATAATAAGCGTTCACAAGCGATTCAATCTATTTTTTTGCCAATTCTCGAGTCAGATTTCAAAAATTCATAACTTCTTCAAATTTTGACAATTTTTTAGTGGTTCTTTCACATATGATTCTCCTCTACAACAACTACAACTTTTCTTTACAAGTCAAGAGATGATTATGCTTTGAAAATCCTCCAAAAAATAGAAACGTTAGAAATTGTTGTGAATTTAGTGAAATTTAACTGGTTTTGCCTGACTTTATTAAATCATGTTTTTTTAATTTTTTATCATCTTTCTTTTATTCTTATTTTTCATAAAAAGAAAATCCTAAAAAATATTTATTTCATGCTATTTTCATTTTATTTACGTCTTTATTCAAAAATAAAAAATGTTTAGTTTTGTTAGTTTCATTTAATTTTATATTTTTGTTGATAATTCAAAAAATCTCAAAAATACATTTAAGTTCTTTTGCTTTTACATTTTTTTTGAGTATGTAAGTCTATTTTGTGTTTCTTTAGTTGCAATTCAAAAATTTGAAAATACATGGTTTGTTTTTTCATTTATCTTTATTTCTTTTATGATTAATTTTGGTGTTAATTTTGATTATAATTCCATTTGAAATATTTTTAAGTTGAATTATTAATAGAATTAAAACCAATTTCAATATCTCTTTTATTTCACTTTTTTATTTTTCAGTTTAGTTTTTACTAACAGTTTGTTATTATTGTCATTACTATTATTGTTAATATTATGATTGTTATGCTATGAGTTTGTCCATATGTTGCGCATAAATCTGTCCTTATGCTGCATGGTCCCTGCAAGTAATGCCAAGAAAACGGTCACATAATCCTGCTGTGTTACTGCTGCCCAATTTCCTCAACCAAAAACCTGTGAACACCAGTCCAAAATCTGCACTATGTCAAGACAAACACTACAGCAAAATAGGAGGGCAAGAAACTGCATCAAAAAGTGTCGAAAACTGGGTATTCCATATGTTCAAACTCACCAAACTTTCCCTCCTAAAACCTCATTCTGATTCACTATAAAATAGGCAGATATCAATCGAAATAAGGGGTGAGCGAAAAATAAAGATATAGTTCACAAAGAGAAAAACGCAAACTTGCATAAGCAAACCTCAAACCTGCAAGCAAAAACTGCAAGTTACCCAAAACACAAGCAAACTTGTAACCTACATCGAAACCTCCAAACAACAAATCCAAACCTGTGTTACAAATACAAGCCTAAGGCACAACAAGCCTTGAGGCCTGCTTCCTCCAACCTGCCTAAAACTAGTAAAAAACCTGCAAGTCTCAAACTTGCACAACCACAAACCGTAAACAGAACCAAACCTTTTAACCTGCACCATTTCGAACCAAGCACAACCATCCACAAGAACTCATCGCCTCAACAACACCAACATTTTCGAGTTAGTTTCTGGAAGTAGAAGGAATTAAAAGAGCATATTACCTCATCTCTGGATTTCTTTATTAGTTCATCGTCAAAAATCAAAATCATCAGACTTGCTCTGATCTTGTAAGTCTCCCTACTTTTTTTCTCAAAATTTGTTGCCATGCTTGTTATAATGATGTATGCTGTGAACTAGTTGTCGTTGCTGCATTTTTGTTGTTGATGTTTCAATAAACCAGAACCCCTGAGTTTGTTATTGTTGTTTCTCTTATCATGAATATTTGTCGCTTTGTTGATTCGATGTTTTAACTGCATGAAAAAAAAGGAATAGTGTTGTTGTTCGATTTAGGGGAGAGAGAGTTCGAAACCAGAAACAATGTTGTTATTCGATTTTCGATTTAGGGGGAGAAGGAGTTTGAAGCCAAAAGCAGTGTTGTTGTTCGATTTCGATTTAGAATAGGAAGGGTTCGACAGAGGGAGCAAAGTGTTCGATTTCTATTTAGAATAGGAAGGGTTCGAAAGAGGGAGCAGAGTGTTCGATTTCGATTTAGAATAAGAAGGGTTCGAAAGAGGGAGTAGGGTGTTCGATTTCGATTTAGAAAAAAGAGAGTTTGAAAGAGAGAAAAAAAGAGAGTTCAAAAGAGAGAAAAAAAGAGATTTCGAAAGAGAGGTTGAAGAGAGAGTTCGAAATGGAGTTCGAAAGAGAGGTTGAAGAGAGAGTTTGAAAGGGAGTTCGAAAGAGAGAAAAAAAGAGAGTTCGAAAGAGAGTTCGAAGGAAGCGTTGTTCGATTTCGATTTCAATCCAATGCTGGACCTTTATTTCGTTTTCAATTTATAACCTAATTAATTAGTTTGTTTTTTTATAATTTATTTAAATCTTGATATTTCATTTTTTAGTTTGGTCAACATTTTAGTTAATTTTGTTAGTTTTTTTAACTAGTCTTTTATTGATAAGTTTGTAAGTTATCTCTTTGAATTTATTGCCCCTTATGATGTTCCTCCCATGATACATGTTGGTTGAGTTTGTCATAATTTCGATTTAATTCCATGGCTTCTCTCTTGGTTTTCTTTTAAATCTTGGAGTGTTTATACTTTTAGTTTTAATCTTCATGTTGCTTGCAAAATCCAAGGGAATTGTTTAATTTTTGTCGACTTCATGTCATCAAAAAAACATCGTGCGAATACCCTCATTCATCCTCCATTTATTATTTCGTTAAAAAACTTAAGATAATTTTCCCAAATAATTAATTTTTCAAAACTCACACCTTTTAAGTTAAAACTTCGACATTAGATCGTCGTATCTTCAAAAACTCGTCCATACCCATTTTTTGCCAAAACAATTTATTTTTGATCAAACAAACATTTTAATAAACATATATTTCAAAAGGTTCCTATAGAATACTATAGATACATTGGGTGCTAATACCTTCCCATTGTATAATCAACCCCCAAACTCTATACCTCTTTTCAAAAACGCCTTGTATTCTCATTACTTTTAAAGTATTATTTTACATTGCATATTTTAGGGTTTTATTTTTCTCTTTTCCCTTTTCCCTTGGAAATAATAAAGCGCGGTGGCGAATCTTGCTTTTGTGAGACGAATTAATTAATAGTTCGATCTCCGATTTACCCCGCTACATTTTTTATCGCTACAGAATTGGCGACTCTGCTGGGGAAAGATTGACCTCTTGCTGGTCCATCCCTAAGTGGGTTAAGCCTAGTTTGTTTATCTGTTTTATTATTATTTGATTTGTTTGATTATGTGTTTATATTGGGGTTGTTTGGTTTTTTTTTTGCAAAGGACGAATCCTATACCCGGATTAAGTTACACTTAAGGATAGGACGGGCGGTATAGTCATGTCAACTTTGAGGGAGTAATCCCGAAGAAGGAGGAATGAAATCCCCCACTCAGTGGAAGGCCCTTTTAAACGTAATATTTGTTTACCGAGTAATCGGGAAGACATTATTATTTTCGACCTGGGAGCCAGAGAAGCTGAGACCCGTAGAACCCTAACCCATCTTGGCCTTTTAGGTGTAGCGTGGAGATTATAACGGAGTAATCCAGAAGTAATTGTTATGCGATGCTACGCTCGGACGAGTTTCTCTTGAGAATATAGTTAATTATTGAGTAATCAAGACGTTGGTAATATCCGAAGGAGGAATGTAGACTCCGGGAACTCTTAGAACCTTGTCTTGCAGGTGTGATTAAACCGTTAGTACATACCTTTGGGTGGGCTTTACCTTTGACTCCATGCACAAAACGTTGAACCTTTGAACCCCATGTTTGTGAACATGTGTGTAACTGTTGCATTATCATTCATCCATGCATCCATCAATATATTTTTTTTGTAAAAAACATGTTTTTTCAAGGAACTTAAGAATGATTTTTGCAGACATCTTAGGTACTGTTATTATGGAGTTTGGAAGAAGAAACACTCGAAGTTTTTGTAAAACTCTGTAAAAGGGCTTCATGTTCCAAAGTTGTAATTTACTTCTTTATTATGGGCTTCATGTTCCAAAGTTGTAATTTACTGCTTTATTATGGGCTTCATGTTCCAAAGTTGTAATTTACTGCTTTTATTATTGGGTTGTTGTCCCAAGGTTGTAATTTATTGTTTTATTGTTCCTCCCATGATACATGTTGGTTGAGTTTGTGATAATTTCGATTTAATTCCATGGCTTCTATCTTGGTTTTCTTTTAAATCTTGGAGTGTTTATACTTTTAGTTTTAATCTTCATGTTGCTTGCAAAATCCAAGGGAATTGTTTAATTTTTGTCGACTTCATGTCATAAAAAAAAACATCGTGCGAATACCCTCATTCATCCTCCGTTTATTATTTCGTTAAAAAACTTAAGATAATTTTCCCAAATATTTAATTTTTCAAAACTCACACCTTTTAAGTCAAAACATCGACATTAGGTCAGCGTATCTTCAAAAACTCGTCCATACCCATTTTTGGCCAAAACAATTTATTTTTAATCAAACAAACATTTTAATAAATAGATATTTCAAAAGGTTCCTATAGAATACTATAGATAAATTGGGTGCTAATACCTTCCCATTGTATAATCAACCCCCAAACTCTAGACCTCTTTTCAAAAACGCCTTGTATTTTCATTACTTTTAAAGTATTATTTTACATTGCATATTTTAGGGTTTTATTTCGCTCTTTTCCCTTTTCCCTTGGAAATAATAAAGCGCGGTGGCGACTCTTGCTTTTGTGAGACGAATTAATTAATAGTTCGATCTCCGATTTACCCCGCTACATTTTTTATCGCTACAGCAGCCACATGGATGATTACGAGTCCAGAAACTACTTTTGGGGGAGCAATTTCTGGAGAAAAGATCCTACCACTTCGGGTAATTTTGCTAGTTCCTGCAATATTACTGATGTCGGAGTCCACTTTCTCAGAAATTAAATCTTCAGCGGCTTGCCAGTCTTGCTTGATGCCATGGTAGTAGACATCCCCTCCATAATTCCATGGCACGGTTTTGTCTGACGCATATGGGACTGGTCCAAGCATTGTGATTACTAAAGGAGCTGCTTTCGGAACTGATGTAATTCTAACGGGTGTTTTGGTGGAGACCCTGGAAGAATTGGCAGAAATGGTAATGATAGAAACATCTTCAAAAGGAACAGGTGGAACAGGAGTATTTTCGAACAAAATCTCTTTGTTATCTATCAGGCACTGAACGCCTACCTTCAACAAAGGACAGCTAGTTGGTGAGGATAAACTGAAATGGCAATCTTCATCACAGCCCGGGAACACATCGGCATTCAACAAGTTCATTTTAACAGTTAGAAGTGGGGTCATAAGTTCATTAACTGAAGCAATAAACAATTATTATTCAATGACATTGGTATTGTGGCCATGTCTAGGCATAGGAGCAGAAATGATGTTTGGCTTCTCGGGCGCATCAAATTCAATTTCTTTTGCTTCAATGAGGTCTTGTATTTTGTTCTTTAAGGCCCAACAGTTATTAGTATCGTGACCAGGACTTTCAGAGTGATATGCGCAACAGGCATTGGGATGATAATGAGGAGATGTTGTATTGGGATTTTTCGGAGCTTCTTTCAAGGTCACCAAATTGGATCTCAGTAGATGCGGTAATACTTGACACAGGGTCATGTTAATTCTGGTGAACTGCCTAACTGGCCTTTCCATCCTCGGTTGATTACTTCTTCGTTGATCAGGCGCAAGCTTAGGAATCATAATAGCCCCCACCATTAGTCGGCGTTCGGCCCTATCTTGGTTTCTTTGCGGATATACAACAACCACTTATTTCTTTCCGATGAAAGGCTTCCTTACATCTGTAGAAGAAGATGTATCTTTTTGAATCTTTCCACCTTTTATACCGGCTTCTACCCTCTCTTTGGTCAATATTAGTTCGGTAAAGCCTGCAGACGAACTTCCAATTAAAAAGATTGACGAAAGGACCATACAAGGTGCCCAAGAACATGTCTACCAACTCTCTCTTAGATATAGGGGGTTGAACTCATCCATCCAAGTCTCTCCATTTTTGCGCATAGTCCTTGAAACCTTCATTGGAAGCCATGGCCATACTCTGGAGTTGAGTACGGGTAGGCACCAAATCAGCATTGAATTGGTATTACTTGTAGAAAGTTGCGGCTAGATCTTCCCAATTGTGAATGTTGGCTCTTTCTAGTTGGTAAAACCACTCAAGTTGAGTTCTAGACAGACTGTCTTGGAAGAAGTGTACCCATAAGTCTTTGTCAGCGGTATATGGTTGGATTTTCCTTACATATGATCGGAGATGCATTTTAGGGCATGAAACTCCGTCATATTTGGCGAATATAGGTACTTTGAATTTCGGAGGAATCACAATCCCCGACACTAATCCCAATTCCTCAGAGTCAAAGCCTGGCACTTTTTGGATTTCCATCGCGCTCAACCACTCTTCGATATTTTTGTACTTATAATCAACTAGAGGGTATTGTTCTTCAGAGTAGTCTTCTTCTTCCACTTCCTCTTCCAATTCTAATGGGACAATTATTTCCTTGCCTTTCCCCTCCCGATTGTCTCCTTCACCGGCTGTTATTGCAAAGTTCATGGTCCTTCTTGTCTGCTCATGAAATCTTCTCCCCATGTTTAGGACTATGGTTACCTTCTTTGTCTTCTTTTTCCTCTCTTCAGCCAGCAAAATCTTAAATTCTTCTTGTCCCTTGGCTAGGGTCAAGAGCAACTGTTGAAACTACATATTCTGAGCTTGGAGATCCTTCACTGTGTGCTCAAGATCCTTCTTACTGAAATAAACAGTAGAGAGATAAGGAGACTTGTTGCAAAAGACCTATTTATGTTATGATGAATGGTATATGCATATGTAATGATTTCAAGGATTTCAAAGACTCAAATTTGTTTTAGACAAAAAGGAAACACACGTTATATTAATAAGTTAAAGTTTGGGTACATCAATGCCTCTTAGGTAAAATAATACAAAAACTCTAAGATAAAAAGGTAGTATGCATCCTCTTTGGTGCAATGTAGGAATTCAGAGTCTGCTCCTCATGAAGTAGCCTAGTGAACTCCAAAACCTTCTTCTCGCTTGCGTAGAATTGGGCTTCGAAAGTATCTTACTCTCCTTTGAGTTGTATCCAATCCCTTTGTAGGTCTTCAAGAGATGTGGGCATGTCAGGGTGTAGGATAGTGTATGGAACATCTCCTTCCTTAACAGGCTCAATGATTCCCAGGAGAACATAGGGGTAAGGCATCATAAGACTCTGAGGGCGAGTTCGTTCCCATTTAAGGTAAGGCTCAAGAGGGATGAAATTCTTGTGCCCCAAAGTCTTTCTATCCACCTTGTTTAACATCCTCCAAGCTTGGATAAATCTCTGGCGAAGACCTTGATTGTTGTTGTCGTAGTCAAATACCAAACCTTTAATCAGCATCTCATGCGGGCCATCCCTTCGGGCATAACCAAATTGTCTTAAGGCCAAGCAGGGATTGTAGGTGATACCTCCCCTAATTCAAAGTAAAGGGACATTAGGGAATTCTCCACAACAGTCGATAATGATAACATTCTCTTTGGATCAGGAGCACCAATGATTGTCTGAATGTTTGAGTGTCATCAACCTTTGTGACCACCTTGAACCTTGCTCATTCTTTAATGCAGACTGGGGAAGATGAGAAATAAACCATCTTGCCAAGAGAGGAGTGTAACACATAAGGACACCTTTTTTCCTCATTGTGCGAGTGTGAAAAGAGTGTAGGATATCTCCTAGCATTGTAGGCACCGGGTTGCGTGATATAAAGATTTTGACGTTGTTCACATCTATGAGTTGGTCAGGATTTGGAAACAAAACCATCCCATAGATCAGGAGAGCCACAATTTCCTCAAAATCTTGCAAGTCTAAAGAATTCCAACAACTTTGGGCTTTCTCAAACAGGAACTTTGCTAGGAAACCTTTGACACCACTCCTTGTTTCCCAATGAGTTGTGATATCAGATGAGTGCAATTGTAGAACTTCAACAATCTCTTTTGGCTTTGGGTCTCTTTCCGTACCGCTGAAAGGTAGTTGATTTAGAATGGGAATCCTCAAGAGTTGGAATAATTCTTCCAAAGTTGGCACAAGTTGATATTCGGGAAATGTGAAGTAATGGTGTAAAGGATCAAAGAACTGAAAGAGAACCTTCATCATGTCCTCATCTGTGTTTGAGGTGACCAAGTTGAGTAGGCGACCATGTCTCTCGGTGAATGGAGAGTTTTCAGGAATCCTTAAAGCTAGCTTCTTAAGTTGTGGAGGGATTCTCACAAGGTTGACTTGAATAGTTTTCCTGTGAAGTGAATTCATATCCCACAAAACAAGAATGAAGATGAATCCCAAAATCCTTGAAATGGTTAGTGGATGTATATGATGTTCACGATGTTCATGATGTTATGTACATGTATGCATATACAAACAAAGAAAACAAGTTCTTAGTTTAGGCTTGCATGGAGTTTTATAGGTAAGTACCCTCTTGAAGTTTAGTTGGCTTAAACCTGTCCTAGTAATAGTAACCGGGTTCTAAGGAGCTCAATAACACTGGATTGTTTCCTTGGTCATTGTTTCAGCTCAAGCCTCTTTAATGGCGACCTAAATATCCCAAGAAACCAAACCTCAATGAGTGTAGTATCGAGTATCTACCAACTTCGGACTGCACCAAAGCCGGTCATCTCACTACATCCTAAAGGCTAAGTTGGTCAAGTAAAGGTTCTAAAATTTCATTAGTGCTTCATGAAATCACTCAGCGGCCCCATATTCTCTTTGATTAACTCAAAGCTACCGGTACCCACAAATATGTCGCACTAACATAGCTATTGCTTAGACCATGTCGGTATACCCCACACAGTTTCCACAACGTATTGCTACTTACCTATAATGCATCCCAAATTCGGGTAGAGGATTCAAACCCAAACAAAGAACCATAATATAGAGCATACAAATAAAACAAGGAAAGCAAGTAAATGTGATCTAACCCTAAGGTAACCCAACTTTTAGAATTTTCCCCAGCAGAGTCACCAGTTCTGAGATACGGTGGGAGAACTGACTTGGGATGTTTTGCGTTTGATCGGGAATGTTGCGGTTAGCAAGAGTCGCCACCGACTTTTCTTTTATCCAAAAGGGAAAGGTGGAATAGGACAAGAAAGAGCTTTGAGATTGTTTCTTGAGTTCGGGGGGTAGATTTTGAAAAGGGAAGGTACTAGCACCCTTTTCATCCATGGTTTTCCATTGGATCTTAGTTACTTGCTAGATCACTTGCTTTTGTTTGAAATTGTGCTTTGTGTGGTTTTTGAAAGTATTTTGTAAAAGAGGTCATTGTTTAGGCAATCTTTGTATTGATTCCCGTTTGTAAGAATGTATACAAAGATGTTGAACTTTTGAAAATGTTTTCGATGTTTGTAAGATGTTTGAAAGTGTATGTGATTATTTTTGAAAATAGCAAGGATGTTTGTTTTGAAATGGAGCAAGTAATTAGGAGCAATTTACCTACTCAAATGTGTTTCTTGTTCATTTCCTTTTCCTTTAACATTGTTGCCTTACCATTGATTTGGTAAGAAACCCTATCTTTGGATGTAAACTTGACGGGTGTGGGTCATCGTATAACCATGATTAGCAATGTTGCAAAGTATCTTAGCATTCTTTTGAGGGACTAAGATCATTTTGTAAGGCAACTTTGAACAGCGTCATCGAGGGACTATGATCGTGTATTTGTTTGTTTTTGCTAAGACACCTTACATGCGTAATATAGCCATTTTGTATAAGGAAACCAAGTGGGATAACCCTATGGGTGCTTGTGTGCAAGTGTGTTATTTTCATGCTTGATTTTGTCTTGAATTAAGGTTTTCTATTTGATTGGTTTTATGTTGCCATACAAACCCTAATTACTAGCATATTATGTAAAAGCGATAAATTGCGAAATTTAAAGTTACTACACTATTACAACACTTATGTGAGTAGGTATACAATTTGTGAATGGGGATTGCAATAATATAAACTTAATTAATCTATTACAACCAAATTGAATTTGTACAAGAATTGGAATGAATAATATACAAGACGAATTAAATATGCAAAAATTGTAAATGCAAAGAAAAAAAGATTTTTTGTTTGGTTTCTTAAGAAAAAGGGTCTTGATTTTAACCTAAATTAGATAAAGAAAATAATTAGTCAAGTTTAAAATTCATTAAGAAAAATATTCTTGACTAAAACCCTAAATTCTTCTTAATTGGTTAAAAGAAATGAAGTTTAAAAAAATTATGTTTTACATTATATATTTTTTGTCTTGAAAAATAAATTATAGTATTATGAAATATTCTTTTGTCTTTTTGGTATCAAAAATATATCTTCATTAGTATAAAATAAATAATATTTTAGTCTTAATTAAATTTACAAGATAATTAGTGAAAATAAATAAAGTGTGATCAAAATAAAATATATTTTTTTGTAAAAAAATAAATAAACTAAGTTAAAATATAACTCTACTATTTTTTTGTATTTTTTATGATTTTTTAATATTGAAATACATATATTTAAGAAAATAACATGAGAATAAAATAAAAAATAAAATAATCATGGGTCAGGGGTGCAGATATGAGACAAGGAGGAAATGTTAGAAAAAAACAATAGGCCCATGAAGTGGAGGCCCAGCGCTGCAAAAGACAAAAAATGTGGAAACATGTGAGAAAAATGCAAAAAGGCAGCGTGCTGAGGCTCGAACCCATGGTTATATAAACAAAACCATAAATATATAAGACAAATAAAGTCCTGATGACTTCATCTTCAAACTCCAGTCAGTATACCAGTAACTTCTTCATTTCTCAACAAAAATGGAAAGTGACAAAATGAAAGTTGTTGCATTCTTCCTCACGAATATAACCATGTAAACAATTAAGGCTGAAAGTCAAAGATAAAAGAGAATTTCTATGGCCCAAATTTAAACCCTAAAATTTTCAGAAACTTCAACTATAAAATTCTCTAAACTCAGACCATATAAATGCAAACTATGGATATGTACAGTTTCGTGGCAATGAGGTCTACATCTTATCTTCATAAATGCAAGCCTAACAATGCCTAAGTAATGAGATAGAAGTTTAAGAAAAATACCTCAAAACTGGATATCGTCAAATGAAAATGAGCTTGTTTCAGGCAGTGCTGATGACCAAGTTAGCTTCCTTGGACCTCTAGGAAGCTAATGCAATGTCTGGCTTGATCTGAGGATGGTTGGAACGGTCTGGAGAAGTCCAATTGTGATGCTCTGTTTTTGGTTTGGAAGACAAGGAAAATGTTGTTACAGAAATGAAGCAGGCACAGGGATGAGTTACTCTTGATGCAAGGAAGCTTTAGAAACTAAAAGGCCAAGAAACGCACAATGGAAATGTGAGTTTGGTATCTAAAGTCAGAACTTACACAACAATGGTGTTTTGGAACAATTTCTGGCTAGGCGAAGTTTTAGTGAGTTTCAGGGGCTTATTTTTTGTGTGTCCACTTGCAAATAGTGTATCTACTTATAAGCAAGAGGTTTTGAGGCTTGTATCAACTCAGAATTTGAATTTGCATCCTTAAGCCAGACATGTGATTTTTTGAGAAAAACAAGTTTCAATGTTTGTGTACTTGCTAAGATAGAGTGTTTAAGCTTTAAACACTCTTGCTTCTGAATTTATAGGTGAAGTGTGATCAGAGGGAACAAGTTAGAGGCTCAAGAGTGGACTTTATGCAAAAAGCTTGCTTTACAAGAATGGTATTGTTAGCTTTCTTCCCAAAATGGAAATGTGGATTGGATAAAGCTTAAACCACTTGTATTATAGCTCAAACGTTTGTGTAATCCATTAATTATGGAGTGAAAAACAAGTTTGAGGCCTGAAAAGTAAAGATCATGCATCCTAACATTGATTTGCATTTGTGTTCATCATGAAAATGACCTATAATTCAAGTGACAAAACACCAACTTCATCTCTTCGATTCTCCCTACTCAAGAAGGATCTCAAGGAGTTCTTGGACATTTTGGAAAGCTTGAAATGTGATATACAACTAATCTTTGAATTTATTTTGAATATTCCCCTTGGAACAGTGTGAAAAATTGCCATGAAGTTAGGTCAAAAATCTGCCTAACTAGGGCAAAATTTCACTAAGTTATTTTTAGTTCATGAGCATGTATTCACAAAATTATAACTTGAGATCCAAGCATCTTTAGTAGAAGGTGTATGAATAAAAGTTGTATATTTCATGGATATCTACAACTTTTATGTTGGAAGTTTCCTTTGAATCATCTTGCATCATGGTGAAAATTTGGCTTAAAGTTGTAAAAAAACATGAAATTTTCTATACTTACACAAATTTCTAAGTTAAGAAATTTCATCTTTTCAAAACAGAATCTTGAATCCTTGATTTCTTGATGAAAAAGTTTCATATTTTGACATGTTTTGATGAATTATGATCTTTCGCACTTAAATTTGACCAAAAGGTCAAAGTTTGACTTTTCAGTATACAGTTGACTTTTGATCAGTTGATTGCAAAACTCATATGTCAATCCAATGGACTTGCAATATTTTGAATCATGTCATTAGTTCAAAATTATGTAATTGAACTCTTGAGATCATGCCTTAGACCAATTGATAATTTTCTAGGTCAAAAATCTGAAATTTCCCCTTCCCAGTCAAAACCCTAATTTTGACCATTTTGCCCTTTTGGGGATTTGATCAAATTTCTTGAGGAATTGTTGTCCAAACTTGACAAAATGATACATATGGGTCTAAAATGTTGATGTGGATAAAAAATTATGAAGTTTGATTGTAAATTGGCTATGGTTGCCTTTATCCCCAATACAACTGATTTTTAGGTCAACTGTTCAATTGACTGATCAAAAGTGTGATCCAAGGCTTGAAACATGACATGAGTAATCTTGGGGTTCCATGAAAGTCATATGAAGCATTGATAGTCCAAAAATCCTTGTGCAAACTCAAACCCTAATTTTGGTCATCAGTGCATGAGGAGGTGTCTTGAGCTGATCAAACCCTAGTGCAGTCTTAAGCCCAATGAGATCTTGTGAGGAAATTATTGATTAGTGAGAGGGAAAACTTTAGGGTACAACAGGAACCCATTAGGATCACTTCACATAGATTTTTTTTCTTTGTATACTATTTTTGTATAGTCTTCATTCTTACGGCGGCATTCTCTTACTAGGATGTTCATCTTCTTGTACAAAAACGCCTATTATAGGCAAAAAACCTATTCTAATTAATATAAAACTATCTCTTTAAAAGTGCAAAACTATTTGTTTTTATTTTCCTATTTTGTTTGCAAAAACGTCCAATGTTTACTTTTGAACATATCCATTTGAGTGTGATTACTGTTTATAAATACACGCATAAAAACAGAAAGATAATTACTAATGGCTTTAAGAAACGGGACAATGTCTAAAGGCCATCCACAAAATCCTCGCAGATACTTTCTCTAGCAGGTACAGAAACAGGGGCATCCTACTATAAAGTAACTACCATATCCTCAGCATACAGTCTAATAATGTCAAGTGTTCTTATATCCCCGGCAGAGCAAGAATCCCTAATTACTGCCTCAACATCTTAAAGAATTCCCTTACTTGGGTCACAAGCTTTTCAGGATTCCCCAGCAGGATTTAATAAAAAATCCCCAAGAAGTTCATGGAGTTTCCCTTCCTCAACAAAGTTTATTTCTCTAAACAACAGAAATCCATCTCCTAGCATTTCAACTTCAACAAAATTTGAAGACTTACACTCATCATCCCCAGCAGCAATCAGGGATTTATTTTCCCTAGTTCAACAACACTGTAGTAGAACAACTGAAACGTTCATACATTGCATTCATACACCATTTTACAAATGTCATAAGTATATGTAGCACTAATGCATATATATCACAATATCATTTATTTTGAGAGCATCATTTGCACTTCATGCATTATGATATTGAATGCACCTAATTCTTTAGCTTTTCAGGAAAGATCCACAGATGAATGTCATCACCAATTTTACACAAGATCCAGATTAATACCTGAAACAAGACAGGACAACTATGTGTGGATGACTGATTGTAGATTAATACCTGAAACCAGACACGACAACTATCTACATGAGTAGATTGAAAATTAACACCCGAAACCAGATGGGAAACTATCTTTCTTTATCTTAGGTCAGAGATTAATATCTGAAACCAGACAGGACAAATATCTCAACGACCAACAAAAACAAGTTCCAGATTAATACCTGAAACAAGACAGGACAACCATCTGTGGACAACTGATTGTAGATTAATACTTGGAACCAAACAAGAAAAGTATCTACATGAGCAGATTGAAGATTAACTCCTAAAACCAGATGGGGAAACTATCTTCCTTTCTCTTAGGTCATATATTAATACCTAAAACCAGATAGGATAACTATCTCAACAGCCAACAAAAAGAAGTTCTAGATTAAAACCTGAAACAAGACAAGACAACCATCTGTGGATGACTGATTGTAGATTAATACCTAGAACCAGACAGGAAAACTATCTACATGAGTAGATAGAAGATTAACTCCTGAAACTAGATGGGGAAACTATCTTCCTTTCTCTAAGATCAGAGATTAATACCCGAAACCAGACAGGACAACTATCTGAACAACCAACAAAAGCAAGTTTCGGATTAATACCTGAAACAAGATAGGACAACTATCTGTGAACAACTTGTTGTAGACCAATTCCCAAAACCAGACGGGGTGACTATCTACACGACCAGATGAAGCAATATTATACAGATTCCTTCTCAATTTCCAAATGCAGTCTAACATTGACTTATCCAGACGCAATCTTACACGGATTCCTTCTCAATTTCCAAATGCAGCTTTACACGAGCTCATCCTGAAGCAATCTTACATGGATTCCTTCTAAATTTCCAAATGCAGCTTTACACGAGCTCATCCTGAAGAAATATTACACGGATTCCTTCTCAATTTCCAGATGCATTCTAACACTGACTGATCCTGAAAAAGCCTTACACAGGTTCCTTTTCATACATTTCCAGATAGCAGTTAATTTCATTCTCCCCAGCAAGTTATTTTGAAGCCTGGATTCCAAATAGAAAATATAAAACTTTCATCTCTCCAGTCCAGAGATAACTCCTCATTAGAGCCATGGACAACTAAAGCTCCTAGACTCTATTCCCCACAGAGTTTTCCTCAAGCAGGAGAACAACATAAATCAGTTTTCCGTAGTGGAGTCCTCCTCAAAAAACAGGAACAGGAATCCCCACTGTTGAACCCCAAAATTTTCCCTCCCCATATTCATCAACATTTTTTATCACAAGACTCTTGGAACTCAAGATCAAGCTAGGGTTTGCTATGCTCAAGACACCTCCTTGCACTGTTGACCTAAATTAGGGTCTGAGTTTGCACAGGGATGTTTTGACCTACAATGCCCAAAGATGACCTTCATACTTCATGTTGGACTCACAAGTTTGTCCATACCAAGTTTCAAGCCTTGATTCAAATTTTTGCCCAGTCAATTGGACAGTTGACCTAGAAATCAGCTGTATTGGGGAAAAAGTCAAATGTGGCCAATTGACAGTCAAACCTCATGAAATTTTACCGAAATCAACATTATGAACTCAAATGAACCATTTGATCAAGTTTGGATCACAATTCCACAAGAAATTTGATCAGATCATCAAAAGGGCAAAATGGTCATTTTTAGGGTTTTGACTACACAAAGGCAATTTTTGACTGTTTGACCTAGCCAATTGCAAATCAAGCTCACACATGGACTCAAGGACGCAATGAAATTGTCTTGACCCATTCAACAAGTTCATAAGATCTCAAATGCATAGGATTGACAGATGAATTTTTCAATCAACTGATCAAAATTTGAACTGTACACTGAAAAGTCAAACTTTGACTTTTTGGTCAAAATCAAGTGCCAAGAGTCATTTTTCATCAAGACATGTCAAATTATGAATCTTGTTCACCAAGAAACCCAAAAATGCAAATTAGGGTTAAAAATGGAAAATTTTCATAACTTAGAATTTTTCTAAGTTATAAACTTTTCTTATTTTTTCTTAACTTTGTCCCATTTTTTCACCAAGATGCAAATGGATTCAAACAAAACTTGCAAAATGAAAGTTGTAGTCCATCACAAAGTATACAAATTTTATGCACAAAGTTTTCTCAAAAGAGGCTTGTATCTCAAGTTATAATTTTTGGAACAAGGGTACCTAAAACTTTTAACTTAGAGAAATTTTGCCCTAATTTAGGCAGGATTTTGACCCATCTTCTTGGCCATTTTTCACATAGTTCCAATTGGATTTTCATGTTTCATTTCAAAGATGGATTATATTAAATTTTCCAAGCTTTCCAAATTGTCCAAGAACTCCTCAAACTCCCTTGTGGTTAGAGAGAATCGAATGCTTGAAGTTGGCAAAAACTCACTTTGATCCATGGCCAATACATGTTCATACCAATTTGAAAATCTGATCTAGCTAGCTTGGTTCACAATTACAGGCCTCAAAACAAGTTTGTGCTCCATAATTTAATGCATATCCATTGAGCTAAGGTTTTGTCTTTGTCATTAGGGCATTGTACACTAGATTAAGCTTTAAATGGAAAAAGTAACAATGCCATTTTTGCTTAAACTCCACTTTATGTCAAAACAAGATCCTTGAGACATGGGGCCATATCTCTGAGGCAAGATCAAATCTACCAATTCCAGTAACCAAGGGAAAAGTGTGCAGCATGATTTAGGACTTGTACAGGCCTGTATTGAGAAGAGAGACACTCTTGCTTCAAAAAGAAGAAAAGTTGCAAACCATAAGCCATCTCTCACATCTGTTAAAACCAACTTACACAAACATTGCAAACAGGTTTGATACCTCCTAACAAGCCAGAAACACGACCCCCTTTCCTCTTAAAACTCCTAGTGCACATATTCCCAATTTTCTTGCAAAACAGAGTCAGTTTTGCAAACTTCAAGCCATAATCAAATTCCATCGTGTGTTTTGTCCAAAGATACTTCAAACACCTTCCAACCAACATACCTAAGTTATCCAAATCATCCATTGCTAGCTGTAACACCCTTAACACACATTTCCATTTTTGTTTCAAAGCTTTGCAGGTTGAGTTCTGTAGCACGATTCAGGCTACTTCAAAACAAGCCAGGGATTGGGAAAGCTTCATTGGACATCAGGCACGCTCAAAAGAACCTCACACACTCTCGGAAGTTGCTGCATTGGCCAGCTCGAAAGTCAACTGAAACAGGTATTTCATGAACTTCTATCTCTCTGTTTAGGAATAGTTAGACTTAGGTTTGTGAATGAAAGATGTTGTATTCATAGCCCTGAAGCCATACATATGCTTAGTTTTCATTTATATTAATCGTGCTAGGAGAATTTCATCCATGAATTTTCTGAAAAAACTAGGTTAGAAATTAGGGCCAGAGAAATTCTCTCTGGTCTTTGAGAGTTAGCTTAAGTTTTTTATATGGTTGAATTTGTTGTTTGATGCTTTACAAGTTTCATATTGTGAGTTTTGTCAAAAAATCAAAGAATCAGGAGATAACATTTGTGTACAGAAACGCGTGTATTTTTGTTCAAAGGAAGAAGATGAAGTTTGGTTTGGGCTGGGCCTGTACAAGCTTACTTTTGGCACCCCCCCCCCCCCACTCTTTTCTTTTTACACCCTCCTGGCCCATTTCTTGTACATTTGTCATTTTTGCATTTTTATTTCATTTCTGATTTTGATATTTTATTTTCTAACATAAAAAATACTTAAAATTTATTTTTATATTTTTTTTCATATTTATTTGATATTTATTTTCATTTTTACTAGTATAAATATATAAATAATTTATTTCCTTTTTATCAAAACCTAAAGAATAATGTAAAAATATGTTTATTTTCATATGTTATTTTTTATTTACACTTGAAAAAATTTTCTTGAATATACACCTTTTTTGTAAATAATTAATTTTTATTTTTATATATTTAATATGTTTAATATATATATATATATATATATATATATATATATATATATATATATATATATATATATATATATATATATATATATATATATATATATATATATATATATATATATATATATATATATATATATATATATATATATATATATATATATATATATATATATATATATATATATATATATATATATATATATATATATATATATATATATATACATATACTTTATTTTATTAAATAATTAGGTCAAAAATACAAAAAAATAATACATTTTCATTTTTATTAATATTTTACACTAAAAATATCTCCTTTTACAATATACTTTTATTTTTTGTATTTATTAATATATTATTGTATATAATTAATAAATAATACTATTTATTTAAGAATTAGGGTTTTTGCCCTAAATAACAAAATAATTAAAATTGACTTTTTTTTTATTATTATTTACATTTCATATTAAAAAATACCTTTTACATACATAAAAACGTTTTGCATAATACATCTTATTTAACATTTATTTGTTGTATTTTATTTAATTATTGCACATTTAAATATTATCTTATACATTCGATTTGGTTGTAATAATTTATAATTTAATTTCTTATCAAATACCCCCAATTCAAATTTGTACCCCCTACCTATATCATGTTGTAATAGTGTAGGCTTTAAATTCTCGCACCTTTAAATGCTTTCAATTATGCCATGGTTAGACCTAGGGTTTGTATGTAAAATAAAATCAACAAGTAGTTTGACCTAATCCAAAGATAACAATGCATGAAAAAACAAACATAATGCACACTTGCACCCGTAGGGTTTCATCCACTTGTTGCCTTCAAAAATGGGCCTTGGTTGCATGTCAAGTACTTTGGCAAAACAAAAACAAAACAAAAGATCATAGTCCCTCGATGACGCTATCTGAGTTGCCTAAACGAAAATGATCAAGTACCTCAAGATAGTTGCCAAAAATACTTGACACCATTGCTATCATGGTCTATACGATGACCCGCGACTGTCCCGTTAACATCATAACACAAGGTTGTTCATCAAATACAATGGTGAAACAACACTGTTAAAAAGGTTAAAAACATAAGAAAGATCTTTGAGTAAAATAGGGTAGACAACTCTTAGTTACTTGATCAAGCTTGCAAAAATATCCTTGTTATCTTCAAAACACACTTCACAACACAATTTCAAAACCATACCTTCAAACATTGAAAACTTTTCAAAAGACAAAAACACCTTTGTATACATTCAAACAAGAATCATTACAAAGGTTGCCACAACGATGGGCTCTTTTCAAAATATCTTTCAAAATCACACACAAAGCACCATTTCAAACAATTGAAAAGCACCATTTAAAACAATAGAAATGCAAAGCAAGTGATCTAAGCAAGTAACTAAGATCCCATGGATAACCATGGATAGAAAGGGTGCTAGTACCTTCCCTTTCTATAATCTACTCCCCGAACCCAAGAAAACATCTCAAAGGTCTTTCCTATGCTTTTTGGCCTTTCCTTAGGATAAAATAAAAAGTCGGTGGCGACTCTTGCTAAACCAAACCATTTGTGAAACACAAACGCAAAAACCCAAGTCAGTTCTCCCACCGTATCACAGAACTGGCAACTCTGCTGGGGAAAACTTTAAAAGTGGAGTAACCTTAGGGCTTAGATCACCCTTTGCATGATTATTGTGTGATTTGATTGCTTTACATTTGGTTATCTTGTTTTGGGCTTGAAATCCTCTACCCGGATTTGGGAAACATTCATAGGTAAATAGCAATACGTTGTGGAAATTGTGCGGGGTATACCGACACGGTTGAAGCAATATCTATATTAGTGCAACATATTTGTGAGTACCGGTAGCCTTTGAGTCAATCAAAGAGAATATGGGGCCGTTGAGTGATGTCATGAAGCACTAATGAACTCTTAGAACCTTACTTGACCATCTTGGCCTTTTGTTAGGAGTAGTGAGATGACCGGCTTTGGTACAGTCTGAAGTTGGTAGATACTCGATACTACACTCATTGAGGTTTATTTTCTTAGAATATTTTGGCCGCTAGTTAAGTGTCTAAACCAAAACAATGAACATAGAAAATAATCCAGTGATATGGAGCTCCTTAGAACCCGGTTACTATTTATAGGACAGGTTTAAACCAACTAAACTCAAGAGGGTATTTACCTATGAAACCTCATGCAAGCCTGAAACTAGGGTTTTGTGTGATTTGCTTGTACATGTGTTTGTGCATACATCATGAACATCATAAAGCATCATATGCATCCACTAACCATTTCAAGGGTTTAGATCTCCATCTTTGTTCTTGTTTTGTAGGTCATGGAATCTCTTCGCAGGAAAATAATTCAAGTCAACCTTGTGAGAATCCCTCCTCAACTCAAGGAGCTTACTTCTAGGATTCCAAAGAATTCTCTCTTCAGTGAAAGACATGGTAGACTCCTCAACTTGGTCAACACCAACATTGAAGAAGACATGGTGAAAGTTCTCTTCCAGTTCTTTGACCCCCTACATCACTGTTTCACATTCCCTGATTACCAATTGGTGCCTACTTTGGAGGAATTTTCTCAACTCCTGAGAATTCCTATTCTTCATCAACTACCCTACAATGGTACGGAAAAAGAACCAAAGCCTGAAGATGTTTTTCAAGCATTACACTTACAACCATCTGACATCAAGGGGCATTGGGAAACCAGAAGTGGTGTCAAGGGCTTCTTGGCAAAGTTTCTGTTTGAGATGGCACAAGACTGCTGGAATTCTCTTGATCTACAAGCCTTTAAAGAGATTGTGGCACTCCTGGTCAAGTTCCCAAACCCTGATCAACTTATAGATGTGAATGCTGTCAAGATTTTCATATCCAAGAATCCCATGCCTACATTGCTTGGGGACATCCTACACTCATTTTACACACGAACAATGAGGAAAAGAGGTGTTCTCATGTGCTGTATTCCTCTCCTAGCAAAGGGGTTTATTTCTCACCTTCCACAATCAGTTTTGAAGAACGAGCAGGGTTTAAGGTGGTCACAAAGGTTGATGACCCTCACACATTCTGATGTACACGGTGTTCTCGGGCCAGAGAAAATGTCATCATCATTGATCGTTGTGGGGAATTCCTTAATGTCCCACTACATGGCATTAGGGGAGGCATTACCTACAACCCTTGTCTAGCTTTGAGACAATTTGGATATGCTCGGAGGGATGGCCCTCATCACATGCTGATTCCTGACTTAGTTTTCGACTTTGACAACGACACGCAAGGACTTCGATAAAGGTTCATCAGAGCTTGGAGGATGCCCAACAAGGTGGATAGTAAGAAACTGGTGCACAAGAATTCCATCCCCCTTTAGCCTTATCTCAAGTGGGTACGAACCCGCTCCCAAAATCTTATGATGCCATACCCTCACATTCTCCCCTTGATCAAAGAGCCTGTTATGGAATGAGAGGTTTGTAGCGGTGAAAATCGGAGATCAAGCTATTAATTAACTTGACTCACCAAATCAAGAGTCGCCACCCGCGCTTTATTATTTCCAAGGGAAAAGGGAAAAGAGCGAAATAAAACCCTAAAATATGCAATGTAAAATAATACTTAAAAATAATAAAAATACAATGCGTTTTTGAAAGAGATCGAGAGTTCGGGGGTTGGTTATACAATGGGAAGGTATTAGCACCCAATGCATCTACGGTACTCCGCAGGAACCTTTTGAAATATCTACTTTTTGGTTAAAATTGTTTGTTTGATTAAAATGGTTCATTTGGCTAAAAATAGGTGTTGGTGAGATTTTGAAGATGTGATAACCTAATGTCGAAGTTTTGGTTTAAAAGAGTGTATGTTTGAAATTAGGTTTTGAGGAGATTTAACTTAAGATTTACAAAATTAAAAATGTATGAAGGGGTTCACACAATCGTATTAGATACTCGATGACATGAAGTCAACAAATTAATTCTTTCCCTTGGATTAAATCGAGCGAGCAAAATAAAATAGACGTCAAAATATAAGCAATCAAAATTCACAAGAAAATAAATATAACTAAACAGATTAATGACCTAAAGGCACCGAGAAATTAAAATGGCAAAGAATGTTTAAATACAAATAAAAGAGAATGTAATTAATTATCTAAAAAAAATGTTTAAGCTAAATTAAAATTCTAAGATTATTTACTAAAATAATTCTACTAACTACAAATTCTAAAGTTATAAAATTATTAAAGCTCTAAAATTAATAAATTATATCTAAATTAATTTAACTATAAACTAAGTTAATTATAAAATCACTAAGTTATAAAATTAAAATTCTAAAGTTGTTAAATTAAATCTAAACTAACTTAAATTTCTAAAGTTACTAAAATAAATCTAAGCTAACTAAAAATTCAAAGGTTATCAAAATAATTCTAAACTAACTAAAAATTATAAGATTATTAAATAATTCTAAATTGATTCCATGGTTAAATTACTTAACTAAGACAATGCGATTACTAAATAACTTTTACTAACTAAACTAAATAACTAAAACAAATAAGTTAAGAAATTAAAATTAAACTAAAAACAAATTTTAACAAAGGGGTGCAAGCAGAGTATAAGGGGTATAGATAGTAAGCTCTGTATTGAGAGTAAGACCCATCCAGAAAAGGCCCAGGAGTTGTCTTTTTTATTGTAAACAATTTCAGAATTAAAAAACTTCAATGGGCCTCAGATGGCCCGACCGGCCCAATCAATAACATCCATCAACATTACTCAGTCATGTTAGGATTATTGAATTAAATTAATAGATGAAAAAAAAAGTTATAATAAGACAATAATTAGAAAAGGGATTAGGGTAAGGAAAACGTCACATTTCAACTTGCACGAGAATAGTACCTTCGTCCTCTCAAAACTCGCAACCGCGGCGACCACAGCTTCAAGTCTGATGTTCCTTCCCTTCTACCTTCTCTTTGCACCAAGACAACTCTTTCCCCCTCATCTTCTTCATTCGATTTCCAACGCCACCATTCCTAACATCAGACCTCTTTTATGCATACCTTAACCGACTCGCTCACATCTCCATGCTCTCACTCAAATCGCGTCATCTTCTTCGATTAAGGGTCCTTAACTTACGATTTATCTGAATGACAATGGAGGGTCAGAGTGGTGGGCGACTTCTTTTCTGATTCCGCTCGCACGTTCTTCTACTGTTATTTCACTCAAATACCTAATCTACAGAAACAATGAAAACAAGGTAACTCGCTTGAAAGTTTTTGTTATGTGTGTTTGAATCTTTCTCTTCTTCTTGTTGAACTCTTGTAGATTCTGAAATCTGATTATTGCGAATGCTGTGTTGAGCTCTTGAATGTTTTTATGCACATTGTAGAGGGAAAGTGTCTTGTGGATTTGAGTGAACAAAAGGCGATGAAGGTTTTTGGTGAAAGGTTATAGAGCTGAGTTGGGTAAACAATAGTTAGGTTATAGGTTAAAGGGTGGGAGATTATGTAAGGTTGAATGTGTATTGTAGAGGTCTGATACAACTTTAAAAAGGTGATGAAGATTTCTGGTTTATGAGGGGGTATGGAGTGTTTGGAGTGAAGGTTAGTTGAGTATGTAATGGAGATGATGACTGGTTTGTGTTGTAGGTAGTGGAGATGGAAGGGGTGTGATGAAGGTGGAAGAATGGAAAGGGGAGCTACTATGCGTGTAGAAAAATGAAAGAGAGGGGTTAAGAGGAAAAGATATCAAGGAAAATACTGTAAGCTTGCCTTTTTTTGTATTTTGTCTTTGTCCCCTTTACTGTATTGTTGCAGGTTTTCTATAAAAAAAAAATGATCTCCTCATGCCCTCTTTTTTTTTCATTAGTAAAGGTGAGTCTTTGAACAAATTTGATATGCTGATATGTAGCTTTTTCATACAGGTTTTGTTTTAACCAACTTTTGTGTAATTTTTTACTGGTGAGGTGCAGATTAGGACTGATAATGGTGCAGGTTTTGTGGCATTTGTGGAATTTTTTTTGCAGAGTTTTTGCAGGTTATGGACAGTAACAAAATTATAGTAGGTTTAGGGATATGGACTGATTTTGTTTTCATATATTTTGTTGTTTGTATTGTTTTTGTTGCTTTTTCGGATGCATGTTTTTGTTTGGCACATTTCGGGAAAGTTTTGATATTGTTTTTTGTCTATTGTTGCAGGGAAATTTAGAGATAGACAGCAGCATTGGACTGTTCCGAACAACAGCATAGCAGGGATAGTTTTTGAGTGGTTTGGGCAGGTTTTAGCAAGGATTTGGCAAGTTTTCGTTTGCAAGCTTTAAAGTTACAAGACTTGGAGCATGAAGATTTAGGTAAACTTGAAAACTTGGCATGAAGATTAGAAAAATGTTTAGGTTTAATCATGGACAATGGATAGGATTAGGACTTAGGAATATATGTAAACTCTTGTTTAATCTTCTTGTAATATCTTGAAGTGATGAGTGATCCTTGTAAATTTCCTAACTTATGAATGAATAACTCTTGTCATGAATGTATCTTTGATGAAATTTTGATGACTTTAACATTGTTCAGTGATCTTGAAAATGGAAATCTTAAACCTTTGAACGAACTTGTCTTGATAAGAAAATTTAGGTAATGAATTTGAAATGGTATGAATGTCTTTATAGAGTTGTCATTTATGTGGCAAGTGAACCATGAATCTTCTAATTTGGCATTAGAAAGAATAAAATTGAATGGAATGTAAATGGACTAAGAATGAATTTGAATCATGAGCAAAACTTATATGAATCTTGAATGTACTTTTGAAAGTTTGAATGACTTGAAATGGTGAATAATGTGAATGATCTTTGTAACTTGTTATATTTGAATTCAAAATTTCCATAATTCCAAATTGTAAGCATTATAAATTGGATGAAACTTTTGTCCCTTGTATTCGAAACTCTCTTGAAAAACATTTGCAACATTGAATGGCATTTGAACTTGACATTTGAATTTTGAACATTGTCTTGAAAGTTGAATGGTGTGCAACTTAAAATAATGAATGTTTGAATCTTGGCATAATGACCTTAAATCAAAAGGAATTTGTATGAATTGAAAGAAAGGTAAATGTTAAAACTTTAATGAATCGAATTTTAATGAACAAACAAATGCCTTAAGAAATTTAATCAAAATCCAACTTCGCTCCATTAATCATTAACGGTCAAACACAAGTGACTTGAATTACGAGCAATAGATGATCAATGAATCTTCAAACTCAACAACTTATTTGATGAATTATCTTAACATAAGAATCAAACGTCCTTTGAGAAAATGTTTGTGGCATAAATTGAACCAAGCACAAATTGACCTCGACCTTTGAAGTAATCTCAAAGACAATGCTATTTGTGACACTTCACAAAAAGAATTGCCTCGGGACGTTGAGAATTGAAGAAGTTATGAACCTCGAAATCTGGACAAGAGTTTCTTGTGATTAGGTTAAATTTGCAAAAAGACCTCCAAAGTATTCGAATTTTAGATAATCCTCCACATACAATCAACTCTTGACTTGTAAAGAGGAGTGGGAGATGACATCAAGGAGAGTCATACGCAAAAAGAACCACTCAAAAATATGGAATAATGAAGAAGTTATGATCGTTTGAACTTGATCTTGCAAAAAGTTGAATTTTGGTCGAAGTGCTTTAAATCATATCACATAGCCTGATCTTTTCTTGCATTCCAAGACACATTGAAGCACACATGAACCAGTGATGATGGAATCTTGTATGTGCTCTGAGGAAGTTGTGGAGAAGTTTGAGAGGTTAAAACTGGCCATATTTCGTGCCCTTAATTTCTTTGAATAAAAATGCAAATGAAGATGGGATCTTAGGTCAAAAATTGGGGTACAACAGCTGCCCCTATTTAAGTTTCTTCTATCTGGAGATATGAAGATTGGGATCTTCATTTCGACGAGATTGAAGGGACTTAAATATAGAATACACAATTTTTGGCCTTAAGATACCGCGATTATGTTCATGATATGATATGAATGTAATGCTCTGGATTTTATGGGGAATGACGCCATATGAGACAGACTATGCTGGAGAAACCAAGCACATTATACAGTAATCCCACATAGGAAGGGGTTGTAACTCCACTGGGGAAACAAAGTCATAGACTTCAAATGAGAGACTCTCGAATGATTTTCATCAGTGTTGAGACTGGAAAAGAGATGATTTACATCAGTACGAAGACTGAAAAAAGAAATTATTTACATCAGCACTGTGACTGGAAAAGGAAATGATGGACATCAGTACTGAGACTGGAAAATGATTTACATCAGTACGAAGACTGGAAAAAGAAATGATTTACATCAGCACTGTGACTGGAAAAGCATATGATTGACATCAGTAATGTGGCTGGAAAACAAAATGATTGACATCAGCACTATGACTGGAGATAAACATCTATGATTTCTGAATTTTACCAAGAACGGTAACACATTTCTTCTTTAACCAAGATATCGCTTAAAAAGGATAAAATAACAAACTTCCCCATGGGACTTTTCCGAAGGGACGCCATTTGCTGAGTAGACATTATTGTTGGGGATACACAAGCAGCTCAAATAAAGAGGCCGCCACTTGCTTCCTTTCAAAGGTGTCAATAACATACAAGCTGCTCATGAAGAGACCGCCACTTGTTGTCTTCAAAGAATATTAAAGCACACAAGCTACTCATGAAGAGTCCGCCACTTGTTGCCAAAAACCCACAAGCTGCTCATGAAGAGCTACCACTTGCCATCTTCAAAGAATATTAAAGCACACAAGCTACTCATGAAGAGTCCGCCACTTGTTGCCAATAAAACACAAGCTGCTCATGAAGAGCTTCCACTTGCCATCTTCAATGAATATTAAAGCACACAAGCTACTCATGAAGAGTCCTCCACTTGTTGCTTATAACCCACAAGCTGCTCATGAAGAGCTGCCACTTGTTGTATTCAAGGGAACAATAACACACAAGTTGCTCAAATAGATAAGCTGCCACTTGCTGTCTTCCAAAAATACTAACGTACAAGCTGCTCATGAAGAAGCTGCCACTTTCCGTTTTCAAAAGAAAAAGATAACGTACAAGCTACCCATGAAGGGACTGCCATTTGATGTTTTTCAAGAGAACCATAACACACAAGTTGCTCATGAAGAGACTGCCGCTTGTTGTTTTCAAAGGTGATAATAACATAAAAGTTGCTCATGAAGAGACCGCCGCTTGTTGTTTTTCAAATGTAGCAATAATAATACAAGTTGCTCATGAAGAGACCGCCGCTTGCTTTTTTTTTAAAAATGTTGATAACATACAAGTTGTCCATGAAGAGACTGCCGCTTGTTGTTTTTAAAAATGTTGATAACATACAAGTTGTCCATGAAGAGACTGCCGCTTGCTGTTTTCTCAAAGATACCCATAAAATATCATGAAGATATTGCTGGAGGTGAGAATCAATAATTTCATCGAGGATGGACAAACTGCTCATGAAGAGACAGCCATTTGTCGTTTCCGTACAAGCTGCTCATGAAGAGACCGCCACTTGACGTTTCCGTACAAGCTGCTCATGAAGAGACCGCCACTTGCCGTTTTGAGAAGGTGTTGATAACATACAAGTTATCCATGAAGATACTTCCGCTTGATGTTTCCAAAGGTGCCCATAAAATATCATGAAGATATTGCTGGAGACGGGGATCAATAATTTTGTCAGGGATGGAGAAACTGCTCATGAAGAGACCGCCATTTGTCATAAAGAAATTCAGATATAATCAAACTGCTCAAATAAAGAGTCAGTCACTTGTTGTCATGTTGATATTCCAGAAGAAGGTTGTGATAACACTACTGGGGAATAAAGTTCATCTTCAATGGGGAACCATGAATAAATCCTTCTTGAGGAGACCAAGTATTTACGTTGCAAAATAAATGCACTCTCCATCTAGGTTTCACAGCCTAGAGAGATCCACAGGGTATCGTTCACAAGAGACAAAGCTCAATCCAGGAATAAACTGGAGAGAAAATAGTCAAACAAGACTCCACCCAATGAGGAAACAACTCAAATGGGGATTTATCCTATCCAGAGATGGAAAAGGAAAGCTAAAGCAAGATTCTTCCACAAAAGTTAACTCAGTGGGGAATTAGAAAAGAGGCGCACTTTCTGCTTAAGTTGACACTCTATTTGGAAAGATCAAATATGCTATTTGAATAGACATAACCGAGGTATACAAACTCAATGACATCAACAAATACAAATGTGCGTGCATGATGCAAGTGTGAATGAATAAATGAATGTCATGTATATGCTGACAAAACAGACAGGAGATAGACAGGAGATGATAAGACATCACAATACAACTCAACACACAACTAATCTCAACAAGATGGGAATATTACTGGAGATAGAACACAGGCCATCATTGGAGCAAAGTCCTTTTACAAGGCTTAAATCTCTTTGGAGAGAGAGATATTTTCAGGTAGAAAACCCAAAGTCCAGTCTTCTATTGCAAACAATCCATTGAAAGGATAACAACACAAACAAAGTTTCAGCTGGAAAAAGTCATGCTTAGCTTAGAGATACTGGGAACACCACCCTATGATAATGTGTGCAAAACATATCTTGACAAATCTGGATTGCCCCTGGGACTAATTTTGGATGCCCCAAGTTTACTGCTGATAAGCTGCGTGATGCACGACAATTCTTACGAATAACTTCACTTCTAAAATGCCCCAAGCTAAATGGTTGATGAGAAGAAATCGTCTCAAGAGGATTTTACAAAAGACCTGGCATCCACCGTGCTCTGGTGTCTTCAAACTCTTAGAGAGATTCATCGAATCTCGACGTGATTGCCCCGGATTGACTGTAGTTGGCACAACAAAGTCTTCAAATTTTGCCCCAAAAGAGTAAACAAGTTGGGGAAAGCATTAATTAGGAGAAGCAACATGTCCGTGCTTAAGGTCTTCAGGTGACATGCCCCTGCATATGATTTTGTTCTTGAAATAATTCGCCAATTGCTCAACATAGTTTCAGGCCTTAAAAGAATAAACTCATCACTCGTGCTTATATGTGAGTTTCCTTGATATCAAACAAATGTTTTGCAGTTAGAAAATTTTATTATGAGAATGAAAATTCTAATGTAACAATTATGTAAGTCTTGAAGATTTTGAAAAGATATCGCACAAATTTTGCGAGTTAAAGCACCATTTATTTTTGTATAGGAAAAACATATGATACCAACATAACTATTTAGAACATTCATGGGAGTCAGGAACACTATCTCATTGAAGTATGCTTTCAAAATAACCTAGCTTCAATTAGGACTTTTGAAGGTTGTAACGTGGCATGGTTCATGGCTTTAGAAAAAAGATTTTAAGGCTCAAAATATTTGGTGCCCACCCATTCTTCATGATGCTCTCCAACCCTATGTTTAGTTAATTAAACATGAGTGTTCATCTCTCAAAAGCATTTTGTGACGGTCAAGGAAACAACGAGGCTTTCGGAGTAGAAACCACCCTCATGTCTTCGTGTTTGTAGTCACCAATTTGCTCTTTGCTGAGGACTTTTCTTTGTAGTCCTTTCTTTGCAATTTTATTTTCCCTAACTTTTGCCTGAACTAATTCTTTTGAATTGATAGTCCAGCGGGATGCCTTAATTTTGCCTAAGTCACACGTTTTCATGTTTTTTTTTGACTTAGCAGGCTTTTCTTTTTTTCTTTTTTCTTGATTTTTGATTTTTGAACAAAACATGTGATATTAGATTGTCTTTACTTGTTGAGAGGATTGTGACTGCCTCGTTTCTTGATGAATGAGGGATAACATTGTGGTTCCACATCCTCTAGATTCATTATACATGAAGGATAGCCCTCGTAGTTTCTCATCAAAAAAAAATCTTCCTTATGAATTTTGAACACTCAGTCAGATTAACTAAAAACTACCCTGCCCCAGGTTAAAATTCAAGGTTTTTCGTATAGAAAAGAAACTTCTGCTTTAAAGGCTCAAAAGGGGTTAGCAAGGGATTATCTTCCTTATATATCCGGTGTTTAGGGATTTGAAACAATGCCTGTACATCATCAGCAAGATTTTATCCAAAAGCATACAACCAGAGATTTTGTGTTTTTTAGATCATCATCCTCCCTTCAATCTCTGCCTAGGCAAGAGAATGAGCAACAATTTGGTATCATAGTGCAAAAAGGAATTTAAAATTTGAAAACAAATATGAGTGAAACGAATGAATTTCTTCAAGACAAACATGCTCATTGTATTAAGATAATCATTTAGATGCAAACAAGTTCTTACATGCAAACAATGTTTTGATAAACAAGAAAAATTACAAAAAGTAGAAATAAGTTAATAATCTGGGAAGGCTTTCCATCTGGACCGGAATCACCGAAACCATCCTTCAAAACTCAAAGTGACCATCAATCGTGTTTACTCTTCGGCATGTGCTTGATTTGAACTTTAAAACCAACATCCTTGAATGACAAGATACCACTTCTGACCAACTTCTGAACCTCAATCTTCAAAGCAAAGCAACCCTCCAAGTCATGCCCAGGAGCACCTTGATGAAAGGTACAAGCCAAATCAGATTTGTAGTACCAATGTATCTTCTCAGGAACCTTCGGTGGAGGTCGGGTCTGAACCAAATTCCTATGCATCAGGATAGGGAACAACTCTGTATAGGTAATTGGAATTGGATCAAACTGGGTTTTCCTCTGATTAGGAACTTGCTGATTTTGTTGATGAATAGGAGAAACATGATGATTCTGAAGATGATTGTTTCTTCCTATGGTTCTCTTCTTGGAAAATTTATTATCAAACTTCTTCACACCATTAGCTGAGCCACCATCTTCATATGAACATCCCTTCCCAACATCTTCTTCTAGACGCATTCCCACATTCACCTTGTCAGGAAAGTCATTAGGTGCATTAACCATCACCTTCTCATGAGAGAATGATTTTAGAGTTTCAGTGAAGACTTTTATCATCGCTTCATCCCTCCTAGAAGGATTGACTTGGGCGGCAACCAGAATTTCAACCAAACCAGTTAAGTGATCCATACCAGGTTTCAAAATAGTCATCTCTCTACGAAGTTCAGAAACCTCTTGCTTGATATTCTCCATTACTCTCTTAGCGCGAGTGTTGTACTGGTGAGACCAAAGGAAAAATAAGACTCGGAAAAGACCTTTGAAAGTGAAACAAAAAATGTAGAATGATGCATGATATGCAAAAGAGAGTTTTTATTTGATTTTCAAGGAACTCAAGATATTAAGTTGTAAACATCAAAGTATGAAGATAGAAGATGAATTTTAAATTGGCTCCAAACATTGATCAAGTTATCATCAAGATCAATCATCCATTTTGGTGGATTAGGGTTTTCGCCCTATCAACACCCAAGATCCATTGAGCTTGAAGAAACTTGTGATGTATACAAAGAAAGACCTCCAAATTCCTTCAAAGTCAAGTGAAAAGGGTTTTATGGATGCATGAATGCATGGCTATGCAACAACCACATGCAAAGTCACAAATAAAGTCGAAAGGTTCAACGTCATGAGCATGGAGTCAAGGTAAGGAACACCCCCAAGGTATGTACTAACGGTTTAATCACACCTGCAAGACAAGGTTCTAAGAGTTCCCGGAGTCTACATTCTTCCTTCGGATATTACCAACGTCTTGATTACTCAATAATTAGCAATATTCTCAAGAGAAACTCATCCGAGCGTAGCATCGCGTAACAATTACTTCCGGATTACTCTGTTATAATCTTCGCACTACACCTAAAAGGCCAAGATGGGTTATGATTCTACGGTTCCCAGTTTCTCTGGCTCCCAGGTCGAAAATAATAATGTCTTCCCGATTACTCGGTAAACAAATATTACGTCCAAAATGGCCTTCCACTGAGTGGGGGATCTCATGCCTCCTTCTTCGGGATTACTCCCTCAAAGTTAACATGACTATACCGCCCGTCCTATTCCTAAGTGTAACTTAGTCCGGGTATAGGACTTGTCCTTTGTAAATATTATCAACACCCAAATAATCACAATATATACATATAATCAAACAATTAAATAATGATAAAACAGATAAAACAAATTAGGCTTAACCCACTTAGGGATGGACCAGCAAGAGGTCAATCTTTCCCCAGCAGAGTCGCCAATTCTGTAGCGGTGAAAATCGGAGATCAAGCTATTAATTAACTTGACTCACCAAAGCAAGAGTCGCCACCGCGCTTTATTATTTCCAAGGGAAAAGGGAAAAGAGCGAAATAAAACCCTAAAATATGCAATGTAAAATAATACTTAAAAATAATAAAAATACAATGCGTTTTTGAAAGAGATCGAGAGTTCGGGGGTTGGTTATACAATGGGAAGGTATTAGCACCCAATGCATCTGCGGTACTCCACAGGAACCTTTTGAAATATCTGTTTTTTGGTTAAAATTGTTTGTTTGATTAAAATGGTTCATTTGGCTAAAAATAGGTGTTGGCGAGATTTTGAAGATGTGATAACCTAATGTCGAAGTTTTGGTTTAAAAGAGTGTATGTTTGAAATTAGGTTTTGAGGAGATTTAACTTAAGATTTACAAAATTAAAAATGTATGAAGGGGTTCACACAATCGTATTAGATACTCGATGATATGAAGTCAACAAATTAATTATTTCCCTTGGATTAAATCGAGCGAGCAAAATAAAATAGACGTCAAAATATAAGCAATCAAAATTCACAAGAAAATAAATATAACTAAACAGATTAATGACCTAAAGGCACCGAGAAATTAAAATGGCAAAGAATGTTTAAATACAAATAAAAGAGAATGTAATTAATTATCTAAAAAAAATGTTTAAGCTAAATTAAAATTCTAAGATTATTTACTAAAATAATTCTACTAACTACAAATTCTAAAGTTATAAAATTATTAAAGCTCTAAAATTAATAAATTATATCTAAATTAATTTAACTATAAACTAAGTTAATTATAAAATCACTAAGTTATAAAATTAAAATTCTAAAGTTGTTAAATTAAATCTAAACTAACTTAAATTTCTAAAGTTACTAAAATAAATCTAAGCTAACTAAAAATTCAAAGGTTATCAAAATAATTCTAAACTAACTAAAAATTATAAGATTATTAAATAATTCTAAATTGATTCCATGGTTAAATTACTTAACTAAGACAATGCGATTACTAAATAACTTTTACTAACTAAACTAAATAACTAAAACAAATAAGTTAAGAAATTAAAATTAAACTAAAAACAAATTTTAACAAAGGGGTGCAAGCAGAGTATAAGGGGTATAGATAGTAAGCTCTGTATTGAGAGTAAGACCCATCCAGAAAAGGCCCAGGAGTTGTCTTTTTTATTGTAAACAATTTCAGAATTAAAAAACTTCAATGGGCCTCAGATGGCCCGACCGGCCCAATCAATAACATCCATCAACATTACTCAGTCATGTTAGGATTATTGAATTAAATTAATAGATGAAAAAAAAAGTTATAATAAGACAATAATTAGAAAAGGGATTAGGGTAAGGAAAACGTCACATTTCAACTTGCACGAGAATAGTACCTTCGTCCTCTCAAAACTCGCAACCGCGGCGACCACAGCTTCAAGTCTGATGTTCCTTCCCTTCTACCTTCTCTTTGCACCAAGACAACTCTTTCCCCCTCATCTTCTTCATTCGATTTCCAACGCCACCATTCCTAACATCAGACCTCTTTTATGCATACCTTAACCGACTCGCTCACATCTCCATGCTCTCACTCAAATCGCGTCATCTTCTTCGATTAAGGGTCCTTAACTTACGATTTATCTGAATGACAATGGAGGGTCAGAGTGGTGGGCGACTTCTTTTCTGATTCCGCTCGCACGTTCTTCTACTGTTATTTCACTCAAATACCTAATCTACAGAAACAATGAAAACAAGGTAACTCGCTTGAAAGTTTTTGTTATGTGTGTTTGAATCTTTCTCTTCTTCTTGTTGAACTCTTGTAGATTCTGAAATCTGATTATTGCGAATGCTGTGTTGAGCTCTTGAATGTTTTTATGCACATTGTAGAGGGAAAGTGTCTTGTGGATTTGAGTGAACAAAAGGCGATGAAGGTTTTTGGTGAAAGGTTATAGAGCTGAGTTGGGTAAACAATAGTTAGGTTATAGGTTGAAGGTTGGGAGATTATGTAAGGTTGAATGTGTATTGTAGAGGTCTGATACAGCTTTAAAAAGGTGATGAAGATTTCTGGTTTATGAGGGGGTATGGAGTGTTTGGAGTGAAGGTTAGTTGAGTATGTAATGGAGATGATGACTGGTTTGTGTTATAGGTAGTGGAGATGGAAGGGGTGTGATGAAGGTGGAAGAATGGAAAGGGGAGCTACTATGCGTGTAGAAAAATGAAAGAGAGGGGTTAAGAGGAAAAGATATCAAGGAAAATACTGTAAGCTTGCCTTTTTTTGTATTTTCTCTATGTCCCCTTTACTGTATTGTTGCAGGTTTTCTATAAAAAAAAATGATCTCCTCATGCCCTTTTTTTTTTCATCAGTAAAGGTGAGTCTTTGAACAAATTTGATATGCTGATATGTAGCTTTTTCATACAGGTTTAGTTTTAACCAACTTTTGTGTAATTTTTTACTGGTGAGGTGCAGATTAGGACTGATAATGGTGTAGGTTTTGTGGCATTTGTGGAATGTTTTTTTGCAGAGTTTTTGTAGGTTATGGACAGTAACAAAATTATAGCAGGTTTAGGGATATGGACTGATTTTGTTTTCATATATTTTGTTGTTTGTATTGTTTTTGTTGCTTTTTCGGATGCATGTTTTTGTTTGGCACATTTCGGGAAAGTTTTGATATTGTTTTTTGTCTATTGTTGCAGGGAAATTTAGAGATAGACAGCAGCATTGGACTGTTCCGAACAACAGCATAGCAGGGATAGTTTTTGAGTGGTTTGGGCAGGTTTTAGCAAGGATTTGGCAAGTTTTCGTTTGCAAGCTTTAAAGTTATAAGACTTGGAGCATGAAGATTTAGGTAAACTTGGAAACTTGGCATGAAGATTAGAAAAATGTTTAGGTTTAATCATGGACAATGGATAGGATTAGGACTTAGGAATATATGTAAACTCTTGTGTAATCTTCTTGTAATATCTTGAAGTGATGAGTGATCCTTTTAAATTTCCTAACTTATGAATGAATAACTCTTGTCATGAATGTATCTTTGATAAAATTTTGATGACTTTAACATTGTTCAGTGATCTTGAAAATGGAAATCTTAAACCTTTGAATGAACTTGTCTTGATCAGACAATTTAGGTAATGAATTTGAAATGGTATGAATGTCTTTATAGAGTTGTCATTTATGTGGCAAGTGAACCATGAATCTTCTAATTTGGCATTAGAAAGAATAAAATTGAATGGAATCTAAATGGACTAAGAATGAATTTGAATCATGAGCAAAACTTATATGAATCTTGAATGTACTTTTGATAAGTTTGAATGACTTGAAATGGTGAATAATGTTGAATGATCTTTGTAACTTGTTATATTTGAATTCAAAATTTCCATAATTCCAAATTGTAAGCATTATAAATTGGATGAAACTTTTGTCCCTTGTATTCGAAACTCTCTTGAAAAACATTTGCAACTTTGAATGGCATTTGAACTTGACATTTGAATTTTGAACATTGTCTTGAAAGTTGAATGGTGTGCAACTTAAAATAATGAATGTTTGAATATTGGCATAATGACCTTAAATCAAAAGGAATTTGTATGAATTGAAAGAAAGGTAAATGTTAAAACTTTAATGAATCAAATTTTAATGAAGAAACAAATGCCTTAAGAAATTTAATCAAAATCCAACTTCGCTCCATTAATCATTAACGGTCAAACACAAGTGACTTGAATTACGAGCAATAGATGATCAATGAATCTTCAAACTCAACAACTTATTTGATGAATTATCTTAACATAAGAATCAAACGTCCTTTGAGAAAACGTTTGTGGCATAAATTGAACCAAGCACAAATTGACCTCGACCTTTGAAGTAATCTCAAAGACAATGCTATTTGTGACACTTCACAAAAAGAATTGCCTCGGGACGTTGAGAATTGAAGAAGTTATGAACCTCGAAATCTGGACAAGAGTTTCTTGTGATTAGGTTAAATTTGCAAAAAGACCTCCAAAGTATTCGAATTTTAGATAATCCTCCACATACAATCAACTCTTGACTTGTAAAGAGGAGTGGGAGATGACATCAAGGAGAGTCATACGCAAAAAGAACCACTCAAAAATATGGAATAATGAAGAAGTTATGATCGTTTGAACTTGATCTTGCAAAAAGTTGAATTTTGGTCGAAGTGCTTTAAATCATCTCACATAGCCTGATCTTTTCTTGCATTCCAAGACACATTGAAGCACACGTGAACCAGTGATGATGGAATCTTGTATGTGCTCTGAGGAAGTTATGGAGAAGTTTGAGAGGTTAAAACTGGCCATATTTCGTGCCCTTAATTTCTTTGAATAAAAATGCAAATGAGATGTATATGAATGAATGTTTGAATGACATCTTGTATTATTCTTCATCTTCATCTTCTTTCTTCATTAAGCAAGATATGAGCAACAACTCCTCGATTTTCCATCATTCTACAAAGATGTATATGATTGATAGTTTGAATAACATCTTGTATAATTCTTCATCTTCATCTTATTTGATTAGCTTCAACATGTTCAACATAACTGTTGTTGTTGTTATATTGGTTGATAGCTTTTTGATTGTGTTTCAATAATGACATCTTTCATTTTAACATTGAACACCAACAACTTGCGACAGCAATGTCCAACAACTTCTAACCAGTTTAAACTTGCGATTCTTTTCTTATATATCTAAGCAAAATAGAGTTGTTGGCTATTTGAAAAAGTTTCGTTACACATAGTACTGTTACATCCTTACCTCTTCCACAATTCAATCTAGTGGAGAGGTAGTGGGATAAGGATTTTTCGTACTGTATACTAGTGTACCATGTTATCGTTATATTCTTTCCTTCTGTACTTCATAGGCTTCTGCGAGCATGAGTTTAGAAGCGAGAACATAACATAAGGTTTACAAAACTTCAAGTCTCCAGAGTCTTCATAACTGCATCTTCAGAGTCTTTAGCACTTAGTCGTGAGACCCCATATAGAGAACCTTGGATCAAAAGAACTTCAAGTCTTTGGAATCTTCAGACCTTCTGTCTTTAGAATCTTTAGCACATGGTTATTTAAGAATCCTTATCTTTAGAACCTTGTTATTAGAAAAAAAATTCTTCAGCATTTGTACTTCAGTTAGAAATGTTGTCTTCAGATCTTTTATCTTTGTATTCTTTGAAATAAGTTGTCTTTTAGAAACTAAGTTTTTATCATATGGACTTCAGTAGAAACTTTTTATTCAGATCTTCTAACATTATTTCTTTAAAACACATTATCTCTAGAAACATTAGTCTTCAACATCTGGACTTAAGTGGCAACTTCTGTCTTCAAATCATTTGACTGTTTCCTTAGAACTCATTGTGTTTTGAAACACGAGTCTTTAGCATCTGGACTTAAGTATAAACTTCTTTCTTCCGATCTCCTGACTTGTTTATTTAGACAGACACTAGAGCTTACACTTTAGAGCCTTCTAAAGTATCTTGCTACTGTTCAACATAACTTGTGTAGCGCATAAGCGAAACAAATTCTCTTATAATATCTTGGCCACACCATCCAACTAAAGCAGAACCTGTTTGTTAAGTACTCAACAATAACAAACATAAGTAGAATTTAATTTTGCACACAAACATACTCATTTGTTATCATCAAAACTAAGATAATATTGTAGAACCAAATCTTGTTCTTACAGGCCCAATGTCCAAATGAATATTTCAAAGAGTTTGCCGAAAAATGGAGTGAGTTAGCTGCTAGAGTTATAACTCCACTAATGGAGAGAGAACTCATCGACATGTTCATGGGTACTCTACAAGGACCTTATTATGATCGTATGATATGGAGTAGTTATGTCGGCTTCCCAGAGTTAGTGATGGCAGGAGAGAGGATCGAGGTTGGTCTTAAGATGGGCAAAATTCAGATTTGAAATTCTAGTGGCTCTTCAAGCGAAAACAATAAGAGACCATTCAATGCGTACCCTAAGAAGAAAGAGGGTGAAACTAGTGATTTGTATTTCCAGAGAGGAAGAAGGGGAAATCGCCAACGTCAACAAGTCAATGTTGTTTTTATTCCTATTAATGCTCATCAGCAACAAAGACAATATAATGCTCCTCGTCAGAATAACAACAATCAACAACAGAGACAACCGGGGAGATTTTATCCCTTTCCTGTGAGCTATTCCTAAGCACTTCAACATTTGCTCGAACTGAAGTTGGTTAATATGAGAAACATTCCAGCACCTCCAAAGAGGCTCCCTGTTCATTATGATTCCAATGTAAGATGTGTATTTCATTATGGTGGTATAGGCCATGATACAATGAATTGTTATGCATTAAATTGCAAAATACATGATTTGTTGGATGCCAAAGAAATCGGGTTTACTCCTGTCAATGGTCCTAATGTTGTTCAAAATTCAATGTCGGTGAATGGTGGGGCCGTAGTAAATGCAATTGATGATAATGGTGAAGTATTGTACTTAGTCGGGGATGTGGATTTGTTGACTACTCTGCTGCCATTTGTAAAGAGATATATGATTGATAATAAAATTTTACCAAGTTGTGCTCCTGATTGTTGTAAGTGAAAAGATCAACTAAAGGGTTATGATGATTTGAAATCTGGTATTCAATGTTTGATTGATGATAGCTCTTTATAGTTTGAAAGAATCCATAAATGCATAAAGGTTCTTGAGAAGGATATTACGGTGATTTCTATCTCATACACTTCAGTGAGCATTCCTGCTCCAACTAGAACAACCCATTTAATGATTACATTACCTGGTCCGCTGCCGTATAACAGTGAAAAAGATATCTCGTGTAATTATGGTGCCGATGACTATTATCATGGGGTGAAGAAAGAGAAGAGTCCTTTAGAATATGAGTATATTAAGGATGATGGTGCAAATGTTGAAAACTTCACTGGCATTGGCCGTATGACAAGAAGTGGTAGGTGTTTGGTCCCCACAATATGCAGGATGATGATGACGCATCAGATATATCAAGATATGTAGAGGAAATAATGAGGTACATCAAGAAAAGTGTGTAAGAACAAGAAGTGTTTCTACATCTGGCCTTGAGATTTTGATGATAACTTTACATGTTATCTTAGAGAATAATCGTATACACTAATGGTTTTTTTCTAGTGTGTATATAATGATATAATGTTATGACTCTGATATCAAGGCGTGTGATGTCACCAGGTTCTGAACATACACTCTGGAAGAAAACATGTAGTTACATGTTTCGTTAAATTCAAGGTTCTGAATCTATCTTCTACGAAATGTATAAGGAACGTTCGTACAAGAGGTTCTGATTGTGACTTTGTTGTTTAGCTTTGGAGGCCTTCTAAGGCTCTACTTCTGTGTTATAAGTTCTGAAGATTATGAAGACGAGGTTCTGCTTAACAAGTTCTGATGATCTGGAGAAAATCAAGTTCTTACAACCAAGTGTTGAAGACTTTAAAGACATGATCTGTATGACAAGTTCTGAAGACTCCAAGACTTAGGTTCTAAGTCTTAAGAAATATTCTTCTACAATAAGCTTCAAAATTAAAATATTCAAATATCCAAAGCCTTTGTAGATAGGAAGAAAGTTTAAAATGTTTAACGTGTGATAATGTACAAAAGGTACATAAAGTGTTTGTGACCTTTGCTCTCTAGAGTGGCGCAAGGACATTCCTTTTTGTATTTGATTGTGACTACTCTCATTATAACCGTTGAGAACTAACAACTACGTTTACCTATTACCTTTCTACCCTTTCAATGGATCTCTTTTACAAGCTATAAAAGGAAGACGTGGAAGCTGAAGAAAAGTAACAAACTCTTCAACAATGAAAAATATATTGGTTCAAATCAAGCTCAACAAATTACACCTAATCATTGTGCAAACTCTATAGAGAAATCATCTGTGTAAAGTTTTGTAAATAAGCAAGGATTTATTGCTTGTATCTTGTAGTAGAACACTTAGGTGTTTTTCATTGTACTAAAAAGTCTATGTAATCTGCTTTAAAGAAGCAAATATGTAATACACTGAAAGTAACCAGCTGTTGTTGAATGATACCTTGAGGGACTGAGTGAAGGTCTGATCTCAAGAAGACTCTTTCTTTAGCTTGAGTGGATTTACAATAAGGATCAATGGACTTGTTTGGGGTGCCAATAAGGTTGATCATACTTATTGTAGGTTGTTCTGTAATAAGTTTGGTTATAGTGGATTAAGTCCTTGTTGAAGGTAAATCATCCTAAGGGGGTGGACTGGAGTGGCTTACCTAAAATCGAACCAGAATAAAAATTATTGTGCCATTTATTTTTATGTTCTGAGTTTATTTGGTTCGTCACCAGCGAAAAGAATTAATATTTGGTGAAACCCAATTCAAACCCCCCTTTCTTGTGTTTCTCACACCTTCAAAGTGATTACCGTGTAATTGATTAGCTAGGTTAGACCCCTGCAAATTTCTAATTTATCCCAACTTCGAGATTTTGAGGCAAACTGCAACGCTTTAATGAATATGTTGAGTATAGTTTTTGTTCCCCTAGAGATCATCGTGAATCAGTTGGAAGGTGTTTATGATATCATTGCCGCCAATAATGGATTGGGTTTTACGAATTTTGATCTCCCATCCAAGGGGCACAACGATAACAAGGCATTTCACATCTCTATGGAATGCAGGGGTACAACTTTATCACATATTTTAGTGGATACATGGTCCTCATTGAATGTGTTGCCAAAGTATGCATTAATAAAGATTGACAACTCTGGTGTTGAATTGTGTCCTAGTGATTTAATGGTGAAATATTTTGATGGATCTCGAAGATCATTGTTTGGAGAATTGGACTTAACTATCAAGGTTGGCCCTCAAATTTTCACTGCTACCTTTTTTGTAATGAACATACAGCCAACATACTGCTTCTTGTTGGTTTAAGAACAAGAATGGTTTCTACATCTGGCCTTGAGATTTTTATGATAACTTTACATGTTATCTTAGAGAACAATTGTATACACTAATGGTTTTGTTCTAGTGTGTAGTTGCTGCTATAATGTTCTATCTCTGATATCAAAGGCTATATATGAAGATTGGAGATGCAAAGAAAAGTTGTCTTTGGCCATCATGCTTCATCCTGTGAAAGGAAAGCAGTGGATGTTGAAGATGTTAAAGCTATTATGCTACACATTGTGAAGACCACCAAAAAGAGAGAAAAGAAAGAAGAATAAGACTATAATATGTTATTCAACTTCCAATCAAATACATCTTGATAGATCTCAAAAAAAGCAAGGAGTTATTGCTCGGAACATGCTCAATAAGAAGATGAAGAAGTACACTACAAGATGCCACTCAACTTCTGATCATATACATCTTTATAGAATATTGTAATGAACACTAGATTTGTTGCGCGTGTAGTGTTTCTGTTCATATCTCTTCATGCAAATTTTTTTAACACTTGAGTTTTTGCTTGAAAAAGTGTTAAACAATATGTGCTTAAAACACTTGTGTAATCTGCTTAGAAGAAGAAATCATGTAAACACAAGATCACCATGAACTGTTGTTGATTAATTCCTTGGGAGACTTGGTGAAGGTCGAATATCAAGATGATAATGGTTGCGGTCATAATGGGAAATCCTGATAAGAAATCTTGCAGGATCGGATTCAGCTGGGTCAATGGAAGTCATATCTCAAAGGGGACCGAGTGAAGGTCAGACTCTTGTGAGATCACTGATGGATATCATTGAAAAACAATGATTGTTATATCCGTTAAATTGAATCACTAAACATATCATCGGAAAATTCCTTGAGAGACTGAGTGGAGGTTTGATCTCAAGAAGACAATGGCTGCTGGTCATTGTGGAATATCCTAATAGGAGATCTTGAGGGATCATATTCTATTGGGTCAATGAACGTTATATCCAAGTGGATCACTGAAAGTTTCATTGTGTGTTAGTCAATGGAGGTTTCCCGTGCAAGTGTAATCAGTTTGGTTATAGTGGATTAAGTCCTTGGTAAAGGAAAAATAATCCTTAAGGGGGTGTGTGATACGGTGGGAGAACTGACTATGGTTTTGCGTTTGTTTTCGCAAAATGTTTCGGTTGAGCAAGAGTCGCCACCGACTTTTTATTTTATCCTAAGGAAAGGTTTAAAAAGCACAGCAAAAACCTTTGTGATTTTTCTTTGGTTCGGGGAGTAGATTATAGAAAGGGAAGGTATTAGCACCCTTTCTATCCATGGTTATCCATGGGCTCTTAGGTACTTGCTTAGATCAACTTGCCTTGGTTTTCAATTGTTTGGAATGGTGCTTTGTGTGTGGCTTTGAAAAGGTTTTGAAAAAGATGCCTTGTATAGGCTACCTTTGTAACAATTCTTTACTCGAATGTTTTACAAAAGGTGTTTGTCTTTTTGAAAAGATGTTTCAAGGTTTTTGAAAGTTGTTTTGAAAGTGTAGTGATGTGTGAAAAAGTAGGCAAGTGTTTTGTTTTGCAAGTTGACAAGTACTTAAGAGCGATCTACCCTAAAGTTCTCAAAGATTTTTGTTATGTTTTAACCCTTTTAACAATTTTGTTCCACCATTGAATTTGGTGGACAATCTTGTGTTAGGATGTGAAAGGGACGGGCGCGGGTCATCGTTTAGACCATAATTGCAATGGTGCCAAGTATCTTTGGGCAATTTTCCTTTAAGGGACTTGATCATTTTTTGAGCAACTTTCGAAAGCGTCATCGAGGGACTAGGATCATTTGAATTGTTTGCTTTGCCCAAAGATACCTAACATGCAATATGGCCTAATTTTGAAAGGCAACAAGTGGATGTAACCCTAGGGGTGTTAGTGTGCAAGTGTGTTTTATTGCATACAAGAGTTTTTTTCTTTGAATTAGGTTTTTTCTATTTCATTGATTTTATCTTGCCATACACGTCCTAATTACTAACAATAAGAAGCGGAAATTTAAAATCCTATGCTATTACAACAATTAGGGGAAGGGGATACACATTTGTACATGGGGGGTTCAACGATAAAAATAGACAAAAAAGAAAATAGCAAAAAACAAGATATATAGAGAGAGAGAGGGAGCCACCGCGCTGCTGAGAGGTCATCAGAAGTTCTGACTCAGATCCGCTGCCAGATGATCAACCTCTTGCTTAAACTGCATGAGTCAGAACTTCTGACTCTGGCACCTGCAAAACAGAGCCCTGTTAGTGGGGAAATCAGAAGTTCTGACTCCCCTGCGCTGCAAGACAGAAGTTTGTTAGTGGGGAAACCAGAAGTTCTGATTCTGCTGAAAAGGAAATAACTCTCAGAGGTTCTGATATCATTGACAGCAAAACAGGCTTCCGATGTGCTAACGTCAAAGTCAGCACTTGGCTTTTCCCTGTACTAATCAGAACATCTGCAACTCTGTTGTTATTCCACAAAACAGGAAACATATTTGGAACAGATCCAGCAAATGTAAAAAATGTTTCAGAGGTTAGAACCAACAAGGTCACAGGTAAGTCCTATACTGGCTCAGAACGTTGTGAGGTATGAAAATCCTCAGAATATAAACAGCAACAACATGATATTTACATTATGTTTATTTGAGTATGTACAGCTGATGATGCTTAGCAGCGTGGTGAAGGTCAGCAGGTGCTTACCTGGCTGTTGGAAAAGTTTGTGGGTGAAAGCTAGCTTTTGGCTCTGGTGGTGTTCTGGACAGATTCTCTTTGAAAAGGGTAGGTAAAGGTGTATGCGTATGTAGGGTCAGAAGTTTGGAAAGGGTGTTTTTGGTTCATAAAGAAAACTGGGTATTTTGATGAAGTTTGAAGGTAAGAACTTCAAAGTTATGAAACAAACTGGAGATTTTGGCAGAGTTTCAGAATGCTATGTTGCTAAGGGTTGCTGTTTCTCTCTTAGCAAATTTTCTGTTTCTTTTCTGAACCCCTTTTGTAGTGGACAATGACTCTCTATTTATAGGCAAAGTTCTTGTGGGTGTTTTGAACATTAAGGCGCCAACAGAGTTTGAATTACTCTTTGACAGAAATTCCTGGGAAGTTGTGATAACAGATAGCCTTCAGCCTAGGCTGCAGCAGAAGGCGTAGATTGGGGAGAAGTGACCTCTGAAGTGGGCGGTGGCGCGTAGACCCATGCCAGAATCTGCACAAAAGCGTTTTCCAAGCCACACGTGAATGTTCAGGAGTGGTTGGAAGCATTAATGGGCATTAAATGGTGATAAGACCTATCAACATCAATATTCTGGTAATGGAAACGAACGTTGAATCAGCAGTTCTGTTTCAAAAAGAACAGTGTAAACCATGCTCTAGCCTTGGCTTCCTGTTGTCTTAGTAAGCTCCGGAGATTCTCCTGATTTTCTGATACGTTCCTTGGATTTACCTTTGGGTCTCCTGGGCTTAGAGGTTCTGTATCAGTGTAACACCCACTCTTCTGATCTTTCATCTTCTGATTTCAGCATGTTCTGAAAGAGCCTTCAGACTTCCCTGCTTCTCTTGTATTCCTTTAGCAAATTCTAACTGAGCTTGTGTAACTGCTGAAAGGGGCATGTTCTGTCTGAGGCTTACATACTGAACCACGTTTACAACTTCTGATTGAACTGATGTAGCTGCTGAAAATCCAACTTCTGACCACGCTGAGCCAAGCTTGCAACTTCTAACCGTTTTTATCTGGAATGGGTCCAGAAGTTCTAAAGCGCTGATTTTTTCTTAAACACTCATTTTTTAGAGAAACGTTCTAAGTACTTATAATTTGATTTTTCTCAAGATAAAAGCGTTGTTTTTGGAGCTCGTGAGATCATCTTGCTCTTGTAAGTGGCCTGCTTGGGCAAAAAGATAACTCAGGACTTGGATTTGTTTCAGAGGGACCTTGAAAATCCAAGATGTTTTCCTGAAGAAAGAGAGGGCAAATTTTGGGGTACAATAGTTGCCCCTGTTCAATCTTCTTGAACCTGAAGAGTTAGATTGGCAATTTTGCCTTTCGCGACTTGAAGGTAAAAGGAGATTGGACACTAGAGTGCCCTTAAATTTGCACTCGTCAGAGCAATGGATGCGGAAATGGGCTTAAAGATGCCATATGGAGATGGGCTTAAAGATGCCATTTGGAGATGGGCTTAAAGATGCCATCTGGAAGGGTGGCAGAATCTTGTCGGGGATGGGCTTAAAGATGCCATCTGGAATGAAAATCAGAAAGGTGTCCCTGTTTAGAACCATCTCTAAACCGGGGCTTGAATAAGCAATAGATTGACATCCGTATCTGGAGGCATCCGTAAACTGTTTTCAAAAGTTGCATCTGAACAAGTTGGTAGATTAACATCCGTTGTTGGGAAGAATCCATAAACTGTTTTCAGAAGTCTTGAGGTTGAATAAGCAATAGAGCAGCATCCGTTGTTGGGAAGCGTCCGTAAACTGTTTTCAAAGGTTGCATCTGAACAAGTTGGTAGATTAACATCCGTTGTTGGGAAGAATCCATAAATTGTTTTCAGAAGTCTTGGGGTTGAATAAGCAATAGAGCAGCATTCGTTGTTGGGAAGCGTCCGTAAACTGTTTTCAAAGGTTGCATCTGAACAAGTTGGTAGATTAACATCCGTTGTTGGGAAGAATCCATAAACTATTTTCAGAAGTCTTGGGGTTGAATAAGCAATAGAGCAGCATTCGTTGTTGGGAAGCGTCCGTAAACTGTTTTCAAAGGTTGCATCTGAACAAGTTGGTAGATTAACATCCGTTGTTGGGAAGAATCCATAAACTGTTTTCAGAAGTCTTAGGGTTGAATAAGCAATAGAGCAGCATCCGTTGTTGGGAAGCGTCCGTAAACTGTTTTCAAAGGTTGCATCTGAACAAGTTGGTAGATTAACATCCGTTGTTGGGAAGAATCCATAAACTGTTTTCAGAAGTCTTGAGGAGAAACTGAACAAGTGATAGGTCAACATCCGTTACTTGGAGAACCCGTAAACTGTTTTCAGAAATCTTGAAGTTGGAGAAAGAACCGGCGTAGGGTTCCCTAATGATGAGCTCGTGTAAAACTGCATCTGGTTAAATCTGGAATAAGCATTAGAATGTTGTCGTGTCTTGGTCACATCTGAACTATTCCTGGAAAGAATCTCGGAAGATAATGATTTTAGTCTTTCGACTGATCTTACCTGAAAGGTAAAGAGTTAGTTATATGCAATGTCATGATGCATGATACAATGTATGTTATATGATATGAATGTAAATGGATGCGCATGTAAGCTGGAGAGCTGTCTTGCAAAGGATAGATGAATCCGGGATGGCTGAAGATAAAAGTATCTTGACTGCTGCTGGGAAGAATAATTCCTGGTTGTTGCTGGAGAATAAAGAGCTTGAGTTGCATACCAATCTTCTGAAGAACTCCTGAGGACTTCTACTGGGGAGTTCCGATCTAATAGACTCATGCTGGTGATGTAAGACTGAGAATCTTCAGTTTGGTGGGAAATATCTCTGGCGACTTCACTGGGGAACTCAAGATTTGCCCTCCCAAAACTCTGTGGGGAGAAGGTTCACTAGTCTGGCTTCGCTGGGGATTGATAATTTGAAGTTTTAACTCGGCTGGGGATACTGAAACCTAAATTCTGAGGGGAATTGAGTTCTGGAGGATTCTCTGGCTGGGGATTGTAAAGATAGGTTATGCTGGGGAACTCTGATGAACTTCGCTGGAGGTAGGAAGAATTTGGCGCGTGCGATCTTCCGTGGCAATAAGCTGAGGATAACCCAGTTATAAGCCCTTGTGAGGAATAACTTTGAATAAAGCTCGAGAGAGGCGTCCGTACTCTGCAGGGGATAAGCTTCCAGAATCTACTGGGGATAAGTTTCAGGGTTTGCTAGGGATATGGATTCCAAATCTCCTGGGGGTTTCCTTTGAAAGGGCATCAAGATATCCAACTGTATCTTCAACCTATTGGTAATCCTCTTTCTTGATTCATAAGGAAATGATCATGTTCAAATGCATATGCCTATTTAATAAAACATTGGACGTTTCCCAAAATAAAACAAATAGTGCAAGAGAAAAGGAAAAGGAAATGACACAAATTTCTGGGAAGAGTATTTGTATTAACTTTTCTGAGTATATTTGTACAAAGGAGACAAACATCCTAGTAAGAGGATTGTGTCGTAAATATTGAAAGATTTATACAAAATAAAGATGGCTATGTGAAATAATTCCATGGGATTCCATTCTGCTATTGCCTTCACAACTCTGAATATCTATCCATTCAATGCTTCGTTTGCCGATGACTGGATTGATCAGAAGCCTGGAACTGGTTGATGAAGAGATTGTCTTTGAAGTGATCCGACGGGACATAGTCATACGTTTTAATTCCCTAACTTTTGCCTGAATCGCCCTTTCGGGTTTTCGATCCACCGGGAAACCCCTTTTTGCCCAAGCCGCCCTTTCGGGTTTTCGACTTGCCGGATGTACAAATTTCTTTTGTTTTTTATCCCTAATTTTGGCCTGAACCGCCCTTTCGGGTTTTCGGTTCACCGGGATGCCCATTTTTGCCCAAGCCGCCCTTTCGGGTTTTCGACTTGTCGGGTTATTTTATGCGTAGTATCTTTTGACTATGTCTGCGTTCGCAGGGTGCGACAAATTGTCGCCGTCCATGGTGGTCAGAATCATTGCACCACCAGAAAATATGCTCTTGATCATAAATGGTCTTTCATATGTAGGAGTCCATTTGCCCCTGGGATCACTTTGCGGCAAGATAATCCGCTTGATTACGAGATCTCCGACTTGATACACTTGACGTCTGACTTTCTTATTGAAGGCCTTGATCATCCGTTTTTGATACGTCTGACCATGGCATATAGCAGCGAGTCGCTTTTCGTCGATCAAATTGAGTTGATCAAGTCGGGTCTGCATCCAATCATCTTCATTCAAACCTGCGTCCTTCATAATCCTAAGAGAAAGAATCTGAACTTCCATAGGAAAGACAACTTCCATGCCATATACCAAAGAAAATGGGGTTGCCCCGGTTGAAGTACGTGTCGTCGTACGGTATCCATGCAGAGCAAACGGTAACATCTCATGCCAGTCTTTGTAAGTGACTGTCATTTTCTGAATGATCTTCTTAATGTTTTTGTTCGCAGCTTCAACAGCACCGTTCATCTTCGGCCGATAGGGAGATGAATTGTGATGATAAATCTTAAACTGTTCGCGCAATGCGGTGATCATCGTGTTATTCAGATTTGTACCGTTGTCTGTGATGATCCTGTCTGGAACACCATACCGACATATGAGATTTTGCTTGATGAAGCGGGCAACCACATTTTTAGTAACAGAGGCAAAGGAAGCTGCTTCGACCCACTTGGTGAAGTAGTCAATGGAAACCAGGATGAAACGATGTCCGTTGGAAGCCGTGGGCTTGGTCTCTCCAATCATGTCAATGCCCCACATTGCGAAGGGCCACGGAGCAGTCAGAACATTGAGAGGAACCGGAGGGATATGAACTTTGTCAGCATAGACTTGGCATTTGTGGCAAGTACGGGAATGTTGATGGCAGTCAGCTTCCATGGTAGACCAGTAATAGCCTGCCCTTAGGATCTTCTTAGCCATTGTATGCCCGCTCAAGTGAGTGCCAAATGTGTCGCTGTGTATATCAATCATGATCAACTCTGCTTCAGCTTTATCTACACATCGGAGTAATACGCAATCATGGCTTTGTTTGTAAAGGACATCGTTGCTCAGGAAGAACTTAGCAGCAATTTTCCTTAAGAACTTCTTGTCATTTACGGAAGCTCCTTCGGGATAATCTCTAGTCTCGAGATACCTTTTGATTTCATGGAACCAGGGTTGTACCACTACTTCTTCGGTATTAATCTCATGACAATGCGCAGGTTCATCCATTCGCTCGATGGTGATTTGGGGAGCCTCGTTATCCCAGTTGAGTTTAAACATGGAAGACATTGTAGCTAGAGCATCTGCTAGCTGATTCTCTTCTCGCGGGAAATGCTCGAAGATAATTTGCTCGAAATGGGGCAACAATGTCAGGACATGTTCTTTGTATGGGATAAGATTAGGATGCTTGGTATCCCACTCTCCTTTGATTTGACTGATAACCAAATCCGAATCCCCAAATACGATCAAAGATTTGATCCCCAAGTATATGGCAGCCTTGAGACCAAAGATGCAAGCTTCGTACTCAGCCATGTTGTTTGTGCAGCTGAAGCAAAGTCGGGCCGTGAAAGGTGTGTGACAACCTTCCGGGGAGATGAGCACTATACCGATACCGTTTCCGAGTGCATTTGAAGCACCATCAAAGTACAGGGTCCATCGGGATCCCTTTTCGGGTCCGTCATACGGTCTGTTACCTTCAATGTTGTCCAAATTCATGATGTCCTCGTTTGGGAAGTCAAATCTCATGGGTTGATAGTCTTTGATAGCTTGATGAGCCAGATGGTCAGCTAGCACACTCCCTTTTATAGCTTTTTGGGTGGTGTACTGGATGTCATACTCAGTTAGGATCATCTTCCATCTGGCTATCCTCCCAGATAAAGCGGGCTTTTCGAAGATATACTTGATAGGATCCATTTTGGAAATCAGCAGGGTAGTATGAGTCAACATATACTGCCTTAGTCGGCGAGCAGCCCATACCAAAGCGCAATAAGTTTTCTCGAGCAATGAGTAGCGAGTCTCACAGTCGGTAAACTTTTTGCTAAGGTAATAAATAGCATTCTCTTTTCGACCAGACTCGTCATGCTGGCCCAACACACACCCCATTGAGTTATCCAAGGCGGTCAAATACATGATCAATGGTCTTCCTTCGACAGGTGGCATCAGAATAGGAGGTTCTAGCAAATACTCCTTGATTTTATCAAAAGCATCTTGGCAATCGTCGTTCCATTCGACTACCTGATCTTTCTTCAAGAGTTTGAAAATTGGCTCACAGGTAGAAGTCAGATGAGAGATGAATCTGGCAATATAGTTCAAGCGCCCCAAGAATCCTCTAACCTCCTTTTCAGTACGGGGAGCAGGCATCTCTTGTACTGCTTTCACTTTCGCTGGATCGACTTCAATGCCTTTGTTGCTTACAATGAATCCTAGAAGTTTACCAGACCTAACTCCAAAAGTACACTTACTTGGATTCAGCCTGAGTTTGTATTCTTTCAACCTGGCAAACAGCTTTTCTAGATGTTCAAGGTGCTCCTCCTCTGTTTTTGACCGAGCTATCATATCGTCTACGTAAACTTCAATCTCGTGATGTATCATACATGAAACAAAGCTACCATGGCGCGTTGATAAGTTGCCCCAGTGTTCTTCAGTCCGAACGACATCACCTTGTAACAGAAAGTGCCCCATTGCGTGACAAAAGTTGTTTTCTCCATATCCTCGGGGGCCATTTTGATTTGATTGTAGCCCTAGAATCCATCCATGAAGGAAAACACTTTGTGCTGAGCTGTATTGTCGATCAAAATGTCGATGTGTGGAAGTGGAAAATCATCCTTGGGGCTGGCCCTATTCAAATCCCGGTAGTCCACACACATCCTGACTTTGCCATCTTTCTTAGGTACTGGCACGATGTTAGCGACCCATTGAGGATAGGACGTAACAGCCAGGAAGCCAGCGTCAAATTGCTTCATCACTTCTGCTTTGATCTTTTCAGACATGTCAGGCCTCATTCGGCGGACTTTTTGCTTGATCGGTGGACAATCCTCTCTTGTGGGGAGACGGTGAACCACGATGTCTGTGTCTAAACCTGGCATGTCTTCATAAGACCAAGCGAAGATTTCAACATACTCATTCAAAAACTGTATCAGGCGTTCCTTGACACTTGGTTCCAGATTGGCACCCACTTGCACCTCCTTCCGGTCTTCCTCGGTCCCTAAGTTGACAATCTCCAATGACTCTTCGTGCGGTAAGATAGCCCTTTCCTCTTGCTGCAGAAGTCTGGCTAGTTCCCCTGGTACTTCACAACCTTCGTCATCTTCATACTCGGCTTGATTGACCAGATCTTCAGAGTTTTTGAAGGATATAGCAGAATCGTCACCCATGGAATCCAGAGTGGATGGGTACCTGCATTTGTGAGTGTGGGTGTGTGTAAGGGATAGCCATCCTTAAACAAAAATGCAAAAGGAAAGAAAATGAACACAAGCAGTTTATCAAATGAAAAACGTCCAATGAATCATTAAACATGGCATATGGATATGAAAAATAATCAAAACCCTTACAAATGGACCTACATGCCCCGGGCAGGGCATGAGGTGAAAAGATAGTGTACGGATTGTTTAAAAATAAATATTACAGACCAAGTAGGAAATGTTTAACAGATAAATTACTGATGAATAAAAGTGATGGGGACAAAGTCTTTTGCCTCCCAGTTGCTCAATCCTCCTTTGACAGTTGGGTAAATCCACTCTTCGATGTTGCTCTCTTTGTCTTCATCCTCCAAGGCTTTGATTCCGTAGGGAGAAATTTTGACTGGCGCTCTTTCAATCTTCGAACGGCGCATAGCTTTCTGGCCTGCGGTAGTGAACCCTAATCCAAATTTGTCTGTCTTATGTGGAATGTCAGGCAACTGCCCCCATGCTGAATTCTTCCCTTCCTTTATTGAGGCCCTTGCATCCTCCAGAGATGCTATCCTGGCCATCTGCCTCGGCGTCTCAGCTGCCAGCTTTGCTACTGTTATTTCAGGAAAGACTTCTTCGAAATGCTGAAAAGGCGTCTCAATGAACTCCCCCTCTACCTCCACGTACCGGAACGAGTTTAAGTGACTGATCATGTACTCCTCTTCACCATGGACAGTAATGATCTTTCCCTTGACAGGATACTTCAACATCTGATGTAAGAAGGAGGTGACTGCCCCAGCATGGTGTATCCAAGGCCTATCCAGCAAGCAAGAGTATGACGGACGAATGTCCATCACATAGAAAGTAGATTTAAACACCTCAGTGCCTATCTTGATGGGAATTTCAACCTCCCCATGGACCATTCTCTTCGAACCATCGAAATCTCTGACAACAATATCACTCGGCTTCAACTCCAACCCTTCATAATATAGTCGGTCCAAGGCCTTCTTAGGCAGTACATTCAGCGACGAACCAGTGTCGACCAAGACATGTGCGAGAGTAGTTCCTTGGCACTCGACTGAAATGTGCAAAGCATCATTGTGATTTCTACCTTTAGGAGTTAGGTCGGCATTAGAGAAACCTAATCCATTATCCGCAGAGAAACCTAAACCTAATCCAAGATATAAGACCTATCAACATCAATATTCTGGTAATGGAAACCAACGTTGAATCAGCAGTTCTGTTTCAAAAAGAACAGCGTAAACCATGCTCTGGCCTTGGCATCCTGTTGTCTTAGTAAGCTCCGGAGATTCTCCTGATTTTCTGATACGTTCCTTGGATTTACCTCTGGGTCTCCTGGGCTTAGAGGTTCTGTATCAGTGTAACACCCACTCTTCTGATCTTTCATCTTCTGATTTCAGCATGTTCTGAAAGAGCCTTCACACTTCCCTGCTTCTCTTGTATTCCTTTAGCAAATTCTGACTGAGCTTGTGTAATTGCTGAAAGGGGCATGTTCTGAAAGAGCCTTCAGACTTCCCTGCTTCTCTTGTATTCCTTTAGCAAATTCTGACTGAGCTTGTGTAATTGCTGAAAGGGGCATGTTCTGTCTGAGGCTTACATACTGAACCACGTTTACAACTTCTGATTGAACTGATGTAGCTGCTGAAAAGCCAACTTCTGACCACGCTGAGCCAAGCTTGCAACTTCTGACCGTTTTTATTTGGAATGGGTCCAGAAGTTCTGAAGCGCTGATTTTTTCTTAAACACTCATTTTTTAGAGAAACGTTCTAAGTACTTAGAATTTGATTTTTCTCAAGATAAAAGCGTTGTTTTTGGAGCTCGTGAGATCATCTTGCTCTTGTAAGTGGCCTGCTTGGGCAAAAAGATAACTCAGGACTTGGATTTGTTTCAGAGGGACCTTGAAAATCCAAGATGTTTTCCTGAAGAAAGAGAGGGCAAATTTTGGGGTACAACAGGGTGGACAAGATTAGTCTTTTTAAAGGTGAACTTGGATAAATCCTTGTGTCATTTATTCTTCATTGTCTTTACTGTTATTATCATTTGAGTGCTCTGAGTTTTAAAAGGGGAATGTTTTCGATAAACACAATTCAAATTGAAATTCTGGTATGACAGAACTCAGATGTCCTAAGAGGATGTTGAGACATCTGATCTGACACAAATAACACATGCAAGGTATAAAAATTAAAAACAGTACTGAAAAACAAAAACAACACACCTGAATTGTTAACCCAGTTCAGAGAAACTCTCTTACTCTAGGGGCATACCAAGTCAGGGACAAATCAACTAATAGTAGTATCAATTCAAAGCTAAACTCCCTCGTTTATAACTTAGCACTTAATCACTACCCTCAGTAGATTTCTATCTAAGACTCACCTAGATATGAGGCCCTCCTCAATCCCTCATCAATCACATACATCATTTGGATTAATACAATTATGAACAAACCAGAAGACACACTTCTATGACCATACCTAGCTAAGACTCAAGGTTAAACTCCCACGTTTACAACCTTCCTCCTAACTAACAACAACAACTTGGAGTTTCTTCAAAGCTCTCTCCAATAATAATGCTCAACTCATTACCTACATGTTTCTGAGTGAGAACATGGTGACCATCCCACAACTCGAGTGGTTCACCTTGACAAAGCCCTAGACTTCTACATCTTGAACCCATGCAAAACTAGGTTACAAACCCTTCTATTTATAACTTATTCCAAAATGGACTTGGGCTTTTTAATAACACCAAATCAGTTGTTACAAACAAACAGTAACGTCCACTACAAACAAGGTCTTCAATCATTAGTTTCCTAAGTAATCTCCATATTTAGAAACTGTATAATCTTCGATATTCTGACTTGATTCTCTTGACCTTTAATTCCGTGCCACATAGGATTGCATAATATTCCCTAGATATTCTTCACTTGTTAAATTATAACAGATTTATCACAATCACTTCAGCTCAGGGACAATGTCGTATGCTCCTTCATATGACATCTTATTCGACATGTTTTTCTAGATGTTGAAACACTTCAACTCAAACATGTCCCAAACATAAGATAAGACTTCTTGCTCAAACTGTTCATGTTAGCAGATTAATATATCCTATCTAACATATTGCTGCTTTATTTATTTTACAAAAATCAATGCCAATCCTAAAACAAGAGAACTTACAATCTCCCCCTTTGACAAATTTTGGCTAAAACAAATATATAAATATACAACCCAAAATTACAACAATACAAAAGCATCCACCAACAACAGTCCTTAGATACCACTGAATCACTGGCACAATAACATGGAGAGAGTCTTCATAAGCTCAATAATGTTAGGACATAATGTTCAACATCTTCTTCATGATAATCCCATTGCAACAAGAATTTCAGCATCAAAGAACATCAACCCCAGGATAAAAGGAAGGAAAGTCCTGAAGTTATTTGATGCACCTGATCCAGATGAGGAAGATGATAGCCTACACTCCTCTTTAACCCAGAAACCATTTCTTGTGACAGAGGGATACACCTTTCTCTCAGGTGGTGGAAAAAGAGGACCATGGAGAATAATAGACCCCTTGAGCAGTAACCACCATTCAATAGGCAGGATGTCATGCATACTAAGGGTAAAGTCACTCAAAAACTCCAAATATTCTTAGTTTTCTTAAAAGCTTTACTAAGATCTAACTCATTACTTTTTATGGAGTGACTTGCAGTAGAAAAAAACATCTCCTAAAAACTCTCTCCTTTCGTTCTTGTAGAAGGAGATCATAAAATAACTGAACAAACCTCGGTACCTGATACCTTCTTCTATTCTTGCTTCCACTAGTAGTTGCTGATACTAGCAGGGTGTTCAACAAAGTAGTCATGTATTCATCAAACATGCTACTATAGACAAGACCAGAATCTCCATATTCTAATCCATAAGGTCAGAAATGCCACTTCTGACATTAATGCTTGAGCATCCAAATGCATAATCCCAAGCAAAAAGACAACCATCAATAATCATGATGTTAAGACATCATATGGGACATCAGATTCAGAATATATAACAAAAGATGTAAGGTTCTTAGAATATAATCCAAGGGACTATTTGTGAAAGAAATCCTTCAAGAAGCTCCCAAAAGAACACAAGTAATGTAACCCATCTAAGTTTATCCAAACACCTGAATGCTATGGAGAGAAATAAACTCTCATATACCCTATAAACCATAAGGTTTAGAATTTAGAATTGCATCACTTCTTTAGACAAATACTCAGTCTCCCGTCAAACTACTCACCATCATACTTATGCATAATCTCTACAGAGAATAGATAAATACTCAACTCCCATCAAAGTATTCACCATTTGTTAGATAGGGATTACATTTTCACATAAGGTAGAGCAGTTGGTCTGACAATTTTCTTCTGCATACGTCTGGTACCATCTGATTCAAAAAACAATCTAGAATAGGTCAGTAGCATGATCGTATGCTTCTCTCTAGACAAACTTCCATGGTTGAGGAAGTTTTCACACCTTGAGATGATGTTCCAAAATTGGATCCGACATCAATCTCAAACACATGGATCCTTAACTATGGTTTAGAGACACCATAGTAATCCCTAACTATTTCAAGGGGCACAAGAGGATAAACCATCAGTAGTTTATCAACCTTCAACCTAGATCATCCATACACGCTAAGCATGCACACCTCAAGAATATTCTTCTTCTGAGCACAAAATTCAGAGCTCCTGTCTGACTTTGTGGTGATAAATGCCATCTATCTACACTTGTAGAGGAGATTCCCTCTAACGGGTATCTGAAGCAGACTTCAATAACCATGGCCTTAAATGATCTTCAAACAACACAAGTGGACTATTCAGACTGAGTCTGTTTCTTCCAAATAACAAGGATCCCCTTTAATCCTTGCAAACACCAATGTTCTATTATATGAGGACACCATATAATTGAACCCAAATAGAGAGAGGAACTTCTCAAGTAGACATAAGGGAACCATAATCCTTTGGCTCCAGAAATAATAACTCCTCCTTGCTTCAGACAACTGAGATGCCCATCCTAGGTGATTCAGATGACTCTCCATAGTGCATAAAACCATCAACCACATAATTTTGGTTGATATATCTTCAATGCTCACCGACTCTTGGATGAATTTTCCATCATAACAAGAGTTCCATGCTCTCATAGACTTGATAAGAGTACCAAGTTAGAGTAAACAACCTCCATCCTATCTATGAAAAGTACCACCAGCCATATTGAGAAAAATAAATCCTCAATATAAAGATGTCAAGGCATTATGTTTGACACTCCTTCAAGTTCTTCTAGCTGCAAATTAAGGACTCCCCCTTATTAACTGCTAAGAATTCCTTGAGAATCATACATTAGCTGCACAACCCATGGTTGGTATGCACAAGTTATTCCCTTCCAAATAGAATATGTTCCACGGGCATCAATAGAATTCATAAATATGTCTCCTTTGATCAGAAGGATCTTCTAGATGTTAGAGAGAATGTCCTCGACATTTGAGCTTGACTTCCACATATAAAGGATCTAGATAAGATACCTTTATCAAGCTTCCACAAGAATAACAAATCACATCCAGTACATTCTAACTCAGGTTGACCAGAAATAAACTAATCCAGTGAGTGTCCAGTATGTTGATCGTGTCCTAATTAACATACATGTCTAAGATAAAAACTTCTTAGACACGACACATATATGCCTCCTCTTCCAAATCAGGAGTAGGTTCCAAACACACGTGATCAAACTACATTTGTTTATCCCCCAAGCATCTGTTATGCCCTACCTTTATTAAACAAGATTCTGCACAATCCGCTTGTATGATGTTCCAACATTTAGTAGGACATCAGTTCCCTTCACAAGGAACACAACAAGAGATCCTTTATAAAAGCCTGAAGATTAGCCTTTTAGGGATGGAAGCAAAAATAAATTGCTTCTACTAGATCTCTTTTCAACAAACTCATACATGAATTCATACATGAGTGCTTTTATGAGTAGACTTGGGATAAACCTCAAGTATCTTTGGCAACTCTAACAAGTTATTCGAACCTCTCATCAAGTATCACCACACCATGAGATACACCTTTAGAGGAGAATATAGTGTTGCAGGCTCAACACACAAAACCACCAGAAGTCTTCTATTTGATATATGTAGCGGGACACAAACCAGTAGACTCCTCACCAACATTCAGGAAACACATAAACCTTTTCTAAAACACACCAAGTGCAACAGGTTAACCTAGGTTTGAAAATAAATCAAACCCTTAATACAACAACTCTCCTCCAAAGCTACTGGCCTGAAAACAACACAGACACATCCAATACCCCTCTTGTGAACAGTTGATCCTCCACTTCTAGGGACCGTTCAAACAATAATATGAACTCTCCAAGTTCAAACAAATTATTAGTAATACCTTCCTTGCCTGGGACCAGAAAGTATCATCCCAGGATCTCACCCAGAATAAGATGCCTACTCCGATACCAATTAAAATTTTGGTATGGCAGAACTCAAATTTCCTAAGAGGATGTCTAGACATCTGGTCTAACACAAATAACACTGGCAAGGTATAAAAATTAAAAATAGTACTAAAAAGCAATAACAACATATAATTGTTAACCCAATTCAGAGCAACTCTCCTACTCTGGGGGCATAAAAAGCCAGGGACAAATCCATTAACAGTAGTATCAATTTAAAGCCAAACTCCCCCATTTAAAACTTATCAGTTAATCACTACCCTTGATAGATTTCTATCTAAGGCTCACCTAGATATGAGCCCCTCCTGAATCCCTCATCAATCATAGACAACGATTGGATGAACACAATTTTGAACAAACTAAAAGACACACTTCCATGACCAAACCTAGCTAATACTCAAGGTTAAACTTCCACATTTACAACCTTTCTCCTAACAAATAACAACAACTTATAGTTTCTTCAAAGCTTCCTCCAAGAATAATACTCAACTAATTACCTACAACTTTCTGAGCAAGAACATGGTGACCATCCCACAACCCGAGTGTTTCACCTTGACAAAGCCCTATACTTCTACATCTTGAACCTGTTCCAAACTAGGTTACAAACCCTTCTATTTATAACCTATTCCCAACTAGACTTGGGCTTTCTAATAACAACAAATCAGTTGTTACAAACCAACAATAACTTCTGCTACAATCAAGGTCTTCAATCATCAGTTTCCTAAATAATCTTCATATTCTGAAATTGAATAATCTTCGATATTCTGACTTGATTATCTTGAACTTTAATTCAGGGCCACATAGGATTGCATAATATTCCATGAATATTTTTCTGCACTTGTTAAATCATAACAGATTTAACAGAATCACTTCAGCTCAGGCACGATTTCGTATGCTCCTTCATAGGACATCTTATTCGTCATGTTATTCTAGATGTTGAAACACTTCAACTCAACATGTCCTAAACATAAGATAGAACTTCTTGCTCAACCTATTCTTGTTAGAAAACTAATATATCATATCTAACATATTGTTGCTTTATTTGTTTTACAAAAATTAATGCCAATACTAAAGACTTAGAAATTTAGTGAGATCCCGTAAGACTTAGCAATATTTTTGAGGCAAGGAGAGAAGGTTATATAGATGCACCGAGAGTCGATTGAAGTTGTGAATGACAGAACCAAGAAGTGAAATAGGTCAAAATAGGGCCTAATTTAGAAGAGTGTAAATGCGAGACTGATAGAGATGCTTTTAGAGTATGTTGACATCTTTGCTTGGTCTTATGAAGATATGCCAATGTTGGATACAGATATCATCGTGCACCATCTGCCTCTCAAAGAAGAATGTCCTCCTATCAAACAGATACTCCAAAGGACTCGGTCAGACATGTCCAAGAAGATTAAGGAAGAGGTTTAGAAAGAGTTGGATGCAGGTTTCTTGAAGGTCGTCAACTACCCTCAGTGGATTGAAAACATCTTACATGTACCTAAGAAAGATGGAAAGGCCAGGATGTGTGTGGACTATAGGGACTTGAACAGAGCAAGCCCTAAGGACTATTTTCCTCTTCCCCATATTGATGTATTGGTGGATGATACTGTGCAGTTCAAAGTGCTTTCCTTCATGGATGGATTCTTTGGTTACAATCAAATAAAGATGGCACTAGAAGACATCGAGAAAACAACGTTTATTACACCATAGGTAACTTTCTGCTACAAGGTGATGCCTTTTGGGTTAAAGAACACAGAGGCATAGTATCAACATGCGATGTTCACTCTTTTTCATGATATGATTCACAAAGAGATCGAGGTATATGTGGACAATATGATTTCAAAGTCTCATACTGAAGAAGAGCACCTTGATCATTTGCAGAAGTTGTTTGAAAGGTTGAGAAAATTCCGGTTGAGGTTGAATCCAAATAAATGAACCTTCGAGGTGATATCTGGCAAGCTGATGGGCTTTATTGTAAGATAAAAAAGTATCGAGGTTGATCCTTCTAAAGTAAAAGTAATTCAAGAAATGCTTCAGCCGAAAATAGAAAAAGAGGTTCGTGGTTTCTTAGGGAGGTTGAACTACATTGCTAGATTCATCTCTCATATTATAGTCACGTTGGACCATTATTTAAATTGCTAAGAAAAGATCAAGCAGTTAGGTGGAATGAACACTATCAAAGAGAATTTGATAAAGTAAAAGAATATCTACAGGAAACTCTAATTCTTATGCCCCCAGTGGAGGGAAAGTCATTAATCATGTATTTAACAATCTTTGAAAATTACATGGGTTGTGTGCTTGGTCAACACGACGAGATTGTAAAGAAAGAACAAACAATTCATTACTTGAGAAAGAAGTTTATAGATTATGAGTCAAGGTACTCTTTGCTCGAAAAGACATTTTATGCACTTGCATGGGCTGCCAAACGACTGAGACAATATATGTTGACACATACCACATACTTGATATCCAAAATGGACCCGATCAAGTATATTCTTGAGAAGCCAGCTCTCACAGGTAGGGTGGCCCGTTGGCAGATGATTTTTACTGAAAATGATATCCAGTATACTACCCAGAAAGCAATCAAAGGTAGTGTATTGGCTGACTATCTTTCTCATCAACCCGTGGATGATTATGAACTGATGAGGTTCGAATTCCCAGACGAAAACATCAAGTATATCCGGGATTGCAATATTCTTGGCCCAGAAGAAGGACCCAAACCAGAATTGCAATGGACTCTCCTGTTCGATGGTGCATCAAACGCTATGGGGAATGGTGTTGGAGTTGTCATTACTTCTCCTGGATGTTTTCATATTCCTTTCACGGCTATAATATGTTTTGATTACACCAATAACATGGCCGAGTATGAAGCCTGTATTTATGGGATTGAAGCTATTATTGATTTGTGAATCAAGTTTCTGAAAGTTTATGGATATTCATCTCTCGTGATTAGGCAAATTAACGGAGACTGGGAGACTCGTCATCCAAATCTGATTCCCTATTATGATCATGTTATGAAGATGATTCCGTACTTCGACGAGATCACGTTTGAGCACATCTTAAGGGAAGAAAACAATCTAGATGATGTGTTGGCTACTATGTCCTCCATGTTTAAAGTCAAATGGGATAATGATGCACCCTCAATCACCATTATAAGGTTGTATGAGCCAATATTCTTCTATGAAACTGGAGTAGAATTGGATGGAAATCCATGGTTCCATGATATCAAAAGATACCTTGAGACCCAAGAATATCTCGAAGAGGCATCTATTACAGATAAAAAGTTTTTGAGAAGTTTTTAAGCCAAGTTTTTTCTCAGTAATGATATGTTGTACAGAAGAAATCACGTTGGTATGCTACTCATATGTATGGACAAGAATGAAGCAACCAAGATCATTGAAGAAATGCATGAAGGTGCCTTTGCAACTCATTCTAGTGGACATACTATGTCTAAAAAGATTTTGTGAGCTGGTTATTATAGGTTCATCATGGAATCTGAGTGTTACAACCATGCCAAAATCTGTTACAAATTCCAGATCTATGCTGACAAAGTGCATGTTCCGCCCATTCCTTTGAAGGTTTTGACCTCTCACTGGCCTTTTGCAATGTGGGACATTGATATGATTGGGAAGATTGAGTCGACTGCTTCCAACAATTAGTATTTTATTCTGGTTTCCATTGATTACTTCGCCAAGTGGGTTGGAGCCGTATCATATGCAAATGTCACCAAGCAAGTGATTGCTTGATTTATCAAGCATAACATAATCAGTCATTACGAGATTCCTAAAAAGATCATTACTGATAATGGATCTAATCTTAATAACAAGATGATGAAGGAGCTTTGTGATTCCTTCAAGATAAAGCATCACATCTCTTTTTTGTATCGCCCGAAGATGAATGACGCTGTTGAGGTTTCTAACAAGAATATCAAGAAGATTATGCAGAAGCTGATGGTGACTTATAAGGATTGGCATGAGACGTTTCCTTTTTCTTTGCATGGTTATCGTACTATGGTATGTACTTCGACCGGGGCAACCCCATTTTCACTAATGTACAGAACAAAAGCATTTTTGTTTGTGGAAGTTGAGATACCTTCTCTAAGGGTTGTGAAAGATGTTGAGGTTGATGAAGTTGAGCTTGATGAAGTTGAGTGGGTGCAGAATGATTGGATAAATTGAATCTCATTGATAAGAAAAGACTAGCAGTTGTATGTCATGGTCGGGTGTACCAGAAGAAATTTAGAAGGGAATTTGACAAGAGGGTACATCCTCAGAGCTATAAACCAGGTGACCTTGTACTAAATAGGATAATTTTTCCTTAGGGTGATTCTAGGCGCAAGTGGACTACGACTTATGAAGGACCATTTATTGTTCAGAAAGTTTTCTCTGGTGGAGCTATGATGCTCACGACTATGGATGGTGAAGACTTTCTACTCCCTGTGAGTTCAGACGTAGTTAAAAAATAATTCTCATAAAAGAGACCTACTGAGTCGATGAATCAGGAAAAAATGGAATCCCGGCTATTGTACCCTAAAATCCTCCCTCTCTTCTCTCAAGACATTTCCCACAAAGATCTTTAATGGTTCAAGCTTGCACAAGTATTGACTAGGTCAAGCCATCTCCTCAACACTAATGTATCAAATTAGGGTTTGGATTTTTACAAAGGCAATTGGACTTATAATGCTTCAATTGACTTTCAAGGATCACTATGGACCTTCAAGAATGCTTATATCAAGTTTCAAGTCTTGCATCTCAAAATTTCTCAATAAATTGATCAGATGACCCAAAATCAGCTGTATGTAGTAAAAAGTCAACTATGGTCAACCTACAGTCAAACATCAATATTTTTGACCAATATCAACATTTTGAAGTTATATGTATCATCAAAATTCTCCAAGAAAAATGTCCAAATCATCAAAAGGGCAAGATGGTCAAAATTAGGGTTTTGACTGAGAAGGCTTGATTTTTGACTTTTTGTCCTAATGCATGACTTAATGGTTTAAAACATGATCTCAAGGATTCAATTACATCATTTTGACCTGATTGCATGACTCAATTCATTTCTCAAGATCAATTGATTGATAGTTGAAATTCAGTCAATTGAGGAAAAGTCAACTGATACATCAAAAGTCAAAATTTGGTTTTTTGATAAAAATTGAATTTCAAAGATCACAATTCATCAAGACATTAAAAAATATGAAGCTTGATCATCATGAAATCAAGAAAGTCAAAAGTAATTTTGAAAAGTCAAAGTTTTCAAGACTTAGAAAATTTTCTAAGTGTTTTAAGTCTTATTTTTTTCATGACTTCATGCCAACTTTGCACCAAGATGCAAGATGATTCAAAGAAAACTTCCAACACGAAAGTTGTAGATCTTGATGAAATATACAACTTTGCTTTAATGATCAAGTCCTAGAAATGTTTAGATTTTGAATTATGAATCCATAAAGTCGTGCACTTTTTCTTAAACACTTAGTGAAAATTTGACCTAGTTTAGGCAGATTTTTGACCTAACTTCATGGCAATTTTTCACATAGTTCCAAATTGATTCTTCGAAAATGAAAAACATGAAGGTTGTATAGGATGTTCCAAGATTGTCAAAATTTCCAAGAACTCATTGATATTATTCTTGATCTAGGAGAATCGAAGAGATGAAGTTTGGGTTTCAAACTTGAATTACAAGTCATTTTTCATGAAGAACACTTGACCAAATCCATAGTTATGCTGCAAAATCTTTTTTTGCAGGCGTCTAACTTGTAAATCACTCCATAATTAATTATTTACACAATTTATTGAGGTATGGTCCAAGTTATTAAGCCATTATCCAAAGCAATTTGCCATATTTGGAAGAAAGTTACCATTCCATTCTCATAAAGCAAGCTTTATGCAAAGTTAACTTGTATTGAGATTTGCACTTATTCCTTATGCACAATCTTCCTCTACAAAGTCAGATAAGCATGTTTAAACTTTTTAACCACTCTACATAGCTTTGTAACTTGCCTTGAAACCATACTTTTCAAGCTTGCTTCAAAAACAAGTCAAAATCCCATAACTTGTGATCTTGTGATTCTGATCATTCCAAGTCTCCAAACCTTTTCCTATAAATTAAGACACTCTTATGCAACTTAGAACACGAGTTTACAAGCCCTCAAGAACCCTCACTCTTCCTCAAACCAGAAATTTCAATACAAGCATAAAAACTTGTCATTTCTTACTTTGAAACTCAATCTTCAAATCCACTCGTGCATTTTCAATTCTAATCCATCACAAAGCTTCTAATACACATATAGAGGCTATCCCAATCCTTGTTTTCCAACTATAACACCATCTTCTTCATCTTCCATAACCAAAAATAGAGCATTGCAGTTGGACTTCTCCATACCATTTCAGCCACTCTTAACTCAAGCTAAGCATTGTATTAGCTTCCTAGAGGTCCAAGGAAGCTAACCTGATCATTGCAGCACCTTGATATAAGCTCAAACTCAAAACACGAATTCCATTTTCAAGGTGAGTTTTATGAATTTTGAACTCATCATATAGGAATTGTTAGCTTTTCATTTGTGAAGATAAAATGTAGATATCATAGCCCTTAAACTAGTCATGTCCTTATAATTCATTTATATTACTTGAGTAGTGAGAATTTTGAAGATGAACTTTCTGAAAAATTAGGTCAGAATTTGGTACCATTAGAAATTCGTCTTCATCTTTGAGAGTTAGCTTAAGTTATTTACATTTCTGAAATCGTGATGGAATTTCTAACAAATTTGATGTTCATACTTTTGAGAATGGATGAGAAATGAATGAGTTGGAGAAGCTTTGGTTGGCGCGAGGAAGAAGATGAAGTTGATAACATGAAATTAGTTTATTTTAAGTTTATTACATGTTGTATTACTAATGGATGAAACAGGCCACCCCAGTGGCAACAAGCGTGCGCGTAAGGCATTGGTATGGAAGGTCATGGGTTCAATCCCCAACGAGACCTTTTTTGTTTTTTTTCACGTTTTCCTTGTTTCATATTTTTTGTTTACAGGCGCGCTTGGGCCTTCCTCCATTGGGCCATCATATTTTTCTCTCTTCTTCACCCCCTGTTTGCTTCGTGTATGTAGGCCCACGTTTTAATTTTTTTTTCATTTTTTTTTTCTGATTACAAAAACAGGCCATGGGCCTAACCTAACAAAAAAATTGGTTTTACTCACAAACATCCTTTCCACTTTCTAACCCCCCTGACTTTAATTTTATATTTTTATTTAGTTTTGTTTTTTTTATTATTATTATTATTATTATTATCATTATTATTTTTATTAATTGAAAATATTAAAATATATTATATTTATTATTTAGATATTTTAAGTTTATTTTTATTTATTTTAAACAAAATGTTGTACCCCAATTTTTGCCCCTAAGATCCATTCATCATACCATATTGATTCAATCACAACAAGATCACATTAGGGCTTTTGTTTCTCCTCCCCATATTTAGCTTTGCTCTTTGAGGAATCACCAAGCACCTTGACTTGTTTTTCTTTTGTAATCATTCATGTTTTGTTTTTGATTTTCCTTTTAATTAATAAAATGCAATGTTGGTTTGTCTTACTTATTAATAATGTAGGTAAAGGCAATGTGGCTTAGCAAGTTGATCCATGGGTTCATGAGTTTATTTTCATGCCCTAGTCAATAAATCTTGAGAAGTTCAAAACTCATCATTGAAGTTATGTTGGAAGAATTGGAATGAAAAGGTTTATCTTGGTTCACCACATTTCAAAGTTATCAAGATTGATTCAAAAGTACAAGGGGTTGATTAAAGAAATTGTCATGGTTGGACAAGGTCTTGTTCCCATTGGTCACAAGTGCACATTTATCTCAATTCTAAATATATGGAAGTGGTTTTGAACTTCTATTTACAAAGAAAAAGTATTGGTACAAGAAGGTTGTTCAAAATTGTCAAAGTTCCTCAAAACATTTTCTTGATCTAGGAGCTAGGGTTTTGAACTCCAAAGAAGTATATCTTGCTCATCTTTTGGTATTTTTGAGTGATTCCAAAAACATCCTTCTCTTCAAAGGGTTATTAACAAATAACTTCAAAATTTTCAAGGATTTCTCATGTGTAAGAAACTTGATGATGAGGAAAGATTACAAGTCCTCCAGATGAACTCCCAATTTTCTATGTGTGGCTTCAAATGATCATAACTTCGTCAACTTTTATCACCTTGATCCCACTCGTTTTCCACAATGATCTTGAGGATGTGAACTTTATTCCCTCTTTTATATTCAAAGTGAGAAAATGGATGGAATATTCCCTAAGGATACAAATGATTATAGGACATTTTATGATTTTTTGCCAACTTTAAAAATTCATAACTCTCTCAATATTTGAAGATTTTGAATGGTTCAAGTCTCAAAATGTCACTCAAGAGGTCTATTTCATGCCATATTTTTTGGTCAAGAGAAAATTCCAAGTGGAAGGCCATGTTTGGATAAAAAATATTATAGGTCACTTTTGAAGAAAAACTTGAAATATTAATAAGTATGAAAAGTCAACCTTTTTTCCGCAAGTTTGACTCATTGCAACTTTCAGCTCAAACATCCATTTGATTATATTCTTTTTCCATTGCAAAGCTTGTAATATAATCTTCCTAAACCATCAAGAATCATGCCCTAAGACCCCTTGAGATGAGAATGCCATTGATTTGAACTTGGTAACTTGAAACTGAAGTTTCTTCAAAAGTCAGAATTTGAAATCCTTGATTTAGCTTCTAAACACATTGTTTCTGCGTTTTTTGATTCTAAACATGTTTAGTGAACTTCCAAAAGTGATTAGCATTTCAAAACGCGTGTTTTGGATTAGTTTTTATCAATATAGAAGTCACACTTTTCTTGTTTGCAACTTCACACGATTTCCCTCTAAGCTTCATCATTTCACACGCTAGAACATTCCATTTGATTCCCTATAAATAGAGGGTCATCCCTCATTCATTTCCTCAAGCTTGAATATCTAGAATCACCATGCCAAACTTGCTCCATAACTCAATTTTCTGTACCTTCGAAATCAGTGTTCAAGCCTTTTTCAATCTATTTTTTCTATTAATTCACCTTCCTTGATCTTCCCTGAATCTAACCACACAATTACCTTCAAGAATCATGCCCTATATTACGCCATAGAAGTCCATTTTCAGAGCTTTGCAACTCAACTTCAATAGATAGATTTCTCCATCAATTATTCAAAACTTTGATATCATTCTGAAGCTCTCATTGCCCTGGTTCTAGTCGCAACACTTGCTTTTATATGGAAACATGTTTTGACCAAGAAATTTCAAATCCCTTTTCAAAACTTTCCTTCCCAATTTCTTGAACTACAATTTATATAAATTTGTCACAAAGGTGTGGTTGTCTTCATCTTGAAGAGACGAAGCGAATGTCATAGGTTTGAGCTTCTGATATTATAGTTTGAGAGACCTGCAATTCATATTGGCTGGAGGTTGAAGATGACCAACGTGTCATCTTCCAACCAATGATGGCTTGCCACTTGTCTTTTTTGAAATCTTATTTAATTAATGATTCACTACATTATTCACTAAAGTCCATAACATGCACAGTGCACCAGGTCCACTTGATCTGTTTACTAACGCGTTTTGACATTGATCAGATGGCCCATATTTTTTTGGTTTTTATTTTATTTTCTGATTTTTATATTTAATTGTTTTAAATTTCAAAAAATCATAAAAAATTCATTTTTAGTCCAAAAAATCTGAAAAAATTATGAAAAATATTTTTGATTTTTCTCTTTCTGATTTTTATTTTTTCACAATTACATTTTGTGTTTTGATATTTTTTATAAATTTTCACTCTATTTGAATTTTTTTAAATGTTTAAAAATACTTTTATGCATTTTTAAATTCTGAAAATATTATGGAATGATCCAATGATATTTTGACAAATATTGGTGACCTCATTATTTTTTATTTCTGACTTTGTTATTTTTTATCATTTTTGGTTTCTTTTACTCATTTATTTTAATTTTAAAAATAGTTTCTGACTTTAAAAAATTACCAAAAATTTTATAAAAATATTTTAGTTCATTTCTGATTTTTCCATGGTCTTACTTATTTTTTCTTGATTAATTTGAACATAGTTGATATTTTTCTCTTTTATTTCTATTTTAAAACTTTTTAAAACTTTTTTTTATGTATATATTAAATGCAATATTATTTTGTGATTATTTTCTGGCTGATCTTGGGTTGAATTTTGATCATGAGCTTTATTAACATCATTGGATCCGTGGTGTTGAGTCTAACTCCATAAAAATGGACGAATGATTTTAATAAAAGTTTGATTAAATTTTAATTCAAATGTGGTTTGTATATTGTTTCCCATCTATTTTCATCTCGTCCCTTTCTTATTGCACTAAGTGTTATTGGAGCATGATCTCTATATCATGTCTCAAAACAAATGGTGCATAGATTGCTATTCACCGGCCTCAAAATTGGTGTGACTTCTATATAAGTCCACTTACGATTGCTTAACATAGCGCTAAATTTTGTCCCGATTCGAATAAATGATCATTCGTAGCCCAAACATATGTCTGCAAGCCCAAGTATGCTAATTTGATCTCTTTGATCCAATAACCTTGAGATTCATTGTGTGGAGGCTTTGGTTCTATCAATCCTCTAATGGATCTACAACACTTTTGTTGTGTAGAGGCTTTGGTTCTACCAATCCTCTAATGAGTTCCAAATGCAAGTTTCAAGATGGTCATCCAACTAACCACTAATTATTAATTGTTTTTACTTTATGCCTTTATTTTTATGCTTTATGTACCATTTACTTTAAGCATTACATTTCATGCCATTTTTATTTTGCTCACTTGAGCATTTATATTCTTGTTATTTTTATTCTTTGGTCACTTGAGCTTTTCTTTTCTCTTTTAAGACACCTAATAATCAAAATGAACCCTAAAAAAGGCTTTATTGATATTTAGACGATTTGGTTACTATCCTTGGAATTGTGGAGTATTGGACTTCTTGGACTTAGGGTTAGAAACCTTGGCTTATGTTGGAGACCTTAAGACCTTAATTGATATTTTGCCTGGAGTTCTTGAGGTTTACCTCAAGACATTGGGTTGCTTGTTTGTTTTGTGTGCAGGTTATTGTGATTACATACTTTGTTTGTAATATGGAATTCACTCGTATACAACCGTTACCCTGCCCAATTTTTGTGAAGACTTAATACATTTGAAGTTTGGTTCTCTCAAGAGGTCTAGTATCTTTGCTTGGTTGATTTCAATCCAAAGAATTGGAATTCTATCTTGACTCATGATGTCAAGTATTGGCTTCTTTTTGGTTAGATGGTTCTTCTCCTTAGCTTTTACCTTATGCTTTAGGATAGTCTCTTCTCCTCCTCTCATATCCTTTATTTCAAAAACCGTCTCCCTCCTTTTGAAAACTCTTCTTGTTTTTTTTAAACTTGAACCACTTTCATAATAAACTTCGACCTAGGTCCATGCATTTTCAAAACCTTTTCATAAATAAAGTTCAATCAACTTAATAATACCTTGACATTTTTTTTGAGAAGACTAAAAGTCAATCAATCTCATTTCAAACCATTTTTGCCACTTTGGCTTTTACTTTAAACTTTTCTCAAAAGATTAAACTCCTGTCAATCCTTGTAGTGATGCAAACAACTATACTTCTACAACATATAGTGAAGTGAGATATTTTCCACTTGGGTGTTGAGTGAGGCATTGTTGATTTTAAAATCCAAGCCATATCCTCCACTTTGAGATGATGCAAATTCTCCTTCCTCATAATTGTGGGTAGTAAGTATGTTTTCCGCACGGACAATGACAATGATGTCTATCTCATAAAATTAACCAACACACTTGTGTTTTAAAAATTTTAAAGGTGAACTACGTGTACCCTGATCCCCTATTGCACAAAAGGTGGTACATAGGCACTAAAGGTTCGCAACCGCGGAGGGTGCAAAAATCATAAAAAATATATTTCTTCTCTCACCTATACCATCTATTTTACATACAACATTTTATAGCCAAAATATACAAATTATTCAAAGAAGTTCCTGCAGAGTACCATATATGTTTAGGGTGCTAATACCTTCCCTTTGCATAACCAACCCCCTTACCTTGAATCTTTCCCCCTCTTTTTGGGTTAATCGCCCGTTTCCCATTCCTTTGGAAAAAATAAAGCGCGGTGGTGATTTTTATTTTGATCTGTATAAGTCTAGTCAATTCAATAGCCTAGTCTTAAACATTTCTACCGCTACACAAAAGACCAAAAATATTTTAATGAACTTAATTTATTTTTCCTAATTAAATAAATTTAGGCTTATATTTATTTTAATTGTCTTTGTATATTAATTAACTTAGAATTTAGGATTTTTAATTAATCTCTTTTATTAAGTCTAACTAGGTTAATATTTTTTATAAAACCCTAAGAACATGTTTTTTAATATAATTTCTTTTCTTAAATCAATTTAGGTTAGTTTTATTTGAATTAACTACTTATTTCTTTTTATTTAGCTTAATTAGGATAAAAATCTTTCAAAAAACTCAAACAAAAACAATTTCTTTTTCCCTGTATTACCATACATTCTTGTACATTATTTGTTCATATTTAATATGATTGTAATAGTAAATTAGGGTTTATTTGCATTCATCCCCCATTTGTAAGTTTGTATCCCCATCCACAAATGATGTAATAGAATAGAATTTTACATGTCCGTAATTTATCGCTTCCAATATAATTGCTAGTAACTAGGGTTTGTACGACAATACAAAAAATCAACAAGTAGAAAACCCTGATTCAAAGATAAAGACCATGAAAACAAACACCTTGAACAATTGCACCTCTAGGGTTGACCTTACTCGTTTCCTAAGATAAAAATAGTCATGTTACGCAAACGTGGGATACTTTAGCAAAAACAATCCAAAACAAGATCATTGTCCCTCGATGACCCTTCAAATTTTTCCTTCATAAATGATCTTAGACCCTTACAAAAATTGTTGAGGTATCCTACAATGTTGCTTTCTATGACTATACGATGACCCACACCCGTCCCTTTACATCCAATAATAGGGCTTCTTACCAAATCAATAATAAGATAGAAATATCTAGAGGAGGATTATATGAACAAAGACTTTTTGAGTAGGTAAAACGTCATATTTGCTTGCTCACAACCATTTTCAAAACATCTTTCAAAACATACTAACACTTTCAAATAAAATATTTTCAAAAGTCAACACTTTGTATACATTCTTATAGAGACGAGAATCATTACAAAGTTCTCCTAAACGAAGGCACTTTTAAAAAATACTTCCAAAAACAATCATGAACACATTTCAAACAAAGCATTTCAAAGTGAGCTTGCAAATAAGAGACCGTAGATAACTACAGATGAAAAGGGTGCTAACACCTTCCATTTTCATAACCTAAACCCTAACTCAAGAAAAATCTCAAAAGGTATTTCCTGTTATTTTCACCCTTTCCTTTATTGGATAAAATAAAAGTCGGTGGCGACTCTTGCTATCCACAACAATTGCGATCAAACGAAAAACACTCAAGTAAGTTCTCCCACCATATTACACCGGCGAACCATAAAAATGAGTAAAAAGGTTCGGGCAAAAATTAGGGATAAAAAATAAGGAATGAAAAGAACAAAAAAATCAATACACCCGCTAAGTTGAAAACCCGAAAGGGCAGCTGTGATACGGTGGGAGAACTGACTAGATGTTTTGCGTTTCGTTCGCACTTGTGCGGTTAGCAAGAGTCGCCACCGACTTTTCTTTTATCCAAAAGGAAAGGTAAAAAGGCACAGGAAAGACCTTTCGAGAATTTTCTCGGGTTCAGGGGGTAGATTATGAAGATGGAAGGTATTAGCACCCTTTTCATCCATGGTTTTCCATGGGCTCTTAATTACTCGTTTTAGATCACTTGCGTTTGTTTGATTGTGTGCTTGTGGTGTGGGTTTTGAAAGTATTTTGGAAAATTTCTTTGTAATGGTTCTCGTCTCTATAAGAACGTATACAAAGTTTTGTTTAAAAAAAATGGTTCAAAGATTTGTTAGTGAATCGTGTTTTTGAAAAGTGTTTTGAAAAGAGGTTTTGCAATGGTTCTCGTCTCTATAAGAACGTATACATAACGTTTTGTCTTTTGAAAGTGTTTTGAAATGGAGGTGTAGGTGTGAAAGTTTTTGTCGTGAGCAAGCGAGTAACTAAGAGCAAATCTATCTGCTCGAAAGGTCTTAAGTTGTTCTTTTCTTCTTCCTTTTAATGGTGCTATCTTACCATTGATTTGGTAAGAAGACCCACCATTTGATGTTAAGGGACAGGCGCGGGTCAATTTTACAATTATTGAAGCCAACTTTTGAGACGCTCTAGCAATTTTTTGTAAGGGACGAGATTGTTTTATCGAAGGCAACATCGAGGGTCATCGAGGGACTACGATCTTTGTTTGTCGAAGGGTCATTTTCTAGAGTGTCTCATTTTCGAGGGACATGATTGTATTTCCGAGGCAACGAGCAAGGTTACCCTAGAGGTGCGCGTGTGAAAAAGTGTGTTGATTTTAAGTTATTTTATTCTTGGATTATGTCATCTAGCGATTTATTTTTTGAATCTTGCCATACATGCCTAATTACTATACATTATATAGAAAACAGTAAATTGAGGGAATTGAAATTCTACGCTATTACAAAAGTATTAGGGAATGGGGGTACAATTGTTACAAATGGGGATGAATCAAAATATCAAACAATACAACCAAATCGAATTGTTGCGCGATTTAATATAAAGCTATGACAATTTATGAAATAAAATCAACAAAGTATGAAATGCAATGTATTTACCTGAAAAGAGAAAAATAAAATCTATTCTAAAAAGAAATATTAAAATTTTTATTATTCTTATTCATTATGAATAAGTTTAAAGAAAGGAAAACAAATTAAATTAAAATTTTTGATGTTTTTATTAAGTGTAAAAAAGATAATAAAAATAAATTATATAAGAAAAGAAAATAGTAAAAATTGATTTTCAAGATTTAAATCAAAAAAAGTGTTCTATATTTTAATTAGTAATAAAACAAAAGAAACAAACAATTTTAAAAAAAGTATAAATGGGCTTGAGTGAATGGATGAGAGGCCCAAAGGTATTTTGTTGTTCACAAAAAAAAGAGCCAAAAGGGGGGTATGAACTAGCAATCGTGTGGGCCTAAAGGGTTTTCCAAAACAGGCCCAATACTCTCTTAAACTGTCTAATGTGTTTGATTAGGGAGGCAAAAACAAAATTAGGGTTTTACCCCTTTGCTCACAGCGGCGCTCTCTCATCGTCCCTTGCGCTTCTCTCTTCCAAATTGTTCATCTTTCTCACTAGACGTCCCTGTTCTCTTCCTAATTTCGTGAATAAAACGCTTTTTTGGCCTCTTGGTGTCATTCTGATTTACGCTTTTTTCTAGAAATCCCTAAGTTTGAAATGAACTTATCTAAATGGTTTGAAATGTGTTTTGATCTGATCTTCCCCTCACTTTCCGTTATGGGAGCTCTCTTTTTCTCACCTCATAACGATTCTCAGTGGTTTTGCTTCTTGAAAGAGGTTACGTTCTGTCTTTGTTAAGCTTTAAAGGATTTTTGTCATTTTTTATCTTGTTCATGTTTTTTTGTGTTAACCTAGTATACTATCCATTGCGATGTAGGAAATGTTATGAAGAAGGAGAAGTATCCATACTTGTTTGGAAATTCCTGTGAAATGAAAAGGAAAGGTGAGATGAAAAGTAGCACTCCCTGGTGGCCGGAGGCATGAGGAGGAAGAGATGATGGTTAGATGCGCGCTTTTGGTAACCTTTTCTGTCCTTTGAGCTTTGAATGATGATGGTGATATACTTCTGGATTTTGTTATTTTTGTAAGTTTGGTTTTTGGATGTTCTTGTTTTTTCTGATTTTTTGATTTGTACATTGGTTTGAGATTTGTTTTGAGGGAAGATGGTTTTTGATTATGGTTTTTCTGCTGTTTTGTTGATGTATAGGTTTGAAGGTTTGGTGTTGAAATGTTTTTTTGGAATTTTACTGGTTTTTTTGGTTTTGAGATGTTTTAATCAGGTTTGATCAGTTTGTGAAGGTTGTTGGTGTTTGAAGGTTGATGGCAGTTTTGGTGTTGCTACAGGTTTTGGATTTGTTTGTGGTTTTTTGGTTTATAGTTTGGTATTGTTTAACAGGTTTTGATGACAATATTCTGAGTTTTTTTAATGGTTTGGTGGATGATGGGAGTTTTGTGATTTGAGGATGGTTTGGGGTTTTGTATGCTTGAAAATGGTTTGTAACAGTTTTGAGGATGGTTTGACAGTTTGGAGATTTTTTGGAACTTTTATAGTTTTGAAAACTTGGTTCTTTTGAGCTTTTCTGAAGTTTGATATCTTTTTTTCTCTCCCTCTTCTTGATAATTTTATTAGTTGCTCTTTGTTTGACAGCTTATTCAAAATGGTGGGAAAACCACAAAATTTTGAATACTTTGGCATGTTCTCCTTATGCTATTTTCCTTGCAGTTCTATTTTCTAGCAATTCTGGTGCAATTGTGACAGCAGGGCAGCATCCCTAGGTGACTTCTTTCCTCTCTCTCTCTCAATGACCCTAAGCCAAATTCTTTTTTTCTGAAGAGTTTGCAATAAAAGGAAAATGATGAAAATGCCTATTTATACAAGCCTCTTGCTTGTTGACTTGGTTATTTACTTCTATACTTCTTTGTTGCCTGCTTCCTACTGCTATGATGCTGCTTGTATTTTGTTTTGCCATGCTGCTGCATTCAGTTTAGAATATTTGTTTTTTCCAGCTTTCTTGCATTGTTTGTTTGGTGATGCACTTCTTGTTTGGCCATGTTTTGCGCCTTCTGTTTGTTATATTGTTTGGCTTCTATTTGCATTTGGCTTGTTTGGATAGTTTGCTTACATTTCCCTTGTTTGGATAGTTTGCTTACATTTCCTATATCTTCTTTTTGTGAACCAATAGGAATAATTCTCTTTTGATTTGCAAATAGAGAAAAATAAAAAATGTAATGAAATAAAAAATAGCCTTCTGATTCCTCATTGCAAACTTTAATGATGAACATTTTCTCTTTCTTTTGAAAAATCTTGCTTATGCCCAAATAGTTTTTGTACTGACTATTTTTCTGCTTTTCCTTTTCATGTGAGCACACCTGGATGGTGGCCAAGCATGGGAAGCAAGAGACTCTGTGGCAAGCATGGAAGCAAAGGAAGCTCAATCAACCTTAGGCATAGATTCACTTTCTTGGTAATTTAGAGAGAAACATTCAATCAATTGTACTAATTTATTTTTCGAATCTGATAAGTTGTAAAACCTAAAGCATTTAAATAATAAATTGTTTTGTAACAACTTTTGGAATAAATGGAGAAATTCTTATGAGATATTTTGATGTCCATAAAAGTCCTTTACTATCAATAACTTGCAATTTTCTCTTTGCATCTTCACTGATTCTTAAAGATTCCCGATCAAGATAATTGAAACTGCATTCCAATAATTCCAATCAAGCTAACTTAAATTCCAATAATCATGTAATCTTGCCACTGCATTCCAAACAAACACACACTGTGTATTCCATAAATAAACAAATGTTTGTTCCATAAACCAGAAAATGTTTATTCCATAAACAAGCAAATGTTTTAAAAGACGCAAATTATCTGGTTAATCTGGATCAAACAAAACATGAATGTTCCAAATGACAGTCTTAGATCCCATATCTTGTCCCAAATAAACATGCCCTGAGAACAAATCGTAACCTTTCAGTAAACTTGAAAAAGCATGAAAACATGTGAAAGCCAATTGGATCTTTGTGAGTTCATTTCTTCTGAGAATTGCAACTAAAACCCTAATTGCTGGTTTACTGCCACAGGGGAAAATATGTCTGATCGATTCCTGAGCCAACTTGAACATCTGAGAAACCCAAGGGTTGTGCTTTATGTGAAAAATGGGAGGGCAAATTTTGGGGTACAACAACGGCTTAGGCAAAAAAGAGTATCCAGGTGGATTGAAAACCCGAAAGGGCGATCCAGGAAAAAGTTAGGGATTTAAAGCGAATGACTACGTCTAGGATCAGATATCATGTTTCATCTACTACTACCCGTATTCACCTAGAAGGGAGGGGATCAATCTAAGTAATCTCCTTAAGAAATCAAGGTGATGAGAGCTTCAAGGTCATATGAGTTATAGTAGAGTCGGAGCCTAATGGGTGTCCGTTTTCACATTGCCATTTGTGTAACACTCTTTTGGTTTCACTTTTGCAATTACCTCTTTCTAGGAATTTCTTCCCATTGTAAAACGCCTGTTTGCAGGCCAGTTTCAATCAATAAAAGATTTTTTTTCATCCAAAAAGCTTGGTTATTATTTTATTTTGCTGTTTTATTTGCATAAATGTCCACTATATTTTTTATAAACATTTTCACTTGGAAATTTGGTGGTTTTGCATAGCATGATAAATAAATTATAGATGTTACTCTTAAGTTTGTTTGTAGTCGGGATGGTGGACAAAGTCGTTATGCTATACCTGGGGCACATTTGGTGTGATCTATTTTGCAGGAGCTGTCATTCACTCACTTACAAATACATTCACCAATGCAATAACAACATTTTTCAAAGATGACTGCGGCATCCCCAGTAGCATTGAAGGATCTTCTTCTCCCTGATGAGTCTCCCCAAGCAGTGAATTTGACTGGATAGATTTCTCGGACAATTTCCTAATAAAATTTGAAGTTTTCTTCTCCCACCCAGTAAGAAATTGTAGCTTGAAATTTGTGATTAAAGAGGTAAAAAATCTATGTGTGTCAAATGTTTATGTTAAATGGTGGATGTCTATTCCCCAAATTAAAGCTTCTTTCCCCAGGCGAGAGTTCAGGTTGAAGATTTTTCTTATTCCCCGACGAAGTCGCTCCATGAAGGTTTTCTATTTAAGAATTCTCTCATCTCCTCAACATAAGCATGGTTTTAGATTCCTCGTGATAAGAATATTTTCTCATCCACCAGTCTGTTTGAGATGGTTCCTTTTACCAACTGGGTCGTGTTGAAGACTATCTCATTCCCCGATAAAGGCTACTTATGAAGATCTGTTGCTCAAAAATCCTCATTTCTCCTACGAAGTTTCCTTATGGAGATCTTTTATTCAGAAATCCTCATTTTCCCCAGCGAGGTTGCCTTATTGAGATCTCATACTCAGGAATACTCATTCCCCCAGCGGAGCCATTTCATTGAAAGTGCCTATTCCAAGATTCTCCCTTCTCCCTTTTAATCCTAGCCGTTGATAGGTGTAATATCCCAAGAGGAGTATGCTATTATGGTTTCTCGCCCCAAGATCCAATACCCCCGACATGGCTCATTCATATTGAAGATCATCCTTAAATCCCCATCAAAATTGATCTATCCAGATTAGAAGATTAAAAGGATCTCGTATCTCTAACAGTAGCATATTGCGTTGAATTTTTATGCGAAGATTACCTTGTATCCAACAAGAGTTTTGTTCCTAAGGTCTTTTATCTCCAATATGGGTCCTCATGTCCTCATCAGTTGTTATATTTAGTCGAGGTTATTCCCCAAACAGTCAGAGGAATCTTGATTCCCTGAAAGTCCAATATCTGTTGGTATCATCCCAACAACGTCCAACATCCATTGACGTTCGTTCTTAGAGATTATTGTTTTGATCTAACCTTCTCCAGCATAGTTCACAATTTATTTTTGTAACTCCATTCAGTGTCTATAGCTCGTATCTAACAGTCGCTCAGTTTGTTACTCCCAAGAGTTTAAGCTTTTCAAGGATCCCTCTTCAGTTGCTCCTTGCTTTTTTTTCTGTTTCCAGCAGAATCCTGAATCATTACATTGCATCCTAAAAGTGTAATGTTTCCATTATCTTTTAGAGCATTACTCTGTAGAAAAATAATTCAAACATGCATCGAAATATAAGCCATTTTATTTCCTTGTTCCCCGATGGAGTTATCAATATCTTTAGCTTATACACCCAACACTGTCACTGTTCGGTCTATTTATAGAGTCTAAAATATAACTACAAGTGCACAACCTATCAAAGTAATATAAAGGATTGTCTAACCATAGAGACCAATCTTCAATCTATCAACTCTATTATTAAGTTTCTTATCTAAGGTGGATCGATTCAGTTGGGGAGTATAATGCAAATGAAATAAATAGATAAAGTAAATTTAGACAAAAGACAGGCTAGAATGTAAGTCACATTGGTCAAATAACATTTAAATTTGTATTTAATAGAACTACTCATGGGGCAACATTTTCCACTCTTGTAAAGGAACAATTTGACGAGAACTTGTCACTTTCGCTAACTAAGAACCGAGTTTAATCTCTAATCAAATCCTTCTATTGTCACTTGTAAAAGGGCGCTTCAAGCATTAAAGCCGCAAACCTATTTTTAAGAAATTAGTTTCTTAACTTAGTAAAAAAGTGGTTTCAACTTGGAATGATTGACATAAAGAGATTCTTAGCTTTTGCTCGAGAATCAGATTATAAACCTATAAACACGTTCAAAAAATAGTTTCAAAATCATTTTCTAAAAGTGTCAAAGATCCCTAATTGACCAGTCAAAATGCTTTCTCCCTTTTTGAACGGTTAAAAACTAACCAAGTTTACTCTTTGAAATGGACGACTTTCGATTTTATCCAAAAATATTAAGTACGTAAAACTTGTGTTAAAAGTTAAAACAACCCGTAAAGTGTATCTACTGATACGGTGTTAAAATGCTATCATGACAATGATCCTTACATTCCAACCTTAAAATATTTAGCCAGACATGGAAATTAAAGAAAGCATATTAAAGTTGATCAAAATAAACATAGTAATAAAGGCAAGGCAAGGTAATAAAATAAGTAATGCAAGTGCAAGACAAAGCGATTGAATAAAATAAAATAAAACTTAAATAGAAACCTGCTCCAAATCGGAGTCTTTAAATGTTGGTAAAATTGGAAAGTAAATTCTTGAAGTAAAATGGAGGCAAGATTGTAAATAAAAGAGAAGCTCCAACCTAATGAAGACTATGGTGCAATAATCCTCTGATGTGGCAAATTATTGCTTTTACATAAGTGAGTATGGGCTTAGAGTTGCAAGACTAAGTTGGATAATGGAAAATGAAATGAAAACTACTATTTATAGAAGTTCTCCAGGCTATGCTTTGACAGAAACGCCTCCTAACTCCTTTTTTTGGGGGGGGGGGGGGGGAGAAACTTAACAAAGATTGCGGCCATCGAGGCCCCTCCGCGGGCGCTGAGTGTGTAGATATAGAGATCATGGGGGACATGGTAGTTATCCCCTAGGTGGAGTGGGACACATCATGACTCCCCCCTATAGCGGCCGCTGAGTTGAACACCATGTGTAGGATTTCACTAAAAATCATGATTTCTTGGCCTTTTCGCTTGGTTTCTTCAAGAAGAGCTCCAAATGGGCAAGTTGCCTGAAAACAAGACAAATAGAAGCATAACACAAGAAAACAATACTAAAAATTATGAAAAACATGATTTATTTGAGTCAAATATGCAGTGCGATCAGGTGTCATCAAATTCTCCCACACTTATACCTTTGCTTGTCCTCAAGCAAAAACTCTCAGAAGTAGATAAAAAGAATAACAGTATTTATAAGATTTTGAGCTAAAAGGGCTTCTAAGTTCAAGTAAGGATGTGCTGATAGGTACTAACTGATCGAACCAAGGATATCGTGATAACACTTTCTGCACAAAAATGCGGGAATAAAGTTTATTCCTATAAAAACACATCCATGTTAGTAAACTATGCCTAAGCTTCCTTATTTTGTAAGGTCCTTTTTCATTCAGGTGCAATCACATTAAACCTGTTATTTGTGCCCACTCGTAGCTAAGTGACCGGTTAGTGACTCTGATCACAAGCATGGGGTTTTGTTATATGAATAAGTATAACCCCTTTATTTATCCAACTGTGGTTGTAGGGGATATAACCGTAGTCTGCCCTACCGAGTCGAACACCAGACACCATTGAACCAACCAACAATGGGCACAAACCTCTTATTTTATTTTTGTTTCTTTTTTTCAATATTTTACATTAATTTTTAGTTAAGTGACTGTGTGAGAGTCACCCAAACCGGAGTTATATTTTCAGTTAAATAACAGAAACAAAGATCATTCACTTATTTTCATCGGTCCCCTGCATAGAGCATGCTTAGGCCGGAGCTGACTGCTAAGATAAACTACAAAAAGACCTTTGTTACAATAAAATAAAGCTACAATATAGGGGATGACGGGACCAGTTCTTATATTTACAAAGTTTATGGGTTCTAAAACATATCGATTTTTCAAAAACAATTCCCAAGTCAAACACATCCTACCCTGAACCTGTGTTTCAACTCAAAAATTTTAAAACACACTATTTTCTTTGGCACAAAAAAATTGTTGGGTAAGGCTAAAAGCGGGGAAATAAGGATACACAATGCAAAAACGCAAAAGACTCATCAAGCACATGAATTTAATTAAAAACAAAATAAATAAAACAACTAAAGTACTAGAAAGTGATAAATACTGAAAATAAAGAAATGAAAAGCGATAAAAATCTCCTCCCACACTTAAACTAGACATTATCCTCAATGTTTCGATAAAAGAGTAAGAAGGAGTAACCTGGATGGTGCTAATGAGGTTCGCTGGTACCCTAGCCGTCCTGCGTCGGAAGACCAGAATAACGACTCCTGCTACAATGCCGACTCTCTCTGGAAATATCAAGTCGGCCAACTCTTTTAGAAAGAGCAGCACTTGCTTCCTGCAGATGGCGGGTTATACCTAACAAGGTGCCTTGAGAGGCATCCATCAAAGTAAAATGCCTCGCGAAGCTATAATGCTGACGATGTTGCTCGGCCTAAAAGGCAAGTTGGGTCTCCATAATGGTATGCAAGGAGCCAACATTTTGCACTTGAGATGCTTGCATGAATGCCATGTTGTCCACAAGTTGTTGTTGCATGAAGGAAAGGAGGGCATCTCGCCTCTCCTCTCGAGCGTTAAGCTTTCTCCACATGTCCCCAGTGACATAGAAACCAGGAGCGGAACCTGCAGGTGGGTTAGAAGAAGAGGGTTCAATGTGTGTAGGTGGTACATTGTGAACATGTGACTGGTCATGCAAATCATACTCATCATTAGTGTTGTTACCCCTCCTCCAAATGAAAATTTGGGGGTAACGGACTGGTAAAATTTGGAGCACTTAAATCATAGGTCCAATGACGCTCAAATTGTACATCAGTGTACGAAGTGAAGGGAATAACAACACTGGGTACAATAGTACCATTAATCATAACGTGAAAACCTCCTCCCTTCCTCACTTTGCATAATCACATAGCTTTTAAAAAGTTTAAATTTATAAATCGAGGAGGAAGTGGCTCAAGTGTAGCAAGCTTAGTGTCCAAACCTAGGGAACGAGCAATAGAAGTAACTAGGCCACCAAAATAAATTTGCCCCCACCCTTTTTCAAAATGAAGCTCATATGGGCGATCATAAAAGGGAAGAGGTTAATTTTGGTGTTTGTGAGACACCCTTACATAAAGTTGATTTCCTTGGCTTTTACTTTGTTTAGATTCTCCCGGCTAAAAATAAGGCATGGCAAAAGATTGCGAAAAACACGTATTGTCGGGTTGTGGATACTCGAAGTTAAAAGGCCGTCAAAAGAATTAGCATGTCGGTTTGACAATTTAAACCAAAAGGCATAGCCTTCGAATATCCAGCCTGAATCCATGGATGCTTCACAAATTGCACCGTCCCCATGAGGCATCCCCAACAATTCTACTAACCCGTCGGTGGAGTATTCATATTAAACATTAAAAAGCCTAAATTTCACTCCGCCTACGGTGCTAGCAGTGTTAGGACTGACATTATAAATCAGAGAACTTAAAAAATCATGTGTCAGCCTCGGGTAGGTAGGTGCTTTCTGAGCAAATATATCATGCAGGCCTACTTTATCTTATAAACAGAAAATACTATGATATATCCCTAAAGTATACACACAGTCTTTGTCGATATACCTGGTAGAGTAAGTCTCCTGTGTCTGTAACTTTTTAAGCAACTTCTTGTGTAGCTCTCTTGACTTCCCCTCGCGAAGTATGTACCCGTTGAACTCCATTGTTGTTGCTTTTGAAGGTAGAAGATGGGGAATGGTTTTTTATAGTGACAAAAAATGAGTGTTAGTGGATTTTTAATGGTGAGAATGGAATAAGGAAGATGGTGATGTGAGTGGGCTTTAATTTTAGTGGGAAAGTTATGGCCTTTAACGGAGTTTTAGGGTGGCCAAAAATGGAGAAAAATGGGTTTTAGAAAAGGAAGAAGAAGGAAAAATGAGGTTTTTATGAAATAGAGTCGTTAAAGCTCCAGACCCCTCCGCGAGCGCTGAGGGTGGTCCACGACCACGGTCTTTGAAAAAGCGGCCTGGGCCATTTTTTTTCTTGGATTGGGCCTTGGATCTTGCATTTTGCTACCTATTTTGGGGGGGATTCTCAAAGTATCTCCTTCAAATTTATATATATATATATATATATATATATATATATATATATATATATATATATATATATATATATATATATATATATATATATTCTCTTCTTGCTCCATGCATGATATAAATATAAAAAGTGGTCATAAGTTAAAATAATCACACAAATAATAAAGGATAAAATAATAAAAATTTGTCTATAAGTGGTCATGGAAAAATAAATAAAAAGTGTGGTCGGAAATAGAAACAACATTGTTGTACCCCAAAATTTTCCCTCCCATTTTTCTTCAAGACATTCTTCAAAGGCTTCTCAAATACTCAAGGGATGACCAGTTCAAATGCTCCTCCTATGCCAAAGGTATACAACTAGTGTTTTGAGTTTCTCAAGGAAATTTTGGTTGCAAATACCTAAAGTGGTTTCCATGTTTCTTCATACGTCCTTAATAAGGTTCATGCCAAGTTTCAAGTCCTACATCACAAGTTTTCTCAGTCAATGGCTCAGATGATGGAAAGTCAACTGTATCGGGCAAAAAGTCAACTATGGTCAACATGCAGTCAAACTTCAATATTTTTTAGCAAAATAAACATTTTGAAGTTATATTCATCATTTTATCAAGGGTTGATCACGATTCCCCAAGGAAAGCTCTCAAATCATCAAAAGTAAAAAATTGTCAAATTAGGGTTTCCTTAGGAGAAGTCCACTGAACTTTGACCAGACATAACTTTTACATGATTCATCAACTTTTCCCCAACCAAAGCTCATTTTGAATGAAATTCAATTATCTACAACTTTGTTTTTATGCTCAAGGCCAAAAAATGTTTCATTTAAAATATATGAGCTAATACGTTATAGGTCATTTTAAAAAGTCAACAAATGACACTTTTTTATCAAGGCAACTTACATCAAGATAAAGTCTTAAAAAGAAAAAATGATCAACATAGAGATTGTAGGGGACATATTAAGCTTTCCAAAATTCTAAGATCATCTTCAAAAGATGAAAATTGAGAAAGTTATGAGTTGCACAAGTTGGGAATTTTTGAAGAAATACATGAAATGCAAGAAATGCAAATTTGAAATTTTGGACTTATGGCTTAACTTTTTGAGCTTTGAACTTATTCACGACCTTATGGAAGACCTATAAGCTCATTCCAACCATGTCTTGAATTTTTTTATCATTTTATTTATATTTTATTTTGGTGTTATTCAAATAAATACAAAATAAAATTAAATAATATATAAAACCAATGGGCCAACGCATGGATTAATTTTCTTCAGGCCCATACAGCTCATGCAAGCCTGTTTAAACTTGCCAAACTCATGTAGACCCAAGAAGGCAAGGATGATTCAAATTTGGAAAGTTTTAAAAATGGTTTAATGTTGTTTAAACCATGACTTGATTTTCTTGATTCCATTCCGTACTTGTTGACTCCCTTACTCCCTCTATATAAAGTGCAACCCTAGGTAGATCAAAGACACGAAAAATTCTCAACATTTCCAAAAGGTTTTCAAATCTATAACTTTAATTCCAGCCCTTTTCAATCCAAACTAAGGGCATAAATCACTCCCTGAGGACCAAAGGAGTCATCTCCAGCCCTTACACGCGCCTGAAAAAAACCAGAATCCATCCTCACATCAACTCCGAATGGTAAGATTGGTAGGTTTCATTTTCTCAATATTTTCATGGTTTAAATCCTTGTAAGTATTCTTATTCCATTCATATGTATTTCCTGAATCTTTCTAACGTTTTACATGTAAGTATGGACGCAGAAATAACCCCACGCCATAGTTAGGGCAAGGAGCTCATTAGGCTTCGGATTTCACGTTACAAAGGCTTTTGGCCCAACCGGACCCCAGATTCGGATTCAGAGGGAATTTTTAAGTGGGTTAGGGTAAATTTGAGTCTTAAATTCTTTTTGTTTTGCAGGTTTGGGTTTTAAGCCAACCGGAGAAGACAATCGGAAAGTTGGCTCCGCTGTGCTGACTCTGGTGGCCTAGGTGCCATCATTTAAGTGGTCCATTCAAATCCATCATGGCGCGCGTTTTGAAAATAAAATATGATTTCATTTTATAATATATATTCATTCATTTGTGTTATACCACGGGATGAATCACGCCACCCCAGTGGCAACACACATGCACTCAAAGTCTCATATGTGCCTGGTCTTGGGTTCGAGCTAGGCGCGAGACATTTTATTTTTCTTGATTTCTCATTTCATATCCAGCGTATACCAGGACAGCGCGTGCATGATGCAATCCACATCTGGGCCATTCAATCTCAAAAACTCCAGATCCAGCGCTCCAAAGTAGTCATGACCATGATGCACTCCAAGGAACGTTTCCCACTGAATCCAACACAGGCTCCTGGGCTCTTTGTTTGGGCCTAACATTCCTGTTTCTATTGCAACCCCCATTTTTCTTTACAGCGCAACCCCTTTCTTTTGTTTTTTATTTGTTATTTTATTTTGATTTTATTCTTTTTTTAATAATAACTAATTTTTCATAAAAATATAATCAGAAAATCAGAAAAAATTACAACTATTAGGTTTAGGTGTTTTATTAATTAATTTAATTTTTGTTAAATTTAATTAATTAATTTAATCACTTTATTTTCGTTTCATTAATTTAAATATAATTAGAATTTGGTTTATAATTCAATTATCTTTCTAAACAAAAATACCAAAAACATTTTTTTCTACTTAGAAATTTTTTAGGGTTTTAGATATATTTTCTCTCTTCTGTCTCCGCATATTTATTTATTTCCGCATTATTATTTTCCATTATTTTGTAACTATCCATAGTTTGTAATAGCTAATTAGGACCTTTCCTTTATTCCCCCAATTTTTGATTTGTATTTCCCTCATCCTCGAACCGATGTAATAGCGTAGTTTACTTCCCGCACTTTTATTTTCTGGCCTTATGTATATATCTAATTGCTAGATTAAATAGGCGTACCAGCTAAGACATAAAAACTAAATGCTAGATAACCAAACTACAAGATAAATATAACTGAAACACAACACACTTCGCACATGCGCACCTCTAAGGTACCCCCACTTGTTGCCTTTGGAAAACAACAGTCATGTCTCTCGAACGGGATAAGTTTTAGCAAAGACCTTTTGGTTAAAAGATCATAGTGCCTTGATGAACCTTCAATGCTGCCTCGGTAAATGATCTTAGTACCTTAGGGTAATTTCTAAAATGTATAACGAGTTACTTTCATGATTGTACGATTACCCTCGTATGTCCCTCAAAACATCCAATGATAGAGCTACCTACTAACTAATGGTAGGATAACACTATCTAAAGGAAAAGAGGAAAAGGATGAAGACCTTTCGAGTAGGTAGAAAGCTTGTAGTTTCTTACTCACAAAAAAAATTAATTTCTCATACATATACCCTTTTTCTAAATATTTTCAAAGACAAAACACTTTTCATACATTCTCAATGGTACGGGATTCATTACAAAGTTTGCCGTATTAAGGAATCTTTTCAAAATATTTTCAAAAATACACTTACACAAAAAAGCATTTTCAAAGTGAGCTAGCAACTAAGAGCCCGTAGATAACTATGGATGGAAAGGGTGTTAACACCTCCCCTTTCCATAACCTACCCCCTTACTCAAAAAAGTTCTTGAAAGGTCTTTCTTCTTCTTTTCACCCTTTTCCTTTATTAGATAAAAGAAAAGTCAGAGGCAACTCTTGCTAACCACAACATTTACGATAAAACACAAAACCAGTAAAGTCAGTTCTCCCACAGAATTACAGAACTGGTGACTCTGCTGGGGAATGATACTAAAGTGGGGTTACCTTAGAAATAGTTAGTATTTAAAATTCTTTCATTTTTTGACTTGCTTGATTTATTATTAAAGGGTTGTTTGAGTTATTCTTGTAATGATCTTATACCTGGATCTAGGGCATTTAGTTAAGTAGCAATAGATCGTGAAAATTGTACAACGTACACCAATACGGTTGAAGTGATGGCTACATTAGTGCGACACATTGGTTGGTACTGGTGTCCCTTGAGTTAATTCATGGAGAGTGTTGGGCTGGCGCGTGGTGTCATAAATAACTAACTGACCTCAGAACCTTAGTTGACACAACTTAGCCATTACAAGGTAATGAGGTAGCCAACTTTGGTGCGAACTGATGTTGGTTGATACTCGACGCTACACTCATTGAAGTCGGATTCTTAGGATATTTCGGTCGCAAATCAGATGCTTGAGCTGAAACAATGCCCGGGAGAAAGGTCAGTGATATTGAGACTCCTAGAACCCGATAACTTTCTTCTAGGACAAGTTGAGCCAACTAAAACACCATGAGGGTACTTACCTACAACTTCATGCAAGCTTTAACCTAGGGCGTTGTGTGTTTTGCTTGTGTATGATTAAATTGTTCGAACATAACATCATGCATCATAAAATGCATACCATTTCACTTCTACTAACCATTTCAAGGGCCATGGAATTTATCTTTATTTTGTTTTGTAGACTATGGCCTCCACTCGCAGAAACACTATCAGGGTTAAAAAAACTTGTAAGGGTGTCTCCTTAACTTAAGGAGTTAGTATCAAGGGTTCCCGAAAGTTCTTCATTTATTAGAATACATGGTCGACTGCTCAATTTGGTTACTCCAGGTTTTGAGGAAGATATGATGAGTGTTCTCTTCCTGTTCTTTGACCCTGCACATCACTACTTCACCTTTCTCGATTATCAGTTGGTACCAACTATGGAGGAGTTCTCTCAATTACTGGGATTACCTATTCTTGATCAGATGCCTTTCACCAGTTTAGAGGAAGCTATGAAGCCAAAAGCTATTGCATCCGCCTTACATCGAAAGCGGTCCGACATTATATTTAACTGGGAAACAAGAAGAGGAATAAAGGGTTTTCTGGCTAAATTTCTGTTTGATAAAGCTCAACTCTTCCTAGATGCTATGAGTTTCCAGGCTTTTGAGGATATCATCCTTAAATCCCCTCAAAATTGATCTATCCAGACTAGAAGATTAAAAGGTTCTCGTATCTCTAACAGTAGCATATTATGTTGAATTTTTATGCGAAGATTACCTTGTATCCAACAAGAGTTTTCTTCCTAAGTTCTTTTATCTCCAATATGGGTCCTCATGTCCTCATCAGATTTTATATTTAGTCGAGGTTATTCCCCAAGCAGTCAGAGGAATCTTGATTCCCTAAAAGTCTAATATCTGTTGGTATCATCCCAACAACGTCCAACATCCATTGGCGTTCATTCTTAAAGATTATGGTTTTGATCTAACCTTCTCCAGCAGAGTTCACAATTTATTTTTGTAACTCCATTCAGTGTCTATAGCTCGTATCTAACAGTCACTCAGTTTGTTACTCCTAAGAGTTTAAGCTTTTCAAGGATCCCTCTTCAGTTGCTCATTGCTTTTTTTTTCTGTCTCCAGCAGAATCCTGAATCATTACATTGCATCCTAAAAGTGTAATGTTTCCATTATCTTTTAGAGCATTACTCTGTAGAAAAATAATTCAAAAATGCATCGAAATATAAGCCTTTTTATTTCCTTGTTCCTCGGTGGAGTTATCAATATCTTTAGCTTATACACCCAACACTGTCACTGTTCGGTCTATTTATAGAGTCTAAAATATAACTACAAGTGCACAACCTATCAAAGTAATATAAAGGATTGTCTAACCATATAGACCAATCTTCAATCTATCAACTCTATTATTAAGTTACTTATCTAAGGTGGATCGATTCAGTTGAGGGAGTATAACGCAAATGAAATAAATAGATAAAGTAAATTTAGACAAAAGACAGGCTAGAATGTAAGTCACATTGGTCAAATAACATTTAAATTTGTATTTAATAGAACTACTCATGGGGCAATATTTTCCACTCTTGTAAAGGAACAATTTGACAACAACTTATCGCTTTCGCTAACTAAGAACCGAGTTTAATCTCTAATCAAATCCTTCTATTGTCACTTGCAAAAGGGCGCTTCAAGCATTAAAGCCGCAAACCTATTTTTAAGAAATTAGTTTCTTAACTTCGTAAAAAAGTGGTTTCAACTTGGAATGATTGACATAAAGAGATTCTTAGCTTTTGCTTGAGAATCAGATTATAAACCTATAAACACGTTCGAAAAATAGTTTCAAAATCATTTTCTAAAAGTGTCAAAGATCCCTAATTGACCAGTCAAAATGCTTTCGCCCTTTTTGAACGGTTAAAAACTAACAAAGTTTACTCTTAGAAATGGACGGCTTTCGATTTTATCTAAAAATATTAAGTACATAAAACTTTTGTTAAAAGTTAAAACAACCCGTAAAGTGTATCTACTGATATGGTGTTAAAATGCTATCATGACAATGATCCTTACATTCCAACCTTAAAATATTTAGCCAGACATGGAAATAAAAGCAAGCATATTAAACTTGATCAAAATAAACATAGCAATAAAGGCAAGGCAAGGTAATAAAATAAGTAATGCAAGTGCAAGACAAAGGGATTGAATAAAACTTAAATAGAAACCTGCTCCAAATCGGAGTCTTTAAATCTTGGTAAAACTGGAAAGTAAATTCTTGAAGTAAAATGGAGGCAAGATTGTAAATAAAATAGAAGCTCCAACCTAATCAAGACTATGGTACAATAATCCTCCGATGTGGCAAATTATTGCTTTTACATAAGTGAGTATGGGCTTAGAGTTGCAAGACTAAGTTGGATAATGGAAAATGAAATGAAAACTACTATTTATAGAAGTTCTCCAAGATATGCTTTGACAGAAACGCCCCCTAACTCCTTTTTTTTGGGGGGGGGGGGGGGGGAGGTGGGAGAAACTTAACAAAGACTGCGGCGGTCGAGGCCCCTCCGCGGGCGCTGAGTGTGTAGATATAGAGATCATGGGGGACATGGTAGTTATCCCCTACGTGGACTGGGACACATCATGACTCCCCCTATAACGGCCGCTGAGTTGAACGCCATGTGTAGGATTTCACTAAAAATCTTGATTTCTTGGCCTTTTCGCTTGGTTTCTTCAAGAAGAGCTCCAAATGGGGATGTTGCCTAAAAACAAGACAAATAGAAGCATAACGCAAGAAAACAATACTAAAAATTATGAAAAACATGATTTATTTGAGTCAAATATGCAGTGCGATCAGGTGTCATCAAATTCTCCCACACTTATACCTTTGCTTGTCCTCATGCAAAAACTCTCAGAAGTAGATAAAAAGAATAACAGTGTTTATAAGATTTTGTGCTAAAAGGGCTTCTAAGTTCAAGTAAGGATGTGCTGATAGGTACTAACTGATCGAACCAAGGATATCGTGATAACACTTTCTGCACAAAAATGCGGGAATAAAGTTTATTCCTATAAAAACATATCCATGTTAGTAAACTATGCCTAAGCTTCCTTATTTTTTAAGGTCCTTTTTCATTCAGGTGCAATCACATTAAACCTGTTATTTGTGCCCACTCGTAGCAAAGTGACCGGTTAGTGACTCTGATCACAAGCATGGGGTTTTGGTATATGAATAAGTATAACCCCTTTATTTACCCAACTGTGGTTGTAGGGGATATAACCGTAGTCCGCCCTACCGAGTCCAACACCAGACACCACTGAACCAACCAACAATGGGCACAAACCTTTTATTTTATTTTTGTTTCTTTTTTTCAATATTTTACATTAATTTTTAGTTAAGTGACTGTGTGAGAGTCTCCCAAACCGAAGTTATATTTTCAGTTAAATAATAGAAACAAAGATCATTCACTTATTTTCATCGGTCCCCTGCATAGAGCATGCTTAGGCCGGAGCTGACTGCTAAGATAAACTACAAAAAGACCTTTGTTACAATAAAATAAAGCTACAATATAGGGGATAACGGGACCAGTTCTTATATTTACAAAGTTTATGGGTTCTAAAACATATTGATTTTTCAAAAACAATTCCCAAGTCAAACACATCCTACCATGAACCTGTGTTACAACTCAAAAATTTTAAAACACATTATTTTCTTTGGCACAAAAAAATTGTTGGGTAAGGCTAAAAGCGGGGAAATAAGGATACACAATGCAAAAACGCAAAAGACTCATCAAGCACATGAATTTTATTAAAAACAAAATAAATAAAACAACTAAAGTACTAGAAAGTGATAAATACTGAAAATAAAGAAATGAAAAGCGATAAAAATCTCCTCCAACACTTAAACCAGACATTATCCTTAATGTTTCGATAAAAGAGTAGGAAGGAGTAACCTGGATGGTGCTAATGAGGTTCGCTGGTACCCTAGCCGTCCTGCGTCAGAAGACCAGAATAACGACTCCTGCTACAATGTCGACTCTCTCTAGAAATATCAAGTCGGCCAACTCTTTTAGAAAGAGCAGCGTTTGCTTCCTGCAGCTGGCGGGTTATACCTAACAAGGTGCCTTGAGAGGCATCCATCAAAGTAAAATGCCTCGCGAAGCTATAATGCTGACGATGTTGCTCGGTCTAAAAGTAAGCTGGGTCTCCATAATGGTATGCAAGGAGCCAACATTTTGCACTTGAGATGCTTGCATGAATGCCATGTTGTCCACAAGTTGTTGTTGCATGAAGGAAAGGAGGGCATCTCGCCTCTCCTCTCAAGCATTAAGCTTTCTCCACATGTCCTCAGTGACATAGAAACCAGGAGCGGAACCTGCAGGTGGGTTAGAAGAAGAGGGTGCAATGTGTGTAGGTGGTACATTGTGAACAGGTGACTGGTCATGCAAATCATACTCATCATTAGTGTTGTTACCCCTCCACCAAACGAAAATTCGGGGGTAACGGACTGGTAAAATATGGAGCACTTAAATCATAGGTCCAATGACGCTCAAATCGTACATCAGTGTACGAAGTGCAGGGAATAACAACACTGGGTACAATAGTACCATTAATCATAACGTGAAAACCTCCTTCCTTCCTCACTTTGCATAATCACATAGCTTTTAAAAAGATTAAATTTATAAATCGAGGAGGAAGTGGCTCAAGTGTAGCAAGCTTAGTGTCCAAACCTAGGGAACGAGCAATAGAATTAACTAGGCCACCAAAAGAAATCCCCCCCCCCCTTTTTCAAAATGAAGCTCATATGGGCGATCATAAAAGGGAAGAGGTTAATTTTGGTGTTTGTGAGACACCCTTACATAAAGATGATTTCCTTGGCTTTTACTTTGTTTAGATTCTCCCGGCTAAAAATAATGCATGCTAAAAGATTGCGGAAAACATGTATTGTCGGGTTGTGGATACTCGAAGTTAAAAGGCCGTCAAAAGAATTAGCATGTCGGTTTGACAATTTAAACCAAAAGGCATAGCCTTCGAATATCCAGCCTGAATCCATGGATGCTTCACAAATTGCACCGTCCCCATGAGGCATCCCTAATAATTCTACTAACCCGTCGGTGGAGTATTCGTATTAAACATTAAAAAGCCTAAATTTCACTCCGCCTACGGCGCTAGCAGTGTTAGGACTGACATTATAAATCAGAGAACTTAAAAAATCATGTGTCAGCCTCGGGTAGGTAGGTGCTTTCTGAGCAAATATATCATGTAGGCCTACTTTATCTTATAAACAGAAAATACTATGATATATCCCTAAAGCATACACATAGTCTTTGTCGATATACCTGGTAGAGTAAGTCTCCTGTGTCTGTAATTTTTTAAGCAACTTCTTGTGTCTCTCTCCTGACTTCCCCTCGCGAAGTATGTACCCGTTGAACTCCATTGTTGTTGCTTTTGAAGGTAGAAGATGGGGAATGGTTTTTTATAGTGACAAAAAAATGAGTGTTAGTGGATTTTTAATGGTGAGAATGGAATAAGGAAGATGGTGATGTGAGTGGGCTTTAATTGTAGTGGGAAAGTTATGGCCTTTAATGGAGTTTTAGGGTGGCCAAAAATGGAGAAAAATGGGTTTTAGAAAAGGAAGAAGAAGGAAAAATGAGGATTTTATGAAATAGAGTCGTTAAAGCTCCAGACCCCTCCGCGAGCGCTGAGGGTGGTCCACGACCGCGGTCTTTGAAAAAGCGGCCTGGGCCATTTTTTTCTTGGATTGGGCCTTGGATCTTGCATTTTGCTACCTATTTTGGGGGGATTCTCAAAGTATGTCCTTCAAATTTATATATATATATATATATATATATATATATATATATATATATATATATATATATATATATATATATATATATATATATATATATATATATATATATATATATATATATATATATATATATATATATATATAAATGGTCATAAGTTAAAATAATCACACAAATAGTAAAGGATAAAATAATAAAAATTTGTCTATAAGTGGTCATGGAAAAATAAATAAAAAGTGTGGTCGGAAATAGAAACAACATTGTTGTACCCCAAAATTTTCCCTCCCATTTTTCTTCAAGACATTCTTCAAAGGTATCTCAAATACTCAAGGGATGACCAGTTCAAATGCTCCTCCTATGCCAAAGGTATACAACTAGTGTTTTGAGTTTCTCAAGGAAATTTTGGTTGCAAATACCTAAAGTGGTTTCCATGTTTCTTCTTACGTCCTTAATAAGGTTCATGCCATGTTTCAAGTCCTACATCACAAGTTTGCTCAGTCAATGGCTCATATGATGGAAAGTCAACTGTATCGGGCAAAAGTCAACTATGGTCAACATGCAGTCAAACTTCAATATTTTTTGGCAAAATCAACATTTTGAAGTTATATTCATCATTTTATCAAGGGTTGATCATGATTCCCCAAGGAAAGCTCTCAAATCATCAAAAGTAAAAAATTGTCAAATTAGGGTTTCCTTAGGAGAAGTCAACTGAACTTTGACCAGGCATAACTTTTACATGATTCAATAACTTTTCCCCAACCAAAGCTCATTTTGAATGAAATTCAATTATCTACAACTTTGTTTTTATGCTCAAGGCCAAAAAACGTTTCATTTAAAATATATGAGCTAATACGTTATAGGTCATTTTCAAAAGTCAACAAATTACACTTTTGTCAAGGCAACTTACATCAAGATAAAGTCTTAAAAAGCAAAAATGATAAACATAGAGATTGTAGGGGACATATTAAGCTTTCAAAAATTCTAAGATCATCTTCAAAAGATGAAAATTGAGAAAGTTATGAGTTGCACAAGTTGGGAATTTTTGAAGAAATACATGAAATGCAAGAAATGCAAATTTGAAATTTTGGACTTATGGCTTAACTTTTTGAGCTTTGAACTTATTCACGACCTTATGGATGACCTATAAGCTCATTCCAACCATGTCTTGAAATTTTTTATCATTTTATTTATATTTTATTTTGGTGTTATTCAAATAAATACAAAATAAAATTAAATAATATATAAAACCAATGGGCCAACGCATGGGTTGATTTTCTTCAGGCCCATACAACTCATGCAGGCCTGTTTAAACTTGCCAAACTCATGTAGACCCAAGAAGGCAAGGATGATTCAAATTTGGAAAGTTTATAAAATGGTTTATTGTTGTTTAAACCATGACTTGATTTTCTTGATTCCATTCCGTACTTGTTGACTCCCTTACTCCCTCTATATAAAGTGCAACCCTAGGTAGATCAAAGACACAAAAAAACAATGCATACAAGCTCTCCCAAAATTCTCAACATTTCCAAAAGGTTTTCAAATCTATAACCTTAATTCCAGCCCTTTTCAATCCAAACTAAGGGCATAAATCACTCCCTGAGGACCAAAGGAGTCATCTCCAGCCCTTACACGCGCCTGAAACAAACCAGAATCCACCCTCACATAAACTCCGATTGGTAAGATTGGTAGGTTTCATTTTCTAAATATTTTCATGGTTTAAATCCTTTTAAGCATTCTTATTCCATTCATATGTATTTCCTGAATATTTCTAACATTTTACATGTAAGTATGGACGCAAAAATAACCCCACGCCCTAGTTAGGGCAAGGAGCTCATTAGGCTTCGGATATCACGTTACAAAGACTTTTGGCCCAAACGGACCCCAGATTCGTATTCAGAGGGAATGTTTAAGTGGGTTAAGGTAAATTTGAGTCTTAAATTCTTGTTGTTTTGCAGGTTTGGGTTTTAAGCCAACCGGAGAAGACAATCGGAAAGTTGGCTCCGCTGTGCTGACTCTGGTGGCCTAGGTGCCATCATTTAAGTGGTCCATTCAAATCCATCATGGCGCGCGTTTTGAAAATAAATATGATTCCATTTTATAATATATATTCATTCATTTGCGTTATACCACAGGATGAATCACGCCACCCTAGTGGCAACACACATGCACTCAAAGTATCATATGTGCCTGGTCTTGGGTTCTAGCTAGGCGCGAGACATTTTATTTTTCTTGATTTCTCATTTCATATCCAGCGTATACCAGGCCAGCGCGTGCATGATGCAATCCACATCTGGTCCATTCAATCTCAAAAACTCCAGATCCAACGCTCCAAAGTAGTCATGACCATGATGCACTCCAAGGAACGTTTCCCACTGAATCCAACACAGGCTCCTGGGCTCTTTGTTTGGGCCTAACATTCTTGTTTCTATTGCACCCCCCATTTTTTTTACCGCGCAACCCCTTTTTTTTTGTTATTTTATTTTTATTTTATTCTTTTTTTAATAATAACTAATTTTTCATAAAAATATAATCAGAAAATCAGAAAAAATTACAAGTATTAGGTTTAGGTGTTTTATTAATTAATTTAATTTTTGTTAAATTTAATTAATTAATTTAATCACTTTATTTTCATTTCATTAATTTAAATATAATTAGAATTTGGTTTATAATTCAATTATCTTTCTAAACAAAAATACCAAAAACATTTTTTTCTACTTAGAAATTTTTTATGGTTTTAGATATATTTTCTCTCTTCTGTCTCCGCATATTTATTTATTTCCGCATTATTATTTTCCATTATTTTGTAACTATCCATAGTTTGTAATAGCTAATTAGGACCTTTACTTTTTTTCCCCAATTATTGATTTGTATTTCCCTCATCCTCGAAGCGATGTAATAGCGTAGTTTACTTCCCGCACTTTTATTTTTTGGCCTTATATATATATATATATATATATATATATATATATATATATATATATATATATATATATATATATATATATATATATATATATATATATATATATATATATATATATATATATATATATATATATATATATATATATATATATATATATATATATATATATATATATATATATCTAATTGCTGGATTAAATAGGCGTACCTGCTAAGACATAAAAACTAAATGCTAGATAACCTAACTCCAAGATAAACATAACTGAAACACAACACACTTTGCAGACGCGCACCTCTAAGGTACCCCCACTTGTTGCCTTTGGAAAACAACAATCATGTCTCTCGAACGTGATAAGTTTTAGCAAAGACACTTTGGTTAAAAGATCATAGTGCCTCGATGACCCTTCAATGCTGCCTCGGTAAATGATCTTAGTACCTTAGGGTAATTTCTAAAATGTCTTACGAGTTACTTTCGTGATTGTACGATGACCCTCGTATGTCCCTCAAAACATCTAATGATAGAGCTACCTACTAACTAATGGTAGGATAGCACTATCTAAAGGAAAAGAGGAAAAGGATGAAGACCTTTCGAGTAGGTAGAAAGCTTGTAGTTTCTTGCTCATAAAACAAATTAATTTCTCATACATATACCCTTTTTCTAAATATTTTCAAAGACAAAACACTTTTTATACATTCTCAATGGTACAAGATTCATTACAAAGTTTGTCGGACTAAGGAATCTTTTCAAAATATTTTCAAAAATACACTTACACAAAAAAGCATTTTCAAAGTGAGCTAGCAACTAAGAGCCCGTAGATAACTACAGATGGAAAGGGTGTTAACACCTCCCCTTTCCATAACCTACCCCCCTTACTCAAAAAAGTTCTCGAAAGGTCTTTCTTGTTCTTTTCACCCTTTTCCTTTATTAGATAAAAGAAAAGTCAGAGGAGACTCTTGCTAACCACAACATTTAGGATAAAACATAAAACCAGTAAAGTCAGTTCTCCCACAGAATTACAGAACTTGAGACTCTGCTGGGGAATGATACTAAAGTGGGGTTACCTTAGAGATAGTTTGTATTTAAAATTCTTTCATTTTTTGACTTGCTTGATTTATTCTTAAAGGGTTGTTTGATTTATTCTTGTAATGATCTTATACCTGGATCTAGGGCATTTACTTAAGTAGCAATAGATCATGAAAATTGTACAGCGTACACCAATAAGGTTGAAGTGATGGCTACGTTAGTGCGACACATTGGTTGGTACTGGTGTCCCTTGAGTTAATTCAAGGAGAATGTTGGACTGGTGCGTGGTGTCATAAACAACTAACTGACCTCAGAAACTTAGTTGACACAACTTAGCCATTACAAGGTAGTGAGGTAGCCAACTTTGGTGCAAACTGAAGTTGGTTGATACTCGACGCTACACTCATTGAGGTCGGATTCTTAGGATATTTCGGTCACAAATCAGATGCTTGAGTTGAAACAATGCCCAGGAGAAAGGTCAATGATATTGAGACTCCTAGAACCCGATAACTTTCTTCTAGGACAAGTTAAGCCAACTAAAACACCAAGAGGGTTCTTACCTAAAAATTCATGCAAGCTTTAACCTAGGGCCTTGTGTGTTTTTCTTGTGTATGATTAAATTGTTCGAACATAACATCATGCATCATAAAATGCATACCATTTCACTTCTACTAACCATTTCAAGGGCCATGGAATTTATCTTTATTTTGTTTTGTAGACTATGGCCTCCACTCGTAGAAACACTATCAGGGTTAAAAAAACTTGTAAGGGTGTCTCCTTAACTTAAGGAGTTAGTCTCAAGGGTTCCCGAAAGTTCTTCATTTATCAGAATGCATGGTCGACTGCTCAATTTGGTTACTCCAGGTTTTGAGGAAGATATGATGAGTGTTCTCTTCATGTTCTTTGACCCTGCACATCACTACTTCACCTTTCCCGATTATCAGTTGGTACCAACTATGGAGGAGTTCTCTCAATTACTGGGATTACATATTCTAGATAAGATGCCTTTCACCGGTTTAGAGGAAGCTATGAAGCCAAAAGCTATTGCAGCCGCCTTACATCTAAAGTGGTCCGACATTATATCTAACTGGGAAACAAGAAGCGGAATAAAGGGTTTTCTGGCTACATTTCTGTTAGATAAAGCTCAACTCTTCCTAGATGCTATGATTTTCCAGGCTTTTGAGAATATCTTGGCTCTTCTAATCTATGGGTTGGTACTATTCCCTAATTCATACCAACTCATAGATGTGAACACTGTCAATATTTTCCTTGCTTGTAATCTTTTGCCTACCTTGCTCGGAGATATTCTACATTCCCTTCACACTCGTACTATGAGGAGGCGAGGAACTCTCATGTGTTGTATTCCTCTTCTATCTAGGTGGTTTATTTCGCACCTTCCTCGCTCGTTAATTAAGAATGGACAAGGTTTGAGGTGGTCATAAAGAATAATGTCACTTTCTCATGCAGATATTTACTGGTCTTCCCGGTCTCACGAGGATATCAATATCATTGACCGCTATGGGGAATTCCCTAATGTCACACTCCTTGGATTATAGAAGACATCACTTACAACCCTTCGTTGGCTCTACGCAAGTTTGGTTACGCTCGAAGAGATGGTCCTCATGAAGCATTTATCCAGGGTATCATGTTCAATTACAAAAATTATTCTCAAGGTTATCGTTGGAGGTTTATACGCGCTTGAGGCATGGTAAGAAAGATTGATAGTAAGGCTTTAGGGCAGAAGAATTCCATCCCTCTAGAGCCTTACTTCAAATGGGTGCAAACTCGCGCTCAAAACCTCATGATTCCATATCCATCTATCTTACCAGTGGTCATGGAGCCTGTTGTCGAATGAGACATCTCTGGTATCATCCTTCATCCAGACATTCCTACTGATCTTGAAGAATTGAAGAAGTCTTAGATTTGGCTGAAGGAAGAATGGGACACCTTTGAGACTCAATTCTATGAAAGTGAGAAGAAAGTGTTAGAGCTCTCCAGGAAACTTCATGAGGAGCAGAGTCTTAATGCATACATCACCACAAAGAGGAAGCGTCCATGGGAGACTTAATTCTTAGATTTTAGGAGTTAACTTTGTTGTCTCTTTGAGACCTTATTGTAAGCCTAAAAGGCAATTGTAATTTTAATTCACTGATAAAATATTTGTTTATATTTTCTCTTGGTTAAACAAAGTTTAATCTCCTATAGTCCTTGAAATCATTGTATTTACATATTATGCATCATTTCATAACATGTTTGTCATACAGGTTTCTCATTTCCTCGCTGATTATTTCAGCAGAAAAATGGCCCTCGAACAAACTGTGAAGGATCTTCAGGCTCAACATGCACAATTCCAAGAGACTCTCATGAATCTAGCACAAGGACAGAAAGAGCTATTGGCGCTTATCGCCAAGAAAAAGAAGACCAAGAAGCCAGCTGCTGTCCTCAATATGGGGAGAAGGTTCAAAGGTCCCACTCAACCAGACCATACAGATGATGCCTCTTATGAAGAAGATGAAAACCATGATGAATATGGTAGAGGCATCAAGAATGAAGGCAGGAACAATCAGGGTTATGAGAATGCTCCTGAAGATGAAGACTTTTCTGACAAACAGTATCCTCCTACAGATGACAAATATAAGCAGTTGGAGGACAAACTCAAGGAAATGGAAATCAGAAGGTTCCTTGAATGGATTTTGGTAAATTAGGTCTGCTTCAGGGGGTGATCATCCCACCTACGTTCAAGGTCCCTATCTTTTCCAAATACGATGGGGTCTATTGTCCTAAATTCCATTTGAGGTCGTATGTTCGGAAGATATAGCCTCACACTACTGACCAGAAATTGTGGATCCATTTCTTCCAAGAGAGGTTGGCTGGCACTCAACTAGAATGGATTTATCAGCTGGAGGGTACCAACATTCATACATGGGAAGACATGGATGATGCTTTCTATAAGTAATATCAATACAATGCTTATCTGGCACCGACTCAAGTGCAACTATAGAATATGCCCATGAGCTCTAATGAGGTGTTCAAGGAATATGCACATAAATGGAGGGACTTGGCTGGAAGGGAGCAACCTCCCTTGACTGATCGAGAAATGGTGGATATGTTCATGGGCACTTTGATAGGCCCGTTCTTTAATCTATTGATCGGAAGCTCTTACAAAGATGATTTTGACAGGGGAGAGAATTGAAAGCGGTATCAAGAGTGAGAAGATATCGATGGCTACATCTTCGAATGCTGTGAAGAAGCCATTTGGAGGTAAAAAGGAAGTCAATGTTGTCTATGGCCACAAGAGCCATAGTAAAAGTAAGTGTCATCAATCTGTGGGAGCAATATTAATTTCCAATCCAATGCCCATTCAACAACAACAACAACAGGTTAACCGACGAAGGAAAGATGCTCCACTGAGGCAGTTTACTAAAATTGGCATGCCTTTATCTCAGGCCCTACAACATTTTTTGAAGGCCGTACTAGCCACATAGCTTCCAAATTATGCCGCCAGAAATTTCGAATGAACAATTTAGAAGTTATGTGGCTAGTCTGACAACTGACAATGGTTTGGGTTTCTTCGATGCTAAGTTGACTCCGGAGGGGGGAAATTACAATAGGGCCCTGTATGTCTCCATTGAATGCAGCGGCACAAGATTGGCCCATGTATTAATTGATACTGGTTCTTTTCTAAATGTTCTACCCAAAGGCGCTCTCGACCGATTAGATTGTTAAGGGGTTGTGCTGAAGCCCAACAGTATCATAGTTTGAGCATTAGACGGATTGAAAAGAATGGTGCATGGAGAGGTGGAACTCCCAATCAAGGTGGGTTCATAGATTTTTAAGTCCACCTTCTATGTGATGGACATCCGACCGACTTACTCTTGTTTATTGGGATGTCTTTTGGATCCATGGGGCAGGCGTTGTCACCTCTACCTTGCACCAGAAACTGAAGTATCCGGTAAAAGTGAAAGTTTTTACTGTTTATGGGGAAGAGGAGTATATGGTCAGCAACCTCAATTCATTCTTATACGTGGAAATGGACGGAGAATTCATTGAAGCATGTTGTCAAACCTTCTAAGTGATTTTCCCTGTTGTTGTTGAAGATTTTTCTGCTATTCCAAAGATCACCAAAACTCCACACAAGATGGCTTCCTTGAAGGATGCCAAAGCTACTATTGAAGAATGTGGTCTTACAATTTGGGGTCAGCTACCTGATATCCCTTTTAAATATAACAAGTTAGGTCTGGGTTTTACTGCAGAAGGTCAGAGGGTTGTTCGTCACGCTCGTGCTTGGAGACTTCTGTTCCGTATCAGAAACAATTGGAAGATAGAATAATTGGAAGACAAAAGACATATTTTTCATCTCTTTTAGTCAGGAGTAATATCTATATTCTTGTCTTATTGTTTTCAAAAGTTTTGGTTATGTAATAAACAATGACTTTAAAACCTTGTGTCTTACCCGGGGAATAATGGTTCATTTGTTAAAGGGTTGATGATTCATAAACATTTGTTCATTCAATAAAAAAAATTGGATGTTTTGCATACAAATTTTGTGATCTCTATCTTTCATTTATATTATTGCATTTTCAAAAATCTATGTGTTCTTACACACACCCATGCACTACATTGCATATCCTCATCCACTATGGATCTCATTGATAACGATTCTACTATTGCCGCTTATGACTTCGAAAATTCAATCTACCAAGCGGACGACGAAGGTGAGGAAGATCACGAAATACCTGGAGAACTTGCCATACTCTTAATACAAGAAGAGAAGGCTATCCAACCACATGAAGAGCCAGTCGAAGTGGTGAACTTGGGTACCGAGACAGACAAGAAAGAATTCAAGATCGGCACTAACTTAGAAAGCAGTGTCGAGAGCAGACTAATCCAGATGTTGCATGAATACGTTAAAAAATTTGCTTGGTCATACGAAGACATGCCAGGGCTTGATACCAATATTGTGGTTCACCTTCTTCCAATGAAAGAGGGTTGTGCTCCGATAAAATAGAAGGTTCACCGCATGCATCCTGAAATGTCAGAAAAGATCAAAGTTGAGGTTATGAAGCAATTCAACATAGGGTTCTTAGCGGTGACATCATATCCTTAATGGGTTACTAGTGTTGTTCTGGTGCCAAAGAAAGACGGCAAGGTACATATATGCGTAGATTATATGGATATGAATAGGTTAAGTCCCAAAGATGACTTCCCGCATCCATATATTGATGCCCTGGTTGACAACACCGCTCAACACAAGGTATTCTCCTTCATGGATGGCTTCTCAGGTTACAATCATATCAAGATGGCGCTTGAAGACATGGAGAAAACTACCTTCTTCACACAGTGGGGGACTTTCTGCTACAAAGTTATGCCTTTTGGGTTGAAGAACGTCAGGGCAACTTATCAGCGTGCCATGGTATCCTTATTTTATGACATGATGCACCACAAAATAGAGGTCTATGTTGATGACATTATAGCACAATTGAAAACCAAAGAAGAGCACCTTGATCATCTGCATAAGCTATTTGAAAGACTAAGGAAGTATAAACTGAGGCTAAACCTGAACAAATACATATTTGGGGTGAGATTCGGTAAATTCCTGGGTTTCATCGTCAAAGGTAAGGGTATTGAGGTTGATCTAGGAAATTTTAAATCCATTCAAGAAATGCAGACTCCTCGTACCGAGAAGGAAGTCAGATGTTTCTTAGGGTGTTTGAATTACATCGCCCATTTCATTTCTCACTTGACTGCTACTTGTGAGCTAATTTTCAAGCTGTTGAAGAAAGATCAAGTAGTAAAATGGAACGACGACTATCAAATAGCCTTTGGTAAAATTAAGGAATACCTATAAGATCCTCCTATTCTGATGCCACAAGTTGAAGGAAGACCTCTGGTCATGTACCTAACAATGTTAGAGAACTCAATGAGGTGTGTACTGGGGTAGCCTGACGAGTCTGGTCGAAAAGAGCATGGAATATACTACCTTAGAAAAAAGTTTAACGACTATGAAACAATATATTCACTGCTCGAGAAAACTTACTGCACTTTGGCATGGGCTGCTCGTTGACTAAGACAATATATGTTGACCCATACTACCTTGTTTATCTTTAAAATGGATCCTATGAATTACATATTTGAGAAGCCAGCTCTCTCCGAAAGAATAGATCTATGGCAGATGGTCTTAACAGAATATGATATCCAATACACCACGAAAAAAGAAATCAAAGGAAGTGTACTTGCAGGCCATTTGACACATCAAGCTCTAGACGACTATCAGTCTATGAACTTCGAATTCCCGAACGAGAATATTATGCTGGTAACATATTATGAAGAACCTGGACCGTATGAAGGACTTGAGACAGGATCCCGATAGACTATGGTTTTAGATGGAGCTTCCAATGCACTTGGGAACGAAATCGATGCTATGATCATCTCCCCACAGGTTTCCATACACCCTTCACTGTCAGACTTTGCTTAGACTGCACCAATAATATGGCTGAATACGAAGTGTGCATCATGGTTCTTAGGGCTTCTATTGACATGAGAATCAAGTTCTTAAGCGTGTATGGAGACTCAGCCTTGGTAATTAGTCAGATTAAGGGAGATTGGGATATGAAACACCCAAATCTCATTCCTTATAAAGAGAGCGTGCTAACCTTGATCCCGTATTTCGAAGAAATTACTTTTGAGCACATACCAAGAGAAGAGAATCAGCTGGAAGACACTTTGGCTACCATGTCATCCATGTTCAATGTCAGATAGGACAATGAAGCTGCTAAGATTACCATCGAAAGAAGACCTTGAAGGGGAATCCATCAATGACAAGAAATTCCTATGAAGGTTCTCAGCTAAGTTCTTCCTGAGCAATGGAATTCTACACAAGCACAATCATGATTCGACTCTACTTCTTTGTATGGAGAAGAATGAAGCAAAAGAAATTATGCAAGATATGCATGAAGGTGTCTTCGGTACTCATTCCAATGGCATACTATGGCTAAAAACATCTTAAGAGTTGGTTACTATTGGTCGACTATGGAAACTGACTATCACCACCACTCGAGAACTTTTCATAAGGGCCAAATTTATGCTGATAAAGTTCATGTACCTCCAGTACCTTTAAATGTCATGATTGCTCCTTGGCCATTTTCAATGTGGGGCATTGATATGATTGAAGAAATTAAGCCTACTACCTCTAACAGACACCGCTTTATCCTCGTCGCCATTGATTACTTTACAAAATGGGTAGCTTCATTTTCTTCTATTGCCAAGAATATGGTTGCCCGTTTCATCAAGCACAACCTTGTATGTCGGTATGGCATCCTCGAGAGAATTATCACAGACAACGACACCAATCTTAACAATACCATGATCATTGAACTATGCATGCAGTTCAAGATCAAGCATCACAACTCTTCTCGGTATCGACCTAAGATGAATGGCGCAGTGGAAGCCGCCAATAAGAACATAAAGAAGTTCATATAGAAGATGGTTATGACGTATAAAGATTGGCATGAGATGTTGTCGTTTTCTCTTCATGGTTACCGCACTTCGGCTAGAACATCAATTGGGGTAACTTACAGAGCATGAGCTCCCAACTTGATATGCTATGTATGCGACAACATATGAAACACAACAAAAACTACAACATCGAACATTCAACAACAATGCAACAACAACGATACAACGACAACATTTCAACAATAACTTAACAACAACAATGCAACAATAACAATTCAACAGGAACATAACAATAATTCAACACTGGCCATAAGCCTACAACTTAACAATAATTCAACACTGGCCATAAGCCTACAAATTAGCATTAATTCAACACCGGCCATAGGCATATAACTTGATTTTTCAACAACAACAATTAACGCAATATTGGCATAAGCCTACAACTTAGTACGTCACAACAATAATAACATATCAACAATAGTAATTCTACAACAACATTAACAACAAAATAACATTGGCCATAAGCCTAACAATTCAATACCAACTGCAAAGTCATATTTTTTAGCAAGGTATTCAACACACTTTTTAGAATAAAATATACAACAATTGTTTCGTATAGTTATTCGGGCAAATCGACTAAATCCTGATAATTAATTAATTCTCCACTGTTATTTTATTACCAATAACCTTCTGTTACTAATTCACAACTTAGTCTCTACCTTAAAACAACTTATACAATCCACCGTCTCAACTGTAATATTTTACAGACATTCTGCATAATTATTACGACAATTTAACTATATCCAACTAAATAATCCTCTACTAAAATTGCTAGTATTTCTACTCTGTATTATTATTATTAAGACCATCCTGGTACTGTTATTTCACAAGCTTTGCTACATGTAATTACTATCCTGCTAGATTATTCTCCTACTAATTTATTATTGTTACTGCTATGTAGGTATAATAATCTTTAATTAAATATGAACTACATGATCAAGGGATACTAAGTTCTTCAAATAACATAATGGGCCTTACTGTAATCAATTATCAAAAGGACTAAACTGGGAAACTATATAAGACTAGTGTTCCTGTTGCCACAAGTGGTGTTCCCCTCAGCACTCCTTCCTTTTTCCAACATGGTTCCGGTCGGAACCCATTCCCATGCCCCTCGGCATGCCCATTATCTTTGTGCCACTCGGCACACACATTGTGCCCCTTGGCACAATGTGTTTTTAATCCCCGGTTACATAGATTTTAGTAATTCCTTTTTATTCTCAATTTTCCTTTGATTAACAGTTTCGTATCAACATAATATATAATTGCAACAACATGAATTTTTCACAGATCAATAATTTTGCAGCCAACACTTTTCCATATAGACAACAACATGAAAACAAACAATGATTCGACACATTCCTCAACAACATGTACACATAGTAGCAATTTCATACAACCCAATCCCTACATAATATTCATCATAATTCCCATTATAGAGTTAGAACCCCACCCTTACCTTGGATTGGAGACCGCTCTATAATTCTTCGATCGAGCCTAGCTTTGCCAAAGCTTCCAACCTTTGCCTATTTTCCTCTTTTCCTCTTCTCTACAATTCTGCAACTTCTATGTTCACTCTCCAAAATATCCAAAACACTTATTCCTTCTAATTAACCTAATCCTCATAATTTGCTTAACCTTATATTTATTATTATTCCTATTGGGCCTAACTTTCACACCCCCACCTTTACTACATTTAACCATATAATTAATCCCAATAATAAATTTTATAACCATTCTAATGTTATTACTAATATTAATCAACTAATTAACCAACTACTAACAACATTGCAACTTATACCAACCTATCACAACATTCCAACAAATGATTCAAAAATAATTTAATTAAATAATTTGTTAAATTAACGGGCATTACAACTCTCATCCACTTAGAATATTTTCGTCCTCAAAAATCTACTCGATACTACCACCCTTAACGCGAATTTCGCATCTAACTCTCTGATCCCAAGTCGCGTTTGGCAACACTTCAACCACTACTTTACTAGCATAACAATAACTCAACACAATTTAAATCAAATACACACATGCTAATCATTCAACACTTCACGACATGATCGTTACTAGCATCTCAACTACTCAACCATAATCTGACATATCCACAATTAAAGTAGCAACAACTATACCACACTCATACTTGGATGTACATTATCGCAATATCATCTTAACAACCTTTTTCAACACCAAAAAACATACACAATTTTATTCCTATATATCAATTATCAACAAAATATCAACAAATCTATTCACATCGTCGTATCGCTCTTATAGTGACATCAACATAGCCAACATAATCAACTTCGTCATATTATGGAGTATCATTCCTTACTTATGGAAATCAACAATAACATCTCAATAAGGATAACAAAATCATTTCAACATCAACATAACTGTATAACTCAGCAAGCATACCCATAGCTCACCATCAACCAACAGTCCACAACAATCTTCTTATAAAATCCGCAAATATTTACTAGCAAACGTAGTTCCCTGGCACAACATCTCTATATCAATAATCCACCAAATCAAGTATGCAGATTAAGACACATCATTCCCATAGGCTCCTGATATGTATTCCTTCTTTTCCAACGAGTCGTACACGTATAGAAACTGCGCCATATCATGATTCAGCTACGCCACTCTGATTATCCACCTTAAATCACCATCCTCATTAAAATTTTCGTTAACTATCTAGTTCACAAGTTTCAATCTAGAATCAGACTTTCCTCAACACCCACCATAAAACCATTGTTCACTTGATATTGTCAATCTTTCACTTTGGGACGTTAATTCACATATACCTCGCTACTCCAACTTGTTCAATACATCTCAAATCTTTCTTATCCACTCTTCAAACAAATTAGTGAGATACTACCTCATGATATAACATCAACCACTTCACTCACCATTAAGATAGCAAGACAAGTCTATACCGTCCAACATGATATCGTCTACTATCAACAAGAGATTAAGGGTGATCAGTTCCTCAAATTGTCAATAGATAGCCGAAAACAATAATGGAGTATAAACCATCATTACAAACTATAATAGTGTTCTTTAGAACCTGTACTCAAGTCACCTAAAGCACCATAATTCAATAATTTCCAATGAGGTTTACAAATACTTCCACAATTTCCCTCTCATTCGATTTTGTCGATGAGACACAAACGCTCAACATATTACACGGTCCACATTACTCTCACTTAGCCTCCAACGAAGGTTAACCATTCTCTAACTCAAGAATTACTTTCTTCATCCCTGCATCATCAGTAATACAAACTCTATTAAGGAATCTCAACACACCGTGCACATCTAACTTAAAATCATCATTCTCAAATTGATCGAGTCCAACCACCAATTATACCAATTCTACATCTAGCTTCTAAGCTTCTCTGATACTGTCCAGAAATTCATTGTTAATTTTCAACATTCCCAACATAACACCCCACGGTGTTACTTCGCAAACTAAGCTCATATCTATGAACTATTCAATTAATTCCAATTCTTTAACCATCATTGCCGACATTTGTAAAGTCTTTCGACCTAAAACATCAGCCATGACATTAGCTTTACCTAGATGATAATTCAAACCGAAATCATAGTCCTTCAACATCTCCAATCATCTTCATTGTCTCATATTCAATTCCTTCTGATCAAATAAACACTTTAAACTCTTACGATCCCTAAATACTTTAAATCTAGAACCAAAAAGACAATGTCTCCAAATCTTCAACATAAACACCACCCTTGCTAACTCTAAGTCATGTGTAGGATAATTCCTCTCATGAACTATGAGTCGTCTAGAAGCACAAGCAACAACTTGTCCATTCAAAATTAGCACACCACTAAGTCCCATCTTAGACGCATTCATAATACACTACAAATGACTCACTTGGATTAGGCAAAACCAATACTGAAGCAGTCGTCAATCTTTTCTTTAGTTCTACAAAACTTTCTTCACATGCAACATCCCATACTTGAATTGATGAAAGATTATCCTTTCTAATGCCAAACATCTCATTTGTCAACTTATTCGTCAACAACATATTATTCTTGACCTCTTCCCGAACAACTGCTATAATAATCATTTATGCCCAAAAAGCCTCTAATTCCGCACCCGACTTGTGAATCCCTCCATATAGGAATGCATCTACCGTATTTGAAATTTTTTTCATAGGATAGAATATATTTCTATCTCCTCATAGGTTCAAACGGAACGCCAATCCAATACTCAGAACACAAGATATGAATTTCCAAAGTTATCCAAAAATGCGAACACCGACGTCATGCAGCGACATACTATTACACACCTTACGATAACATCAGAACAAAATTTCTTTGTACCAGTACCAACATTTATCACTCTTGAAATCGTACTTATCTCTTTGCATTTCCGACTCTGACTCGCGATTCAAAACATTCCAACAACTTCAACAACTTTTACAATCACTTACATGGATTCCACGACATGGTCTACAACAATCTGTCACTCTATCACTGTTCAATCGTCAACATCTTTCGCAAGAGCTGCTCAAATCGACAACTTCACAGTCCACCAATATCTCCGAAACATCTCAACTTTCTAAATTCCATCTTCTAAAAATTATCCTTGTTACTTAACAATCACTTTCAGAAACATCAGAGATTTACACTCTACTTGTATATCAACAACCGTTACATTGCTCCTCATCCTTCGAGAAGTAAACATCAACAAGGTGCGATCATTCTCCCTCAAGAAGTTCCAACTTGATTAAAAACCAAAATATTTAGTCCACGTCACCTTCGGATTCGGGAAATAATAAAACTTCAACAATACTCGCACTGTCACAATAAACAGCATACTGAACTAACATCTTACAACCAAAATATATCCGAGAAGCAAAGATTCTCCACCACTTTTCTTCAAACCAACTTCTGTAAACAAGCGATTAGAAAAACAAGCAAGCACCGATAGTGTTTCACACACTTGTCGCGTACTAAGGAACAAACAACATTAGACAACTTGGCCGGACGGACCGACTTGCTCTGATACCACTAATGTAACACCCCAATTCTACCCGGCGGATAATAATAAAATCAGAGTTCAACATAAATAGGATGCTACATTTATAACTTAAAATCAAACTTCATTTAATCGAATATAGAACATATACATAACACTTAATTCAGATGAACCAACAATAGCCTGATTTATTCTTTAAAATCAAACAACTTTTTATTGATAAGTAGTGGAATATACATACTCAACTTCAATTCTCTTAACATCTCTTAGTCAACTAAAACAACTTCAAGACAACAATTATTTCATGTAATCAACCTAAAAATTCAACAACTAAAATAATAATGAACAACTAAACATCAAGCATTCATCCCCCCAAGTGCTACGTATCAGAGTGACAACACCGACTTGAACTAACGAAGGTAACAACCATCCTTATTGATTACCTGCAAGTTACGAACATATGGCAACAATCAAACAGAAGGGGTGAGATATCTAACGATATAATTGAATGTATGATAATTAATATATCAGAATCAGTTCGTATAATATCACCACTTCACAACATTCAAACAACTTAAATCTCAATAAAACATCAACACGACATAACGACTAATTCATAACTTTTAGATGATACATGTCACAACAAGTCAACAACATAAATCCACAACAATTATATCATCACCAAAACTCAAGAGGAAACATCAAATGCGACTCAATTACAATGCACATCCATGTGGTACCATTGGAGCAAAACTCCTAACTTAGAAATGTACTAATTAATAGAGGCATCAACAAGGCATAAGCCTTCAACATAATATGTGCCAATCCATACCAACTTACAGAGCATGAGATCCCAACTTGATATGCTATGTATGCAAAAACATATGAAACACAACAACAACTACAACATCGACCATTTAACAATAACGTAACAACAATGACACAACGACAACATTTCAACCGTAACTTAACAACAACAATGCAACAAAAACAATTTAACAGCAACTTAACAATAACTCAACACTGGACATAAGCCTACAACTTAGCAATAATTCAAGACTGGCCATAAGCCTACAACTTATCAATAATTCAACACTGGCCATAGGCTTACAACTTGATTTTTCAACAAAAACAATTAACGCAACATTGGCATAAGCCTACAACTTAGTCGTCACAACAATAATAACATATCAACAATAGTAATTCGACAACAACATCAACAAGAAAATAACATTGGCCATAACCTAACGAATCAATACCACCTGCAAAGTCATATTTTTTAACAAGGTATTCAACAAACTGTATCGAGTAAAATTTACAACAATTGTTCCATATAGTTATTCGGACAAATAAACTAAATCCTTCTAATTAATTAATTCTCCACTGTTATTTTATTACTAATAACTTTATGTTACTATTTCACATCTTAGTCTCTAACTTACAGCAACTTATACAATCCATCGTCTCAACCGTAATATTTTGCAAACTTTTCTCGTGATTATTCGGACAATTCAACTATATCTGGCTAAATAATCCTCTACTAAAACTGATAGTATTTCTACTATGTGTTATTATTATTAATACCATCCTGGTACTGTTATTTCACAAGCTCTGCTACTTGTAATTACTATCCTGCTAGATTATTCTCCTACTAATTTATTATTGTTACTGCTATTTAGATATAATAATATTTAATTAAATATGAACTACATGATCAAGGGATACTAAGTTTTTCAAATAACATATGGGGGCCTTACTGTAATCAATTATCAAACTAACTAAACTAGGAAATTATATATAACTAGTGTGCTTGTCGCCACAAGTGGTGTGCCCCTCGACGCACCTTCCTTTTTACAACATGGTGCCGATCGACACTCATTCCCATGCCCCTCGGCACAATGTGTTTCCAGTCCCTGGTTACGTAGATATCTGTAATTTGTTTTAATTTACAATTTTCCTCCGATTAACAATTTCGTGTCGACACAATATATAATTGCAACAACATGAATTTTTTACAGATCAATAATTTTGCAGAAAACACTTTTCCACAAAGATAACAACATGAAAACAAATAATGATTTGGCACATTTCTCAATAACATGTACACACAGTAGCAATTTCATACAACCCAATCGCTACATAATATTCATCATAATTCCCAATATAGAGTCAGAACCCCACCCTTACCTTGGATTGAAGACCACTCTATAATTCTTCAATCGAGCCTAGCCTTGCCAAAATTTCCAACCTTTTCCTCTTTTCCTCTTTTTCTTTTCTCTCCAATTCTGCAACTTCTACGTTCACTCTCCAAAATCTCCAAAATCCTTATTCCTTATAATTAACCTAATCCTCATAGTTAGCCTAACCTTATAATTATTAATATTCCTATTTGGCCTAACTTTCACACCCCCACATTTACTACATACAACCATATAATTAAGACCATCAATAAATCTTATAACCATTCTAATGTTATTACTAATATTAATCAACTAATTAACCAACTACTAACAACATAAAAACTTATACCAACCTATCACAGCATTTCAACAAATGATTCGAAAATAATTTAATTAGAGTAAATTGAGGTATATGTTGATGACATGATTTCCAAATAACAAACCGAAGAAGGGCATGTAGAACATTTGTTGAAATTGTTTAAACGTTTTAGGAAGTATCGTCTCCGCTTGAATCCAAACAAATGCACCTTTGGTGTCTGATCAGGGAAATTTCTAGGTTTCATTATCAGCCAAAAAAGAATTGAAGTTGACCCTGATAAAGTCAAAGGAATTCAAGAAATTCTTACGCCGGGAACTGAAAAGCAAGTTAGAGGCTTCCTTGGGCGGTTGAATTACATTTCTAGATTCATTTCCCACATGACTGCAACGTGTGAATCGGTCTTTAAGTTTTTAAAGAAAGATCGGGGTTGTGTATGGATAGATGATTACCAAAGGGAATTTGAAAGTATTAAAGAGTATCTGCTTGAACCTCCTATCTTGCTCCCTTGGATTAAAGGAAGACCATTGATTATGTATCTGACACTGTTAGATAATTTTATGGTTTGTATTTTGCAATAACAAGATGAAATAGGGAAGAAGGAATATGCTATTTATCATCTTAACAAGAAGTTTACTGACTATGAGTCACGGTATTCTATGCTAGAAAATACATGTTGTGCTCTGGCCTGGGCGACAAAGCAGTTGCAACAATATATGTTGAATCATCACTACGCCAAAAAGGCCTCTAGACAGCGCTGCTATAAGTAAATAGAAAAATAAAATAGGGAAACTGTATACGAAAATGAGTAAAAGCGCTGCTAAAAGGCCGACCTTAGACATTGCTTCTGAAAAGCGCTGCTAAAAGTGTTGCTTTAGAAAGCGCTTAAAAAAAGCGTTGGTAAAGGACCATATTAACCCGCACTTCTCCGAAGCGCTGTCTAAAGTCATATAAATTATAAAAAAAATACTAAAAGCACTGCTAAAAGGGTTGCTTTAGAAAGCGCTTGTAAAGGACAACATTAGCCAGCACTTCTCCGAAGTGCTGTCTAAAGTCATATAAATTTTAAAAAAGTCTAAAAAGTGTTGCTAAAAGGGTTGCTTTAGAAAGCGCTTAAAAAAGAGCTGATAAAGGACAACATTAGCCAGCGCTTCTCCTAAGCGCTACTAAAGTCATATAAATTTTAAAAAAAATCATAAAAGCGCTGCTAAAGGCCCATATTAGCCAACACTTCTCAAAAGTGCTGTCTAAAGTCATATAATTAGAATTAAAAAATTGAATCCCTCCAAAACTCGTTTTTATTCACAAAACTCGTTTATATTCACACTTTTCTCTTCGTCCTTCAATCTCTGATACCTCCCTCCTTACGCCATCCCTCTGACCGCCCTCCTTCCGCCGTCCCTCAGTTGCCGTCCTCCACCGTATCTCAACGTAAGTTTCCCTTGTTCCTATCTCTACTACTGCAATGGTTCTTTGGGTATTTAGTTTATAACATTTGGTTTTTTGGACTCTCTTGTAGGACTTCTATTAATCATTTCACCAAAATTTGGTTTTGTTAAGCTTGGTTCAACATTTCTTTCTACATTTCTAGGTATTCATTTCCTTCTACATTTTTAGATATTTTCTTCTACATTTCTGCAAAACCTGTGACTTGTTTATAAGTTCGATTAGTTAGTGAAATAAACTCTGTTAGGCTGTCCGGTTTTATTTAGTTTTGATGAAGGTTGGATGTTGATGTCACGTTTATTCGTGTATAAACTAACCGAGAAACTATTGGGGATACCCGTTATGTTTTATTTGTTAGAGTTTGGGGTTTGAATTAATTGTTGTGTCACTTTGTGTGAGAAAATTTGAAAGAGATTTTTATGCATGTTGTTATGAATTCATGGTTTAATTTGGTTACGGTGCCACTTTGTTGCGATAGTTTGATTTCATTTTGGTTTCGATGAAGGGTTAATGTCTATGTTGCGTTATCCGCATAAGATATAGTCGAGAACCATTCATGGGGCAGCAATTCATCTTTTACCGTTGCTTTGAGATTCAGATAACTTTATTGTGTAATTTGATTTAAATTCGAAAGTTCGCATGGTTATGACATCGGGTGCTATCCCATTTTGTTTCTAATCTTCTTGAGTTGAAACTATCGTGCACTCATAACTTGTTATAGTTGGTGCCCGATTTTTGTTTAATCAAATAAATCATGTGTTGAAATCAATTTTCCATGTTTCGATTCTTAAACTGTGTAACAAAATGAGTTCCTTGATTTTATTTTTATTTGTGGATTGGTATCGTGATTTTACTCTTAACTCTATGCATTTTCAATGTTAGTGTGCTTACTAAAAAGTTGGTTAAGAATATTTTGTATTGGTGTAGTTAGTCGAAGACCATCATCGATTCAAAGAACATCAAAGCAGCATCATCCATCGTCGGCACCAATAACCCCTCTTCTTTCTTTGGTATGTCAAGTTCAAATTCAACATTACCGACTCGTTTATTTATTTACTATTTGCTTCCTAAAGTATAAAACATTCTATCTATATCAATTAAAAAGCACAATTAATTCTATATAGAAATAATTAATTTTAGTCTATATCGATCTTGAACTAATTCGATTAAATCTTATGAAATATTTTTTAAAGTTTGTATTAATATTTTTTTTTTGTCGCGAAAGTGTTTTTCTTTATGTTATTTTGAAATAGTTGCGTGAATAATTATAGTGTTTTTGTTTACCTTAATTAGTAGTAATTCCATGGATAAAAAATGGATGACTGCTAATCGATTGTCAAAAGAATATGAGAATGGGGTATTGGAATTCGTTAAGTTTGTTGTTGAACACGTCAAAGGCTCCAGTCGAATGAAATGTCCTTTCTTGGGTTGTTGTTATATGGGTCGGGTTGACGCAGATGGATTGAAATCGCATTTACTGACGCGTGGGATTGATCGAAGTTATAAGTGTTGGATATATCATGGTGATAAAATTAACGAGAATGTTGAACCGTGGGAGAAAAGTAATACGACGAGCTATGCTCCAGACGACAATGACATAGATACATACGATTGTGATCGAGTCGAAGAGATTGCAAAAGCACTTGAAGAAGATCTTAAGGATTGTCCCAAATATTTGAGAGGTTGGTAAGGGATGCAGAGAAATCGTTGTATAAAGGTTGCACTAAATTCACAAGACTGTCTGCAGTATTAAAGTTGTAGAACTTAAAGGCGGTCAATGGATGGTCAGATAAAAGTTTCACAAAGTTATTAGCCCTTATGAGAGATATGCTTCTGGAGGATAATGTTCTTCCTAATCAAACCTATGAGGCCAAAAAAATGTTGTTCTCTATCAGCATGAGCTATGATAAGATACATGCTTGTCCAAACGATTGTGTTTTGTTTTGAAACGAATATGCATTGTTAAATGAGTGCCCTAAATACAGTTTATCTCGATATAAGAAAAAAGTGTCTCCGGCAAAAGACTTATGGTATTTTTCTATAATTCTGAGATTTAGGCGCATGTCTCATAGTGAAACCGATGAAAGACACTTGACTTGTCATGCAAATGAAAGAATTATTGATGGAAAGTATCGACATCCGGAATATTCACCACAGTGTTCTAAAATTGATGATGATTATCCTAATTTTTGAGAAGAAGCAAGAAACCTTCACTTGGCATTATCTACTGATGGAATGATCCCACATAGTCTTCGAAGTATCTCACATACCACATGGCATGTGCTTCTTATGATTTATAACCTACCTCCATGGCTATGTATGAAGCGTAAGTACATGATGTTATCTATGTTTATTTCTGGGCCTAAACAACCAGGGAATGACATAGACGTATACTTGACACCTTTGATCAAAGATTTAAATATTTTGTGGGAGAACGGTGTGGAGATATATGATGGATATAGGAAAGAAAGTTTCAATTTGAGGGCAATGTTGTTTGGCACAATTAATGATTTTCCAGCATACGGAAATTTATCTGGGTATAGCATTAAAGGTCAGCGTGTGTGTCCTATTTGTGAAGATGGAACCGATACGACGCAATTGGAACTTTGTCAGAAGAATGTGTTTCCCGGTCATCGTAGATTCTTACATCCTAAACATCATTATCGTAGGTGGAGAAAATAATTCAATGGAGACACCGAACAACGTAAAGCTCCACCTGCATTGTCAGGTGACCAAATTTTTGAAAAGGTGAAAGATGTGTGTACTCAGTTTGGCAAGCCTTTTGCATATAAGATTGTCAAAGGTGGGTGGAAGAAGTGGTCTTTTTTTTTTAATTTCCATATTGGAAGTCTTTGTATGTGAGACATTTTCTCGATGTTATGCATATTGAAAAAAACATATTCTAAAGTGTTATTGGCGCGTTACTCAATATAAAAGGAAAGTCTAAGGATGGCCTTAAAGCAAGGGAGGACATGTTAAAGATGGGAATAAGAACTGAATTAGGACACGTGAAGAAAGGAAGATCAACATATCTACCACCTGCTGCTTTTACTCTATTTAGAAAGGAGAAAAAAATATTGTGCAAGTTTCTAAATGAAGTTAAAGTTCCAAAAGGATACTCTTCAAATATTAGAAGACTTGTGTCTATTAAAGACCTCAAGTTTAATAGTTTATAGAAACATGATAGTCATGTTATAATGGAGAATTTTCTACCAATAGGTATACGTTCTATTTTGCCAAAAAAAGTAAGAAGCGCCATAACTAAATTGTGTTTTTTCTTTAGGTCAATTTGTAGTAAGGTGATCGATCCTGAGGTCTTACCAACACTGCAAAAAGAAATAGTTATTACCTTGTGTGAGCTTGACATGTATTTTCCTCCCTCTTTTTTGACATAATGGTACATTTAGTTGTTCATCTTATGAAAGAGACACAATTGTGTGGACCAGCTTATATGAGATGGGTGTACCCTACTGAACGTTATATGAAAATATTAAAATGGTACATGAAAAACCAAAGTCGCCCAGAGGATTGTATTGTTGAATAATACATTGTTAAAGAAGAGGTTTAGTTTTGTACTGAATATTTGTCCAATGTTCAATACGTTGGACTCCCCAAAACTCATATTTTTGAAAAAGAGGAAGGTAAAAAATTAATTGGAAATAAAATTGAGACAATATCAAGGGATGAACGGGAGCAAGTGTATTTGTATGTTTTGTATAATGATAGTGAGATTGATCCATATGTTGAAATTCACAAGGTTGTACTCTGAGGGTTAAATCAGAACATAAATGAAAATTGGATAGTACGAGAGCACAATCAAAGTTTTATACAATGGTTTAAGGATCATATGTATTCAAAGCGCTCTTCAGATCCCGCTTCAATATAAGAAAGGTTAATATGTTTGGCATATGGTCCAAGTTTGCATGTGTTTTCTCATAGCGCATACACAATAAAGGATACACATTTTATACCAAAGAACAAGATGATAAAAGTACTATACAAAATAGTGTTGTCACCGTGCTAGCTGAAGCAATGCACATATCAAGTATGAAGGACATAAACCCCAAATATGGAACTCTGTCATATTTTGGGGTTATTGAGCACATTTAGGTGTTTGATTACAAGAAGTTTCATATTCCTATGTTTAGTTGCAAGTGGGTAAATACTAGTGGCATACGAATAGATAAGTCAGGATTTCAGCAAGTTGATCTTAATATGGTGGGGTACAAAGACGGGCCTTTTATTCTAGCATATCAAGCTAAACAAGTGTTCTATGTCACTGACCCGACGAGTACGAAATGGTCTATAGTGCTTTTATCTAACAAAGTGATTGATGATACCGATGTAGATCAAGGTGATAATGATGTTGAGAATCAGTCATGTATTAGACAGAATGATCAAGATGAGAATATTATAGCGGATGAATCATATATTAGAAACAATCATAATGAGGGAATTTGGATCAATTCTGACGTCCGCATTGCTAAGAAACAAGTAATTCATATTCCAACCAAGAAAAGAAAGAGATGTTAGTGAAAGAGGTAATATAGTAAAATGTTATATATTATGTTATTTTCAATAAATTTGTATGCTCTTCTTTATTTGTCATTTGTTATATACTCAATTGATTATGGATTTTCATATTGGGTTTATGTTTTTCTTTATTACAAGTTAGATGGTTAGTAACGAGGATCACCCACATGATGATGCTATTGATGATGGAGATCATGAGACCGTTATTGATCAGGAAGCTAAAATTAGATAGGGAATAACAACTATGAAGAAAGTCATTCGTGATAGAGACCGACGCATAAAATTCGATGCGCATTGGAGCAGAAGTGGCCAACTAATTGAGCTTAATGGTTCAACGGTGATAAGTTTTATTGGTGCACTTGTAAGGAATGAAGTTCCAATTACTTGTGATGATTGGAGAAAATGAGAGTTGAAAGAAGCTAAAGAAATAATTTGAGGTGAGATATAGGTGCCATAATTAATGAAGTTCTAATTTGTTTTTAAGGACGATTATGTCTTTAAATTACTTGTACTAACGCACTCTATGTATTTTTTCGTAGAGGTCTTTCAACAACATTGATGTTACTAGAAGAACTTTTTGTCTCCGATTGGCCGAAAAACTACTAAGATGGTTTAGGACTTTTTAAAATATCAAGTTTCGTAGGGATGCAGATAAAATTTTTGTAGATGCAGATCTTCCATCTAAATATGCAAGTTTGGTTTCACCTAAATAATGGGAAACGTTTAATGCCAAATGAAAAACCCAAGAATTTGATAGTGTAAGTGAAACAAATCGGCAAAGAGCATCAAATCCCATGTATCCATATAGAAAATGGCGTATTAGATATGGACGCTTAGAACAGTATATCGTAAGTATCTATGAATTGCAATTATATACTTGTTCATCATGAATTATATTTGATCTTATTATTTGGCTTAATGCGTAGTTAAAAAAGGAGAATAGTTCTAAAACATCTCTTCCGACTCATTTTTTATGGAAGGAAGCCCGTGTGGGTAAGGATGGAGTTGTCAAAGAAGATGTTCAAAACGTTTTTGAGAAATGTGTAAGTATAGCATTATTTATTTAATTAAATCAAAAGTTTAGTAACATACAATTAAGACAAATTTTCAATATTCATATGAATTTCAGGAGACTCTATCTCAGTCTATATGTCTAGATGAAGACAATGATTGCAGGAGCATACTTAGTCGAGCATTAGATGTTCGTGAGTATTCTTGTCGGGTGAGAGGTAAGGGATTTGGAATCACTCCAAAATCCTTGAAGATGAAAATGCAACAGACTCCTAGCAATAAAGAACTGCAGGAAACCTTGGAAGCACTACAAGCTGAAGTCTGTGAATTGAGAAGGGAAAAATAATTAAGAGAGCAAGCTTCAGGTTTTAAAGCTATTAGTGACAAAGGTAGTATCGGTTGTAATTTTTAACCGAATCTTCTAGAGGTAATTATATATATCATTATGAAATTAATGTAGCTTAATTTATTTAATTGAAATATATACACAATAACAATTTGAAATTTATGATTGGTTTTAGGGCATTTCACCTTGTCAACTCTACTTATCGTCACCGACTTATCAGATGGTTGACAAGGGAAAAGTGCATAACACTTTGGGAGAATTACTTCACACTATACTGCTCCCTACTGGCTATTTGAAAGTATCAGTTTACATTACTTTGGAGAAGGATGCGTTATTACCACATCCTGACGATGTTTCAGATGCCACACTGGTAGGAGATGTAATAGGTTCGTTTGTTGCATGGCCGTCAAGTCTCATTAGTGTAGATGATGGGGTATGCTTAAAACCATATATATGAACCTTTGAGTATTCAATGTTTTTACGCGCATTTTACGTACATATGTTTTTACATGGTTATGTTAATTAGACTCCAACAAAATCCAAAGCGAAAGACAAGGGGATTCCATGGCAAACCGAGTCAGTTGCATCAATAAAATAGGTGCATCACAATTATATGATATTTACGCATGAAAAATGTTAATTCGTGATCTTATACTTTACATAACTAGTTATATAATCTTTAGATTCAGGCTAAAGAGAATGAAGTTGCCGGTAGGAGTAAGAATCCTGAAATTAGCAACATTTCCACATAAAAAAGGTTTTTTCTAAGAAGACCGCCTCTAAAATAAACCTACTTCCAAGTTTAGGTCGTGCCTTGGGACATTTTTATAAATGTCTGATATTCCATAAGGAAATACTCGTCATCTACCTATGGAGTTTGGTATTTTTGGTTTTGAATATTCCGAAACAATTGGTATGAAGGATTTTGATCAAGTTTTACAACATACACAATTAGGACTCGGTGTTGTTAATACATACATAAGGTATATCTGATCTAACTTGTCTAATTAATTGATCAATTCATTTACTCATTTCAAATGTTAATGAGGTCTTTTATTTAAGGTTTTTGTATGAAAAATTTATGCGCCCAAGTGGATTGGAGCAAAGATTCACTTTTTTATCTCCTTTCAATACCAACTTAGGGTTAATCATGCATAATCCAGATGAAGTCATGGCGTATGTACTCGAGCGCTTTATGGCCGACAAAGATACTGAAAAGTTGTTCTTTTTACCACTTAATACCGGTAACAGGTTAGATTTTCATTCTAAATTCATCTATTATAATTTTTCATATTTTGACGTTATGTAGAAAGTTTTCATCTCACATTTGTTTAATCTTACAGTGGATATTGGTTTTTGGTCGCGATTAATCCTATCAAAGAAGTTGTATATTATCTGGATTCTTTACACAATGATCCAAGTACATACCAAGATATGAAGAATATGGTTCATACGTAAGTGAGATTGTTCTGAATATTCATGTGTATATTTATTTATTTATGTGAATTGTTCTAAATATGCGTTTATGTTTTATTTGTATTATACAAGTTTTTCGAGCACAAAGAGGTGTTCAATAACTAAAGAGTAAAGCCAACACATTACATGGATTATAGTTGAGGTATATTAATTAATTATCACAATTTTGATTATATTAATACTGATGATACTTGATAAAACTTAGGCCTTATCCATATTTTCTTTTCATGTGTAGTGTCCTCGGCAGCATAATGAAGTAGATTGCGGTTTTTACATATTGAGGTTTATGAGAGAAATCCTTATTTTGGATCAAATAGAGATTCCATCTAAGGTATGGATTTCTAACTTAGGAGTTATTTTAATATTTAACACATATTTCTCATATAATTAAATAGTTTTGACTTAAACACACTATGTTATATTATTATGTTGTACTTTGATGAATCCAAGTGTGCTTATTACTCAAGTTCTCAGTTGGATGAACTTAAGGAGGATTGGTGTCAATACATTATTGAGACGAAGGTTATATAAGGTATATTGTAATCTTACTTTAATTGATGAGAATTTTGAGTATATTCAAGTTTTGCAATTTGCTTGTTGTTTTGTCATGTGGTAAACTATATATATTTTGTTTGTATCATGGTATGAATTATGATATTTTGGTGTTGTGTCAGGTTATATGTGCGTATGTAGAAGATAGAGATGAATAGATTTTGTAATGGTATATAATGGTGTTGTTTTTGTGTTGTTTTTTTGTAAAAGTATATATGTACAAGAGTAATAGTATATATAAGTACATTGGTGAAAATGTATATTATCTTTTGGTATTATTTTTTATTGGATTGAAGCTCCAATATTAGTGAAAATCTGGAGAAATTTGTAATGGTATATATAGGTGCAAAATTAGGTGAAAACCTGGTGCAAATATGGTTAAAATCTGTGCATATAAAATTGTATATATCAAACAACGATTTTTTTTCAAAAAGGTTATATAAAAAATTGTGTGGACATTTGAAAGCACTTTAAAAAATGTTGTCTAAAGCCCCCTTTAGACAACGCTTTTACTGTAAAAGCGTTGCCTAAAGGGGCTCTTTTTTTGTTAAGTTTTTTTGTTTCAAAAAAGCGCTGGCTAAAGGGGGCCTTTAGCAGCGCTTTTAAAAAAGCGCTGCCTAAAGGGGGCTTTAGACAGTGCTTTAACATTAAAAGCGCTGCCTAAAGGGGCTTTTTATTTTTTATTTTTTTTGTTTCAGAAAAAGCACTGGCTAAAGGGGGCCTTTAGCAACGCTTTAAAAGTAAAAGCGCTGCCTAAAGGGGACTTTTAACAACGCTTTAAAAGTAAAAGCGCTGGCTAAAGGGGGCCTTTAGCAGCGCTTTCAAAGTAAAAGGGCTTCCTAAAGGGGGAATTTAGCAACGCTTTTACTTTTAACAAAGCTTTGTCTTTACCTACAGCAATGCTGGAATAGACAGCACTTTAAAGTGCTATCTAAAGCCAAAAAAAGCACTGTCTAAAGTCTTGTTTGGCGTAGTACATACTACTTGGTTGATTTCCAAAATGGATCCAATCAAGTATATTTTTGAAAAGTCTTCTCTACTGGAAGAATTGCCCGTTGGCAGATGTTGTTGTCTGAATATGATATTGAATACCATACTCAAATGGCTATAAAAAGTAGTGTGCTGGCAGATTATCTTGCTCACCAACCGGTAGATGATTATCAGTATGTTAAATATGAGTTCCTCGATGAGGATGTTATGTTTCTGAAAGCAAAAGATTGTGATGAAGCTTTTCCTGGGGAAGGTCCTGATCCTGAATCCTGGTTGGGTATGGTATTTGATGGAGCTGTGAACGCTTACGGAAAAAGAATTAGCGTTTTGATTATCACTCCACATGGATCACACATTCCTTTTACTGCAAGGATGACATTTGAGTGTACCAATAATATGGTGGAGTATGAGGTTTGTATCATGGGTCTCGAGGAAGCCATTGATTTTAAAATCAAAGTTCTAGATGTATATGGTGATTCAACTTTGGTAGTTAACCAGATTAAAGGAGAATGGGATACTCGTCACCTTGGCTTGATCCCTTACAAAGCTTATGCTATAAGATTATTACCCTTCTTTAACAAAGTTGAACTCCATCATATTCCCAGAGATGAAAATTAGATGGCGGATACTTTGGTAACTCTAGATTCTATGTATCAAGTGAATACTTGGAATGATGTGCCTCATATCACAGTGCGACGTTTGGATAGACCGACTCATGTGTTTGTGGCGGAGGAAACAACAGATGAAAAGCCTTGGTATTATGACATCAAGAATTTTCTCCAGACTCAGGAATACCTTGTTGGTGCATCGAATAAATATAGGAAGACATTGAGAAGGTTGGAAGGTAACTTTTTCCTCAATGAATTTATGTTGTATAAAAGAAATTCTGACATGGTCTTGCTCAGATGTGTGGATAGACACGAAGCAGACATGTTGATGCATAAAGTCCGTGAAGGTTCCTTTGGTACTCATGCCTATGGATATTCGATGGAGAAAAGAATGCTTAAAGCAGGTTATTATTGGATGAGAATGGAATTTGACTGTTACAAATTTGCAAAGAAGTTCTGTGATACGGTGGCCAGAACCAGGACGTGTTTCCTTTTTTAAGGAATTGCTGGTTTGCGTTTTGCGTTTGTCTTTGCAAAATGTCGCGGTAAGCAAGAGTCACCACCGAATTTTATTTTATCCAACAAGGAAAGGAAAAAAGCACAGAAAAATTCCTTTTTCGAGATATTTCTAAGTACGGGGGGGTATATTATAGAAAGGGAAGGTATTAGCAACCTTTCTATCCGTAGTTATCTACTGGCTCTTAGGTACTTGCTCATCATTTTCAAAATTGTTTTCTTTGTGTTTATGTGATTTGAAAAGCTTTTGTTTTGACTTCGATTTAACTCTTGCTTCTGTCTTCAAGAGTGTAATGAAGTGTTTTTGAAAACTTTGTTTGCAAAGGAGTGTAAGTGTGAAATTTTTTGTTTGGATTGAGCAAGTACTTAAGAGCTAATCTACCTACTCAAAAAAAGAATCGTTCTATGTTTATTTCCTTTAGTCAATTCTATCCCACTATTAATGAATAGGTAGCACCATCGTTGGAGTTTTGAGGGTCAATTCGAAAGGGATGTACGGTTACTAAAGCAATGTTAGGACGTCTTAGTAATAACCCTAATGTCTTAGATCAATTATTCGAGGAAACAATTCCGAGGCAACTTTTACGAATCGGGACTTTGATCTTTGGTTAGACAAAAGGACGACCACTAAAGCAACCTATACTCGATGACCGTTTACCGAAGGCAACAAAGTGGGAGTGTACCCTAGGAGTGCGCATGTGCGTGTGATTCAATTTCAGATTATTTATCTTTGCACATTTTAGGGTTATCTACTATTTTAAAATTTACATACATTCTTGTCATGCATCCCAAATTATTCATACATCTAACTGTTTAATATTTTGCGGAATTTAAAGTGCGGAAATTAAACTACGCTATTACAAGGCTTCAGGTATTTACATAGCCAAAAACAAACCCTTTGAAAATAAAGCGATAAATAAAATAAAAGTTCTAATTAACTATTACAACTTGTGAGCAGATACAATAATTGGGGTAAAAATAATAATAAAGCGCGCGATGAAAGAACGAGAGAGAATTAGGGTTTTGACCCCGTCTAACCTAATCGAAAGAAAAATTATTTTTTGTTGTTTTTAATTATTTCTAAGAAAAAAGAATTAGGTTTTTTAAAATTAAATACAAAATTAATTAGTAATTAAATTAGTTAAAAAAATAATTAAATGGCCTATTTTTGTGTTTTGTTATTTTAAGAAAAAAGAAAATAGAATTAAGTTAGAAACAAAATCCTAATTGTTATAATTAATTTTAATTTATTTACAAAACAATTAAAAGTTACCTAAAATTAAATTAAAACACAAAATTAATTATTCGAGTTTATTACAAAAAATCTAAGGTTTGTGAAATATGTTAAGTTTTATGAAAAAAAGGTTTTAAACATAAAGAATAAAAATATGTAAAGGGATAAATAGAAAGGAAGAAAATCAAATCCAATAGGGGTGGTTGTTGAACTCAGGCCCTTAACCTTCTCAGGATGTCTACCTCGCCATGTATTGGTGTCATGTGTTGGCTGTTCTGTTTTGGCCATTTGTGTTTTGGCCTCAACGTTCTGTAATGAACCTGCATGGGATCCTGTTTAAATCTGCAGTGTTGAATCTCATGAACACATTAAATAAATTACTATATATTATGAAATACAAATAAAGCCAATATATGGAGAAAAAAAATTAATGTTAAAACCGATATGGCATGTATGAATGATTACACCCCTTTTGATCATGGAGATCAAACCAGCCTTACCCTTACTGGAGAAGTAGTAGTAGTGAGATGAATGCTTTTATGCCCTTTTGATCATGGAGATCAAGCCAGCCTTACCCTTACTGGAGAAGTAGTGAGATGTGAGTTTGTAATAAGGATGACTTGTTTGTATTGAGATGAGGATTTGTAATAAGGATTTCAAGGTTTTAGGGTTCTTGAAAGAATATGATATTCTGACAGCGTTGTGGCAAAAGTTTTTTTTCTCCTTTTTTTTTTGTTTGTGTGAAAATATTGAGATTATATAATGGAAATTAGAGAGAAAAAATGGGCTTTGAATGTGCAATTAGGCCTCGAATGCTCACTTGAGTTCGTCACGTTCCAGGCTAAATCTCAGGTGCTTAAGTGTAATTTCTAAAGTTGAAATGTGAAATCAAAATGTAGCCGACATCGAGAACTAACTCCTGTCCGAAAATGGGCTCAATCAGATAAACGGTGAATTAGTTATGAATTTTTGAAGTTTCAACTCAGACAAACTTATTTTGGGCTCCAGTGTCGACTCTGACACGTTCTTCAATAAAAAACTGGTATTGATCGGAACAAAATTCGGTCTCGACTTTCGAAGCAAAGTTGTAGATCCATGAGTCTGTGACCTTGTGTAAAAATATGAGCCCAATCCGATAAAAATTGACCGAGTTATGAATTTTCAAAATTTCGGCCCAGATGAAATAGTATTCAACATTCAGGATTTTGGGCGCGTCACACGCATTCTGAGCAAAAAACGAATCCCTTTTGAATATCGTTCGAACTCGACACCTCCTGTGAAAACGTAGCCAACTCAATTTGTGAAAATTTGACGCCCAAACAAGCTCGATACGATGAAAATCGACCAAGTTATGATTTTCTGAACATGACGCAAATAAACCTCGGTCACAAATTTTCTGTACGAAAATACTTGATAAATCCACATTTTTGAAGACATTCTGATCGAAATTGGCTTCCAACCGTGAGTGACTAAAACATAGATGATGTCAATACGGAATTTTGTCCACTGGAACGGGTTCAGTATGAGCCACGATCTTCAAGTTATGAATTTTTTAGTGTGTAAAAACTGCACTTTCAGCACACTTTTTCACCACATTTCTTCGAGAAAACTCACCCATTCGGATACCTTCTTTAAAAAATTGACTCTTGAGCCGAACCTAAATTTGAGAATACGTTATCAGAGATATCTTGGAGAAAAAACACCTAAATATGACGCGTCGGGTTGGACTTGTGAATCTTTGAACCCCAAACATTGCAAAACGGCGAACCGATCTTCAGCACGGAAAATTGTCTGAGAATATCCATTGACGAAATAAACGTCACTTGTAACCTAAAGAAGCTTGATAAACATACCTTTATTCCATAACCATAAAACCAATAATATGCGTGTATGAAAAGAGGGCAAATTTTGGGGTACAACAACTGCCCCTGTTCAATCTTCTTAAACCTAAAGATTTAGATTGGCTCATCTGCCTTTCGTGATCTGAAGGTGAAAGATGATTGAACACTAGAGTGCCCAGAAATTTGCACTCGTTTGTAATGATGCTTGACTATGTAGGTAGTATCGGGCATGGGCTTACAGATACCATTTGAAGGTTGATGTCAAAAGATGGGCTTAAAGATGCCATCAGAAGAAGTGTCGATCGCATAAGAGATTCCTTTGCGAGAGCCTGTACACCTGTTGTTGAGGAGGACTATGCTGGGGAATGTTGGTCTCTGTCTTCAGATAAATAGAATTTTAGGAGCTTCATTCGTCTGTTATTCTACTGGTGAAATCATCTCTTAGTTTGGGAGGTGAAAATAAACTGATATTTGGTCGTGTATAGGCTGCATCACGACCTACTGGGGAAAGGTGAAATCGATCATGTTTGACCAGGTCCAGGTCTTACAGTGTTGTGGACTGCTGTCTAGATATAAGAGAAAAGAAACCTGGATTGTAAGGTTATGAGAAGTAACCTGGATAATAGGGCTTATGGGAAGGAACCTGGGTAAGGTTGCTTTGCGAGGAGTTTGGATAAAACTGCATCTGAACCAAGAAGGAACATGGGTAAGGTTGCTTTGTGAGGAGTTTGGGTAAAACTACATCTGAACCGAGAAGGAACCTGGGTAAGGTTTATTTGCGAGGAGTTTGGGTAAAACTGCATCTGAACCGAGAAGGAACCTGGGTAAGGTTGCTTTGTGAGGAGTTTGGGTAAAACTGTATGTGAACCGAGAAGGAACCTGGGTAAGGTTGCTTTGCGAGGAGTATGGGTAAAACTGCATCTGAACCGAGAAGGAACCTGGGTAAGGTTCCTTTGTGATGAGTTTGGGTAAAACTGCATCTGAACCGAGAAGGAACCTGGGTAAGGTTGCTTCAATATGAGTCTGGGTAAAACTACATCGGGAAATTGTAAGGAGGAACCTGGGTAAGGTTGCTTCAGGATGAGTCTGGATGAAACTACATCGGGAAATAGTAAGGAGGAACCTGGGTAAGGTTGCTTCAGAGTGAGTCTGGGTGAAACTACATCGGGAAATTGTAAGGAGGAACCTGGGTAAGGTTGCTTCAAGATGAGTCTGGGTGAAACTACATCGAGAAATTGTAAGGAGGAACCTGGGTAAGGTTACTTCGGTATAATTTTGTGTAAAACTACATCGGGACCGAGAAGGAACCTGGGTAAGGTTACTTCGGGATAAATCTGTGTAAAACCTCAAGAGGAACCTGGGTAAGGTTACTTTGTGATAAGTTCGTGTAAAACTTCAGAATGAACCGGGGTAAGGTTACTTTGAGATAAGTTTGTGTAAAACTTCAGGAGGAACCTGGGTAAGGTTACTTTGTGATAAGTTCATGTAAAACTTCAAGAGGAACCTGGGTAAGGTCACCATGTGATAAGTTCGTGTAAAACTTCAGGAGGAACCTGGCTAAGGCTACTTTGGGATGAGTTCGTGTAAAACTTCATTCAGAAATATATGAGAAATGACTCGTGTAAGATTTTTCAGGATAAACCCGTGTGAAGCTGCATTTAGGAGAAACCCATGTAAGACTTCTTCGTGACGAACCCGTGTAAAGCTGCATTTGATCGTGAAGATAATTACTCTGTTTAGTTTCCGGAGTTAATCTTGAACTTGCTGGAAGTTGTTGATGATAACCATCTTTCTTGAAAAGGTACATGATTAATCGTATATGATGCATGACATGCATTATATGATGATGTTCTCAAAATAAATGAGATTATGTTGTATACAATATGTATGCGCACGTCATGATATATGAACATGAAATGCTATTGTGGGACGTCCGAGTTGGGAAAATAAATCCCTGACTGTTGTTGGAGAGTGATGAGTTTCACTCGCTGGGGATAACAACCGAAGATGATTTGAGAATAACTTGGCCGAAGAATAATTCTGCTGGAGAATAAATTGGCGAGAAAAAAAATGACTTTGTGGGGAAGAGATACTCTGTCAGAAGATCCTCTGATTTGGAGCAATAACCTCGGTTGGGGATGAATTATCGTTGCTAGCAATAATGAATCCTGTTGGGGATTGAGTTTCTGTCTGTGGAAGAAATAAACTCCACTGGGGATGGTATTCCATTGTTGGTGAAAGATGAACTCTGCTTGGGGAGAATTTACACCACTGCTTTTGGATATTTCTTACTCTGCGGGGAGTGTAGATGTTACTGGGACGCATGCTAAGGATATGACAATGACTTCGCATCAAGACTTTTCTGCCCCTGTACCTGCTGGAGAAAGTGCCTGCGGAGGCCTTGTGGATTGAGTTTCATCCCAACTTATGAGGTTCTTGGTAACTACTGATCGAAATGATAAGTCTTCTACTGATAGGAAAGTGACAAGATAACGGGACATAGTCATACGCTTTAATCCCTAACTTTTTCCTAGATTGTCTTTTCAGATTTTCAGTCCACCGGGATACCCTTTTTTGCCCAAGCCGCCTTCTCAGGTTTTCGACTTGCTGGGTGTACAAATATTTTTTTGTTTTTATCTCTAATTTTTATCCGAACCTTTTGGTTCACCGGGACACCCTTGTTTTGCCTAGGTGTGTCAACCTAGCGTTTCTTTGTTCATGCGTAGTATTTTTTTGACTATGTCCATGCTCTCAGCGTGTAGGGAGTTGTCACTGTCGGTAGTGTTATGTTGCCACACTACCAGAAGATGATCGTTTGATCATACAAGATTCGTTGCTGGAATTCATGTCCAATGCCCCAAGTGATTCAGATGGAGATCTGCCCCTGGCTATTTGGCATCTTTGAAAGATTCCTTGAATCTTGACTTGAATGCCCCAGATGATGGACAATGATCATGTCGTGACCCTTGGTTATAAGTGTTTTCCCACTTGAGGTGATCCTTTTTATTGAGAAGGTTTTTGTTCACTAGATATTCGTCATGCGAATTTCTCTGCTGTTGAACAAATAGTCATATGCAAACAATGTTATTTTAAGAATGCAAAGCTTATGTCTGTCTTGAAGTTTGAAAATGTAGTTTTTTATAGAAAAAATAGAATTTTGCAAAGATGTGATATCAACTCAGGATTTACAGCAAGTCCTACAGGAGTCACGATACCTTTTGTAACAATATGCTTTCGAACTAACCCATGCTTCATCTAGCACTTTTAAGGGTTGTAATGTGGCCTGGTTCACGTTTCAAGAAACAAAGGATAAAGGCTCGAAATTTATTTGTACCCACCCGTTCTTCGTGATGTTCTTTGATCCTATACTCAGTTAATTGTGCATTTAGATCCCGTTTGAGTCTTTGCTCTGATATTCCAGTGATGGTTCGGATACTGACAGTTTACTAGAAAAAGGTAGTCATTTTGTAATCTTTTTATTTTGCCGAGGATTTGTGATAACCTCTTTTTTTTGTTTTACTATCCCTATTTTTTGCCTGAACTGTTTCTTTTGTGATTACAGTCAGCGGGATGCCCCAGTTTTTTCTTAAGTCTCCTTCATAGGTTTTGACTTAATGGGCTTTTATTTCGCGAGATAATGGCTGCCTGTCTTGATGATTATAGGGAACCATCACCATCTTTTGTTTTAGAAGGACGTCTTCGATGCCATTCATTGTGTATGAAGCGGCAGATCGTGACTGAATGCGCCTCTGAATTAAATGAGAAAACTACCCTGCCCCAGGTTATGATTAAGGGTTTTAATATGTGTGAAAAGAAAAACACGTGCTTCTTTGGATCGAAGGGGTTGACTAGGGATTATCTTCCTTATAACTCCACTGTTTAGGATTTGAAACAACGCATGTACATCGTTAGCGGGGTCCGTTCAAATGCATACTGTAGAGATCATGGTATCGTTTTTGTCATCCTCCCTCTAAAGGCTTATAGTTTTTAAATTGAGAGTTGAACATCACAAAAGGAAATAAGAACGCATTTTTTGAAATAGTGAATACAAATGGATTGATTTAAAACAGACATATGCAATGCATTAATGAAATGATAAAGTTTTGACATGACTAAATGTTTGAACAATCAAAAGAAAATTACAAATTGAAAATTCTAACGAACAAAAAGTCTTCTTGTGAGAACTTGTCACTTCATATGGTATGCCTTGGAGGGATGGCAGAAGAACTCAACCTGACCGTCTTGTGTGAATTCCAATGCTCCTTCATCAATCAGGTCTTGAATTTTGTTTCTCAACACCCAACAGTTGTTGGTGTCATGTCCAGGGCTGTTGGAATGGTATGCACACCTAGCATCAGGATTGTACCTTGTGGAGGCTATGTTAGGATTCTGAGGAGAGTCCCTTAATATAACCAACTAGGCCTTTAACAGGCATTGCAATGCTTGATCCAATGACATGTTGATTTCGGGGAAGCGCCTTTCAGATGTATTCTTCTTATGCTGATTTCCCCACTGTCGTTAGAGAGGTTATGGTTGGGGGTGTGATGTAGTAGTAATCATGAAAGGTCTGTTCGCAACCTCTTCTCTCACCGGGGGCTGATTAATGCCTTGATCCATAATCTTAACTATTTGTTCATGGATCTGCATCCATCTTGGTGAAGCTTGTTGAGGAAGGCTCTTAGCCCTTCTTGTCCTTGAACTAAGTTTTGGATAAGAGACATCTGCCCCAGGATCTGGATTCTCATTGCTTCTACCTCAGCTTGCAATTGTTCTAGTTGTTCATCCTTGTTGTTGTCTGGACGTTCCTTGGTCAGATTCCCGACATAGAGTGTTTTCAGGTCTTCTTGCCCCTTGGATAGATTCAGGAGAAATTCCTTAAACTAGGCATCTTGAGCTTGGAGATATTTGTTGTCTTGTTGGAGACCCATTGCTGAAATAAACAGCGAGAATATGAGAGACCTGCTTTGAAACCTGCTTATGCAATGATATGTATGCAATGTTTTCAAGGATCTCGCGGGGTAAACAAAAAACTGTTAGAATTTCATTGCAGCTTGATTGAAGAAACTTCGTGTCATTGAGAGTCCTTGTTAAAGAGTCAAGCTCACCATATCGACTGGGTCATAGCCACAGACTCAAGATCCTTTGACAACATTGGCTAGAGGAAAATAAATCCCCTTGCTAGATGTCTGGTTCTCCATGACCTACATCATAGACCCTTGAGATCCTTGAAATGGTTAGTATGATATGCCATGTTATGTTATGAGGCATGATGTCATGATAAAAGAATACAACAGGTATAGAAGATAAAAGACATGATAAAGGCAAACAAGTCACACAAGAGCCCTTAAGTTTCAGGCTTGCATGGAGTCTAGGTACTACCCTCTTGAAGTTCAGTTAGTTTCAACCTGTCCTAATAATAGTAACCGGGTTCTAGAGGTTCTCAATATCACTGACCATCCTCCATCGGTCATGGTTTCAGCTCACACAATCTTTTCTTGCGGCTGGAACTATCTCGAGAGTATGGTCTCAATGAGTGTAGTATCGAGTATCAACCAGTTCTCAGCTCTATGCCGAGGCCGGCTATCTCACTACTTCCTATGGCCAAGTTAGTCAATTATAGGTTCTAAGGTCAGTTGATGCTTAACGACCCATATAGCAGCCCCGTATTCTCCTTGTTACTCCATAAGGGATACCGATACCAACTAATATGTCACATCAACGTAGCTACTGCTTCAACCGTATCGGTCTATGCCGTACAGTTCCCTCACAGTTTATTGCTACTTACCTAAAAGGTGTCTCCCAGATCCGGGTTAGGATCTATAGTAACTCTGATACAAAGCCCACAAAGATAAAGTAATCAAGTCAAACAATAGAAGCAATATGATGAACTAATCTTAAGGTATACCCCACTTATTAATTCCCTAGCAGAGTTGCCAGTTCTGTGATACAGTGGCCAGAACCGGGACGTGTTTCCTTTTTTAAGGAATTACTGGTTTGTGTTTTGCGTTTGTGTTCGCAAAATGTCGCGGTAAGCAAGAGTCGCCACTGACTTTTATTTTATCCAACAAGGAAAGGAAAAAAGCACAGAAAAATTCCCTTTTCGAAATATTTTTGAGTACAGGGGGTAGATTATAGAAAGGGAAGGAATTAGCACCCTTTCTATCTGTAGTTATCTACGGGCTCTTAGGTACTTGCTCATCATTTTCAAAATTGTTTTCTTTGTGTTTGCGTTATTTGAAAAGCTTTTGTTTTGACTTCGATTTAACTCTTGCTTCTGTCTTCAAGAGTGTAATGAAGTGTTTTTTAAAACTTTGTTTGTAAAGGAGTGTAAGTGTGAAAATTTTTGTTTGGATTGAGCAAGTACTTAAGAGCTAATCTACCTACTCGAAAAAAGAATCGTTCTATGTTTATTTCCTTTAGTCAATGCTATCCCACTATTAATAAATAGGTAGCACCATCGTTGGAGTTTTGAGGGTCAATTCGAAAGGGACGTACGGTCACTAAAGTGATGTTCGGACGTCTTAATAATAACCCTAATGTCTTAGATCAATTATTCGAGGAAACCATTCCGAGGAAAATTTTCTGAATCGGGACTTTGATCTATGTTTAGACAAAAGGACGACCACTAAAGCAACCTATACTCGATGACCGTTTACCGAAGGCAACCAAGTGGGAGTGTAAGCTAGGAGTGCACATGTGCGTGTGATTCAATTTCAGATTATTGTTCTATGATACAGTGGCAGAACCGGATTGTTTAATACTGGTTTGCATTTTGCGTTTGTGTTTGTAAAATGTCGCGGTAAGGAAGAGTCCCCACTGACTTTTATTTTATCCAACCAGAAAGGAAAAAAGCACAGAAAATTTCATTTTTCGAGATATTCTGAGTACGGGGGGTAGATTATAGAAAGGGAAGGTATTAGCACCCTTTCTATCTGTAGTTTTCTATGGGCTCTTAGGTACTTGCTCATCATTTTATAATTTGCTTCTTTGTGTGTTTGTGTGATTTGAAAATTTTTTGTTTGACTTCGGTTTAACCCTTGCTTTTGTCTTCAAGAGTGTTACGAAGTTGTTTTGAAAACTTTGTTTGAAAAAAGTGTAAGTGTGAAAAGTTTTTTATTTTGAGCAAGTACGTACTAGCATCTTCCTACTCGAAAAAAGAATTGTTCTATGTTCGTTTCCTTTAGACAGCATTGTCCTACTATTAGTGAGTAGGTAGCACCACCGTTGGAATTTGAGGGACTATCGAAAGGGACGTAATGGTCATTGAAGGCAACATGTAAGGATACCTTAGCATTTCGAAGGGACTGTCATCATATATTCGTAAGCAACATCGAGGGACAAGATCATTTCTCGTAGGCAACTCGAGGGACGTTAAGGGACTATGATCTTTATGATGACTTTTAGATTGAGGGTCTTTTGCTAAGATAACCCTACGTTCGAGGGACATGACCATTGTTTTCCGAGGAAACCAAGTGAGGCATACCCTAGGAGTGAATATGTGCATATGATTTGTTTTAGTTATTTAATCTTTGCACATTAGGTGATCTACCATTTTAATTTGCAGTTTGTCTTTCCATACAATCCCATTAACATACATCTAAGCAGTTTATAGTTGCGGAATTTAAAGTGCGGAAATTAAACTACGCTATTACAAGGCTTCGGGTATTTACATAGCCAAAAACAAAACCTTTGAAAATAAAGCGATAAATAAAATAAAAGTCCTAATTAACTATTACAACTTGTGAGCAGATACAATAATTGGGGTAAAAATAATAATAAAGCGCACGATGAAAGAACGAGAGAGAATTAGGGTTTTGACCCTGTCTAACCTAATCGAAAGAAAAATTATTTTTTTTTGTTTTTAATTATTTCTAAGAAAAAAGAATTAGGTTTTTTAAATTTAAATACAAAATGAATTAGTAATTAAATTAGTTAAAAAAAATAATTAAATGGCCTATTTTTGTGTTTTGTTATTTCAAGAAAAAAGAAAATAGAATTAAGTTAGAAACAAAATCCTAATTATTCTAATTAATTTTAATTTATTTACAAAACAATTAAAGTTACCTAAAATTAAATTAAAACATAAAATTAATTATTCGAGTTTATTACAAAAAATCAAATGTTTGTGAAAAATGTTAAGTTTTATGAAAAAAAGGTTTTAACAGAAATAATAAAAATAGGTAAAAGGATAAATAGAAAGGAAGAAAATCAAATCCAATAGGGGTGGTTGTTGAACTCATTCCCTTAACCTTCTCAGGATGTCTGCCTCGCCATGTATTGGTGTCATGTGTTGATTGTTCTATTTTGGCCATTTGTGTTTTGGCCTTAACGTTCTGTAATGAACCTTCATGGGATCCTGTCTAAATATGCAGTGTTGAATTTCATGAACACGTTAAATAAATTACTATATATTATGAAATACAAATAAAGCCAATATATGAAAAAAATTTAATGTTAAATCCGATATGGTATGTATCAATGCTTATACCCCTTTTGATCATGGAGATCAAACCAGCCTTACCCTTACTGGAGAAGTAGTAGTAGTGAGATGAATGCTTTTATGCCCTTTTGATCATGCAGATCAAGCCAGCCTTATCCTTACTAGAGAAGTAGTGAGATGTGGGTTTGTAATAAGGATGGCTTGTTTGTAGTGAGATGGGATTTTGTAATAAGGATTTCAAGGTTTTAGGGTTCTTGAAAGAATTTGATATTCTGACAGCGTTGTGGCAAAAGCTTTTTTTACTCCTTTTTTTTTGTTTGTGTGAAAAGAATGAGATTATATAATGGAAATTAGAGAGAAAAAATGGGCTTTGAATGTGCAATTGGGCCTCCAATGTTCACTTGAATTCGTCACGTTCCAGGCTAAATCGGAGGGGGTTAAGTGCAATTTTTGGAGTTGAAATGTGAAAACAAAATGTATCCGACATCGAGAACTAACTCCTGTCCGAAAATGGGGACAATAAGATAAACACTGAATTAGTTATGAATTTTTGAAGTTTCAGTTAAGACAAACTTATTTTGGGCTCCAGTGTCGACTCTGACACGTTCTTCAATAATAAACTAGTATTTATAGGAGCATAATTCAGTCTCGACTTTTGAAGCAAAGTTGTAGATCTTTGAGTCCGTGACCTTGTGTAAAAATATGATCCCAATCCGATAAAAATTGACCGAGTTATGAGTTTTCGAAGTTTCAGCCCAGATGAAATAATATTCAGCATTCAAGATTTTCGGCGCGTTACACGCACCCTGAGCAAAAAACGAAGCCCTTTTGAATACCGTTCAAACTCGACATCTCCTGTGAAAACCCAGACAACTCAATTTGTGAAATTTTGGCGCCAGAACCAGCTCGATACGATGAAAATCGACCAAGTTATGATTTTCTGAACATGACACAAATAAACCTCTGTCACAAATTTTCTGTATGAAAATACTTGATAAATCCGTATTTTTGAAGATATTCTGATCGAAATTAGCTTCCAGCCGTGAGAGATGAAAACGTAGATGACGTCAATACGGAATTTTGGCCACTGTAACGGGTTTAAAACGAGCCACGATCTTCAAGTTATGAATTTTTTAGTGCGTAAAAACTGCACTTTCAGCACACTTTTTCACCACATTTCTTCGAGAAAACTCACTCATTCAGATACCTTCTTTAAAAAATTGACTCTTGAGACGAACCTGAATTTGAGAATACGTTATCAGAGATATCTTGGCGAAAGAACACCTTAATATAACGTGCCGGGTTGGACTTGTGAATCTTTGAACCCCGAAACGTTGCAAAACGGCGAACCGATCTTCAGCACGGAAAATACTCTGAGAATATCCATTGACGAAATAAACGTCACTTGTAACCTGAAGAAGCTTGATAAATATAACTTTATTCCATAACCATAAAACCAATAATATGCGTGTATAAAAAGAGGGCAAATTTTTGGGTACAACAAGTTCCATAAATGTCAGATTTATGCTGACAAAATCCATGTGCCTCTGACACTTCTCAATGTTATTTCTTCCCCATGGCCTTTCTCTATGTGGGGTATTGACATGATTGGAATGATTGAACCCAAGGCGTCAAATGTACATCATTTCATCTTGGTGGAAATTGATTACTTCGCCAAATGGGTGGAAGCAACTTCATATGCTAATGTCACTAAGCAGGTGGTGGCGCGCTTCATCAAAAAAAATCTCATATGTCGGTATGGTATGCCAAGCAGGATTATCACCGATAACGGCTCAAATATGAATAATAAGATAATGACAGAGCTTTGCAAAGAATTCAAGATTGTCCATCACAATTCATCTCCCTACAGGCCAAAGATCAATGGTTGTTGAAGCTGCTAATAAGAACATTAAGAAGATCATCCAGAAGATGGTTGTTACTTATAAATATTGGTATGAGATGCTCCCTTTTGCTTTGCATGGGTATCGAACATCTGTCCGCACTTCAATAGGGGGAACCCATTTATCTCTTGTGTATGGCATGGAAGAAATGCTCCCCATTGAAGTTGAGATTCCCTCTTTATGCGTGATAATGGAAACCAAGTTGTCAGAGGCTGAATGGGTCCAGAAATGGTTTGACCAGTTGAATTTGATTGAAGAGAAAAGAATAAAGGCCTTGTTCCATTGCCAGCTATACCAGAAGAGAATGAAGAAAGCTTTTGATAAGAAATCCAAGCCTCGTGAATTTAGAGAAGGCAACCTCGTGCTTAGAAAGATCGTGTCTTTCAACATTGATTCTAGGGGCAAGTGGACTCCTAATTTTGAAGGCCCATATGTTGTCCAGAAATCCTTCTCTGGCGGTGCATTGATTCTTGATACAATGGATGGCGAGGAGTTCCCACGTTCTGTAAATGCTGATGCAGTCAAATAATACTTTTCCTAGAAAAATAAAAAGAACAGATCACTAAGACGAAAACCCGAAAGGGCGGCTTAGGCAAAAAGGAGCGTCTCGGTAGGCCGAAAACCTGAAAGGGAGGTCTAGGAAAAAATTAGAGACATAAACAGAATAAATTTTTCCACTAGATTGAAAACCCGCAAGGGAAACCAAGGAAAAAGTTAGGGATTTCTTGGCAGGTAACTACATTAAACAAGACTCGATCATTTGAAGCAACAATCTTCTTGAATCCTCACCACTCTTCAACCAAAGTCATTGCTTAGGAATTCAAAGTCGTTAGGGGGAATATTGGTCATTATATTTCAATGTATCTTTTGCAATATATATTACCATTTTCCAAACTTTGTAATCATCTATGGAGTCTCTCCACTCGCGGACTACCATTATATTACTAAAGTTTGAGCTTTTGTCCAATTCTTTGCAATTCTTATTGCTTTAGATCTTGTGATTCAAGAAGAACAAAAATAGTGATTCCAGGAACGAACGAACTCAGAAATTTTGGAAGTCTGATTTCCCCAATAAGTTTCTCCCAAGGCACTTTTGTTGGATTGAGTATGTTCTTCATATTTTTCTCATGTAGTTGAAGACAATCCCAATTTATGTATGGTGCGGTGTTGGGTTTGTGATCCTGTTTTCCCCAGTGAGGCAACCAGACAAGGGCAATGTTTTTTCTAAGAAATGTTGAAACAATTGTCAACTTTTTGGGCTTTCTCCCGCCAAGCGCTGAATTTGATCTAAAATCCCCATAAGTTTGATTTTTTGCTGTAATATTTGACTTCTTAAGTCCCTGGATAAGGCTATCACCGTGAAGCTTTATAAGTTCTCCCTAGAAGAAGTTGGTGCAATCCTCGCTCTCAATATTGAATAATATCTCTTGGTTTCCCCTTGGCGATGTGTTATTGCCCTCCTCAATGAAGTCAGTACAATATCTGCAGTTGATGTCTAAATAATATGGTTTTTTCCCTATTGAAATAAATATCGCAATTCCCACTAGAAGTACAGACTGTGAAACATTTGTTTTCCCCATTGGAGTCTGTGTGATATTCCCCGGTGAAGCCTGAAGGAGGATGTTATACCCCTGTATCTGGGCTGATTTATTACTACGATTTGATTATTTTCGGATTATGTTCTTTCCCAGTGGCGTTAAGCCATGAAGTAGGGATTTGTTTCCTCAGTCGGTGCTTACTTTCTCATGAAATTTTTATCTTGGATGTGTTTTAGCCGAGTATTGACTGTACCCAAGTTGGTTTTGTCTGGTAATCCCCAGTTTTATATATTTGTTTTGTTAGCATATACATGATAACATTCATACATTCATACATCATCATGCATAGTTGAATTTAGCAAATCATTGTTCATTTGCATTCATTCATATTTTGTTGACATATTACTCCATTTTGTAGAGTTTTGTTATCCTCTCTTCAATAGTGTCAACCTTAAGCAGAAAATGTATATTCTTTCAATTACCCCACTGAGTTATCCCTCATGGAAGAATTTTGCTTTAGCCTTCCTGTTCAATTTATCGTCTGGATGGAATATGGTCCCCTTTTGAGTTTATTTCTTATGAGGTGTTATTTTGGTCGACTGCTTTATTCTGCTTTATTTCCGGTTCGAATGGGTGGTCCCCAGCATTATTATTATTTTGATTTCGGAAAGCTTTAATCCCCGGTTTGAGAATATCAATTTATTTTGCACGTGAAGATTTTTATCTCTTCAAAAAGAATATATTGGCATTTCCCCAGGAAGTCCTATTACTTTCCCCAAGAAATCATTATTGCAATTCCTCCTCATAACAACAAGTAGCAGGCCTCTTTATTTGATCAACATGTACTTCCCTAATAAGTCTGACAGTTCCCAGAGAAGGTTCAGATTTGTTACTCCAATGAATGGTAGCTTTGTCATTATGGAAGATAGTTTGTTGTTAAGATTTGTTACTCCAATGAACGGTAGCCTTATCATTATGGAAGGTAATTTGTTGTTGAGATTTGTTGCTCCTATTAATTGTAGCCTTGTCATTATGGAAGGTAGTTCATTGCTGAGAATTGTAACTCCAATGAATGGTAGCTTTGTCATTATGGAAGGTAGTTTGTTGCTGAGATTTGTTACTCCAATGAATGGTAGCCTTGTCATTATGGAAGGTAGTTTGTTGTTGATATTTGTTACTCCAATGAATGGTAGCCTTGTCATTATAGAAGGTAGTTTGCTATTAAGATTTGTTACTCCAATGAATGGTAGCCTTGTCATTATGGAAGGTAGTTCGTTGCTGAGATTTGTTACTCCAATGAATGGTAACCTTGTCATTACGGAAGGTAGTCCATTACTGAGATTTGTTACTCCATTGAATGGTAGCCTTTTCATTATGGAAGGTAGTTTGTTGTTGAGATTTGTTACTCCAATGAATGGTAGCCTTGTCATTATGGAAGGTAGTTCGTTGTTGAGATCTTTTTCCGATGAATAATAACCTTGTTATTATGGAATGTAGTTCTTCATTGAGATACTATTGCTTCGAAGGAAGTCACTTGTTTCAAGTTTTAACTACTAGCCTGTTAACCTAAAATTGGTATTTACCGGTATTATCTTACCACTTCCTTCCCTGGTGGGTTGACATTACTTTTTGCTATCTCCTCAATGAATTGATAGTTTGCAGTCATATGTTGATCATTGTTATCCTTTATCTCCTCTTAGGGCCTTACCCCAGTAGAGTCCGGTATTTTGTTCACCAGTGATTTATTTTCCTGGTTGGGTTTTTTATTTTGTTCCTTATTTTTATTTTCTACATCCATGTTGTACCCCAAAATTTTCCCTCCCATATTTCTCATTATATGTCAAGTGACGTCCTCAAATTGCTCAAGGTAGTCCAAGGGTTGACCAAACAAACCCTCTCCTAAAGCAGTTTATCTCAAATTAGGGTTTCAGTTTGCATCAAGATGTTTGAGTCCAAAGGGTCTCAAATTCTCACCATTGTCCTAATATGTTCTCAAGATAATCCATGTCATGTTTCAAGCCTTGCATAGAAAGTTTGCTCAGTCAACTCCTCGAAAGCCTGAAAATCGAATATGTTAGGACAAAAGTCAATTGTGGCCCACATACAGTCAAACCTCATGATTTTTGGTCAACATTCTCATCTTGAAGTATTATTCATCATTTGATCAAGGGTTGATCATGATTTATCAATGATTGCTCACAATTCATCAAAATCCAAAAGTTGCCAAATTAGGGTTTTGTAGGAAAAGTCAACTCAACTTTGACCAAGCATAACTTTCTCATACTTTATCAGAAATGACCCATCCAAAGCTCATTTAGAAGAGTATGTGATACCCTACAATTCATCTTCAGCTCCCAAGTTCAAAAAATGCACTCACAAGAAGATATAAATTTGGACATTATAGGTCATTTTGAAAAGTCAACAAAAACACCTTTTTTGCCACAGCTTGATATAGGAACATGGAAGACTCAATTGAGATGAGACCAAAAGGATTTCTTAGAGGACAATTTGAGCTTTCTAAAAATTCAAATAACACCTCTCTAGGGTCAAAATTGAAGGAGCTATACATTGTTGAAGTTGACCTTTTTTACAAAATTGCCAAAAGCCAAATATGTTTCAAATTGCAATTTTTGTCAAATGGGCCCAACTTTTTTTGCTTGCATTGAGTTGGTAACATGATCCATGAACCATGACCCTTCTCGCTTGTCTTTATTTTATTTTTTTCATTTATTTAGATTTTTATTTCAATTAATTTAATTTAAATCAAAATAAAATCATGAAAATATCAAAACTAATCAAAGCTTGAGATTTTGTGCATGTTTAGGTCTCTTATATAGCTGGGAAGAGAATCAAATCGTGCAAGCTTCAAATGTACACAAAAAGATTGGATTTTGGCTTGATTTGGAAATATTTAAATGAGAATCAAATCATGATTCAATCCTCTTAATACAGAAAGATTTGAAGCAAGTTTTTGACCTAATTTATTCTAGAGTATGTATAGAACATTGGCAGACAAGGATTGGAGGCGTGAGAAGCTGAGAGGAAACTCACGAAAATCACCAAAAAGTGCTGAATCAAATTACATGTTATAGGACGATTTACACCATTCCAAGGCTAGCAATCGATTCCCAGCCATCTCCTGAAGCTAACCTGGTCACAGTCAAGCCTTGATTTTCCCAGAATCCGTCTCTACAACCCTCACGGTTTGTCAATTTTTCCAAAATCGTATCCATTCATTCTTGCATATTTATCATGTTTAAATGATATATTTGTAATCCTTATCATGTTTGCAAGCTAACAGTACCGTTTAATTGCATTTTTCGAAGCCATACGTGTGGATGCCATTGTTACGGTTTCTGAGATAGTTTTGGGGCTTCGCTATACAGGGATAATTGGTCCACGATTGAGGTACCATGACACTCGTAAGGTTGAGACGAGTAGATTGGTACCATTAAAATTGATTTATCACCCGTGTGTGCAATATTTAAATGAAACAGGGCAATAGCTACACACTTTGTCTGTAGGTAAAAGTCTGGACTTTTGCCAACTGAGGGAGGAAGAGGAAAGGTGGTGTGGCAGGCAGTGATTCGTCTATTTAAAATTCGCGCATTTTTTATGAATTAATTTTCTTTTCCAATATAATATTTGATTGTTATCCCATATACAAACATGCATGCTAGCTCAGTTGGTTAGGAGACACTTGGAAAAGCCAAAGGGCCTAGGTTCGAATCCCAGGTCCCCCATATTATTTCATGATTTTATTTCTTGCATGATTAGGCACATGTATAGGCAAAGGGACTACCATACTCCATCATCCTTCAACCATCAGATCGCCTACGCGCTAGATCCAAGTATTCATAATGGAGGTCTACCATGAACATCAGTCAAGCCAATGCATTGGATCATGAGAAGTCAACGTGGGCCAAGGATTTATTGGGCCCAAAACTGCTATTGACACCCCCCTTATTACTTTGACACCAAGCCCATTGCTTTTTTCTTTCTATATTTTTTTTCTCTTAGTTATTTATTTTGATTAATTATTTTCTAACATAAAATTAATTCTTTTTTTTTTACAAAAACTCATAAAATCAATTTTCATCAAATTAGATTTAGGTTTTATTTTTTATCAAATTTAATAATTAGTCTAATTTAATTTTAGGGTAATTTTAACCTTTTCATAAATAAATTAAAATCAATTAGAAAATTAGGATTTTTTTGGTTTTATTTTTATTTTCTTTTCCTAAAATAACAAAAAGTATAAAAATAGGTCAAATTAATATCTTTCTGAATTTAAATTAATTAGTAGCTAGGTTTGTATTTATTTAATTAAAACCTTATTTTTCTCAAAAAATAATCAAAAACAACAAAAAATGATTTTTCTTTTAATTAGGTTTAGCCGGGTCAAAACCCTAATTTTTCCAGTTCTTAATTTATCGCGCTCGTTTATTATATTTGCAAATATTAATGTAACTGCTCATGGGATGTAGTAGCTTAATTAGGATTTTCGTTTTATTTATCGTTTTACAGGTTTTTGGATATGTAATTAATCCCCCTCCCCGAAGCCTTGTAATAGTGTAGTTTTATTTCTCGCATTTTAATTTTCGCAAATATTAACTGTTAGATGTATGATAATAGGATTGCATGACAAGAATGTATGTTAATTTTAAATTGGTTAGCAAACCCTAAATGTGCAAATATAATAACTGAAATAAAATCATTCGTACATGCGCACTCCTAGGGTATACTCTCACTTCGGTTGCCTTCAGTAAATGATCATTAAGTACAGGGTATTTTAGTGGTCGCTCTCTTGTCTAAACAAAGATCAAAAGTCCCGTTCGGAGAGGTTGCCCCGGAAATGTTGCCTCGAATATGATCTTAAGACATTAGGGTTATTACTAAGACGTCCTAACATTGCTTTAGTGATCATACATCCCTTTCGAATTGACCCTTACAAATCCAACAACAGTGCTACCTACTCAGTATTAGTAGGATAGCGATGTCTAAAGGAAACAAGAACATAAACATTATTTTTTCGAGTAGGTAGATCCTAGTAGGTACTTGCTCAAAATCAAACTTTTCCACACTTACACACTTTTCAAACAAAGTTTTCAAAAATACTTCGTAACACTCGTGAGGACTGATACAAGGGTTAAAACGAAGCAAAACAAAAAAAATTCGAAACACACAAACACAAAAGCAATTTTTTAATGATGATCAAGTTCCTAAGAGCCCGTAGAAAACTACGGATAGAAAGGGTGCTAATACCTTCCCTTTCTATAATCTACAACCGTACTCAAAATCTCGAAAAAAGGAATTTTTCTGTGCTTTTTTCATTTCCAGTTGGATAAAATAAAAGTCGGCGGTGACTCTTGCTTACCGCAACATTTTGCGAACAAAAAATGCAAACCAGTATTAAACAGTCGGTTCTGCCACTGTATCACAGAACTGGCGACTCTGCTGGGGAAATATAAGTGGGGTATACCTTAGGATTAGTTCATCATGAATTGCTTCTCTTGTTTGATTTGATTGCTTTAGTTTTAAGGGTTTTGTATTGGGAGTTACTGTAGATCCTAACCCGGATCTGGGGATACCTTTTAGGTAAGTAGAAATAGACTGTGAGGGAACTGTACGGCGTAGACCGATACGGTTGAAGCAGTTGCTACATTGATGTGGCACATTGGTTGGTACCGGTATCCCTTGTGGAGAAACAAGGATAATACAGGGCTGCTATGTGTGTCGTTAAGCATCAACTGAACTTATAACCTATAATTGACCAACTTGGCCATTAGAAAATAGTGAGATAGTCAGCCTCGGTATAAAGCTGATAATTGGTTGATACTCGATGCTACACTCATTGAGACCATACTCTCGAGATAGTTCTGGCTGCAAGAAAAGATTGCGTGAGATGAAACCATGATCGGTGGAGGAAGGTCAGTGATATTGAGAACCTCTAGAACCCGGTTACTATTATTAGGACAGGTTGAAACCAACTGAACTTCAAGAGGGTAGTACCTAGACCCCATACAAGCCTGAAACTTAAGGGCTCTTGTGTGACTTGTTTGACTTTACCATGTCTGTTATTTGCTATACCTGTTGTGTGTTTTATCATGACATCAGGCATCATAACATAGCATTCATACTTCATTACACTAACCATTTCAAAGACCGAGGGGATTTATCTTTGTTCTGTTTTGCAGATTATGGCTTTTATGTGCAGAAACACCATCTGAGTTAACTTTGTGCAAATACCTTCTCAACTCAAAGATTTAGCCTCGAGAGTTTATGATACTTCTTCATTCATTAGGAGACATGGTCAACTTCTTAGCTTGGTTACCTCAAAGCTTGATGAGCAGATGATGAGTGTGCTTTTCCTGATCTTTGATCCCGTGCATCATTGTTTTACTTTTCTGGATTATCAGCTGGTTCCTACTTTGGAAGAGTTTTCTCACTTATTGGGCATATCCATCCTTGAGAAGATGCCCTTCACAGGTTTGGAAGAGACTCCTAGGCCATAAGACATTGCTTCAACTCTGCATCTAAAATGGGCTGATGTAGTATTCAACTGGGAGACACGAAGCGGGGTTGAAGGTTTCTTAGCTAAGTTTCTGATAGATCAAGCTCAACTATTCTGGGATAACTTGGATTTTCAGGCTTTTGAAGACATCTTGGATCTCCTTATCTATGGTTTGGTTCTTTTCCTGAATCCAGATTCCTTCGTAGATGTGAATGCGGTTAAGATCTTCCTGTATCGCAATCCTGTACCTACTCTTCTTGGTGATATTTTGCATGCCCTCTACACTCGTACTCTACGTAGAAGAAGGACCCTCATGTGTTGCATGCCTTTGCTGGCGAGTTGGTTTATTTCGCACCTCCCCAAGTCAGTGTTGAAGAATGAGGAAGGTTTAGGATGGTCCTACAGAATAATGTCCCTTGCCCATAAGACATTCTCTGGAGTTCTAAGGCTATGGAAAGCATTACTGTCATTGATCAATGTGGGGGATACCCTAATGTACCATTGCTTGGAATCAGAGGGGGAATAACCTACAGTCCTTGTTTAGATTTGCAACAATTCGGTCGTGCTAGGAGAGACGGTCCTCATGAGCTACTTCATACATATATTTCATAAGACTATAAGGAGGACGTGGACGAGCATCATCGAAGGTTCATACGAGCTTGGGGCATGGTGAACAGGTCTGACCCTCAAGAGCTAGGACCAAGGACTTCTCTCCCTATGCAGCCTTATCTCCAGTGGGTCCGAGCTCGTGCCCAGAAGCTTGGAACGCCTTATGAAGCTGTATTGCCAGTGATAGTGGAGCCCACCAATGAAGAGAGCATTCCTTATATAGTTCTTTATCCTTACATGCCCACTGATCTTGGGGCATTGAAGAGATCCTGGATTCAGCTGAAAGAGGAAAGGGATACCTACCAGGAGAAGTATCATGAGCAATAAAGGAAGATCTTGAAGCTCACCAGGCAACTTGAGAATGAAAGGACGATCGATGACTATGTCAGCACGAAGGGGAAGCGTCCATGGAATTTCTGATTTTTTGCTTTTTCTAGTTTAGATTTGTTTTTCATTTACTTCATTGTAAACGCCTTAAAGGCATTGTTAAACCTTTTACAATTTTAATCTAATAAAGTTTGTTTATTTCTTGGTTTGAAAATTTAAATCTCCCAAAGTCTTTGAAATCATTACATATGCATCCCATTATCATGCACATCATTACATGCATCATTACAGGTTTCTCATCTCCTTCGCTGTTTATTTCAGCACGAAATGTCTTCTGAAATGCCTACCGATCATGCAATCAAAGATCTTCAGGCACATAATGCCTAATTCCAAGAGATGTTCTTGAACTTGGCTAAAGGGCAAGAGGATTTGAAGACTCTCATCTTGAAGGAGAAGAAGAAGAAGAAGAAGAAGAAGAAGAAAAAAAACAAGGTGGTTCTTCTGAGTATGGGTAAAAGATTTGGGAATAGGTTGCGACAAGAAGCTGATCTGCCTCTTTCATCCAAAGGAGAGGAGGACCAAGAAGAAGAAAAGGGTCCCAGTCCTGTAGTTTCTGATAACGATATAGATTATGATGAGGAATAGTATCCTCCTGCTGAGGACAGGTACAAACAACTTGAAGACCGTATGAGCGCTATGGAGATTCAGAAGATCCCTAGTTTGGATTTCGGAGATCTAGGACTGGTGTCAGGAGTGGTGTTCCCTCACAAGTTCAAAGCTCCAGTTTTTGCCAAGTACGATGGAGTGTCTTGTCTAAAACTCCATCTCCGCTCATATGTCAGGAAAATCCAACCCCACACTGCTGATAGAAATTTGTGGTTGTATTTCTTTCAAGATAGTCTGTCAAGGACTCAACTTGAATGGTTTTATTAATTGGAAGGAGCCAGCGTCCAAAACTGGGAGGACCTTGCTGCTGCTTTTTACAAACAGTACCAGTATAATGCCGACCTAGATCCCATTCGTACTCAACTTCAGAATATGTCCATGGGTGCGAGTGAAGGATTTAAGGACTATGCTCAAAAGTTGAGAGATTTGGCTGGCAGGGTTCAACCCAATTTATCAGATCGAGAGTTAGTTGATATGTTTTTGGGGACGTTATCTGGTCCATTTTTCAGTCATCTGATCGGCAGTTCGTCATTTGGTTTTACTGAATTGATTCTGACTGGAGAGAGAGTAGAAGCTGGTATCTGAAGTGGTAAGATACAGAAGGATACTTCATCAAGTGTAGTGAAGAAGGCTTTCACCGGTAAAAAAGAAACTAGTGTAGTCTACAGCCCGAGGGGCCAAAGTAGACCTGAACACCGTCAAACGGTAAATGCGGTAGCAATATCAAGACCCACAGTTGCTCCACAATGCAACCATCAAGCAAGGGTGGAAAGACCACAAAGACAGTACACTCGGCTCAATATGCCCTTGTCTCAAATTCTACCACAGTTATTGAAGACCAACCTGATAGCTCTGAGGGAGGCCCCGAAGAACCCCGACACCACTTCTCCTCAATATAACCTGAATGCCTGCTGCGCCTATCACTCTGATAGCCCAGGTCATGATACAAACAACTGTTGGGCTTTGAAAAACAAAGTACAAGACTTGATCGAGGCCGAAGAAATTGAGTTTGATGCTCCAGAGAAGCCCAACGTTATAACTTCCCTTATGCCCAAACATGGTCATGGAGTAAATGTTGTGGACGATGATTTATTTGTGACCGCCGTGGAAGAAATTTCTACTCCTTTGATGACAATTAAGAAGAATTTTATTTTGGCCGGTTTATTTCCGGGTTGTGGCGAAGGTTGCCACATGTGTTCAATTCTGCCTACTGGTTGCCACTTATTGAAATTAGGTGTTCAACGCCTGATGGATAATATAGAGATCCTGTTCGAGAAGACTTTGATTCTGTTAGTTCCAATTGAAGATGTTGCCATCATAACCATTGCCGCCAATCCTTCCAAGGCTTCCTCGAGAAATCCTGTTAAGATTACACCCGGTCCAAGACTCGCTCTATTGATCATTACTATCCCTGGTCCCATCCCTTACATTTCAGAGAAAGTTGTCCTATGGAACTATGGTGCTGATGTGTATTACCATGGAATTAAAAAAGACTTTAAAAATGAGGAAGTTGATACTGATGTCAGCAATATTGTCGGGGCCAGCAAGGTCACCAGAAGTGGAAGAATATTCTCTACCGAGATTTCCCCTCCGACTGTTCAAAAACCTGTTGTCATTCCATCTGCTAGTACATCAACCACTGTTCTAGTTCTTACTCCAGTTATCACTCCTGTCACCGAGCCATCTGAGACTCGGGGCAAAGAAATCACAGGTGAGACTGCCCGGACGGAGGCACCTAGAAAGGTTATGTTGGAAGCCTCTAAACAAGAGATAGAGGAAATTTTGAAGATGATCCAAAAGATCGACTACAACATAGTCGAGCAGCTGGGACAAATGCCATCAAAAATCTCCATGTTGTCCTTATTATTGTGTTATGAAGCTCACGCAAAGGCTCTAATTACATTCCTCAAGACTGTGCATGTGCCACAGGAAACTTCTACAGATCAATTAAAAGACTGTGTAGCTAGTTTGACTGCCGATAATGGGTTGGGTTTCTCAGATGCAGATCTGACTGCTAAAGAAAGAAATCACAATGATGCTCTGCACGTCTCGATCGAGTGCAGGGGCACTACTATGGCCCATGTACTGGTGGATGTTGGGTCCTCATTAAATGTTTTGCCAAAGAAAGCATTAGACCGTCTAGACTGTGAAGGTTTGATTATGAAGCCGAGTAATATTGTGGTCAGGGCTTTGGACGGGTCAAAAAGGATGGTACACGGGGAAGTGGACATCCCTGTTAAAGTTGGCTCTCAGACTTTGGGTCCACCTTCTACGTAATGGACATCAGACCATCATATTCTTGCTTGCTGGGTCATCCTTGGACTCATATGGCTGGGGCAGTGACTTCAACACTCCATCAGAAGCTGAAATATCCGGCAAAGGGGAAGATTGTCACGGTACAAGGTGAAGAGGAGTATATGGTGAGTCATGTCAATTCCTTTCGCTATGTGGAGATGGAGGGGGAGTTCATCGAAACCCCTTGTCACAACTTTGAAGAAGTACCCCAGACTTTGGCGTCAACTGGAGTTGCAACCGATAAAACTCCAATGAAGATGGCTTCTCTCAAGAATGCCAGGACTGTAATTGAAAAAGTTGGGTGTGCAAATTGGGGTCAGCTCCCTGATTTCACACACAAGACTGACAAGTTTGGTTTGGGATTTACTGCAGAGGCTCAAAGGGTTGTTCGGCGCGCGCGGATTGGAAGACCTCCTCTACACATCAGTAATCAGGGAGTGAATGCAATTGAAGATGATGAAGAGGATTCAGATATCGACAGTTGGATCTACCCTACAACCGATGGTGGCTTGAAAAACTGGACGACAAAAGACTTCATACCTGTTTCTTTTATTCCATAGTAATTTACTTTTGTTTTAAGAGTTTTAATAAACAATTTGAAACTTTACGGCCCGGTGCCTTGCCCGAGACACCTTTACCTTGCTTGTGAGGGCTTATTATTTGTCATTTTCATATATCATTAATATAGCATTGTTCGTTTCTTGCATTACAAATTTTGCGCTCCTTATTTTTATTTTTTATCTCTTACTTTATTAAAAACAGCCATGCTCTTACACACACTCACGTATCATAATGCAGATCCATATCCACTCTGGATCCCATTGATAACAACTCTGCTACTTCCAGTTATGACTTCAAAAATTTGATCAACCAAGCTGAGGACGAAGGTGAGGATGATTATGAGGTTCCTGGAGAACTTGCTAGACTGTTACTGCAGGAAGAGAGGGCCATACAGCCTCACGAAGAGCCAGTTGAATCAGTAAATTTGGGTATAGACGAAGACATGAAAGAGGTTAAGATAGGTGAGAATCTGGAGCCTAGTGTCAAATGGAGGTTAATACAAATTCTACGGGACTATGTTGAGATCTTTGCTTGGTCTTACGAAGATATGCCTGGTTTAGACACTGATATTGTGGTACACCGCATACCAACCAAAGAAGACCATCCTTCAGTAAAGCAGGAGGTTCGTTGTATGCACCCTGAGATGTCTGAGAAAATCAAAGCTGAGGTCATGAAATAGTTCGACGCAGGGTTTTTAGCTGTCACTTCTTATACGCAGTGGGTTGCCAACATTGTTCCAGTTCCTAAGAAGGATGGTAAGGTACGGACGTGTGTGGACTATAGAGACTTGAATAAGGCGATCCCCAAAGATGACTTCCCACTTCCTCACATCGATGTTCTAGTCGACAACACTGTAGAACATAAGATCTTCTCCTTTATGGACGGTTTCTCTGGTTACAATCAGATTAAGATGGCTCCCGAAGACATGGAGAAGACAACTTTCGTTACGCAGTGGGGCACCTTTTGCTACAAGGTAATGCCTTTCGGGTTGAAGAATGCTGGGGAAACTTATCAGCGCGCCATGGTCGCTTTGTTCCACGACATGATTCACCATGAGATTTAAGTTTATCTTGATGACATGATCGCAAGGTCCCAGACTGAGGAAGAGTACCTTGACCATCTCCAGAAACTGTTCGACAGGTTGAAGACGTACAAACTAAGGTTGAACCCGAACAAGTGCACCTTCGGGGTAAGGTCTGGTAAGCTTCTGGGTTTTGTCGTCAGTAATAAGGGTATTCAGGTAGACCCTACCAAGGTAAAAGCCATACCGGAAATGCCGGCTCCCCGCATAGAAAAGGAAGTTAGAGGCTTTTTGGGACGTCTAAATTACATCGCCCGATTTATTTCACATCTGACTGCTACTTGTGAACCAATCTTCAAGCTGTTGAAGAAAGATCAAGTGGTAAAATGGAATGATGAATGTCAGACCGCTTTCGAAAGGATCAAACAATATTTCCAAGAGCCACCAATTCTGATGCCTCCAGTTGAAGGAAGACCTTTGATCTTATACTTGAAAGTCTTGGATATTCAATGGGGTGCGTGCTGGGGCAGCATGACGAGTCTGGCCTAAAAGAGCATGCTATTTACTACCTTAGAAAAAATTTTACCGACTGTGAGACCCGATACTCACTGCTCGAGAAAACTTGTTGCGCTTTCGCATGGGCTGCTCGCCGGTTGAGACAGTATATGCTGACTCACACTACCTTATTGATATCAAAGATGGATCCAATCAAGTATATCTTCGAAAAGCCTGCCTTGTTTGGAAGAATAGCGAGATGGCAGATGATCTTAACCGAGTATGATATCCAATACACATCCCAGAAAGAAATCAAGGCGAGTGTATTGGTAGATCATTTGGCGCATCAGGCCGTGGACGACTACCAATCCATGAATTTCGAGTTCCCGAATGAGAACATCATGTTGGTGACCAACTGTGAAGAACCTGGACCGAATTAAGGACCTGAGGAAGGATCCCGATGGTCTATGTATTTTGATGGAGCCTCAAATGCATTGGGTAATGGTATTGGCGCTGTGATCATATCTCTGGAGGGCTGTCATACTCCGTTCACCGCCCGATTATGTTTTAACTGCACCAACAATATGGCAGTGTATGAAGTGTGCGTCATGGGCCTTCAAGATGCTATTGACCTAAGGATTAAGTTCTTTAGAGTATTCGGATATTCTTATATGGTGATCAGCCAGATCAAAGGCGAGTGGGATACGAAGTACCCAAATCTCATTCCTTACAAAGAGTATGTACTGACGTTGCTCCCGCACTTCGAGGAGATAACCTTTGAACATTTCCCCAGAGAGGAGAACCAGTTAGCGGACGAGTTAGCTACCATGTCTTCTATGTTCAAGGTCAGGTGGGACAATGAAGCTCCCCAGATTACCATTGAGAGGTTGGACGAACCCGCACATTGTTGTGACATTGAGACATAGGAGGTAGCAGATAAACCCTGGTTTCACGAAGTAAAGAGGTATCTTGAGGCTCAAGAATACCATGAAGGTGCATCTGTTAATGATAAGAAGTTCTTGAGAAGGTTCGTCGTAAAGTTATTCGTCAGCAATGGTATCCTTTACAAGCATAACCATGATTCAACCTTACTGTGATGTGTAGACAAAAGCGAGGCGGAAAGGATCGTGACAGAGTTACATGAAGGTACCTTCGGAACTCATTCCAGTGGGCATACCATGGCAAATAAAATCCTACGGGCAGGATATTATTGGTCCACTATGGAAGTCGATTGTTATCAACACTCTCGGACCTGTCATAAATTTCAAGTATATGCTGATAAGGTGCATGTACCTCCAGTTGCTCTGAACTTTTTAACAGCTCCTTGGCCTTTTACAATGTGGGGGCATCGACATGATCGGCGACATCAGACCTACTGCATCCAACGGACATCGTTTCATTCTGGTAGCAATTGATTATTTTACAAAGTGGGTTGAGGCAGCTTCTTTTTCTACAGTAACCAAGAACATCGTGGCGCGCTTTATCCAACACAATCTGATATGTCGATATGGTGTACCAGAGAGGATCATTATGGACAATGGTACAAATCTCAACAACACGATAATCACCGAGCTCTGCAAACAGTTCAAGATTCAGCATCATAACTCTTCTCCTTACCGGCCGAAGATGAATGGGGCTGTTGAAGCAGCTAATAAGAACATCAAGAAGATTGTGCAGAAGATGACGGTGACATACAAAGACTGGCATGAGATGTTACCATTTGCTCTTCATGGGTACCGTACCTTAGCAAGGACGTCGACAGGGGAAACACCCTACTCTTTGGTGTATGGCATGGAGGAATTCCAACCCATTAAAGTCCCGATACCCTCTCTCCGGATTATGAAGGATGCAGGTTTAAACGAAGACGACTGGATCCAGACCCGGCTTAATCAGCTGAACTTAATCAACGAAAAGAGACTTACTTCTATTTGTCATGGTCAGATGTATCAAAAGCGGATGATCAAGGCTTTTAACAAGAAAGTTATACGACAAGAGTATCAAGTCGGGGATCTGGTGATCAAACGCATCATTCTACCGCAAGGTGATCCCAGGGGAAAATAGACCCCCACTTATGAAGGGCCATTTGTGGTTAAGAACATCTTCTCAGGAGGAGCCATGATTCTACCCACCATGGATGGTGACGACCTTCCTCACCCCGTCAATGCAGACATAGAGAAAAAATAATATGCATAATCAAAGACCCACTAGGTTGACTGGCCTAGTCAAAAATAAGGGCTTCCCGGAGAACCAAAAGGGTTCGGGAAAAAGTAAGGGATAAAAATGAAAAAAAAAAACGGTACACCCGACAAGTGGAAACCTGAAAAGGCGGCTTGGGCAAAAAAGGGTATCCCGGTGGACTGAATACTCGAAAGGGCAGTCTAGGAAAAAATTAGGCATCAAAGCGTAACACTATGTCTCATTGGATCACCTTGCAACTAGATTTCGGTATCGACTATCAAGCTCAGACGATGCCAATTGATCTGATTTACCTTCAACCAAGTAGCAAAGTGATGAGACGCTCGAAGATATAAAGGCAATAGAAGAGTTGGAACCCCATGGGATTGTTTCACATAGCTATTTTTCTTTCTTTTACACATTGTATAATTTCTATTCTTCGGAAACGTTCTCTTACTAGGACGTCAGCCTCTTTGTACAAAACGCCTATTACAGGCTAACTTCAAAAATCAATACAATTCATTTTCACGAGAAACCTCAACTTGTTTTAATTTTTCTATTTTGTCTTGCGAAAACGTCCAATGACTTATTTTTGATATATGCATTTGAGAATAATTGCTGCTCATAAATATTTGTATGCGAAACAAGAGACAATTACTCGTAATTCCAGGAACAGGGGCAAACAAGAAATGTCCAAACCTTACAGTTGCGCTACCCACCAGGTACGAGGATAGATCCATCTTGAGAATATGACTAAAGGTACATACACTACCCGCAGAGTTAAAAGACATCTAAAGACAGTGGTGTTAGCTCTCCCAAGCCGAAGTTCATAATCACGAATTAGTCGGCAAAATTCTCCCCAAGCAGGGTTTATCTATCACCAGCACTAAGAAAATTATCCCCAGCGGAGTTTATTTCTTCCACAAGCGGAAACTCAGTCCTCAACAAAGATTCATTATCACCAGTGACAGTAATTCATCCCTAGCCAAGGTTATTTCTCTAAGTCAGCAGATCTTCGAGCAGAGTATCTCTCTTCCCCACATAGCCATTATCTCGCCAGTTTATTCTCCAGTAGGGTTATTCTCCCGCCAATTTATTCTCAATTCATCTTCGGTCGTTATCCCTAGAAAGCGCGAAGAACTCAACTCCTTGAACTCTTCAACAGTGGTCTGGGATTTATACTTCCCAGCTAGAGAACATCACAAGAACAGTGTATATCCATACATCATGGCATACGCATATGCATCATACAACACAATCTCATTTATTTTGAGAACATCATTACTCAATACATGGCATACATCATGACATTACATATGACTAACTCTTTACCTTTCAGGGAAAGATACAATCAAATTCTCACAAGCTCTCTGGTTCAGTCAAATCAATGTTAAGATTTATGTTCCAGTTCAAGTTATGAAGCCCGAATACGATCGGATAATACCTTGATTTTTTCTCTATCATACTATGAAGCCCGAAAATCGACCGGAAAATAGTTGAATCCCCAACAAATTACTGTGAAGCCTAGAATCGACCAGATATCAGTACAAAGCACCATGAAGCCTGGAATCGACCAGATAGTGGTGCATCTTAAATTCAAGCTATGAAGCCCGGATTCGACCGGATAATATCTTGATTTTCTCCAAATACCATGAAGCCTGGAATCGACTAAATAATGGTATAAGACGCTGTGAAGCCTGGATTACGACCAGATAATAGCAAAAGAAACTGAAGCCTGGACCCGACCAGATAACAATATAAGACACTACGAAGCTTGGATTTCGACCAAATAGCAGTTTACTTGGCCAATTACTAAGAAGCCCGAAATCGACCGGATATTAGTGTGCCTTAAATTCAAGTTGAAGCCCGGAGGCGACCAGATAACAACTTAATTTCTTCTGAAGCCTGGATTACAACTAGATAAGAATAAGAAATTGTGAAGCCTGGAGAACGACCAGATAGAAAGTTTAATCTCATCCCCCCAGTAAGTCACGGTGAAGCCTGGAATCGACCAGATAGCAGTCGGTCTTATTTTTCTCAGCAAATCACTGTAAAGCCTGGATCCCTGCCAGATAGCAGTTCACTTGCACCTCCTCGACTGAGAGATGATTCCCCAGTAGAATAACGAACGACTGAAGCTCCTAAAATTCTATTTCTACCATGCTAGAGACTATCATTCCCCTGTGTAGTCCTCCTCAACAACAGGTATACGGGCTCTCACAAAGGAATCTCTTATGTGATTGACACTTCTTATGATGGCATCTTTAAGCCCATCTTCCGACTTCAACTTCCGAATGGCATCTATAAGCCCATTCCCGACATCGCAAAGCGGATACCACTTCATGTTAGTGCAAATTTCTGGGCACTCTAGTGTTCAATCATCTTCCACCCTCGGATCATGAAAGGCAGACAAGCCAATCTACATCCTCAGATTTAAGAAGATTGAACAGGGGAAGCTGTTGTACCCCAAAATTTGCCCTCCCATATTTCTCAATACATGTCAAGTGAGGTCCTCAATTTTCTCAAGGTAGTCCGACGGTTGACCAGACATACCCTCTCCTAAAGCAGTTTATCTCAAATTAGGGTTTTAGTTTGCATCAAGATGTTTGAGTCAAAAGGGTCTCAAATTATCACCATTGTCCTAATATGTTCTCAAGATCATCCATGTAAAGTTTCAAGCCTTGCAGAGAAAGTTTGCTCAGTCAACTGCTCAAAAGCCTCAAAATCGATTGTGCTAGGGCAAAAGTCAACTATAGCCCACATACATTCAAACCTCAAGATTTTTGGTCAACATTCTCATATTGAAGTATTATTCATCATTTGATCAAGGGTTGATTGTGATCGGTGGATCTGGAACTGACTGTTTAACGCTGGTTCGCGAAATGTCGCGGAAGCAAGAGTCGCCATCGTCTTTTATTTTCTCCAACATGGAAAGGACAAAAGCACAGAAAAATTCCTTATGAGATTATGTTTTCGTTTCGGGAGGTAGATTTATAGAAAGGGAAGGTGTTAGCACCCTTTCTATCCATGGTTATCCATGGGCTCTTAGATACTTGCTCATTTGTGTTTTCAAAATGTTTGTTTGCTTTTCAAAGTGAGTGGGTTTGAAAAAGTTTCGTTTAAAATTTCAGTTCGACTCTTGTATCAGTCCTCAAGAGTGTTTGAAAAGTTGTTTTTGAAAGCTTTTTGCAAAGTGTCGGTGTGAAAAGAAGTTTTTGATTTGTTTTGAATTAGAGCAAGTATCTACGAGTCATCTACCTACCCTAAGGAATTAGGCTGTGTAAATGTCCTTTAGGTAGTGCCATCCCACCATTGAGGGGTAGGTAGCACCACCGTTGGAGGTGTTCGGGTCAATTCGAGTTTAGGGACAGTGTGGTCACCAGAGCAATAGTAGGACACCTTAGAAGCTACCCCCATGCCATGTTCATGGACATGAGCACTTACTAAAACGTCCTATACTCGACGACCACGTTTCGAGGGGCAAGGAAACAGTGAGGCGTACCCTAGGAGTGGTGTGTGAATTTTGTGTCATTTTCAGATATTATTTGTCTTGTCATGCATTGGTGATCTACGCTTTGATTTTATTTGGGCATACATTCTTTCATGTGATAGTTAGCAATTTAAAGGTGCGGAATTTAAAGTGCGGAAAATAAAAGTCCTACGCTATTACAAAGCGCGGGTCTATACATCGCCAAATTAAACAAAGACCAGATTTGAATAAATAAAATGCGGAAAGTAAATATCCTAATTATCTATTACAAAGCTTTTGGGGAAAATACATTATATTTAAAAAGGGAAATAAAAATAAACGTGCGAAAAGAAATAAAAATCGAAAGTGCGAGGGCGTTGGACCCTTTAAAGGAATTAAATGAAGATACAAATTAATTAAATTATTTGGAGTTTTTGTATTTATGAAAAAAAGGAAGATTAATTGAAATTAGAAATTTAAATAAAAAACCCTAATTCTAGTTTGTTTTTAATTATTGAGAAATTGTTTAAGTTTAACCTAATTTAACCCTAATTAATTAATTACAAGAGTATTTACAAAATTAATTAATAATCAATAATGATAAGAAATAAAAAAAAGATTATTTATTAAGAAAAAAGAATAACAATGCTAAAACCTAATTTTTATGTTTTTTTAGTTTATGAGAATTAATTAAAATAATCAAGATAAATTAAAATAAATAAAAGAGAATAAAAAGAAAGGGAAAGAAAATACAAACAGGGGGGTGTTGATCCAAATTGAGGAGGTTCATAGAAAGCAGTTTGGCCCAGGAATTCCAGGCCCATGTGGACTTTTAGCGCTTGTGTGAGAAACAGTTGACCAACGCGTATGGTGGATTGCTGGTGATGGCCATTAGATTGGCCTTCAGGGACATGTGGCAAGCATAGATCTGGAGTTGCATGGTAGCCCTTTGGAAGCGTACTACACAGAATCATGTTAGAGAAAAAAAATATTGAATAAAGTGGGGGGACCTGGGAATCGAACCCAGGTCCCATTGCTTGTATGACAACTCACCTTCCACCCAGCCAAACGCGTTTATTTGTTAACTATATGGAACGTGAACATTATAAAAAAGACAAAAGTTAGTAATCTGAACCACAAAATCACGCGCCAATTTTGAATAGTCCAATAATGCCAAGCCACGCATGCTTCTTCTCCGTTTTGCACCTGCAACTAAAATCTAATAGCGGGGGTTTTAAACCCCCACTAACTGTAGTACACAAAAATAGCGACTAGAGCATGGTGGATTATATAAAGGGCGCAAGGTAGTCAATTGATTCGTTGGGACATCCTGAATCCAATGGTATAGGTTTGAATGGTCAATTTTACCATATGTGTAAGACCCTAATTCAAGGTCCCTGAAACCCTAAAAAATGTCCATGGTGGATTCTGATTCAGGCGCCTATAATCCAATTAGATGGTACCAATAGCTTCAGAGAGATCATATTAGTACAAACCAACAATTAAAAGACATTAATCATGCATGGAAAATGGAATACGATTATCAATTTTTTCAAGAAAAGAAGAACACGGTTATAACAATTCCTTGAGTGTGGAGGGTTGAATTTGATTGGAATGGCTTCCTGAATGTGTCAGGAGTGTAATGGAATACTTTTTGGACCTTGAATCACCCTCTAGCTATGAAAACAGTTTTGAGATTTTTAAGAAAAAAAGCAAGTTTTGTTTTGAGGTTTCAGCGCAGCATGCTTGTCTTTGAGCATTAGGGTTTCTTTGTATATGTATGAGGCATGATTTAGGTTAGAAAAGCTGGCCCAAAATCCATGTTTTAATGCTTTTCAAATTTGTGATTTTCAAGCATCTTTTTTCAATCTTTTCCATACCAATCTTATGCCAATCATTGAAGATTCTTTCCCTTTTGAGTGTGCACGAAATCTTGAGCTCATAAAGAGTGAATATGCTGTATAAAAAGATTTGGAAAACATGATTTGCTATTTTTGTCATATTTTATTTTAATTAAATGAATTAATAATAATAATAATTCAAATAATTAATCAAAAATGATAAAATAACTCCCTTGGATGTCAATGGGTCGTGCATGGCCTTTGGGAGATGATTCTTGGAAGAAATTGTGGCCCATTAGCAATTTTGAGGCATTTGAAGCAAAGTTGACTTTTCAAAATTCCCAAAAATTTCCCAACTTCCACAAGGCATATCTTGCTCACTTTTTAAGCTTTGATCATGTTCTTGGACATTTTGGAAAGGTATTGAAGTCCTCTAACCAATGTCTTTGGTCCCATGTCGTTTTGATTTACCAATCTCAAGTTATGGTCTTTGACTTAAAGTGCCTTTTTGTTGACTTTTGAAAATGACCTATAATGTTGAGATTGATAACTTTTTGTGAGAGCATTTCTTGGACTTGAAGTGTGAAGAGGAGTTGTAGGAAATGTCATTCTCTTCAAAATGAGATTTGGATGGAATTTTTCTGATAAACCATGTGGAAGTTATGCCCTGGTCAATTTGCAGTTGACTTTTTCAACTGTCCAAAAATAGAAACTTTTGCATCTTGAGACTTTTTGAGCCATGCCTTGAGAATCATGATCAAGAATTGATCAAATGATGTTTGTGGCTTCAAAATAAGATGTTGACCAAAAATTTTGACTTTTTACTGTCAAATGACCATTTTGCCCCTGCAGTTGACTGTGAAGCAATTAGGGTTTTTGACTGTGCAATTTTGTGCTGTAAGTCTTGAAACTTGGCATAAGGATGCTTGACAATGTTTATGGGCATTTGGGACTTGTTTGGACCCTTGGAAATTTCAACTTCTTTTCCAGAACCAAAACCCTAATTTTTGACTGTTAGGAGGCCATTGAACTGTGCAACCCTTGGGAGATTTTGAAGCATGCTCTTAGCAAATCTTGGAGAATATGGGAGGGCAAATTTTGGGGTACAACAGTTGCCGCTGTTCAATCTTCTTAGACCTGAGGATGTAGATTGGCTGACGTCCCTTTCGTAATCCGAAGGTGGAAGATGATTGAACACTAGAGTGCCCAGAAATTTGCGCTCACATGTTAACAGTGTGATGTGGGGAATGGGCTTACATATGCCATTTCGAGATTGATGGATAGGAAAATGGGCTTACATATGCCATGTTGAGAGGTGATGAATAGGTGGATGGGCTTATAGATGGCATCTGGGTGTCGATCGCGTAAGAGTTTCCTTAGCGAGAACTTGCGTACCTGAAAAAGAAAGATAATTACCTGGCTTGTTACAGGAGTTTGACTTTAAAATTCTTTATATAGACGCGCCCTGGCTGGATACAGGTATCGAATCTTTGAACTCTTCAGACGTGCCCTGGCGAGATACAGGAATCGAGTCGGGAGCTTCAAAAGGTTATGAATGAATCAGGGATGGTTACTACCTCAATGAGACGGTGAGAGAACCTCGGATGATTACTACCTCAACAGTAACAATGAGAGAATCTTGGGCGATTACTACCTCAACAGTAACGATGAGAGAACCTGGGGCGATTACTACCTCAATAGTGACGATGAGAGAATATGGGGCGATTACTACCTCAACAGTAACGATGAGAGAACCTTGGATGTCTTCTACTGCGTCTTCATCAGGAAAATCATTAGGAATCGATTTAACTGGACTAGAGAAGGCCTTTGACTGGATCGGCATCAGAAAAATCTTTAGGAGTCGATTTAACTGAACCAGACAAGGTCTTGGAATCTTCAACTGGAATAAGAATCAGGGAGATCTTAGGGTCGATCTGACTGAACCAGAGAAGGCCTTTGACTGGATCAGCATCAGAAAAATCTTTAGGAGTCGATTTAACTGAACCAGGCAAGGTCTTGAAATAACTTCAACTGGATAAGAATCAGAAAAATCTTAGGGTCGATCTGACTGAACCAGAGAAGGCCTTTGACTGGATCGGCATCATAAAAATCTTTAGGAGTCGATTTAACTGAACCAGGCAAGGTCTTGAAATAACTTCAACTGGATAAGAATCAGAAAAATCTTAGGGTCGATCTGACTGAACCAAAGAAGGTCTTGGATTAACTTTGACTGGATAAGAATCAGAAAAATCTTAGAATCGATTTAACTGAACCAGAAGAAAGTCTTGGAATCTTCAACTGGAATAAGAATCAGGGAGATCTTAGCGTCGATCTGACTGAACCATAGAAGGTCTTGGATTAACTTTGACTAGATAAGAATCAAAAAAATCTTAGAATCGATTTAACTGAACCAGACGAAAGTCTTGGAATCTTCAACTGGAATAAGAATCAGGGAGATCTTAGCGTCGATCTGACTGAACCAGAGAAGTTCTTGGATTAACTTTGACTGGATAAGAATCAGAAAAATCTTAGAATCGATTTAACTGAACTAGACGAAAGTCTTGGAATATTCAACTGGAATAAGAATCAGGGAGATCTTAGCGTCGATCTGACTGAACCAGAGAAGGTCTTGGATTAACTTTGACTGGATAAGAATCAGAAAAATCTTAGAATCGATTTAACTGAACCAGACGAAAGTCTTGGAATATAGCTGAGAACTTAACTAGATCTTTCCTGAAAGGTAAAGGTCAGTCATATGCAATGCATGATATGGATCAAGCCATGATGTTCTCAACATAAATGAGATTGTATGTTCATGATGCATATATGTATGCTATAATGTATAGAAATGCGATGTTTATGTATGTTTTTATCTAGAAAGTAAATCTTTGACGGGTGCCGGGAAGTCACATCCTGGGCTGATGTTGGAGAATAGTGCTTTGTTGTTTCCGTTGGGGATGATAGTTGAAAGAATACCGGTAGGAGAAGATAACTCCGTTGGGGAATAAACTTGGCGAATGGATTACTTTGCGTGGAGAAAATTATTCTAGCGATCCTGCTGGGGAACAATACTCTGTGGGAAGAGAGGTACGTTATTCTGCTGGGATGTTGATGGTAACTTTGCTGGGGATACCGTTGTTATGTTTGGAAGTTTTGATAGACTCCACTGGGGATAAGAAGACTTTTCCGAGGACACTCTTTCCGTGGCTTTTGGCTGAGGATAACCCAGTTATATCCTGGTTGGGAAATAACCTTTGAATAAAGCCGGGGGACGCGTTCGTGCTCTGTGGGGGAGAAGCTTCCAGAATCTACTGGGGATAAGCTTCCTGCTGGGGAGATGATTCAAACTTTCCTGGGGAAATCTTGAACTATACTGGACTCTCCTGGGGAATCTTTGAGATATATTGGGGAAGTGGCTCCGCTGAATATCTGGTATACCACCGGGGAACAATCTTTGATCAAGATTGTTGGGGACACTTGTTGAGAATGTTTGTATATTGTGCTGGGGAATGTTGAGATCTGCTGGAAGATACCCAACATTCCTTAAGGCTGATAGTATAGCTTTGTTGAGGGAGAGTGTATTGACTTGCTGGCTCACTCTCTGGGGAATTAAGGTATATTGGTTATGTTCTTCGGCTGAACTTACCTTGGTACCTTGATGGACAGAACAATTAGATCGCTTAGGCCACTCATTATTTCCCCTGTTTCTAATGTTACCTGTAATTAATCCTTTGTTTCGTATGCAAATATTTATGAGTTAGCAATTAGTGTCAAATGCATATATCACAAATTGAACCTTGGACGTTCTTCGCAAAACAAAACAGAAAAGGAAAAAAACAATTGGCGATTGATCTGAAAAGTGTATTTGTATTGATTTTTAATTTGCCTGTAAATAAGCGTTTATGTACAAGAGGCTGACGTCCTAGTAAGAGAACGCCGCCGAACAAAAGAGTTTATACAATTTGTACAAAGGGAAAACAAAACAGCTGTGTGAAAAGAATAATCCCACTGGGTTCCAACTCTGCTATCGCCTTTATATCTTCGAGCGTCTCATCACTTGATGACCTAGCTGAAGATGAAGCTGATTGATCGATGCCGTCTGAACTTGTGGTTGATACCGAATTCTGTATGCAAGGTGATCCAATGAGACATAGTATTACGCTTTATCCCTAACTTTTGCCTGGACCGCCCTTTCGGGTTTTCAGTCCATCGGGATACCCATTTTTGCCCAAGCCGCCTTTTCAGGTTTTCGACTTGCCAGGTGTACAGATTTTTTCATTTCATCCCTTCATTTTTCCCGAACCCTTTTGGTTCGCCGGGAAGCCCTAATTTTTGCCTAGGTATGTCAACCTAGCGGGTCTTTTTTCTTGCGTAGTATCTTTTTACTATGTCTGCATTGGCGGGGTGAGGAAGGTCGTCACCATCCATGGTGGTTAGGATCATGGCTCCTCCTGAGAACACATGTTTAACCACAAATGGCCCTTCATATGTAGGGGTCCATTTGCCCCTTGGATCACTCTGAGGAAGGATGATACATTTGATTACCAGATCCCCAACTTGATATTCTTGTGGTCTGACCTTTTTGTTAAATGCCCTGATCATCCGCTTTTGATACGTCTGACCATGACAAATAGCATTGAGTCTCTTTTCGTCAATTAAGTTTAGCTGATCAAGTCGTGTCTAGATCCAATCATCTTCACTCAAATCTGCATCCTTCATTATCCGGAGAGAGGGTATCTGCACTTCGATCGGTAAGACTGCCTCCATACCGTAGACCAAGGAGAAAGGAGTTGCCCCGGTTGACGTCCTGGCTGAGGTACGGTACCCATGTAGAGCAAACGGTAACATCTCGTGCCAATCTTTATAAGTCACTGTCATCTTCTGCACGATTTTCTTGATATTCTTATTCGCTGCTTCTACATCCCCATTCATCTTCGGCCGGTAAGGAGAAGAGTTGTGGTGCTGTATCTTGAACTATTCGCAGAGCTCAGTGATCATCTTGTTATTGAGATTGGTACCGTTATCTGTAATGATTCTTTCTGTGACGCCGTATCGACAGATCAGGTTATGCCGAATGAACCGTGCCACAACGTTCTTGGTTACCGTAGCGTAGGAAGCTGCTTCCACCCACTTTGTAAAGTAATTGATCGCTACCAGGATGAAGCGATGCCCATTGGATGCCGTAGGTTTAATCTCACCGATCATATCTATGCCCCACATTGCAAAAGGCTAAGGTGCAGTCAGGACGTTCAGAGGGACTGGAGGAACATGCACCTTGTCTGCATATATCTGACACTTATGGCATGTCCGAAAATGCTGGTAACAGTCGGCTTCCATTGTGGACCAGAAATACCCTGCCCGAAGGATCTTCTTTGCCATAGTGTGTCCACTGGAATGTGTTCCGAAGGTACCTTCATGTAGCTCTTCCATGATCCTTTCTGCTTCAGTCTTATCCACACAACGCAGTAAGGTCGAATCATGGTTTCGCTTGTACAGAATGCCATTGCTAAGGAAGAACTTTGCAGCGAACCTTCTCAGAAACTTTTTATCATTGACAGAGGCACCTTCAGGATATTCCTGAGCTTCTAAGTATCTCTTCACCTCATGGTACCAAGGTTTCTCAGTCACCAGCTCAGTCTCAAGATCACAACAGTATGTCGGTTCGTCCAGTTTCCAGATAATGACCCGGGGAGCCTCATTGTCCCATTTGACTTTGAACATGGAAGACATCGTAGCTAACGCATCCGCCAACTGATTCTCCTCTCTTGGGAAATGTTCAAAGGTTATCTCTGTGAAGTGGGGGATCAATGTCAACACACATTCCTTGTAAGGAATAAGATTCGGATGTTTCGTATCCCACTCCCCTTTGATCTGATTGATCACGAGAGCGGAATCTCCGAAGACACTCAGAAACTTGATCCTCAAATCGATCGCAGCTTGGAGACCCATGATGCATGCCTCATACTCCGCCATGTTGTTGGTGCAGTTGAAACATAGTCGGGCAGTGAGTGGAGTATGAGTGCCTTGAGGGGATATGATCACAACGCCGATACCGTTACCCAAAGCGTTGGAGGCTCCGTCAAAGTGCATAGACCATCGGGATCCTTCCTCAGGTCCTTCATCCGGTCCAGGTACTTCACAATCAATCACTATCATGATGCTCTCGTCGGGAAACTCAAAGTTCATTGACTGATAGTCGTCTACTGCCTGATGTGCCAAGTGGTCTGCCAATACACTTCCTTTGATGGCTTTCTGAGTTGTGTATTGTATGTCGTATTCTGTCAAGATCATTTGCCATCTTGCTATTCTCCCAGACAGAGCAGGTTTTTCAAATATGTACTTTATAGGATCCATCTTTGAAATCAACAAGGTAGTGTGAGTCAGCATATACTATCTCAGCCGGCGAGCAGCCCATACCAAAGCGCAACAAGTTTTCTCGAGCAGTGAGTATCGGGTCTCACAGTCGGTAAACTTTTTGCTAAGGTAATAAATGGCGTGCTCTTTTCGACCAGACTCGTCATGCTGCCCCAGCACACACACCATTGAGTTGTCAAGTACTGTCAGGTATAGTATCAGAGGTCTCCCTTCAACCGGTGGCATAAGAATGGGTGGTTCTTGGAGATACTCCTTGATTCTGTCAAAAGCGGCCTGACATTCATCATTCCAACGTACTACCTGATCTTTCTTCAGCAGCTTGAAGATTGGCTCACAGGTAGCAGTTAGGTGTGAGATGAATCGGGCAATGTAATTCAGGCGTCCTAAAAAGCCTCTGACTTCTTTCTCTGTCTTAGGAACTGGCATCTCTTGAATGGATTTGACCTTGGCAGGGTCCACTTGAATGCCCTTATCACTTACAACGAAGCCTAGCAACTTTCCAGATCTAACCCCGAAGGTGCACTTGTTCGGGTTCAATCTCAACTTGTACAGTTTCAAACGGTCAAATAGTTTCTGCAGATGGTCAAGGTGTTCCTCCTCAGTTTGGGACCTTGTAATCATGTCGTCGACATACACTTCTATCTCATGATGGATCATGTCATGAAATAAAGCAACCATGGCACGTTGGTAGGTTGCCCCAGCATTTTTCAGTCCAAAAGGCATGACCTTGTAGCAGAAGGTGCCCCACTGAGTGACAAAGGTAGTTTTCTCCATGTCTTCAGGAGCCATCTTGATCTGATTATACCCTGAAAAACCATCCATGAAGGAGAATACCTTATGCTGAGCAGTATTATCAACCAGAACGTCAATGTGAGGTAGGGGGAAGTCATCTTTGGGGCAGGCCCTGTTCAGATCCCTGTAGTCAACACACATTCTGACCTTACCATCTTTCTTCAGTACCGGCACCACATTAGCAACCCACTGAGGGTAAGAGGTCACTGCGAGAAACCCGACATCGAATTGCTTCATAACCTCAGCTTTGATCTTCTCAGACATCTCTGGACGCATACGGCGGACCTTTTGCTTAACCGGAGGGCAGTCTTCCTTGGTAGGCAGATGATGGACTACGATGTCGGTATCCAACCCAGGCATGTCTTCGTAGGACCAGGCAAAGATCTCCACATAATCATGCAGCATCTGAGTCAAACGTTGCTTCACGCTGAGCTCCAGATTGGCACCAATCTTAATCTCCTTTCTGTCTGTCTCAGTACCTAGATTTATCGTTTCCATCGGCTCTTCATGTGGTTGAATTGCCCTCTCTTCCTGGAGTAACAGTCTTGCAAGCTCGCCAGGCACTTCGCAATCATATTCACCTTCGTCTTCGGCTAAGTTGATCGGATTTTCGAAGTCATAACTGGCAGTAGCAGAGTCGTTACCAGTGAGATCCAGAGTGGATTGAAACCTGTATGAGTGAGTGTGTGTAAATACAGCTGTTTTGCAATATATAAAGAAAGGAAAGAAAGAAAAATAGCATAAGATTTGAAGTGCGAGAAAACGTCCAAGGTCTTTATTCATGATATATGAAATGACAATTAATATGCCCTCACAAATGAAACCACGGTGCCTCGGGTAAGACACCGGGCCATAGAGTTTCAATTCATTGTTTATTACAAATAAGAAAAACAAAGGAGTTTATTACTGCGTAACAAAAGTGACAGGTGTATGATCTTTGGCGGTCCAATTGTTCAATCCACCGTCAGTCGTCGGGTAGATCCAGCTGTCGAACTCAGATTCTTCCACCTCGTCATCATCCCTGATAGCATTCACTCCATGAGCAGGCAGGGGAGCTGTCACTACATTAGGCTTCTCAGGTGCCTCAAACTGTACCTCCTTTGCATCAATAAGGTCTTGCACCTTATTCCTTAAGGCCCAGCAGTCATCGGTAGAATGCCCCGGGCTATCGGAATGATAAGCACAGCGGGCATTTGGATTATACTTCGGAGAGGCAGTGTTCACAACCTTCGGGGCCTCCCTGACAGTCACTAAGTTGGTGGATAACAGTTGCGGCAAGATTTGTGACAAGGTCATACTCAGCCGGGTAAACTCTCTTCTGGGTCTTTCAGCCCTTTGTTGATTGGTTTGCCGAGGAGCGACAGCAGGCTTAGCAATAACCACCGCGTTGACAGACTGGCGGCGCTCTGGTTTGTCTTGCCTCCTAGGCCCATACACAGCATTGGCCTCCTTCTTAAAAGGTTTCTTATCAGAACTTGAAGATGTACCCTTCTGAATTTTACCGGACTTCATTCCAGCCTCTATCCTCTCCCCAGTCAGAATAAGATCAGTGAACCCTGCAGACGAATTACCGATGAGATGATTGAAGAATGGCCCGGAGAGGGTCCCCAAGAACATATCTACCAACTCACGATCAGTTAACGGAGGCTGCACCCTGCCAGCCAGGTCCCTCCACTTCTGTGCATACTCTTTAAAACCTTCGCCTGATCCTAGCGACATACCCTGGAGTTGGGTACGTGTAGGAGCAAGGTCGGCATTATATTGATACTGCTTGTAAAAAGCAGTAGCCAACTCCTCCCAGTTACGAACTTTGGTTCCATCCAGCTGATAGAACCATTCGAGATGAGTCCCTGAAAGACTCTCCTGGAAGAAGTGGATCCACAAGTTCTTGTCCACTGTGTACGGTTGAATCTTCCGCACATAAGATCTAAGGTGTAGCTTGGGGCAAGACACCCCGTCATACTTGGTGAAAGATGGTGCTTTAAATTTGTGAGGGATGATCACACCAGTAGATATGCCCAAGTCTCTGAAATCCAGCCCAGGCACTTGTTGAATTTCCATGGCGTTCAGACGGTCTTCCAGCTGCTTGTATTTGTCTTCAGCTGGAGGATATTGTTCCTCATTAAAATCAGTCTCGTTGTCAGAGACTACTGGACTTAGAGCCTTTCCCCCCTGGGGACTGTCCTTGCCTACAGAAGAACCAACTTCCTCATTCTGCAGAGTATTACCAAACCTCCGACCCGAGTTGAAAAGAACAGTTCTCTTCTTCTTCTTCTCCTTCTTCAGGAGCAAAGCCTTCAGCTATTCTTGACCTTGAGCCAAACCCATGATCAGCTCCTGAAATTGTGCGTTCTGCGCCTGAAGGGCCTTGATAGACATCTCGGTTAATGATTCAGGGTTCATGATGCTGAAATAAACAGCGAAGAACAGTAAGCAACCTGAAAAGAAGAATACCTGTTATGCACATGATGAATGGAATGCGTATGATTTATGTTTTCAAAGACAATCGGGAATCAACTTTGTAAAAAAAAAGGAACACACTTCATTAGATTCAACTTTGAAATTCAAATTGTTCAACAGGTTGCCCTTAGGCGTTACATAAAATGGAAATACTGAAAAGGGAAATAAAACTGTAAAAGAACATCCAGAGCTCCTCATTGATCCCAAGGTATCCTCTTCTCAGTACGGATGTAGTCATTCAGAGCTCGCTCATTCTCCAACTGCTTTGTCAGCTTCTGGATCTTCAATTCCTGCTCGTTGAACTTTTCCCGATACGAATCCGGTTCTTCTCGCAGTTGCGACCAAGACCTCTTTAATGTCTCATAATCAGTAGGTATCTGAGGAGGGAGGACAGTTGGAGGAGCCCCATCTTTGTCAGGATACTCAAGAATGACGGGTCTGACAGCTTCGTATGGCATACCTAACTTCTGAGCACGGATGCGAACCCATTTGTAGTAGGCTTCCATAGTTAGAGAAGTCTTTGGCCCCAACTCTTGTGGGTCAGCTTTATGAACTCCATCCCAAGCCTTGATGAAGCTACGACGCAGCTCGTCACTATCCACCTGAAACTCAAAACCGATGTGGGGCACCAACATCTCATGAGGCCCTGCTCTTCTGGCCCTTCCAAACTGACGAAGCGCTAGACATGGATTGTAAGAGTTTCCTCCTTGAGTACAAATCAAAGGAACATTAGGGTATTCTCCGCAACGATCAATAACAGCTATCTCATCCAAACCTCTGAAAGTCCAAATGATGTCCTTATCAGTGAGAGACATTAACCTATGAGCCCAACCTCTTCCTTCTTGGTTCTTCAGCACGAACTTAGGGAGGTGCGAAATAAACCACCTCACCAACAGAGGGATGCAACACCACAGAGTTCCTCGTCTTCGGGCAGTACGAGCATAAAGTTGTTGCATGATTTCACCCAAAAGAGTGGGCACAGGATTCTAAGACATGAAGATCTTTATGACAGTGACATTGATGAAGTTGTCAGGATTAGGAAACATGACTAGCCCATATATTAAGAGAGCCAAGATGTCTTCATATGCCCTAAAGTCCAAGTCATTCCAGAAACTATTAGTTTTACCAACCAGAAACTTGGCCAAGCAACCCTTAACTCCGCTTCTAGTCACCCAATTGTCCATTACTTCTTGGTGAGTCAAGGGGAGAGCTGCAGTAACCTCCTCAAGCCTGAGGGTCTTTTCCCAACCAGTGAAGGGAGTCTGATCCAAGATAGGGATACCAAGCAAATCAGAGAACTCTTCCAGGGTAGGGACCAGCTGGAAGTCTTGGAAGGTGAAGCACTGGTACAGAGGGTCATAGAACTGGGTCAGGACACTCATCAACTGTTGATCCCGCTTTGCAGTGACTAAACTGAGAAGAGAACCATGCCTCTGGATGAAGGATGTGGTGTTTGGAATTCTGCTAACCAATTCTTCAAGTAACTCAGGTGGGTGAACGAAGTTGAACCGGATAGTATTCCTTCGCATAGGCATCATGATATCCTACAAACAGAGCAAAGGTGAAACCCTCTTGTCTTTGAAATGGTCAGCCCTTATGCAGGATGCATGCAATGCTCATGATGTTATGATGTTATGATAAAGCACACCACAAATATTTACAAAGGCAAACATGATAAGGCACACAAGTCACACAAGACAAGCCCTTAAAGTTTAGGCCAGCATGAGGTCTAGGTATTACCCTCTTTCAGTTTGTTGGTTCATACCTGTCCTATCAAGAGTAACCGGGTTCTTAGAGGATCCCAATATCATTGACTACCCTCAATCGGTCATAACTCCAGCATCGCAATCTTTTCTTGCATCCAGAACCATCACGAGAGTTTAGCCTCAATGTGCGTCGCATACTGCTACTGTTCTTTTGTCCAAGTTGTGTCTTTTAAGGTTCTAAGGTTTGTTGGTGCTTAATGACTCCCCAGAAGATCCATATTCTCCTCGTTGCAACACAAGGGATATCGATACAGACCAAGGTGCCACACCAACGTAGCCACTGCTTCACCCATGTCAGTCTACGCCGGACAGGTCCCTCACAGCTTATGCTACCTAAACAAGGTATCCCCAGATCCGGGTTAGGATCTATGTAACTCCGATGCAACCCACAATTTAAAGCAAACAAGTCAAAACAATTGAAAACACAGTTATGAACTATCCTAAGGTACACCTCACTTTAAGAGTCCCCAGCAGAGTCGCCAGTTCTGTGATCGGTGGATCTGGAACTGACTATTTAACGCTGGTTCACGAAATGTCGCAGAAGCAAGAGTCGCCACCGTCTTTTATTTTCTCCAACATGGAAAGGACAAAAGCACAGAAAAATTCCTTATGAGATTATGTTCTCGGTTCGGGAGGTAGATTTATAGAAAGGGAAGGTGTTAGCACCCTTTCTATCCATGGTTATCCATGGGCTCTTAGATACTTGCTCATTTGAGTTTTCAAAATGTTTGTTTGCTTTTCAAAGTTAGTGGGTTTGAAAAAGTTTCATTTAAAATTTCAGTTCGACTCTTGTATCAGTCCTCAAGAGTGTTTGAAAAGTTGTTTTTGAAAGCTTTTTGCAAAGTGTCGGTGTGAAAAGAAGTTTTTGATTTGTTTTGAATTAGAGCAAGTATCTACGAGTCATCTACCTACCCTAAGGAATTAGGCTGTGTAAATGTCCTTTAGGTAGTGCCATCCCACCATTGAGGGGTAGGTAGCACCACCGTTGGAGGTGTTCGGGTCAATTCGAGTTTAGGGACAGTGTGGTCACCAAAGCAATAGTAGGACACCTTAGAAGCTACCCCCATGCCATGTTCATGGACATGAGGACTTACTAAAACGTCCTATACTCGACGACCACGTTTCGAGGGTCAAGGCAACAGTGAGGCGTACCCTAGGAGTGGTGTGTGAATTGTGTGTCATTTTCAGATATTATTTGTCTTGTCATGCATTGGTGATCTACGCTTTGATTTTATTTGGGCATACATTCTTTCATGTGATAGTTAGCAATTTAAAGGTGCGGAATTTAAAGTGCGGAAAATAAAAGTCCTACGCTATTACAAGGCGCGGGTCTATACATCGCCAAATTAAACAAAGACCCGATTTGAATAAATAAAATGCGGAAAGTAAATATCCTAATTATCTATTACAAAGCTTTTGGGGCAAATACATTATATTTAAAAAGGGAAATAAAAATAAACGTGCGAAAAGAAATAAAAATCGAAAGTGCGAGGGCGTTGGACCCTTTAAAGGAATTAAATGAAGTTACAAATTAATTAAATTATTCAATAAGGAAAAGAAGTTATTTTTGGAGTTTTTGTATTTATGAAAAAAAGGAAGATTAATTGAAATTAGAAATTTAAATAAAAAACCCTAATTCTAGTTTGTTTTTAATTATTGAGAAATTGTTTAAGTTTAACCTAATTTAACCCTAATTAATTAATTACAAGAGTATTTACAAAATTAATTAATAATCAATAATGATAAGAAATAAAAAAAAGATTATTTATTAAGAAAAAAGAATAACAATGCTAAAACCTAATTTTTATGTTTTTTAGTTTATGAGAATTAATTAAAATAATCAAGACAAATTAAAATAAATAAAAGAGAATAAAAAGAAAGGGAAAGAAAATACAAACAGGGGGGTGTTGATCCAAATTGAGGAGGTTCATAGAAAGCAGTTTGGCCCAGGAATTCCAGGCCCATGTGGACTTTTAGCGCTTGTGTGAGAAACAGTTGACCAACGCATATGGTGGATTGCTGGTGATGGCCATTAGATTGGCCTTCAGGGACATGTGACAAGCATAGATCTGGAGTTGCATGGTAGCCCTTTGGAAGCGTACTACACAGAATCATGTTAGAGAAAAAAAATATTGAATAAAGTGGGGGGACCTGGGAATCGAACCCAGGTCCCATTGCTTGTATGACAACTCACCTTCCACCCAGCCAAACGCGTTTATTTGTTAACTATATGGAACGTGAACATTATAAAAAAGACAAAAGTTAGTAATCTGAACCACAAAATCACGCGCCAATTTTGAATAGTCCAATAATGCCAAGCCACGCATGCTTCTTCTCCGTTTTGCACCTGCAACTAAAGTCAAATAGCGGGGGTTTTAAACCCCCACTAACTGTAGTACACAAAAATAGCGACTAGAGCATGGTGGATTATAAAAAGGGCGCGAGGTAGTCAATTGATTCGTTGGGACATCCTGAATCCAATGGTATAGGTTTGAATGGTCAATTTTACCATATGTGTAAGACCCTAATTCAAGGTCCCTGAAACCCTAAAAAATGTCCATGGTGGATTCTGATTCAGGCGCCTATAATCCAATTAGATGGTACCAATAGCTTCAGAGAGATCATATTAGTACAAACCAACAATTAAAAGACATTAATCATGCATGGAAAATGGAATACGATTAACAATTTTTTCAAGAAAAAGAAGAACACGGTTATACCAATTCCTTGAGTGTGGAGGGTTGAATTTGATTGGAATGGCTTCCTGAATGTGTCAGGAGTGTAATGGAATACTTTTTGGACCTTGAATCACCCTCTAGCTATGAAAACAGTTTTGAGATTTTTAAGAAAAAAAGCAAGTTTTGTTTTGAGGTTTCAGCGCAGCATGCTTGTCTTTGAGCATTAGGGTTTCTTTGTATATGTATGAGGAATGATTTAGGTTAGAAAAGCTGGCCCAAAATCCATGTTTTAATGCTTTTCAAATTTGTGATTTTCAAGCATCTTTTTTCAATCTTTTCCATACCAATCTTATGCCAATCATTGAATATTCTTTCCCTTTTGAGTGTGCACGAAATCTTGAGCTCATAAAGAGTGAATATGCTTTATAAAAAGATTTGGAAAACATGATTTGTTATTTTTGTCATATTTTATTTTAATTAAATGAATTAATAATAATAATAATTCAAATAATTAATCAAAAATGATAAAATAACTCCCTTGGATGTCAATGGGTCGTGCATGGCCTTTGGGTGATGATTCTTGGAAGAAATTGTGGCCCATTAGCAATTTTGAGGCATTTGAAGCAAAGTTGACTTTTCAAAATTCCCAAAAATTTCCCAACTTCCACAAGGCATATCTTGCTCAATGTTTAAGCTTTGATCATGTTCTTTGACATTTTGGAAAGGTCTTGAAGTCCTATAACCAATGTCTTTGGTCCCATGTCATTTTGATTTACCAATCTCAAGTTATGGTCTTTGACTTAAAGTTCCTTTTTGTTGACTTTTGAAAATGACCTATAATGTTGAGATTGATAACTTTTTGTGAGAGCATTTCTTGGACTTGAAGTGTGAAGAGGAGTTGTAGGAAATGTCATTATCTTCAAAATGAGCTTTGGATGGAATTTTTCTGATAAACCATGTGGAAGTTATGCCCTGGTCAATTTGCAGTTGACTTTTTCAACTGTCCAAAAATAGAAACTTTTGCATCTTGAGACTTTTTGAGCCATGCCTTGAGAATCATGATCAAGAATTGATCAAATGATGTTTGTGGCTTCAAAATAATATGTTGACCAAAAATTTTGACTTTTGACTGTCAAATGACCATTTTGCCCCTGTAGTTGACTGTGAAGCAATTAGGGTTTTTGACTGTGCAATTTTGTGCTGTAAGTCTTGAAACTTGGCACAAGGATGCTTGACAATGTTTATGGGCATGTGGGACTTGTTTGGACCCTTGGAAACTTCAACTTCTTTGCCAGAACCAAAACCCTAATTTTTGACTGTTAGGAGGCCATTGAACTGTGCAACCCTTGGGAGATTTTGACGCATGCTCTTAGCAAATCTTGGAGAATATGGGAGGGCAAATTTTGGGGTACAACATTGATCATGATTCCTCAAGTATTGCTCATAATTCATCAAAACCCAAAAGTTGCCAAATTAGGGTTTTGTAGGAAAAGTCAACTCAACTTTGACCAAGCATAACTTTTTCATACTTTATCAAAAAATGACCCATCCAAACCTCATTTGGAAGAGGATGTGATTCCCTACAATTCATCTTCAGCTCCCACGTTCAAAAAATGCACTCACAAGAAGATATAAATTTGGACATTATAGGTCATTTTGAAAAGTCAACAAAAACACCTTTTTTGCCAAACTTCATACAGGAACATGGAGGAATCAATTGAAATGATACAAAAAGGGTTGCTTAGAGGACATCTTTAGATTTCTAAAAAGTCAAAGAACACCTCTCTAGGGTCAAAATTGAAGGAGTTATACATTGGTGAAGTTGGCCTTTTTTGCAAAATTGCCAAAAGCCAAATATGTCTGAAATTGCAATTTTTGTCAAATTGGCCCAAATTTTTGTGCTTTCATTGAGTTGGTAACATGATCCACGACCCATGACCCTTCCCACTTGTCTTTATTTTATTTTTGTGATTTATTTAGATTTTTATTTCAATCAATTTAATTTAAATCAAAATAAAATCATGAAAATATCAAAACTAATCAAAGCTTGAGACTTTGTGCATGTTTAGGTCTCTTATACAGCTGGGAAGAGAATCAAATCGTGGAAGCTTCAAATGTACACAAAAATATTGGATTTTGGTTGATTTGGAAAATTTTACATGAGAATCAAATCATGATTCAATCCTCTTAATTGAGAAAGATTTGAAGTAAGTTTTGACCTAATTTATTCTAGAGTACATATATAACATTAGCAGACCAAAAGCATAAGGATTGGAGGCGTGAGAAGCTGGGAGAAAACTCACAAAACTCACCAAAATGTGCTGAATCAAATTACAAGTTAGAGGACGATTTACACCATTCCAAGGCTAGCAATCGATTCCTAGCCATCTCCTAAAGCTAACCTGATCATAGTCAAGCCTTGATTTTCCCAGAATCCATCTCTACAACCCTCACAGTTTGTCAATTATTCCAAAATCATATCCATTCATTCTTGCCTCTTTATCATGTTTAAATGATATATTTGTAATCCTTATCATATTTGCAAGCTAACAGTATCGTTTAATTGCATTTTGGGAAGCCATACGTGTGTATGCCATTGTTAGGGTTTCTGAGATAGTTTTGGGGCTTCGCTATACAAGGAAAGTTGGGCCACGATTGAGGTACCATGACACTCATAAGGTTGAGATGAGTAGATTGGTACCGTTACAATTGATTTATCACGCGTGTGTGCAATATTTGAATGAAACAGGGCTATAGCTACAGACTTTGTCTGTTGGTAAAAGTATGGACTTTTGCCAATGGAGGGAGGAAGAAGAAAGATGGCGTGGCAGGCAGTGATTCGTCTATTCAAAATTCACGCGTTTTTGATGAATTAATTTGCTTTTCCAATATAATATTTGATTGTTATCCCATATACAAACATGCACGCTAGCTCAGTTGTTCAGGAGACGCTTGGAAAAGCCAAAGGGCCTAGGTTCGAATCCCAGGTCCCCCATATTATTTCATGATTTTATTTTTGGCATGATCAGGCACATGTACAGGAAAAGGGACTACCATACTCCATCATCCTTCAACCATCAGATCGCCCACGCGCTAGATCCAAGGATTCATAATGGAGGTCTACCATGAACATCGGTCAAGCCAATGCATTCGATCATGAGAAGTCAACGTGGGCCAAGGAGTTATTGGGCCCAAAAATGCTATTGACACCCCCCTTATTGCTTTGACACCAGACCCATTTCTTTTTTCTTTCTATATTTTTTTCTCTTAGTTATTTATTTTGATTAATTATTTTTTAACATAAAATTAATTCTTTTTTTTTTACAAAAACTCATAAAATCAATTTTCATCAAATTAGATTTAGGTTTTATTTTTTATCAAATTTAATAATTAGTCTAATTTAATTTTAGGGTAATTTTAACCTTTTCGTAAATAAATTAAAATCAATTGGAAAATTAGGATTTGTTTGATTTAATTTTTATTTTCTTTTCTTAAAATAACAAAACACTATAAAAATAGGTCAAATTAATTATCTTTCTTAATTTAAATTAATTAGTAACTAGGTTTGTATTTATTTAATTATAACCTTATTTTTCTCAAAAAATAATAAAAAACAAGAAAAATGATTTTTCTTTTAAGTAGGTTTAGGCGGGGTCAAAACCCTAATTTTTCTCGTTCTTAATTTATCGCGCGCGTTTATTATTTTTGCAAATATTAATGTAACTTCTCATGGGATGTAATAGATTAATTAGGATTTTACTTTTATTTATCATTTTACGGGTTTTTGGCTATGTAATTAATCCCCTTCCCCGAACCCTTGTAATAGCGTAGTGTTATTTCTCGCATTTTAATTTTCGCAAATATTAACTGTTAGATGTATGATAATAGGATTGCATGACAAGAATGTATGTTAATTTTAAAATGGTTAGTAAACCCTAAATGTGCAAAGATAATAACTGAAATCAAATCATTCGCACATGCGCACTCCTAGGGTATACTCTCACTTCGGTTTCCTTCGGTAAACGATCATTAAGTATATGGTATTTTAGTGGTCGCTCTCTTGTCTAAACAAAGATCAAAAGTCCTGTTCAGAAAGTTTTCCCCGGAAATGTTGCCTCACATATGATCTTAAGACATTAGGGCTATTACTAAGACGTCCTAACATTACTTTAGTGATCGTACGTCCCTTTCGAATTGACCCTTACAACTCCAACAACGGTGCTACCTACTCACTAATAGTTGGATAAAGCTGTCTAAAGGAAACAAGAACATAAACATTCTTTTTTCGAGTAGGTAGATGCTAGTAGATACTTGTTCAAAATCAAACTTTTCCACACTTACACACTTTTCAAACAAAGTTTTCAAAAACACTTGGTAACACTCTTGAGGACTGATACAAGTGTTAAAATGAAGCAAAACAAAAACATTTCAAAACACACAAACACAGAAGCAATTTTTTAATGATGAGCAAGTACCTAAGAGCCCGTAAAAAACTATAGATAGAAAGGGTGCTAATACCTTCCCGTTCTATAATCTACCCCCCGTACTCAAAATCTCGAAAAAAGGAATTTTTATGTGCTTTTTTCCTTTCCAGTTGGATAGAATAAAAGTCAGTGGCGACTCTTGCTTACCGTGACATTTTGTGAACAAAAAATGCAAACCAATATTAAACTGTCGGTTCTGCCACCGTATCACAATCCCCATTTGGTTTGGTGTCGCTTTTTTCATTTGTTCATTTGCGTTCATAATCATAAGCACTGCATGGCATCTTAGGGCCAACAATAGGGCTTATTTTATATTTAAGTATCTTCAATCGCGTTGACACGAAGATTTTTAACCTTCGCATCTACGGATAGAAGCCACTTAAATAAGGGGAGTTGTTGTACCCCAATTTTTCCCTCTAAGATTCCTCTATCATATCATATCAACTCAATCACAACAAGATCACACACTAGGGTTTGACTCTTCTCCTTATCTTTAACTTTGCCCATGGGGAATCACCAAGCACCTTGAATTGTATCTTGTTGCCATTTTTTTTACTAACTTATAACTAATAAATACAATGTATGTTTTCCCTAATTGTTGATATCATAGGTGAAAGCACAACACCTTCTAGCAAGATGATCCATAGGTTTGTGAGTTTATTTCCATGCCTTCTTCAACAAAGCTTCATTGATATTCAAGATTCATTATTGAAGATATTTTCAAATAATATCATGACAAAGTCTATGATCATTCGTCATGCCTCAAGTTGTCAAAAATAGTTAAAAGATACAAGGGTTGATTGAAGAAGTTTGACCGAGTTGGACAAGTATTTGGTTTCATTGGTCACAAGTGCATATCTCCCTCAATTCTGAAGATTTGGAATTGGTTTTGGTTGCTATGGTTTCTCCTTATATTCCTCAATAACTTCTATTTACATGACAAAAGTATTTGTGCAAGAAAGTTTGGTAAAAATTGAAAAGGGTTCCCAAGGCATTTTGTTTTTATAAGAGCTAGGGTTTTAAACTTCAAAGGGGTATATCTTGCTCATCCTTTGGTATTTTTGAGTGATTCCAAAGAAATTCTTCTCTTCAAAGGGTTATTAACAAATCATTTCTAAGGTTTCAAGGAAATGTTATTTGAAAGGTACTTGATGATGAAGAAAGATTACAAGTCCTCTAAACAAACCATCAAATTCCCATACATGAATTTAAAAGATCATAACTTGGTCAATTTTTTTCACAATAAGCCCATTCTTTTTCCAAATTCATCCTTAAAGGTGTGAAATTAAACCTTTCTTTTAAGTGAAAAGTGTGAAAATGAATGGAAGATGCCCCAAGGATGCAAAAGATTATAGGTCATTTTATGAATTTTTGCCAATTCCAACAAGTCATAACTTTCTCAATTTTTGGAGATTTTAAATGGTTCAAGGCTTAAAATGTCATTCAAGAGACCTACTTCATTCCATATTTTTTTGTCAAGAGCAAATTTCCAATGGAAGACCATGTTTGGATGCAAGACATTATAAGTCATTTTTGAAGAAAAAACTTAGAATTTTTCGAACTACAAAAGTCAACCTCTTTTTCTCAACTTTGACTCATCATAATTTTCAGCTCAAGCATCCATTTGATTCCATTATTTGCACATTGTAAAGCTTGTGATCTCATATTTCTAAAGCTTCAATAATTATGTCCTAAGACTCCTTGAGCTGAGAATGCCATTGATTTGAACTTGGTAACTTGAAACTGAAGTTTCTTCAAAAGACAGAATTTGAAATCCTTGATTAGCTTCTAAACACATTTTTTTCTGCATGCTTTTGCTTCTAAACGCGTTTAGTGAACCTCCAGAAGTGATTAACATATTAAAATGCAAGGTTTGGATGAGTTTTGATCAAATTAGAAGTCACACTTTTTTTGTTTGCAACTTCACACGATTTCCTTCCAAACTTCATCATTTCACCCGCTTGAGCATTCAATCAGCTTACCTAAAAATAAAGGATTATACCTCATTCATTTTCTCAAGCTTAGAGAGCCAGAATCACCCTGTCAAACTTCCTCTTGAACTCAATTTTCCACAACTTCGAATTTGCTCTTACAACCTTTCTCAATCATTTTTCTTTGTCAATTCACCTTCCTTGAACCTCACTGAAGCTAACAGAAGAAGAATTAAGCTCTAAGACTTCCTAAATCGTGCTACCCAAGTCCAATTTCAGAGCTCGGCAACATAACTTCAATAGGTAGATTCCTTCACCAATTCTCTCAAACTTTGATACTGTTATAAAGCTCTCATCATCCTGATTCTAGTCGTAACACTTGTTTTCAACTGGAAGTTCATTTTGGCCATGAAATCTCAAATCCCTTTTTAGAACTTCTTTTCAAAAACGATTGAGCTATAGTTTATATAAATTTTCCGCAAAGGTACCATTGTAATTGTCTTGAAGAGACGAAGCAAATGGTACCGGTCTCGTGTCTTATTTTTACAGTTTCTGAAACCTGTAGATTCGTAGGCTAGAGGTTGAAGATGACAAACGCGTCATCTATCAACCAATGAAGGCGTGCCACACATTTTTCAAAATCTGATTTAAATAAATGATTCCATTCTTTATTCAGTAAAGACCATGATATGCACAACGCGTCTGATCCATTGGATTAGCTTACTAACGCGTTTTGACTCTCATCCATTGGGCCATATTTTTTTGACTTTATTTTATTTTCTGATTTTTATATTTGAATTGTTTAAAACTTTAAAAATCATAGAAATTTTATTTTAACTTCAAAAAATCTGAAAAAATTATGAAAAATACTTTTGATTTTTCTCTTTCTGATTATTATTTTTTCACAATTGTATTTTGTGTTTTGATATTTTTATATAATTTTTCACTTTATTTGAATTATTTTAATTGCTTAAATATAATTTTCTTAATTTTAAGTTATGAAAAAAAATATGGAAGGATCCAATGACCTTTTGATAAATACTGGTGATCGTATTTTATTTTTATTTCTGACTTTACTATTTTTCACAATTTTTGGTTTGTTTTGCCTATTTCTTTTAATTTTAAAAATAGTTTCTGACTTTAAAAAAGTACCAAAATTTTTGTATAAATATTTGAACTCATTTTTTATTTGTCTATGGTCTTAGTTGATTTTTCTTGCTTCATTTGAATATAATTGATATTTTCCCCCTTTATTTTCATTTAAAAATCATTTTAAAAATCTATTTTTTATATTTTAAAATACTATTTTATTTTTTATTATATTCTGGCTTATCTTGGACTATGAAATTTTGATCATAAGATTTATTAATATCATTGGATCCATGGTGTTGAGTTTGACTCCACAAAAAATGGATGAATGATTTTAATAATAGTTCGATTAATTTTTTAGTTCAAATGTGGTTTAATTCTTACCTCATACCTTTTCATCTTATACCCTTCTTATTGTACTAAATGTTATTGGAGAATGATTTCTATATCATTTCTCAAAAGATATGGTACATAGATTACTATTGACCGACCTAAAAATAGGCGCGACTTCCATTTAAATCAACTTACGATTACTAAACATAGCGCTAAATTTTGTCCCGATTTGAGAAAATGATCATTTGTGGCCCAAACACATGTTTGCAAGCTCAAGTATGTTAATTTGAACCCTTTGATCGAATAACCTTGAGATTCATTATTAGCAAGCTTTGGTCCTACCAATCCTCTAATGAATTTTCATCAACTTTGGTCAAATTGGATCACTTAAACATCGTTGATCATTTATTGTTGCCTTGAGATTTAAATGAATGATATACTTGACAAAAAGAAAATGCAACTTGTTGTTGAGAGGCTTTGATTTTATCAATCTTATAATGAGTTCCAAATGGAAGTTTCAAGATGGTCATTCTACTAACCACTAATTCCTAACAATTGACTTTATTTTTATGCTTTTATTTTATGCTTTTACTTTAAGCACATTTATTTTGGCATTTACATTTCAAGCTATTTTCATCTTTGCTCACTTGAGCATTTAATTTTTATGTCATTTTTATTTTGCTCATTTGAGTTTTCATTTTCTTTTTTGAAGATACTTAATAATCAACTTGAACCATAAATTTTTTTTAAATGTTACCTGGACTACTTGGTTACTATCCTTGGCATTATGGAGATTGTGGATTTCTTTCACTTAGGATTAGAGACATTGACCTACCTTGAAACCTTGTGGCCTCAACTGTTATTTTGTCAGGAGTTATTGGGGTTTACCCCAAGACATTGGGTTATTTGTTTGCTTTGTGTGCAAGCTATTGTGATTACATGCTTTGTCTGTGATCGGGAATTCATCTGTATACAATCATTATTCTGCCCAATTTTTGTGAAGACTTAATGCAATTGAAGCTTGGTTTTCTTAAGAGGTTTTTTATCTTTTCATGTTTGGTTTCAAATCCAAAGGATGGGAATTCTATATTAACTCATTGTGTCAAGTGTTGGCTTCTTGTTGGTTAAACGGTTCTTTTCCATAACTTTTACCTTATGCTTTGGATAATCCCTTCATCTCCTCCCATCTATAATTTCAAAAATCTTCTCCCTCCTTTTGAAAATTCTTCTTGTTTCAAAACTTGAACCACTTTCACAATAAACCTGGACTTATGTCCATAAATTTTCAAAAGCATTTTCTTAATCAAACTTTAATCAACTTAATAATACATTGACATTTTTGTGAGGAGACAAAAAGTCAATAAATCTCATTCAAACAATTTTGCCATTTTGGCTTTTTTCTTTAAAATTTTCTCAAAAAAAGATTAGACTCTTGTCAGTCCTTGTAGTGATGCGAGCTACTATACTTCTACAATTTGTAGTGAAGTGAGATATTTTCCACTTGGGTGTTGAGTGACGCTTTGTTGATTTTAAAATCCAATCTATATCCTCCATTTTGAGATGATGCAAATTCACCTTTCTCATAATTTTGGATAGTAAGTATGTTTTCCACTTGGATAATGATGATGACATCTCATCTCTTAAAATTAAACCAACACACTTGTGTTTTAAAGTTTTTAAAAAGGTGAACTACGTGTACCCTGATCCGATATTGCTCGAAAAGTTGTATGTAGGCACTAAAGGTTCGCAACCGCGGCGGGTAAAAAATACTTCTTTTCCCGTCTCCACCATCTGTTATTTTATACAACAGTTTATAGCTAAAATACACAGATTTACAAAGAGGTTCATGAGAAGTACCATAGATGTTTAGGGTGATATTACCTCCCCTTTGCATAACCAAACCTCGAACATAAATTCTCTCCCCCTATTTTTTGGTTATTCTCTCTTTTCCCATTCCTCTGGAAACAATAAGGCACGGTGGCGATTTTTATTTTGATCTATGCGAGTCTAGTCAATGCAATGGCTTAGTCTCAACATTTCTACCGCTACAATACTCTTCATTCCCAACGACAGTCTGAGATTCATCCTCCTCAGACAAAGATGTTGCTCGAATTTACAAAAATAATTCGACAACATTTCACGTTCACACATCATGCATGAACATCATAACATATGCATACAAAATGCATATAACACAATCTCATTTATTTGGAGAATATTATTACACAATGCATTCCATACATCATGACATTGCATACATCTAACCCTTTACCTTTTCAGGAAAAGATTAATCAACAGACAAACATCATCACTATTCGTATGACCAGATATTCATCATAAAGACATTATATTCTGGCTCAGTTTAGGTCGAGCATATATATATTCTGATACTTCTCCAAGTTGAAGACCAGCGTGGATATCTTCTGGCTCAGATTAAATCAACCATAGATTTATTCTAATACTTCTTCCAGTTGAAGACGGTCAAAGACATTTTCTGGTTGGTATAAATCAAGCATGGATTTATTCTGATACTTCTTCCAATCAAAATCAAGTATAAATATCTGTTGGCTCGTATTAAATCAAGCATGGATTTATTCTGATACTTCTTCCAGTAGACATTCTTATGGCTCAGCTTAAATCGAGCATAGGTCTATTATGATACTTCTTCGAGTTGAAGACATTTTCTGGCTTAGATTAAATCAACCACAATTTTTTTCTGATACTTCTTCCAGTTAAAGTCGAGCATAAACATCTTCTGGCTTATATTAGATCAAGTATAGATCTAATCTAATGCTTCTCCCAGTTGAAATCAATCATAAAAATCTTTTGGCTCAGTTTAAATCAAATGTGTATTTATTCTAATACTTCTTCCAGCATATATTTTCTAGCTCAGTTTAGATCAAGATAGATTTATTCAGATACTTCTTCCAGATAAAAACAAGCACAAGCATCCTCTGGCTCAGATTAAGTCGCCCAAAGATTTATTCTGATACTTCTTCCAGTGGACCTTTTTCTGGCTCAAATTAAATCGACCAAATATTTGTTCTGATACTGCTTCCAGTTATTGACAAAGAGACCTCTTCTTGCTCAGATTAAATTGACCAAAGATTTATTTTGATACTTCTTTCAGTTGAAGTCAATAGTTACTTTGGATGGCATCTATAATCCCATCTCCGATGACTCTCTGCCACCTCTCTAAATGGCATCTATAAGCCCATTCCTAGTATAATCAACCAACAACATCACTGCTTGCACGGGCGAGTGCAAATTTTTGGGTACTAAAGTGTTCAATCATCTTCTACCTTCAAGTCACGAATGGCAGACATGCCAATCTAACTCTTAAAGTTTAAGAATATTGCACAGGGGCAGTTGTTGTACCCCAAAATTTTCCATCCCATTAATCTTCAAGACATTCTTCAAAGGCTTCTCAAATACTCAAACTACTCAAGGGATGGGCAGTTTAAATGCTCCTCATAAGCCAAAGGTCTAATACTAGGGTTTTGAGTTTCTCAAGGAAATTTGGTTTGAAAAGACCTCAACTGGTTTGCATGTTTCTTCATATGTTCTTAATAAGGTTCATTCCAAGTTTCAAGTCCGACATCACAAGTTTGCTCGATCAATGGCTCAGATGATGGAAAGTCAACTATATCGGGCAAAAAGTCAACTATGGTCAACATACAATCAAACTTCAAGATTTTTTTGGCAACATCAACATTTTTAAGTGATATTCATCATTTGATCAAGGGTTGATCATGATTCCCCAAGGAAAGCTCTCAAATCATCAAAAGTAAAAAATTGTCAAATTAGGGTTTCCATAGGAGAAGTCAACTGAACTTTGACCAGGCATAAATTTCACATGCTTCATCAAATTTTCCCCAACCAAAGCTCATTTTGAATAAAATTCAATTATCTACAACTTTCTTTTCATTCTCAAGGCCAAAAAATGATTCATTTAAAAGATATGAGCTAGTACATTATAGGTCATTTTTAAAAGTCAACAAAAGACATCTTTTGTAAAGGCAACTTACATCAAGATAAAGTCTTCATAAGCAAAAATGATTAACACAGAGATAGTAGAGGACATCTCGAGCTTTCCAAAAAGTCCAAGATCATCTTTAAAAGATGCAAGTTGAGAAAGTTATGAGTTGCACAAGTTGGGAAATTTTGAAGAAATACATGAAATGCAAGAAATGCAAATTTGAAATTTTGGACTTATGGCTTAACTTTTTGAGCTTTGAACATATTCATGTCCTTATGGAAGACCTATAAGCTCACTTTAACCATGTTTTGAATTTTTTTACCATTTGATTTATATTTTATTTTGGTATTATTCAAATAAATACAAAATTAAATTAAATTAAATATAAAAACAATGGGCCAGCGCATGGATTGAATTTCTTCAGGCCCATACTACTCATGCAAGCCTGTTTAAACTTGACAAACTCGTGTAGACCCAAGAAGGCAAGGATGATTCAAATTTGGAAAGTTTTCAAAATGGGTTATTCTTGTTTAAACCATGACTTGATTAACTTGATTCCTTTCCATACTTGTTGACTCCCTCACTCCCTCTATATAAAGTGCAAGCCTAGGTAGATCAAAGATACGAAAAAACACTGCATACAACAAGCTCTCCCAAAATTCTCAAAAATTCCAAAAGGTTGTCAAATCTGTAACCTCAATCCAGCCCTATTCAATCCAAACTAAGGGAATAAATCACTCCCTGAGGATCAGAGGAGTCATCTCCATCCCTTACACTTGCCTGAAACGAACTAGAAACCACCCTCACATCAACTCCGATTGGTAAGATTGGTAGGTTTCATTTTCTAAATATTTGCATGGTTTAAATCCTTTTAAGCATGCTTATTCCATTCATATGTATTTCTTGAATCTTTATAATGTTTTACATGTAAGTATGGACGCATAAATAACCCCACACCATAGTTAGGTTAAGGAGTGTAAGTACGAAGTGCACCTAAGAGGGGGTGTGAATTAGGTACTTTAAAAAATTCTGGTTTTAATGATGATGGTTCTTATTTTTCTTGGTTAATTGTGAGTTTAGGAAAGCGTAAAATGCAGAAAAATTGAAAGGCACGGGCGATATATCCTGGTTTCCTCACAGTCTGAGAGTACTCCAGTCCCCTTTCAACATGAAAGAGATTTCCTTATTGTGGCAAACTTAAACAAGAACTACCAAACAACCAAGAACAATCCTCTTGGACCAAGAACATTCCTCTTGGATTTTAAATATGTAAACTATGAGAACAATCCTCTCAAAGTGACTACACTTGTATCCAACAATCCTGGAAAGACAAGATTTGAAAAACACTTAAACTTATTTCCAACAATCTTGGAAAAATAAGTAAGTAACTATCAATATTTGAGTTCGAGTGAGTTGAGTAGTATAGATCACTTAGAGTGATTTAGCAATGTATGATCTTATCTTCCAATAATATTATTGTACAATGATTCAAGATATAATTGCTCAAAGTTTTCTATTTGATAATGCATGAAAATGTGTAGAAAACTTATGCATGAAAGTGAAGGAATGCTTGAGTTTGTATTTTAAAAAATTCAGAAAATATTTATGGAAGAGGTGTTGAAACAGATTTTGAAAATGAATATTTATATGTTCATAACACCCTTTTGAAACATCACGATGTTCTGAAAATGAATCATGAACAAATGCAAAGTTTGAGTGAAAGGTTTCAATGAAAAGGTATGATGAACAGGCATGTGAAAAGCTATTGTTTTTCAAAATTGTGCAGCTTGCAATCGATTGCACCCTTTGTGTAAATCGATTGCACAAGGTTTCAACAACTATATTTTCAAAAGTTTTAAGTGTGCAATCAATTTCACTAGCAATGTAAATCGATTGCATGTGAAGTCAGTAGCAAAAAGTAAGTGAGTGCAATCGATTGCGCAAGCAATGTAAATCGATTTCGCTGAGAAACATAAGCAAACGTTATGAAAATTTTAAGTATGAAATCGATTGCACAAGCAATGTAAATCGATTGCACAGAGAAACAGAAGCAAAAGATCTGAAAAATTGGAGCATGCAATCGATTGCACTAAAATGAAAATCGATTGCACTCAAGTAAAAAATAAAATTTTAACTTTGAGAAACTTGAGTAATGATTTTTAAACATTTCTTTTTCATTATTGAGCATCTATACCTTAAGATCAAAGTAAGTAATATTATTATACCTTAAAAGTTGTTGAGAGCTTTGAACTGAAGATATTATCTTTATATGCTTTGAGCTTGATCATAAATATTTGTCTTCTTTGTCAATCATGGTTTGTCTTCATCAAAACAAAAGCTCATTTGAGAAGCTTGATTTTACATTCTCCCCCTTTTTGATGATAACAAACAATCTTGCTTTATGCGATGTACTTTCCAGAAGAGCTTCTCCCCCTAAGATGCAAAACTCCCCCTATGTAGGAGAGGCTTGGAATCCTTTGTATTTCTTCATCTTGGTTAGAGAGTACTTTAAAAAATCAAGACTAGGAAAATACAAGCCTAAATTACCGATATTTCTCCCCCTTTGACATTATCAAAAAGAAGGAAAAGATGCATAAAATAAACAATAATAGAGCAATTTATCGAGAAAACTTAAATTTAAACAACTAACACAAATATTTTAAGGATTACACAGAAAATTTGAACAAACAAAACATTGAATAACAAGACAATGACATAAAAAAAAAGTTAGCCAGAACTTCAAGGGTGACGTATGTATGGGTGGTTATAGGACCAAGAGCCTTGATTCGAGAATTGTTGTTGAAGTGGGGGTTCTTGTGTAGTGTTGAGGAGGTGCAGCTGGATTATTTGGATCATATGGTGGAATATGAAGATGAGAGTAAAGGTATGAGAATTGTTGATTCACATCCGTGCGGAAGTCATTAATTCGGGTTGTAGTGGAATCATTGATCGCACTCCATTGATTGTTATTGTTGGTTCATGGAAGCAAATTGTTGAGACATGTAATCCATAAGCTCTTGATTTCTTGGATCAGAGGGAGCAGTAGGAGGAGGAGGCACAACTTCACCGCCTTCGACTTCTTGGTCATTTCCTTCATCGCCAACAACATCTTCACCAATGTAATGATGGTTTTTGTTTCTGGATTGTAATGCACGCCCATCCTGGAGTCAACATTCTTGATGGAAATCTTGTTTAAATTAGGATCCATATTCACCTTTTCAAACCCAGCAAAATCCACACCAAATTCCTCCATAATTAAAGTAAAAAAATAAGCATATGGAAGAAATTTAGATTTTGCATCGACTCTCATCATATGCACCATTATAAGCCTTCCCCAGTTTACACATATCCCTTTCTTTCTTGCATAAATTAGCTGCATTTCCAAGTCGGTAACAGTGCAGTGGTTTCCAGCTCTTGGAAACATAATATAGACAAAAAAATAATGATATAGGTGATCGTCTATATAGAGGTTACCTCCACTCCAGGAGTCTATGGAAGGAATTACTCCGCCAAGGCCACGAATCCATTTGGCGTGAAATTTAACTTCGGCCGTGCTAAGAGCAACGCATGCTTGTTTCTTGCAGGCCCATGATACTAATGCATTACCAAGAATGTGACAAGTACCACTTGTTCTTTTTCTATCAGTTTTACAACCTGCATAATCCGCGTCAGAATAACCAATTAAGTTGCAAACACTACCTTTAGGATACCACAATCTGACATTCGTTGTCCCTTTGAGATACTTCATGATCCTCTTTACCGCCGTGAGATGAGATTCCTTTGGGTTGGCTTGAAAGCGAGCACAGAGACAAACACTAAACATTATGTCAGGACGGCTTGACGTCAAATACAATAAGGAGCCAATCATACCTTGATACTTAGTGATGTCGATGGAAACACCTAATTCATCTTCATCAACATATGAACCAGAACCCATTGGTGTAGACATTGCCTTACAGTTATCCATGTCAAACCTTTTCAAGAGTTCCTTCCAATATTTGGATTGGTTGATGAAGATACAATCTTTTAGTTGTTTGATTTAAAGTCCAAGAAAATAGTTCATTTTACCCATCATGGACATTTCAAATTCTCCTTGCATCATTGATGAGAATTCTTCACACATTTCTTGATTTGAAGAACCGAAAATGATGCCATCAACATAGACTTGTGCTAGCAAAGTGTCGTCTTTGATTTTCTTTATAAATAGAGTCTTGTCAACTTTTCCCTTTTCGAAACCTTTTTCGCATAAGAAGTTGCTTAAACGATCATTCCATGCCCTTGGTGCTTGTTTCAATCCATAGAGAGTTTTTCTTAATTTAAATACATGAGATGGATTCTTGAAATCTTCGAACCCCGAGGGTTTCTTAACGTAGACTTCTTCAGTGATATATCCATTCAAGAATGTGCTTTTGACATCCATTTGGAAAAGCTAAAAATTTAATGAACAAGCATAGGCAAGTAAGAGACGAATAGCTTCTAACCTTGCAACTGGAGCAAAATTTTCTTCAAAATCTATTCCTTCTTCCTGATTGTAGCCTTGTGCTACCAATCTTGCTTTGTTGCAAAAAATTATTCCATTCTCGTCAAGTTTGTTTTTGAACACCCATCTTGTTCCATTAATGTGTTTGTTGCTCGGCCTATGGACAAGTTACCAAACTTGATTCCTTTAAAATTGATTCAATTCTTCTTGCATAGCGGTAAACCATTGGTCATCGCCTAAGGCTTCATCAACTTTGGAAGGTTCAGTTTGAGAGCTAAATGCCATGTTTAGGAAAGCATCCTTGAGATTTAATCTTGTTGACACACCGTGACTGATATCACCAATTACTTTATCAATAGGATGATCTCGACTAGTTCTCCATTCTTTTGTAGATCATTGAGAGTTAATTCTTGTTGAGGTGATTCTTCATGTTGAATGGGTTGATCTTTGGAAGATTTTTCTTGAGGACTTTCTAGTATTTCATCATCATTATCACAAACAATATTATCCTCCTTTGAGGGGTTAGTTTCATCAAAAGAAACATGCATAGATTCTTCAATTGTCAAAGTTCTTTTGTTTTATATTCTATATGCTTTACTAGAAAGAGATTAACCAATAAAAATACCTTCATCGGATTTCTCATCAAACTTACCAAGGTTATCTTTGTCATTGTTTAAGACAAAGCATTTGCATCCGAAGATGTGAAAGAAAGCAATGTTTGGTTTTCTCCCTTTGAAGAGTTCATATGGAGTTTTCTTTAAGATTGGTCTAATGTTAAATCTATTGCTAACAAAACATGTTGTGCTCACCGCATCTGCCCAAAAGTATTTTGGAAGATTTGAATCGCTAAGCATTGTTCTAGCAAGTTCCACAAGAGACATATTCTTTCTTTCTACCACTCCATTTTGTTGAGGAGTCCTTGGTGCCGAGATGTTGTGAGATATTCCATGTTCTCCACAAAATTCTTCAAATAGAGCATTTTAGAATTCTCCTCCATTGTCACTCCTTATTGAGGCAATTGTTAGAGACTTCTCATTCTGAATTTGTTTAGCATACTTCTTGAACGCCTTGGATGCATCACTTTTCTGCACTAAAAAGAATTTCCAAGTATATCTAGAGAAATCGTCAACAATAACTAAAGCATATACATTACCTCTGAAACTCCTTGTTCTCGATGGACCAAATAAGTCCATATGTAACAATTGTAGTGGCCTTGTAGTGGACACCACATTCTTAGATTTTAAAGTTGATCTAGTTTGTTTCCCTTTTTGACAAGCATCGCATAGTCTATCTTTGAATAAATTTCTCTTAGGCAATCCAATGACAAGATCATGCTTGATTAATTTATTCAAGTGTTCCTTGTGAATATGAACAATTCTTTTGTGCCACAACCATGAATCATCTTTGTTCTCCATGAGACATTTAACCTTCAAAGATGGATCATCAAGGGAAATCATGAATATATTATTGATTAGGTTACCTTTAAGTATAACCTCATGAGTGACTTTGTCTTCTATCAAGCATTCATCCTTGGTGAACTTGATTTTGAAGCCTTTGTCACAAAGTTGGCTAATATTAAGAAGATTGTGCTTTAGTCCTTCAACATAAAGAACATCTTCAATGTATGTGAAAGGTGGAACACCAACTTTGCCTTTGCCTAGGATTCTTCCCTTATTATTGTCTCCATAAGTGACAAAACCCTTGGCCTTTAGCGCTAGATTTAAAAATTGGATACTTTGAACAACCACTATCAAGATACCAAAGATTGCATGTGGTCTTTAAGCATACCTGCAAAACAAATTAGGTTTTTTTAGGTACCCAAGTTGCTTTTGGTCCTTCATAAATAGTGCCTTTCTTTACCCATACATAATGCCCACTTGCCACACTGAATTTTCTGACATAACAAGTATTAGGTGTATGGCCTTTAATGCCACAATAAAAACAAGTAGGTTAAAAGTTACTTCTATATCTATAAGGGTAATATTTATTCCTAGGAAATGTTTTCTTTTTAGGATAGTGATGAACTATTTTAGGTTTACTCACTTTCTCTATGGATGATTGATCACTAGCCTTAACAAAGATAGTTTTGTTAGAACTTGGTTTTGAAAACCATGAATATCCAAGTCCACTTTTATCATTAGAGTATATTTGTTGTCTAAGAACACCTTCCAATCCAATTTTTCCTTTTTAATATCTTTCAATGACTCTTTTTAATTAGACAATTTGGAAAGAGAGTGAATCACAATTTTTGCATACAAAATTCTGTTTTTTGTTCATCACTTGATTTTTGTGTTTCTTCTTTGAAATCTTTTTCCATAGAATCACATTTTTCTTCTAAGTATGAAATTTGTTTCTTTTGTGATGAAATAGTTTTATATAGAATTTTTCATTCATTCAATAATTCATCTATAGCACCTTGTGCATCACTATCAAAAAGAGAAAATTCATTACTAACCTCATTGTCTTCATCATTGGAATGGTGTGAGGCCATCAATGCTAGATTTTCACTTTCATCACTATCGGAATCGGATGAGGAACTTATTTCATTGTTCTCCCATGCGACATAAGCCTTTTTTTCTTGAATCCCTTCTTGCTTTTGAAGCCACCTTTCTTGGAGAGTTTTGGACAATCCGGCTTTATATGACCTCGGTTACCACATTTATAACATGTGATTTCTTATGTTGATGTGGAAGCTTCCTTTTTCTTAAATTGTTTCTTTCCTTTTGAATGAGAAAGGGGTTTGTCATTTCTACCAAAGAACTTACCAAGCCTTTTAACAAGAAGCATGAAGTTTTCATCTTCTTCCGGATTGTCTTCCTTTTCAACTTCCTTGGAATCTATCTTCAAAGTAATATTCTTGGATTTCTTCTCTTGACTTTATTGCTTTTCAAGTCTTCCGAGTTCCGTTTCATATTCTTGAAGTTTTCTAAACAATGTTGCAGTTGTCATGTTGGAGAGACTTTTCTTTTCTGAAATTGTCGTTACCTTTGGTTACCATTCCCTAGTTAAGGACCTAAGTACTTTCAGATTTAGTTCATCATTCGTCAAAGTTTTACCAAGAGCACTTAGATGATTTATCAAGTGCACAAATCTCTTTTGTAAGTCAAGAATGGTTTCTCCGGGCTTCATTCTAAATAATTCGTATTCTTGACATAGGGTATTTAGTCTTGATCTTTTTACTTCAACCGTTCCTTCATGAGTTTGTACCAAGGCATCCCATATTTCTTTTGTTGTCTTACATGTCGAGACACAGAAGAATTCATCCATGCTAAGTGCACCTTGAAGAAGGTTTATTGTCTTTTTATCATAGAGAACTTTATTCTTATCATCATCTTCCCATGAATTTTTAGGCTTTGATGAGCCAACACCATTGATTATGGTTAAAGGGATAAATGGATCATTTTTGACGGCATCCCATATTACTTCTCCTTGTGCTTCTAGATGCGGCTTCATGCATATTTTCTAGAATTCAAAATATTCAACACAAAATAGAGGAGGCTTGTTGTTACTACCACCATCTCTGAAAACGAGATTTTAATTTGCGGAAGCCATTCTGGATCTTTTAGGAACAGGTTACCTATAACCTGCTCTGATTCCAATTGTAAGTACGAAGTTCGCCTAAGAGGGGGGGGGGGGTGAATAAGGTACTTTAAAAAATTATGGTTTTACTGATGATGGTTCTTATTTTTCTTGGTTAATGGTGAGTTTAGGAAAGCGTAAAATGCAGTAAAATAGAAAGACACGGGCGATATATCCTCGTTCCCGTCACAGTCTGAGAGTACTCCAGTCCCCTTTCAACATGAAAGAGATTTCCTTATTGTGGCAAACTTAAATAAGAACTACCAAACAACTAAGAACAATCGTCTTGGACCAAGAAAAATCCTCTTGGATTTTCACTATGTTAACTATGAGAACAATCCTCTCAAAGTGACTACACTTGTATCCAACAATCCTGGAAAGACAAGATTTCAAAAACACTTAAACTTATTTCCAACAATCCTGGAAAAATAAGTATGTAACTATCAATATTTCAGTTTGACTGAGTTGAGTAGTATTGATCACTTAGAGTGATTTAACAATGTATGATCTTCTCTTCCAATAATATTATTGTACAACGACTCAAGATATAATTGCTCAAAGTTTTCTGTTTGATAATGTAAGAAAATGTGCAGAAAACTTATGCATGAAAGTGAAGGAATGCTTGAGTTTGTATTTTTAAAAATTCAGAAAATATTTATGGAAGAGGTTTTGAAATAGATTTTTAAAATGAATATTTATATGTTCATAACACCCTTTTGAAACATCATGAAGTTCTTAAAATGAATCATGAACAAATGCAAAGTTTGAGTGAAAGGTTTCAATGAAAAGGTATGATGAACAGGCATGTGAAAAGCTGTTGTTTTTCAAAATCGTGCAGCATGCAATCGATTGCACGCTTTGTGTAAATCGATTGCACAAGGTTTCAACAGCTATATTTTCAAAAGTTTTAAGTGTGCAATCGATTGCACTAGCAATGCAAATCGATTGCATGTGAAGTCAGTAGCAAAAAGTAAGTGAGTGTAATCGATTTCACAAGCAACGTAAATCTTTGTCTTCTTTGTCAATCATGGTTTGTCTTCATCAAAATAAAAGCTCATTTGAGAAGCTTGATTTTACAAGGAGCTCATTAGGATTCAGATTTCAGTTACAAAGCCTTTTGGCCCAAACAGACCCTAGATTCAGATTCAAGGGGATTTATAAGTGGTTTAGGGTTAATTTGAGTCTTAAATTCTTGTTGCTTTGCAGGTTTGGGTTTTAAGACAACCGGATAAGACAACCGGAAAGTTGACTCCAGTGTGCTGACTCCGGTGGCCTAGGTGCCATCATTTAAGTGGTCCATTCAAATCCATCTAGGAGCGTATTTTGAAAATAAAATATGATTACATTTTATGATATATTCATTCGTTTGCGTTATACCACCAGATGAATCACGCCACCCCAGTGGTAACACACATGCACTCAAAGTATCATATACGCTTTGTACTGGGTTCGAGCCAGGCGCGAGACATTTAATTTTTCTTGATTTCTTATTTCAGATATAATGTATACCAAGCCATCGCGTGCATGATGTAACTCACATTTGGGCCATTCAATCTCAAAAACTCTAAATCTAGCGCTCCAAAGCAATCATGATCACGATGCACTCCAAGGAACGTTGCCCACTTAATCAAACACAAGATCCTGGGCTCTTTGTTTGGGTCTAACAATCTTGTTTCTTTTGCACCCGCCCCCCCCCCCCCCCCCCCATTTTCTTTTTACAGTGCAGCCCATTTCTAGTTTTTTTAGTTATCTTATTTTGATTTAATTATTTTCTGTTTTTTATAATAACTAATTTTTCATAAAAATATAATCATAAAAATCATAAAAAATAAAAAGTATTAGGTTTAGGTGTTTTATTAAATAATTTAATTTTTGTTAAATTTAGTTAATTAATTTAATCACTTTATTTTCATTTCATTAATTTAAATATAATTAGAATTAAGTTTATAATTCAATTATCTTTCTAAACAAAAATACCAAAAACATTTTTTTCTACTTAGAAATTTTGTAGGGTTTTAGATATCTTTTCGCTCTTCCATCTCTGCGTATTTATTTATTTCCGCATTATTATTTTACACAAGTTTGTAACTATCCGTAGTTTGTAATAGATAATTAGGACCTTTACTCCCCCCTCCCCCCCCCCCCCCCCAATTTTTGATTTGTATTTCCCTCATCCCCGAAGCGATGTAATAGCGTAGTTTACTTCCTGCACTTTTATTTTCTGCCCTTATGTATATATCTAATTGCTATATTAAATATGCGTTCCTGGAAAGACATAAAAATTAAACGCTAGATAACCTAACTCCAAGATAAACATAACTGAAACACAACACACTTTGCACACGCGAACCTCTAAGGTATCCCCACTTGTTGCCTTCGGAAAACAACTGTCATGTCTCTCGAACGTGAGAAGTTTTAGCAAAGTCCATTTGGTTAAAAGGTCATATTCCCTCGATGAACTTTCGATGGTGCCTCGATAAATGATCTTAGTACATTAGGGTAATTGCTAAAATATCTTACGAGTTGCCTTCGTGGTTGTATGATGACCCTCGCTTGTCCCTCAAAACATCCAATGATAAGGCTACCTACTAACTAATGGTAGGATAACACTATCTAAAGGAAAAGAGGAAAAGGACAAAGACCTTTAGAGTAGGTAAACAACTTGTAGTCGCTTGCTCACAAAACAAATCAATATCTCACACATACACCCTTTTTCTAAATATTTTCAAAGACAAAACACGTTGTATGGATTCTCAATGATACAAGATTCATTACAAAGTTTCCCACACTAAGGCATCTTTTCAAAATATTTTCAAAAATACACTTACACAAAAAAGTATTTTCAAAGTGAGCTAGCAACTAAGAGGCCGTAGATAACTACGGGTGGAAAGGGTGCTAATACCTTCCCTTTCCATAACCTACCCCCCTTACTTAGAAAAATTCTCAAAAGGTCTTTCTTATTGTTGTAACCCAAAATTTGCCCTCCCATTTTTACTCATGACATGCTCATTGAGGTCTTCAATTGATCAAAGTTGACCAAAGAATCGATCAGACAAATTCTCCTCCTAAGCAATGAACCTCCAACTAGGGTTTCACTTTTCACCAAGATGTTTGGTTTGCAAAAGCTTCGATCGATTTCCATGGAACCCTATACGCCTTAGCATAATGGCTTAGCTGAAAGAAAGAAAATAATTGTACGGGACATGACGAGGTGTATGTGGAAAGCTAAGAATATGTCTAAGAGATTTTGGGCTGAAGCAACTTCGACAGCAGTATGCAATCTAAATTGATGCCCAATGAAGCAGATGGTCGAAAAAGGCCCCATATGAGGCTTAGACAGGGCCGAAGCCAAATATAAGTCATCTTAGAGTTTTGGATTAATATATTTTAGGCATAGTGAGGAAGAGGTGATACTTCGATTGGTCGAATGGAAGGAAAGGAGATCGAAAAAACACAGAACGAAGATTCGACAAGTCAAAAGGAAGAGGTGATACTTCTATTGGTTGAATTGAAGGAAAGGAGATCGAAAATAACATAACGAAGCTTCGATAAGTCAAAAGGAAGAGGTGATACTTTGATTGGTTGAATTGAAGGAAAGGAGATAAAAAAGAACAAGAAATAAGTTCGACTAGGCTGATTGGATATGAGGGGTTTCCAGATTACATAATCGATTCAGATGGTGACTAAGTCGAAGAAACCATGATGATGAAGCCTTGAGCAATTCGAATTGGAACTCAGAGCCATCGAAAAGAACAAAGCTTGGGATCTTGTCGAAATAATCAATTGATGTGAAATAGAGATGCATGTCGAAACAAAACCTAATGGGATAAATCTTGTTAGGCTTGGACTAATTAACTCAAAGCCCAAATTAGTGCAAAACACCAACCATAACCTCTCCAGGTTCACTCAAAGTTCAAAATGGCATGAAATATCTCAAAATGGGGACTTTTTAAATCTGATGATTTTTCTTTCAAAACCATAGTTAATGGCTGATTTAGGCCATATTTGTTCATCACTACACCCCTATAAAATACACGACCAAATCAGAAGGGAAAAAATAAAAAAGAAACATATGGCCTATCAAAGCTCCACAAAATTGTAAAAGATTCAACCAAATTGTCAAACTCGAAACAACCTTTGCAGGCCTTCTCCATCCAGAACAAGCATCCCATCCTTCTCCTGAAGATTCAAGGAGACATTCTCAGTCCTTAAGCAGTTCCAACCTACGCGAAAGCTTCCTCACCTGATCTCACAGTTTTTGGTAAAAAATCCTTGATCTCAAACTCATAGAATACATGATTTAAATTCACATTGATCATATATACTATTGTTGCTAGTGTTTATTTTTGATTGAATATGTTACATGAGAGATTAGATGAAGAATTATGGATTTACCAGGTTCAAGGCACAATCTAGATCGTGGATCGAAATGGATGATATGGCAACGATCTGCCGAATCCAAGACATGATTCGACCCAGATCTGGGATTTTGTTTTTTTTCTAACGAGTTTACTGCAGATCTAGTGTTCCTAAATCAAAGGAGTACACCATACATCATACTTCCCTTGCTTCCAGATGCTGGCTAATCCAAATCCAGTGCCTTCTACGTGCAGTCCGCCGTGCATTTTCGACAACCCCCCTCATTGGATCTAAAGGCAACCTGGGCCTCTTTTTGATCTGGGCCTACGTTCCGCAAATTACACCCCCTGTTTACTAGTCAACCTGACCCATTTATTTGTTTTTTTATTTCTTTTAGTTTATTATTTCCAAGATTTTTTCTATTATTTAATTATAAAATCAAATAAAAATCACAAAAATATTAAGTTATCATTTTCTCAAATAAATTAATTGATTAATTATTTTAGCCCTTTTTTAATTTAAAACTAAATAGACTTAGGATTTTAAATTAAATTTCTTTCCATGATCAAAAACAAACAAAAAGATTTTTCCTTTAAATTTTTAGACGTTATTTTCATTTCGCGCGCATTATTTCCTTTCACACTTTTTTCATATTATTGTACCTGCTTCCTGATTGTAATAGTTTAAAGTAGGCTTTTACATTTACTGCTTTATTTCCCTCCTATTTTTGGACATGTCATTAATCGCCCTCCCCGAAGCCTTGTAATAGTTAGGATTTTACATTTCCACACTATTAATTTTTGTAAACTATTAACTGTTAGATGTATGCCTAATAACATTGTATGACAAGAATAACAAACAAACGCTAGGAAACCTAACACAAGATAAATAACTAAATACAAACACGATTACACATATACACCTCTAGGGTATCCCACTTCAATTGCCTTCGGAAAAACAATCACATATCTCGAAATGTGAGAGATTTTAGTGGCTACCCTCCGATTTAAAGATCATAAGTCCCTCGATGACCCTCTCGACATTGTCTCGGTGTGATCTTAAAATTCATAGGGTAGTTACTAAAGTTTCTTGCCCAGTTTCCTTTGTGACTGTATAAACGTCCCTTCGAATGTCCCTTAAATATGCAACGAATAGGGCTACCTACTCACTAATAGATCTCACATTTCGGAAGTACGCATTGCTGGTTCTATCAATGTGTGGATGAAGTATTCACCTGTAACGTCACCTCCTTTATAAAGCTTCAATCTTATTCCATTTACCACGAAAGGGGTACAAGAGTTATTTTTTATTTCAACTGCCCCGGACCTCAAGATCTTGGATATTTCATAGGGACCGGTCTATCTTGAACGCAGCTTACCAGGAAAAAGTTGCAACCTGGAATTAAAAAGAAGAACATGATCTCCTATGTTGAAGTCATTTTTAAAGATTCTCTTGTCATGCCATATTTTTGTTCTTTCTTTGTATATTATGTCATTTTCATAGGCATTCAGACGAAGTTCCTCCGGTTTATGGATATCGAGGATACATTTTTCTCCGGCTGCTAAGTTGTCTAAGTTCAAAGTTTTTATAGCCCAATAAGCCTTGTGCTCTAATTCAAGAGGTAAGTGACATGACTTTCTGTAAACCAACTGGTAAGGGGTAGTTCCAATGGGGGTTTTATAGGCTGTTCTGTAAGCCCATAATGCGTCTTTCAGCTTTTCAGAACAATCTTTTCTGGATATTGAGACTGTTTTCTCCAAGATCTATTTGATTTTGTTGTTGGACACCGCAACTTGACCATTGATTTAAGGGTGATATGGTGTTTCTAATTTATGTTTTTCTCCATATTTAATCAAAATCTTGTCAAAGATTTTGGATATAAAGTGTGATCCTTCTTCCCTTATGACTAGGCGGGGTATTCCAAACCTTGGGAAGATGTTGCTCTTAAATAACTTGATTACTACTCTGGTGTCATTTGTGGGTGATGCAATAGCCTCAATCCATTTGGACACGTAGTCCATAGCTACCAGTATGTATTTATTTCCCATGGAGGATGGAAATAGTCCCATAAAATCTATACCCCATTCATCAAAAAGTTCTACTTCTTGGATATACCTTAAGGGCATTTCATCACATCTTGAGATGTTCCCAGTACGTTGGCACCAGTCGCATTTGACAATGTAGGTGTGAACATCGCACCACAAAGTTGGCCAGTAGAGGCCTTCTTGAAGGATTTTAGCATATGTTTTGGACATGCTTGTATGTCCACCATATGGTGCAGAGTGAAAGGGTTTGATGATGTTTTCCATTACCTCTTATGGGAAATAATTCATCCCAATAAAAATGTTTAACATCGTCGAAGAACTTCTTTTTCTATTGGTAGTTCAAATTAGGGGGTATGATATCGGCAGCTAGATAATTTACAAAATCAGCATACCAAGGTACATTTCTCATTATTGAAACTTCCTCAAGATTTTCAGCGTATAAGTCTGTCATAGGTGAATAATCATTTTTACGCAATAAGTCGGGCTTCAAATATTCTAACCTAGAGAGATGTTCTGCAACTACATTCTCTTTTCCTTTTTTATCTCTAATGTCCAGATCAAACTCTTGGAGTAAAAGGATCCATCTAAGTAACCTAGGTTTAGCGTCCTTTTTGTTTAGCAGGTAACAAATAGCAGCATGATTTGTGTAAACAATGATCTTAGCTCCAACAAAATAGGATCTGAACTTATCAATTGCAAAAATGACGACTAGCAATTCTTTCTATGTTGTTGCATAATTAAGTTGGGAAGCATCTAGGGTTCTACTAGCATAATATATGACATGTAATTTTTTATCTTTTCCCTACCCTGGAACAGCACCAATGACATAATCACTAGCATCGCACATGATTTTGAAAGGTTATGTCCAATCTGAAGGTTGCATGATTGGAGTTGAAATCAATGCTTGTTTCAAAAAGTCGAAGGCTTTAATACATTTCTCATCGGAAAAAAATTCGATGTCCTTCATTAGAAGATTAGTTAAAGGCTTTGTTATTTTTGAGAAGTCTTTGATAAAATTCCAGTAGAAACCAGCATGTCCAAGAAAACTTCTGACTTCCCTAATAGTTTTAGGTGGGTTGAGGTTCTTTATTACTTCTATTTTGGCTCTATCGACTTCAATGCTTTTTTCGGAGAAAATGTGTTCTAATAATATACCTTCATTAACCATAAAATGACACTTCTCCCAATTTAATACAAGGTTTAACTCAACGCATCTTTCTAGGCTTTTCTCAAGGTTAGAGAGACAGTCTTTAAAATCGAATCCACATACCGAGAAATCATCCATGAATACTTCCATAATTTCGTTAAGATAGTCTGCGAAAATTGACATCATACAACGCTGGAAAGTGGATGGCGCATTACAAAGTCCAAAGGGCATTGTCTATAGGCAAATGTTCCGTAAGGACGAGTAAAGGTCATTTTTTCTTAATCCTCGGGGTGAATAGGGATTTGGAAAAATCTCGAGTACCCATCTAGATAACAAAAATACGAGTGTCTAGCTAGACGTTCAAGCATTTGATCTATAAATGGAAGAGGGAAATGATATTTCCTAGTTGGTTTGTTAAACTTTTTTTTATCTATACACATACGTCAACCTCCTTCTCTTTGCTTGGCAAGATGTTCACCTTTCTCATTTTCCGTGAATATGATGCCTTCTTTCTTAGGTACCACATGTACAGGACTTACCCATTTACTATCTGAAATTTGATAAATTATACCAGCCTCTTGTAACTTAAGAACTTATCTCTTAATAACATCACTCATTATAGGGTTTATCCTCCTTTGATGTTCTCTAGAGGGTTTAGAATCTTCCTCGAACATAATCTGGTGCATGCATACAAATGGGCTTATTCCTTTTAAATCAGAGATGTTATACCCTAAGGTTGAGGGATATTTTCGTAAGATATCTAAGAGTTGTTTTATCTCGTCTTGATTTAAGGTAGCACTGACTATAATAGGATGATTCATTTCTTCATCTAAGAACTCATATCTCAGACTCTTGGGTAGTTCTTTAAGTTCTAAAGATGGTTTCTTAGGGCAAGGCATAAGATCTAGAGTAAGGGCTAAACATTCATAGAGTTGTCATAAAAGTAGCATTCTAGTCTTTCAAATCCACTATCCTCCCTAATGGGGGTTGAAGGTAACTTGATAGTTTCGACAGGTTCTTCTTGATCCAGTTCCAATATGCACTCATCAATGACGTCAATGGCATAACATGCATCTCCTATGACTGGTGCCATTAATAACTTTGAAAGAATAAATTCTATCTTTTCATCACCTACCTCAAAATTCAATTTTCCTTTCTTAACATCTATTATTGCTCCTGTAGTTGATAGGAATGGTCTACCTGGAAGGATTGGGATTTCATCGTCTTCTTTAATATCCATGACTATGAATTCTGTTGGGATATTTAGCTGACCTACTTTAACTAGTATGTATTCTAGTATGCCCATAGGATATTTAACTGATTTATAGGCCAATTGAAGAGACATTTTAGTCGGCTATAATTCTCCTAAGTTTAGCCTCTTACAAACTGCCAAAGGCATTAGATTGACGCTAGATCCTAGGTCTAAAAAGGCTTTGTCAACCATGTGATTTCCTAGGATACAAGGTATGGAAAAAATTCCTGGTTCCTTTTCATTCTTGGAACGTTTATTTTTGGAAATGAAATTGCACTCTAAAGGTTTAGGATCGTCAAATCTACACTTGTTGGTCATGATGTCTTTTAGGAATTTTGCATAAGATGGTATCTGAGTGATAGCTTGAGTAAAAGGAATTTCTACATGGAGTTTCTCTATAATCTTTATGAATTTTTGATATTGATTATCAATCTTTGTTTGTTTAAGTCTTTGGAAATGGGATCGGAGGCTTGCATGGGGGTGGCAGTGTATAAGTTTTATCTCTAGTTTCCATTCCTGGGTATTTTTGCTTTTCAGGTTCCTCTGGTTCCTCTACTTGGTCTGATGGCACTACACTTTCCTTAGGTTGTTCGGGAACGCTTAATTGGTGGTCCACTTTGTAAGGTAATGGAATTAGCTTGCCGTTTGGGATTTGGTTGAGGCTATCTGGGGAATTATCCTCCAGGTGTAGTTTGAGGAGCTTGTGTCTGGGCTACCTGGGAGATTTGGGTTTCAAGCATCTTGTTATGGGTAACTATCTAGTCAACCTTACTTCCTAATTGTGTGATTAGTTCATTTATATGAATGTTCTGATTCAGGAAGTCTTTATTTTGCTGAGTCTGGGCCGAAATGAAATTGTCCATGATTTTCTCAAGGTTTGGTTTCGGTGGTACAATTTGCATAGGTTGATTTGGTCTTTGGGATTGGAATCCTTAGGGTCTCGGAGGTGCAGAGCTCTGAATCAGGTTGTTGTTCTTATAGGAAAAGTTTGTGTGATTCCTCCATTCGAGATTATAAGTGTTTGAGAACGGGTTCCCTTGGCATAGTTGACTTGTTCTGTGCTAGATCCATTTAACGGGTCACAGTCTGAAATTTGATGTCCTTGGGTCTCACAGAGTTCACATTTCGAGTGTACTGCAGCTACAATGTTTGGGCTTTGAGACATGTTTTCAACTTTTAAGGCAAGAGCGTCCATTTTGGCTTGCACCATGTCCAGGAAACTTATCTCATGTACTCCTCCTTGGGCCTCCTTTTTCTCTACCGTTGCTTGTTCTTTTCCCCATTGGTAATGGTTTTGGGCCATATCTTCTATGAGAGCACAAGCTTCCGAGTAAGGTTTGTTCATCAGTGCGCCACCAGCAGCAGCGTCGATAGACATCTTCGTGTTATAATGGAGTCCATTATAGAAGGTGTGGATAATTAACCATTTCTCCAAGCCATGGTATGGACAAACTCTTAACAGGTCTTTATATCTCTCCCATCCTTCAAAAAGTGATTCTCTTTAGTTTTGAGTAAATCTAGTGATCAGGTTTCTAAGGACTAAGGTTTTGATTGGCGGGAAATATCTAGCAAGAAACACTCTCTGAATGTCTTCCCAAGTCGTTATCGTTGGCTGGAAGGGAATCTAACCAATCACGTGCTTTATCTCTGAGGGAGAAAGGGAATAGTATGAGACGAATCGCCTCAGGTGAAGCACCATTGGTCTTTAGAGTGTCCGCTAATTGGATAAAAACTTTCAAGTGCTGATTCGGGTTCTTTGAGGCGAGACCAGCAAATTGATTTTGTTACACTAATTGTAATAATGAGGGCTTTAGTTTGAAATTATTGGTGGTGATAGAAGGGTTCACTATACTTGAACTAGGCTCCTCGTCTAATGGTTGGGAAAATTCCTTAAGGGGTCTTCGGTTATGATCTCCGTCCATAGTTCTCTTTATCCTACGGAGAAAAAGACGTTCTCGAGTGTAAGGTTTGGGTTCCACTAAAGGATCTACTAAGTTTCTGGTACTGAGATTCTTGCGCATTTAAAATCTAATAAAGCCTTAGTCTAAATGGGATAACAATACGGTACGCAATTTGACGATGTTTGGTCCCTGACAACAGCGCCAAAAACTTGTTCGATCTGTTTATAGAGTCTAAAATCTAATTGCAAGTGCACAACCTATTGAAGTAATGTAAAGGATTTTCGAACCATAGAGACCAATCGTCAATCTATCAACTCTATTATTAAGTTGCTTATCTAAGGTGGATCGATTCAGTTGAGGGAGTATAATGAAAAGGAAATAAATAGATAAAGTAAATTCAGACAAAAGACAGGCTATAATGTAAATCACATTGGTTAAATAAAATTTTAATTTGTATTTAATAGAACTACTCATGGGGAAATATTTTCCACTCTTGTAAAGGAACAATTTGACAGGAACTTGTCGATTTCGCTAACTAAGAATCGAGTTTACTCTCTAATCAAATCCTTATATTGTCACTTATAAAAGGGAGCTTCAAGCGTTAAAGCATCAAACTTATTTTTAAGAAATTAGTTTCTTAAGTTAGTAAAAAGTGGTTTCAACTCGGAATGATTGACATAAAGAGATTCTTGGCTTTCGCTCGAGAATCGAATTGTAAACCTATAAACGCGTCTTAAAATAGTTTCAAAATTGTTCTAAAAGTGTCAAAGATCCCTAATTAACCAGTCAAAACGCTTTCGCTCTTTTTAAACGGTTAAAAACTAACCAATTTTACTCTTTTAAATGGATGGCTTTCGGTCTTATCCAAAAATATTAAGTACGGAAACCTTGTGTTAAAAGTTAAAACACCCCCTAAAGTTTTTCTACTGATACGGTGTTGAAATGCTATCCTGACAATGATCCTTACATTCCAACCTTAAAATATTTATCCAGACATGGAAATAAAAGCAAGCATATTAAAGTTTACCAAAAATCAACATAGTAATAAAGGCAAGGTAATAAAATAAGTAATGCAAGTACTAGACAAAGCGATTGAATAAAATAAAAAAACTTAAATATAAACCTTCTCCAAATTGGAGTCTTTAAATCTTGGTACAACTGGAAAGTAAATGCTTGAAGTAAAATGGTGGCATGATTGTAAATAAAAGAGATGCTCCAACCTAATCAAGACTATGGTGCAATAATCCTTTGATGTGGTGAATTATTGCTTCTACATAAGTGAGTATAGGCTTAGCGTTGCAAGACTAAGTTGGATAATGGAAAATGAAATGAAAACTACTATTTATAGAATTTCTCTAGGCCATGCTTTGATAGAAATGCCCCCTAACTCCTTTTGGGCGGGAAGAAACTTAACAAAGACCGCGGCCGCCAAGGCCCCTCCGTGGGCGCTGAGTGTGCAGATAGAGAGATCGTGGGGGACGTGGAAGTTATCCCCTAGGTGGAGTGGGACACATCACGGTGCCCCTTTATAGCGGTTTCTGAGTTGAACGCCATGTGTAGGATTTCACTGAAAATCTCGATTTGTTGGCCTTTTCACTTGGTTTCTTCAAGAAGAGCTCCAAATGGGCATGTTTCCTGAAAACAAGATAAATACAAGCATAACGCAAGAAAATAATACTAAAAATTATGAAAAACATGTGTTATTTGAGTCAAATATGCAGTGCGACCAGGTGTTATCAGTCACTTTATCTTTAGTGTTCCAAATTTTCATTCCTATAGACACCCATATGATGGTTATCCCCAGAGAGTCGAATGTCTACTCATCATCTTCATTTGTGGTTCAGTCTTCCCTGACACTGTTTCTTGGGTTTAGTGTCTATTACCTGTCTAGGTCCATTCCAATGTCTATTGGTGTACCTTTCTAATCTGGTGCTACCCCGGTATTCCTTTTTAGCCTAGTGTCCACTAGTGCTCTTAGGTCGACTGTCTACCTCATTACCTGTGCGTGAAATCCAATTGCGTCCTGGTACTCATCTTTAGCCTAGTATCTACTACAAGTCTTCTTGATCCGAGTCTCTACTCGTTATATGTGTCTAATACATCTTCAATTATCTACTAACACTTTGTGGTAAAATCTAGTATCCATTGATCCTTCTTTCCTTTATCAAATCCAATCCAGTTTATTTCTTACCATCATTCTAAAATATAAAAAAGATATAATACAAAAAATATAGATACCGATGTTTATGTGCCTTTGATTTGTTCAGAGTGAAAATATTTGGGTTCTTTTAGTATTCAATCCTCTTCCACCTTGAACGTTCGATAGCTGCCGCTTTTTCCCGCTTATTAGGTTAAAGATGATTGAATAGGGGAAGTTGTTGCACCCCAAAATTTTACCTCTTCATTTTGACTATAATTGGCTTATATTTTATCATCATATGCATACATACATGTCATCGGTACTATAGTCATGAGATCAAGGTATTTATCTTTTTAGAATCGATGCAGTGAAGCATGAACTCAGGGTTTCAGAATTGAAATTCTCTTAGCGCGTTTCTCTAAGATATTTAATTAGAGTTTAATAAAGTCCTCATCATGTCAAATTTCCATGTGTTCCAGCATGCCTTAAATTCTAGTGGATCCTCATAAGAAGAAGACGAATTATCTCTTCTCTCCAAAAGAGGCCATCAGTTATGCAAGCACAGACAGAGGAAATTCAAAAACCCCGGAATAACAAGTAATCACTCTGAATCATCCTCGGGATACAGAAAGTCTAGCAGCAAATATGTATTCTTCTATGAATGCAAAGAGCCAGGTCACTACAAAAGTGACTTCCCAAAACTTCAGAAAGAAAAGCCAAAGAAGAGATTTAACAAAGAGAAGAAGAATAGTCTTATGGCTATGTGGGATGACTCAGAATCTTTTGAAGCATAATCAACATGAGAAGATGAATGTTCCAATATCACTTTAATGGCCAACATATCAGATGACACTAGTTCATCTGAATCAGAATCAGACTCAGAAGCTAAAGAGGTATTATATAACTTTTCTAGATCTCAATTGGAAGATATTATGTCTAAAATTCTTGAAATATATCAACAACTTAGAGTCAAAAAGAAGAACCTGAAATACGTTCTAGTATCTGACTCTGAAAAACTAGGAAACTAAAAGCAAAACATTATGAGCTAAAAGAAACCATCTTTAAACTTAAAAATGAAAATTTTGGTATAAAAAACAAGTTACAAAAAGCTCGAAAAGAATTTGTCTCAGAAGTTTCAACTAGTTCTGATAACATTATAAAAAATATGATTTTAGTTTTCAAATATTTCTAGCTAAAAGCATAGACAGAAGCAAGATGGCTTCAATGATCTATGGAGATAGCAGAAACGGCAAAAAAGGCATAGGATATGTGAAACCAAAAGGAGAAGAATCATATCAACCAAATAAAGTTGATGATATGGTCATAAAACACACTCCTTTAAAATCACACTCACATATGGACACACACATGACATAAAATACACTAGTGAATCTTATTTTGTGAACTCTTATAAACCAAAATTCAATAAGAATTCTAGAAAGACTAACCAACAAGGACCCAAAAAGATATGGGTACCTAAGGATAAAATGATATATGTTACAGATGTATTTAACAATAAAGTTGAAACACCTGTCTTGGTACTTGGACTCTACATGCTCTCAACACATGACAGGAAGAAATCATATGTTCCAAAGTCTAGAACTTAAATTTGGAGGCTTTGTAGGTTTCAGAGGCAATCAGAAAGAAAAAATAAGTGGGTCTAGAACTATCGGTAATGGTACACTTCCCTATATAACTAATGTTCTCTTAGTAGATGAATTAATGAATAATCAGTTGTCCATAAGTCAATTAAGTGACAACGGTTATGATATAATCTTTAATCGAAAGTCATGCAAAGCAGTTAGTCAGAAAGATGAAACTATCCTTTTAAATGGTAAGAGAAAGAACAAAGTTTATAAAATTAAACTTTATGAACTAATAAGTTAGAATGTAAAATGCATTATGTCTATAAACGATGAGCAACGGGTCTGGCACAGAAGATTGGGACATGTTAGTCTGAGAAGAATATCTCATATTAACAAACTCAATCTGGTCAGAGGAATTCCTAAATTGGAGTTCAACTAAGATTCTTTGTATGAAGCATGTCAAAAAGGAAAGTTTGAAAAACCATCTTTCAAATCTAAAAATGTTGTTTCTACCTCTGGACCATTAGAACTTCTACATATGAATCGGTTTGGACCAGTGAAAACAGCATCCATCAACGACAAGAAGTATGGATTAGTGATCGTAGATGACTATAGCAGATGGACATGGGTAAAGTTATTAAAACACAAGGATTATTTACACTTTGTGATCCCTACCTTCTGTAACCTAGTTCGGAATGAAAAAGAGTTTAGAATTGTAAAAGTGGGAAGTGATCATGGTGGAGAGTTTTAAAATAAATGTTTTGACATTTTTTTAATGAAAATGACATTTCTCATGATTTCTCTTGTCCTAGAACTCCGCAAAAAAATAGAGTTGTAGAACGAAAGAATAGAACTTTATAAGAAATGGCCAGAATCATGATCAAGAAGACTAACATTGATAAACACTTCTGGGTAGAAGCAGTTAGCACAACATGTTATATTCAGAATAAAATCTCAATAAGACCTATTCTAGAAAAGACACCATATGAACTGTGGAAGAACAAAAAGCCCAACTTTTCTTATTTTCATCCATTTGGATGTACTTATTTCATATTTAACACCAAAGATCATCTTAACAATTTTGATTCTAAGGAACAAAAGTGTTTCATGTTAGGATACTTTGAACGTTCAAGAGGTTATAGATTATATAACACAGAAACACAAATTGTGGGAGAATCTATTAATGTCAGATTTGATGATAAGCTTGGCTCTCAAAAGTCAAAGCAGGGTGAATCTTTTGCAAACATAGAGGTTCAAATTATAGGTACTGAAGACAGATCTTCAGAAAATAAAAGTTCAGAACTTCATCCAAATACAGAAGAAGAAATCACAAATATTATAGCAACTTTTGAAGAATCCATTTAGAAAAGACAATCCAGAAGCAACTTAGCACATCCTGAAAACATGATTCTGGGAAACAAAGATGATCCAATCAGAATAAGATCTACATTCATAAATATTGAAGAGTCTCTCATGGGATTAGTGTCTCTGATCAAACCTACTTCTATAGATGAAGCACTTCTAGAAAATGATTGGATACTTGTGATGCAGGAAGAACTAAATCAATTTACCAGAAATGATGTATGGGATCTAGTTCCTAAACTAAAAGGCTTCAACATCATTGGAACTTAATGGGTCTTCATAAACAAGCTAAGTTAACAAGGAGAATTTGTTAGAAACAAAGTACGACTCGTTGCACAAGGTTATAATTATCAAGAAGGGATAGACTATACATAAACCTTTGTTCCAGTCGCCATGTTAGAATCTATCAGACTTTTAATTTCATTTGCTGTAAATAATGACATCACTCTTTATCTGATGGATGTCAATAGTGCCTCTTTAAATGGTTACATTGATGAAGAAGTTTATGTGAACCAACCCCCTGGTTTTGAAAATACAAAAAATCCAGAATATGTTTATAAACTTAAGAAATTGTCATATGGTATGAAGCAAGCTCCCAGAGCTTGGTATGAAAGACTAAGTAACTTTCTCTTAGAAAATGATTTTACCAGAGGGAAGGTGGACACAACTCTATTCTGTAAATAATTTAAAAATGACATTCTGATTTGTCAATTATACATAGATGATATAATGTTTGAATCTACTAAATCCTCATTGGGCAAAGAATTTGCTAAGACTATGCAGGCAGAATTTGAAATGAGCTTAATGGTGAACTCAAGTTCTTCCTGGGAATTCAAATCAATCAAACTCCAGAAGGAACATACATACATCAAAGAAAGTATGTTAAAAAACTTCTAAAGAAATTTGATATCTTAGAAAGTAAGCCATCCAAAACTCCTATGCATCCTACATGCATTCTGGAAAAGGAAGAGGTGAGTAAGAAAGTAGAACAAAAGCTCTACAGAGGTATGATTTGTTCTCTCCTATATTTAATAACTTCAAGACCTGATATTTTATATAGTGTTTATCTTTGTGCCAGATTCGAATCAGATCCTAGAGAATCTCACTTAACAGCAGTTAAGCGAATTTTCAAATATCTGAAAGGTACTACTAATCTTGGTCTCTGTTAGATAAAATCCAAAGAATATAAATTAGTAGGGTACTGTAATGCTGACTTTGTTGGAGATATAATAGAAACAAAATGTACTTCTGGAAGCTGCCAATTTCTAGGAGATAACTTAATCTTATGGTCCAGCAAAAGACAATCCACTATTGCACTATCAATTACTGAAGCTGAATATATAGCCGCAATTGGATGCAGTACTCAAATGCTCTGGATGAAGAGTCAGCTTGAAGATTTTCACATTTATGAGAGTAACATTCTTATCCTCTGTGATAATACTTCTGCTATTTATGTTTCTAAAAATCCTATTTTACATTCTAGGGCTAAAGATATAGAAATTAAACATCATTTCATTAGGGACTATATTCATAAGGGAATTCTTTGTTTAAAATTTATAGACACAGACCATCAATAGGATGATGTTTTCACAAAACCCCTTTTTGAAGATAAATTTAATTTTATTCCGAAACACCTATGTTGTATCCCAAAATTTTCCCTCTCTTTTTTCTCAAGAAATTTTATCACAAGGATTTTTAAAAGCTCAAAGTTTGCACAAGTACAAAACAGAAAAAAAAGGGCAAAGCAGAAAAATGGATTTTTACTAGTAAGCTTTGATTTACATCCTTCGATTGAGCATTTGCCTTCTTCGAGCGAGCTTTGGTCCTCACGCTTCGATTGAACATTTGGGCCTCCTTCAATGCAAGCTTTAATGTACATCCTTCGAATGAGCATATGACTTCTTTGATCAAGCTTTGGTCCATAAGTTTCATTTGGGCATTTGACCTCCTGTAGGTTTGCTTTGATTCACTAAAATAGATCCTGCATGCAAGCTTCATTTGGACAATGGCTCCACCATGCAAACTTCAATTGCACCATTGGCCTCTCACTTGTTTGCCTTGGATTCACAAGTTTTCGATTGGATGAATGGCTACCTTCCAGTGAATTTGGATTTCATCTTCATGTTTGCTTCGAATGCACCTTCATATCACCTTCAAATCCATCTGCAAACCCTTCAATGCGCCATAGCGCTGCATTATGACACACAACTTGGTGGCCCATTCGAAGGACTTGCCATAGTTGGGGAATAATTGTTTTTGCTTACTTTGGAGCCTGGTCGAAGCTTTGGGCCTAGGTGATCAAAATCAAGAGGACTCAAAATGGAATATTCAGCTGAAGAGGGACATTCGAAGAACACACAGTTGTTCCATTCGAAGGACACACAACTGGTGGAAATGAATGTTGCTTTGTTGAGTTTGGTCGAAGGTTATGGAAAAATGAAGGATTCGATTCAAAGGGTCAAGTTGTCCATAGGTCAGGCTACATAGGCCTCCAACTTGTTCCTCACTCCATATTAAATTGTTCTTCAAGCCAACTTGCCCTTGATGATATCACTACCTTTTTAGAAAGTTTTTGAGCCTTGTGCCTGTCTCTTCTGCATATTTGCCCCCTATAAACTTGGTGCCACCCATCTAAACCATTGATTTTAATACTTTTATATTTGGATTATAAAAAGTTGACACAAGTGGATGTTGGTCTTTCAAAGAAACTATATTTTATTCTTTCACAAAGCTTCTCATTCAAATTTTTTTCTCAATAAATAAAGAGTTCATTTTCACATCAAAGTGGGGGCTGGAAGAAAAAACAACAGATAACGCTCGCATATTTTGAGTGGTGTGGAAAGAATCTTCAAAAAAATCATAAAACCCCCAAAACTCTTAAACTCTCAAGATTCTCAAACACTAAACACAAACCCATGATCTAAAGAAACACAACACTTGTTTCTTTTTCTCTTTCGAATCTGAAACAATCCCCACAATTTGTTTTTCTTTCGAATCCAGTAGAAAGAACACTACACCTGTTCTTCTCCTTCAAATCTAGAAATAACAAATGCCACCCTCACACCTCCTGACCTTCGAACCCAGTCAAAGGAACACCACACCTGTTTCTTTCCTTCGAATCCAAGAGCATTCAGTCCAACCACTTCAAGGTCCAGCACACGCTCCATCCTCCAGCAAGGTAAGTTGTTCTAAACCTTGAACCCTTCGTTTCCAGCAAAACATGTAAATAAGCTTTCTTTTCGTTTCAAATATATACATACTATTTTTCATCTTTTCGTTTCCACCCTTTTAATATGTTTCATGGTTAACAACGTTCTTGGTTTTTGCTCTTTGTACATTTTAAACATGCTTTAAAGACTAACTTGGCCCTAAGGAAATGTTGGCATTGCCTTACGCCATGTTGCTATTCAAACTCAAATGAAAGAAATAGGAGACAAAAAGTTAGAAACGAAACCTCTGGCTTCCACACTAACCTTTAGGTCAAATGAAAGAGGCATCCAGAAGGCACACCACACTGATTCCAGGCCCATACGAAAGGCACAACATGATGACCCTCAGGCCCCAATGGAAAGGCTCATCATGCTGACCCCCAGGCCCCAATCGAAAGGCTCAACATGCTGACCCCCAGGCCCCAACCGAAAGGCTTAACATGCTGACCCCAAGGCCCCAATCGAAAGGCTCAACATGTTGGCCTCCAGGCCCCTAATCAAAAGTCATGCCTTCACCCTTTTCAGGCCAGATCGAAGAGAGCTAGAAAGTGTAGAATCAAAGGGTTTTCTGCCTCAATCTAAAAGCCCTTTTTTCTTTCTTTTATCTTATTTTTGCATTTATATTTTGATGCAACTTAATATGGTTGCAGTAGTGTAGGATTTTATCTTTCTGCATTTTTTACTTTATACAAATGTTAGTAATTAGGGTGTATGGCAAGATAAAATCAACAAGTAGACCACCCTGATCAAAAGACCAAAATGCATGCAATCAAACACACTTTGCACACGTGCACCTCTAGGGTTAACTCCACTTGTTTCCTTATGAAAAATAGTCATGTTATGCATGTGACACGTCTTAGAAAAAACAATAAAAAATACAAGATCATAGACCCTCGATGACGCTTAGAATGTTGCCTTACAAATGATCTTAGTCCCTCAAGAGAAATGATAAGATATCTCACAACATTTCTATCATGACTATACGATGACCCACGCCCATCCCTTTTACATTCAAAGATAAGGCTTCTTACCAATCAATGGTAAGATAGAAATATCAAAGGAAGAGAGAAATGAACAAAAGACTTTTGAGTAAGGTAGAATGTTCCTAGTGGTTTACTCATCTTCAAAACACAAATGCACCAACACTTTCCATGAAATATTTTCAAAAGTCCAACACTTTGTATACATTCTTATAAGAAACGAGAATCATTACAAAGTTTGCCTAAACGAAGGCGCTTTTCAAAAATACTTTCAAAAATCACCACAAAGCACAATTTCAAACAAAAGCAATGATCTAGCATGCAACTGAGAGCCCATAGATAACTATGGATGAAAAGGGTGCTAACACCTTCACTTTTCATAACCTAACCCCCGGACCCAAGAAAATAATCTCAAAGGACTTTCCTGTTCTTTTCACCCTTTCCTTTATTTGGATAAAAGAAAAGTCGGTGGCGACTCTTGCTTTCTGCAACAATTGCAATAAAACGCAAAAACATCCCAAGTCAGTTCTCCTACCTTATTCAAGAACTGGCGATTCTGCTGGAGAATTTTTAAAAGTGGGGTTACCTTAGGGCTAGATCACCTTTACTTGCTTTTTGACTTGTTAGCTTTATATTATGGTTCTTTATATGGGCTTGTTTGATCCTCTACCCGGATCTGGGACACCTCTTAGGTAAGTAGCAATAAGTTGTTGAAACAGTGTGGGGTATAACGACATGGTCTAAGCAATAGTTACGTTAGTATGACACATTTGTTGGTACCCGTAGCCCTTGAGTATTCAAGGAGAATACTGGGCCGTTGTGTGGTGTTGTGAAGCACTAATTGACTTTAAAACCTTTACTTGAACAACTTGGCCTTTAGGAAGTAGTGAGGTAGCCGGCTTTGGTGCAGTCCGAAGTTGGTTGATACTCGATACTGCGCTCATTGAGATCAGACTTTAAGGATATTTTAGTCTCCATTAAAGAGGCTTGCGCTAAAATAATGCCCGATGGAGAAAGATCCGTGATATTGAGATCCCCTAGAACCCGGTTACTATTACTAGGACAGGTTGAGCCAACTAAATTTCAAGAGGGTACTTACCTATAAAACGCCATGCAAGCCTAAACCTAAGGACTTGTCTGCTTTGTGTATATATGATTATTTGTACATAACAACTTGATTGCTTTGCATACTTGTACATAACATCATGACATTGTACCATAACATTTTCAATAACTGTTTCAAGGATCTCAAGGGCCTATGATGCAGGGTCATGTTGAACCAAACGTCTATCATGGGGCAAGAGGATTTATTTTCCCCTAACCAAACACCGTCAAAGACCAATGTACAACAACTTGAGTCAGGGGCTATGACCCACTTGACATGGTGAGCTTGATTCTCGTATAAGGACATCCACCAATACAAAGCTCTCCAATCAAAGTTGTGGATAAAAATTCAACTTCTAACATATTCTTGTGTTTACCCCGCAAGATCCTTGAAAACATGCATCTACATATCATGCATCATATCATTATAGGTTTCTCCCACACATATCTCCTTATCTTCCTAACTATTTATTTCAGTAATATGGATATGGAGCAGGCGGTGAAGGTTCTCCAAGCACAAAACACTCAATTCCAACAAATGCTCATGAACTTAGCCAAGGGGCAGGAAGATTTGAAAACACTCTTCACCAAAGAGAGCAAGAAGAAGACTAAGAAAAGGAATGTCATCTTCAACGTGGGAAGAAGGTCCAAGGGGCATGCCCAACTAGCTCAAAAAGAAGATGATTCTTCTGAAGAAGAAGACTCTCAAGAAGAATAACCTAGAAGCATTAGAGCTAACATAGCTACTGATGACGGAGACTATTCCGAGGAGCAGTATCCACCGGCAGATGAAAAATACAAACAGCTTGAAGACACACTCAAAGCTGTGGAGATCCAGGTTGTGCCTGGTTTGGACTTAGGAGACATAAGTTTGGTCTCTGGGGTGGTCATCCCACCGAAGTTCAAAATCCCTACCTTCATCACGTATGATAGGGTCTCTTGTCCTAAGATGGATCTGAAGTATTATGTCCGCAAGATTCAACCATAAACAACTAATCAGAAGCTCTGGATCCATTTCTTCCAAGAGAGCTTATTTGGGACACAACTTGAGTGGTTCTATCAATTGGAGAGTTCCCACATTCACACTTGGGAAAACTTGGCTGCTACTTTCTACAAGCAATACCAATACAATGTAGATCTTGCACCAACTCGTGTGCAATTGTAAAATATGACCATGCGTTCCAACGAAGGCTTCAAAGAATACGCCCAAAAATGGATAGACCTGGATGGCAGGGTGCAGCCACCCTTAACTGACAGGGAATTGATTGACATCTTTATGGGAACTTTGAAGGGACCTTTCTTTAATCACCTAATTAGAAGTTCCTCAGTCGGGTTCACCGAGATAATATTGACTGGCAAAAGGGTCGAAGCTGGAATGAAAAGAAGAAAGATCCAAGGAGCTACACCCTACGATACTCAGAAAAATCCATACAAAGGGAAGAAAGATTCCTATGTTGTGTATGGTCAAGAGGGTCATAACAAGAATAACAACGACTAACATGTGGGGACAGTCCTGATCTCTAGTCCTGCATCAGTGCGATAACAATAACGGGGAAATCAGTGAAGGCAAGAAGAGCCCAAGAGATAGTTTACCAACATCAACATGCCATTGTCACAAGCATTGCAACACATGTTCAGGATGAATCTGATCACATTAATAAGACCTCATCCAAACCCCAAAACTTCTTCCCCTAACTACAACCTTTATGCAATGTGTGCTTATCATTCCGGCAGTCCCAGGAATGATACTAATGATTGTTGGGCACTAAAATACAAGATTAAGAATATGATCAATGCTAAGGTGATTGAGTTCGATCCTACTGAGACTCCAAATGTGATCATTACTCCTATGTCAAAACATTGAGTGTACCAGATCATTTTTGAAATTTCAATTATAATTTGTTTTGTTGTTAAAACACTTATCTATTAATGTTAAACTATGTTTCATTAATGCATTGCATATATTTTTCTTGAATTCATCCATTCGTTTTCACTATATTTAAACTATGCTTTTTACTCTCTTTATGACATTCAACTCTTGCTAAAAGTTATAAGCCTTTAGAAGGAGGATGACGAAAACAATGCCATATTCTAATACAATATGCTTTTGATCAGACCTCGTTGACGGTGTACAAGCGTTCTTTCAATTCCCAAATAGTGGAGTTATAAGGAAGATAATCCCTAGTCAACCGATTTGAGCCAAAGAAGTAGGATTTTTCTTTTTCACACAAAATGAAACCCTTAATCAAAACCTGGGGAAGGTTAGTCTCTCAATTAATTCAAGTGCGCGTAAGTCGCAAGCTTTCACCTCCTAAACAAAGAATGACCTAAGGAACATCTTTTTGAATAAAAAGATGGCGATGGTTCCCTATCAAATAGGAAATCATTATCTCTCAAAGAAAAGCCCACTAAGTCAAAACCTACGAAGGAGACTTAAGAAAAACTGGGGTATCCCACTGACTGTAATCTAAAAAACAAGAACATTCAGGTAAAAGTCAGGGATAATAAAAAAAAGAGGTCACTACAAATCCTCAACAACATGAAAAGTGTTGCAAAAAATAACCGCCTTCTCAAATAAACTTCCAAATATCTGAACCATTGTTCCACATTCAATAGGAGTTCAAACACACAATTGACTGAATTTAGGACTGGAGAGTGTCACGAAGAACGGGCGGGTACTAATACACCTTGATCCTTATCCTTTGTTTCTTAAACCGTGAACCAGACCACGTTAAAATATTTTAAAAGTCCTAATTGAAGCATGGGTTAGTTCGAAAGAATACTGTTACAAAAGGTATCCTGACTCCTGTAAGGCTTACTGTAAATCCTGAGTTGAATTCATATTCTTACAAAACTCTTTGTTAAACTTCATTTTCAAAACTTCAAGACAAACATAAACTTTGCATCATTTGAATATTGTTGTTTGCATATAGCTATTTTTTTTACAGCGGAGAAATTCACACAGCAAATATCCAATGAACAGAAATTCTCAAGAAAAAAAATCACTTCAAATTGGAATACACTCTCAATGATAAATCTCCTATAAGCAAAGGGACATGGCATATGAATATCACTTATCTGTGGCAGTCAAAGTCGAGATTCGAAGAAATCCCTCAAGAAGTGTTGAATAACCAAGGACAGGTCCGCATCTCCATCACCTGGGGAATTGAACATGAAATCCCAACAAAGGGGCACATACGGCCAAGCAAACATTTTATGGAAGTACTACAACACTTACTACTTGGGGTTGTGACCAAATTCCAACAAAGTCCTTTCCATAGGGTGATCCCCAATAAAGTCCCCATGAAGTCATCTCTATAAGGTTATCCCCACAGAATAGTCTTCACGAATAAGGGTACAAACCCCTCAAAGTCAAATTCATGGATATCCCCACAAGGTTGGATCCAGGATATCCCCAATCAGAGTTTCAACCTCCATAAAACCCACTCCCCAACTGATTTGATCTCAAGAATCCTCGAGGAGTTCTACAAAAAGAAGATGCCTCTCCAACAAGTTGGCAATAAGGTTTATTTCCCAAACAAACGGCAAGATTCCCCAGCTTGAGTTTTATCTCTCTGATTTCTACAAACCAAGGGACCATAACCCCTCTTCCCCAGTAGACTTTTCTATAATCCTTGGTCAGAGTTTCAATCTTGCGACAACCCTCTCCCCAACAGATTTGCCCACAAATTAAAACTATGCAAACCTCGGTCAAAGTTTCAATTTCTTGACAGCCCTTTCCCCAGAAGATTTGCCCATAAAGTTGAATCTATGCAAACATCAATCAATGTTTCAATCTCTCAACAGCCCTTTCCCCAGCTGAGTTGGTTTTAAAAGAAGAAGCCTTGTTGGATTTCTTTTTAAAGAACTAATCTTGCCAGCAGGTCATCAAATATTCTCAAGATAATGTAAAGCCTTGACCCAACCAGACAATGGTATAACTTCTTTCCCCAGTAGAGTTTTCCTCTATCCCCAGCAAGTTATTGTGAAGCCTGGTCCCGACCAGATATCAGTTCAACTTCATCCTCTTAAAGAAGTTACTGTGAAGCCTACACCCGACCAGATATCAGTTCAACTTCATCCTTTTAAGCAATTTACTGTGAAGCTTGGAGCCGACCAGATATCAGTTTAACTTCATCCATTCAAGCAAGTTACTGTGAATCCTGGACCCGATCAGATATCAGTTCAACTTCATCCTTTTAAGCAACTTAATGTGTAGCCTGGACCGGACCAGATATCAGTTCAACTTCATCCTCTTAGGAAAGTTATTGTGAAGCCTGGACCCGACCAAATATCAGTTCAACTTCATCCTTTCATGCAAGTTACTGTGAAGCCTGGACCCGACCAGATATCAGTTCAACTTCATCCTTTCAAGCAAGTTACTATGAAGCCTGGACTGACTAGATAACATTTAAACTTCATCCTTTTAAGCAAGTTACTATGAAGCCTGGACCCGACCAGATATCAGTTTAAATTTATCCTTTCAAACAAGTTACATTGAGGCCTGAACCCGACCATATATCAGTTCAACTTCATCCTTTTAAGCAAGTTACTATGAAGCCTGGACCTGACCAGATATCAGTTAAAATTCATCCTTTCAAATGAGTTATTGCGAAGCCTGGAATTTGACCAGATAACAATTAACTTCATCCACCTCAAAATCTGCTTTGAAACCTAGAATCCGACTAGATAGCAGTTTAATGTTAGTAAGTTGTTGCGAAGCCTGGAATCTGACCAGATAACAACCTAACTTCACTCTCCTATGTAATTTCCTATGAAGCCTGGAATCCGACCAGATAATAGTTAATTTAATCATCCCTAGTAAGTCGTTGTGAAGCCTGTAATATGACCAGATAACAGTCAACTTCATTATCCTCAACAATTTGCTTCCAAGCCTAGATTTCGACCAGATAACAACTAACTTTTGATTCTCTCCAGTCAGCAATAACTACCCAATAGAGCAACGAGTAGCTAATACTCCTAAACTCTTTTCCCCAAGCAGATACCAACACTCTCCACAAAGTCTTATTAAACAAGCCAACATTTCCCCAATGGATTTTCTTTTCAAACAACAAAACAGGAATCCCTAGCAGAAGCATTCTAAAAACAAAGCTGGAGATACACATACTCTTCATCCCAAACAGCAGTCCGGGATTTAACTTCCCAAAACTCTCCAACATTTGTCAAGGATTTATTTTCCAAGACAAAGATATATTCCAACAACATTTTACATTTCATGCATACATGATAAAGGCATACAACATAATATCATTTAATTCGAGAACATCATCAAGCCATGCATACATCTGCATGCAACTAACCCTCTTCCTTGAAGGTAAAAGTCAATCAACAAAAGTCCTTTTTGGAAAATACCACAACCATCTTCAAAAGGTCAGAGATTAAAGACAAGACGACTATCTCAACGACCAACCAAAAAAACAAGTTCCAGATTAATACCTAAAACAAGACAAGAAAACTATTTGTGGATGACCAATTGTAGATTAATACCTGTAACAAGACGGAACAACTACCTCCTCGGCTCAACATGAAGAAATCTTACACGGGTTTCTTCTGACTTCCAAATATAGCTTTATACGGGCTTTTCATTAAGCAATCTTACACGGGTTCCTGCTCCCTCCTTCTGAAGTTTTACACGGACTCATCCTGAAGAGACCCTACCCAAGTTCCTTCTCACAATCTCCAGATACAGTTTTACACAAACTCATCCTGAGTCAACCCTACGCAGGTTCATTCTCTTGAATTTCCAGATGCAGTTTTACACGGGCTCATCCTGAGGAAACCCTACCCAGGTTCCTTCTCACAATCTCCAAATACAGTTTTACATGGCCTCATCCTGAGGCAACCCTATCCAGGTTCCTTCTCACAATCTCCAGATGCAGCTTTACACAGACTCATCCTGAGGTAACCCTACCCAGGTTCCTTCTCATAATCTCTAGATGGATTTTTACATTGACTCGTCCTGAAGCAACCCTACCCAGGTTCCTTCTCATTTCCAGATGAAGTTTCACATGGATTCATCATGAAGCAACCCTACCCGGGATCCTTCTCATACATTTCCAAATGAAGTTTCACATGGATTCATCCTAAAGCAGCCCTACCTAGGCTTCCCTCTCAGATATCTCCTAAAGCAACCCTACACAGGCTCATCATAAAGTAATCTTACACAGATTCCTTCTAATACATTTCTAGACACGGCTAAACACGGGTCCATTCCAGCATATCATTCAGATTTAAATCAACAAAAGATTTATTCTGACACTCCTCCCAGTTACAATAAAGTTTTGACTTGGTCTAATTTCTATCAACAATCACCTTTGGATGGCATTTATAATCCCATTCCCTACACAATTAACCACCACATCTTCAAGTGCAAATTTCGGGGCACCCTAGTGTTTAATCATCTTCTACCTTCAAGCTACGAACGGCAACGTGCCATACTTGCTCTTCAGGTTTAAGAAGATTGAACAGGGGAAGTTGTTGTACCACAAAATATGCCATCACTTTTTTCTCAAGACATTTTATCACAAGGATTTTTAAAAGCTCAAAGTTTTCACAAGTACAAAACAGACAAAAAAAGGCAGAGCAGAAAAATTGATTTTTACTAGTTTCAATTGGGTATTTGGGCCTCCTTTGATGTAAGCTTTGATTTACATCCTTCGATTGATAATTTTCCTTCTTCGAGTGAGATTTGGTCCTCGCGCTTCAATTGAACATTTTGGCCTCCTTCGATGCAAGCTTTAATATACATCCTTCGATTGAGCATTTGGCTTCTTTGATCAAGCTTTGGTCCATAAGTTCATTTGGGCATTTGACCTCCTGCAGGTTTGCTTTGATTCACTAAAATAGCTTCTGCATGCAAGCTTCATTTGGACAATGTCTCCTGCAGCAAGCTTCGATTGCACCATTGGCCCCTCACCTGTTTGCCTTGGATTCACAAGTTTTCAATTGGATGAATGGCTACCTTCCTGTGACTTTCGATTTCATCTTCATGTTAACTTTGGAAGAGCCTTCATATCACCTTAGAAGCCATCTGCAAACCCTTCAATGCGCCATAGCGCTGCATTATGACACATAACTTGGTGGCCCATTCGAAGGACTTGCCATAGTTGTGGAATAATTGTTTTTGCTTACTTTGGAGTCTGGTCGAAGGTTTGGGCCTAAGTGATCAAAATCAAGAGGACTCAAAATGGAATATTCAGCTGAAGAGGGACATTCGAAGAACACACAGTTGTTCCATTTGAAGGACACACAACTGGTGGAAATGAATGTTGCTTTGTTGAGTTTGGTCGAAGGTTATGTAAAAATGAAGGATTCGATTCAAAGGGTCAAGTTATCCATAGGTAAGGCTACATAGGCCTCCAACTTGTTCCTCACTCCATATTAAATTGTTCTTCAAGCCAACTTGCCCTTGATGACACCACTACCTTTTTAGAAAGTTGTTGAGCCTTGTGCCTGTCTCTTCTGCATATTTGCCCCCTATAAACTAGGAGCCACCCATCTAAACCATTGATTTTAATACTTTTATATTTGGATTATAAAAAGTTGACACAAGTGGATGTTTTCCTTTCAAAGAAACTATATTTTATTCTTTCACAAAGCTTCTCATTCAAATTTTTCTCTCAATAAATAGAGAGTTCATTTGCACATCAAAGTGGGGGCTGGAAGAAAAAACAACAGATAACGCTCGCATATTTTGGGTGGTGTGGAAAGAATCTTCAAAAAAATCATCAAACTCTCAAAACTCGTAAACTCTCAAGATTCTCAAACACTAAACACAAACCCAGGATCTAAAGAAACACAACACTTGTTTCTTTTTCTCCTTCAAATCTGAAATAATCCCCACACTTTGTTTTTCTTTCGAATCCAGTAGAAAGAACACTACACCTGTTCTTCTCCTTAAAATATAGAAATAACAAATGCCACCCTCACACCTCCTGACCTTCGAATCCAGTCAAAGGAACACCACGCCTGTTTCTTTCCTTCGAATCCAGGAGCATCCAGTCCAACCACTTCAAGGTCCAGCACACGCTCCATCCTCCAGCAAGGTAAGTTGTTCTAAACCTTGAACCCTTCGTTTCCAGCAAAACATGTAAATAAGCTTTCTTTTCGTTTCAAATATATACATACTATTTTTCTTCTTTTTGTTTCCACCCTTTTAATATGTTTCATGATTAACAACGTTCTTGGTTTTTGCTCTTTGTACATTTTAAACATGCTTTAAAGACTAACTTGGCCCTAAGGAAATGTTGGCATGGCCTTACGCCATGTTTCTATTCAAACTCAAATGAAAGAAACAGGAGACAAAAAGTTAGAAATGAAACCTCTGGCTTCCACACTAACCTTCAGGTCAAATGAAAGAGGCAGCCAGAAGGCACACCACACTGATTCCAGGCCCATACGAAAGGCACAACATGATGACCCTCAGGCCCCAATAGAAAGGCTCATCATGCTGACCCCCTGGCCCCAATCGAAAGGCTCATCATGCTGACCCCCTGGCCCCGATCGAAAGGCTCAACATGTTGACCCCCTGGCCCCGATCGAAAGGCTCAACATGCTGACCCACAAGCCCTAATCGAAAGGCTCAACATGCGTACCTCCAGGCCCCAATCGAAAGGCTCAACATGCTGGCCTCTAGGCCCCTTATCGAAAGTCATGCCTTCACCCTTTTCAGATCATTTTAAAGAGAGCCATAAAGTGCAGAATCGAAGGGATTTCTGCCTAAATCGGAAATCCCTTTTTTCATGATTTTATCTTATGTTTTCCATTATATTTTCATGCAATTCAATATGGTTGTAATAGTGTAGGATTTTATCTTTCTGAATTTTGTACTTTATACAAATGGTAGTAATTAAGGTGTATGGCAAGATAAAATTAACAAGTAGACCACCCTGACCAAAAGACAAAATTGCATGCAATCAAACACACTTTGCACACATGCACCTCTAGGGTTAACTCCACTTGTTGTCTTATGAAAATAGTCATGTTATGCATGTGAGACGTCTTAGCAAAAAAAATAAAAAATAAAAGATCATAGTCCCTCTATGACGCTTCAAATGTTGCCTTACAAATAATCTTAGTCCCTCAAGAGAAATGCTAAGATATCTCACAACATTGCTATCATGACTATATGATGACCCACGTCCGTCCCTTTTACATCCAAAGATAAGGCTTCTTACCAATCAACGGGTAGATAACACAAATGCACCAATTCTTTCCATGAAATAATTTCAAAGGTCCAACGCTTTGTATACATTCTTATAAGAAACTAGAATCATTACAAAGTTTTCCTAAACGAAGGCGCTTTTCAAAAATACTTTCAAAAACCACCACAAAGCACAATTTCAAACAAAAACAATGATCTAGCACGCAACTAAGAGCCCATAGATAACTATGGATGAAAAGGGTGTTAACACCTTCCCTTTTCATAATATACCCTCCAAACCCAAGAAAATAATCTCAAAGGTCTTTCCTGTTCTTTTCACCTTTTCCTTTATTTGGATAAAAGAAAAGTCGGTGGCGACTCTTGCTATCCACAACAATTGCGATAAAACACAAAAACATCCCAAGTCAGTTCTCCCACCGTATTGCAACCTCAGTATGGAATTATGCCCAGAATGAAAATGTAGTTTATGTATATTTAATCCACAAAACTTTTTTATTTGTTTTTGTGAACATCTGAACAATAGTTCTTCAGATGTGAGAAGGAAAATTGTCTCAGAAACTATCTAGAAGATTTGAACATTTTCTAAAAATGCTTCATTTCAAAGATAGAAGCAAACAGTTCACTACATCAACATTTGACAAACCTAAATGCTAAGTCACTCTCTGAGGCTGAACACGTGTTCAAAATATGAAGGGATGAAACTGTTGACTTAATGCATTGAAGCGTGTGTCACATTGGTAACTTTTCACAAAATTTTCACGCCATCCTTCTTTTTAGAAATCATTAATGTTGTTAATCATTGTTGTTATTTTATTAGGTAAATTCATGATTTCTATTCGTTGACTATTTATACTTCACTTTCTCCAAATCACTCTCACACATTCTTCTCACTCACCCTATTTTCTCTATATTTGCTATTTTGTTTTGTGTGCTCCCAAACCCTAAGTCTGTGAATAATGACTTCTTACTCTTAACAACAACAAAAGACTTAAGATCATGCTCCTCAAATAAACATTTGTGGTTCATCCTCTACCTCCAACTGAAACAACCGGCTGAAAATCATCAAATAATGAAGTCACCATCGAACGTCTTTTATCCCACGTGAAGGGAAAGGTAAGCATCGAGAAAACCTGAGAAGGGAGAAGTCACGGTCTTACGACCGAGAGATCGGGTAAGGGAATCTGTTATGCAAGGGGAAGGTATTAGAACCCCACACGCCCGTAGTACTCTATGGCATCCACTCTTGTTATCTATTTTATGGGTGTGTTTATTTTATGCTTACTTTTTACTACTACTAAAGGGAGAATGCATGCAAAAGATATGAGAAAAGAATATAAGGAAAATAAAATTGTACTCGCTTGGGCACTACCCCAATGCCTACGTATCCTTTTTGAGGAATCCGAGCTACCGTAGTTCGGCTCACATGTTTTTGTTTGTTTTTGTTTTTTATGGACAATGTTAATTCCGCTTTCTGCCGCAGCTCGACCTTTGGAGACTTATGCACTGGCACGAAAGTAAATTAATCACGTCCATACCTGAAAAGGGTTTTAGAGAAGAGGTGCTTGGAAGCACAAAAAGATTTCAATTGGTTTGTAATTTTGTTACCTTGAAAAAGGGTTTAAGTGTTATTAGCATGTTTTATGAATTGCTAAAGAAAAGAAGTTTTAGTTTTAGATGCAAGGATGCAAAAAGGGAAAGAAAAGAGTCTAAGGGAGACTAGCCTATTTCTAACCTAATGTTATGATACAATGGTAGCCCTACATCAAGGATGAAAGGGAAATGTCTACCTAATGTTAGCATGCATAGTTTGCAACCTAAGGTCTAACTTACGCCTGAAAGGAGTAAGCACATCCTAAAGGAACATGATATGTACAAGGATAAAGCAAACAAGATAATAAGCTCAAGAGAGCACACCTAGAGAGATCCTATCTAGGTTAACATGCCAAAGAAAGTCTAAAAAAACTATCCTATAGGGAACATGCAATGAGAGCGAAGTCGTGATCTCAATTTCTAAATTGAGTGAATCATCGATCAACAAGAAATAAAGGAAAGTGATAAAATCCTAGAGGGAGCATGCCTGAGAGCGTAGTCGTGATCTCAATTTCTAAATTGAGTGACTCATCGATCAACAAAAAATAAAGGAAAACAATAAAATCCTATAGGGAGCATGCACTAAGAGAGAAGTCGTGATCTCAATTCCTAAAGTGAGTGACTCATCGATTAACAACCAAAGAAACACACACAAGCACAACACATATAACAAATGAAGTGCAAAATGCCTGCTACAAGTCTTTAAACAGCGACTTCGAGCAGACGCTCTTTATTTCCTACTTCTCATGGTATATAGAAAGCAATAAAAACCTACTTCTCATGATATCTAGAAAAGGGTAAATAAATATAGCAAAGTGCGAAGAAGTATGAAGGTTGTAGCGGTGACTACCAAAGCGAGCAAGTCGTCAAAAGCAGACGAATGCACTGGAGAAGCAGGGAGTACGCGTCGAGCAAGCTTCACCAAGAAACAAACAAAGTCAAAAATGATATCCAACTAAGATAACGGCAAACGCGTGTTGCGAATGCAACGTGTAATTAGAAGTTCCTGCACAAAGCTTCATATAATATCACATGCATCAGGATAACACATAATACGATATGAATTTCTCGTGACGATGAGAAATAAGTCGTGTCACATTAGAAGCGAGCATAAGTTGTATGCTTCGATCACCTAACTACCTGTTATGTTACATGATCAAAAGCATAACATGTACCTTGCACAATGAACAAACGCGTCAAAATATTACATGGCAAAGCGACACAAAAATGCGGATAAAAACTAAAAGAAAAAGAAGTATTTTTTATTAGTTTTTTAGAAACTAAAAAGAAAAGTATTTTTATTATTAGTTTTTTAGAAACTAAAAGGAAAAGTATTTTTATTATTAGTTTTTTAGAAACTAAAAGGAAAAGTATTTTTATTATTAGTCTTCATACATGGATAGTTCTAAAAAAGACTAGAGAATTAATTCCTACAATTTTTATTAAAATCTACTATTTTTACAAAAATGTTAAACTAAGAAAAAGGGCTCAAATTTTAATGAAAATATGAACTCAGGGAGGGTGAAGACTGAAATTCAAGAGGGTACAGTAGAAAAGGGCGCTAGGCCCATTCAACAAGGTTCAATGATGTTTTTGTTGTAACCTCTTCAAAGCACAAAAAAATGTGCTTGGGCTTGAGAGAACACCATTTTCGGTCCAGACCAGTTTTGTACTAGTTTCAAAAAAAACTCTACAGGCCTAAGCGGGGGGGGGGGGGGGGGGGGGTAATGGAAGCAAAACCCACAACATCATCTATCCATTATCCTGCTTCTTATTATTATTAAAATTATAAAAAAAATATAACAAAATATTGAAATAATAAAAATAAAACCCAAAACGGTTGCGTTTTGAGTATCTCTGGTCTTATGACATTTTGCCTGCCTTCGAACACGAACCCATTCCTTTTTCTCTCTCGCAATTTCCGGCGAGCCAAAACCTCTGTCACCACTGTAACACCCCATTTCTACCCGACGGATAATAAGAAAATTAGAGTTTAACATAAATAGGATGCTATATTTTCAACTAAAAATCAATCTTCATTTAATCGCATACAAACGATACGTAACACTTAACTCAGATGAACTGATAACATTCTGATTTATTCTTTAACATAAAATAACTTTTTATTAATAAGCAGCGGAATCACATACTCAGCTTTAATTCATTCACATCTTTCATTCAACTAAAACAACTTCAAGACAACAATTATTTCATGGAATCAACTTAAAAATTCAGCAACTGAAATAATAATCAACAATTAAACATCAAGCGTTCATCCTCCTGAGTGCTATGTATCAGAGCGACCAACCGACTTTGAACTAATAAGGCTAAGCAAATCTTCATTCTTGAATACTTGCACATTAATAACAGAGGGAAACATTACAACAGAAGGGGTGAGATATCAACCAATATAAACATGTGTATGATAAACAATATATTAGTTTAGATAATACAAATATGACCACTTTATAACAACAATTATGAAATAACCAACAAACATCTTAATAACAACGACAATGCACTTTAATCAGTCAACATAATAACTAAATAACAATAACAACTTTAACACACAACTCAAGATGCGACTCAACTATGCAACTCAACATAATACATATGCATGTGGTACAATTAGAGAAGAACTCTCATCTTAAAAATCTGCCAATAAATAGAGGCATCAACAAGGCATAAGTCTTCATCTTAATATTCGCCAATACATGACATCTTAACGAGCATCGGCTCCATCTTAATATGCAATGTATGTGACACAATCATGAATGTAGTAACAACAACCATAATTAACAACATCTCAACATAACATCATCGTTGGCCAGAAGCCTACATCTTAATAGCTGAAAAATATTAGAGGCATCTTAATATCATTCATCAACATAATTCATCAACATAATTCATCAACGTAATTCATGAACATAATTCATCAACATAATTCATCAACATAATTCATCAACATAATTCATCAACATAATTCATCAACGTAACTCATCAACATAATTCATCAACATAATTCATCAACATAATTCATCAACATAATTCATCAACATAATTCCACAACAACTCAGCTATAACAATAATACAACGACAAATCGACAACCCCTCAACGTTGGCCATAGGCCTACAACATGATAATACATATAATTAATTAATCATCTAAGGCTTATCTCTAATTACCAAACCTTTACATATTATTCTACTATAATACTACCTCATTATTATTATAAATCTTACTATTATGAACAAAGCATTAATCTACAATTGTCTTATCCTCATCATACTTCACAAAATCATCTTAGCGATTAATGCGGGAAGCTACCTCTATCCTAATTTTGGTACTAGGATTTTTCTTGTTATCCTTCATTTTAATCCTTAAGAATGAAGTTCATTGCGTTTGCTATCCAACGCTTCAAACGGCACCTCAAACCGAGTCCGGAAACTCAAGTTAATGCCTTTGGAAAAATCTATCAAAAATCAAACTGCATGAGTCGATGTGTACTGGATTGAAATCCTGCATGAGTCGACGCGTAATCCCCTTGTGTCAACTCATACTGAGTCTGAAACATTGCATGTATCGACGCATGATCCTATGTATCGACTTATCTAGAGTCTTAAATCCTACATGTGTTGACGCATGGCCTTTGAGGTCGACTCATACTGATCTACAATGAATTTATTCTGCAATTTCACTGCATTTTCACTGCGATTTCCCTGCCTTAGGCCCTAAAACAACTTTTCAAATCCAATCCCACATAAGGTTTATCATATACCCGATTATAGAGATCAAACCCCACCCTTACCTCGTTTAGATTGAAGGTAACTCTAAGGGTCTCCGATTGAATCTCCTCTTGGCCGCTTGGTGTAACTTCCACGTATCCCTCTTCTTCTCCTCAAAACCCTTATTTTTCTCTTCTCTGCAACTTTTGTTGTACCAAAACCTTCCAAGAATTTTTCTCTCTAGATCAGAATCAAAGATGAAAATTTTCCCAATTATGCAGCTACAGTTCGATGATTATATCTCCCAACTCAGAGCTTATTTTGAAGATCCCAATGGTCAAAAGTTATATGTAGGTGATATGAACCTACCCTCAAAATTTGAGCATGACCCAACAATTAACGAATCAGAAATTGCAGATTTAGTGAGACTGCTCCAATAAAAACGGGAATGAGTTTCTCCCATCTATTCTCTCACTTTTTCTCAATTAACCTAATTCCTTTTATATCCACTTATCCTTGTAATTCTAGTAATTATTATTGGGCCAATATCCACACTCCCATATTTACTACATGATATCACTTAAATTAGCCCAATAATTAATCTTATAATGCTCCAATATATTTAATATTATTAAACCACCATTTAATCAAATAATATCACAGAGCAACTTAACAATAATTCTCAACATTTCTCAAGTCCAACTATTTAATTAAATAATTAATTAAATTATCGGGGCATTACAACTCTCCCCCACTTAGGATATTTTCGTCCTTGAAAATCTACTCGATACTTCCATCCTTAACGCGAACCTCGTATCCAACTCTCTAATCCTCAAACTCCATGTTTACTAACACTTCGGTCACTACTTTTTGACATAGTAACAACTCAATCATGATGTAAATCTACTACATGCATGCTAATCCCTCAACACCCTCACGACATACCCGTCAATAACTTACCAACCTTTTTAGTAACACTCTGACATAACAATTCCCATAGTAGAAACGTAACAACCATAGCTCACTTATACTTTGATATACCACGTCACCTCTTAAAAACTTTACCAACACTAAAGCGCGTATACAACTTTATTCTCATACGTATATGTGACATCAACATAGTCAACAAAATTAACTCCATCATATTATAGGATATTATTCATCACTTACGATCACCAACAATAACATCTCAATAAAGATAACACAATAATTACAACATCTACTTAACTGTATGAATCAGCAAGCATACCCATAGCTTACATCAACCAACAATCCACAATAATCTTCTTATAAAATCCATAAATATTTACTAGCAAACATAGTGCCCTGGCACAACATCTATATATCAAATATCCACAAAATCAAGCATGAAAATAAAGACACATCATTCCCATAGTCTTCCGATGTTTTAATCCTTCACTTCTAACGAGTCGTGCACGCATAGCAATTGTGCCACATCACGCTTCAGCTGCGCGACTTTGATCATCCATCTTAAGTCATCGTCCTCATTAAATTTTTCGTCGCTTATATGGTTTACAAGTTTTAATATAATCCCAAACTTTCTCTAATATCTGTCATAAAATCGTTGTTCACCTGATATTCTCAATCTTTCACCCTGCGACTTTAGCTCGCATACAAACCCACTACTCTGAATTGTTCTTTACGTCTCAACTCTCACTCAACGACTCCTCTACTAATTTCACACAAACTAGTGAGCGATTATTCTCGCGATATAACATCCATACTTTTTCACACCATTAAGATAGCAAGACAAATATATAACATCCAACATAATATCGTCTACTATTAACAATGGATTGAGGGTGATCAGTTCCTCAATTTGTCAATTAGTATTCAACAACCATAAGGGAGTATAAATCATCGTACCAAACTATAATAGCGTTTCCTTAAAACTCGTATCAAGTTTTCTAAAACACAAAATTTCTAATCCTCATTCACCCACCATCACACAATGATCAATCATTTTCTAACTCGATATTTGTTGGCATATAAATACATTACAAATCCTTCCACTCTAGTATGAGTCTTTATCTACATAAGGGATTCTAACAACATTCTTAAACTCTTAATCCTCTCCCGAATTTCACAACATCAAAAATACATGTATCTCCACCTCTCAAACTCATTCCAATCACACTCTCAATATTATCATCTTATCTAACAACATTTCATATATATCTACACCGGAAACAACTACGATAGTAATCATCTAAACTCAACAAGCTACTAACCTCTATAACAGACTTCGTCGTTCTCCAACTTAGAATTGCATCCACCTCGAATTGATCTACATACACTTTCACTTAGAAATAAAATTACTCAAGAGAACACTTCTCCAAAAACTATAACATACATCCTGACAACTTAGCATAAATCTTCCTCCTTTTCGACACCGTAAATTCCACACAACTTTGCACTATCGTCTTTCGTTCTAATTAATAATACCAAATATTTCGAAATGATACCTTTGATTTCATAAATTACTTTAAATAAATCTTCCAATTTCTGCTTTAATTCACCCAACTCGGACACTGAAGTCCCGTACAACACTGAAGAAGAAGTCTAGTCCCAAAGACAAGCTTAACAACAAACTGCACTTACTTCCAATATCATCACGTGATAAATTAATCTATTACAGTTATTGGAACCATTTTTAAAATGAAGCTCATTTCATTAGTTTGCTAACGCTTCAAACAGAACTCAAATCGGATGCCCGGAACTCTAGTTATGAATTTTCGAAGTCCCACAACAATTCTGCAGTTTCCTGCGATTCGCTTACGGAAATTTAACTCTGAAACTCATTTGTCTTCAACTTAAACATATTCCAAACAAATCTTAACATATCTCGTGCTCCCAAAATTCTTATAACTCGAGAGATGCATTCCTTCGCCAAAGTTTAGGTTCCAAAACACCAGGGCAACAATTCTTTTCGCAATGCTACACACTTCTTCAAGTTTCGACTCAGACTCGTGATTCACAACCACTTATCAACGTCAACTACTTCCGAAAATCACTTATGTAATCCCAACAGAAAAGTTACAGAAACTTTATTATTCCATCATTGTTCAAACATCGACATCTTACACTTGCTTCGTGAATAAAAATATTACATCGCTCTTCATTCTTCGAGAAGTAAGCACAAACAATGTCTAACCAATTCCTCTCAAGACGCTCTAACTCGACTAATAACAAGACCATGCATCCAAGTCACCTACAAGTTCGGAAACAACAAGACTCTAACAATTCTTGCATTATCACCATCGGCAACACACCAAACCAACACCTTTCAATTGAACATATTCAAGAAGTAAAGCTTCTCCCCCACTTATCTTCAACCAACTTCCTGCAATTAAGGCAAACAAGTACCAACGGTGTTTCACACACTTGTTGCGCACTAAGGAACAAACAACATTAGACAACTTGGTCAGATGGACCAACCTTCTCTGATACCACTAATCTAACACCCTATTTCTACCTGACGGATAATAAGAAAATCAGAGTTCAAGATAAATAGGATGCTACATTTTCAACTAAAAATCAATCTTCATTTAATCGCATACAGACATACACATAACACTTAACTCGGATGAATCGATAAGAAACTGATTTATTCTTTAACATTAAACAACTTTTTATTAATAAGCAGCGAAATCACATACTCAGCTTTAATTCACTCACATCTTTCATTCAACTAAAACAACTTCAAGACAATAATTAATTCATGAAATCAACTTAAAAATTCAGCAACTGAAATAATAATCAACAACTAAACATCAAGCATCCATCCCCCCGAGTTCTATGTATCAGAGCGGCCAACCGACTTTGAACTAATAAGGCTAAGCAAATCTTCATTCTTGAATACCTGCATATTACTAAAGGATGGAAACATTACAATGGAAGGGGTGAGATATGAACCAATATAAACATGTGTATGATAAACATAAAATTAGGTTAGATCATACAAATATCACCACTTTATAACAAAAATTATGCAACAACCAACAAACATCTTAATAACAACGACAAGGCACTTTAATCAATCAACATAACAACTTAATAACAACAACAACTTTAACACACAACTCAAGATGCGACTCAACTATGCAACTCAACATGATACATATGCATGTGGTACCATTAGAGCAAAACTCCCATCATAAAAATTTGACAATAAATAGAGACATCAATAAGGAATAATCCTTCATCTTAATATTCGCCAATACAGGCAAACTTAATGAGCATCAGCTCCATCTTAATATGCAATGTATGCGTCACAATCATGAATATAGTAACAACAACCACAATTAACAACATCTAAACACAACATCATCGTTTTCCAGAAGCCTACATCTTAATAGCTGCCAAATATTAGAGGCATCTCAATATCATTCATCAACATAATTCATCAACATAATTCATCAACATAATTCATCAACGTAATTCATCAACATAATTCATCAACGTAATTCATCAACATTATTTACAATATAATTCATAGACACAATTCATCAACATAATTCCACAGCAATACTAAGGCTTATCTCTAATGACAAAACCTCTACATATTATCCTACTGCAATACTACCTCATTATTATTATAAATCATACTATAATGAATAAACCATTAATCTACAATCGTCTTATCCTCATCATACTTCACGAAATCATCTTAGCGATTAACGCGGGAAGATAACTGTATCCTAATTTTTGTACTAGGATTTTCCTTCTTATCCTTCATTTTAATCCTTAAGAATTAAGTTCATCACATTAGTTATCCAACGCTTCAAACGACACCTCAAACGGAGTCCGGAAACTCAAGTTACTTTGGAAAAATCTATCAAAAATCAGACTGCATAAGTCGACGCATACTGCTTTGAGTCGACATGTACTGGTTGAAATCCTGCATGAGTCAACATGTAATCCACTTGTGTCGACTCATACAAAATCTGAAACATTGCATGTATCGATGCATGATCCTATGTATCGACTCATCCAGAGTCTTAAATCCTACATGTGTCGACGCATGGCCTTTGAGGTCGACTCATACTGATCTGCAATGAATTTATTCTGCGATTTCACTCAGTTTTCACTATGATTTCCCTGCCTTAGGCCCTAAAAACATCCTCTAATCATAGGTAATCATCAATAATAATCCTATGTTTCTACATTAATTATACAACATTAGGGCATCATTATTCATCTCTAAATCATTTATCCTCATTAAACAACAATATATATATATATATATATATATATATATATATATATATATATATATATATATATATATATATATATATATATATATATATATATATATATATATATATATATATATATATATATATATATATATATATATATATATTTCAATCATAAATATAACAACTTTTCAAATCCAATCCCACATACGGTTTATCATATACCTGGTTATAGAGATCGAACCCAACTCTTATCTGGTTTGGATTGAAGGTAACTCTAAGGGTCTCCGCTTAAATCTCCTCTTGGCCACTTGGTGTAACTTCCACGTATCCCTCTTGTTCTCTTGAAAACCCTTATATTTCTGTTCTCTGCAAATTCTCTTGTACCAAAACCTTCCAAGACTTTTTCTCTCTAGATCAGAATCAAAGCTTAAAATTTTCCCAATTATGCGGCTACAGTGCGATGATGATATCTCCCAACTCATATCTTATTTTGAAGATCCCAATGGTCAAAATTTAGATGTAGGTTTTACAAACCTACCCTTAAAATTTGAGCATGACCCAACGGTTAACGAATTGGGAATTGTCGATTTAGTGAGACTTCTCCCATCTATTCTCTCACTTTTTCTCAATTAACCTAATTCTTTTATATCCACTTAACCTTGTAATTCTAGTAATTCTTATTGGGCCAATATCCACACTCCCATATTTACTACATGACATCACTTAAATGAGCCCAACAATTATTAAACCACCATTTAATCAAATAATATCACAAAGAAACTTAACAATAATTCACAACATTGCTCAACTCCAACTAATAATTTTAATTAAATAATTAATTAAATTATCGGGGTGTTACAACCACCACCATACTTCCCAAACCACTATCTCATAAACATAAACCCCGTCTGATTTCATGCACTGGTTATTAATCCGGCATTAGATATTGCAAAAGATTTACCATGTTGTAGGATCAAAAAAACAAACGAAAACCCTAAGTGTTGCAAATCGTAATAATCAAGTGCAGATTCGCAAAATTGAAGCAGATAGGGTTCTAATTGGATGAAAACGCAAAGATAGAAGTTCATAAATGCATGAAAAGAACCTGTTTAGCATATTTGTTGTAGATTCCTAACCACCGTGAAACTTAGGTAAAAGCCTCACTTTATCTTCTTGTTTCTCTTTTCGGTATTATACTCCATCTTCTTCTACTTTTGAACTCTCGCAAATGCCTCGAACGCAGAATTCTCGACAAAATCATTGATGTTGTGTTTTTTCTCGATGACTTTCGTGTGTGCATGTTAATGCTGAGTAATTGAATTATTGTTATGTGCCTTGAGTATGATAAGGACCTGCGAACAGAGAGGTGCCAGATAGGTGGTGTTGCAATGAGAGGGAGTGTCTGTGGTTTTGATTCGGTGTTGTTGTTGCTTGATTGCATAGACGAAGATTGAAGTTATTGTGAAGTTGCGGTGATAAAGATGATGGAAAATGTGTGAGGATGAAGATGGAAGAGAGAGTGTTAAGAGAGTTTGTTGGGGAATGATGATAAGGAACGTTGATGGAATGTGAGTTGCGGTTGAAGATTTGTAGTGAGAATTCAGAGGAGAAGTTTGTTGAAGGTTGATGAAGATGAAGAAAAGGTTCTGGAGTCAGGGAGGAGAAAGATTCATAATGATGGTGAGCTTTCCTTCGTGAATAATTATCTGTAATTTTCTGTAACCAAATTTTCTCTCTGAACGAATTATGTTACCTGCCTTTTTTGTAACTATGAATTCTCTTTTTTCTGTTATGACTCTCAACTCCATCTTCCCTTTTTCTATTGAATTCATCCGTTATACCCTGTTGGAAGTAGTTAGAGATTACTTAGTTAGTTAGTTAGGGGTTGTTTTTTCTGTTATGCGGTTTTCTGTTATTTTCTGTTTGGAATTTAGAGGAGTTAGGATGTTAGAGAGATAACTGACAGTTTGTAGAGATGATTAACTGTTTTTATTTGGATTAGTTTCGGTTTTGAAAGTTTCTGTTACAGAAGTTATGAGGGTTAGGAAGTTAGGGATTCATTTGGGAAATTGGTTAACTATTTTTTGGATCTGTTATGACAGTTGGAAAATTGGTTAGAAGAAGTTTGTTATATGCTATTTTAAACTATCTTGTATTTCCCTTGATTTCCTTCCTTGAACTTAGTGCAGTGCCAGTTTTGAATTGATTTGGATTGTGTTTGCAGGGGCTGAGAAATTCTTTCCTCTTCATATATATTTCTGTTTTCTGATTTTTATATTCTTCAGGAAGCAGCTGGTTTGGTACTTCGATACGGGGCTGCAATTGTTAGTTGGCTATAGGGGTTTTCTGTACTGTTTTTGATGTTTGCATTAGTTTCTTTTGTTTACTGATGCATGTTATGTGCAGGATGCGAGGTCCAGTTTTTGTAATGAGCAATATGAAGCATGGAATTTAGTGGTGAGGATGGACATGGAGATGGATCCGTATGGCATGGCATAACATTCGGTTAGGGCTTGAAACATGGAGGATGATCAGAATTAGAATAGGTTCTAATTGTTGTGTAAAGTTCCATGTGTTTAATGGTATATATGTTGGAAACTTGTAATTTAAATTATAGTGAGGTTATGGTATTTTGTAATGGCCAGTAATTCCTTCTCCTTCATGTAACCATTCAAAAGTGTAAAGCAAAATGGATTATAACTTGTATGCCTTTTGAATGAATTTGAACGAGATTTGATGAACCTTGATTGAAACCTTGAATGATGTTAGATAAAATTAATGGAACTTGAATGATTATATGGAATACGGCTTGCTGTGAATGAATGAAAGGCATGGCCATAAATTTAATGAATTCCTTTGTAAATTTGATGCCTTTGCCTTATAATCTGTTCCTTATCTCTCAAGAAATCCATGTGATTAATATTAATACGTTTGCATCTTAAGAACATTGATCTAGTTAATTAACTTTGAACATATTAAAAAGCTTGAATGAATACTTCCAAAGAATGAATTCCAATCAGTTCTCACTCCTCAGAGAAACCACAATTTTCGAATCTTAAATCCTTAAGAACTTACATTATAAGCAACAATCAATTGAAAGAATAGTGTTAAGGTATTGAATCCACAAATCCTATCCTATAACACGGTGACCATGCCTTGAGGAATCCTTCAAAACTGCATACATAACTTTGAAAATGAACATGGAAAATTGAGACATAGGAGGAATAACGAACAAGATAGCATAACATGTGAGTCCAATGAACCTCAATTGATGAATTAACACATTCAAATTCCATGGATAAGAATCTTAATCATTTTGAGATGCACTTTGGTGAATAATTGACACCGAAATATTGATAAGAAACCAAGCTCTAGCTCAAAATATCTTTATCTGAATCCTTGATGAAACCCTAGCATTCACAATCCTAACACACTTAGTTCTTGAAGTAACTTTGATACAAACGACTGTGTCTCTTGATGAACTTGGAGGAAGATACCATTGTATCCTGATAAGAAATAAGTCCACAACAACCACAAATCAAAACCCTATCTCCAACCATGACTACTTAAGAAACGACTTGAATCTCTTGAATGAAGATAAGAGCCTCAAATCCATATAGAAACCTTAACTTTTCAAGATCTCGGATCCCATACTGAATTACCGATTAATGATACATGATGTGTTAGATAACCTAATGGGAGTCATGTACATGAGAAAAATGCCAAATGCATAAGCCAGATAAAAGTGAGAGGGTAGGACAAATTTGGAGTATTACAGCTGCCCCTATTTAATCGTCTTAAACCTGAAAGTATGATTGGCGCGTACCTTTCGGAAGTTCGAGGTAGAAGACAATTAAATACCAATGCCAAAAATTTGTTCTGGGAGAAAGTGTGAATGTTTATTTATTTTTTTGTGATATCTGCTGGGGAGTTAAAAGAGGTGGAACTAAACCGGAGGTATACGTCGATCAAGACACTACGACATCAGAGTACATCGATTAGGACACAATGACTGAGAGGAAAACACGGATTAGGACACGATGATTGACAAGAGATGTATTGATCAAGACACGATAACCAAAAGGAAGACATCGATCAGGACACAATGGCTAACAAGAATACATCGATCAGGACAAGATGTTTTGCATAAGAGGTATCGATCATGACACGATAACCAAAAGGGAGACATCGATTAGGACACAATGGTAACAGGAATACATCGATCAGGACACGATGATTCTCCAGGGAGGTATCAATCAGGACACCATAACCAAATGGAAGACATCGATTAGGACACAATGGCTAACATGAATACATCGATAAGGACACGTGATTGAAAGGGACACAATAATCAAGACACGATAACCAAAATGGAGACATTGATCATGACACGATGGATAACAGGAATACATCGATGAGGACACGATGATTCGCAAGGGAGATATCGATCAGGAAACGATAACCAAAGGGAGACATCGATCAGGACTTGATGGCTAAATAGGAATACATCGATCAGGACACGGTGATTCACAAGGGAGGTATCGATTAGGACACGATAACCAAAAGGAAGACATCGATCAGGACACGATGGCTAATAGGAATACATCGATCAGGATACGATGATTCATAGGAGAGGTATCGATCAGGACACGATAACCAAAAGGGAGACCTTAATCAGGACACGATGGCTAATAACAATACATCGATCAGGACACGATGATTCGCAGGAGAGGTATCAATCAGGACACGATAACCAGAAGGAATACATCGATTAGGACATGATAACCGGAAGGAATACATCGATTAGGACACGATGATTTGCAAGGGAGGTATCGATTAAGACACGATAACCAAAAGGAAGGCATCGATTAGAACACGATGGCTAACATGAATACATTGATCAAGACACGATGATTCACATGGGAGGTATCGATCAGGACACGATAACCAAAAGGAAGACATCGATCAGGACATGATGGCTAAAAGGAATACATCGATCAGGACACGATGATTCACAGAAGAGAGGTATCGATCAAGACATGGTAACCAAAAGGAAGACATCAATCAGGACACGCTAACAGGAATACATCGATCAGGACAAGTTGATTCGCAAGGGAGGTATCGATCAGGACACGATAACCAAAAGGAAGACATCGATCAGGACATGATGGATAACAGGAATACATCAACCAAGACACGGTGATTCACAAAGGAGGTATCAATCAGGACACGATAACCAAAAGGAATACATCGATCAGGACACCATGGCTAACAAGAATACATTGATCAGGACACGATGATTCGTAAGGGAATCAAACAGGACATGATCGCTAAAGGAAGACATAGATCAGGACACGATAGCTAACAGGAATACATCGATCAGGACACAATGATTCGCAAAAGAGGTATTGATCAGGACACGATAACCAAAAGGAAGACATTAATCAGGACACAATGACTGACAGGAAAACTTTGATCAGGACACAATAACCAAAGAAAGATGTCGATCAGGACACGACGAGTATTTAGAAATTGACACGAAGATTGTTTAGAAATTGACAAGACAAGTGTTTAGAAGTTGACACGATGAGTATTTAGAAATTGACACGACGAGTGTTTAGTAGTTGACACGACGAGTGTTTAGAAATTGAAACAACAAGTGTTTATAAATTGACACAATGCGTGTTGGAATCAATACGGACGGGTATTGAAAGAAGATACGGACGAGTATCAAGGAAGAGATAACACGGACGGGTGTTTTGGAGACTGACACGTATGAGTGTTTATGAGTTGACACAAACGAGTGTTTGGAAACTGTCACAGACGAGTGTTTGGAGAATGAATTATTGGTCATGCAGGAACTGACTACCAGATGAGAACTGGGTTTAGAATGACAATGTGTAATGATTTTATTGGGAATAGGTGGATGAGGTATTGGCATCATTAGCTGGGAATCATGAAGGTGAAGGTCACCAGCTGAGGTTTTGGGAGAGACATCCTCTTGAGGGGATTGGTGTCCTTGAATGATTCAGGTCTTTCGTGTAAGGTACTTGGTCTGGATTATGCTTCGTGTACATGTTTGAATTTCTTTTGCCACAAAGATCCATTATGATGGATCGACTATGCGCTTTTTAGGATGCAATGATAACTATATGCAATGCGAAGAAATAGAATTCATGGGGATAGGCGAAGGCTCATTGGGAGCTATTGCTCATCACTGGAGATGCCAATACATATCAGTGCTGGAAACCTGTAGTACCAAATATCGCTATGGATACTGATAAGAATTTGAACTAGGAGCTCATGATACCAAATATTATCAATGACTCCACTGAAGATTGAATTGCTGACGGAGCAAGTTTACAGTTACGCCACTAAATTATGAATTGCATTGTTGGGGAAGAGATAATCTGGCCCGACATCCCTGCATCTTGAACCGCTTGGAGGATGGTAGAACTGAGTATGCCGAAGAATGGATGTTGAACACCATGTGAATCTCTTCGAATACATGCCCCAAGTTTACGCCATACTGGGGAGTTACCTCTTAAATCACTTGGGGATAAGAGATGGGCATGGACACCTGCGAATACCCTGGTTTATTTCCACTGGGGATGCACTTGATTAACTCCACTAGGGATGCACTTGATTAACTCCATTGGGGATGCACTTGCGCGTGCCAAGTCAAACGTTGACTCTAAACTTTTTGAATTCACTTGGAGAATCAAGTTTGAAATTTTTTGTAGTAGATAAAGGCAGCGTCGTTCGCTAGCTAGGCCAGGGTGACCGTTATGACGCTTTTAACTTGATTCGTCTCGTAAAATATAATTGGCTTGAGCAACTTTGCAAATATGAATGAGGAATGCCTCTGTCTGGAGGATTCTTGAAATAATATGTGCTGAATAGAAGACCAGAATATATGTGGCACAATACGACATGAGGTGGCCTTCCCCAATGTCTTGAGTCACGAAATAAACTTCTCTTGATTACGGCTTTTTTGGAGAGATTTGTCGAATATCGACATAATTGTCCCAGGTTGAATGAATTCTGAATAGATTTATCAATGTGATAGTCCTTGATCGATGATAACTTCAAGAGATTTATTGACGTGATAGCCTCTGATTGATATTAGCTTGAGGAGATTTATTGACGTGATAGTCTCTGATTGATAGCTTTGAGGGAATGCCCCATATTTGGATGAACTTGGAGAGATTAAATCTCGACTTGATTGCCCCAGATTGGCAGAATCTGCTAAATTCATCCCTAAAGGGTACTCAGATTGTGAAGCACCAAGATGCTTTCCCTAGACATAATCACTTGTTAACATGCCCTTGGATAAGTCATTTCTCTTATGACAGATGACTCTTGCTTCAACAGAGTATTCAAGCCTCTCTTCTCTAACAAGATTGAGCTCTTTAATGATTGTTCATTTTGTAAACTCACCTGATGTCAATCCGTTGTTTTGTATGCAGAAGAATGTTTATTATGAGATGATAATTCTAATGCAACACATATGTAAGTCTTGAAGTTTTAAATTTTTTTGAATGAAACGATGTCACAACTCTGTTGTGAATGAGTCACTAGCTAGAGAGCAACATTTGCAAATTATTTTTCATGAAAGATAATGCAAGCATATGATGCCAACACATATATTTAAGCATACCTCTTAGGAGTCAGTTAAACACCATCTCGTTCTAGCACGCTTTCAAATTGACCCATGCTTTAGTTTAGAATTTTAAGGGTTGTAACGTGGCCTGGTTCACGGTTTTAGAAAAAGAATTTAAGGCTCAAAATTATTTGGTGCCCATCCATTCTTCATGATATTCTCCATTCCTATGTTCAGTTAACCTGACACTAGGGTTCATCTCTCGAAAAGAGTTTGCAATGGTTAAGGAACCACTGAGGCCTCTTGGACAAGACAGTCACAAACTTCTGATTTTGGTGTCTGATCACACGACCTTGTTCTTTCAAATGTGGATTTTTTTCTCGCCTTTTAGGCTCTTCAAAATCTTTCTTGATTTTTCCCGACATATTATTTTGAATTTCAATGTGAAACAAGTTTCGACTTAGCGGGGCTTTTTGTTTCTTTCTTATCATACTTTCCATTTGAATAAGTCGTTGATATTTGCGTCATCTTTGATTTGTTAGAAGTGATCGTGACTATTTGAGTCTTTGGTGGATGATGGATAGCCATTGTTGTATCGTCATTTGTTGACCGCCTGATGTGCGAGAGACACCCATTGGGATATCTTTAGTTGATGAACGTTGTTGATAGATAAGGGCTAACTATTGTGGTTTTGACTTTCCTCAACCTTTTTATGGATAACCATTGTTGTATCCTTGGATGCATACTCTTGATGAGTTCTGAACACCTGAACAGATTAACTGAACAATACCCGCCCCAGGGTTAAAATGAGGTTTTTTTTTCTGAACAAAAAAGAAACTCCTACTTCGAAGGCTCAGAGGGGTAAACGAGGTTCTATCTCACTTATATCTCCATTGTTTAAGAATAGAAACACGGCTTATACATCATCAGCAGGGTATTACTCAAAAGCATACCAACCAAAGACTTTTTGCGTTTTTAAATTATCATCATCCTCCCCCCACTCTTTACCTAAGCATAAGACTTGGATACTTGGCATCAATATGCAAGTAAAACATTTAAAGAGTGATAACGCATGGATGAAGAAAAATGAAAATAACACTTCAAGACAAGCATACTTATTGCATTAAGATTTTCATTCAAAAATAGACATGTTTCTATATACAAGTAATGTTTAAACAAATAGGCAAGAGTGCAAATGAAAATGCAGTAAAGAAACCAATGATTGCCACAGTTGAGGAGACTTGACTCTGTATGGACTTCTTCATTTTTATGACTTTCTTTAGTCTTCATGCTTAAATGGGTGAGAGAATTCCCCTTCTGATCTGATGTGAACATGACAGTCACTGAATTGATCCCGTCTAGGACCTTGTCTTTAGAGGACATACCATCTTCAATCGAATGGCCAGGTGCCCCTCGATAATATGCATAGAAGATTCTTTCAGGAGAACAAATGAATTCTTTACCAAGTGAGTCATTATAAACTGCATCACCAAGCATATTATGCCGCAAAGAAATAATACACTTCATATTCTATCACAATAGAGGATACATCCAATTGGAGAGGAAGAGCCCAACAGTTGGCCAAATAGGAATTAGACTTTTGGAAGAGATGCCAAACAGGTGCTGGGATTTATACTTCAACCCCTTTACAATTTTCTATATTAAAACCGGGTGCCTAGAATAGGGGACACATCTAGCATGTGTATCGCAATCAGAAGAGATGTTTATGGGAGGAGGACCCCAAAGATCAGAGATTTACCAATTGAAATTCCACAAGGAAAAGGAATAGTTGGATGTAATGCAGTGGGCTTGCATCAACATGCATTGTCTTTGCTTAAAAGATTTTTTCTTCATGAATTCGCCAAGGGGACAAAGACTGGATGTTGTCGAACAGATCAAGGAACACAAAGATGTGGAGAGTGCCTCTGATTGAATAGTCGGATGCCCTGGCGTGGTAACCACATCTGGTGTTGGTAAACAAGAACGAAGCACTGATATAAGATCCCACAGTAAATGTGAACCATCTGCTGATAAGATACTCCAAGAACTCAAGATTGTGTAGAACTTCATGGTTGAAAGCAATCCCTAAAAGATAAGGAGAAGAGAGAACCTCTGCTACGGTAGTAGGTGCAAGATTGTTGACATCGTCATTAGAGATTTCATGACCTGGATCATTGAGTCTTTAATTGATTATCTTCCTTCTCAAAGAATTTATGACCACAGGCCAAAGCTTGTATGTATACCATAATCAATCCCATCAGGATCTTCGTATCGGTTAATCCCTGCAGAGTTATCCCATACTGATCTCTGAACGTATGAAGCAAGAAATCAAATTGAACCTCTGAAGAGAGCACTAGGTCTGAATAAGAATCCCCAATCTTCGAGTACATGTTATGGATTCATGAATATGCATGGAGGGCATGAATGGATGCCATGTCATGTTGTGTCATTTCCAAGGAACTTATGTGCTTTGATTTTGATTTTACGTAAGTAAGGGACAAAAAAGTTCAACACAAGGCTTACAAATATGATTCCCAGGAAATAACAGAACACGTATATTAAGCATGTGGTTAACCATGTTATGGATGCAAAGACATGGGATCAAATGGGATCAAGGTTTCATCATTTCTGAATATGATTGTTGCACTGCTTCTGAACCATATGAATATCATCAGATCAAAGGTCCAACATAGCTTCCACACATACAAGAACTAGGTACCCTGTTTATCATCAATTGTACGGGATCAAGAATTCTGAAACACCAGATATCGTTGAAGCTTTTCTGAGCATGCTGGGAATACCAAGATCGAAGGCCCAAATGAACCTCCAAGTAAACAAGTCAGGAACTCAAAATAAATCTGAGCACCCCATAGTCACCAATAGCACACCATCTGAATATAGTCACTATCTGAATAAGTCACTGACAGAAATCCAGAACATAACCATTAGGACCAACAGTCACTGTCTAAATATATACACCATCCTAACATAGTCATCATTTGTACCTGTGATAATAATTCCCTCCCCATTCACGGGTGAAGACTAGGTCAGGGTAAGGCAATGGTAACTCAAAATCACGGGTTCGCTTGAGAGTACTATCATCGCACACCTACGTGATAATGATAGCACCTTATTAAAACCTCATATGAGCATGGAAGACACAACAGTCTAGGGTAATCTACATCCCCTATCTGTCATGTTCCACTCTATTCCTAGGGTTCTTGTGGTTATCACTTGGCCTGGGTATTGGGCCTTTTACATCTTGTAACTCCCACCCAACAAGAAACAGATCCAGTACAACAGTAGCATATGGAAAACAGTAAAATGCAATGCATACATATGCTCAGGTATATACAAAATGGATGAATAAATAAAAAACATAAAAAATAAAACACCCAAATAAAAAGAAACAAGAGACAGGAGCGACACTGGGATGGACCAGCATTTGGTCGACCTTTCCCCAGTGAAGTCGCAAGATGAAACAACCGGCTGAAAATCATCAATCAATGAAGTCTGCATCAAACATATTGTATCCCACATGAAGGGAAAGGTAAACATCGAGAAAACCTGAGAATGGAGAAGTCACCGTCTTGCAACCGAGAGATCGGGTAAGGGGGTCTGTTACGCGAGGGGAAGATATTAGCACGCCACACGCCCGTAGTACTCTATGATATCCACTCTTGTTATCTATCTTATGGGTGTGTTTAATATATGTTTACTGTTTACTACTACTAAAGGGAGAATGCATGCAAAAGAAATGAGAAAAGAATGTAGGGAAAATAAAATTGTACTCGCTTGGGCCCTACCCCAATGCCTACCTATCCTTTTTGAGGAATCAGAGCGACCGTAGTTTGGCTCACATGTTTTTGTTTGTTTGTGTTTTTTTATGGACAATGTTAATTCCGCCTTCTGTCGCAGCTTGACGTTTGGAGACTTATGCGTTGGCACAGTAGTAAATTAATCATGTCCTTACTTGAAAAGGGTTATAGAGAAGAGGTGCTTGGACTCACAAAAAGATTTGAATTGGTTTGTATTTTTGTTACATTGAAAAAGGGTTTAAGTGTTATTAGCATGTTTTATGATTTGCTAAAGAAAATAAGTTTTAGTTTTAGATACAAGGATGCAAAAAGGGGAAGAATAGAGTCTAAGCGATACTAGCCTATTTCTAACCTAATGTTATCATACAATGGTAGCCCTACGTCAAGGATGAAAGGGAAATGTCTACCTAATGTTAGCATGCATAATTTGCAACCTAAGGTCTAACTTATGTCCAAAAGGAGCAAGTACGTCCTAAGGGAACATGATATGTACAAGGATAAAGCAAACAAGCTAATAAGCTCAAGAGAGAACACCTAGAGAGATCCTATCTAGGGTAGCATGCCAAAGAAAGTCTAAAAAAACTATCCTATAGGGAACATGCAATGAGAGAGAAGTCGTGATCTCAATTTCTAAATTGAGTGACTCATCGATCAACAAGAAATAAAGGAAAGCGATAAAATCCTATAGGGGGCATGCACTGAGAGTGAAGTCGTGAACTCAATTTCTAAATTGAGTGACTCATCGATCAGCACGAAATAAAGGAAAACAATATAATCCTATAGGGAGCATGCATTGAGAGCAAAGTCATGATCTCAATTTCTAAATTGAGTGACTCATCGATCAACAACCAAAGAAACAAACACAAGCACGACACATATTGCAAATAAAGTGCGAAATGCCTACTACAGGTCTTTAAACAACAACTTCGAGCGCACTCTCTTTATTTCCTACTTCTCATGGTATCTAGAAAGCAATAAAATCCTACTTCTCTTAATATCTAGAAAAGTGTTAAATAAATGTAGTAAAGTGCGAAGAAGTATGAAGGTAGTAACGGCGACTACCAAAGCGAGCAAGTCGTCAAGAGCAGACGAAAGCACTGGAGAAGCAGGGAGTACGCGTCGAGCAAGCTTCAAAAAGAAACAAACAAAGTCAGAAATGATATCCAACTAAGATAAAGGCAAACGCATGTTGCGAATGCAACGCATAATCAGAAGTTCCTGCATAAAGCATCATATAATATCACATGCATCAGGACAACACATAATACGATATGAGTTTCTCAGGACGATGAGAAATAATGCGTGTCGCATCAGAAGTGAGAATAAATTGTATGCTTCGATCACCTAACTACGTGTTATGTTACATGATCGAAAGCACAAAATGACCCTTGCACAATGAACAAACGCGTCAAAATATAACATGGCAAAGCGGCACGAAAATGCGGATAAAAACTAAAAGAAAAAGAAGTATTTTTTATTAGTTTTTTAGAATCTTAAAGGAAAAGTATTTTTATTATTAGTTTTTTAGAAACTAAAAGGAAAAGTCTTTTTATTATTAGTTTTTATACAAGGAAAATTCTAAAAAAAATTAGAGAATTAATTCCTTCAATTTTTATTAAAATCTACTATTTTTACAAAAATGTAAAACTAAGAAAAAGGGCTCAAATTTTAATGAAAATGTGAACTCAGGGAGGGTGAAGACTGAAATTCATGAGGGTACAGTAGAAAAGGGCGCTAGGTCCAATCAACAAGGGTCCAATGCTATTTTTGTCGTAACCTCTTCAGAGCACAAAAAAAAGTTTTTGGGCTTGAGAGAACACCATTTTCGGTCCAGACTAGTTTTGTACTAATTTCAAAAAAAACTCTACAGGCCTAAGCGGGGGGGGGGGGGACGGAAGAAAATCCCACAACATCACCAATCAATTATCCAGCTTCTTATTATTATTACAATTATCTAAAAAATAAAATAATGTAATGAAATAATATAAATAAATACCAAAAAGATTGCGTTTTAAGTATCTCTGGTCGTATGACCTTTTGCCTGCCTTCGAACATGGACCCTTTCCTTCTTGTCTCTCGCGATTTCGAACGAGCCAAAACCACTTTCACCACCACCATGATTCCCTAACCACTATCTCATAAACTTAAACCTCGTCTGATTTCATGCTCTGGTTATGAATCTGGCCTTAGATTTCGCAAAAGATTTACCATGTTGCGGGATCAAAAAATCAAACGAAAACCCTTAGTGTTTCAAATCGTAATAATAAAGTGCAGATTCGCAAAATTGAATCAGATAGGGTTCTATTTGTATGGAAGTGGATAGATAGAAGTTCATAAATGCATGAAAATAACATGTTTAGGAGATCTGGATTCCCGGTACGGTGGTGGAGATTCCCAACCACTGGGAAACTCAGGTAACAACCTCACTTTATCTTGTTTTTTTCTCTTTTCAGTATTATACTCCATCTTCTTCTACTTCTAAACTCTCGCATATGCCTCGAACACATAATTCTCGCTGAAATAGTTGATGTTGTGTTATTTCTCGATGACTTCTGTATGCGCATGCTAATGCTGAGTAATTGCGTTCTTGTTATGTGCCTTGAGTATGATAAGGATCTGCGAACAGAGAGGTTGGAGATCGGTGTTGTTACAATAAGAGGGAGCGTATGTGGTTCTGATTCAGTGTTGTTGTTGCATGATTGCAAAGACGAAGATTGAAGTTGTTGTGAAGTTGTAGTGATAAAGATGATGGAAAATTTGTGAGGATTAAGATGGAAGAGAGAGTGTTGAGAGAGTTTGTTGGGGAATGATGATGAGGAACATTGATGGAGTGTGAGTTACGGTTGAAGATTTGTAGTGAGAATTTAGAGGAGAAGTTTGTTGAAGGTTGATGAAGATGAAGAAAAGGTTCTTGAGTCAAGGAGGAGAAAGATTCAGAATGATGGTGAGTTTTCCTTCGTGAATAATAATCTATAGTTTTCTGTAACTGAATTTTCTCTCTGAATGAATTTTGTTACCTGCCTTTTTTGTAATTGTGAATTCTCTTTTTCTGTTATGACTCTCAACTCCCCCATCTCTTTCTCTGTTGAATTCTTCTATTATACCCTGCTGGAAGTAGTTAGAGATTGGTTAGTTAGTTAGGGGTTGTTTTTTCTGTTATGCGGTTTTCTGTTATTTTCTGTTTGGAATTTAGAGGAGTTAGGAATTTAGAGAGCTAACTGACAGTTTGCAGGCCTGATTAACTGGTTTTATTTGGATTAATTTCGGTTTTGAGAGTTTTTGTTACAAAAGTTATGAGGGTTAGGAAGTTAGGGATTTGTTTGGGAAATTGGTTAACTATTTTTTGGATCTGGTATGACAGTTGGAAAATTGGTTAGAAGAAGTTTGTTATATTTTAAACTATCTTGTATTTCCCTTGATTTCCTTCCTTAAACTTGGTGCAGTTCTGGTTTTGAATCGGTTTGGATTGTTTTTACAGGGGCTAAGAAATTATTTCCACTTCATATGTATTTCTGTTTTCTGATTTTATATTCTTCAGGCAATAGCTGGTTTGGTACTTCGATACGGGGTTGCAATTATTAATTGGCTTTAAGGGTTTTCTGGACTATTTTGATATTTGCATCTGTTTCTTTTGTTTACTGATGCAGGTTATGTGCAGGATGCGAGGTCCGGTTTTTGTAATGACCAGTATGAAACATGGCATTTAGTGGTGAGGATGGACATGGAGATGGATCCGTATGGCATGGCATGACGTTTGGTTAGGGCTTGAAACATGGAGGATGATCGGGATTAGAATATATTCTAATTGTTGTGTAGAGTTCCATGTGTGGAATGGTATATATGTTGGAAACATGTAATGTAAATTATAGTGAGGTTATGGTATTTTGTAATGGCTAGTAATTCCTTCTCCTTCATGTAACCATTCAAAAGTGTAAAGCAAAATGGATTATAACTTGTATTCCTTTTGAATGAATTTGAATGAGATTTGGTGAACCTTGATTGAAATCTTGAATGATGTTAGATAACATGAATGGAACTTAAATGATTATTTAGAATACGGCTTGATGTGAATGAACTAAAGGCATGGCCATGAATTTAATAAATTCCATTGTAACTTTGATGCCTTTGCCTTATAATTTGTTCCTTATCTCTCAAGAAATCCATATGACCAATCTTAATACGTTTGCATCTTAAGAACATTGATCCAGTTAATTAACTTTGAACATATTAAAAAGCTTGAATGAATACTTCCAAAGAATGAATTCCAATCAATTCTCACTCCTCAAAGAAACTACAACTTTCGAATATTAAATCCTCAATAACTTTCATTATAAGCAACAATCAATTGAAAGAATAGTGTTGATGTCTTGAATCTACAAATCCTATTCTGTAACACGGTTACCATGGCTTGAGGAATCCTTCGAAACTGCATACGAAACTTTGAAAATGAACATGGAACTTGAGACATAGGAGGAATAACGAACAAGACAGCATAACATGTGAGTCCAATGAACCTTAATTGATGAATTAACATATTCAGATTCCATGGATAAGAACCTTAATCCTTTTGAGATGCACTTTGGTGAATAAATGACACCGAGATATTGATAAGAAACTAAGCTCTAGCTCAAAATATCTTTATCTGAATCCTCGATGAAACCCTAGCATTCATAATCCTAATGCACTTAGTTCTTGAAGTAACTTCGATACAAACAATTGTTTCTCTTGATGAACTTGGAGGAAGATACCATTGTAGCCTGACAAGAAATAAGTCCACAATAACCACAAATCAAAACCCTATCTCCAACCATGACTACTGAAGAAACAACTTAAATCTCTTGAATAAAGATAAGAGCCTCAAAGCCATACAGAAACCCTAATTTTTCAAGATCTCTGATCGCATGCTGAATTACCGAATAATGATACATAATATGTTAGATAACCTAATGGTAGTCATGTACATGAGAAAAATGCCAAATTCATAAGGCAGATAAAAGTGAGAGGGTAGGACAAATTTGGGGTATTACTCCAATGAAGCAAGGTATGTTGAACCTACAAGAACTCTCCTTACTCCGGTGGATACTCTTGAAGTTCTTTGTGAACTCATAGTTGATTTTGAAAGCATGAAAGAAAATGGGTATAACCTTACTCTTGGTGTTGAGTTTTAAGGGTGGACAAAATAATTTGATCAGTTAATTGACCCAGTTTTTCCCAAATTGGTTAAAGAATTCTAGATTCATGCTACTACATCATATCATCAAGTAGCATCTTATGTAATGGAAAGAAGATTGTCATCACCGAATATCTCACTGGAAAGCTCATTGGTCATGATGGAAGCAGCATAAGGTGCAGTGAAATGGAAGAAAAAGGTTCTGACCTAACCATTGTATCCAAATAAATCTTCTCTTATAGACAACCCTCAAACAAGATTAAAGATCTGAAGGACTATCTCAAAATTTGGTCTAGAATAATTCTGGGATGTGTCAATCACAGAAAACCAACAAGTTCACCTGACTATATCAAGATTGATCAACAATACCTGCTGTACTTCATCGCAACTAAGGCCAAAGACCATCTACCTCATATTTTATTCAATCTTATGAAGACCAATGTCAAGGAAACAAGAGATGAAGAAATAACCAAAATAGATTTGATTCTGCTGGGAAGGCTGATCTCATATATTCTGACAGAGAATAAACTGATAGAATATCTGAGTGAAGCTCAGCAAGTTTGTGTTCTGGAACCTTTTGCTAGAAAGCATCTCATTACCAAGAACATGAAGAAGATGAAGATTATAGAAACCATTAAGAAGGATCCCACACTTACTGCAAAGGAAGTCATCACCACCAAAAGAGTCCCTCTGAAGGATTTTCCTCTCTTCACTCAAGCAAACCTATCTCCAGAATTGTCCTCATATATCTGTAAGCTTAAGTGATGGTACAATTCCAAATATCAATGTCTTTGCTTAAAGGACACAACCACTAGAATTTGCTACCAGAAAGTCAAGGAAAAGCAAAGTTGGTGGAAAAAGGAACTTCTCAGAAAACTCCTAAAGCTGCTAAAAAGAAAGGTAACTCTTCTTTTGTTTCTGTTGTGGAATTGATTTTCTTATCAACATCTGAACCCTCCTTATCTCCAAAACCTGCTGAAAATCCATCACCATAAACTATTGATGGCTTTGACATAGAAATTAACACTACCGTACCTACTAATCATTCTCTGATTAATCCCCCTTCTACCCAATTTGCTCAAACTCAGCCAGAACATGCACAAGTTCTATCTGATATTTATTAATTTGATCCATTATTTGAAGCTCCCCAAATAGAAAATCCAAACACTAGCTCTGAACAAATAACAGAAACCACACCAGTCATTCCAAGAATCACGTGCCCTCTTAATACCTCTCAACCACTAAATATCTCCACCAAACCTTCATAAGATTTTTTCCTTCCAGATATTCCCTCTCCTTATAATTTAACACCACCTAACACTCATATCATCACTTCCGATTCTCCAACTGCCATTGACTACTCAGAAGATCCTCTTAGAACCGTAATTGACCTAGAAGCCTGGGACAATCTTGTTACATCTCCTCCAAAAATAGCCATTCCAAAACCAACACCAAAACTATTCAAATCAGATGTTGGTAAATCTCTGCTAGTTTTCGAGACAGAAATACAGGAATGGGTTAACTCTTTAAAGTAAGCTTGCATGGATAATCTTAACCCAACTACTTCTGATTATCTCTGGACTCAGTTTAGAAAATGAATTAATTCTGAATCTCTGAAGATGAAGGAACTTAGTTATGAAATTGCTCAATAGAACTTTTGCGATCAACTGAATATCTTCAAGGATCAAGTTATACATTTTTGGGTAAGGAAACCCCTTCGTCTTCTGGAAAACACTCCTTGGAAGCTCCACAGGAATCAGAATTTCATGAACCATCTCCTGAATGTCAACCTAAACCTCTTGTCATTTTTAAAACAAAGGCAAATCAATTGAAGAATATTTTGAGAAAGAAGTTGTTGTAGTAACTTATGAGAATATGGCTTCTACTATTTAAATAGCTCCATCTTCTCTTGTATTGAAAACTCTGGATGAATTGAAGTAAGAGAATACAATTGTTAAGGAAAGGCTAGACAATTAGGATGAAACAAACAAAGAAATTAAGGGGATGCTAGACAAGCAAGAAGAATCAAGCAATCAGATCAAGAGCTTCTTGGAAGCATTGTTCACACGACTTTCACCTCCTCCACAACCTTAGTTGAATATTTTACTTGTTTCTTATATGTTATTTTCTTAAATGTATATTTATCTATCTCTGTTTGTACTAATCTATGGTCTTGAATGCTTAATCATTGTATTGACTTTAAGTGTTTTTATTGCTTTTTGATTAATGAAAAAAAAGGGGAGAACATAAGATATTTTGAACATAATTGTTTCGGGGCTAAGTCTCAAACATTTTTTTATAAAGATAACTTTTGTTTCTCTTTTAGAAAAGCAAGCATGAATAGTGCGTCTTGAAAGAAACTTATTCCACATGGACTTATCAGAACTTTTGTCAAAAGCTATGATCAAACATCTTCAGAGAATTATCCAAATTTATTTTCTTTATCTGAGTATTCAACTCAGGGGGAGACCCTAATAATTTATGCACTTAATTGTTCATAAAAATATACAAGTTTTTGTCATCATCAAAAAAGGGAGATTGTTAGAACATAGTTTAGTTCTACATCTTAGTAATAGTTTTCATGATAACAAATACATGATATATTATATAAATAACAAATTTGCTCTCTAATAAATTATTTAAATATGAAGAGAATTTCTGAAAAAAGAGCATAGATGATAATAAGAGTATTTACGTTTTGGAGTTCTGATAAGATGAGGCGTACAGACTTAGAAGCAAATCCATGTAACACGCTCAATAGAAGAAGTTATGATGTTATAACTTCTAAAGCACCAAAGCAGCAAGTTAAACTCTGATACTATGATAAGTAAAGTTATGGAAGAACAAAGGAAGTATCAATAGACTAATCCATTTTGAAGTTCTAAAGACTCAACACTTAAGCTCAAGCTATACTCTGATAAGTGAATATTCATAAAGTACAAAAACCTTCAACGTATATGTCTCATTTAAGTTCTGATCATATGAATCTCAAGATGCTCTGATGGTCTAAAGTCTCAATGTTAATATTCTTATTCTGATCAGATTTCAAAGAATCAAAAGTTCTAATGCGTTACAATTCATTCATTACAAATCAAAGAGTGACGGCTGGAACAAGACAAGATCTGGATTTTTGGAATGTGCATTAACAACATTTTATCAACATTCCAAAGATAGTTTCTTATGTCTCCAATGGATCTAGAGCTTTGCCTATATAAAGGAGTTCTTGAAGAGTGATCAAAACACTTGCGCATATAACGTAATATTCATAAGCTCTTTTTCATTGTGCCTTAATATCGTGTAAACATCACAATTGTGATATAGTTTTCTAGAAACATTCTTTTACACCTTTTGATTCACATTGTTGTAATTCATTGATAAACCAAGTTGTCATTTGGTCTCAAGAAGATGTTGACAGTTGTCTTCGTGAATTGTAATCAAGTTTTGATAAGTCGATTAAGACCTCAATTGAGAGAAGCGAAATCACTTTGGCGGGTGAACTAAAGTAGTTCGAGTTCAAACGAACTAGGATAACCAAACGTTTCATACTACTTTTAGTTTTGAAAACCCAAATTCAATCCCCCCTTTCTTGTGTTTTTATATCCTTCACCTACATTTATGAGGGAAATTTTGTTTAAAAACCTCGACGAAGGAAGTTCTGTTTGTTTAAAGACCTCAACGAAGGAAAATTTGTTTGTTTAAAGACCTCGACGAAGGAAATTATATTTGTTTAAAAACCATAAAGAAGGCATTTTCATCTTTACTTTGTGCTTGCAATCGAGTCAAATAAGGTGAAGTGTGGGCCCACAATCGGCCCCCACCATTTCAAGTCCCTTGGTCATTCTTAGCTCACATTGTACATCGATGTTATGAATTGTGCTACTCTTGTAATCGAGTCAATCAAGTGGAAGGAGGGTCGCAATCATCCCCCATAATTTGTCTTCAACTCACGTTTGTAAACATTGATGCTTCGAGTTTACTCGATTTATGCTTATATGCTGACTTCTCTGATATTTATCTTGATTTCCATCTCCTACCTAGATGACATGATACCTTAGTTAGGTGCTTAGTTTCTTACGGTATTCCTTCTTCTCTTCTCTTTCCTAGATGACATGATGTCGTGGTTAAGATTTGATATTCCCTTTCCCTATATTTCTTGCCTAGATGACACGATATCTTGGTTAAGAATCAATGTTCCCCTTCCCTTATTTCTTGCCTAGATGACATGATATCTTGGTTAAGAGTTATTATCCCTTCCACTTATCATACTTTGATGACATGATATCATTGTTAGGTGTGGATGTTTTATCATCCCTCTTTCTCCCTTATCCTACTTTGATGACATGATATCATTGTTAGGTGTGGATGTTTTATCATCCCTCTTTCTCTCCTATCCTACTTTGATGATATGATATCATTGTTAGGTGTGGATGTTTTATCATCCCTCTTTCTTTCCTATCCTACTTTGATGACATGATATCATTGTTAGGTGTGGATGTTTTATCATTCTTCTTTCTCTCCTATCCTACTTTGATGACATGATATCATTGTTAGGTGTGGATGTTTTATCATCCCTTTTCTCTCTTATCCTTGCTTGCCCCTCCTTTTGTATGCTCCCCATAGAATCTTTAGTTCATTCTTCACTAAGATTGAACTAAGTAAACCTTTGGATTTCTATCAATGCATGATAACATTAGGTAGAATTACCTTGATCCCAACTTTAGGTCCACAAGCATGACAACCCTTAGGATTGAGATTCCTCTTTTGTTAGATTTTTTTTTGGCATCCTTTAAAACTAATAGTCTTTTTCCTTAATCAAATTCATAAAACACTCTAACATTATTCAAATCTCCTTTTCAAGGTAAAAAACACCAACCAATGCAAAACATTTTTGTCTTTGTACTTTTTTCTTTCTTTTAAAACCTTTTCATAATAAGGATGTGTCATTTCCTCTTCGCACGTAAGACTCATAATCTCCTTTTCAAGGTAAAAAACACCAACCAATGCAAAACATTTTTGTCTTTGTACTTTTTTATTTCTTTTAAAACCTTTTCATAATAAGGATGTGTTATTTCCTCTTCGCACATGAGACTCATAATGTCCCCAAAGGTCGGGCCCAACTAATAAAACTTATTTTAAATCTTTTTGTACATAATTTGCATGCATTCCCTTTTAGCATTAAGCCTTATCTTTAGATTCAAATACACCTTTTAGATTAGAGACAAGAGTGAATCCCGTGGGGTACCACGTACGTGAGGGGTGCTAATACCTTCCCCTCGCGTAATCGATTCCCTTATCCAATCTCTTGGTCGCAAGACTGTGATTTCACCCTCTTTAGGTTTTCTTCCCTGTTTTCCTTTCCCTTCGTGGGATAAATAAATATTCGATGTCGACTTCATTGTTTCGATGATTTCTCTAGTTGCTTCAACTTGAACATTTATAAGTGGGAGAACTCGCTCACCTATCACCTTAAGGTTTTAGGTGGATAAGTGGCGTGTCTTTAACAAATATGCATACTCCTCAACTTTGTATCAATGATCCTGTAACTCCCCCAACAATTAATTTGTAGGTGACAATTGTATTGAATTACCAATTTCTTGTGTCTTTTATTTATTATTTTTTTAATTGTTGATTGACTCATTTCTCAATATGAGAAAGCTGAGAGAGAATATCCAAAGATGGTTAGGAATAGATACGATAGAGGAGGAGAACTGTTGTAGGCACTTCATGAAGGTAGTTTTGAAAATGAAAATTCTTAGAACGAGCAAAAGGGCCTTTGGAGAGCCTTTGAAAATGCTTAGCACAAGCATATGGTTGACTGTTTGTTGCTGCCTTTGGAGATCCAAAAATGAAATAATCTTCAATGGTGTAGTAGGTAATGTTGAGGATACTATATATCAATTTAAGATGTTCACATGGAGATGACACTACTACAAAAAAAAACATTTAACCTCGAACGTGAAATGTATTTAACTTCGGCTACAAAATCTAGGTAACAAATGACATCCTAAAAAATTATCACTTTACCCCTCTACTAATAAAAATTAGGGGGGTAAATTTATCTGCACATGATTTCGATCCCCGACATATGCATTTTTATTATTTTTAGAAGTGGATGGCGCGCCTAATATTAACTCTCAGTGTTGTGTAAAACCAAGGTGATAATTTAATGTTTTTACCTCGTTTTTAAGTAAAAATCGAGGGGATAAGCTTTTTTGTGTGTATTGTTGTATCAACCCATATTACAGAACCATATTACATAATATATAGCCATATTTTACAGATTTCTGAAACATAAATATTGTACATTTTGTCGAGTTCTCAAACAGAAACATTGTACCACAAATATTAATTATTTACACCAAATGCAAATCCAAAATAACACACACTTTATACTTTTACAAAAAAACTAAAATAAAAGATTAACCAACAAATGAAATAACCAAAATGGAAAGTTTTGTAGGCGGTCCAATAGGATTTGTCACTGGTTGTTAAGCACCTATAATTTGAACAACATTTGAAACCAATTAGGATAATCAACAACAATTTTAAATATTTAGTACAAGGAATAAAAAAGAATAAAATGAATAATTATAAATGACTAAGTGATATAAAACATTTACTTACTATTTTTCTCATATCCCCTCTTTATGAGAATGACGAATAACATGCACATCATCTGAATCTTTTTATTCAAATGAATGATGTACATGTGTTGTGAAACAAGGGACCTCATAGTTAAGATCTTGATTTTATCAGTACTATCAGGAATATATTTTCCTTGAAGAATAATTGACCATCTAGTGTTAGCAGGATCAGGCACATAAAAAACTTGTTTTGCTTGGATTGAAATGATGAATGGTTCGTTCTTATAAGTTTCCTTTTGAAGATCAATCCGTGTGAATCCTAATTCATCAATTTCTACACACTGTTACTATCAATCCACTTGCACTTAAATAATTACACTTTAAAAGTAACATAGTCAATCTCTAAAATCTTCTCAATGACCACAAAGTACGCTCTAGATGTTAATACATGATTCTTATCTTTGGAACTAGAAAAGTACAAGGATCCATCTTCAACCATAACCCCACTATTTTGCATGGTGCTACGATCATCCTTTAAATTTGTATAGAATGAAAATTTAGTAATTTCGTATGCAGTACAAATAATTACATTAAACGTAGGCATACATGACAACCATTTAATTATATTTAATGCAATATTATCTTTAGAAACACTTCTATTAAACCAAGTTATGAAAGTTTTGTTATGTTCTATCAACAACCATCACAACCATATCCTCACAAGATTTCTTAGTATCCTTTACCTTGAATTTAATGTTGAGAAGTGTTCCAATCAAACTATCACATATACACTTTTCTCCACATGAATCACATCAAGATAATGTCTTACATCAAGACTAGACTAGTATGGAAGATCAAAGATCCCCGATCTCTTTTTTTAAATATTTTTCTCCATGAACTTTTTTTGTTTCTTTCCAAAGACAACATTAATGTGTTGTTGTTTTTTATAAACTTCCTTCCTGGTTAAGGAATTTAGAGAGATATCAAATTGTTCCTCTCTATTAAAAGCCTTCTGCAATCTACAATATGGATGATTAGGTCTTAGAAATTTTCGATGTCCAAGACAAACTATTTTTTTCCCTTTTTGTAATTGGTGGTGGCATGTATCAAATTCACATATAGGACATACTTTATGTCCCTTGACGTTGTACCCAGATAAATTATCGTATGTAGGAAAGTTATTGGTAGTGATAAACAACATGACAAACAACTTAAAGTTATCACATGTATATGTATCATCAACATCAACAACTTCCTCCATAAAAGTCTTAAATTTTCAATCAATAGCGTTAAATAAACATCTATAATGTTTCCTAGTTGTCGTTTACCCGAAATCATCATTGATAGCATCGTATACTTGCTCTTCATGCACAACCATGTAGATATGTAGTAAATTATGAGAAGAACAGACCATGACATATGATTAGTACTCAAATTACCAAAATAGTTCATTCCATTGGTGGAAAATCCAAGCCTAAGGTTCCTCGGTTCAAGGGAAAACTCATAAAATAAGGAATCAATTTTCTTCCATTGCAACGAATTAGCTACATGATAAATTTTTCCATCACACACTCTTTTATCTGCATGCCATCTAGTTTTCTTTACGTCCTTAACATTATAAAACAATCTCTTGAACCTTGGAATTATCGGTAGGTACTACATAACCTTGGAAGGAACACCCTTTTTAGCTACACCATCATCGTCATCAACACCATTGTCCTTCTACTTATACCGTGACTCCCCACACCTTAGGAACTTCCTCAAGTTTTCAAACTCTTTCCTATATAATATGCAATCATTATGACATGCATGTATTTTGACATAGTCCATACCTATTGGACACAATATCTTCTTCGCCTCATAACTACGGTTTAACAACGTGTTACCTTCTGGAAGCATTTATTTCATAAATAGTCTTAACACAATTGACAATCTTGTAAAACTTATACATCCCATATAAAATGACTGTTCCATGTTTGTTTGCAAAGTATCTGCCACATTATCTTTCTTGAAAGCATCTAGTCCAATATCACGAATCATGTCTTCTAGAGTATCATTCATAAAATTCATCATCTTCTATTGTATGTGATATATGTCTATTTTTTGTCACTTCACCATGACATGCCCATTTTTTGTAATTTTGAATAATTCAATCACAACTTAAATAATTAAATATATATTTCTTTGGATGTATTTTCGTATTTCGGAAATTTTTTCAAGACACCCAAAAATCCCAATATTTTTAGGAATGATTTTTTCTTGGAAATCAAGAAATTGTATCACTTCATTCTCATACTCTTTACTTAATATATTGACTTTCATCCAACTACAATCTATAATCACATAAAGCTTTTGAAAATAAAATAAAAACAATAATAATACAACCAACAAAAATAAAGCTTCTTAATAAACAACAATATGGTAAAACATATATTTCTCAAAATCACACGAACCATGTCTTCTAGAGTATAATTCATAAATTCATAATCTTCTATTGTATGTGATGAAACAACCGGCTGAAAATTATCAAATATTAAAGTATCCATTGAACGTATTTTATCCCACATGGAGGGAAAGGTTAACATTGAAAAAACCTGAGAAGGGAGAAGTCACGGTCTTGCAACCGAGAGATCGGGTAAGGGAGTTTGTTACGCGAGGGGAAGGTATTAGCACCACACACACCCGCAGTACCCTACCGTATCCACTCTTGTTATCTATCTTATAGGTGTGTGTAATCTATGCTTACTGTTTATTACTGAGGAAGAATGCATGCAAAAGAAATGAGAAAAGAATGTAGGGAAAATAAAGTTGTACTCACTTTGACCCTACCCCAATGCCTACGTATCCTTTTTGAGGAATCAGAGCTACCGTAGTTCGGCTCACATGTTTTGTGTATTTTGTGTTTTTTATGGACAATGTTAATTCCTCCTTCTTCCGCAACTCGACCTTTAGAGACTTATTCGTTGGGACAGAAGTAAATTAATCATGTCCTTACCTAAAAAGGGTTTTAGAGAAAATGTGCTTGAGCGCACAAAAAGGGTTTGAGTTGGTTTGTATTTTTGTTACCTTGAAAAAGGGTTTAAGTGTTATTAGCATGTTTTAGGTTTGCTACAAAAAAGGAAGTTTTAGTTTTAAATGCAAGGATGCAAAAGCGGAAGAAAATAATCTAAAGGGAGACTAGCCTATTTCTAACCTAATGTTATCATACAATGGTAGCCCTATGTCAAGGATTAACTAAAGGGAAATGTATACCTAATGTTAGCATGCATGGGTTGCAACCTAAGGTCTAACTTGCGTCTGAAAGGAGCGAGCGCATCCTAAGGGAACATGGTATGTACAAGGATAAAGCAAGAAAGCTCAAAAGATCACACACATAAAATAGTAAGGAAAAGAAGAGAAATTCTTTAGCCAAGGGGAGCGTATCACCCGAGAAAAACAAGCGAGAGTAGGATGTAAAAGTAAAATTGTGATGTCCAAGGCAACTGAACACCTAACCAAGATATAAGAGATCAAGGTAAGCGACAGAAGGCAATATGAACAATCACGGAGTATCAGTATCGACCAATGAAAACTCATGACTAAGCGTGGGGGTTCGATTGCTAAACCCTTCCCCACTTGACGACTCAATACACAAGAGCAGGCACGGCCTCGAAGCTTCATGGTGCGTCACGAGCTAAGGATGACACTGACGAAGTTGCAGGGGTTGATTGCTAACCCTCCATCCTCGCCTCCTTTTGAGGACTTCAATATGGGATGGGGGAATAATGCGGGCACAAATATAAACACACCTGCAAAATACCTACACAAAGGTAGGGTTTTAAACAAACCAGACACAAGTAGAAAACATAATGCACACAATGTTGAATTGCGCTAAACGGGTCTTTAAATAAACTAGAGGGGTTCCTGACATGATCAGTAATGGAGACCCCCGTCATATATCTCTACCCTACTTCTCATGGAATCAGAAAGCAGTAAAGCCCCTACTTCTCATGATATCTAAAAAAGCGACAAAGAAATATAGTAAAGTGCGAAGAAGTACGAAGGTAGTAGCGGCGACTACCAAAAGTGAGCAAATTGCCGAGAGCTGACGAAATCACTGAAGAAGCAAGGAGTACGCATCGAGCAAGCTTCACCAAGAAACAAAAAAAGTCATAAATGATATCCAACTAAGATAAAAGCAAACACGTGTTGTGAATGCGATGCGTAATCAGAAGTTCTTGTGCAAAGTATCACAAAGTATCGTATGTATCAGGACAACATATAATAGGATATGAATTTATCAAGACGATGAGAAATAAGGCGTGTCGCATTAGGAGCGAGCATAAGCCATATGCTTCGATTACATAACTACCTGTTATGTTACATAATCGAAAGCAAAAAGTACCTTGAACAATGAACAAACGCGTCAAAAATAACATGGCAAAGCGGCATGAAAATACGGATGAAAACAAGAAAGAAAAAGTATTTTTATTATTAGTTATTTTTCATGTAAGGAAAATTCCAAAAAAAAAACTAAAGAATTAATTCCTAAAAAAACCATTATATTATTCTACTATTTTTTATTTGGTTTCATTGCATTTTTATCATGTATTACATTGGCAAAAATTAACAAAAAATAAGTCCTAATTCTAATGAAGAATTAGTAAACTCAAAGGATGATGATTTGAGTCCTGGGAGTGTGATGAAACCAGGGTGTTAGGCCCATCAAGTATAACGTCCAATGCTATTTTTTGTACAATGCCACAAGCTCCAAAAACATAAAAATGGGCCTCAAAGAGGGGTACGGATCCAGCTTATTGGTATGATTCATAAATCATTTTCATATCCATGTTAAGATCCAAGCCCATCAATTAATGTCACCATCCAGGAATTATATATATGATGGAGGGGTTCATTAATGTTGATTGGTTATATGGTTTTCTGATTTCAATAAAGGGGCTTGTTTCCAATTTGTATTGGACTGGTTTTAGAGCACGTTTACAGATTGTACTTGATGCGATCAATTCATCAGGTTTCTTCTGCCAGAACTGATACAATATGTGGGTGCAAATCAAGTTTCACGGTTCCCGATGCAAGATCTTTGAACACGGCTATAACATGTTTTAGGATAGTTGGTTGCAAGTTCTTGTAAGTTTGAACAATGGTGATGGCTTGGTGTAATGACCTAGCCAGAATATGTTGAACTGGATGTACATGGAATGGTTTTGAAAGAATGATGTCAAAGCCTATTGTTTAGACATGAAGGGGAAACATTTGAAGTATTCGGCATAGGATTGAAATTTAGGAATTGATTTCCATGTGATCATGAAATTTTCTTAATGTTTTTTGAGTGAATGAATTTATGGATTTGTAATTGTTCTATGTGGTTTTCTTTGTAACAATGACAAAGCTGTAATGGCTTGTGGTGCAATGCGATTTTGATAATGATAAGTTTTGTTTTGAAAAGAAACACAATTGAATCTTAATGGAAAATGGTTTTGAATGGAATTTGATATCTTGGATAATGGAACTTGTAATGTAAGGAATTGGTAAATTATAAACCGAATTAATGATATGAAATACCAATTTCCCTCTTTTCCAAATTTGAACTTCAATCCTTCTTTAATGCCTTAATAATTCCACAAAATCCCATGTATGCTTCCAACAACTTTGATGAATTAAACCAATTTTGAATCCATGGAATCATTTAAATCCACTTCAACCTTAATCCAATATTAACTCGCATGACAAGAAACAAACAATTTGAAAGAATGACGCCTTAATTATAATCCGCATCTTGTACCATATCTAAATTGTATGAGAAATAACCATGTCTTGGATCCTTGAAGAAAATATTCAAAATGACTTTTACCTTAAAACCTAGCTCACATAGTATTTACATAAACCTTTAGTGAAACCCTAATGATCCTGCCCTTGATGAAGATAAAAACATTGTATCTTAATGAGAGAGAGAAGTTCTCAATGATCAAGAATCCAAACCCTAGCTCCACAAACCACGGTTAATGAGAAACCAATTGATTCAAGCCAGAATGAAGATAAGAGTCTAAAAGCACATACAAAATCCTAACTTCAAGATCCTTGTTCTCATGCCAAATTTATTGATTAATGATGCACGATGTGTTAAATGATCTAATGGAGGGTATGCAGATGGGATGAGAAGTGCAAAATGCATAAGCCAGAAAAAAGTGAGAGGGTACGACAAATTTGGGGTATTACATGTGATAAAATTTTCTTTTTTGTCACTTCACCATGACAATACCCATTTCGTGTAATTTTTTATAACTTCATCACAACCTAAATGATTGAATATATCTTTCTTTGGATGTGTTTCATATTTTGATAGATTTTACAAGGACACCCAAAAATCCCAATATTTTTAGGAAGCTTTTTTTCTGGGAAATAAAGAAATTGTATCACTTAATTCTCATACTCTTTACTTAGTCCATTGAATTTCATCCAATTATGATCCATAATCACATAAAGCTTATGAAAATAAAATAAAAACAAGAATAATAGAACCAACCAAAATAAAGCTTCTCAATAAACAATAATACAATCAATCATATATGTCTCAAAATATATTTAAAAAAACAACAACGACAACGACAATAACAACAAGAACAAGACTAATAACAACAACAAGAGCAATAACAAACAACAACAACAACAACAATAATAGAGAACTTGTAAATAGCGAAAATATGATGAGAGACTAAAATAAAAATGTTGATTCTTTCGTTCTTCCTTCCTCTCTTGCCGAAAAAGAAAGCTGTTCTTTCGTTGGCTGGAGAAGAATGTTGCTCTTTCATTCACCAAAGCTAAAAAAGTAAATGAGGTAGACTTAACAATAAGTTTGAAGGATAGAAAATTTAGAGAGTTTTTATCTTGGTTTTCTTTAAAACTGAGGGAACATTTCCGACGTAAAATCTATAAAAAAATAAAGGCTTCTTTTTGGTTCTAAAAGGAATAAAAAATTTAGATATTTATTATCTCGGTTTTCTTAAAAACTGAGGAATCATATCCAACAATCTTGGTTCTAAAAAAAACATAAAATTGCAGGAGCTGAGAACCGAAGTTCAAACCCCGAGCAACTTTTTATGTAGATTTTGGTGATAATCTAGGGATAAGATTAATTTTTAAAAAATAAATAAAAATTAAAGTAGATGCATTTTATGTTATTTGACCTAAGTTTTTCAATAGCTGGAATAAAGGATTTGTCCTAAAAAGTATTATTTGTTGTAAGGTGGCTTATTATAGGTTCTAAGGGAAATGTGAAATATAATTTTCACGTGTAATTTAAAAAACTTCTTGATTTTCTCAAATTGTGATGATTGTATATTTATTATGTATTTTTATCTCTTTTTTTTGTAAGAAATGATTATTAAGGGAGCCCTGTGGGTACTCAATCCTGAATACAAAAAATGAGATACAAGTCGAAAGAGGGAAATTACCAACCAAATATAACTTAACCTAAATATTACCAAGGATCATTGCAAATTCAAAAAAATTACATTTGGCATAAGTAATTTCTTCATAGAAAGACGATTTCCAAGATTGTTAGACGATATCAACGTATCTAGAGGGGGGTGAATAAATACCCCTTTAAAAATTCCAAACAAAATTTGGTTTTGAAAAAGATATTTTATAAAAGAGCGACGCAAAAGCTTTTTCAAAAGTCGTCTATACAAACGTTATTGAAAACTCATATATGCAAATCCTACAGAAAATTCAATATGGAATAACAATAATAACTCAGATTAATAAGCTTGAATTACTTGCAACTTATTTACCGTTTATTCCAAATTACTTAGCAAGATTATTTCCAATGTCAATATTAAAAGAACTAGTTAAATAAATTTATCAAACACTTGGTGTGCAAATGAATTTTCAGAACTTTTCCTTTAATTGTATTGATACACAAAACCACTTATACTCGAAAGTGAGTATAAGCTATATCAACACTTGATTCAAAATAAAAAATGGTTAGTAAATTCTTACAATTCAATTGATAACGCAATGCTATTTGATAAATTGATCAATGAATATCAAAGCAAGTAAAATCAAAAATAAAAGCGACACGAGGAATTTGTCTTTGCAATTCCCCATTTCCATCTTTGCGTGTTGGTACTCATGTGCCTAATTCCAATGAAATTAGGATAATTCATACTATGAAAAATTGTTGACACTAGAAAAGTGTTTAAGGGAAACTCCATAAACCCTAATACTTGTTGTTGATTCAACCCCTTCACCTCTTTTGATCTTGAGCAAGACCAAGAAACAATGTATTCAAATTGACTATCTGGATGTTGCTACTCCTTTGCATTCTTTATATCTAAAGCTTTCGTGCACCGTCAATTTCAAATATTTCAACACAAGACTTCAATTGTAATCCTTCATTCTCTTGCTACTTCCTTTGCATTCTTTATCTCTAAAGGATCCCTTACATTCTTTATCTCCAAAGGACTTCACTAGACTCCAATTACCTCTCGAACGTCTTGCACAAAAACACCTAAATCAACCAATGATTTTGGAGGACAACCCTGAGGTTTTTCCTGGATGAAGAACCCCTACAAAATATAAATCCAATACCAAATTGAACACTAACAATCCTCGTATAAGCTAATTTTATGTTTTCACTATTTATGAATGATGCATGAAAGAGTATTTATAGTTTTGGAATAATTATATTAAGAAACATGTATTTGGAAATAAAAGAATGAAAAAATGATTAAACAATCAACATAAGTCGACCTATGTATCAGATTTGTCGACACATACTCTATTTTTAGGCTGTATGTGTCGACTTGTGTAGGACTATGAGTTAATCTAACCAGGACAGAAGCTACATGCTTTAAAACAACAAAAATGTGTCGAACTGAAGGACGAATGTGTCGGCACATAAAATAAGAATTTCTATAATTTCAGAAAAGCTTCAGTATGTGTCGACCCGTATAATGCATGAGTGAACCTGAGACTTATAGAAGCTACAAACTTTAAAAATGATTTACATGTGCCGATCTGAAACAAGCATGTGTCGACACATGCAACAAAAATTTGAGCAAACTCAGATTTTTAATGACTTGACTCATATTCAAGGTGACTTTTAATGCTTCTTAAATAACCTATGACTTCTAAATGATCAGTGTGTAACACTAAACTCAGAGATAACATCCAACATATGAAATGCTAAACTCTCATATTTTTGACATCATTCAAAATACTTAAAGAACTAAGTTTCACTAACAAACTCCCCTTTTTTGATGATGGCAAAAATGCGATGATGCACTTCAACAATGCTCCCCCCTGAGTATGTGCTTCCATTCCTTATCATCGCATAATATATTTTCCCCCTTTGGCGACATCAAAAAGAGACAAAGAACACAATTAGAAGTATCTTATCCTTCAATACACAATAACTCAATACATCATTTCAGAGGAAATTTTGCATAGAACATTACTTATAATAAACTAGATAGAATAAAAAACTTAAGACATCATAAAATAAACCATTCCACACTTTGTTTAAATACACAAAAAATAAACAAAGATGAAAAGTTTAAATTATATGAAACACCACAACAAAATGTTATTCAAATGCAATGCATGAAAGGGAAATTAACAGAACTTAAGAGAATTTCAACACATCAACGCTGATTTTTTACACCATGATTCCTTTAATATGTTCTTCCACTTCTATGCATATCCTCATAAAATGCAGTTGCTTCATCACTTTTCTCAACACTAGTTCTTTGAAGATGGTTGATTTTTCCTTGGATAACTCCACCTGAGCTGTAAATTGCTTCATGAAGAGAACAAAACTGTGTAGTAGCATTTGAGGCAAATAACTCAAAATTGGTGTCTTGAGTATCCAGTCTTGCATGAACCTGTCTGAATTGATCATTTTGAGCATTCTGGAAGTCAGTACGCCATTGCACTTCAACTTCACGCCATTTCACCTCTTCTTCGTAGTGCTAATTTTGTTGAAGCTGCATGTTCTAGAGTAAAGATAAGATCTTAGAGTTGTTTCCTGTGTCAGATTCATACCTATTTTAATATGGATCATCAGCTTAGTTATAGGAACTACCATCATACCCTCCATACATTCCTCCTTGTGCAGTCTAACAATTTTGTTTCCAATTATCATTCCAAGGCTGCTCACATTCTTGTTGTTGAGCAGCAGTAGCATTCATCCAAATTTCATCTTCCTCATGATTTCCATCATCCATATGGATATCTCCATGGGGAGTACCACTAATATCTTCAAGAGCGTCATCATTTGTTTGATCATCAACAACATCATAATATTCAGCAGGATCATCATAATTAAAAATTCTCCGCTTTGTTTGAGCTACCAAAAACTAGTATGCTTGTCTTTCAGAATCCCAATGATATCTCAGATTATGCATGGTTCTTTTAGAGAATTCCAAAATAGAACTTGGGTAGACCAACAGAAGGTTTGTGAAGCCTATATTGAAGACGTTGAGAATTTTAGCTATCATGGATGGATAGCAAAGAGAAGACCCTTTGTTACACTCATTGATGGTGAACATATGAGCAACCATGTATAAAGGCCAATTTATCTTAATCCTTTTGAGGAGAAGATACACTAGATGTATTTAGGGACTATCAACCCTAGAGAAACCAAAACCCTTGGGACGTAATATGTGAGTGAAAATCCAATTAGTAATCTTGGCAACCTCTTGAGGAATTCGGTGTTGATTGCATCGTTATTGTTATTACCATGTAGAGCCTTCAACTTCTCATTTGAGTGCATTCTCCATTTGAAATCAAAACAAAGTTTTGAATCCCTAACTTTTGGTTCATTTGCTATTGTGAAACCAAAAAAGAGATTTCCACATATCATTAGTGAAAGTGTAAAGTTTAACTTCAATCTCAAAAGAAAATTCAACATTGTTCCTCTTGCGCAGTCGGGCATAAGAGATGCGAACAAAGTCTTCATTGTATTATTGAGTTAACTGCAAAAAAATAGTTTATTTCTTGATGATTGAGCCGACTAATAACCTCTGGGATACGAAGTTCTTCAGAATTATGCACTTTGTAGTAGTGTTACTTGACCACAAGTCTCCCACGACATTTTTCATCAAAAAAATCCATGTTATCTTCACCAACCAGATCAAACACATTTTCAGAAGCATTTGAGGATGATCCAAATTTCCCTTTACCTCTGCCAACACCCTTAGCTTTAGAAATCTTAGGAGCCATTGGTAATTTCACAGTTTTAAGACTCTCTTGTAAGGTGTTTGATAGATTTCCCCAATGAAAACAGTTGGATTTTTAGAGAGGCATGTTATGTTAACTAATGAAAATGATGTTATCATTAAGAAAGATATACAAAATCAGCAAATAAACATTCAATTTATATTATAATGAATGAAAAATTAAATTAACCCATGTACCTTAAATATGGTGGAACTTGAATGACAATAAGGTAGATTATTGATGGAGATAAGCAGTAATGGAGTTTGTGGAATGGTTTTATGATAGAATTTATGAGGATGAAGAAGATTGAACGAGATTTTTGGTGTTTTGATGGTAGGGTTCATTAGGGTTAGAGCATGGGAGAAGATATAAGATTGTGGAAGATGAAAACTATAAGAATTTAATCCTCTCCGCGTACACGTGTTGACCTATCTTAAAAAATGTCTCGACACATCTGTGTTATGTGTCGATCTATACTGAGACATTTAAAAAGTTGACAGAAAACAATTATTTTATGTTAATTGAACTTCTGCTTGTTGGGTTGTTTGTTACTGCAATCAATTCTTTAACTGATTTCACTGAGCTGTGAACTTTGGTGTTGGACCCTCTAATTTTTGTGATAACAGACTTGCTAATTTCGAAGTTGGGCTTCAACTAAGTTTGCAAATTTGTTGGTCTCAGACTTGATTTTGACTTGCTATGAACAAAATTGAGTTTTTGATTTGTAGCATATGAAATAGGTTTGTGATTGCCTACTTGGGACTTGATTTTGTTGTTTTAATTTTCTGATGTTGGAATTCTTTTGTGAACCAAACTGGTTTTGAGATTTGCAATAGAATTTTTTTTGCCTATGATTAGCATTGAAATTATGATTTTATGAGGCTTTAATGTATGCTTGAATCATGATTGAAAAACACCCTTAATTCTATGATTCCAAACTCAAAGCCCTAATGATGAAACTCGGATAGAAAACTTCTTGAAAACTCTTTTGCTTGTGTTCATGTTCGATTTTCTTTGCTAACCGTGTCTCTTTCTTATTTCTTTTCATGTGAGCTTGAGAATGGTGATGAGGGACGATGAATAAGATGGCATGGAGTTTAACATGAAGGAAATGATGACCAAGAGCTTAAAGAAAAGACTTTAGTTCATGGCTTCACGAGTAGCTTAGGACCTTTTGTGTAATTTTCATCATGTAATAACTTGCAAGATTTTAGAATGGAATCTTCATTACAAATCAAGCTTGTAACCTAAAAATTGATGTAATAATCTTATCAATTTGATAAATTTTGAATGTATTTTTAAACTTTGAGAAATTTTCTAATCCTTGTATCTTGAAGTTTGGTCATAGAACTTGAACGAATGGATGATGAATATAACTTGAATGGAATGGTTGAATAAGCTTTATGTCAAAACTCTTTTAATTCCAAATTCAAGGAACCTTGAAAGGTAGTTGAAACCATGAATAGAATTTGCAACATTTCCTTAGAAACTTCAAATTCAATTTGTGTGAAAACCATGCTTTATTGTTAAACTTGAAACCTTAATGAATGAATTCCAAGCAACTTGCATTTTTTTACAAGAATTCCAACTCCATTCAAACCTAATCTACACCAACCTTGCATGATGAACAAACACGATGATACTTCCACCAATCCTGATCCAAGAAGGAACCAGGTACTTCCCTTGATTGAAATGGGATCCTGAATGCCTTCAAAAAAAACCTTTGAGAAGTATAGAGAAATAAACTCTACTTCAACCTTGGTAATTTGGAGAAGAAAAGACATAATCTCGATGAGAAGAGATCTCTAGGATCAAAACCCTAACTTTGTTGATCTTTCGAATCAAAATGTATGGTGTACTAGGATAAGACTTATGATGCCACTGTTTTAAGAATTTTGTCAAGGGAAAATCAGTCATTCCAATATCAAAACCCTAGCCATTTCCAAATCTATGATGAAACAAATAATCAACTTGAGATGTCATGTGGCCTGAGCCCGGTAGCCTGAATGATCAAAATAATGAGGTGATGAAATCCATCTTGGACTTCCGGAAAATACAAACAAATTCCATAGCTTGGAGAAAACCATGAAGACCATAAACCTTGATCCCATCTTAAAATGCATGAATGTGTATGACGAAACATAAGCTACAAAATTAAGATGAAGAGGGCAAATTTTTGGGTGCAACAACTTCCCATATTCAATCATCTTAAACCTAATAAGATAGAAAATGCGACAGATTTCGAACGTTCAAGGTGGAAGAGGATTGAATACTAAAAGAACCCAAAAATGTGCACTTTGAATCAAACAGAAGCTCAAAAACACAGGTAACTGTATATTGCAAGGATGACACCAAACATGAGAAAATAGTGATGATAAATTCTGGGAGAACGGGCCATGGAAAGATTGGAACACATATATTAACTCTTAACTATGAGATAAAAACTCAAACTTAGGAAGACTAGATAAGACTAGATTTCAAAAGGAAAGTGTTAGGACAAAACTGGGATACAAATCACAAAATTGAGACGAAACTCAACACGGGACGACTAGATGATACTAGGCTTTAGAAGTATGCGCCAAGACAAAACTAGAGCATGAATTACAAAAACGAGATAAAACTCAAACCAAACAGATAGGCAAAACTAAACTCTGGAAAAAGTACGCGGGGCAAAGTGGCTAGAGTGCGTGATTCTAGGAGCACCTGCTAATCTCAACCCAAGATTGACAGTTTGAAGGAACTGAAAGAATCCCAGGAGTGAGGAACAAAATGATACAAAACTCGACCCAATAACTAGTTAGACGAAACTAAACTAGATGAGTACCAGGAAGAAATTGGATTTCACGCACGGGTAACGAGGTAAAACTCAGTCCATAGCAAAAGTGATGAGAGTGCATGTTTCTCAGAGCACATGCTGGTCTCAGATCAATGGATAAACATTGACGAAAACTGATAGAATAATCCAAGGAACAAAAGAGACTGATTTCAACCAGGCACGCAACACAAACACTACAAAGGGACTCGGTAAATGAAAACCGTCAAAGGGTCCAAGGTATGAAAACAAAAATGAGACGAAACTCAATTCAATAACTAGTTAGGTGAAACTAATCTAGATGAGTACCAGGACAAAACTGAATTTCATGCACAGGCGACGAGATTAAAACACGACCCAAAGCAAAATGATGAGAGCGCATGTTTCTTAGAGCACCTGCTGGTCTCAGATCAATGGATAAACAGTGACGAAAAATGATAGAAGAATCCAAGGAACAAAAGAGACTGATTTCAACCAGGGACACAGCATGAACACTGCAAAGAGACTCGGTAAACAAAAACCGTCAAAGGGTCCAAGGTATGAAATAAAAAACAAGGAAAAACTCGGCTCAATAACTAGTTAGGAGAAACTAAACTAGATGAGTACCAGGACGAAACTGGATTTCATGCGCGGGTGAGGAGACGAAACTCAAAGCTCGAACCAAAGCGAGGTGATTAGGGCGTAAAACTAAAAACCTGCTGAAAGTGAATACCAGGGCGAAACCAGTATTCAAAAGGTACATCAATAGACATTGAAATGAACCGATGATGGTAGTAAAGACCTGAGAATACCATGCCAGGGCGAAACTGAACTACAATCAAGAGCGGATTCTCAACTAATCAAATGATTAATATCAAAGGAAATTTGTACAGGGTGAAACTGAGATGATGATGGTGAAGACCTCGATGGGGATATCACTGGAAGAATTAGAAAGATCACTGGGGGAAACAGAAACAGTAATGGCTTATGTTCTGATGCATGTTTGAAATATTTTATATAGCGTAATGCTCCATATAATGGAAATGCTACGCATTTTGGTAGATGCAGTGTAATGATGCATGTTTAAGTGTTTCACTGTGGAATGGCCAAACGAGAAGTCAACAACCAAGAAGTCAGAATTTGTCAAGACTTGCAAATATAAAATGCAAAATCTGCTGGGGAAGAGAAGATATAAGGAACCGCTGGAGAGGAAACCTTGGAAAGTTGAAACTCTGTGGGAAATAACAACTGAGTTACCAATAGAAACAGGCTACAAACTCTGAGAGGAGTTAAAAAAATAAATTGCAAACTCTGCTGGAGAAGATCGGGTCCAAACTAATCAACCGCAAGAAGGAATGCCAAATGAAGATGGGGCATTGTGGCAGAAGATCAGGGTAAAATAATAGCTTCTGAAGGAGAATTCCAAATAGAAATTGGTTGTTACTAGAGAAGATCAGGGCAAGACTGTAATCTCTGGAAAAGATGGTGTGCAGCCGTGTTAAGGATGATACCAAGATAACAAACCAAATGTCAGAATCAAAACCCTCACTGGGGGAAACTTCCGTTGAAAAGTCCTCTAGTGTTTGCCGAAGATTAACAAAATCTCAATTAATCGACCAACACGACTACACTGAAGATAAGGAAAGATCCTTAAATAAGGATTCCCCAAGCAATAAATTATCTAGGAAATGAGAGATCAAGATGAGGAATCTCTTATTGGCAACTCTGCAAGGGAGTTGAAACTTCTTCAGACTTTGAATTTTCATCTAAGCAACTTCAATAGGGACATGAGACGTCTTCAAACTTGAAGTCTCGGGACGAAGCCCTTTTCTTGAAAAATATTTATGGGAAACAAAACTCTGCTGAGGAAACAAAACTCCGTTAAGGATACAAAACTTTGTCGGGGAGTATTTTGCTGGGGGCTCCAAAAACTTTGGTATGCAACCGTAAAAAAGACCATGAAGATAGTTAAACAATATTGACTTTACTGGGGATATGGGAATCTTATCCAACATCAACCCTATTGATGATAACAACTTTATTTGATAAAGAAATTCCCCAAGTCGCAACTCAGATGGGAAAATGAGAATTTCTGAATGCAAACTTCAATGATAATTCAAATCGGAAGGTAAACTCCATTTGGAATAGTCCTTATTAAGAAACGGGATAATTCTCATCCAGACTTCGTTGGGGAATGAAGGATTCCAAAAACCTCATCCGCCTCGAGAATCCCACATATGACAATGCTGAGGAGAAGCAACCCTGCCGCGAATTCCCTATTCCAACATTCAATAGTTAGAGGTAAGACTCTCACAATAGTGCTGACAAGCTGCAACTTACAGAGAGAATGACAATTCATCAAGAGGACTTCATGGGGTTCGTACCATCATTGACATGTTGCCCCAGAGTAACAGAACTTTGAGAGATCAATCCTCAACTTGATTGCCCCAGATTGGTGAAACGAAAAGACCAATAACCACGGGCCGAACCCTGATAAGACTTGGAAAAATAAATTGCAAATTCCGCTAGAGAAGATTATATCAAAACTGACTTTTGTATGATAACTTGTTAATTTCTCACTAGGGATAACTTCCTGGGAAGAATACTGCAAAAATAAATTGTAGTGCAGAAGAAATCTTGACCTATGTTTCACCTCTTAACCTTCTAGGAAAAGATCAAATATCTCCTTCCACGGATAAAGAGAACCTTGTTGGGAGCTGGGACCTTCTGATGTAAGTCCTCAATGAAAGAGATTTCGATTGAGGGATTGTATAAATTCTTAAATAGAAGAATTCTAACCAGACCACACCAGGGACACTACCGTTGGGGAGTAACAATCCTCACTTGGGAAAAAGGAGGGTATCTGTGAACCATAAGTTTGAGGTTTGGAACTCGACTGTGGAAATATTTCAGCCATCCTCTATCACTAAGGATAAAGAGCCCTTATAATTCCAAGGATATAAAGATCCATGATGGGGTAAGCGACCTTAAAAAAAGAATTCTTGTCGGGAATGAGATATTCTTCGTATGAGAAACTCAACAAAATATGTAACTGTTGGAAACACGAGAATCTTCAACTCCACTGGGGAATAAGTATGTGCTTCAATTAAACGAAATCCTGCTATGATGCTCTATCCCGAGGCTAGCAACCACAATAGTGCACTCTTTTAGAGAAGTAACACTTATCAACATCCAGGATTGAGATCTACTAGGAAAAGAGATAATTATATGAATAAGCAATTTTGATGAAACGACTCCATTGGATAAATTAGAATTCCTGAACAGGAGATTTCTTGATAAGGAAAATTCACAGGGGACATTTCTGAAGGCAGCTCTGCTGGGGAGAGGAGAAATTTTGCATAAGAGATCTCAGCCAATGGTCTCTACTGGAGAGATGAAATAAACCTCAACACAAATTAGCTGGGGGTTAAAATTCCTGAGAGAGAGAGAGAGAGAGCGAGAGAGAGATCTAATAAGGCAGTTCCATTAGGGAATGAGAAACCTTAGACAAGAGATCCTCATACACAATCTCCTTTGTGGAAGTGAGATAACGCTTCCATGACTTTGCTAAGAAATAAAACAAACTTGAATAGTCTTTACAGGGGATGATAAAAGATTTTCAGCATAACAAACTTCAAACTATGCCTCTACTATGGATATTAGAGAATTCTTGAACAAGAAATATTTATGAAGTGACCTCACCGGGGAACAGGAGAAATTTCCGAAGGAACTCTCGACTTCGGCTGGGGATGAGAACACTCCACTTCAGGGAATAGACATTTCCTTTTGCTAAGTGATGTTAGGGAGACAAAACTTGAAGCACTTGGAGGATAAGACTCTCTTAATCCGAAATTCTAATTAGTCAATCTTTAAAATTCCTCGCTTTGGGAGATTCACTAGGGAGCAATAGAAACTTCAGATCTCTATAGAAATCCATGACTAATCTCAAATGGATTTGTTCTTCATGAAATGACTTCACCAGGGAATAAGAAGATATTCAACCAAATCTTCATTCAGGGTAAAGACGCTCTGCTACGACGAATATATATTCTCTTACGAACACGAACATGTTAGATTTACCGAGAAATGGAAATTCCATATCAAAAAATCACAACTTTCAGTCAAAACACTTTATGTTGGGTGATATCGGGAGACAAAGCTTATGCATCAGGAGAACAAGACTCTTTTAATCTAGAACTCTAGTTGGTCAATTTTAAAATCTCTCATTTGGGAAGACTTACTTGGGAGAAGTAGAAACTTCAATGTTGCTCGAAGGAAACGACCCAAGTTAGCGACACTTTAATTATATTGAAAGATGTTGCTCTGGTAAAAGAGAATTACGCAGATAAGCAAAGAAAATGATAACTTTTATGAAACAGACCACTGAACGTGCCTCAGGCATAGTGTGACAAATTTGTTGGAGAGGGTCTTTTTGACTTGAGATAATCGGGTCCAGATTATTCGAGCTCTGAATAATTATCTGTGACAACAGGTCCGTGGAGAGAGTCGTCGATTTTTGAAGTAATTGCTTCAGTTTTACTAATCTTTGAAGAGATTCTCCTTGAGAGGACTTCCTGAGATCTGCACTGAGAATAACACTCATGACTTCAGTTGGAGATCTCAACTACTCATGAAGAAACAACAATACCAAGACTTAAAATTCTGATGAGCTAAGGATAACAATTCCGACTTCTCGTCATGCTCTTAAAATTCACAAGTTATTTAGCTTGCGACTGGACTTAACCTGATCAACTTTGAGGTGGAGAGATGCCCCTGCATAATGCCTTGCCCCAGTCTGTAGGGCTGTTAAAGAACATGCCTTGAAAGGACTTCATGAGGTCTGTACCATCCAGATAAACTGCCCCAGTGTTACAAACTTTGAAACACGGCCTCCGACTAACCAAAGTTAGAAGCAGTTTCAACCATGCTTGAGTGAATGCTCGTGCATTTTAGATTCTGAAAAGATTCTCCCCTAACCAATGAATTTTTAGAGATATTTGTCAAATCTTGAGATAACTGCCCCAGATTGACAAAACTTTGGGAGTCAACGGATCTTTACTTGATTTCCCTAGATTAGCAGAACCTTGGCAAACCATTTCCTTACCTCGTGCTTACATAGGAATGATAAGTTCATGGAGTTTGGAATATAATACCTCCTCAGTATAATTGACTTACATCTTATAACAAGCTAGTACACAACCATACTTCTCAACTCAAACTAGTTCGCGCGCAAGTAGATGCTTGAAGAAAATTGTCCTTCGGGACCAACTGGAAAAGATACGTCATTGCTAAATCAGAGACTTGGGGGCAAACAAAAATTCCACACAATCATCATACAAAAAGTTCTTGATCAAACTCTCAAACCAGTCTTCTTCAATTCAAACGAGTAGCTAGAAAGCATGCCCCATATTAAGATCATTCTTTTCAACAGATTCCTGAAGCATTTCGTCCCTCGGGATAAACAAACTCTTCATTTGATGCTCATTATGCAAGGTCGCTTGATGTTTAAGAACTTTTTCATATGCAAAGAATGTTTTATCCTATGAATGATAAATCTAACTCAAATCATATGCTTGTCTTAAAGTTAGAAAACTTTTATTGAAAAGATGTTGAAACATCGAAAAAATTTATGTACAAAGAAAATGAAAGGGGGATTGATACAAACTCAAAAGGTTTTTTGGCGAATCTCCTAGGAGTCAGGTTATCGTATTCTCGTAATAGCTTTTCTTCTGAATTAACCCATGCTTCAATTAGGATTTTTAAGGGTTGTAACGTGGCCTAGTTCGCGTTTTTTAGAAAAATGGATTTTTAAGGCTCAAAATTATTTGGTGCCAACCCATTCTCCATGATGTCCTTCAGTCCTACATCCAGTTAATTTGACACAGACATTCATCTCTCAAGAGGATTTTTGGAATGATTGAGGAGTCAAAAGAGGTTTTTGGACAAGACAGTCACTCACCTCTTTCGTTCTTTTGTGCTTCTGGTAACATGAATTTATTCTTTACTGAGGATTTTTTCAATCCCTTTTTGCCTTTCAGACTTTCCATTTACCTTTCGCTTGCACTGGATTTTGCCTAAGCGACTTGTTTCTAAGTTTCGACTTAGTGAGACTTTTTTTCTCTTTCCTTTTATTACTTTCATTTTGAACAAGTCGTGTGATCCTGAGGCTTTTTGCTTTTTGGAAGTTGAGTGACTGCCTTATTGCTTGGTTGATGAGGGATAACCATTGTGGTATTGTCATCTTTTGTCCTCCTGTCGTGCGAGAGATACTCATTGGGATATAGCTCTCTTTAATGCACATTGTTGATATGAGGTTTAACCATTGCGGTTTTGTTCTTCCTCAACCTTTTCAAGGATAACCATTCTTGTATCCTATGATGCACACTCCTGATGAGTTTTGAATGCTCAATCAGATTAAATGAAATCTACCCTGCCCCGGGGTTAAAAATAAGGGTTTTTTCCAAACAAAAAAAACTCCTACTTCGAAGGCTTAAAGGGGTTAACGAGGGTCTACCTCCCTTATATATCCAGTGTTTGGGGATTGAAACAAGGCTTATACATCGTCAGCAAGGTTTTTACTCGAAAGCATACCATTTGAGATTCCAGGTAAATTTTCGTCATCCTCCCTCCAGAGTTATTGCTTTATTAACAAAAGTTAGGTATCAAAAGCATACTAAAAAAATAAAAGTGATAACGAATGGATTAATTCAAGACAAAAATATTCAATGCATCATGATTTGATATTCAAAAGATGAACTAGTTTTGCATACAAGAAAGTACTAAACAAAAAAATTAAGATTGTAAATGAAAATGCAAATGAAATTTGAAATTTCCATGTTGCGGAGACTTGACTCTGTATGGGCTAATTGCTTCAAACGATCTTCGGAAACCTTGAGGCTCACTTGGATAAGAGATTCCTACTGGTTTGGACACAAGCCTCTGAATTGATCTAAACTTTGACTTTATCTCTGGATGACAAACTGTCTTCAACTGAATAGTCGCGTTCCCCAGAATGATGTTCACAGAAGATTCTCTCAAAAGAGAGGGTGAAAGTTGTACCAAACTAAAAGTTAAAACTATCCGCCACATTAGAAATTGGACTTTGAGAAAGACGGCGAGCATGTGCTAGATTTTGGTTAAACCTCTTGAAATCTTCAACATCACGGCCAAGTGCCCTAGAATGAGAGACACGCCTAGCATTTGCATCGGGAGAGAGAATAATCAACTGAATAGTCTCCAAAGCATGAAGCTTAATCAAATGAATTCCCAACAAACAAGGAAGTGCCAGGATGAAAAGCATTGAGATGGTACCAACATACTTCTCAGGCTTCTTCTATCTTTGTTTAAAAGCTTTTCCACATGGATTCACTTTGGGAAAAAACACTGATTGCTGAAGAGAAGGTCAGGTGGCCCAAAGTTATAGAGAGTGCGCCTGATTGAATAATCGGGTTCCCCAGCATGGTAAACATATATGGCATTGACAACAAGATTTGGAAGGGAGATTTTTAGAAGATACTGAAGTACGGAGCCTAACCTACTGAAGCTCAAACAAGCGTGGAAACCAATGAGAATAAAGCACTGAGATGGGATCACAACCATTCTCCAAACCTATTCTGCCCTTGCTGATAAAATAAACCTCTTGAATTCAATTGGTAAATGGGAACCATCTATTGATAAGACATTCCATGCACTTAAGATAGTGGATGAAATCACAAGGAACTCCATGGTTTTGAAAGAAATCCCAAAAAGATGAGAAGAAGAGAATAACTCATGTTGCAACAGTCAGTGTGGGATTGCTGACACTATTATCAAGACTTCCATGATTTGGCTCCACTAATTCTTCAACTGGTTATCTTCCTTCTCGAAAAGTTCCCGATTACGGGCCAAGGCTTGCATGTATACCAAACAACTCCATCTGAATCTTTGACTCAGTCAATACCCCCAGGAAGTTATTCCACAACTGATCTCTGAGCATGTGACAACAAGAATTCAAGTCTATAACTCTGAAGAGAGCACCAAATCCGAATAAGAATTCCTAACTTTGAGTATCTATTATGAATGCATGAATATGCATGAAGTGCGTGAGTGGATGTAATTCCATGTTAGATCATTTCCAGGGAACCATCATGCTTTTAACTTTGATTTTAAACCAGTGAAAGGTGGAGAAGTAAAACATAAAGATCACAAGCATGGTTCGTTGGAAATGGAAAGAACATGTGTGTTAAAATGACGTTAACAGATTATGTATGCGAGGACACAAGATCAAGGTTCCATAAACATGGAAATTGGTTACACTGCCTCTACATTGAATAATGAATATCACCGGATCAAAGGTCCGAAGTCAACTTAGAACACAAAAGAACCAAGTACCAAGTATATCAACAAATGCATGAGGCCAAAATTTCCCTGTCATAAAATATAATTGTAGAATTGCTGAATTAAACGACCATCACAAGGTGAGAAGTTTGGACAAAACCAAGAGAACACGCAGTCACCGATAGTATCAGGTCACCATCAAAAACACACAGTAACTATCAGAACATGGTCACCAACAAAACTCAAGTCACCAATATAACCAAAGCCACCGTCATAACTACAGTCACCATCTGTACCTGTAAGAATCAATCATCCCTCCCCGCTCACACGTGAAACTGGGTCAGGGTAAGGAAAGGGTAACTTAGAATCATGGGTACGCCTGAAGCCACTATCATAGAAACACCTATGTGACTAGCCATTCATGTTCCACTCTATTCCTAAGGTTCCTATGGTTGTCACTTGGCCTGGGTATTGGGCCTTTTACCTCTTGTATCACCCATCCAACATGAAAGCAGAGCCATCACAACAGATAACCAAATATATGGAAAGCGGTAAAATGCATGCACAAACATATGCAAACAGTATATACAAAACTGGAAATAAATAAACATACAAAGAAAATAACAAACAAGAGCTAGGATTGACTCCGGGATGGACCATCAATAGGTCAATCATTTCCCCAGTAAAGTCGCCAGCTGAAACAATCGGTCGAACCGTCATCCGATATATTATGAAATATCAATGAAATCGCCAGCGAACGTCTTTTATCCCACCGAAAAGTAAAGGTAAACATCGAGAAAACCTGAAGAGGGTGAAATCACGGTCTTGCAACCGAGAGATCGGGTAAGGGAGTCTGTTATGCGAGGGGAAGGTATTAGCACCCCACACGCCCGTATTACTCTATTGTATCCACTCTTGTTATCTAATCTAATGGGTGTGTAAAATCTATATCTAAGGCTTAAATCTGAAAAGGGAAGATGCAAGGAGGGAATGCATGCTAAGGAAAGATAAAATAATGTAGGGAAAAAAGTTGTGCTCACTTGGGCCCAACCCCTGTGCCTACGAATCCCTTTTAAGGAATTAGAGCAGCTGTAGTTCGGCTTATATGTTTGGTTTGTTTGATTTTTTTAGTTAAGAAAATAAAAACAAAAGACAAGATGGCAAAACATCAGATAGAACAACAAAAATATCAATAATGATGATAAAATAGAAAAAAGAGATGACAAGACATCGCATGGCAACACAAACTCAGATAAGGCAGTAAGACGCCAGCATGATAGCAAAATTTCAGACAAGACGATGAAACATTACAACTAACAATGATATTGAAAATCAAAGTAGGATAACAAACATGTGCGATGGCGAAACATCGGCTACAAACATGTGCGATGGCGAAACATCGGCTAAGAGATAGGAAGATAACATGGAAAAGATGGAGAAACATCAATAAACCAGAGAACAAAACATCACACCTAACAATGATATTGAGGATCAAATTAGGATAACAAACATGTGCGATGGCGAAACATCATCTAAAAGAATGTGCGATGGAGAAACATCGGCAAAACAATATGCGATGGCAAAACATCGGCTAAAAGATGGCAAGATAACATGGAAAATATGGTGAAACATCAATAAACCAGAGAACAAAACATCAAACCTAACAATGATATTGAGAATCAAGGTAGGATAAGAAACACGTGCGATGGCGAAACATCATCTAAAAGAATGTGCGATGGTGAAACATCGGCTAAGAGATAGGAAGATAACATGGAAAAGATGGAGAAACATCAATAAACCAGAGAACAAAACATCACACCTAACAATGATATTGAGGATCAAATTAGGATAACAAACATGTGCGATGGCGAAACATCATCTAAAAGAATGTGCGATGGCGAAACATCGGCAAAACAATATGCGATGGCAAAACATCGGCTAAAAGATGGCAAGAACATGGCAAAGATGGCAAAACATCAATAAACCATAAAACAAAACATCAAATCTAACAATGATTTCGAGGATCAAAGTAGGATAACAAACATATGCGATGGAGAAACATCGGCAAAAAGATAACATAATGTCATGGAAAAGATGGCAAGCCAACACTTTGACAAGATTTAAAACAAAGCCAAGAGGCACACTAACAAATAAGATTGTTTTATATTTTTTACCTTGAAGAAGGATTTGAGTTTATTAGAGATATTTTATGATTTGCTAATAAGAGGTTTTAGTTTTAAGATGCAAGAATGCAAAGGAAAAGAAAACAACTAAGGGAGATTATCTTAATCTCTAGCCCTAATGTTGTCATAAAATGATTGAACCTATGGTTGAGGATGAAAGAGGGAAGTTTCTACCCTATGTTAGCATACATGGATTCCTATCCTAAGGTCGAGATCGAAAGCTACTCTAATCGAGTTGTCCTAAGGGAGCATGGTAAATATCAAACAAGCGAGCAAACAAGTGCTTTGGCAAAAGAAAACAAATATGAGTAGAGAGCAAGGCACATATGTGGAATTACCTTAAATAGTTCTTTAAATAAACCAGAAGGATTCCTGACAAATATCAGCAACAAAAGTCCCTTTCATGCATCTTTATTCCTGTTTGACATGATATCTAGAAAGCATTAAAACGCGGAGATAAGAATGAGGTCACAATGATACCTAATGGAGTAGGTTCGTTGCCTCTTCTAAGTGCAAGAGATAAGACAAACTATATAGGAAGACTCTTTGAACCTCATCAATCAACTATTAATTAGGCATTCCCAGGTTGCGCTAACGATCAATCGCAAGGTCACAACACAAATGTCCATAAGATAAGGAGAGTGCTTGGGGTACGGGAGTTGAATCGGGTTATGATTAACCAAGGGGTGTACTTGATTAATCTCGTGAGAGTAGGTGCTACTACACTCAACCATGAGACCCTTTATGCATGGAAACACTTGGTATATGGACCAAAGTGGTTAATTGGGTTATGGTTAACCAAGGGCAAAACTTGATTAACCTCGTGAGAATGGTCATGCCCAAACTCAAATATGAGACCCTCTATGAAGATGCTTGGTATGTGGACCAAGGGGAGAGAAGAGAGTTGCTTCAATGCATACGATAAAAAATCAAAAGCCCATTCAAGGAGGCTCTATATATGCTCCTAGAAAGTGGGACTAGCGTGGCTCTTGTATTCTAGACGATCAATCGGAACAATTGATCATATAGTTGTCGCTGTAGAAAATCCCAAGACCAAACTATAAAATGTGTGCATGTATGCATTTGTAGGTGGATACTTTTTCATTGATGATGACTCCAAGAGGAGGCCATGTGTTCTAATTTAAACAAAATATGCATGATAGCAGTTTAAACATATAAAGAAAATAGCAAAGAAAATAAATTTTTAAATTTTTACAAACCATATGGGAATTGGGGTACAAGTTTACGAATGGGGATGAGTCGAATTGATAATACGATTAATAGTCTAGATAATCATACAAAACAAGCCAACTAAAAAATAATGTAAATAACTAATTAAATTAAATAATCCTATTTAATATAATCAATTAATAAATTAATTAATAATATTAAATAACATTTCTTAATTTAATTGATTATCTAAATCAAATGATACTCTTTGTATTCTTATTTGATAGAAATCCTAAATAACAAAACAATACAACCCAATCGAAATATAGTTTAAATAACTAATTAAATTAAAACAATCTATATAATAAAATTAATTATCAACATAGTTAATAATATAAAAAAAATATTTTTTAATTTAATTATTTATGATAAGAAAATATATTTTGTATTTTATTATTTTTTATTATTTGATTAAAAAAATCTAACTAAAATGAAAAGATGCATAAACTAATATAAAGAAAAGAAATAATTGGGCGTAAAAACAATAATACAGGGGGTGCTGAAAAGCAATTCATTGGACCCGTGAAGAGAAAGCCCGGGTGCTGGTAAGGATTGTATGATCCAATGTGTGAGCTTTGTGTTGGTGCATCATAGGGAAGAAATTCTGAGTCGTTGAATTTAAACCAGCTGAGATCTGATGGTAATGGTGAGAGGTGCACCATAAGCTTGATCTTGAAGTGCGGGATGGTGGAAAAAAGGGGCCTGGTGAGGTGCTCCAAGATAAGAACACAATAAGGACTCGCTTTTGGACGTTGGATACAGATCTGATGAGATTTGACGGTGACGGCGCGAGGGATTATGGTATGACTGGCAAGGAACCTACATAAAATTAGAAAAAAATCTACAAGGAAGTGACAATTGTCACCGTCTAATTAGTATATTAATCAAGATTATATTAATAAAACATTTATTTAAATCATAATTCAAGAAAACAAAAGGATAAACGATGATTCATTTTGTTTTCACTCTGTCATTATCTCATCTTTCTCTTCCTCTAGAGCTCACCTGAGAAGACGCTTCCACTGTGCCGGAAATTTCCTTGCGGTGGCGGCAGCAGCGGCAAGCGGAAAACTAGCTTCGATCCTTGATTTTCTTACATATTCATGTTCTCCTCTCTCTTCTGATTACAAATCTGGTGTCCGATTTTGCAGGTGAAGCCCGATTTAGCGTAGAATTTGAAAGAGGGTTTTCGAAACCCTAGCCTCAGGTTTTGTGTTTTCGGTGCTCGCATTTGCTTCGATGCGATTTTCGATGATAATGATGATAATGACCGACGGCAAAGACGTTTTTTCTTAGTCGAAACCGGTGAGACGATGGCTTTTTATTTTTTTCTGAAGGGTTTTGTGATCTCTGTGGAAAATTATGAACACAATTTTTTTATGGTTTGAGTTGTTGTTTATGTAGCTCCTCTTTCTGTGTGTACAGTGAATCCCCCTTTACACTTGTGCAATTTAATGGTTTTATTGTGATACCATTTAGGGTTTCATCTGTGATTTTCCTTGACAGGCTTCCTGATTTCGTTCGTTAATCAGGCTTTGAATGAGTTTTGATGTGGGCTTTGATCCATCTGATATCTGTTATTGTTTTGTTTGTGATAATTGAACTTCTGCTTGTTAGGTTGTTTGTTACTGCAATCAATTCTTTTACTAATTTCGCTGAGCTGTGAACTTTGGTGTTGGACCCTTTAATTTTTGTGATAACAGACTTGCTAATTTCGAAATTGGGCTTCAACTGAGTTTGCAAATTTATTGGGCTGAGACTTGATTTTGACTTGCTATGAACCAATTTGAGTTTTTCATTTGTAGCATATGAAACAGGTATGTGACTTCCTGCTTGGAAATTGATTCTGTTGTTTTAATTTTCTGATGTTGGAATTCTTTTGTGAACCAAACTGGTTTTGAGATTTGCAATAGAATTTTTTCCCCATGAGTAGCATTGAAATTATGATTTTATGAGGCTTTAATGTATTCTTGAATGATGATTGAAAAACACCCTTAATTCTCTGATTCCAAACTCAAAGCCCTAATGATGAAACTCGGATAGAAAACTTCTTGAAAACTCTTTTGCTTGTGTTCATGTTCGATTTTCTTTGCTAACCGTGTCTCTTTCTTATTTCTTTTCATGTGAGATTGAGAATGGTGATGAGGGACGATGAAGAATATGGAACGGTACTTGACATGAAGAAAATGAAGACCAAGAGGTTAAAGAAAAGACTTTAGTTCATGGCTTCACGAGTAGCTTAGGACCTTTGTGTAATTTTTCTTATGTAATAACTTGCGAGATTTTAGAATGGAATCTTCATTACAAATCAAGCTTGTGACCTAAAAATTGATGTAATAATCTTATCAATTTGATAAATTTTGAATGTGTTTTTAAACTTTGAGAAATTTGCAAATCCTTGTATCTTGAAGCTTGGTCATAGAACTTGAATGAATGGATGATGAATATAACTTGAATGGAATGGTTGAATAAGATTTATGTCAAAACTCTTTTAATTCCAAATTCAAGGAACCTTGAAAGGTAGTTGAAACAATGAATAAAATTTGCAAAGTTGCCTTAGAAACTTCAAATTCAATTTGTGTGAAAACCATGCTTTATTGTTAAACTTGAAACCTTAATTAATGAATTCCAAGCAACTTGCATTTTTTTACAAGAATTCCAACTCCATTCAAATCTAATCCACACCAACCTTGCATGATGAACAAACACGATGATACTTCCACCAATCCTGATCCAAGAAGGAACCAGGTACTTCCCTTGAACCAAATGGGATCCTCAATGCCTTAAAAAAACCTTTGAGAAGTATAGATAAATAAACTCTACTTCAACCTTGGTAATTTGGAGAAGAAAAGACATAAGCTCGACGAGAAGAGATCTCTAGGATCAAAACCCTAACTTTTTTGATCTTTTGAATCAAAATGTCTGGTGTGCAAGGATAAGACTTATGATGTCACTATTTTAAGAATTTTGTCAATGGAAAATCATTAATTCCAATAATCAAAACCCTAGCCATTTCCAAATCCATGATGAAACAGATAATCAACTTGAGATGTCATGAGGCCTGAGCCCGGTAGCTTGAATGATCAAAATAATAAGGAGATGAAATCCATCTTGGACTTCCTGACAATACAACCAAATTCCATAGCTTGGAGAAAACCATGAAGACCATAAACCTTGATCCCATCTTAAAATGCATGAATGTGTATGACGAAACATAAGCCGCAAAAGTAAGATGAAGAGGGAAAATTTTAGGGGGCAACATAAATGAACTAAGTTCAAGTATGATCAAGTTTCATCCCTTTTCTTCTCATCATTTAAGATCTTTTATCAGGGAGTCTCTTGTTGAAGTTCTTGTATAACACATCCAATCATTTTTCAACAAATTCAATGTGATATGAATATGTCACCTTCTAATTGTCTTGGTATACCTATTCATGAAGCACTAGAGCTTATTCATGGAGTCAAGACAATTTTTCATGCATTCATTTTGGAAAATCAACTTGGCAGCAACATGTTGGAAGAAATGTCCTATCCCGCTGTTTCCTAACATGTCGAATAAAGATGTCCCAACTTTGTTACAGGACATCGCGCCTCTGCAGAAGATGTTAGTTATGTTTGAGCTGGTTTTTCTATTACTAAATATTCAGGAAATATTTATTTATCTTATGTGGAATCCAAGATTGACAAGTCCTAATAATTTATGTTGGTTTTCGAAGATTCTCAAGTTTCTAAGTATGGAGACATTTTAGGAAACAAATGATTGGAAACCTATTTTTTTGGAGCAATCTATGTAGACTTTGTGCAGCCTCATTGCTATGATTTTTGAAGCCCAGCCCAGTCCAGAATTAATGTTATAAATAGACTGGTGTATACCTAGTTTTAGGTAGAACTTACGTGTGTGTGTCTTAGGGTTTTTTAATTCTTATTTGTGAGCCTTTCTGATATCACTTTGATAGAAGAGTGGGACTTTGTGTGGGTTGTAAGTTCTATGTCAGATGTTCATAAGCTTTTAAGCATTGAACTTATGTGTGTCAAATGCTCCTAAGTTGTTAAGTAGTGAGCATTTGTGTGTCAATTCTCATAAGCATTTATACATTGAGTTTTATGTGTCTTAAAAGAGTTTCTTCCGATTTTGTTCTCTACTTTTGTTTAGAGTTTCTCCAAGTGTTGAGTGTAATTGAAGAGGGATTTGAGGAGGGCCTCATACCTAGGTGAGTCTTAGATAAAAGTTAGTAGAGGGCAATGATTAAGTGTGTAGACTGTAAACTGGGATGTTTACTGGGAGGTCTACAAGTTGATACTATCTAGTTGATTTCATCCCTGGCTTGGAAGCCCCCAGAGTAGGAGAGTTGATTCGAACTGGGTAAACATATATGTGTGTTATTTACTTTCAGCACTGCTTTTTTTGTCTATACATCTTGTTGTTTTGTGTGAAGTCGGATCCGGTGTCTCGACATCTCTTAGGGAATTCAGATCTGACAACCAGAATTTCAAGTAACATAATCATCGTAATTGGATGACCATTGAGAAATGCTATAAGAACCAGAGTGTTTCTTAATATTGAATTTGGAAATGGTATGTTGATTGTGACTTTATGAGTTTGTCGGGTGTAGTGACTGCAAGTGCACAGTCTATCGTGTAGTTTTAAAAGATATCGAACCCACAAGGACTGATGGTCAAACTACTGTTATCTTAGGGTCACCGTGTAAAGCTAAGACTAATTATAAAAATTGGGTGTTTGGGTTTAATCAAGAATTTACTAAAATATAATAATTAATAACGGGACACCGGTATGTATTTCATCAATTTAAGGGATTCAGTAAGTCATTGGCATTTATTTTTAGTATTAAAACAAAACTTCGGTGAAAACTATTCGTTTAAAAACCCTCGTCTCAAACTTCCATTCTATTGAATCAGATCATATCGGTTAAGCTCGAAATGAGCGCCTCCGTTGTTTCATTTAAAACTAAAAAGTACTTTTTGAAAACAAATAAGGTCCAATTAACTTTAAAGTGCTTCCGCTGTTTTTAAAATTAATGTTTTAATAACCACTATCTAGTTAAAACCTCAAACTTCCGCTATGTTGATTTTAACCTTAGACTGTCTCTTACTTCCGTACAAAAACAATTAAATATTGAATTGGAAATTAAAACCGGAAAAGTGTTTTTGTAAAAATAATAATTCCAGTTAATTACTAAATCCTTTCGGTTAAGTTTTACATACCGGTATCAGGGAATCTAGCCAAACATAATTTTATCGCAGAACAACATAAGATTAAAATGTAAATTCAACAACGCATGCATGGTAGGAAATAAATAAATCATGCTTATTAAAATAGGAACCTGAAAGTGAATAACAAAGCGATTAATTTCGAGTAATACATATCCTCCACAAGCCGGCAGGATTGACTTGTAGTAAAAATATCTCGAATTAAATTAAAGTAATCCTAAGCAAATTTTGGATGTATGGAAACAAACTAGTGTTGCAGTATTTCTCCGATGTGGAAAAATACTGCTTTGATGGTGGGGTTTTTTATTTCCTAAGTAGTTCTACGAAATCTGGAAAATTGATGCTAGAAATCTAAACTGAAAAATATCAAAACAAAATACAAAAAATAATGCTAAGTAGAAAAACTGAGATTGAAAGTAAGACTGTGTAACAGTTGTTCAAGGTGCGGGAGATAGAGAGTGAGTGAGAGTCTAGAATTTTTTGGTAACTTCTTCCATATATATAGGGTCCATTATTTGAGGAGAAATAGGAATTCAACATGGAGAAGAATCTGTGAACATGTGCAGAGTCCGTCAAATGGAGAGAAAATTGTAACTGCTATATGATCATGGCGAGCGTGATATATGGTGTGATGTGGGGCACATAATTCTTATCTATTCCGATCGTAACATGAGACGTGCCGAGGGGCAAAAAACTCAGCTTGTCCTGATCGTAACACCCTAGTGGCGGGCGGCACGCCTTCTGGTGTAGGAAGTGCTGAAATACTTCAAAAAGGCCATTTGAACTTTATTTTTCCATTATTTTTCTTCCTTTTCTCATTTATGCCTTGCAAAAGCTAAGTACCTGAAATATGTTGCAAATACTACAAAAAGAGATAAAATGTGATATAATAAGCGAGGAATTGGAAATTTAATCTATGTAAATCGGGCGGAAAATGCTACATATTTTCGTGTTATCAAACTCCCTTAAGCTTGAACCTTTGTTTGTCCTCAAGAAATAAAGTCAATATAAAAACCAATAAGGCACAAGTTAAATGCAATTTCATGATGCAATCCCAATCATAAGAGGCTTCCAATGTTTGGCGGAAACGTAAGCTCCACATAACATAAAAGATACGGTAATAACACTAAACATCCCCCATTGTGCAGACTAATTCCAGTCATGCCATTATAGCTCAACCAAATTAATTTTGCTAAATTTTCCCCGTTTTCATTCTAGTGCAATCTCATTAAGCCCTTTATCTTCACACGTGCATAGTAGAGTAGCCGGTTAGTGACTATGGTCCTTTTAAGCACGAGGTTCTGGAACATAAATGAGGTAACCTCCTTTAATTTACCCAATTGCAAGTTGTGGGGGATTAGACCTTAGTCCTCCCTACCAAGTTCAGTACATGACACCTCTGAACCAACCGACAACAGGTTTTTATGTTATATCATGTAGGTACTACATCCATTGGATTAAGTGACCGGGTGAGGGTCACCTAACTTAATTGGTGCATTCCCTATTTTCTTACAGTAAAGCATGTATCTTTCAAATATACTGGATCATTCACTTATATTCATCGACTCCCTACGTAGTTTGTGTTTAAGACGGTGTTGACTACTAGATAAACTACTCAGGACTACTTTAAAGCTAAAGTTTAAGGTTTCAGTATAAAGGGTACTAAAATTGATCTAGCGCAATTTGGGGATTTAGAGTGTTACGATGGTATCCATCGTACTTCTGTTTCACTCAAAGTTTCTCATATATATTTTAAAAAGTGAGAGACCTATATATTCTTCGAATGCGTAAGATTATTCAAGTAACGAACAAATTTTTTTTGTTATGGCTCAAGAAAGTGGGAAATTCGATAATAACGAAAAAATTGCATAAATGAACTCAAAAATACAATGATGTTTTTTATTTCAAAAAATTCAAATGGAAATGAAGGAAAGACCTACTTAGAAAGAAAAAAAGAGTTTCTAAACTAACTAACTCCCCTAAGCTTGAAACAAGCAATGTCCCAATGCTTTAAAAACAAAAAGGCAACGGGAAGAGAAACAAAAATCAATCTATTCTTGTTTGCTATCGTGTCCTCTTCCTCATCCTCGTGCTCATCCACGTGCACCCGGAGGATGAGGCATGGCCATATGGTAGACATAATCTTGAAAACCATTCACGCATACAGTTAAGGCCGCCATTTCCTTGGTTAATCTTGCAGCTTGGGCTCGTTTCTTTCATCATATTCTTGCTGCTTAGTTTGCATGGCCAGCATAAGTTGCATAATTGCATTTTGGTTATTCTGCATAGCCTGCATTCTCTCATCCTGTTCCATTATGGCAGCCATAATGTCATCATTCGAGGCTGGTACTCTTTCTAGTCTTCTCTTGGGCCTAGTGGATGTGCTTGCAACGTTTTCAAGAGGAGCTTGTTGTTCAGTGTCTCCTTGTTCTATTTATTTCTCCATTTCATCTGCTTGGACATTCCCCCGGTTTCTTTGTGCATTATCTCCAGGTGAAGGAGCATCAAAGTCATAAAGCCACTTAGACAAGTCTGTAATATTAGTAAGTGCAAAGTTTGGAAAAATAACACTAGGAACTACCTTGTTGTGCACCATGAGGTTGCACCTACCATCTCTTCTAACCTTAATCAAGTGGCCAGCCCGATAATGTCAATGTCAATGAATGTGGGCAGCAGTGATGGAAAATTTGCAAGCTTCTCTTCGAGGGGAAGGCCAAGTGCTATTGAGGTGAGTATCCCTCCAATGCTGAAAGGTGTAGATCCTCTTGAACACAAGGACTGGATATGTGAAAGGACGAAGGTGCCTGCATTGATCCTTTGGTTGGGAGTGAAGGTACAATGGAGGAGGAACAATTATTTAGAACTAACCTTGTTGTTGTTAATCCTCCCAAAAATAGTGTTGGAGATAACATGATGGAAATACCATATTGCGGGATTATGAATGGATGAATCATAAAGCCCTTCCCAACTGTTCGATTCCTCATTGGTAAGAACTTTCCAAAGCCTAAAACCAGTAGACGCTCAATCTCGGTCTTCTGGAATACAGTGGTGTACCACTCCCTCGCGAGGGAAATGGAAGAAAGCACTCAGAGTGGATTGACTTACAAAATATTCATTGTTGAACATTCTAAAAGTAGCGGAGTCTGATAGGTTCTTGTTTTCGTCACACGAAAGTTTGTATGAGAACGAGCTTCGAAATTCCAAGGTCAGCGACTCGTATGTTGGGAGATTTTGTGTGAAGATGAATGCTAAGTTAGAGTTATGGAGTAACCATTGCACATTATCCAGCAATCCCAATTTTCGCAGGCACTCAATATCAACATACTGTGTAGGTTCTATGGAGCATTGATAGAACTTAAGATACTAATCCCTTTGGTGATCTCCGGCTTCTCCGTTGCAAAATGTAATTATGAAAAGATCTGTCTCCGGTCTTGAATTTCTTCGTTTCATTGTTGAACCAAGAAAGTAAGATGGGTAGAAGTTTGAGGGAGTGAAATAGGAACAAATTCAATGTATTGTAGGCAGCGGTTTAAGGAAAATGGAAGGAAGAAGGGTTCTGGGAGGGTTTCTATGAGAATAAAGAAACGCTTTTGTTTCTCAGTGTGTTCCGAGCTTCATGTTTATGTGTCGAACGGGACTGGGTCATGTGAAGCGTGACGAGCATCACCCTTGTGTGGCGAATAGAACGGGTCTAGAAATAGAATAAAATATAATAATTTGCAGTTTCGATATGCAGTATATCTTTTCAATACTTGTACATATATATATATATATATATATATATATATATATATATATATATATGAATAAATAATATGGAAGTATTAAAGCATACATATATATATATATACACGTAAATGTGATAATAATGCAGTAAATAAACGAAGTAAATAAAACTCATAATAAAACTGAACTAAAAATGAATAGAAATTGTACTAAAAAATAAAATTCCTAAAAATTGTAAGAATAAAGTGTCACATAAATTAAAATCTAATCTAATAAGACTACTCTCCACACATAAACAAAACATTGACCTCAATGTTTAAATGTGAAAAGGAAAAATGAAGTACATCTGGAAAATCAGCCACGTCGACCAAGAGATATGGAGAAAAGATGTTGATAAATATAGTCCAATTGTTCGACTACCAAATCCATAAAGGAATGGAATCTGATCCTCAGAATAACAAACTCTTCCTTCAACAAATAAATCTCCGATTGGATGGCAGTCAAGGCGGGAGCTGGATGAAATACAGGAGGTTGCGCCCTAATTATATAACCAGTTATTTTTGTCATGTATGCTAGTCCTAGGGCCAGGTAGGGTAAAAAGTGGCATTAACTGATTGTTAATGAGCAGTTCGAAGTTACCTGTGCCTAGGTTTCCAATGATACCCCTATTGAAATAGGAACTTATATTCATAGGTTGAAATCTACCCTGAGGGACAAGGTTCAACAGTTATTGTCTTAACCCGATAGCATTAGCTATCATGGTCACTAAGCCACCTATGAGAATGGGTTCATGTACAGCTCTCGCAAGACGGTGAAAGTTTGTAGCATAAATGTAGCTCCATTTATGGGACGGTTTTGCGAAGTGCAGAACATGATAAAAAGCTCAGCTCTAGAAACAGTGGTAATTTTTTCTACTTTACCAAAAAGGGTGTGGGCTAGGATCTTGTGAAAATATCTTAAAGTTGGGTTATGGATGTTTTCCGAGTGCATGCCCTCAGGCTCAAGATTACTTATGCATGTATGTCCCCCTAGAAATAATCTAGTTCATCTACATTAAAAAGCCCTTCTTAGATTACGATAAATGCATCCAGGCTTTGTGGGAATCCTATTAGCTCTGCCATCTCTCTATCGGTGAAGGTGTACTCTATACCAAATAGTCTAAACCTAATCAATCCTCTATTGAATCCTAGAACATGGTTAGGTTTATAGACAAGGGAGCTTAAAAATCTAAGTTTATTCTACGGTAAGACCTAAACTTTCTTCTCAAAGAAGATGCATCCCAACCTATTTTTCTTAATAAAAACAAAACATTATCTCGGATCCCTAAGGTGATCATAGTTTGTCCGTCGGGGTAGGTACTCAATCCTATCTCCCTATAAGATAAATACTCAAACCTCCTTTGTTGATTTCTTCCTCTAAAAACAATTCCCATCGTATCAACATGATTCATCGTGGTTAGTGTAATTAGCTAATCGGAAATTTAGCCTGAAGTAGGTTGATAGTTAGCATTAAGTTAGTAGCGGGTAATATTAAAGAAACAATACTGCATAGTTTAATCATCAATAAACAATAACAAAAGTAATGAAAGAAAAGAAAAATGAAAATAAGCAAAGCAAAAAGAAAAAACTCAAAGTTGGGTTGTCTCCCAAGAAGAGCTTTGTTTAAAGTCGTAAGCTCGATATAACATGGTGATTAGTCTAACGAATGGGGTGGCAGCGCATCTTGCCTAAATTTTTTGTAATATTCTTTATTATCAATTCTATGATAGTGTTTTAGACGCTGTCCGTTTACGATAAAAAGATTTCTACTCATTCCTTTGATTTCTATCGCTCCAATTTGAAAGACCTTAGTGATTTTGAAGGGACCATACCATATTGAGCGAAGTTTTCCCGGAAATAGTTTAATTCTATAATTAAATAGGAGAACTATATCGCGTTCATTGAATTCTTTTCTAGATATTCATTTATCGTGCCATTTTTTAGTTCTCTCTTTATATATCTGAGCATTTTCGTAAGCGTCTAGTCTAAGTTCTTCTAGTTCATGGGTATCCAAGATTCTTTTCTCACTCGCAATGGTGTAATTTAAATTAAGGGTCTTAATGGTCCAATAAGCTTTATGTTTTATTTCTACCCGCAGATGACATGATTTCCCATAAACTAGTTTAAATGGTGTGGTTCAAATAGGAGTTTTATATGTTGTCCTATATGCCCATAGAGCTTCATGTAATTTAGCTGACCAATCTTTCCTAGTGGTTGTTACAGTTTTTTCTAAGATTTGCTTTATTTCTCTGTTGGAGACCTCTACCTGCCCACTTATTTGTGGATGATAAGGTGTTGTGACACCATATCAGACTCCGTACTTCGCTAATAATTTTTCTAGGATCTTAGAAATGAAATGGGATCCACCGTCACTGATGACGAGTCTCGGTACACCGAATCTTGGAAAGATTATGTTCTTGAAAAGCCTGACTACTACTCACACGTCATTTGTTGGTGAGGCTACAATCTTGATCCATTTTGAAACATAGTCGACAACAACTAATATGTAGTGATTTCCAAAGGAAAACGGGAAGGGTCCCATGAAATTGATTCCCCATACGTCAAAGACTGCAACTTCTAGAATGCCCTTTTGAGGCATCTCATCGCGTCTAGAGATGTTTCCAGTGCGTTGGCATTGGTCGCAATTTTTAACCGTGATATGGACGTATTTCCAAAGACTAGGCCAATAGAGGCCAGCTTTTAATATCTTAGCGCAGTTCTTTGATGTACTTGCATGTCCTCCATAGGGAGAGGCATGACAGTGGAAAATTATGTTTTCGATTTCATTTTCGGGAACACATCGATGGAAAATACCATCGGCACCTCTTTTGAAAAGAAAAGGCTCGTCCCAATAATAATGTTTAAGGTCATGAAAGAATTTCTTCTTTTGTTGATAAGACATATCGGGTGAAAGCACTCTAGCAGCCAAGTAGTTGACTAAATCGGCGTACCATGGTGTATGGTTGTGGTGCATATTGCTTCCATAATTTCGTTTGTGTTCTTGTCTTCATAAGTCACAGGGTACTCAGTTATAATACTGTCTAATTCTAGTTGGGCTACAAGGCGTTCATAAGGAAAATCATCATTGATGGGAACATGATCTGGTTTGATACCTTCTATTCTGGATAGGTGGTTAGCTACTACATTCTCGGTTCCTCTCTTGTCTTTAATTTCTAAATCGAATTCTTGTAGAAGTAAGACCCACCTTAGTAATCTTAGTTTGGCGTCTTACTTAATTAAGAGGTATCGAATTGCAGCGTGGTCAGTATAGATAATTATCCGTGCTCCTACTACGTAGGAACGGAATTTATCTAAAGAAAACACAGCAACTAAAAACTCTTTTTCAGTGGTGTCATAATTCATCTGCACATTATCCAGGGTTCTACTTGTGTAGTAGATCGCATGAATCTTTTTATCCTTTCTTTGTCCTAGGACTGCGCCTACGGCATAGTCACTGGCATCGCACATTATCTCGAATGGTTCATTCCAATCAGGAGGTTGCATAACAGGTGCTGAAATTAATGCCTTTTTTATAGTTGTAAACGCGTCCAAGCATTTGTCGGGGAAAACGAACTCAGCATCCTTCATTGGCAGTTCGGTTAAAGGTTTGGTTATTTTAGAGAAATCTTTAATGAAACCTCGATAAAAACCAGCCTGTCCTAGAAAACTTCTTATTTCTCTAACAATTTTGGGTGTTTGAAGATTTTCTATAACTTCGATCATTTATTTATCTACTTCAATTCCTTTATCGGATACTATGTTCCCTAAGACAATTCCTTGTCGGACCATGAAGTGGCATTTTTCCCAATTTAACATGAGATTGACACTTACGCATCTTTCTGTTAGACAATGTGATCGATCTAGAAGGGGGTTGAATAGATCGTTTAAACTAATTTGTGCTTTTTAGAATTGTTTTTTAGAAAAATATGTGAAAGCTTCCTGGAATCTCCAATCGTCTAAACGATCCTCTGTTGAAAAGATTGGATATGTGTAATTGTATGGGATATAATGGAAAAGCAAGAATCAATGCATTTTACTCAATTAATAAATCACTTATACACTCTCAATGAATATTAATTACTTCCAATGAGTTGAATGATATAAGGCTAAACACAACGAATAATTTGTGGATTAGTCAATTTGTCAAACACCTTATGAGCAAAGCACCTTTGGTTTGATTTTACTAAATTGTAGTGGTGAGTTTTCTTAGGTATCAATCAAAAGGATTGTTACCAATGTTTTGAAATGAACTCAACACACTACAATTTCAATATATGGAGATTTGAAAAATTAATTTTCACAGTATAGTAATCAAGTATAGAGATAAAGAAAAAGCAGAAGACACACGATTTGTTAAGGCAGTTCCCCTTGTCATTCTCGCGTAGGGTACGTCTGCCCCCAATTCTAGAATCTAGAATTGAGATATTTGATATTAAGTTACAAATGATACAAGAGAAGAGATATTTCACAATACAAACAAACCAATGTTGCTGATGTAACGGTCTTCTTCCCTTTCCTTGGTTTGAGCAAAACCAAGTGCCAATTTCTTTGAATAAACCTCCGGTTACCGCTACTTGATTAAGCAAACCCACTGTTTCTTAATCCTTTCACTCAGCTGATTTCGATTGCAAGCAATTTGACCTCAAATTAATCTTCACAATCCTCCGGTTACGGCTACTTGATTAAGAAAACCCACCATTTCTTAATCCTTTCACTCGGCTGAATTTAATGAAGCAAAGACTTGTGAAAAAACCCCCGCACCAATAGGAATCTTGGAGGAGAAAATCCAAATGATTTTATTCAAGAACAACCCACAATTGCTCAACTCAAATCTAAATTGAACCCTTGATTTGAACGTTATCACCATAGCAATTTTCTTGAATCAACAACCATGATTATGTGTAGATGTTGAGTTTTGAGAAGAGAGGATGAAGATGAGGAGCACTAGCGTATCTTTCACTAGTTCTTGTTAATTTGAAAAAATGATGCATAATGAATATATATATATATATATATATATATATATATATATATATATATATATATATATATATATGTGTGTGTGTGTGTGTGTGTGTGTGTGTTACCTAATAGCCAAGACCCACAATCATAGCAGAAAATCAGATGAGGCCAACGAGCGGTCGACTTGAGCAGAAATAGGGGTCAGCGCGACACAACCCGCAGACAGAGAAAAATTATTTTGAAGTGCAATGAGTCGACCGCTTCAGGACTTGCGTCGATATAAACTTTGAATATTTTGATTCCCAGGTTGAGTCGACCGGAAGGGTTGACGTGATGCATCCAACAGTCAGAGGGAAATCCATTATGAAGTGCAGTGTGTTGGCCGCTACAGGGCTTGTGTCGACGCAATAGTTTAATATTTGGATTTCCAGTTTGAGTTGACTGGAAGGGTCGACCTGACACATCCAGGGCTTAATTGAAGATGGTGAGTCGACCGCATATATCTTTGAGTCGACACACAAATTGAATTTTCTCAAAAATAAGTGTTTCTGGAGATCTTCATTCCAATCATTCCATTGCAATATTGTTCATAGGACCAACCCAAATAGAGAGAGATTAATAATCGTTTTGACATCATTAAAATACTTATAGAGGGACTTTACCCTCAGATACTCCCCCTTTTTGATGATGAAAAACAATGCTCAAATATGCTCCTCCTGAGTTTGTGCGTTCCGCTTGCAAGGTATATATAATCTTCTATGTTCACTTCTCCCCCTTTGACAACCTCAAAAGGAGAAAACTCACAAGGTCAAGAATAACAAAATATATCAAACGCAAAATAATTTTCCATTCGCAACTAAAGACACCAACAATCATTCACATAAAATGAAATTAGTGCGGATCATAAAATCTAGTCATTAGACAAATGTATGTAGAATATTACAAACCAGTTAATAAGGATAAGTGCATGAGCTTAACAAAAGAAGGGTAACATAAGAGCTTAAACACAATTACTTATATAAACATGAATCAATTTTCTGGGTTGTTGCTATCATTGTTTTCTGGAGCATCAAGTGGATGGTTTGGAAAATGCTGAAGGAAGGTGGAATGAAGGGAGGCAAGGTTCTCAGCTTGTGATTGAAGCATGCCTTCCAACATGGAGTACCACTGATCTTGAATATTTGAATAGGTTGAGAAGATTTCGTTTTGGACTTTAACAAGGTTGTAGAGGTTCGAAATCCTCTCATTTTGAAGGAATGCGTCTTCCTTTTGTTGGATCTGCATTTTATCCAAAAGAGTTATCACATTTGCATTGTTTTCTTGAGGAACCGGGGCATCTTCGTCCATATTTTCTTCATTTTATTCTTCCTCAGACTCTTCTTCTTCTTCATTATCTTACTCTTCACCATCACTATTTTTGAACGAAACAGACGTACTTCTCACAACATAACGGTATCTTTGTTCCTTATGATCCCATTGGAAGCCCATCAAAGTAAGTGATTTCTTTGTGAATTCAAGATCGGAAGTCATACCAACATAAGAAATTCTTGGAACTTTAATCTTTTCTCGATTGAGAACTCTTTGAATGAAAGAGGTATAGCTTAGTGTGGCGCCTCTTCCAGAGTTGTGTAGATCAAACATTCATCTAGCAAAATAATGGGGCCAACGAACCTTTATTTTATGTTTCAAAACATAAAGCAGTTGAACCTCAGCTTTATCCACACGAGAAAGACCTCCCTTGTTGGGTCAAATAATGTGGAAAACGATCCAAAAGAGAATTCTGTAAAATGGGGATAGGGCACCAGTCGTTATAGATCTTGGAAATAAATCATCGTTTAAAATTCTGTCACTATAAGGTTTCTTGAGCATGGAGTTTAAAGCCGACTTGAATTCATAGTTAGGAGCAAGAACAATATCAGAGATTTTAATAGCATTAGATTCAACTGGCCACATACCAAATAGGTCTTTCCATACATGAGAGCTAACCATATAATATTTGTTGTTGATTTTATATTTAAATTCAAATCCTTCAAACTTTCCTTGCATGCCAGCATAGAACATTTTGACTAAATCCTCATTATAAGGTGTATCACATTCAAGAAATAAGTGGAAGTTCTGAAATATTAATAATTCAATAATTTAAGGAAGATACATGTGACCCAAGGTTTTCATATATAAAGTCGATTGTCTGACTAGGTTTCTCTTACCAAAAGTGTCTGCAAAAGTACCAGCAATATCATCAGAGAGAAGTGAAATAGCAGTTACCGGAATATCCGAAGGAACATTGGAGGAGCTGCCTCTAAAAGTTCTCTTCTTAGCTACCCTTGAATCAATTAGGGAAATTTCTTGAGAGAAATGGGTATGTGAGGAAGATTTTGAGAGAGATGGGTTTTTAGGGTTTTGAGAGAAATGAGTGTATTTAGAAAGCAAAAGAACAAACTGATGTAAAAAAAAGAAATCAGACATTTTCGTGATGTGTCGACTGCTTATAGAGCGTTAAGTCGACGCAAGGATTATTCTAATTGATGCTTAGTGAGATATAAGGTACGCTTCGACGCGTGTAGGCTATGAGTCGACTCAAAAGTAAAGAATTTTGATTTTATGCAGTTTTTTCAATTGATTTCATGCAATTTATATAACACTTAGAATCTCTATGTACTTAACAATAAAGATAAAGAAGAACAAGTTTAGCATTTACACATGGTTAAGAGTAGAGAGTAGATGAGAACGATATTACCTTCAAGAGAATTGATAAGAGCTTCCACAAAGGCTATCCATATGTGCATCAAGCATTAAGAGAATATGTTCAATAAAAAAAAAGGCATGCAACTTACTTAAGATACAACCTATCCGAGATATCGAGAACACCAAGTTCCCTATGGATGTGATGGAAGGGATCCGTAGCGAGTGGTTTAGTAAAAATGTCAGCAAGATGATTTTTGCTATCAACATACTCGAAAATAACATCACCCTTTTCCACATGATCTCTTAGAAAATGATGCATTATCTCAATATGTTTTGTGCAAGAGTGCAAAATCGGATTTTTGGTTAGGTTGATGGCACTTGTATTGTCACAAAAAATAGGAATGTGATCAAGTTGGACATTAAAGTTGAGTAATTTTTGTTTGAGCCACAAGATTTGGGCACAACAATTACCAGCTGCAACCTATTCCTCTTCGGCGGTTGACAATGCAACTGAAACTTGCTTTTTGCTATGCCAACTGGCCAAAGTATTTGAAAATAAATGACAACTACCACTAGTGCTTTCCCTATCCGATTTTCAACTAGAAAAGTCAGAATCGTAATAGCCAACCAAAGAACAATCACTACCCTTGGAGTACCAGAGTCCATACTTAGTTGTACCACTAAGGTACCTAAGTATGCGCTTTACGACTTTTAAATGTGACTCCTTAGGACATGATTGAAACCGAGCACACATGCAAACACTAAACATAATATATGGATGAGAGGCTGTAACATAAAGAAGGGAACCAATCATACCTCTATACCTTTTTTTATCGACGGGATTACCATTATCATCTCGGTCTAAGTTCACGGCCATAGGAATAGGAGTATTGATTTCTTTTGAATTTTCCATGTCAAATCGCTTGAGTAGGTCAAGACAATATTTGGTTTGACTCACGAATGTTCCTTCATTTAATTGCTTTATTTGAAGTCCAAGGAAGTAGTTTAACTCTCCCATCATGCTTATCTCAAATTCTCCCTACATCATCTTAGAGAATTTCTTGACCAAAGATGTGTTAGAAGAACCAAAAATAATGTCATCTACATAAACATGAACTAAAATAAAATGCTTTCCTCCATGCTTAATAAAAAGGGTTGTGTCGACCTTTCCTCTTGAGAATCCTTGATCTTGTAAGAATTTGATAAGACGTTCATACCAAGCCCTAAGGGCTTGTTTAAGACCGTATAACGCATGCTTAAGTTTTTAAACATAGTTAGGATTTCTCAAAATTCTCAAAACCGGGAGGTTGAGACACATAAACCTCTTTATTAATGTATCCATTTAAGAAGGCACTTTTTACATCCATTTGGAATAATTTGAAGTTTTACAAGCATGCATATGCAAGAAAAAGGCGTATAGCCTCGAGTCGGGCCACTGGAGCATAAGTTTCCTCATAATCTATTCCTTTCTCTTGGTTATACCCTTGGGAAACAAGTCGAGCCTTTTTGCGAGTTATAATTTCGTTTTCTTATAGTGTGTTCCTAAAAACCCATTTAGTTCCAATAACTTGATGATCTCGCGGAGGGGGAACAAGGTCCCAAACCTCATTTCTTTTAAACTGATTTAGTTCCTCTTGCATGGATAAAAGCCAATGTTCATCGAGTAAGGAATCTTTAGAGTTTTTGGGTTCAATTTGAGAGACAAAAGTAAAATGATAACAAAAGTTACTTAACTTAGAGCGTGTTGTGACTCCCTTTGATACATCTCCTAGGATGTTGTTGATTGGGTGATCCTTAGAGGTTTTCTATTCCAAAGGAAGATCATTTTTATTGCTTGGATGATCTTCCTCTCTTTCTTCGGATACTTGATCCAACTCTTCTTCAATTTTAGTAGATTCTAAGTCCTTTTCTTTGGGATCTTGTAGTATGCTTTCCGAAGATACACCTGCACCATCATAAACACTACCCTTTCTGACTAATTTCGGATCGGATTCATCAAAGGAAACATGTACAAACTCTTCAAATATATTTAATCTTTTATTAAATACTCTATAGGATTTACTTGATTGAGAGTATCCGAGAAAGATACCTTCGTCAGCTTTTGAATCAAATTTACCTAAATTTTCTTTACCATTATTTAAGACAAAGCATTTACATTCGAAGATGTGAAGATGACAAATATTTGGTTTTCTTCCTTTCAAAAGTTCATAGGGAGTTTTGTTTAGAATAGGATGTATTATAACTCTATTCAAAACATAACATGTCATGTTAATGGTATCAGCCCAAAAGTATTTTGGAAGACGGTATTCATTGATCATAGTTCTTCCGAGTTCTTCTAAAACATGGTTTTTACGTTCCACCACTCCATTTTTTTAGGAGTATGTGGAGTGGAAAAATTATGATGAATACCGTATTTTTCACAAAATCTATCAAAGAGATCATTCTCAAATTCACCACCGTGATCGCTTCAAATAGTAAATATGCTACTGTTTAATTTGTTTTGAGAAAACTTGGCAAATTTTTCAAATGCCGGAAAGGTGTCACTTTTATTTGCCAAGAAAATTGTCCAACAAAATCTTGAGTAGTCATCTACAATAACGAATCCATAGTTGTTACCACCTAGACTTTTAATTCTAGATGGTCCATAAAGATCCATATGAAGATGTTCAAGAGGTCTCTTTGTAGAAACAATGTTTTTAGATTTAAATGAGATTCTAGTTTGCTTCCCCATTTGGAAAGCATCACAAAAGTGATCCTTGGAAAATTTTAGTTTTTGTAAATCGACTACTAATTCTTTTGAGATAACTTTATTTAACAAATCAAAATTCAAGTGAGCTAGACGTCTATGCCACAACCATGAATCCTCATTTAAAGTAACTAGACATTTAGCTCCGGTTAGAGATACATTATTCAAGTCAAACATGTATACATTGTTTACCCTCAAGCCTTTGAACACATAATCTTTATTATCATTGTGTTCAATTATGCAACAATCTTTTTAAAACAATACATTGTATCCTTTTCCCATAATTGACTAATGCTAATAAGATTGTGTTTAAGACCATCAACTAATAGGACATCTGAGATAGTAGTAGAAGAGGGATTACCTACAATACCTTTACCAATTATTTCTCCCTTGTTATTGTCGCCATAGGTGACAAATCCTTTCTTTTTCGCCACAAAGTAAAAAAATAGGGAGGTATTGTCTGTCATATGTCTTGAGCATCCACTATCGAGAAACCATCTTTTCTTTGTAGTCTCAAGACATTCCAGCTACAAGTTTAAAAGGAAGTAGGTACCTAATTTTTATTGGGTCCTTGTGTGTGAATGATACTTGAGTTGCATTTTGGAAACCATTTGAAAATGCCTTGAGGAACCAAAAACCTCCTAAATCGACATTTGCTAATGGCGTGCCCCCTTTTGAAACAATATAAACATGTTAGAGATTTTGGAAAGTTACTTTTTCTTGGAGGATCTCTTATTTCATAAGTGTATTTTTTATATGGATTTATCATACTACTTCTGAAATTTAATCTATCAATGCTAAAAGTAATTTTGGGTTGTAAAGCCTTGTCAAGTTTGGCTTTAAGATTTTTTACCTCTCTTTTCCAAATGTAGCAAGTTTCACATCCAACCCAATCATGCCAAGAAAGCTTATCATCTTTGCTATAAGTTTTGATTTTCTCTACCATGGATGCCTTGAGAGCTTCCAAATCTTTTTGGGATTTGGACACTTTATGCTCAAGGTATGAAAAAAAATTCTTATTTGAGGCTAATCTTTTAAAAGCTTCCTTAGCCTCATTTTGTAGAGTATCAAAAGCTCATTACAATTCTATGTGAGACGTTTTATCAATGTGATTATATTTAGAGTGACTTGCATTTCTTTTCTTCTTTTGATGAGCCATGAGGCAAAGGTTGATTGTTTCTTCTACGTCACTAGAGTCACTTTTTCTTGAGGCTTCACTATCGCTATCCCAAGTAATGTATGCTCTTCTAGCTTTGTTAGGTCTCTTTTGAAATTTGTCTTTCCCTTTGTCTTTCTTGAGCAACGGGCATTCCGGTTTGTAGTGACCGGGTTTTCTGTAGTTGAAACATGATCCTCTTGATTTAGATTTCTTACCTCCATCTTGTATTGAAGGTTTTGATTGGTTTCTATAATTGATGAGATTTTTTTCCGAGCGTTAGACTTCATTCTTTTGGAGATATTTGTGATATTTTCTGACAAACAACCTCATGTCTTCACTTGAGCTTTCATTGTCATCACTAGAATTACTCGCACAAGATTTATTGGTGGAGGACTTTGAGCTTGAAGCCTTTAATGCGACATACTTCTTTTCCATGTCTTTTGGATTTTCCTTCTTTTCCTTTTTCTCATGCTTATTGATATTGATAAGCTCTTGCTCATGCTCTTGAAGCTTCCCTAATAGTGTTGTTATGTCGAGTGTAGCAAGATTATTTGCTTCCTTTATTGTTGTAACTTTAGGCTGCCATTCCCTATTAAGACATCTTAAAATTTTGTTAGTAGCAACAGCATTGGGAGTAACATGACCAAGAGTGTGTAAGCGATTGATTATATGAGAAAATCTCTTTTTCATATCAGCAATGGTTTCAACATGCTTCATGTGAAAGAGATCAAACTCTTGAGTTAATGTATTGATTCTAGCAAGTTTAAGATCATTTTTCCCTTCATGGGAAATTTGTAGAGCATCCCACATTGCTTTAGCAGCCGCACAATGTGATACTCTAAAATATTCATCAACACCTAAAGAAGCAATAAGCATATTTCCACCTTTCCAATCATAGCTATACTTTTTCTCGTCTTCCTCATCCCATAGTGCTTCTGGTTTCGGTATGGTAATGTTATCCTCATTGGTCATGGTTATTTGCATAGGACCATCCTCGATAATTTTCCATATCTTTCTATTAACAGAGTTAATATGCACACACATACAATCTTTCCAATAGCTATAGTTTTCACCAGTGAAAACAAGATCTCTCGTATAATCTCCTTTTGGATCGTTCTCCATATTCTACAAAGTAATATGTGAAGCACCAGATGAACCAATGTTATGATACCACTTGTTAGACGATGTGATCGATCTAGAAGAGGGGTTTAATAGATCGTTTAAAATAATTTGCGCTTTTTAGAATTGTTTTTAAGAAAAATATGGGAAATCTTCATGGAATCTCCTATCTTATAAACGATCCTCTATTGAAAAGATCAGATTTACGTAATCGTATGGGATATAATGACAAAGTAAGAATCAATGTGTTTTACTCAATTGATCAATCACTTATACACCCCCAATGAATATTAATTACTTCCAATGAGTAAGATGAGATAACGCTAAACACAATGAATAATTTATGGATTAGTAAATTTGTCAAACACCTTATGACCAAAGCACCATAGGTTTTATTTTAGTAAATTGTAGTGGTGAGTTTTCTTAGGTATCAATCAAAAGGATTGTTACCAATGTTTTCAAATGAACTCAACACACTACAATTTCAATATATGCAGATTTGACAAATTAATTTTCACACAGTATAGTAATCAAGTATAGAGATAAAGAAAAAGAATAAGAACACATGATTTTTTAAGGCAATTCCCCTTGGCGTCCTCGCATAGGGTACGTCTGCCCCCAATTCTAGAATCTAGAATTGAGATATTTGATATTAAGTTGCAAATGATACAAGATAAGAGATAGTTCATAATAAAAACAAACCAATGTTGCTGATGTAACATTCTTCTTCCCTTTCCTTGGTTTGAGCTAAACCAAGTGCCAAATTCTTCAAACAAACCTCCGGTTACCGCTACTTGATTAGGCAAACCCACAGTTTCTTAATCCTTTCACTCGGCTTATTTCGATCGCAAGAAATTTGACCCCAAATCAATATTCACAATCCTCCGGTTACCGCTACTTGATTAAGCAAACCCACCATTTCTTAATCCTTTCACTCGGCTGAATTCAATGAAGCAAAAACTTGTGCAAAAAACCCCGCACCAATAGGAATCTCAGAGGAGAAAATCCAAATTACTTTATTCAAGAACAGCCCATAATTGCTAAACCCAAATCTGAATTGAATCCTTGATTTTAACGTTATCACCACATAAATTTTCTTGAATCAACAACCATGATTATGTGTAGATGTTGGTTTTTGAGAAGAGAGGATGAAGATGAGGAGAACTAGCGTATCTTTCACTAGTTCTTGTTAATTTGAAAAAATTATGCATAATGAATATATATATATATATATATATATATATATATATATATATATATATATATATATATATATATATATATATATATATATATATATATATATATATATATGTTACCTAATAGCCAAGACCCACAATCATAGCAGAAAATCAGATGAGGCCAACGAGCGGTCGACTTAACCAGAAATAGGGGTCAGCGCGACACAACCCGCAGACAGAGAAAAATTGTTTTGAAGTGCAATGAGTCGACCGCTTCAGGACTTGCGTCAATATAAACTTTGAATATTTTGATTCCCAGGTTGAGTCGACCGGAAGGTTCGAAGTGATACATCCAGCAGTCATAGGGAAATCCATTATAAAGTGCAATGCGTCGACAGCTACAGGGCTTGCATCGACGCAATAGTTTAATATTTTGATTTGCAGTTTGAGTCGACCGGAAGGGTCGACCGGAAGGGTCGACCTGACACATCCAGGGCTTGATTGAAGATGATAATTTGACCGGACATATCTTTTAGTCGACGCACATATTGAATTTTATCAAAAATAAGTGTTTCTGGAGATCTTCATTCCATTGCAAGATTGTTCATAGGACCAACCCAAATAGAGAGAGATTAATAATTGTTTTGACATTATTAAAATACTTATAGAGGGACTTTTCCCTCACACTTTCTAGTACCATTTCAAGGTTCGATAAACATCCTTCAAAACTTTGTCCACAGACAGAGAAGTCATCCATAATAACTTCCATCATGCCATCTAGAAACATATCTTCTATTGATTAAGTGTGTAGACTGTAAACTGGGATGTTTGCTGAGAGGTCTACAAGTTGATACTATCTAATTGTTTTCGTCCCTGACTTGGAAGCCCCCAGAGTAGGAGAGTTGCTCCGAACTGGGTAAACATATTTGTGTGTTATTTACTTTCACCACTGCTTATTTTGTCTATACATATTGTTGTTGTGTGTGAAGTCGGATTCAGTGTCTCGACATCTCTTAGGATATTCAGAATCTGACAACCAGAATTTCATGTAACATAATCATCGTAGTTGGATGACGATTTAGAAATGATTTTAGAACTAGAGTGTTTCTTAATATTACATTTGGCAATGGTATGTTGATCACGACTTTATGATTTTGTCAGGTGTAGTGACTGCAAGTGCATAGTGTATCGTGTAGTTTTAAAAGATATTGAACCCACAAGGACTGATGGTAAAACTACTGTTATCTTAGGGTCACTGTGTAAAGCTAAGTATAATTATAAAATTTAGGTGTTTGGGTTTAATCGGGAATTAACTAAAATTTAATAATTAATAACGGGACACCGGTATGTATTTCGTCAATTTAAGGGATTCAGTAAGTCATTGGCATTTGTTTTTAGTATTAAAACACAACTTCGGTGAAAATTATTCATTTAAAAACCCTCGTCTCAAACTTCCATTTTATTGAATTAGATCATATCAGTTAAGCTCGAACTGAGCGCTTCCGTTGTTTCATTTAAAACTCAAAAGTACGTTTTGAATACAAATAAGGTCCAATTAACTTTAAATCACTTCCGCTATTTTTAAAATTAATGTTTTAATAACCATTATCTGGTTAAAACCTCAAAATTCCGCTATGTTGATTTTATGCTTAGATTGTCTCTTACATCCGTACAAAAACAATTAAATATTCAATTGGAAATTAAAACCAGAAAAGTGTTTTTATAAAAATAATAATGCCAGTTAATTACCAAATCCTTTCGGTTAAGTTTTACATACCGGTACCAGGGAATCTAGCCATGCATAAATTTATCGCAGAACAACATAAAATTAAAATGTAAATTCAAAAACGCATGCATGGTAGGAAATAAATAAATTATGATTATTAAAATAGGAACCTGGAAGTGAATAAAAAAGTGATTAATTTCGAGTAATGTGTGTCCTCCACAAGCTGGCAGGATTGACTTGTAGTAAAAATATCTCGAATTAAATTAAAGTAATCCTAAGCAAATTCTAGAAGTCTGGAAACAAAATAGTGTTGCAGTATTTCTCTGATGTTGGAAAATAATGGTTTGTTATTGAGGTTTTATTATTGCCTAAGTAGTTCTAGGAAATCTGGAAAACTAATGCTAGAATTCTAAACTGGAAAATATCAAAACAGAATGCAAAAAATAATGTTAAGTAGAAAAAGTGAGATTGAAAGTAAGACTGTGTAACAATTGTTCAAGGTGCGAGAGATAGAGAGTGAGTGAGAGTCTGTCATTTTTTGGTAATTGTTTCAATATATATAGGGTCCATTAGTTGAGGAAAAATAGGAATTCAAAATGGAGAAGAATCTGTGAACATGCGCTGAGTCTGTCAAATGGAGAGAAAATTGTAACTGCTATATGATCGTGGCGAGCATGATATGTGGTGTGACGTGGGGCACATAATTCTTATTTGTCTTGGTCGTAACATAAGACGTGCCGAGGGGCACAAAACTCAACTTGTCCTGGTCGTAACACCCTTGTGGTGGGCGGCACACCTTCTGGTGTAAGAAGTGCTTAAATGCTTCAAAAAGGCCACTTGCACTTCATTTTTCCATTATTTTTCTTCCTTTTCTCATTTATGCCTTGCAAAAGTTAAGCACCTGGAATATGTTGCAAATACTACAAAAAGAGATAAAATGTGACATAATAAATGAGGAATTGGAAATTTAATCTATGTAAATCAGGCAGAAAATGCTATATCTTTTCGTGTTATCATATGTCTGTTCATGCGACAATAGTAACAAGTTATATTTCAAAAGGTGTTAATTTTTTTCTAACTTTCTTTTCAACAATGTTGTATTTTTGCATATAGAGGATTCAAGGATTTATTTAACTTCGTTAAATCTACAGCAAAAGTCAGCTTTGGTTGTAGAGCCTTTTTCAATTTAGCCTTGATATTTCTTATCTCATTTTGCCAAATATAACATGTGTCACAACCAAAGTTAAATGGATGGTCATCCATATTATTTTTTACCTTAGGAATACCTACAAGGGAGTTCTTTAGAGCTTCCAATTTGTTTTCTGTTTCTAAATTTTTTTCTTCTAAATGATAGAATATTTTTCTATTTGAGGATAACCTTTTAACAGCTTCAATAGCTCCCTTGTGTAAGTTTTCAAAGGACTCAAGTAAATCAAGATGAGACTTTTCATTTATCAAGTTATTATGAGAAGAACTTACTTTTTCATTTTTACCTTTTTGGTGATGATTGTAATGATGAATGTCATTGCTTGTAGATGCTATCATACTTTTCTTTTTATCTTCATGGTAAGATCCTGAAAGACACACTTCATCATACTTTTAAGGTTTGTGTCCTTTGATTCTTCTATAATTGAGATGAGTTGAAAAGCGCACATTTTCTAAATCATCATTATCATTATATTCTTCATCACTTGAGAATTCAACATCACTCCCCCAAGACACATATTCTCTCCTAAGTTTGCCATGACTCTTGAGTTGATTCCTCTTTTTCTTCTTTTCAAGATTGGAGTAGCTTCTCTGGCTCAATGGCTCTTTTGTTGAGACTTTTTCTAGTTCTCCTATTCACATACTTGTGATACCTTTTGACAATTAAACTGATCTCTTCATCTTCCGAATTATAATTGTTGCTATCATTTCTATCATAACAATAATGCTCATCCCTTGAGGATTTGGATCTTGAAACCTTGAGAGCTTTAGACTTCGAAACTTGTTCCTTAAGCACCCCTTTTTTATTTTTCCTTTTTTATCAAACTTATTTTCATATTTCTCTAAGCAATTGAGTTCTTGCTCATATTCTTCTAACTTACCAAACAAAATGGTGAGATGAAGTGTTTAAAGGTTGTTGGCTTCCTGTTGTAATTGGTTTTGAATCAAGAGTCGCCACCCTTAATTTTTATCCTAAGGAAGGGAATATAAAGGAATAACCCTAAAAGTTAGAGATTCTAGGTTTTTTTGAATCGGTTCTAGATGAAGGGAAGGTGTTAGGCACCCCCCATCTACCTTGTTCACAAGGATACTAGGGTTAGAAGCGCGACTTTAGGAAATAGGGTTATAATTTTTTATTAGGGGAACTCGCTACGATTTTAGTCGTATGCCTACGTATCCTCTTATGAGGAATGAGACTCCCAATTCGTAGTTCACGGGGTTTTTTTTATGGATTACGCAAATATTTTAATTCCACTTGTACTTAGCTCGAATATGTGAATAACAGAGATTTTGTACCAAGTGCGCAGTTAATTAAAATATGCTTCATACTCCTTTTCGAAAATTAATTGTTTGAATATATTTATTTGCGAAAATAATTTGTGGTTGGTTAAGTATTTTTTATGTGTTAATTGTTGAAAACATCTTTATTTAAATGCATTTAATAATATTTTTATGCAACGAAAATAAACAATATATTGGAAGAATTTGGAAAATAATATTATTTGATTTAAAAAATAATTAATATAATATAGCTTTATAAAATAGGAAATATATTATATAAAAATTATAAAATAAAAAAAAATTAAATAAAACATGGGGGGTGTAAATTATATTAAGGTAGTAAAAATGGAGGGTGTTAACAGCGCGGGCCTGAATTCAGATATTGAATTCAGGCCCAAAGGCAAGAGGGGTGAGTTTTTAAGCAATTCAGTAAAACCGAGGGTCCATGGAAGTTTGGGTCCAAGTCCAGATATTGGACTTGGCCCATTTTGGCCTGGGGGTGGGTTTTTGTTCGCATTAGCAAAAAGAAAACAAAAAAGCGCTAGCAATGGGCCAGGCCCAATGCTTTGGGATAGACATATCCGGACAACATGCGCGCGATTATAGAGTAACATGATGGGGACACACATTTATATTCGTATGATTAGGATCAAGTAGATACGGATGAGGGTACACGGTAATTGTTATGGGTGTCGCGCATCAGATTGATTAGCACAATATATTTTTGTTTTGTTTTCATTATCCCATTTTTTACTATCTTTACATCTCGTCTCCTTACCATGTTCTTCTTTCTCTCTCAAACTTAACTAAACAACAAAACCCTAGAATCTCACTCACCCGAGGCGGCGGCCATCCTCAACCCAAATTCGACCATAAATCAAAGAGTAAAAACAGCGAAAAACAACACAATTGCAAAAGCTAAGTCTTACTTGTAGCGATTCCTTTCGAACCCTTTTATAATTTTGGCCCTCCTAGTCGCTCCTTCTCTATTTCTTTGTTCGTAGGTACGACGATGATGACTTGACGGAGGCGCAGTATAGGATTTGAAGTCAACAGCGGTTTAATAGCTAGGGTTTCAGATATTGAACCCCTAAGCTAACTGTGGTTACTGAATCAACGACGTGATGAAGACAACACCTCCAAGACCTTCTTCTTTCGGTTTTGTAACTTATTTTTCTTCTCTATCCACTTCCTCTGTTTTTATGTCTCCCTTTTCTACTATAAACTTAGGTTCTTATAGTTTTTTTCTGATTAGTTATATTAGGAAGAAGATTAATTTGTCTGTAGATTTTGATTGTAATTAATTAGGGTTTGAATTAGGGATTTAATTCCTGTCTGTAAATTTCTATAATTTTTAATTAGTTTTTTCATTTGTTTGATTTCTTTCTTGTGCAAAATACCATAAAAATAACTTTGTTTCTGTAATTGGCGTTTGATTCCATTTCAATATGAATCTACTCTTGTAAAGTCTTTTGAATAAGGAAAAAAAACCGATTTTGTTCATGATATGAACAGTAACTGTTTGTAGAACCTATGTTTGTACCGCACACATTTTTTATTATCTGGACCAAAAACCAATTTAACCACACGGGCCTATGATGTCTTTGCGTTCATTGCAATGATTTTGGATTTTTGGTCTGTATGCATTTTTGAAACAACATGTTACTAGAAGTGGGTCTGCTCGTTTGGGCATCAACAAAAATAATTGTACTCCTTTTTTAAATTAAGTTATAATTAAATAAAAAATACTTTAAAAAAAATAATTAGTAAAGTAATGATAAAAAAACCATTTCCAAAACAATCTAACAGACTAAAACAAACCGTGGACTTGTTTTAGACTCACGATAAAACCCTTTTTTTAGTTGGTTTCTATGTTTAATAAATCTCAAAACAAACAAAATTAAGTTCTCCTTGTTTTTAAATTAAAAAAAACACATTTTAATTATAATAAAATTAATAATAGTAATAATAATAATAACAATGTTATAACAAAATATTTTTTTCTTTTTAAAACAATTCCAATAACTTGAAATGGGCCAAACTATTTTGGACCCGTTAGTTCAATCTTTCCTCTTTTTTTTTACTTAAATTATAATGATGTAAAAAGAAAAAAAATCAATACTAATGACAATTGATGAAAATAATTATAAAATAATGATTAATAATATACTCTTTGAAATCATACAAATCTTAAAACAAGACAATAAAATCGAATGGGCCTTCCCCATCGGGCCTTTAAACAAAATGCATAGTTTTTATGCACCCTTTTTCCATATTCTGAAATGGACTAATTAAAGCCTAATGGGCCATCAGATGTTGATGGTCCATTTTGGATCGATACACCCCTCTTTAATTTTAAACACCTCCAATGAAAAAGAACCTACATAGTATAATATAAGGGTAGGGAAAATTTGGAGTATGACACTTCCTTGATCGCGGTGACCTTTAGTTGCCAATTTCTAGTAAGACATCTCAACACCTTGTTAGTAGCAATAGCATTGGAAATATGATTACCTAGTTAATTTAAACAATTAATAAGATGTCAGAACCTCTTTTGCATTTGAGCAATGGTTTCCCCTTGCATCATACGAAAGAGTTTAAACTCTTGATTAAGCGTATTAATTTTAGCTTGTTTGACCTCATTAGATCCCTCATAGGTAACTTGTAGAGCATCCCATATAGCTTTAGCAGTTTGACAATTGGAAAAGCGATAGAACTCATTAACTTCGAGAGAGGATACAATGATGTTCGTTTCTTTCCGATCGTAAGACAACTTTTTGTTACCATTTTCATCCCATAAGTTTTCCATCTTTGTTACGGTAGCACCATTAACTTCATATGTCACCAGTGTTAGACCATTTTGAATGGCTTCCTAAACACTTTTGTCATATGAGTTGACATGAATTTTCATAAAAGCTTTCCAATAAGTATAATTTTCTCCCGTGAAAATAGGGGCTCTTTTATAATCCCCTTTAGGTTCGTAAGCTATTTTCTACAAAGTGTCAAAGTCAGAATGAACTGGGCTCTTGATGCCACTTGTTAGATGACGACAACTTATCTAGAGGGGGGTGGGTGAATATATACCCCTTTAAAAATTCCAAATAAAATTTGATTTTGAAAAAGATATTTTATCAATGAGCGACGCATAAGATTTTTTAAAAGTCGTCTATACGAACGTTATTGGAAACTCAGATATGCAAATCCTAGATCAAATTCAATATGGAATAAGAATAATAACTTGGATTATTAAACTTGAATCACTTGCAACTTATTTATCATTTATTTCAAATTACTTAGCAAGATTATTTTCAATGTCAATATTAAAATAACTAGTTAAATCAATTTATCAAACACTTGGTGTGCAAGTGAATTTTTAGAATTTTTCCTTTAAATTATGTTGATACACAAAACCACTTATAACCAAAAGTGATTATAAGATATACCAACACTTGATTCAAAATAAAAAAATGGTTAGTAAAATTCTTATAATTCAATTAATAACACAATTCTATTTTACAAATTGATCAATAAATATCAAACAAGTAAAAGCAAAAATAAAAGCGACACGAGGAATTTGTCTTCATAGTTTCCCACATTCCCCACATATGTCTGTGCCTAATTCCAATGGAATTAGGATAATTCTTACTATGCAAAATTGTTAATACAAGAGAAGTGTTCAAAAGCAACTCCACAAACCCTAATGCTTGTTGTTAATTCAACCATTTCTCCCCTTTTAATCTTGAGCAAGACCAAGACATAATAAATGCAAATTGACTATTTGGATGTTGCTACTCCTTTGTGTTTTTTATATCCAAATATTATGCGCACCATCAATTACAAATTTGTAACACAAGACTTCAATTGAAACCAATCGTTCTCTCAATACTTCCTATGTGTTATTTATCTTTAAATGATCCCTTGCATTCTTTATCTCCAAAGGACTTCACTGGGTCGCAATTACCTCTCAAACGTATTGCACGAAAATCCCCAAATCAACCAATGATCTTGGAGGACAAACCCGAGGTTTTTCCTAGATGAATAACCCCTACAAAAGCTCAACCCAATACCAAATTGAACACTAATAATCCCTGTCTAGATGAAATCCCAACGGAACATCGTTACAATGTAATGTCAGTGTGTATGCATAGGTTGGAGGTTGAAGGTGAAGAGAAGTGTAGGCTAATTTTATGGTTTCACCAATTATGAATGATGCATGAAAGAGTATTTATAGTTTTGGAATGAGTAGGTTAATAAACATGTGTTTGGAAATAAAAGAATGAAACTATGATCGAACAATCAACATGATTCACCCTATGTATCTTATGTGTCGACACATATTCCATTTTTAAGCTGCATGTGATGACATGTGCAGGACTATTTGTCGACCTAACTAAGACATAAACTACATGCTATTACTCTCTCTTGAATACGAAGTTGTTTATAAAAAAAAATTAGATGATCTTGTCTTATACATCATTTCAATATATACTTCAATGAATATATTATTTTTAACAAAAAAAAAATTAATTTATATGAATATTTTGTTCTAATTAAATTTTTAATAAAATATTATATTTAAATTATTCTACTAATTTTTTGTGATATATTATACTTTCTATTCCAAAATAATTGTTTATTTATTTTTCTAATATAACATTAATTAATTTTTATCAACTTTATCTATAATAAATATTATCAACACGTTTTTTAAATTATGACAATGTATAATAACTAAAAATTATTGAATAATTTTATAAAAATATTATTTTTATAAATTTAATTATTATTTTTTTAATTTACATGGAATAATTTTAAAATAGTTTGTGACCAAAAAAAACTACAAGTTACATTGATTCCACTTTCTTTTAAATGAGTAAATGCAAAAGTGGATTGTCTCTAACAATCTACACGAGTTTCCAAAAAAAAAAAACTTTACCATCACATGATAAGTTATTGTTTTGAAGAAACTTTTGGTTGAGTTATTGTTTTGAAGAAAAGTCCAATGTATCTTAGCACATGATAAGTTAAGGGTACATTTTAACTTATTTCAATAAAAGTAAATCGAATATATCATTGCTTAACAAACTCTACTTTTCTTTTAAAAAAGAGTCAGAAAAAGAGAGAGAAATGTAAGTATTTTTATTTTACAAAAAAGTATGTCTATAATCATAAAAATAGAGTTTATAGATTTCATAATCTATTTATGATTTAGTTTGATTTTTTGAATGATTGATAAAATAATCTAATCTTATTCAACTTTATATAATTTAGTTTAAATTAACTTTTAAAATTTTAAATTATAAAATATAATATTAAGATTATAAATTTATTTATAAATAATAAATTTATATAATATATAATATATACTATATAGTATATTAAAAAGTTAATATTATAAAATAAAAATAATTATTTATAATAGAAACATATGAAATAATAAAAATAAATAAATTAAATTAAACTAATAATATGATATTAAAAAAAAGTCATAATATAATAAACTAACAAAAAATATATCACACTCATAATATAAAAACATATAGATGTGATTTAGTTCAATTTTAATTTAATTTGAATCAATTTAAAAAAAAATTAAAATTTAATTCGAATCAAATAGGTTTTATACAAGAAATTAATTGTTATATTGACGGTGTAAAAAGCATTTTTATATATTTATTTTTAAAATATAATTTCAGATATCTATATATCATAATTTGATTGAATATATATGTAAAATAATTTATAAATATCATTTAAACACATTTGATAGTATTCAATTTTTTTTACAATTTTTCGATTTTTTTATTTAACTTGTAATGTTTATTTAGATCATTTAGATTTGAACATACATAATACATATAAAACACATGACATAATTCTCTATTTTTAATATTTCTTTTTTTTACAAGCACAATTTTTAATATTCTATACGCTCAACTTTTTGGCAATATTTATTATTTCCTTTGCCTCATGCAAGAGTCCAAGTTGAAGTTCAATGATCTGAATCAGATCTTGGATTATTTTTAGTATTTAGTGCAGATTTAATGTATGAACATTTAATCATGGTATTAGAGTGGGAGTGAAGTTCCAAGAAAATCCAGAATTGTGAAATCCATTGATTGTTTTGTTATTTTTCAACAGAATACATGAGCAGGAGTATTAATAAGTTGACATATTTTATAGATGAAAATGATATTTTTACACTATATTTTATATCTATAAATGGTATTTTTACACCATATTTTATATCTACATCGTATTTCATTATTTACCACAATAAAATATTATAATAATATATATATTTTAAATTATAAATTTAATTTTATTTTTTAAATTGAAGGAGTACGGAAAATAAAATTATATGATTAAACAACTTCATAATTTTATTAACTAATATTTTAAATATTATTAATCAACTTTATTATTATTACAAATTTGGATGATTTATTTACCAATTTCAAAAATTTATTAATTAATTTTTTATATTTTATTAATCAATTTTATTTTACTATTAAAAATTATTTTTAATATTTGATTGTTTATTAACTAATTTTATTATTTCATTAACTAATTTTTTATATTTCATTAATTAAATTTGTTTTACTATTAAAAGTCATTATGGATATACTATTTACGAATTGTTCATCGGTATTATTCAACGATAATATTCACATACTATTCACAAATATTATTTATAATTTAATATTATTTTATTAAAAAAATAATATTTATCATATAAATACGATAAATAATATATACAGTATAAGAATGTGTTGTAGAAATAGTAAGTTCCAGATGAAAAATGATATTATTACACCACATTCTACACCTATACCGTATTTTACTATTCATCATAGTAAAATATTATAATAATATATATTTTTAAATTATAAAAAAAATAATATTTTTAGTGGTTTAAATTGAAGTAGTACGAAAAATAAAATGATATGATTAATCAACTTTATAATTTTATTAACTAATATTTTAAATATTTTTTATCAAGTTTATAATTATTAAAAATCTGGACGGTTTATTAATCAACTTCATAAATTTATTAATTAATTTTTTATATTTTATTAATCAACTTTATTTTACTGTTAAAAATTATTTTTAATATCTAAATATTTATTAATCAACTTTATTATTTTGTTAATTAATTTTTTATATTTCATCAACCAAATTTATTATACCATTAAAAGTTATTATTTATATATTATTTACGAATATTGTTCATCGGTATTGTTCACCGATACTATTTAAAAATATTATTCATAATTTAATATTATTTTATTAAAAAATAATGTTTAAATACAATGTAAGTATTGGTGTAAGAATGTGGTGTAGAAATAAGAAAGTTGTTTATGGATGGAGTAAGATGCAAAATAAATCTGACATATTGAAATAAAACCATTAGTATGAGCAATAAAATAATTACGAAGTTCGTCGAATATGGTAGTTCTTCCCTATCCATTATAGTGAGAATAAGACCTCCACTTGAGAATGTTGTTTTAAACACATATGAACCTTCGTAGTTAGGTGTCAATTTACCACGTGAATCTAGACGAGGTGACATAACTTTTTTGAGAACTAAATCTCCTTCTTTGAATACTCAAGGATAGACCTTTTTGTCGAATGCTTTCTTCATCCGCTTTTGATACAACTGTCCATGGCACAAAGCCATCAAGTATTTTTCTTCAATGAGGTTAAGATGATCAAGTCGTGTTTGGACCCACTCTGATTCTACGAGCTTGGTTTCCATTAGAATTCGTAGTGATGGAATCTCTACTTTAACAAGAAGTACAACTTTCATGCATAGACAAGAGAGAAAGGAGTTGCACCTGTTGAAGTACGTACTAAGGTACGGTAGCCATGTAGAATAGAGGGCAACATTTCATGCCAATCTTTATATGTCTTCACCATTTTCCGAATGATTTTCTTGATATTCTTATTGACAACTTCAATGGCCCCGTTCATCTTAGGTCGGTAAGCTGAAGAGTTGTGATGCTCGATCTTGAAGTCATCGCATAACTGCTTCATCATTTTTTATTCAAGTAGGACCCATTGTCTGTGATAATTCTGCTAGGAACCCCATATCTGCATATGATATTTTTCTTGATAAATCGGGTAACCACTTGGCTTGTTACCTTTGCGTAAGACGCGACTTCTACCCATTTGGTGAAATAATCAATAGTGACTAGTATGAATCAAGGTCCATTTGAAGCCTTCGGCTTGATCATTCCTATCATATCAATTCCTCATATTGAGAATGGCCAAGGTAAACTCAAGACATTCAGATGAGTCGGTGGTACGTGTATCTTGTCAGTATAAATTTGGCATTTGTGATATATCTTCATATAATGGTAGCAGTCAGCTTCCATCGCAAACCAATAGTAACCTGCTCTCAATAATTTTCTAGCCATAGCATGCCCATTTGTATGAGTACCGAAAGTTCCTTCGAGAATCTTTATCAGGAGTGTTTCTGCTTCACATTTCTCCATGCACCTGAGTAACACCATGTCGTAGTTTCTTTTGTACAATACACCACCATTTGAGAAGAACTTTACAGCTAACTTTCGTAGAGTTCACTTTTCTATAATTGAAGCACCTTCCAGATATTCTTATTTCTCGAGATATCTCTTGATGTCATAGAACCAAGTTTTATTATCAGGACCTTCTTCAATTGTAAGAAAATGTGTGGGTTCTTCAAAATGTCTGATTGTGATGTGTGGTTCATGATTAGGCCAAGTCACTTTGAACATGGCTGATGAAATTGCCAAAGCGTCTGCCATTTGATTCTCTTCTCGGGGAATGTGGGTGAAAGTGATGTCTGTAAGCTTTGTAGCTAACTCCAAAACATAATCCCAATATGGAATTAATTTGGGATGTCGAGTGTCTCATTTACCGTTGACTTGGTATATAACTAACACTGAGTCTCCATATACATTGAGGTGTTTAATCCTTAAATTAATAGCAGCTTCAAGATCTAAGATACAAGCTTCATACTCAACAACATTGTTGATACAATCAAAGTATAACCTCACATTATAAGGTTTATGATACATCTTCGGAGATGTCAACACTGCCCCAATTCCATGTCCTAGTGCATTTGAAGCACCGTCAAACATGAGTGTCCATCTTGCCTCTGGTTCAGGTCCTTCGTCGGGCCCTGGTATTTCATTGTCACCTATAACCATGATATCTTAATATGGAAAGTCAAACTTCATCGGTTAATATCCTGGCAATGGTTGATGGGTCGTGGTCAGCTACTACACTATACTTGATGGCCTTTTGAGTAACATATTGGATGTCGTATTCTGATAACAACATGTGCCATCGAGCAATTCTTCCCGTGAGAGCTGGCTTTTCAAACACATACTTCAAAGGATCCACCCTTGCTATTAACCATGTGGTGTGAGTTAACATATACTTTTAGTGGCTCAAGCTAAATCACAACAAGTTTTCTCGCACTCAGTAAACTTCTTGCTCAAGTAGTAGATTTCATGCTCTTTTCTACCCATTTCGTCGCATTGCTCCAATACACATCCCATAGATCCTTCAAGCACTGTTAAGTACATCATTGTTAACGCGAAATTATATCGTTTATTCGACTTGAATCACATGCATTTTTAGTACCGTTTTCTTTTATTTTTATTGTGTTATACTGGTATTGCTATTCTATTTCAGGTATATTCTAACACAGAGCTTACATGCGAAAAAAGGACGAGAAATGGAGAAGAAATGGAGAAAATTGAAAGAATGGAAGAAAAGAGCAGAAAACATAGTTTCTTAAGCTGTGGCCCTAGCCACAGAACTATGGCCCTCTCCACACACTATGTGTCCCCCTCCATATATTTGTGCCTTATGACCCTCACCACACATTGTGTGATCCCTGCCACAGCTATGTTTTCTCCAACCACATATTTTAACGTATTTTAATGATTTTTCTTGTTCTGTTTTGTGGTTCTTCTACACGTCAGTACTCACGCCAGCAACAACTCCCGAGAATTTCTCCATGTTACCACTAGTGCCTGATTCTTCTCCATGGAAGTTACGAGAATTGAAGAAGATGATAAAAAGGCAGTTCATTATACACAGGGGGTTCCACCATTTTTCTCTCAGAGCAGATTATTATTCTTAGTTCTTAGGCCAAAAAGTTTTCGATGTAAAAGTGGTAGTTTCTCACATCGAGGAACTACCACACCATTAGTTTAAGGTGTTGTTTTCTTTTATTTCAATTATGTACCTGATTGTCAAGAGTTCCGACATATTATGAATTCAGTTCCTGTTATTGTATGCGAAGATAATTTCAAAAGTTAATTCCATTTTTTACAGGTTTCTCTTTATTGCATTTATTTATTTTTGTTTCGTTTGTTTAATTTAATTACCATGATGTTCTTAATTGCAATTTTTATGTTTAGTTTGTTTACACTTGATTCCATGTTTAGCTAAACTGTCTTGAGTCCGGTATGTGTGGATCGTCGTCTCCGACGGGACTCGGGTACGAAGTTGGCTTAATATTTAATTTAAAAATTCAGTTTCGGTCTTTGTTTCTTAAACTTAATTTAAATAGCCTTGTCACGAGAGTGAGTGTTATTTAATACAATTTTGCACGAGAGTGGGAAATTAACTAAGGTTCAAGTTGGCACCACGAAAGCATGGGGGTCGAACCAGATAGTAAGAAAGGGGCATCGATTCCTAAAGAGGGCGAGAGTTTTTTAGGTGTCAATTAGAACTTGTTCAGTTTTCAAAATACGTTCCTTGATTAGAATGGGCGAGCGAGAGAAAAATCCATGGTTAAGGAATGTGACTTTATTCAAAAGCACGAGAGTGTGAGATATTGTCTTTAAATTGTTATTTTCTACTAAAAATATTTTTAACATCAGTATAAGCCAATGAGTTATGCAGTCCCTGAAGTACGTGGAATACACATTCTGGTCTCTCTTTTCTTATATTTATCTTAATCTTTATTTTATTTTATTTTATTTTTAGTCTTAGTTTCCCCTTAATCAATCATTTATTAGCCTTATCGTTACAAAGAGACAATAGATTACAATAGGTTGACATTGGTCTCTGTGGGTTCGACAATATTTTATATTACTTCGATATTTCCGTGTACTTACGGACGCATCAAGTTTTGGCGCCGTTTCCGGGGACCAACAGTCAATATTGTTATTTATGTTGTTGCATTGTATAGATTAAGACACTCTAAACTTAATTACTATGTATCACCCAAATTTTTTCTACAACTCTCATTCTCATTATTTCGAGGAATCATAAGAATCCCAATAATCCAACATCGAAATATTGATGGAGAATTTCAATGCGTCACTAACTTACTCTCGCTCAAATTACCTCTACAACTACCAATCCCAAAAATTTTAGGAGTCGTAAGAATCCCATAAATCCGATCTCGAAATATTACTGGATGACTAAAATGCGACGCTAACTTATCCTCAAACAAATTTCCTCTATAATCACCACACCAAATATTTTGAGGTGTCACAAGAATCCCATTATTCCACTCTCGACACATTAATGGGGGATCTCACTGTGACACTAACTCTCTCTAGGATAGAATCTATGATGACGGAGCTCTTTGTGGAGACACAAAATGTGATTCTAACTCACTTTGAGGAACCACAAGAATCCCATAATTTTAACCTGGAAACATCAATGGAGGATTTCGATGCGACGCTGACTCACTCTAGGCTAGAATCTATGATAGAGCACTATATAGAGACACAAACTGTCTAAAATGAAGAGTTTAGAAAACAAAGTCTCCATAATAATGAAACCCTTAGGTAGCTCTACAATGCGGTTGAGTCCTTCGTGACTCACAACATGGCATTGGAGACTCAAATCTCCTTGCTTGCATAAAATCCTCTAGGACCCTTCCCTGAGAAGCATGTGTCAGTTGTAATAACTAGTAGTGAAAAAAAATAGAAAATCCTAAGGAGAGTGATAATGAGGTTGAAGAGAGTAATAATGAGGTTGAGAATAGTTCTGGTGATAAAAGAGTAGATATTGAGAAAAATACACTGACACCATCTGAAAGGGAGGTTGTCTAAGAGGTAAATAAGGAAACATCTATTGTTGTTCCTCCTACATATACCATACCAATCCCTTTTCTGCAAAGGTTTGTGGACAGTAAGGTAGACTTCAAATCCAAAATGTATGTATAGGTATGGGAAAATATCCAAACCAATGCACCCTTGTTTGAAGTCTTGCATAAAAAAAATAAAGTCATAGGACCATGAAACTAGGGAAATCATCAATTTCAAGAGGGGACAATTAGCCTTTGAGGTGGTGGATGAAACTATCAAGCCCAAACTTGAAAAGTTGATACTCATGATAGATCCAAAACCACCACCGCAATTTCAAAAGAATGATCAACCCCAAAAAAGAAAGAAAAGAAAAGGTGAGGGATATGTAAGATGTCTTAATAAGTGGCCATGGAAACCAAAGATTATTAAAAGTTCGATCAAGGATTCATTCTCGAGAGAACCACCATGATTGCTTGCACTCCTTGGCTATCAACGTTAAACAAAGCGCCATGTGGGAGGCGACCCACGAGTTTTTAATTTAATGTTTTTGCTTTTGTTTGAGTTTTCAGATAATAAAGATAGCAATCCCTTGGCACCTATCAGTTGCATGTAGGCAACTATCTAGGCGATCATTGATCAGGTTTTTATTCCTTTTCCCACTTTTACTAAAACATTGAGGATAATGTTTGGTTTAAGTATGGGGGAGGAACTTTACCGCTTTTTGTTTATCGCTTCTTATTTTGATTTATTGTTTTGTAGTTTATGGCATGTTTTTAGGATTTTATTTGTTTTCAGTATTTGGTCGAGTCATTGCATGTGATATCAAGTCTGTATGCCTGTTTTTCAGTTGTTATTAAATTTTCCTGAAATTTTAAAATTTTAAGCTGCGAAAAAAAAATTCTTGGATACATTGCACACACACTATAAAAGTATATAGGTTGTCACACTTTAGGTTATGTTAGAGATACTTGGGAAAGTTTCAATAAAATCGATACTGTTATGAAACCCAAAACCCCCTCATTATGTGATATCGATTTGGGTACCCATTACGTCGAAACCTTAGGCTCAAGTTGTCAAAGTAGCTCTTAAGTAGTTTATATTAGTAGTATGCACCCTCTTAAGCACAAACTAAGTATGAAGTCGATGAATATAAGTGAATCATCCCAAAAATTCTAAAAAAAATATTTTCCATAATAAATTTAAAATAGGGAATGCACATATTAAGTTAGGTGACCCTGACCTGATCACTTACTCCAACGATTGTGGAACCTACAAAAATATAATAAAACAACCCATCACCAGTTGGTTCAGAGGTATCTGGTGCTGAACTTGGTAGGGCGGACTATGATCCAATCCCCTGCAGCTGCATTTGGTTAAATAAAAGGGTCATAGTTGCTAATCGATTTCCCTACTATGTGTGTGTACGGATAACGAGCTTAATGTGATTGTGCTTGAATGAAAAGAGTGAAACAAAAATGAGAGATATAGGTTGAGCTATAATTGCATGATTTGAATTGGATTGTATAAAGAGGGATTCTTTGAATGTCGCGTCGTTATGGTGTCCCTGGTATTGAGCATTTAGTACCTATTGATCTAACATTAGCATAGCAGCCGTGTACGATTAGGAGTCATGTCGCGCCCCTGTTTCAAATTGCGCTTAATCATTTCTTTTACCGTTTTGGTTCATTTATTGAGTATAAGAAATGGTTTAAGTATGGGGGAATTTGATAACGCAAAATTATATCGTTTATTCGAATTGACTCGCATGCATTTTTAGTACCATTTTCGTTTATTTTTGTTGTGTTATACTGGTATTGCAATTCTATTTCAGGTGCATTCTAACATAGAGCTCACATGCGAAAAAAGGATGAGAAATGGTGTGATACGGTGGGAGAACTGACTTGGGATTTGCGTTTGTGTTCGTAAATGTTTCGGTTTAGCAAGAGTCGCCACCGACTTTTTATTTATCCTAAGGAAAGGTCAAAAAGCACAGGAAAGGCCTTTGAGATGTTTTCGTGGGTTCGGGGGGTAGATTATGAAAAGGGAAGGTGATAGTACCCTTTTCATCCATGGTTATCCATGGGCTCTTAGTTACTTGTTTTAGATCACTTGCCTTTGCTTTGAATGTGCTTGAAATGGTGCTTTGTGTGTGTGGTTTTGAAAATATTTTGAAAAAGATGCCTTGTCTAGGAAACCTTTGTAACAATTCTTGTTTGAATGTTTTACAAAGGTGTTTGTCTTTTTGAAAAGATGTTTCAATGTTTTTGAAAGTTGTTTGGAAGTTGTGTTGTGGTGTGTGTTTGAAAAATGGCAAGGATGTTTTGCAAGTTTGATCAAGTAACTAAGAGCTATCTACCCTAATTTACTCAAAGATTTTTCTTATGTTTTGACACTTTTAATAGTGTTGTTTCACCATTGTATTTGGTGAACAACCTTGTGTTAGGATGTTAACGGGACAGGCGCGGGTCATTTGTATAGTCATAGAAGGCAACCTATGGGATGTTTTAGCAATGTCGTTTTAGGGACTAGATCGTTTACCGAAGGCAACATCGAGGGTCATTGAGGGACTACGATCTTTTATCGAGGGTCTTTGCTAAAACTCCCATGCTCGAGGGACATGACTATTTTCCGAGGTAACAAGTGAGATTACCCTAAGCGTGCATGTGTGCAAAGTTTGTTATTTACATGCATTTAGTCTTTGATTTTTAGGTTGTCTACTTGTTGATTTTATCTTACCATACACGCCTAATTACTAGCATTTGTACAAAGTAAATAAAATGCAGAAAGATAAAATCCTACGCTATTACAACCATATCGAAAGGCATAAAAAATATGAAGGAAAAAATAAGATAAAAGTGAGAAAAATGAGTGTATTTCGACCCAGGCAGAAAACCCTTCGATTCTGCACTTTCTGGCTCTCTTCGATTTGCATTCTGTTGGCCTCCTTCGATTGGGGATGACAACAGCAAAGTCACGTCTTTCAATTGGGCCTTGGCAGGGGCGAGGTCCTGTCCTTCGATTGGGCAAAGGCAACAGCAAGTTGTATCCTTCGACTGGGGCCTGGAAGTCAGTGTATGGCGAAGCCTTCTGGTTCTGCCTTGTTACCTTCTTCGACTGGAGGTTGAAAGCAGTGAGGGAATGCCTTTCGACTTGACATGGTGGGACAGCATTTTGTGCCTTTCGATTGGGGGTTGAAAGCAGTGAGGGAGTGGCTTTCGATTTTCCTTTGTCTCCTTCGACTGGGGGTTGGAGTCAGTGGAGTCATGCCCTTCGATTTTCCTTTGTCTCCTCCGATTGGGGGTTGGAGTCAGTGGTTATATCTTTCGTTTGAGGTATGGAAACAGAAAGGTTATGGATTTCGTTTGAGGTCTGGAAACAAACAAGGTTCTGGCTTTTCCACAGGCACCTTGTTGACTCCTTGTAAGCATATTAGGCCCTCAAATTGTGATTCGAAAGGCTTGTGCAACTAGCCAATCGAAGGGTATAACCAACATGTCTCAAGTTCTTAAAATGCAATATCCAAACATAACTACAGTCCAGGGGTTAACACAAAAACAAAACAATGGGTCTCAAAGTCCAAAGTATAAACTAATTAAAGTTGAGTTTTCAGCATATGGGCAGTTAGGATCGAATGTTAAAACATGGTCTAGAAATATCTACATTTTTCTTTATTGGTATGTGCACATGATGTTTAAATGAAAGAGTTCCAAGTTTAAAGAGAACTTACCTCTTGAAGCGCTTAAATCGAAGGAAATTGCAAGTGACTTCCTTGGTGATGAATGAAAGTTTGTTGGGGTCTTCTTGAAGCTAGTTCTGATACTGTTTAGTTTGGTCAGTCACTGAATCAAAGAGAGTATATGATGGTGATACGTGAATCGAAGGTTGCTTCAGTCTAGGGGAAGAAAATCGAAAGGTATACCACTGAGACTTTTTTATGAAAAATCTTAGAGTTTTGCAGGTTGGAGAACGTTGGAGAGTTTGAGAATATGGGAGAGTTTCAGAATATGGGAGATTTTTGATGTCTGGAACTTTTTGCAAAGTTTGTTTTGCTCGTGTTCAACAAAAAAATCTCCCCTCTTTCTGTTTTGCAAATTTTCTTTTATGAAGCCAAGATGTGTCAGTATTTTGAACAGGCCTGTACCAGCTATCTTGTATGCTGCACACAATCCTCTAGGCCCTCCCCCCAATTTGTGGACTTGATTTGCTGCATGAGATTTGGACCAATGCTCAAGGGATTCAGTTTTGACATAAAGCACATTTTGGCAAAAATGGAAATGTCACTTTTTCTACTTAGGGATTAATCTTGTATGTAATGACCCAATGGCTAAAATAAAACCATAGTTCAATGGTTAAGCATTAAATTAAGGAGTGTAAGTTGGTTTTGAGGCCTGCAATCTAGCACCAAACATGCTGATTTGAAAATGCAAGTTTGTATGAACATGCCTTGGTCATGAACAAAAGTGAGTTTTTTGCCAATTTTGAGAATCCGATTCTCTCTAACCACAAGGGTTTTTTAGGAGTTCTTTGACAATTTGGAAAGCTTGGAACATTTACTACAATCCATCTTTGTAATGCAACTTGAAACTCCAAGTGGAACCATGTGAAAAGTGGCCAAGAAGATGGGTCAAAATCCTGCCTAGATTAGGATAAATTCTGCCTAAGTTAAATGTTTTAAGTACCCTTGTTCCAAAAATCATAACTTGAGATAAAAGCTTATTATGAGGAAACTTTGTGAACCAAAGTTGTAGAATTTGTAATGTACTACAACTTTCATGTTGCAAGTTTTGTTTGAATCCATTTGCATCTTGGTGAAAAAATGGGACAAAGTTAGGAAAAAATAAGAAAATTTCATAACTTCGAAAAATTCTAAGTTATGAAATTTTTTCAATTTAAACCTTAATTTGCATTTTTTAGGTTTCTTGATGAACAAGTTTCATAATTTGACATGTCTTGATGAAAAATGACCCTTGGCACTTGATTTTGACCAAAAAGTCAAAGTTTGACTTTTTAGTATACAGTCAAATTTTGATCAGTTGACTGAAAAATTCATCTGTCAATCCTATGCATTTGAGGTCTTTTGAACTTGTTGAATGGGTCAAGACAAAGTCATTGGTTCCTTGAGTCGATATGTGAGCTTCGTTTGCCATTGGTTAGGTCAAACAGTCAAAAATTGCCTTTGTCCAGTCAAAACCCTAAAAATGACCATTTTGCCCCTTTGGTGATTTGATCAAATTTCTTGTGGAATTATGGTCCAAACTTGATAAAATGGTTCATATGAGTTTATAATGTTTATGTGGATCAAATTTTGTGAGGTTTAACTGTCAATTGGCCACAGTTGACTTTTTCCCCAATACCGTTGATTTCTAGGTCAACTATCCAATTAACTGGGCAAAACTTTAAATCAAAGCCTGAAACTTGGCAAGGACAAACTTATGAGTCCAACATGAAGTATGAAAGTACCTTTGGGCATTTTAGGTCAAAACATCCCTGTGCAAACTCAAACCCTAATTTAGGTCAACAATGCAAGGAGGGGTCTTGAGCAGAACAAACCCTAGCTTGATCTTGAGTTTCAAGAGTCTTGTGATGAAATGAGAGGGAAAATTTTGGGGTACAACAGTTGCCCCTGTTAAATCTTCTTGAACCTGTAGAGTTAGATTGGCAAGTTTGCCTTTCGCGACTCGAAGGTAAAAGAGGATTGGACACTAGAGTGCCCGAAAATTTGCACTCGTATGGTGTAGTATCAGCATTGTGATGTCGGGAATGGGCTTACAGATGCCATTTGGAGATTGTTGGTAGGAGGATGGGCTTACAGATGCCATCTACAGGAGTGTCGATCGCATAAGAGATTCCTTAGCAAGAACTGGGATACCTGTTGTTTGTAGAAGATTTCGATGGGGAAGTCTAACTTTGTTGAGATTTAGGAACTGTCTCGTGCCCACCGGGAGTATACCGCTGAGGTTATAGAACTCGTCCACACTATGACATAGGGAAACACCTTCATCAAGATCTAGGAATTGTCTAGTGCTCAATGGAGTATACCGTTGAGGTTATAGAACTTGTCCACACTATGACGGAGGAGAACATCAAGATCTAGGAACTGAATCGTGCTCACTGGGAGTATGCCGTTGAGGTTATAGTACTCGTCCACACTATGACATAGGGAAGCATCTTTATCAAGAACTAGGAATTGTCTCGTGCTCATCGGGAGTATATCGTTGAGGTTATAGAACTTGTCCACACTACGACGGAGGAAAACATCTTCATCAAGATCTAGGAACTGTCTCGTGCTCAATGGAGTATACCGTTGAGGTTATAGAACTTGTCCACACTATGAAGGAGGAGAACCTCAAGATCTAGGAACTAACTCGTGCTCACCGGGAGTATACCATTGAGGTTATAGTACTCGTCCACACTATGATGTACGGAAACATCTTCATTAAGATCTAGGAATTGTCTCGTGCTCACCGGGAGTATACCGTTGAGGTTATAGAACTTGTCTACACTATGACGGAGGAGAACCTCAAGATCTAGGAACTGACTCGTGCTCACTGGGAGTATACCGTTGAGGTTATAGTACTCGTCCACACTATGATGTAGGGAAACATCTTCATCAAGATCTAGGAACTGTCTCGTGCTCACCGGGAGTATACCGTTGAGGTTATAGAACTTGTCCATACTATGACGGAGGAAAACATCAAGATCTAGGAATTGACTCGTGCTCAACGGGAATATACCGTTGAGGTTATAGTACTCGTCCACACTATGACATATGGAAGTATCTTCATCAAGATCTAGGAATTGTCTCGTGCTCACTGGGAGTATACCGTTGAAGTTATAAAACTCGTCCACACTATGACGGAGGAAATCATCTTAATCAAGATCTAGGAACTGTCTCGTGCTCAATGGAGTATACTGTTGAGGTTATAGAATTTGTCCACACTATGACGGAGGAAAACATCAAGATCTAGGAATTGACTCGTGCTCACCGGGAAAATACTGTTGAGGTTATAGTACTCGTCCACACTATGAAATAGGGTAGCATCTTCATCAAGATCTAGGAACTGTCTCGTGCTCACCAGGAGTATATCGTTGAGGTTATAGAACTCGTCCACACTATGACGGACGAAAACATCTTCATCAAGATCTAGGAACTGTCTCGTGCTCAATGGAGTATACCGTTGAGGTTATAGAACTTGTCCACACTATGATGGAGGAGAACATCAAGATCTAGGAACTGACTCGTGCTCACCGGGAGTATACCGTTGAGGTTATAGTACTCGTCCACACTATGACGTAGGGAAACATCTTCATCAAGATCTAGGAACTGTCTCGTGCTCACCGGGAGTATACCATTGAGGTTATAGAACTCGTCCACACTATGACGGAGGAACTGTCGAGATTGAGAACCTTATCTGAAATTCAACCGAGGATGATTCAATTGAGATTTAAGAAACTGGTCAGATCTTCGACTAAGCTGAGAACTTTATTGCATCTTTCCTGAAAGGTAAAGGTCATTCATATGCAATGCATGAGATGGATCAAGCAATGATGTTCTCAACATAAATGAGATTGTATGGTATGATGCGTATATGCATGTATCATGATGTATGAGAATGTGATGTTTTAGCTGGGGAAAATAAATCCCGGAGCTGCTGGAGAATAGAGTAGAGTTCTTCATTTGCGCTGGGGTTGATGAACGAAGTTGATTGTGAGAATAAGCCTGCAGGAGAAAAGAACTCCGTTGGGGAATAAGCTGATGAAGGGATTACTCTGCGGGGAATTACTCTGTGGGCAAGAGATGCTTTGCTGAGATTTTAACGATCAACTCCGCTGGGGATTCCGTTGATAAGCTCCGTTGGGTATTTTAATGATGAACTCCGCTGGGGATAGAAAGAACTTCGTTAGGGATGATCTTTCAGTTGCAACTTGTTAAGGATAACCCAGTTAGACTTTTGTGGGGATAATCCTCTGAATTTGGCTGAGGAGACTTATTTGTGCTTCGCAGGGGATAAGCTGCCAGAGTCTACTGGGGAAGATGATTTAACTCCATTGGGGAAACCTTTTTTAGACTGCGCTGGGGAAATGACTCCATTGTGGTATCTTGTATTCTGCCGGGGAACATTCTTATATTCTGTTGGGGAATATTAAGACTGTCGGGGATGCTCTTATACTTGCTGGAGGATATCTTTATACTTTGTTGGGGAATATTGAGATCTTCTGGGGATACCAAACCTTTTTAGGGCTGATGGCAGACTAACCCTGCTTAGGGGAGAGTATTGCTGATTCGTTCATAGTTACAAGTCTCAGTGGGGAGAGCTACCATTACTACTTTACTCTTGCAGGGAGTGACAGTATCTTGGTCATATTCTTCAGCTGAACCTACCTTGGTACCTTAGTGGATAGAGCAACTAGACAGCTCGGACAATTCTTATTGCCCCTATTTATGACATTACCCGTAATTCGTCCTTTGTTTCGCATGTAAATTTTATGAGCAGCAATTAATGTTAAATGCATATAACAAAAAAGAACATTGGACGTTCTTTGCGAAAAAAAACAGATAAAGGAAAAACAATTTGAAATTTGTCTGAAAATGAATTTGTATTGATTTTGAAGTTTGGCCTGTAAATAGGCGTTTTTGTACAAGAGGCTGACATCCTAGTAAGAGAACACCGCCGAACAAATAGAATTTATACAATTTGTGAAATGAAAACAAAACAGATATGTGAATAATCCCACTGGGTTCCAACTCTGCTATTGCCTTTATATCTTCAAGCGTCTCATCACTTTGCTGCTTAGTTGAAGATGAATCTGATTGATTGGTGTTGTCCGAGCTTGATAGTTGATACCGAAGTTTGGATGCAAGGTGATACAATGAGACATAGTGTTACGCTTTAATCCCTAAATTTTTCCTGGACCGCCCTTTCGGGTTTTCAGTCCACCGGGATACCCATTTTTTCCCAAGCCGCCTTTTCAGGTTTTTGACTTGCCGGGTGTACAGATTTTTTTTTCCGTCCCTTATTTTTGCCCGAACCCTTTTGGTTCGCCGGGAAGCCCTTATTTTTGCCTAGGCCAGTCAACCTAGCGGGTCTTTGATTATGCATAGTATCTTTTTACTATGTCTGCATTGACGGGGTGAGGAAGGTCGTCACCATCCATGGTGGTTAGAATCATAGCTCCTCCTGAGAAGATGTTCTTAACCACAAATGGCCCTTCGTAAGTAGGGGTCAATTTGCCCCTGGGGTCACCTTGAGGTAGAATAATGCGCTTGATTACCAGGTGTGATCGGTGGATCTGGAACTGACTGTTTAACGCTGGTTCGCGAAATGTCGCAGAAGCAAGAGTCGCCACCGTCTTTTATTTTCTCCAAATGGAAAGGACAAAAGCACAGAAAAATTCCTTAAAGAGATTGCTCTCGGTTCGGGAGGTAGATTATAGAAAGGGAAGGTGTTAGCACCCTTTCTATCCATGGTTATCCATGGGCTCTTAGATACTTGCTCATTTGTGTTTTCAAAAATGTTTTGTTTGCTTTTCAATTGTGGGTTTTAAAAAGTTTCTTTGAAAATTCCAGTTCGACTCTTGTATCAGTCCTCAAGAGTGTTTGAAAAGTTGTTTTCGAAAGCTTTTTGCAAAGTGTCGGTGTGAAAAGAAGTTTTTGATTTGTTTTGAATTAGAGCAGGTATCTACGAGTTATCTACCCACCCTAAGGAATTAGGCTGTGTAAATGTCCTTAAGGTAATGCCATCCCACCATTGAGAGGTAGGTAGCACCACCGTCGGAGGTGTTCGGGTCAATTCGAGGTTTGGGACGTGGTGATCACCAGAGCAATGGGAAGACACCTTAGAAGCTACCCTCATGCCAGGTTCCCGGATCATGAGGACTTACTAAGACATCCTCTACTCGACGATCACCTTTCGAGGCAAGGCAACAATGAGGCGTACCCTAGGGGTGGTGTGTGATTTGTGTGTCATTTTCAATTTATTGTTTGTCTTGTCATGCATTGGTGATCTACGCTTTGATTTTATTTTTGGGCATTCATTCTTTCATGTTATTATTTAATAGTTAAAGGTGCGGGAATTTAAAGTGCGGAAAAGATAAAAGGTCCTACGCTATTACAAGGGCGCGGGTCTACATCGCCAAATTAATCCAGACCCGATTTAAAATAAAGTGCAGAAAATAAATGCCTAATTAACTATTACAGGGCTTTGGAGCAAGTACATGATATTCACAAAAAGAAATAAACAAAGCGCGCGAAACAAAAATGTAATCGAATGCGAGGGAGTTGAACCCTTTGAAGGAATTAAAATAAAATTATTAAAATAATTAAGTTAAATAAAAAGAAAGAACTTATTTTTTATGTTTTTTGGTATTTATGACATTAAAGAAAATTAAATTAATTAAAAGTCATATAAATCTAATTCTAATTGTTTTTTTTTAATTTATTAAAGAAAATGCATTTAAAGTTAAAACCTAGGATTAAAACTAAATTAATTATAAAATTTATTTACAAAATTAATGGTTAATGATACTTATAATAAAGGTATTTAATTAATTAAAAAAAAGGATAAAAAGTGCTAAAGGTCTATTTTTTAATTATTTTTGGTTATTGAGAAAAAGAATTTAAATTAAAAAACCTAAAATTAAAACTAAATTTATTATGAGATTTATTTACAAAAAAAAAGTCATTGGTGAATTAAATTAAAATAAAACCTGTTTTTGATTTTTTTATGATTTTTTGATTATTATTATTATTATTTTATTTATTATGAAAATATTGATTTGAAAAATTAAATGGAAATTAAACAAACAAATAAAAATAAATAATAAAAAAGAAAAGGAATAGGAGATAACAAACCAAGGGGGTGCAGCCCAAGTAATTCTGGCCCATTACTGGAGGCCTTGTTGACTTTTCCAGGATGCATGTGGGATCTTTGACTAGGGTTTACCACGCTCTTCAGATCTGGTCCCTTGGATGGGCTTCAGTGGCCACGTGGTGTGTTGGATGGAGGGGCATATGGTGGACTTCAGCGCTGAACCTGTATACAAGCATTAATAACAAAATAATATGAAAGAGTGAGGGACCTGGGATCGAACCCAGGTCCTCTTGGTTATCCACGTACATGCCTACCAACTGTGCCACTTTGCTTCTTTGTAAATTAAATAAACAACAATCAATATAAAATAAAGCAGCATGCTAGTGGATTTTTAGCGCGCGATTTTAAATGGACCAACCAGAACCGGCCACTTCATCGTCTCCTTCGCTTGGCTTTTTTTCCTGAAAATACAATAAAACATAGGCAACGGTTTTTACACCGTTCCAGAAAGTGACATTACAAGAAATAGCGATTAGGCCGTGGTGGGAAAGAAATAGGGCGCGATGGTTCAAATCCACTCAGTGGAAGGCCCTGATTTCAATGGTGGCAATCTTAGGCTCCAATTGTTCCTTGAGTGAAAAGCCCTAAATTTTCAAACCTGAAACCCTAAAATATGATAATGGTGATTTCTTCGTTTTGGCACGAAACTCCAATCAAACTATGCTGTTAGCTTGCAAACATCATTCTAAACACAAAAACAGCCATGAAACATGTTAGAAATGCATGAATGATGGAAAACGATTTTAGAATTTTCTTTACCAACTTCAATGGTGATTTCGTGATTTCTTGAGTATGGGGCTTGATGAATGATTGGAAAATGTTCTATGGTCCTCAAGGAAGGTGTTTGAACAACTCTTTTGCCTTGAATCCACCTCTAGCCTTGTTTTCAGTTTTGAATTTTTTGGCCAAAAGTGTGAGTTTTCTTTTGGTGTTGGGGCGCAGCTTCTGTCTCAATATTGTTTTGTCTTACTTGTATAGGCATTAGGCAATGTGAATCAAGAGGAATTATGGCCTCTTAATGCAAAGCTTTAAATTTCAAGATCCTCCATAAACCTCCATAACCAAGCTTCCTTTTTTGACTCATTTTTGAATTCTTGCTTCAATTAGCCTTTTGCACGAATTTGGTAGGTTGCATAATGATAAGTCAAGGTTAGTTAAGGCCAAATATTCCTTTTAATTAAGCTTTTTGATTTTCTTTTGATTTTAAAAGATTTAAAATTAATTAAATCCAATAAAATCAATTAAAAATGAAAAAATTAATTAAAAAATATGAAATAAAAGGTGGGACACGTGGGAAGCATGGCCAAGTTAATTCAAGTGGAAAAAGTGGGCCCCTTTTGTCAAAAATGAAATTTCAAGGATAAATGATTTTGGCCATTTCACAAAAATTTCCCAACTTCTCCAATGCATATCTTGCTCAATTTTTAAGATTTGATCATGTTCTTGGACATTTTAGAAAGGTCTTGAAGTCCTCTAAACAATGTCCTTGGTCCCATGTCATTTTGATTTACCAATCTCAAGTTATGGTCTTTGACTTAAAGTCCCTTTTTGTTGACTTTTGAAAATGACCTATAATGTTGAAATTGATAACTTTTTGTGGGAGCATTTCTTGGATTTGGAGTGTGAAGAGGAGTTGTAGGAAATGTCTTTCTCTTCAAAATGAGCTTTGGATGGAATTTTTCTGATAATCCATGTGAAAGTTATGCCCTGGTCAATTTACAGTTGACTTTTTCAGCTGTCCAAATAAGGAAACTTTTGCATTTTGATGATTTTTGAGCCAAGCTTTGAGAATCATGATCAAGCATTGATCAAATGATGTTTGTGGCTTCAAAATGAGATGTTGACCAAAAATTTGAACTTTTGACTGTCAAATGACCATTTGGCCCCTATAGTTGACTGTAGTGCAATTAGGGTTTTGACTGTGCAATTTTGTGCTGAAAGTCTTGAAACTTGATATGAGGATGCTTGACCATATTTATAAGCATGTGGGACTTGATTGGACCCTTGGAAACTTCATTTTTTTGATCAGAACCAAAACCCTAATTTTGACTGCTTAGGAGGCCCTTACACTGTGCAACCCTTGGGGAATTTTGAAGCTTGACTTGGCAAATCTTTGAAGAATATGGGAGGGAAAATTTTGGGGTACGTCAGTTGCCCCTGTTCAATTTTCTTAGACCTGAGGATGCAGATTGGCTGACGTGCCTTTCGTAATCCGAGGGTAGAAGATGATTGAACATTAGAGTGCCCAGAAATTTGCGCTCACATAGTAGCGGTGTGATGATGGGAATGGGCTTACAGATGCCATTTAGAGGTTGATGGATAGGATGATGGGCCTATAGATGCCATCTGGATGTTAGTCGCATAAGAGATTCCTTAGCGAGAACTTGCGTACCTGCAAAAGAAAAAACGAGTACCTGACATGTTACAGGAGTTGGTTTTCAGATGCTTTGTGTAGATGTGTCCTGACTGGTTACAGGAGCTGAATCTGGAGCTTCAAAAGATGATGAATAAACCAGGGGTGGTTACTACCTCAACAGGAACGGTGAGAGAACCTTGGATGACTTTAACTTCAACAGCAATCATTGAGCAAAATCTTGGCGGGAATTACCATCTCCGCAGGATCGGGGAGAGAACCATAGGAAATTATAATCTCAAAAGCGGACGTTTGAGAAAAACCTGGATTGGAATTATCGTCTCCGCAGGACCGGGGAGAGAACCATAGGAAATTATAATCTCAAAAGCGGACGTTTGAGAAAAACCTGGAATGGAATTATCGTCTCCGCAACATTGGGGAGAGAACCATAGGAAATTATAATCTCAAAAGCGGACGTTTGAGAAAAACCTGGAATGGAATTATCGTCTCCGCAACATTGGGGAGAGAACCATAGGAAATTATAATCTCAAAAGTGGACGTTTGAGAAAAACCTGGAATGGAATTATCGTCTCCGCAACATTGGGGAGAGAACCATAGGAAATTATAATCTCAAAAGCGGACGTTTGAGAAAAACCTGGAATGGAATTATCATCTCCACAACATCGGGGAGAGAACCATAGGAAATTATAATCTCAAAAGCAAACATTGAGAAAAACCTCTGATAACTTCTACTGAGTCTTCATCAGAAAAATCTGTTTGGGGTCGATTTAGCTGGACTAGAGAAGGCCTTGGACTGGATAAGAAATCTTTGGAGTCGATTAACTGAACCGGTCTAGGTCTTGAAATATGATTGAGAATTTAACTGAATCTTTCCTGAAAGGTAAAGGTCAGTCATATGTAATGCGTGATATGGATCAAGCAATGATGTTCTCAACATAAATGAGACTTGTAAGATATGATGCGTCTATGCATGCTATAATGATGTACGTGATGTTTAGGAATGTATGCTTTCGTCTAGGAAAGTAAATCCTTGACGGGTGCCGGGAAGTCATATCCTGGGCTGATGTTTGAAGAATAGATTTCGCTTCCGCTGGGGATGATAGCTGCAAGAATACCGGTAGGGGAAGATGACTCCGCTGGGGAATAAACTTGACGAATGGAATAACTCTGCGGGGAGGAAAGTACTCTAACGATCTTGCTGGGAAGCAATACTCTGTGGGGAGAGAGATACTTTGCTGAGTTGTTGATGACAACTTGCTGGGGATACCCTTGTTGTGTTGGAAGTGTTAAATAGACTTCGCTGGGGATAAGAAAGAACTGTGTTGACGACGACCTTTCCGTGGCTTTTGGCTGAGGATAACCCAGTTATATCCTGGTAAGGAAATAACTCTTTGAATAAAGCCGGACGACGCATTCGTGCTTTGCGAGGGATAAGCTTCCAGAATCTACTGGGGATAAGCTTACTGCTTGGGGAGATAAATTCCAACTGGATTGGACTCTCTTTGGGGAAGTTTTGAACTGCGGGGGAAGTGATTCCTTTGAATATTTGATATGCCGCCGGGGAACAATCTTTAGACCAAGACTGCCGGGGATGCTTGTTAAGAATACATATGCTGCTGGGGAGTGTTGAGATCTGCTGGAGGATACTCAACTTCCTTAAGGTTTGATAATATAGCTTGGAGAGAGTGTACTGACTGCTTACTCTCTGGGGAATGGAGATATGTCGGTTATGTTCTTCAACCGAACCTACCTTGATACCTTGGAGGACATAACAATTAGATTGCTTAGACAACTCTTTATTGTCCCTGTTTCTAATGTTACCCGTAATTAATCCTTTGTTTTGTATGCAAATATTTATGAGTTAGCAAATTATTATCAATGCATATATCACAAATTGAACTTTGGACGTTCTTCGCAAAACAAAACAGAAAAGAAAAACAATTGGCACGTTTAACTGAAACATATATTTGTATTGATTTTGATTGGCCTGTAAATAGGCGTTTTGTGTACAAGAGGCTGACGTTCTAGTAAGAGAACGCCGCCAAACAAAAGAGTTTATACAAATTTTGTACAAAAGAAAATAAAACAGCTGTGTGAAATGAATGATCCCACTGGGTTTCAACTCTGCTATTGCCTTTATAACTCCGAGTGTCTCATCACTTGATGACCTTAACGAAGATGAAGTTGACTGATCGATGCCGTCTGAACCTGATGCAGATACCGGATTCTGGTTGCAAATGATCAATGAGACATAATATTACGCTTTATCCCTAATTTTTGCCTGGACCGCCCTTTCGGGTTTTCAGTCCACCGGGATACCCATTTTTGCCCAAGCCGCCTTTTCAGGTTTTCGACTTGCCGGGTGCACAGATTTTTTTCATTTCATCCCTTCATTTTGCCCGAACCCTTTTGGTTCGCCGGGAAGCCCTAATTTTTGCCTAGGCATGTCAGCCTAGCGGGTCTTTTTATGCGTAGTATCTTTTTACTATGTCTGCATTGGCGGGGTGAGGAAGATCGTCACCATCCATGTTGGTTAGAATCATGGCTCCTCCTGAGAACACATGTTTAACCACAAATGGCCCTTCGTATGTAGGAGTCCATTTGTCCCTTGGATCACTCTGAGGAAGGATGATTCGCTTGATTACCAGATCCCCGACTTGATATTCCTGTGGTCTGACCTTTTTGTTAAATGCCCTGATCATCCGTTTTTGATACGTCTGACCATGGCAGATAGCAGCAAGTCTCTTTTCATCAATAAGGTTGAGCTGATCAAGTCGTGTCTGGATCCAATCATCTTCGTTCAGATTTGCATCCTTCATTATCCGGAGAGAGGGTATCTGCACTTCGATTGGTAAGACTGCCTCCATGCCGTAGACCAAGGAGAAAGAAGTTGCCCCGGTTGACGTCCTAGCTGAGGTACGGTACCCATGTAGAGCGAACGGTAACATCTCGTGCCAATCTTTATAAGTCACTGTCATCTTTTGCATGATTTTCTTGATGTTCTTATTTGCTGCTTCTACAGCCCCATTCATCTTCGGTCTGTAAGGAGAAGAATTGTGGTGCTGTATTTTGAACTGCTCGCAGAGCTCAGTGATCATCTTGTTATTCAGATTGGTACCGTTATCTGTAATAATTCTCTCAGGGACGCCGTATCGACAGATCAGATTATGCCAAATGAACCGTGCCACAACAGTCTTGGTTACTGTAGCATAGGAAGTTGCTTCAACCCACTTTGTAAAGTAATCAATCGCTACAAGGATGAAGCGATGCCTGTTAGATGTCGTAGGTCTGATCTCACCGATCATATCAATGCCCCACATTGCAAAAGGCCAAGGTGCAGTCAGGACATTCAGGGGAACTGGAGGAACATGCACCTTGTCTGCCTGAACCTGGCACTTGTGACACGTCCGAGAATATTGGTAACAATCAGCTTCCATTGTGGACCAGAAATACCCTGCCCGAAGGATCTTCTTAGCCATAGTGTGTCCACTGGAATATGTTCCGAAGGTACCCTCATGTAGCTCTTCCATGATCCTTTCTGCTTCAGTCTTATCCACACAACGCAGTAGGGTTGAGTCATGGTTTCGCTTGTACAAGATGCCGTTGCTAAGGAAGAACTTTGCCGCGAATCTTCTCAGGAACTTCTTATCATTGACAGATGCACCTTCAGGGTATTCCTGAGCTTCCAAATATCTCTTCACCTCATGGTACCAGGGCTTCTCAGTCACCAATTCAGTCTCGAGATCGCAACAGTATGCCGGTTCATCCAGCTTCCAGATGATGATCCGGGGAGCCTCATTATCCCATTTGACCTTGAACATAGAAGACATTGTAGCTAACGCGTCCGCTAACTGATTCTCCTCTCTCGGGAAATGTTCAAATGTTATCTCTGTGAAGTGGGGGATCATTGTCAACACACATTCTCTGTAAGGAATAAGGTTCGGATGTTTCGTATCCCACTCGCCTTTGATCTGGTTGATCACGAGAGCGGAATCTCCGAAGACACTCAGAAACTTGATCCTTAAGTCAATTGCAGCTTTGAGTCCCATGATGCACGCCTCATACTCCGCCATGTTGTTGGTGCAGTTGAAACATAGCCGGGCAGTGAGTGGAGTATGAGTGCCTTGAGGGGATATGATCACAGCGCCAATACCATTACCCAAAGCATTGGAGGCTCCGTCAAAGTGCATAGACCATCGGGATCGTTCCTCAGGTCCTTCATCCGGTCCAGGTACTTCACAATCAGTTACTATCATGATGCTTTCATCTGGAAACTCGAAGTTCATTGATTGATAGTCATCTACGGCCTGATGTGCCAAGTGGTCTGCCAATACACTTCCCTTGATGGCTTTCTGGGTTGTGTACTGAATGTCGTATTCCGTCAAGATCATCTGCCATCTTGCAATTCTCCCAGACAGAGTAGGCTTTTCGAATATATACTTTATAGGATCCATCTTTGAGATCAACAAGGTAGTGTGAGTCAGCATATACTGTCTCAGCCGGCGAGCAGCCCATACCAAAGCGCAGCAAGTTTTCTCAAGCAGTGAGTATCGGGTCTCACAGTCGGTAAACTTTTTGCTAAGGTAATAAATGGCATGCTCTTTTCGGCCAAACTCATCATGCTGCCCCAGCACACACCCCATTGAGTTATCAAGTACTGTCAGATATAGTATCAGAGGTCTCCCTTCAACCGGTGGCATAAGGATAGGTGGTTCTTGGAGATACTCTTTGATTCTGTCGAAAGCAGCCTGACATTCATCGTTCCAACGTACTACCTGATCTTTCTTCAGCAGCTTGAAGATTGGCTCACAGGTAGCAGTCAGATGTGAGATGAATCGAGCAATGTAATTCAGGCGTCCTAAAAAGCCTCTGACTTCCTTCTCTGTCTTAGGAACCGGCATCTCTTGAATAGCTTTAACCTTGGCAGGGTCCACTTGAATGCCCTTGTCACTTACCACGAAGCCTAGCAACTTTCCCGATCTTACCCCGAAGGTGCACTTGTTCGGGTTCAACCTCAGCTTGTACAATTTCAGACGGTCAAACAATTTCTGCAGATGATCAAGGTGTTCTTCCTCAGTCTGGGACCTTGCGATCATGTCGTCAACATACACTTCTATCTCATGATGGATCATATCATGAAATAAAGCAACCATGGCACGTTGGTAGGTTGCCCCTGCATTCTTTAGTCCAAAAGGCATGACCTTGTAGCAGAAGGTGCCCCACTGAGTAACAAATGTAGTCTTTTCCATGTCTTCAGGTGCCATCTTGATCTGATTGTAACCTGAAAAGCCATCCATGAAAGAGAATACCTTGAGTTGAGCTGTATTATCAACAAGGACATCAATGTGAGGTAGGGGGAAGTCATATTTGGGGCTGGCCCTGTTCAGATCCCTGTAGTCGACACACATTCTGACCTTACCGTCTTTCTTTGGTACCGGCACAACATTAGCAACCCACTGAGGGTAAGAAGTCACTGCAAGAAAACCGGCGTCAAACTGTTTCATAACCTCGGCTTTGATCTTCTCAGACATCTCTGGACGCATACGGCGGACCTTTTGCTTAACCGGAGGGCAGTCTTCCTTAGTTGGCAAGTGATGGACCATAATGTCGGTATCCAACCCGGGCATGTCTTCGTAGGACCAGGCAAAGATCTCCACATAATCCTGTAACATCTGGGTCAACCGTTGCTTCACGCTGAGCTCTAGGTTGGCGCCAATCATTACCTCTTTCCTGTCTTCTTCAGTACCCAAGTTTATTGTTTCCACTGGCTCTTCATGGGGTTGAATTGCCCTTTCCTCTTGAAGTAATAGTCTTGCAAGCTCGCCAGGCACTTCACAATCATCTTCACCTTCGTCTTCGGCTAAGTTGATCGGATTTTCGAAGTCATAATTGGCAGTAGCAGAGTCGTTACCAGTGAGATCCAGAGTGGATTGAAACCTGTATGAGTGAGTGTGTGTGTAAATACAACTGTTTTGCAATATATAAAGAAAGGAAAGAAAAAGAGCGTAAGATTTGAAATGTGAAAAACGTCCAATGCTTTTATTTATGATATATGACAGTGACAAACAAAAGCCCTCATAAATAAGACCACGGTGCCCCGGGTAAGACACTGGGCCGTACAGTTTCAAATTATTGTTTATTACAAATCCAAAACAAAGAAGTTCATTACTGGGGAACAAAAGTTATGGGTGTAAAGTCTTTAGCAGTCCAATTGGTCAATCCACCCTCAGTCGTTGGGTAGATCCAGCTATCGAACTCTGACTCTTCCACTTCGTCTTCCTCTCCAATATCATTCACTCCTGAGTAGGTGATGAGCACATGAGGCCTTCCAATTCTCGCCTTGCGCACAGCCTTCTGAGCCTCCGTAGTGAAACCCAACCCAAACTTGTTAGTCTTGGGAGTAAAATCAGGGAGCTTGCCCCAGTTTGCACATTCACCTCTTTCAATCACAGCCTGGGCGTCCTTTAAGGAGGCCATCTTCAAAGGAGAAACCTCTTCGACCACTGCTTCTGCTGCTGCCAATGTTTGTGGTACCTCCTCAAAATGTTGAAAGGGGGTCTCGATGAACTCCCCATCCATTTCTACGTACCTGAAGGAGTTGAGGTGGCTGACCATGTATTCCTCTTCCCCTTGCACTGTTACAATCTTCCCCCTGACCGGGTACTTGAGCTTCTGATGCAATGTGAAGGTCACAGCTCCGGCCTTGTGGATCCACGGGCGACCCAACAAACAAGAATAGGATGGACGGATGTCCATCACATAGAATTTTGAATCAAATACCTGTGACCCAACCCTGATGGGAATGTCAAACTCACCATGTACCATTCTTTTGGACCCGTCAAAGGCCCGGACAACAATGTTACTTGGTTTGAGCTCTAGACCCTCACAGTCCAGCCTATCCAGAGCCTTCTTGGGCAGCACGTTTAATGAAGAACCAGTGTCAACCAGCACATGAGCAAGAGTAGTGCCCCTGCATTCAATGGAGACATGCAGGGCATCATTATGGTTCTTCCCTTTTGCTGTCAGATCGGCATCAGAGAAACCCAGGCCATTATCAGCGGTTAGGTTGGCCACACAGTCGGTGAACTGATCAGCAGACGTCTCTTGGGGTACGTGGGCCGTTTTTAAGAAAGCAATCAGGGCCTTGGCATGGGCCTCTGAACACAGCAGCAGTGATAACATGGAAATTTTAGAGGGGGTGTGCCCCAGCTGTTCGACAATGTTGAAATCACTTTTCTTTATAATCTTGAGGATTTCTTCCATCTCCTGCCTGGATGCCTCAACAATGGTCTTTGGTGCCTCCGTCCTGGCAGGCACATCAGCAACAATCCCCTTGCCCCGAGCATCAGATGACTCGGCAGCAGGGGTGGAAACTTGGTCAGGGGAAGAGACAGGCACACTGGCAGGTGTGATGATCAAAGGTCTCTGAATTACTGGAGGAGCAATGTCTGGTGAGAATAGTCTTCCACTACGAGTGACCTTAGCAGGCCCGGTGATGTTGGTGATACCAGTATCAGTGTCGAACTCTTGTTTCACACCCAGAACATAAACATCTGCCCCATAGTGCCATGGGACAGCCTTATCAGATTTGTAGGGGATGGGTCCCGGAACAGTAATGGTGATGGGAGCAATCTTGTGGACAGGCAAAATTTGGACAGGCTTCCTTGAAGGAGCCTTGGAAGGTTTGTTGAAGATGGTAACAATGGAGACTTCTTCAACAGGAGCAGCAGTCTTTCTGAACAAAATCTCTCTACTATCCATCAGGTTTTGGACGCCTGACTTCAGCAAAGAACAACCAGCAGGGGAAGCAACACATAGGGGGAAACCTTTGCTACATCCCAGAAATAAACCGGCTAGCAACAGGTTCCTCTTGACCGTCAGCAGCGGAGTAGCAACATCATCCACCGAAGCTACATACAAATCCTCCTCAACAGCATTCACTCCATGTTGGGGCATGGGAGCGGTTACAACATTCGGCCTCTCGGGCGCCTCAAACTGTATCTCCTTTGCATCAATAAGGTCCTGAACCTTATTCTTTAGGGCCCAACAGTCATCTGTGTTATGCCCCGGGCTATCAGAATGATAAGCACAACGAGCATTTGGATTGTACTTAGGAGATGTAGTATTGGGAAACTTCGGAGCCTCTCTGACAGTCACTAAATTGGTGGATAGCAACTGTGGCAGGATCTGCGATAAGGTCATGCTCAAACGGGTAAACTCTCTCCGGGGTCTTTCAGCCCTTTGAGGATTGGTCGGCCGAGGAGCGGCAGCAGGCTTGGCAATCATTACCGCACTGACAGATTGGCGGCGCTCAGGTCTCTCTGGTCTCCGGGAGCTATATACAGCACTAGCCTCCTTTTTGAAGGGTTTCTTTTCAGCATTGGAGGAGGCAACCTTCTGTATCTTCCCCGATTTTATACCGGCCTCGATCCTTTCACCAGTCAGGATCAGATCGGTAAACCCAGCAGAGGAATTACCAATGAGATGATTGAAAAATGGACCAGATAGGGTCCCCAAAAACATATCCACCAGCTCCCGGTCCGTCAATGGTGGCTGCACCCTGCCAGCCAGATCTCTCCATTTCTGTGCGTACTCCTTAAAACCTTCACCCGACCCTAGCGACATACCCTGGAGTTGGGTACTCGTAGGAGCGAGGTCGGAATTATATTGATACTGCTTGTAAAAAGCAGTGGCCAGATCCTCCCAGTTACGAATGTTGGTTCCATCCAACTGATAGAACCATTCGAGGTGAGTCCCTGAAAGACTCTCCTGGAAGAAGTGGATCCATAAGTTCCTGTCTGCTGTGTAAGGCTGGATCTTCCTTACATAAGAACAGAGGTGCATCTTGGGACAGGAAGCCCCGTCATACTTCACAAAGGCAGGTGCCTTGAACTTGTGTGGAATCACCACCCCAGTAGATAATCCCAAGTCTCCGAAATCCAGTCCAGGCACACGCTGAACTTCCATAGCTTTTAATCTGTCCTCCAACTGCTTGTACCGGTCTTCAGCAGGAGGGTACTGTTCGTCGTTGAAGTCTGTTTCAGTATCAGAGACCACAGGAGTAGGGACCTCCCTTTCTTGGTGACTACCTTCCCCCACAGATGGAGTAGTCCTCTCAGCCTCATTTTGCAAGGTGTTCCCGAGTCTGCGCCCAGTGTTAAATAGCACAGTCCTCCTCTTCTTCTTATTCTTCTTCAGAAGCATAGCCTTCAGCTCTTTTGACCTTGAGCCAGACCCATGATCAGCTCCTGAAATTGGGCGTTCTGCGCCTGAAGGGCCTTGATAGATGTCTCGGTTGATGATTCAGGGTTCATGATGCTGAAATAAACAGCGAAGAACAGTCAGCAACCTGAAAAGAGGAGTACCTGTGATGCATATGATGAATGGAATGCGTATGATTTATGTTTTCAAAGACAATCGGGAATCAACTTTGTAAACAAAAAGGAACACACTTCATTAGATTCAACTTTGAAACTGAAATTATTCAACAGGTTGCCTTTAGGCGTTACATGAAAGGGAATACTGAATAGGGAAGTAAAACTATAAAAAGAACATCCAGAGCTCCTTATTGATCCCATGGTCTCCTCTTCTCAGTACGGATGTAGGCATTCAGAGCTCGCTCATTCTCCAACTGCTTTGTCAGCTTCTGGATCTTTAATTCCTGCTCGTTGAACTTTTCTCGGTAAGAATCCCGTTCTTCTCGCAGTTGCGACCAAGACCTCTTTAATGTCTCATAATCAGTAGGTATCTGAGGAGGAAGGATAGTTGGAGGAACACCATCCTTGTCAGGACACTCAAGAATGATAGGTCTGACAGCTTCATATGGCATACCTAACTTCTGAGCACGGATGCGAACCCATTTGTAGTAGGCTTCCATAGGTAAAGAAGTCTTTGGCCCTAACTCCTGTGGGTCAGCTTTATGAACTTTTTCCCAAGCCTTGATGAACCTACGACGCAGCTCGTCACTATCCACCTGAAATTCAAAACTGTTGTGAGGCACCAACATCTCATGGGGCCCTGCTCTTCTTGCTCTTCCAAACTAACAGAGCGCTAGACATGGATTGTAAGAGATTCCTCCTTGGGTACCAATCAGAGGAACATTAGGGTATTCCCCGCATCGATCAATGACAGCTATCTCATCCAAACCTCTGCAAGTCCAAATGATGTCTTTGTCGGTGAGAGACATTAACCTATGAGCCCAACCTCTTCCTGCTTGGTTCTTCAGTACGAACTTAGGGAGGTGCGAAATAAACCACCTCACCAACAAAGGGATACAACACCATAGGGTTCCTCGTCTTCGGGTAGTACGAGCATGAAGTTATTGCAAGATGTCACCCAAGAGAGTGGGTACGGGATTCTGAGACATAAAGATCCTTATAGCAGTGACATTGATGAAGTTGTCAGGATTGGGAAACAATACTAACCCATAGATTAGGAGAGCCAAGATGTCTTCATATCCCCTGAAGTCCAGGTCATTCCAGAAACTGTTAGCTTTACCGATCAGAAATTTGGCCAAGAAACCCTTAACTCCGCTTCTAGTCACCCAGTTGTCCATTACCTCTTGATGTGTCAGGGGAAGAGCTGCAGCAACATCCTCGAGCCTGAGGGTCTTTTCCCAACCAGTAAAGGGAGTCTGATCCAAGATAGGGATACCAAGCAAATCAGATAACTCTTCCAGGGTAGGGACCAGCTGGAAGTCTTGAAAGGTGAAGCACTGGTACAGAGGGTCATAGAACTGGGTCAGAACACTCATCAACTGTTGATCCCGCTTTGCAGTGACTAAACTGAGAAGAGAACCATGCCTCTGAATGAAGGAAGTGGTATTTGGAATTCTGCTAACCAACTCATCAAGCAACTCAGGTGAACGAACAAAGTTGAACCAGATAGTATTCCTTCGCACAGGCATCATAATGTCCTACAAAACAGAGCAAAGGTGAAACCCTCTTGTCTTTGAAATGGTCAGTCCTTATGCAGGATGCATGCAATGCTCATGATGTTATGATGTTATGATAAAGCACACCGCAAATAGATACAAAGGCAAACATGGTAAGGCACACAAGTCACACAAGGCAAGCCCCTAAAGTTTAGGCCAGCATGAGGTCTAGGTACTATCTTCTTTCAGTTTGTTGGTTCATACCTGTCCTATCAAAGTAACCGGATTCTTAGAGGATCCCAATATCATTGACTACCCTCAATCGGTCATAACTCCAGCATTGCAATCTTTTCTTGCGGCCAGAACCATCACGAGAGTTTAGCCTCAATGGGCGTAGCATACTGCTACTGTTCTAATGGCCAAGTTGTGTCAATTAAGGTTCTAAGGTTGTTGGTGCTTAATGACTCCTTAGAAGACCCATATTCTCCTCGTTGCAACACAAGGGATATCGGTACAGACCAAGGTGCCACACCAACGTAGCCACTGCTTCACCCGTGTCGGTCTACGCCGGACAGGTCCCTCACAGCTTATGCTACCTAAATAGGGTATCCCCAGATCCGGGTTAGGATCTATGTAACTCCAATGCAACCCACAAATTTAAAGAAGACAAGTCAATACAATTGAAAACACAGTTATGAACTAACCCTAAGGTACACCTCACTTTATAAAGATTCCCCAACAGAGTCGCCAGTTCTGTGATCGGTGGATCTGGAACTGACTGTTTAACGCTGGTTCGCGAAATGTCGCGGAAGCAAGAGTCGCCACCGTCTTTTATTTTCTCCAAATGGAAAGGACAAAAGCACAGAAAAATTCCTTAAAGAGATTGCTCTCGGTTCGGGAGGTAGATTATAGAAAGGGAAGGTGTTAGCACCCTTTCTATCCATGGTTATCCATGGGCTCTTAGATACTTGCTCATTTGTGTTTTCAAAAATGTTTTGTTTGCTTTTCAATTGTGGGTTTTAAAAAGTTTCTTTGAAAATTCCAGTTCGACTCTTGTATCAGTCCTCAAGAGTGTTTGAAAAGTTGTTTTTGAAAGCTTTTTGCAAAGTGTCAGTGTGAAAAGAAGTTTTTGATTTGTTTTGAATTAGAGCAGGTATCTACGAGTTATCTACCCACCCTAAGGAATTAGGCTGTGTAAATGTCCTTAAGGTAATGCCATCCCACCATTGAGAGGTAGGTAGCACCACCGTCGGAGGTGTTCGGGTCAATTCGAGGTTTGGGACTTGGTGATCACCAGAGCAATGGGAAGACACCTTAGAAGCTACCCTCATGCCAGGTTCCCAGATCATGAGGACTTACTAAGACATCCTCTACTCGACGATCACCTTTCGAGGCAAGGCAACAATGAGGCGTACCCTAGGGGTGGTGTGTGATTTGTGTGTCATTTTCAATTTATTGTTTGTCTTGTCATGCATTGGTGATCTACGCTTTGATTTTATTTTTGGGCATTCATTCTTTCATGTTATTGTTTAACAGTTAAAGGTGCGGGAATTTAAAGTGCGGAAAAGATAAAAGGTCCTACGCTATTACAAGGGCGCGGGTCTACATCGCCAAATTAATCCAGACCCGATTTAAAATAAAGTGCAGAAAATAAATGCCTAATTAACTATTACAGGGCTTTGGAGCAAGTACATGATATTCACAAAAAGAAATAAACAAAGCGCGCGAAACAAAAATGTAATCGAATGCGAGGGCGTTGAACCCTTTGAAGGAATTAAAATAAAATTATTAAAATAATTAAGTTAAATAAAAAGAAAAAACTTATTTTTTATGTTTTTTGGTATTTATGACATTAAAGAAAATTAAATTAATTAAAAGTCAAATAAATCTAATTCTAATTGTTTTTTTTAATTTATTAAAGAAAATGCATTTAAAGTTAAAACCTAGGATTAAAACTAAATTAATTATAAAATTTATTTACAAAATTAATGGTTAATGATACTTATAATAAAGGTATTTAATTAATTAAAAAAAAGGATAAAAAGTGCTAAAGGTCTATTTTTTTTATTATTTTTGGTTATTGAGAAAAAGAATTTAAATTAAAAAACCTAAAATTAAAACTAAATTTATTATGAGATTTATTTACAAAAAAAAGTCATTGGTGAATTAAATTAAAATAAAACCTGTTTTTGATTTTTTTATGATTTTATGATTATTATTATTATTATTTTATTTATTATGAAAATATTGATTTGAAAAATTAAATGGAAATTAAACAAACAAATAAAAATAAATAATAAAAAAGAAAAGGAATAGGAGATAGCAAACCAAGGGGGTGCAGCCCAAGTAATTCTGGCCCATTACTGGAGGCCTTGTTGACTTTTCCAGGATGCATGTGGGATCTTTGACTAGGGTTTACCACGCTCTTCAGATCTGGTCCCTTGGATGGTCTTCAGTGGCCACGTGGTGTGTTGGATGGAGGGGCATATGGTGGACTTCAGCGCTGAACCTGTATACAAGCATTAATAACAAAATAATATGAAAGAGTGAGGGACCTGGGATCGAACCCAGGTCCTCTTGGTTATCCACGTACATGCCTACCAACTGTGCCACTTTGCTTCTTTGTAAATTAAATAAACAACAATCAATATAAAATAAAGCAGCACGCTAGTGGATTTTTAGCGCGCGATTTTAAATGGACCAACCAGAACCGGCCACTTCATCGTCTCCTTCGCTTGGCTTTTTTCCTGAAAATACAATAAAACATAGGCAACAGTTTTTACACCGTTCCAGAAAGTGACATTACAAGAAATAGCGATTAGGCCGTGGTGGGAAAGAAATAGGGCGCGATGGTTCAAATCCACTCAGTGGAAGGCCCTGATTTCAATGGTGGCAATCTTAGGCTCCAATTGTTCCTTGAGTGAAAAGCCCTAAATTTTCAAACCTGAAACCCTAAAATATGATAATGGTGATTTCTTCGTTTTGGCACGAAACTCCAATCAAACTATGCTGTTAGCTTGCAAACATCATTCTAAACACAAAAACAGCCATGAAACATGTTATAAATGCATGAATGATGGAAAACGATTTTAGAATTTTCCTTACCAACTTCAATGGTGATTTCGTGATTTCTTGAGTAAGGGGCTTGGTGAATGATTGGAAAATGTTCTATGGTCCTCAAGGAAGGTGTTTGAACAACTCTTTTGCCTTGAATCCACCTCTAGCCTTGTTTTCAGTTTTGAATTTTTTGGCCAAAAGTGTGAGTTTTCTTTTGGTGTTGGGGCGCAGCTTCTGTCTCAATATTGTTTTGTCTTACTTGTATAGGCATTAGGCAATGTGAATCAAGAGGAATTATGGCCTCTTAATGCAAAGCTTTCAATTTCAAGATCCTCCATAAACCTCCATAACCAAGCTTCCTTTTTTGACTCATTTTTGAATTCTTGCTTCAATTAGCCTTTTGCACGAATTTGGTAGGTTGCATAATGATAAGTCAAGGTTAGTTAAGGCCAAATATTCCTTTTAATTAAGCTTTTTGATTTTCTTTTGATTTTAAAAGATTTAAAATTAATTAAATCCAATAAAATCAATTAAAAATGAAAAAATTAATTAAAAAATATGAAATAAAAGGTGGGACACGTGGGAAGCATGGCCAAGTTAATTCAAGTGGAAAAAGTGGGCCCCTTTTGTCAAAAATGAAATTTCAAGGATAAATGATTTTGGCCATTTCACAAAAATTTCCCAACTTCTCCAATGCATATCTTGCTCAATTTTTAAGCTTTGATCATGTTCTTTGACATTTTAGAAAGGTCTTGAAGTCCTCTAAACAATGTCCTTGGTCCCATATCAGTTTGATTTACCAATCACAAGTTATGGTCTTTGACTTAAAGTCCCTTTTTGTTGACTTTTGAAAATGACCTATAATGTTGAAATTGATAACGTTTTGTGGGAGCATTTCTTGGATTTGGAGTGTGAAGAGGAGTTGTAGGAAATGTCTTTCTCTTCAAAATGAGCTTTGGATGGAATTTTTCTGATAATCCATGTGAAAGTTATGCCCTGGTCAATTTACAGTTGACTTTTTCAGCTGTCCAAATAAGGAAACTTTTGCATTTTGATGATTTTTGAGCCAAGCTTTGAGAATCATGATCAAGCATTGATCAAATGATGTTTGTGGCTTCAAAATGAGATGTTGACCAAAAATTTGAACTTTTGACTGTCAAATGACCATTTTGCCCCTACAGTTGACTATAGTGCAATTAGGGTTTTGACTGTGCAATTTTGTGCTGAAAGTCTTGAAACTTGATATGAGGATGCTTGACCATATTTATAAGCATGTGGGACTTGATTGGACCCTTGGAAACTTCATTTTTTTGATCAGAACCAAAACCCTAATTTTGACTGCTTAGGAGGCCCTTACACTGTGCAACCCTTGGGGAATTTTGAAGCTTGACTTGGCAAATCTTTGAAGAATATGGGAGGGAAAATTTTGGGGTACAACACCAGGTCTCCAACTTGATACTCTTGTCGTATGACTTTCTTTTTAAATGCCTTGATCATCCGTTTTGGGTACGTCTGACCATGACAAATAGCAGTAAGTCTCCTTTCGTCGATTAGATTCAATTGATCAAGTCGGGTCTGGATCCAGTCGTCTTCGCTAAAACCTGCGTCCTTCATGATCCGAAGAGAGGGTATCTGAACTTCAATAGGAAACACTGCCTCCATGCCATAAACCAAGCAATAGGGTGTTGCCCCTATTGACGTCCGTGCTGAGGTACGGTATCCATGAAGAGCAAATGGTAACATCTCGTGCCAGTCTTTGTATGTCACTGTCATCTTATGCACAATCTTCTTAATATTCTTATTTGCTGCTTCGACAGCCTCATTCATCTTCGCCCGGTAGGGAGAAGAGTTGTGGTGCTGTATCTTGAATTGCTCGCAGAGCTCAGTGATCATCTTGTTATTCAGATTGGTACCATTGTCCGTAATGATCCTCTTCGGTACGCCGTACCGACAGATCAGGTTGTGCCGAATGAACCATGCCACGATGTTCTTGGTTACCGTAGCAAAGGAGGCTGCTTCAACCCACTTCGTAAAGTAATCAATCACTACCAGGATGAAACGATGCCCATTGAATGCCGTAGGTATGATCTCGCCGATCATATCAATGCCCCACATTGCAAAAGGCCAAGGTGCTGTCAAAATGTTCAGAGGAACTTGAGGGATGTGCACCTTATCAGCATAGACCTGACACTTGTGACATGTCCGAGAATGCTGATAACAGTCGGCTTCCATTGTAGACCAGTAATATCCTGCCCGGAGGATTTTATTTGTCATGGTATGTCCGCTAGAATGAGTTCCAAAAGTATCTTCATGCAGCTCTGCCATGATCGCTTATGCTTCAGTCTTATCCACACAACGCAGTAAGGTTGAATCATGGTTACGCTTGTAAAGAATGTCATTGCTGATGAAGAAGTTCGCCGCGAATCTCCTCAGAAACTTCTTGTCATTAACAGATGCACCCTCGGGGTACTCCTGAGCTTCAAGGTATCTCTTCACCTCATGATACCAGGGCTTTTCTGTTAACTTTTCAGTCTCAAGATCACAACAATGTGCAGGTTCATCCAATTTCCAAATAATGATCCAGGGGGCCTCGTTGTCCCATTTGACTTTGAACATAGAAGACATCGTAGCTAACGCGTCCGCCAACTGATTCTCTTCTCTCGGGAAGTGTTCAAAGGTTATCTCCTCAAAGTGGGGAAGCAACGTCAACACATACTCCTTGTAAGGAATAAGATTTGGGTGTTTCGTATCCCACTCTCCTTTGATATGACTAATTACGAGAGCGAAATCTCCGAAGACACTCAGAAACTTAATCCTTAGGTCAATTGCTGCTCGAAGACCCATGATGCAGGCTTCATACTCCGCCATATTGTTGGTGTAGTTGAAACATAATCGGGCGGTAAATGGAGTATGAGAGCCTTTAGGAGATATGATCATATCACCAATGCCATTACCCAAAGCGTTTGAAGCTCCATCAAAGTACATAGACCATCGGGATCCCTCTTCAGGTCCTTCATCTGGTCCAGGTGTCTCACAATCAGTCACTACCATGATATTCTCGTCCGGGAATTCGAAGTTCATAGACTGGTAATCATCCACTGCCTGATGTGTCAAATGGTCTGCCAATACATTTCCCTTGATTACTTTTTGATTTGAGTACTGGATGTCATACTCAGTCAAGATCATCTACCATCTTGCTAATCTTCCGGACAAGGTAGGCTTTTCGAAGATATACTTGATTGGATCCATCTTTGAAATCAACAGAGTAGTGTCAGTCAGCATATACTGTCTCAGCCGGCGAGCAGCCCATGCCAAAGCGCAGCAAGTTTTCTCAAGCAGTGAGTATCGAGTCTCACAGTCGGTAAACTTTTTTCTAAGGTAATAAATAGCATGCTCTTTTCGGCCAAACTCGTCATGCTGCCCCAGAACACACCCCATTGAATTGTCAAGTACTGTCAAGTATAAGATTAGAGGTCTCCCTTCAACTGGTGGCATTAGGATGGGTGGATCCTAGAGATACTCTTTGATTCTTTCGAAAGCAACCTGGCATTCATCGTTCCAATGTACAACTTGATCTTTTTTCAGCAGCTTGAAGATTGGCTCACAAGTAGCAGTTAGGTGCGAGATGATTAGGGCAATATAATGCAGTCGTCCTAGAAAGCCTCTGACTTCTTTCTCCGTCTTGGGAGCTGGCATCTCTTGTATGGCTTTCACTTTGGCAGGATCCACTTGAATACCTTTGTCGCTTACAACAAAACCCAGCAGCTTACCAGACCTTACCCCGAAGGTGGATTTGTTTGGGTTCAATCTCAACTTGTACAACTTCAACCTATCAAACAACTTTTGTAGATGGTCAAGGTGTTCCTCCTCAGTTTGGGACCTCGCAATCATATCTTCGACGTAAACTTCAATCTCATGATGGATCATGTCATGAAATAAAGTAACCATGGCACACTGATATGTTGCCCCAGCATTCTTCAACCCAAAAGGCATGACCTTGTAACAAAAAATACCTCACTGAGTAACAAAAGTGGACTTTTCCATGTCTTCAGGAGCCATCTTGATTTTATTATGACCGGAGAAACCATCCATAAATGAGAATACTTTGTGCTGAGCAGTATTGTCAACCAAAACGTCGATGTGAGGCAGAGGGAAGTCATCCTTAGGGCTTTCCCTGTTCAAATACCTGTAGTCGACACACATTGGACTTTACCATCTTTCTTCGGTACCGGAACCACATTGGCGACCCACATAGGGTAAGAAGTCACTGCTAGAAAACCGCCGTCAAATTGTTTCATAACTTCTGCCTTGATTTTCTCAGACATCTCCAGGCGCATATGGCGAACCTTTTGTTTTACTGGAGGGCAGTCTTCCTTGGTAGGCAGGTGATGAAACACAATGTCAGTATCCAACCCAGGCATATCTTCATAAGACTAGGAAAAGATATCAACATAGTCATGCAGCATCTGAATCAACCGCTGTTTCACACTAAGCTCCATATTTGCACTGATCTTAACTTCCTTCTTGTCTGTCTCAATACCCAGATTCACCATTTCCACTGGCTCTCCATGTGGCTGAATGGCCCTCTCTTCTTGGAGTAGCAGTCTTGCAAGTTCACCATGCACTTCGCAATCATCTTCACCTCCGTCTTTGGCTAAGTTGATCGGATTTTCAAAGTCATAACCGGCAGTAGCAGAGTCGTTACCAGTGAGATCCAGAGTGGATGGGGACCTGTATATGTGAGTGTGTGTAAAATAGTTGTTTTGAAATATATAATAAATAAAAACAAAGAGCGCAAAATGCACAAAAAACGTCCAATGCTTTTATTAATGATATATGAAAATGGCATACAAAAGCCCTCACAAATGAAGCCACGGTGCCCCGGGTAAGACACTGGGCCATAAAGTTTCAAAACATTATCTGTTACAAATTCAAAACAAAGAGTTCATTACTGGGTAACAAAAGTAATAGGGATGAAGTCCTTTGCTGTCCAATTGCTTGGTCCACCGTTGGTCGTAGGATAGATCCAGCTGTCGAATTCAGACTCCTCCACATCATCTTCAATGGCATTTACTCCCAAGTTGCTGATGAACACAGGAGGTCTTCCCATCCTTGCACTATGAACAACCCTTTGAGCTTCTGCTGTGAAACCCAAACCAAACTTGTTAGTCTTCTGAGTGAAATCAGGAAGTCGGCCCTAATTTGAATACTCACCCTTCTCAATAACAGCCTGGGCGTCATTTAAGGAAGCCATCTTCATAGGAGAATCTTCAACCACAATCTCAGATGATGCCAGTGTCTGAGGAACCTCTTCAAAGTGCTGAAATGGGGTCTCAATGAACTCCCCATCCATCTCTACGTATCTGAACGAGTTGAGGTGGCTAACCATATACTCTTCCTCCCCCTGTACTGTCACAATCTTCCCTCTGACCGGGTACTTCAGCTTCTGGTGGAGTGTTGAGGTCACAACTCCAGCTTTGTGGATCCATGGACGACCCAGCAAACAAGAATAGGACGGCCGATTGTCCATCACGTAGAATGTAGAATTAAAGACCTGAGAACCAACTTTAATTGGAATATCAACCTCACCATGCACCATCCTCTTAGACCCATCAAAGGCCCAGACAACAATGTTACTTGGCTTCAGCTCCAACCCTTTGCAATCCAACCTGTCTAGAGCATTCTTGGGCAAGATGTTCAATGAGGAACCAGTATCAACCAACACATGTGATAGAGTAGTGCCCCTGCATTCAATGGAGACATGCAGGGCATCTTTATGGTTCTTCCCTTTAGCAGTCAGATCAGCGTCGGAGAAACCCAAACCATTATCAGCAGTTAAATTGGCCACACAATCGGAAAACTGATCAGCTGAGGTCTCTTGTGGCATGTGGGCAGACTTCAGGAAGGTAATCATAGCCTTGGCATGGGCCTCTGAACACAACAACAGTGATAACATAGAAATCTTGTATGGGGTTTGCCACAGTTGCTCAACTACATTATAATCACTCTTCTTAATAATCTTCAGAATCTCTTCCATCTCCTGTTTGGAAGCTTCAACAGTGATTGTCTTTGGCGCCTCCGTCTGGGCAGGCGTATCAATGGTGGTCCCTTTGCCCCGAGCGTTAGATAACTCAGCGACAAGGGTAAAGATAGGAACTCGATCAGGAATGGCAGTAGGTGCACTTGCAGGCGACAGGTCTTCGGACAGTTGGTGGAGCAATATCAGGTGAGAAAAGTCTACCACTGTGGGTGACTTTAGCAGGCCCAGTAATGTTGCTGACGCCGGTATCAGCATCCAACTCTTTCTTAACTCCTAGAACATAAACATCTGCCCCATAGTGCCAAGGGACAACTTTGTCAGAGGTATAAGGGATGGGCCCCGGAACAGTAATGATTATGTGTGCGATCTTCGGAACAGGCGTAATTCTAACAGGCTTCCTCGAGGGAGCCTTGGGAGAATTGTTGAAAATGGTAATGATGGAAACTTCTTCAATAGGAAAGGATGGAACAACAACTTTTTCAAACAAGATCTCTTTATTATCCATCAGGTTTTGGATACCTGACTTCAGAAATGGGCAACCAGTAGGTAAAACAGAACACATATGGCAACCTTCGCCACAACCCGGAAATAAACCGGCTAGAAACAGGTTCTTCTTGACAATCATCAGAGGGGTAACAATGTCATCCACAGAAGCTACAAACAAGTCTTCCTCTACAGCATTTACTCCATGTTTGGGCATGGGAGCAGTCATAACATTAGGCCTCTCGGGCGCCTCAAACTCAATCTCCTTTGCATCAATTAGTTCTTGCACCCTGTTCCTCAAAACCCAACAATCATCTGTATTATTCCCCGGGCTATCAGAGTGAAAAGCGCAGTAGGCATTAAGGTTATACCTTGGTGACGTTGTATTTGAGTTCTTTGGAGCTTCTTTTATAGTCACCAGATTGGTCTTCAGTAACTGTGGCAGAATCTGAGACAAAGTCATGCTGAGACGAGTGAATTGCCTTCGAGGTCTCTCGTCCCTTTGTTGGCTGTGATGCTGAGGATTACCAGCAGGCTTTGAAATAACAACCGCATTGACAACTTAGTGGTGTTCAGGTCTATTCTGTCTTCTTGAACTGTATACAACACTGAACTGTTTCTTAAATGGTTTCTTCTCGGTGCTCGATGAGGCACCCTTCTGTATCTTCCCAGTTTTAATACCAGCTTCAATCCTCTCACCAGTCAAGATAAGGTCTGTAAACCCTGCTGAAGAGCTTCCTATTAGATGGTTAAAGAAAGGGCCATATAAGGTCCCCAAAAACATGTCAACTAATTCCCTATCTGATAGCGGTGGCTGCACCCTTCCATCCAGGTCGCGCCACTTCTGGGCGTACTCCTTGAACCCTTCATTTGAAGCCATTCCCATACTCTGTAGCTGAGTACGGGTCGACGCCATATCAGCGTTGTACTGATACTGACGATAGAAAGCGGCTTCCAATTTTTCCCAATTGTGGACCTCTGAACTCTCGAGCTGATAAAACCAATCTAACAGAGTGCCAGACAAGCTGTCTTGGAAAAAGTGTACCCAGAGGTTTTTATCGGATGAATGAGGTTGGATTTTTCTGACATACGACCTCAGGTGCATCTTTGGGCAAGACAGACCGTCGTATTTGGCGAATGTCGGCACCTGGAACTTGGGAGGGATAACAATCCCAGCAATCAATCCCAACTCTTCAAAGTCCAACCCAGGAACCCTTTGTACTTCCATGGCTGCTAACCGCTCTTCCAGATTTTTATACCTGTTGTCCGCAGGAGGGTACTGTTGCTCAGAATAATCTTCATCCTCTTCAACCTCTTCCTCTTCAACCTTAGACTCAGAGGGTACTGCAGCTCCTTTTCCCTTGTCGGTCCCTTCGTCAGATGTTGAGGGGAACTCCAGAACTCTCCTAGCTTCATTCTCAAATCTTCTTCCCAGTGTAGCTACCCCAATTCTCTTCTTTTTCTTTTTCTTCTCTTTACTCTTCTCTAGCAGAACTTTGAGATCCTCCTGACCCTTTGCCAAGGTCATGAGGAGTTGTTGAAATTGTGAATTTTGTGCTTGTAGGTCCTTCACTATTTGCTCCAAGTCCATCTTGCTGAAATAAACAGCAGAAAGATAAGGAAACCTGGCTTGAAGACCTGTTTGTGCATATGATGAATGATATGTTATTCATGTAATGAAATCAAGGGTTCAAAAATTCAAATTTGTTGCAAACAAAAAGAACGCATGTCATATTAAGAAGATATTTGTTAGTACATAAATGCCCCACGGGCGAAATATTACAAAAATCTTAATGTAAAAAGATGTTGCTCATCCTCTTTGGTGTAATGTAGGTGTTGAGAGTTTCCTCCTCGTGAAGTCGGCGGGTGAGCGCTAAAACCTTCTCCTCACTGGCATAGAAGCTGGCTTCAAAAGTATCCCGTTCTTCATTGAGTTGGATCGAACTCTTTTGCATTTCTTCACATGATGTTGGCATGTCAGGATGTAGGATGGTGTATGGAACCTATCCTTCCATAACGGGCTCTTTAATCAAGGGGAGAATGTGAGGATATGGCATCATAAGATTCTGGGAGCGGGTTCGCACCCACTTGAGGTAAGGCTCAAGGGGGATGGAATTCTTGTGCCCTGGTGTCTTATTATCCACCTTGTTAGGCATCCTCCAAGCTCTGATGAACCTTTGTCGAAGTCCTTGCGCATCGTTGTCAAAGTCAAAAACTAGGTCAGGAATCAGCATGTCATGAGGGCCATCCCTCCGAGCATATCCAAATTGTCTCAAGGCTAGACAAGGGTTGTAGGTGATTCCTCCCCTAATACCGAGTAGTGGGACATTAGGGAATTCACCACAACGATCAATGAGGATGACATTTTCTCTGGATCGAGAACACCAATGTACATCAGAATGTGTGAGGGTCATCAACTGTTGTGACCACCTTAAACCCTGCTCATTCTTCAGAACTGATTGTGGAAGGTGAGAAATAAACCACTTTTCCAGGAGAGGAGCACAACACATGCGAACACCTCTTTTCCTCATTGTTCGTGTGTAAAATGAGTGTAGGATGTCCCCAAGCAATGTAGGTATGGGATTCTTAGACATGAAAATCTTGACAGCATTCACATCTATAAGTTGGTCAGGGTTTGGGAACAAGACCAACCCATAAATAAGGAGTGTCGCAATCTCTTCAAAGGCTTGCAGATCCAGGGAATTCCAACAATCTTGTGCCTTCTAAACAAGAACTTTTCCAAGAAGCCCTTGACACCACTTCTGGTTTCCCAATGCCCCTTGATGTCAGATGGTTGCAAGTGTAATGCTTGAGCAACATCTTCAAGTTTTGGTTCTTTTTCTGTACCGTTGTAGGGTAGTTGATTCAGAATAGGTATTCTCAGGAGTTGAGAAAATTCCTCCAAAGTAGGCACCAATTAGTAATCAGGGAATGTGAAACAGTGGTGAAGGGGGTCAAAGAACTGGAACAACACTTTCACCATGTCTTCTTCAATGCTGGTGTTCACTAGGTTGAGAAGTCTACCATGTCTTTCATTGAAGAGATAATTCTCTGGAATTCTGGATGTAAGCTCCTTGAGTTGAGCAGGGATTCTCACAAGGTTGACTTGAATTGTTTTCCTGCGAAGAGATTCCATGACCTACAAAACAAGAACAAAGATGAAGATCCAAACCCTTGAAATGGTTAGTGGATGCATATGATGCTTTATGATGTTCATGATGTATTCATAAACACATGTAAAAGCAAGTCACACAAAACCCTAGTTTTAGGCTTACATGAGGTTTCATAGGTAAGTACCCTCTTGAGTTTAGTTGGCTTAAAACCTGTCCTATAAATAGTAACCGGGTTCTAAGGAGCTCAATATCATTGGATTGTTTTCTATGTTCATTGATTTGGTTTAGCCACTTAACTAGAGACCAAAATATTCCAAGAAAACAACCCTCAATGAGTGTAGTATCGAGTATCTACCAACTTCGGACTACACCAAAGCCGGTCATCTCACTACCCCTAATAAAAGGCCAAGATGGTCAAGTAAGGTTCGAGTTCATTAGTGCTTAATGACATCACTCAGCGGCCCCGTATTCTCTTTGATTGACTCAAAGGCTACCGATACTCACAAATATGTCGCACTAATATAGCTATTGCTTCAACCGTGTCGGTATACCCCACACAGTTTCCACAACGTATTGCTATCTATGAATGTTTCCCCAAATCCGGGTGGAGGATTTGAAGCCCAAACAAGAGAACCAAAATGTAAAGAAATCCAAGCAAACAATATAAGCATGTAAAGGTGATCTAAAACCCTAAGGTAACCCCACTTTTAGATGAATCCCCAGCAGAGTCGCCAGTTCTGTGATACGGTGGGAGAATTAACTTGGGATTTGCGTTTGTGTTCACAAATGTTTCGGTTTAGCAAGAGTCGCCACCGACTTTTTATTTATCCTAAGGAAAGGTCAAAAAGCACAGGAAAGACCTTTGAGATGTTTTCGTGGGTTCGGGGGGTAGATTATGAAAAGGGAAGGTGCTAGCACCCTTTTCATCCATGGTTATCCATGGGCTCTTAGTTACTTGTTTTAGATCACTTGCCTTTGCTTTGAATGTGCTTGAAATGGTGCTTTGTGTGTGTGGTTTTGAAAATGTTTTGAAAAAGATGCCTTGTTTAGGCAACCTTTGTAACAATTCTTGTTTGAATGTTTTACAAAGGTGTTTGTCTTTTTGAAAAGATGTTTCAATGTTTTTGAAAGTTGTTTGGAAGTTGTGTTGTGGTGTGTGTTTGAAAAATGGCAAGGATGTTTTGCAAGTTTGATCAAGTAAGTAAGAGCTATCTATCATAATTTACTCAAAGATTTTTCTTATGTTTTGACCCTTTTAACAGTGTTGTTTCACCATTGTATTTGGTGAACAACCTTGTGTTAGGATGTTAACGGGACAGGCGCGGGTCATTTGTATAGTCATAGAAGGCAACATATGGGACGTTTTAGCAATGTCGTTTTAGGGACTAGATCGTTTACCGAAGGCAACATCGAGGGTCATCGAGGGACTACGATCTTTTATCGAGGGTCTTTGCTAAAATGCCCATGCTTGAGGGACATGACTATTTTCCGAGGCAACAGGTGAGATTACCCTAAGGGTGCATGTGTGCAAAGTGTGTTATTTACATGCATTTAGTCTTTGATTTTTAGGTTGTCTACTTGTTGATTTTATCTTACCATACACGCCTAATTACTAGTATTTATACAAAGTAAATAAAATGCAGAAAGATAAAATCCTACGCTATTACAACCATATCAAAAGGCATACAAAATATGAAGGAAAAAAATAAGATAAAAGTGAGAAAAATGGGTGTATTTCGACCCAGGCAGAAAACCCTTCGATTATGAACTTTCTGGCTCTCTTCGATTTGCATTTTGTTGGCCTCCTTCGATTGGGGCTGACAACAGCAAAGTCACGTCTTTCGATTGGGCCTTGGCATGGGCGAGGTCCTGTCCTTCGATTGGGCAAAGGCAGCAGCAAGTTGTATCCTTCGACTGGGGCCTGGAAGTCAGTGTATGGCGAAGCCTTCTGGTTCTACCTTGTTACCTTCTTCGACTGGAGGTTGAAAGCAGTGAGGGAATTCCTTTCGACTGGACATGGTGGGACAACATGTTGTGCCTTTCGATTAGGGGTTGAAAGCAGTGAGGGAGTGGCTTTCGATTTTCCTTTGTCTCCTTCGACTGGGGGTTGGAGTAAGTGGAGTCATGCCCTTCGATTTTCCTTTGTGTCCTTCGATTGGGGGTTGGAGTCAGTGGTTATATCTTTCGTTTGAGGCATGGAAACAGAAAGGTTATGGATTTTGTCTGAGGTCTGGAAACAAACAAGGTTCTGGCTTTTCCACAGGCACCTTGTTGACTCCTTGTAAGCATATTAGGCCCTCAAATTGTGATTCGAAAGGCTTGTGCAACTAGCCAATCGAAGGGTATAACAAACCTGTCTCAAGTTCTTAAAATGCAACATCCAAACATAACTACAGTCCAGGGGTTAACACAAAAACAAAACAATGGATCTCAAAGTCCAAAGTATAAACTAATTAAAGTTGAGTTTTCAGCATATGGGCAGTTAGGATCGAATGTTAAAACATGGTCTAGAAATATCTACATTTTTCTTTATTGGTATGTGCACATGATGCTTAAATGAAAGAGTTCCAAGTTTAAAGAGAACTTACCTCTTGAAGCGCTTAAATCTAAGGAAACTGCAAGTGACTTCCTTGGTGATGAATGGAATTTCGTTGGGGTCTTCCTGAAGCTAGTTCTGTTACTGTTTAGTTTGGTCAGTCACTGAATCGAAGAGAGTATATGATGGTGATACGTGAATCGAAGGTTGCTTCAGTCTAGGGGAATAAAATCGAAAGGTATACCACTGAGACTTTTTTATGAAAAATATTAGAGTTTTGCATGTTGGAGAACTTTGGAGAGTTTTAGAATATGGGATAGTTTCATAATATGGGAGAGTTTTGATGTCTGGAACTGTTTGCAAAGTTTGTTTTGCTCGTGTTCACCAAAAATATCTCCCCTCGTTCTGTTTTGCAAATTTTCTTTTATGAAGCCAAGATGTGTCAGTATTTTGAACAGGCATGTACCAGCTATCTTGTATGCTGCACACAATCCTCTAGACCCCCCCCCCCCCCCCAAATTTGTGGACTTGATTTGCTGCATGAGATTTGGACCAATGCTCAAGGGATTCAGTTTTGACATAAAGCACATTTTGGCAAAAATGGAAATGTCACTTTTTCTACTTAGGGATTAATCTTGTATGTAATGACCCAATGGCTAAAATAAAACCTTAGTTCAATGGTTAAGCATTAAATTATGGAGTGTAAGTTGGTTTTGAGGCCTGCAAGCTAGCACCAAACATGCAGATTTGAAAATGCAAGTTTGTATGAACATGCCTTGGTCATGAACAAAAGTGAGTTTTTTGCCAATTTTGAGAATTCGATTCTCTCTAACCACAAGGGTGTTTGAGGAGTTATTGGACAATTTGGAAAGCTTGGAACATGTACTACAATCCATCTTTGTAATGCAACTTCAAACTACAAGTGGAACCATGTGAAAAGTGGCCAAGAAGATGGGTCAAAATCCTGCCTAGATTAGGATAAATTCTGCCAAAGTTAAAAGTTTTAAGTACCCTTGTTCCAAAATTCATAACTTGAGATACAAGCCTCTTATGAGGAAACTTTGTTAATCAAAGTTGTAGACTTTGTGATGGAATACAACTTTCATGTTGCAAGTTTTGTTTGAATCCATTTGCAACTTGGTGAAAAAATGGGACAAAGTTGGGAAAAAATAAGAAAATTTCATAACTTAGAAAAATTCTAAGTTATGAAATTTTTTCAATTTAAACCTTAATTTGCATTTTTTAGGTTTCTTGATGAACAAGTTTCATAATTTGACATGTCTTGATTAAAAATGACCCTTGGCACTTGATTTTGACCAAAAAGTCAAAGTTTGACTGTTTAGTATACAGTCAAATTTTGATCAGTTGACTGAAAAATTCATCTGTTAATCCTATGCATTTGAGGTCTTTTGAACTTGTTGAATGGGTCAAGACAAAGTCATTTGGTCCTTGAGTTCATATGTGAGCTTGGTTTGCCACTTGTCAGGTCAAACAGTAAAAAATTGCCTTTGTGCAGTCAAAACCCTAAAAATGACCATTTTGCCCTTTTGGTGATCTGATCAAATTTCTTGTGGAATTGTGGTCCAAACTTTATCAAATGGTTCATATGAGTTTATAATGTTGATGTGGATCAAATTTAGTGAGGTTTGACTGTCAATTGGCCACAATTGACTTTTCCCCCAATATAGCTGATTTTTAGGTCAACTGTCCAATTGACTGGGCAAAACTTTGAATCAAAGCCTGAAACTTGGCAAGGACAAACTTGTGAGTCCAAAAAGAAGTATGAAAGTCACTTTGGGCATTTTAGGTCAAAACATCCATGTGCAAACTTAAACCCTAATTTAGGTCAACAGTGCAAGGAGGGGTCTTAAGCAGAACAAACCCTAGCATGATCTTGAGTTTCAAGAGTCTTGTGATGAGAAAGTGATGATGAAATGAGAGGGAAAATTTTGGGGTACAATAGTTTCCCCTGTTCAATCTTCTTGAACCTGTAGAGTTAGATTGGCAAGTTTGCCTTTTGCGACTCGAAGGTAAAAGAGGATTGGACACTAGAGTGCCCGGAAATTTGCACTCATATGGTGTAGTATCAGCATTGTGATGTCGAGAATGGGCTTACAGATTCCATTTGGAGATTGTTGGTAGGAGGATGGGCTTATAGATGCCATCTGCAGGAGTGTCGATCGCATAAGAGATTCCTTAGCGAGAACTTGCATACCTGTTGTTTGAAGAAGATTCCATTGGGGAAGTCTAACTTTGTTGAGATTTAGGAACTGTCTCGTGCCCACCGGGAGTATACCACTGAGGTTATAGAACTCGTCCACACTATGACGTAGGGAAGCATCTTCATCAAGATCTAGGAACTGTCTCGTGCTCAATGGAGTATACCGTTGAGGTTATAGAACTTGTCCACACTATGACGGAGGAGAACATCAAGATCTAGGAACTGACTCGTGCTCACCGGGAGTATGCCGTTGAGGTTATAGTACTCGTCCACACTATGACGTAAGGAAGCATATTTATCAAGATCTAGGAACTGTCTCGTGCTAACCGGGAGTATACTGTTGAGGTTATAGAACTTGTCCACACTATGACGGAGGAAAACATCAAGATCTAGGAATTGACTCGTGCTCACCGGGAATATACCATTGAGGTTATAGTACTCGTCCATACTATGACGTAGGGAAGCATCTTCATCAAGATCTAGGATCTGTCTCGTGCTCACCGGGAGTATACCGTTGAGGTTATAGAACTCGTCCACACTATGACGGAGGAAAACATCTTCTTCAAGATCTAGGAACTGTCTCGTGCTCAATGGAGTATACCGTTGAGGTTATAGAACTTGTCCACACTATGACGGAGGAGAACATCAAGATCTAGGAACTTACTGGTGCTCACCGGGAGTATACCGTTGAGGTTATAATACTCGTCCACACTATGACGTAGGGAAACATCTTCATCAAGATCTAGGAACTGTCTCGTGCTCACCGGGAGTATACCGTTGAGGTTATAGAACTTGTCCATACTATGACGGAGGAAAACATCAAGATCTAGGAATTGACTCGTGCTCACCGGGAATATACCGTTGAGGTTATAGTACTCGTCCACACTATGACGTAGGGAAGCATCTTCATCAAGATCTAGGAACTGTCTCGAGCTCACCGGGAGTATATCGTTAAGGTTATAGAACTCGTCCACACTATCACGGAGGAAAACATCTTCATCAAGATCTAGGAACTGTCTCGTGCTCAATGGAGTATACCGTTGAGGTTATAGAACTTGTCCACACTATGACAGAGGAAAACATCAAGATCTAGGAATTGACTCGTGCTCACCGGGAATATACTGTTGAGGTTATAGTACTCGTCTACACTATGACGTAGGGAAGCATCTTCATCAAGATCTAGGAATTGTCTCGTGCTCACCGGGAGTATACCGTTGAGGTTATAGAACTCGTCCACACTATGACGGAGGAAAACATCTTCATCAAGATCTAGGAACTATCTCGTGCTCAATGGAGTATACCGTTGAGGTTATAGAACTTCTCCACACTATGACGGAGGAGAACATCAAGATCTAGGAACTGACTCGTGCTAACCGGGAGTATACCGTTGAGGTTATAGTATTCGTCCACACTATGACGTAGGGAAACATCTTCATCAAGATCTAGGAACTGTCTCGTGCTCACCGGACCTATGGCCCTCGCCACATAATGTGTGGCCCCGCCACACATTAGTGCCTTGTGGCCCTCGCCACACATTGTGTGACCTCCGCCACACTTTTGTGCCTTGTGGCCCACGCCACTCATAGTGTGGCCCACTCCACAACTATGTTTTCTCCAGCCATGTATTTTAACGTATTTTGTGATTTTTCTTGTTCCTCTTTGTGGTTCTTATCCCCATTAGTACTCACGCAAGCAACGTATTCCGATAATTTCTCCATGTTACCACTAGTTCCTGATTCTTCTCCATGAAAGTTATGAGAATTGAAAGAGATGATAAAAAGGACAGTTCTTCATACACGGGGGTGTGATACAGTGGGAGAACTGACTTGAAGGTTTTGCATTTGATCGCAAATGTTACGGTTAGAAAGAGTCGTCACCGACTTTTCTTTTATCCAAAAGGAAAGGTGATAAAGCACAGGAAAAACCTTTGAGATTATTTCTTGAGTTCAGGGGGTAGATTATGAAAAGGGGAGGTGTTAGCACCCTTTTCATCCATGGTTTTCCATGGGCTCTTAGTTACTTGCTAGATCACTTGCTATTGTTTGAAATTGTGCTTGGTGTGGTTTTTTGAAAGTATTTTGTAAAGAGGCCATTGTTTAGGCAATCTTTGTAATGATTCTTCTTTGTAAGAATGTATACAAAGATGTTGATCTTTTGAAAATGTTTTCAAGTTTTATAAGATTTTTTGAAAGTGTAGGTGTTTGTTTTGAAAATAGCAATGATGTTTTGATTTGAAATCGAGCAAGTAATTAGGAGCAATCTACCTACTCAAAAGTCTTTCTTGTTCATTTTTCCTTTCCTTTGACATTGTTATCTTACCATTTATTTGGTAAGTAACCCTATCCTTGGATGTAAACGGGACTGGCGTGGGTCATCGTATAACCATGATTAGCAATGTTGCAAGGTATCTTAGCATTCTTTTTTAGGGACTAAGATCATTTGAAAGACAACTTAAATAGAGTCATCGAGGGACTATGATATTGTATTTTCTTGTTTTTTGCTAAGATACCTTACATGCGTAATATGGCCATCATGTATAAAAGCGATAAATTGCGAAATTTAAAGTTACTACGGTATTACGACATTGGAGGGGAGGGGGTGTACAAATTGAATGGGGATTGCAAAAATGTAAACCTAGTTAGTCTATTACAACCATATTGAATTGGTATCAATGTACAATGAAATTAAATAAATACAAAAGTATAACATGAATAAATGCACAAAAATGCAAAATGTGAAGTAAATGAATATATGTTTGGATTTTTTTAGAGAAAAGGGATTTTGTTTTATCCTAATTAATTTTATAAAATAATTAATTAAATTTAAATTTATTAAGAAAATATTTTGAATAAAACCTTAATTCTATTTAGTTAATTAAAAGAAAATAAGTTTAGAAGATGTATTTTTGGTATTTTTGTCTTGAAAATATTTATGGTATTATAAAATATTTTTTGGCCTTTTTTAATATTAAAAAACATGTTTTAATTAGTATGAAAGAAAATAACCAATAACCTAGTTTTAGTTAATAAAAAATATTTTTTTTGTGAAAAAAATAAAATAAACTAAGTCAAAATATAAATCTATAATTTTTTTGTATTTTATGATTTTTCAGTATTTATAAAATATATTTATGAAAATAAAAAAGAAAATAAATAAACTTGGGCCAGGGGTTCCAATAGCCTGTAGGGGGTTAGTAAGCAAAATAAAAAAAACATAAGCCCAATAGGGCCCAAGCGCTAAATAAAGTTAGGAAAGCAAAACATGAAAATGAAAATACAAAAGGGTACCACTGGGGCTCGAACCCAGGTCCCAAAGGTTACATGTGCGCACTTCTACCACTGGGGTGGCTATACATCCGTTAACATAAGCAAAACAATAAATATACAAGGCAAAACGTGCCCTGAAGACTTCATCTTCAACCTCCAGCCAGACCAATTGTAACTTGCTCATTTCTCATAAAAAATGAAAACTGTAAACATGAAACTTGTAGCAAATAATCTTACGGTTTCAGAAATGTAAAGCATTAAAACTATAAAATAAAGATAAACATGAATTTTAACGGCCCTAATATGAACCCTAAAAATCTCAGAAATTTCAGTTTCAAAATTCTCTAAGCTCAAGCAAAATTAATGGAAACTATGGACATGGTTAGCTTCAGGGCAATGATATCTACATGTTTTGTTCATAAATAAACTATTGATGATGCCTGTATGAAGAGTTCCAATTTGAGAAAACTTACCTAAAAACTGGAAATCGTGTTTTGAGTTTGAGCTTGTTTCAAGTGATGGTGATGATCAAGTTAGCTTCCTTGAGGTTCAGGAAGCTAATACAATGATTAGCTTGAGCAATGGATGGCTGAAATAGTCTGGAGAAGTCAATGTGCAGAACTGAGTTTTTGAAAATGGAGGATGGTGTTAATGGTGTTACAGTTCTAAAACAGGGTGTGGGATTAATTCTATATGATGTTTAGAGATCTTAGAAACCAAAAGGCCAAGAAACGCACGAGTATATTATGAGTTTCGAGTTTTTGGTCAGTTTGTGTGAAAATGGAATTGTGAAGTGTGATTATGAGTTCTAGTTTCTTTTAAGGCTTGAGCATTCATGTGTTTATGTCAAATGGTTTTTGTATGTATAAACAAAAGTGTTTGAGTGCATTGGCAAGTAAGAAGTACAAGTTCTTAGATTTTGGCTAGGTTACTTGGTTTTGAAGAAAAGAGGGTAAAAAGTTTCAAGGAGAGGTACAAGAATGGGATGTGTGATTGTAAGTGTTTGAAACATTTCTCATGAGTTATAGTACTGGTTTAATCAGAAGAGAATAAGTGCAATGCTCAAGAACAAGTTTTGTACAAAAGTTGCTTTATCAAAATGGCAATGTGACCTTTCTTCCAAAAATGGATATAAAGCATGTCCATGCATTGAATGCTTGAAGTGAAGCCTCTAACAGTTGTTTAAACCATTAATTATGGAGTGCCTAACAAGTTTGAGGCCTGCAAAGTAGTGTTTGTACATCATGGTTTGAATTTGAATTTTGTTCATCACTAAAATGACTTGTAATAAAAGTGATAAAACCCTAACTTCATCTCTTCGATTCTCCCTACTCAAGAATGATCTCAAGGATTTCTTGGACATTTTGGAAATCTTGCAATGTTCTATACAACCCATATTTGAATTTATTTGAAGATTCCGTTTGGAACTATATGAAAAAGTGCCATGAAGTTGGGTCGAAATCCTGACCAAATTAGGGCAAAATTTCACTAAGTGTTTTGTTTCATGACCACATGTTCTTAAAATTATAACTTGAGATCCAAGCACTTTTTGAAGGAGTTGTGTAAAGCAAAGTTGTAGATTTCATGGAGATCCACAACTTTCATGTTTGAAGTTTCTCTTGAATCATCTTGAATCATGGTGAAAAATTTGCTCAATGTTATGAAAAAACATGATATTTCCAACACTTTGAAAAATTTCTAAGTTTACAAATTTTGACTTTTCAAAATGAAATCTTGACTTTTTGATTTCTTGATGAATAATTTTCATATTTTGACATGTTTTGATGAATTGCGATATTTGGCATTTGAATTTGACCAAAAAGTCAAAGTTTGACTTTTCAGTATACAATTGACTTTTGATTAGTTGACTGAAAATTCATCTGTCAATTCTTTGAACTTGAGTGATGTTTTGAACCATGTTATTACGCCAAAATTATGTAATTTGACTCTTGAGATCATGCCTTAAACCAATTGATCATTTTCTAGGTCAAAAATCAAAAATTGCCCTTTCCCAGTCAAAACCCTAATTTTTACAATTTTGCCCTTTTGGAGATTTGATCAAATTTCTTGAGGAGTTGTGGTCCAAACTTGATCAAATGATACATGTGAGTTTAAAATGTTGATGTGGATAAAAAATTATGAAGTTTGACTGTAAATTGGCCATGGTTGACCTTTTTCCCAATATAGATGATTTTTAGGTCAACTGCTCAATTGACTGAGCAAAAGTGTGATCCAAGGTTTGAAACTTGACACGAGTTATATTGGGGGTCCATAATGATCCATGAAAGTAATATGGGGCATTGGAAGTTTAAAAATATTTGTGCAAACTCAAACACTAATTTTGGTCATCAGTGCTTAAGGAGGTGTCTTGGGCTGATCAACCGTATTGTAGTCTTTGAGTAAAAGGAGATCTCGTGAGCAAATTCTTGATAAGTGAGAGGGCAAATTTTGGGGTACAACAGCTTCCCCTATTCAATCTTCTTAAACCTGAAGAGTTAGACTGACGAGTTTTGCCATTTGTGACTCGAAGGTGGAAGATGATTGGACACTAGAGTGCCCAGAAATTTGAATTCGGTGATGTGAGAGTTGAGGGAATGGGCTTAAAGATGCCATTTAGAGAAGTGATAGAAAGTTGTTAAAGATGGGCTTGTATATGCCATCCAAAAGTGATTGTTGAATTTTAATTTGCAAGCTGAAGGTATGAGTATCAGAATGGCATCCGTGTCTAGAGCGTATATGAAATGTGTCTGAAAACTTGAATCTGAATGAGTATCAGAATGACATACGTGTCTGGAGCGTATCTGAACTATATCTGAAAACTTGAATCTTAATGAGTGTCAGAATGGCATCCGTGTCTGGAGCGTATCTGAAAGTTGAATCTGAATGAATATCAGAATGGCATCCGTGTCTAGAGCGTATCTGAACTATATCTGAATGTTGAATCTGAATCAGTATCAGAATGGCATCCGTGTCTGGAGCGTATCTAAACTATATCTAAAAGTTGAATCTGAATGAGTATCAGAATGGCGTCAATGTCTGGAGCGTATATGAATTGTATCTGAGAAACCTTTAAACATTGTTAGTGGTAGCTGTTAGCCTTATCCTGAAAAGGGTAAAATGTTAGCTAATATGAAATGTCATGTTATATGAAATGCATGGTATAATGTATTCGTGTTAATAATGTTTATGATATATGGATGTGATGTATGCGTATGTGAGCTAATCTGATGCGCTGTTGTTGGATTGAGGAAAATAAATCCCTGACTGTTGCTGAAGATATGGGGTGTAAGTCTTCATGTTTTAAAGTGGAAGTGTTGATGAATTTCCGTTTATAGAAATATGTTGTAAGGGAAATGCCGTGTACTGCTTGTAAAATCTTGTTGGGAAATCCTGAAAAATTTGGTGACTTCTACTGGGGATTGATAACTGGAAGTTCTGTTCCGCTGGGGATTAAACTGCACACTGCGGGGGGTTTTATGGAAATAACTTAGAGAGATTTCCCTATCTCTTAAAGACATCAGTGATTGTCTTGCTATTTTTTTTATTTGTAAACAGTAATTATGTTCAAATGCATATGTTAAAAAATAAATCATTGGACGTTTTTGTAAGCAAAACACAAGAGTAAAGAAAAAATAGATAGTTTTGCACTTTCAAAGAGATATCTTTGTATTGACTTAGAGTAATTATTTTTGTACAATGAGACAAACATTCTAGTAATAGAATGTCGTCGTAAAAATGAAAATTTGATACAAAGAAAATATAGCTATGTGCGATAATCCCATGGGGTTCCCATTCTTCTATAGCCTTCGTGTCTCTGAGCATCTTGTCTATTTGTGGCCTTGTCCAAAGATGATTGAATCGATCAGAACCTCTGAGTTTTTCAGTTGAAGCCAAAGGTTGTCCGTAAAGTGATCCAACGGGACATAGTTATACGCTTTAATTCCCTAACTTTTTCCTGGACCACCCTTTTGGGGTTTTAGTCCACCGGGATACCGTTTTTTTCCCAAGCCGCCCTTTTGGGATTTCAGCTTGCCGGGTGTAGAATTTTTCTGTTTTATCCCTAATTTTTGCCCGAACCTTTTTGGTTCGTCGGGATGCCTTATTTTTCCTAGGTGTGTCAACCTAGCGGGTCTCTTATGTGTAGTATCTTTTGACTATGTCTGCGTTCGCAGGGTGCGGCAGGTCGTCACCATCCATGGTGGTTAAGATTATTTCTCCACCAGAGAATATGTTTTTGATTACAAATGGTCCTTCGTATGTAGGTGTCCATTTTCCCCTGGGATCACCTTGCGGCAGTATGATGCGCTTGATCACCAAATCCCCAACTTGTTATACTTGCCGTCTGACCTTTTTGTTGAAAGCCTTGATCATCTATTTTTGATACATTTTACCATGACAGACAACAATAAGCCTTTTCTCATCAATCAAATTCAGTTGATCAAGTCGATTATGGATCCAATCTTCTTCATCCAGGCCTGCATCCTTCATAATTATCAGAGAGGGGATCTGGACCTCAATAGGAAAGACAACTTCCATGCCATATACAAGAGAGTAGGGTGTTGCCCCGGTTGATGTGCGAGCCGTGGTACGATACCCGTGGAGAGAGAATGGTAGCATCTCATGCCAGTCTTTGTACGTGACTGTCATTTTTTGTATGATCTTTTTAATGTTCTTATTCACGGCTTCGGCAACACCATTCGTCTTCGGCCTGTAAGTGGAAGAATTGTGATGTTGGATCTTGAATTGCTCGCACAGGGCGGTGTTCATAGTATTGTTCATGTTCGTACCATTGTCTGTAATGATCCTCTCCAGGATACCGTACCGGCAAATGAGATTTTTCTTGATGAACCGGGCGACAACATTCTTGGTAACGGAAGCGAAAGAGGCTTCCTCCACCCACTTTGTAAAATAGTCAATGGCCCCTAAGATGAAGCGGTGTCCATTGGAGGCTGTTGGGTTGATTTCCCCAATCAAATCGATGCCCCACATAGTAAAGGGCCAAGGAGCCGTCAAGACATTCAGAGGAACCGGAGGTACGTGCACTTTGTCAGCATAGATCTGAAACTTATGGTAGGTTCAAGAGTGTTGATAACAATCTACAGTCATGGTAGACCAGTAATAGCCTGCTAGTAGGATTTTCTTTTCCATCGTATGCCCACTGGAATGGGTTCCAAAAGTTCCTTCATGTAATTTAGCCATGATCCTTTCAGCTTCAACCTTGTCTACGCATCAAAGTCACACGAAGACATGGTTGCCTTTGTAAAGAATGTCATTACTAAGGAAGAATTTAGCAGAGAATCTCCTTAAGAACTTCTTATCGTTTACTGAAGCTCCTTCTGGATATTCTTGAGTCTCGAGATACCTCTTGACTTCGTGAAACCAAGGCTGGTCCACTACTTCTTCAGTATTAATCTCGTGACAGTGTGCTGGTTCATCAATTTGTTCAATGGTGATTTAGGGAGCCCCGTTATCCCATTTAAGTTTAAACATAGATGACATTGTGGCTAGTGTGTCTGGTAGCTGATTTTCTTCTCACGGGAAATGCTCGAAGGTAATCTTCTCAAAATATGGGAGCAATGTCAAAACATGTTCTTTATAAGGCATAAGGTTAGGGTGTTTGGTGTCCCATTCCCCTTTGATCTGGCTAATGACCAAAGCTGAATCTCCGAATACATTCAAAGATTTGATCCCCAAGATGGAAGCTTTGAGACCAAAGATGCATGCCTCGTATTCCTCCATGTTATTTTTACAGTTGAAGCAGAGTCTTGCCGTAAAGGGAGTATGACATCCTTCAAGAGATATCAGTACAACACCAATACCATTCCCGAGTGCGTTAGATGCCCCATCAAAAACCAGGGTTCATCGGGAACCTTGTTCAGGTCTGTCATATGGCCTGAAGACTTCACAGTTGTTTATCGTCATGATGTCCTCATCTGGGAATTCGAACTTCATGGACTGGTAGTCTTCCACAGCTTGGTGAGCAAGGTGATCAGCTAGTACACTGCCCTTTATCGCTTTCTGGTTAGTATATTGTATGTCATATTCCGTTAGGATCATCTTCCACCTCACTATCCTTCCAGAGAGAGTCGGTTTCTCGAAGATGTGTTTTATTGGATCCATTTTAGATATCAACAAGGTAGTATGAGTCAGCATATACTGTCTTAGCCGGCGAGCAGCCCATGCTAGAGCGCAGCAAGTTTTCTCGCGCAGTGAATATCTTGTTTCACAATCGGTAAACTTTTTTCTCAAGTAATAAATAGCGTGCTCTTTTCGGCCAGACTCGTCATGCTTCCCCAGCATACACCCCATTGAATTTTCCAAAATAGTTAGATACATGATCAATGGCCTTCCCTTGACTGGTGGCATCAATACATAAGGCTCTTGTATGTACTCTTTGATCTTGTTGAAAGCAGTTTGGCATTCAGCATTCCATTTGACTACTTGATCTTTCTTCAGTAGTTTGAAGATTGGTTCACAAGTAGTTGTCAGGTGAGAAATGAATTTGGAAATGTAGTTCAAACGTTTCAAGAATCCTCTGAATTCTTTCTCATTACAAGGAGCATGCATGTCTTGTATTGCTTTCACCATTGCAGGATCTACTTTAATAACCTTATTGATGACGATAAAGCCTAGGATCTTACCAGACCTTACTTCAAACGTGCATTTATTGGGGTTCAACCTCAGCTTGTATTTCTTTAGCCTCTCAAACAGTTTTTGTAAATGATCAAGATGCTCTTCTTCTATTTGAGATCTAGTTGTCATGTCGTCCATATAGACCTCTATTTCGTGATGTATCATGTCGTGAAATAGAGCTACCATGGCACACTGATAGGTTGCCCCAACATTCTTTAGTCTGAATGGTATAACCTTGTAGCAGAATATGCCCCATTGTGTGACAAATGTTGTTTTCTCCATGTCCTCAAGCGCCATTTTGATTTGGTTGTAACCTGAGAAACCGTCCATGAAGGAAAACATATTGTGTTGTGCCATATTTTCAACTAAGATGTCAATATGTGGAAGTGTGAAATCATCCTTAGGGCTTGCCCTATTCAAATCTCTATAGTCCATGCACATTCGTACTTTTCCATCCTTTTTGGGAACAGGAACAACATTGGCAACCCATTGCAGATAAGAGGTGACGACCAAGAATCCAGCATTGAATTGCTTCATGACTCCAGCTTTAATCTTCTCTAACATATTTGGTCGCATTCGACGGACTTTTTGTTTTACTGGTGGACAATCCTCTCTTGTTGGTAGACGGTGTACCACAATATCTGTATCAAGTTCTGGCATGTCTTCATACGACCAGGCAAAGACCTCAACATACTCGTGTAGCAACTGGATCAGACGCTCTTTGACACTGGGTTCCAGGTTGGTCCCCACCTTGACTTCTTTTTTGTCTTCCTCGATACCTAGGTTGACTGTATCCACGGGTTCTTCGTGAGGCTGAATGGTTCTCTCTTCTTGTTGTAGTAATCTGGAAAGTTCCCTTGGCACTTCACAATCTTCTTCACCTTCGTCTTCAGCTTAGTAGATTAGATTTTCAGAGTCACAGAAAGCCATAGCAGAATCGTTACCCATGGGATCCCGAATGGATGTAGACCTGCATTGTGAGTGTGAGTATGTGTAAGAGTATAACTATCTTTGAAAGACATGAAAATGTAAAAAAGAAAAACAATGAGTACAAAGTTTGCATGCAAAAACGTACATGATTCATTGATGTCATATGGAAATGAGATAATAACCCTTACAAATGGACCATTGTGCCCCGGGTAAGACACAAGGTTTTAAGAGTCTGAATTGTTTTAATATTTCAGATCCAACAAAGTGTAAAGACAAATTACTGTGGGATAAAAGTGATCGGGACGAAATCTCTAGCCTCCAAGTTGCTGAGCCCTCCACTGACAGTTGGGAAAAATCCAATACTCCAGGTTGTAGCTGTCTTCATCATCTTCCACCGTATTGACTTTGCAGTTGCTGATCTTCAAGGATGGTCCTCCAGCATGAGCTTCGCGTACAGCCTTCTGGGCACTTGAAGTGAAACCCAGGCCAAACTTGTCATATTTGTATGGGATATCTGGGAGTTGTCCCCAAATAGTGCACCCACCTTCTTCTATCACTGCCTTGGCATCCTTCAAAGAAGACATCCTGAGTGGAGGCCTTGTGATCTTGGGAACTTGAGACAGAACCTTGGTTACTGCCACATCTTGCGGGACTTCTTCAAAGTGTTGGAATGGAGTTTCAATAAATTCACCATCTAATTCCACATATCTGAAGGAATTGAGATGGCTGATTATATACTCTTCTTCTCCATGAACGATGATGTTTTTCCCTTAAATTGGATACTTCAGCATTTGGTGCAAAGTAGAAGTAACAGCGCCAGCATTGTGAATCCATGGTCGGCCTAACAAGCAGGAATATGAAGGGCGAATATCCAATACATAAAAAGTTGAATCAAATGTTTGGGTTCCAACCTTTATAGGTATATCCACTTCCCCATGCACCATCCTTTTTGAGTCGTCAAAGGCCCTCACTACTATGTTGCTTGGCTTCAATGTCAATCCCTCACAGTCAAGCCTATCAAGAGCCTTTTTAGGCAATACATTCAGAGACGAGCCAGTGTCCACCAAGACATGAGCCAAGGTTGTGCCCATGCATTCCACTGAGACATGTAAGGCCTCATTATGCTTCCTCCCTCTTGGGATTAAATCAGCATCTGAAAAACCTAAACCATTATCTGCAGTCAAGCTGGGTACGCAGTCTTGGAACTGATCGACAGATGTTTCTTGGGTTACATAGTAGTAAATCCATCATGGAAATTTTAGATGGAGTTTGCCCCAGTTGCTAAACTACATCGTAGTCTCTCTTTTTTATGATCTTTAGGATTTCGTCCATCTCTTTCCAGGAGGTCTTAGGGATAGCCAATGATTGTGCCTTTGTCCGGACAGGCTCAATTAGAATACTTTTACCTCGAGTCTCAGTTGACTCGGCAGCAGGGATGTCAGTAGGAGTGATAACAGGGGTTGTAACAACTTTGTTAATTGGAGTATTAGCAGAGATGATTATAGTACTGGGAACAACCTTCGGAGGAGCAACAACAACAGGAATAATTACGGGTCCAGAAAATACTTTTAGGGGAGCAATTTCTGGAGAGAATATCCTTCCGCTGCGGGTAATCTTGCTAGTCCCTACAATATTACTGATATCGGAGTCAACTTTCTCAGAACATGAATCTTCGACAGCTGGCCAATCTTGCTTGATACCGTGGTAGTAAATACCCCATCCATAATTCCATGGTACAATTTTGTCTGACGAGTATGGGATTGGTCCAGGCATTGTAATTATCAAAGGAGCTACTTTTGGAACTGATGTAATTCTAACGGGGCTTTTGGTGGAGACCCTGGAAGAATTGGCAACAATGGTAAGGATGGAGGCATCATTATAAGAAACAGTTGGAACAGAAGTCTTTTCAAACAGAATTTCCTTATTATATTTTAGGCACTGAACGCCTGCTTTCAACAAAGGGAATCTGGTTGGTGAGGACAAACAGAAATGACAACTTTCATCACAGCCCGGGAATACACCGACAATCAACAAGTTCTTTTTGATAGTCAGGAGTGGGGTCATAAGTTCATCAACTGAAGTAACAAACATATCTTCTTCAATGGCGTTGGTATTATGGCCGTGCTTGGGCATTGGGATAGAAATGACATTGGGCTTTTCTGGAGCGTCGAATTCAATCTCTTTGGCTTCAAGGAGGTCTTGTACTTTGTTCTTCAGAGCCCAACAATTGTTAGTGTCATGGTCGGGACTCTCAGAGTGGTATGCGCAACGGGCATTAGGATGATAGTAAGGAGATGTTGTGTTAGGGTTCTTTGGAGCTTCTTTCAAAGTCACTAGGTTGGATTTTAATATATGTGGCAATACTTGAGATAGGGTCATGTTAATTGTTGTGAATTGTCTGACTGGTATTTCCATTATTGGTTGGTTGTTTCTTTTCTGATCAGGTGTAGGTTTAGGAATCATAATAGCCCCCACCATTGGACAGAGTTCGGCCCTATCTTGATTTCTTTAAGTATATACAACAACCACCTGTTTCTTTCCGATGAATGGCTTCTGTCATACGGTGGGAGAACTGACTTGAAGGTTTTGCGTTTGATCGTAAATGTTGCGGTTAGCAAGAGTAGCCACCGACTTTTCTTTTATCCAAAAGGAAATGTGAAATAACACAGGAAAGACCTTTAAGATTATTTCTTGAGTTGTGGGTTAGATTATGAAAAGGGAAGGTATTAGCACCCTTTTAATCCATGGTTTTCAATGGGCTCTTAGTTACTTGCTAGATCACTTGCTTTTTGTTTGAAATTGTGCTTGCTGTGGTTTTTGAAAGTATTTTGTAAAGAGGCCATTGTTTAGGAAATCTTTGTAATGATTCTTGTTTGTAAGAATGTATACAAAGATGTTTGATCTTTTGAAAATGGTTTCAATTTTTTAAGATCTTTGAAAGTGTATGTGTTTGTTTTGAAGATAGAAAGGATGTTTATTTTGAAATGAAGCAAGTAATTAGGAGCAATCTACCTACTCAAATGTCTTTCTTGTTCATTTTCTTTTCCTTTGACATTGTTGTCTTACCATTGATTTGGTAAGCAACCCTATCTTTGGATGTAAATGGGACGGGCGTGGGTCATCATATAACCATGATTAGAAATGTTGCAAGGTATCTTAGCATTCCTTTTTTAGCGACTAAGATCATTTGAAAGGCAACTTAGATAACATCATCGAGGGACTATGATCTTGTATTTTCTTGTTTTTGCTAAGATACCTCACATGCGTAATATGACCATTTTGTATAAGGCAACCAAGTGGAATAACCCCAGGGGTGCTTGTGTGCAAATGTATCATTCTGATGCTTGTTTTTGTCTTGAGTTAGGGTTTTCTAAGTATTGGTTTTAGTAATTCCATACAAACCCTAATTACTAGCATATTATATATAAAGCAATAAATTGCGGAATTTAAAGTTACTACGCTATTACAACAACATCAGAATTGAATGCTAGTAAAAGGGGATTTGCAAGAATATAAACCTAATTAATTTATTACAACCAAATTGAATGGGTATTAATGTACAAGAGATTAAATAAATATAATTTGCAAAAAGAATAAATATGCATTAATGTGAAGGTGAAAAAAATGAATATTTTGTTTGGTTTTCATAAGAAAAAGGGATTTTGTCTTAATATAATTAATTTAAAGAAAAATAATTAATAAAAAGAATTTGTTTAAGAAAAGATTTTTAATGAAACCTTAATTCTATTTAGTTGATTACAAGAAAAATAAGTTTAGAAAAAAAAAGCATTTTTTGTATTTTTTTCTTGAAAATATTTATGGCATCATGAAATATTTTTAGTCTTTTTTATATCAAAAATAATATATTTTAATTAGTATAAAATAAAATAACTACTAACCTAGTTTTAATTATATCTACAAGATAATCAGTAAAAAAATAAAATAAAGTATAGTTAATAAAAATATTTTTTGTGAGAACAATAAAATAAATTAAGTCAAAATATAAATCTATCCTTTATTTTTATTTTTATAATTTATAAGTATTTAGAAAATATATTTAAGAAAATAAAAATGAAATAAAAAATAAATAAATAAACTTGGGTCAGGGGTTCCATTAGTCAACAGGGAGGTTAGCTAACAAAATCAAAAAACAAGTCAGGTCCAAAGGGGCCCAGCGCCGGCCAAAAACACAAAAATCAGCAAGTAAAAAATGTAAAAAATGAAAAGGGTACCACTGAGGCTCGAACCTAGGTCCCAAAGGTTACAAGCGTGCGCTTATACCACTTGAGTGGCTATACATCTGTTAACATAAGTAAAACAATAAATATACAAGGAAAAACGCTCCCGGAAGACTTCATCTTTAACCTCCAGCCAGACCAACTGTAACTTGCTCATTTCTCATCAAAAATGAAAACTGTAAACATGAAACTTGTAGCAAAGTTTCTCACAGTTTCAGAAATGTAAAGCATTAAAACTATAGATCAAAGATAAGCATGAATTTTAATGGCCCTAATCTGAACCCTAAAAATTTCAGAAATTTCAGTTTCAAAATTCTCTAAGCTCAAGCAAAATTAATGGAAACTATGAACATGGTTAGCTTCAGGGCAATGGTATCTACATGTTTTGTTCACAAATAAACTATTGATGATGCCTGTATGAAGAGTTCCAAGTTGAGAAAATTTACCTCAAAATTGGAAATCGTGTTTTGAGTTTGAGCTTGTTTCAAGTGATGGTGATGATCAAGTTAGCTTCCTTGAGGTCCTAGGAAGCTAATGCAATGGTTTGCTTGAGTTGAGAATGGCTGAAATGGCCTGGAGAAGTCAAGTTGCAGACTCTTTTTTGGTTATGGAGGTTATGGTAAATGGTGTTACAGTTCTGGAATAAGGATGAGGATAAGTTGTATTTGGTGTAAGGAAGCTTTAGGAATGAATTTGAGGGAAAACACACGAGGGAAATGGGAGATACAAGTTTAAGGTCAGAACTGTGTTTCAATGGAGTTTTTTGTACAATTTCTGGCTAGAGGGAATTTGGGAGTGTTCCAGGGTGCTAAACTTGTCCTTTAGCTCACAAATAGTGACTCTATTTATAAGCAACAAGTTTGGAGTGCTCTAGTTGATCAGAATTCAAATTTACATGTTTAAGTTCAACATGTGATTTTATGACAAAACAAGTTTCCATGCCTTGTGTACTTGTTAAGATAGAGTGGTTATGCTTTAAACATGCTTTCTTCTGACTTTATGGATGTATTGTGATCAGAGGGAACAAGTTAGAGGCTCAAGAATGAACTTTATGCAAAAAGCTTGCTTTACAAGAATGACAATGTTAACTTTGTGCCATTAATGGACATACAACTTGGATAATAGCTCAATTGCTTGGATCAAAGCCCTAACAGCTGTGTAAACATTTAATTATGGAGTGACAAACAAGTTTGAGGTCTACAAAGCAAAGATTATGCAGCCTAGCATGGATTTGGTTTATGTGTTCATCCAAAAATGACTTGTAATTCAAGTGATGAAACCCTAACTTCATCTCTTCGATTCTCCCTACTCAAGAATGATCTCAAGGAGTTCTTTGACATTTTGGAAAGCTTGCAATGTTCTCCACAACACATATTTGAATTGATTTTGAATATTTCCATTCGAACTATATGAAAAAGTGCCATGAAGTTGGGTCAAAATCCTGACCAAATTAGGGTAAATTTTCACTAAGTGTTTAGTTTCATGACCACATGTTCATAAAATTATAACTTGAGATCCAACCATTTTGGAAGGAATTGTGTAAATAAAAGTTGTAGATTTCATGGATATCTACAACTTTCATGTTGGAAGTTTCTCTTGAATCATCTTGCATCATGGTGAAAATTTTGCTCAAAGTTATGAAAAAACATGAAATTTCCAACACTTATAAAAATTTCTAAGTTTAGAAATTTTACCTTTTCAAAATGAAATCTTGACTTTTTGATTTCTTGATTAATAAGTTTCATATTTTGACATGTTTTTATGAATTATGATCTTTGGCAATTGAATTTGACCAAAAAGTCAAAGTTTGACTTTTTAGTATACATGTCACTTTTGATCAGTTGACTGCAAAATTCATCTGTCAATCCAATGGAATTGCAATGTTTTGAACCATTTCATTAGGTAAAAATGATTCAATTGGAATCTTGAGTTCATGCCTTAAACCAATTGACCATTTGCTAGGTCAAAAATAAGAAATTGCCCTTTCTCAGTCAAAACCCTAATTTTGACAATTTTGCCCTTTTAGAGATTTGATCAAATTTCTTGAGGAGTTGTGGTCCAAACTTGATAAAATGATGCATATGAGTTAAAAATATTGATGTGAATCAAGAATTATGAAGTTTTACTGTAAATTGGCCACATTTGACTTTTTCTCTAATACAGTTGATTTTTAGGTCAACAGCTCAATTGACAGATCAAAAATGTGATCCAAGGCTTGAAACTTGACATGTGTAATATTGGGGGTCCATAATGATCCATGAAAGTCATATGGGGCATATAAATTTCAAAAATATTTGTGCAAACTCAAACCCTAATTTTGGTCATCAGTGCATAAGGAGGTGTCTTGAGCTGATCAAACCCTAGTACAATCTTGAGCCCAAGGAGATTTTGTGAGAAAATTCTTGATAAGTGAGAGGAAAAATTTTGGGGTACAACAACTGCCCCTGTTCAATCTTCTTAAGCTTGAAGAGTTAGATTAGCAAGTTTTTCCATTCGTGACTCGATGGTGGAAGATGATTGGACACTAGAGTGCCCAGAAATTTGCACTCGGTGATGTGAGAGTTGAGGGAATGGGCTTAAAGATGCCATTTGGAGAAGTGATAGAAAGTTGTCGGAGATGGGCTTGTAGATGCCATCCAAAGTGATTGTTGATTTATAATTGGTAAGCTGAAATAATGAGTATCAAAATGGCGTCCGTGTCTGGAGCATATCTGAACCGCGTCTGGAGGCTGAAAACTGAATGAGTATCAGAATGGAATCCGTGTCTGGAGCGTATATGTACTGTATCTGGAAGTTGAAAACTGAATGAGTATCATAATGACATCCATGTTTAGAGCGCATCTGAACTACATCTGGAGGCTGATTTTGAATGAGTGTCAGGATGGCATCCGTGTCTGTAGTGTATCTGACCTGTATCTAAAAGTTGGATCTGAATGAGTATCAGAATGGCATCCGTGTCTTGAGTGTATCTGAACTGTCTCTAAAAGTTGGATCTGAATGATTACCAGAATGGCATCTGTGTCGGGAGCGTATCTGAACTGTATGTTAAAGTTAGATCTGAATTAGTATCAGAAAGGCATCTGTGTCTGGAGCGTATCTAAACTGTATCTGTAAACTTTGAACATTGTTAATGGTCGCTGTTGATTAATCTTATCCTGAAAAAGGTAAATTGTTAGCTAATATGCAATTTTATGTTGTATGAAATGCATAGTATAATGCATTTGTGTTATCAATGTTTATGATATATGGGTGCGATGTATGCGCATATGAGTTAATCTGATGTACTGCTATTTGATTGGGGAAAATAGATCCCTGTCTGCTGCTGAGGATATCGAGTATAAGTCTTCATGTTGTGAAGTTGAATTGCTGATGAATTTACCCTTAGAGAAATAAACTCTGTTGTAAGGGAAATGTCGTGTACTGATTTGTAAAATCCTGTTGGGAAATCTTGAAAAATTGAATGACTTCTACACTGGATTGATAAATTGGAAGCTTTGTTCCGCTGGGGATTAAACTGCACACTGTGGGGAATTTTATGGAGATAAACTTAGAGAGATTTCCCTATCTCTTAAAGCCATCAGCGATTGTCTTTTATTTTGTTTATTCGTAAACAATAATTATATTCAAATGCATATGTTCAAAAATGAATCATTGGACGTTTTTTGTAAACAAAACACAAGAGTAAAGAAAAGCAGATAGTTTTGCACTTTCCGAGGGATATCTTTGTATTTATTTTGAGTAAGTATTTTTGTACAATGAGACAAACGTTCTAGTAAGAGAATGCCATCGTAAAAAATTAAAATTTTCATACAAAGAAAAGATATCTATGTGCAATAATCCCATGGGGTTCCCATTCTGCTATAGCCTTCAGGTCTCTGAGCATCTTGTCTATTTGTTGCCTCGTCCGAAGATGAATGAATTGATCCGAACCGTCGAGTTTTCAAGTCGTTTGTGAGGTGATCGAACGGGACATAGTCATATGCTTTAATTCCCTAACTTTTTCCTGGACTGCCCTCTCAGGTTTTCAGTCCACCGGGAAATCCCTTTTTGCCTAAGCCGCCCTTTCGGGTTTTCAACTTTCCAGTTGTACAAATTTTTTTGTTTTATCCCTAATTTTTGCTTGAACCATTTTGGTTCGCTGGGATGCCCTTGTTTTGCCTAGGAGTGTCAACCTAGCGGGTCTCTTATGTGTAGTATCTTTTGACTATGTCAGTGTTCTCATGGTGCGACAGGTCGTCTGCATCCATGATGGTCAGAATCATTGATCCACCAAAGAATATGTTTTTTATTACAAATGGTCCTTCGTATGTAGGAGTCCATTTTCCCCTGGGATCACCTTGCGGCAATATGATACGTTTGATCACCAAATCCCCGACTTGATACACTTTGCGTCTGACCTTCTCGTTGAAAGCTTTGATCATCCATTTTTGATACATTTGACCATGACAGACAACAATAAGCCTTTTCTCATCAATCAAGTTTAGTTGATCAAGTCGAGTCTGGATCTAATCGTCTTCATTTAGCCCTGCATCCTTCATAATTCTCAAAGAGGGGATCTGTATCTCAATAGGTAAGACAACCTCCATGTCGTATACCAGAGAATAGGGTGTTTCCCAGGTTGATGTGCACGTTGTGGTACGATATCCGTGGTGAGAGAATGGTAGCATCTCATGCCAGTCTTTGCACGTGACTGTCATTTTCTATATGATCTTTTTAATGTTCTTATTCACGGCTTCAATAGCACCATTCATGTTTGGACGGTAAGGGGAAGAATTATGATGCTGGATCTTAAATTGCTCGCACAAGGCGGTGATCATAGTATTGTTCAAGTTTGTACCATTTTCTGTAATGATCCTCTCCGAGATATCGTACCGGCAGATGAGATTCTGCTTCATAACCGGGTGACAACATTCTTGGTAACGGAAGCAAAAGAAGCTGCCTCCACCCACTTGGTGAAATAGTCAATGGCCACTAAGATGAAGCGGTGTCCATTGGAGACTGTTGGCTTGATTTCCCCAATCATATCAATCCCCCATATAGAAAAGGGCCAAGGAGCCGTCAAGACATTCAGAGGAACCGGAGGTACGTGCACCTTGTTAGCATAGATCTGACACTTATGGTAGGTTCGAGAGTGTTGATAGCAGTCTGCTTCCATGGTAGACTAGTAATAGCCTGTCCGTAGGATTTTCTTTGCCATCGTATTCCCACTAGAATAGGTTCCAAAAGTGCCTTCATGTAGCTCAGCCATGATCCTTTCAGCTTCATCCTTGTCTACACACCGAAGTAACACAGAGTCATGGTTGCGTTTGTAAAGAATGCAATTACTAAGGAAGAATTTAGAAGAGAATCTCCTTAAGAACTTCTTATCGTTTACTAAAGCTCCTTTTGGATATTCTTGAGCCTCGAGATACCTCTTGACTTCGTGAAACCAAGGATGGTCCACTATTTCTTCAGTATTAATCTTGTGACAGGGTGCTGGGTCATCCCTTCATTCAATGGTGATCTGGGGAGCCTCGTTATCCCATTTGAGTCTAAACATGGATGACATTGTGGCTAGTGCGTCTGCTAGTTGATTTTCTTCTCGCGGGAAGTGCTCGAAGGTAATCTTCTCAAAATGTGGGAGCAATGTCAAAACATGTTCTTTGTAAGGGATAAGGTTAGGGTGTTTGGTGTCCCATTCCCCTTTGATCTGGATAATGACCAAAGATGAATCTCCGAATACATTCAAAGGTTTGATCCCCAAGTCTATGGCAGCTTTGAGACCAAATATGCATGCCTCGTATTCCTCCATGTTATTTGTACAATTGAAGCAGAGTCTTGCAGTAAATGGAGTATGAAACCCTTCAGGAGATATGAGTAAAACACCGATATCGTTGCCGAGTGCGTTATATGCCCCATCAAAAGCCAGGGTCCATCGGGATCCTTGTTCAGGTCCTTCATATTGCCTGAATTCTTCACAGTTTTTTACCATCATGATGTCTTTATCTAGGAATTCGAACTTCATGGACTGGTAGTCTTCTACATCTTGGTGAGCAAGGTGATCAACTAGTACACTACCCTTTATTTCTTTCTGGGTAGTATACTGTATGTTATATTTTGTTAGGATCATCTGCCATCTCGCTATTCTCCCAGAGAGAGAAGGCTTCTCGAAGATGTATTTTATTGGATCCATTTTAGATATCAACAAGGTAGTATGGGTCAACATATACTATCTTAGCCGGCGAGCAGCCCATGCCAGAGCGCAACAAGTTTTCTCGAGCAATGAATATCTTGTTTCACAGTCGGTAAACTTTTTTCTCAGGTAATAAATAGCATGATCTTTTTCGTCTAGACTCGTCATGCTTCCCCAACACACACCCCATTGAATTTTCTAAAACCGTCAGATACATGAACAATGGTCTTCCCTCAACTGTTGGCATCAAAATAGGAGGCTCTTGTAGGTACTCTTTGATCTTGTCGAAAGAAATTTGGCATTCATCATTCCATTTGACTACTTGATCTTTCTTTAGTAATTTGAAGATTGGTTCACAAGTAGCTGTCAGGTGAGAAATGAATCTGGCAATGTAGTTCAAACATCCCAAGAATCCTCTAACATCCTTCTCAGTACGAGGAGCAGGAATCTCTTGTATCGCTTTCACCTTGGTAGGATCTACTTCAATACCCTTATTGCTAACGAAAAAGCCTACGAGCTTACCAGACCTTACTCCTAACGTGCATTTATTTGGGTTAAACCTTAGCTTGTACTTCTTTAGTCTCTCAAACAGCTTCTGTAAATGATCAAGATGCTCTTCTTATGTTTGAAATCTAGCTATCATATCATCCACATAGACCTCTATTTCGTGATGTATGATGACTTGAAATAGAGCTACCATGACACGCTGATAGGTTGCCCTAGCATTCTTCAGTCCAAATGGCATAACCTTGTAGCAGAATGTGCCCCATTCTGTGACAAAGGTTGTCTTCTGCATGTCCTCAGGCGCCATTTTGATTTGGTTGTAACCTGAGAAACCGTATATGAAGGAAAACACTTTGTAATGTGCTGTATTGTCAACTAGGATGTCAATATGGGGAAGTGGAAAATCATCCTTAGGGCTTGCCCTTTTCAAATCTCTGTAGTCCATGCACATTCGTAATTTTCCGTCCTTTTTGGGCACGGGAACGACATTGGCAACCCATTGTGGATAGGAGGTGACAACCAAGAATCCAACATTGAATTGTTTCATGACTTCTACTTTAATCTTCTCGGACATATCTGGTCGCATTCGACGGACCTTTTGTTTTAATGGTGGGCAATCTTCTCTTGTAGGTAGACGATGTACCACAATATCTGCATCAAGACCTGTCATGTCTTCATACGACCATGTGAAGACCTCAACATACTCGCGTAGCAACTGAATCAGACGCTCCTTGACACTGGGTTCCAGATTGGCACCCACCTTGACCTCTCTTTTGTCTTATTCAGTAACTAGGTTGATCGTATCCACTGGTTCCTCGTGGGGCTGAATGGTTGTGTTCTTGTTGTGATAATCTGGCAAGTTCTCCCGGTACTTCACAATCTTCCTCACCTTCGTCTTCAGCTTGGTAGATTAGATTTTCAGAATCACAAAAAGCCATAGCAGAACCGTTACACATGGGATCCCGTCTGGATGTAGACCTGTATTGTGAGTGTGAGTGTGTGTAAGAGTATAGCTATCTTTGAAAGGAATGGAAATGTAACAAGAAAAACAATGAGTGCAAAGTTTTTATGCAAAAACGTCCATGATTTATTACTGTCATATGGAAATGAGATAATAACCCTTACAAATGGACCATTGTGCCTCTGGTAAGACACAAGGTTTTAAGAGTCTGAATTGTTTTAATATTACAGATCCAACAAAATGTAAAGACAAATTACTGCGGGATAAAAGTGATTAGGACGAAATCTCTAGCCTCCCCGTTGCTGAGTCCTCCACTGACAGTTGGGAAAATCCAATCCTCCAGGTTATAGATGCCTTCATCATCCTCCACCGCATTGACTTCGCGGTTGCTGATCTTCAAGGGTGGTCCTCCGGCACGAGCACGACGTATATCCTTTTGGGCACTTGAAGTGAAACCCAGACCAAACTTGTCAAATTTGTATGTGATATCTGGGAGTTGTCCCCAAATAGTGCACCAACCTTCTTCTATCACTGCCTTGGCATCCTTCAAAGATGAATTCCTAAGTGGAGGTCTTGTGATCTTGGGAACTTGAGACACAACTTTGGTTACTGCCACATCTTTTGGGACTTCTTCAAAGTGCTGAAATGGAGTTTCAATAAATTCACCATCTAACTCCACATATCTAAAGGAATTGAGATGGTTGATCATATACTCTTCTTCTCCATGAACGATGATAATCTTCTCTTGAATCAGATATTTCAGCATTTGGTGCAACACAGAAGTAACAACGCCAGCATTGTGAATCCATGGTCAGCCTAGCAAGCAGGAATATGAAGGGCGGATATCCATTACATAAAAAGTTGAATCAAATGTTTGGGTTCCAAATTTTATGGGGATATCCACTTCCTTGTGCACCATCCTTTTTGAGCCGTCAAAGGCTCTCACTACTATGTTGCTTAGCTTCAATGTCAATCCCTCACAGTCAAGCCTAACAAGAGCCTTTTTATGCAATACATTCAGAGACGAGCCAGTGTCCACCAAGACATGAGCCAAGGTTGTGCCCCCGCATTCCACTGAGACATGTAATGCCTCATTATGCTTCCTCCCTCTTGGCGTTAAATCAACATCTAAAAAACCTAAGCCATTATTTTCATTCAAGCTGGCTACGCTGTCTTGGAACTGATCGGCAGATATTTCTTGGGGTACATGAGCCATTTTCAGGAATTTTACCAAGGCCTTTGCATGCGCCTCAGAACATAGTAGTAAAGCCAACATGGAAATTTTGGATTGAGTTTTCCCCAGTTGCTCAACTACATCGTAGTCACTTCTTTTTATGATCTTTAGAATTTCCTCCATCTCTTTCCGGGAGGTCTTAGGGATAGCCAATGATTGTGCCTTCGTCCAGACAGGCTCAATCAAAATACTTTTACCTCGAGTCTCGGTTGACTCTGCAGAAGGAATGTCAGTAGGAATAATAATAGGAATTGTATCAGCTTTGTCATTTGGATTATTAGTGGAGATGATTGTAGGACTGGGAACAACCTTTGGAGGAGCAACAACAACAGGAATGATTACGGGTCTAGAAAATGCTTTTGAGGGAGCAATTTCTGGAGAGAATATCCTTCCGCTTCGGGTAATCTTGCTAGTCCCTGCAATATTACTGATATCGGAGTTAACTTTCTCAGAACTTGAATCCTCGGCAGCTGGCCAATCTTGCTTGATACCGTGGTAGTAGACATCCCCTCCATAATTCCATGGTACGGTTTTGTCTGAAGAATACGAGACTGGTCCAAGCATTATAATTATCAAAGGAGCTACTTTTGGAACTGATGTAATTCTAACGGGTCTTTTAGTGGAGACCCTGGAAGTATTGTCGGAAATGGTCACAATGGAAACATCATTATAAGAAACAGTTGGAACAAAAGTCTTTTTGAACATAATTTCCTTGTTATCTATTAGGCACTGAACGCCTACTTTCAATAAAGGACATCTGGTTGGTGAGGACAAATAGAAATGACAGCTTTCATCACAGGCTGGGAATACACCGACAATGAACAAGTTCTTTTTGATAGTTAGGAGCGGGGTCATAAGTTCATCAACTGAAGTAACAAACATATCTTCCTCAATGGCGTTGGTATTATGGCCGTGTTTAGGCATAGGGGCAGAAATGACATTGGGCTTTTCTGGGGCATCGAATTCAATCTCTTTGGCTTCAAGGAGGTCTTGTACTTTGTTCTTTAGAACCCAACAGTTGTTTGTCATGGCCGAGACTCTCAGAGTGGTACGCATAGCGGACATTCGGATGATAGTGAGAAGAGGTTGTGTTAGGATTCTTTGGAGCTTCTTTTAAAGTCACTAGGTTGGATCTTAACAGATGTGGCAATACTTGAGATAGAGTCATGTTAATTCTGGTGAACTGTCTGACTGGTCTTTCCATTCTTGGTTGGTTGTTTCTTTGCCGATCAGGCGCAGATTTAGGAATCATAACAACCCCCACCATTGGACGGCTTTCGGCCCTATCTTGATTTCTCTGAGGATATACAACAACCACCTATTTCTTTTCGATGAATGGCTTCCTTACAGCAGCAGAGGATGCATCCTTTTGAATCATTTCATTCTTTATCCCGACTTATACCCTTTCTCTGGTCAATATCAGTTTAGTAAAACCCGCTGATGAACTCCCAATTAAGTGATTGAAGAAGGGACCAGACAAGGTGCCCAAGAACATGTCTACTAATTCTCTTTCATATAGGAGAGGTTGAACTCTTCCAGCCAAGTCTCTCCATTTTTGCGCATAGTCCTTGAAGCCTTCACTTGAAACCATGGCCATACTCTAGAGTTGAGTACGGGTAGGTGCAAGATCAGCATTGTATTGGTATTGTTTGTAAAAGGTTGCAACAAGATCTTCCCAGTTATGAACATTGACTCTTTCTAACTGATAAAACCAATCAAGTTAAGTTCCAGACAGACTGTCTTGGAAGAAGTGTACCCATAAGTCTTTGTCAGCGGTATGCGGATGGATTTTCCTCACATATGACTGGAGATGCATTTTAGGGCATGAAACTTTGTCATATTTGGCGAACATAGGTGCTTTGAATTTTGGAGGAATGACAAATCCCGCTACTAACCCCAACTCCTCAAAGTCCAATCCAGGCACTTTTTGGATTTCCATTGTACTCAACCGCTCTTCTAGATTCTTATACTTGTCGTCGGCTGGAGGGTATTGTTCTTTAGAGTAGTCTTCTTCTTCCTCTTCTTCTTCTGACTCTGATTGGACAATTGTTTCTTTGCCTTTCCCCTCTTGATTGTCTTTCTCACCCGATGTCATTGAAAAGTCTAAGGCCCTTCTTGTCTGCCCTTGGAACCTTCTTCCCATTTTTAGAACTCTGGTTATCTCATTTGTCTTCTTTTTCTTCTCCTCAGCCAACAAGGTCTTCAACTCTTCTTGTCCTTTGGCTAGGGTTAAGAACAACTGTTGAAACTGTGCATTCAGAGCTTGGAGGTCCTTCACCATTTGCTCGAGATCCATCTTACTGAAATAAACAGTAGAGAGATGAGAAGATTTGTTGCAAGAAACTTGCTTATGTTATGATGAATGGTAAATGCATATGCCATGATTTCAAGGATTTTAAGATTCAAATTTTTTTTAGACAAAAAAGAAACACACGTCATATTAATAGATTAAAGCTCGAGTACATCAATGCCTTCTTGGGAAAAATAATACAAAGGCTTTTAAGATAAAAAGGTAGTACACATCCTCTTTGGTGCAATGTAGGCATTCAGAGTCTGCTCCTCATGAAGTAGCCTGGTGAGTTCATAAACCATCTTCTCGCTTGCGTAGAATTGGGCTTCGAAAGTATCTCACTCCCCCTTGAGTTGTATCCAATCCCTTTGTAGGTCTTCAAGAGAGGTAGGCATGTAGGAATGTAGGATAGTGTATGGAACATATCCTTCCACGACAGGATCAATGATTATCGGGAGAATGGAGGGATAAGGCATCATAAGACTCTGAGCACGAGTTCGTACCCATTTGAGGTAAGGCTCAAGAGGGATGGAATTTTTATGCCCCAAAGTCTTTCTATCTACCTTGTTCAACATCCTCCAAGCTCGGATAAATCTCTGGCGAAGACCTTGATCGTCGTTGTCATAGTCAAATACCAAACCTTGAATCAACATCTCGTGCGGGCCATCCCTTCGGGTGTAACCAAACTGTCTTAAAGCTAAGCAGGGGTTGTAGGTGATACCTCCCTTAATACCAAGTAAAGGGACATTAGGAAATTCTCCATAACGGTCGACAATAGTAACATTCTCTATGGATCGGGAGCACGAATGAATGTCCGAATGTTTGACCATCATCAACCTTTGTGACCACCTTGAACCTTGCTCATTATTTAATACAGATTGGGGAAGATGAAAAATAAACCATCTTTCCAAGAGAGGGGTGCAGCACATAAGGACACATATTTTCCTCATTGTGCGAGTGTGAAAAGAGTGTAGGATGTCTCCTAGCAATGTAGGCACCGGGTTGCGGGATATGAAGATTTTGACGGTGTTCACATCTATGAGTTGGTCAGGATTTGGAAATAAAACATCCCATAGATGAGAGCCACAATTTCCTCAAAATATTGCAAATCCAAGGAATTCCAACCGTTTTTGGCTTTCTCGAATAAGAACTTTGCTAGGAAACCTTTAACACCACTCCTTGTCTGCCAATGAGTTGTGACATCAGATGAGTGCAAGTGGAGAGCTTGAGAAATATCTTCTGGCTCTGGTTCTCTTTCTATACCGTTGAAAGGTAGTTGATTGAGAATGGGAATCCTCAAGATTCGGGAGAATTCTACCAAAGTAGGCACAAGTTGATAGTCTGGAAATGTGAAGCAATGGTGTAAAGGATCAAAGAACTGAAAGAGCACCTTTATCATGTCTTCATCTGTGTTGGAGGTGACCAAGTTAAGTAGGAGACCATGTCTCTCAGTAAATGGAGAGTTGTCAGGAATCCTTGAATCTAGCTCCTTAAGTTGTGGAGGGATCCTTACAAGGTTGACTTGAATAGTTTTCCTGCGAAGATAATCCATATCCTACAAAACAAGAACAAAGATGAATCCCAAAATCCTTGAAATGGTTAGCGAATGTGTATGATGTTATGATGTTCATGATGGTATGTACAAGTATGTATATACAAACAAACAAACAAGTCCTTAGGTTTAGGCTTGCATGGAGTCTCATAGGTAAGTACCCTCTTGAAGTTTAGTTGGCTCAAACCTGTCCTAGTAAAAGTAACCGGGTTCTAAGGAACTCAATATCACTGGTTTGTTTCCTTGGTCATTGTTTCAGCACAAGCCTCTTTAATGGCGACCGAAATATCCCAAGAAAATAAACCTCAATACGTGTAGTATCGAGTATCTACCAACTTCGGACTGTAACAAAGTTGGTTATCTCACTACATCCTAAAGGCCAAGTTGGTCAAGTAAAGGTTCTAGAAGTTCATTAGTGCTTCATGACATCACTCAGCGGCCCCGTATTCTCTTTGATTAACTCAAAGGCTATTGGTACCCACAAATATGTCGCACTAACATAGCTATTTCTTAGACCGTGTCGGTATACCCCACACAGTTTCCATAACATATTGCTACTTACCTATAATGTATCCCAAATCCGGGTAGAGGATTCAAACCCAAACAAAGAACCATAATGTAAAGCATACAAGTCAAACAATGAAAGCAAGTAAATGTGATCTATCCCTAAGGTAACCCCACTTTTAGAATTTTCCCCAGCAGAGTCGTCAGTTCTGTGATACGTGGGAGAAGAGACTTGAAGGTTTTGCGTTTGATTGCAAATGTTGCGGTTAGCAAGAGTCTCCACCGACTTTTCTTTTATCCAAAAAGAAAGGTGAAAAAGCACAGGAAAGACCTTTGAGATTATTTCTTGAGTTCGGGAGATAGATTATGAAAAGGGAAGGAGTTAGTACCCTTTTCATACATGGTTTTCCATGGTCTCTTAGTTACTTGCTAGATCACATGATTTTGTTTGAAATTATGCTTGGTGTGGTTTTTTGAAAGCATTTTGTAAAGAGGCCATTGTTTAGGCAATCTTTGTAATGATTCTTGTTTGTAAGAATGTATACAAAGATGTTGATCTTTTGAAAATATTTTCAAGTTTTATAAGATGTTTTGAAAGTGTAGGTGTTTGTTTTGAAAATAGAAAGGATGTTTTGTTTTGAAGTCGAGCAAGTAATTAGGAGTAATCTACCTACTCAAAAGCTTTCTTGTTCATTTTTTCTTTCCTTTCACATTGCTATCTTACCATTGATTTGGTAAGTAACCCTATCCTTGGATGTAAACGAGACGGGCGTGGGTCATTGTATAACCATGACTAGCAATGTTGCAAGGTTTCTAATCATTCTATTTTAGGGACTAAGATCAATTGAAAGGCAACTTAGATAGTGTCATCGAGGGACTATGATCTTGTATTTGCTTGTTTTTTGCTAAGATACCTTACATGTGTAATATGACCATTTTGTATAAGGAAACCAAGTGGAATAACCCTAGGGGTGCTTGTGTGCAAATGTATTATTTTCATGCTTGTTTTTGTCTTGAATTAGGGTTTTTTAAGTGTTGTTTTTAGTCTTTCCATACAAATCCTAATTACTAGCATATCATGTATAAAAGCGATAAATTACGGAATTTAAAGTTACTACGCTATTACGACATTGGTTGGGAGGGGGTGTACAAATTGAATGGGAATTGCAAAAATGTAAACCTAGTTAGTCTATTACAACCATATTGAATTGGTATCAATGTACAAGGAAATTAAATAAATACAAAGGTATAAAATGAATAAATGCACAAAAATGCAAAATGTGAAGTAAATGGATATATGTTTGGATTTTTTTAGAGAAAATGGATTTTTTTTATCCTAATTAATTAAATAAAATAACTAATTAAATTTAAATTTGTTAAGAAAATATTTTGAATAAAACCTTAATTCTATTTAATTGATTAAAATAAAATAAGTTTAGAAAAAGTATCTTTGGTATTTTTGTCTTGAAAATATTTATGGTATTATAAAATATTTTTTGGCCTTTTTTAATATTAAAAAATATATTTTAATTAGTATGAAAGAAAATAACAAATAACCCAATTTTAATTATATTTACAAGATAATGAATAAAATGAATAAAGTATAGTTAATAAAAATATTTTTTGTGAGAAAAATAAAATAAACTAAGTCAAAATATAAATCTATCATTTTTTTTATATTTTATGATTTTTCAGTATTTATAAAATATATTTAAGAAAATAAAAATAAAATAAAAAAGAAAATAAATAAACTTGGGCCATGGGTGCCAATAGCCTGCAGGGGTTAGTAAGCAAAATAAAAAAAAACATAAGCCCAATAGGGCCTAGGCGCTAAAAAAAGTCAGGAAAGCAAAACATGAAAAAAAAATGCAAAAGTGTACCACTAGGGCTCGAATCCAGGTCCCAAAGGTTACAGGCGCGCAATTCTACCACTGGGGTGACTATACATCTGTTAACATAAGCAAAACACTCCATGAAGACTTCATATTTAACCTCCAGCCAGACCAACTGTAACTTTCTCATTTCTCATCAAAAATGAAAATTGTAAACATGAAACTTGTAGAAAAGTTTCTCACAGTTTCAGAAATGTAAAGCATTAAAACTATAGATCAAAGATAAACATGAATTTTAATGGCCCTAATCTGAATCCTAAAAATCTCATAAATTTCAGTTTCAAAATTCTCCAAGCTCAAGCAAAATTAATGGAAACTATGGACATGGTTAGCTTCAGGGCAATGATATCTACAAGTTTTGTTCACAAATAAACTATTGATGATGCCTATATGAAGAGTTCCAAGTTGAGAAAACTTACCTCAAAACTGGAAATCGTGTTTTGAGTTTGAGCTTGTTTCAAGTGATGGGGATGATCAAGTTAGCTTCCTTGAGGTCCCAGGAAGCTAATACAATGATTAGCTTGAAAAATTGATGGCTGAAATGGTCTGGAGAAGTCAATGTGCAGAGCTGAGTTTTTGAAAATGGAGGATGGTGTTAATGGTGTTACAGTTTTAAAATAGGGTGTGGGATTGATTCTATATGATGTTTAGAGACCTTAGAAACCAAAAGGCCAAGAAACGCACGTGTAGATTATGAGTTTCACGTTTTTGGTCAGTTTGTGTGAAAATGGAAGTTTGAAGTGTGATTCTGAGTTCTAGGTTCTTTCAAGGCTTGAGCATTCTTATGTTTGTGTCAAAATGGTTTGTGTATGTATAAACAAAAGTGTTTGAGTGCATTGGCAAGTCAGAAGTACAAGTTCTTAGCTTTTGGCTAGGTTACTTGATTTTGAAGAAAAGAAGGAAACAAGTACCAAGGAGAGGTACAACATTGGGATGGGTTATTGTAAGTGTTTGAAACATTTCTCATGGGTTATAGGACTGGTTTGATCAGAAGAGAACAAGTGCAAGACTCAAGAACAAGTTTTGTACAAAAATTTGCTTTATCAAAAGGACAATGTGACCTTTCTTCCAAAAATGGATATAAAGCATGTCCATGCATTGAATTCTTTAAGTAAGGCCTCTAACAGCTGTGTAAACCATTAATTATGGAGTGCCTAACAAGTTTGAGGCCTGCAAAATAGTGTTTATGCAGCATGGTTTGAATTTGAATTTTGTTCATCACTAAAATGACTTGTAATAAAAGTGATAAAACCCTATCTTCATCTCTTCGATTCTCCCTACTCAAGAACGATCTCAAGGAGTTATTGGACATTTTGGAAAGCTTTCAATGTGCTATGCAACCCATATTTGAATTTCTTTTGAAGATTCCATTTGTAACTATATGAAAAAGTGCCAGGAAGTTGGGTCAAAATCCTGACCAAATTAGGGCAAAATTTCACTAAGTGTTTTGTTTCATGACCACATGTTCATAAAATTATAACTTGAGATCCAAGAAGTTTTGGAAGGAGATGTGTAAAGAAAAGTTGTAGATTTCATGGAGATCCACAACTTTCATGTTGGAAGTTTCTCTTGAATCATCTTGCATCATGGTGAAATATTTGCTCAAAGTTATGAAAAAACATGAAATTTCCAACACTTAGAAAAATTTCTAAGTTTAGAAATTTTGAGTTTTCAAAATAAAATCTTGACTTTTTGATTTCTGAATGAATAAGTTTCATATTTTGACATGTTGTGATGAATTGTGATCTTTGACATTTGAATTTGACCAAAGAGTCAAAGTTTGACTTTTTAGTATACAGTTGACTTTTGATTAGTTGACTGAAAATTCATCTGTCAATCCTTTGAACTTGAGTGATGTTTTGAACCATGTTATTAGGTAAAAATGATGTAATTGGACTCTTGAGATCATTCCTTTAACCACTTGATCATTTTCTAGGTCAAAAATAAAAAAATTGCCCTTTCTCAATCAAAACCCTAATTTTGATCATTTTGCCCTTTTGGAGATTTGATCAAATTTCTTGAGGAGTTGTGGTCCAAACTAATCAAATGATACATATGAGTTTAAAATGTTGACGTGGATCAAAAATTATGAAGTTTGACTCTAAATTGGCCATGGTTGACCTTTTTCCCAATACAATTGATTTTTAGGTCAACTGCTCAATTGACTGAGCAAAAGTGTGATCCAAGGTTTGAAACTTGAAATGCGTGATCTTGGGGGTCCATAATGATCCATGAAAGTCATATGGGGCATTGGAAGTTCAAAAATCCTTGTGCAAACTCAAACCCTAATTTTGGTCATCAGTGCTTAAGGAGGTGTCTTGGGCTGATCAACCCTAATGCAGTCTTTGAGTCAAATGAGATCTTGTGAGAAAATTCTTGATAAGTGAGAGGGCATATTTTGGGGTATAACACGGGGTTCCACTGTTTTTCGCTCAGAGAATATTATTATTCTTAGTTCTTAGGAAGAAAATTTTACGATGTAAAAGTGGTAGTTTCTCACATCGAGGAACTACCACACTATTAGTTAGGTGTTGTTTTCTTTTATTTTAATTATGTACCTGATTGTCAAACGTGCCGACATATTATGAATTCAGTTTGTATTATTGTACACGATGATAATTTCAGAAGTTAATTCCAGTTTCTTTTATAGGTTTCTCTTTATTTCATTTCTTATTTCTATTGTTTCATTTTTTTAATTTAATTACCATGATGTTTTTAACTGCAACAGTTATGTTTAGTTTGTTTACACTTAATACCATGTTTAGCTAAACAGTCTTGAGCCTGGTATATGAGGACCATCGTCTCCGACGGGACTAGGTAAAGCAGTTGGCTTAATATTTTATTTAAAATTTTAGTTTTGATCTTTATTTCTTAAACTTAATTTAAATAGGGTTGTCATGAGAGTAGGAGGTCATTTAACACGATTTTGTCACGAGAGTGTGAAATTAACTAAGGCTCAAGCTGTCATTGCAAGAGCGTAGGGGTTGAACCAAATAATAAAATGGGGAATCAATTCCTAAATAAGGCGAGAGAGCTTTAGGTGTCAATTAGAACTTGCTCAGTTTTCAAAATGCGTTCCTTGGTTAGAATGGGTGAGCGAGAGAAAAATCCCATGGTTAAGGAACTTGACTTTATTTAAAACCATGAGAGTGTGAGATATTGTCTTTAAATTGTGATTTTCTACTAAACATCTTTTTAACATCAGTATAAGTCAATGAGTTATAGAGTCCCTGAGGTACGCGGAATACACATTCTTGTCTCTCTTTTCTTATATTTATCTTAATCTTATTTTATTTTAGTTTTAGTCTTAGTTTCCCCTTAATCAATCATTTATTAGCCTTAGCTTTAAAAAGAGACAATATATTATAATAGGTTGACATTGGTCTCTGTGGGTTCGACAATCTTTTATATTACTTCGATATTTCCGTGCACTTGCGGACGCATCAATGATAAGTGGTCTTCCAGGAACTGGTGGCATCAAGATTGGTGGTTCTTGTAAATATTGCTTTATTGTTTCGAAGGCTGTTTAATAGTCCCCGTTCCACTCTACTATTTGATCCTTTCTGAGTAGTTTGAATATAGGCTCGCAAGTGGCAGTTAGGTGCGATATAAACCTTGAAATGTAGTTCAATCATCCTAATAAACCCCAAACCTCTATCTCAGTTTATGGAGCTGGAATTTCTTGTATGGCCTTCACCTTGTCGGATCCACCTCAATACCCTGCTGACTCATAATAAAACCTAATAGTTTACCTGATCTGACACCAAATGTACATTTGTTCGGATTTAACCTTAGTCTAAAATTTCAAAGTCGCTCAAATAATTTCTGTAAGAGGGTGATGTGATCCTCCTCCGCGTGAGATTTGGAAATCATATTGTCCATATAAACTTAAACCTCTTTGTGGATCATGTCATGGAATAATGTCACCATTGCTCGTTGATCGGTTTCCCCTGCGTTCTATAGCAGAAGGTGCCCCAAGGAGTCATATAAGTTCTCTTTTCCATGTCCTCGATTTCCACCTTGATCTGATTATACCCTGAGAAACCATCCATAAAAGAAAATATTAAAGCTTGAGTTGTGTTGTCCATAAAAACATCTATGTGAAGTAACATGAAGTCATCTTTAGGACTTACTTTGTTCAGATCCCAAAGTCTACACACATGCGTACTTTTCCATCTTTCTTGGATACTGACATGATGTTAGCTATCCAAGGTGGATAATCTACCACAACTAGAAACCCTGCATCAAGTTGTTTGAGGACTTCTTTTCGAATTTTATCAGACATTTCTTGACAAGTTCTTCTAAGCTTCTGTTTGACAGGAGAATATCCTTCTTTGAGAGGCAGTTTATGCACCACAATATCTATATCCAAACCCGGAATATCTCGGTAGGACCAGACGAATATATCCATGTAATCATGTATGAGCTTGTTCAACCTTTCTTTAACGCTTTCCTCCAAAGTTGCATTTATCTTGATCTCTTTCGGATCCTTTTCCGTCCTGATATTGATGATCTCGATAGACTCTGGGTACAATTGTATATTGTCTTCTTTTTTTGTCTAGTAACCTCGCTAATTCTTTGGAGATTTTGAGATCTTCGTCATACTCCTCTTTATCTTGGTTAATTGGTGCATTAAAATTATACTAGATCATAGCAGTATCATTATCAGTGATTTTAGATGTGGATCTGCACATATTATCATGTTTTGTGATTTTTTAGAAATGCGAAACTGGAAAGTGCATATGAAGAAAAATTGTTGCCATTTTGAAAAAATAAATAATAAAATAAAGAAATGGATTTTTATTAAATGCAAAACATAACTTTTATTAATTGAAAATACTATTTGAAAATAAATGGGGGCCCTTACAAGCTACCCCTATGCCTCGGGAGGGACATAGGTTCATTTAAAAACAAAAAAAATTACTTTGGAAAGAAAAAATCTTTGGAATCTCCATTATTTTCCAATTCTTGAGTTCTTCGCCTGGAGCACACTCTCGAATGAAATTTCATGCTCCTTTGTTTTTGTCTTTGTTGGATAAAATCGACACATGTCAACCATGCTCCACCCCTTTGCTGACGAAGGTTTCTAGGATGGGAGAAAATTTCCATTTTCCCTTTTTGTAGCCTTTGATGGTTTATAGCCCAACCCTAAATGATCTTTCTTCTCATGAACCTCCACAAGCTTGCCCCAACCTTTAGATGTTCAATTCTCCATAACTATTTGTAAATCTCTCCGCGATGCCATGGAGATCTTAGGTTTTGTGATCTTCTCCACTGGGAGTGTAACCAATGTAGCCACTTCCAAGACTTGGAATGGCATCTCTACACAATTCTCCTCCACACTAATGTATGTGTAATACTCCAAATGACTTATGAATATGTCTTCTTCTCCGTCAATTATCACCAATCTTCCTTCGACAAGGAACTTCAACTTTTGATGCAGGGTTGAGGTGACAACTCCTACCGCGTGAATCTAAGTTCTCCCGAGCAAGCAAGTATATGCTGGTTCAATATCCATCACATGAAAGGTAATGTAGAACATATATGGGATGATCTTCACAGGGAGATCCACCTCTCCAAACATTATCCTTTGAGAACCATTGAAAGCTTTGACCACCATGGAACTTGGCCTTATGATTATGCTGTCCATTGTGAGCTTCATCAGACTTGGCTTTGGTAAGACATTGAGGGAAGAATCGGTATTAGTGAGTACCCTGGATAGGCTAGTAGTTCCTATTTATATTGAAATATGCAACTCCTTGTTGTGTGCTCTGCATTGTGGAGGTAGCTGACTGTCATTAAAGCCTAGTCGTGATCCGGATGTCAGATTAGCCATGACCCCATCAAACTGATTCACTGTAATCTCCTTCGTTACATGCGCAAAACTTAGTATTTTCATTAGAGAATATCGGCGAGCCTCTGAATTGATTAGAAATGAGAGGATTGAGATCTTGTTCGGGTTTGATGAAGTTGATCAACCACCCTATAGTCACTCGGAGACTCTTGTTTTTGATTATCTTCAACCACAACCTTTCCTTTATCCTTAACTATAATATCATCTTTCTTGATTTGAGTGGGACATAAAACACGACCACTATGTGTTATGGTCCATGTCCCTACTATGTTTGTGATTGCAGGTTCTTGACTTATTGACAGATCACACTCATGCTTCTGTCTGTTAATGTATACGGTAATATCGTAGTTCCACGGTATAACTTTGTCACTTTCATATGGAATGGAGGATGGGCCCCTGATGACTATTTTACTTTTTGTAGGTACTGGTATCTTCAAAGGTTGGCCTAAACATGATATTGTTATTGGCACCTATGTCGAGCTCGACTCTCCACAAGGAATTATAAGTGTTTTCTTAACAAGACCTAGACCTTGGAAAGGAATCACCAATGGTCTTCTCGTACTTCCATTAATTACAGCTACATACCCTTCTTCAGGGTATTGTCCAAATTGAATTATCCCTTGGTTCACCAATTTCTCCAAGGTGCTCTCGAAAGATTTGTTGTGTTCCAAGAGGAAGCCATGTTCCAATAAATGCTCCCTCAGGATATCTATTGGTGCTTTCACTCGTCTTATCCCTTCGTGATTAGTGACAATCTCAATCAAGTTTACATTTGGACCCACATGCAGAGGCATTAGATTTGTCTTGATATTTGGTTTAACAAAAGTGATATCTTTAGAATCTATCAGATCTTGGACTTTGTGTCAGAAAGCCCAATATTTTTCAATAGTATGTCTAGGAGAGTTAGCATGATATTCACATCTTGCATTTGCCTCATACTTGGGTGGGAGTGCCCTAATTGGAGGAGCAAGTGGCTTTAGTTCTACCAAAGATGCCTTGCGTAGATACTGTAGTAGTTGACTGTATGGTATTGAGAGGGGAACAAATCTCCTCAGAGGTCTTTCAAACTTTTTATGTGGTTGTTTTTCTCGTGGAATCACCAATAGTAGTTGTGCTCTTGGATGTGTTGTGACAACATTAGTTTCTTCTTCCTTCTTTTTCGAGAAGTTCAAAATGTGTTTCTTTGAATTATAAGGGGTACTAGATGACGCCCCTTGTATCTTGACACTTTTCACACCTGCTTCAATTTGTTCGCCAATTATCACTAGGTTAGAGGAGCCTGATGATATGTTGCCTACCATATTTTCATAGTACAAGACTTGCAGAGTACTCATGAACATATTCACCAACTCTTTTTCAAGTAGTGGTGGTTGTACACTGGTTGCCATCTCTCTCCAACATTGAGCATATTCTTTGAAGGACTTATCCTTCTTCTGAGACAAGTTTGGAAGTTGCACGCGGCTCGGATCCATGTATAAGTTGTACATATATTACTTTAAGAAAGCATTATCAAGGTCCGACCATGTTCAGATATGTGTTCGCTCCAACTGCATATATTAATCTAGAGATGCCCCACTTAAACTGTCTTGGAAATAATGAATCATCAACTTCTGTTCATGAGCATAGGCATGCAGTCTCCTACAATACACGCACATGTGATTCTTTGGACATATAAGTCCTTTATACTTTTCAAAGTCAGTTACTTTGAATTTTGAAGGAATTACGATATCTAGAACCAAACACATTTCTCGGGCACCAATGTCGAAGGCGTCATATCCTTCCACAACTTTTAACCTCTCTTCAAGAGCCTTGATCTGACTGTTCATCATGGGATCTTCAACAGTACTGTGAAATGCTTTTTATTGAGGGGCTTGAGTCATGCCCTCTAATTCATTATCTCCATATTATAAGTCCATTTAATTATCCCCGTTGGGAGAATTGTTCACTGGAATTTTCAAGGTATATGGCGCCCCTACCTTCAGTGGAGATGGGACAAGACCTTTGGTATCTGCCTCTTGTTGGGTAGCAGTAGACTTGAGAGGGCCTGATTATGGCTCTTAGTGTAGTTGGTGATCGCTCGAGGCACCAATAGTTTGGGCAGATTCTTGAAAGGCTACCTTAGGAATGTTATCTTGTCTGTCTATGATATTCTCTAAGGCGAGCAGAACTTGACTTTTATCTCCCTTCACTGAGTCAATGCTTCCCTTCAATTGTTCCAAATCCTCTTGAAAGATGGCTTGATTTTCCTCTAGTTTTTCCATAGTTTTATTTTAATGAGCTCTTGTTTGATATGGAGATCGGTGGGGGATCAGTTTCTTTTGCCCAATGATTCAACTGGAGATGATATGAAAAATAAGTTTGTTGTATGAAATGAAATGCAATGCTTTAGAATGAATTAAATGTGTATGAATATGCATAGAATTTCTTTTGATTGTCTTATTCACTTGGATTTTCTTTTATTATGATATATATTTTTTCCATGTTTTACTTTTTATTGGTGAGCATAAAAAATACATAAATGAAATACCGAATCAAAAATTACTTTATTGCATAATAACCAATATTCTTGAAGAAAGGGAAATGCAAATCCAAATGAAACAAACTGAAGGGAATACTGAATCAAAAACCAATGTCAAATACTAAAAGGAAATAACAATAATGAAAACCAAATCTCTTAATTGCGCCTGTGAATTTCTACCCTAAAACCAACAACAATCTTCCTACATAGCTTGAGGAAGTCTTCAACGTCCTTCGGAAGAGGAACCATTGTAGCTTCTGCATCCCTTATGCTCCTAGAATGTTACCAATGAGGTTATTTTCTAGAAAGGTGAGCATGTCATGTTTATCCTTGTAAATCTTGTATTCCTTGTAAAGGGCCAGAACTATCTTCTTATTATCTTCTCCGGCTCGGGAAATATCTGCATATTGTTATTCCCAATATATCTTTTCATCCATCATCCCCATGTATAGTTCTCTTTGTAGGAGATAATTTTTCCAAAGGTCTTCTAAATTTTTGGAAGACTTGTTCATACTCCTCTACTCGTCGGGAGAGAAGTTCTTCTACTTCTAGTTTTCTAAGGTGTTCTTCCGCTTCAAACTCTTGATTTTCTCGGAGACTCCCGGTAAGACCCTGGATTTTCTATTCTTGCTTTAGAGCACCTTGTGCTAACCCTTGGATTTGGGCTCTCAAGTTTTGCTCCATATCTTTCTTGTCTTGTAAAGCTTTGTTGTACCAACTCTTTAGTCTTCCAATTTCCCTAGCTGCATTATCTAGACGCTCATTGTGGGTGTCCAAGTTGAAAGTAGCGCTTAGCAGCTCATCGATTATGTGCTTTCTTTTTAACCTTTCTTGATTATCTATCTCACGATCCTTCTGAATCTGTTGCTCCTTTAGCTCAAGCTCACGCTGCAATCGACTTTTCTTAATTGCAAGGTCATAAAGGATATGCTTTAATTCCCCATTTTCTTTCTTAGCTTGATTAAGGGATTTCTTTAGCTCTTCCACTTCTTCTACTGATATCGGAAGTGGATCTGGTATGTTTTGTATGTACTAAGGATCAATGTCAAATGGAAGCTTAACAACTCAAACTCTTTCTAAAACCCACTGAGTATAGGGTTCCCTTTCCATAACTTTTTTCCTTTCATCCTTTCTTTTATTGAGTCTAATCCAAGATCGAATGATTTTATTGAGCAAATTAGGGTCACCTTTACCCATGTCATGAAGGATCAATTGTTGAAGTTATTCGTCAGAGGGTTTATCCTCCAATGGGTACCCAAGTTGGCATAAAGCCAAAACGGGGTTATAATTAATGCAATCACATAACCCAATCAAAGGAACATTGGGAAAATCTCCACAACTGTAAACAATATCTCATATGTTTAGCTTTCTTGCATACCATAAAACAAAATTGGTGGTGAGAGCCCTCAATTTTTGGGGCCATTCATATCTTGTCAAATGTTTAACCATGTAATCCTCTTTGTATAGGTGAGAAATAAGCCAAGAATATAGAAGAGGAACACAATAATTCATCACACACCTCCCTTTTTCATAACGAGTGTGAAGAGCATAATAAACACCGACAAGTAAAGTGGGAGTCGAATCCATATTTAACACTTTTACGACCCACCAAACACTAATAGCTGCAGGGGCTATGTATTCTAAAGTATGCGGAAACGAAATCACACCAAATACAAGCAATTCAAAATAATCAACACAAGCTTCCCATTCTTTCTTATCAGAAAAAGAAAGAGCTTTAGCTTCCAAATAGTGTTTTTTAATCCCTTGTAGTTCACCCTCTTTTTTGCAGCTGAGCAATAAATCTGTGAAGGGTTTCTAATCCTTTTGCTATGTCTCTAACATTGACAGTTTGTCCAATCCCCACATAAACTTTATCTTTAATTTCATAAATATCCAAGAACCTATCAAATTCTTCCAAAGTTGGTGCTAGTTGAAAAGTTTGAAAAGTGAAACATCTTAGCGGAGGGTCATTTTGGACTAAGGTAGTGTTAGCATCCACTTGCACATTTATTTTAGTCAACTCAAGGAAACCCTCAAAGTGGCGGAAAAACATTTTTATAGCTTTTTCAGGCAATTTCCCTTTTATCAATGTTATTTTCCTTACATCTGGCACGATAGTGCTTGTAAGTATAAGAGTGTGCCTAAGAGGGGGGGGGGGGGGGGGGGTGAATTAGGTACTTTAAAAGTTTTACCATTTTAGTGATGATGGATATTATTTTTCTGGTTTAGAGTATGATTTTACAAATGTGTTTCTTTCTTTTCTGGTTTATGACTAGTGATGAAAGCAGTAAATGCGGGAAAGTAAAGAACACAAAGATGTATCCTGGTTCCCCTCACAGTCCGAGAGTACTCCAGTCCCATTTCAACATGAAAGAGATTTCCTTATTGTTAGATCTCTAGACAAGACACCCTAGTCCTTCTATACAAGACTCTAACCAATAAAACCACCAAGAACAATCCTCTTTGACCAAGAACAATCTTCTTGGATTTTCACTATGTCAATAATGAGAACAATCCTCTCAAAGTGACTTTACTTGTATCCAACAATCCTGGAAAAACAAGATTATAAAACCACTTGAACTTATTTTCAACAATCCTGAAAAATAAGCAAGTATATAGCAATATTTGATTTGAGTGAGTTTGTGTAGCAATGATCACTTTGAGTGATTTTATCAATGAATTGATCTTCTCTTCCAATAACAATAGTATATAATTACTCAAGATATATAATTCTCAAAGTTTTTTGGTTGACAATATGTGAAAGTGTGCAGAAAACTTGTGTATGAAAGTATATAAAAGCTTGAGTTTGATTTTTGAAAAATCAGAAAATATGATTGGAAAAGGTGCTTAAAATGTTGCATTTGAAGTCATTAGCAAAAATTGATTGAGAGCAATCGATTGCACAAACATGGAAATTGATTGCACTTAGAAACAGTAGCTAATACTTTGAAAACGTGAAGCATGCAATCGATTGCACCAAGATGCAAATCGATCGCACCCAAGTGAAAATTGAATTTTTGCTTAGAAAACTTGAGAAAAAGTTTGGACAAGATAAAATATTTCTTTTGACCATTGAGCATCTATGTATTAAGTTCAAAGTATGTATTATCATTATACCTTGAAATTTTCTAAGTGCTTGACCCAAAGACTTTATCCAAAGATGCTTTAAGCTTGATAAATAATCTTTGCCTTCTTGTCAAAATGGTTTGTCTTCATCAAAACAAAAGTGCATTTGAGAAGCTTGATTTTACAGTGCTAACATGGACAACTTGTTTCTTATCGGTATCATTTTTTTAATGCTCACCAAAAACCTTTGATTATTTTTTCATAAATTTTGTGAATAAGACAACATAAAAATACAAAAATAATGAATAATTTGAAATGTTAAATGTATGCATGCATGGTGATATAATCATGGTGGGATGTTTAAAGTATCCTTAGTGGGTAGGTTCCTAGTTTCGTCCTAAGGATATTCTACCCTCCCAAAAGGTGGTTTCCTTAAGGGTAACATGGACAACACTGAAGGGAAAAGACACAAAGGTCTCCCTTAAGTGGAGCCTCTCTGTAGATCGAGACTTTCGTCTTTGCAGGTCGTACAAGGTCTCTTCATGAGATTTTTTTAGGGTTATACAAATAGTCATAGGTTTCGTTCAAAAGTCCTATCCCCAAAGAGTCTAGCCCCTTAAGAGATATTCCTTTTTTTTTTGAATTCCACTAACTCTAGGCAAAGTCGTCACAAAAACTCATAGGGTTGTTTACCACCCTGGCCAATAAACGATCCTTCTTTCTAAGGTTTGATTTTATTGAAATTTGAATCCCACCAACAGTAATAATAACATGATAAATGAAATAAAATAAACAAATAAATAAGGAAATCAATAAAATTCCAAAAATAGAAAGAACCTCAAAGAAAACTCTAGACCTAAAAGAAGGGTAGACTCTAAAATCCTAGGGTTGTGTATCCCGGGCAGAGTCGCTAGCTGTCGTAACCGGAAAAAAAAGAGAGTCGCCACCATTAATTTTTGTCCTAAGGACGGGGAAATAACGGGTAACCCTAATTGTCTAGAGATTCTAAATTTGTAAGTCAATTAGACGAAGGTAAGGTGTTAGGCACCCTTCATCTCCCTTGTTCTTAAGGGGCTCCATTTCTAGGTCTAAGGGTAAATTGAGAATTTTTATTTAAAGGCATATTAATGTTAATATATTTGAGAAAATGTTTTAATTTTTAGTTAGGGAACTCGCCTTGGTTTTAACCACGTTCCTACGTATCTCCTTGCGAAGAATCAGAGTCCAAATTCGTATTTCGAATGTGCTTTGTTAGTTTTATATGGATTGTGGAAATATTATGAATTCTCCTTGAACCTTGTCTGGTTTGAAAGTAGCGTTGTCGTAGACGTAGTTCGCAGTTAATAGAAAATATATCCATAATACTTTTTGAAAATCATGTTGAAATTGAAATTAACTTAGTAGAAAAAAATGTTAGGTTTGATGGGTTAATTGTTTTAAATGCACGATGAATATGAGAAGAGTTTGAACGATAAAAAGAAATTTGATGAATTGAAGAAAAATAGGGTTAGTATTTTAGAATACAATTAATAAATAACTATTTTCTTATTATTAAAAAATATATTAAATACTTTTAATAATAATCTAATATTTATTTATAAAAAATAATTAATATGATAATTATGCAAAAATATAATTTTAATGCCAAATAATGATATATGCCAAGAATTAAATAAAATATGTAAATAAATAAATAAAACAAAAAATAAATAAATTAAAAATAAAATAAAATAATTTAGAATGGGGGGGGGGGGTGTATTCTTAGTCCAATAGTAACACCAGAGTGTGTGGATATCAAGGGCTTAAGCCCAACAAACTATTTTAGTCCAAAAGTGCATGGGGGGTGTCAATTATAGTTAAAGTAGCAAAAGGGAGGGTGTTAATAGGAATGACCTAGGCCCAGATAATTGTTTGGGTCTATTAGCCAATTTGTGGGGAGGCGCATGGTGTTGCCCTGTGCATCGCAGTCTGGAGCATTTGATTCTAATCAAAGCCCCCTCGAGAGTCAATCTTGGAGCGTTGATTAGAAGTATTACAAATCGAGGGCTTGGATCTAAACGCTGACTGGGGGAACATAGTAAATAAGCGCAGGTGACCGGTCAACGGTCACCCCATTCAGGGGCTGTTGGGGAGCTACCTGGCGCGCATCAATGAACGAAGGGAGCACTATAAAAACTAAATCTTGAGCTCAGAGGTCACTTTTCTCTTCTTTCATATCTCTACACCAAACAAACAAACCCTTTTATAATTTTTAGAGAGAGAGGCTATGCCCTCTCTCTAGAAACTCGGTGATCGGAAATTGCCTCAGCCGGTGGTGCTGCCCTGCGCTTCCCTGAGCCTCCCCCAAACCATCTTGAAATCCAGATCTACAGTTGAAATTCAATCGAGATCTTCAAACCTTCATCAAAGCCACCGTGAGGCAACCCATAAACCCATAAAACCCTAAGCACACGAACCCTAAGCCCAATAATGTAAGAACCCTAACCCCAACAATGATGAACCCTAACCCAGATCAATATAAACCTTAAGAACTCTATGAAGCCAAACCATAGCCCCAAAGAACGCTATCCCTAATATGAATAACCTTAACTCTATTTTTTTCCAGAAACCCCAAATCAAACATCAATCACAGAAAACCAACAAATGTAACTATTGTACCCCAAAATTTGCCTCTCATTTCTCAAAGGATCATCCTGGACCCTCAGGTTTGCTTCTATCAAGCTTCAAGTCTTGAATTACAACTTTTCAAGAAAAACATTCACAAGAGCAAAATGGTCAAAAGCACACTAAAAAGTCAAACTTTTACTTTTAGATCAAAAATCAGGTTTTCAACAATTATATCTCATCAAGACATGAAATTGGTTCATCAAAAATTAGAAGTCATAAATTACTTTGAAAAAAATCAAATTTCTAAACATTTAGAAAATTTTCTAAGTGTTAAGAGGATATGATACTTCATAACTTCTGAGATAGCCTGCACACAAGTGCAGTCAGAATTTGCAAACATGGTTCAGAACATGATCCTTCAATAAGAACATGACTCTTCAGCATATGCTTCGATCAGAGCATCACCCTTCGAGTTTCACTCTGGTCTTCTTCGATCAGAACATCACAAAGCCCCAAAAACCTTGTTTGAGCAGCCTGCTGCACTGCTATAGCACAGTCCTGCAACCAACTACCGCAACACTCCAAATTGCTGCTAATCTAGTCCACGGCTGCATTTTTCTCAAACCCCATATTTATACCAAATTAGCATAAAACAACTGTGATTAAAAAGCAATAGAACAGTATACCAAAAAGGTTTAAATCCCATTTGTTTCCCCCCCCCCCCAAAACCACAGCAAACCCATCTATAAATAAGTTGCTCCATCACACGTTCAAGGGGATGGATTTTAGAGAGAGAGAATCATCAAAAGGGAGAAAACAAAATTGTGAAACCTTCATAAAAATACAGAATTCCCAAACTGAAAACCAAACCTTTGTTCTTCCCTTTGAATCAAAGAATTTATCATTTTCTCTTTCGTTGTTCTTATTGACTCCAGAACATCTGAAGGTAGCGGTTCAAGTTCCAAACACACGCTTCAGATTTAAGGTAAGTCTTTCTGACTTTGCATCTTTTCATTCAGAACATCACTAAAATATGTAAATATCACAGTAATAATGTTGTCCATATCATTGCATAAGTAGAAAAACTGTGGATCAGAACTTCTTGATTAGGGCTAGGCTCAGATTTAGGATTACAACTTCTATAAACTGTTGTGCTTTTATCCTTCTGATTTTCTGTTTGTTAAGAACTAAATAAATTGTTGATGTGCTGATTAATATGAGGAAAGAGTTGAAATATGGCACAAAACCTCTGATTTTTCACTCACTGTTTTAGCACAACACAGAACTTCTGAGTTCTCCTTACTGTTAAACACACTAAACTTCTGAGTTCTCCTCCTTTGATGATTATGGTACCTGGTCCCATGCCGTATACCAGTGAGAAGGCCATCGCATGGCATTACGGTGCTGATGTTTATTACCATGGGGTGAAGCAGGAAGTAAGTAATCATTTGTATGAGGAAGAACATGCTGAAGATAATGAAAAGGAATTTCATAACTTTTCTGGTGTGGGTCAAATGACTAGAAGCGGGAGAGTATTTGGTCCTTCCAATGTGCAAGATGCGGCAGATGTTTCTGCAAGAGAAAAAGGAAAACAACAGGAAATGATTGATAATCCAAGGGTTATGCCAGCCAATGTGACTCAACCAATTCTGATACCAGAAGCTTCTTCAGTTCCCGATGAGGTTGAAGAGTTGATGCGAATTATCAAAAAGAGTGATTATAGCATAATTGACCATCTGAGCCACACTCCTTCTAAGATGTCTATCTTATCTCTGTTGATTTATTCAGAACCTCACAAAAATGCTTTGATGAAGTTGTTAAAGAATGAGTTTGTGCCACATGAGATAACAGTCAATCAGTTTGAGAATGTTTGTGCTAACATATCTGCCGGGAATGGTCTGGGCTTCACAAATTTTGATCTTCCTCCGGAAGGGCCAAATAATAACAAAGTGTTGCATATTTCAATAGAGTGCAAGGGAACTACTCTATCCCGAGTTTTGGTGGACACAAGGTCATCTTTGAATGTATTACCCAAGTCAGCATTAATGAAAATTGATTATTCTGGACTGCAGCTGCGCCTTAGTGATTTGATGGTGAAGGCGTTTTATGGATCTCGAAGGTTAGTGTTTGGGGAGGTGGAGTTGCTAATCAAGGTTGGACCTCGCACCTTCACGGCCACATTTTTTGTGATGGATATACAGCCAGCATATTGTTGCATGTTGGGAAGGCCGTGGATTCATAGAGCAGGGGCAGTCACTTCTACTCTTCATCAGAAACTCAAGTATCCCGCAGAAGGAAAAGTGATAACTGTGTGCGGCGAGGAAGAGTACATAGTGAGTCATTTGACATCATTCTGCTATGTTGAAGTTGAAGGTGAGATACATGAGACTCCGTTTCAAGCATTTGAGACAGTTCATGCTGTCAATTTTCCTCCTCCAGAGCAGAAAAAGAAACCGGAAACTGTTATGTCTTCTCTCAAAGATGCGAGAGCTGTGGTTGAAGGTGGTAACCCTGAAGGTTGGGGTCAGGTGCTGGACGTTACCCCAAAATTTGATAAATTTGGTCTTGGTTTTAGCCCAGGTTAGCAAAGTGAAACTCCCAGAGCATCTAGTTTATCTACTCCTGTGAAGTTTTCCCGCCCTTGTACTACTCAAGAAGGACACGTCAATGCAGTTGGTGACGAAATAGTTGATGGATACAATATCGAAGATTGGATTCGTTTGAGTATTCTAGGCCAGACACTCAACAATTGGACTTCTGTGGATGTTATCCAAGTTTCAAGCGCTGAGGAGTAATTTTCTTGTTTTCTTTTATTATCATATCATAATTCCTACACTCTGCCCAAGGCGTAGTGGATCATTTGTGTAGGGCCACCATGTTTATTTTCAAGCTTATCATGAAATAAAGGATGTTTTTGCATTCAAATTTTGCTTCATTTCTTTTTTATTTAAATGGCAATGTTTCTCTTTTCACACACTGTCACTAAAATACACCAAAAATGTCGTTCATGCAGATGCACTTCCACCACCGATCATATTCATAATGACTCTGCTATGGCTCATTATAACTTTGACACTCCTATTTATCAAGCTGAAGAAGAAACATATGAGGATTGTAATCTTCCTGAGGAATTAGCAAGATTGTTAAAATAAGAGGAGAAGGTTATCCAGCTGAATCAAGATTCGATTGAGGTGGTGAATATTGGCACATAAGAGGTAAGAAGAGAAGTCAAGATAGGGGCAGATCTCGAAGAAAGTATAAAGGTCAGATTGGTTGAGCTACTTCGTGAGTATTCTGATATCTTCGCTTGGTCTTATGAGGATATGCCTGGGTTGGATACAGACATAGTCGTGCATCGATTACCTCTCAAAGAAGGTTGTTCCCCTGTCAAGAAAAAGCTCCGAAGAACTCATCCTGAGATGTCCAAGAAGATAAAAGAGGAGGTCCAGAAGCAGTTGGACGCGAATTTCTTAAAAGTCATCAATTATCCGCCATGGATTTCAAATATCGTGCCTGTGCCCAAGAAGGATGGTAAAGTCAGGATGTGCGTGGATTATAGGGATTTGAACAGGGCCAGCCCTAAAGATGATTTCCCTCTCCCGCATATTGATGTGTTTGTTGATAATACTGCTCATTCCAATGTGTTCTCGTTCATGGATGGCTTTTCAGGTTATAATCAAATTAAGATGGCTCCAGAGGATATGGAGAAGACAACATTTATCACGCATTGGGGATATTTTTGCTATAAAGTGATGACGTTTGGTTTGAAAAATGTTGGGGCAACTTATCAGTGCGCCATGGTCACTCTCTTTCATGATTTGATTCACAAAGAGATTGGGTATATGTGGACGATATGATTGCTAAGTCTGACACAGAAGAGGAACATCTGGTTCATCTGAAAAAATTGTTCGAGAGACTGAGGCAGTTCTTGCTAAGGTTGAATACGAATAAGTGCACCTTCGGGGTGAGATCCAGCAAGCTGTTGGGTTTTATTGTAAGTGAAAAAGGTATCAAGGTAGACCTGGCCAAGGTAAAAGCGATACAGGAAATGCCTGAACCAAGGACAGAGAAGGAAGTATGTGGTTTCTTTGGAAGGTTAAACTACATTTCTAGATTTATTTCTCATCTCACAGCCACTTGTGAACCTTTGTTCAAGTTGTTGAAGAAAAGTCAGACAGTGAAATGGAATGAGGATTGCCAGAAGGCCTTTGAAAAAATAAAAGAGTATTTGCAGGAACTTTCGATACTCATGCCGCCAGTGGAAGGAAGGCCCCTAATTATGTATCTAATTGTGTTGGAGAGATTAATGGGTTGTGTCCTCGGTCAGCACGACGAGACAGGGAAGAAAGAGCAGGGTATTTACTACTTGAGCAAGAAGTTTACGGAATGCGAGTCGAGGTACTCATTACTGAAAAAGACTTGTTGTGCGCTTTCCTGGGCCGACAAATGTTTGAGGCAATACATGTTAACTCACACCACCTACTTGATATCCAAAATGGATCCAATCAAGTACATTTTCGAGAAGCCAGCTCTTACAGACAGGGTAGCCCATTGGCAGATGATACTCACCAAATATGATATCCAATACACTACTCAAAAGGCAATTAAGGGTAGTGTATTGGCCGACCACCTTGCTGATCAACCCTTGAATGATTATGAACCGATGAAGTTTGATTTTCCAGATGAGGAAATTGTGTATATTCGGGATTGTAATATGCCATGCCCAGACCAAGGACTCGAGCCAGGATCACGCTGGACACTTGTTTTTGATGGTGCCTCCAATGCCATGGGCAACAACGTTGGAGCTATTATCACTTCCCCCGAGGGATACCATATTCCTTTCACGACTCGTATTTATTTCGATTGCACTAACAACATGGCCAAGTATGAGGCTTGCATTTATGGCATTGAAGCGGCGATCGACCTGCGCATCAAGTTTTTGAAAGTTTACTAGGATTCCAATCTTGTTATCATCCAGGTTAATGGAAATTGGGAGACTCGCCATCAGAACCTAATTCCCTATCGTGAGCATGTTATGAAGCTGATTCTGTACTTCAAAGAGATCATGTTTGAGCACATTCCCAGAGAAGAAAACAATCTAGCTGATGCACTAGCAACTTTGTCCTCCATGTTCAAGGTTAAGTGGGCTAATGAGGCACCTTCCATTACTATCAGAAGTTTGAGTGAGCCAGATTTCTGTTTTGAGGCAAGTTTGGAATCAGATGGTACTCCTTGGTTTTATGATGTTAAACGATATCTTGAAACACAAGAGTACCCTGAAGGGGAATCCGTTACAGATAAGAAGTTCTTGAGAAGGTTTTCATCCAAGTTCTTTCTCAGTGGTGGTGTGTTGTATAGAAGGCATCATGACGATTTACTGCTCGGATGTGTTGACAAGAAAGAAGCAGCTAGAATCATTGAGGAGATACATGAAGGTGATTTCGGGACCCATTCCAATGGGCATACCATGGCTAAAAAGATTTCGCGAGCAGGTTATTATTGGTCCACCATGGAGACTGACTGTTACAATTATGCACGGGTTTGCCACAAATGTCAAGTCTATACTGATAAAGTGCATGTGCCTCCAGTAACTTTGAATGTCTTGACTTCCCCTTAGCTGTTTGCGATGTGGGGAATTGATATGATCGGCAAAATTGAACCGACTACGTCCAACGGGCACCGCTTCATTCTGGTTGCCATCGATTATTTTACAAAATGGGTCGAAGTTGCATCCTATGCCAATGTCACCAAGAAGGTGGTAACTCGGTTCATTAAGCACAATATTATTTGTCGCTACGGAGTGCCTGAAAAGATCATTACCAATAATGGGTCTAATTCGAACAACAAAATGATGAAGGAGCTTTGTGAGTCATTCAAAATCAAGCATGATAACTCTTCCCCATACCGCCCAAAGAAGAACGGTGTTGTCGAAGCGGCCAATAAGAATATCAAGAAAATCATGCAGAAGATGGTGGTAACCTATAAATATTGGCATGAGATGCTTCCTTTCGCGTTGCATGGTTATCGCACCACTGTGTGTACTTCGATTGGGGAAAACCCATTTAATTGGTTTACACCATGGAAGCGGTATTGCCAGTAGAAGTTGAGATTCCTTCTCTTAGGATCATGAGAGATGTTGAGCTGGATGAAAGTGAATGGGTACAAAATCAGCTGGATCAGTTGGAACTTATTGACGAGAAGAGGTTGACGGCTGTATGTCATGGTCAGGTATATCAGCAAAGGATGAGGAAAGCTTTTGATAAGAGGGTACGACCTCAGTGTTACAAGCCAGGTGACCTTGTGCTAATGAGGATAATTCTTCCCCAGGGAGATCCCAGGGGCAAGTGGGTTCCAACTTATGAAGTTCCTTTCATGGTCAGAAAAGTTTTCTCTAGAGGAGCATTGATGCTCATGACTATGGATGGAGAGTATTTATCTCTCCCTGTGAATGCTGACGTTGTTAAAAAATACTTTGCATAAAAAGAAATTAAAAAAACCCCGTTAAACTGAAAACCGGAAAGGGTGGTTTAGGAAAAAAGAGGGTGTCCTAGTGAATCGAAAACCCGAAAGGGCGATTCAGGAAAAAGTTAGGGACTTAAAGCAAATGACTACGCTCCACATGAGATCCTTTTTTTCTTTCCTTCATTCTGTCACCTGGCATAAGCTCGAAGTTAATCCAAGAATGATCTGTCTGAAAGCAGGAAGATGAAAGCGTGAAAGCGTAAGAGTCATAGTAGAGTCGGGACTTGATGGATATTCACATTCACATTGCCATTTGTAAGCAATTGTTTGCTTTGATTTTGATATTACTTGCTTCCAAATGTAAACGCCTTTTTCACAGGCTGATTTCTCAAAATCAATAGAATATCCTCTTTCAAGTATACGTATACTTTTCTTTTCTCCATTTTTTTACTATTTTATTTGCAAAAACGTCCAATATTTTTTATAAGCATGTGCGTATAAACTTCACGGGCCTTACACGGAAATGGTAATCTAATTCATGGTTGGTTAATCGCTTGAAATACGAATAACAAACACAACTACTACTTGTGCAAGGGGCATGTTTGGTTCTATGTTTGACGAATTTCTCTTCCTTTTTACTGGTGGATTCCTTGCCATTTTGTTTCACAGCTCTGTGTTATTGGTAAAGGTATTGGGTCAGTGTAATATTAAGATTACGGAAGGTCGGCGAGATCGACAAACCTAGTTGGGAACATTTCTTCCTCATAATGGCTTTTATTACGTTTCTTTGCCGCACTTTCATGTGTTATCTTGATTGATTGTTTTAAGCATTGTTTGCATATAGGATTTTGTTTATAGCTGAATGTCAGTTTTGATGCGTTGCATATTTTTTCCTTGAAAGAAAAATTGTTTCATTTTACTCAATCCATCCAGTATCACTCTTTAATCGATTTTTTCGGGCATTTTGATACCAACTGTGCCAATTCTTTTGCTTAGCCAAGAGTTTTGAGGAAGGAGTTTAGCCCAAAACGATAACTGTAGTGGTATGCTTTTGAGTAGAACCCTATTGATGATGTACAAGCATTGTTTCAATCCCCAAACACCAGAGATATAAGGGAGTTAGACCCTTGTTAACCCCTCTGAGCCTTCGAAGTAGGAGTTTATTTTCCGTTCCAAAAAGAAAAAACCTTTTTAACCAGGGGCAGGGTAGATGTTCAGTTGATTTGACCAAGCATTCAAATTTCAGAAGGAATGTCCCACCTGAGGATCACCACATTTTATCTTTCGCATCATGAAAAAAAAGTCTAAACCACGATGTTCATGTCCTCACAAACCCTTGAGGCCGAGGTCGAATCGATACAATAATGGTTATCCCTCGCCGACCAAAGAGTGGGACATTTGTTTTCTTCAAAAAAAAGAGAAAGAAAGAAAGAGTTAAAAGACCTAAAGTCATATTGACTTGTTCGAAGAGGAAAGTATGAATAATAAAAAAAAACAAAAAGCCCCGCTAAGTCGAAACTTGAAAACAATTCGCTTATGCAAAAGTTAGGGCATCCCGCTGGACTCCCAAAAATTGAAATTCAAAAGATTTTTGTCCAGGAAAAAGTTAGGGAAAAGAAAAAAGAGAGATTATTCAATAAAATTTTCATCAAAAGAAGAGGAAGAATAATATCAAAAACAAAAGCAGCAAAAGTTAAGTAACAATCATGTTGGAGAATTTTCCGTGATCACTCAACCATTATAAATCCTTTCAAAAGATGAATGCTTGTGATAAGTCAACTGAACTTAGGATAGGAGAATATCACGAAGGGGGTGGGCACCAAATAACTTAAGCCTTGAAAAACTTTTTTTCTAAAAACCTCAAACCAGGCCACGTTACAACCTTTAAAAGTCCTAACTGAAACGAGGGTTTAACTCGGAAGCATACTACAACAGAATAGCTTTGCTCAAAACTCCCAAATATGTGTTGCATATCCATGGTTGGTTTCTTATCATCCGCATTTTGACTCATTTTTCTAAAAAAAAGGGAGGGAGAAAAGTTTTGAAATTTTTTACACTCTAGCCAGTGATTCATTCACAACAGAGATGCGACACTTTGTTAAGAATTTCAACTTCAAAGGCTTAAATAATCGTTGCATCAGGTCTGTCATCCCCAAAATAAACATCTTCCCGCATGCAAAACATTTGTCTGACATCAAAGAAAGAGTTTACACGTTGAACACCTGTAAAGAGCTTAATGATTGTCAAGAAGGGAATATTTGGACAGAGCCCATGTATGATTAGGACTCTACTTATCCCCAGTGAACTTTTCTTATCTCTAGTGAAGTTTCGTTTCCGCAGCGAAGTTTTATTGCCCCAGGAATCTTCTTTCAAAAGCTTCATTCTAAGACTTCGAATTTAGATATGTCGCACATCCCCAGTGGAGTTCCTTAAATGGGAACTCACATTCTGAAGAAGTTTCAATTCTCTAACAAAGTTACCAACAAAGATCCCTCGTCGTGACCTCTCATTTCCCAGCCAGTCTATTGACTGGGACATCCTTATGTTAAGATCTTTTCTTATCCCCAACAAGGTCGATACTGTGTGACTATCTGCATGATCCATCCAATGTTTGCATTCCAAAAGAAAAATCTCTCTCCAACAAAAATCTTCAACAGAGTTCTGTATCCCCGGCGAAGTCCCGCTTCCTCGGCAGAGCTTTGTTCCCCCAGCAAAGGTTTTCACCTCTCACGTCTGGTTTGTTGTCTTGGTATCATCCTTACCACGGCCGCGCGCTGTCTTTTCCAGAGATTACTGTCTTACCCTGATCTTCTCTCTCAATGCTTGATCTTTAAATGGCGTCCTTCTCCAGAAGCTACAGTGTCGATCTGATCTTCCCTAAGAATTCGCAATTTATTATTCCAAATCCTCTCAATGTTTGTGGACCGTTTCTACTAGTTTCTCGGTTGTTATTCCCCACGAAGCTTTAGCTCTTCGAGGTTCCCTCTCTAGCGGTTCCCTATTTTGCAATTTATTTTTGCAAGTCATGTCAGAGTTCTGACTTCTTGGTTATTGGTTTCTCAATTATCCATTCCCCAGTGAAACTCTTAAACATGCATCATTACATTGCATCTACCAAAACGCGTAGCATTTCCATTATATGGAACATTGCGCTATATAAAAGAATTCAAAACATGCATCAGAACATAAGTTATTATTGTTTCTGTTGTCCCCAGTGATTTTGCTAATACTTCAGGTTAAATCCCTAGCTAGGTCTTCATCCTCATTATCTTAGTTTACTCCCCATAATAATATCCTTTTTAATGTCAATCATTTGTTTGTTTGAGTGTCTACTTTTGACTATAGTTCAGTTTCGCCCTAGCGCGGTCTTCTCAGGTTTAGTCTTCACTACCCTCTCCGGTTCATTCCAATGTCTATTGATGCACCTTTGTGAATACCAGTTTCGTCCTGATATTTGCTTTCAGCATGTTTTTAGGTGTACGCCTTAATCTCCGTGCTTTGGGTTGAGTTTAGAGTTTCGTCTCCTCACCTTGCGCATGAAATCCAGTTTCGTCCTGGTACTCATCTAGTTTAGTTTCTCCTAACTAGTTGTTGAGTCGAGTTTCATCTTGTTCGTTTTTGCTTTCATACCTTGGATCCTTTGACGATGTTCGTTTACCGAGTGCAGTGTTCGTACTGCGTCCCTGGTTTGAAATCGGTCTCTTTTGTTCCTTGGATTCTTCTATCAGTTTTCGTCGCTGTTTATCCATTGATCTGAGACCAACAGGTGCTTTGAGAAACATGCACTCTTATCACTTTGCTATGGGTCGAGTTTCGCCTCGTTACCCGTGCATGAAATCCAGTTTCGTCCTGGTACTCATCTTGTTTAGTTTCGTCTAACTAGTTATTGTGTCGAGTTACCTCTCGCTTTTGTTTCTCATTTATGGGATTCTTCCAGTTTCTTCATACTGTCTATCTTAGCTGAGATTAGCAAGTGCTCCTAGAATCACGCACTCTAGTGACTTTGCTTTGGGTCGAGCTCAGAGTTTAGTCTCCTCACCCGCGTACGTTTTCTATTACAGAGCTTAGTTTCTCCTATACTCTGGTTTGAGTTTTATCTCACCTTCTTTTTTAAGCCCAGTATTGCCCTGGAACATATGTCCCGAAGTTTAGTTGCGTCTCTTCTTTGTTTTTGTTCTATTTCAACCTGCGTTACAGCTTCATTCTGACGCATGTCTTCGAGGTTTTCAGTTTCTCTTTCTTTTTTCTTCGAGAGTGTAAATTTTCAAGTTCTTTTATATTCAATCATCTTCAACTCTGAATGCTCGAAAGTTGTCACTTTTCTCACTTATCATGTTGGAGATATTTGAATAGGGGCAGCTGTTGCACCCTAAAATTTACCCTCTTGATTTAGGCTTATATTTCATCATAAATATCATATTGCATTGCATTCATACATTGTTATGGGATCAAAGTACTTTGGTTATCAAGTTTTCCTCAAGCTTTGAGGGTTGATTGCATTGACAAGTTTCTCAAGTAGAACCTTGTCATCTAAACCTCTGAGCCTTTCAAGTTCAGAAGTTATTGCATATCTCAATATGTTTTATCCATCTCTTTGGATCATCAGAGAATTGAAGTTTGTGTTTGATTATAAGAAGGAATCACTTCTTTGATTCACCAGTCAAATTAGGGTTTTGCTTGATCAAGGCTATTGATCAATGTACAAGTCTTAATTTGGAAGCTACGACATCTCATTGGCATTTGAAAGGTCTTTGTACAAGAAGTTGGTCAAGATGCCCAGAGGATTTAAAGTATTGGAGATGATTCATCAGTCTCCTAAGGTGTTGACAAAAACTAGGGTTTGGGATTTCATCAAGATTTCTTGTTAATTTTGAAGTTAAACTTTGTACATTGCTTCAATATGTTTTAAATATCATATGTTTAAAGTTTTAATCATCAATTTTGAAGGGAAGTGGATCCATTGATTCAGAGGGGGAAAATGGTAATTTTGGACAAAATCAGTCAAAGTCAAGGTTGACTAAGTGAACTTTTGGCCAACCATCAATTCAAGGATGTACTTTTCATATTTCAAGTCCGTTTTAATCATTGGATCAAAGATATTGAAGTTTGGGTTGAAACTTGTTCATGAAGAAACCCTAAAAGTTTCTAATTTTGGGAAAAAAGGACTTAATTTAAAAAATTCACATTTTATTCACCTTTGATCAAAAAAATGAAAATGAAACATTCTTGGAAAGATAAGAGGATGATATTTTATCTCCTTTTGGTCCCATGTCCAAATTGTCAAGGGATCAAGAATTATGGTCTTTGGAAGTCACAAAATTATAGGTCATTTTCCAAAATTAGTAAATTTCAAGCTCACTTTTGAGAAACTTAGTTGATTCAATTGCAAAAACTCAAAACTAATGTATTGTAGATCTTTTCAATACCTTTCCAAATTGTACTCATTATTGTCAAAATTCAAAAGTATGAGCAAGTTGTGGACCTTGGAATTCAGAGGCATTTCATTGAATTCAAGCATACCATGCAAATTGCAAATTCTTGATAACTTGATTTGTGGCCATTTGTTTCACTTCAAACTTGGACCATGACTAATATGCAATGTACCAAGGCCCATCATGCCAAAGTTTGAGCTGCACATGGGCAAATGCAAGGGCAACTCGTGATTTTGCAAAAAGTGGCATGAAAATGCCGAATCACCAACACTTGCTTAATACAAGGATTTAAGTCTTAATTATTCTGCTAATATCTTCCTGAGATAAAATGGATTGAAATGCATGTAAAATGCAAGCAAACACACGATGGATTTGAGGGCTGCATGCGCATACTTGATTTTGGAAAAAAGAAGATTTCATTCTTTCTAACAGTTTTCAGTATGAAAAACCTATCCTACACTCCTCTTCATGCCCTATATATTGAGAAGCAAGCATCATTGAAAGGGGTTTGTGCTTTATTTCATCTCTGAATTCAAAAAAACTCCATAACTACTTGTTCTGCATATTTCTTCGATTATCTCAATTCCCTTGCGCGTTTTGGTTGATTCTTCTTGCATTCTCTTCTCCAAGTGATAAGGATTGTAGGTCGAGGCTTAGTTTGCAACTGGAGTGAAGGAGACAGTAGATCCGTTTTTGCCTCAAATGTTTGAATTCTTAACTTTGGATCTTGATTTCTAGTCGTGCATTGTGTGATTTGAGTTCATAATCATGTTGTTTGAAGTTCATTAAGTGTTTTTGTAGCTTCAGAGCTTTTAATTTGATAAGATGTGCATGAATGATGTATCTGAATTTTTTTGTTCAGTGAGTTTTTGACATTTTTGCATGATCTGTTCTTGATCCATGGTTAATCATTTGATATGATTCGAATTGCATGTTGAAGTATGAAATGCTGGCTTTAATTTGCACGAAATTTCATGAAAAATGGTGTAGAATTGAGCATGTTATGTTGACTGGAACATGAGATGATGAACCTGATCACGCGCGCGTTTTTTCCCTAGCCAGAGGATGAAGATGAATGTGTGGCCTCCTCTGGTTGGCTGGCTTGTTTTATTTAATTCATTTGAATTTTGTTTCCTAAATTGATTTTCATGATTTTATTTCTTGCTCAAAAATGGTTGAAAAATTATGAAAACATTATCACAAATTCAAAATAATATTCCCGACCTTGTGCATTTTTTTGATAATTTTTGAAAATGTTTTGATCGGTTTAAAAATTAATGAGTTTAATTAATTGTTTGTTCAGTGTTTATTTTTATTTTAATATTTATTTGATTTGAAAAATTCCACAAAAAATATTTTTGAATCATAAAATCATGTAGAATTCGATTATGAAATTTGGTTAGCATTTTTCTATTTTTGATTATGAATTTAATTTGAGAAGTTTATTTTGAAATCATGCAAGCTTGTTTTTAATCATAGAATCTGAATATATTTTTATTTTGACCTTTTTATGAATTTTGGCTAGGGTTGGTATTTTTGGCCTTAAATAATGGTTTAATTGTTAATTTTTTGTTTAATTTTTATTTTAATATTTCCTTTAATTCAAAAATTCCAAAAAAAATCAGAGATGTGTGTTTTTAGTTCTAATATTTGAATATAATTTTGGTTGGGCTTTTTTATGAATTTTGTTTAGAATTTTATTTTGGGATATGATTATTGGATTAGTTGATTAATTGTTTGAACTTAATTTTATTTTTGACTTTTCCTTAATTCAAAAAATATGAAAAAATATGTATTCTGACATTTAGGGTTTCTTTGTGATTTTTATGATATTGGTTTTAATTGTTTGAATTTTGATCTTATTTATCAATATTTAAGATTAAAACTCAAAAATTAGGGTTTTGTTGCTTCTTGTGCAAGTTTCTTTTTCAAAACCCTTATGCCCTGGACTTTCAATGGAATTTAAGTCTGGATTATGGTTCATGAATGCATTGAGGATCTGAAAACCATTTTTCTTGAATTATTTGAGTTGGTTTGACATTTTTCCACAAATTATTTTGAAAACTTGTCTAGTTTGGTAGTTTTGCAAACTAGTCTTGAACTTTGGGCCTCATTGGATCCCCTCCTCAATCATTCATTAACTTAAGGCTTTCTTCCTTACTTCTACACACTTCAAAGATGCTAATATTTTTTTGGTTTGAATTATTGATCCTTGTTTCTATTTTTGATGCATTTTTGAATTGAAGGTACCCAATTGATGTTGCATATCTTGTTGCATATTGTTTGATGGTCAATGAACTTGAGTGAGGTCTATAATTGGGAACCTAATGATCATGTTGAATATGTTCATCCAAATGAACTCAAGCCATTTTACTTAATTCCCCATGTTTGAATGTTTGAACCTTTTTGATGCACTGTGTGGAATCCCTTTTCTATTGTGCTTGTGAGCTGTGAGAATTTAATTGAGAATGGTTGAAATGTGTTTGCTACTAACCTTCATGGTTTTTGATTGTATTCTTTTCGATATCTCATGATCCTTGATTTATGTTCAATTGTCAACTCAACATGGTGATAGAAAGGAGAAATATTCTTCTGTTTCTATTGACCAAATTGTGCATATGCCTTTTTCCGTGTGTCTATCATGACTAATGTTTGATAGTTGCTATCATGTTTTCTTGTTTCACTATTGTGTAAGCATTCATACCTTATGTGAATCATCATTCTATTTATGGGAATACTAACTTGGTTGTTGAATGTGCGAGGTACTTTGAGAAAAGCTTCCCAGTTTTGATTTGGGGCTATTGTGTTTCACTTTATTTGTGGAACACAATTTATTATATTGGCACTACTCTTGTGTTTGGCATGTTTGATGGTTTGTGCAGGATATATATACATGTGATTATGAATGCTATACATTTCCCATGGGATTTTTTCATATATGAAAATCTCAATACTTATATCTTGATGGTGTAATTTCAAACTTGATTTGTCTATTGATGCCAGCTTGCTTGAAGTTCTCTGGGTTTCTTTTGTTCTTGCTTAGTTGCTACGGATAGTTATTCGTTTGGTATTGCACTATTTCGTTTCTTCCATTTTCATTTTGCATAGTTCTCTTATTGCATGATGGGACCTCTGTTGCTGATATATGTCAGGAGGCCCTCTGGTTTTTGTCTGATACATGTGTTGTGTTTGCTTTTGATCGATGAGTCACTCAATTTAGAAATTGAGATCACGACTTCACTCTTATTGCATGTTCCCTATAGGATGTTTATTGCTTTCCTCTTTAACTTTTGATCGATGAGTCACTCAATTTAGAATTTGAGATCATGACTTCGCTCTCATTGCATGTTCCCTATAGGATGTTTATTTCTTTTCTTCTTTAATTATTGATCGATGAGTCACTCAATTTAGAAATTGAGATCACGACTTCGCTCTCATTGCATGCTCCCTATAGGATAGTTTTGTTAAACTTCCTTTAACATGTTAATTAAGGTAGTGTTTTCCTTTATCCTCAACCTTAGGGTCAACCATTATTTGATAACATTAGGGATAGAGATTAGGATAGTCTCCCCTAGTTGATTTCTTTCCCTTTTCATTTTGCACCTTAAAACAAAAATTGTTTTCTTCGCAAATAATAAAACACTTCTAATAAACTCAAACCCTTATTCAAGGTAAAAGATACAAACCAATCCTATTTGTTTATGCGCCACTTGACTTTGTTTATGAACCTGGTTTACCGATGTTTCGCCATCACACATGTTTGTTATCCTACTTTGATTCTAAATATCATTATTAGGTGTGATATTTTGTTATCTGTTGTATTGATGTTTCGCCATCTTCGCCATGACACCATGATACCTGGTTTACTGATGTTTCGCCATCTTCACCATGACACCATGATACCTGGTTTACCGATGTTTCGCCATCGCACATTTGTTTGAAGCCGATGTTTCTCCATCGCACATGTTTGTTATCCTACTTTAGTTTTCAATATCATTGTTAGGTGTGATGTTTTGTCATCCGTTTTATTGATGTTTTTCCATCTTTACCATGATACCATGCTATCTTATAGCCGATGTTTCGCCATCAAACATTTGTTTGAAGTCGAGGTTTCTCCATCGCACATGTTTGTTATCCTACTTTGGTTTTCAATATCATTGTTAGGTGTGATGTTTTGTCATCCGTTTTATTGATATTTTGCCATCTTTACCATGATACCATGTTATCTTATAGCCGATGTTTCTCTATCGCACATTTGTTTGAAGCCGATGTTTCGCCATCACACCTGTTTGTTATCCTACTTTGACTCTCAATGTATTTGTTAGGTGTGTTGTTTTATCATTTGATGTTTCGCCACCTTTGACATGTTACATTGTTATTACTCATGCGTTTGTTGTTTTATTTGATGTTTTGCCATCTCGACTGTTTTTGTTCTCTTAATTAAAAAACACAAACCAACCAAAATATGTAAGTTGAACTATGGCTGCTCTGATTCCTTAAAAGGGATACGTAGGCAAAGGGATAGGGCCCGATCAAGCACAACTTTTATTTTCCCTACATTGTTTTCTTTTTCTTTCGCATACATTCCCTTTTCAGTTTTAAGCCATAGACATAGGTTTCACCACACCCATTAGATTAGACAACAAGAGTGGATACCGTAGAGTACTATGGGCGTGTGGGGTGCTAATAGCTTCCCCTCGCGTAACATACTCCCTTACCCGATCTCTCGATCGAAAGACCGTGATTTCTCCCTTTTTAGGTTTTCTCGATGTTTACCTTTCCCTTTCGGAGGGATAAAAGACGTTCGGTGGCGACTTCATTGATGTTTCATTACATCCAGATGACAGGTTCCGGCCGCGTGGTTTCACTATTCTTAATCAATTACCATTCAAAGTTATGGAAAATGACCCAAAACCTGAGGAGATTGCTCAAGCTCTGTCTTTACAACGATCAAATGTCGTGGCAAATTGGGAAACAAGAAGAGGCGTCAAAGGTTTTCTAGCTAAGTTTCTATTTGAGAAGGCTCACCATTTTTAGGACACCTTGGATTTACAAGATTTTGAAGAAGTGTTGGCCCTTCACATCTACGGGATGGTACTATTTCCTAATCTGGACCAACTCATAGATGTGAACACAATCAAGGTTTTTCTGTCTCACAACTCAGTGGCTACTTTACTTGGAGACATTCTACACTCTCTGCATACCCGCACTATAAAGAGAAGAGGGATTCTTATGTGTTGCACTCCTTTGTTTGCTAGGTGGTTTATTTCACACCTACCTCGATATGTTTTGAAGAATGAGAAGGGTATGAGGTGGTCTAATAGGTTGATGTCCCTCACACATTCGGATATTCATTGGTGTCCTCGATCCTTGGAGAATGTTACCATCATCGATCATTGTGGGGAATTCCCTAATGTCCCTCTCCTAGGCATTAGGGGAGGAATCACTTATAATCCTTGTTTGGCGTTACGACAATTTGTGTATGCTAGGTGGGATGGTCCTCATGATGTATTGGTTCAAGGCATTGCATTCAACTACGAGGATGATGTTCAAGGTTACCGTCAGAGGTTCATATGAGCTTGGGGCATGGTAAAAAAAGTGGATAGCAAGACATTGGGGCATAAGAACTCCATCCCTTTGGAGCCTTATCTTAAGTGGGTACGAGCACGCGCTCAAAATCTTATGATGCCTTATCCTGCCATCCTATCTATTATAATGGAACATGTTGCTAATGAAGAGGTACCTTATACCATTCTCCATCCTGACATGCCGACTACTCTAGAGGAGTTGAAAAGATCTTGGATCCAGCTCAAAGAGGAGCGAGATACCTTTGAAGCCCAGTTCTATGCAAGTGAGAATAAGGCTTTGGAGCTTACAATATAATTTCATGAAGAACAAAGTTTGAACGCCTATATTGCAACAAAAAGGATGCGACAATGGGAAGCCTGAGTCCTGTCTGATTTAGGAGTTTTGTTTTATCTTTGTTTCTTCTATTGTAAAGCCCAAAAGGCATATTTGTGACGATTCAAACTATTGAATGCAATTAATGTTTTTCTTTTGGCTAAGAAAATTTAAGATCTTAAAAGTCCTTGAAAACATTGCATAAGCATTATCACATTTCATCGCATAAGAAGGTTTTTCAAGACAGGTTTCTTATCTCTGTTTATTTCAGCAAAAGAAATGGCTCTCAAACAGAAATGAAGGACCTCCAAGCTCAGAATGCTCAGTTTCAGCAAATGTTCTTGGCTCTGGACCAAGGGCAAGAAGATATGAAAGCTTTAATCATCAAAGAGAAGACAAAGAAGCCAAAGAAACCAGTTGGTGTAGTGAATTTGGGAAGAAGGATCAGAGGACCAGTTACGCGAGCTATAGATTTTGCAACCCCGTCAAATAAGGGGGGCAATCAAGAAGCAAATTCAGTGGAAGAAAACAACAATCCAGGGTCTGAGGAAGATGAACCTGACTACTCTGAGGAGCAGTATCCTCCTGCGGATGATAAATAAAAACAGCTAGAGGACCGGCTCAATGCTATGGAAATCCAGAGGATACCCGGGCTAGATTTTGAGGAGCTAGGAGCGATTTCATGGGTGGTCATCTCGCAAAAATTCAAGGTCCCTACATTTTCTAAGTACGATGGTGTCTCCTGCCCTAAGCTGCACTTAAGGTCATATGTCAGGAAGATTCAACTCCACACTACTTACAGGAATCTGTGGGTTCACTTCTTCCAGAAAATTTTAGAAGGGAGTCAGCTGGAATGGTTTTATCAACTGGAGAGAACCAACCTACGCAATTGGGAAGATCTGGCTGCTGCTTTCTACAAGCAGTACTAGTATAATGCTGACCTTGCCGCAACTCGTATGCAATTGCAAAGTATGTATATGGTTTCCAGCGAGGGTTTCAAAGATTATTCCTAAAAGTGGAGAGACCTTGCGGTAAGAGTCCAGCCTTCGTTGTCTGATAGGGAGCTAGTTGACATGTTCTAGGGCACGTTGTCTGGTCCGTTCTTTAACCATCTAATTGGAAGTTTTTCTTCTAGGTTTACTGAATTGATCTTGACTGGAGAATGGGTAGAATTCGGCATTAAAAGTGGAAAAATCCAGAGAGATGCATCCTCCAGTGCTGCAAAGAAACATTTCACAAGAAAGAAGGAGGTTAGTGCTTCTTATAGCCAAAGAAATCACAACAAAATTGAGCGTCGTCTGATGGTAGGGGCTGTTATGATTTCCAATCCTGCATCAAACCAGCAACAAAACAATTAGTGCATACCAGATGCGCCTAGAAGGCAGTTTACCCGGATCAAGATGACCTTATCCCAGGTTTTACCACATCTGCTGAAGTCAAATCTGGTGACTCTGAAGGAGGCCCCGAAGAATCCTAATACTGCCTCTCCCTGCTACAACTCGAATGCTCGATGTGCCTATCATTCTGAGACTTCGGGGCATGATACAAATGACTGTCGAACTTTAAGGAATAAGGTACAGGATCTTGTTGAGGCGAAGGAGATTGAGTTTGACCTTCCTGAGACACCTAATGTAATAACTGCACCCATGCTCAAACATGGCCAAGGTGTCAATGTTGTCGATGATGACCGTTTTGTTTCCTCCGTGGATGAATTAACTACTCCTCTTCTGACTGTTAAACAGAATCTACTGAGTGCCGGTTTATTTTCGGGATGTGGTGAAGGTTTCCACCTATGTATGTCTCTACCAGATAACTGTTTGTTACTGAAGATGGGTGTCCAGCACCTGGTGGTTAATAAAGAAATCTTGTTCGAGAAAGTTCCTCTGGCCAGAAATTCATGTGAAGATGTTTCCATAATCACTATTTCTGACAATCCTCCCAGGGTCTCCATAAAACGACCCGTCAGGATTACACCTATTCCAAAGTTTTCTCCCTTGACCATCACCATGCTGGGGCCAATACCATATTCCTCGAATAAATTTGTTCCCTGGAATTATGAGGCTGACGTCTATTACCATGGCGTCAAGCAAGACCTGTTGGCTATCAAAGACAAAGTTGCTGAAGATATTGATCCCAACATAGACAATATCGTTGGGACCAGTAAAATAATGAGAAGTGAAAGAATTTTCTCCCCTGAGATTTCTCCAAAGACCATTGCTACTCCTGTGATCATTCCTGTTGCTTCTCCTACTAGTATTTCTATTACTACTCCTACTGCTAGTCCTGCGGTTATCCCCGCTACCGAGTCGGCCGAGACTCGAGGCAAAGAGGTATTGGTTGAACCTATTCGGAAGAAGGCGCAACCATAAGCCATTCCTGAGGCTTCTAAAAAAGAGATGGAAGATATTTTAAAGATAATCAAGAAAAGTGATTACAATGTCGTAGACCAATTGGGACAGACCCTTTCGAAAATCTCAAAGATGGCCCTACTGCTGTGCTCTAAAGCCCATGCTAAGGCTTTGGTAAAATTTCTGAACTGCCCATGTGCCTCAGGAGACCTCCACTAATCAATTCGAGAATTGTGTGGCCATCCTAACTGCTGATAATGGTCTGGGATTCTCTGATGCAGATTTAACTCCCAAGGGAAGGAAACATTGATACCCTGCATGTCTCCATTGAGTGCAGGGGCACTACATTAGCCCATGTTCTGGTGGATACAGGTTCATCACTTAATGTCTTACCCAAGAATGCCCTAGACAGGTTGGATTGCGAAGGGCTCACACTAAAGCCCAATAACATTGTGGTGAGGGCCTTCGACGGTTCTAAAAGAATGGTGCATGGGGAGGTGGAGATCCCTATAAAAGTGGGTACTCAAACTTTTAAATCCACTTTCTATGTGATGGACATCCGCCCGTCTTACTCCTGTTTATTGGGTCGACCCTGGATCCATGGGACTGGTGCTGTGATTTCCACCCTACATCAGATGCTGAAGTACCCAGTCAATGGGAAAATTATCACAGTCCACGGGGAGGAGGAATACATGTGGAGCCACTTGAACTCTTTCAGGTATGTGGAAATGGACGGTGAGTTCATTGAGACCCTCTGTCAGAACTTTGAGGAGGTTCCACAGATCTTTGCTACAACCAAGACCACTTCCAGTGTTCCTGAGACTACTAGGCCTCCGCTGAAGATGGCTTCTTTGAGAGATGGCAAGGCAGTAGTTGAAGAATATGGGTGTACAATTTGGGGCTAACTTCCGGATATTCCCTACAAATCTGAAAAATTTGTTTGGGTTTTACTTTAGGAGCCGAAAGAGTTGTTCGTTATCCTCGCACCGGGGACCACCTTTGCGGATCAGCAAACGTGGATTCAATGCCCTGGAAGACAATGATAGTGACCATGACCTGGACAAGTGGATCTTCCCAACCATCAACGGAGGACTCAGCAATTGGGAGGCTAAAGATTTTGTGCCCATTACTTTTATTTAAGAGTAATTTGTATTTTTGTTTTGAGGATATGTAATATTTGAACATTAAAGCCTTGTGTCTTAACCGAGACACAATGGTCTATTTGTGAGGGTCATTAATTTATTTTCATATGTCATCAATAAAACATTGGATGTTTCTCGTACAAATTTTACGCTCTTTGTTTTTCTTTTCTGCTTTTCACTTTGTCAAAAATATATAACGTTGTTCTTACACACACCCACGTATCAAACTTTAGATCCACATCCACTCTGGATCCCATTGATGACGGTTCTGCTATTTCCAGTTATGACTTTGAAAATCCAATCTACCAAGCCGAGGACGAAGGTGACGAAGATTGTGAAGTACCAGGGGATCTTGCCAGACTGTTACAACAGGAAGAAAGGTAAATACAGCCTCATGAAGAGCCGGTTGAGACAGTTAACCTGGGTACTGAAGAGGACAAGAAGGAAGTCAAGATAGGATCCAATTTGGAGCATAATGTCAAAAAGTAGTTAATATAGATGCTACATGACTATGTTGAGGTTTTTTCTTGGTCGTACAAAGACATGTCGGGAATTGACACCGATATTGTGGTTCATCGCCTACCTACAAAAGAGGATTGCCCTCCAGTGAAACAGAAGGTTTGTCGTATGCGGCCAGAGATGTCAGAAAAGATCAAGGCCAAAGTCATGAAACAATTTAATGCTGGTTTCTTAGATGCCACCTCTTACCCATAATGGGTTGCTAATGTTTTTTCCGTACCTAAGAAGGATGGTAAGGTACATATGTGTGTGGATTACAGAGACCTGAATAGGGCGAGCCCCAAGGATGACTTTCCGCTTCCCTATATCAATTTTCTGGTTGACAACACTGCAAACCATAAGGTATTATCCTTCATGGGTGGATTCTCTGGGTACAATCAGATCAAAATGGAACCTGAGGACATGGAGAAGACGAACTTCATCACACAGTGGGGCACTTTGTGTTACAAGGTTATGCCCTTTGGGTTGAAGAACACCGGGGCAACCGATCAGCATGCCATGATAGGTTTGTTTCATGATATGATTCATCATGAGATAGAGGTCTACGTTGATGATATGATAGCCAGGTATCAGATTGAAGAGGAGCACCTTGATCACCTACAAAAACTGTTTGAAAGGCTGAAGAAGTACAAACTGAGGCTGAACCCGAATAAATGCACCTTTGGAGTAAGATGTGGTAAGCTTTTAGGCTTCATTGTCAGCAAAGAAAGGCATTGAAGTTGACCCCGCATAGGTCAAAGCTATACAAGAAATGCCAACTCCTCGCATTGAGAAGGAATTCAGGGGATTCTTGGGACGTCTAAACTACATTGCCAGATTCATTTCACATATGACCTCTACTTGTGAGCTAGTCTTCAAATTATTGAAGAAAGATCAAGCAGTGGAGTGGAACAATGATTACCATAACGCCTTTGACAAAATCAAAGAATATCTCCAAGAGCCTCCAATTTTGATTCCGCCAGTTGAAGGAAGAACTTTGATCATGTACTTAACAATATTAGAGAACTCAATGGGGGTGTGTGATGGGGCAACATGACGAGTCTGGTTGAAAAGAGCATGAAATATACTATCTTAGCAAAAAGTTTACTGACTAAGAAACAAGATACTTATTGCTCGAGAAAACTTGATGCGCTTTGGCATGGGCTGCTCGCCAACTAAGACAGTATATGTTAACTCATACTACCTTGTTGATATCTAAAATGGATCCTAGCAAGTATATCATTGAGAAGCCCGCTCTCTCCGGAAGAATAGCAAGATGGCAGATGATCCTGGCCGAATACGACATTCAGTATACAACCTAGAAAGCAATTAAGGGAAGTGTACTAGCTGATCATTTGGCTCATCAGGCTATGGACGACTACCAATCCATGAATTTTGAGTTCCCGGATGAGAACATCATGTTAGTGATTGATTGTGAAGAGCCTGGACCCGATAAAGGACCTGAAAAAAGATCCCGATTGACCATGGTTTTTGACAGAGCTTCCAACTCTCTTGGAAATGTCATCAGCGTTGTGATCATATCTCCTTAAGGCTATCATACCCCTTTCACTTCCAAATTATGTTTCAATTGTACCAACAATATGGCTGAATATGAAGCATGCATTATGGGTCTCAAAGCCGCTATCGACTTGAGGATCAAATTCTTGAGTGTATTTGGAGACTCAACTTTTGTAATCAGTCGAATCAAAGGAGAATGGGACATGAAGCATCCTAATCTTATCCCTTACAATGAGCATGTTTTAACACTGATTCCGCACTTTGAAGAAATTACATTTGAGCATTTTCCACGAGAGGAAAATCAACTAGAGGACGCGCTAGCTACGATGTCATCCATGTTCAAGGTCAAAGGGGATAATGAGGCTCCTCAGATCACTATTGAGAGGATGGATGAACCAGCATACTGTCACAAGATTAGTACTGAAGAAGTAGTGGATAAGCCTTGGTTCCATGAAGTCAAAAGATATCTCGAATCCCAAGAGTATCTTGAGAGAGCTTCAGTCAATGATAAGAAGTTCCTAAGAAGGTTCTCCTCCAATTTCTTCCTTAATTACGGGATCCTCTACTAGCGCAACCACGACTCTACCTTTCTTGGGTGTGTAGACAAGGGTGAGGAAGAAAAGATTATGGCTGATTTACACGAAGGTACCTTTGGCACTCATTCTAGTGGGCACTCAATGGCTAAAAAGATCCTACGGGCAGGATACTACTGGTCCACTATGGAAGCAAACTATTATCAGCATTCGCGGATTTGTCACAAATTCCAGATCTATGCTGACAAGGTGCATGTGCCTCTGGTTCCTCTAAACGTCTTTACTGCTCCTTGGCCATTCGCAATATGGGGCATCGACATGATTGGAGAGACTATACAGACAACTTCTAATGGGTATCATTTCATCCTGGTCGCCATTGATTACTTCACGAAGTGGTCGAGGCAACTTGATTAGCTTCTCTTACCAAAAACGTTGTGGCCCGGTTCATTAGACATAACCTTATCTGTCGGTACAGTATTCCAGAAAGAATCATTACAGATAATGGTACCAGTCTCAATAATACAATGATCAATGAGGTCTGCATGCAATTCAAGATTCAGCATCATAACTCTTCTCCTTACCATCCGAAGATGAATGGCATTGTAGAAGCTGCTAACAAAAATCTCAAAGAAAATCATACAGAAAATGACGGTGACATATAAAGATTGGCATGAGATGTTACCAATTTCTCTTCATGGTTACCGTACCATAATGCGCACCTCAACAAGGGCAACTCCTTTCTCTTTGGTATACGGTATGGAGGTTGTCTTACCCATAGAAGTCCAAATCCCTTCCTTGAGAATCAAGAAGGAGGCAGGGCTGAGTGAAGACGAATGGGTCCAAACTCGACTTGATCAATTAAACTTGATTGATGATAAGAGACTCACAGTTGTCTGCCATGGTTAGATGTACCAAAAATGTATGATCAAAGCTTTTAACAAGAAGGTCAGACGTCAAGTATATCAGGCTGGTGACCTGGTAATCAAGCGCATCATCGTGCCACAAGGTGATCCCAGGGGAAAATGGACTCCCACATACGAAGGGAAATTTGTGATCAAGAACATATTTTTTGGTGGAGCCATGATCTTAACCACTATGGACGGTGAAGACCTTCCTCACCCGGTAAATGTGGACATAGTTAAAAGATACTACGCGTAAAATAAGACCCATTAGGTCAACTGGCCTAGGAAAAAATTAGGGCATCACGGGGAACCAAAAGGGTTCGAGCAAAAATTAGGGATATACACACAAAAATATGTACACCCGGCAAGTCGAAAACCTGAAAAGGCGGCTTGGGCAAAAAGGGGTATCCCGGTGGACTGAAAACCCAAAAGGGTGGTCCATGCAAAAGTTAGGAATTTAAAGCGTATAACTATGTCCCGTTGGATCACCTTACATCAAATCTTCAGTATCAACTATCAAGCTCAAACAGTACTAATCAATCCAATCAGCTTCAGACGAGCAGCGAAAGAGATGAGAGGCTCAAAGACATAAAGGCAATAGCAGAATGGGAAACCAGTGGGATTATTTCACATAGTTGTTTTTATTTGTATACTATTTTTGTATAGTTTCCATTCTTATGACGGTATTCTTTTACTGGGATGTCAGTCTCCTTGTACAAAAATGCTTATTCAAATTAATACAAAGTTATCTCTTTGAAAGTGCTAAACGTCCAGTGATTATTTTTGAACATATGAATTTGAATGTGATTATTTCTTACAAATATACACATAAAAAACATAAGGACAGTTACTAATGACTTTAAGAAACGGGACAATATATAAGGGCCGTCCACAAAATCTCCGCAGATGTTTTCCCCGGCAGATATTCTCTTCAGCATGTACAGAGGAAAAGATATCCTACTACAAGGTCACTACCATGTTCTTAGTATGGTGTCAGGTTCTCATATCCCTGGCAGAGCAAGAATCTCCAATTACTGCTCCAACAAAAAATCCCCAGTGAAGTCGCCAAGCTTCTCTAGATTCCCCAACAGAATTTCAAAATCCCCAAGCTGTTTTTGGAGTTCACCTTCCCCAAAAGAGTTTATTTCTCTAACAACGGAAGTTCATCCCCCAGCGTTTCAACTTCAACAAATTTGAAGACCTACATTCTTTCCCCCCAGTAACAATCAAGAATTTATTTTTCCTGGTTCAACAACACTGCAATAGAACAATTGTTACGTTCATACATTACATTTATGCATCATTCTACAAACATCATAGCATATGAAACACAAATGAATATATCACAATCTCATTTATTTTGAGAGAATTATGCAATTCATCCATCAAGACATCACATGAAACTGACTTTACCTTTCAGGTTAAATCAGCAGACAAACAAACACTATCAACTTATACAGCAGGTAAAAGATTAATGCTTGAAACCAGACAGGGAAACTATCTACATGACCAAGTGGTATGAAATCCCAAAGCAAGACAGGTTTACCAACAAATACAACAGGCCACGAATTAATTCCCGAAATCGGACGGGGAAACTATCTATGTGACCAATAAAACAAGTCCCAGATTAATACCTGTAACAAGCAAGGAAAACGATCTGTGGATGACCGACTGTAGATTAATACCTGAAATAAGCCAGGAAAACTATCTACATGAGGAGATTGAAGATTAACACCTGTAACAAGCCAGGAAAACTATCTTTCTTTCTCGGGTCAAAGATTAATACCTGTAGCAAGCCAGGACAACTATCTCAGCAACCGACAACCTTCAAGTTCATGATTAACACCTGTAACAAGCCAGGAGAACTATTTGTGGATGAATGATTGTAGATTAATACCTGTAACAAGCCACAAAAACTATCTACATAAGGAGATTGAAGATTAATACCTTTAACAATCCAGGAAAACTATCTTTCTTTCTCAGGTCAGAGGTTAATACCTATAACAAGCCAAGATAACTATCTCAACGACCAACAATTTTCAAGTTCCAGATTAATACCTGAAACCAGACAGGATAACTATCTTTGAACAGATAATTTATAGATTAACACTTAATACCAGATAGGAAAGCTATCTACATGACCAGACGAAGCAATCTTACACGGGTTTCTTCTCATGATCTCCAGATACAGTCTAACACAGACTCATCCTGAAGTAATCTTACACGGGTTCCTTCTCAACTTTCCAGATGCAGTCTAACACAGACTAATCCTAAATAAGCCCCACACAGGCTCATTCTCATATATCTCCGGATGCAGACTAACATAGACTCATCCTGAAACAACCCTACATAGGCTCTTCCTAATAAATTTTCAAGTAACGGTTAATTCCATTGTCCCCAACAAGCTACTGTGAAGCCTGAATTTCAACCAGAAAACAACAAACTTCCATCTCTCCAGAGATAACTCTTCAGCAGAGCCTTGGATAACTGAAGTTCCTAGACTATATTCCCCATAGAGTTTCCTCAAGCAGGAGAACAATAGAGACCAACATTCCCCAGCAGAGTCCTCCTAAGACAGCAGGAACATGAATTCCCCACAAAGAGACCTCTTAGGAAGTCAGCATCTACTTTAGATGGTATCTTTAAGCCCATCTTCGACGACTCTCTATCATGTTATCCAAATGGCATCTGTAATCCCATTCCCGCCATCATCAAGCATCAGTGTTACTGCATGCGAGTTCAAATTTCTGGGCACTCTAGTGTTCAATCCTCTTCCACCTTCAGATCACGAAAGGAAGACAGGCCAATCTAAATCCTCAGGTTTAAGAAGATTGAACAAGGGAAGCTGTTGTACCCAAAAATTTTCCCTCTCATGTTTCCCAAGGTTTCTTTTACATGGGTGGTTATGAACACTTGCCAAAAGAAAAATGATTTTTTTTGAATGATAGCAAAGTGTCTTTCGATTGGTATACCAACAATGTCTTTCGATTGGCATCTGAGTAATGTCCTTCGATTGGCACATCAGAGCAAATGGTCCTTTTATGGGCATGTCAACAAGCTCCAATTGGGCGTCTAAAACCCTTCGACCAAGCATCGGCTCATCAGCTTCGATTGCGTGTTGGTTCCCCTTTCGAGAAAACATTGGTCCAAGTTTCATTTATGTGATAATCCCCTACAAGTCCCCTTCGATCCACAAGCAGTGGCCTCCTGCATGTGTATTTTGATTCAGTTGGCAAAAACTTCCTCATGCTTGCCTTGGTTTGACAAGGCAAAGACCCATCAACTTTCCTTTGATCTGTAAGGAAAAAGGCCCCTTTTGATGGTCTTTGATTACAAGACAAAAGGTTGCCCCAGACATGCTTGGATTCACTAGGTCATGGTCTCTTTTATGCTTGCTTTGACTTGCCTCATGCTAAGCGCCCACAAGGCATTGGCTTCCTTTGTGCCAGCTTCAAATTGACAATGGTCCCCTTTGAAACAGTTTTTCACACTTCAACACGCATGTTAGTCCCTTCAAAGGCGCATTCATGAGGTCCCTTTGAAGAACCATTCATTGGTCCATTCAAAGGACACATGGTTACTGAATACAAGCTTGTCTTATGATGGGTCTTGGTCCTACATGTGGCCAGGCCCAGGCCTCTTGTGCAATGGCATTCGAAGGTGGTGACAAAGGAGGTTTCGATTGGCCAGAATGAAGTTTTCATTTGGGTTATTTGAATCAAGAATATAAGGTAAGTAGATAGGCTCAATAAAAGAAGATATAAGGATATATTTGTGGTCCGTTCGTAGGAGACAACTCTCGGCCAATCGAAGAGCAAGGATAAGGTGTACTTCAACGGCTTATTAACAAAGTGTCCTTCGATTGGAATATCAGAGAAATATGTCTTTAGATAATCAAGCAATCAATGAAAAAGCTGTCTGATCGAAGAAGCTCTAATAAAGAAGTTTCTAAACACTTCGAATCAAAACTCTAGGCTAATCAAAGAGAAATGCTGAAGGGCATTTGAAGGAGCTAAGGTGTCCAGGTTCATGCAAATTACGAAAATGACAAGAATGTAACATAAATGGATGATTTTTAAATTCTTGAAGGCCATGTTAAAGACTTGATTCTTGCCATATTTATCAAGCTTCGACCAAAGGTATCCCAGGCTTTCGATTCCCATCAGGTTGGAGGCCCAAAACAACTCAGAGCAAGATGGAAGAAACGCATGATTGGACCAAATATGGCAAGTTTTCATGAAAAAATCAAATCAAATATTTCCCTCATAATGACCAAAGATTTGGTACACAAATAATGACCTAAATCTTTTCCTATATAAACCCAACAATTCGAGACGCAAAGAAACAGCTCATACACGCATATACATTGCATAGAGAGCTACAGAAAATTGCCAAAAATCTAGTGAAGTAGTGAAATTCGAACAACTAATTCCAGCCACATTCAGTCTGTTCCAGGCGTTCCATCACCACCATGAGGATTCCAGGAGTTCCTACCAGCCCTCCTTAACGTTTAAAGCATCTTAAAACAAGCAGGTTTCGTTTCTCCGGTAGGGTAAAATTCTCATGCTCTAATCTCTCACTTCATGCAATTTAAATAAATTCGATGTGCAGATTTGTACTCATGTTGTTGTTTAGATTTATTTTGACATAACACATGCTAGGTTGAGAAAGGAATCCATAAAAATCATTGTTAGGGTAGCCTGCAATGTTTTGGTTGTATCTCCCTGTACAAACCCCTTCAGTCCAAAACTAGTGCTATGGTTTTAACACATCAGCATTCTATGATATTTCAAATATATTGTTTTCTTGTTATTTGTCTTAATGATTAAATAGATTCCCCAGTGGTGAAGGATGTGTATGTAAGCTAGGAGATCCTGGGTTTCGACACCAGGTCTAGGTCGAAAATCACCTCCTATCATGGATCGAAGGAGACAGCTCCTATCCTGGATCGAAGGAGACATCTCCTATCCTGGATCGAAGGAGACAGTTCATACCCTGGATCAAAGAAGACCGCTCATACCCTGGATCGAAGTGGATAATTCCTTCCCTGGATCGAAGGATCTCTATGCATTGTTTTATTTTTGGTTTTGTTTATTTCTTTTGTTTTCTTGTTCCTTTTTTATTAACATTAAAACAAAATCGCAAAAAATTAGTTATAGTTTGTTTTTTTAATTAAAATTATTAACTAATTAATTTAATTACTTTATAATTTTTTCTTAAAATAAAAATGATAGACTTAGATTTATTTCATTAAAACCTCTCTTAACAAAAAAATAAAAAATATTAGAATTAGGTTTGATATTTATTTTCTTAATTAAATTTAGATTTAAGTTAATTTTAAGTATTTTCTTAATAAGTACAAAAAAAACTAAGAAAGATTTTTATGTTTTACTTAGCAATTTCTTAGGGTCTTTAGATGTTCCACTCTATTTCGCGTGCATTATCTTGTTCTCGCATTTTTCATAATAATGTATCTGCTGACAGTATGTAATAGATTAAACTAGGTCTTTATCGCTTTTCTTTATTTTCTTTCCCCCATTTGGATATGTAAATACCCCCTCCCGAAAGCACTGTAATATCATAGATTTAAATTCTCGCACTTTAAATTTTTGCAAAATATTAACTGCTAGTAATTAGGATTGCATGACAAGACTGAAAAATCAACGCGTTAGCAAACCTAAATGTGCAAGATAAATAGCTGAACTAAACACAATTTCACATGCGCACCTCTAGGGTATCCCACTTCGGTTGCCTTCGGAAAACAGTCAAAATTCTCGAACCATGAGAAGTTTTAGTGACTATCCTTCAGTTTAAAGATCACTAGTCCATCGATGACCCTCTCAATGTTGCCTCGATTAAAAGTGATCTCTAAACTTTAGGTTGGTTACTAAAGCTTCTTTCCAAGTTGCCTTCGTGAATGTAATGTCCCTTCGAATGTCCCTCCAAACATCCAATGATAGGGCTACCTACTCACTAATAGTAGGATAGCGATGTCTAAAGATAAAGAGGAAAAGAATGAACCTTTTCGAGTACAAGTAGATAGTTGTTAGATGCTTGCTCAAAACAAACTCTTTTTACACTTACACATTTCAAAAACAATTTTAAAAAAAAAACATTTGCTTTGTCAACATTCTTGAGGACTGATACAAGAGTTATCATAAAGCAAATTGTTGCCCTAAGGCATTTCAAAATACTTTTTTCAAAAACACAAAGCACAAGGTACTTTTAAAATGATCTAAGCATCTAAGAGCCCGTAGAAAACTACAGATGGAAAGGGTGCTAACACCTTCCCTTTCTATAATCTACCCCCCTTACTCAGAAAATTCTCGAAAAGGTCTTTTTTTGTTCTTTTCACCCTTTCCTTAATTTGGATAAAAGAAAAGTCGGTGGCGACTCTTGATTACCTCAACATTTGCAAACACAAACGCAAAACCAGTACAATAGTCAATTCTACCACCATATCATAGCAGGTATCAAGTCCTGAGGCTTAGCTCTGAAGGCTTAGGGTTTCAATTGTGAAACCCTAAGTATTCAAATGAAGAGAGCTTTGGGAGGGTTAGAGGTTCACAGCAATCAAAAAGTCCTCCTTAGGTTTTTTGTCATCCCCAATTCTATTTAGAAATTAGGTTTAAATAGTTTTTTAGAATTATATGAATTAGGAAATTAGTTATAGATCGACAATTTTAGGTTAGTGATTGATTCAATCAGAATCAATATTTAATATTTGATTTGTAAATTAGTTATTAAGTTTTATATTGTGTAATGAACTTGGAAACTTGTATGTATAAATTTGTTTCTTATTTAATAAAAAAACAAATTTTCTTCCAATCTTTTGATTTGCTTCAGATTTGATTGAGAAACATTACTGGAATTATGGACTTGGGTATCTTGGGAACAAAGAGTACAAAAACTTGTGCAGTTTGGAATAAGGGTTGAAACTTTAAAGTTGACTCGGTCAATTTCTTCAAGTACTTTAAATAATAATTTAAATTTAAATAAAATAACAAAAAGGCTTCTATTTTAGTACATTGACCTTAGTCAACTAATAATACAAATAATAATTAAGATATAGTACATAAATAATCATTATAATAACAATATAATAAAATTGAATAATTATAACAATAATATTTAAACAAATATATGAAACTCAAATGTTAAAATTGGTCAACCCCTCACCTCAATGGGCCTAAAAGCTTATTGCACCTCTTGAATTAGATTTCGAAATAGTTAAACCCCTCTAAAGAAACTATACCCCCTTCTCCTAATTGCATCTAAACAATCTAAAATTTGACAATATAAAGACACCAAAGCTTAATGAGAAAATAACCAATTAAAAAAAATATTGATTACTAGAGGGGGAAATTTGGGGGTATGAAAGTCAGTGATGTTGAAGATATGCTAAGCAAGGTTTATGTACCTAATGTTTACAATCTCATGCAAGAAAGTGATGATAGTAGCAGTGATGGTAGTGATGTTGACGACATTAGATTTGATGGTAGTAAAGAAGAAAGAACAAATGAAAGAAATGAAAGGTATGGTGAAGAAGAAATAACAACTGAAGTAACCCCCGGGTTATATGAAAGTTGTACCCTTACCCAAGGTTAACCTTTTTGTACCTGCAAACCTATTAGGTTCTAGTTCTTAAAGGAACCTTGTGATACGGTGGGAGAACTGACTTGAGGGTTTTGCGTTTTATCGCAAATGTTCCAATTAGCAAGAGTCGCCACCGACTTTTCTTTTATCCAAAAGGAAAGGTGAAAAAGCACAGGAAAGACCTTTGAGATGTTTTCTTGAGTTCGGGGGGTATATTATGAAAAGGGAAGGTATTAGCACCCTTTTCATCCATGGTTTTCCATGGGCTCTTAGTTACTTGCTAGATCACTTGCTTTTGTTTTGAAATTGTGCTTTGTGTGGTTTTGAAAGTATTTTGTAAAAGAGGCCATTGTTTAGGCAATCTTTGTAATGATTCTCGTTCTTAAGAATGTATACAAAGAGGTTTGTCTTTTTGAAAATGTTTTCAATGATTGTAAGAATATTTGAAAATGTGTGTGTTTGTTTTTAAAAATAGCAAGGATAGTTGTTTTGAAATGGAGCAAGTAACTAGAAGTAATCTACCTACTCAAATGTCTTTCTTGTTCATTTTCTTTTCCTTTGACATTTTTGTCTTAACATTGATTTGGTAAGCAACCCTATCTTTGGATGTAAACGGGACGGGCGTGGGTCATCGTATAACCATGATTAGCAATGTTGCAAAGTATCTTAGCATTTTTTGAGGGACCAAAATCTTTTTTGTAAGGCAACTTTAGATAGCGTCGTCGAGGGACTATGATCTTATACTTGTTTGTTTTGCTAAGATGCCTCGCATGCGTAATATGGCCATTTTTGTATAAGGCAACCAAGTGGAGTAACCCTAAGGATGCTTGTGTGCAAGTGTGTTATTTTCATGCTTGATTTTGTCTTGAATTAAGGTTTTCTATTTGATTTGTTTTCAACTTACCATACAAACACTAATTACTAGCATGGTATATAAAAGCGGTAAATTGCATAATTTAAAGATTGCTATGCTATTACAACATTTTATAGGAGGGGGGAATACAAATTATAAATGGGAATTTGCAATAATGTAAATCTAATTAAGCTATTACAACCAAATCGAATTTGTACGAATATTTGAATAAATAAATATACAATATAAATATGCAATGGTATGCATACAAGAAAAAGATTTTTGTTTTGTTTTTCATATGCAAAAGAGTTTTGACCTAATTCTAATAATTTAAGAAAAGGAAAATATTTCTTGAAAAAAAGTGATTAACCCTAATTTCTAATTTAAAAGAAAATAAATTTCTTTAAGTATTACTTTTGTGTATTTTTTGTCTTAAAATAATAAATAATATTTATAAAAATATTTAGTCTTTTTATATGTCAAAATAAATATGTACAAGTATGAAAAAAAAGAATAAAAATATATCTAAGTCTATTTTATTTTACAAGTTTATTTAAGAAAAATAGTTAGTATATAATTTAATAAAATATATTTTTTTATGTGAAAATAAAATAAAATAAATAAAATACAATATTTATCATGTGTTATATTTTTTATGATTTTTTTATGTTAAAGAAAATATTTAATAAAATAAAAATGAAAATAAAAACAAATAAATAAAATGTATGGGCCAGGGGGTATCCTGAGTAAACAGGATGTAAGCATCAGAAAAAATTATGAAGCCCAGTAGTTGAGCCAACGCTGCAAAAATGAGAGAAATGGCCAAAAATGAGAAAATATGCAAAAAGGCAAGCACCAAGGCTCGAACCCATAACCTTGGCATTCTCAGCGCGCTGCCTTACCACTGGGGTGGTTGTACACCTGTTAGTTCAAATGAAACAAGAAAAACATAACACATAACGCCTCCTTGCCCTGTACTTCATCTTCTTCCTCAAGCCAGCCGGATCCCCTGTATCTCTCTCATTTCTCCATAAAAATGGAAACTTCTAACATGAAAATGATAGTACTCTTTCCCACGATTTCAACCATGTAACTCATGTAAACTAACAATCAAAGATCAAAGTGAATTTAAATGGCCCTAATTTCAAACCTAATTTTTTACAGAAATTTAAAATCTAAAATTCTCTATACACAATGAATATAAATGAAATCTATGAACATGGTTGGTTTTAGCACAAGGATATCTACATTTTATCTTCATAAATCATGACCAATAGATGCCTGTATGAAGAAATAGAAGTTGAAGTTCTTACCTCTTTCAGCTGAGATCGTGAATGGAGTTTGAGTGAGTTTTATGAAGGCCTGAAGATCCCTTTAGCTTGCTTGGACCTCCCTGAGTATGTTCTAATCTTTAACTTGTCTTGAAAGTGCCTGAATCTCCCTATCCAAGTCAACCTGTAAGCTTGAAAAACAAAAATGGAAGATGGAGAAGGAGGAGTTACAGTGAAGGGGTGATGGTTTGGAACACTTAGATATGATGTAGGTTAAGTGTTTAGCTGATTAGAACTTGAAACGCACTAGTGGATTTTTGGATTGATATGCTTGGTCTCAAACTGCAAGTTTATCACAGGTTTTTGGTGATAGGGAGTTTCAGGGAGTTTCTGGCCTTGAGAAATTGTGTGTTAGGTTGCAATGTGTTTGTGTATAAGTATAAAAATGGTTTGAACTCAGTTCCACAACAGGTTTCTTAGTTGTAGGCTTTTTGCACACTTACTTGTTTTTGAAGGAAAATGAGGGGACAAGTCTCTACATGCTTGTACAGGCCTGCTTGGAGTTAGTACAACTTGTAGACAATGTTCTTTTGGTTTATAGGACTTGTGTGTGCAGAGGGAACAAGTGCAATTCTCAAGGAGTTGACAAATGCAAAAGTGGTGCTTTTCTAAAATGGAAATGGCAACTTTGTGCCATTTATGGAATTAAAGCTTGGACAAGGACTCTCGTGCTTGGATTAAGGCTTTATCAACTGTGTAAGCATTAAATTATGAAGTGAGAAACAAGTTTGAGGCCTGTAGATCAAGGATTATGCAGCCTAGGTTCAAATTTTAATTTTGTTCTTCATGAAATGGCTTGAAATCAAAGTGAGAAATTGCCAACTTCATCTCTTCGATTCTCCCTACTCAAAAATGATCTCAAGGAGTTCTTTGACATTTTGGAAAGCTTGAAATGTTCTATATAACTCATCTTTAAAATGACTTTCAAAATTCCTCTTGGAACTAGGTGAAAAGTTGCCATGAAGTTAGGTAAAAAACCTGCGTAAAATAGGGCAAAATTTCACTAAGTTATTTTAGTTCATGGGCATGTATTCACAAAATTATATCTTGAGATCCAAGCATCTTTAGGGAAAAATGTGTGAAGAAAAGTTGTAGATTTCATGGATATCTAAAACTTTCATGTTGGGAACTTTCTTTGAATCATCTTGTATAATGGTGGAAATTTGGCTTAAAGTTGAGAAAAAATAAGAAATTTTCTATACTTAGAAAAATTTCTAAGTTCAGAAAATTTTCAAATTTAAAAAAAAAACCTCAAACTTTGGTTTCTTGATGAACAAGTTTCATCTTTTGACATGTTTTGATGAATTGTGATCCTTGGCACTTGATTTTGATCAAAAAGTCAATGTTTGACTTTTCAGTATATAGTTGACTTTTGATCAGTTGACTGTAATTTTCATCTGTCAATCCAATGGACTTGCAATGTTTTGAACCATGTCATTAGGTCAAAATTATGCAATTGAACTCTTGAAATCATTCTTCAAACCAATTGGTCATTTGCTAGGTCAAAAATTAGAAATTGCCCTTTCTTAGTCAAAACCCTAATTTTCACCATTTTGCCCTTTTGAAGATTTGATCAAATTTCTTGAATAATTATGGTCTAAACTTGATCAAATGATACATATGAGTCCAAAATGTTGATGTGGATCAAAAATTATGAAGTTTGACTGTAAATTGGCCATGGTTGAATTTTTCCCTAATACAACTGATTTTTAGGTCAACTGTCCAATTGACTGATAAAAAATGTGATTCAATACTTGAAACTTGACATGAGTAATCTTAGGGGTCCATGATAATACTTAAAAGTAATATGAAGCATTGATAGTCCAAAAATCCTTGTGCAAACCCAAACACTAATTTTAGGTTATTAGTGCATGATGAGATGTCTTGAGTAGGTCAAACCCTAATCCAGTCTTGAGTCAAAGAGATCTTGTGAGAAAATTTTTATAAATGAGAGGGAAAATTTTGGGGTACAACAACTCCCCATGTTCAATCTTCTTAAACCTGAAGAGTTAGATTGGAGAGTTTTGCCATTCGTGACTCCAAGGTGAAGGAATGATTGGACACAAAAGTGCCCAGAAATTTGCATTCGACGATGCGCGGTTGAGGGAATGGGCTTAAAGATGCCATTTGGAGAGGTGATAGAATCTTTTTGGAGATGGGCTTGTAGATGCCATCCAAGAATGTTTGTTGCATTGAAATTTGTAAGCCGAAAGAATAAGTGTCAGAATAGCGTCCACGTCTTGGAGCGTATTCGTATTGTATCAAGAAAGTTGAATTTGAATGAGTGTCACAATGGAATCCGTGTTTGGAGCGTATCTGAAAGTTGAATCTGAATGAGTCTCATAATGGCATTTGTTCCTGGAGTGTATCTGAACTGTATCTGAAAGTTGGATCTGAATGAGTTTCAGAATGCCATCCGTGTCTGGAGCGTATTTGAACTGTATCTGAAATTTATATCTGAATGAGTATCAGAATGGAATCTGTGTCTAGAGCGTATCTGAATTGTATCTGTATGTTGAATTTGAATGAGTATCCGAATGGCATCCGTGTCTGGAGCGTATCTGAACTGTATCTGAAAGTTGAATTTGAATGAGTATCAGAATGGAAAAATGGAGTCATGATTGCATTTGTACAGGATGCCATTACTAAGGAAGAATTTAGCAGAGAATCTCCTTTAGAACTTCTTATCATTGATTGGAGCTCCTTGTAGATATTCTTGATCCTCGAGATACCTCTTGACTTCGTGAAACCAAGGCTGGTCCACTACTTCTTCAGTATTAATCTCGTGACAGTGTGCTGGTTCGTCCATTCGTTCGATGGTGATCTGGGGAGCCTCGTTATCCCAATTAAGTTTAAACATAGATGACATTGTGGCTAGAGCATATGCTAGTTGATTTTCTTCTCGCGGGAAATGTTCGAAGGTAATCTTCTCAAAATGTGGTAGCAATGTCAAAACATGTTCTTTGTAAGGGATAAGGTTTGGGTGCTTAGCATCTCATTCCCCTTTGATATGACTGATGAACAAAGCTGAATCTCCAAACACGTCTAAGGATTTGATCCCCAAGTTTATGGAAGCTCTGAAACCGAAGATGCATGCTTCATATTCCGCCATGTTGTTCATACAGTTGAAGCAAAGCATGGCAGTAAAGGGATTATGACACCCTTCTGGAGATATGAGTATGGCGCCGATACCATTACCGAGTGCATTGGATGCCCCATCAAAGAACAGGGTCCATAGGGATCTCTGTTCAGGTCCGTCATATGGCTTGATTTCTTCACAGTTGTCTATTGTCATAATGTCTTCATCTGGGAAATCAAACTTCATAGACTGATAGTCTTCTACGGCTTGGTGAGCAAGATGATCAGCTAATACACTTACCTTTATAGATTTTTGGGTAGTATACTGTATGTCGTATTCTGTTAGGATCATCTGCCATCTAGCTATTCTCCCTGAAAGAGAAGGCTTGTCGAAGATATATTTTATCGGATCCATCTTAGATATCAATAAGGTAGTATGAGTCAGCATATACTCTCTTAACCGGCGAGCAGCCCATGCCAGAGTGCAGCAAGTTTTCTCGAGAAGTGAATATCTGGTTTCACAGTCGGTAAACTTTTTGCTCAGGTAATAAATAGCGTGCTCTTTTCGGCCAGAGTCGTAATGCTGCCCCAATACACACCCCCATTGAGTTTTCTAAAATAGTTAGATACATGATCATTGGTCTTCCCTCGACTGGTGGTATTAACACAAGAGGCTCTTGTAAATACTCTTTCATTTTGTCAAAAGCAACTTGGCATTCATCATTCCATCTGACTACCTGATCTTTCTTCAATAGTTTGAAGATTGGCTCACAAGTAGCTGTTAGGTGAGAAATGAATCTGCCGATATAGTTAAAGCGTCCCAAGAATCCTCTGACTTCCTTCTCAGTACGAGGAGAAGGAATCTCTTGTAATGCTTTAACTTTGGCAGGATCGACCTCAATACCTTTGTTACTAACAACAAAACCTAGGAGTTTACCGGACCGTACTCCAAATGTGCACTTGTTTGGGTTCAACCTCAGCTTATACTTCTTCAGTCTCTCAAACAACTTTTATAAGTGATCAAGGTGTTCTTCTTCCATTTGTAATTTGGCTATCATATCGTCTACGTAGACCTCTCTTCCATGATGTATCATATCGTGAAATAAAGCGACCATGGCGCGTTGATAGGTTGCCCCAACATTCTTTAATCCGAATGGCATCACCTTGTAGCAGAAAGTGCCCCACTGTGTGACAAATGTAGTTTTCTCCATGTCCTCAGGTGCCATTTTGATTTGGTTGTAACTTGAGAATCCGTCCATGAAGGAAAACACTTTGTGTTATGCGGTGTTGTCAACCAGGATATCAATGTGGGGGAGTGGAAAATCATCTTTAGGGCCCGCCCTATTCAAATCTCTATAATCCACACACATTCGTACTTTGCCATCTTTTTTAGGCACGAGAACAATGTTGGCGACCCATTGAGGATAGGAAGTGACAGCCAAGAATCCAGCATTGAATTGCTTCATGACCTCCGCTTTAATCTTTTCTAAAATATCAGGTCTCATGCGGTGAACCTTTTGTTTTACTGGAAGGCAGTATTCTCTCGTAGGTAGACGATGTACCACGATGTTTGTATCAAGTCCCGGCATGTCTTCATATGACCAGGTAAAGATCTCTACATAGTCATGTAACAGCTGAATCAGGCGCTCTTTAACACTGGGTTCCAGATTGGAACCCACCTTGACCTCTTTTTTATCCTCCTCGATATCCAAGTTGATTGTATCCACAGGTTCCTCGTGAGGATGAATGGTTCTTTCCTCTTGTTACGGCAATCTGGCAAGTTCCCCTGGTACCTCACAATCTTCCTCACCTTCGTCTTCAACTTGGTAGATTAGATCCTCAGAGTCACAAAAGGCCATAGCAATATTGTTACCCATGGGATCCAGAATGGATGGATACCTGCATTTGTGAGTGTGGGTGTGTGTAAGGGTATAGCCATCTTTAAAAGAAAATAAAATGAAAAAGAAAAACAATGGGCGCAAAAGTTTGTATGCGAAAAACATCCATGATTCATTGAATGTCATATGAAGATGAAATAACAACCCTTACAAATGGACCATTGTGCCTCGATCAAGACACAAGGTTTTAGGAGTGCGAATTGTTTGTGAATATTACAGATCCAACAACAAAAAGTAAAGATAAATTACTGAGGGATGAAAGTTATTGGGACAAAGTCTCTAGCCTCCCAATTGCGGAGTCCTCCATTGATAGTCGGAAAGATCCAATCCTCCAAGCTGCAATCCTTCTCACCATCTTCTATCGCGTTGACCTCTCGGTTTCTAATCTTCAAGGGTGGCCCTCCAGCACGGGCACAACGTACAACCTTTTGAGCACTTAAACTTATCAGACTTATACGGGATGTCTGGAAGTTTCCCCCAGATGGTGCATCCTCCTTCCTCTACTACAACTTTGGCGTTCTTCAGAGATGACATCCGGAGTGGAGGTCTTGTAATCTTGGGAATCTGGGACACAGTCTTGGTCACTGCAATCTCTTGGGGTACCTCTTCGAAGTGTTGAAAAGGAGTCTCAATGAACTCACTGTCCAATTCCACATACCAAAAGGAATTGAGATGGATAATCATGTATTCTTCCTCTCCGTGGACAGTTATAATCTTTCCTTGAACTGAATATTTCAACATCTGGTGCAATATAGAGGTGACAGCACCAGCATTATGGATTCATGGATGCCCTAGCAGACAGGAGTAAGAGGGGCGGATGTCCATAACATAAAAGGTTGAATTGAAAGTTTGAGTTCCAACCTTTATGGGGATATCTACCTCCCCGTGTACCATCCTCTTTGAGCCATCAAATTCCCTTACTACTACGTTACTTGGCTTTAACGTTAGTCCTTCACAGTCAAGTCTTTCAAGAGCTTTCTTCGGCAAAACATTCAAAGATGAGCCAGTATCCACCAAGACATGGGCCAGAGTTGTGCCCCTACATTCCACAGAGACATGTAATGCCTCGTTGTGCTTTCTTCCCCTTGGTGTCAGATCAACATCCGAGAAGCCTATGCCGTTATCTACTGTCATACTGGCCACACAGTCTTGAAATTGGTCAGCAGACGTCTCTTGAGGCACATGTGATATTTTAAGGAACATCACCAAGGCTTTCGCATGTGCCTCAGAACACAGTAGTAATGGTAGCATGGATATTTTGGACGGAGTTTTCCCTAAATGTTCGACTACGTCGTAGTCATTCCTCTTTATAATTTTTTAGATCTCCTCCATTTCTTTCTTGGAAGCCTCGGGAATAGTCAGTGATTGAGCCTTCATCCGGACAGGCTCAAGTTGAGTACTTTTTCCTCGGGTTTCAGCAGCAGGAGTGTTGGTAGGAATGACAATAGGGGTTGTAACGGCTTCATCAATAGGAGCACTTGCAGAGATGATTATGGGTACGAAAGTAACCTTTGGAGCAGCCACGGGTCCAAAAACTGCTTTTGGGGGGGGGGCATTCTTTGGAAAAGATTCTACCACTTCGGGTAATTTTACTGGTTCCGGAAATATTGCTGATGTCGAAATCCTCTTCTTCAGAATTTACCTCTTCGGCGGCCAACCCATCTTGTTTGATGACATGGTAGTAAATGTCCCCACCGTAATTCCACGGTACAGTCTTGTCTGATTTATATGGGACTGGCCCAGGCATTGTGATTATTAGAGAAGTTTCTTTCGAAACCGATGTAATTCTAACGGGTTTTTGGGAAACCTTGGAAGAATTGGCGGATATGGTAATGATTGAAACATCTTCAACAGAAATAGGTGAAACATGAGTCCTTTCTAACAGAATCTCTTTTTTGTCTATCAAGCGTTGAATGCCTATTTTTAACAAAAGGCAATCAGTTGGTGAGGATAAGCAGAGGTGGAAAACATCATTACATCCCGGGAACACACCGGCTTTCAACAAATTTATCTTAATGGTTGGAAGTGGAGTCATGAGTTCATTAACTATGGTAACAAACAAGTCTTCTTCGATAGAATTGGTGTTGTGACCATGTCTGGGCATGGGAGCAGAGATAACATTTGGCTTCTCAGCTACATCAAGCTCAATTTCCTCCGCTTCAATGAGATCTTGTATTTTGTTTTTCAAGGCCCAACAACTATTGGTATCATGCCCAGGACTTTCGGAGTGATATGCGCAACGGGAATTGGGTTGTTTTGTACACCAAAATTTGCCCTCCCATATTTATCAATACATTTCAAGTGAGGTCCTCAAATTGCCCAAGGTAGTCCAAAGACTGACCAGACAAAACCTTTCCTAAGGCAGTCTACCTCAAATTAGGGTTTCAGTTTGCATCAAGATGCTTGAGTCCAAAGGGTATAAAATGCTCACCATTGTCCTAATATGTTCCCAAGATCATCCATATCAAGTTTCAGGCCTTGTAGAGAAAGTTTGCTCAGTCAATTGCTCAAAAGCCTGAAAAACGACTATGCAAGGGGAAAAGTCAATTGTGGCCCACATACAGTCAAACTTCAATTTTTTTATTCAAAATTCTCATTTTGAAGTATTATTCATCATTTTACCAAGGGTTGATCATGATTCCTCAAGGATTGCTCACAATTCATCAAAACCCAAAAGTTGCTAAACTAGGGTTTTGGAGAAAAAGTCAACTCAACTTTGACCAAGCATAACTTTCTCATACTTTATCTGAAATGACCCATCCAAAGCTCATTTTGAATAGGATGCAATGACCTACAATTCATCTTCATCTCCAAAGTTCAAAATATGCACTCACAAGAAGTTATGAATTTGGCCAATATAGGTCATTTTAAAAAGTCAACAAAAACACCTTTTTGTAAAGGCTTCATACATGAACATGGAATACTCAATTGAGATGAGACCAAAATGGTTGCTTAGAGGAAATCTCAATATTTCTAAAAAGTCCAAGAACACCCTCATAGAGTCAAAATTAAGGAAATTATGCATTGGTGAAGTTGACCTTTTTTGCTAAATTGCCAAAAGTCAAATGTGCCTCAAAATGCAATTTTTGTCAAATGGGCCCAACTTTTTATGCTTGTTTTGAGTTTGAAACATGGTCCACGAGCCACGAACCTTCCCACTTGCCTTTATTTTATTTTTGTCATTTATCTTGATTTTTATTTCAATTAAATCAAATTAAATCAAAATAAAATCATCAAAATATCAAAATCATTTAAACCTTGAGATTTTGTGCACATTTCAGGTCCATAAATAGCTGGCAAGGAGATCAAATCGTGCAAGGCATGTTTGTACACAAAAGATTGGTTTTTGATTTGATTTGGAAAGATTTGAATAAGAATCAAATCATGGATCAAATTTTCATAATGGCAAAGATTTGGAGCAAGTTTGTAAACCTAATTCACTCAAGGACATATATAGAACATTTACAGACCAAATGCACAAGGGTTAGAGGCGTGGAGAGTGAAGAGAAACTTTCAAAAAATCAAGAAAAAGTGTTGATCTGATTTGATAGTTCCAGGATATCTCAAGCCTTCCAAGCTATCTCATTCGCTTCCTGGGTGTTCAAGGAGTCCATACCAATCCTTAGCAAGCATTTGCGTGCACCAAAACCCACTGTAAGTGTCTCACGACCTTGGCATCTTTTTGAAATCCAATATCATTATTTTGGAATTTGTACCATGAATTATTTATATATTCTGAATCCTTGAAGCATTTGCAAGCTAATGGTAACAATTAATTTTTCTGCTAACCATACAGAGATCCACCATTGTTAGGGTTTCTTGTTTCGTTTTGGGATTTTCTTGTACAGATAAAATTGGCCCAAAAGAGAGGTCCCATGATGTTCACAAGGCCAAGACGATTTGGTCTGTGGCATTATATTTTGTTTATCATGCTTGTAGGTAACTCTGGAAACGCGCAGGGTTATTGCTACGGACTTATGTCTGTAGGTAAAAGTCCTTGACTGTTACCAATGGAGAGAGGAAGAAGAAGGGTGGTGTGGCACCCCCTGGTTGGTTCATTTAAACTGGCGCGCGCTTTTTTCTTTTATCCTCCACTCACTCACGTTATCACATATTATTAATTGTTATTATTTCATATACAAATAAGCAGCGTGGCACAGCTGGCAACAAGGTGTTGGTTTGAAGCTTGAGGACCTAGGTTCGATCCCCAGGTCCCTTTGTTGTTCCAATATTATTTTGCCATATTTGATCCCATGCGCAGGTTTCCCCCAGATCCATTATGGACCATTAGCTTGCAACCACTGCATCTAAATTAGATCAAATCCAACACTTGGCACGTGAGGGTCTACCAAAGGCCCTAGTCAACTTGCAACTTGGAATCATGAGAAGTCAAATATGGTTCCAGGCTATTGGGCTCAGATTGCTATGGACGCCCCCCTGATGCTTACCATGCCATGCCCAATTCTTTTTTCTTTTCTTTTATACATTTTCTTTTTTTTATTTATTTATTTGTTTCAATTATTTTCAAACATCAAAATTAATTCTTTTTTATAAAAACTCATAAAATCAATTTCATCAAATTAGATTTAGGTTTTATTTTTTATCAAAAATTAATTTAATTAGTGTAATTTAATTTTAGGGTAACTTTAATTTGTTTTGTAAATAAATTAAAACAAATTAGGAATTAGGTTTTGTGTAAATTAATTTCTATTTTATTTTCTCAAAATAACCAAAAATACAAAAATAGGTCAAAATAATGTTTTTTTCTTAACTTAATTTAATTTGTAATTAGGTTTGTATTTATTTAACTTAAAAACTTATTTTCTTAAAATATAATCAAAAACAACCAAAAATTAATTTTCTCTCTTAATTAGGTTAGACGGGGTCAAAACCCTAATCTCTCGTTCTCGTTTCATCGCGCGCGCTTATTATTTTTACAATATTAATGTAACTGTTTATTTCTCGCATTTTAATTTTCGCAAATATTAACTGTTAGATGTATGATAATAGGATTGCATGACAAGACTGTATGTTAATTTTAAAATGGTTAGCATGAAGGAAAATTCTGATCAAAAGCGCAGCGGAATTTAAAATTTTCCTTTAGCGATCCTTACGAATGAACATGGTCAGTGATAGAAATATTTACCTCTTGTGGCGATTCAGACCTTTGATGTTGTGATCACGAGCGTTGATGAAGAACAACGCATCTACTCAGTCCACACAAACAGATCGCTTCCGGTCACAGTGCTAGCTGATCACGAACAGAAACCTTGAGTGAGAGAGAGAATCAAAAAGGAAATTGAATCAAGTGAAATTGCTTCATCACAAGGGATATATTTATAGAATCACTCGTGTAGGCTACAAGCTAAAAGCCCCATTAAGGTTATAAGCTAAAAGCCCAATTAAGCATATGGACATCATACCTTATGATGTACCATATATCACTTATCCACGTGGTACCTTACCACTTTCCGTATTACACTTAAGTGCACCGTATCTTACGGTGTTCCTTATTTATTCTATCTCTCATCAACCTGTCATTATGTGTGTCACCCTGTAGGTTTTCGTGACGTTGGCAATTATATTAAATCACACATTTAATATAATAAACAGTGAGCGGTATCTAGCAACACATCACTGTTACCCAAGTCACGAAAATGTCATGTGATCTGACCAAACCTTTTCCGTGATAATATTTGTGTTGTACAATTACCCTTTTGCCCTCATGTCTATATTGAACACAAGGCATACACTGTGTCACCCTTGTCCAGTTCAATATTGGGCCCTTAGACATTTATCCTGTTATGCAGGATGAGCAAATTCCATCTAGGTCACTCATGTCCCTTAGCATGCTTTGTGAAGTACCCATCAACCGTCTTTATAGTCATCTAGTTACGGATGACGTTGATCAGCAATAAAGTACTTGACTTTAGATCTAGGGTCCATAGTGGTTTCAGGTCAAAGGGTGGTATACACCATTATCATCATTAGAATAACTTATGACACTTTGCATAACATTCTATGTAGTATTCTCATAGCGAGTCAATCCAGTATAAATATTACTCCTAATATTCATACCTATGTCAAGACTTGATAACTCCTTATCTATGATCCATGAGATGTGATCATCAATCTATCTTCATAATAATCTTAATGCTTTAATGTTATCCCACTTCACATTAAAGCTTGACTACAGATACTTTAAGAATAGTGTCTTATGTTTAATGGGTTCTCATGATTAAGTCACACTTAACACTTTCTTAAACAAATAAACCATTCTAGGGACTTTATTATTTTGGAAAGCAAACATAATAAAGAAATTCCTTTTATTATTAATAAATAATTCGATACAAGTACCAAAAGTATTGGCCTCAAAGGCTTACACCAACAATCTCCCACTAGCACTAGAGCCAATCAGGCATACCCCTAATACCCATAGATGTAGTATGTCCATCATGCTTCAGTTGCGCAAGAGGCTTTGTTAATGGGTCAGCAACATTGTCAAGTGTAGGTACTCTGCATATTTTCACATCTCCCCGATCGATTATCTCTCGAATGAGATGATAATGCCTAAGTATGTGTTTGGATCGTTGGTGAGATCTAGGCTCCTTAGCTTATGCGATAGCAATATTGTTATCACAATAGAGATCAATGGGATCCACAATGCTATGGACTATGCCAAGTTCACTAATGAACTTCTTGATCCAAACAACTTCCTTTGCTGCAGTTGAGGCAGCAATATCCTCAGCCTCGGTTGTAGAATCAGCAACTGTATCTTGCTTTGAACTTTTCCAGCTCACAACGCCACCATTTAAACAAAACACATAACCAGATTGCGATCTAAAGTCATCCTTATCTGTCTGGAAGTTAGCATCGGTGTATCCAATTACAACAAGCTCTTCCTGACCTCCATATATCAAGAATGAGTCCTTAGTCCTTCTCAAGTACTTAAGGATATTCTTGACAGCTACCGAATGAGCATCACCGGGATTAGACTGGTACCTACTCGTTGCACTTAAAGAATACGAGACATCTGGTCGAGTACATAGCATGGCATACATGATAGATCCTATTGCAGATGCATATGGAATCTTATCCATGCGATACCTTTCTTCCTTACTTGAAGGGGATTGTGTTTTTGACAGACACATGCCATGTTGCATAGGTATGAATCCTTTCTTGGAATCATGCATATTAAAGCGTCTCAACACTTTTTCTATGTATGTACTCTGACTTAGGCCAAGCAGTTTTTGTGACATATCTCTATAGATCCTGATTCCTAATATATAGGCTGCTTCACCTAGGTCCTTCATTGAAAAGCATTTCCCTAACCAAGTCTTCACTTGTTGCAAGGTAGGGACATCGTTTCCAATGAGTAATATGTCATCTACATATAATACCAGGAATACGATCATGCTCCCACTAACCTTCTTGTAGTCACAAGGCTCATCTTCATTCTTGATGAATCCATATTGTTTTACTGTTTCATCAAAATGAAGATTCCAGCTTCTGGAAGCTTGCTTCAATCCATAAATTGATCGCTGTAACTTACATATCTTTTGGGCTTCTTCTGGTATGTCAAATCCTTCAGGTTGTGTCATGTACACATCTACAAGAAGATTCCCATTAAGGAAAACAATTTTGACATCCATCTGCCATATTTCATAATCATGATATGCAGCGATAGCAAGTAAAATCCGAACAGATTTAAGCATTGCAACTGGTGAAAAGGTTTCATCATAGTCAACCCCATGAATTTGTTTATAGCCTTTTGCAACCAGTCCTGCCTTATAGGTATGTACCTTACCATCCATGTCAGTCTTCTTTTTGAAGACCCACTTGCATCCTTAAGGGTTAACTCCTATAGGAGGCTCTACCAAGGTCTAAACCTGGTTTGTGTACATGGAATCCATTTCAGATTTCATGGTTTCTAGCCACTTCTCGGACTCAGGACCAATTATGGCCTCTTGGTAGGTCACAGGCTCATCTTGATCCATGAGTAATACATCACCCTGATCACTTATGAGATATCCATATCTCTCAGGTTGTTGACGTATCCTGATTGACCTACGCTGGTCTTGTTCTACTTGAGCAGGTTGCTCTTCCACAACTACTTGTGTTTCCTGCTCTAATTCCTCCATAGGTGTATCAATGCTTTGTGGTTCTTGAATTTCTTCAAGATCTATTTTCCTCCAACTGATTCTTTTGGAAATAAAATCCTTTTCCAGAAAAACTCCAGTTCGAGCGACAAACACTTTGCCCTCAGAAGGATTGTAGAAGTAATACCCTCTTGTTTCTTTAGGATACCCCACAAATAAGCATTTGTCATATTTGGGCTCAAGCTTAGTTGAAATTTGTCGTTTCACATAAACTTCGCAGCCCCAAATTTTCATGTAAGACATATGTGGTTTCTTACCACTCCATATCTCATATGGTGTCTTCTCAACCTTTTTGGATGGAACCCGGTTAAGTGTGTAAGCTGCAGTCAATAGTGCATGTCCCCAAAAGGAGTTCGGAAGATCGACGTGACTCATCATGGATCGGACCATGTCTAACAAGGTTTGATTTCTTCTCTCAGATACACCATTCCATTGTGGTGTTCCGGGAGGAGTAAGTTGGGATAAAATCCCACATTCCTTTAGATGGTCATCAAACTCTAGGCTTAAATTTTCACCACCTCGATCTGATCGAAGAACTTTAATATTCTTACCTAGTTGGTTTTGTACTTCATTCTTGAATTCCTTGAATTTTTCAAAGGTTTCAGATTTGTGTTTCATTAAATACACATAACCATATCTACTGAAATCATCAGTAAATGTGATGAAGTATTGAAAACCACCTCTGGATGGTATGTTCAGTGGTCCACATACATCAGTATGTATGAGGGCCAAAAGATCATTAGCCCTTTTACCTTTTCCTGTGAATGGGGACTTTGTCATCTTTCCAATTAAACAAGATCTGCATGTCTTATATGATTCATAATCAAAAGAGTCCAAGAGTCCATCTTTATGGAGTTTGGAAATGCGTTTCTCATTTATGTGGCCTAAGCGACAGTGCCAAAGGTAGCTTGGATTTAACTCATTAGGTTTAATCCGTTTAGTATTAATTTTATAAATTGGCATTTCAAGATCAAGGACATATAGTCCATTGTTCATTTGTGCAGAAGCATAGAATATATCATTCAAATAAATAGAGCAACAATTGTTCTTTATTATAAATGAAAAACCAAACTTGTCCAAACAAGAAACGGAAATAATATTCCTACTAATTGCAGGTACATAATAACAGTTCTGTAACTGAATTATTAAACCACTAGGTAAAGTCAAAACACAAGTTCCTACGGCTAAAGCAGCAACCTTTGCTCCATTTCCAACTCGTAGGTCAACTTCACCTTTTGCCAAATCTCTACTCCTTTTTAGCCCCTGCACATTAGTACAAATGTGAGAACCGCATCCAGTATCTAATACCCATGATGCAGAAGTAGATAAATTAATTTCAATAACAAAAATACCTGAATTTGAAGTCCGTACTCCATTGTTCATATCTTCCAAGTACATTGGGCAGTTTCTCTTCCAATGTTCGGTCTTACCGCAATGGAAGCAAGTGCCCTCCTTTGCTATGCCTCCACTAGGCTTCAAAGCAGGAACAGTAGGATTAGGCTTGGCAAATTCCTTGCCTTTCCCTTTACCAACCTGCTTGGTAGGCCTCTTGTTCAGCTTCTTTCCATTACTGACCATCAGAATGGACTTCCCTTTTGTCTTCATATTCTGCTCAGCAGTTTTCAACATGCTTAGCAATTCTGGAAGACTCTTATCCATGTCATTCATGTTGAAATTCATGACAAACTGATTAAAGCTATCTGGCAATGATTGCAAGATAAAATCAGTTGCAAGTTCCTTTCCAAGAGGAAACCCTAACCTTTCAAGGTTCTCCACATACCCAATCATTTTGAGTACATGGGGACCTACAGGGTTTCCCTCAGATAACTTGCTGTTTAAAAGGGCCTTTTAAACCTGAAACCTCTCGTTTCTTGCCTGCTCTTGATAGAGCATTTTCAGATGTCCGATCATATCAAACGCTAACATGTTCTCGTGTTGCTTTTGTAACTCCGAGTTCATAGTAGCTAGCATGAGACAAGCGGCTTCGTTAGCATCATCAAAATGCTTCGTATAAGCATCTCTTTCTGCCTTAGGTGCCGAACTAGGAGGTTCCTCTTCAGGAACATGTGTCTCCAAGACATACAACTTCTTATCGTGCTTGAGGACAATCCTCAGATTTCGGTGCCAATCCAGGAAATTTGTCCTAGACAATTTTTCCTTATCTAGGATTGATCGCAAAATATGGTTGTTTGTTGTCATGGTAATCTACAAAAAAATGAAAATATAAGTATCATAAAACAACATATTTAATTAGGCCTTTAATCAAATATGCTCCCACTATTTTACTCAAACCAAATGACCCTCATCATTTGTTTCGGAAAATCCCGTTGGAAGACTTTCTAGTGGGTCGAGATCCATATTTCACTTTGTTCTAAGTCAGCGTTAGGCTGATTACACAAAACTAGGTTATTTAGGTAGGAACTCCTTCCAATTGTATCTCATACAACTCTCGAATATTTTCAGTTGGGTGAATAACTCCTTATTCTAATTCATCATATGAATCATTCCCAACTCTTGCTTCTAAACATGTATAATCTTATTATAATGTGTTTAGTTAAGTTTGACCCATTGTTTTAGCAGTTGGATATTACAATTATCCCATCGCACCTTACTAATATAGAACATGCACCTCGCGTAGGAGAAACCTACATTGTTTGATACTAGTCTTGATGAGTGCTAAAACTTGGAAAGCATGAACTTAATATTTAACTTGAGGGATTTTGTTATTAGTTTGATCTCACCGACTTAACATGCAATTCGTCTCTCTCATGCATCAACATACAAACACATGCATCAATATACATAAAAGGATACAGTTATGGCCCCCAGCGCAATTGTTCTCCCAAGCCAATGAGAGAACCTAAGCTAACCTAATAACGATCTAAACTTCTCCAAGCAAGATCTCCAAGGTTATCCTCCTTTGATATTGTATTCTTCTCTTTCTTCATAACATTACATTACATAAAAGAAACTCATTTTACATACGACGGAGTGAGATGAGAAAAGAAGTTACATCAAGAATTTTAGAGAGAGGCCCGACACGCAGGCCATATTTTACAATCCCAAAACAAAATAAAGGAAATAATTAAGGCCATAACTAATCACCACAAGACAATAATAATAAACACACTTTTATTATTAGTTTACATTTTGTTAATTAAAAAAAAGGCAAATTAAATTTCGACGATTGATCACACTACGCAGAGTAAGCCGGGGGTTCCGCTGACCGTTCAGCGGACGGGGGTCAAGGGGGAAGCGCCCCTTTGCGGGGTTGTTAGGGGCAGCACCCTGACGCAAAATTTTAATGAACAATTCATTTGAAATCGGCGTCATTTTCGCACAACTCTTGTGCATTCACAACCCTAATCGCATAACTCTGCAACAGCACAACCCTTGTGCCATCATGAACCCTAATGCAGCAGTTTCATGCTGTCAAACACATTTCGATTGATAATTCAGTATGATTAATCACATGCCATTTCTTCACCATACTAATGTCGGATTCCGAAGCATATGAACAGTGATCGGTCAAAGGAATAACAATCATCAAGTGTTTGAATGAATGAAACAGAAACAGTATATCCCATATACCATCGTTGCATCAGATTTACTTATATCATATATAAAAGTGATCGATCTTATTTGTGTAACCTATGGACGATCGATGTATCGCTGCTTAACCATACTAATGTCAGATTCTGAAGCATAGTCAACATCAATCATCCAAATCGTACACAACAGATGCCAAATTTAATTACTCGTTTATTATTCAATTCATTCTGGTTTTAATTGAAACAAAACAGAAAATATAGAACATAAACAACTATCAGATCCATGGTTTCGTAAGTGGCTCTGATACCACTGAAGGAAAATTATAATCAAAAGGGCATCGACATTTAAAATTTTCCTTTAGCGATCCTTACGAATGAACATGGTCAGTGATAGAAATATTTACCTCTTGTGGCGATTCAGACCTTTGATGTTGTGATCACGAGCGTTGATGAAGAACAACTCCTCTACTCAGTCCACACGAACAGATCGCTTCCGGTCACAGTGCTAGCTGATCACAAACAGAAACCTTGAGTGAGAGAGAGAATCAAAAACGAAATTGCATCAAGTGAAATTGCTTCATCAAAAGGGATCTATTTATTGAATCACTCGTGTGAGCTACAAGCTAAAAGCCCAATTAAGGTTATAAGCTAAAAGCCCAATTAAGCTTATGGACATCATACCTTATGATGTACCATATATCACTTATCCACGTGGTACCTTACCACTTTCCGTTTTACACTTAAGTGCACCGTATCTTACGGTGTTCCTTATTTATTCTATCTCTCATCAACCTGTCCTTATGTGTGTGACCCTGTAGGTTTTCGCGATGTTGGAAATTATATTAAATCACACATTTAATATAGTAAACAGTGAGCGGTATCTAGCAACACATCACTGTTACCCAAGTCACGAAAATGTCATGTGATCTGACCAAACCTTTTCTGTGATAATATTTGTGTTGTACAATTACTCTTTTGCCCTCATGTCTATATTGAACACAAGGCATACACTGTGTCACCCTTGTCCAGTTCAATATTGGGCCCTTAGACATTTATCCTGTTATGCAGGATGAGCAAATTCCATCTAGGTCACTCATGTCCCTTAGCATGCTGTGTGAAGTACCCATCAACCGTCTTTATAGTCATCCAGTTACGGATGATGTTTGATCAGCAATAAAGTACTTGACTCTACATCTAGGGTCCATAGTGGTTTCAGGTCGAAGGGTGGTATACACCATTATCATCATGAGAATAACTTATGACACTTTGCATAGCATTCTATGTAGTATTCTCATAGCTGGTGAATCCAGTATAAATATTACTCCTAATATTCATACCTATGTCAAGACTTGATAACTCCTTATCTATGATCCATGAGATGTGATCATCAATCTATCTTCATAATAATCTTAATGCTTTAATGTTATCCCACTTCACATTAAAGCCTGACTACGGATACTTTAAGAATAGTGTCTTATGTTTAATGGGATCTCTTGATTAAGTCACACTTAACATTTCATTAAACAAATAAACCATTCTAGGAACTTTATTATTTTGGAAAGCAAACATAATAAAGAAATGCCTTTTATTATTAATAAATAATTCGATACAAGTACCAAAAGTATTGGCCTCTAGGGCTTACACCAACATAGCAAACCCTAAATGTGCAAAGATAATAACTTGAAATCAAATCACTCGCACATCCGCACTCCTAGGGTATACTCCCACTTTAGTTGCCTTCGGTAAACGATCATTAAGCATAGGGTGTTTTAGTGGTCGCTATCTTGTCTAAACAAAGAACAAAATGTCCCGTTCGGAAAGGTTGCCTCGGAAAGGTTGCCTCGGAAATGTTGCCTTGAATATCATCTTAAGACATTAGGTTTATTACTAAGACGTCCTAATGTTGCTTTAATGATCGTACGTCCCTTTCGAATTGACCCTTTAGAACTCTAACGATTGTGCTACCTACTCATTAATAGTGGGATAGCGTTGTCTAAAGGAAGCAAAAACAGAAGAAATTTTTTTTTGAGTAGGTACATGCTAGTAGGTACTTGCTCATAATTAACTTTTCACACCATACACTTTTACAAACAAAGTTTTCAAAAACACTTCGTAACACTCTTGGAGACAAAAGCAAGGTTTAAAATAAAGTAAAACGAACTTTTCAAGTACCTAAGAGCCCGTGGAAAACCTCAGATAGAAAGGGTGCTAATACCTTCCCTTTCTATAATCTACCCCCCGTACTCAAAATCTCGAAAAGGAATTATTCTGGGCTTTTTTCCTTTCTAGTTGGATAAAATAAATGTTGGTGGCGACTCTTGCTTACCGCGACATTTTGCAAACACAAACACAAAACGCAAACCAGCATTTTCCTATAATAGTCGGTTCTGCCACCGTATCACAGAACTGGCGACTCTGCTGGGGAATTAATAAGTGGGTATACCTTAGGATTAGTTCATCATAATTTTCTTCTCTTGTTTGATTCGATTGATTTACTCTTGAGGGTTTTGTATTGGGAGTTACTATAGATCCTAACCCAGATTTGGGGACACCTTATAGGTAAGTAGCAATAGATTGTGAGGGAACTGTACGGCGTAGACCGATACGGTTGAAGTAGTAGCTATGTTGATGTGGCACATTAGTTGGTACTGATATCCCTTATGGATAAACGAGGAGAATACGGGTCCGTTGCATGGTGTCGTTAAGCATCAACTGACCTTAGAACCTATAATTGACCAACTTGGCCATTAGAAAGTAGTGAGATAGCCGACCTCGGTATAGAGCTGAGAACTGGTTGATACTCGATGCTACACTCATTGAGACCATACTCTCGAGATAGTTCCGACTGTAAGAAAAGATTGCGTGAGCTGAAACCATGACCGATGGAGGATGGTCAGTGATATTGATAACATCTAGAACCCGGTTACTATTATTAGGATAGTTAAACCAACTGAACTTCAAGAGGGTAGTACCTAGACCCCATGCAAGCCTGAAACTTAAGGGCTCTTGTGTGACTTGTTTTCCTTTACCATGTTTGTTATCTGCTATACCTATTGTGTGTTTTATCATGATATCATGCATCATAACATAGCATGCATACTTCATTACACTAACCATTTCAAAGACCGAGGGGATTTATGTTTGTTCTGTTTTGCAGATTATGGCTTCCATGCGCAGAAACACCATTCAAGTTAACACTATGCAAATACCTACTCAACTCAATGATTTAGCCTCGAGAGTTTCTGATACTTCATCATTCATTAGGAGACATGGTCAGCTTCTTAGCTTCGTTACCTCAAAGTTGGATGAGCAGATGATGAGTGTGATTTTCCAGTTCTTCGATCCTGTGCATCATTGCTTTACTTTCCCGGATTATCAGCTGGTTCCTACTTTGGAAGAGTTTTCTCACTTATTGGGAATATCCATCCTTAAGTAGATTCCCTTCACAGGTTTGGAAGAGACTCCTAGACCAGAGGACATTGCTTCAGCTTTACATTTGAAAAGGGCTGATGTAGTATCTAACTAGGAGACACGAAGTGGGGTTGAAGGTTTCTTAGCTAAGTTTCATATAGATCAAGCTCAACAGTTCTAGGATAATTTGGACTTTCAAGCTTTCAAAGACATCTTGGCTCTCCTTATCTACAATTTGGTTCTTTTCCTGAATCAAGATTCCTTCATAGATGTGAATGCGGTTAAGATCTTCCTGTCTCGCAATCCTGTACCTACTCTTCGGGGTGATATTTTGCATGCCCTCTACACTCGTACTGCGCGTAAAAGAGGGACCCTCATGTGTTGCATGCCTTTGCTGGAGAGGTGGTTTATTTTGCACCTCCCCATGTTCGTGTTGAATAATGAGGAAGGTTTAGGATGGTCCTACAGAATGATGTCCCTTTCCCATACAGACATTCTTTGGAGTTCCAAGGCTATGGAAAACATTGCAGTCATTGATCGTTGTGGGGGATATCCCAATGTCCCGTTGCTTGGAATCAGAGGGGGAATAACCTATAGTCCTTGTCTAGCTTTGCGACAATTCGGTCGTGCCCAGAGAGACGGTCCTCATGAGCTACTTCTTACAGATATTGCATATGACTATAAGGGGGACGTTGACAAGCATCGCCGAAGGTTCATACGATCTTGGGTCATGGTGAACAGGTCTGACCCTCAAGAGCTAGGACCAAAGACTTCTCTCCCTATGCAGCCTTATCTCCAGTTGGTCCGAGCTCAAGCCCAGAAGCTTGGAATGCCTTATGAAGTTGTGTTGCCAGTGATTGTGTAGCCCACCAATGAAGAGGGCGTTCCTTATACAGTCCTTTATCCATACATGCCCACTGATCTTGGGGCATTGAAGAGATCCTGGATTCAGCTAAGAGAGGAGAGGGATACCTACCGAGAGAAGTATCATGAGCAAGAAAGGAAGATCTTGAAGCTCACCAGGAAACTTGAGAATTAAAGGATGATCAATGACTACGTCAGCACGAAGGGGAAGCGTCCATGGGAGTTTTGATGTTTGCTTTTTCTAGTTTATAATTGTTTTTCATTTACCTCATTGTAAACGCCTTAAAGGCATTGTTGAACATTTTACAAGTGTAATCTAATAAAGCTTGTTTATTTCTTGGTTTGCAAATTTAAATCTCCCAAAGTCTTTGAAATCATTACATACGCATCCCATTATCATGCACATCATTACAGGTATCATTACAGGTTTCTCATTTCCTTCGATGTTTATTTCAGCACGAAATGTCTTCTAAAACACCTACCGATCAAGCCATCAAAGCTCTTCAGGCACAGAATGCCCAATTCCAAGAGATGTTCTTGAACTTGGCTAAAGGGAAAGAGAATTTGAAGACTCTCATCTTGAAGGAAAAGAAGAAGAAGAAGAAGAAGGTGGTCCTTCTGAATATGGGTAACTGATTTGGGAATAGGTTGCGACAGGAAGCTGATTTGTCTCTTTCATCCAAAGGAGAGGAAGACCAAGAAGAAGAAAAGGGTCCCAGTCCGGTAGTCTCTGATAACAATACAAATTATGATGAGGAACAATATCCTCTTGCTGAGAATAGGTATAAGCAACTTGAAGACCGTCTGAGTGGTATGGAGGTTTAGAAGATCCCTGGTTTGGATTTCGGAGATCTAGGACTGGTGTCAGGAGTGGTGATCCCTCACAAGTTCAAAGCTCCAGTTTTTGCCAAGTACGATGGAGTGTCTTGTCCAAAACTCCATCTCCACTCGTATGTTAGGAAAATCCAACCCCACACTGCTGATAGAAATTTGTGGGTACATTTCTTTCAAGATAGTCGATCAGGGACTCAGCTTGAATGGTTTTATGAATTGGAAGGAGCCAACGTCCGAAACTGGGAAGACCTTGTTGCTGCTTTTTACAGATAGTACCAATAAAATGCCGACCTCGCTCCCACGCGTACTCAACTTCAGAGTATGTCCATGGGTGCAGGTGAAGGTTTTAAGGACTATGCTCAAAAGTGGAGATATTTGGCTGGCAGGGTTCAACCCCCTTTGTCTGATCGAGAGTTAGTTGACATGTTCTTGGGGACACTATCTGGTCCATTTTTCAATCATCTGATCGGCAGTTCGTCATCTAGGTTTACTGAATTGATTCTGACTGGAGAGAGAGTAGAAGCTGATATCCGAAGTGGTAAGATACTGAAGAATACTTCATCAAGTGTAGTGAACAAGCCTTTCACCAGTAAAAAAGAAGCTAGTGAATTCAACGGCTCGAGGGGCCAAAGCAGACCCGAACACCGTCAAGTTGTAAATGGGATTGTAATATCAAGACCCACAGTTTCTCCACAACGCAACCATCAACCAAGGGCAGAAAGACCACAGAGACAGTACACTCGGCTCAATATACCCTTGTCTCAAATTTTACCACAGTTATTGAAGGCCAACCTGTTAGCTCTGAGGGAGGCCCCGAAGAATCCCGACACCACTTCTCCTCAATATAACCTGAATGTCCGTTGCACCTATCACTCTGATAGCCCAGGTCATGATAAAAACAACTGTTGGGCTTTGAGAAACAAAGTGCAAGACTTGATTGAGGCTAAAGAGATTGAGTTTGATGCTCCAGAGAAACCCAACGTCATAACTGCACCCATGCCCAAGCATGGCTCGGGAATCAATGTTATTGAGGTTGTCTCCGCCACAGAAGATGCTGATGATGAGAACCCGGATATTGACAGCTGGATCTACCCTACAACCAATGGTGGCTTAAACAATTGGACGACGAAAGACTTCATACCTGTTTCTTTTATTCCACAGTAATTGACTTTTGTTTTGAGGGTTGTAATAGATAGTTTAAAACTTTACAGCCTGGTGCCTTGCCCGAGGCACCTTGGCCTTGCTTGTGAGGGCTTATTATTTGTCATTTTCATATATCATTAATAAAGCATTGGACATTTCTTGCATTACAAATTTTGCGCTCCTTGTTTTTCTTTTATGTCTCTCACTTTATTAAAACAGCTATGCTCTTACACACACTCACGTATCATAATGCAGATCTATATCCACTTTGGATCCCATTGATAACAACTCTACTACTTCTAGTTATAACTTCGAAAATCCGATCAACCAAGCTGAGGACGAAGGTGAGGATGATAGTGAGGTTCTTGGAGAACTTGCTAGACTGTTACTACAGGAAGAGAGGGCCATACAGCCTCATGAAGAGCCAGTTGAATTAGTAAACTTGGGTACAGATGAAGGTAGGAAAGAGGTTAAGATAGCTGCGAATCTTGAACCAAGTGTCAAACAGAGGTTAATACAAATGTTACGCGAGTATGTTAAGATATTCGCTTGGTCTTACGAAGATATGCCTGGTTTGGACACTGATATCGTGGTACATCGCCTGCCAACCAAAGAAGACTACCCTCCAGTAAAGCAGAAGGTTTGTCAAATGCGCCCTGAGATGTCTGAGAAAATCAAATTGAGGTCATGAAACAGTTTGATGCCAGAGTTTTTAGTTGTCACTTCTTATCCGCAGTGGGTCGCCAACGTTGTTCAGATACCTAAGAAAGATGGTAAGGTACGGATGTGTGTGGACTATAGAGATCTGAACAGGGCAAGCCCCAAGGATGACTCCCCACTACCTCAAATCGATGTTTTGGTCGACAACACCGCACAACACAAGATCTTCTCCTTCATGGATGGTTTCTCTGGTTACAATCAAATTAAGATGGCTCCCGAAGACATGGAGAAGACAACCTTCATTACGCAGTGGGGCACCTTCTGTAACAAGGTAATGCCTTTTGGGTTGAAGAATGTTGGGGCAACTTATCAGCGTGCTATGGTCGCAGTGTTCCACGACATGATTCACCATGAGATTGAGGTTTATGTTGATGACATGATCGCAAGGTCCCAGACTGAAGAAGAACACCTTGACCATATACAGAAGCTATTCGACAGGTTGAAGATGTATAAGCTAAGGTAGAACCCGAACAAGTGCACCTTCGGGATATGGTCTGGTAAGCTGCTGGGTTTCGTCGTTAGTGATAGAGGTATTCAAGTGGACCCTGCCAAGGTAAAGGATATACAGGAGATGCCAGCTCCCTGCGCAGAAAAGGATGTTAGAGGCTTTTTGGGGCGTCTAAATTACATTTCAAGATTCATTTCACATTTGACCGCAACTTGTGAGTCAATCTTTAAGCTGTTGAAGAAAGATCACGTGGTAAAATGGAATGATGAATGTTAGACCACTTTCGAAAGGATCAAAGAATATCTCCAAGAGCCACCAATTCTGATGCCTCCAATTGAAGGAAGACCTTTGATCTTATACTTGACAGTGTTGGATAATTCAATGGGGTGCGTACTGGGGTAGCATGACGAGTCTGACTGAAAAGAGCATGCTATTTACTACCTTAGCAAAACGTTTACCGACTGTGATACCCGATACTCACTGCTCGAGAAAACTTGTTGTGCTTTGGCATGGGCTGCTCTCTGGCTGAGACATTATATGTTGACTCACACTACCCTATTAATATAAAAAATGGATCCAATCAAGTATATCTTAGAAAAGCATGCCTTGTCCGGAAGAATAGAAATATGGAAGATGATCTTGACTGAGTATGACATCCAATACACAACCTAGAAAGCACTCAAGGGGAGTGTGTTGGCAGATCATTTGGCGCATCAGGCCGTGAACGACTACCAGTCCATGAATTTCGAGTTCCCGGATGAGAACACCATGTTGGTGACCGACTGTGAAGAACCTGGACCAGATGAAGGACCTGAGGAGGGATCCCGATGGACTATGTATTTTGATGGAGACTCAAATGCATTGGGTAATGGCATTGGCGCTGTGATTGTATCTCCTGAGGGCTGTCATACTCCGTTCACCGCCCGATTATGTTTTAACTGCACCAACAATATGGCATAGTATGAAGCATGTATCATGGGTCTTCGAGCTTCTATTGACTTGAGGATTAAGTTCTTGAGTGTATTCAGAGATTCTGCTCTAGTGATCAGTCAGATCAAAAGTGAGTGGGATACGAAGCACCCAAATCTTATTCCTTACAAGGAGTATGTACTGACGTTGCTTCCACACTTCGAGGAGATAACCTTTGAACATTTCCCCAGAGAGGAGAATCAGTTAGAGGACGCGCTAGCTACCATGTCTTCTATGTTCAAAGTCAGGTGGGACAATGAAGCTCCCCAGATTACCATAGAGAGGTTGGACGAACCCGCACATTGTTGTGACATCGAGACTGAAGAGGTAGCAGATAAACCCTGGTTTCACGAGGTAAAGAGGTATCTTGAGGCTCAGGAATACCCTGAGGGTTCATCTGTTAATGATAAGAAGTTTTTGAGAAGGTTCACTGCGAAGTTCTTCATCAGTAATGGTATCCTTTACAAGCGTAACCATGATTCAACATTATTGCGATGTGTGAACAAGAGCGAGGTAGAAAGGATTATGGCAGAGTTACATGAAGGTACCTTCGAAACTCATTCCAATGGACATACCATGGCAAAGAAAATCCTACGGGAAGGATATTACTGGTCTACTATGGAAGCCGATTGTTATCAGCATTCTCGGACCTGTCATAAGTGCCAAGTCTATGATGACAAGGTGCATGTACCTCTAGTTCCTCTGAACGTCTTGACAGCTCCTTGGCCTTTTGCAATGTGGGGTATCGATATGATCGGCAAGATCAGGCCTACTGCGTCCAACGGACATCGTTTTATTCTGCTAGCAATTGATTATTTTACGAAGTGGGTTCAAGCAGCTTCTTTTGCTACAGTAACCAAGAACGTCGTGGCGTGGTTCATCCGACACAATTTAATCTGCCGATATGGTGTACCAGAGAGGATCATTACGAACAATGGTACAAATCTCAACAACACGATGATCACCGAGCTCTACAAACAGTTCAAGATACATCATCATAACTCTTCTCCATACCGGCCGAAGATGAATGGGGCTGTTGAAGCGACTAACAAGAACATCAAGAAGATTGTGCAGAAGATGACGTGACATACAAAGACTGGCATGAGATGTTACCATTCGCTCTTCATGGGTACCGTACCTCAGCACAGACGTCAACAGGGGAAACACCTTATTCTTTGGTGTATGGCATGGAGGCAGTCTTACCCATTGAGGTCCAGATACCCTCTCTTCGGATTATGAAGGATGTAGGTTTAAGCGAGGATGACTAGATCCAAACCCGTCTTGATCAACTAAACTTAATCAATGAAAAGAGACTTACTGCTATTTGTCTTGGTCAGACGTATCAAAAGCGAATGATCAAGGCTTTTAATAAGAAAGTCATGCGTCAAGAATATCAAGTCGGGGATCTAGTGATCAAACGCATCATACTGCCGCAAGGTGATCACAGGGGAAAATGGACCCCCACGTACGAAAGGCCATTTATGGTTAAGAACATCTTCTTAGGAGGAGCCATGATTCTAACCACCATGGACGGTGACGACCTTCCTCACCCCGTCAATGAAGACATAGTGAAAAAATACTACGCATAATCAAAGACCTGCTAGGTTGACCGGCCTAGGCAAAAATAAGGGTTTCTCGGCAAACGAAAAGGGTTTGGGCAAAAGTAAGGGATGAAAATGAAAAAACTGTACACCCGACAAGTCGAAAATCTTAAAGGCGGCTTGGGCAAAAAAGGGTATCTCGGTGGACTGAAAACCCGAAAGGCGGTCCAGGCATAAATTAGGGATTGAAGCATAACACTATTTCTCATTGGATCATCTTGCAACCAGATTTCGGTATCGACTATCAAGCTCATACGGCACCAATCAATCTGATTTACCTTCAACCAAGTAGCAAAGTGATGAGATGCTCGAAGATATAAAGGCAATAGCAGAGTTGGAACCCAGTGGGATTGTTGACATAGCTGTTTTTCTTTTTTTTTCACAAATTGTATAATTTCTATCTTTCGGCGGCGTTCTCTTACTAGTACGTCAGCCTCTTGTACAAAACGTCTATTATAGGCTAACTTCAAGGATCAATACAATTCATTTTACAATAAATGTAAAAAATTGTTTTTCTTCTGTTGTTTTGTTTTGCAAGAATGTCCAATGACTCATTTTTGATATATGCATTTGAAAATAATTACTGCTCATATTTCTCAATACATTTCAAGTGAGGTCCTCAAATTGCTCAAGGTAGTCCAAAGACTGACCAAACAAAACCTCTCCTAAGGCAGTCTACCTCAAATTAGGGTTTCAGTTTGCATCAAGATGGTTGAGTCTAAAGGCTATAAAATGCTCACCATTGTCCTAATATGTTACCAAGATCATCCATATAAAGTTTCAGGCCTTCCAGAGAAAGTTTGCTCGGTCAATTGCTCAAAAGCCTGAAAATCGATTATGTTAGGGGAAAAGTCAATTGTGGCCCACATATAGTCAAACTTCAATTTTTTGGTCAAAAATATGATTTTGAAGTATTATTTATCATTTGACCAAGGGTTGATCATGATTCCTCAAGGATTGCTCACAATTCATCAAAACCCAAAAGTTGCTAAACTAGGGTGTGGTAGAAAAAGTCAACTCAACTTTGACCAAGCATAACTTTATCATAATTTATCAAAAATGACCCATCCAAAGCTCATTTTGAATAGGATGGAATTCCATACAATTCATCTTCAGCTCCCAAGTTCAAAATATTCACTGACAAGACATTATAGGTCATTTTGAAAAGTCAACAAAAATACCTTTTTTGTCAAAGCTCCATACATGAACATGGAAGACTCAATTGAGATGAGACCAAAAGGGTTGCTTAGAGGACATCTCCAGCTTTCTAAAAACTCCAGTAACAACCTCATAGATTCTAAATTAAGGAAGTTATGCGTTGGTGAAGTTGACCTTTTTTGCAAAATTGCCAAAAGACAAATGTGCCTCAAAATGCAATTTTTATCAAATGGGCCCAACTTTTTATGCTTGTTTTGAGTTTGTAACATGGTCCACGAGCCATGACCCTTCCCACTTGCCTTTATTTTATTATTTTTCATTTATTTTGATTTTTATTTCAATTAAATCAAATTAAATCAAAATAAAACCATCAAAATATCAAAATCATTTAAACCTTGAGATTTTGTGCACATTTCAGGTCCATGAATAGCTGGCAAGGAGATCAAATCGTGCAAGGCATGTTTGTACACAAAAATATTGGTTTTTGACTTGATTTGAAAAGATTTGAATAAGAATCATATCATGGATCAAATTTTCATAATTGCAAAGATTTGGAGCAAGTTTGTAAACCTATTTCACTCACATATCTAGAACGTTTGCAGACCAAATGCACAAGGGTTAGAGGCGTGGAGAGTGAAGATAAACTTTCAAAAAATCAAGAAAAAATGTTGATCTGATTTCATAGTTCCAGGTTATCTCAAGCCTTCTAAGCTATCTCATTCGCTTCCTGGGTGTTCAAGGAGTCCATACCAATCTTTAGCAAGCATTTTCATGCTCCAAAACCCATTGTAAGTGTCTCACGACCTTGGCATCTTTTTGAAATCCAATATCATTATTTTGGCATTTGAAGCATGAATTATTTATATATTCTGAATCCTTGAAGCATTTCAAGCTAATGGTAACAATTAATTGCATTTTTCCTAACCATACAGAGATCCACCATTGTTAGGGTTTCTTGTTTCGTTTTGGGATTTTCTTGTACAGGTAAAATTGGCCCAAAAGAGAGGTACCATGATGTTCACAAGGCCAAGACGAATTGGTCAGTGGCATTAGATGTCGTTTATCATTCTTGTATGTGATTTTGGAAACACGCCGGGTTATAGCTACGGACTTATGTCTGTAGGTAAAAGTCCTTGACTTTTACCAACGGAGAGAGGAAGAAGAAGGGTGGCGTGGCACCCCCTAGTTGGTTCATTTAAACTGGCGTGTGTTTTTTGCTTTTGTCCTCCACTAACTCACATTATCACATATTATTAACTGTTATTATTTCATATACAAATAAGCAGCATGGCATAGCTGGCAACAAGGTGTTGAATGAAGCTTGAGGACCTGGGTTTGATCCCCAGTGAAGGAAAATTGCGATCAAAAGCGCAGAGGAATTTAAAATTTTCCTTTAGCGATCCTTACGAATGAACATGGTCAGTGATAGAAATATTTACCTCTTATGGCGATTCAGACCTTTGATGTTGTGATCACGAGCGTTGATGAAGAAAAACGCCTCTACTCAGTCCACACGAACAGATCGCTTCTGGTCACAGTGCTAGCTGATCACGAACGGGAACCTTGAGTGAGAGAGAGAATCAAAAACGAAATTGCATCAAGTGAAATTGCTTCATCACAAGGGATCTATTTATAAAATCAATCGTGTGAGCTACAATTATAAGCTAAAAGCCCAATTAAGCTTATGGACATCATACCTTATGATGTACCATATATCACTTATCCACGTGGTACCTTAACACTTTCTGTATTACACTTAAGTGCACCGTACCTTACGGTGTTCCTTATTTATTCTATCTCTCATCAACCTGTCCTTATGTGTGTGACCATGTAGGTTTTCGCGATGTTGGCAATTATATTAAAACACACATTTAATATAATAAACAGTGAGCAGTATCTAGCAACACATCACTGTTACCCAAGTCACGAAAATGTCATGTGATCTGACCAAACCATTTCCGTGATAATATTTGTGTTGTACAATTACCCTTTTACCCTCATGTCTATACTGAACACAAGGCATACACTGTGTCACCCTTGTCCAGTTCAATATTGGGCCCTTAGACATTTATCCTGTTATGCAGGATGAGAAAATTCCATCTAGGTCACTCATGTCCCTTAGCATTCTTTGTGAAGTACCCATCAACCGTCTTTATGGTCATCCAGTTACGGATGACGTTTGATCAACAATAAAGTACATGACTCTACATCTAGGGTCCATAGTGGTTTCAGGTCGAAGGGTGGTATACACCATTATCATCATGAGAATAACTTATGACACTTTGCATAACATTCTATGTAGTATTCTCATAGCGGGTCAATCCAGTATCAATATTACTCCTAATATTCATACCTATGTCAAGACTTGATAACTCCTTATCATAATCCATGAGATGTGATCATCAATCTATCTTCATAATAATCTTAATGCTTTAATGTTATCCCACTTCACATTAAAGCTTGACTACAGATACTTTAAGAATAGTGTCTTATGTTTAATGGGATCTCATGATTAAGTCACACTTAACATTTAATTAAACAAATAAACCATTCTAGGGACTTTATTATTTTGGAAAGCAAACATAATAAAGAAATGCCTTTTATTATTAATAAATAATTCGATACAAGTACCAAAAGTATTGGCCTCTAGGGCTTACACCAACAATCTCCCACTAGCACTAGAGCCAATCAGGCATACCCCTAATACCCATAGATCTAGTATGTCCATCATGCTTCAGCTGCGCAAGAGGCTTTGTTAATGGGTCAGCAACATTGTCAAGTGTAGGTACTCTGCATATTTTCACATCTCCCCGATCGATTATCTCTCGAATGAGATGATAACGCCTAAGTATGTGTTTGGATCGTTGGTGAGATCTAGGATCCTTAGCTTGTGCAATAGCACCATTGTTATCACAATAGAGATCAATGGGATCCACAATGCTATGGACTATGACAAGTTCACTAATGAACTTCTTGATCCAAATAGATTCCTTTGCTGCAGTTGAGGCAGCAATATACTCAGCCTCGGTTGTAGAATCAGCAATTGTATCTTGCTTTGAACTTTTCTAGCTCACAACGCCCCCATTTAAACAAAACAGATAACCAGATTGCGATATAAAGTCATCCTTATCTATCTGGAAGCTAGCATCGGTGTATCCAATTACAACAAGCTCTTCCTGACCTCCATATATCAAGAATGAGTCCTTAGTCCTTCTCAAGTACTTAAGGATATTCTTGACAGCTACCCAATGAGCATCACCGGGATTAGACGGGTACCTACTCGTTTCACTTAAAGAATACGAGACATCTGGCCGAGTACATAGCATGACATACATGATAGATCCTATTGCAAATGCATATGGAATCTTATCCATGCGATCCCTTTCTTCCTTACTTGAAGGGGATTGTGTTTTTGACAGACACATGCCATGTTGCATAGGTATGAATCCTTTCTTGGAATCATGCATATTAAAAGCGTCTCAACACCTTTTCTATGTATGTACTCTGACTTAGGCCAAGCTGTTTTTGTGACCTATCTCTATAGATCCTGATTCCTAATATATAGGCTGCTTCACCTAGGTCCTTCATTTAAAAGCATTTCCCTAACCAAGTCTTCACTTGTTGCAAGGTAGGGACATCGTTTCCAATGAGTAATATGTCATCTACATATAATACCAGGAATACGATCATGCTCCCACTAACCTTCTTGTAGACACAAGGCTCATCTTCATTCTTGATGAATCCATATTGTTTTACTGTTTCATCAAAACGAAGATTCCAGCTTCTGGAAGCTTGCTTCAATCCATAAATTGATCGCTGTAACTTACATATCTTTTGGGCTTCTTCTGGTATGTCAAATCCTTCAGGTTGTGTCATGTACACATCCTCGAGAAGATTCCCATTAAGGAAAGCAGTTTTGACATCCATCTGCCATTTTTCATAATCATGATATGCAACGATAGCAAGTAAAATCCGACCAGATTTAAGCATTGCAACTGGTGAAAAGGTTTCATCATAGTCAACCCCATGAATTTGTTTATAGCCTTTTGCAACCAGTCCTGCCTTATAGGTATGTGCCTTACCATCCATGTCAGTCTTCTTTTTGAAGACCCACTTGCATCCTATAGGGTTAACTCCTATAGGAGGCTCTACCAAGGTCCAAACCTGGTTTGTGTACATGGAATCCATTTCAGATTTCATGGCTTCTAGCCACTTCTCGGACTCAGGACCAGTTATGGCCTCTTGGTAGGTCACATGCTCATCTTGATCCATGAGTAATACATCACCCTGATCACTTATGAGATATCCATATCTCTCAGGTTGTTGACGTATCCTGCTTGACCTACGCTGGTCTTGTTCTACTTGAGCAGGTTGCTCTTCCACAACTACTTGTGTTTCCTGCTCTAATTCCTCCATAGGTGTATCAATGCTTTGTGGTTCTTGAATTTCTTCAAGCTCTATTTTCCTCCCACTGATTCTTTTGGAAATGAAATCCTTTTCCAGAAAAACTCCAGTTCTAGCGACAAACACTTTACCCTCAGAAGGATTGTAGAAGTAATACCCTTTTGTTTCTTTAGGATACCCCACAAATAAGCATTTGTCAGATTTGGGCTCAAGCTTAGTTGAAATTTGTCGTTTCACATAAACTTCGCAACCCCAAATCTTCATGTAAGACATATGTGGTTTCTTACCACTCCATATCTCATATGGTGTCTTCTCAACCTTTTTGGATGGAACACGGTTAAGTGTGTAAGCTGCATTTAATAGTGCATGTCCCCAAAAGGAGTTCGGAAGATCGGCGTGACTCATCATGGATCAGACCATGTCTAACAAGGTTCGATTTCATCTCTCAGATACACCATTCCATTGTGGTGTTCCGGGACGAGTAAGTTGGGATAAAATCCCACATTCCTTTAGATGGTCATCAAACTCTACGCTTAAATATTTACCGCCTCGATCTGATCGAAGAACTTTAATATTCTTACCTAGTTGGTTTTGTACTTCATTCTTGAATTCCTTGAATTTTTCAAAGGTTTCAGATTTGTGTTTCATTAAATACGCATAACCATATCTACTGAAATCATCAGTAAATGTGATGAAGTATTGAAAACCTCCTCTTGCTGGTATGTTCAGTGGTCCACATACATCAGTATGTATGAGGGCCAAAAGATCATTAGCCCTTTCACCTTTTCCTGTGAATGGGGAATTTGTCATCTTTCCAATTAAACAAGATCTGCATGTCTCATATGATTCATAATCAAAAGAGTCCAAGAGTCCATCTTTATGGAGTTTGGAAATGCGTTTCTCATTTATGTGGCCTAAGCGAAAGTGCCAAAGGTAGCTTGGATTTAACTCATTAGGTTTAATCCGTTTAGTATTGATGTTATAAATTAGAATTTCAAGATCAAGGACATATAGTCCATTGTTCATTTGTGCAGAAGCATAGAATATATCATTCAAATAAATAGAGCAACAATTGTTCTTTATTATAAATGAAAAACCAAACTTGTCCAAACAAGAAACGGATATAATATTCCTACTAATTGCAGGTACATAATAACAGTTCTCTAACTGAATTATTAAACCACTAGATAAAGTCAAAACATAAGTTCCTACGGCTAAAGCAGCAACCTTTGCTCCATTTGCAACTCGTAGGTCAACTTCACCTTTTGCCAAATCTCTACTCCTTTTTAGCCCCTGCACATTAGTACAAATGTGAGAACCGCATCCAGTATCAAATACCCATGATGCAGAAGTAGATAAATTAATTTCAATAACAAAAATACCTGAATTTGAAGTCCCTACTCCATTGTTCATATCTTCCAGGTACTTTGGGCAGTTTCTCTTCTAATGTCCGGTCTTACCGCAATGGAAGCAAGTTCCCTCCTTTGCTATGCCTCCACTAGGCTTCAAAGCAGGAACAATAGGTTTAGGCTTGGCAACTTCCTTGCCTTTCCCTTTACCAACCTGCTTGGTAGGCCTCTTGTTCAGCTTCTTTCCATTACTGACCATCAGAATGGACTTCCCTTTTGTCTTCATATTCTGCTCAGCAGTTTTCAACATGCTTAGCAATTCTGGAAGACTCTTATCCATGTCATTCATGTTGAAATTCATGACAAACTGATTAAAGCTATCTGGAAACGATTGCAAGATAAAATCAGTTGCAAGTTCCTTTCCAAGCGGAAACCCTAACTTTCAAGGTTCTCCACATACCCAATCATTTTGAGTACATGGGGACCTACAGGGTTTCCCTCAGATAACTTGCTGTTAAAAAGGGCATTTGAATCCTGAAACCTCTCATTTCTTGCCTGCTCTTGATAGAGCATTTTCAGATGTCCGATCATATCGAACGCTGACATGTTCTCGTGTTTCTTTTGCAACTACGAGTTCATAGTAACTAGCATGAGACAAGCGGCTTCGTTAGCATTATCAAAATGCTTCTTATAATCATCTCTTTCTGCCTTAGGTGCCGAACTAGGCGGTTCCTCTTCAGGAACAGGTGTCTCCAAGACATACAGCTTTTTATCGTGCTTGAGGACAATCCTCAGATTTCGGTGCCAATCCAGGAAATTTGTCCCAGACAATTTTTCCTTATCTAGGATTGATCGCAAAATATGGTTGTTTGTTGTCATGGTAATCTACAAAAAAATGAAAATATAAGTATTATTAAAACAACATATTTAATTAGGCCTTTAATCATATATGCTCCTACTATTTTACTCAAACCAAATGACCCTCATCATTTGATTCGGAAAATCAAGTTGGAAGACTTTCTAGTGGTTCGAGATCCACATTTCACTTCGTTCTAAGTCAGCGTTAGGATGATTACACAAAACTAGGTTATTTAGGTAGGAACTCCTTCCAATTGTATCTCATACAACTCTCGAATATTTTCAGTTGGGTGAATAACTCCTTATTCTAATTCATCATATGAATCATTCCCAACTCTTGCTTCTAAACATGTATAATCTTATTATAATGTGTTTAGTTAAGTTTGACCCATTGTTTTAGCAGTTGGATATTACAATTATCCCATCGCACCTTACTAATATAGAACATGCACCTCGCGTAGGCGAAACCTACATTGTTCGATACTAGTCCTGATGAGTGCTAAAACTTGGAAAGCATGAACTTAATATTTAACTTGAGGGATTTTGTTATTAGTTTGATCTCACCGGCTTAAGATGCAATTCGTCTCTCTCATGCATCAACATACAAACACATGCATCAATATACATAAAAGGATACAGTTATGGCCCCTAGTGCAATTGTTCTCCCAAGCCAATGAGAGAACCTAAGCTAACCTAATAACGATCTAAACTTATCCAAGCAAGATCTCCTAGGTTATCCTCCTTTGATATTGTATTCTTCTCTTTCTTCATAACATTACATTACATAAAAGAAACTCGTTTTACATACGAGGGAGTGAGATGAGAAAAGAAGTTACATCAAGAATTTTAGAGAGAGGCACGACACACAGGCCGTATTTTACAATCCCAAAACAAAATAAAGGAAATAACTAAGGCCATAACTGATCACCACAAGACAATAATAATAAACACACTTTTATTATTAGTTTAAATTTTGTTAATTAAAAAAAAGGCAAATTAAATTTCGACGATTGATCACACTACGCAGAGTTAGCCAGGGGTTCCGCTGATCGTTCAGCGGACGGGGGTCAAGGGGGCAGCGCCCCTTTATGGGGTTGTTAGGGGCAGTGGCCCGACGCAAAATTTTAATGAACAATTCATTTGAAATCGGCGTCATTTTCGTACAAGTCTTATGCATTCACAACCCTAATCGCATAACTCTGCAACAACACAACCCTTGTGCCGTCATGAACCCTAATGCAGCAGTTCCATGCTGTCAAACACATTTCGATTGATAATTCAGTATGATTAATCACATGCCATTGCTTCACCATACTAATGTCGGATTCCGAAGCATATGAACAGTGATCGGTCAAAGGAATAACAATCATCAAGTGTTTTAATGAACGAAACAGAAACAGTATATCCCATATACCATCGTTGCATCAGATTTACTTATATCATATATAAAAGTGATCGATCTTATTTGTGTAACCTATGGACGATCGATGTATCGCTGCTTCACCATACTAATGTCGGATTCCGAAGCATAGTCAACATCAATCATCCAAATCATACACAACAGATGCCAAATTTAATTTCTCGTTTATTATTCAATTCATTCTGGTTTTAATCGAATCAAAACAGAAAATATAGAACATAAACAACTATCAGATACATGGTTTCGTAAGTGGCTCTGATACCACTGAAGGAAAATTGCGATCAAAAGTGCAGCGGAATTTAAAATTTTCCTTTAGCGATCCTTACGAATGAACATGGTCAGTGATAGAAATATTTACCTCTTGTGGCGATTCAGACCTTTGATGTTGTGATCACGAGCGTTGATGAAGAACAACTCCTATACTCAGTCCACACGAACAGATCGCTTCCGGTCACAGTGCTAGCTGATCACGAACAAAAACCTTGAGTGAGAGAGAATCAAAAACGAAATTGCATCAAGTGAAATTGCTTCATCACAAGGGATCTATTTATAGAATCACTCGTGTGGGCTACAAGCTAAAATCCCAATTAAGGCTATAAGTTAAAATCCCAATTAAGCTTATGGACATCATACCTTATGATGTACCATATATCACTTATCCACGTGGTACCTTACCACTTTCCGTATTACACTTAAGTGCACCGTACCTTACGGTGTTCCTTATTTATTCTATCTCTCATCAACCTATCCTTACGTGTGTGACCCTGTAGGTTTTCGCGACATTGGCCATTATATTAAAACACACATTTAATATAATAAATAGTGAGCGGTATCTAGCAACACATCACTGTTACCCAAGTCACGAAAATGTCATGTGATCTTACCAAACATTTTCCGTGATAATATTTGTGTTGTACAATTAACCTTTTGCCCTCATGTCTATATTGAACACAAGGCATACACTGTGTCACCCTTGTCCAGTTCAATATTGGGCCCTTAGACATTTATCCTGTTATGCAGGGTGAGAAAATTCCATCTAGGTCACTCATGTCCCTTAGCATGCTTTGTGAAGTACCCATCAACCGTCTTTATAGTCATCCAGTTACGGATGACGTTTGATCAGCAATAAAGTACTTTACTCTACATATAGGGTCCATAGTGGTTTCAGGTCGAAGGGTGGTATACACCATTATCATCATGAGAATAACTTATGACACTTTGCATAACATTCTATGTATTATTCTCATAGCGGGTCAATCCAGTATCAATATTACTCCTAATATTCATACCTATGTCAAGACTTGATAACTCCTTATCTATGATCCATGAGATGTGATCATCAATCTATCTTCATAATAATCTTAATGCTTTAATGTTATCCCACTTCTCATTAAAGCTTGACTACGGATACTTTAATAATAGTGTCTTATGTTTAATGGGATCTCATGATTAAGTCACACTTAACATTTCATTAAACAAATAACCATTCTAGGGACTTTATTATTTTGGAAAGCAAACATAATAAAGAAATGCCTTTTATTATTAATAAATAATTCGATACAAGTACCAAAAGTATTGGCCTCTAGGGCTTACACCAACACCCAGGTCCCTTTGTTGTTTCAATATTATTTTTCCATATTTGATCCCATGCGCAGGTTTCCCCCAGATCCATCATGGACCATCAGCTTGCAACCACTGGATCTAAAGTAGATCAAATCCAACACTTGGCATGTGAGGGTCTACCAAAGGCCCTAGTCAACTTGAAACGTGGAATCATGAGAAGTCAAATATGGATCCAGGCTATTAGGCTCAGATTGCTATGGACATCCCCTGATGTTTACCGTGCCAGGCCCAATCCTTTTTTCTTTTCTTTTATACATTTTCTTTTATTTATTTATTTATTTGTTTAAATTATTTTCTAACATCAAAATTAATTCCTTTTTACAAAAACTCATAAAATCAATTTCATCAAATTAGATTTAGTTTTATTTTTTATCAAAAATTAATTTAATTAGTGTAATTTAATTTTAGGGTAACTTTAATTTGTTTTGTAAATAAATTAAAACAAATTAGAAATTAGGTTTTGTGTAAATTAATTTATATTTTATTTTCTCAAAATAACAAAAAATACAAAAATAGGTCAAAATAATTTTTTTTTCTTAATTTAATTTAATTAGTAATTATGTTTGTATTTATTAAATTTAAAACCTTATTTTCTTAATAAATAATCAAAAACAACCAAAAAATAATTTTCTCTTTTAATTAGGTTAGACGGAGTCAAAACCCTAATTCTCTCGTTCTCGATTCATCGCGCGCGCTTATTATTTTTTTACAATATTAATGTAACTGCTTACAATATGTAATAGTTTAATTAGGATTGTCTTTATTTATCGCTTTTACGGGTTTTTTTGGCTATGTAATTAATCCCCCTCCCCGAAGCCTTGTAATAGCGTAGTTTTATTTCTCGCATTTTAATTTTCGCAAATATTAACTGTTAGATGTATGATAATAGGATTGCATGACAAGACTGTATGTTAATTTTAAAATAGTTAGCAAACCCCAAATGTGAAAAGATAATAACTTGAAATCAAATCACTCGCACATGCGCACTCCTAGGGTATACTCCCACTTCGGTTGCCTTCGGTAAACGATCATTAAGCTTAGGGTGTTTTAGTGGTCGCTCTCTTGTCTAAACAAAGATCAAAATGTCCCGTTCGGAAAGGTTGCCTCGGAAATGTTGCGTCGAATATAATCTTAAGACATTAGGGTTATTACTAAGACTTCCTAACGTTGCTTTAGTGATCGTACATCCCTTTCGAATTGACCGTTTACAACTCCAATGACGGTGCTACCTACTCATTAATAGTGGGATAGCGTTGTCTAAAGGAAGCAAGAACAGAAACATCTTTTTTCGAGTAGGTAGATGCTAGTAGGTACTTGCTCATAATAAACTTTTCACACCATACACTTTTACAAACAAAGTTTTCAAAAACACTTCGTAACACTCTTGAAGACAGAAGCAAGGGTTAAAACAAAGTAAAATAAACTTTTCAAAATAAACACACACAAGCAATTTTAAAATGATGAGCAAGTACCTAAGAGCCTTTGGAAAACCTCGGATAGAAAGGGTGCTAATACCTTCCCTTTCTATAATCTACCCCCATACTCAAAATCTCGAAAAAGGAATTTTTATATGCTTTTTTCCTTTCCAGTTGGATAAAATAAAAGTCGGTGGCGACTCTTTCTTACCGCGACATTTTGCAAACACAAACGCAAAACACAAACCAGCATTTTCCTAAAATAGTCGGTTCTGCCACCGTATCACAGGGTGATAATGAGGGGATGTTGTGTTGGGATTTTTCGGAGCTTCCTTCATGGTTATCAAATTGGATCTCAACAGATGTAGTAATACTTGAGACAAAGTCATGTTGATTCTGGTGAATTGTCGGACTGGCCTCTCCACCCTTCGTTGGTTACTTCTTTGTTGATCAGACGTGGGCTTTGGAATCATAACAGCCCCTACCATTGGCTAGCGCTCGGCTCTTTCTTGGTTTCTTTCTAGATAAATAGCATATACCTCTTTCTTATCAATAAAAGGCTTCCTCACAGCTGTAGAAGAAGACAAATCCTTCTGAATCTTTCCATTTCTTATGTCAGCTTCCACCCTTTCTCTGGTCAGTATTAACTCAGTAAATCCTGCAGATAAGCTTCCAATTAAATGGTTGAAGAAGGGGCTCGATAAAGTGCCTAAGAACATGTCCAGCAATTCCCTTTCAGACAGAGGGGGTTGGACTCTCCCCGCCAGATCTCTCCACTTCTGTGTGTAATCCTTGAAACCCTCATTGGAAACCATAGCCATACTCTGAAGTTGAGTATGGTTAGGCGCCAAATCGGTATTATATTGATATTGCTTATAGAAAGCTGCAGCGAGATTTTCCCAATTATGGACGTTGGCTCTTTCTAGTTGGTAAAACCAGTCGAGTTGTGTTCCAGATAGACTATCTTGGAAAAAGTGCACCCACAAGTCTTTATCAATGGAGTGTGGTTGGATTTTTCTCACATATGATCAGAGGTGTATCTTAGGGCATGACACTCCATCATATTTTGCAAAAAAAGGTACTTTGAACTTCAGGGGAATCACAACCCCAGATACTAGTCCCAAGTCTTCAAAATCTAGGTCGGGTACCCTTTGTATCTCCATTGCGTTCAAACGCTCTTCGAGGTGTTTGTACTTGTCATCAGCTGGAGGATATTTTTCCTCAGAGTACTCTTCCTCTTCTTCCTCCTCTTTAGATTATGACAGAACCGCTGTTTCCTTTCCTTTCCCTTCTACTTCATCAGATGTTGTTGCGAAATTCAAGGTTCTTCTAGTCTGTCCTTGAAACCTTCTCCCCATGATTAGAACACCGGTTGTTTTCTTCACTTTCTTCTTCTCTTTGGCCAATAGAGTCTTCAACTCCTCTTTCCCCTTGGCTAGGGTTGTGAGAAACTGTTGAAACTACGTGTTCTTAGTTTGGAGGTCTTTGACTGTTTGTTCGAGATCCATCTTACTGAAATAAACAGTAGAGAGATGAGGAAACTTGTTGCAAAAGACCTGTTTATGTTATGATGAATGATATGTGCATATGCAATGTTTTCAAGGATTTCAAAGACTCAAGTTCGGTTTAGACAAAAAGAAACACACGTTATATTAATAAGATAAAGTTTGAGTACATAAATGCCCCTTGGGCAAAATAATACAAAACTCTAAGATAAAAAAGTAGTGCGCATCCTCTTTGGTGCAATGTAGGCATTTAGAGTCTGCTCCTCATGAAGTAGCCTGGTGATTTCTAAAACCTTTTTCTCGCTTGCGTAGAATTGGGCTTTGAAAGTATAACGCTCTCCTTTGAGCTGTATCCAATCCCTTTGTAGGTCCTCGAGATATGTGGGCATGTCAGGATGTAGGATAGTGTATGGAACTTCTCCCTCCTTAACCGGCTCAATGATCACCGGGAGGATGGAAGGATAAGGCATCATAAGGCTTTAAGCACGGGTTAGTACCCATTTGAGGTAAGGCTCAAGAGGGATGGAACTCTTGTGCGCCAAAGTTTTTCTATCTACCTTGTTTAGCATCCTCTAAGCTCGGATGAATATCTGGAAAAGACCTTGATCGTCGTTGTCGTAGTCGAATACCAAACCTTGAATCAACATCTCGTGCGGTCCATCCCTTCGGGTATAACCAAATTGTCCTAAAGCTAAGCATGGGCTGTAGGTGATGCCTCCCCTAATTCCAAGTAGAGGGACATTAGGGAATTCCCCACAACGGTCATAAATGATAACTTTCTCTTTGGATCGGGAGCACCAATGAATGTCTGAATGTTTGAGTGTCATTAACCTTTGTGACCACCTCAAACCTTGCTCATTATTTAAGACTGATTGGGGAAGATGAGAAATAAACCATCTTGCCAGGAGAGGAGTGCAACACATAAGGACACCTCTTTTCCTCATTGTACGAGTGTGAAAAGAGTGTAGGATATCTCCAAGCAATGTAGGCACCGGGTTGCATGACTTGAAGATTTTGACGGTGCTCACATCTATGAGCTGGTCAGGATTGGGGAACAAGACCATCACATAGATAAGAAGAGCCACAATTTCCTCAAAGGCTTGAAAGTCTAAGGAATTCCAACAGATTTGGGCTTTCTCAAACAGGAACTTTGCTAAGAAGCCTTTAACACCACTCCTGGTTTCCCAATGAGTTGTGACATCAAATGAGTGCAAGTGCAGAGCTTAAGCAATCTCCTCTGGCTTTGGGTCTCTTTCCGTACCGTTGAAAGGTAGTTGATTGAGAATGAGAATCCTCAAGAGTTGAGAGAATTCTTCCAAAGTAGGCACAAGCTGGTAGTCGGGAAATGTGAAGCAATGGTGCAAAGGATCAAAGAACTGAAAGAGCACCTTCATCATATCCTCATCTGTGTTGGAGGTGACCAAGTTGAGTAGACGACCATGTCTCTCGGTAAATGGAGAGTTCTCAGGGATCCTTGAAGCTATCTCTTTAAGTTGTGGAGGAATTCTTACAAGGTTGACTTGGATAGTTTTCTTGCAAAGTGAATTCATATCCTACAAAACAAGAACAAAGATGAAATCTCCAAAATCCTTGAAATGGTTAGTAGATGCATGTGATGTTTATGATGTTCATGATGTTATGTACAAGTATGCATATACAAGAAGAAGAAAAAAACAAGTTCTTAGTTTAGGCTTTCATGGGGTTTTATAAGTAAGTACCCTCTTGAAGTTTAGTTGGTTTAAACCTGTCCTAGTAATAGTAATCGGGTTATAAGGAGCTCAATATCACCTGGTTGTTTCCTTGGTCATTGTTTCAGCTCAAGCCTCTTTAATAGCCACCAAAATATCCCAAGTAAAGGGTTCTAGAAGTTTATTAGTGCTTCACGACATCACTCAGCGGCCTCGTATTCTCTTTGATTAACTCAAAGGCTACCGGTACCCACAAATATGTCACACTAACATAGTTATTGCTTAGATCATGTCGGTATACCCCGCATAGTTTCCACAACGTATTGCTATTTACCTATAATGTATCCCAAATCTGGGTAGAGGATTTTAAACCCAAAAAATGAACCATAATGTAAAGCAATCAAGTCAAACAATGTAAGCAAATAAATGTGATCTAGCCCTAAGGTAACCCCACTTTTTTAAAATAATTCTCCAGTAGAGTCGCCAGTTCTGTGATACGGTGGGAGAACTGACTTGAGGGTTTGCGTTTTATCGCAAATGTTGCGGTTTAGCAAGAGTCGCCACGGACTTTTCTTTTATCCAAAAGGAAAGATGAAAAAGCACAGGAAGGACCTTTGATATTGTTTCTTGAGTTCGGGGGGTAGATTATGAAAAGGGAAGGTATTAGCACCCTTTTCATCCATGGTTTTCCACGGGCTCTTAGTTACTTGCTAGATCACTTGCTTTTGTTTGAAATTGTGCTTTGTGTTGGTTTTTTGAAAGTATTTTATAAAAGAGGCCATTGTTTAGGAAATCTTTGTAATGATTCTCGTTCGTAAGAATGTATAAAAAGATGTTTGTTTTTTTGAAAATGTTTTCAATGTTTGTAAAATGTTTGGAAATGTGTGTGTTTGTTTTGAAAATAGCAAGGATAGTTGTTTTGAAATAGAGCAAGTAACTAGAAGTAATCTACCTACTCAAATTTCTTTGTTGTTCATTTTCTATTCCTTTCACATTGTTGTTTTACCATTGATTTGGTAAGCAACCCTATCTTTGGATGTTAACGGGACGGGCGTGGGTTATCGTATAACCATGATTAGCAATGTTGCAAAGTATCTTAGCATTTTTTAGGGACCAAGATCATTTTGTAAGGCAACTTTGAATAGCGTCATCGAGGGACTATGATCTCATATTTGTTTGTTTTTCCAAGATACTTCGCATGCGTAATATGGCCATTTTTGTATAAGGCAACCAAGTGGAGAAACCCTAAAGATGCTTGTGTGAAAGTGTGTTATTTTCATGCTTTGATTTTGTATTGGATTTAGGGTTTTCTATTTGTTTTGTTTTGATCTTGCAATACAAACCCTAATTACTAGCATGGTATATAAAAGCGGTAAATTGTGTAATTTAAAGATTACTATGCTATTACAACATTTTATGGGAGGGGGGAATACAAATTGTGAATGGGGAATTTGTAATAATGTAAATCTAGTTAAGCTATTACAACCAAATCGAATTTATACGAATATTGGAATAAACAAATAAAATATGCAATATTATGTACATGCAAGAAAAATATTTTGTTTTGTTTTTTATGTGAAAAGGAGTTTTAACCTAATCCTAAAAATATTTTAAAAAGGAAATTATTTCTTAAAAAAAGAGGTTAACCCTAATTTCTAATTAAAGGGAAAATAAAGTTCTATAGGTATTATTTTTATGTATTTTTTGTATTAAAAGTAATAAATAATATTTTATGAAAATATTAAGTTTTTTTATATGCTAAAATAAATATTCACAAGTATGGAATGAAAAAAGTAATAAAAATAATTAAGCTAATTTTAATATATTGTATTTACAAGCTTATTTAAGAAAATATTTAGCATATAGTTAAATAAAAATATTTTTTCATGTGAAAATAAATAAATAAAATAAACAAAAATACAAAATTGTCATATTTTATATTTTTTCAAGATTTTATGTATTCAAGAAAATATTTAATAACAACAAAAAAATAAATAAATAAAAGATTGGGCCAGGGGTGCTGTTAGGAGAAGAGGAGGTGGATATTAGCAAAAAACTGAGGCCCATAGGGGTTGAGCCCACTCTGCAAACAAGTCAAAAAAAATGAAGAAAATGTAAAAAATGCAAAAAGGCAACGCCAAGGCTCGAACCTGTGACCTTAAGCATTTTTGTGCGCTGCGTTACCACTGGGGTGGCTGTACATCTGTTAGTTTATATGAAACAATAAAAACATAACGTAAAACGCTTCCATGGCCCTGTACTTCGTCTTCTTCCTCTAGCCATCCAGAAGCTCTGTATCTTTCTCATCTCTCCATGAAAATGAAAACTTCCAACATGAAAATGATAGTACTCATTCCCACAATCTCAACCATGTAACTTATGGAAACTAACAATCAAAGATTAAAACAAATTTTGAAAGCCCTAATTTTAAACCTAATTTTTACAGGCATTTTAACTTCAAAATTCTCCATACATAATGATCAGAAATGAAATCTATGCACATGGTTGGCTTCAACACTATAATATCTATATAATATCTTCACAAATTGTGGCCAATGGATGCCTGTATGAAAAGATATAGGTTAGGATTCTTACCTATTTCAGCTGAGATTATGAATGGATTTTGAGTGAGATTTGTGAAGGCCTGATGATTGCTTGAGCTTGCTTGAACCTTCCTGAGTGTGTTCCAATCCTTGCCTTGCTCTGGAAGTGCTTTGAACTCTCTATCCAAGTTAACCTTCAAGCTTGGAAAACAAAAATGGCAGATGATGAAGGAGGAGTTACAGTGCAGAGATGATGGTCTGGATCACTTAGATATGAAGTAGGTAAAGTGTTTGGATGGTTAAAACTTGAAACGCACGAGCCAATTTGTGGATTGCTATGCTTATGCTCAAACTGTAAGTTTTGACAGTTTTTTGGTGATATGGAGTGTTTTAGTGTTTTAGGCCCTTAGCAATCGTGTTTTCTGTTGTAATGTGTTTGTGTATTAGTATGGAAAAGGTTTTAAGTCAACTCTCCAATAGATTTGTGAGTTCTAGCCTTTTGGCACCCTTTCTTTCTTTTGAAGCAAAGTGAAGAGACAAGTCTTCACATGCTTGTACTAGCCTGCTTGGGGTTGGTATAAACTTTGTACGAGTTGCTTTAGGCCTATAGGACTTGTGTGTGCATAGAAGACAGGTCCAATGCTCAAGAATTGGAAAGTTGCAAAAGTGAAGCTATTTCAAAATGGCAATGGCCACTTTATGCCATTATGGAATTACAACTTGGACAAAGGCTCTTGAGCTTGAATTAAAGCTTTGTCAACTGAGTAAGCATTAAATTATGAAGTGAGAAACAAGTTAGGGACCTGTAAAGCAAGGATTAGGCATCATAGGTTCAAATTTGAATTTTGTTCTTCATGAAATGGCTTGAATTGAAAGTGAGAAATTTCCAACTTCATCTCTTCGATTCTCCCTACTCAAAAATGATCTTGAGGAGTTCTTGGACATTTTGGAAAGCTTGCAATGTGCTCTATAACTCATCTTTGAAATTCATTTCAAGAATCCTCCTAGAACTAGGTGAAAAATTGCCATGAAGTTGGGTCCAAAACCTTCCTAAATTAGGGTAAAATTTCACTAAGTTATTTAGTTCATGAGCATGAAATCATAAAATTATATCTTGAGATCCAAGCATCTTTGGGGAAAAATGTGTGAAGCAAAGTTGTAGATTTCATGTAGGTCTACAACTTTCATGTTGGGAACTTTCCTTGAATCATCTTGTAACATGGTGGAAAAATGGCTTAAAGTTGAGAAAAAATAAGAAATTGTGACCAAATCTTCAAATCTTGATTTCTTGATGAAAAAGTTTCACATTTTGACATGTTTTGATGAATTGTGACCCTTGGCACTTGATTTTGATAAAAAAAGTCAAAGTTTGACTTTTCAATATACAATTGACTTTTGATCAGTTGACTGCAAATTTCATCTGTCTATCCAATGGATTTGCAATATTTTGAACCATGTAATTAGATCAAAATGCAATTGCATCCTTGAAATCATGCTTCAAACCAATTTGTCATTTGTTAGGTCAAAAATCAGAAATTGCCCTTTCTCAATCAAAACCCTAATTTTGACCATTTTGCCCTTTTGATGATTTGATCAAATTTCTTGAGGAATTATGGTCCAAACCTTGATCAAATGATACATATGAGTTTAAAAAGTTGATGTGGATAAAAAATTATGAAGTTTCACTGTAAATTGGTCATGGTTGACTTTTCCCCCAATATAGCTGATTTTTAGGTCAACTGTCCAATTGACTGGTCAAAAATGTGATTCAAGGCTTGAAACTTGACATGAGTAATCTTAGGGGTCCATGATGATACTTGAAAGTCATATGAAGAATTGATAGTCCAAAAATCCTTGTCCAAACTTAAACCCTAATTTTGGGTCATCAGTGTAAGATGAGATGTCTTGAGTTGATCAAACCCTAATCTAGTTTTAAGTCAAAGAGATCTTGTGAGAAAATCTTGATAAATGAGAGGGAAAATTTTGGGTTACAACAACCATACTCTGAAGTTGAGTACGGGTAGGCACCAAATCGGTGTTGTATTGATATTGCTTATAGAAAGCTGCAGCAAGATCTTCCAAATTGTGGATGTTGGCTCTTTCTCGTTGGTAAAATCAGTCAAGTTGTATTCCAGATAGACTATCTTGGAAAAAGTGCACCCACAAGTCTTTATCAGCAGAGTGTGGTTGGATCTTTTTCACATATGATCGGAGGTGCATCTTAGGGAATAACACTCCATCATATTTTGCAAACAAAGGTACTTTGAACTTCGGAGGATTCACAATCCCCGATACTAGTCCCAAGTATTCAAAATCTAAGCCCGGTACCTTTTGTATTTCCATTGCGTTCAAACTCTCTTCGAGATGTCTGTACTTATCATCAGGTGGAGGATATTGTTCCTCAGAGTAGTCTTCCTCTTCTTCCTCCTCTTCAGATTCTAACGGGACCGCTGTTTCCTTGTCATTACCCTCTCCTTCACCAGATGTTGTTGCAAAATTCAAAGTCCTTCTTGTCTGTTCATGAAATCTTCTCCCCATATTCAAGACTCCATTTACTTTCTTGGTTTTCTTTTTCTTCTCTTTAGCTAGCAGAGTCTTCAATTCTTCTTGCCCCTTGGCCAGGGTCGTGAGCAACTGTTGAAACTGCGTGTTCTGAGTTTGGAGGTCTTTGACTATTTGTTCGAGATCCATGTTACTGAAATAAACAGCAGAGAGATGAGGAAACTTTTTGCAAAAGACATGTTTATGTTATGATGAATGGTATGTGCATATGCAATGTTTTCAAGGACTTCAAAGATTCAAGTTCGTTTTAGACAAAAATCCCTTGCTCTCCTTTGATCTGTATCCAATCCCTTTGTAGGTCTTCAAGAGATGTGGGCATGTCAGGATGTAGGATAGAGTATGGAACTTCTCCCTCCTTAACAGGCTCAATAATCACCAGAAGGATGGAAGGATAAGGCATTATAAGACTTTGAGCACGAGTTCGTACCCATTTGAGGTAAGTATCAAGAGGGATGGAATTATTGTGCCCTAAAGTCTTTCTATCTACCTTGTTTAGCATCCTCCAAGCTCGGATGAATCTCTGGCGAAGACCTTGATCGTCGTTGTCGTAGTCGAATACCAAACCTTGAATCAGCATCTCGTGCGGGCCATCCCTTCGGGCATAACCAAACTGTCTTAAAGCTAAGCATGGGTTGTAGGTGATGCCACCTCTAATGCCAAGTAGAGGGACATTAGGGAATTCTCCACAACGGTCAACAATGATAACATTCTCTTTGGATCGGGAGTACCAATGAATGTCTGAATGTTTGAGCATCATTAACCTTTGTGACCACCTTGAACCTTGCTCATTCTTTAAGACTGATTGGGGAAGATGAGAAATAAACCATCTTGCCAGGAGAGTAGTGCAACACATAAGGACACCTCTTTTCCTCATTGTGCGAGTGTGGAAAGAGTGTAGGATATCTCCAAGCAATGTAGGCACCGGGTTGCGTGACATGAAGATCTTGATGGTGCTCACATCTATGAGTTGGTCAGGATTGGGGAACAAGACCATCCCATAGATAAGAAGAGCCACAATTTCCTCAAAGGCTTGCAAGTCTAAGGAATTCCAACAGCTTTGGGCTTTCTCAAACAGGAACTTTGCTAAGAAGCCTTTGACACCACTCCTAGTTTCCCAATGAGTTTTGACATCAGATGAGTGCAAGTGCAGAGCTTGATCAATATCTTATGGATTTGGGTCTCTTTCTCTACCGTTGAAAGGTAGTTGATTGAGAATGGGAATCCTCAAGAGTTGAGAGAATTTTTCCAAAATAGGCACAAGCTGATAGTCGGGAAATGTGAAGCAATGGTGCAAAGGATCAAAGAACTGAAAGAGCACCTTCATCATATCATCATCTTTGTTAGAGGTGACCAAGTTGAGTAGTCGACCATGTATCTCGATGAACAGAGAGTTCTCAGGGATCCTTGAAGCTAGCTCCTTAAGTTGTGGAGGAATTCTTACAAGGTTGACATGGATAGTTTTCCTGCGAAGTGAATCCATATCCTACAAAACAAGAACAAATATAAATCTCCAAAATCCTTGAAATTTCTTGTGGATGCATATGATGTTCATGATGTCCATGATATTATGTACATGTATGCATATACGAGCAAAGCAATCAAGTTCTTAGTTTAGGCTTGCATGGGGTTTTATAGGTAAGTACCCTCTTGAAGTTTAGTTGGCTTAAACCTGTCCTAGTAATAGTAACCGGGTTATAAGGAGCTCAATATCATTGGATTGTTTCCTTGGTCATTGTTTCAGCTCAAGCCTCTTTAATGGCGACCGAAATATCCCAAGAAACCAAACCTCAACGGGTGTAGTATTGAGTATCTACCAACTTCGGACTGCACCAAAGCTGGTCATCTCACTACATCCTAAAGGCCAAGTTGGTCAAGTAGAGTGTTCTAGAAGTTTATTAGTGCTTCATGACATCACTCAGCGGCCCTGTATTCTCTTTGATTAACTCAAAGGCTACCGGTACCCACAAATATGTCACACTAACATAGTTATTTGTTAGACCATGTTGGTATACCCCGCACGGTTTCCACAACGTATTGCTATTTACCTATAATGTATCCCAAATTCGGGTAGAGGATTTCAAACCCAAACAAAGAACCATAATGTAGAGAAAATAAGTCAAACAATATAAGCAAATAAATGTGATCTAGCCCTAAGGTAACCCCGTTTTTAAAAAGATCCCCAACAGAGTCACCAGTTCTATGATACGGTGGGAGAACTGACTTGAGGGTTTTTTGTTTTATCGCAAATGTTGCGGTTAGCAAGAATCACCACCGACTTTTCTTTTATCCAAAAGGAAAGATGAAAAAACATAGGAAAGACCTTTGATATGTTTTCTTGAGTTCGGGGGGTAGATTATGAAAAGGGAAGGTATTAGCACCCTTTTCATCCATGGTTTTCCATGGGCTCTTAGTTACTTGCTAGATCACTTGCTTTTATTTTGAAATTGTGCTTTGTGTGGTTTTGAAAGTATTTTGTAAAAGAGGCCATTGTTTAGGCAATCTTTGTAATGATTCTCGTTCGTAAGAATGTATACAAAGAGGTTTGTCTTTTTGAAAATGTTTTCAATGTTTGTAAGAATATTTGAAAATGTGTGTGTTTGTTTTTAAAAATAGCAAGGATAGTTTTTTTGAAATGGAGCAAGTAACTAGAAGTAATCTACCTACTCAAATGTCTTTCTTGTTCATATTCTTTTCCTTTGACATTGTTGTCTTACCATTAATTTGGTAAGCAACCCTATCTTTGGATGTAAACGGAACGGGCGTGGGTCATCGTATAACCATGATTAGCAATGTTGCAAAGTATCTTAGAATTTTTTGAGGGACAAAGATCATTTCTTGTTTGTTTTGCTAAGATGCCTCGCATGCGTAATATGGCAATTTTTGTATAAGGAAACCAAGTGGAGTAACCCTAAGGATGCTTGTGTTCAAGTGTGTTATTTTCATGCTTGATTTTGTCTTAAATTAGGGTTTTCTATTTGATTTGTTTTAATCTTACCATACAAACCCTAATTACTAGCATGGTATATGAAAGGGGTAAATTGCGTAATTTAAAGATTGCTACGCTATTACAAAATTTTATGGGAGGGGGGAATACAAATTATAAATGGGGATTTGTAATAATGAAAATCTAATTAAGCTATTACAACCAAATCGAATTTGTACGGATATTTGAATAAATATGCAATGGTAGGTATGCTAGAAAAAGAATTTTGTTTTGTTTTTCATATGCAAAAGAGTTTTGACCTAATCCTAATAATTTAAGAAAAGGAAAATATTTCTTGAAATAAAGTGATTAACCCTAATTTATAATTTAAAAGAAAATAAAGTTCTTTAAGTATTATTTTTGTGTATTTTTTATCTTAAAATAATAAATAATATTTATGAAAATATTTAGTCTTTTTATATGTCAAAATAAATATCTACAAGTATGAAAAAAAAGAATAAAAATATATCTAAGTTTATTTTATTTTACAAGTTTATTTAAGAAAAATAGTTAGTATATAATTTAATAAAATATATTTTTATGTGAAAATAAAATAAAATAAATAAAATACAATATTTATCATGTTTTATATTTTTTATGATTTTTTTATTTTAAAGAAAATATTTAATAAAAAAAAATGAAAATAAAAACAAATAAATAAAATGTATGGGCCAGGGGGTATCCTAAGTAAATAGGATGTAAGCATCCGAAAAAATTATGAAGCCCAGTAGTTGAGCCCGCGCTACAAAAATGAGAGAAATGGCCAAAAATGAGAAAATATGCAAAAAGGCAGGCACCAAGGCTCGAACCCATGACCTTGGCATTCTCAGCGCGCTGCCTTGACACTGGGGTGGCTTTACATCTGTTAGTTCAAATGAAACAAGAAAAACATAACACTACGCCTCCTTGCCTTGTACTTCATCTTCTTCCTCAAGCCAGCCGGATCCCCTGTATCTCTCTCATTTCTCCATAAAAATGGAAACTTCCAACATGAAAATGATAGTACTCTTTCCCATGATTTTAACCATGTAACTCATGTAAACTAACAATCAAAGATCAAAGCGAATTTAAATGGCCCTAATTTCAAACCTAATTTTTTACAGAAATTTGAACTCTAAAATTCTCTATACACAATGAATATAAATTAAATCTAAGAACATGGTTGGTTTTAGCACAAGGATATCTACATTTTATCTTCATAAATTATGACCAATAGATGCCTGTATGAAGAGTTAGAAGTTGGAGTTCTTACCTCTTTCAGCTGAGATCATGAATGGAGTTTGAGTGAGTTTTATGAAGGCCTGGAGATCCCTTTAGCTTGCCTGGACCTCCCTGAGTATGTTCCAATCTTTACCTTGTCTTGAAAGTGCCTAAATCTCCCTATCCAAGTCAACCTGCAAGCTTGGAAAACAAAAATAGAAGATGGAGAAGGAGGAGTTACAGTGAAGGGGTGATGGTCTGGAACACTTATATATGATGTAGGTTAAGTGTTTAGGTGATTAGAACTTGAAACGCACGAGTGGATTTTTGGATTTCTATGTTTGGTGTCAAACTGCAAGTTTATCACAGGTTTTTGGTAATAGGGAGTTTCAGGGGGTTTCTGGCCTTGAGCAATTGTGTGTTAGGTTGCAATGTGTTTGTGTATAAGTATAGAGATGGTTTTAACTTAGTTCCACAAGAGGTTTCTTAGTTGTAGGCTTTTTTCACACTTACTTGCTTTTGAAGCAAAATGAGGGGATAAGTCTCTGCATGCTTGTACAGGCCTGCTTGGAGTTGGTACAAGTTCTAGACAATGTGCTTTTGGTTTATAGGACTTGTGTGTGCAGAGAGAACGGGTGCAATTCTCAAGGAGTTGACAATTGCAAAAGTGGTGCTTTTCTAAAATGGAAATGGCAACTTTGTGCCATTTATGGAATTAAAGCTTGGACAAGGACTCTTGTTCTTGGATTAAGGCTTTATAAACTATGTAAGCATTAAATTATGAAGTGAGAAACTAGTTTGAGGTCTGTAAAGCAAGGATTATGCAGCCTAGGTTCAGATTTGAATTTTGTTCTTCATTAAATGGCTTAAAATCAAAGTGAGAAATTGCCGACTTCATCTCTTCGATTCTCCCAACTCAAAAATTATCTCAACAATTTCTTTGAAATTTTGGAAAGCTTGCAATGTGCTCTATAAGTCATCTTTGAAATGCCTTTCAAAATTCCTCTTGGAACTAGGTGAAAAGTTGCCATGAAGTTAGGTCAAAAACCTGCCTAAATTAGGGCAAAATTTCACTAAGTTATTTTAGTTCATGGGCATGTATTCACAAAATTATATCTTGAGATCCAAGCATATTTAGGGAAAAATTTGTGAAGAAAATTTATATATTTCATGGATATCTACAACTTTTATGTTGGGAACTTTCTTTGAATCATCTTGTATCATGGTGGAAATTTGGTTTAAAGTTCAAATTTGGCTTAAAGTTGAGAAATTTGGCTTAAAGTTCAAATTTCAAAACAAAATCCTCAAACTTTGGTTTCTTGATGAAAATTTTTCACATTTTGACATGTTTTGATGAATTGTAATCCTTGGCACTTGATTTTGATCAAAAAGTCAAAGTTTGACTTTTCAGTATACCGTTGACTTTTGATCAGTTGACTGTAAATTTCATCTGTCAATCCAATGCACTTGCAATGTTTTGAACCATGTCATTAGGTAAAAATTATGCAATTGAACTCTTGAAATCATGCTTCAGACCAATTGTTCATTTGCTAGGTCAAAAATCTGAAATTTCCCTTTCTCAGTCAAAACCATAATTTCGACCATTTTGCCCTTTTGAAGATTTGATCAAATATCTTGAAGAATTATGGCTAAACTTGATCAAATGATACATATGAGTCCAAAATGTTGATGTGGATAAAAAATTATGAAGTTTGACTATAAATTGGCCATGGTTGACTTTTTCCCTAATACATCTGATTTTTAGGTAAATTGTCCAATTGACTGATCAAAAATGTGATTCAAGGCTTGAAACTTGACATGAGTAATCTTAGGGGTCCATGAGGATACTTGAAAGTCATATGAAGCATTGATAGTCAAAAAATAATTGTGCAATCCCAAACCCTGGTTTTAGGTTATCAATGCATGATGAGATGTCTTGAGCAAGTCAAACCCTAATTCAGTCTTGAGTCAAAGAGATCTTGTGAGAAAATCTTAATAAATGAGAGGGCAAATTTTGGGGTACAACAAACCCCAATAATGACCCAAGATAAGATGTTAATTATGCTAGTGAAGAATTGTACAACTCTGACCCCGATGATAGAGGAAATGAAAACTTCCAAATTATGAGATGTTTAGAGGTGAGTTGATGAGCAAAGACTTGCATTTCAAGCTATGCATGGAATTTAATTCTTTTACGGAATTCAAAGATACTACTAGGGAGTGGTTTATTCTTTATGGAAGAGAGATAAACTTTACTAAAAAGTGAGTTATAGGGTTACGGTAGAGTGTAGAGGTAAATGTGGATTTTTAGTAATATGTAGTAAAGTGGGTGACAGACACACCTACAAATTAAAGACATGGGCAGGGACACATACATATTCTAGAGTTTTAAATAACAAATCCTCTAATTCCAAGTGGATATCCAAGTTAGTGGTGGAAAAAAGGAAGTCAATGGGGGAAGGTATATGTTTCTGAAATAATGTTTTAGATGAGGATGAAGTATTATGTGGGTATTACAATTGGGAAATCATGAAGAGCTAAGTGGTTGGTTGATGAAATCATTGAAGGAGATTCCACAAGAAAATGTTCCATGTCGTGTAGTTATATAGTTGAGCTAAAAAAACATTTTGTTGGGAATATTGTCAAAATTGATGTAGAGATACCTTTGCCTACTACTCAACCAATATTTTCTTGATTTTACTTCTCCTTTGATGGTTGGAAGAAAGGTTTTACTAAGGGTTGTAGGGATTTTATTGGTGCAGATGGTTGCCATCTTAAAATAAATTATGGTGGTTAATTCTTAGTAGCTATCACTAGGGATCCAAATGACCAGTATTATCCCTTATCTTTTGGAGTTGTAGAGACTGAAACAAAAGAAAGTTGAAGATGGTTTATAAAATTACTTCTGAAACATGTTGGTGTAGAAAGGAAGTATGTCTTCATATCAGATCATCAAAATATTTGTCCTTTTAATCCTCTGTATTTGTGTTTTCATTTTTATATTTTATGTTCGTCACTTATACAATATCACATTTAATTGCAGAGACTGCTTGTGGCTGTGTTTGAGGAATTGTTTAAGCATATTAAGCATAGAATATGTCATAGACATATTTATTCCTATTTTAAGAATAATTTAGTGTGGGTGCAAAAATAAGGGATGTCTTGATGGGAGATGTTATTGTTGCGGCAAAGCAGCAAGCAAAAGTAAGTATTTTATTTTTAACGTCTCCACATGGATTAGTGCGAGAGAAAGGATGTTGTTTAACAATGCTATGTTTCTAAGCCTGGGTTAAAATGGTCTTAAAAGTAAAGTGAAAAAAGTAAAATATAAATAAGTAAATAATACATTCATTCGAGAGAAGGGAACTCGTCAGGATTGAATTTAATCTACTCGTCACAAACTTAAATCTATCGATCAGTTGTATGCACCCTAAAATACTCGTCAAAATCATCATGTATCTCCCACATCAGTGTTCATTTCTGAAACACCTACGAGATATAACCACAACGAAGGTTATGTTTAACACAAAGTTGCTAGAACAACTATGTTACTCTCGTCGGCGATGCCTCATGCAACTCAAACAACACGGAGGCATTAAGCTTCAATACCCACAATGAATATTAGCTCTAAATGTATTCCTAGAATCTAGAAACTAATAGATATCTATCCTCAATAGGATTTGGGAGGTATATATTTATAACAACACAAATCCAACATAAAGCAAAAAGATTGAGAAAGATATGGACAATGATTTCTAAAGCAAATTCTATACAAAGCCATGAGCGACAAATATTCTTAAGATAAGAGTAAATTTAAAAACAAGCCCCACAATTAGAGAATTCAAAGAGAGGGAGAGAGATGAATTGGTAACTATCGTGAATGTTAGGAAGATTGTCATAAATCCAACCCCGAATCATCAAGAAGCATCCTCCAATGTTGTTTCTATGCCTCTCTACCAAAAATGGGTTTGATGGAGTTGGGACTCAAAAACAATCAAACCATCCCCTAAAATGTGTTCTAAAACCCTAAATATAAGTTTTTGCCACGGAAAATTCACCTAACACCAAGAAACTCGACTAACAAAGTGTTTTATTCACAAAATGCAGTGCAGAAACAAGCACACTCGCCCCGAGCTCACCACGAGGCACTCACAATTCTCCAGTCTCGCCTCGATCTCGCTGGGCGAAATTGATAGCAGACAGAAAAATTATTTCTTGCTTTCACCATAACTCGAGAACCGTAACTCTGCTTTACGCACGGTCAGAAGTGTTGGAAAGCTTACTCAATGCTCTATATATTAATGGCTAAATATAATTTCTTGAATATCTCCAAAAATGAGATAAAAAACAATTAAAATCAATAATATTTACATAATAATGCAATATTTACACTAATACGTAAACTATACACAATGTACACAAAACCGAGGATTATTAACAAAAAACATGAATTAAGCCGGTGAGTACTAATTATTTCACACTCAAAATATCAATAATTTATCACTCATCAAACTCTCTCCAACTTAGACTTGGTTGTCTTCAAACAAGAATCAAACAACCTAAGGAAGCAAATGTAACCGCTAAGAAATCATTCTCAAAAAGTTATACAAACGGAAAACAAATGTATGATATGCAAATCAAAAGTACACGTAAGGTAATTCTTACAACTAAATTACAACGAAACAAAGATTATGAAGAAAAGTCTAATGCACAAAATACATGTCAAACAACAAAAGTAATATATGTTCAAAAATGAATCACACCTAATGTACAAATTATCAAGGGATGAAAAACAAATACGAGGGATAACTTACACAACAATAATCATGCTAACATCAATTCAAATTATGCATCATCTAAAAAAACTCATGTTGAAAGTATAGAAGAAAAAATCACAAGGGCTTCAAGGGTTGTAATACGACTTGGGTAACAAACAATTGTTTTTCTAGGTAAATGAAACAAAAACTTGCCTAATCAAATGAAAAATTACATCTCACAATTTCAAGTATTCTAAAATTCCATTCACTTTTCTCTTTTTCCAAATTGTTACACCAATCCACACAACTTATTAGCACAACATTATTCTTTTTTTTTTTTTCAAGTTTTTTTTTTCTTTTTCACTTTTTTCTTTCTTTCTTTTTCAATATTTTTATTTTTCTCAACCTCTTAGCAACCAACCTTTCTTCTCCCCAACTTGAATATAACCACAATTGTAATGTGAATGCTCCCTAACTTTCTAAGACGGGGGAAAAAATCCAACCACCAATCATGGTCATGGTACAAGAAAATTTTTAGAATCCATACAAAAATGAGGTCAATACTAACATGAATTCTAACAAAGGATCAAAGAAGTGAACAAATGCTCGCTCACACACAAAGTACATTAACTATTTGGTCAAGTGGTTGTACTCAAAATCGACAAAATATCTTGATCATTTTAGTGTTTCCACATAAAACAACACAAATTCAAGAGTAAACATAATTTAAACGAGTTAAACAAGAATATTGGTCTCCACACTAAATAGTAAACAATGGAAAGGTTCCTCACATTGGTTATGAACTAAAGTGATTCAAAATTGAACAAAAATTGCATAAGAAAAAAATTTCATGTAAGTTGTACAAAGCCTAAGGTTCATAAACATGTTATGTTATAGAAAAGCAATAAATACAAACCATAGAAATGAAAATCTCTTTTAACTTTTTACATTACCATAACATTTTCTTGTTGAGACAATCAAACTCAGACAATTAAAAAATACGACCTCAAGCTAATCAAAACAAAACTTGAGAACAAACACATAATTTATTTCTAACAACCTAACAAAATTGAACTAAAATTAACTAAGCACAAACAACATAGACCAAAACTCATTGGGTTGCCTCCCAACCAGCACTTGTTTCACGTTGTAAGCTCGACGCCTTTATTTTGCTTGGCTAGTAACCTCCTCTTTGACACACTGATGCTTCTCCTCAAGTACAAACCTTAAGAAAGTGTCCTAACCCAACACTTTAAAAAAACGTTACGAGAACAAAATATATACACCACTTAAACAAACATAATTGAAAACAAAAGCAAAACAAGTATGAACAAGTATATGAAGGGGTGAAAAACACAAGAAGGGGGGGTTGAATTGTAAAACTGGAATCTAAAGCAATTGACAAGATATTTGTATCCTGGTTCGTTTGATCTCAAACTACTCCAGTCCACCCGTCAAGGTGATTTCGCCTCTCTCCAACGAGGTCTTAATTCACTATATTCAACTGAATATTACAGACTGCTTTAACAACTGCTAAAGCCTTCTTGATTCAAACCACAATCCGGTTTGTCAAGGCAACACTTTCTTACAAAGGTATAAAACAATGTGTGTGAATGTTTTCTACAAACTTTATCACAACTGTGATGTATACACAAAATGAAGCTTAGAAACTAGATTGCTAAACACTAATGGAGTATCAGAGTTTGTGGTTTAGCAAAACTGGTAGAGTGAAGATAATGGTTCAGCTTTGTGCGTGTAGAGATTTTGAGAGCATTAGCCATTATAATCTTCAAAGCCTTGTTTATATAGCACTTGAGAAGATGATCGTTGAATGCAATATTCTTGATTCAATGCTAATAACAAGCTTTCCTTTTTGAGCAGATCTTGTCTGGAATGAGGCCGTTGGGATTAATTAGCTTTCAATGCACAGTACCGTTGCTTCTTCAATGCACGTTCTGGCTTGGCTCATTCTGTTTCTGCTTCGCTGCTGATGAACTATTGTGTTTCTGTATCAGAGTGTTTACGCGCAGTTCTGTTCATCAAGCTTCAGCATGTACGAGAGTTGATTATCTGATCTTGACATTCTGATGTAGCAACTTTTGATGCTGGTGTATGAAAACAAATTCTGATGCTGAAAAGACGTGATCTTGCTTATACCAATTAGAGTATCTGCAAGTCAGAACATAATAATTTTAGGCAGCATATAGTTCAAACATGAAACATATAAATACTATATCTTTTCACTTTGTTATCATCAAAACTTAAATAGGGTAGTAGATTCAAACATTGTTCTAACAATCTCCCCCTTTTTGATGATGACAAAAACTAGATATTTTAAATGAAAAATAACGTGAAAAGTTATCTGGATATGTATCAGAATAAGAAGTACGGAGAAGTCAGAGTTAAGAGATACTCCCCCTGAGTTTGTTACTTCCCTTTGATATACGTGTTCTTCAGGATCAGATCTTTTTCTTTCTTTGAACATCAGATTATAAGAGTCTTTGACTTATCAGAGAGCAGAGCTTCAGAGCTTTTCCTGTCAGAGCTTTGCTTTGGATCAGAGTATTAGGTCGATCAGAACTTCATATTTGATCAGAGCAACATTGATCAGAGCTTCTACATTTTGATCAGAGCTTCTAGTCTTCATAGTGTTCAGGAGCTTCCTTGTGCCTGTAGACTTTAAACAAAACAGAAAAACATTTCAAGTAATAGAGTTAGAATGTTTGAGAATTTCTGTCTAGTTAGCCGTTATTGATTTTAAATATCATTCTTGTTCTCCCCCTTTTTGTCAGCAATCAAAAAGTGTTGGTGATGTGCTAAAACAATTTAGATCAGAAAAACAAATTATATTAAAATAGTTCAGAATCAGAGCAAAAGAACATTACAAAACATAGTCAAAACAGTACTTTAGAAAATCAAGAAAACATAGAGAATGTCATGCATGAAAAAGTTTTAAGGTTGAGGGGGCATGCGTGAGAACAGGCTCTCCAGCATCGCTTGAATCTTTTCAGAAGTTTCATTCTGCTTCTGAACCATGTTGACAACAGTGTCAATTTTGCTGTCCTGCACATCCATTCGTGCTTTCATCTTCTGATCATTCTCTTCCATCCGCTGCTGTAGACGCAAGTCATTCAGCCTTAATTCTTCCAGAGCCTGCCTGTCCAAGGCAGCTTGAGAAGCATCAGAAGGAGGAGGCTTCTCAGAACTTTCAGCGACATCTTCTGCTTGACTTTCAACCTGAATGGTCTTGTCTTCTTCTGATGGTTGCACCTGTGCAGCTTACTGTTTCTCAGACCAAGATTCACTGTCCAGAGGGAGCACAACTTCCTGAGGCAGCTGACTTTCAACTTCCTTCAGCAGCTTGCTGAAGTTCTGTTGTGCCTGCTCATAGTTGACGTCCTGCAACTTGAGGGCTTCAGCACGTACCCATAGTCTGAACTGTGACCAGAGCTGATCAGAAGCAGCTGGGTCAATCATCCCAGGACAGACTTGCTTCAAAGAAGCAATCCATTGCAGCATACCTGTTTCAAAATTCAAAATACCAGAGCCAACATCTGGTTGCTTTGGTTTGGGAATGGCAATTTTGTGTCTTAAATCAGCAAGACGTTCAAGACTTGTTAAGTCAATGAAAGTTCTGCTGGGGTTTTCAGAGGTTTGCTGAGAGGCTGTTTGTTTTGGAGGAAGGGTATCAGAATCAGAGTCAGATATTTTGATTGGAGTGGATGGTGGTTTGGGAGTGTTTGGAGGTGTTGATTCCTCTGAAGATGGTAACTGGGGCATGACAATAGTGGTTCCACATGGCAACTGGATTGCCAGCGGTGAAGGTTGAGGTGAGTGAGGGTCAGATTTATGAGGAGACGGGGTTTTGGAATGGTGAAACTCTGTTTGTGGTGAAGGTGGATTATTTTCTGGTTGAGGAGGTGGAATCTCTGATTGCTCAGGGATCAGAGGTTCTTCTGTGAGAGGTTGTTGTTGTGGTTCTGGTTCTGGTTGTTGTTGTTGTTGTGGAGGAGGAATATTTGGTGGTTCAGAATTTGGTTGAGCAGAAGCATGTTCAAGCTCAATATCAGCTAGCACTCGATCAAGTGCTGGTGTTGTTGAAACTGTTGGTTGTTTGGGAATTTTGGTTCTGGGTCTTCTGAGTAATAATGCCTCAGAAGGGTCTTCTGGTATGGTTTCATCAATGGTAGGAATTGGAATTGATATTCTGTGAGAGGTTTGAGAAGGGGCAGCAGATGTTGGAATAGTAGATGAAATTAAAACAGGGGCAGCAGATGAAATACCTCTTTTCTTTGGAGTCTGATGAGATGATCCTTCTGCTGGCGCTTTCCTCTTCTTTGTCTTCTTCTGAGTCACTTCTGGTTGGATTTGACTCAGATCTTTGATCTTCAGCTTTGAACCTGTATCTTCTTCCTTGTACGCATCTGGATACTTGAGAAACATCTCTGGTTTGGATTCCATTTCAGAAAATACCGGAAAATCACTCAGAGGCACTCTTCTACTGAAGATATCAGCAGTTGAAGTAGCTCTGGGTTCCTTCTGAATATTTTCTATCAGCTTCATCTTTTTCAGGTTCTTAGCGTTCAGCGGTTTTCCAACAGTTGGTTCAATAGTGCTCAGCACTTGAGCTTCGCTCAGATACTCTATCAGCTTATTCTCTGTCAGAATATCTGATATAAGCCTTCCAAACGGTATCCAGTCTCTCTTGGTTCTTTCTTCTTCTCTTGTCTCTTTGACACTGGTCTTGAGATGGTTGAACAAGAAGTGTGCCAGATTGATCTTTACTCTCTGATCAATAAAGTAGATCAGAAACTGCTGATCCACGTTTATATAATCAGGAGAACTTGTTGGTTTCCTGTGGTTGAAGCATCCCAGAACAATCTTAGCCCATACTCTGCAGTGGTCCTTCAGATCCTTAATTTTGCTGCTGGGCAGTCCAAGAGTGAAAATTCTGTTGGCTACCACACCTACATCAGGGCATCTTTCAGCCATGTCCACACAACGGACTCCACCACCACTTTGACCGATTAGCCTTGCAATGAGATCTTCAGAAATTACGATCTTCTTTCCCATGACAGAAGAGATGACTAGATGTTTAGAAACCTTGGCGTGAATCCAAAATTCCTTGACTAGCGCTGGGAATGTTGGTCCAACCAACCTATCGAAATACCTCTCCCACTTTTGAGCCCTAATTTCTTCAGTTAGGTCAAATCCATTTTCCTTCAAACTTTCAAAGTCGATGATTAACTCAGAGAGCACTTCAAGGTTCTTTACCGGAGTGAGAAGAGTTCTGAGGGGCACCTGATATTGTTCAGGAGTTGCTTTCTTCTGATTGCCTGCAGAAATGCTGGAGGATGCCATTGTTCACACTAAAAAGCTTTGAGAATGATTTGAGACAAAAAGGTTTGTAGGAGATGAACTCAGAAATATGCAGAAAAAGCTTGAGTGTTAATGAGAAAGCGTAAAGAATAAGAATGAAGGATTAATGTGCTTAAATAGAGTTTTCAAGATTATTTTGAAAAAAAATAAACGTTTTTAAGAGAGAGAAAAAAATAATGATTGCCATTTAACAAGCGTGATTACTTTTCATTAAATGCTTGCTGATTTTGGGGGATTTGAGAAAGATACTTAAAAACGGTTACCAGACATGTGTCTCAATGCACCCAATCAGCGCTTTGCCTTCTCAGAAGCGTGCACGCGTTCTGCTTCAGAGATTTGCTGATGATTGGATGACACTTGTTTGATGTAGTGATCAGCACGTCTGTCTTTGAGATTAGACTCTCAGATCTTTAGACTTGCATCTGATACAATCTGCATGTTCTATCTTTCTGAAAGAAGATTGATCAGAAGTTCACAGTAATATAATTACATTCTGAAGGTAAATATATGGAATTAAAACATTTTCATTCTGGGCATACTTTCATGCTGAGATGTTTCAGAATGAAATTGAACCTATCTTCTGAAAGGGGTTTAGTAAAGATATCAGCCCATTGATGGTCTGTATCCATAAATTTCAAGTTCAAAATACCTTTCTGAATATAGTCCCTAATGAAATGATGCTTAATTTCTATATGCTTAGCTCTAGAATGTAAAATAGGATTCTTACTTAAGCAAATAGCAGAAGTATTATCACAAAGTATAGGAATGTTACTCTCAAAAATCTGGAAGTCTTCAAGCTGACTTTTCATCCAGAGCATTTGTGTGCTACATCCTGCTGCTGCTATGTACTCAGCTTCTGCTGTTGACAGAGCAATTGTTGATTGCCTTTTGCTGGACCAAGAGATCAGATTTTCTCCCAGAAACTGGCAGCTTCCAGAAGTACTTTTACGTTCCACTCTGTCTCCAGCAAAATCAGCATCGCAGTAGCCTACTAAGCTGTAATCACTAGATTTTCTATAAAACAAACCCAGATTAGTAGTACCTTTCAGATACTTGAAAATTCGCTTAACAGCTGTTAAGTGAGATTCTCTAGGATCTGATTGGAATCTAGCACAAATACATACGCTGAATAAGATATCAGGTCTTGAAGCTGTCAGATAAAGGAGAGAACCAATCATACCTCTGTAGACTTTCTGTTCTACACTTTTGCTTACCTCTTCTCTTTCCAGAATGCACGTGGGATGCATTGGAATCTTTGATGGCTTACATTCTGAGAGGTCAAATTTCTTCAGAAGATCTCTGATGTATTTGCTCTGATGAATGTAAGTTCCTTCTGGAGTTTGATTGATCTGAATTCCTAGAAAGAATTTCAGTTTCCCCATGAGGCTCATCTCAAATTCTGCCTGCATACACTTAGCAAATTTTCTTCCAAGAGAAGGATTAGTAGAACCAAAAATGATATCATCAACATAAATTTGACAGACTAAAATGTCACTCTTAACTGTTTTACAGAATAGAGTAGTGTCCACTTTCCCTCTGGTGAATTCATTTTCAAGCAGAAAGTTACTTAGCCTTTCATACCAAGCTCTGGGAGCTTGTTTCAGACCATACAGTGACTTCTTTAGTTTGAAAACATGTTCTGGATGTTTTGTATTTTCAAAACCTGGGGGTTGGTGAACATAAACTTCTTCTTCTATATAACTATTTAAGAATGCACTTTTGACATCCATCTGATACAGAGTGATGCCTCTATTAACAGCAAATGAAATTAAAAGTCTGATAGATTCTAACCTGGCGACTGGGGCAAAGGTTTCTGTATAGTCTATCCCCTCTTGCTGACTATAACCTTGTGCAACCAGTCGTGCCTTGTTTCTGATGACTTCACCTTGTTCATTTAACTTGTTTCTGAACACCCATCTTGTTCCAATGACGTTGACTCCTTTTGGTCTGGGAATGAGATCCCATACGTCGTTTCTGGTGAATTGATTCAGCTCTTCTTGCATTGCCAGAATCCAGTCATTGTCCAGAAGTGCTTCATCAATAGAAGAAGGTTCAATCAGAGACACAAGTCCCATAAGAGTTTCTTCAGAGTTTCCGAAGCTTGCTCTTGTTCTGATTGGATCTTCCTTTCTTCCTAGGATAGTCTCTTCTGGGTGATCCAAGCTGCTTCTGGGTAATCTCTTCTGAGGTTGATCAGCAGCTGTTGGAGGATTTCTAGCAGTGCTCCTTTCAGACGTTGAAGGAATGTCTGTGTTGAGAGCTTCTGATGACTTGTCTTCAGAACCTGCAAATTCAATTTCTATACCTGCAAAAGTTTCATTCTGCTTTGACTTTTCAGAGTCAAGCTTGTCATCAAAACGAACACTGATTGATTCTTCCACAATCTGTGTTTCTGTATTGTATACTCTGTACCCTCTTGAGCGTTCAGAGTATCCTAACATAATACACTTCTGTGCCTTAGAGTCAAACTTGTTCAAATAATTCTTTGTATTCAATATAAAGCAAGTGCATCCAAATGGATGAAAATACGAAATGTTGGGCTTTCTGTTCTTCCACAATTCATATGGAGTCTTTTCCAGAATAGGTCTTATTGAGATTCTATTCTGAATGTAGCATGCTGTGTTTATTGCCTCTGCCCAGAAAGTCTTAGCAACGTTTGTCTCATTGATCATGGTTCTGGCCATTTCTTGCAATGTTCTGTTCTTTCGTTCTACAACTCCATTTTGTTGGGGAGTTCTAGGACAAGAGAAATCATGCAGAATGCCTTTGTCATTGAAGAATGACTCAAAATCTTTATTTTCAAATTCTCCACCATGATCACTTCTGACTTTAACGATTCTAAGATCTTTTTCATTCTGAACTTGGTTGCAGAAGGTAACAAACACAGAGTGTGACTCGTCCTTGTGTCTTAAGAACTTTACCCATGTCCATCTGCTATAGTCATCTACGATTACTAACCCATACTTCTTACCACTGACTGAAGCAGTTTTAACTGGTCCAAATAAGTCAATGTGCAGAAGTTCTAATGGCTTAGAGGTGGAAACAACATTTTTGGATTTAAAAGAAGGTTTTGCAAATTTGCCTTTCTGACATGCTTCACACAGAGCATCTGAATTGAACTTCAAATTAGGAAGTCCTCTGACCAGATTGAGTTTGTTAATCTGAGATATTCTTCTCATACTAACATGCCCCAATCTTCTGTGCCAGATCTACTGCTCGTTGTTAACAGACAGAAGACATTTTACATTCTGACTCTTTAGTTCAGAAAGTTTGATTTTGTAAATGTTGTTTTTCCTCTTACCATTAAACAGGATAGTCCCATCTTTCTGACTAACAGCTTTACATGATTTTTGATTAAAGATTATATCATAACCGTTATCACTTAATTGACTTATGGATAACAGATTATGCATCAATCCATCTACTAGCAGAACATTATTAATAGAGGGAAGATTTCCATTACCTACAGTTCCAGAGCCAATAATCTTTCCCCTCTGATTGCCTCCAAAGCCAACGTGGCCTCCAGGCTTAAGTTCCAGGCTTTGGAACATATGCCTTCTTCCCGTCATGTGTCGTGAGCAGCCAGAGTCCAGGTACCATGACTGGTGTTTCTGACTTGCTGCTAAAGATATCTGCAACATGTATTATTTTATCCTTAGGTACCCAGATCTTCTTGGGTCCTGATTTGTTAGTTTTACCAAAACTCTGGTTGAATTTTGGTTTCACAGAGTGCTTACTGCTAGTATATTTGATGTCATGTGTGTGACAATACACAAAGTGTGAATTTAGAGGAGTGTGTTTAATGGTTAAATCCATGACATTTTTAGGTGTAGGAACCTTACCTTGGTATCCTATTCCTTTCCTGCCGTTTCTGCTAACTCCATAGATCATTGAAGCCATTCTGCTTCTATCTATGCTTTTAGCTAAGAACTTCTGGAAACTATGATCATACTCCTTGATGATCTCATCAGCGTTGCTGGGAGTTTCAGAAATTGGTTCCTTCTGAGAGTTTTGTAAAGAGTTTTCTAATTTTGAAATTTTATCTCTCAGCTCAGAGTTTTCCAATTTGAGACTCTCAGACTTATTAGAGTCAGATTCAAAATTCCTTTTCAGGTCTCTGAATTTAGCTCTAATCTGCTGATAGCGTTCCAGAATTTCATTGAGGCTTTCAGCAAGTTCAGCCTTTGTAAAATTAACAGCGAAGTTAGGAAATACCTCTTCTGTGTCTGATTCTGAGTCTGATTCAGAAGCTTCACTATCTTCTGAGATATTAGCCATGAGCGCTATGTTTGCCCTTTCATCATCTGATTCTGAGTCAGCTTCAGACGAGTCAGAGTCATCCCATGTGGCCATGAGACTTTTCTTTTTCTCTCTTCCAAACTTCTTTTTGGGCTTTTCCCTCTGAAGCTTTGGGCAGTCACTCTTGTAGTGTCCTTGCTCATTGCATTCGTAGCAGATGATGTCTTTGGTGTTTGGCTTCTTGCTACTGGAGGAGCCTTCAGATCTTCTGTATCCAGAGGAAGAATCTGTCCTTCTGAATCTGGAAGAAGACTCGTTCTGATCAGATCTTCTGGGATTCCTGAACTTCCTTTGTCTTTGCTTCCACAGTTGATTTACTCTTCTGGAGAGAAGGGAAAGTTCGTCTTCTTCTGATGAGGATCCATCAGATGTTTCTTCAACTGCCTGCAAAACTTTAGACTCAGATTTTCTGTTAGATTTTAAAGCTAAAGGCTTACCTTGCTTCTGAGGCTCGTCAGCTTCTAGCTCTATCTCATGACTTCTGAGGGAGCTTATAAGTTCCTCCAGAGTGATCTTGTTGAGATCTTTAGCTAGCTTCAGAGCAGTAACCATAGGCCTCCACTGCTTGGGTAAACTTCTGATTATCTTCTTGACATGGTCAGCAGTAGAGTATCCTTTGTCCAGAACTTTGAGACCAGCTACCAGAATCTGGAATCTAGAGAACATAGCTTCAATGGATTCAGATTCTTCCATTTTGAACGCCTCATACTTCTGAATGAGCGCCAGAGCTTTTGTTTCTTTGACTTGAACGTTGCCCTCATGCGTCATTCTGAGAGAATCAAAGATGTTCTTTGCTGTGTCTCTGTTGGAGATCTTTTCATACTCAGTATAGGAGATGGCACTGAGGAGGATGGTTCTGGCCTTATGGTGATTCTTGAAGTCACGCTTTTGTTGATCGGTCATTGATTTTCTATCAATCTTCTGACCAGTTGCATTCACAGGGTGCGTGTATCCATCAGTCACCATATCCCACAGATCAGCATCATGTGCTAGAAAGAAGCTTTCAATTCTGTCTTTCCAGTAATCAAAGTTTTCTCCATCAAAGACTGGAGGTTTGCCACTGAATCTGTCTCTGTCCTCGTTATTGTCATTGCTGAAGTGAGAATTGTTTCCTGCCATTGTGTTTTTCTGACGCTGGATCTTGTACTGACACGGTTAAGTGTTTTAGCTCAGAACCAGGCGCTCTGATGCCAATTGAAGGGGTGAAAAACACAAGAAGGGGGGGTTGAATTGTAAAACTGGAATCTAAAGCAATTGACAAGATATTTTTATCCTGGTTCGTTTGATCTCAAACTACTCCAGTCCACCCATCAAGGTGATTTCGCCTCTCTCCAACGAGGTCTTAATTCACTATATTCAACTGAATATTACAGACTGCTTTAACAACTGCTAAAGCCTTCTTGATTCAAACCACAATCCGGTTTGTCAAGGCAACACTTTCTTACAAAGGTATAAAACAATGTGTGTGAATGTTTTCTACAAACTTTATCACAACTGTGATGTATACACAAAATGAAGCTTAGAAACTAGATTGCTAAACACTAATGGAGTATCAGAGTTTGTGGTTTAGCAAAACTGGTAGAGTGAAGATAATGGTTCAGCTTTGTGCGTGTAGAGATTTTGAGAGCATTAGCCATTATAATCTTCAAAGCCTTGTTTATATAGCACTTGAGAAGATGATCGTTGAATGCAATATTCTTGATTCAATGCTAATAACAAGCTTTCCTTTTTGAGCAGATCTTGTCTGGAATGAGGCCGTTGGGATTAATTAGCTTTCAATGCACAGTACTGTTGCTTCTTCAATGCACGTTCTGGCTTGGCTCATTCTGATTCTGCTTCGCTGCTGATGAACTATTGTGTTTCTGTATCAGAGTGTTTACGCGCAGTTCTGTTCATCAAGCTTCATCATGTACGAGAGTTGATTATCTGATCTTGACATTCTGATGTAGCAACTTCTGATGCTGGTGTATGAAAACAAATTCTGATGCTGAAAAGACGTGATCTTGCTTATACCAATCAGAGTATCTGCAAGTCAGAACATAATAATTTTAGGCAGCATATAGTTCAAACATGAAACATATAAATACTATATCTTTTCACTTTGTTATCATCAAAACTTAAATAGGGTAGTAGATTCAAACATTGTTCTAACAGTATATAACACAAATATAAATAAGTATAAAAAACAATTTTATACAAGTATGGGGAACGAAAGCAAAACATGTATTTATACAAGCATATGCAATATAGACAAATATGTACAAAGCTATAAAATATAGAAACTATTGCAATGAGATTCAATATCAAAACACCAATCCTCGGCAACCGCACCATTTTGTGGTTGCGGTAAAGCAGCAAGCACAAGTAAGTATTTTGTTTTTATCGTCTCCACATGGATTAGCGCGAGGGAAAGAATGTCGTTCAATAGTCTATATGTTTCTAAGCTTGGGTTAAAATGGTTTTAAACATTGTAATACGGTGGGAGAACTGACTTGGTTTTGCATTTTACCGCAAGTGTTATGGATAGCAAGAGTTGCCACTGACTTTTCTTTTATCCAATAAGGAAAGGGTGAAAAGAACAGGAAAGAACTTCATAAATTTTGAGTTCATGGGGTAGGTTATGAAAAGGGAAGGTGTTAGCACCCTTTTCATCTGTAGTTATCTATAGGCTCTTAATCACTATCTTACTTTAAAAATGCTTTGTGTTTTTGTTTTGAAAATATTTTGAAAAATGCCTAAATATGGAAACTTTGTAATGATTCTTGTATCAGTTAAGAACGCGTACAAAGTGTTTGTTCAAAAATATTTATTGAAAAGTGTTATTGTGTGAAATGTTTTGTTTTAGTGAGCAAGGGGTTATGAGCGATCTACCTACTCAAAAGTCTTTCGTGTTATTTTTCTCCTTCTTTAGATAGTGTTATCCTACCATTAGTTAGTAGGAAGCCCTATCATTAGATGTGAAGGGACAGGCGTGTGTCATCGTTAAGGTCATGGAAGGCAACATATAGGGATACATTATCAATTCGAAGGGACTGTCATCATATATTCGTAGGAAACATCGAGGGACAAGATCATTTCTCATAGGTAACTCGAGGAACATCGAAGGGCTATGAACTTTATGATGATTTAACTGAGGGTCTTTGTTAAGGGTATTCCTATGTTCGAGAGACATCACCATTGTATTTCTGAAGGCAACAAGTGAGGTTACCCTAGAGGTACGTGTGTGAAAAGTGGTTCAATTCAGTTATTTATTTTATATTTAAGGTTAGCTATGATTGCTTTTAGATCTTGCCATACAATCCCGTTAGCATACATCTAACAATTATATACAAGGTATAAAGTAAAAGTGCAGAAAAGTAAAGGTGCAGAAAAGTAAACCTAAACTATTACAAGGCTTCGGGGATGGGGGTACAAACTATAAAATCGGGGGAAAATGTACACCCTAATTAACTATTACATACTGTAGTAGATACATAATTGGGAAAAACTAATGAGAAAATAATACGCGAAGCGGTAAAAAGGAAAAGAAAATTGTTTTATGATTTTGATAAAAAAATAATTTGATGATTAATCTAAAAAACCCTAATTAGTTTTAATTAATAAAAATAATTAATTAAGAACCCTAAGTTGTTCTTAATTAATTAAACCCTAAAAAAATAAGTTAAATTAATAATAAATGATAAAAACAAGTCAACTAATTTAATTAATTAAAAAAGGAAAATTAATTTAGTTAAATTAATTAAAAAAAGTTAATTAAATTATGTTAAAAAAAGTTAAAGCAAAATAAAAAAAATTGAGATTGGGCCTGAAGTCTGCTAGGCCCACAACATGTGAGCCCAATACACCTGCAAAGAATCTAGTGTGGCTTCTTAGTGAGAGTTCATTATAGGCGTGTACATCTGGGGAACTGTGTCTCCTGGTCAATCGTGATGACCAAATCTGATGATGAATAGGCTGATGGTGCATCGTAAGGCATAAGGATAGCTTCATTGGATCTGCAAGAGAAAAATATGTGAAAAACAAAATACTAGAGGTAGGGATCGAACTCGTGCCCTGGTATACTAAGGCTTTATAACACGCGCTTTTACCGTTGGGGCGGATTTACATCCGTTTATATAAATCAACCAATAAATATAAATATAAATATAAAACATGATTATATTGACCGAAGAGGCGTCGGAGCTCTAGCTCCGGTCTTCTTCTCCAGTTGCCCTCTTTCGTTCGACCTGCAAAATAAGAACTATTAGGAAGCAAATAATACCATATCCCCCTAATTCGAGGGCTACGAGTTCAATGGTACAATTGTTTTGGACTGAAAAGGCCTGGTTTTTGAGTTAAGGCGTAAACAAGGAAAATAGGAGAAAACATTGCAATTTGTGATTTAGGATGCATGGGACCATTACGACGGTATAGACCTATTCAAATATAACTTAGAAGTAGATTAGTAATTTCAGTATGGTATAAAACGATACAAAAATTGAAATATGAAATTTTTTACAAAGTTATGAAATCAGAGATGTATGGTATGGCATTTTCATGCGTTTTGGAACCTCAAGATCGATCCAACCTTACTCTGTATAATTGTTAGGAATGAATGGAATGGCTGCTTGTAGTGAAAAGGGTTTGTAAATAAGGAATTCAAGATTTAGGGTTCTTGAGAAAAGATTAGAAATTTTGACAAGTTTGAGGAAAGGTTTTTTCGTGTGCTCTTGTATGAGAAGTGTTGAGATTATATAGGGGAAATTAGGTCAAAGTCATGTGGGCTTGGACCTTGTAGAAGAAGATATAATTTTTTTCTTATTTATTTTTCATTATTTAATGAATAAATCAAAAAAAAAAAAAAAAATAGGTCATGGGGTGGAAGAACGAGATTTGAGGTATATGAGGGGTATAAAGCACGTTTGGACTTTTAAACAATGGCCCAATAGCCCAAAATAACAAGCTTGCTCACTTTGAACTTCATGCATTTACTCAAAATTTCCCAACTTGCAATGTTAATAACTCTCTCAATTTTCATCTTTAGAAAGTGATCTTGGACTTTCTGGAAAGTTAAAGATTCCCTCTACAATCTATATGTTAATAACTTTTATTTTGAATAATTTATCTTGATATAAGTTGCCTTGACAAAAAGTGTCTTTTTGTTGACTATTGAAATGAACTTTAATGTTTTGGCCCATATCTCTCAAATGATGCACTTTTTGGACATGATCTTAGAGAATTGAATTCCCTTAAAATGAGCTTTGGTTGGGGAAAAGCTGATGAAGCATGTGAAAGTTATGTTTGGTCAAAGTTCAGTTGACTTCTCCTATGGAAACCCTAATTTGGCAACTTTTGACTTTTGATGATTTGAGGGCTTTTCTTGAGGAATCATGATCAACCCTTGATCAAATGATGAATATGATTTCAAAATATTGATGTTGACCAATAATCTTGAAGTTTGACTGTATGTTGACCATAGTTGACTTTTTTACCCAATACAATTGATTTTCAGTCATCTGAGCCATTGGCTGAGCAAAATTGTGATGCAAGGCTTGAAACTTGGTATGAGAATTCTTAGGGACATATGGAGAACCATGAGAACCATTTAAGACCTTGGAAAACAATTATTCCTTGAGAAATACAAAACCCTAGTTGTGATTAGGAGGAGGATTTGTCTGATCAATTCTTGAGCAACCTTGAGCATTTGAGAACCCTAGGAGAATGTCTTGAAGAAAATGGGAGGGAAATTTTTGGGGTACAACAAACTTCAAGTGCACAAAGTAAAATATAAACAAATAAATAATACATTCATTGGAGAGGAGAGAACTCATCGGAATTGAAGTTCATCTACTCGTCACAAACTTAAACCTATTGTCATTTGTATGCAACTTAAAATACTTGTAAAAATCTCCACGTATCTCTCACATCAGTGTTTATTTCTGAAACACCTACGAGATATACCCACAAATGAGGTTATGTTTAACGCAAAGTTGCAAGCGAAACTGTATTACTCTCGTCGGCGATGTCTCGTGAAACTCAAACAATACGGAGGCATTAATCTTTGATACCCACAGTAAATATTAGATTTAAATTTATACCTAGAATCTAGAAACTAATAGATATCCATCCTCAATCAATATTTGTGGGGTATATGTCTATAACAACACAAATCCAAACATAAAGCAAAAAGATTGAGGAAGACGTCGATAATGATTTGTAAAGTAGATTTTGTAGAACGCCATGAGCGATAAATATACATAAGATCAAAGTAAATTTAGAAATAAACCTCATAATTAGAGAATACAAAGAGAGGAAGAGATATGAATTGGTCACTCTCGCGGTGTCAGGACGATTGTCACAAATCCCACCCTGAACCATCAAGAAGCATGTTCCATTTTTGTTTCTAAGCCTCTCTCTTCCAAAAAAATGAGTTTTATGGAGTTAGGACTCAAAAATATCCACACCATCCCCTAAAAATGTGTTCTAAAACCCTAAATATAACTTTATGCCCAGGAAAATTCGCCCGACCCACAAAAAACTCGTCTGGCGAAGTGTTTTTTTACAAAATGCAGCGCAGAAATAGGAAGACTCGCCCCAAGGTCGCCTAGCGACCACGGGGCTCTCACAATGCTCCTGGCTTGCCCCAATCTTCCGGGCAAAATTTCATCAGATAGAAAAATTATTTGTTGCTTTCACCATAACTCGAGAACGGTAACTCTGATTTATGCACTGTCAAAAGCGTTGGAAAGCTTATTCAATTCTCTATCTAACAATTACTAAATATAATTTCTTGAATACCTATAAAATTAGATTAAAAACAATTAAACTCAGAGATATTTATATAATAACGCAATATTTACACTAATACATAAATTATACACAATGTACACAAAACTGGGAATTATTAATGAAAAACAAATTAATTAAGCCGATGAGTGCTAATTATTTCATACTCAAAATATCAACAGTTTATCACTCATCAGTGTCCAAAGCAACTTACTTCCAAGCTTGGGAGAAAAAATAACAGAGTTGAAGCAACTAGACAAAAGCGCGTGAGATTGGCTAATAAGAGTTCCTACAAAATTGTGGTGTAAGCATTAGTTAAGCTTTTATCCAAAGTGTGATGTTTTAATGAACAACTTAAGTGATTCATTTAACAGTATAATATTACAATTTATGGACAAACCTATCCTTATAATATGTGAGTGGATTAGAAACTACTTGATGAATATGGTTGTTAGTAATTTATCTAAAATTAAAAAGTGGAAACACAATATTATGCCTATGCATAGGAAGAGCTTGAAAAGGAAGTCGTAATGAGTGGTCAATGGATTCCTACTTGGAATATGAGTGATATATGGTAGGTTACCACCCTTATAATGGCCTACAATTTGTAGTTGAAATTTGGAAAAACATGTCCATGTTGATTTTGGGATCTATTGGGTGTACCGTGTAGGCACGTCGTTGCTGCTATGAGTTATCAAAGCCTAAATCCAAAGTTATATGTTAACAAATGTTACATCAGTGAGTCATATGAAACATGCTATGAAAATAATGTGAGTCACATCAATGGGATGGATATGTGGCCAATAGTGGATGTTGAAGACATGTTACCATCAAAGTATAAGAAAGGACAAGGTAGGCCTGGAAAATTAAGGTTTAGGGAGCAAGATGAACTAGGGTCAATAATAAGGAGGCCTGATTTATCTTATAGATGCACCAAGCTTTGTGATTAATTTTGTCATAATTCAAGAAAATGCAAAGCAATGAACAAGAACAAGATGCATTGAAAAGAAAGGTACCATTTTACATTAGTTACCCTTTTAAATATTAAATGAATACATTTTGCATCATCAGACTACATTTTGAATCAACTGACTACATTTTGCATTAAATGTTGTAGTTGTTTAGTTATTTGCTTGCATTTTTGGTAAAACCCAAGTGTATGTGTGAATGTCATGACTGATGTCATAACATTCTAGTTTAGTATGTACTGATTCATTAGGTACCTTTGCAGAAAAATATTGTCATACAGGTACTGATGTTTATAAGTGTGTATCTGAGCATTTTGCAAAATGATCACATTTACCTAAATCAGTAGACAGGTTTTCAGATGTCATAACAGATGTTAAGACATCCTGTTCTGAACTAACAGGTATGCAGTTTGGTTAATTCTGAGTTTTTTCAGGAAAATGACTCAGTCTTTCCAGAACAGAATCCTGGGTTTTCTTTGGGTTAACCTAGCTCAACCCCAACCTGGTTGATAAAGTCCTGTGACCTAGTCTTAAGGTCAAACGGAATTAACCCTAGCTTTTTGTGGAAACCCTAACTGAAGTTGCAACTGCTATATATTCAACAGGGCTGCTGTTTTGAATGGAATCCCTTTTTGACAGAAGATCATTTAGAAGCTGTATAGTTTTTACTATTGTAATCCAAGCAATTATCATCGTGATAAGTGATTTGGAATAGGTTTTAATTGTAAGGGTTGTGTAACACTCAAAGCTTTGAAGCAAGAGTGTTTGTATGTCTCTTGACTAAAGCTGTGAAGCAAAGTCAAGTTAGGTTTGTGTATCACTCAAAGCTGTGAAGCAAGAGTGTTTGTTTTGCTTGATTAAAAAGATGTGAAGCATATTCAAGTGTATGTTTTGAAGAGTGTCTTCAACAATTCATTAGTCAAATTGTTTTTTTGTATCACTGCTGTGATTGAGGGGGAGTGAGTAGGAACTCAGGTTTAAGTTGTACTTAGATTGAAGATGCATTGGGTAGGTCTTAAGTGAAGGAGATAAACTGGTTGGTTTATTCCTGAATTAATATCTCTTATAGTGGATTTCCTCCCTGGCTTGGTAGCCCCCAGAGTAGGTGTTGTTGCACACTGAACTGGGTAAATAATTGACTGTGTTCTTTACTATTTTTGTAATTACTGTCTTATAGAAAGTCAGATACGGTGTCATAACATTGAACGTGACATTGAGTATCTGCAGCCAGAATTTCAATTGGTATCAGAGCAGGCACCCTGCCTGTATTACTGGGTGAGATCTAGGGATATCACTTTATGGCACTATGGACAAAGAAGGAGTTTTTGGAAATAGACCACCCATTCTGGATGGAACTAATTATGACTACTGGAAACCTCGTATGATTGCCTTCTTAAAATCTCTGGACAAAAAGGCTTGGAGAGCTGCTGACAAAGGATGGATCCATCCCACCATAACTGAGAAAGATGGGACAATCAGTTTGAAGCCTGAGGAAGATTGGAGTAAAGAAGAAGATGAGTTAGCCCTGGGAAATTCCAAAGCCTTAAATGCCTTGTTCAATGGAATTGATAGAAACATTTTCAGACTAGTACATCAATATGAACTGGCCAAGGAAGTTTGGGACACTCTCAAAACTACCCATGAGGGCACTTCCAAAGTGAAAATGTCAAGGCTTCAGATGTTGACTACCAAGTTTGAGAATCTAAAAATGATGGAATATGAAACCATTCATGACTTTCACATGAACATCTTGGATATTGCCAACACCTCAGGAGCACTGGGAGAAAAAATGGCAGAAGAAAAATTGGTGAGAAAGATTCTCAGATCCTTGCCTAAAAGATTTGCAATGAAGGTAACTGCCATAGAAGAAGCCCAGGACATCAGCAAGTTGAAAGTGGATGAACTTATTGGGTCTCTTCAGACCTTTGAGATGGGGATCACTGAAAATGGTGACAAGAAGAACAAGAGCATAGCACTTGTTTCCAACACTGATGTTGAAGAAAATATTTCAGAAGCTATAGCCATGCTTGGAAGACAGTTCAACAAACTCATCAAAAGAATAGATCCAAAGTCAAGGTCTAATGTTCATAACATTCCCTCTGACATTGACAGTTCCAGCAGAAGACCAAGGTCAGAAGAGAAGGGAAATCAAGGCAGAGGAATTCAATGCCATGGTTGTGAAGGATATGGGCATATTCGAGCTGAATGTCCTACCTTTCTTAAGAAACAAAAGAAAGGAATGACTGTTACTTGGTCTGACTGTGATTCAGAAAGTAATTCTGAAGAAGAATCTGCCAAAATAGTTACTGCTCTAACTGGTGTTTGTACCTCTGAAAGTGACATTAGTGATGAAGAGGTGACTTTTGAAGAACTGGCTGATACTTACAAGAAATTGTGTATCAGAAGTACTGAAGTCTGTGTGCAGAATGAGAAACAATCAAAATTCATCATAAAGCTGGAGGCTGAAAAAAGGGCAAACCTTGAAACTATAAGTCATCTAGAAGGGGAAGTTCAATTGCTGAACTCACAACTGAATCAAATGACCAAATCTGTCAAGATGCTGACTAATGGAACAGACAAATTGGAAGAGATCCTTCAGGTTGGACAAAATGTGGGAAATAAATCTGGACTAGGATTTATGGAAGCAAAGAAATCTGGTACAGATAAGAAGATCAGGCCTGATAAGCAAATGTCAAAATAGATGTCTCAACACAACTCTCAACATCAGGAACAGAGACATATGAAGAAAAGGTACCAAAGATGGAGATGTCATCATTGTGGGAGATATGGCCACATAAAGCCCTTCTGCTTCAGATTGCATGGATACCCTAATCAGAACTCAGGTGTCAAACCTAAGTCTAAAAAGGTACCACATGCTCCTAAATGGAAGAAAAAGGCTACTGCCCTGATAGCCCACACTTCCCTGAGGGTCTCTGCAAAGGAAGACTGGTACTTTGACAGTGGATGTTCCAGACACATGACTGGAATCAAGAACCTCCTCAATAATGTTAAGCCTCACACCACCAGTTTTATGACCTTTGGAGATGGTGCTAAAGGTGAAATCAAAGGAGTTGGTGATTTGGACTGCCCTGGAGTTCCAAGTCTGAATGAAGTACTGCTGGTAAAAGGGCTGACTGCTAATCTCATTAGTATCAGTCAATTGTGTGATCTAGGATTCAAGGTCAATTTCTCAAAATCTGAATGTCTTGTAATTAATGAAAAGCAAGAAACTGTAATGAAAGGAGTCAGATCTAAAGACAACTGTTACTTGTGGGAGCCTGAGAACACTAATTTCTCCTCTGTGTATTCCATTGCAAAAGAAGAAAAAGAGGTGAAACTGTGGCACCAAAAACTTGGCCATCTTCATCTAAGAGGTATGAAAAGGATTATCTCCATGGAGGCAGTCAGAGGGATTCCAAGACTGCAAATTGATGAAGGAAGAGTTTGTGGTGAATGTCAGGTTGGTAAGCAGACTAGAATGTCACATCCAAAGTCAAGACATCTGACCACCTCTAAGGTTCTAGAACTTCTTCATATGGATTTGATGGGACCAATGCAAGTGGAGAGTCTTGGTGGAAAAAGATATGCCTATGTGGTTGTGGATGATTTTTCCAGATTCACCTGGATTAACTTCATTAGGGAAAAATCTGATGTATTTGAAGTTTTTAAAGAATTGTGCAAAAAAATTCAAAGAGAAAAGGAAGGGTGTATTGTCAGAATCAGAAGTGATCATGGCAAGGAATTTGAAAACAACAAGTTTGATGATTTCTGTTCCTCAGAAGGAATTAGTCATGAATTTTCTTCTCCTATAACTCCTCAGCAAAATGGAGTTGTGGAAAGAAAAAACAGGACCATACAGGAATCTGCCAGAGCAATGATACATGCCAAAAGACTTCCTATGTATTTTTGGGCTGAAGCTATGAATACAGCCTGCTATGTCCATAACAGGGTCACCTTGAGAAAGGGAACCTCATCCATCATATATGAACTCTGGAAAGGAAGAAAACCAACTGTGAAGTACTTCTATGTGTTTGGCAGCAAATGCTATATTCTGGCAGATCGTGAACAAAGAAGAAAATTGGACCCTAAAAGTGATGAAGGCATATTTCTAGGATACTCCTCAAACAGCAGAGCTTATAGAGTATTCAATTCCAGGACCAAATCCATGATGGAATCAATAAATGTTATAATTGATGATTATCATGAAGAAATAGATGTCCCTTGTAATGTTGAGACATTCTTTGAGTCTCCAACCCAACAGAATGATCTACCCAACACCACCACAACAGAATCTGAATCAAAGGAAGCTAGCAAGATCCATTCCATCAGAATTCAGAAGGATCATCCAAAAGAGCTCATCATAGGAGATCCCAACAGTGGAGTCATTACAAGATCTAGAGAAATCATCTCAAACTCTTGTTTTGTGTCCAAAATGGAACCAATAAATGTCAAGGAAGCTTTAACTGATGAATACTGGATTGGTGCAATGCAAGATGAACTGAACCAATTCAAGCAACATGAAGTTTGGGAACTGGTTCCTAGACCTGAAGGAACTAACATCATTGGCACAAAATGGATTTTCAAGAACAAATCAGATGCTGAAGGAGTTGTCACCAGGAATAAGGCAAGACTTGTTGCTCAAGGGTACACTCAGGTTGAAGGGGTTGATTTTGATCAAACCTTTGCACCTGTAGCCAGGCTGGAATCAATCAGACTCCTATTGTCAATTGCTTGTCTTCTGAAGTTCAAGCTATTCCAGATGGATGTGAAAAGTGCCTTTCTAAATGGGTACTTGAATGAGGAAGCTTATGTGGAACAGCCTAAAGGCTTTGTGGATCCAAACCACCCTGATCATGTCTACAAATTGAGAAAAGCTCTATATGGCCTGAAACAAGCTCCTAGAGCATGGTATGACAGGTTAACAAAGTTTCTCTCAGACAAAGGATACAGAAAAGGAGGCTTGGACAAAACACTCTTTGTCAAAACTGAAGGAGGGAAGTTGATGGTTGCCCAAATATATGTTGATGACATAGTGTTTGGAGGAATGTCAGAACCTATGGTTAAACATTTTGCTGAACAGATGCAGGCTGAATTCGAAATGAGTCTCATGGGAGAACTAACTTATTTTCTTGGACTGCAAGTCTCACAGATGGAGGACTCAATCTTCTTATCTCAAAGCAAGTATGCTAAGAACATTGTAAAGAAGTTTGGTATGGAGAATGCCAGTCACAAAAGGACTCCTGCTCCTACTCATTTAAAGCTTTCCAAAGATTCAAGTGGGGTTAAGGTGGATCAAAGTCTGTACAGAAGCATGATAGGAAGCTTGTTGTACTTAACTGCCAGCAGACCTGATATTGCCTTTGCAGTTGGAGTTTGTGCAAGATACCAAGCTGATCCCAAAGTCAGTCATATCAATCAAGTGAAGAGAATTTTGAAGTATGTGAGTGGAACTTACAACTATGGGTTGCTATATTCTCATGGCTGTGAACCAAATCTAACTGGTTACTGTGATGCTGATTGGGCTGGTAGTGCTGATGATAGAAAAAGCACCTCTGGAGGATGTTTCTTCTTGGGAAATAATCTGGTTTCCTGGTTCAGCAAGAAACAGAATTGTGTGTCTCTCTCTACTGCTGAAGCTGAATACATTGCAGCTGGTAGTAGCTGTTCTCAAATGATCTGGATGAAACAGATGCTTACTGAGTATAATGTCACTCAAGATGTTATGACATTGTACTGTGACAATCTGAGTACAATCAACATTTCCAAGAATCCCATTCAGCATATTAGGACCAAACATATTGGCATAAGACATCACTTTATCAGAGACCTTGTAGAAGAGAAGACAATCAAATTGGAACATGTTGCCACTGAGCTACAGCTGGCTGACATTTTTACCAAGGCTCTTGATGCAAATCAATTTGAAAACTTGAGGGGTAAGTTGGGTATTTGCCAACATGAGGAATTGTAGCAATTAATTTTGCTTAAAATAAGGGTTAAAGGAGTTATGCTTGTTCTGATTGGGTTAAAATTATATTTTCCCATTTCCTTCAATTCTTTTAAGAAGTTGAATAGACACTCATTTTCTTCCTTCCCCTCTCGTATCCTCATCAAAACCCAGTCTCTCAATCAGAATTTTCTCTTCAGTTGTTGTTGGTCCTCTAAGACTGTCAAAATGTCTCAAACACCATCATCATCCAATACGACTATTTCAAACTCTTCCTCTGATCAAGATTCTAGGACAATCTCTTCTTGTCTGGACTCTGAAGTCCTGGAGATCTCTTCTCTTAGAAAAGTGGGAACTAACCCCACCAAGGTCAAAGAGTTGAGAACAAGACATACAGGAAGGTCCCAAGCTTCTGCCTCTGGTAATCCATCTCATCCTTCTTCTTCAGTTCCCCCTGAAATTGCAAATAGGGAAGGGTCAGCCTATGTTAGTCAAGCAATAGCTAAAACTGTTTCAAGAATTCTGAACGAGAACCACTCAGTTCCTGGCATTTTTGTTCCTTTGAATCAAGAAAGTTCAAATGCTGAAACAAATCCAAATGTCTCTAAGGATGTTGAGACATCAGACAAAGAGAAGAATGCTGACATTGCTCACAAGAAAAGGAAGAAGCCTGAATCCTCTGAGTCTGATGACAGTGCTTAAAGGTTGGTGGAGTTGCTGATTGGTGGAGTTGGTGCTGGTACCTGGTAGAGTTTGGAAGTGTGTTCAGTTTTTAATTCTGCTCTCATTACTTTTTCTGGATGACTGTATAACTTTTAAGAACATGTATCTTTGGCCCATTTGTGGCTAAAGAGGGGGAGATATATTTTGGTACTTAATTAGACATTCTATTTTTCTGCAGTCATTTCTTTCTGCTGCTATCTATCTCTGATTGCTTAGGGTCTTTAGCCAAAAATCTGCCAAAGGGGGAGTTTGTAGTTGTTTAGTTATTGGCTTGCATTTTTGGTAAAACCCAAGTGTATGTGTGAATGTCATGACTGATGTCATAACATTCTAGTTTAGTATGTACTGATTCATTAGGTACCTTTGCAGAAAAATATTGTCATACAGGTACTGATGTTTATAAGTGTGTATCTGAGCATTTTGCAAAATGATCACATTTACCTAAATCAGTAGACAGGTTTTCAGATGTCATAACAGATGTTAAGACATCCTGTTCTGAACTAACAGGTATGCAGTTTTGTTAATTCTGAGTTTTTTCAGGAAAATGACTCAGTCTTTCCAGAACAGAATCCTGCGTTTTCTTTGGGTTAACCTAGCTCAACCCCAACCTGGTTGATAAAGTCCTGTGACCTAGTCTTAAGGTCAAACGGAATTAACCCTAGCTTTTTGTGGAAACCCTAACTGAAGTTGCAACTGCTATATATTCAACAGGGCTGCTGTTTTGAATGGAATCCCTTTTTGACAGAAGATCATTTAGAAGCTGTATAGTTTTTACTATTGTAATCCAAGCAATTATCATTGTGATAAGTGACTTGGAATAGGTTTTAATTGTAATGGTTGTGTAACACTGAAAGCTTTGAAGCAAGAGTGTTTGTATGTCTCTTGACTAAAGCTGTGAAGCAAAGTCAAGTTAGGTTTGTGTATCACTCAAAGCTGTGAAGTAAGAGTGTTTGTGTTGCTTGATTAAAAAGCTGTGAAGCATAATCAAGTGTATGTTTTGAAGAGTGTCTTCAACAATTCATTAGTCAAATTGTTTTTATGTATCACTGTTGTGATTGAGGGGGAGTGAGTAGGAACTCAGGTTTAAGTTGTACTTAGATTGAAGTTTCATTGGGTAGGTCTTAAGTGAAGGAGATAAACTGGTTGGTTTATTCCTGAATTAATATCTCTTATAGTGGATTTCCTCCCTGGCTTGGTAGCCCCCAGAGTAGGTGTTGTTGCACACTGAACTGGGTAAACAATTAACTGTGTTCTTTACTGTTTTTGTATTTACTGTCTTATAGAAAGTCAGATACGGTGTCATAACATTGAACGTGACATTGAGTATCTGCAGCCAGAATTTCAAATGTTTTTTAAAGAAAAACCCTAGATCTAAGGGTACAAGTTCTTCTTGAAATAATGATGGAAGCAAGGGAAAAACTGATGCTATAAATGATGATGTAAGTCCAGGTATACCAGATCATGTGCAACAATAACTTGTTTGTGTCATTCCCTTATTAGGGTCTTCATCAGATCCCCCCTCCTCAATTTCTTTGGCCTTCTAGGTCCTCTTTTATATGATAGAGCTAACATCTCTTCCATTTCAACCTCTGACCATGTATCTTATCCTTTAACATGACTTACATTATAACCATAATATGTCACATAAGTCTCGTTAGAATAATAATCATCCACAAAATTTTAGGGAATTGGTTCTTAAAACCTAATGCGGCTACTACATGTCTACAATGGATACCTACTAATTCCTAAAAGTTACAAGTGCATGTTTTTTGAAGTATCCACAATGAAACTATTCCTGATATGAATATGTTCAACTTATCATACTATTTTACCAAACAAGTTTGAAATCCAATTACATGCATGTTCTACTTCCTTATCTAACATAAGTATATGTCTATGCATTATCCTATGTTTCCACCTATCAACCCTTTCTCTTAAGCTGACATTCCTATTCATGAGGTAGTTTCTTATCCATTCACACATAGTTAACATTAGTTTATCTCTGGAAACTAATATAGTGCTATTAAATACCGCATATACATTATTCATAAGTACAACACATTTAGGATAAAAACAAATGCATGCTTACATCATGCTTTAGTAGGTATGTTTGAAAACAACTCATAAGCCTTCACATTAATATACTTCAATTATTTCATCTTAACTTCATAGGAAAGCAAAAATAAAAATGGCCAAACCTTGGTTGTATTATTGATCCAACGCTTGCCACATTAGTTTTACAAGGGTTCCCAAAATTTACTCTCTCTCTCTCTCTCTCTCTCTCTCTCTCTCTCAATATATATATATATATATATATATATATATATATATATATATATATATATATATATATATATATATATATATATATATATATATATATATATATATATATATATATATATATATATATATATATATATATATATATATATATATATATATATATGGCTTAAATAGTCTTTTGGTCCCTGTAAGTTAGCGTGTTTTTAATTTTCGTCCATGTATCTTTTTTTTTTTGGATAAAGTCCTTAAATGTTGAATTTCGTTTGATTTTACTCCGTAAAACAAAATTCCGCAGGTTTCCTGCGTATTTTTCTTTGAATTTTCCTGCAGATTTTAACTTTAGGGACTAAAATCAAAAGGGTTTTAACATTTAGGGATCATTTTAAAGAAAAAAAGATACAGAGGTGAAAATCAAAAACACACAAACTTATAGGGACCAAAATGAAGGAAAATTACGATCCAAAATGTAGCGTAAATTAAAATTTTCCTTTAGCGATCCTTACGAATGGGCATGGTCAGTGATAGAATATATTACCTCTTGTGGGGATTCATACTTTTGATGATGTGATCACGAGCATTGATGAATAACAACATCTCTACTCAGTCCATATGAACATATCGCTTTCGGTCACAGTGCTAGCTGCTTACAAATGAAAACTTTGAGCGAGAGAGTGAGACAAAATACGGCTAGGGTTTCAAGACCGAAATTTCATCAAGTGAAATGCTTTAGCAAAACGGCTCTATTTATAGAACCACTTGTGTGGGATGCAAGCTAAAAGCCCAATCAAGGTTGCAAGCTAAAAGCCCAATTAAGCGTATCAGCATCATACCTTATGATATACCGCATATCACTTAAGTGCATGGTACATTACCATATTTTGTATTTAACTTAAGTGTATTGTACCTTACGAAGTTCTACAATTCACTTAAATGCACCGTACCTTACGGTGTTCCTTATATGTGTGACCCTGTAGGTTTTTACGATGTTTGTAACACCCCATTTCTACCCAATGAATTATATAAAATCAGAGTTACAAAATTTCCAACAAACAAATGGAATGCTACAGTTTAACTTGGAAATAACGACATTCAATCACCTATAGTTTAGATACATAACACATAAAATTTAGATGAACTGATAACAACTTGTTCAGTCTTTAAAAATAGAACAACTTTTGTTGCTACGCATCAGATTCACAAATTCAACTGAAAACACCATAACTTCTTGTCCAACTCAAAACTTCTTTAAGACAACAAATCTTTAATGAAAACAACTTAAAAATTCAGCAACATAATGAAAACCAATAATAAATAAAACATGCGTTCATCCCCCCCGGGTGCTACGTATCAAAGCAACAACACTGACTCAAACTAACGAAGGTAACAACTATCTTTCTTGATTACCTGCGCGTTACCAACAAAGGGAAACATTCAAACAAAAGGGGTGAGATATCGAACCATATAATTGACTGTATGATAAACAATTTATTAGATCAGATTATATAAAATCACTACTTCACAACTTTCAACCAACATCAATCATCACAATTCAACAACACAACATGTTAAATATGAAACACAGAATGCGACTCGTTATAATACACATGCATGTGGTACCAATGGAGCAAAACTCCCAACTTAGAAATCTTCCAATTAATAGAGGCATCAATAAGGCATAAGCCTTCAACTTAATTTTCCAATCCAGGCCAACTTACCGAGCATCAACTCCAACTTGATATGTTATATATGCGACCCAATATGAATGCTAGGATAGCAACAAAAAAATTCCATAGCAACGCAATGACAAACCAACATCGGCCATAAGCCCACAACTTAATATTTTACCCATAAACAGAGGCAATAACATCACCTGTTAATTCACATTTTTCAACAAAGAATACAATACAACGAGTCAACCAAAATTTACTACAAATAAACCGCGTAATTATTCGGACTATTACGACTATTTCCGATTAATTAATTATCGGCTAAAAGTTCTATTATTTCTACTTTATTCTAAAGTTCTCATTATGTATCTGTTAAATTAATACTACACTGTTATTAGAGCTTGTGCTGTCAATAATATGGTTCTGCTATTTTATTAACTTCTAAACCTGCTACTGATTTAGCCTCCTAAATATTGCTTCTACTATTACTATTTTATACTATTTCCAATTTCTGCTACTTATAATCATATACCACACTATCACTTTATTAATAAGTCGACCATCAATTCCTGCTACTTATCTTAATTTATTCTAGTGGCGTACTACTACAATTGATTAAACAAATTTCCATACTGATAATAAATCATAATTTAGAAAAGATGTATTATTATTTGGAAACTCCAACTTACCCTACTGACAACTCTAAACATGTCGGAATTACGCAAAAAAAAAGACTTTTAATGATACGAAACAACTTTATTGATAACTTTAAGAACACTATTGACAACTCTAACAACTCTATTGACAACTCAATTGACTCTAACTAAAAACTTCTAAAAATTATATACTAATAATATTAAAGTATTATTGTTATTAATATTATTATTGTTATTTATATTAATAAAGTTATTACATATTACTAAAACTTAGAAACATGAATACATATAGTATATAACAAAATTGAAGAATCATATCGTTACAGCACCGAAACATTACCTATCGCTACGGTATATAACATTTGCTTACTTGAATTCAAAATTGTTATCTTTAACCAAACATGTGGCTGCTATAGTAGATAGGCATATCATAATAAAGTAATTTATCTATTAATATATATAATTTATGGCGAGACAATGTATATAGTAGTATACAATCGATGCTACAGTATCGGAATATATATTAAATTGGGTTTTCAATCATCTCTCAATTTCAACAATATATCAATTTCAAACACAAACAGAAAAAATTTTACAACCCAATTCCACATATCATTCTCCATATACCATACTATAGAGTCAGAACCCCATCCTTACCTTGGACTGAAGGTTGCTATAACTTTCCAATTGCACCTAACTTTGCCTCCTCTTTGCACTGCTACGTATCTCTTCCAAAACCCTTATTTTCTTCTTCTGCCAAAACCTATTCTTCTTTCTTTCTACTGATACTTATATTTTCCTATTATTTCTAAACATCAATTATAATATAACTAATATACTATTACTCTTATTTTACCTTGTTGGGCTTAAATTTATAGAATTTTTTTTATTAATAACCATGTATTAAAAAAATATTTCGTAAATAACCGGGTTTCGGAAAAAATTATGCAAATAACTATGTTTGAGATGGCTCCACAAAGGAGGAGCCATCTCAATTGGTGCATGCACCTCCTTTTTTAAGGGAGGCGCCATCTCACTTGGCGCCTAAGTGCTTAGGGCATGTCCTAAGCCAAGTGAGATGGCACCTATGTACAAAATTAGGGCAAAAATTTTTTTATTTTATTTTCTTTTCTGTGCGTTGCCTATTGGACAGAGATCAACAAAATGGATTTTTATTTTTAAAAAAATTATTACATTCAACTGTTTTACATTAAAAGAACAGTAAAATAAATGGATACAAAAAATACTGGGAAAAAAAAGATACATCAGTGATCCCCCGGAACCCGGTAATGACCCCCGGTTTCGCATCCCCGTCCTCGCCTTTCTCTTGTTGGGTGCCGTCGCGTTTCCTGCTGCGGCAAGGTCGATGGCCCAGCGAAGTCAATGCGATCCGAATCCATAAAATCAGTAAGATCTCCATATCTCGAAGGTCCGCTCTGGTACAGTCGGTTACCCATACCCTCAAAGTTTGGTCGTGTTGGCGGTGGGTGGGGTTCCATGGTTGGTCGGTAGCATTGGTCGTCTGAGTATGGGGGGTAGAAAGGAAATGGATCTTGGGGTGTTTGGTATTGTGGATGTTGGGTTGTTTGGTGATATGGTGGTTGATGGTAGGTTTGGTCGGCTTGGTCATAATCTTCTGACATTCCCATATCAGGGCTAAGGCTGGATGTTGAGGGCGCCATATTGGGATATGTGGAAGACTGAAATTGTGTCTGGGGTATGTGGGTGTGCTGGTATTGGGGTTGGTATTGTGGTTGGGTTTAAGGCATATCTGGGTATTGGTAGTTTGGTGGTGATTGTGGTTGGTAGTACGGCATTTGATTGTAGCTGTGTTGTGGTGGGGAATGTGGTTGTGTGTTTGTTGGTCTGTTTCTTCTTGGGGGTTGGTTTGAGGTTGATGGATTTTGGGTTTGTTGATGGGGAATCGAGGGTTGTGCCCATTGTGTGCGTGGGTCAACCAAGTACCTCAGATGAGACACGTGCATTTCTGGGTTACTAACCGACCTGTACCACGACATATATTGATCAGTGTGTCGCATGTTACCTTGAGTAAGGAAAACCGGGGATTGCAAGATGTAGCGGTGACGCCTTTGCCACATTTTACACCATTCCGGAGCAAAGTCTTTCCAGTTGGTAAGACCCCACTGGGCGTCGACCCTTTTTAGATGCCAGGGGGACAAATCTGTTGGATCACTTGGTATCTCTTGATGTATTCCGAACTGCATCTTCACACGGTCGCTGTGGTGCATCTCCACAATGTTGAACCGAATGAGTGCAGTCTTTGCAGTCCAAGTTGCTGCATCCTCTGGGTTTGGAGAATGGCCCAAACCCAAATATGGTCTCCAGACGAACTGCGATAAAATTTAAATCAGGTTAGCGCAAAAGTAATGTATAAATAATTAAAATGAACAAAAGTGAAAAGCTACGACGTACGTCATCTGGGCCTAAGTGATCCAACAGATTCCTGTAGAGTGCGACATTGAATCTTGGATTCTTGCCGTAATCCATACCCCTCACGCAGTACCTAAAGGAAATGAGAAACATGTTATTTTTAGCATATATTTTGGAAAGAGCAGAATATTTATAAATGCTATAACTTAATGACTTACTTTGTTGCGTACGGGAAACCAAAAGTGTTGTTGTTGATGGAGTTTAAGGACTCCATCCTCCACCAACCCCAGGCTTGTAGTAAAAATGCGCACCCATAAAATGTACATTTTTCCTTGACTGCGTTTTTGCACAAGGAACTGTACAGGTGGGCTAATACTGCAGAACCCCAACTATATTTTCTAGTTTTTTCAAAATTTGTTAGTAAATGTAAGTACATGAAATTTACACTATTTCCCATACTTTCGGGAAATAAAAATGTACCAAAAAGTATCATAAGATACGTTCTGGCTTTTACTACTCGGTCACTCTCTGAGGAATTTTCATTTAATTCCATTCTTGCATAATGTCGTTTCAGGTCAGTGAGTAGTATTCCCTGCCCTCTTGCTCCACCACCTTCTACCATATCCCTACCCAACAGTTCTTCACACTGTGAGTTGGGTTGTTGAACCGACCCATTCACCGCTTTACCGTCGATAGGGAGGCCCAGTAGCATGTACACATCCTCGAGAGTGATGGTACATTCACCTATTGGTAGGTGAAATGTATGGGTCTCCGGTCTCCAACTCTCCAACATTGCAAGAATGAATTTTGAGTCAATGGTGCAGTTGGAGATCTTTATTACATGTCCAAAACCTGCATATTCCAGATAAGGGACGATAAATGGGTCGGGAGCCAGGTAGTTGTGCGAACGGATTCTGAATCTTTTTGTATCCTGAGATCATAATTAAACAAGTGTAAGATTAATTAAGATGAACAACACGTTATTTGAAGTATGAAAAATGTATAACCAAAGAAGAGACTTACAAATGCAGCAATGTTTTCCCTTGTGCCTCTGTGATTATCGCCCATTGTTAGAAGAGCCATTGTTCAGAATGCTTGTGAGTATGAAAGACTTAGGAAGAAATAGAGAGTATGATAGACTTAAGAAATATTTCGTAGCAGAGAGTGAGATTTGTGTGGGTGTGAGAGATGTTTCATAAGGTATGTATTTATAGGCAAATAAGTTTGATGTAGTGGTTGCTTGTGCTTGCATGCCTGCGAAGTGTCACATTTGCATGCTTAGGGTGTTACACATATGCATGCATGCATTTACAAAAAATGTAAGGTGTCACTCTTGCAGGCTAGGTGGCAGCCCATGCATGTATCACGATTGGACAGTAAGGGAGGCGCCATCTCACTTGGCGAAAGAGTACAAAAACGAATGGTGTCGCCACCCCATTTGGCGAATAAGAGGTGTCACTTCTTACAGCATTGGCTCAGGCTACGTGACAGCCTTTGGGATTCCTTTCTTTGTTGCATGCAAGGCCATTGGAGTTGATGGGTGGAGTCTTACACAAAACATTTATGTGTGCAGAATAGGGCCAGGATAGGTGGAAGGCTAGGTGGCTTCATAAGCCCATGCATGTATCACGATTGGACAGTAAGGGAGGCGCCATCTCACTTGGCGAAAGAGTACAAAAATGAATGGTGTCGCCACCCCATTTGGCGAATAAGAGGTGTCACTTCTTACAGCATTGGCTCAGGCTACGTGACAGCCTTTGGGATTCCTTTCTTTGTTGCATGCAAGGCCATTGGAGTTGATGGGTGGAGTCTTACACAAAACATTTATGTGTGCAGAATAGGGCCAGGATAGGTGGCAGGCTAGGTGGCTTCATAAGCCCATGCATGTATCACGATTGGACAGTAAGGGAGGCGCCATCTCACTTGGCGAAAGAGTACAAAAATGAATGGTGTCGCCACCCTATTTGGCGAATAAGAGGTGTCACTTCTTACAGCATTGGCTCAGGCTACGTGACATCCTTTGGGATTCCTTTCTTTGTTGCATGCAAGGCCATTGGAGTTGATGGGTGGAGTCTTACACAAAACATTTATGTGTGCAGAATAGGGCCAGGATAGGTGGCAGGCTAGGTGGCTTCATAAGCCCATGCATGTATCACGATTGGACAGTAAGGGAGGCGTCATCTCACTTGGCGAAAGAGTACAAAAATGAATGGTGTCGCCACCCCATTTGGCGAATAAGAGGTGTCACTTCTTACAGCATTGGCTCAGGCTACGTGACAGCCTTTGGGATTCCTTTCTTTGTTTCATGCAGAATAGGGCCAGGATAGGTGGCAGGCTATGGGGTTTCATTATTGAATGTAATATTATTGGCAGCCTTGGGGGGTTGCATCCCTTACTTAATTGAAATTTTTTGCCTTACGTTGAACATAACATTCATTCACATAATCTGTAAAATTTTCCAACCTTTGAATCAGTCATCAAACCTTCAAACATTCCAGCATTCATACCTTCATACAATCAATAAACCTAAAACATTCCAACCTTCAAACCTTAAAACAATTCTACACAATGACCTCTTCACCATAATTTGTTGTCAAAGCACATTTCAACAGTGAGACATACATGTGTCCCACAGTTGGGTTTTTGTTTAGAAACACCGACAACGTTCGATTTCTCTTAAACGGGAAAGCAAATTTCTCGTACTTTAAGAAAAGATTGGAGGCAAAACTTGAACGAGGCCCGGTATCCCAGATATTTTATCAGAGTCCAGTCTTTTTTGGAAACAACCAAGTTATTTTTTATAAGGTTTAAGTTCAAGATGACGAGGATTTCCAGAACATGATTTCCAGCCATGTCTATTCTGGAAATGACTCTATTGAGTTGTACGTTTTGCTTCAAGAGCCTCCGGTGACACAGGAGGTAGAGCCTCCGGTGACATAGGAGGTTGATCCTTTGGAGAATGAACAAGATGAGGTGGATGCAGTTGATGATGAAGAAGAAGATAACGAGTTAGAGTTTGATGAAATGGTGAACGACGATTCTGACGATGATGGCATCCCAAGTATTCCTACTGACAAAATCTACACACCACCTACGCACATGACAAACTTCAACATGGGCGGAGATGAACCTTCTACGGACTTGTTTTTCCAACCGTATATGCAGTCGGATGAAAATTTAAAAGAGAAGGACAAGTTTCGTAACAGAGAGGAATGCATAAGGGCCATCAAAAAATTTCACATGCTCAACTCAGTTGATTATAAGGTGGATCGTGTAAACCCGGAAAGGTACAAGATCAAGTGTGTCCACCCTGACTGTATGTTCAAGCTGACCACATCATACAGACTAAGGGGTGATTGTTGGGTCATAGGTTCCATGACTACCCATACTTGTGTAAGTTCCACTCAATCACAAGACCACCGAAAACTCAACCATGATCTAATCTGTCAAGAAATCCTACCCCTGGTCAGCAATGACCCTTCTTTGAAGGTGAAAACAATCATCTCCCACATCACCATGGTTTTTAACTACACTCCGTCTTACTGTAAGGCGTGGTTAGCAAAGACTAAGGCGATTGAAAGGGTGTACGGAAACTGGGAGGAGTCATACCGAGAACTTCCCCGCTACCTAAATGCACTCAAGACATATTCTCCAGGTAGTGTTTATGTTCTGGAAACATTGCCAGTGTAAGCCCAAGATGGTAGTCTACTGCATGGCAACGGAATATTCAGTCGCGTGTTTTGGGCATTTCAACCATGCATCACAGGGTTTGCATCATGCAAACCAATTCTACAAATTGACGGGACTTGGTTGTATGGGAAGTACAAAGGCACGCTTTTGATGGTAGTTGCACAAGATGGAAACAATAACATTTTCCCCGTTGCGTTTGCCCTTGTCGAGGGGGAGACCGGTGGTGCTTGGAGCTTTTTCCTGAAAAATCTTTGTACACACGTGGCTCCTCAACCAGATCTCTGTTTGATCTCGGACAGACATGCCTCCATTGAAAGTGCCTATAATAATCCAGCAAATGGTTGGCATGACCCTCCTTCTACGCATGTCTATTGCGTCAGGCATATCGTCCATAATTTCTCGAGGGAGGTCAATGACAAAACATTGAGGAAAGCGGTGATGAATGCGGGATACGCACTGACACAGCCCACATTCAAATATTACCGCAACGAGATCCGTTTGTCTAACCCAGAAGCCGGTACGTGGATCGATAATATATCGGTCGAAAAGTGGACTAGGTCATACGACAATGGCCAAAGATGGGGGCATATGACAACAAATCTTATTGAATCAATGAATGGGGTATTCAAGGGCATACAAAACGTCCCAATCACTGCCTTGGTGAAATCCACGTATTTTAGGATGGCTGCGTTATTTGCCAAAAGAGGTGAAATGTGGTATGCGGTCTTGCAATCAGGACAACTATGGAGTGAAAGCTGTATGAAATACATTAAGGCTGAAAGTGCTAAAGCCAACACTCACATGGTTACACGGTTTGACCGCCACAGCCACAACTTCATTGTGAAAGAGACAATCGACCACAATGAAGGCCTGGCAAGACAAGAATACAGGGTCATTTTACCTTCTCAATGGTGCGATTGTGGAAGGTTTCAAGCATTTCGTATGCCTTGCTCTCATGTCATTGCCTCTTGTGCTCATACCCATCAAGACGCGCTTCAACTGCTCTCAAACGTTTATAAATCTGAAAACGTTGCTCACTGTTTACAACAACAACTTTCTTTGGTGGCAAAACCGGACTATTGGCCTGAATACAACGGCGATATAGTTTGGCATAATGACCAAATGCGAAGGAACAAGAAGGGTCGTCCCAAAAGCAGGCGCATCACAATAGAAATGGACGATCTTGACAGGTTGGAAAGAAAGTGTGGTTTATGCCGTCAGGTCGGACACAATCGCAAAAACTATCCGAATCGGGCTTCTGGCTCGACCACATAAATTTTGTAATACAATAAATCTTTTCAATATTTGTGTTGTAAACATTAGGGTTTTCCGTTAATAAAACTGTTAACACAATTTAAGAAATTCAATATAGGAAATTACATTAGGGTTTTCGCGTACAACAATGATTAACGATATTCAATCTAGGAAATTACAACTGTTAACACAATTTCATCTGACCCATGCATCATCAACATTACATCACTGTCTGTTTTGACTTCCTCCAACCACACATTAGGTCTTCCTGTCGCATGCGAGGTTGTTGTTCGTTTTCGCTGGATCCTTCGAATTTTTCCCCCTCCGCGATGTCTCCATCTAGCCACCGCATCAACTCCCGCTTCAGACGCTCCATGGAGTGAATGTGCCAGAATTTCATTTTCATCGCAGGTTTCGTGGCGGAGAATATAACGTAACCATCTCTGCTAAAAATCATAGGCGACGTCATTACATAAATAACGGAGTACAAAATAAAAATACAGTGCGAGAAAGTGTGAGAAATTTCAAAGAAACGGACGAATTATTTATAAAACAACAAAAAACCCTAGTTTTGCCCTAAGCGCCAAGTGAGATGGCGCCTCCTCTCATTTTTAAGGAGCATGCGCCATGTCACTTGGCTAAAAGACAAGGGAGGCGCCAAGTGAGATGGCGCCTAGGGCAAAACCCTAGGTGCATGCGCCAATTGAGATGGCTCCTCCTTTGTGGAGCCATCTGAAACATGGTTATTTGCGTAATTTTTCCCGAAACCCGGTTATTTGCGAAATATTTTTTTAATACATGGTTATTAATAAAAAAAATTCAAATTTATACATCTCCATTTCTACTACTTCTAACATTAAAATAGGCCCACATAAATAATAATAGTATTATTCAATATTAATCCTACAACTTAATTAACTAATTAGTTAAACTAAGAAATACACAACTTAAATCAACATTTCACAACTTCGGAAATTTAATCAGAAAATATTCGAAAATATTTAATTAAATAATTAATTAAATATTGGGTGTTACAACTCTCCCCCACCTAGAATATCTTCGTCCTAGAAAATTTACCTTGTTTGAACAACTTAAGATAGGATTCCCGCATCTTGCTTTCCAACTACCATGTCATTCTTTCTCCGGAAGCTCCTAACCAGACTACTTTCACCAAAGAAATCTCCTTGCCTCTTAGAGTCTTCATTTCAAGATGTGCAATTCGTACAGGCATCGTCTCCATAGTAAGATTATCCCGTACTTGCACATCATCCTTACGAATCTCATAAGATGGATCTGAAATATACTCTCGGAGTTATGAAACATGGAACACATCGTGCAAATTTGAAAGATTAGGTGGTAAAGTCACTTTATATGCAAGCTTGCCAACTTTGTCTGAAATCTGATACGGACCAATAAAATAAGGAGTGAGCTTCTTAGACTTCAATGCACACCCAACACCAGTCATAGGTGTAACTCTCATAAACACATGGTCACCTGCTTGAAATTATAAATCTTTCCTTTGCTTGTCATGATAACTCTTCTGTCTACTTTAGGAAGCTTTCATCTTTTCTTGAATTAACTTCATATTCTCACTACTAAAAAAAAGACATTTGAGAAAAGGTTTTTACATCGGGTATCAAAATAGGTGATGTAAAAAATATAGTTAACAAACTTTTTACATCAGGTATTTATTTCCAATGATATAAAAAATAAGGGAAAAATTTTTTTTCGTCACCTATTACATCGGGCAATCTCATCCACCGATGTAAAAGATTTCCAGAAAAAAACACGGTGGCATTTTTGTAAATAAGAAACAAGGTGACAAAAAAGTTAAAAAAAATATAAGCAATATATTACATCGGTTTAAATAAAAACCGATGTAAAAAATGTGCTTGAATTAATATATAAAATATATTGATAAATCATAAAAACGTGGGTTAAAAAAAAAAAAAAGGTAAGCTATTACATCGGTTCGGACTCTCCACCGATGTAATAGCCCAACACGTATTTAAAAAAAAAAGCAACCTATTACATCGGTTGGAGTTTCCACCGATGTAATAGCCTAACAAGTATTTTAAAAAAAAAAGCAACCTATTAAATCGGTGGAAGTTTCCACCGATGTAATAGCCTGAGAAGTATTTTAAAAAAAAAAAGCAACCTATTAAATCGGTGGGAATCCATCACTAGAACCCTAAATAATGACTCGTTCTCATCTTTTCTCTCATGCATTCATAACACCGATTCGTCTTCTAAATCTCCGGTTCGGAAACAATGTGTTAACCTTTTGAGCCGTTTCCATGGTGACGCGATGTCTCCTTTTATCTCAAAGATGATTGCTACTGTTCTCCGTCGGTTGAGGGATCTCGACTCGGTTGTACGATCCGCTTGCATCGACGTTGTTGCTGAGATATCGTCGCGCATCACTCGTCCTTCGTTCACCGTTGCGTTCCTGAGGCCGTTTATGGACGCGTTAACGCTGGAGCAGGACGTGAATGTGCAGATCGGCGCTTCGCTGTGCCTTGCGGCGGCTATTGATGCAGCGCCGGTGCCGGACGTTGAGTCGCTCCGGAGGATTACGCTTCCGAGGCTAGGGAAGCTTCTGAAGACTGACTCGTGTAAGGCGAAGGCGCCGTTGTTGGTGCTAATCGGGAGTGTGGTTTCCGTTGGTGGTGCTTCGAGTCGTGGAGTAATGAGTTGGTTGGTTCCGTGCGTTGTTGAGTTTCTCGGCAGTGAGGATTGGAATGTGAGAAAAGCCTGTGCGGAAGCGTTGGGGAAAGTATCTTCAATGGAGAAAGATTTGGCATCGCATCATAAAGTTATGTGTATGGATTCGTTGCAGAATAAACGGTTTGATAAGGTAATTTACACTGTGTTTGATTATGGGGTAAAAAAATTGAAGGGAATTGATTCTGAAAATTTGTCGACCACATCAATACCACCAAAGATACCACTGATTACCTGTGGCATACAACAAGGTTTGTCTCAGGATAGAAAATGGTTAAGAACACAATAATATTGGAACTTGATTGTGTTGATTTTAATAATTTTAAAATGCTTTAGTTTGAGACTTTTTCTGGCTTTTGTTTTCTTTTGGTGGAAATATGGGAACTTTTTCTATTTCACTATGTTCATATATCTGTATGATTGTTATGAAGAACTTAGAATTAAAATTAGATTCATTCACAAACATCTCTCCATAAATATTTGATAATATTCCCTTCCTTCTTTCTTGAAAGGCTCATTTGTATAATGTAATATACATAAAGGGTACTATTTTCAAAGTAGATATATGCTGTCAATTAAAGCTCGTTTTTGTGTTGATGGCAGCATACTTATTGGCAAAAATGACGAGTTCCTAAAGAAAGGAAGCGAACCAGTTCTTGTAATAGAATCCAAGGGTCATGCTCTCCATGCTTTTGTGAATCAGAAATATCAAGGTTATCCTCTAACTAATAGTAATCGCTTTGCTTTTTATTTTTCATGATTTTAACTTCTCATCGCTTAGGCACTGCATATGGAAATGGTTCACACTCACCATTCACTTTCAAGAATCCCATCTCTCTCAAGGCAGGGAAGAATGAAATTGCGTTATTGAGTTTGACAGTTGGCTTGCAGGTTAGAATTGAAATGACTCCGTAACGTTGTTGTTTTCTCTCCTATCCTTTAAAGGATTTGAACTCTTATTTCCTTTTCTTTAATGTTTAGACAGCTGGACCATTTTACGAGTTCGTAGGGGCGGGAGTAACAACTGTAAAGATTAATGGACTTAACAACAAGACGATAGACTTGTCGTCTAATGCGTGGACTTACAAGGTACTTTTCCTCTTGCATTATCATCTTAAAATTGATTTAAATTTGGATCTCCTATTACCTTCTCAATCTTTTAGAGACAATTGACCGTAATATAAGATGTGAACAATGACTTTTGTCGACCTTCGTCCTTTGATCAAGTGTTTCTTCCTTTCTCAGATTAGAGTACAAGGAGAACATCAAAGGTTACACCTGGTAGATGGGTTGAATAATACGAAATGGACATCTACTTCAGAAGCACCAAAAGGCCAAGCACTGACATGGTACAAGGTAATTCCTTGTTTTTTCATCCTAAAAACGTGATCTATTCGGGAACAATGTGATTTTTTCTGCTGAAGCATGTTTTAAATTCCATGATCTTTTCAGGCTACTGTGGATGCCCCACCTGGGGATGAACCAGTTGGGTTTTAAATTTACCAGTTCTGTGTTTGATTATTGGAGGTCAAAGTTGTTCGAGAGACTATGAATCTGGCATTGGATATATGGAAGGAAGTAAAAGATGTGTCTGAAAATGCTCCTACTCCTCAAAAAGCAACACATTATTTGGTGCACGTAAGTAAATTTTATTGTTTTATTAAAGTCAATCTCTATTAATATGTTATATCTCTCATGTGTTGCTCATGTGTTGAGTTTCTTGATTTTTTTGCTGATGTTAATTGTTATTATTTATTATCAGGCAATATGATTTTGGTGTTGTCTACCGAAGATTTTATATTGGTAATTCAAGTTTGGAAACTTAGAAATAGTTTAATATTTTAGTATATGTATATTTTGTGAATATTATGTAATTGTAAGTTTTGAAAAAGACTTATAAATAGTTGAATATTGTTTTATATTTTGTGAAGAATTTGTAATTGTAAGTTTGTATGTTGTAATACAATACAAGTTTGCAATACAATTGTTCAATTTGTAAGTTTGTTGTGAAAAATATGAAAACATCGTCCTAAATGTGATATATGTGATGTTGGAAAGCTATGAAATCTATATAGCGACATAAATATAGTCTGTTTGATATTGGAAAAATATGAAAAAATGGGTACAAATTATATTTGTATAGGGAAACCCAGGAAATAAATAATCTATTCCAAAAAAATTTCATACATTTTACATCGGTTATTAGTAAAACTGATGTAAAAACTTTCAAAAAGGGACTTTTTACATCGGTTGGAAGTAATACCCGATGTAAAAAGTCGCGTTACTGGGAACTTTTTACATCGGGTATTACTTCCAACCGATGTAAAAAACTGGATCAATTTTTTAAAAACTGTGCATAATAACAGGTTATTACATCGGTTCTGATATTATAACCGATGTAAAAAAGGGACTTTTTACATCGGTCCCAGAACCGATGTAAAAAGTCCCTGATTTACTATATCACCTGACTTTACATCGGACCCAAAACCGATGTAAAAAGTCAATTTTACCCGATGTAAAAAGTCATTTATGCACTAGTGTCTCGACAGTTTCTCGAACAAGTTCAAGTCCAGGTACTATGCTTTCCCCAGATTCATGCAATCATAAAGGAGTTCTACACCTTCGACCACACAACGCTTCAAAAGGTGTCATTCTAATACTAGAATGGTAACTATTATTATAAGTGAACTCTATTAACAGAATATAAGTTTCCCATGAACCTCCCTGCTCAAGAACACACGCTCTCAATAAACCTTCCAACGACTGAATAATCCCCTCCGTCTGACCATCGGTTTGTGGGTGATACGCTGAACTCAACCTCAACTTGGAATCCAACTCCTCTTACAAAATCTTCCAAAAATTTGAAGTAAACCTCAGATCTCTATCCGAAATAATACACAAAGGAATACCATGCAGTTTCACAATTACACTAGCGTAAATCTATGCCAACTTTGATACTGGAAAAGTAATGTTACTAGGAATAAAATGAGCCGACTTTGTAATCCTATCAACAATTACCCAAATTGTATCATGCCCTCTTGAATTATTAGATAACCCCGTCACAAAGTCCATCGAAATGCCACCCCATTTCCATTATGGAACTTCTAACGGTTGCATCAACCCTGCAGGCTTCTGATGTTCAACTTTTAACTTCTGATAAGTTAAACATGCATACAGAAACCGAGCCATATCACTCTTCACTCTAGGCTACCCAAAAAAATTCATCAAATCTTGATATATTTTTGTAGCTCCCAGATGAATGCTCAACTTACTTCTTTGACTTTCCTCAAGAATCACTTTCTTCATCTCCGCATCATCAAGAATACAAATTCGATTACAGAATCTCAACACACCTTACACATCTAACTTAAAATCTTTGACTGATCGATCCCAACCATCGAGTCTACCAATTTCACATCTAACTTCTGAGCTTCTTTGATACTATCCATAAATTCATTATTAATTTTCAACATAACACTCTGCGGTGTCACTTCGCAAACTAAGCTCATATCTCTGAACTGTTCAATTAATTCCAACTCTTTAACCATCATTGCTGACATATGTAAAGTCTTTCGACTTAACGCATCAACCACCATATTCGCTTTTCTTGGATGATAATTCAAACAAAAATCATAATCCTTTAACAAATCAAACCATCTTCGTTGTCTTATGTTCAATTCTTTTTGATCAAATAGATATTTTAGACTCTTATGGTCACTAAATAATTCAAGTATAGAACCATGGAGGTAGTGTCTCCAAATCATTAACACAAAAACAACTGCAACAAGCTCTAAATCATGCGTAGGATAGTTCTTTTCATGAGTCCTCAACTTCCTTGACAAATAATGTTGTACCCCAAAATTTTCTCTCTCATTTTACTCAATACATGTCCATTGATATCTTCAATTTGCTCAAGGTTTCCCAAGAGTGGACCAGACAAACTCTCTCCTAAGGCAGTATACCTCAAATTAGGGTTTTTATTTTCATCAAGATAGGTGGACGATAAAGGTCTCACATTCTCTCCATGGTATTAATATGTTCTCAATACCCTACATGTCAAGTTTCATGCCTTGCACAAGAAGATTGCTCAGTCAACTACTCAGATGCTTGAGAATCGACTGTATTAGGTCAAAAGTTAACTGTAACCCACATACAGTCAAAATTCAAGATTTTTGGTCAAAATTAACATTTTGAAGTTACTTTCATCATTTGATCAAGGGTTGATCATTATTTCCCAAGGAATGCCCCAAATTCATCAAAACCCAAAAGTTGCTAAATTAGGGTTTCTTCGTAAAAGTCAACAAAACTTTGACCAAGCATAACTTCCACATGCTTTATCAGAAATTTTCCATCCAAAGCTAATTTTTAAGAGCATGTAATTCCCTACAATTCACATTCATCTCACAAGTTCAAAATATGCACTCATAAAAAGATATGAATTTTTACATTATGGGTCCTTTTGAAAAGTCAACAAAAACATATTTTGGGTCAAAGCTCCTTACATGAACATGGAAGACTCAATTGAGATGAGACCAAAAGGGTTGCTTAGGGGACATCCTAAGATTTCTAAAAAGTGCAAGAACACATCTCTAGGGTTAAAATTGGAAGAGATATGCCTTGTCAAAGTTGACATGTTTTGTAAATTTGCCAAAAGTCAAATGTGCTCAAAATTGCATATTTTGCTAAATGGGCCTAACTTTTTATGCTTGCACCTCACTTATAATGTGGTCCACGACTCAAATACTAATCCATACATTATATGCTTCATTTTTCAATTTATTTTGATTTTTTATTAATTAAAATTAAATTAAATCAAATAATTTATGAATAATAGCAAAGATATGATTTGATTTGGTTTTTGGACAGGTTCGTAATCAAAATACGTTGAATTATCAAGGCCAAAACGAATCAAGCATAATTCATACAAAAAATGGATGATTTGGCTCAAAATAACAAGTTTTCATATGGCTAAAGAATCAAAGCAAATCTCATTAAAAATTCAAGATCCAATCTGTTTTGCAACCCTAATTCATTCCTTGATATAAAATGAACAAGAACAAAGCAAAAAATAGGGGTTAGCAGTCGTGAAAACACCAAACAAAATTCTAAAAAAGTGACAAAAAGTGTTGGATCGTTTTTGAACTTAGAGATCATTTCAGGCCATTCCGACACTTCCAATCGTTTGTTGGACCTTCCCAAAAGCCAATTGGATCATTTGCAAGGCTTGAAACACCCAGAAACACGCATAATCACTCTCACGATTTGCTCATGTTTTACAAATTGATTAATGAATTTCTTGCATCATTAGCATGTTTAAGTTATATATTTGTGATCCTCATCGTGTTTGCAAGCTAACTGAATAACTTAATTGCCTTTTTGAAGCCTATATCTGCACTTGCCATTGTTAGGGTTTCCATAAGCGTTTTGGAGCTTTTGGCTACAGGAAAAATTAGACCACAAGCTGGATATTGGGATGACTGGGACATCATGACCGGTCGAACCATGGTCTTCAATTCCATTTATATTGTGTTTTGTGAATTTTTAAATTGCACTGGTCTTTAGCCATGAATTAAAACGCGCTTGGTATTGGGTATAAAATCCTAAAACGACGGAGAAAGGTAGAAGACGGTTATGTGTCACCAACCATTCGCCCGTTTGAATCTCGCGCGCTTTTTGTTCAGTTAACCACGTTTTTGTATATTATGTTTTATTCTTGGATTACTAACAAAACAAAGCAGATGGCTCAGTGGTAAAACGTGCTTGGTATTGGGTGGGAGGACTTGGGTTCGATCCCAGGTCCCAGCAAATTTTATTTTCTAACTTTGTGCTTGCAGATTCCATACACCGCCTTTGTCAAGCGTCTTGCATACAACCTTGTGTCCAACCGTTTGATCAAGCATACCATCAAATCTAACACTCCATCCATGAGGGACCATGATGCGCCTTCAAGTCAACGCTACAAGGAATCCAAGGCTGACTGGGCCTGGAGCGTTTTGGGCCTTAAAAATTTCAAATTGACACCCCCAGACTTGCTATTCAACACAGGCCTAGTTTGCATTTTTCTATTTTCATTTTAATTTCTTTAATTAATTTCTCTTATTTGTTTTAATTAATTAACCCAAAATTATTATTTTTCTACAAAAATCACAAAAATACAAAAAAAAAAATTTTAATAAAAAATATTTTATTTGTTAATTCATTTAGTTTAATTAATTTAAGGCAATTTAATCTCTTTTTATAATTAAAAATAACTAGACCTAGGATTTGAATTATACATAATTCAATTAATTTTCTTTAAAATACACCAAAACCATTTTTCATTAAAATATTTATTTTAATTAATTAGGTCAATTAGGTTAACTTAAATACTCTTTTTCATAATTAAAAAAGCAATTAGAAATTAGGTTTTCATTTAAATTGCAATTTCATTGTTTTCTCCAATAAAAAATATACAAAAATCTTTTTTCTTTCAATTAGGGTTTAGTTTATTTTTCAACATCTCTCGCATTTGATTTACCGCACGCATTTTTATTTGTTTCATTATTATTGTAACTGTTTCAAGCTTGTAATAGTTTTAATTAGGGTTTTAAATTCCGCACTTTTATTTACCGTCAAGATAATTATGTAACTGTCAATGCTTTGTAATAGCTAGGTTTATTTTCTCGCACTTTTAAATTCCTGCAAATATTTAACTGTCTAGATATATGCTAATAGGATTGTATGGCAAAAATGTTTAGAAATTTAAAACGGTAGATTACCTAATGTGCAAAGATTAAATAACTGAAACAATTTATATGCACATATTCACTCCTAGGGTTTACCTCACTTCGGTTGTCTTTGGTAAACAATCATTAAGCATAGGAGATTTTAGTGGCGGCCCTCCAGTCTAAAAAGATCAAAGTGTCTCATTCAAATGTTGCCTCAGAAATGTTGCCTCGGAAATGTTGCCTCGAAAATGTTGCTTCGAAAAAGATCTTAAGACCATGGTTACTACTAAAGTTTTCTAACTATTGCTTTAGTGATTGCACTCGTCCCTTTTGAATGTCCCTTACAACTCCAACGACGGTGCTACCTACTCCTTAATAGTGGGATAGCACGGTCTAAAGGAAATAGAACGAACAATCTTTTTTCGAGTAGGTAGAATCTTAAGTACTTGCTCATTAAAAACTTTTCACACAAACACCTTTCAAACAAAGTTTCCAAAAACAACTTCGTCACATCCTTGAGGACTAATACAAGGGTTATCACGAAGTAAAAAATTTTCAAGAGAAACACACACAAGCATTGGAAAAATGAGCAAGTACCTAAGAGCCCGTAGATAACTACGGATAGAAAGAGTGCTAACACCTTCCCTTTCTATAATCTACCCCCGTACCTAGAATATCTCGAAAAAAGGTTTTTTTCTGTTCTTTTTCCTTTTCCATGATTGGATGAAATAAAAGTCGGTGGCGACTCTAGCTTACCACGACATTTTGCGAGCAAAAAACGCAAAACGCAAACCAGTAAAAACAGTCAGTTCTGCCACCGTTTCTCACATAAGCAAATACCTTTTCATTCTGCATAAGCACACCTCCTAAACCCATCTTGGAAGCATCATAATATACCATAAAAGGTTCTTCTGGATTAGGTAATGTCAAAATCGAAGCTGACGACAACCTTTTCTTCAATTCTGTAAAATTTTCTTCACATTGAACATCCCACACAAAAGCTCTACCTTTACAAGTCAACTTAGTTAAAGGAAGTTCCAACATAGAAAAACTTTCGATAAACCTTCTGTAATAACTAGATAATCCCAAAAAGCTTCTAATCTCGGTAGCCGACTTTGGAGTTTCCCATTGCAACACAACATCTACTTTAGATGGATCTACAGCAATGCCATTACCTGAGATAACATAACCAAGAAAACTAATCTCCTTTAACCAAAATCCACACTTAGACAGCTTTGTATTCTATTGTACCCCAAAATTTTCCCTCACATTTTTACTCAAGACATGCTCATTGAGGTCTTCAATTGCTCAAGGTTGATCAAGAATTGACCAGACAAATTCTCCTCCTAAGCAATGAACCTCCAACTAGGGTTTAACTTTTCACCAAGAGTTTTGGTTTTCAAAGGCTCCAATTGATTTATGTGGTCCCTAATATGTCTTGAAAAATTTCCATGACAAGTTTCATGCCTTACACTACAAGTTTGCTCAGTCAACTGCTCAAGTGTTTGAAAATCAATTGTACTAGGTCAAAAGTCAATTGTGGCCAATATATAGTCAAACTTCAATATTTTTTGTCAACGTCAACATTTTGAATTGATAATCATCATTTGATCAAGGGTTGATCATGATTCCTCAAGGAATGCTCTTAATTTATCAAAAGTCAAGAATTGCTAAATCAGGGTTTCTATAGAAGAAGTCAACTGAACATTGACGAGGCATAAATTTCACATACTTCATCCATTTTCCCCCAACCAAATCTCATTTTGAAGAGAACCTAATTCCCTACAACTTCACATTTACTCTCAAGTTCAGGAAATGCATCATTTGGAAGATACAAGCTCATACATTAAAGGTCATTTTCAAAAGGTCAACAAAAGACACTTTTTTCCAAGACCATTTACATCAAAATAAATTCTCCAAATGAAAAAAAAGGTCAACATAGAGATTGTATAGGACATCTTGGGCTTTCTAAAAAGTCAAAGATCATCTTCAAAAGGTGAAATTTCAGCTAGTTATGGCTTTCACAAGTTGGTAAATTTTGAGAAATTTCAAGAAATGTGCATTGAGCAAATTTGAAATTTTAGGTCCATGGCTTAACTTTTTGAGCTTCAAACATCTTTATGACCATATGAAGGACCTATAAGTCCATTTTTGCCTGGCTTGGATTTTATTTGCATTTATTTTGACTTTTATTTAATTTAAAATTAAATAAATACAAAATAAAATGCATAAAATAATAAGTCAATATTTTGGACATATGTGCTAGTGTGTTGGGTCCGCCTTGGGACCATAATTTTGTGCAAAACATGTCTAGGTGCATGCCTCAAGAAAAATGGGCAAGAATGTTAAAAATTGGAAATATTTTCAAGAAAATATTTGAAACCAATTACAAATTCATTGACATGGATTCTTGCTCCATTTGTTAACCTAATCTTGCCTTCATATATACATAACCATTCAGAAGTGAAAAGGACACACGAGGCTGCCTCCAAGAAGCCCTGTAAAATTTCCAAAAAATTCAAAGAAAAGGTGAAAATCGTATCACACAATCCAGCCTCCCTCAGTCAATTCCAGGTCCTCCATCATCATTTCAAGACTCCCAGGAGCCTATTCCAATCTATATCCACGCTTGAAGCTGTTTGAAACGGCCCAACCGAACCACCTTCATTGAGTAAATTTTTTGCATTTTTAATCTCTTAATATACGCGTTTTAAAAAGATCTAAAGCAAATAATCATGGTTGTTTGAACATTTTGAAACTTTCTAACGTTTTACATGAGAAGCTAGGACCATAGATTGCAGGTTACCATTTTTAGGGTTCTAGAACGACTAAGCTTCCAGTAGGACGTTATAGGTCATTTCAGGCCAAACGGCCACCGCCATGGAACTCGCAGCCTAGGAAATAGAGGGGGTAGCCAGAGTCTGGGGCCTTGATTCCACATATTTTTGCTGTTTTCGTTTTTGCAGGACCGGAGAATATGACCGGAGGGTAGCTCCGGCATCCCTGAGTAATTTTGACTCCGGTCAAAGCTAGCGTGGCTAAATAGAGCTTTGTGATTCGTTAATTCAAAATCCCAGGGGTCCACTGGAGCGTGCACGTGTACAACTCAGCATGTTCCACTTGCTTCACATATATATTATTTTTATTGTTTGTATAAACAAATGACAAAATGGCCCAGTGGTGAAGCTAAAGCATGCAAAGGGGGAGGACATGGGTTCGGTACCCAAGTCATGCATTTTTTTCTTATAACAATTATCTTACAGATCCAATGCTTGCAGATCCCACGCGCGCACTATACACCACATGATCATAACCAATAGATCCCATCTGATCATATCCAACGCCCCCAGATGCGCAGCTTACCATACATCCTCAAAGGATTCCCTCACTGGATCCGATTGCATCTTGGGCCTTCCCTCAACTTGGGCCTACATTTTTCAAACTTACACCCCCCCCAATTTCTTTCTCTATCCTGGCCCATTTAATTTTTTGTTTTATTTTTATTACTTTTTCTTTTAAATTGTTTTTTTATTTAATCAACAAATAATTATAAAATCACAAAAAAAAATAGTTTTAGTTTTTTTCATTTAAAATTAATTTTATTAATTAATTAATTAATTAATTAATTACTTTAACTTTTTTTATTTAATTTAAAATTAATAGACTTAAGATCCAATTAATTTCAATTATTTTCATAAATAAAAAATACAAAAAATGTTAGATTTATTTAGAATTAACTAATAATTTCATTTTCACATTTTAGGTAATTATACTTAATATAACTTAATACCTTTCCATATAAAATCAAAAACAAACAAAAAGAATTTTATTTTACTTAGAACTTTCTAGGATTTTAAATGCCATTTCCATTTCGCGCATTCTTATTTACTTTCACACTTTTTTCATATTATTGTAAATGCTTACTAGGATGTAATAGACAATGTCTAGGACTTTTACTTTTACTGCTCTATTTTTGCCAAGTTTTGGTTTTAAGTAATCCCCCTACCCAAAGCCTTGTAATAGCTAGATTTTACATTTCCGCACTTTAAATTCCTGCAACTTTTAAACTGTTTAGATGCATAACTAATAGGATTGCATGGCAAGAACATAATAAACAAATGCTCACAAACCTAACACAAGACAAAAAATAACTGAATATAACACACTCTCACATATACACCTCTAGGGTATCCCTACTTTGGTTGCCTTCGGAAAACAATCACAACTCTCTAAATGTGAGAGACTTTAGTGGTTACCCTCCGGTTTAAAGATAAAAAATGACCCTCTCGATGTTTCCTCGGTATGATCTTAAAACCTTAGGGTAGATACTAAGGTTTCTTGCCCAGTTTCCTTTATGACTATACGATGTCCCTTCGAATGTCCCTCAAACATCCAACGACTAGGGCTACCTACTCACTAATAGTAGAATAACACTGTCTAAAGGAAAAGATGAAAAGAACAACCTTTCGAGTAAAGTAGATTGTTCATATATGCTTGCTCAAAACAAAACCATTTTTCTCACATACAAAAATATTCTTTCAAAAACATTTTCAAAACACTTTGTATATGTTCTCTACCAATCCGAGAAACGTTACAAAGTTCTCCGTACTAAGGCGCTTTCTTTCAAAATAATTTTCAAACACACAAAGCCCAAGGTATTTTTCAAATGAGCTAAGCATCTAAGAGCCTGTAGATAACTACGGATGGAAAGGGTGCTAACACCTTCCCTTTCCATAATCTACGCCCCTTACTCAGAAAACTCTCGAAAGGTCTTTTTCTGTTCTTTTCACCCATTCCCTTGTTGGATACAAGAAAAGTCAGTGGCGACTCTTGCTTACTACAACATTTGCAAATACAAACGTAAAACCATTACAATAGTCGGTTCTTCCACCGCATTACAGAACTGGCGACTCTGTTGAGGAATTTATAAAAGTGGGGTTACCTTAGAGTTAGATCATTTTTAAATTGCTTTCCTTGTGTGTTTTGTATGTTTTATTTTTAAAGGGTTTGCTGGGGTTACTGTTAAATATCCTATACCCAGATATGGAGCACTTTTAGGTAAGCAACAATAGATCGTGGAAATTGTACGACGTATACCGATATGGTTGAAGTGATGGTTGAGTTAGTGTGACACATTTATTGGTACCGGTATCTCTTGTGTTAAATCGAGGAGAATACGAGACCACTGTGTGGTGTCATAAAGAACTAATGGACCTTAGAACCTTTAGTTGAACAAACTTGGCCATTAGAAAGTAGTGAGATAGCTGGCCTTGGTATAAAGTTGAGGATTGGTTTATAATCGATACTACACTCATTGAGATTGCACTTTCGGGATATTTCAGCCACGGGAAAAGATCTCCTGAGCTGAAATAATGCCTGATAAAGAAAGATCAGTGATATTGAGACTCCTTAGAACCTGGTTACTTTCTAGGATAGGTTGAACCAACTAAACTTCAAGAGAGTAATTTCCTATAAACCCCATGGAAGCCTAGACCTAAGGTCTTGTGTGTTTTTCTTGTGTGTGATTAAATTGTTCAAACATAATATCATGCATCATAACATCCATTCTCATTCCAAGGATCTCTAAGGCCTGTGATGCAGGTTATCATGAACCAGACATCAAACAAGGGGCAAGGGTATTTATTTTCCTCTAGCCAATACCGTCAAAAGACCAAAGCACGACAACTTGAGTCAGAGGCTATGACCCACTCGACATGGTGAGTTTGATTCTCGTTGAAGGACGTTCAATGATACGAAAGTTCTTCAATCAATGTGGCAGTCGGATTCTAACATTTTCTTGTGTTTACCCCATGAGATTCTTGCAAACATCGCATAAACATGTCATACATATCATTACATAAACAGGAATTTCAAGGACAAGTATCTTATATTTTTGCTATTTATTTCAGCAAAAAGAAATGGCTCTCGAACAGAATATTAAGGACCTTCAAGCCCAAAATGCTCAATTCTAGTAGATGTTCCTAGCTCTGGCTAAGGGACAAGAGGACCTGAAGGCTCTCATTCTCAAAGACAAGAAAAAGACAAAGAAACCAGTGGGTGTCCTGAATATGGGAAGGAGATTCAGAGGACTAGCAAAGCGAGCTCTAGAATTCGCAACTCCGTCAAATAAGGGGGACAATCAGGAAGAGAGGACAAAAGAAGATGACCATAGTCCAGAGTCTGATGAAAAAGAGGCTGATTATGCTGAAGAGTAGTATCCTCCTGCTGATGACAAATACAAGCAGTTGGAGGATCGTCTCAATGCCATGGAAATTCAAAGGGTACCCGATCTGGATTTAGAAGAATTAGGGATGGTTTTTGGAGTGGTCATCCTGAAGAAGTTCAAAGTTCCCGTATTTTCTATGTATGACGGTGTCTCCTGTCCTAAGCTGCACTTAAAGTCTTATGTCAGGAAGATCTAACCTCACACCACTGATAGGAATTTATGGGTTCATTTCTTCTAAGAATGTTTATCGGGGACTCAAGTGGAATGGTTCTATCAGTTGGAGGGAACCAACATCCGTAACTGGGAGGATCTGGCTGCTTCTTTCAACAGGTAGTACCAATACAATACTTACCTCGCTCCAACCTGCACACAACTTTAAAGCATGTCTATGGATTCTAGTGAGGGCTTCAAAGATTATGCCCATAAGTGGAGAAATCTTGCAGGATGATTCCAACCTCTTTTGTTTGACAGAGATCTGGTAGATATGTTCTTGGGTACTTTGTTCGGCTCATTTTTCAATCACTTGATTGGAAGCTCTTCAGCAGGGTTCGCTGAGCTAATATTGACAGGTGAAAGAGTAGAAGTTGGTATTAAGAGCGATAAGATTCAAAGGGATGTATCTTCAAGTACATTAAAGAAACCCTTCGCTGGGAAGAAAGAGGTCAGTGTTGCTTATGACCAGAGAAGCCAGGGTAAAACTGAACACCGTCCAACGGTAGGAGCTGTGATGATTTCCAACCATGCATCGACTCAACAACAAAATAATCAGCGCAGGAAGGATGCGCCTAAAAGACAATTCACCAGACTCAACAAGACCTTATCTCAAGTATTGTAACATATATTCAAGGCTAGCTTGGTCACTCTGAGGGATCCTCCTCAAAATCCAAACACTACATCTCCCTGTTATAATCCAAATGCTTGGTGTGCCTATCACTCCAACAGTCAAGGGCATGATACAAATGATTGTTGGGCTCTGAAGAATAAAGTTCAGGATCTTATTGAGGCAAAGGAGATTGAATTTGACCTTCCTGAAACCCCCAATGTGATAACTTCACCCATGCCCAAGCATGGCCAAGGTATTAATGATGGTGATGATGTGCTATTTGTTTCTTCTATGGATGATTTAACTACTCCTCTGCCAACTATTAAGAAGAATCTCTTAAAAGCCGGTTTATTCCCGGGTTGTGGTGAAAGTTGCCACCTGTGTGCGTCTCTTCACAATGGTTGTTTTTTGTTGAACATAGGTGTCCAACGCCTGACGAACAGCAAGAAAATTCTGTTTGAGAAGATTACCAGACCTCTGTATCACACCATGGACCTAATATTTCAAATTTGCTCAATGCAAATTTCTTGAAATTTCTCAAAATTTCCCAACTTGTGAAAGCCATAACTTTCTCAATCTCACCTTTTGAAGATGATCTTTGACTTTTTAGAAAGCCCAAGATGTCCTATACAATCTCTATGTTGACCATTTTTTCATTTGGAGAATTTATCTTGATGTAAATGGTCTTGGAAAAAAGTGTCTTTTGTTGACCTTTTGAAAATGACCTTTAATGTATGAGCTTGTATCTTCCAAATGATGCATTTTATAAACTTGAGAATAAAAGAGAAGTTGTAGGGAATTAGGTTCTCTTCAAAATGATATTTGGTTTGGGAAAATGGATGAAGTATGTGAAATTTATGCCTGGTCAAAGTTCAGTTGACTTCTCCTATAGAAACCCTAATTTAGCAATTCTTGACTTTTGATAAATTAAGAGCATTCCTTGAGGAATCATGATCAACCCTTGATAAAATGATGATTATCAATTCAAAATGTTGATGTTGACAAAAAATATTAAAGTTTGACTGTATATTGGCTACAATTGACTTTTGACCTAGTACAATTGATTTTCAAACACTTGAGTAGTTGACTGAGCAAACTTGTAGTGTAAGGCATGAAACTTGTCATGGAAATTTTTGAAGACATATTAGGGACCATGGAAATCAATTGGAGCCTTTGAAAACCAAAACTCTTGGTGAAAAGTGAAACCCTAGTTGGAGGTTCATTGCTTAGGAGGAGAATTTGTCTGGTCAATTCTTGATCAACCTTGAGCAATTGAAGACCTTAATGAGCATGTCTTGAGTAAAAATGGGAGGGAAAATTTTTGGGTACAACAGAATTCAAAGCTGTCTAAGTGTGGATTTTGGTTAAAGGAGATTAGTTTTCTTGGTCATGTTATCTCAGGTAGTGGCATTGTTGTAAATCCATTTAAAGCAGAAGTTGTGTTGCAATGGGAAACTCCAAAGTCGACTACCGAGATTAGAAGCTTTTTGGGATTATCTAGTTATTATAGAAGGTTTATCAAAAAAAATTCTAAGTTGGCACTTACTTTAACTAAGTTGACTTGTAAAGGTAGAGCTTTTGTGTCGGATGTTAAGTGTGAAGAAAGTTTTACAAAATTGAAGAAAAGGTTGACGTCGGCTCCGATTTTGACATTACCTAATACAGGAGAACCTTTTATGGTATATTATGATGCTTCCAAGATGGGTTTAGGAGGTGTGCTTATGCAGAATGAAAAGTTATTTGCTTATGTGTGATACGGTGGTAGAACCGACTGTTTTTACTGGTTTGTGTTTTGCGTTTTTTGCTCGAAAAATGTCGCGGTAAGCTAGAGTTGCCACCGACTTTTATTTCATCCAATCATGGAAAAGGAAAAAGAACAGAAAAAAAACCTTTTTTCGAGATATTCTGAGTACGGGGGATAGATTATAGAAAGGGAAGGTGTTAGCACCCTTTCTATCCGTAGTTATCTACAGGCTCTTAGGTACTTGCTCTTTTTTCAAATTGCTTGTGTGTGTTTCTCTTGAAAATGTTTTACTTCGTGATAACCCTTGTATCAGTCCTCAAGGATGTGACGAAGTTGTTTTTGGAAAATTTGTTTGAAAGGTGATTCTGTGAAAAGTTTTTACTGATCAAGTACTTAAGATTCTACCTACTCAAAAAAAGATTGTTTGTTCTATTTCCTTTAGACCGCGCTATCCCACTATTAAGGAGTAGGTAGCACCGTCGTTGGAGTTGTAAGGGACATTCGAAAGGGACGAGTGCAATCACTAAAGCAATAGTTAGAAAACTTTAGTGGTAACCATAAAGTCTTAAGATCTTTTCCGAGGCAACATTTCTGAGGCAACATTCGAATGGGGCACTTTGATCTTTTTAGACTGGAGGGCCACCACTAAAATCTCCTATGCTTAATGATTGTTTACCAAAGGCAACCGAAGTGAGGTAAACCCTAGGAGTGAATATGTGCATATGAATTGTTTCAGTTATTTAATCTTTGCACATTAGGTGATCTACCATTTTAAATTTCCAGACATTCTTGTCATACAATCCTATTAGCATACATCTAGACAGTTAAATATTTGCAGGAATTTAAAAGTGCGAGAAAATAAACCTAGATATTACAAAGCTTTGACAGTTACATAATTATCTTGACGGGAAATAAAAGTACGAAATTTAAAACCCTAATTAAAACTATTACAAGCTCGAAACAGTTACAATAATAATGAAACAAATAAAAATGCATGCGGTAAATCAAATGCGAGAGATGTTGAAAAATAAACTAAACCATAATTGAAAGAAAAAAGATTTTTGTATATTTTTTATTGGAGAAAACAATGAAATGGCAATTTAAATGGAAACCTAATTTCTAATTTCTTTTTAATTATGAAAAAGAGTATTTAAGTTAACCTAATTGACCTAATTAATTAAAATAAATATTTTAATGAAAAACAGTTTTGGTGTATTTTAAAGAAAATTAATTAAATTATGTATAATTCAAATCCTAGGTCTAGTTATTTTTAATTATAAAAAGAGATTAAATTGCCTTAAATTAATTAAACTAAATTAATTAAGAAATAAAATATTTTTTATTAAAAAAAATATTTTTGTATTTTTGTGATTTTTGTTGAAAAATAATAAATTTGGGTTAATTAGTTAAAACAAATAAGATAAATTAATTAAAGAAATTAAAATGAAAATAGAAAAATGCAAACTGGGCCTGTGTTGAATAGCAAGTCTAGGGGTGTCAATCTGAAATTTTTAAGGCCCAAAACGCTCCAGGCCCAGTCATCCTTGGATTCCTTGTAGCGTTGACTTGAAGGCGCGTCATGGTTACTCATGGATGGAGTGTTTGATCTGATGGCATGCTTGATCAAACGACTGGACGTAAGGTTGTATGCAAGACGTTTGACAAAGGTGGTGTATGGAATCTGCAAGCACAAAGTTAGAAAATAAAATTTGTTGGGACCTGGGATCGAACCCAGGTCCTCCCACCCAATACCAAGCGTGTTTTATCACTGAGCCATCTGCTTTGTTTTCTTAGTAATCCAAGAATAAAACATAATATACAAAAACGTAGTTAACTGAACAAAAAGCACGCGACATTCAAATGGGAAAATGGTTGGCTGACACAAAACCGTCTTCTACCTTTCTCCTTCGTTTTAGGATTTTACACCTTTACCTACAGTCAACTTCCATGGCTAAAGACCCGTGCAATTCAAAAATTCACAAAACACAATATAAATGGAATTGAAAACCATGGTTCGACCGGTCATGATGTCCCGGTCATCCCAATATCCAGCTTGTGGTCTAATTTTTCCTGTAGCCAAAAGCCCCAAAACGCTTATGGAAACCCTAACAATGGCAAGTGCAGATATAGGCTTCAAAAATGCAATTACGTTATTCAGTTAGCTGGAAAACACGATGAGGATCACAAATATATAACTTAAACATGCTAATATATAACTACAATTGATTTCCTTGGTCCCTAATATGTCTTTAAAAATTCCCATGACAAGTTTCATGCCTTACACTACAAGTTTGCTCAGTCAACTGCTCAAGTGTTTAAAAATCAATTGTACTAGGTCAAAACTCAATTGTGGCCAATATACAGTCAAACTTCAATATTTTTTGTCAACATCAACATTTTGAATTTATAATCATCATTTGATCAAGGGTTGATCATGATTCCTCAAGGAATGCTCTTAATTTATCAAAAGTCAAGAATTTCTAAATTAGGGTTTCTATAGGAGAAGTCAACTGAACTTTGACCAGGCATAAATTTCACATACTTCATCCATTTTCCCCCAACCAAATCTCATTTTGAAGAGAACCTAATTCCCTATAACTTCTATTTTATTCTCAAGTTCAGGAGATGCATCATTTGGAAGATACAAGCTCATACATTAAAGGTCATTTTCAAAAGGTCAACAAAAGACACTTTTTTCCAAGACCATTTACATCAAGATAAATTCTCTAAACGCAAAAATGGCCAACATAGAGATTGTATAGGACATATTCGGCTTTCTAAAAAGCAAAGATCATCTTCAAAAGGTGAAATTGTGCAAGTTATGGCTTTCACAAGTTGGGAAACTTTGAGAAATTTCAATAAATGTGCATTGAGAAAATTTGAAATTTTAGGTCTATGGTGTGATATAGGCTTCGGAAAACTGGTAGTAGTCTTGGTTGCAAAATTTTGAAAAGGTTCCTCAGATAATTGTAGTTGAATAAGGTGGGTTTAATATCTGGGGCCAGCTCCCTGACATCCCCTATAAGTCTAACAAATTTGGTTTGTGTTTTACTTCAGGAACTCAAAAAGTTGTTCGTCGTGCTCGCGCTGGTGAACCGCCACTACGCATCAGCAACCATGGAATCAATGCTCTGGAAGACAATGATAGTGACTGCGACATGGACAAGTTGATCTCCCAACTATTAATGGTGGACTCAAATATTGGAGAGCCAATGATTTTTTCCCATTACTTTCATCCAGGAGTAATTGTCTTTTTATTTTTTGGGATATGTAATATTTGAACAATTTAAACTCTAAAGCCTTGTGTTTTACCCGAGGCACAATGGTTTATTTGTGAGGGTTATCATTTCACTTTCATATGTCATAAATAAATCATTGGAAGTTTTGCATACAAATTTTACGCTCTATGTCTTTCTTTTCTGCTTTAACTTTATCAAAATAGCTATGCTCTCTTACACACACCCACATATCAAAATACAGATCCACATCCACTCTGGATCCCATTGATAACGGTTATGATATTGCCAATTATGACTTTGAAACCCCGATCTACCGAGCCTAGGACGAAGTTGAGGAATATTATGAAGTACCAGGAGAGCTTGCTATACTATTACAACAAGAGGAAAGAGCAATACAACCTCATGAAAAGCCAGTCAAGATGGTAAACTTGGGTACTGAAGAGGATAAAAAATAAGTCAAGATAGGTTCCAACTTGGAGCATAGTGTAAAAGAGCGGTTAATCTAGATGCTATGTGACTATGTTGAGATCTTTTCCCCATCATACGAAGACATGCCAGGGTTGGACACTGATATTGTGGTTCATCGTTTGCCAGCCAAAGAGGATTTCCCTCCAGTGAAGCAAAAGGTTCGTTGTGTGCGTCCTGAGATGTCAGAAAAGATCAAGGCCGAAGTCATGAAACAGTTCAATGTCGGATTCTTTGATGTTACTTCTTATCCATAATGGGTTGTGATCATGGTACCGATACCTAAGAAGGACGATAAGGTGCATATGTGTGTGGATTACAGAGATTTGAATAGGGCAAGCCCCAAGGATGGCTTTCCGCTTCCCCATATTGATGTTCTGGTTGACAACACTGCACAACATAAGATATTCTCCTTCATGGACAGTTTCTTTGGTTATAATCAGATCAAGATGGTGCCTGAATACATGGAGAAAATAACTTTCGTCACACAGTGGGGCACTTTCTGCTACAAGGTTATGCCATTTGGATTGAAGAACGCTGGGGAAACCTATCAGCATGTTATGGTAGCTTTATTTCATGATATGATCCATCACGAGATAAAGGTCTATGTCGATGATATGCTAGCTAGGTCTCAGACTGAAGAAGAGCATCTTGATCACCCGCAAAAACTATTTGAAAGACTGAAGAAGTACAAGTTAAGACTGGACCCGAACAAGTGCACGTTTGAGGTAAGATCTGGTAAACTCTTAGGTTTCATTATTGACAAAGGTATTGAAGTAGACCCTGCAAAGGTTAAAGCTATATAATAAATGCTAACTCTTCATACTGAGAAGGAGGTTAGGGGATTCTTGGGACTTCTAAACTACATTGCCCGATTCATTTCCCACATAACTGCTACTTGTGAGCCAATTTTCAAACTACTGACGAAAGATCAAGTGGTGAAGTGGAATGACGATTACCAGATTACCTTTGACAGAATCAAGGAGTATCTTCAAGAACCTCCAATTTTGATGCCGCCGGTTGAAGGAAGACCTCTGATCATGTACTTATCGGTAATAGAGAATTTAATGGGGTGTGTGCTGGGACAACATGATGAGTCTGGTCGAAAAGTACATGCTATATGGAAAAAAGTTTACCGACTGTAAAACCAGATACTCACTACTCGAGAAAACTTGATGCGTGTGGGATGCTCGCCGACTAAGACAATATATGTTGAGTCACACTACCTTATTGATATCTAAAATGGATCCTATTAAATACATATTTGAGAAGCCCGCTCTCTCCAGAAGAATAACAAGATGGAAAATGGTCCTGACCGAATATGAAATTCAGTACATTACCCAAAAAGCAATCAAAGGGAGTATGATAGCTGATCATTTGGCTCATCAGGTTGTAGACGACTACCAATCCATGAATTTTGAGTTCCCGAACGAGAACATCATGTTAGTGACTGATTATGAAGAACCTGGACTGGATGAAGGACCTAAAAAAGGATACCGGTGGACCATGATTTTTTACGGAGCTTCCAACACACTTGGCAATGGCATTGGTGTTGTGATCATATCTCCCGAAGGCTGTCATACTCCTTTCACTTCTAGGCTATGTTTCAACTGTACCAACAATATGGCTGAATATGAAGCATGTATTATGGGTCTCAAAGCTGAATTCAACTTGAGAATCAAATTCTTGAGTGTATTTTGAGACTCGACCCTAGTAGTCAACCAAATCAAAGGAGAATGGGACACGAAGCATCCCAATATCATCCCTTACCGAGAGCATGTGTTGACACTGATTCCACACTTTAAAGAAGTTACCTTTGAACATTTTCCATGAGAAGAACATTAGTTAGCGGATGCACTAGCCACCATGTCATCCATGTTTAAAGACAGATGGGATAATGAAGCTCCGCATATCACTATGGAGAGACTGGACGAACCAGCATATTGTTATGAGGTTGATACTGAAGAAGTAGTGGACAAACCTTGGTTCCACAAAGTGAAAAGATACCTCGAAGCACAAGAATATCCTGAGGGAGCTTCCGTCAATGATAAGAAGTTCCTAAGAAGGTTCTCTGCCAATTTTTTCCTCAGTAACAAAATCCTCTACAAGCACAACCACGATTCTACTTTGCTTCGGTGTGTAGACAAGAGTGAAGCAGAGAAGATTATGGAGGATATGAACGAAGCTACCTTTAGCCCCCATTCTAGTGGGCACATAATAACTAAGAAGATTCTGAGGGCATGGTACTACTCGTCCACTATGGAAGCAGACTATTATCAGCATTCCCGAACTTATCACAAGTGCCAAATATATGCTGACAAAGTACATGTGCCTTAAGTTCCGCTAAATTTCTTGACAGCTCCCTGTCCATTCGCAATGTAGGGTATTAATATTATTGGAGAGATTAGACCTACCGCTTCCAATGGACACTGTTTCATCCTTGTCACCGTTGATTACTTGACGAAGTGGGTAGAGGCAGCTTCATTCGCTTCTGTTACTAAGAACGTCGTGGCACGGTTCATTAAGAATAATCTTATTTGTCGGTATGGTATCCCAGAAAGAATCATCACAGAGAATGGTACCGACCTCTATAATACCATGATCACCGAGCTATGCACACAATTCAAGATTCAGCATCATAATTCTTCTCCTTATCGGTCGAAGATAAATGGCAATGTGGAGGCTGCTAATAAGAACATCAAGAAGATCATAAAGAAGATGACGGTGACATACAAAGACTAGCAAGAGATGTTACCATTTTATCTTCATGGTTACCATACCTCACCACGCACGTCAACAAGGGAAACTCATTTATCTCTGGTATACAGTATGGAAGTTTTCCTACACATCGAAGTCCATATGTCTTCCTTGAGAATTATGAAGGATGCAAGTTTGAATAAAGACGAATGGGTTCAGACTCGACATGACCAATTGAACCTGATCGATGAGAAGAGGCTCACAGCTGTTTGTCATGGTCAGATGTTCCAAAACTGTATGATCAATGTTTTTAACAAGAAGGTCAGACGTCAGGTATATCAAGTTTGAGACCTAGTAATCAGGCGTGTTATCCTGCGACAAGGTGATCCAAGGGGAAAATGGACTCCCACATATGAAGGACCATTTATGATCAAGAATATATTTTCTGGTGGAGCCATGATCTTAACCACTATGGACGGTGATGACCTTCCGCACCCTGTAAACACAGACATAGTTAAAAGATACTGTGCATGAACAAAGACCCGCTAGGTTGACTGGTCTAGGAAAAAATAAGGGCATCCCAGAGAACCAAAAGGTTCCGGGGAAAAGTTAGGGATATATATGTATATATGAAAAAATCTATACACCCGATAAGTCGAAAACCTGAAAAGGCGTCTTGGGCAAAAAAGGTATCCCAGTGGACTGAAAACCCAAAAGGGCGGTCCAGGAAAAAGTTAGACATTAAAAACGTACAACTATGTCCTGTTGGATAACCTCACAGACAGACTACAGTAATAAGTGTCAAGTTTAAACGGTACTAATCAATCCAGTCATCTTCGGTCAAGCATCAAAGTGATGAGACGCTCAAAGATATAAAGGCAATAGCAGAATGGGAACCCAATGGGATCATTTCACATAGCTGTTTTTCTTTGCATACTACTTTATATAGTTTTCATTCTTACGATGACATTCTCTTATTAGGATGTATATCTCCTTGTACAAAATGCCTGTTATAGGCATACTTCTTCAGATTAATACAAAAGCTATCTCTTTGAAAGCACAAAACTATTTGTTTTTATTTTTCTGTTTTGTTTTGCAAAAACATCCAATGATTATTTTTAACATATGCATTTGAATATGATCACATTTTACAAATACATGCATAAAAAGCAGAAAGATGGTTACTAATGGCTTTAAGAAATGGGGCAATGTATAAAAAGCCATCTGCAAATCCCCACAGGTGCATCCCATAATAAATATAGAGACAGAGACATCCACCTGAAAAGTCACTGCCATAGCTTCAGCATACAGCCTAATGATGTCAGGGATTCCGATATCCCCTGTAGAGCAAGAGTCTCCAATCATCTCCCCAGCATCTTGAAGAATTCCTCAGCATGGTTCATAAACTTCTTGGGTTCCCCAATAGGGCTTCATAAAAATCACCATGCAGTTGATAGAGTTTTCTTTCCCCAATAGAGTTTACTTCTCTAGCCACGGAAATCCATCTCCCAGCAATTCAACTTCAACAAGTAATGAATAATCACATGCCTCATCCCCAACATCAGTCATGGATTTAATTTCCCTCAATTCAATGATGCTACAAAGAACAACTGATCAGTTCATATATTGCATCCATACATCATTTTACAAACATGCATATAAAATACATATAGCACAATATCATTTATTTTGAGAACGTCATTACACAATGTGTATCATGCATCATGACATTGCATACAACTAATTCTTTACCTTTTCAGGAAAAATAAAAAAAACAAATATCATCATCAACTTTCAACAAGTTCAAATTAATTCCTAAAACAAGACAGCGCAACTATCTGAAGTAATAACTCATCAATAACTATGAAGCCTGGACTCGACTAGATAGCAGTTAACATCAAATACAATTTACTGTGAAGCCTGAAATCTAACCAGATAGCAGTTTACATCACTGTGAAGCTTGGACCCAACCAGATAGCAGTTAAACATCATTGCTGAAGCCCGGAATTCGACCAGATAGCAATCAAACTTCTACAATACTGTGAAGCCTGGACCCGACCAGATAGCAGTTAACATCATTGTTGAAGCCTGGAATCCGACTAGATTACAGTCAATCTACAATTCTAGACATTATGTAGCCTGAAATCCGGCCAGATAACAGTATAAGTTGCTGCAAAGCCTGGAGTCTGACCAGATAGCAGTTTACTCTGTCAAATTACTATAAAGCCTGAAATTTAACCATATAGTAGTTTACTCTGTCAATTACTATGAAGCTTGGACCCAACCAGATGGCAGTATAATCTACAACAATGTGAAGCCTAGACTCGACCAGATAACAGTATACCTTAAATTCAAGTTAAAGCCTAGATCCGACCAGATAATAACTTTATTTCTTCAAATCACAGGAGCTTAGACCCGACCAGATAACAGTTAAAATCACTGAAGCCTAAACCCAACCAGATAACAGTTCAAGCCACTGTGAAGCCTGTATTTCGACCAGATAATAGTTTGAGTTACTGCGAAGCCTGAGAATCGACCAGATAACGGTTAATTCCATAATCCCCAGTAAGACGCTGCGAGGCTTGGAATACAACTAGATAGTCGTCAACTTTATTACCCTCAGCAAGTTACTGTGAAGCCTGGATTTCGACCAGATAATAACTAACTTTCATCTCTCTTGTCAAGAGATAACTCCCTAGTAGAGTAATGGACAACTAAATCTCCTAGACTCTATTCCCCAAATAGAAATCAACATTCCCCAGCGGATTCTTCCTCAAACAATAGGAACAGAAATCCCCACAAAGAGACCTCTTATGAAGACAACATCTACTTTGGATGGCATCTTTAAGCCCATCTTCGATAATTCTCAGTCATCTTCTCCAAATGGCATCTGTAAGCCCATTCCTGATATCATCAACCAACAACATTACCTCAGGTATATGTGAGTGCAAATTTCTAGGCACTTCAGTGTTTAATCATCTTCCACTTTCTGATTACGAAAGGTAGACAAGCAAATCTAAATCCTCAGGTTTAAAAAGATAGAACAGGGGCAGCTATTGTACCCCAAAATTTTCCCTCCTATTTTTACTCAAGACATGCTCATTGAGGTCTTCAATTGCTCAAGGTTGACCAAGAATTGAGCAGACAAATTCTCCTCCTAAGCAATGAACCTCCATCTAGGGTTTCACTTTTCACCAAGATGTTTGTTTTGAAAAGGATTAAATTGATTTCCATGGTCCCTAATATGTCTTACAGAATGTCCATGACAAGTTTCATTCCATACACTACAAGTTTGCTCAATCAACTGCTCAAGTGTTTGAAAATCAATTGTATTAGGACAAAAGTCAACTGTGGCCAATATACAGTCAAACTTCAAATTTTTTGTCAACAGCAACATATTGAAGCGATAATCATCATTTGATCAACGGTTGATCATGATTCCTCAAGGAATGCTCTTAATTTATCAAAACTCAAGAATTCCTAAATTAGGGTTTCTATGGGAGAAGTCAACTGAACTTTGACCAGACATAACTTTCACATACTTCATCCATTTTTCCCCAACCAAACCTAATTTTGAAGAGAATCAAATTCCATACAACTTCTCTTTTATCCTCAAGTTCAGGAAATGGATCATTTGGAAGCTACAAGCTCATACATTACACGTCATTTTCAAAAGGTCAACAAAAGACACTTTTTGCCAAGACCATTAATATCAATATAAATTGTCCAAAGGCAAAAATGGTCAACATAGAGATTGTATAAGATATCTTGGGCTTTCCAAAAAGTCTAAGATCATCTTCAAAAGGTGAAAATCGAGAAAGTTATAGCTTGCACAAGTTGGGAAATTTTGAGAAATTTTGAGAAATGTGCATTGAGCAAATTTGAAATTTTGGGTCCATGGTGTGATACGGTGGTAGAACTGACTTGAGGGTTTTGCGTTTTATCACAAATGTTGCGGTTAGAAATAGTCGCCACATACTTTTCTTTTATCCAAAAGGAAAGGTAAAAAAGCATAGGAAAGACCTTTGAGATTTATTTCTTGAGTTTGGGGGGTAGATTATGAAAAGGGAAGGTATTAGCCCCCTTTTCATCCATGGTTTTCCATGGGCTCTTAGTTACTTGCTAGATCACTTACTTTTATTTGAATGTGCTTGTGGTTTGGGTTTTGAAAGTATTTTGAAAACTTCTTTGTAATGGTTCTCGTCTCTATAAGAACGCGTACAAAGTGTTTGTTTAAAAAATAGTTCAAAGATGTGTTTGTGAAATGTGTTTTTTGAAAGTGATTTTGAAAAAGGTGTCTTTGTAACGGTTCTCGTCTCTATAAGAACGCGTAGAAAGTGTTGTCTTTCGAAAATGTTTCTAAATGAGAGTGTTGGTGTATAAAATGTTTTTGTTGTGAGCAAGCGAGTAACTATGAGCGAATCTACCTACTCAAAAGGTCTTGGATGTTCTTTTCCTCCTCCTTTAGATGTTGTTATCTTACCATTGATTTGGTAAGAAGCCCCATCGTTGGATGTGAAGGTACGGGTGCGGGACATTTGTATAGTCATAGAAGGCAACCTATGAGACATTTTAGCAATGTCATTTTAGGGACGAGATCATTTACCGAAGGCAACATTGAGGGTCATCGAGGGACTACGATATTTTATCGAGGGTCTTTGCTAAAACGCCCATATCTGAGGGACATGACTATTTTTGATAGGCAACAAGTGAGATTACCCTAAGGGTGCATGTGTGTAAAGTGTTTTCGATTCCATGCGTTTAGTCTTGATTAGGGTTATCTATTTGTAGATTTCATGTCTTGCCATACACACCCTAATTACTAATAATATATGAAGGAAATAAAAGTGCATAAAGTAAAGATTCTACACTATTACAATCATTAGGGGGGTGGGGTGTTCAAATTTAGAAATGGGGTGTTGCAAGAATGTAAATCCTACTTAACTATTACAACCATATTGAAATGTACAATATAAGAAAGAAAAAGAACTTGTTTTTTTTAAAAGGGTTTTTTGTCTTTAATGAATAAAAAAAGGAAATAAATTAATAAAAAAAAGAAAATATTTTTATGTCTTTTTTATATTAATAAAAAGGATGTTACTGTTAAAAATGATAAAAAGGGAAAATAACGAGAAAATAGAATCAGTATGTTGCTGAAAGAAAAACAAAGAAGATCAGAAGTTCTGATGCCAGGAGTGTTGTGACTCAGAAAGAAGCGTCAGTGGGAATCAGTAGTTCTGGACTAATACATTCTGAGGTCCTGCAAGAAACGTTAGAGGGAAAACCCAGAAGTTCTGGGTTGTTACATGCTGAAGTTTTGAATGTGAGAGTAGTGAGAAAACCTTAGAAGTTATGTACGTGTTAAAACAGTGGGAAGAACTCAGCAGTTATGTCTTGTGCTAAGACAGCGAGTGAACATCAGTAGTTTAGTGTGTTATCAGCGTGTGAAAGTCAGAAGTTCTAAGTGTTGAAACAGTGAAGAGAACTCAGAAGTACTGCGTGCTTAAACAATGATAAAATCATAGAAGTTTTGTGTATTAAAACAGTGAGGAGAACTCATAAGTTCTGTATTACATTTTGACACTTTTCCTCATATTAATCAGCACATCAGCAATTCAACTAGTCCTTAACAGCAAATCAAAAGGATAAAAGCATAGCAGTTTATAGAAGTTCTGATTCTATTTCTGAACCTAGCTTTATTCAAAAAGTTTTGATCCATAGTTTTTTTGCTACTTATGCAATGATATGGCCAGCATTAATACTATGGTATTTACATATTTAAGGATGCTCTAAATGAAAATATGCAAAGTCAGAGAGACTTAACTTGAATTTGAAGCATATGCTTAGAACTTGAGCAACTACCTTCAGATGTTCTGGAGTCAGTGAGAGCAACGAAATAGTGGTTATGTTCTTTGATTCAAAGAGAAGAACAAAGGCTTGGTTTAGGATTTTGTAAAGGTTTTTGTTGTTTCCTTTTCTCTCTTTTATAATTCTTTCTCTCTCCAAATAAAAAACCAGCCCCTTGAAAGTGTGATGGAGCAACTTATTTATAGGTGAATTTGTTGTGATTTTGGGGGGAAAAACAAATGGGATTTGAACACTGTAGCGGTAGAAATGTTCAAGACTAAGCCATTGGGTTGACTAGACTTTATACAAATCAAAATAAAAATCACCATCGTGCTTTATTGTTCCCAAAGGAATGGGAAAAGAGCGAATAACCCACAAAAGGGGGAAAGATTCAAGGTAAGGGGGTTGGTTATGCAAAGGGAAGGTATTAGCACCCTAAACATCTACGGTAATCCGCAGGAACCTCTTTTAAAAATCTGTATATTTTGGCTATGAAAATATGTTATGTATAAAATGGAAGGTGGAGGTGAGAAAAGAAATATTTTTTATGATTTTTGCATCCGCCGCGGTTGCGAACCTTTAGTGCCTACGTACCACCTTTCATGCAATAGGGGATCAGGGTACACGTAGTTCCTCTTTCAAAAAATTTGAAACACAAGTGTGTTGGTTAATTTTATGAGATAATACATCATCGTCATTGTCCGTGTGGAAAACATACTTACTACCCACAATCATGAGAAAAGAGAATTTGCATCATCTTAAAGTGGAGGATATGGCTTGGATTTTAAAATCAACAATGACTCACTCAATCACCCAAGTGGATAATATCTCTCTTTACTACATATTGTAGAAGTATAATTATTTGCATCACTACAAGGATTGACAAGAGTCTAATCTTTTGAGAAAATTTTGAAGATAAAAGCCAAAGTGGCAAAATGGTTTGAAATGAGATTGGTTGACTTTTAGTCTTCTCACAAAAAAATGTCAAGGTATTATTAAATTGATTGAAATTTATTCATGAAAATGTTTTGAAAATGCATGGACCTAAGTCCAAGTTTATTATGAAAATGGTTCAAGTTTCAAAACAATAAGGGTTTTCAAAAGGAGGGAGAAGATTTTTGAAATTAAAGAAGATGGGAGGAGAAGAAGAGATTATCCTAAAGCATAAGGTAAAATCTAGGGATAATAACCATCTAACCAACAAGAAGCCAATACTTGACATTATGAGTCAATACAGAATTCTCATTCTTTGAATTGAAACCAAGCAAGCAAAGATACTAGACCTCTTGAGAGAACCAAACTTAAAGTGTATTAAGTCTTTGCAAAAATTGGGCAGAGTAACGGCTGTATACAGATGAATTCCAAATTACAAACAAAGTATGTAATCTCAATAACCTGCACACAAAACAAACAAACAACCCAATGTCTCGAGGTAAACCTCAAGAACTCCAGACAAAATATCAAATAAAAGCACAAAGTCTCCAAGTTAGGCCAAGGTCTCTAATCCTAAGTCCAAGAAGTCCAATTCTCCATAATGCCAAGGATAGTAACCAAATAGTCCAAATATGATTAAAGATTTTTATGGTTCATGTTGATTATTAGGTGTCTTTAAAAGGAAAAGAAAAGCTCAAGTGAGCAAAATAAAAATGACATAAAAGTAAATTCTCAAGTGAGAAAAATAAAAATGGCATGAAATATAAATGCTCAAATTGAATGGTACATAAAGCATAAAAAATAAAAAGCATAAAGAAAAGTTAATTGTTAGAAATTAGTGGTTAGTTGGATGATCATCTTGAAATTTGCATTTGGAACTCATTAGAGGATTGGTAGAACCAGAGCCTCCACACAACAAGTTGCATTTGCTTTTTGTCAAGTATATCATCCATTTTGGAATCCTCAAAAGTAACATTTTAATGATCAACGATGTTTAAGTGATCCGCGTTGACTAAAGGTGTTGTAGATCCATTAGAGGATTGGTAGAACCAAAGACTCCACACAATGAATCTCAAGGTTATTGGATCAAAGAGATAAAATTAACATACTTGGGCTTGCAATCATAAGCTTGGGCCATGAATGATCATTTATTCGAATCTGGACAAAATTTAGCGATATGTTAAGCAATCGTAAGTGGACTTATGTAGAAGTCGCACCTATTTTGAGGCCGGTCAATAGTAATCTATGTACTTCATGTTTGGATAGATGAGATAGAGATCACCATCCCTTAACATATAGCACAATTAAAAAAAGAAAGGGGTAAGATGAAGAGGGAGGGGAATGATAAGCTAATTTGGATTACCATTTCAAAATCCTTTCATCTTTAAATTCAACCACTCCTCTAGATGGACTAAAGCACTAAACATATCATTAATCCAAAGCACCAAAAATGAATTAAATAATTCATTCTTAGGTAGATTTTAATTGATGAACATTTATCCAACTTCATCTACATCACAAAGTCCATTGAGTTTAAAAACAAATTAAACATTGAAATTGCAGTCCAAATTATTCATCAAAGAGAGTGAGTAGAAGGAAAAAATTGAGTCAAAACAGCCCCAAAATAAGGCAGAAAAATATTTTTGGGATCAAATTCTTGTTCCAACTTTTCATCAAACACCTTATGATCATGGATCCAATTGAGCATGAAAATTCCAACAAATTTTGAGAAAATAGCATTCATGGAGTTATAAAACAATGCTTAATGAATAAAAACCAGAAATCCACAAGAGATCACATTGTTAAAGATGATGATTCAAGTTACCAAAGGTAGAATTTGAAAATTATAAAACAACTTCAGAATTTTCTTCAATTCAACAATAAGAATCAATCACCAAAGTTTGGATGTAGAGAATTAATAGAGAAAAATGTTTGGATGAAGGTTTAGCTCAAAGATTAGTAAGCTTCAATGCAAAGCTTACTAACTTTTTTTGAAAATGGAGCTTTGAGTGAATTTGGTAAAATGGAGAGAATTGAGAGATTTTTTAGCAATATGATTTTGGCTATCAAAAGCTTATGATTTAAATGAAATGAGGTCTCTATTTATATAGTTTTAGAATTGGGATTAGTGGTAATTTGGTAATTGATTCTTGGAGCCAAAATTGAATTAGTGATATAATTTCAAATTATGCAGAAAAAATTGGAGCCAAAATGATAACAATTTGAATTTGCTGGCTTTTTTCAAAAAACACGTGAATTTTGCCATCATGAGTCGATACATAAGGGGAATGTGTCGATGCATCCTAGCTGTATAACACAATATGTGTCGATACATGCCTCTATGTGTCGATACATACTGTTGTTTCAACACATTACAGAACCACACAAACTGTATGAGTCGATACATAACATGTATGTGTCGACACATGCTAGTTTTACAAATAGGATGAGTCGATAAATACATGCATGTGTCGACACATGCTAGTTATGCACAACAAAATGAGTCAATGCATACCTTTATGGATCGATGCATGCTAGAGTTTTTTTTGCCACAATAGGATCAAATCAACTTTGCATGAGCTTACTTGTTGGATGCTTCAACTTGGTACGTAAAACACAATTGTGCAAGGACAAAGACAAATATATATATTTTTTGTATTTTGGTTAAAGGTTGGTCAACAACACATATACAAGATACACAACCAAGGTGCTTGGAAATTCCTCAAGGGCAAACTTAAAGATAGGAGACAGAGAAAAAAGAAGAACCAACCCTAATATGATCTTGTCATGCTCAAGTTGACATGAAATGAAAGGGGAATCTTAGGGGCAAAAATTGGGTACAACAAACACCTTTTGGCATCATGTTCCATTGATTTTTTATCACAGATTTTGTATGCTAGTTTGGTGCAATTATGGGATAAAGGCAAGGACATAATTAGTTGTTGGTTATAGGACTATGATGTAGAAGTGCAGCAGGTTGTATAAACGAGGTTTTGGGATTTGGTGATGTTCTGACCGAAGCATTAAATATGGCCTTCAAATGCTAGGGTGTTGCCTTGTTCTTGAAGCAAGTATGGTGATTAGAATCTTTTAGCCGTTCCTAAGCTTGATTTGTAAGCATGAATTAAGGAAAAGTACCCTCAGAGGAAAAATCAAAGCATGGGCCTAGCATAACCTTGTACAAAAGTTTGTCTTTCAAGGATAACAATGGTACTTCTTTCTCACACGTGGGTAAATTCTTTGGATAAAAACTCAAAAGTGGTTGTGAGCATTAAATGATGATGTGATCTATCAAACCAGAAATCTTGTACTATGATATTATGTATCATAGCTGAGACCAGGGCCAGAAGTTCAGCATCAACACAACTTAGAATAAACATCCAACTTCTGATCTTTGATTCTCCCTGCTCCAGCATGTTCTAAAGGAGTTCTCAGACTTTCCAGAAAGCTTGTAACATGCTTTGTAGACTTTCTTTGAATTACTTTTGCAAACTCTAGTTGAGCCTTCGTGAAAACTCGCCCAGAAGTTTTAATCAAACTCTGTCTTTAAAATCTCCAGAATTTGTTGAGTGCTTCAATTTCGTGGACGTGTCTTTGAAGATTCATAACTTGAAATTCCAGCATTTCCAGGAGATGTTTTATTCTGCAATGTTTTAGATCTTGTTGAAGTCTACAACTCTTGTGTTAAAAGTTCTTCCAGAATCTGCTTGCATCATGGTGATAATCTGATCAGAAGTTCTGAGCTTGTCATGTTTCTTAAACACTTAGAAAAATTCTAAGTATTTTAGAATTTTGACTTTTGAATTCCTTGACAAAACAAATTCATATTTCAACATGTCTTAATGAAATATGATTCTTGAAACTTGATTTTGATCCAAAAGTCAAAGTTTGACTTTTCAGTGTGCAAATGACCATTTTGCCCTTGTGAATGACTTTCTTGGAAAGTTTGTAATTCAAGACTTGAAATTGGATGGGAACAAACCTGAGGGTTCAGGGTGATCCTTTGAGAAATTAGAGGGAAAATTTTGGATTACAACAACTGCCCCTGTTCAATCTTCTTAAACCTGAAGAGTGAGATTGGTGAATCTTCCATTTGTGACCTGAAGGTGGAAGATGATTGAACACTAGAGTGCTCAGAAATTTGCACTGGATGATGTTATGGTTGATTGTGTAAGGAATGGGCTTAAAGATGCCATTTGGAGAAATGATGGATAGTTGTTGGAGATGGGCTTAAAGATGCCATCCGAAGGTGATTGTATCTAGACTGTATTTGAAAGCTAAATCTGAATGAGTATCAGGATGGCATCTGTATCTAGAGCGTATCTGAACTGTATCTGAAAACTCGGCAGGATGATGAAGGAATCTTGGATGATTACTACCTCAGCATGATGATGAAGGAATCTGGGACGATTACTACCTCAGCAGAATAGTGAAGGAATCTTGGACGATTACTACCTCAGTAGAATGATGAAGGAATCTTGGACGATTACTACCTCAGCAGGATGATGAATGAATCTTGGACGATTACTACCTCAGCAAGATGATGAAGGAATCTTGGACGATTACTACCTCAGCGGGATAACAAAGGAATCTTGGACTATTACTACCTCAGCAGGATGGTGATGGAATCTTGGACGATTACTACCTCAGCAGGATGATGAAGGAATCTTGGACGATTACTACCTCAGTAGAATGATGAAGGAATCTTGTATGATTACTACCTCAGCAGGATGATGAAGGAATCTTGTATGATTACTACCTCGGCAAAATGATGAAGGAATCTTGGACAATTACTACCTCAGCAGGATGATGAAGGAATCTTGGATGATTACTACCTCATCAAGATGATGAAGGAATCTTGGACGATTACTACCTCAGCAGGAAGATGGAGGGATCTTGGACGATTACTACCTTAGTAAAATGATGACCTTTATCTGTTGATTGATCTTTCCTGAAAAGGTAAAGAGATAGTTGTATGCACTGCCATGATGTATGTATTGTGTAATGATGTTCTCAAAATAAATCAGATTTGTGTTATATGTATTTTGTATGCATATGCTATGAATGTTGTTGAAATGTAATTTTGTCTTGAAAAATAAATCCTTGACACGCGCTGGGGAGTTATTAAATCTCAGATTGCTGTTGAAGGGTACGTGTGTCTTCAAACTTTGCTTGGAATGTTTCCATTGAGGATCCCTATTTTGTTGGGGAGAACTCCGCTGGGGAAAGTTGAAAACTTTGTGGATAGTGTTGATTCCTTCTTGGGGAAAAGAGTTTTGGAGTCTCGGTTGTCCGTTTCTCTTATTGGTGGTCGAAGTTGAATTGATATTTGGTCGGGTCCAGATTTCACAATAACTTGTTGGGGATTGTAGAGTAGTCTACTGGGGAAGAGGAGTTATGGTCCTCTAATTTGTAGTAATCGGAGAGGCAAACTCAAGCTGGGAAATCCCGCCGTTTGTTTGGGAAATAAACCCTATTGCTTATTCTGTTGGAGAGGCGGCAACTTCATTGGCAGAAATCCTCGACGATTCTTGACGTCAACTCAGTTGGGAAGAGGTTTTCAGAGATTGAAAATCTGGCTGGGGAATCATCCTATGAGAAGGATTTTGGGGAGATTTGTCACTGCCCCTAGTAACAAGTGTTTGTGGCACTTCCAGAAACTAATTGACTGTACGTAAACCTTTGTTGGGATTTGCGTTAAATTCCCCAAGTGATGGAGATGGAGGCCTTCCCCTTGTTATTCTATACTTCTTGAGAGATTTCATGGAATCTTGACTGGACTGCCCCAGGTGTGCTTAGATAGTGACATGTCATGCCCCCTTGTTGATAGGAGATTTGTCATTGTAAGTGTCATCCCACTCGAAGTGACTTTGTTCACTAAGAGAGATTTCGTTCATCGGATATTCATTGTGTGAATTTCTATCCTGTCAAACAAATAGCCATATGCAAACAACGATATCCAAATAATGCAAAGTTTATGCTTGTCTTGAAGTTTTGAAAATGCGTTTTAACAAGTAAAGAAATTTTGTAAGAAAATTCAAACTCAAGATTTAGAATAAAGCCTTACAGGAGTCAGGATACCTTTTGTAACAGTATGCTTTTGAACTAACCCATGCTTCAATTAGGACTTTTGAAGGGTTGTAACGTGGCTTCGTTCACGGTTTAGGAAACAAAGGAAAAGGCTCAAAGTTTATTTGTCCCCACCCATTCTTCGTGATGTTCTTCAGTCTTAAACTCAGTTAATTGTACGTTTGAACTCCAATTTAGTCTAGAATGACGTTTTGGTGATGGTTCAGACAAGTTAAGTTTTTCGGAAGGCAGTCATTTTTGCAACATCTTTTTTTCATGTTGTTGAGGATTTATAGTGACCTCTTTCTTTTGATTTGTTATCCCTGATTTTTGCCTGACTGTTCTTGTTTCGAGATTACTTTCAGCGGGATGCCCCAGTTTTTCTTAAGTGTCCTTTGTAGGTCTTGGCTTAGTGGGATTTTCTTTTTGAGAGATAATGACTGCCTATGTGGTAGGAAACCATCATTTTTCTTTTGATTTTTAATGTCATTCGTTGTATTACAAAGTGGAAGTTTGTGACTGAATGCGCACTTGAATTAACTGAGAGACTACCCTGCCCCGGGTTTTGATTTAGAGGTTTCAATTCGTGTGTAAAAAAAGAAAAATTCTACTTCTTTGGCTCGAAGTGGTTGACTAGGGATTATCTTCCTTATAACTCCAGTGTTTAGGATTTGAAAGAACGCATGTACATCATCAGCAAGGTCTGTCCAAAAGCATACTGTATGAGATTAAGACATTGTTTTCGTCATCCTCCCTCTAAAGGCTTGTAAATTTTAACAAGAGTTAAATGTCATAAGGAGAGTAAAAAGCATAGTTTAAATATAGTGAAAAACGAATGGATGGATTCAAGACAAACATATGCAATGCATTAATGAAACAAAGTTTGACATTAATAGATAATTGTTTGAATAACAAGAGGAATCATAAATGAAAACTTCAAAATGAACAAGACACTCTCAATGATTTGGCATAGGAGCAGTGATCACGTTTGGAGTCTCCAGAGGGTCAAACTCGATCTCCTTGGCATCAATCAAATCTTGAATCTTGTTCTTCAAAGTCCAAAAGCTGTTAGTGTCATGTCCAGGACTGTCAGAATGATAGGCACATCTTACGCTTGGTTTGTACTTAGAAGAGGAGGTTTCAGGATTTGGATGAGGATCCTTTAGCGTGATTAGCTTCAATTTCAGCAAATGTTGTAACGCTTGACACAAAGGCATGTTGATGTTAGTGTACTGCCTTTCTTGATATCTTACCCTACGCCTATTGCTCTGTCTTTGTTGAACAGGTGCGGGATTAGAGATCAGGATTTTCCCTACATGTTGATCATGACGACTATTTTGACCATACACAACATTAGACTCTTTCTTCCCACTGTATGACTCTTTCTGAACATCAGAAGGTGTAGCTCCTTGGATTTTTCCACTTTTGATGCCAACTTCGACCTTTTCGCCGGTCAGTATTAGCTCGGTTAACCTGGCTGAGGAGCTTCCGATCAGGTGTTTGAAGAAAGGCCTTGTAAAAGTTCCCGTGAAGATCTCAATCAGCTCCCTGTCAGTTAAAGAGGGCTGCACCCCACCGACCAGATCTCTCCACTTTTGGGCGTATCCTTTTAAGCTCTCGTTGGAACCCATGGTCATGTTCTACAATTGCACACGAGTTAGTGCAAGATCAACATTGTATTGATACTGCTTGTAGAAAGCAGCAGCTAAATCCTCTCAGTTGTGGATGCTAGAACTCTCCAATTGATCGAACCATTTGATTTGAGTCCCTACTAAGGTCTCTTGGAACCCTGTTAGTTAAAGAGGGTTGCACCCCACCAGCCAGATCTCTCCACTTTTGGGTGTATCCTTTGAAGCTCTCATTAGAACCCATGGTCATGTTCTGCAATTGCACACGAGTTGGTGCAAGATCAGCATTGTACTGATACTGCTTGTAGAAAGCAGCAGCTAAATCCTCCCAGGTGTGGATGCGAGAACTCTCCAATTGATATAACCATTTGAGTTGAGTCCCTACTAGGCTCTCTTGGAAGAAATGGATCCAAAGCTTTGGATCAGTTGTGTATGGTTGAATCTTGCGGACATAAGACTTTAAGTGCATCTTAGGGCAAGAGACTCCATCGTATAGGGCAAAGGTAGGGATTTTGAACTTTGTCGGGATGACTACCCAAGAAATAAATCCCATGTCTCATAAATCCAAGCCAAGTATCTATTGAATCCACATAGCACTGAGGAGATCCTCCAACTGCTTGTACTTGTCATCGACGAGAGGATATTGTTCCTCAGAGTAGTCAGCTTCAACTTCATCAATCTTCAAACTGTCGTCTTCATCATGACTATCCCCTATGTTGGATGGAGTTGGAAGATCTAGAGCTCCCTTGACTGATCCTCTAAGTCTTCTTCCAAATTCCAGGACGCCTACTAACTTCTTAGGCTTCTTCTTCTTGTCTTTGAGGAGGAGAGTCTTCAGGTCCTCTTACCCCTTAGCCATAGCTAGGAACATTTATTGGAATTGAGTGTTTTGAGCTTAAAGATCTTTCACTACCTGTTCCATATCCATCTTACTGAAATAAACAGTAGGAAGATAAGGAGACCTGTATGGGAGAAATCTGTCATGATATGATGCATGATATGTGGATGCATGTTTTCAAGGATCTCGCAGGGTAAACACAAGAAAAAGTTAGAGGTTGAACTTTGATCAACATATTTGATTGGAGAACTTTGTATCAGTGGATGTCCTTTCACGAGAATTTAGGTCACCACGGCAAGTGGGTTGTAACCCTTGACTCAAGATGTTGTGCTTTGATTTTTTGCGGCGTTTGGTTAGAGGGAAATAAATCCTTTTGCCCCTTTCTAGACGTCTGGTTCAACGTGACCCAGCATCATAAGCCCTTTGAGATCCTTGAAACGGTTATTGAGAATGCTATGGTATGATGTTATGTACAAATATGCGAAGTAAGAAAATTTATATACAAATAATCATATTCACACAAAGTAGACAAGTCCTTAGGTTTAAGGCCTGCATGAGTTTTAAGGTCATACCCTCTTGAAGTTGGATTGGTTCAACTTGTCCTATAAATAGTAACCGGGTTCTAAGGGATCTCAATATCACCGATCTTTCCCCCAGCTTCGTCCAATAGGCGATTGACTCGCAACCAAACAAAGCTCAAGAGTCAAACCTCAATGAGTGTAGCATCGAGTATCTGTCGACCTTGGGAATACACCAAGGCCGGCCACCTCGCTATGTCCTACTAGCTAAGTTGTGCAATTAAAGGTTCTAAGGTCAGTTGATGCTTCACGACACCATGTGGAGGCCCCATACTCTCCTTGATTGACTCAAGGGTTATTGGTACCAACCAAAGTGTCACATCAACGAAGCTACTACTTCAACCGTGTCGGTATACCCCATGTGTGCAAAGTGTTTTCGATTGCATGCGTTTATTCTTGATTAGGGTTATCCATTTGTCGGTTTCATGTCTTGCCATACACATCCTAATTACTAATAATATATGAAGGAAATAAAAGTGTGGAAAGTAAAGATTCTACACTATTACAATCATTAGGGGAAATGGGGTGTACAAATTTACAAATGGGGGGTTGCAAGAATGTAAATCCTATTTTACTATTACAACTATATTGAAATGTACAATATAAGAAAGAAAAAGAACTTGTTTTTTTTTAAAAAGGGTTTTTTGTCTTTAATGAATAAAAAATTAAATTAATTAATAATAAAAAAGAAAATATTTTTATGTCTTTTTTATATTAAGAAAAAGGATGTTACTGTTAAAAATGATAAAAAGGGAAAATAACGAGAAAATAGAATCAGTATGTTGCTGAAAGCAAAACAAAGAAGATCAGAAGTTTTGATGCCAAGAGTGTTGTGACTCAGAAAGAAGCGTCAGTGGGCATCAGAAGTTCTGGACTGATACATTCTGAGGTCCTGCAAGAAACGTTAGAGGTAAAACACAAAAGTTCTGGGTTGTTACGTGCTGAAGTTCTAAATGTGAGAGCAGTGAGAAAACCTTAGAAGTTATGTACGTGTTAAAACAGTGGGAAGAACTCAAAAGTTATGTATTATTCTAAGACAGTGAGTGAACATCAGCAGTTCAGTGGGTTATCAGCGTGTGAAAGTCAGAAGTTCTAAGTGTTGAAATAGGGAAGAGAACTCAGAAGTTCTGCGTGCTTCAAAAATGAGAAAATCATAGAAGTTCTGTGTATTAAAACAGTGAGGAGAACTCAGAAGTTGGGTATTACATTTTCACTTTTTTCCCTTATATTAATCAGCACATCAGCAATTCAACTAGTCCTTAACAACAAATTAGAAGGATAAAAGCATAACAGTTTATAGAAGTTTTGATTCTAATTCTGAACCTAGCTTTATTCAAAAAGTTTTGATCCATAGTTTTTTTGCTACTTATGCAATGATATGGCCAACATCAATACTATGATATTTACATATTTAAGGATGCTCTAAATGAAAATATGCAAATTCAGAGAGACTTACCTTGAATCTGAAGCGTATGCTTGGAACTTGAGCTGCTACCTTCAGATGTTCTAGAGTCAGTGAGAGCAACGAAACAGTGGTTATGTTCTTTGATTCAAAGAGAAGAACAAAGGCTTCGTTTAGGATTTTGTGAAGGTTTTTGCTGTTTCCTTTTCTCTCTTTGATAATTCTTTCTCTCTCCAAAAAAAACCAGCCCCTTGAAAGTGTGATGGAGCAACTTATTTATAGGTGAATTTGTTGGGATTTTGGGGGAAAAACAAATGGGATTTGAACACCTTTTAGCATCATGTTCCGTTGCTTTTTTATCACAATTTTCATATGCTAGTTTGGTGCAATTATGGGATGAAGGCATGGACTGAATTAGCTATTGGTTATAGGACTGTGATGTAGCAGTGTAGCAGGTTGTATAAACGAGGTTTTGGGATTTGGTGATGTTCTGACCGAAGCATTGAATATGGCCTTCAAATGCTAGGGTGCTGCCTTGTTCTTGAAGCAAGTATGGTGGTTAGCAGCTTTTAGCCGTGCCTAAGTTGGATTTGTAAGCATGAATTAATGAAAAGTACCCTCAGAGGAAAAAGCAAAGCATGGGCCTAGCATAACCTTGTACAAAAGTTTGTCTTTCAAGGACAACAATGGTACTTCTTTCTCACACGTGGGTAAATTCTTTGGATAAAAACTCAAAAGTAGTTGTGAGCATTAAATGATGATGAGATCTATCAAACCAGAAATCCTGCGCTATGATATTATGTATCATAGCTATGATCTAGGCCAGAAGTTCAGCATCAGCGCAACTTAGAATAAACATCCAACTTCTGATCTTTGAGTCTCCCTGCTATAGCTTGTTCTGAAGGAGTTCTCAGACTTTCCAGAAAGCTTGTAACATGCTTTGTATACTTTCTTTGAATTACTTTTGCAAACTCTGGTTGAGCTTTCGTGAAAACTCGCGCAAAAGTTCTAATCAAACTCTGTCTTGAAAATGTCCAGAATTTGCTGAGTGCTTCAGTTCCGTGGACGTGTCTTTGAAGATTCATAACTTGAAATTCCAGCATTTCCAGGAGAAGTTTTGTTCTGCAATGTTTCAGATCTTGTTGAAGTCTACAACTCTTGTGTTAAAAGTTCTTCCAGAATCTGCTTGCATCATGGTGATAATCTGATCAGAAGTTCTGAGTTTATCATGTTTCTTAAACACTTAGAAAAATTCTAAGTATTTTAGAATTTTGACTTTTGAATTCCTTGACGAAACCAACTTCATATTTCAACATGTCTTGATGAAATATGATTCTTGAAACTTGATTTTGATCCAAAAGTCAAAGTTTGACTTTTCAATGTGCAAATGACAATTTTGCCCTTGTGAATGACTTTCTTGGAAAGTATGTAATTCAAGGCTTAAAATTGGATTGGAACAAACCTGAGGGTTCAGGGTGATCTTTTGAGAAATGAGAGCGAAAATTTTGGGGTACAACACATGGCTTAATTTTTTGAGCTTCAAACATCTTCATGACCATATGAAGGACCACTAAGTCCATTTTGTCCTGGCTTGGATTTTATTTGCATTTATTTTGACTTTTATTTAATTTAAAATTAAATAAATACAAAATAAAATGCATAAAATAATAAGTCAATGTTCTAGACATATGGGCTAGTGTGTTGGGTCATCCTTGGGCCCATAATTTCGTGCAAAACATGTCTAGGTGCATGCCTCAAGCAAAATGGGCAAGAATGTTCAAAATTGGAAAGATTTTCAAGAAAATATTTCAAACCAATTACAAATTCAATGCCATGGATTCTTGCTCCATTTGTTAACCTAATCATGCCCTCATATATACACAACCATTCAGAAGTGAAAAGGACACACGAGGCTGCCTCCAAGAAGCCTTGGAAAATTTCCAAAAAATTCAAAGAAAAGGTGAAAATCGTATCACACAATCTAGTCTCCCTCAGTCCATTCCAGGTCCTTCAGCATCATCCCAAGACTCCTAGGAGCCTATTCCAATCCATATCCACACCTGAAGCTGCTTGAAACGGCCCAACCGAACCACCTCCATTGGGTAAAATTTTTGCATTTTTGATCTCTTAATTTACGCGTTTTAAATAAATCTAACGCATATAATCATGTTTATTTGAACATTTTGAAACTTTATAACATTTTACATGAGAAGCTAGGGCCATAGAGTGCAAGTTGCCATTTTTAAGGTTCTAGAAAGGCTAAGCTTCGAGCAAGACATTACAGGTCTTTTTAGGCCAAACGGCCACCACCATGGAACTCGCAACCTAGGAAATAGGGGCGTAGTCAAAGTCTGGGGCCTTGATTCCACAGATTTTTGCTGTTTTCGTTTTTGTAGGACCAAAGAAGATGATCGGAGGGCAACTCCAACATCCTTGAGTAAATTTAACTCCGGTCAAAGCTAGCGTGGATAAATAGCACTTTGTGATTGGTTGATTCATAGTCCCAGGGGTCCACTAGAGCGCGCGCGTGTACAACTCAGCATGTTCCAATTGCTTCGCATATATATTATTTTTATTGTTTGTATAAACAAATGACAAAGTGGCCCAGTGGTGAAGCAAAAGCATGCAAAGAAGGCGGACCAGGGCTCGATACCCAGGTCGTACATTTTGTATTTTTCTAACAATTATCTTGCAGATCCAATGCTTACAAATCCCACGCGCGCACCATACACCACATGATCATAACCAGTAGATCCCATCTGATCAGATACAGTGTCCCCATATGCGCAACTCACCATGCAGCCTCAAAGGATTCCCTCATTGGATCCAATTGCAGCCTGGGCCTTCCTTCAACTTGGGCCTACGTTTTTCAAACTTACACCCCCCTCAATTTCTTTCACTATCCTGGCCCATTTATATTTTTGTTTTATTTTTATTACTTTTTCTTTTAAATTGTTTTTTATTTAATCAGCAAATAATTATAAAATCACAAAAAAAAATAGGTTTATTTTTTTTCATTTAAAATTAATTTTGTTAATTAATTAATTAATTACTTTAACTTTCTTGTTTAATTTAAAATTAATAGACTTAAGATCTAATTAATTTCAATTTTTCTTCATAAATAAGAAAATAGAAAAATGTTAGATTTATTTTAGAATTAATTAATAATTTTTTCTCCTTTTAGTTAATTAGACTTAATGTAATTTAATACCTTTCCATATAAAATCAAAAACAAACAAAAATAATTTTATTTTACTTAGAACTTTCTAGGGTTTTAAACGTCATTTCCATTTCGCGCATGCTTATTTACTTTCGCACTTTTTTCATATTATTGTAACTGCTTACTGGAATGTAATAGACAATATCTAGGACTTTTACTTTGACTGCTCTATTTTCTCCATGTTTTGGACTTGTAAATAATCTCCCTCCCCAAAGTCTTGTAAAAGCTAGATTTTATATTTCCGCACTTTAAATTCCTGAAACTTTTAAACTGTCTAGATGCATGACTAATAAGATTGTATGACAAGAACATAATAAACAAATGCTAGCAAACCTAACACAAGACAAAAAAAACTGAATATAACACACTCTCACATATACACCTCTAGGGTATCCCTACTTTGGTTGCCTTCAGAAAACAGTCATAACTATTGAAACTTGAGAGACTTTAGTGGTTAACCTCTGGTTTAAAGATAAAAAATGACCCTCTTGATGTTGCCTCGGTATGATCTTAAAACCCTAGGGTAGATACTAAAGTTTCTTACCCAGTTGCCTTTGTGACTATACGATGTCCCTTCGAATGAGCCTTAAACATCCAACGACTATGGCTACCTACTCACTAATAGTAGAATAACACTCTCTAAAGGAAAAGAGGAAAAGAACAACCTTTTGAGTAAAGTAGATAGTTCATAGATGCTTTCTCAAAACAAAACCATTTTTCTCACATGCAAAAATACTTTCAAAAACATTTTCAAAACACTTTGTATATGTTCTCTACCAATCCGAGAAACGTTACAAAGTTCGTTGTACTAAGGCGCTTTCTTTAAAAATACTTTTCAAACACACAAAGCACAAGGTATTTTTCAAATGAGCTAAGCATCTAAAATACCGTAGATAACTACAGATGGAAAAGGTGCTAACACCTTCTCTTTCCATAATCTACCCCCCTTACTCAGAAAACTCTCGAAAGGTCTTTTTATGTTCTTTTCACCTTTTCCCTTGTTAGATAAAATAAAAGTCGGTGGCGTCTCTTGCATACCACAACATTTGCGAATGCAAACGCAAAACCAGTACAAGAGTCGGTTCTGCCACTGTATTACACATACAACTTCTTCTCTTTCAAAAGTTGTAATACTATTCTTCAGTGTTATGCATGCTTTTCTTCTAATTTATAGTAAATCAAAATTTCATCAATGAACACCACTACAAACTGATCCAAATAAGTATGAAAGATATGGTTCATGTACTCCATGAATGCTCTCGACGCATTAGTAACACTGACAGGCATCACCGAATACTCATAATGTCCATACCACATTGTGAAAGTCGTCTTCTGGATATCTTCATCCTTCACTTTAATTTGATGATAAACCGACTTCAAATCAATCTTACTAAACACTCAAGCACCCACCAATTGATCCATCAAGTCGTCTATTCTCGAAAGTGGATACTTGTTCTTAATCCTCACTTTATTCAATTGTCTATAATCAACACAAAGTCTTAGACTTCCATCTTTCTTCTTTACTAGAAACACTGGAGCTCCCCACGGTGATACACTTGGTCTTACAAATTTCTTTTCAAGTAACTCTTCCAATTACTCCTTTTATTCTGACAATTCAGATGCAGACATCTTGTATGGTGCCATAGAAACAGGTCTGGTAGCAGGTACAAGATCAATAGAAAATTTGACTTCTCTCTCTGGCGGTACATCAGAAATTTCATCAAGGAAAACTTCAGGAAATTCACGCACCACTTGAAATTCCTCAATTATAGCTTGATTCTCGACATACATCGACGCCATCAATGAGAACATATGAGCCTCTTCTTGCATCAACTGCCTCAACTGTAGTATGGGTAAAACTTAGACAACTCAACAAACTTTGTAGCATATTCAGTAACCAACATACTAAACCGATTGTTCACACCTGAACGATCTCAGAGAAGCACAAGCTTCTCCCCAATAACAACGTCATCGACAACATGGGCAACAACGGGAACAACATCGACATGGTCGGACTCGTGCATAATTACAGAGACGGCATGACTTCCTCTTCCTCGTCACGCTCTCGACCATACAAGGGCACCCATCCGACCCAAAAATACGAGTCGAACGTTTTCCAAGAGGTCCCCGTCCCTCTGGGCGCTGATGCCACGACCAGGGCTCTGTTCGCGACCATTAACCAGACGAATTACACGATCTTCTCGCAAGGTGAGTGACTAAGGGTCCTCGAGGACTCTCGTCGAGCCCCTAGAAGACATAGAAGACCTGAAACTCCACCTCCATGTCAGAATAAAGACCATCTTTAATCTCCCCCGTAGAGTCTCGGACGAGACAGGTCGCGAAACCTCTCTCCCCGATGGACTGGCCGACACCCCGCCCTGAAGAGAACCATGCCCGAGGATATCGGGAGATGCAACCTTACGCCCCCGCACAGGGAACTACGATCCCTTGAAAACAAAAACAGGGGCAACGTAGAAGCGCATCCTCGATAACTGGATCCTCCCCGAGGCCAAGGAGATCACTATGACTGCCACTACAACCTGTCCCCTTCCCACTCCCACTACAAGAGCGAAAAAGATGACCCCCACGGTCCTTTATCACAAGCGATCATGAAGGTACCTCCAACTCATTTTCAGTTGCTGCTCAACTCACAACTTATAAGCATTGGCGATCCATTCTGATCAGATACCATCAATTTGCTTCTTACAAACTTTTGCGATTATTCATACTTGAGAAACTAAAAACAAGTTGATCTTCAAAAGATTGTTGTTAACGGAGAAACTATAATTTAGTATTCTTGTCCATAACAACGTCTAAAAATTAATTAATTTGTATCATCCATTATTATTTGATGGTGGTGCCGTAATATCATCTTCACACGTAACTGTTTACCTGCCCGTAGTGTTGTGTCCTTCTAGCATCGGACCATGTTGATTCTCTATTTTGGACCTTGCTCATGATATAGAATAATAATAAAAACAAAACAAAAACGAAAATATCGAAAATTCAATTCAAGAAATTTGTATATTTAGAAAGATGAATTTAGTGTTATGCCGGAACAAATAGATAATTAATAGTTAAGGAAGAGAAAAATAATTTATCAGAAAAAATTAAAATGTAACTTGTCAAAGAAGATAAGACAAATAAAGAATCAAAAGAGTTATTAAAATTAAAAAATTATAATTACAACCTCCTAATTCAATCTAAAATTATTATTTATTTCTCCCATCTCTCATACTAATATATATATATATATATATATATATATATATATATATATATATATATATATATATATATATATATATATATATATATATATATATATATATATATATATATATATATATATATATATATATATATATATATATATATATATATATATATATATATATATATATATATATATATATATATATAACTTAGTTAATAATAATAAGAATAATTAATGATTATGAGTGGATTTAAAAAAAAGTGAATAAATAAACAATAAATACATGAAAAATAATATCACATAAAAAGTTTCACTCATTTTAATAGTCTTTATAAATAGTTACATTTATTAACTCAACAAACGAGCTAAAGAGGATAAAGTGTCACATAGACAAGTTTAATGGTCCAAAGTCTTATGTCATTTGTCTCTTTCACACTCCTCCTCGCCAATGTCGCCATCGACTCTGGTGCCGAGGACGTGGGCATAGTAGAGGCGTTAATGGAGGCTTATAGGCGGAACTTGAACACTTAAGCACGATGCATCGGTTTTTCATAATCGTTGCCTTAATTTGTTATTTTAAATTCGATATGGAAACACTTTGTGTTGCAATAGTTGGAAAAAGATAAAAAGTTACAACACTTATTATAAAGTATTATCGAAAGGGTATATGTCATCAAGAATTGCAATCTTGTGAAACAACATCACTTAAATATGGATTCATGTGTTTGTAGGTATGTAGTTGATAATTTGTCTTAAGTGTTAATGACGACAACTCCATTGGCTGTTGAAGTAGGTGGTAATGACTTTCAAACTCTCTAATGATGGCGACAAAATTTGGAGATATCTCAAGCCTTATCTAGAAGAAGAATTAAAATTCTAGTGAAGTGCTTGTATGATCAATGTATCTAGCAAAAGATCTTGAAAGCCTTAGATTTGTGAAAGAGAAACAATATGAAAGCTCGTTTAGTCGTGTCTATCTGAGTGACTAGATTTTTATAAAAATAGGGAATTAACTCCTAATATATTAACGAAACGCGTGCCCGCGCACACACATACTTAAAACCTCATTTATCTAATAAAAATGTTTTCAAAGCCGAACGAAATGATTATGAAACTGTCGGCTTTCTATTAAAGGCTTTTTGAAACTACCCTATTGAGTAGGGTGTTAGGCCAATCGATTGGAAATACTTTTTGAACAACCCAATTGATTGGGGTCTTAAGCTAATTAATTGGAAGAAGTCTAAACGATTGTACAATTGATATGACAGTGTCTTAATGAGTTTCAACGATTCTCAATTGAATCTTTCCAAAATAGGCCAGAACAAACAATTATTTTGCTTATCTAATTGATTGGGGTTAGGAGCCAATCGATTGACTTATAAATTTCGCCCATGGTTCTTTTGCTTTTTTGGATTTTACTTCTCCTATATAAAATATGGTTTTCTCCTCCTTATTTCACACTAATCTCTGAAGCTTTTGTTTTCTTTATAATTTATCTTTCCATTTCTCTCTCTAAGAAATATATTTTTTCCACTTAAAGTTTGCTTGGTAATTACGAGTGAAAACTACATGTATGGAAGAAATTTTATTGGCTGTGTTGTTGTTATAATTCTCAAGAGTACGATACTTTTGAGAAATTGAGTTTGATTCATGAAATAAACTAGTCATTAAATCGTGTTTTTTTTGTTCAAGAACTTTGCTAGAAATGTTTTGTTTGGTTATTGAGTTGCCTAGAAAATCTCTAAACGGTTTAGTAGTTTATCATGAGTTAAAGCCCTCATTTTGGTTGGGGATAATCCTGTAAAATTTCACTATCAAACTATATTAATATTCTTAGGAGGAAAAATGTCTTCAATATATTCACTAAACAAACCCACACACCCTTTGACGAAGAAGGGTATAATTTATAGAAAGATACAATATTTTTTTTATAGAACGGATGGATCATGGTATTTGTAGATTGTGAAGGATGGTCCATTTGTTGCTACAGACAAATAAAATGGATTTGTAGTAAAAAAACATGTAAATGCATATGATAAAGAAAATGTGCAACACGGCTTAAAATAAAAAACTATCATCACCATCTCTCTCATTTTTATGTACTTTTGTAATTTTCTCACTACAAGACTGCGAAATAAATATGGAATATCCTCCAAATTACCCATGTAGGAACTATTGAGGTAAAGAGGAGAAGGTTAGACTCATTAAAGCATGGGTATATAGTGTTCATAATGAAACCTGAAGAGAGCATTAATCAAATGCAAATACAATTTATCTATACTGCAAGTCATATGAGAACTCTGGAAAAAAACATTTTCAAATGAAGAACTAGTTATAAAAATCCTTAGATGTCTAAATAGTAGTTAGCAACCATAAAAACATTGTGATTTATGAGTCTAAGTATTTAACAACTATGGATAGATATACCTTATTTATAATTGTAAGAATATGAAATGGAACTAAAAAGACTCACCATGGATGAAGAAGGAGAAAAGATAAACAAAAGTATAACACTCAAGGTCGGGAATCCGACTCTGATGGTGACATGTCTCTTATAGTAAAGAACTTCAAAATATTCCTAAGACATTAGAAGAAGAAAAAAATAAGAGCAAGAAAAAGATGAATAAAAAGTACTATGCATTCCAATATGTTACAATTGTGGAAAGAAAGGGTAATTCAGGCCAAACCGCCTCTATCTAAAAAGAAAAATCAAAAGAAACCTAAAAAATCTTAGAAAAAGGGAAATAAAGCTTATGTAGCACAGAAAGACAATGATATAGAATCCTAAAACAATGAAGAAGAAGCCAACATTTATCTCATGGAATATCATCAAGATGATGAGGTAACCTCCTACTTCTCTTATCATGATCTTTTTCGTATTTGTAAAAAACTAACAAAAGAAACAAGTAAAGTGGAACAAATTGTCTCCACATCTAAGGAAATTATTTCCTCTCTTGAAATTAAAAATAATCATTTTGATAAATAAATAGAAATCATTAGAGAAAAACAAAATGATCAAGTTTAATACTCTCCCACTCTAAACGAAAAGGATGAATCTGGAAAATGCAATGAATGTGGCAATTTAAAAAATGAAATTTGTGATTATCAAAAAACACTTGTCAAGTTCAGAAAGAGAAGAGATAATTTGTATCTTCTGTTAGGAAATAACAAAGAATCTTACAATAAAGTTGGTCTTAGATATGAACCAAATAATAACAGTAAAAACTTTAACAACATTTGTAGTACTAAACTCATTTCTCCTTGTAAAACGTTAAAATGCAAATATTATATGGGCTCATATATCTTAGTAATATTAGATTGTTGACTCATTTTTTATGGAATTTGATAGCTCATACTTAGTCTGCAACACCGCATGTATTGATGCATGCTTCTTCGTATCGACTCATCCTGAGTCCAAAAACCTGCATGTATCGATGCATGGCTTTTGAGGTCAACGTATATTGTTCTGTCCTGAATACTTTCTATGATTTCACTGTGTTTTCACTATGGTTTCCCTACCTTAGGCCCTAAAAAAATCCTTTAATCAAAGGTAATCATCAATTATAGTGATCTTATGTTTCTACATCAATTATACAACATTAGGACATCATTACTCATCTCTAAATCATTGATCTTCATCATACAACAATACATACATTCAAATCATAAACAAGACAACTTTTCACATCTAATCCCACATATTACTCATCATAAACCCTATTATAGAGTCATAACCCCACTCTTACCTTGGATTGAAGGTTGCTCTATGACTTTTCCGATTGAATTCCGTTTTGCCTCTTTTCCTTCTTTTCTGCAACTTTCACGTTCTCTTTCAACCCTTATTCTTTCTCTCTTACTGCTTCTTCTTTTTCCTTACTATTTCTAAAAACTAATATAATAACCCTATAATTTTCATTATGTCTTAATGGGCTTAAAACTCCTACGCCCCCTTTCTACTACTTCTAACCCTTAAAATAAGTCCACATCAAATAATACTATTATTCTAATATTATTTCATAACTTAATAGAATAATTAAATCCAATAACAACAACACATGAACTATCATCATAACACAACTTTACAAATATTTCAAAAATAATTTAATTAAATAATTAATTAAATTACGGGCGTTACACATATTGTCCTTCATCAGGAACTCAGTTTTCCTCTCTGGAGAGACAAACTTCTTAATGTGGACGATATAGCCTTCATATTTTTAAAACTTTTCCCGACTTCCAAGATATCATCTAGCATATCAGAACCATTGTTCAACATACATGCATATTTTGTCATATTGTCAAGTTTGAACTTAAAAATGTGACTTTCTCTTCATGACCTGCAATAGTTGAGCCAAGCTTATCTTTTTTCAGAAGTAGAGCACTTATGGTCTTATTTTGTTCCTATCCTATCAAGAAATATTCCTTCCATTAAGTGAGAAAGAGTCTAATTATTCTTCTAAGATATATTTATCACTAAACTCACTATAAAAGTCATATTTTCCATTGAAAGCCATCACCTTGTTAGATGTTTCTTCTTCACTCTCATCATCAGATTCAGACCAAGTGATTGACAATCCCTTTTTCTATTTCTTTAGAAAAGTAGGAAATTTAGTTTTAATGTGACTAAACTCTTCACATTAATAATAGTGTGCTCCTTTGCCCCTGTTAGGTTTATTTTCATCCTTACCATTTCTCTAAGGACTAATGTCTGGAACCTTGTATGGGACATTTGTCTTCTATTTTTTATCCAGTTTCTTTAAGGATCTATTAAAATTTCTACCAAGAAGAGTTATGGCTTCTGATAGACTTTCTTCTTTTTCACCATGATTTTGATCCTCTTCAGAGTTGGATACAAATATTATACTTTTGTTCTTCTCTTCAAACCTGTCATTCAAATCCATCTCAAAAGTTTTGTAAAGACCCAATAAGTCAATCAACTTTGATGTTGTTTAGGTCTTTTTCATCTTCAATAATTGTAACTTTCATACCAAACTTCTTGGGAAGTGATCTTAGGACTTTTTTACCAGCTTTTCTTCAAACATCTTCACTCCTAATGCAAAAGAAGTGTTGATAATGTCACGAAGTCTGATGTTGAAATCAGAAATAAATCCATCTTCATCCATTATTATATTCTCAAACTTTGTAGTGATGAGCTCCAGCCTTGGCATTCTAACCTTAGTTATGCCTTCATGTGCAATTTTGAGAATTTACCAAACATTTTTTACTTCTGTACATGTGTTGATCAACCTAAACATATTTTTATCAACACCTTTGATAATAGAATCCAAATCTTTGGAGTTTTCAATAGCTTTATTATCTCCAGTATCAGTCCACTGAGCTTCTGGTTTTAAGGTAGAAATTCCATCTTGAGAAGTAATCAAATGGTATTTCCAACCTTTTACAATAACCTTCCATGTTTTATTGTCCATGGATTTGAGAAAAGTAACCATCTTGGCTTTCCAATACAGATGGTCTATTGACTCTCCATCTACAGTGTTGCTCACATGAACAAAATTTATCTTTCATATAGCTCACTCAAACAGAACATGATGCCTACTCTGATGCCAACTGAAATTATGTTGGGAACAAATATTGGACACGATGTCCGAGACAATGTGCACAACCAAGTTATGACAATTTAACTTATATAAAATAATGAAGCATAAAAGCAATAAAGAACACAATAATTTAAACCCAGTTCCATGCAAACCACACCTATATCTGGGGGGCTAGAGAGACGAAAATAACTACCATGATATTAGTACACTTAGTCTTACATGAACACACATTGCTCACAACCTCTTCCTAATACTACCCAATGACTTTCTATTTAGGACTCCCCCTAATAAATCAAGAAAAGACTTTAAATCAATCACTAACCCCAAGCGATCAACTACAATAATGAAAATAAAGATAGTTCAATTACAACTCAACTAAACAAACTAAAATCTATGCTTTAATATATGAATGAAAGCACTAAACTAGGTCATAAAATAACAAAAACAAAGACTCAAGAGATAAACTCTAGCACAATAAATTTTTAATACGTGCACACCTTAAATGTTAGGTTTTAGTCTCCTTATATAACAATGTTAATTCTTAACTTTTCCAATGGCCATTTGGTCACGTCCAGAATCGTAGGATATTCTGTTAAGATTTTTTTTTTCAAATATCCTTCAAAAATATTTTATTTAATTCAAATTTAAATCTCTATTTAAATTTGTTTAATCACATCCAATCTTATCAAACAAATCCACTTAAATACATTTCTAAAAGATAACAACAAATCTGCAACAAATTTGATTGATACAACCAGAAAATACATGTAGAACATCTACAATATTGGCCTGCTGACAAGGACCATATGTTGAATACATGGTTGGACATATGTTCTCACATGTGTCCTTCCTTCATAAAAACAACTTGAATATACAATGTTGTTTTTCATAATGCAACCAACTCAAAAGGAACAACATGTTCGAGATATAATTTAGCTAGTTCATTTACTAAACCATTGGTCATATATTTAATAAAGACTACCTCGAGAGGTATGAGATTGAAACTCCTTCAATAAGAGTTCCAACAATGGCAGGATGCGGCAACCCAATCCAATGTTAAGAAAACATTAATCTCAAGATTAAATGGGTAACAACAAGCCATTGATTTGGATGTTTGTGCAACATTATGTAACAATGTTGATTATTTCATTTGGATGGTTGAGTTTTTTCAAGCTCTTAATGAAGTTCAATGTTGAGAATATGTATCTCAAGAAAAATTAGATACAATATAAGTTATGTGTATGTGAATTTCGTGATGGTGTCGTCTCAAAGTGAGAACCAAAGTTTCTCTCGCGTTAAATTCACGAAATAGGAAAAACACATGGCTATAAATAGTGCTAGACGAGCGATGTAGGAGAAGAACCATTAAAGAGTGGTTGTCTAAAGTCTTAATGCCACTTATAGACGACACTTGAGCACTTAGACACGACAAATTTGTTTTTAATAGTTGTTACTCAAGTTTGTTATTTTGAATTCGAAAAAAACAACCCTTTGTGAATTATTGAAATAATTGGAAAAATGTAAAAGGTTGACACACTTGGTGGAAAGTGTTGCTGAAAGAGTGTGTTTCATAAAGGATCACAATCAAGATTTTAAAAAAGGACTCGTGACTGCAAAAACAATCGCGACGAAACAGTATTAATAGATGCCAATACTAATACTATTATCATCATTTTTAAGTGAAAAAACAAATTGTGGTTAGTTCTTATTGCAACGACGACAATTATTGTCACAACACATGTACCGACCAAAATCATGAAAGCCTTACACGATCGCGACCATTTTTAAAACCTTGATTGCAACTTTGTGAAACAACGTCACTTAAACTATAAAAATGTCATTCTAAATTCAAAAAATTACATAACGGAATTCCATCTTTATATATATATATATATATATATATATATATATATATATATATATATATATATATATATATATATATATATATATATATATATATATATATATATATATATATATATATATATATATATATATATATATATATATATATATATATATAATTGAATTTTCTTAAAAAATATCAACCATTTAGTAGTTAATACTAATACAATTCAAACTGCCAATTTCATATATTAGTTTACTCTTTCAAGAAAACCTAAAAATGGTAGAGATCAAAAGAGTTATAGATCAAGATCAATGTCACTAAACATTGACATTGAAAATACAAATATAGATATCAAAATTCCCATTTTATAGGAATCATATGAACATTGAATTTTGAATTCCCGGACGAAGACATCATGACATTAGACAACTGTGAAGAAATCAGGCCATATGACAGACCTGAACAAGGATCCCGATGGACCCTGTTCTTTGATGGAGCATCCAATGCACTTGGTAATGGTATCGGTCCTTTACTCGTATCTCAGGAAGGGTGTCATACTCCCTTTACCGCAAGACTTTGCTTCAATTGTACGAACAATATGGAGGAATACGAAGCGTGCATCTTTGGTCTCAGAGCTACCATAAACTTAGGGATCAAATCATTGGATGTATTCGGAGACTCATATTTGGTCATCAGTCAGATCAAAGGGGAATGGGACACTAAACACCCTAACCTTATCCCTTACAAAGAACATGTTTTGACATTGCTACCACATTTTGAGGAGATTACCTTCGAGCACTTCCCGCGAGAAGAAAATCATCTAGTAGCCGCTCTAGCCACAATGTCATCTATGTTTAAACTTAATTGGGATAACGAGGCTCCCCAGATCACCATTGAACGAATGGATGAACCAACACACTGTCATGATATTAATACTGAAGAAGTAGTGGACCAACCTTGGTTTCATGAAGTCAAGAGGTGTCTCGAGGCTCAAGAATATCCAGAAGGGGCTTCAATCAATGATAAGAAGTTCTTAAGGAGATTCTCTGCTAAATTCTTACTTAGTAATGACATCCTATACAAACGCAATCATGACTCCGTATTGTTTCGGTGCGTAGATAAGGTTGAAGCTAAAAAGATCATGGCTGAATTGCATGAAGGCACATTTGGCACCCATTCCAGTGGGCATACGATGGCAAAGAAAATCCTACGAGTAGGCTATTACTGGTCTACCATGGAAGCAGATTGCTATCAACACTCTTGAACCTGTCATAAATGCCAGATTTATGCTGATAAGGTGCATGTACCCCCGGTTCCTCTGAATTTATTGACAACTCCTTGGCCCTTTGCTATGTGGGGGATTTATATGATTGGGGAAATCAAGCCGACAGCCTCCAATGGACATCGCTTCATCCTAGTGGCCATTGACTATTTTACAAAGTGGGTTGAAGCAGCCTCCTTCGCCTCCGTTACCAAGAATGTTGTTGCTCGCTTCATCAGCAAAACCTTATTTGCCGGTACAGTATCCCGAAAAGGATCATCACTGACAATGGCACAAATCTAAACAACATTATGATCACCACATTGTGCAAGCAATTCAAGATTCAACATCACAATTCTTCTCCCTATCGGCCAAAGATGAATGCTGTCGTCGAAGCTGCGAATAAGAACATTAAAAAGATCATACAGAAAATGACAGTCACATACAAATACTTGCATGAGATGTTACCATTCGCTCTCCACGATTATCGTACCACGGCTCACACATTAACCGGGGCAACACCCTATTCTTTTGTATACGGCATGGAAGTTGTCTTGCCTATCGAGGTTCAGATCCCCACTCTAAGGATTATGAAGGATGCAAGGTTGAACGAAGAAGATTGGATCCAGACTCGACTTGATCAGCTGAACTTGATTGATGAAAAGAGACTTACTGCTGTTTGCCATGGTAAAATGTATCAAAAACAGATGATCAAGGCTTTCAACAAGAAAGTTAGACGCCAAGAATATCAAGTTGGGGATCTAGTGATCAAAAGTATCATCTTGCCACAAAGTGATCCCAGGGGCAAATGGATTCCTACCTATGAAGGACCATTTGTAATCAAAAACATATTCTCTGGTGGGGCAATGATTTTGACCACCATGGATGGTGATGACCTGCCACACCCTGCAAAAAAGGACATAGTCAAAAGATACTACGCATTAGAGACCCGTTAGGTTGATATACCTATGAAAAACGAGGGCATCCCGACGAACCAAAAAGGTTCGCGCAAAAGTTAGGGATAAAACAAAAAATTTGTATACCAGGCAAGTTGAAAACCCGAAATGGCGACTTGAGCAAAAAAGGGTTTCCCGGTGGACTGAAAACCCGAAAGGGCGGTCCAGGAAAAAGTTAGGGAATTAAGGCGTACAACTATGTCCCGTCTGATCACTTTACAAATAACCTTTGACTTCCACTAACAAACTCAGAGGTTCTGATCAATTCAGTCATCTTCGGACGAGGCACCAAATACACAAGATGCTCAGAGATACGAAGGCTATAGCAGAATGAGAACCCCATGGTATTATTACACATAACTATCTTTCTTTGTATCAAATTTTTCTTGTTTTACGACAGCATTCTCTTACTATAATGTTTGTTCCCTTTGTACAAAAATATTTACTCAAAGTCAATACCAAGATATCCCTTTGAAAGTGCAAAACTATCTGCTTTTCTTTACGCTTGTGTTTTGTTTGCAAAAACGTCCAATGATTTATTTTTGAACATATGCATTTGAACATAATTACTGTTTACAAATAAACAAAATGGGAAAGACAATTACTGATAGGTTAAAAGAATAGGAAAATGTCTCTAGACTATTCCATAAGTAATCCCCTACAGTATGCCATTTAAATCCCCAGCGGAACAAAATTTCAAATTGTTGATCCCCAGTAGAAGTAGTCAAATTCCCCGGGACTCCCCAACAGGTTTTACAAGCAGTACACGACATTGCCCTTACAACAGGGTTTAAATCTCACGATAGAAATTCACCAAAACTTCGACTTCAAGACTTGAAGACTCACATATCCTCAGCAACATTCAGGTATTTATTTTCCCCAATCCAACAATAATGTAGCAACGCATACATTGCAGCCATATATCATAAACATCGATAAAGCAAATACATTACATCATAAATTTCATGCAACACGACTTTGCATTTTAGCTAACATTTTACCCTTTTCAGGATAAGATTAACAACTACCGTTATCAATGCTCAATCAACAGATACATTTCAGATACGCTCCAGACACAGATGCCATTCTGATACTCATTTAGATTTAACCTCTTGATACAGTTTAGACACGCTCCTGACACGAATGCCATCTTGATACTCATTCAGATTCAACCATTTGATACAGCTCAGATACGCTCCAGACGCGGATGCCATCCTGAAACTCATTCAACTCTCAGATACAGTACAGATACGCTCCAGACACGGATGCCATTCTGATACTCATTCAGATTTAACTTTTAGATAAAGTTCAAATATGCTCCAGACACAGATGCCATTCTAATACTCATTCTTCTAGCTTGCAAATTACAATTCAACAATCACTCTTGGATGGCATCTTTAAGCCCATCTCCCACGACATTCTATCACCTATTCAAATGGCATCTTTAAGCACATTCCCTCAAACTTCACATCAGCGAGTGCAAATTTCTGGGCACTCTAGTTTCCAATCATCTTCCACCTTCGAGTCACGAATGGCAAAACTCGCCAGTCTAACTCTTCAGGTTTAAGAAGATTGAATAGGGGAAGTTGTTGTACCCTAAAATTTTCCCTCTCACTTATCAAGAATTTTCTCACAAGATCTCTTTGACTCAAGACTGCATTAGGGTTTGACCAGATCAAGACACCTCCTCATGCATTGATGACCAAAATTAGGGTTTGAGTTTGAACAAGGATTTTTAGACTATCAATGCTTCATATGACTTTTAAGGATCATTAGGTACCCCCAATATTACTCATGCCAATTTTCAAGCCTTGAATCATATTTTTGATCAGTCAATTGGACAATTGACCTAAAAATCAACTATATTGGGGAAAAAGTCAACCATGGCCAATTTACAGTCAAACTTCATGATTTTTGATCCACATCAACATCTTAGACTCATATGTATCATTTGATCAAGTTTGGACCATAATTCCTCAATAAATTTGATCAAATCATCAAAAGGGGCAAAATGGTCAAAATTGGGGTTTTGATTGAGAAAGGGAAATTTCTGATTTTTGACCTAGAAAATGATCAATTGGATTGAAGCATGATTTCAAGAGTTCAATTGCATCATCTTGACCTAATGACATGGTTCAAAACATTGCAAATCTATTGAATTGACAGATGATTTTTTCAGTCAACTGATCAAAAGTCAACTGTACACAAAAAAGTCAAACTTTGACTTTTTGGTCAAATTCAAGTGCCAAGGACCACAATTCATCAAAACATGTAAAAATGTGAAACTTGTTCATCAAGAAATCAAGGATTTAAGATTTTGTTTTAAAATTTGAAAGTTTCTTAACTTAGAAATTTTTGAGTATAGAAAATTTCTTATTTTTTTCTCAATTTTGGGCCAAATTTTAACCATGATACAAGATGATTCAAAGAATGTTCCCAACATGAAAGTTTTAGATATCCATGAAATCTACAACTTTGATTCACACAATTTCTCCTAAATATTCTTGGATCTCAAGATATAATTTTGTGAATACATGCTCATGAACTAAAATAACTTAGTGAAATTTTTCCCTAGTTAGGCAGGTTTTTGACCTAACTTCATGCCAATTTTTCACATAGTTCCAAGGGGTATCTTGGAAAGAAATTCAAATATGAGTTATAGAGCACATTGAAATCTTTCCAAAATGTCGAAGAACTCTTTGAGATCACTCTTGAGTAGGGAGAATCGAAGAGATGAAGTTTGAAATTTCTCACTTTGATTTCAAGCCATTTCATAAAGAACAAAAATTCAAATCCTCAAGCATGCTCAACAAATCTTTCTTTTCAGGCTCCTAACTTGTTTCTCACTCCTTAATTAAATGTTTTCATAGATGTTGGAAGCTTTAAGCCAAAAATTAAATGCATTGTACATGAACAATTCCATTTTTGGCACAAAGGTGCCATTTCCATTTTGATAATGCATAACTTTTGCAACTTTTTACTCCTTGAGCCTTGCACTTGTTTTCTCTGCACATAAGCAAAGCCACAACAAAGAGCAACTTGCCTGAAGCCTCTACCAAACCAGACCACGCCTGTACAACACTTAGGGACTTGTCTCCTCACCTTGCTTCAAAAACAAGAAATGTAGCAAGACATGTGATCTTGTACTTATAAGCAAGCACAAGTCTTCCAACCTTTTGCTCTATATAAATCCATCATTTTGCAACTAAAACAATGAATGCCCAAGCCTTGAAACACCCTAGAATCAGAATTGCATACCAAGCCTCCAAACTTTCCATTTCTGACTTGTGAACTGAATCTTCCATTTCACTCGTGCATTTTCATGCCTTTTGCTTTCCCAAGCTTCCTTACCTTCCAAGTAAACCATCCCACACCCTGAAACATCACTGTAACTCCATCTTCCCCAGTGTTGAAGTTCAAAAACATAGTAAAACAGGTGGACTTCTCCAGACCATTCCAGCCACCCCCAAGACAAGCTAAGCATTGCATTAGCTTCCTATAGGTTCCAAGAAGTTAACCTGATCATCACAGCATCCTAAAGCAAGCTCATTTTCAAAGCACGATTTCCATTTTCAAGGTGAGTTTTCTGTTTTTCTAACTCTTGATACAAGCATAGTTAGCTTTCCATTTTTGAATATAAAATGTAGGTATCATTGCTACGAAGCTATACATATCCATAGCTTGCATTTATTTGGCTTGAGCTTAGAGAATTTAAAGTTTGAAGCTTCCGAAAAAATTAGGTTAAGAATTAGGGCCAACAAAATTCTCTCTAATCTTGGACTTATAGTTTTAGTTATGCACATGGTTAGAATTGTGAAGTAAAATGCTATAATGTTCATGTTATCACTTTCCATTTTTGTTGAGAAATGAAAGAGTTACAGGGGGTCCGGCTGACTAGAGGTTGAAGATGAAGTATAGGGCAAGGCAATGTTTTGTGTTATGTATTTGTGTTTTCATTTGAACTAACGGATGTACAGTCACCCCAGTGGTAAGGCAGCGCGCGTAAAAGCCATAGGTCATGGGTTCGAGCCTTGGCGCTGCCTTTTCAATTTTTTTTACATTTTTCCAGTTTTTTTGTTTGATTAGGCTGCGTGGGCTTCTGAACTTATGGGCTTTATTTTTTTTCTAACCTCCTACCCCTGTTTGCTTGCAGCACCCCTGGCCCATATGTTTTTATTATTTATTTTATTTTCATTTCTATTTTATTAAATATATTTTCCTTAATATAAAAAATATAAAAATACTAAATTTATATTTTTGGTTCATTTTATTTATTAAACTATAAATACCTCATTAATATATATATATATATATATATATATATATATATATATATATATATATATATATATATATATATATATATATATATATATATATATATATATATATATATATATTAAACATATTATTTTAATACAAAAGGACCAAAATACCTCATTAATACCATATTTTATTTTTCAAGACAAAATGCAAAAATACTTAATTTTTCTCAAAGAAATTCATTCCCTTTTGATAAAAATAGAATTAGGGTTTAATCAAAGTATTGGCTAAAAAATAATTTCCTTTCCTAATTAATTTAAGTTTAATGTTGATTTATCTATTATGTTTAGGTTAAAACTTTTTACATAAAAAAACCGAACAAAATCTTCTTTGGCATTTACATATCTTTGCATATTTTAATTATCTTGTACATTATTTATTCCAATATTTGTATAAATTCAATTTGATTGTAATATATTAATTAGGTTTATATTATTGCAATCCCCATTTATAAATTGTATACCACCCTCCCACAAAGTGTTGTAATAGCGTAGTAATCTTTAAATTTTGCAATTTATCGTTTTTTACATAACATGCTAGTAATTAGGGTTTGTATGGCAAGATAAAACCAATCAAATAGAAAACCCTAATCCAAGACAAAATCAAGCATGAAAATAACACACTTGCACACAAGCACCCCTAGGGTTACTCCACTTGGTTTCCTTATACAAAAAGGGCCATATTACGTATGTAAAGTATCTTAGCAAAACAAACAAATACAAGATCATAGTCCCTCGATGACGCTATCCAAAGTTGCCTTACAAAATGATCTTAGTCCATCAAAAAATGCTAAGATACCTTGCAACATTGCTAATCGTGGCTATACGATGATCCACGCCCGTTCGCTTACATCCAAAGATAGGGTTGCTTACCAAATCAATTGTAAGACAACAATATCAAAGGAAAAGAAAATGAACAAGAAAGACATTTGAGTAGGTAGATTACTTTTAGTTACTTGCTCCATTTCAAACAAATATCCTTTCTATTTTCAAAACAAATATACACGTTTTCAAACATATTGCAAACATTGAAAACATTTTCAAAAAAAGACAAATATCTTTGTATACATTCTTACGAACGAGAATCATTACAAAGATTTCCTAAACAATAGCCCCTTTTACAAATACTTTCAAAACCACACAAAGTACAATTTCAAACAAAAGAAAGTGATATAGAAAGTAACTAAGAGCCCATGGAAAACCATGGATGAAAAGGGTGCTAATACCTTCCCTTTTCATAATCTACCCCTCGAACTCAAGAAACAATCTCAAAGGTCTTTCCTATGCTTTTTCACCTTTCCTTTTGGATAAAAGGAAAGTCGGTGGTGACTCTTACTAACGGCAACATTTGTGATAAAACGTAAAACCTTCAAGTCAGTTATCCCACCGTATCACACCAAGCTACAGTTAGAGATTTATTTTACCCAGACAAAGATGCTCGACTTTACAAATGCACCTCAATAACATTTCACATTCATACATCATTTACAAATGATATAGCATATGCATACAAAACGCATATAGCACAATCTCGTTTATTTTGAAGGCATCATTACGCAATACAATACCTACATCATGTCATTGTATAAAACTAACTTTGTCTTTTCATGTTAGTTCCCGAAAAGATAGAGATTGTCAACAGTTTATCATCTTCCAAATACGGTTCAGATACGCACAATATACGAATGTCATTTTGATACTCATTCCAGATCATCTTTCAGATACATTTCAGATACACTCAAAATAAGGATGTCATTCTGTTGGCTCCTAAATTCGACACCCTTGTTTTATTAATATCAGCCATTAAAGCTGAAGGATGTTTTCGACCAGCTGGGTCTGTCGAAATTCCCATCAAAAGATGGTAATGTACTTAGAGGATTTCTTTCAAGGGAGAAGTTGGTTGCCTTCAACGTCGAAGGTGTTTCTCGTCGAAGGTTCTTCTCAACGAAGGTGTTCGATTGTTCAGAGTGGAACGGTTTGAAATTCAAGCGTTTGGAGGGAAAACGGTTTCCAGCGGTTACTAAGTGCAACGTGAAAAGATCTGGAGTGTCGAACGCTGAGAACGTGCCAAGTGGAGTCATCTCGAAGCAGTGTAACTGCCCGACGGTTACTTGGGATGTTTTAGTATAAATAGTAGTAGGTCACGCAGTTTTTCGCGTGTGTTCACAATTATATACAAAGTCACTCATATAGATTCGAGTACCCAGCGTGTGAGAAAGAATTGTTGAGAATGTATGTGTGAAACACCACTTTTATTAATCAAAGTCATTTACTTTCCAGAAACTTTACTTGCTTTCTTCTTTACTTTTCTTGTCGAAGCCCTTTATTTCATGCCTTCATTTATTTTATCAAGCCCATTTCTTCATGCAATTTACTTAAAGCCTCTTTATTTTCTTGTCATTTAACCATTATCCAACTTAATCAAAACCTCAAAATCAACCATGTCTTAGGATCAATCTGATCGATCCTGCGAGTAACCAAATAAGTAACCATTTGGAGGATCAGCGGTTGTTTACCAATAACCACGGTAAACAAATTGGCACACCCGGTGGGACAGTGTGTTGATTGTTGAAGTTTAACCTTTTAAACATAATCTCATCTTTTTCGAGGAGTGTTGTATGTTATTGAGAAGTGGTAGAATATACACTAACAATACCAATACTGCCAGAAGAAGGGAAGAGATGGCGAATCCGCCAAACAATAACGAAATCCCACAAACAAATGTGGGAGCAACGGTTATCCCGACCGTAAGTGAAGCGATAACCACTGGTTCAACACCAGCAGTAACGGTCACAACAACGGGGCCATTACCTCCGTTCACAGGCCCCAGAGTGCCTTTGGGAACTCCCCCACCAAGGGGAAATTTAGGCACAAGGCCTTATATTCCCCCAGGATTTATGACAGGCGGTCATAATCGAGAACCACTCTATGGCATGCCAACTTCTGACTTGGCTAGCCTGACGAATGCTGCGTCCACTTTTTCAGACCCTTTAGTGAGTGCCTCTTCGCCACTCCAAGGTTCTGGAGTAGGTATGGCGAATAGAAATAGGACCCAACTCTTAGGAGGAACGTCCCAGGTAGCACATGGCCTTACAAATGCCTCGACAGCAGTCTTGAGGCAACAAATGGACGAAAGCAACCATGATATGGTTCAAATGTTGGCACAAATTTTAAGTACAGTGCTGAACCCTCTAATACAAAACACTACTCAATTGAATCAGCAGATGACAGCGCAAATGACGCGTTTGGCTGATTTCTTTGGAGTACCCCAACCTATTCGACAGCCCCAAAGGGCGCAAATAAGGGGAAACCAGGGTGTATTCTTAGAGGAAGAAACCACTATAAACCAAGTCCAACAGCCTGTCGAAGAAAACCTTAGGGCACGATTGGAGCAACCTGTCGAGGAACCTAGGGTAATAACCCCAGAGGTAAGGTTAGTTAACAGAAACCAAAATGCTGACGAAGTAGTTCAGCATATCCAATACCAAAACATGGGTTTGGAAAATAATCTGGCAACCATGATCGAAAGGATCATGACTCAAAATGGGATGAACATGGGCTTTCGAAGGCCCAACTTTACATCCCCGTTGTCAGAGTACGTGTTACAAACAGACTTACCTCCTAGATGTAAAGTCCCTAAATTCACTAAGTTCTCTGGGGACACGACAGAATCTACTGTCGAACATGTGGCGAGATACTTGATCGAAGCAGGAGATATTTCGAACAACGAAAACCTGAGGATTAAGTACTTCCCAAGTTCTTTAACAAAGAACGCTTTTACTTGGTTTACAACTCTTCCCCCCAATTCGATCCATCATTGGACCCAGTTGGAAAGATTGTTTCACGAGCAATTCTACATGGGGCAAACCAAGATAAGCCTGAAAGAATTGGCCAGTGTAAAGAGACGTTTCACTGAACCTATAGACGAATATCTAAATAGGTTTAGGTTGCTCAAAGCAAGATGTTTTACACAAGTGCCAGAACATGAGTTAGTCGAAATAGCCGCAAGCGGTTTAGATTATTCCATTAGGAAGAAGTTAGACACTCAATACCTGAGAGATATGGCCCAACTGGCCGATAGAGTTCGACAGGTAGAACGCCTCAAACCTGAAAAAGCAAAGGCAACGAAAACTCATAAGAGAAAGAGGATAGCGTATGTTGAGATGGATGATGAAGATCCAGAATCCTTCGACGATACTATAACTGTCGAAGAAGGAGAAGTCGATTTAGCGGAACTAAAACAAGGGACACCATACTCTTGCAAACTATTAGTCCTCTCAAGTGGGAAAAACCCCACTGGTCCAGAAAGGACCAACGATAGGTTCCCTAAAAAGACTTATAGTTTTGATATTACAAAATGTGATGAGATCTTTGACTTGCTTGTAAAAGATGGCCAAATGATAATACCCCCAGGGGTAAAAGTGCCTCCTCTTGATCAAAGAAAGAAGAGAGGCTTTTGTAAATATCTTAATTTTCTGGGCCATAAAACGTCTCAATGTTTTCTTTTCAAGAATCTTGTGCAAGACGCTATCGAAGAAGGGAGGTTGAAGTTTGCTGACAAGACCCCCATGGCTGTGGACTCTAATCCGTTGCAGGCTGAAGCCCACTATGATGAACCTTCAGAGGTGAACGTGATCGAGGCATCCAGAAGCCAGTCGAAGAGGCCAGGAATCACAATGGTCGAAGTCTCAAAGGACCATGTCAACATGCCAATCTTTGGCAGTTTTTCTGGGAATTTATCCAGAAAGACAATTGAAGCGGTTCAGAAAGCGGTCGAAAGCCCAAAGCTGGAGACAGTTGGAGCTCAGAAATCTGGACCAAAACCCAGTTCTCACTTGGCCCCAGTTCAAGGCCAGACAGAGGACTTGGAGATTCAAATGAAGCAGTTGACTCTTGCCAACAAAGATACCATGAATGTCAACATGGTCGAAGTCTCTGAGCCAAAAGCATCAGAGGAGGCCATGAGGCAAGAACAAGCTAACAAGACTGCTTTCCCTCGGGAGAATGAAAATCTGGCAGATTTCCTGCAAAGATGCCAGAAGAAGAAGTCAGAAGTGATGCTGTGTCCAAGATGCAGTTCGATCTTTGACAAAAAAGCTGCTGAACATATTCAAGGCGTAAGAGCAGCAAATAAGAGAAGGGAAAATGTTGATCTTCGACATGACCCCAGAAGAGACTCCCAAAGAGGTTCAAACCAAGAAAAGAGGCCACTGACTTTCAGGCCTCCAACTAATGTGCCAGTAGATACATGGTACAAAACATCTGGTCGAAAGAGGCCAAGCGAGGAGAGATGGCACTCTTTCGATGTGCCAAGGGGTTCATCTTTAACACAAAAGAAAGAGCCTCAAGTTGCTGCCCCTAAAGTTACACAGGTGTCAAGCAACTACAAAGGGAAAAATCCCATGTCTCGATCTCAATGGAGGAGATACCAGAGGCGACGAAAAGCTGAGAGGGAGGCTGCCAATGAACCAAAGGCAGAAACCAGTTCAAATGTTCCTCTAAGGAAGCAAAGGAAACCTCTGGAAAGAGAGCCAGTGACCAACAGGCTAGTTTGGCCTAATCAAGGTGAAATTGAGGACGAAGATGGTTCTGAGTCTGATGATACTTTGGACATCATGGTGAATATAGTCTCAGTGCTGCCCAGAGAGTTCAACCGACAGGTGGAGGTTGAAACAAGTGATTGGGAAGTGGAGCAAGAAATGGCCAAACATAGGCCAGTGTGCTATTTCGTCATGGACAATGGCACTACTGAGGAACAAAATGGGTTCTTCGAACCACCTACAGAGGCGATGAAAAATCACCTCAAGCCTTTATTTATAAGGGCTAAACTCGAAGAAACTACAGTGAATAAAATCTTGGTGGATTGTGGGGCAACCATCAACATTATTCCTCACTTTATGCTAAGGAAAATAGGCAAAAGGGATGAGGACATCAAGCCTCACAACATGGTCCTGTCGAACTATGAGGGCGGCATAGGGACCACTATGTGAGTGATCCAATTGGATATCAAGGTAGGATCTATCCTTCGACCAACAATGTTTATGGTCATATCGGCCAAACCTAACTACAATCTTTTGTTGGGCCGTGAATGGATTCATGGTGTTGGAGTTGTGCAATCATCAATGCACCAGAGGTTGCTGCTATGGCGTCCAGATGGGATGGTCGAAAACATAGAGGCAGATCAAAGCTATTACCTGGGTGAAGTGAATCACCTACGGTTGGCAGATTTCGACAAGAACTTGGCTCACATAGGGCCATGTCCAACACCTGACTTCGACTTGGCGCCAGCGCCAAATACTTTTTGTTCCCTATACCTGCACCCTGAGCATGGTTTTCAATGGGACAGAGAAGACTTGTCCCACATAGACTTCAGTGGGTTAACTGATATCCAACCAACTGGTTGGGGAAGTGAATTCAGTGATAATGACTGAGTCACAATCATTGAAGCGAATTTCGGCTTATGTATCTGAAACAAAGATGATAACGGCTCTCGAAGCCGAAGTAAAGTACATGGCCACACAGGCCAATGATCAACAGTTATCTGCTGCAGGTCCTGGAAAGGATTTCGATCCAGAACCTCCTGATATCATGCCAGAAGGAATGCAGGAACAGAGGCTCGACGCCATCTATGACGATGAGCCTTTGGGCTTCGAAAAGGACCCCTTGGCGAACAACATTAAAATGTTAGCGCAAGATCCTTTAGAAGAAATAAACTTAGGCGAAGGGTCAGAGAAAAAGCCAACTTACATCAGCGCCAAAATTGACCCATAACTTAGGTTGGAAGTAATCCAATTGTTGAAAGAGTTCAAGGACTGTTTTGCATGGGATTACGACGAAATGCCTGGTCTCGACAGAGGATTGGTAGAACTTCAGTTGCCAATCAAACCTGGGAAGAAGCCAATCAAGAAAAGTCCAAGACGCTTCGCTCCAGAAATACTGTCGAAGATCAAAACGGAAGTCGAAAGACTGTTGAGATGCAAATTCATACGCGTTACAAGGTATGTCGAATGGATTGCAAACATTGTGCCAGTAATTAAGAAAAATGGTACATTGAGGGTGTGCATAGATTTCAGAGATTTGAATGCTGCTACACCCAAAGGCGAATATCCTATGCCTGTGGCGGAAATGCTAGTCGATTCTGCCGCTGGCTATGAATACCTGAGTATGCTCGATGGTTATTCAGGATATAATCAAATATTCATTGCTGAAGAGGATGTGTCAAAAACAGCTTTTCGATGCCCTGGGGCTCTAGGCACTTACGAATGAGTAGTGATGCCTTTTGGCCTAAAGAACGCTGGGGCAACATACCAGCGGGCAATGAATTCTATCTTCCATGATTTTATTAACACTTTTATGCAAGTATATATTGATGACATTGTTATAAAATCTGTTTCCAGGAAGAATCATATTGACCACCTTCGACAGTCATTCGAAAGAATGAGAGAACATGGTCTGAAGATGAACCCTTTGAAGTGTGCGTTCTGTGTGAAAGCTGGAGATTTCTTAGGCTTCGTTGTCCACAAGAAAGGAATCGAAATCAACCAGAACAAGACGAAGGCTATTCTAGAAGCGAAAGCGCCATCGAATAAGAAGGAACTGCAATCTCTGTTAGGCAAGATAAATTTCTTAAGGAGATTTATATCTAACCTAAGTGGGAAAGCTCAAGCCTTTTCACCCTTACTTCGACTGAATAAAGAGGGATTCGAATGGGGGCAAGAGCAACAAGAAGCCTTCGACAAAATCAAAGGGTACCTCACCAAGCCACCTATTTTGGTGCCTCCTTGTAGCAATAGGAGTATGAGATTGTACATAGCTGCATCCGACAAAACTTTGGGAAGCATGTTAGCCCAAGAAGATGAGAATGGAGTCGAAAGACCCATTTACTATCTTAGTAGAGTTTTGAACGATGCAGAAACTAGATATAGCGAAGTTGAAAAATTGTGTCTATGTCTGTATTTCTCTTGTACAAAACTCAAGCAATATATAAAACCAGTTGATGTGTATGTTTCGTCTCATTTTGATGTTTTCAAGTACATGTTGTCGAAACCCATCTTGCACAGTCGAATTGGCAAGTGGGCACTAGCATTAACTGAATACTCCTTGACCTTTATGCCTCTTAAGGCAGTAAAAGGACAAGTGGTTGCAGACTTTATAGTCGACCACTCAATTCAAGTTGAGGATGTTAATTATGTGGAGATAGAACCTTGGAAATTCTACTTCGATGGTTCCAGCCATAAAGATGGAACAGGAGTAAGAGTCTTGATCATTTCTCCAGAAAAAATTCCAACAACATTCAAGTACAAGATATCAGGTTCTTGTTTGAACAATGAGGCTGAGTATGAAGCTCTAATTACTGGCCTTGAGATATTGTTGGAATTGGGGGCAACTCGAGTCGAAATAATGGGAGACTCAGAGTTAGTCATTAAGCAAGTCACAAAAGAATATAAATGCATAAGAGAAAATCACATTATGTACTTTGTGATAGCAAATCGTTTATTGAAAAAATTTGAAATGGTCAATATTCGACACATACCCAGATTGGAAAATCAAATAGCCAACGACTTGGCACAAATTGCATCTGGGTACAAGATTTCAAAAACGAGATTACAAAGAGCAATCGAAGTTCGAGAAAAGATAAAAGCAACTTGTCTATCACCAACAGACTTGGAATCGACAAGGCTAGGATATGTTGATCAAGGTAACTTCGAAATTTCGTTCATAGATAATTTTTCAGAGCAAGATTGGAGGAAGCCCATTGTGGATTATCTTGAAAATCCAGTAGCTTCGACAGAACGAAAAACAAAGTACAGGGCGTTGAGTTATGTACTCATGGGTAATGAGTTATTTAAAAAGACGCCTGAAGGGGTATTGCTAAAATGTTTAAGTGAAACTGAGGCATACATATCCCTTTCGACTACGCACGCTGGAACATGTGGGGCTCACCAAGTAGGCCATAAGATGAAATGGTTGTTGTTTCGACAAGGACTATACTGGCCCACCATGTTGAAAGGTTGTGTCGAGTTCGCTAAAGGTTGCCAAGAATGTCAAGTCCATACAGGCATCCAACATGTACCAGCAAGCGAGCTTCACTCGATAGTGAAACCTTGGCCTTTTAGAGGATGGGCGTTGGACCTCATTGGAGAGATTCGACCTGCATCATCAAAGAGTCAGAAGTATATATTGGTAGGCATTGATTATTTTACTAAGTGGATCGAAGCTATCCCTTTAGTCAATGTGGACCAAGAAAATGTCATTGAATTTATTCAAAAGAACATTATCTTTAGATATGGAATCCCTGAGACTATAACTACTGATCAAGGATCAGTTTTCACCGGTCGAAAGATGCAGGAATTCGCTCAGGAAACGGGCTTTAAACTCCTAACATTAACGCCTTATTATGCACAGGCAAATGGTCAAGTCGAAGCAGCGAACAAAGTAGTGATTGGCTTGATAAAAAAACATGTTGGGAAGAAGCCAAAAAATTGGCATAAGACGTTAGACCAGATTTTGTGGGCCTGTCGAACGTCCCCAAAAGAAGCCATAGGTACAACACCATATAGGCTAACTTTTGGCCATGACGCAGTGTTGCCAGCAGAAATTTGTCTTCAATCTGCAAGGGTTCAGAGACATTATGATATTCCCTCTGAAATTTATTGGGATATGATGTTAGACGAACTAGTGGATTTAGACGAAGAAAGATTGCGCGCTCTTGACCGACTCAGGCTTCAGTTGAAAAGAGTAGAAGACTCTTATAATAAAAAGGTGAAACCTAAGGCTTTTTCGCCTGGGGAACTAGTTTGGAAGGTGATTCTTCCCATGGATAGAAGGGATCGAAGCATGGGAAAATGGTCACCTAAATGGGAAGGACCATTCAGAGTTATCCAGACTTTTTCTGGTGGAGCTTTTGAAGTCGAAGAGCTAGGTGAAGATAAAAGGCTCTTGAGAGTAAATGGTAAATATTTGAAAAAGTATAAACCTATACTCCAAGAGATAAAAATAAATAACAAGTAACGACTAAATTAACCATAAATAAGCCAAAATGGAAAAATTTTATAAATTAGCCAAAATGGAAATATTGTCGAATACATATTACAATATATGGTTAAGGGGCTGAATCAATCAGAAGGGGATGGAGTCCTTGAGTCGAAGGTATTTAGCTTGCTGCAGCTCCAATCTTTTGTTGCACAAGGCATTCGCCTGCGCAAGTTTGGCAATTTGATCGTCGAAGGCTTGAGCTTTCTCAGCAAATTCTAGGCCTTGTGTGATTTCAGCTTGACTTTCGGTGTTTGGAACAGTCGAGAGAAGTTCCTCCTTGCGCTTAGTATTGGCATTCATCTTAGCCTCTAGTTCTTCGATTTGCGCCTTGATGAAAGCATTCTCTCGATCGATAGCATCAACTTCTTCTTGTTTAGATGCTTTTTTCTTCGACAACTCCGCAATTCGAGAAGTTGTCTCTGCTACAGCAGTCCATGCAGAAGAGCTTTTGCCATATAACACTTCAAGCTGGCTATTAAAGCCCCTTTATCGCCGATAATCTGCTAAGACTTGATCAATAATGGAGTGTAACTCCATGATAAAGCCTGAAACCTCCGGAGGTACAGCTAGCAAGTCTACGGCATTCAAAACAGCCCCCAAATATGATGGAGCAGTAGGGTCCCCCTCCAAAGCTTTCATCAAATCCTTCTTGAAGAACTGAGCCTTAACCTTCGTCAAAGCCTCATCGAGAGGAGAAGTTTCAGTGGACTTCCCCGACAGAGTAGGAGCCTCCTGACTGACATCAGACGAACTTCCCTTGCTCTCGATGATGGCGTTTAGATAGCCAACAGGATCAGTTTGCTTCAGGAGTTCTAAGTCTTCTTTCGACCTATGCTTTGTTGAGGTGACAACCTTTGCAGCGGCGTTGTCTTGGGGTTGAGGCTGTTGAATAGCATTTTCCTCGACTTGACTCTCTTCGACTCGGACTGCGGCAGTACCAGCGTCATCATGGTCCCCTTCGCCAGCGTCACCTTGATCCTCTTCGCCAGCGTCACCGCGGTCCCCTTCGTCGCGATTTTCTTCCGACAGATCAACCACCTGAATCTCTTTTGGTCGTTGCTCTTCTGTTTGTGGATATTCTGTTGGTTGTTCTGCTGTCTCAGCATTGGCTTCATTTGTTTCAGTATTGGCTTCATCGTTCGCCAAGTCTTTTTCTTGTGGCCTGCTGAGTTCAGCAGAATCCAATGTTTCAGAAGTCCTTGGCGCTGAGCTTTCAGTGGTGTCCTGAAAAGAGAAGAAGAAGAATCTTCTAAATTCGAAAGAGACATAATCGAACGTGGGTATCGACACCTGGGTTACAAAGGGATTAAAGAGATTACCTGCAAGGGAGCTTCAGCCCCAGGGCTGGAATTGTCGCTTTCGACAGGTTTATTGAGAAGAACATTTAGTTCCTCCTCCGTTGGATCTTCAATGATTACTGGAGGTGGCCTGGGTTTTCTCCCAGCAACCTTTATTCTGATTGTTCGAGCTTCAGGAAGAGGAACGTCCTTCTTCAGCTTTCGCCTTTTAAGAGGAGCAGGGGGAGAATCATCTTCTTCGTCGCTCCCAGATTCGACCGTCAGTGCTGGCCGTTTCTTGGGTGAAGGTGCCTAAAAAAAAAAAACCAATTGGAGTTCGATTTAGAAGTTGCATCGAAAGTCAGAAAGTTAAAGCCAGAAGAAAATAATAAAAGTCTGGTTACCGATGCAGAAGGCTTTTTCGAAGGGCCTTCCCCCTGTTGGTTTGTTGTGGTCTTCGCCGGTACTATAGTCTTCGCCGGTGGTGGAGGTTTTGTTAAGGGGCCTCCTCCCTGTTGGCCTTCTGCAGCCTTCTTGGCTGCAGGCTTTCGAACAACTGAAAGTAGACAAAATAATTAACAGGCTACCAGTCGAAAGGGAAAGACAAAGTAATTCGGAAGGATGAACTTACATTTCTTTATTTTGTCCAAGACAAGGACAACAGACTTCTGAAGTTCGTCCACGAAGTCCTTCTCGTCGAAAAACTCCTCAGTGTAGTAACTTTTCCACCACTCCTCGAAGGATGGTGAGCAGAGAAAGTTAAGCTGATAGTCAAACAACGAAAGGACTGTTCGACCAGCATACCTGCCGATATGCTTAGTGGCAGCGTCTTCAGTGTAGTCCTTGCAGAAGTATGACATAGACTTCTCCCTGGGAAAAATTGGAGAAGGTAGTGTTTGAATAATACCAAACCGGCGAGACACCAGGTTTGGTTGATACGCGATTAGATTCAAGTGAGTCTTGGAGCTCTTGAATCGCAGGGGCATTATTCTTGGCGTGAGAAATGCCTCCCACACTGTTGTATGCTCTTTGACCTGAGGACCACTTGACGCCTTAGGATGTGGCCTCGTGAACCACTCTGGGCAACCTTTCATCGAGCAAACGGAGCCATGGTCGAAGCAAACTCTTTCCTTTTAGCAAACATCAAGACGAAGTTTGTAAAAGTTTGTTAAAGCTCCAGCCCATCTTCCGTTGGAGTCAACAGAGCCAATCTGGTGCCTTCGATGCACCTATTTGTTATTTCTGGAGCCTGCTCATTTATTTGAGTCTTCTGAGGCAAGAAAGACTCGAAGGTGGCATTGAGCCACAGCTGAAGCAGCCAAAAAGGTCCAGCAAGCAGCAGACTGGCTCTGTTCTCGATGATCTTCAGAAGAGTCGCTCCGTTGCTAATCGACTCGTACAGACTCGCCAAAATCAATTCTGCCAAACAGATATTTTGGCCGTGGTGGAGTTGAGTGGCGAGAGTGACCATCTTCTTGGTCACCCGTAAAGACTTGGTGCAAAACACAAAGTGTGTCAGCCATAGGGCTAGAAACGCGATATGCTCTACGTCCGACACAGCGTCCGTCGACTTATCGTGGTAGTGATTGATGAAGGTGGTGTAGGTTGGTTTTGTGGCAGAGAATCCAATCTGATCCTACGACATTTCCTCTGGGTCGAAGTAGTCCCCAGTGGGTCGAAGGCCAGTGATGGCGGCCACGTCGAAGAGCGTGGGAGTCAGCATTCCACAGGGAAGATGGAAGGTGAAATGGGTGTAATCCCAGAAGAGTAAGGAAGCTATCAACATTTCTGGGGAATAGTTAAGACCCGTCTTCGACAACATAACCAGGTCGAATATCCCCATATCTTTCCAGATCGAAGCCTGGCGTTTCTCCATTTTTTCCAGCCAAGCACTATAGTCAGGAGTAAGGCTAGGGCTAGACCTGAAAGCCCTAACACCTCTGTTGAAAAAACGAAGGTCGATTTTCTCCTTAGCAGGATCTTCATTATCTTCTGCATCTTTCTTGGAGCATCCAACCGGTTTGAGTTTTTCAAGTACCGGAAAGTATCTTTTAATCTTCATGGCTTCAGCAATGCTTGGGTATAGTGGGCCAGACATGGCAAAGATTTGGTTGGAATATCCAACTGGAATCACGAGGTGGCGTGAATAAGCATCACGTACAGCAATGTCCAAAGGCTCAGGGACCCTTCGTTGGCCCGTGGGAGTCACTACGGGAGCAGTGGAGAAAATCCTGGGTTTGACATTTCCAGAGGGAGTGTTGGCGCTAGGAGCGTTGGAAGAACCAGATGCCATTGTTGATACTAAGGTTGAAGATGAAGTGAAGAACGGGTGGTTTGCAAAGGAGGCAAGAGTTTGTATGCAATGAGGAATATCTGAAGACAATGTAGCGTGGAAAAAGTCCCACAATGGGTACTTAGCGCTATTTATAGTAGTTGGGGAAATCCCCAAATTCAAGGACATTTAATGCCATTTAATGTTGCAGAAGGTAGTGGGACACGTGGCATCTCCCTGTTGTTGTAGCCGTTCTGCAGAAATGGAAGGGTGCAGCGTGCGCCCTCGTTTTTGGGAATTGTCATGATGACAATTTGTGAAAAGACGTTTGGCACACTGCACGCCGTACTGAAGTGACGTCTTAGGTACGGATGAAATGATGGCTTTTCCTTGGGATTGTCAGTGGTTGGTAGAAGACAAAAAAAGGTGCACAATTTAATTTGTGACTAAGAATGAAAAGACAGGTGTCGAATGGCATTTCAAAGAATGCCTTTTTCTTTCAGAGTCGAAATAAGGCATTCTTGTGGGGCAATTTGTTGGCTCCTAAATTTGACACCCTTGTTTTATTAATATCAGCCATTAAAGCTTAAGGATGTTTTCGACCAGCTGGGTCTGTCGAAATGCCCATCGAAAGATGGCAATGTACTTAGAGGATTTCTTTCAAGGGAGAAGTTGGTTGCCTTCGACGTCGAAGGTGTTTCTCGTCGAAGGTTCTTCTCAACGAAGGTGTTCGATTGTTCAGAGTGGAACGGTTTGAAATTCAAGCGTTTGGAGGGAAAACGGTTTCCAGCGGTTACTAAGTGCAACAGAGGAATCTTATTCCTTTTATCCAACGGAGGAATCTTAAGGTTAGGAGGAACTATTAACTGGCCATCTTTAACAAGTAGATCAAATATTTCATCACATTTAGTTATATCGAAAGTATATATTTTCTTACGGAATTTATCATTCCTTTCACTTTCGACAGAATCTTTCCATTGGAAGGAAGCAGAACTTTGCAAGCATAAGGGGGTGCTTCCTTTAGTTTTGCAAGATCTATTTCGAACTGATCGAAATCATAAGGGTCTTGAGAATCATCTATGTTCTCCTCTTCAGCCTCTATGTAGGCTATTCTCTCTTTCTTATGATTTTTACTAGCCCTAGCCTTTTCAGCTTTTAACCTTTCGACCTAACAAACTCTGTCTGCTAGTTGGGCCATATCTCTAAGATATTGTGTATCCAATTTCTTTCGAATGGAATAATCTAGGCCCCTGTAGCGATAAAATGTAGCGGGGTAAATCGGAGATCGAATTATTGATTAATTCGCCTTGCAAAAGCAAGAGTCGCCACCGCGCTTTATTATTTCCAAAGGAAAAGGGAAAAGAGCGAAATAAAACCCTAAATATGCAATGTAAACAATAATAAAATACATAGCGTTTTTGAAAAGAGATCTTATGGTTCGGGGGTTGGTTATACAATGGGAAGGTACTAGCACCCACTGTATCTATAGTACTCTATAGGAACCTTTTGAAATATCTGTTTATTAAAATTTGTTCGCTTGATTAAAAATAAATCGTTTTGGCCGAAAAAGGGATACGGACGGGTTTTTGAAGATACGACGACCTAATGTCGAATTTTTTTTGCTTAAAAGGGATAAGTCTTGGAGAGGTTGAAATTTTGAAGTAAGGTGAATGTTTGAGGAAAAATTATCCTAAGTTTTAATGAAATGCGAAAATTTGCGCAGTTAGGTTTGAAGACATGAAGTCAACAAATTTACTGTTTTTTCCTTTGGATTTAAACATAAACCGAATAAACAAAAATAGACGAACAAAAATATGCGAATAACAATAAAACAGCAATAATCTAAATGATGGAATAAAAGATGCGAACAATGTGTTTTTATGATTTTTTTGTTTAATGTTAACGGGAAGAAAGTATCTTAATTTTTTTTACGCATTTTTTGATAAGGATAAATCAAAGAATTTTTTTATGAGGACGTGACATTTTTTTTTAATTTAGGTTATTAAGTTTTTTATATTTTTGATATTAATATTAAGATGATAAAAATATTTTTTAGTTTTTTCTATTCTTATGCCTTTTATTATAAAAGAGTATTACTTTAGAAATTCTTTAGATTAAATTAAAACTCAATATTACTAACTAAAATCTAATTTTTAAAAGATATTAAGATTATTAAATCTTGAAAGTTTGAATTAATAAAATGGTCCGTTATTAAAAGTTTTAGATTATTTTTGGTTAACTAAACTACAATTAAAACTAATAAGATTTTAAGAGGATAATTAAAATAGAAAGAAATGAGTTAATAGGGGGGTATAAGTAAGTCAGAATGGGCTAGAAGGTTGGGATAAGGCCCAAGGCGAAATGAAGACAGGGGGGGTGCACAAAGGATTCGTGGGCTTAAGCTGGGAGTAAGGGTGGCCCAAAAGATTATACAGCATTAGGGTTAATCTTGTTTTGTCAAATTGGGATTTAGGGTTATCATAAGGCAGAAACGGCGCCTCCCTCTTCTTCACGATCTTCATCTTCTTCGCCCTGCTTCTTCATCCTCGCCACCGGACTTGACGTTTCTCTTTGCCACGGCCACCCACTCTTGGCCTTTCTTCCCTCCACTGAGCAACAAAACGAGACGGCTAGGCGGAGACGGTAAGAACGCGTTTGACTCGTTAACGTTAGATTCGGTTTTTTTTGCATGTTGATTCGATGATTTATATCATGTTTGATCTTGATTGATTCTTATATTGATTGTTCATGCTGATTTGAGGACATTCGAAGAAAATAAAAGAGATAAGAGCGTTACCTAGGTGGAGGCGGAGGAAGAGCTAGGGGTGACGGAGGCCGGGCGGCGAAGAGAGGGAGGAGCGAGCCCAACGGTGAACGGTATTGTGATTTTCCTCTTCTTGGTTGCTACCACGGTACTGTACTGTATTTTCCTCTTTGAATGAGTTACTGCATTTGTTCTTCTTCTTCTTGGAACGTGATGTTGCACTTGGCTTTGTTGAAACTAATACCGCGCTTCTTCCTCTTCCTTTGCCTACTGTACTTGTTTTTCTTCTCCTTCTTTGAACATGCTACTGTATGATGATTTCGTTTTTTTTTCTCTTTGAATAAGTTACTGCGCTTGTTCTTTTTCTTCTTCTTTGAACATGATATTGCACTTGTTCTTTTTCTTCTTTGAATATGAGTTACTGTATGATGATTTTCCTCCTTCTTGCTTGAACGTGATACGCTACTTGGTCTTGTGGGTCTGAATAATAGTTTGCAGGAATGTTGTGGGCTTGAGGGATATGTTTTGAAAGGCCAATGATGTTGAACTGAGGCCTAGCCGGTTGCCTTAGAATTTTCAGGTTGTTGGATTGGGGATGTTCAAGCTGGAATAATAGTTGGACATGGTGATGAATGTAGGGATTTCTTGTGGTTTGGGCAGATTGATGGAAATTGGGGCAGGAATTCGCTATGCCATATTGATGGTGATTTGAACTGGTTTTCTGTAAGATGATTTTGGATGTTTTTTTTTTGATGACAGGATGATGATGTTGGCTTGAATGGCTCAATTAGTCTGCAAGGTTTTTGTGTATGGTTTGGAAATGGTTTTTTTTGACAGTATGTGATTATGCAGGTTTTTAAAATCTCTAAGTTTTTTCTTGGAGGCTTTGATATGTGTTCTGCTGTGTTATTGGTTTTTCTTTTTGTTATGTATTATAACAACTCCTTCCCTCTTCTTTTCGCTACAGGCCAGGAATTCAAAAAATGCTTTGGGATTTCCCTGAGCAATCTGCACTACTGTCCCTCCAATTTGTTTCTATTCTTCTTTTGTGTTATTATTTTTACTGGCTATATTTTGTTTGTCTTGTATAACCTCTTTCTGCCTATGCTAAGCCTGCAAATCCCACACTTCTCCCTCTCTTTTTTTCTCTCAGTATGGCTTTGATAAAAAGTGATAAGCTGTACATTTTTTCTGAAATTGCAATGGCCAGAAAATGATGAAAATGGGACTTTTACATTACTTGCAAATGTGGTCAAACTGCATGTTTTCCTTTTAATACAAACTTGTTTTGTTTTCTGCTGTGTAGGCAATGGTTCACGTAAGCATGCTTGCATATGTGGTTACTGCATGGTTTTTGTATGCTTATGCTGTATGCTTCTTTGAAATTGCATTTGGGATTTTAAACAAATGTAATTAATTTAACATGCAGTTTTTTTGGAAAACATAAACTTGCATATGTTTTAAAATTCCTTCCTTTTTTGTGAACCGGGAGAAATCCCGTGATTTGCAAAAAAGAATAACTGATTCCGGCCGTTGCATTTAATGATGAAATTTTAATAATTTCGCTTTTTATTCATTTATTCAAATTCTAATTTCTTTCTTTTAATTGTGCAGGTAACATTAAGTGAGCGGACAAAACGCATGGATCGGAAGTTTTAGAATTAGGATAGATTAGTTTTTTATTTCATTTTAGTTTTTGTCAATTTATTATTGTAATTTATTGTAATATATACAATGTTTACATAATAACTTGTACAATAAGAAAATAAAAGAAAACTATTTGCCCATTAAATTCTTCTTCTTTATTTATTTATCGTTTACAATCTCTCCAAACGAATAATAATTGAAAACAAGTTTCAATTATCTACATTCAAAACAATAAACAGATAAATAAATAATTATCGTTGATCAACTAATATCTTCGATTATTTAATTCATTATTCACAACTAAATTATAATTGAAGGGGTGAAAAACACAAGAAGGGGGGGTTGAATTGTAAAACTGGAAACTTAAAGCAAGTGACAAGGTATTTTTATCCTGGTTCGTTTGATCTCAAACTACTCCAGTCCACCCGTTCAAGGTGATTTCGCCTCTCTCCAACGAGGTCTTAATTCACTATATTCAACTGAATACAAATCTGCTTTAGCAACTGCTAAAACCTTCTTGATTCAAACCACAATCCGGTTTGTCAAGGCAACACTTTCTTACAAAGGAATAATCAAATGTGTGTGAATGTTTCTACAAAAACTATATCACAACTGTGATGTTTACACAAATGAAGCTTAGAATACTAAGTTGCTAAACGCTAATAGAGTATCAGAGTTTGGTGGTTTAGCAAAACTTGGAGAGTGAAGATTATTGATCAGCTTTTTGCGTGTAGAGAGTTTGGAAGCATTAGCCGTGATAATCTTCAAAGCTTGGTTTATATAGCACTTTGAGAAGATGAACGTTGAAGCAAATATTCTTGATTCAATGCTATTAACAAGCTTTCCTTTCTGAGCAGATCTTGTCTAGAATGATGCCGTTGGTATTGATTAGCTTTCAATGCACAGTACCGTTGCTTCTTCAATGCACGTTCTGGCTTGGCTCATTCTGATTCTGCTTTGCTGCTGATGAACTGATTTGATTCTGTATCAGAGTATTTTACGCGCAGTTCTGTTCATCAAGCTTCAGCATGTGCAAGCGTTGATCTTCTGATCTTGACGTTCTGATTCAGCAACTTCTGATGCTGGTGTGCAAACTCATATTCTGATGCTGAGAACGTGATCTTGCTTATTTTAATCAGCATATCTACAAGTCAGAGCATAGTAATTTTAAGTAGCATATAATTCAATCATGACATATTTAACTACTATATCTTTTCACTTTGTTATCATCAAAACTTAATTATAGGGTACTAGATTCAAACATTGTTCTAACAATCTCCCCCTTTTTGATGATGACAAAAACTAGATATTTTAAATAAAAAATAACGTGAAAAGTTATCAGATCTATGTATCAGAATAAGAAGTACGGAGAAGTCAGAGTTAAGAAATACTCCCCCTGAGTTTGTTACTTCCCTTTGATATGCGTGTTCTTCAGAGTCAGATCTTTTCCTGTCAGAGCTTTGCTTCAGATCAGAGTGTTAGGTCGATCAGAGCTTCATATATCAGAACTTCATATTTGATCAGAGCAACATGAGCTTCTACATTTTGATCAGAGCTTCTAGTCTTCATTGTGCCTGTAGACTTAAAGACAAAACAGAAAAACATTTCAAGTAATAGAGTTAGAATGTTTGAGAATTTCTGTCTAGTTAGCCGTTATTGATTTTAAATATCATTCTTGTTCTCCCCCTTTTTGTCAGCAATCAAAAAGTGCTGGTGATGTGCTAAAATGATTTAGATCAGAAAAACTAATAATATTAAAGATAGTTCAGAATTAGAGCAAAATAGCATTACAAACCATAGTCAAAATATAGTCAAAAGTACATCAGAAAATAAGGAAAATATGGAAAATGTCATGCATGAAAAAATTTCAAGGTTGTGGGGGCATGCGTGAGAACAGGCTTTCCAGCATTGCCTGAATCTTTTCAGAAGTTGCATTCTGCTTCTGAACCATGGTGACAACAGTATCAATCTTGCTGTCCTGGACATTCATTCTTGCTTCCATCTTCTGATTATTCTCATCCATCCGCTGCTGTAGGCGCAAGTCATTCAGCCTTAATTCTTCCAGAGCCTGCCTGTCCAAGGCAGCTTGAGAACTTTCAGCAGGAGGAAGCTTCTCAGAACTTTCAGCTACATCTTCTGCTGGATTTTCTTCTTGAAGAGTCTTGTCTTCTTCTGCTGGTTCCACCTGTGCAGCTTGCTCTTTCTCAGACCACGATTCAGAGTCCAGAGGGAGCACAACTTCTTGAGGCAGCTGACTCTCAACTTCCTTCAGCAGCTTGCTAAAGTTCTGTTGAGCCTGCTCATAGTTGACGTCCTGCAGCTTGAGTGCTTCAGCACGAACCCATACTCTGAACTGTGACCAGAGCTGATCAGAAGCAGCTGGGTCGATCATCCCCGGACAAACTTGCTTCAGCGAAGCAATCCACTGCAGCATACCTGTTTCAAAGTCCAAAATACCAGAGCCAACATCTAATTGCTTTGGTTTGGGAATGGCCAATTTGTGTCTTAAATCAGCAAGACGTTCAAGACTTGTTAAGTCAATGAATGTTCTCCTGGGGTTTTCAGATGATTGGTTTTCAGAGGTGTGCTGAGGTGCTGTTTGTTTTGGTGGATGGTTATCAGAGTCAGAGGATATGTCTATTGGAGTGGTTGGAGTTTTTGGAGGTGTTGATTCCTCTGATGATGGTAACTGGGGTGTGACAATGGTGGTTCCACATGGCAACTGTATTGCCAGCGGTGAAGGTTGAGATGAGAGGGGATCAGAATGATGAGGAGATGGGGTTTCATAGCGATGAAACTCTGTTTGAGGTGAGGGAGGATTATTTTCTGGTTGAGGAGGTGGAACTTCTGATTGCTCAGGAATCAGAGGTTCTTCTGTGATAGGTTGTTGTTGTTCTGGTTCTGGTTGTGGTTCTGGTTGTGGTTCTGGTTGAATTTCTGGTTCAGGTTGTGGAGGAGGAATATTTTGTGGTTCAGAGTGAGGTTGAACAGAAGCATGTTCACGCTCAATGTCAGCTAGCACGCTATCAAGTGCTGATGTTGTTGAAACAGTTGGTTGTTGTTTGGTAATTTTGAGAGGAATTTTAATTCTGGTTCTTCTGAGTTGTAAGGCCTCAGAAGGGTCTTCTGGTATGTTTTCATCAATAGTGGGGATTGGAATGGAAATTCTGTGAGAGGTTTGGGGTGGAGCAACAGATGTTGGAATAGTAGTTGAAATTGAAATAGGAGCAGCAGATGGATTACCTCGTTTCTTTGGAGTCTGGTGAGATGATCCTTCTGCTTTCCTCTTCTTTGACTTCTTCTGAATCACTTCAGGTTGATCTTGACTCAGATCTTTGATCTTCAGCTTCGAACCTGCAACTTCTTCCTTGAAAGAATCTGGATACTTGGCAACCATATCAGGTTGGGATTCCATTTCAGAAAATCTTGGAAAATCACTCAGAGGCACTCTTCTTCTGGAGATGTCAGCAGTTGAAGAAGCTCTGGGTTCTTTCCTGATATTGTCTATCAGCTTCATCTTTTTCAGATTCTTGGCATTCAGCGGTTTTCCAACAGTTGGTTCAAAATTGCCCAGTACTTTGGCTTCGCTCAGATAATCTATCAGCTTATTCTCTGTCAGAATATCTGATATGAGCCTCCCAAAAGGTATCCAGTCTCTTTTCGTCCTTTCTTCTTCTCTAGTCTCTTTCACACTAGTCTTCAGATGATTGAACAGGAAGTGTGCCAAATTGATCTTCACCCTCTGATTAATAAAGTAGATCAGAAATTGCTGATCCACGTTTATATAGTCAGGAGAGCTTGTTGGCTTCCTGTGATTGAAACAGCCTAGGACAATCTTGGCCCACACTCTGCAGTGATCCTTCAGATCCTTGATTTTGCTGCTGGGAAAACCAAGAGTGAAGATGCAGTTTGCTACCACACCAATATCAGGACACCTGTCAGCCATGTCCACACAACGGACTCCACCACCACTCTGACCAATTAACCTAGCAATGAGGTCTTCAGAAATTATTATCTTCTTTCCCATAACAGAAGAGACGACTAGATGCTTATCAATCTTGGCATGAATCCAAAATTCTTTGACAAGCTCTGGGAAGGTTGGTCCAACCAATCTATCAAAGTACCTCTCCCACTTTTGAGCTTTGACTTCAGCAGTTAGGTCAAATCCATTATCCTTCAAACTTTCGAAATCGATGATTAATTCAGAGAGAACCTCAAGATTCTTGACCGGTGTGAGAAGAGTTCTTGTAGGCGCTTGATATTGCTCAGAGGTTTCCTTCTTCTGATTTCCTGCAGAAATGCTGGAGGATGCCATTGTTCTCACACAAAAAGCTTGAGAGTGATTTGAGAAAAGCTAGGGTTTTGAAGGAGATATGCAGAGAAATTCTTAAGAGATTATGAGTAAGCGTAAAGATTAAGAATGAAGAGTAATGTGCTTTAAATAAGGATTTCAAAAATTATTTTGAAAAATAAAACGTTTTTAAGAGAGAAAAAAATAATGATTGCAATTAACAAGCGTGATTACTTTTGCATTTAATGCTTGCTGATTTTGGGGGATTTGAGAAAGATACTTAAAACGGTTACCAGACATGTGTCTCAATGCACCCAATCAGCGCTTTGCCTTTCTCAGAAACGTGCACGCGTTCTGCTTCAGGGATTTGCTGATGATTGGATGACACTTGTTTGATGTAGTGATCAGCACGTCTGTATTTGAGATTGAACTCTCAGATCTTTAGACTTGCCTCTGATACAATCTGCATGTTCTTACTTTCTGAAAGAAGATTGATCAGAAGTTCACAGTAATATAAATACATTCTGAAAGATAAAAATATGGAATTAAAGCATTTTCATTCTGGGCATACTTTCATGCTGAGATGTTTCAGAATGAAATTAAACCTATCTTCTGAAAGGGGTTTTGTAAAGATATCAGCCCATTGATGGTCTGTATCTATAAATTTCAAGTTTAAAATTCCTTTCTGAATATAGTCCCTAATGAAATGATGTTTTATTTCTATATGCTTAGCTCTAGAATGTAAAATAGGATTCTTACTTAAGCAAATAGCAGAAGTATTATCACAAAGAATAGGAATGTTACTCTCAAAAATCTGGAAGTCTTCAAGCTGACTTTTCATCCAGAGCATCTGTGTGCTGCATCCAGCTGCTGCTATGTACTCAGCTTCTGCTGTTGACAGAGCAATAGTTGATTGCCTTTTGCTGGACCACGAGATCAGATTTTCTCCCAGAAACTGGCAGCTTCCAGAAGTACTTTTTCGTTCCACTCTGTCTCCAGCAAAATCAGCGTCGCAGTAGCCTACTAAACTGTAATCACTAGATTTTCTATAAAACAAACCCAGATTAGTAGTACCTTTCAGATACTTGAAAATTCGCTTAACAGCTGTTAAGTGAGATTCTCTAGGATCTGATTGGAATCTAGCACAAATACATACACTGAATAGAATATCAGGTCTTGAAGCAGTCAGATAAAGGAGAGAACCAATCATACCTCTGTAGACTTTCTGTTCTACGCTTTTGCTTACCTCTTCTCTTTCCAGAATGCACGTGGGATGCATTGGAATTTTTGATGGCTTACATTCTGAGAGGTCAAATTTCTTCAGAAGATCTCTGATGTATTTGCTCTGATGAATGTAAGTTCCTTCTGGAGTTTGATTGATCTGAATTCCTAGAAAGAACTTCAGTTCCCCCATGAGGCTCATCTCAAATTCTGCCTGCATACACTTAGCAAATTTTCTTCCAAGAGAAGGATTAGTAGAACCAAAGATTATATCATCAACATAAATTTGACAAACTAAAATGTCACTCTTAACTGTTTTACAGAATAGAGTGGTGTCCACTTTCCCTCTGGTGAACTCATTTTCAAGCAGAAAGTTACTTAGCCTTTCATACCAAGCTCTGGGAGCTTGTTTCAGACCATACAGTGACTTTTTCAGTTTGAAAACATGTTCTGGATGTTTTGTATTTTCAAAACCTGGGGGTTGGTGAACATACACTTCTTCTTCTATATAACCATTTAAGAATGCACTTTTGACATCCATCTGATACAGAGTGATGCCTCTATTAACAGCAAATGAGATTAAGAGTCTGATAGATTCTAACCTGGCGACTGGGGCAAAGGTTTCTGTATAGTCTATCCCCTCTTGCTGACTATAACCTTGTGCAACCAGTCGTGCCTTGTTTCTGACGACTTCACCTTGTTCATTCAGCTTGTTTCTGAACACCCATCTTGTTCCAATGACGTTGAATCCTTTTGGTCTTGGAACGAGATCCCATACGTCGTTTCTGGTGAATTGATTCAGCTCTTCTTGCATTGCCAGAATCCAGTCATTGTCCAGAAGTGCTTCATCAATAGAAGAAGGTTCAATCAGAGACACAAGTCCCATCAGAGTTTCTTCAGAGTTTCTGAAGCTTGCTCTAGTTCTGATTGGATCTTCCTTTCTTCCTAGAATAGTCTCTTCTGGGTGATCCAAACTGCTTCTGGGTACTCTCTTCTGAGGTTGATCAGCAGCAGTTGTAGGATTTCTAGCATTGCTTCTTTCAGACGTTGAAGGAATGTCTGTGTTGAGAGCTTCTGATGACTTGTCTTCAGAACCTGCAAATTCAATTTCTATACCTGCAAGATTTTCATTCTGCTTTGACTTTTCAGAGTCAAGCTTGTCATCAAAACGAACACTGATTGATTCTTCCACAATCTGTGTTTCTGTATTGTATACTCTGTACCCCCTTGAGCGTTCAGAGTATCCTAACATAATACACTTCTGTGCCTTAGAATCAAACTTGTTCAAATAATTCTTAGTATTTAACATATAGCAAGTACATCCAAATGGATGAAAATACGAAATGTTGGGCTTTCTGTTCTTCCACAATTCATATGGAGTCTTTTCCAGAATAGGTCTTATTGAGATTCTATTCTGAATGTAGCACGCTGTGTTTATTGCCTCTGCCCAGAAAGTCTTAGCAACGTTTGTCTCGTTGATCATGGTTCTGGCCATTTCTTGCAATGTTCTGTTCTTTCGTTCTACAACTCCATTTTGTTGGGGAGTTCTAGGACAAGAGAAATCATGCAGAATGCCTTTCTCATTGAAGAATGACTCAAAATCTTTATTTTCAAATTCTCCACCATGATCACTTCTGACTTTAACGATTCTAAGATCTTTTTCATTCTGAACTTGGTTACAGAAGGTAACAAACACAGAGTGTGACTCGTCCTTGTGTCTTAAGAACTTTACCCATGTCCATCTGCTATAGTCATCTACGATTACTAACCCATACTTCTTGCCACTGACAGAAGCAGTCTTAACTGGTCCAAATAAGTCAATGTGCAGAAGTTCTAATGGCTTAGAGGTAGAAACAACATTTTTGGATTTAAAAGATGGTTTTGCAAATTTGCCTTTCTGACATGCTTCACACAGAGCATCTGAATTGAACTTCAAATTTGGAAGTCCTCTGACCAGATTGAGTTTGTTAATCTGAGATATTCTTCTCATACTAACATGTCCCAATCTTCTGTGCCAGATCCATTGCTCGTTGTTAACAGACAGAAGACATTTTACGTTCTGACTCTTTAGTTCAGAAAGTTTGATTTTGTAAATGTTGTTTTTCCTCTTACCATTAAAAAGGATAGTCCCATCTTTCTGACTAACAGCTTTACATGATTTTTGATTAAAGATTATATCATAACCGTTATCACTTAATTGACTTATGGATAACAGGTTATGCATCAATCCATCAACAAGCAGAACATTATTAATAGAGGGAAGATTTCCGTTACCTACAGTTCCAGAGCCAATTATCTTTCCCCTCTGATTGCCTCCAAAGCCAACGTGGCCTCCAGGCTTAAGTTCCAGGCTTTGGAACATATGCCTTCTTCCCGTCATGTGACGTGAGCAGCCAGAGTCCAGGTACCATGACTGGTGTTTCTGACTTGCTGCTAAAGATATCTGCAACATGTATTATTTTATCCTTAGGTACCCAGATCTTCTTGGGTCCTGATTTGTTAGTTTTACCAAAACTCTGGTTGAATTTTGGTTTCACAAAGTGATTACTACTAGTATATTTGATGTCATGTGTGTGACCATACACAAAGTGTGAATTTAGAGGAGTGTATTTAACAACTAAATCCATGACATTTTTAGGTGTAGGAACCTTACCTAGGTATCCTATTCCTTTCCTGCCGTTTCCGCTAACTCCATAGATCATTGAAGCCATTCTGCTTCTATCTATGCTTTTAGCAAGGAACTTCTGGAAACTATGATCATACTCCTTGATGATCTCATCAGCGTTGCTGGGAGTTTCAGCAATTGGTTCCTTCTGAGAGTTTTGTAAAGAGTTTTCTAATTTTAAAATTTTATCTCTCAGCTCAGAGTTTTCCAATTTGAGACTCTCAGACTTATTAGAGTCAGATTCAAGAGTCCTTTTCAGGTCTCTGAATTTAGCTCTAATCTGCTGATAACGTTCCAGAATTTCATTTAGGCTTTCAGCAAGTTCAGCCTTTGTAAAATTAACAGCGAAGTTAGGGAATACCTCTTCTGTGTCTGATTCTGAGTCTGAGTCAGAAGCTTCACTGTCATCTGGAATGTTAGCCATAAGCGCTATGTTCGCCCTTTCATCATCTGATTCTGAGTCAGCTTCAGACGAGTCAGAGTCATCCCATGTGGCCATGAGACTTTTCTTCTTCTCTCTTCCAAACTTCCTTTTTGGCTTTTCCCTCTGAAGCTTTGGGCAGTCACTCTTGTAGTGACCTTGCTCATTGCACTCGTAGCAGATGATGTCTTTTGTATTTGGCTTCTTGCTACCTGAGGAGCCTTCAGATCTTCTGTATCCAGAGGAAGAATCTGTTCTTCTGTATCTGGAAGAAGACTCGTTCTGATCAGATCTTCTGGGATTCCTGAATTTCTTTTGTCTTTGCTTCCACAGTTGATTTACTCTTCTGGAGAGAAGAGAAAGCTCGTCTTCTTCTGATGAGGATCCATCAGATGTTTCTTCAACTGCCTGCAAAACTTTAGATTCAGATTTTCTGTTAGATTTTAAAGCTATAGGCTTACCTTGCTTCTGAGGCTCGTCAGCTTCCAGCTCTATCTCATGACTTCTGAGGGAGCTTATAAGTTCCTCCAGAGTGATTTTGTTGAGATCTTTCGCCAGCTTCAGAGCAGTAACCATAGGCCTCCACTGCTTGGGTAAACTTCTGATTATCTTCTTGACATGGTCAGCAGTAGAGTACCCCTTGTCCAGAACTTTGAGACCAGCTACCAGAATCTGGAATCTGGAGAACATAGTTTCAATGGATTCAGATTCTTCCATTTTAAACGCCTCATACTTCTGAATGAGCGCCAGAGCCTTTGTTTCCTTGACTTGGACGTTGCCCTCATGCGTCATTCTGAGAGAATCAGAGATGTTCTTAGCTGTGTCTCTGTTGGAGATCTTCTCATACTCAGTATAGGAGATAGCACTGAGAAGGATGGTTCTGGCCTTATGGTGATTCTTGAAATCACGCTTTTGTTGATCAGTCATTGATTTTCTATCAATCTTCTGACCAGTTGCATTAACAGGGTGCGTGTATCCATCTGTCACCATATCCCACAGATCAGCATCATGTGCTAGAAAGAAGCTTTCAATTCTGTCTTTCCAGTAGTCAAAGTTTTCTCCATCAAAGACTGGAGGTTTGCCGCTGAATCTGTCTCTATCCTCATTGTTGTCATTGCTGAAATGAGAGTTGTTTCCTGCCATAGTGTTTTTCTGACGCTGGATCTTTTACTGACACGGTTAAGTGTTTTTAGCTCAGAACCAGGCGCTCTGATGCCAATTGAAGGGGTGAAAAACACAAGAAGGGGGGGGTTGAATTGTAAAACTGGAAACTTAAAGCAAGTGACAAGGTATTTTTATCCTGGTTCGTTTGATCTCAAACTACTCCAGTCCACCCGTTCAAGGTGATTTCGCCTCTCTCCAACGAGGTCTTAATTCACTATATTCAACTGAATACAAATCTGCTTTAGCAACTGCTAAAACCTTCTTGATTCAAACCACAATCCGGTTTGTCAAGGCAACACTTTCTTACAAAGGAATAATCAAATGTGTGTGAATGTTTCTACAAAAACTATATCACAACTGTGATGTTTACACAAATGAAGCTTAGAATACTAAGTTGCTAAACGCTAATAGAGTATCAGAGTTTGGTGGTTTAGCAAAACTTGGAGAGTGAAGATTATTGATCAGCTTTTTGCGTGTAGAGAGTTTGGAAGCATTAGCCGTGATAATCTTCAAAGCTTGGTTTATATAGCACTTTGAGAAGATGAACGTTGAAGCAAATATTCTTGATTCAATGCTATTAACAAGCTTTCCTTTCTGAGCAGATCTTGTCTAGAATGATGCCGTTGGTATTGATTAGCTTTCAATGCACAGTACCGTTGCTTCTTCAATGCACGTTCTGGCTTGGCTCATTCTGATTCTGCTTTGCTGCTGATGAACTGATTTGATTCTGTATCAGAGTATTTTACGCGCAGTTCTGTTCATCAAGCTTCAGCATGTGCAAGCGTTGATCTTCTGATCTTGACGTTCTGATTCAGCAACTTCTGATGCTGGTGTGCAAACTCATATTCTGATGCTGAGAACGTGATCTTGCTTATTTTAATCAGCATATCTACAAGTCAGAGCATAGTAATTTTAAGTAGCATATAATTCAATCATGACATATTTAACTACTATATCTTTTCACTTTGTTATCATCAAAACTTAATTATAGGGTACTAGATTCAAACATTGTTCTAACAATAATAATCAAAACAGGGTTTCAATTATTTAACTTAGAACGACGAATGATTAAACAATCGTTATTGACCAATGAACTTTTTCCGAATGCTTATTATATTATTCATAAACCTTTAAATTATGTAATAACTAAGAATAAATTCCAGTTACTTAAATTTAAGATAAGGAGTAATAAATAAATACTGTCCACACAGTTAATGCGCCCCTTCTCTGATGTTTATTTTATTATCTATACATCTTTAAACTACATAATAATCGAAAATGAATTTCAATTATTTAAATTTTAGATAATAAATAATTAATAAACATCATTTTGGCACGAATCGATTAAATGATTTACTGTTCAGCATAAATAGCTCTTGTCCAGAAAAAGTCATGAATTTTAAAATCGAGGGATCAAAACAAATGTAATGTAAAAATGCAGATAGGAGACGATATCTTAGGTCAAAATTTGGGGTACAACAGCTGCCCCTATTTAAGTTTCTTCTATCCGGAGATATGAAGATTGAAATCTTCGTTTCGACGAGATTGAAGATACTTAAATACATAACTACGCAAATTTTGTCCTAAGATGCCGTCGTCATGTTTGGTATGAATGCAGCGATCTAACTCACAGAGAAAGATATTGTGAAACGAGACAATGTTGGGGGGAATCGAACACCAACAAGACACAGCGGGATGGATTATACATTGCTGGGGAAATAAGCTATCAGCTTCAAACGACAGATCCCCTGACAGCGAATAAAATCGAGGGAAAACAACCGCTAATCCTAATAAAGAGAACATCTTGCATAGGCCATAACAGATCATTGATCCAAAGCAGTGAGTTCGTAACTCAAGGTCGGTGGTAGACAGAGAGTGACGAAACGCGGATAACCGATTACCGACTTCTGGAGGTATAGATTCGTAACAGACTTCTCTGCTAGATTTTCAGAGATATACTCATTAATGCTGAGGTAATAAGACTGTAGATACGAAGGTTGTTCAAATAAAGAAAACTGCCATTTGTTGTCGCCCAAAGGAAATACTGATAACATACAAGCTGCTCAAATAAAGAAGCTGCCGCTTGCTGTGTTCCAGAAAATACCGATAACATGCAAGTTGCTCAAATAAAGAAGCTGCCGCTTGCTGTCGTCCAAAGAAAATACCAATAACATACAAGCTGCTCAAATAAAGAAGCTTCCGCTTGCTGTCGTCCAAAGAAAAGTAGTAACGTACTGGTAACTCATGAAGAGTTTGCTGCTTGTCGCTTTCAACAAGATAAAAATGATGCACTAGTAGCTCATGAAGAACTGCTGCTCGGCGCTCTCGAAAAGATAAATGACGCACTAGTAGCTCATGAAGAAATGCTGCTCGGCGCTTTCAAAAAGTAACGTACAAGTTGCTCATGAAGAGCTGCCGCTTGTCGTTTTCAAAAAGTAACGTACAAGTTGCTCATGAAGAGCTGCCGCTTGTCGTTTTCAAAAAGTAACGGAGGAAATTGCGATGATACTGGCGGAGAATAAAATCGTCGTCAAAGAGAAACCGGAATCAATCCTTCCCGAGGAGATCAAATACTTAAATGTGCAAAATAAATGCACCAACCGTCTAGGTTGCCAATTCACTGGGGAGAATCAAAGAAATAGCCTATGCAAGAGGCAACACCTTCATCCAGGAATAGCCTAAAGAGAAAGCAGTCAAACAAGACTCCACCCAATGAAAAAGTAACTCGATTGGGGAATTCATCCTATCCAGAAATGGACAAGGTAAGCTGAATAAAAAATCATCCACGAGGATTAGCTCAGTTGGGGAATTTAGAAAGGAAGCACATTTTCTGCCTAAGCTAACCTTCTACTTGGAAAGAAATATGTACGTTGTTCGAATAAACAAAGTACGACCCAAAATCCCTGGCAAATGTGGATATGCATGCTGATATGAGTGTAAATGAGTAAATGAATGTTATGCTGACAAAACAGACAGATGGAATATCTTGGAGATAATAAGATGTCACAGCAAAATAGATACTCGGCCAATCTTGAACAGACGGAGAATAACCGGAATTGGAAACACACAGCGACGTCGGAGGGTATCACGCTACAAGGTCCAAGTCTTCTGAGGAGAAGAACATCCAAATCCAATCTTCTAACATCAATAGATCATGGTATGAGACAAAATGCACCACATTTCAGAAATCGCCCAGATCGAGATAGCCAAAACAGAGTTCAACTGGAACAGCTGGGGAGTCACCAAACTTAGTACCACTAGAAACACAAGTTTACACAACCGACACCTCAGGGCGATTTGAAATAAAACATGCTCGTCATGCAAGGATAAACTACTGTACTGCTTTGCATTTCATGGCTTGACCATCCTTGGAACAAACTGTTAATATTCCTTTCGTTATTCACGACATATTTTAAAATAAGAACATTTTAAGTAGATTTGTTTCAAGTATTTCCATAAAAATTAAAATTTTGCCCACAAAAGGTAAATGCTCAAATTCATTAATAACATGGTAGTTCGCTAACAACGCGACTCCAACGATTTACAAAAATGTGGGAAATAGTACATGAAATAAAAGGTTATACAAAAACAATGATCATTATTCTCCCTAACAACTTTGAATTCCAGAATGTGCTCAGATGCCAAGACTGATTTGACCAGAAACCTGCCTAAGCGAAGTACTTCTTGACTGCATCGGCGTTCAAGGGACGTGGGAGTTCTTCACCGTCCATATTGGTGAGAATCATGGCACCCCCAGAGAAAACTTTCTTAACAACATACGGTCCTTCATAATTCGGAGCCCATTTGCCCCTAGAATCAGGTTGGAAAGATAATATTTTCTTGAGTACAAGGTCACCTTCTCTGAACTCGCGCGGTCGAACCTTCTTATCAAAAGCCTTCTTCATTCTCTGCTGGTACAACTGACCATGACACAAAGCTGTCAATCTCTTTTCTTCGATTAAATTCAACTGATCATATCTACTTTGACACCATTCGACCTCAGAAAGTTTGGCTTCCATCAACACTCTCAGAGACAGAATCTCAACCTCCACGGGGAGTACTGCTTCCATACCGTAAACCAGGGAAAATGGGGTCACGCCCGTTGAAGTTCGAACCGAAGTACGGTACCCGTGTAAAGCAAACGGAAGCATTTCATGCCAGTCCTTATAAGTTACCACCATCTTCTGGACAATCTTCTTGATATTCTTGTTAGCAGCTTCAACAGCCCCATTCATCTTCGGTCTGTAAGGAGAGGAATTATGATGTTCGATCTTGAACTCTTCACAAAGTTCCTTCATCATCTTGTTATTCAAATTCGACCCATTATCAGTGATAATCTTGCTCGGGATACCGTACCGACAAATGATCTGATTCTTGATAAATCTGACTACCACCTGTCTGGTTACATTAGCATAAGATGCTGCTTCCACCCATTTGGTAAAATAATTGATCGCTACCAAGATAAAACGATGACCATTTGAAGCTTTGGGTTCAATCATCCCAATCATATCAATGCCCCACATAGAGAAAGGCCAAGGTGAAGATATAACATTGAGGAGGGTCGGCGGCACGTGCATCCTGTCCGCATAAATCTGGCATTTATGACACTTCTTCACATACTTGCAGCAATCAGATTCCATCGTCATCCAGTAGTAACCAGCTCTCAACATCTTTCTAGCCATTGCATGTCCATTGGCATGAGTGCCAAAGGATCCTTCGTGCACTTCTTGCATCAGCATGTCTGCTTCACGTTTGTCTACACATCTGAGCAAGACCATGTCGTAATTCCTCCTATACAACACTTCTTCATTGAGAAAGAAACTGCTTGCTAATCTTCTCAACGTCTTCCTATCTTTATTGGATGCCCCAGGCGGGTACTCTTGAGTTTGAAGAACACGTTTAATGTCATAGAACCATGGTTTGTCGTCGGTGACCTCTTCCACTGAAAACACATGAGCAGGTCTGTCGAGGCGCATAACTCGGATTGTAGGCACGTCATTCCAATCATTCACTTGAAACATTGAAGACAAGGTAGCCAAAGCATCGGCCATTTGATTCTCGTCCCTAGGGATATGATGTAATTCCACCTTGTTGAAGAAGGTTAACAACCTTCTAGCATAGTCTCTGTAAGGGATCAAACCAGGATGACGAGTCTCTCATTCTCCTTTGATTTGATTAATCACCAATGCCGAATCTCCGTAAATATCAAGAACCTTAATCCTTAGATCTACCGCTTCTTCGAGGCCCATAATACATGCCTCATATTCCGCCATGTTGTTCGTGCAGTCAAACTTCAGTCTTGCCGTGAACGGGATATGAGTACCTCGGGGAGTAACGATGATTGCCCCAATTCCATTTCCATAGGAATTCACAGCTCCGTCATATATCAAACCCCAACGGGACTCAGGATCAGGTCCCTCTTCAGGTAACGGCTCTTCACAATCCTTAGCTTTCAAGTACATGACATCTTCATCTGGGAAATCAAACTTGATGGATTGATAATCTTCAATCGGTTGGTGAGCCAAATGATCGGCTAAAATACTCCCTTTGATTGCTTTCTGAGTGTGATACTCAATGTCATATTCAGATAACAACATCTGCCAACGGGCTATCCTTCCAGATAAGGTGGGCTTCTCAAAGATATACTTGATTGGGTCCATTTTGGAGACCAACCAAGTAGTGTGGTTAATCATATACTGGCGCAGACGGCGAGCAGCCCAGGCTAAAGCGCAACAGGTTTTCTCAAGCGATGAGTACCGAGACTCACAGTCTGTGAATTTCTTACTCAGATAGTATACCGCATGTTCCTTCCTTCCAGTCTCGTCTTGCTGACCAAGCACACATCCCATGGAGTCTTCCAATATAGTCAAGTACATAATCAAAGGCCTTCCTTCCACCGGAGGAATCAAAATGGGAGGTTCGAGCAAATATTCCTTGATGCTGTCAAAAGCTTTCTGACAATCTTCTGTCCACACACATCCTTGGTTCTTGTGGAGAAGTTTGAAAATCGGTCCACAGGTAGCAGTCATATGAGATATAAATCTAGAAATGTAGTTCAGTCTCCCAAGGAATCCTCTTACTTGTTTTTCCGTCTTGGGTGCGGGCATTTCCCGAATAGCTTTGACTTTATCGGGATCTACTTCAATACCTTTCTGACTGACAATGAAACCCAGAAGTCTTCCAGAACGAACGCCAAAAGTGCACTTGTTGGGATTCAGACGGAGTTTGTACTTCCTCAAACGCTGGAATAACTTCAACAAATGCTCCAAGTGATCTTCCTCAGTCTGCGATTTGGCGATCATGTCATCCACATACACTTCGATCTCCTTATGCATCATGTCATGGAACAAAGCAGTCATGGCCCTTTGGTATGTTGCACCAGCATTCCTCAAACCAAACGGCATAACCCAATAACAAAAAGTTCCCCACGGTGTAATGAAAGCGGTCTTCTCCATATCCTCCGGCGCCATCTTGATTTGATTGTAACCGGAGAAACCATCCATGAAAGAAAAGACTTTGAACTTGGAGGTACTGTCGACCAATACGTCAATGTGAGGTAATGGGAAATCATCCTTCGGACTAGCTCTATTCAGATCTCTGTAGTCTACACACATCCGAACTTTGCCATCTTTCTTTGCAACAGGCACTATATTGGCTAACCACTGCGGATAGACCGACGTAACAAGGAACCCTGCATTGATCTGTTTTTGAACCTCCTCTTTAATCTTGTCAGCCATGTCGGGACGAGTCCTTCTCAACTTCTGCTTGATCGGTGGACACTCAGGTCTCAACGGTAAACGATGCTCCACAATGTCATTGTCCAACCCTGGCATATCTTGGTAGGACCAAGCAAACACGTCAACATACTCTCTGAGAAGCTCCAACATCTTCTCCTTAACTTCCGGGATAAGCAATGCTCCGACTTTGATTTCCTTTCTATCCTCTTCATCACCCAAGTTGACCAACTCTACAGGTTCTTCAAATGGTTGAATGATCTTCTCATCCTGCTCAAGCAAACGGGAAATCTCAACAGGGACCTCTTCATCATCCCCTTGTTCGGCTCTGAACACAGGGAATTCAAAGTTGGGAGAGGGCATAGGATCATTGTTTTCGATGGTTAAGTCATGAAGTAATCTGCACACATGATTATGCTTTATTTTAGAAATCGATTTGTGCAAATAAAACAAAATGTTCTTAATTAATTTTCATTATTATTTCCCGAAAGAGTGAAAATAAAACAGCAGTGGACAAAATAACATTTTTATTCATTAAAGGGGAAATACTTGAAACAGAAAGCCCAGACATTTCTCTTTTGCCTTGGGCAGAGCAAAAGGAGTTATTTTTCATAGCCCGACACAAAATACGTTTCGCCTTGGGCAGAGCGATTTTTCAAAAGGAAAATAAACAAAACATTACTCGGAAATATGCATAACCACAGGAATATCAACAGCTATCCAATTTTGGCAAGCCAATCCAGGCGTCACAAGCACGGGCAAATCCTCCTCGGAATCATCATCTATGATAGCATCAACTTCAGGATGCACAAACCCTGCACTACGGAAGACCTCTTGAATTGGACGAACAACCACCTCCTTCTTGACCCTTGCAGATATTGGATGAAAACCCAAACCTTCCCCAGACTTATTCTCGGGTAACGTCAACACCTGGCCCCATCCTTCGGCCGAACCACTTTCCACCACTCGCCGTGCATCCTCAAACGAAGAGATGGACGCCCCTTGCTTTTTCACTGTATTCTTAGCAACAGATAGGCCCTGGAACTGGGTCCCAACATCCTCGTCAGCATCAATAAAAGAAAATGATGATAAATGACTTACCACCATGGCCTGCTCTCCCCCAATCATCACTAGCTTCCCATGTCTTACAAACTTTAATCTCTGATGGAGCGTGGAGGTGATTGCCCCGGCGTCATGGATCCAGGGACAACCCAATAAACAGCTGTAGGCAGCACGGATATCCATCACTTGGAAAGTGATTTGAAAAGTATGGGGACCAATCACTATGGGAAGGTCCACTTCACCAATAACTGTCTTCCTGGAACCATCAAATGCTTTAACAATTACTCCACTAGGCCTCATGGGAGCACCTGGATACGAAAGTCGAGACAACGTGGTCTTGGGCATCACATTCAATGACGAGCCCGTATCCACCAACACGCTTGATAAGGTATCGTTTCCACAACTTACTGAAATGTGCAGAGCCATATTATGGTTTCTCCCCTCCTCCGGGAGTTCTTCATCACTGAAACCCAAGTTGTTACACGAGGTTATATTTCCCACAATCCCATCAAACTGATCAACTGTCACATCATGGTCTACGAACGCCTGGTCCAAAACCTTCATCAAGGCTTCCCTATGTGCCCCAGAATCTCTCAATAAGGCAAGCAAGGAAATCTTGGAAGGTGTTTGCAGAAGCTGGTCCACAATCTTATACTCACTTCTTTTGATAAGCTTTAAGATCTCATCCTCTTCAGGGTGAGGGATAGGTTCACTGGATCGGCCTATCTCAACCCTTGATTCACTATTTCTTACAGGAACTTCTGCCAGCATGGGCCTCCTAACTTGAACTTCTGGTCTTCTCGACGGTACTGCGGCAAAAACACGCCCACTTCTTGTCACTCTACTTACATCGGCAATATTAACAAAAGACGGTCTAGTTGGTATGGGGACCTCTACCCCATTCTCGATCATGGTGGCGTTATACTTGTACGGCACGGCTTGGTCTGAGCTGTAAGGCACAGGGCCAGGTGGGTAAATAATCAAGGGATCAACAGACGCAGTCTGGCTGTTGTAAGCAATCTCTACTGATTCTGGCAAATTAAATTGTGGGGTGATAACATTCACTTCATCTTCAGGATTTCGGTCATAGGTAATAGTGATAATTCTCTGATCTAGCAACTTCTGAATGTCCTCCTTCACGATAGGACAATCATCTTCTCTTGAACAAAACTCACAAACGTCATAATTATGCTGGTGCCTAACAAAGGCAAGTCTTCTCAAACTCTGATGTAACCTGATCAATGATTCTCTGATGTGCTCGACTTGAAAAACTCGGAACTTCCCCGGACAACCTTCCACCATATTCACAGAGGCTGCCCCATGTCGGGGCAAAGGGTTATCTCTGACGTTTGGATTAACATCCTTAAAAGACAAGATGCCATTCTTAATTAACCTCTGCACGTCCGCCTTCAAAGCAAAGCAATTCTCAAGGTTGTGCCCCGGCGACCCTTGATGATATTCACAGAATTGATCCGCCTTGTACCACGGAGAAGCACTGTTCGGTGCGACAGGAGGTGGCTTTGTTGTGATGAGATTCTTTCTGATGAGAGCAGGGAATAATTCAGTATACGTCATAGGAATGGCATCGAACTGCGGTTTCCTGGGCGAACGGTTCTGATTGTTGAACGGATAAGCCTGTTGTCGAGGCTGCTGCTGAAAAGGCCGTGGTTGAGTTGGCGGAATCTGATGAGATGGGGCTATCAAAGCTGGGCGGACAGCCGGAGTGACTGCCGCAACGTGAGAGTAACCTCTCCTAGGCCTACCTGGAAACAAAGCACTAACATCTTGCTCTTTTCTTTTCGGGAAAACACCTCCGAACTTCTTCGCACTGCTAGACGGACTCCCTTCTTTAACTAGACGCCCTTCGCGAATTCCTTCCTCTAATCGCATGCCCATGCTCACCATTTCAGTAAAGTCACTGGGTGCGCTGGCTATCATTCTCTCATAGTAAAAGGACCCCAAAGTCTTCAAAAATATCTTAGTCATCTCTTTCTCCTCAAGAGGTGGATAGATTTGAGCAGCAATTTCACGCCATCTCTGGGCATACTCCTTATAAGATTCTCGGTCTCTCTGCGACATGGCCCGGAGTTGATCCCTGTCTGGCGCCATGTCAACGTTATACTTGTACTGATGGACAAAGGCTTCACTAAGATCGTTAAAGTTGCGGATTCGAATGCTGTCTAAACCCATATACCACTTTAGAGCAGCACCCGTCAAGCTGTCTTGAAAATAATGAATCAACAAATCATGATCATCGGAGTACGTCGACATCTTCCTTACGTACATTGTCAAATGGCTTCTAGGACACGAATCACCCTTATATCTCTCAAAGTCTGGCACTTTGAATTTCGCTGGAATCTTGACATTCGGGACTAAACAAAGGTCATGCGTACTTTTCCCAAACAAATCCTTCCCTTTCAATGCTCTAAGCTCCCTCTGCATTTCCTGGAACTGATCCTGGAATTCTTCCATTCTATCAAAAAGACCCAAACTTTCAGCGGGCTCGGCAGGATAGACTGGTTCATTCAAGTATGGTACTGAGTGGACCACAGGAGCAACGGTCGTCATAACTGGTTGCGGAAAATGTGTTACAGACGGAATTACTGGTGGCATGGCAGTTGTCTCTGGTTGAGGAAGAGACAATGCAGACTGAAATATAGGTTGTACGGTAGGCTGATACCCCTCTGGCACAAAGTTGTAAGGCATTCCCCACGGAAAACCTTTCGGCATCTGATGTTGAAGCGGAGAGTTGATTTGAGTTACGGGTGCAGGAACTGTAACAATTTCGGAAACCACTGGAGTTGAAGTCGGAATCTCGGCAGCCGTAGTCGATGGCTGATTCTGAACAGCCACCAAACTTTCCACCAATGCTGTTAACTTTTCCATCTCGGCACGAAGTGTAGCAACCTCCCCACGAAGTTCGTGATTTTCCTGTTCCAAATCTTCCATTTTCTTCTGACGATTGGCCCGAGTGTCGTATCAGTGAGACAGCTTGACAACCTTCGGTGGAAAAAGAACGAGAATGAGACTCTAGAAAACATGTGATGTGGAATGTGAAATGATGCATGATGGCAATGCAAATGATGACTCATTTTAAAAGTTTTTTCAAGGAACTTTAGTAACTTTGCATACATCAATGGTAGAGGAATTTAGAACAACAAAAACTCAATCCGTTAATCGAAAGCGATAAATTACAACTTACAATTTGGAAAAGAAAATTACACCTTTGAGATAACAAATCCACTAATGAAAGCAATAAATTACAACTTGCAACATGAAAACCATAATAAAGTGATAAATTACATTTTTAAAACATGAAAGCAATAAATTACAACTTGGAGCATGAAGCCCAAAATAATACAATAAATTACAATTTCGGAGCATGAAGCCCTTTTACATAGCTTTACAAAATGACATCAATAAAATAAACTAAAGCTAAAGCTTACTCGGAATCCTCAGATGACGGACCAAATACCAGCTGTAACCGGAGCTTCTTGATCTTTTCTTCGTAAAAGTCTTCCATATCTTTCTTTTCCGCTATCAGTCGATCGATGATTTCTTCCTGTGGATTAGGAACGAGATCCACGCTTACTGAAAATTCCCTTTTTCTCTTCCTCTCACTCGCATACTTCTTCAGCAAGGCATCCTTCTGACGAAGCTTCTCATCGTGGTCAACGAACCGGCCGTCTTGAATAAGCAACAATTCCTTCTTTTCTTTCAGCTGTCGAGTCAGGACTCGATTCTCGTATTCGGACATATGGTACTTTTCCTTCCAAGCATCCCTTTCGGATTTCATCCTAGCCAGGTTCCCTTGATATTCTCCTACATCCGCGATTGGGATAGCAACTGATGATGGTGCGATGGCAGGGAATAAAGGTTTCTCAAGTTTATACGGCATCTTGAGAGCACAAGCCCTAGCACGGACCCACTGCAGGTAAGGTTCCAAAGAGACGGCACCTCTATGTCCCAGCATATCTCTCCCTTTCTTGTGGATATGGCGCCAAGCTCCTTCAATCTCCCTCTTAGTAGCCTGATGATCTTGTCCTTCCTGAAGAAAGAAACCACTCACATGGATACTGTTCGGCTTATCTCTCATCGGGTACCCGAACTGACGGCGTGCTAGAACAGGGTTGTAGTTGATTCCACCCCTCGTACCAAGAAGAGGTACGTTGGGAAAAGCACCACAGCTGTCAATGATCTCCACGTCATGGTAAACTCGATTGTACCAGTCAATATCGAAATGAGTGAGAGCCATAATCTTTGGCGCCCAACGCGGTTCCCTCTCAAGATCCCAGAAAGCATCGGACCCAGGTAAATGCGAGACGTACCACTGATACAGCAACAGCACACAACAGATAATCATCCCTCCTTGATAAGAGTTCCGAAGATGGATAGAGTAATACGTGTCTCCTAGCAGCGTAGGGACCGGATTTCCAATCAGGAAAACTCTGATAGCGTTGACATCCACAAATTTATCAACGTTAGGGAATAAGAAAAGACCATACGCGAGTAAAGCAAACACGTCCTCGAAGGCAACGGTATCCTTTGTATCAGCAAAATAACGAGCTTTCTTCAACAGAAATTGTGCCGGCAAACCCCGGATTCCTCCTTTCGTAGTCATATTCTCCTCTATCTCTGACTTCTTCAGGTGGGTGATGGTTGCTATCTCATGGGATTTAGGCTCCTCTTCTAACCCAGAAAAAGGAACACGGTCGACGATCGGCAAACCAAGAATATAGGAGTACTCCTCTAAAGTAGGCATCAACTGATAATCCGGGAAGGTGAAACATCGGTACAGGGGATCATAGAACTGAACCAACGTGTTGAGGATGCCTTTCTTCATCTTGCGCTTCAAGAGCGGTACGATGGACCCATATTTCTTCTGAAAATCTGTCGGACTCTCTATCTTCGGAATCAAACTCTTCAGTTCTTCAATTTCGGGCTCCTTGAAGCTAAAGCTTCGAGTATTTCTCCTTCCAAATTCCATAATACCCTGAGACGTTTGCAAAAATCATTCCAAAGTTCCTTGAAAAACGAGTTTTTTACAAAGATGTTGATGAATGCATGAATGAATGATAGTGCAACAGTCACACGTAAATTTGCAAACATGGGGTTTAAAGGTTCAACGTTCAGCATGGAGTCGAGGGTAAAGCCCACCCAAAGGTATGTACTAATGTTTCGATCACACCTGTAAGACAAGGTTCTAAGAGTTCCCAGAGTCTACATCCCTCTTTCGGATATTACCAACGTCTTGATTACTCAATAATTAGCAATATTCTCAAGAGAAACTCGTCCGAGCGTAGCATCGCGTGACAACTACTTCCGAATTACTCCGTGATAGTCTCCGCGCTACACCTAAAAAGGTCAAGATGGGTTAGGGTTCTACGGTCCTCAACTTCTCGGGCTCCTAGGTCGAAAATAATAATGTCTTCCCGATTACTCGGTAAACAAATATTAAGTTCAAGAGGGCCTTCCATTGAGTGGGGGATCTCATGCCTCCTTCTTCGGGATTACTCCCTCAAAGTTAACATGACTATACCGCCCGTCCTATTCCTTAAGTGTTACTTAATCCGGGTATAGGATTCGTCCTTTGCAAAAAAACCAAACACCCCAATTTAAACACATAATCAAGCAAAACAAATAATAATAAATAGATAAAACAAATTAGGCTTAACCCACTTAGGGATGGACCAGCAAGAGGTCAATCTTTCCCCAGCAGAGTCGCCAATTCTGTAGCGATAAAAATGTAGCGGGGTAAATCGGAGATCGAATTATTGATTAATTCGCCTCGCAAAAGCAAGAGTCGCCACCGCGCTTTATTATTTCCAAAGGAAAAGGGAAAAGAGCGAAATAAAACCCTAAATATGCAATGTAAACAATAATAAAATACAAAGCGTTTTTGAAAAGAGATCTTATGGTTCGGGGGTTGGTATACAATGGGAAGGTACTAGCACCCACTGTATCTATAGTACTCTATAGGAACCTTTTGAAATATCTGTTTATTAAAATTTGTTCGCTTGATTAAAAATAAATCGTTTTGGCCGAAAAAGGGATACGGACGGGTTTTTGAAGATACGACGACCTAATGTCGAAGTTTTTTTGCTTAAAAGGGATAAGTCTTGGAGAGGTTGAAATTTTGAAGTAAGGTGAATGTTTGAGGAAAAATTATCCTAAGTTTTAATGAAATGCGAAAATTTGCGCAGTTAGGTTTGAAGACATGAAGTCAACAAATTTACTGTTTTTTCCTTTGGATTTAAACATAAACCGAATAAACAAAAATACACGAACAAAAATATGCGAATAACAATAAAACAGCAATAATCTAAATGATGGAATAAAAGATGCGAACAATGTGTTTTTATGATTTTTTTGTTTAATGTTAACGGGAAGAAAGTATCTTAATTTTTTTTACGCATTTTTTGATAAGGATAAATCAAAGAATTTTTTTATGAGGACGTGACATTTTTTTTTTAATTTAGGTTATTAAGTTTTTTATATTTTTGATATTAATATTAAGATGATAAAAATATTTTTTAGTTTTTTCTATTCTTATGCCTTTTATTATAAAAGAGTATTACTTTAGAAATTCTTTAGATTAAATTAAAACTCAATATTACTAACTAAAATCTAATTTTTAAAAGATATTAAGATTATTAAATCTTGAAAGTTTGAATTAATAAAATGGTCCGTTATTAAAAGTTTTAGATTATTTTTGGTTAACTAAACTACAATTAAAACTAATAAGATTTTAAGAGGATAATTAAAATAGAAAGAAATGAGTTAATAGGGGGGTATAAGTAAGTCAGAATGGGCTAGAAGGTTGGGATAAGGCCCAAGGAGAAATGAAGACAGGGGGGGGTGCACAAAGGATTCGTGGGCTTAAGCTGGGAGTAAGGGTGGCCCAAAAGATTATACAGCATTAGGGTTAATCTTGTTTTGTCAAATTGGGATTTAGGGTTATCATAAGGCAGAAACTGCGCCTCCCTCTTCTTCACGATCTTCATCTTCTTCGCCCTGCTTCTTCATCCTCGCCACCGGACTTGACGTTTCTCTTTGCCACGGCCACCCACTCTTGGCCTTTCTTCCCTCCACTGAGCAACAAAACGAGACGGCTAGGCGGAGACCGTAAGAACGCGTTTGACTCGTTAACGTTAGATTCGGTTTTTTTTGCATGTTGATTCGATGATTTATATCATGTTTGATCTTGATTGATTCTTATATTGATTGTTCATGCTGATTTGAGGACATTCGAAGAAAATAAAAGAGATAAGAGCGTTACCTAGGTGGAGGCGGAGGAAGAGCTAGGGGTGACGGAGGCCGGGCGGCGAAGAGAGGGAGGAGCGAGCCCAACGGTGAATGGTATTGTGATTTTCCTCTTCTTGGTTGCTACCACGGTACTGTACTGTATTTTCCTCTTTGAATGAGTTACTGCATTTGTTCTTCTTCTTCTTGGAACGTGATGTTGCACTTGGCTTTGTTGAAACTAATACCGCGCTTCTTCCTCTTCGTTTGCCTACTGTACTTGTTTTTCTTCTCCTTCTTTGAACATGCTACTGTATGATGATTTCGTTTTTTTTTTCTCTTTGAATAAGTTACTGCGCTTGTTCTTTTTCTTCTTCTTTGAACATGATACTGCACTTGTTCTTTTTCTTCTTTGAATATGAGTTACTGTATGATGATTTTCCTCCTTCTTGCTTGAACGTGATACGGTACTTGGTCTTGTGGGTCTGAATAATAGTTTGCAGGAATGTTGTGGGCTTGAGGGATATGTTTTGAAAGGCCAATGATGTTGGACTGAGGCCTAGCCGGTTGCCTTAGAATTTTCAGGTTGTTGGATTGGGGATGTTCAAGCTGGAATAATAGTTGGACATGGTGATGAATGTAGGGATTTCTTGTGGTTTGGGCAGATTGATGGAAATTGGGGCAGGAATTCGCTATGCCATATTGATGGTGATTTGAACTGGTTTTCTGTAAGATGATTTTGGATGTTTTTTTTTTGATGACAGGATGATGATGTTGGCTTGAATGGCTCAATTAGTTTGCAAGGTTTTTGTGTATGGTTTGGAAATGGTTTTTTTTGACAGTATGTGATTATGCAGGTTTTTAAAATCTCTAAGTTTTTTCTTGGAGGCTTTGATATGTGTTCTGCTGTGTTATTGGTTTTTCTTTTTGTTATGTATTATAACAACTCCTTCCCTCTTCTTTTCGCTACAGGCCAGGAATTCAAAAAATGCTTTGGGATTTCCCTGAGCAATCTGCACTACTGTCCCTCCAATTTGTTTCTATTCTTCTTTTGTGTTATTATTTTTACTGGCTATATTTTGTTTGTCTTGTATAACCTCTTTCTGCCTATGCTAAGCCTGCAAATCCCACACTTCTCCCTCTCTTTTTTCTCTCAGTATGGCTTTGATAAAAAGTGATAAGCTGTACATTTTTTCTGAAATTGCAATGGCCAGAAAATGATGAAAATGGGACTTTTACATTACTTGCAAATGTGGTCAAACTGCATGTTTTCCTTTTAATACAAACTTGTTTTGTTTTCTGCTATGTAGGCAATGGTTCACGTAAGCATGCTTGCATATGTGGTTACTGCATGGTTTTTGTATGCTTATGCTGTATGCTTCTTTGAAATTGCATTTGGGATTTTAAACAAATGTAATTAATTTAACATGCAGTTTTTTTGGAAAACATAAACTTGCATATGTTTTAAAATTCCTTTCTTTTTTGTGAACCGGGAGAAATCCCGTGATTTGCAAAAAAGAATAACTGATTCCGGCCGTTGCATTTAATGATGAAATTTTAATAATTTCGCTTTTTATTCATTTATTCAAATTCTAATTTCTTTCTTTTAATTGTGCAGGTAACATTAAGTGAGCGGACAAAACGCATGGATCGGAAGTTTTAGAATTAGGATAGATTAGTTTTTTATTTCATTTTAGTTTTTGTCAATTTATTATTGTAATTTATTGTAATATATACAATGTTTACATAATAACTTGTACAATAAGAAAATAAAAGAAAACTATTTGCCCATTAAATTCTTCTTCTTTATTTAATTATCGTTTACAATCTCTCCAAACGAATAATAATTGAAAACAAGTTTCAATTATCTACATTCAAAACAATAAACAGATAAATAAATAATTATCGTCTATCAACTGAAATTAAAACAAAAGTAAAAGGTTTTAAATAAATCATAGTTGTCATTAATTGACAGTATACAATTTTTTTTTCAATATCGGTGCATTTCAATTATATTTTTAAAATAAATAGATTGATTGGTATACATTATACTAAAAAGTTTACATAATCAATTTACCACAACCATTCGATTGTATTTCTTTAGAGGTGGTAAAAATAAAAGTCAAATATTTTCAAACTTCCAATATTTATAACTATATGTGTATAAATATTTTATATTATTAGTGTGTATTAATTAATTTCTAAAATAAATTATAAAGGAAAATATAATCTAATTTAACTAAAAAAATAGAAAAATAGTTTTAAGAAAGGTCTTTTCTACAAAAAGAAATTATTAAAAAAATAATTATTGTAACACCCTTCTAAATCCCAAGAATTTTCCCGAATAATTAACAAATATTCAAACATAAATCACCAACAAGGGTGTCACATTTTCATATAAAACATCATAACAATACATCCTGCTCCGTAACATGGGTTTTCAACAATTAATAAGACATTTGTCTCTTTGAAAATATCATCAAGGTCTTCAAACATCGCAGCGGAAATCATTGTCTCAAAACATCTTTATTAAGTACTTAAAATAAAATATCATCACGCTTTGTGATTTATAAGTCGTGCTCAAAACACCTTAAAAATAAAATCAAACATCTGAATACTTCATGCCAACGAAGAAAATATTTCAACTCGAACAAACCTTGAATACCCCGATGTTACATATGAGAGCAAGACCCTCTTTATTAAAAGTAAAGCAACTAAAAGATTCTATAAAGCTATCCTTGAGTTTCTACGTCTATTCTTGATTACCTGCAAGTTATCCATATTTCGAAGCAATATTTCTAAGCAGAAAGGGTGAGAAATCCCAATCATTATAAAAAGTATAAGGAGTAGATAAAGCAGGCACACCAATATTCTCATGTAATTTCACATATCATCACATATCGCATCTTATATTAGCATCATCTCAAATAATCAATCATTATGTTATTAAAACATGTTATCACTAATAAAACAACATTCACTTCACAATACAAACACAAACATCGTTTGAGTCACAACTTCATCAATCAAATAATTTATAATAATCAAATATGCAATGTCACATAGGATGAAATGCATCAACATAGACTCATGCATGTGGTACCCAAACTTCACTGATGACTCAGTCATCATTTCTCCAAAGATCCCCGCCAATAGGATTGATTTCTGCTTGGAACCAGAGCAATTCACAAAATCACACTCAATCCAAACTATGGTATTGAGCCATCACTGGAAAAATGTCCTTTAAAGTTCATTGGAAAGCAGTCTTTTAAACATATGCTATGAATGCATGATACGCAACATCACAAGAAAACATGACCACAACTAGTTAAAACGCATCGTCATTCATATATTCACCATAACCTCGTATAATTCATAATACATCATACTCTATCATAAAAAAACAAACACTTCACACAACCTCAAGCACATCATAATACGACATAAGATTTTCATCATTATATCATCAAACGCATCATAACACAATGCATAACAAACGTACAAGACCATTCCCATTCAAAATACATAAGTTTCCGTAAAATAAATATTCACTGGTTTCAAAAGTATTTTTATATGATAGAAAATGTTTTTAGATTTCCATAGGTTCAAATGGTGCGTCAAACGGACTCACGCTTTGAAAGTTATGAACTTTTAAAAATTTCATTTTTTTTTTCAATTTCCTCACTATGTAATCGGTTACACCATATAGTGTACCCGGGTACACTGCATAAAAATGCCTAATAACAACATTTCTACATGCCATAACCGGTTACATCATATTTGGCACCCAGTTACATAGCAAACAGAGCCAAAAAACTGCAATTTTGCAAGTTACAAAAATCCATTCTTTTCACCCCCAAAACCCCAATTTTCCAACCAAAACAGTAACTCATTATTTCATAAGTTGCATACACATTATACTCATCTTTCAAACATATTTAATGGAACCAACATCATCAATTCATCATAAAATCATTCAATTATTCATCAAGTTTATCATCCCTAAGTCATAAACCCCAAACATAAACCTATCATTACCTAAACCTCAAACCAATTATAATAACAATGATAACTACCCTTACCTTAGATTATTTCTAGACTCGATTCCTCTACTCATTCTATAATTCCTATTTATGTTCTTGTGCCTTAGCTCTCTTTCTCCTTAGTGTTTGTTCTTCCAATTCTTACGATCACACAGAATGCAACTTTTCCATCTATTCCTTGCTTAACTCTTAGACCCTTAATAATCGACTTCCCATCTTACTATCACCTATCCATCCATAATTACCACCTTGCCTTTATTTTATCTACAACAATGTTTATTATATTTATTTAATTAATAATAATACTAAATAATTAAAACTAATTATCTAAAATTTTTAAAATATTTCATCATCTCTTAATTTACCACTACCCCACCATACACCACACAAAACATCATATATATCAAATACTTCACAATTAAATCACAATATTGATAATTAAATAATTAAATAAATGATCCAGTTATTTTTGTGTATTACAACTATCCTCCACTTAAATGAATTTTCGCCCTCGAAAATTACTATGCGAAAACAAGTTCGGATAAGACTCTGTCATCTGAACCTCGTGTTCCCAAGTCCAACTTTCACCAGCTGGTCCACCCCATATTATCTTCACTAAGGCAATGTCCTTGTCTTGCAATTGATTCACTTCTTGTCCTTCTATTCGTAACGATAATGCTTCAACAATCAGGTTATCTCTCACCTGTACATTATCTGTTTGAATCACATGTGAAGGATCTGGAATGTATTTTCTCAATTGAGGCACATGAAACACATCATGATTTGAGAGTGATGGAGGCAAAGTAACACAATAAGCCACCTCACCTATCTTCTTTGATATCTGATATAGACCAATAAAACACGATGTAAGCGTTCTCAACTTCAAAGTTCTACCAACACCGGTTACCGGAGTAACTCTCAAATATACATGATCACCTTCTTGAAACTCGAGATCTTTCCTTCTTTTATCATGGTAACTTTTATGACGACTTTTAGAAGCTTTCATCTTCTCTTGGATCATCTTTATCTTTTCAGTTGTCTCTTGCATAATCTCAGGTCCGAGCACAACACTCTTGCCTGAATCATACCAACACAATGGAGTTTTACAACTCCTACCATACAATGCTTCTTACGGTGCCATTGCAATACTAGAATGGAAACTATTATTATATGTAAACTCAATTAACGGCAAGTGGCTGTCCCAAGCACCTCTTTGTTCCAACACACAATCCCTTAGCAAATCTTCCAAAGACTGAATAGTTCTCTCTGTCTGAACATCTATCTGAGGATGATATGTAAAACTTAACCTCAACTTAGTACCAAACACATTCTGTAAACTTGTCCAAAACTTTGATTTAAACCTTAGATCTCTATCTGACACGATACTCGAAGGTACCCCATGCAATCTCACGATTTCCTCAATATATATCTCATCTATATTTTCCATTGAATGATTGATTTTCATCGGTAAGAAATGAGCTGCTTAGTCGACCTATCCACAATCACTCAAATTGAATCATTACATTTAGCAGTCATCCACAAACCTGACACAAAATCCATGGAAACATTGTCCCGCTTCCATTCTGGAATATTCAATGGTTGCTTTAGACCCATTGGCTTATGATGTTCAATTTTCGACTTCTGACAAGTCAAACAAGCATAAACAAATCTAGCAATTTCCTTCTTCACACCAGGACACTAAAACAACCTTTTCAAGTCCTGATACATATTTGTAGCACCAGGATGAATACTTAACCCACATCTATGTCCTTCCTCAAGAACACTCTTTTTAAGTTCTGGAACATCTGGAACACACTCTGTCGCCAAATCTCATCATACCATTCTCATCAATTTTGAACTTATCCCCTTTACCTTAGTTAATCAAAGTCAATTGGTTGACTAACCTCAAATCTAACTTCTATCCTTCACGAATTTCCTCTATTATGCCACTAGTCAGTTTCAACATTCCTAACTTCACACTATTAGGAGTCTCTTCATACACTAAGCTCATGTCTCTGAATTTTTCGATCATTTCTAACTCTCAAACCATAAGCATCGGCATATGCAGCGACTTTAAACTCAATGCATCATCAACTACATTTGCTTTACTAGGGTGGTAACTCAAATCAAACTCGCAGTCTTTCAACAATTCAAGCCACCTTCTCTGTCTCATATTTAACTCTTTATGGTCAAACAAATACTTTAAACTTTTGTGATCACTAAACACTTCGAATTTAGAACCAAAAAGATAATGTTTCCAAATGTTCAATGCAAACACCATTGATGGTAATTCTAAGTCATGCATAGGATAATTTCTTTCATGAACTCTGAGTTGTCTAGAAGCATAAGAAACAACCTATCCATTATGCATTAGCACACCATCAAGTCCCATATTAGACGCATCACAATACACCACAAAAGATTCAATTGGATTAGGCCAAATCAATACTGGAGCAGTCGTCAACCTCTTCTTTAATTCTACAAATCCTTCTTCACACGCAACATCCCACACATAAGTTTGACCCTTTCGAGTCAACTGAGTTAGTGGTAACGCCAAATTATAAAATACTTCAATGAACGTTTGATAGTAACATGTCAAACCAAAAAACTTTGAATCTCAGTTGCAAAATTTAGAGCCTCCCATTGCAACACTACATCAACTTTAGAAGGATCCACAACAATTCCACCACTTGAAATCACATGACCAAGAAACTAACTTACTTTAGCCAAAATTCAACACTTCAACAACTTTGGGTATAACTTCTTTTCTTCCAACACTTGTAACACCATTTGCGATTGTTCAATATGCTCTTCTTCTGACTTAGAATAGATCAAAATATCATCAATAAAAACCACCACAAACTTATCCAAGTAGGATTGAAAAGTTATATTCATATACTCCATAAAAACACCTGGTGCATTAGATACACCAAATGACACCACAATTTACTCATAATGACCATACCTCATTCAAAAAGCTGTCTTCATAATATCATCTGGTTTAACTCGAATCATATGATAACTCGACCTCATATCAATCTTGCTGAAAACACATGCGTCCACTAACTGATCCATCAAATCGTCAATTCTCGGTAGTGGATACTTATTCTTAATTATCACTTTATTCAATTGTCTATAATCTACACACAACCTCATACTTGCATCTTTCTTCTTGATTAACAACATCATAGCACCCCACTGCGAAACACTTGGTCGAACAAACATGTTCTCGAGCATCTCTTCCAGTTGTTTCTTCAACTCACTCAACTCTGAAGTTGACATCCTGTAAGGAGCCATCGATACTAAACTTGCACTTGGCACTAAATCTATAGAAAACTCTACTTCATGCTCTGGAGGTAAATCACTGATGTCATATGGAAACACCTCTGGAAATTCATAAAAAATAGGTAGTGCTACTGTGATACGGTGGGAGAACTGACTTGGGTGTTTTGCGTTTTATCAAAAATGTTGCGATTAGCAAGATTCGCCACCGACTTTTCTTTTATCCAAAAGGAAACGCTAAAAAGAACAGGAAAGACCTTTTGAGAATTTTCTTGAGTTCGGGGGGTAGATTATGAAAAGGGAAGGTATTAGCACCCTTTTCATCCATAATTATCTATGGGCTCTTAGTTGCTTGCTAGATCACTTGATTTTGTTTGAAAATGTGCTTTGTGTGGTTTTTGAAAGTATTTTGAAAAGGCGCCATCGTTTAGGAAAACTTTGTAATAGTTCTTGTTCGTAAGAACGTATACAAAGTCTTGAGCCTTTGAAAATATTTCATGTTTGGAAAAGATTTTGAAAGTGTTTTGAAAGTGTTGGTGTTTGTTTTTGAAAATAAGCAAGAGTGTTTGATTTGAAATTGAGCAAGCAACTAGGAACAATCTACCTACTCAAAAGTCTTTGTTCATTTCTTCCTTTCCTTTGATATTGTTATCTTACCATTGATTGATAAGAAGCCTTATCTTTGGATGTAAAGGGACGGGCGTGGGTCATCGTATAGCCATGATATCAATATTGTTAGATATCTTATCATTTCTCTTGGAGGGACTAAGATCATTTTTGAAAGGAAACATTTGATAGTGTCATCGAGGGACTATGATCTTGTATTTTAATTGCTTTTTGCTAAGATACCTCATATGCATAAAATGGCCATTTTGTAAGGCAACAAAGTGGAACTACCCTAAGGGAGAAAGTGTGCAAGTGTGTTGATTTACATGCTTGTTTATCTTGGATTAGGGTTTGCTAATTTGTTGATTTAAATCTCTCCATACAAACCCTATTTTACTAGCATTTATATAAAGCGATAAATTGAGGAAAGTAAAAAATACTAAGCTATTAACTCATGAGGGGAGGGGTGTACAAATTTACAAATGGGGATTTTGCAAGAAAATTAAACCTAATTAACTACTACAACCATATTGAATAAATGTACAAGAATTGAAAAAAAAATGCAAAAATGCAAATGCATAAAGAAATGATTTTGTTTGATTTTATGAAAGGGTTTTAACCTAAACTTAATTAAGAAAATAATTAATGAAAAATAAACAAAATTTAAACCTAAATTAATTAAGGAAACAAATTAAGTTAAAAATGTTATTTAGGGCTTTTTTATGAAAAGGTTTTAAATTAATGAAAATAAAATGAAAGTTAATCAATTAAAATAAACATAAGTTCTAAATTGATATTAAAAGAAAGAAAATTAAATAATATAATAATTAAACCTAATTATGTAATATTAATTATTCAAGAAAAGAAATTAATTTGTTAAGAAAATAATTTTTAGTCTTTTTGTTTTTTGCAAATAAAAATAAATAAATATAAAATAATAATAATAATAATACTTTTTGGATTTTTTATCACTAATAAAAAATAATAATAATAAAAATGAAATGTAAATAAAATAAAATAGGAAAATAAATAAATGAAATAAATAAAAGTTGGGCCATGAGTGTATGAGCAAACAAGGGGTTAGAATCTGGCAACAAAAAAAAGCAAAAGCCCAATGGTTTCGGGCCAAGGCGCCTGTTTCAAATAAAAAAAGAAGAAAAATGTGAAAAATACACAAAAGGGTACCATTGGGGCTCGAACCCAGGTCCCATAAGTAAAAGGTGTGTGCTTTAACCATTCGGGTGGTGATACATCCGTTAACTTAAACAAAACAATAAATATGTAACATAAGTTTTGCCCTGAATGAACTTCATCTTAAACCTCCAGCCAAAGAACCTGTGACTTATCCATTTCTCATCCATTTAGAAAACTTCTAACATCAAACTTGTTAGAAATTTCCTCAGGATTCTGAATATGTAAATAACTTAAGCTAATTCTCAAAGATGAGCATGAATTTCTAACAGTACCAAATTCCGACCTAAATATTTTCAAAGGTTCAAACTCAAAATTCTCCCTACTCAAGCAACATAAATGAAATATATGGACATGTATAGTTTCAAGGAAATGATGTCTACATTTTATCTTCACAAATGCAAGCCTAACAATGCCTAAATATGAAGATAGAAGTTCAAGAAAAATACCTCAAAACTGGAAATCGTGAAATGAGTTTGAGCTTGATTCAAGGTGCTGCAATGATCAAAGTTCAACTGCAATGCTCTGTTTTTGAACTTGGACAATGGTGAAAATGGTGTTACAGTCGTGTAACAGGGACATGGATGGTTTGTATTTGATGTGAGGAAGCTTTTGAAACTAAAAGGCCAAGAAATGCACGAACGAAATGGAAGTTTGAAGTTCAAAATCACAAATGCCACAAAAATGGAGGTTTTGTGCAATTTCTGGCTTAAGGGAATTTGGGAGTGCTTACGGGTGTTTAAAACTCGTGTCCTAGGTTTCATAATAGTGTTTTGATATATAGGAAAAGGTTTGGAGACATGAGATGGTCAGAAGTACAAGATCACATGTTTTGGCTTCTTGACTTGTTTTTGAAGTAAGGTTGACAAACATGGTTTCAATGCATAGTAAAAGCATGGTCTGAGTAACTAGAGGCTCTAGACAAGTTTCTTATGACAATGTTACTTTGTGCCATTAATGGAAATGTAACTTTGATAATGGCTCAAATGCTTGGATCAAAGCTCTAACAGCTGTGTAAACATTTAATTATGGAGTGAAAAACAAGTTTGAGACCTGCAAAGCAAAGATTATGCAGCCTAGCATGGATTTGGTTCATGTATTCTTCACAAAATGGCTTGTAGTTCAAGTTTGAAAACCTTAATTTCTTGTCTTTGATTCTCCTTGTTCAAACATGATCTCAATGACTTCTTGGACATTTTGGAAATCTTGTAACATCCTCTACAACCTCTATGTTGGACATTTTTGAAAATTCTTCTTGGAACTATGTGAAAAATTTCCATGAAGTTAGGTCAAAATCATGCCTAAACCAGGGCAAAATTTCACTAAGTTTCCAAGTTTCATGAACATGTATTAAATAAATCATAACTTGAAATTTATGCATTTCTATGAGAAGTTGTGTTCTAAATTATTTTAGATACCATTGAGATCTACACCTTTCATGTTGGAAGTTTCTTTTGAATCCTCTTGCATCATGGTGAAAAATTTGTTCAAAGTCATGAAAAAATATGAAATTTTCAACACTTAGAAAAATTTCTAAGTTTAGAGATTTTGACTTTTCAAAATGAAATCTTGAATTTTTGATTTCTTGATGAACAAGTTTCATATTTTGACATGTTTTGATGAATTGTGATCTTTAACACTTGATTTTGGCCAAAAAGTCAAAGTTTGACTTTTCAGTGTACAATTGACTTTTGATTAGTTGACTGAAAATTCATCTGTCAATCAATTGATCTTGAGAAATGTTGTGAGCCATACCATTAGGTCAAAATGAAGCATTTTAATCCTTGAGATCATAACTTAAACCAATCAACCAATTGCTAGGTCAAAAATCAAAAATTTCCCTTTCTCAGTCAAAACCCTAATTTTGACCATTTTGCCTTTTTGATGATCTGATCAAATTTCGTGAGGAATTGTGATCCAAACTTGATCAAATGACATATATGAGTTCATATTGTTGATATGGACCAAAAATGTGATCTAAGACTTGAAACTTGACATGAGCAATCTTGAGAGTCCAAAATGATCCATGAAAGTCATATGAGGCATTAAAAGTTCAATTGTCCTTGTGCAATCTCAAACCCTAATTTTCAGTAATCAGTGCTAGAGGAGGTGTCTTGAGTTAATCAACCCTTGTGCAGTATTGATCCAAAGGAGATCTTGTTAGAGATTATTTGAGAAATGAGAGGGAAAATTTTGGGGTACAACATCTTCCCCTGTTCAATCTTCTTAAACTTGAAGAGTTAGATTGGCGGATCCGCCATTCGTGACTTGAAGGTGGAAGATGATTGAACACTAGAGTGCCCAGAAATTTGCACTCGAATATGGATTGTGAATGGGATTATAGATGCCATTTGGAGGAATGTTGGTAAACACTGGAAGGAGTATCAACATAAATCTTTGGTTGATTTATACTAAAACTTGATGTTTCACCCGTGGGACAAAAGGTTAGTAAAATGCAGCATGATGTTCAAAAGATGAATGAGATCATGATAAATGCATTTTGTATGTACATGCTATGATGTATGAATGCGAGATGCATGTTTGTCTGGGAAAATAAATCCATGACTACTGTTGAGGAGATTCTGGGGAGTTAAATCCCTGATTGCTGTTAGGGATGAAGAATATACATATCTTCACACTTCGTTGAAAGAATGCTTCTGCTGGGGAATATCTCTTGAATGCTAGTTGTTATCTAGTCGGGTCAGGCTTCACAATTTTCCGAGGATGAGGAAGTCAACTGCTATCTGGTCGGATCCAGGCTTCATGGTAACTTACTGGGGAAGGATAAATTAACTGTTATCTGGTCGGATTCCAGGTTTTGTAGAAAATTTCTTGAAATTGAATAGTTATCTGGTCGGATCCAGGCTTCACAACAAATTGCTGGGGATAAGGAATTTAACTGTTATTTGGTCGGATTCCAGGCCTTGCAGTGACTTGAAGTGGTAACTACTATTTGGTCGGGGTCCAAGTTTCATGGTTTTTGGAAAGTTGTACTATTATCTGGTCGGGTCCAGACTTCACAATGTCTCTCTGGGGATTGTAGTTAATTGTTATCTAGTCGGGCTCCAGGCTTCACAATAACCATCTTGAAAACTGATATCTGGTCGGGTCCAGGCTTTGCAGACTTCTGAGGTGGTTAAGGTTAATTGTTATTTGGTCGGGTCCAGGCTTCACAATAAACTGCTTAGGGATTTAGTCGTTATCTGGTAAGATTCCAGGTTTCACAACGAGTTTCTAAGGGTAATTGCTATCTGGTCGGATCCAGGATTCACAATAACTTTTTCGAGTAGAGGCAAACTCTACGGGGGAAAAGAAATTAAACCTTAGTCTTGGTTGAATCCAGGTTTTTTTATATCTTTGAAGAGTTAAACTACTATCTGGTCAGGTCCAGGTTTCATAGTGACTTGAGAAGCTGACTATTATCTAGTCGGGTCAAGGCTTTACGGTAACTTGAGAAGTTTACTATTATCTGGTCAGGTCCAGGCTTCATAGTAGCTTTCGGAGACAGTAAAGGTTTTATTGACGACTTTACTGAGGATTAGGGGTTGTGGCCCTATGATTTGCAATAGTCTGAAAGGCAAACTCAAACTGGAGGGTGTGGACTCAGTCGAGGAGGACATATTCATCTTGGGGAGATATACTCAGCTTGGGGAGGATATACTAAGCTGGGGATACCAGGCTTAGCTGGGGGAAGATATACTATGTCGGGGGAATATAGACTCGGATGGGGAGAATAGTCTAAGCTGGGAAATTTTGTAGTTCCTCGATTGTTGTATGTTGGGGAAATAAATCCTGTTGATGAATAATCGATGAATTGCCGATGAAGTGAGTTCTTTGAGGAATATATCCACAAGGCTTCTACTTGTAGGATTCAACTTAGCTGGGGAGAGAGCTTCCAAGAGATTGAGACTCTGATTGGAGATTATCCTATACAAAGAGACTTTGTGGGTAACTTTGTTGAGGATTGGTTTATTGTAGCCGTTTTATGGGGATAATGTTAATGAAACAACTCTGTGGGGATATTTCAATATACATTAAAGAGGTGCTTGCTGCTGCTTAGAAGGTCACATGTACAAAACAATTTTAATTATATTAATATGCATATGTTCGTTCAATTTTAGTCATTGGACAATTTTGCGTTCAAAACAAAAATAAAAAGTTTGCACTTCAAAGTATATTTGTATTGATATTTTGCCCATAAATAGGCGTTTTTTGTACGAAGAGATGGAGATCCTAGTAAGAGGAAATCGTCGAAAGGAAAACAAAGATTGAAAACAAAACAAATAGCCATGTGAAATGATCTCATTGCATTCCAACTCTACTATTGCCCCAATATCTTCGAATGCCCCTTGCCTTTGACAGCAGTTGATTGAATTGATCTTGGACCGTTTGAACTCGGACCTTGGTGATAAAGTTGACTGTGGTGAATCCACGGGACATAGTCATACGCTTTTAATCCTTAACTTTTTCCTGGACCGCCCTTTCGGGCTTTCAGCCCACCAGGACACCCATTTTTACCCAAGTCGCCCTTTTGGGTTTTCAACTTGCCGGGTATACAATCTTTTGCATATATCCCCAATTTTAGCCCAAACCTTTTGGTTTGTCGGGATTCCCTTATTTTTCCTAGGTGTGTCAACCTAGCGGGTCCTTTATGCGTAGTATTTTTTAACTATGTCCGCGTTTATATGATGTGGGAAGTCTTCACCATCCATGGTAGTCACCATCATGGCACCTCCAGAGAAAACTCTCTTGACAACAAATGGCCCTTCGTATGTGGGAGTCCATTTGCCTCTGGGGTCGCCTTGTGGTAGAATGATGCGTTTTATCACCAAGTCACCAGCTTGATATACTCGAGGCTTGATTTTTTTGTTGAAAGCCTTGATCATACGTTTTTGGTACGCCTGACCATGAAAAACAGCAGCCAGTCATTTTTCGTTTATTAAATTTAGCTGATCCAATCTGGTCTGAATCCACTCGTCTTCCCCTAAGCCTGCTTCATTCATAATCCTTAAAGAGAGAATCTGAACTTCCACTGGTAGAACAACTTCCATACCATAGACTAAGGAAAAGGGAGTTGCCCTAGTTGATGTTCTAGCTGAAGTGTGGTAGCCGTGATAAGCAAATGGTAACATCTCATGCCAGTCCTTATAGGTTACTACCATCTTCTGCACAATCTTCTTAATGTTTTTGTTGGCCACTTTGACTGCGCCTTTCATTTTGGGTCTATAAGGTGAAGAATTGTGATGCTTGATCTTAAACTAAGCACAAAGCTCAGTAATCATAGCATTATTGTGGTTAGTCCCATTATTTGTGATGATCCTTTCGGGGATACCATAGAGGCAGATGAGGTTGTGTTTTATGAATCTGGCTACCACATTCTTGGTGACTGAGGCAAACGAGGCGGCTTTGACCCATTTGGTGAAATAATCAATAGCGACCAGAATGAAGTGATGTCCATTGGAAGCGGTGGGCTTGATTTCTACAATAATGTCAATGCCCCACATTGCAAATGGCCATGGAGCGGTCATGACGTTCAGAGGGATAGGAGGCACATGGACCTTGTCAGCATAGATTTGGAATTTTTAACAAGTTTTGAATGTTGATGGCAATCAATCTCCATTGTCGACCAATAGTAGCCAACTCTCAAGATCTTCTTAGCCATCGTATGTCCATTTGAGTGAGTACCAAAGAGACTATCATACATGTCTTCCATGATTTCCTCTGCCTCCTTCTTGTCCATACATCAGAGTAGAGTTGAATCATGGTTGCGCTTGTACAATATCCCGTTACTTAGGAAGAATTTAGCTGAAAATCTTCACAAGAACTTTATGTCATTGATGGATGCTCCCTCTGGACACTCTTGTACTTCAAGTTATCTCATCACCTCATGGTACCATGGCTTTTCTGCATCAGTGTCAAGCTCACAGCAGTACGTAGGTTCGTCGAATCTTTCAATTGTAATCATAGGAGCTTCATTGTCACATTTGACCTTGAACATTAAAGACGTGGTTGCCAAGGCGTCAGCCAATTGTTTTTCTTCCCTAAGGGAGTGCTCAAAATTGATCTCTTCGAAGTAAGGAATCAGTGATAGCACAAGTTCCTTGTAAGGGATGAGATTAGGGTGTTTAGTGTCCCAATCTCCTTTTACTTGGTTGATCACTAGAGCGGAATCTCCAAACACATTCAAATGCTTGATCCTCAAGTCAATGGCAGCTTTCAGACCCAAGTTACACGTTTGTACTCAGCCATATTGTTCGTGCAATTGAAGCATAATCTGGAAGTGAAAGGAGTGTGGCAACCTTCAGGGGAGATGATCACAACACCAATTCCGTTACCTAAGGCGTTGGAAGCCCCATCGAAGACCATAGTCCATCAGGATCCTTGTTCAGGTCCGTCATACAGTCCAGGTTTTGCGCAATCGGTTACCAGCATGATGTTCTCATCAGGGAAGTCAAAGTTCATAGACTGATAATCATCCATATCTTGATGGGCCAAATGGTCATCTAGTACGCTTCCTTTGATGGCTTTTTGCATTTAGTATTGAATGTCGTACTCAGTCAAGATCATTTGCCACCTGGCTATCCGTCCGGAAAGAGGAGGTTTCTCGAAGATGTACTTGATTCGGTCTATCTTAGAAATCCACAAAGTGGTATGAGTCAACATATACTGTCTTAGCTGGCGAGCAGCCCATGCTAGAGCACAAAACGTTTTCTAGAGCAGTGAATATCTGGTTTCACAGTGGGTAATATTTTTGCTCAGGTAGTAAATAGCATGCTCTTTTCGGCCAGACTCGTCATGTTGGCCCAAAACACACCCCACGGAATTCTCTAGTACTGTCAAGTACATGATCAATGGTCTTCCGTCAATTGGAGGTATGATAATAGGAGGCTCTTGTAGATATCTTTGATTTTGTCGAAGGCAGCTTGGCATTCATCATTCAATCTGACTACCTGATCTTTCTTCAAGAGTTTTAAGATTGTCTCACAAGTAGCAGTCATGTGAGATATGAAGCGGGTGATGTAATTGAGACGACCCAAGAATCCTCTAACTTCCTTTTAAGAGTGGGGGACTGGAATTTCTTGGATGGCCTTTACCTTGGCAGGATCAACTTCAATGCCTTTATTGCTGACAACAAAACCTAGAAGCTTCCCAGATCGTACTCCAAACATGCACTTGTTAGGGTTTAACCTTAACTTATACTTTTTCAACCTTTCGAATAGTTTGTACAGGTGATCAAGATGTTCCTCTTCAGTTTGAGATCTGGAAATCATATCATCCACATATACCTCTATTTCATGATGAATTATGTCATGAAACAAAGCTACCATAGCTCTTTGATACGTTGCCCCTGCATTCTTCAATCCGAACGACATGACCTTGTAGAAAAAGGTGCCCCATTGCATAACGAAAGTTGTCTTCTCCATGTCATCGGGAGCCATACTTATATGATTATAGCCGGAGAAGCCGTCCATGAAAGAGAAGACTTTATGCTGAGAAGTATTATCAACCAAGACGTCAATGTGTGGTAGAGGGAAGTTATCCTTGGGGCTTGCCCTATTCAGATCCCTATAGTCTACGCACATGCAAACCTTTCCATATTTCTTCGGCACTGGAACCACATTGGCAACCCATTTGGGGATAGTATGTCACAGCCAAGAATCCCGCATCAAATTGTTTCATCACCTCAGCTTTGATCTTCTCAGACATATCAGGCCTCATGCGACGAACCTTTTGTTTGATGGGAGGACAATCTTCTTTTTTCGGCATATGATGAACTACGATGTCGGTATCCAACCCTGGCATATCTTCATAAGACCAAGCAAATACTTCCACATAATCATGCAACATCTGAACCAACCTGCTCTTGACACTGTCTTCTAAGTTAACACCGATCTTGATTTCCTTCTTATCTGCCTCAGTACCCAAATTGATGACTTCAATTGACTCTTCGTGCGACTGAATAGCTTTTTCCTCTTGAAAAAGAAGTCTGGCTAGTTCTCCCGGTATTTCATAATCTTCCCCGCCTTCATATTTGGCTTGGTTGATTGGACATTTGAAGTTATAGTCGACAATAGTAGAGTCATTAGCAATAAGATCTAGAGTGGATAAGGACCTGCAAGAGTGTGTGTGTGCATGTAAGATACATGGCTATTATGAAAAATGTATTTGAAAGAAAAGAAAGATAATGAACACAAATATTTTAATGAAAAAGAGTCCAATGTACTAAAAGATCATATGATTAGATGAACATAGATAAAACCCTTGACAAATGGACCAACGTTCCCCGGGACAGGCACATGGCTTAAAAGTCATTATTAAATATTATAGACAAAATGTTCTTGAATTGAAAGAAAAGAAATAACAAGTAAATTACTCCTCAAGGAAGGAGATGGGCATGGATTCCTTTGTATGCTAATTCTTCATCTCCGTTGTAGTTGGATACACCCAATCTTCGAATGCAGCTTCTTCATTTGAATCAACCACAACATTAACTTCATAGATACTAATGCGGAGAGGTGGCTTTCCTGCATGGGCACGTGTCACTTCCTTCTGTCCTTGAAGGTGAAACCTAAACGAAACTTGTCCGCTTTAAATGGGATATTGAGGAGTTTCCCCCAAGTATCACACTTTCCTTCTTCAATTGCCACACGAGCATCTTTGATTGAAACCATCTTGGGCACGACTTTAACAGCTTTGGATTCATCAGAGGAACATTTGGTAGCAGCAACCATCAGTGGCACGACTTCAAAGGCTTGACACGGGGTCTCAATGAATTCTCCATCCATCTATATGTATTTGAACGAGTTAAGGTGGATCACCATAAACTCTTCCACTCCACAGACGGTGACTATTCTTCCCTTGACAGGATATTTAAGCTTTTAATGGAGAGTTGAGGTTACTGCCCCAACTTTATGGATCCACGGGCGACCCAACAGACAAGAATAGGCAGGACGAATATCCATAATGTAGAAGGTGGAATTGAATATTTGGGAGCCGACCTTGATTGGAAGATCTACTTCCCCATGAACAGTTCTTTTTGATCCATAGAACACCCTTACAATAATATCAGTTGGCTCTAAGACTAAACCTTCATAGTCTAGATGGTCTAACGCCCCCTTGGGCAGTACATTTAGAGAAGAACCAATGTCGACTAGCACATGTGCTAAGGTAGTCCCTTTGCACTCAACAGAAACATGTAGAGCTTTATTGTGGTTCTTCCCAAGCATTGTTAGGTCAGTAGCTGAAAATCCCAAGCCATTATCAACCGTCAAACTAGCCACATAATTCTCAAATTGGTCCGTTGTTGTCTCATTGGGAACATGAGCCTTTTTCATGAATTTGATTAATGTATGAGCATGGGCATCAGAACAAAGCAACAATGACAACATTGAAATCTTAGAAGGGGTTTTCCCCAACTGTTCCACAATCTTGAAGTCGCTCCTTTTTATGATCTTCACGATCTTGTCCATCTCACGAGTGGAGGGTTCTCCATCAGCAACGTCCTTTGCGGGTATTTCGGTCATAACAGGCTCAACAACCTTCTCCTTCCCTATTGTATCGGTACATGGCTTGGCAACAATAATACGGATGGGGGCCTTTGTAACAACAGGTGGTGAGATATTGGATGAAAATATTCTCCCAGTTCTGGTTACTTTGCTTGAGCCAACTATATTACGAACAACGTCAGCTTTGTCTTCATCAATCCAAGCATCTTGTTTTATGCCATGGTAAAACACCTCAGCACCATAGTTCCATGGTACTGCTTTATTTGAAGAGTAGTATGATACGGTGGGAGAATTGACTTTTTTTTGCGTTTGTATTCGCAAATGTTGCGGTTAGCAAGAGTCGCCACCGAATTTTCTTTTATCCAAAAGGAAAGGTGAAAAGCACAAGAAATACCTTTAGAGATGTTTTCTCGGGTTTGGGGGGTAGATTATGAAAAGGAAAGGTGTTAGCACCCTTTTCATCCATGGTTTTCCATGGGCTCTTGGTTGGTTGCTAGATCACTTGCTTTTGTTTGAATGTGCTTGTGTTGTGGGTTTTGAAAGTATTTTAAAAATGTCTTTGTAATGGTTCTCGTCTCTATAAGAACGTGTATAAAGTGTTTGTATGGAAAATAGTTCAAGGATGTGTGTTTTTGAAAGTGATTTTGAAAAGGTGTCTTTGTAACGGTTCTCGTCTCTATAAGAACGCGTACAAAGTGTTGTCTTCGAAAATGTTTCAAAATGAGAGTGTTGGTGTATAAAATGTTTTTGTTGTGAGCAAGCGAACAACTAGGAGCGAATCTACCTACTCAAAAGGTCTTAGATGTTCTTTTCCTCCTCCTTTAGATGTTTCTATCTTACCATTGATTTGGTAAGAAGCCCCATCGTTGGATGTGAGGGGACGAGTATGGGACGTTTGTATAGTCATAGAAGGCAACCTATGGGACGTTTTAGCAATGTCGTTTTAGGGACTAGATTGTTTACCAAAGGGAACATCGAGGGACTACGATATTTTATAGAGGATCTTTGCTAAAACGCCCATGTTCGAGGGACATGATTATTTTTCCGATAGGCCACAAAGTGGGATTACCCTAAGGGTGCTAGTGTGCAAGTGTGTTTGATTGCATGCATTTTATTCTTGATTAGGGTGATCTATTTTTCGATTTCATATCTTGTCATACACACCCTAATTACTAACAATATATGAAAGCAATAAAAGTGCAGAAAGTAAATATTCTACGCTATTACAATCATTATGGGGATGGGGTGTACAAATTTACAAATGGGGATTGCAAGAAATTAAAGTCCTAATTATCTATTACAACCATATTGAAATAATGTAAAAGAAATTAAAAAATGTATTTGTTTTGTTTTTGTTAAGAGAAGAAATAAATTTGTTTAAGAAAATATTTTTGGCCTTTTTGATATTGATAAAAAGAGTATTAACATTGAAAGTGATAAAAAGGAAAATAAATAAGATATAGAATCAGCGTGCTGCTGCCAGCAAAACAAAAGGGGTCAGAAGTTCTGATGCCAGGAGTGCTGTGACCTAAAAAGAAACGTTAGTGGGCATCAGAAGTTCTGGATTGGTATACTCTGAGGTCCTACAAAAACGTTAGAGGGGAAATAGAGGTTCTGGGTGGTATTCAGACAGTGAGCCAAAAGTCAGAAGTTATGTGTTGTGATAAGCAGTGAGTAAAAACATCAGAAGTTCTATGTGTTGAAACAGCAAGAAAACCTAGAAGTTCTGTGTGTGTTGGAACAATAAGAAATCCTAGAAGTTTTGTGTGTTTAAACAGTAAGAAGAACTCGTGAGTTCTGTGCTGTGCTAAAACAGTGAGTGAGCATCAGAAGTTCTATGTTGCATTTCAACTCTTTTCTCATATTAATCAACCATCAGCAATTCATTCAGTTCTTAACCAAACAAAAAATCAGAAGGATAAAAGCACAACAGTTTATAGAAGTTCTAATCCTAATCCTAGCCTACCCTTAATCAAGAAGTTGTGATCCACTGTTTTTTCTACTTATGAAATGATATGGACAACATTAATACTATGATATTCACATACTTAGTGATGTTCTTAATGAAAAGATGCAAAGTCAGAAAGACTTACCTTGAATCCTAAAGAGTGTACTTGGAACTTGAACTGCTGCCTATAGATATTCTAGAGTCAGCAAAAGTAATGTAAGAGAAAATGCCAATTCCTTTGACTCAAAGGGAAGAACAAAGGTTTTTGTTTTCTCTTTGGGAATTCTGTATTTTTTATGAAGGTTTCACAGTTTTCTTTTCTCTCTTTTGACAATTCTCTCTCTCCAAAAAAGAGCCCCTTGAACGTGTGATGAAGCAAATTATTTATAGATGGGTTTGTTGTGGTTTCGGGGGGAAAACAAATGGGATTCAAACCTTTTTGGTATACTGTTTCATTTCTTTTTAATCACAGTTTTCGTATGCTAATTTGATGCAAATATGGGGTTTGAGAAAGTGCAGGCATGGACTGGGTCAGCATCTGATTGCAGGACTATGATGTAGCAGGGAAGCAGGTCGCTTAAACGAGGTTTTGGGATTTGGTGATGTTCTGATCACGGAAGATTAGAGATGTAAAATCAATATGCTAAAGATTCATGTTCTGACTGAAGAACTATGTTCTGAACCATGCTTGCAACTCCTGACTGCACTCGCGTGGAGGCTGGCTCAGATGTTCTGAAGTATCATATACCCTTAACACTTAGAAAATTTTCTAAATGTTTGGAAATTTTATTTTTTCAAAGTAATTTTCTGACTCCTGATTTTTTTGATGAACCAATTTCATGTCTTGATGAAATAAAATTGTTGAGACTTGATTTGATCTGAAAGTCAAAGTTTGACTTTTCAGTGTGCTTTTGACCATTTTGCCCTTATGGATGATTTTCTTGAAAAGTGGTAATTCAAGACTTGGAACTTGATAGAAGCAAACCTGAGAGTCCATGATGATCCTTTGAGAAATGAGAGGGAAAATTTTGGGGTACAATAGTTGCTCCTGTTCAATCATCTTAAGCTTGAGGATGTAGATGGGCTGGTCTGCCTTTCGTGATCTGAAGGTGGAAGATGATTGAACACTAGAGTGCCCAGAAATTTGCACTCGCATGAAGTAATATTCATTGGTGATATTGAAAATGGGCTTACAGATGAAATTTGGAAGGCGATGGGGAATTGTCGGAGATGGGCTTAAAGATGCCATCTAGAAAAGATCGGTTGCATAAGAGATTCCTTGGCATGAATTCCTGTACCTGCTGTTGAGGGTGACTTTGTCGGGGAATGTTGATTTATGCACTGGGAAGTAAAGTCTAGGAGCTTTGGTTTTCCATTACTCTGTTGGGGAGTTATCTTCTGATTGAGGGGGTGAAAGTAGAATGTATACCTTGTCAGGGTCCAGGCTGTACATCGACTTACTGGGGAAATGCGAAACCGACCGTATCTGGTCGGGTCCGGGCCTTACACTGTTGTAAGCTGTTGTCTGGAGGTAAGGGAGAAGGAACATGGATAGTAGGGTTACTTTGAGATGAAAGCCTGGATGGTAGGGCTAAGAGAAGGAACCTGGATAGTAGGGTTACTTCGAAATGAAACCTGGATAGTAGGGCTTGTGGGAAGGAACCTGGGTAGTAGGGTTACTTCGAGATGAAAGCTTGGATAATAGGGCTAAGAGAAGGAACCTGGGTAGTAGGGTTACTTCGAAATGAAAGCCTGGATAGTAGGGCTTGTGTGAAGGAACCTGGGTAGTAGGGTTACTTCGAGATGAAAGCTTGGATAGTAGGGGTAAGAGAAGGAACTTGGGTAGTAGGGTTACTTCGAGATGAAAGCCTGGATAGTAGGGCTTGTGGGAAGGAACCTGGGTAGTAGGGTTACTTCGAGATGAAATCCTGGATGGTAGGGCAAAGAGAAGGAACTTGGGTAGTAGGGTTACTTCGAAATGAAAGCCTAGATAGTAGGGCTTGTGGGAAGGAACCTGGGTAGTAGGGTTACTTCGAGATGAAAGCCTGAATAGTTGGGCTAAGAGAAGGAACCTGGGTAGTAGGGTTACTTCGAGATGAAAGCCTGGATAGAAGGGCTTGTGGGAAGGAACATGGGTAGTAGGGTTACATCGAAATGAAAGTCTGGATAATAGGGCTTGTGGGAAGGGACCTGGGTAGTAGGGTTACTTCAAGATGAAAGCCTGGATAGTAGGGCTTGTGGGTAGGAACCTGGGTAGTAGGGTTACTTTGAGATGAAAGCCTGGATAGTAGGGCTAAGAGAAGGAACCTGGGTAGTAGGGTTACTTCGAGATGAAAGCCTAGATAGTAGGGCTAAGAGAAGGAACCTGGGTAGTAGGGCTACTTCGAAATGAAAGCTTGGATAGTAGGGCTTGTAGGAAGGAACCTGGGTAGTAGGGTTACCTCACTTGATCATGTAGATTAGTTGACCCGTTTAGTTTCGGGAACTGATTTTCCCTTAGTTGCCTACAAATATGACCATATAACTACTGGAATTGTTGGTAATAATTGTCTTTTCTGAAAAGATAACATGGTTAATTATATACGATGCATGAAATGCATTGTGAGATGATGTTCTCAAAATAAACAAGATTATGATGTATGTGATATGTATGTGCATGTCATGATGTATGAGAATTAGATGCTAGTTGTGACATATCCGAGTCTGGGAAAATAAATCCCTGACTGTTGCTGGAGAAAATAGCATTTTTGAATGTTGTAGAGAACTGTAGTTCTTCTACTTCCGTTGGAGATGGTGAACGGAAATGATTGTGCCAAAGATTTGTTCTTAGCTGTTTGTGACTATTCTGTCAAGGAGATACTTTATTCGAGAATATCTCTGCGGGGGAACGACTCTGTTAAGCTCTGTTGGGGATTGATCTAGAGAAACAAACTCTGCTTGGGGAGATAATAATTTTATGATGCTCCGCTCGCGATCATAGATGTCAGGTTTCTGGACGACCCTGGCGAGGGGGATTACTTCCCGTTGTGAGAGAACTGACATCAATGCTTTGATTACCTTTACTCTGTGGGGAATACAGATGTTACAAGGTCACATGTATTGATGACTGTGCTCAAAAGTTGTCTCTGCCCTGGTACCTGGTGGACAGAGTAACTGTCGGGTTTGACATTTTAGTTTTTTGTCCCTGTTTATTAAGTTATGAGCAATTGTCTTTCTTTTCCCATGCAAATATTTGTGAACAACAATCATATTCAAGTGCATATGTCAAGAATAAATCATTGGACGTTCTTGCAAAATCAAAACAGAAAAAGAAAAACAAATAGTTTTGTAAAAATGACTTGTATTAATTTTTGAAGTTGGCCTATAACAGGCGTTTTTTGTACAAGGAAGCTGATGCTCTAGTAAGAGAATGCCGCCATAAAAATGGCATCTATACAATATTGTGTACAACGAAAAGAAAACAACTATGTGCGACAGTCCCATTGAGTTTTAAATCTTCTATTTCTGTTATGCCTTCGAGCGTCTCCTCACTTTGCTGCTTGTCCGAAACTAATTAGATTGATTAATGTCGTTTGAGTTTGATAGTTGATACTGAGGTCAGATCGCAGGGTGATCCAATGGGACATAGTGATATGCTTTTCATCCCTAACTTTTACCTGGACCTCCAATTCGGGTTTTCAGTCCACCGGGATACCCTTTCTTGCCCAAGCCGCCTTTTTAGGTTTTCGACTTGCCGGGTGTACAGATTTTTTCATTTTCATCCCTTATTTTTACCGAACCCTTTTGGTTCGCTGGGAAGCCCTTATTTTTGCTTAGGACAGTCAACCTAGCGGGTCTTTTATCATGCATAGTATCTTTTCACTATGTCTACATTGACAGGGTGAGGGAGGTCGTCACCGTCCATGGTGGTTAGAATCATGGCTCCACCAGAGGAAATGTTTTTAATCACAAACGGTCCTTCGTAGGTGGGAGTCCATTTTCCCCTGGGTCACCTTACGGCATTATGATGCGCTTGATCACTAGATCCCCGACTTGATACTCTTGGTGTCTGGCCTTTTTTTTAAAGCCTTAATCATCCGTTTTTGATACGTTTGACCGTGACAGATAGCAGTAAGTCTCTTATCATTGATCAAATTTAGTTGATCAAGTCGAGTCTGGATCTAGTCGTCTTCGCTTAAACCTGCATCTTTCATAATCCTTAAAGAAGGAATCTGGACCTCAATGGGTATGACTGCCTCCATGCCATATACGAGAGAGTAGGGTGTTACCCCTGTCGACGTCCGTGCTGAGGTACGGTACCCATGCATAGCGAATGGTAGCATCTCATTCCAGTCTTTGCATGTCACCGTCATCTTCTGTATAATCTTCTTGATGTTCTTGTTAGCCGCTTCAACAACGCCATTCATCTTCGGCTCGTAGGGAGAAGAGTTGTGATGTTGTATCCTGAATTGTTTACAGAGATTGGTAATCATCGTGTTATTGAGATTCGTACCATTATCGGTGATAATTCTCTCTAGCATACCATACTGATAGATCAGGTTATGCTTGATAAATCGCGCCACAATATTCTTGGTAACGGTAGCAAAAGAAGCAGCCTCAACCCATTTTGTGAAGTAATCGATAGCTACTAGGATGAAGCGATGCCCATTGGAAGCTGTAGGCCTGATTTCTTCGATCATGTCAATTCCCCACATTGCAAAGGGCCACGGAGCTGTCAAGACATTCAAAGGAACCAGAGGCACATGCACCTTATTAGCATAAATTTGACACTTATGACAGGTTCGGGAGTGCTGCTAACAATCTTATTCTATAGTGGACCAATAATATCCTTCCCGTAGGATCCTCTTAGACATGGTATGTCCACTGGAATGGGTTCCGAAGGTACCTTCATGTAGATCTGTCATAATCCTCTATGCTTTGCTCTTGTCTACACACTGCAGTAAGGTAGAGTCATGATTTCACTTGTAGAGGATTCCATTACTGAGGAAGAATTTCGCAGCGAACCTTCTCAGAAATTTCTTATCGTTGACAGATGCCCCTTCGGGATACTCTTGTGTCTCGAGGTACTTCCTCACTTCATGAAACCAGGGCTTGTCTGCCACCTCTTCGGTATCTATCTCACAATAATGTGCTGGTTCATCCAACCTCTCAATGGTGATTCAGGGAGCTTCGTTGTCCCACTTGACTTTGAACATGGAAGACATGGTGGCTAGCGCGTCCGCTAACTGGTTCTCCTCTCGTGGGAAATGTTCAAAGGTTACCTCCTCAAAGTGTGGGAGAAACGTCAGTACATGCTCTTTGTACGTGATGAGATTCAGATGTTTCGTATCCCATTCGCCTTTGATCTGACCTATCACTAAGGCTGAATCCCCGAAAAAATTTAAGAACTTGATCTTGAGATCGATAGAGGCTTTAAGACCCATGATGCAAGCTTCATACTCCTCCATGTTGTTTGTGCAGTTGAAGCAGAGTCTTGCGGTAAATGGAGTATGACAATCCTCAGGAGATATGATTACATCACCAATACCATTACCTAGTGCGTTTGAGGCTTCATCAAAATACATAGACCATCGGGATCCTTCCTCAGGTCCTTTATTCGGTCCATGTCCTTTGTAGTCAGTCACCAGCATAATGTTCTCATCCGGGAACTCGAAATTCATGGACTAGTAGTCATCCACGGCCTGATGAGCCAAATGATCAGCCAATACACTCCCCTTGATTGCTTTCTGGGTTGTATATTGTATATCATATTCGGTTAAGATCATCTACCATCCCGCTATTCTTCCGGAGAGAACGGGCTTCTCGAAGATGTATTTGATTGGATCCATATTATATATCAACAGAGTAGTGTGGGTCACCATATACTATCTTAGTCGGCGAGCAGCCCATGCCAAAACGCATCAAGTTTTCTCAAGCAGTGAGTATCTTGTCTCACAGTCGGTAAAAGTTTTGCTAAGGTAGTATATTGCATGCTCTTTTCGACCAGACTCGTCATGCTGACCCATCACACACCCCATTGAATTATCTAGCACTATTAAGTATAGTATCAAAGGTCTTCCTACAACAAGAGGCATCAGATTGGTGACTCTTGAAGGTATTCCTTGATTCTTTCGAAAGCAGTTTGGCATTCGTCCTTCCACTTTAACACTTGATCTTTCTTCAGAAGCTTGAAGATGGGCTCACAAGTAGCAGTCAGATGTGAAATGAATCTGGAGATATAATTCAGGCGTCCCAGGAAACCTCTAACTTCCTTCTCTGTACAGGGAGCCGACATCTCTTGTATGGCCTTTACCTTTGCAGGGTCTACCTGAATGCCTTTGTCACTGACGATGAAACCTATAAGCTTACCAGACCTTACCCCGAAGGTGCACTTGTTCGGATTCAACCTCAACCGGTATATCTTCAACCTGTAGAGTAGCTTTTGTAGGTGGTCGAGGTGCTCTTCTTCGGTTTGAGATCTGGCTATCATATCATCAACATAAACCTCGATCTCACGGTTAATCATATCATGGAACAAAGCGACCATGGCTCGCTGATAGGTTGCCCCAACATTCTTCAACCTAAAAGGCATCACCTTGTAACAAAAAGTGCCCCATTGTGTGATGAAGGTTGTCTTTTCCATGTCTTTAGGAGCCATCTTGATCTGGTTATAGCCAGAGAAGCCAGCCATGAAGGAGAAAATTTTGTGTTGCACGGTGTTATCAACCAGAACTTCAATATGGGGAAGCGGGAAGTCATCCTTGGGGCTTGCCCTATTCAGGTCTCTGTAATCCACATACATCCGTACCTTTCCGTCCTTATTAGGTACCAGAACAACATTAGCAACCCACTGTAGAAAGGAGGTGACAGCTAAGAACCCTGCGTCGAACTGCTTCATGACCTCTTCCTTGATCTTCTCTGACATTTTAGGATACATATGGCGGACCTTCTGTTTAACCGAAGGACAATCTTCTTTAGTTGGTAGATGGTGCACCACGATATTAGTGTCTAAACTAGGCATGTCTTCATATGACCAGGCGAAGATTTCAACGTAGTCATGCAACATCTGTATCAGTCGCTGTTTGATCTTGGTCTCCAAATTCACGCCGATCTTGACTTCTTTTCTTTCTATCTCTGTGCCAAAGTTTATTGTATCAACTGGTTGTTCATGAGACTGTGTAGCCCTCTCTTCCTGTTGTAATAGTCTATCAAGTTCTCTAGGCACCTCACAATCGTCCTCACCTTCGTCCTCAGCTTGGTTGATCAGATTTTCGAAGTCATAAATGGCAATAGCAAGATTGTTATCAATGGGATCCTGAGTGGATATGGATCTGCAGTTTGATACGTGAGTGTGTGTAAGAGTATAGCTGTATTGATAAAGTAAAGGCAGAAAATAAAAACAGAGAGTGCAAAATTTGTATGCAAAGAACATCCAATGCTTCATTGATGATATATGAGATGACATATAATAACCCTCATAGATAGAACCATCGTGCCTCGGGTAAGACACAAGGCCAAAAAAGTTCAAATTGTTCGTTACAAACTCATAAAATAAGTAAGACAATTACTGCAGAATAAAATAAACTGGTATAAAATCTCTGGCCGTCCAATTACTCGGTCCACCGTTGGTAGTTGGGTAAATCCAGCTGTCAATATCAAAATCTTCCTCACTGTCTTCAATATCATTGACCCCTCGATTACTGATGCGTAGGAGAGGTCCTCTAACTCGAGCGCGTCGAACAACCCTTTGAGCCCCTGAAGTGAAGCCCAAACCAAACTTGTCAGTTTTGTGAATAAACATAGGAAGCCGTCCCCAATTGGTACTCCTACCTTCTTCAACTACTGCTCTAGCATCCTTGAGAGAAGCCATCTTTAGAGGAGGTTTGGTGCTGGTAGTGGTCTTTGTTGACGCCAAAATCTGGGGAACCTCTTCAAAGTTTTGACAAGGGGTCTCTATAAACTCTCCGTCCATCTCTACGTACCTGAAGGAGTTCAGGTGGCTCACCATATACTCCTCTTCGCCATGCAAAGTGATTATCTTCCCCTTCACCGGATACTTCAACATTTAATGTAGTATAGAAGTAACAACCCCAACTTTGTGGATCCAAGGACGACCCAACAAACAAGAGTACGATGGCCCGATGTCCATCACATAGAAGGTGGACTCAAAAGTCTGAGAGCCTACCTTGACAGGGATGTCCACCTCTCCATGCACCATTCTTTTCGACCCGCCAAAATCCCTTACCACAATGTTACTGGGCTTTAGGGTCAAGCCTTCACAATCAAGTCTATCGAGAGCCTTCTTAGGTAGGACATTCAATGAAGACACGGTATCCACCAGCACATGAGCCATAGTGGTGCCCCTACATTCGATCGAGACATGCAAAGCATCATTATGCTTCCTCCCTTTTGGTGTCAAATCGGTGTCTAAAAAACCCAGCCCATTGTCAACAGTCAAGATGGCCACACAGTCTTTGAATTGATCGGCTGAGGTTTCTTGCGGCACGTGCGCAGTCTTGAGGAATGCAATCAGACCCTTTGCATGGGCCTCAGAACATAACAACAAAGACAACATTGATATCTTCGAGGGGGTCTGCCCTAACTGCTCGACCATGTTGTAGTCGCTCGTTTTGATTATTTTTAAGATTTCCTCTATCTCTTACTTAGAGGATTCCACAACAAATTTTCTAGGTGCCTCCACCTGGGAAGGCTCACCTACAGCTTCTTTGCCTCGAGTCACAGATGACTCATCGGCAGGGGTAACAGCTGGAGTAAGAACATGAATAGTAACTGAAGTTCTAGCAGGAACAGAAGATGAAATAACGACATGCTTAGTGACAGTCTTCGGGGAGATCTCAGGAGAGAAAATCCTTCCACTTCTGGTAATCTTGCTGGTCCCGACAATGTTATCGACATAAAGATCAGATTATTCGATCTTGAAGTCTTGTTTAATGCCATGATAGTAAACATCAGTGCCATAATTCCAAGGGACAAATTTGTCTGAGGCGTACGGGACAGGACAAGGACAGGTGATTATTAACAGAGTGATTCACGCAGTGGGTGTAATCCTAACAAGTCTTCTCGAGGAGGCCCTGGAAGGACTGGCGGAAATGGTTATAATAGCAATATCTTCACACGGAACAATTGGAATCAAAGTCTTTTCGAACAAAATTTCTCTACTGTCCATCAGGAGTTGGACACCTATTTTCAGAAAATAGCAACTAGAAAGCAATGATGAACATATGTGGCAACCTTCATCACAAGCGGGAAATAAACTGACCAACAACAAATTCTTCTTAACAGTCATAAGAGGAGTAGAAACTTTATCAACTGAGGTCACAAATAGATCGGTATCAACTCTATGGTCGTGCTTAGGCATGGGAGCAGTTACGACATTGGTCTTCTCCGGAGCATCGAACTCAATCTCCTTGGCTTCAATCAAATTTTGTACTTTATTTCTTAGAGCCCAACAATCATTTGTATCATGACCAGGACTCTCAGAATGGTAGGAGCATTGAGCGTTCGAATTGTATCAAGGAGAAGTGGTATTAGGATTCTTGGGAGCTTCTTTTAAAGTTGCCAAGTTAGATCTCAGTAGATGGGGTAGAACCTCTGTCAATGTCATGTTAATCAGGGTGAACTGCCTTTGTGGTCTTTCTACCCTTTGCTGATTGTTGTGTTGTGGGGCAACCGCAGGCCTAGGTATTATTACAGCACTTACCGTTGGACGGTATCCTGCTCTGCTCTGATCTCTCGGGCTATAAATGGCACTGGCCTCCTTCTTACCAGTGAAGGGTTTCTTTGCTGAACTTGACGAGGTATCCTTCTGTATTTTACCGCTCCAAATCCCAGCTTTTACCCTCTCTCCAGTTAATATCAGCTCAGTAAAACTAGCTGATGAGCTACTAATCAAATGGTTGAAGAATAGACCAGACAGCGTCCCAAGAAACATGTCAACCAACTCCCTGTCAGATAAAGGTGGTTGAACTCTCCAAGCCAAGTCTCTCCACTTATGTGTGTAATCTTTAAAGCCTTCACCTGCACCCATGGACATACTCTAGAGTTGAGTACGAGTAAGGGCCAGGTCGGCATTGTATTGACACTGCTTGTAAAAAGCAGTAGCCAAATCCTCCCAGTTTCAGACATTGGTTCCCTTCAATTCGTAGAACCATTCAAGCTGAGTCCCTGATAGGCTGTCTTGAAAGAAGTGAACCCACAAGTTTCTATCAGGGGTGTGGGGATGGATCTTCATTGCATAGGAACGGAGATGGAGCTTTGGGCAAGACACCCCATCATACTTTGAGAAAATTGGAGCCTTAAATTTTCGTGGGATGACTACCCCAAACACCAACCCCAGTTCTTCAAAATCCAGCCCTGGTATTCTCTGGATCTCTATAGCACTTAACTGATCCTCTAACTGCTTGTACATATCCTCAGTGGGAGGATATTGCTCATCATTATAGTCGGTATCATTTTTAGAGACCTCAGGACTGGGGTCCTCTTCCCTTGTCTTCCCTTCTTGATTTTCCCCCTCTTTGGACGAGGAGGTCACATCAACTGATTTCTTTAGTGGCCCTCTGAATCTTCTTCCCATATTGAGGGCACCAACGAGCTTCTTCCTCTTCTTCTTCTTCTTCTTCTTCTTCTTCTCTTCTTTCTATTTCAGGATGAGGGCCTTCAGATCCTCCTGCCCTTTTTCCAAAGTTATGAACATCTGTTGAAATTAGGCATTTTGTGCCTGAAGATCTTTGATGCTTTGTTCAGAAGACATATCTGCTGAAATAAACAGCGGAGGAGATGAGAAACCTGTAACAGTACCTGCTTATGCAATGTCATGGATGGTAGGCTTATGCAATGATTCCAAGGATTCTTAAAAGCTCAAATTTGCTTAACCAAAAAAGAAACACACGTTAATTGTATTAATGAGTTTGAATTGTTACACAGAATGTCCTTTAGGCTTACAGTTTAAACAAAACAAAATTTAAAGCAAAAAGAAACTAGGTTTCCCAAGAGCGCATCCTCTTTGGTGCAATGTAGGCGTTTATGCTCCTTTCTTCATGAAGTAGCCTAGTGAGTTCCAGGACCTTCTTCTTTCTGGAATAAAACTGAGCTTAAAACGTGTCCCGTTCCTCTTTAAGTTGAACCCAAGACTTCTGCAACTCCTCGTGATCGGTTGGCATGTTAGAATGATGAACAAGAGAAGTCGCATCTCCCTCAGCAACTGGCTCCATAATTATTGGTAGGGCAGCAGGTAAGGCATCATAAGACTTTGAGCGCGGGATCGTACCCATCAGAGATAAGGCTCAAGAGGGATGGGATTCTTGTTCCCCAGTGTCTTGCTGTCAATCTTATGCACCATGCCCAAAGCTTTTATGAACCTTTTGCGGTATCCCTGAGCGTCGTTCTCATAGTTGAAGGAGATTCCTTGGATAAGTGTATCGTGAGGACCATTTCTCATTGCATAACCAAACTAACGCAAGGCCAAACAAGGGTTGTACGTGATTCCTCCCCTAATACCTAAGAGAGGGACATTGGGGAATTCACCACAGCGATCGATAATGGTGATATCTTCCGAGAACCGCGAACACCAATGAATGTCTGAATGCTTAAGGGATATCAGCCTACGAGACCATTTCAAACCCTGATCTTTCTTCAAAACAGACCTGGGTAGGTGCGAAATAAACCACCTAGCCAATAGAGGAGTGCAACACAAGAGGGCCCCCCTTCTCTTTAGAGTGCGTGCATGCAAAGAGTGCAGAATATCCCCGAGTAATGTAGGCACTGGATTATGAGACAGAAAAACCTTAATAGTGTTCACATCTACGAGTTGCTCCGCTTTAGGGAAAAGTACCGTCCCATAAACGAGAAGTGCCAGCACCTCTTCGAAACTTGTAAATCTAGAGTATCCCAAAAATGGTAAGCCTTCTCGAATAGAAACTTAATCCGAAGTCCTTGGACACTCCCTCTAGTCTCCCAATTTGTCACTATGTCGGAGAATTGTAAGGACAGAGCTCTAGCAATCTCTTCAGGCTTTGGATGTCCTTCTATACCGTTGAAAGGTAACTGATCGAGAATAGGTACCCCTAACAACTAAGAAAATTCCTCCATAGTAGGTACTAGCTAGTAATCCGGGAAGGTGAAACAATGGTGCACATGATCGAAGAACTGGAACAACAATTTTAATAATTCTTCATCAGGTTTTGCAGTGACCAAATTGAGCAACTGACCATGCTTTTTAGTGAAATGAGAACTTTCAAGAACCCTTAATGCCACATCCTTTAGTTGGAGAGACAATATCACAAGGTTGATCTGTATAGTGTTCCTACAGGAGGATGCCATGTCCTACAAAACAAAGCAAAAATGAGCCCTAGGAAATCCTTGAAATTGTTAGCCATGATATGCCATGCTTATGATGTCATGATCACGCTAGAAAATCACAGGTATAGTAAACAACAAACAAGTCACGCCAATTCCTTAGGTTTAAGGCCTGCGTGAGTTTTAAGGTCATACCCTCTTGAAGCTGGATTGGTTCAACTTGTCCTATAAATGGTAACCGGGTTCTAAGGAATCTCAATATCACTGATCTTTCCCCCAACTTCATTCAATAGGCGATTGACTCGCAACCAAACAATTCTCAAGAGTCAAACCTCAATGAGTGTAGCATCGAGTATCTATCGACCTTGGGAATACACCAAGGCCAGCCACCTCGCTACGTCCTACTGGCCAAGTTGTGCAATTAAAGGTTCTAAGGTCAGTTGATGCTTCACGATACCACGCGGTGACCCTGTACTCTCCTTGATTGACTCAAGGGTTACCGGTACCAACCAAAGTTCCACATTAACGTATCTACTGCTTCAACTGTGTCGGTATACCCCACACAGTTCCCTCACAGTTTATTGCTACTTACCTAAAATGTGTTCCCTAAATCCGGGTGTAGGATTTTTAACATTAACCGAAACAAGGACCCAAAACGTAAAGCATACAAGTCAAACAAAGCAAGTAGATGTGATTTATCCCTAAGGTAACCCAACTTTAAAAACTCCCCAGCAGATTCGCCATTTCAGTGATACGGTGGGAGAACTGACTTTTGTTTGCGTTTGTATTCGCAAATGTTGCAGTTAGAAAGAGTCGCCACAGACATTTCTTTTATCTAAAAGGAAAGGTGAAAAGCACAAGAAAGACCTTTAGAGATGTTTTCTCGGGTTCGAGGGGTAGATTATGAAAAGGGAAGGTGTTAGCACCCTTTTCATCCATGGTTTTCCATGGGCTCTTGGTTGCTTGCTAGATCACTTGCTTTTGTTTGAATGTGCTTGTGGTGTGGGTTTTGAAATTATTTTGAAAACGTATTTGTAATGGTTCTCGTCTCTATAAGAACGCGTACAAAGTGTTTGTTTGGAAAATAGTTCAAGGATGTGTGTTTTTGAAAGTGATTTTTCAAAAGTGTCTTTGTAACAATTCTCGTCTCTATAAGAACGCGTACAAAGTGTTATCTTCGAAATTGTTTCAAAATGAGAGTGTTGGTGTATAAAATGTTTTTGTTGTGAGCAAGCGAGCAACTAGGAGCGAATCTACCTACTCAAAAGGTCTTAGATGTTCTTTTCCTCCTCCTTTAGATGTTGCTATCTTACCATTGATTTGGTAAGAAGCCCCATCGTTGGATGTGAAGGGACGAGTGTGGGACGTTTGTATAGTCATAGAAGGCAACCTATGGGACGTTTTAGCAATGTCGTTTTAGGGACTAGATCATTTACCGAAGGCAACATCGAGGCTCATCGAAGGACTACGATCTTTTATTGAGGATCTTTGCTAAAACGCCCATGTTTGTGGGACATGACTATTTTTCTGATAGGCCACAAAGTGGGATTACCCTAAGTGTGCTAGTGTGAAAGTGTGTTTGATTGCATGCATTTTAGTCTTGATTAGGGTGATCTATTTGTCGATTTCATATCTTGCCATACATACCCTAATTACTACCAATATATGAAAGCAATAAAAGTGCAGAAAGTAAAGATTCTACGCTATTACAATCATTAGGGAGATGGGGTGTACATATTTACAAATGAGGCTTGCAAGAAATTAAAGTCCTAATTATCTATTAAAACCATATTGAAATAATATACAAGAAATGCAAAAATATATTTGTTTTTTTTTGTTAAGAGAAGAAATAAATTTGTTTAAGAAAATATTTTTAGCCTTTTTTATATTGATAAAAAGAGAATTAATATTTAAAGTGATAAAAAGGAAAATAAATGAGATATAGAATTAGCGTGCTGCTGCCAGCAAAACAAAAGGGGTCAGAAGTTCTGATGTCGGGAGTGTCGTGACTCAGAAAGAAACGCCAGTGGGCATCAGAAGTTCTGGATTGGTATCCTCTGAGGTCCGGCAAAAACGTTAGAGGGAAAATAGAGGTTCTGGCTGGTATTCAGACAGTGAGCCAAAAGTCAGAAGTTCTGTGTTGTGATAAGCAGTGAGTGAAAACATCAGAAGTTTCGTGTGTTGAAACAGCAAGAAAACCTAGAAGTTCTGTGTGTGTTGGAACAATAAGAAATCCTAGAAGTTCTGTGTGTTTAAACAGTAAGAAGAACTTGGAAGTTTTGTTCTATGCTAAAACAGTGAGTGAGCATCAGAAGTTATGTGTTGTAGATCAACTCTTTTCTCATATTAATCAACCATCAGCAATTCATTCAGTTCTTAACCAAACAATAAATCAGAAGGATAAAAGCACAACAATTTATAGAAGTTATAATCCTAATCCTAAGCCTACCCTTAATCAAGAAGTTCTGATCCACAGTTTTTTCTACTTATGCAATGATATGGACAACATTAATACTATGATATTCACATACTTAGTGATGTTCTGAATGAAAATATGCAAAGTCAGAAATACTTACCTTGAATCCTAAAGCGTGTACTTGGAACTTGAACTGCTGCCTTCAGATGTTCTGGAGTAAGAAAAAGTAACGGAAGAGAAAATGCCAATTTCTTTGACTCAAAGGGAAGAACAAAGGTTTTTGTTTTCTGTTTGGGAATTCTGGATTTTTTTATGAAGGTTTCACAATTTTCTTTTATCTCTTTAGACAATTATCTCTCTCTCTCTCTCTCTCCAAAAAACAGCCCCTTGAACGTGTGATGGAGCAAATTATTTATAGATGGGTTTGTTTTGGTTTTGGGGGGGAAAACAAATGGGATTCAAACCTTTTTGGTATACTTTTTCATTGCTTTTTAATCACAGTTTTCGTATGCTAATTTGATGCAAATACGGGGTTTGAGAAAGTGTAGGCGTGGACTATGTAGCGGTAGAAATGTTCAAGACTAAGCCATTGGATTGACTAGATTTTGTACAAATCGTAAATAAAAAAATCGCCACCGCGCTTTATTGTTTCCAAAGGAATGGGAAAAGAGGGAATAACCCAAAAAAAAGGGGGGAAAATTCAAGGTAAGGGGGTTGGTTATGCAAAGGAAAGATATTAGCACCCTAAACATCTACGGTACTCTGCAGGAGCCTCTTTGTAAAATTTGTATATTTTGGCTATAAAAATTGTTGTATATAAAATGGATGGTGGAGGTCAGAAAAGAAATATATATTTTTTATGATTTTTGCACCTGCCGCGGTTGCGAACCTTTAGTGCCTATGTACCACTTTTAGTGCATTAGGGGATCAGGGTACACGTAGTTCCTCTTTTTAAAATTTTGAAACACAAATGCGTTGGTCAATTTTATGGGATAAAACATCATCGTCATTATTCGCGTGGAAAACATAACTACTACCCACAATTATGAGAAAATAGAATTTGCATCATCTCAAAGTGGAGGATACGACTTGGATTTTAAAATCAATAATGCCTCACTCAACACCCAAGTGGAAAATATCTCTCGTCACTACATATTGTAGAATTATAGTTGTTTGCACCACTACAAGGATTGACAAGAGTTTAATCTTTTGAGAAAAGTTTATAGTAAAAGTCGAAGTGGAAAAAATGGTTTGAATGAGATTGATTGACTTTTAGTCTTCTCACAAAAATGTCAAGGTATTATTAAATTGATTGGAATTTATTTATGAAAATGCTTTGAAAATGCATGGACCTAAGTCCAAGTTTATCATGAAAATGGTTAAGGTTTCAAAACAAGAAGAGTTTTCAAAAGGAGCGAGAAGATTTTTGAAATTAAAGAAGATGGAAGGTGAAGAAGAGGCTATCCTAAAGCATAAGATAAAAGTTACGGATAAGAACCATCTAACCAACAAGAAGCCAAAACTTGACATTATAAGCCAAGATAGAATTCCCATTCCTTGGATTGGAACCAATCAAGCAAAGAAATACTAGACCTCGTGAGAGAACTAAACTTTAAGTGTATTAAGTCTTCACAAAAATTGGGCAGAGTAACGGCTGTATACAAGTGAATTCCAGATCACAAATAGAGGATGTGATCACAAAAGCCTACACACAAAACAAACAAGCAACCCAATGTCTTGAGGTAAACCTCAATAATTCCAGACAAAATAATCAAATAAGATCTCCAAGATAGGTCAAGGTTTCTACTCCTAAGTCCAACAAAAGTTCCATGCTCCATAATGCCAAGGATAGTAACCAAGTAGTCCAAGTACCATTAAAGATTTTTTAGGGTTTATGTTGATTATTAAGTATCTTAAGAAAGGAAGAGAAAAGCTCAAGTGAGCAAAGTAAAAATGGCAAGAAAATAAATGCTCAAATGACGAAAGATGAAAATAGCATGAAATGTAAATGCTAAAAGTAAATAGTACATAAAGCATAAAAAAAGAATAAAAGAATAAGATAAAACAAGTCAATAATTAGTGGTTAGTTGGATGACCATCTTGAAACTTGCATTTGGAACTTATTAGAGGATTGGTAGAACCAAAGCCTCCACACAACAAGTTGAATTTGCTTTTTGTCAAGTATATCATCCATTTGGAATTCTCATAAGTACCATTTAATGATCAACGATGTTTAAGTGATCCACGTTGACAAAAGGTGTTGTAGATCCATTATAGGATTGGTAGAACCAAAGCCTCCACATAATGAATCTCAAGGTTATTGGACCAAAGAGATCAAATTAATATACTTGGGCTTGCAATCATAAGTTTGGGCCACGAATGATCATTTATTCGCATCAGGACAAATTTAGCGCTATGTTAAGCAATCATAAGTGGACTTATATAGAAGTTGCACCTATTTTGAGGCCGTTCAATAGCAATTTATGCACCACTTGTTTTGAGATATGATATAGAGATCATGCTCCAACAACATTTAGTGCAATAAGAAGGGGATGAGATGAAGATGGATAGGGTAAAAAAAATAAAAAACATATTTGAATTAAATTTTAATCAAACTATTATTAAAATCATTCATCCATTTTTTGTGGAGTTATACTCAACACCATGGATCCAATGATGTTAATAAAGTTCATGATCCAAAACCTATCCAAAGATTAGCCAGAAAATAATCACAAAATAATATCATATTTAATATAAAAAAGGATAAAAAAATGTTTTAAAAATAGAAAATAATGAGAAAAATATCAATTATGTTCAAATTAATCAAGAAGTGAGAAGTAAGGCCATAGAAAAATCAGGAATGGATTCAAATATTTTTATAAAATTTTTGGTAATTTTTAAAAGTTAGAAACGATTTTTAAACTATTTAAAATTTCTCAAACAAACATAAAATAGGTCAAAAATAGTAAACCTCAACATAAAATTCCATAAAATTTTCAGAAAGTCAAAAATATGCAAAATAACATTTATGAATTTTTTTAGAATTAAAAAATGTCAGAAAGTATTTTTTAGGTAATTAAAAGAAATAAAATAATACAAAAAATACTAAATTTTAAAATAAAAATGTGAAAAAATAGTCATGAGATCATAAATAATTCAAAGTATTTTTGTGAATTTTTTCATAATTTTTGGATAAAAAATAAAAGAGTTATGAATTTTTGAAAATTTAATCAATAAAAATATAAAATCAGAAAATAAAATAAAACCAAAACGATGTGGACCATCAGATCATAGTCAAAACACATTAGTAAGCTAATCCAGTGGACCTGACGCGCTGTGCTTGATATGGACCTTAGTGAGATACGCATGGGATCAGAAAAAGGGCAACCAATGAAATTAAAACGTTTGGTACGCTATCATTGGCTGAGACGAGACATGTCATCATCTTCAACCTCCAGACACCCTGCAATGGGGATTTGGTGAGATCCTTTAAATGGAAAAGTTAGGATCTCAGGATAGCATCATTGGACTCGTCTTTTCAAGACGATTTTAACACAACTATCGCGCCAAATTTATATAAGGTATGGAGAGAGATATGAATCAAAAACCCGGAAAATAACGAGCACCTTCAATTTGAGATTTCTCTCTCAATTCTGAATGGATTTAAAAATTGTAAGCAGCATTGGAATCAGGACAAGGAGTAGAATAGATTAGTGCTTGATTTGGATCCAAATGGTGGAGAATTCTACCTTTTCGAAGTTCAAGGAAGAAGCTCGGAAACTGGACTTCAGTAGCTTGAATTATGGCTCGTTTTGGTTGATTTTAGTGCTGGAAAGTTTATATGATGATCAAGGATGATGAATACACAAAAAAATTTGGAAAAGGGAGCTTAAATCTCAGAAACTGAATTCAAAAAAGATGGGTTCGTGTGAGGTTTTGGCAGGGTGTTTTTGCCTCTCAAGGCTTGAAGAAATGAATAGGGAAGGACCCTCTATTTATAGGGAATTGAATGGGAATGAAAAGTTGAAGAAATAAGGAAGTTTGGAGGGAAATTGAATGAAGGTCGAGCACGAGTGAAGTGTGACTTTATTTCCATCAAAACTCAACCAAATCTTACGTTCTGGGGTGCTAATCACTTATGGCAAGTTTTCTAATCAAGTTTAAATCAAAAACACGCATAAATATTGTGTTTGGAAGTCACATTATGGATTTCAAAATTCTGACTTTGTGAAAAAATCAGTTTCATGTTACCAAATTCAAATCATGGCATTTCCAACTCAAGGGGTCTTAGGGCATGATTCTTGATGCTTTAGAAAGATGAGGTTACAAGCTTTGCAATGGAAAAAGAATGGAATCAAATGGATGCTTGAGATGAAAGTTATATTGAGTCAAAGTTGAATAAAAAAGGATGACTTTCCATACTTAGAAATATTTCAAATTCTTCTTCAATAATAACCTATAATCTTTTGCATCCAAACCTAGCCTTCTACTTGGAATTTTCCCTTGACCAAAAAAGATGGAGTGAAGTAGATATCTTGAATAACACTTTGGGACTTGAACCATTCAAAATATCCAAAAATTGAGAGAGTTATGACTTGTTGAAGTTGGCCAAAAATCATGAAATGACCTATAATCTTTTGCATACTTAAGGAAACTTCCTTCCATTTTCTCACTTTCCACATAAAAGAAGGAATAAAGCACACATCTTCAAGATCATTATGGAAAAATAAAGGATCAAGGTAATAAAAAATGACCAAGTTATGACCATTTGAAGTCAGGTGTGGAAAATTGTGGGTTCATCTGGATGACTTGTAATCTTTCTTCTTCACCAAGTTCCTTCCACATGAAAAATCTTTGGAATTTTTGAAGTGGTTTATTGATAACCCTTTGAAGAGAAAGATTTATTTGGAATTACTGAAAAATACCAAAAGGTGAGCAGGATATGCTCCTTTGAAGTTCAAAACCCTAGCTTCTAGATCAAGAGAATGCCTTGGAGAACTTTGACAAGTTCGAACAACCTTCTTGTACCAACACTTTTTCTTTGTAAATAAAAGTTGTTGGGGATGATAATGAAGACTCATAGCTTCCAAAACCACTTCCATATCTTGAATTTGGATAGAAATATGCTCTTGTGAGCAGTAGGAACAAGGCCTTGTCCAAATTTGACAACTTCTCCAACCAATCCCTTGTACTTTTGGGTCAAATTTAATAACCTTGAAATATGGTGAACCAAAACAATCTTGCCATGCCATTTCTTCCAAAACCAATCCAATGTTGAGGTTTGAACTTCTCAAGCTTGCATTGACTAGGGCATGGAAATAAACTCATGAACCCATAGGGTAACTTGTTAAATCTCATTGCCCTTACCTACATGGATAACAAACAAGACACGCCAACATTGTATTTTATAAGTGAAGAAATCAAAACAATATTCATGATCACAAAAGGAACATAAGTCAAGGTGCTTGGTAATCCCTCAAAAGGAGCATAACTCAAAGTAGGGAGGGGAACCAAGGATCCTAGTGTGATCTTGTTGTGAGGGAAACAACATGGTATGATGAAGGGATATTAGGGGAAAAAATTGGGGTACAACAGCTTCCCTTATTTAAGTTTCTTCTATCCGGAGATACGAAGGTTAAAAAATATTCGTGTCGACGCGATCGAAGATACTTAAATATAAAACAAACCCTATTTTTGGCCCTAAGATTCCATGCAAATGCTTATGCATATGGATGAATATGAACAGGATCAAAGAGACGCAAAGTATCATTGAGGGTGCAATAATAATAATAAAAAAACAAAGGAGAAACCTCACCAGGAAAACAAATCACTGGTGGACCCAAAAGAAATGAATCAGGGAGGATGGTAGAATGGTCAAAGGATACACCAAATTCTACTGAAGGCGAAGCTACCAATGTTTACTGAAGGCAGAGAGAAAGATAACAGACATCGACGTTCACTGCCAATATTCTACCAACTTTCACTGAAGGTAGAAAGAGAAAATCATATCAATGCTGTTCACTGACGATGAACTACCAACGTTCACTGACGGTGGCAAAAAGATAACAAGCATCGACGTTCACTGTCGATGGTCTACCAACTTTCAATGAAGTTAGAAAGACAATATATCATATCATCGCCGTTCACTGACGATGAACTACCAATGTTTACTGACGTTAGTAAAAAGATAACAAGCATCGACGTTCACTGCTGATGGCCTACCAACTTTCACTGAAGGTAGGAAGAGAATATATCTTATCATCGCTGTTCACTGACGATGAACTACCAACATTTACTGACGGTAGCAAAAAGATAACAAGCATCGACGTTCACTGCCGATGGTCTACCAACTTTCACTGAAGGTAGGAAGAGAATATATCATATCATCACTGTTCATTGACGATGAACTACCAACGTTTACCGACAGTAGAAAAAAGATAACAAGCATCGACATTCACTACCGATGGTCTACCAACTTTCACTGAAGGTAGAAAGAGAATATATCATATCATCGCCGTTCACTGATGATGAACTACCAACGTTCACTGAGGGTAGAAAAAATAAAATAAAATCATCACCGTTCACTGACGATGAACTACAAACGTTCACTGACGGTAGCAAAAGATAACAAGTTTACCCAAGATTCTGGTGTTTTGCCTAGAACGGGTCTCAACTTCTTCTTTAACCGAGGAACTTTTCCTGGAAAGGGTAACATGTAAGTTGTCTCAAATAAAGAGACTTCCACTTGCAAAGATTTCACAACGAGATGTTTCTGCGAATTTGAAAGCCTTGCCATCCACTGGCGTAAACTGACGACGAACTGCAAACTATCCATTCATAGAGGAGGTAGCAAAAGTTACATCTACTTTTACAGGGAAACACAAGTTGCTCAAATAAAGAGACTTGCTACTTGTTGTCATGGAGGATTGCAAAAAGAAATGACTTTCTGGGGATAGAAATATGGATTCATGGGGAAAGAAATATGACTTCCTGGGGAAATGCCACGATATTCCTGCTGAGGAAATAAAGTCATCTCGTGCATAATAAATACACAAACTAAAACTCGAAGTTTTCAGAAATCCAAAGTAAATAATATCATGGTGGAACCATGGATTCAAACCAGAAATAAACTGGAACAAAACAGTCAACCAAGATACATCCTTTGAGAAATAAACTCAAGAGGGAAAACCAAATCCATCTAAACAAGGAGCGTTGCAGGAAGGCTAGAGCAGGAAAAAAATCTTCCACACGGGACAACTCAATGGGGATATTGAAAGAATATACGCTTTCTGCTTAAGGCCAACATTCTATTGAAGAGTGGACAACGTGACTCTGCAAAACAGGGTGATATGTCAACAAAAAAATTAACAAATGTCAATGAACAATGATTTGTCAATTTTAGCCATGCATGATGTATGTATGAATGTATGAGTGCTATCGTGCGTATGCTGACAAAATAGATACACAATCAGTGGGGAAAAAAAAACAAAACCGCCTCAGGTACTAACAACACTCGATTAAACTTCAACCATAATGATCATTCCAAGAAAGGTAAATGCCAACTGTGGAAACCAAACCTACTGCCTGCCTTAACCTTACTGAGGAGAAACATAATCCGGAGGTTGACATATCAAACAGATACCAGGATAGTACATCCTTCTTCCGACTTCATCGGAGAAACCATTTTTTTCCACAAGTAACATGCCTACTGGGGATTGCAAGACCAGTCTCAAATAAAGCATACTGACACCAGAACAATCAAACTTCACTGGGGAATTCAAGCCTACTTCCCTGGAGAAAAAATGCGGATTGAAACTTCACATCATGAAAACTCAGAAAAGAGGAGAAATGAACCAAAACTTGTCCGAGGATACCAGAACCATAAACCTAATACGGTGAAAACAACCCAAGTAGACCTTCCCGAGGGGAACAAAACTTCTCAAAACAACCGGAGTTTGTCCATTCATGGGATCACCATTTTTGTTGTTATTGTTTCATCACAAATCACAAAGTAAAAGTAAATTGTGAAATTTAAAAATAAAAAAAAATCAATTTTGTTATTTAATCTCTTTGCTTTGAAAGTTATTATCAGTAATAAATGGAGTCTTTGCAAACTAAATAAAACAAGAAGCACAAAGAATTGGGTAAAAGCTTGAATTTCATTAATAGAATGGTAGTCCGCGAATGGCGAGACTCCATCGATGATTACAAATTTTGGGAAATGGTAATACATAATGGAAAACATACATTGAGATACAATGACCACTATCCCCCTTAATAACTCTTGAAATCCTGAGCATCAACTTTTGTTGAAGTATGGTGAAGATCCGAGAAGATTGTTGCTTCAACGATCAAGTCTTATCTGACGTAGTTACTTGCCAAGAAAATCCCTAACTTTTGCCTAAGCTGCCCTTGCGAGTTTTCAACTTAGCAGGAAACTCATTCTGTTTATGTCTCTAATTTTTGCCTAGATCTCTCTTTCTGGGTTTCGGCCTACCGAGACACTTCTTTTTGCCTAAGCCGCCCTTTCGAGTTTTCAACTTAGCGAGCTTTTCTTTTATTTATTTAGGCGAAGTATTTCTTGACTGCGTCAGCATTCATGGGACGTGGGAACTCCTCTCCATCCATAGTTTCAAGAATTAACGCACCGCCAGAGAAGGCTTTCTTTACAACATATGGGCCTTCAAAATTGGGAGTCCACTTGCCCCTAGAATCAACGTTAAAAGACATGATCTTCCTGAGAACGAGGTCTCCTTCTCTGAATTCACGAGGTTTGACCTTCTTATCAAAAGCTTTCTTCATTCTCTTCTGATATAACTACCCATGACACAAAGCTGTCATTCTCTTCTCCTCAATCAAATTCAAATGGTCAAACCTGTTTTGGACCCATTCAGCCTCTGACAACTTGGTTTCCATTATCACACACAATGAGGGAATCTCTACCTCGACTGGGAGTACAACTTCCAATCCATACCCTAGGGAGAAAGGGGTCGCTCCTGTTGAAGTGCAGACAGATGTTCGATATCCATGTAGAGCAGAAGGGAGCATTTCATGCCAATCCTTATAAGTAATGACCAATTTATGGATAATTCTCTTGATATTCTTATTAGCAGCTTCAACAGCCCCATTCATCTTTTGCCTGTAAGAAGATGAATTGTGATGGAAAATCTTGAATTCGTCATACAGTTATGTCATCATCTTGTTGTTCAAATTCGAGCCATTATTAGTGATGATTCTGCTCGGCACACCATACTGACATATAAGGTTATTTTTGATGAAACACACAACCACCTGTTTGGTAACATTGGCATATGAAGTAGCTTCCACCCATTTGGTGAGGTAGTCAATTGCTACCAAGATAAAACGGTGTCCATTCAAAGCTTTGGGTTCTATCACCCCAATCGTGTCAATAACCCAGGTAGAGAAAGGCCATGAGGAGGAAATCACATTGAGAAGTGTCAGAGGCACATGGACCTTGTCCGCATAAATATGGCATTTATGGCACTTCTTTGCAAATTTGTAATAGTCAGACTCCATTGTCAGCCAATAATAACCTGCCCTTAGCATCTTTTTAGCCATCGAATATCCATTGGCATGAGTGCCAACTGAACCTTCATGAATCTCATGCATCAACATGTCTTCTTCTTGTCTATCCACACATCTGAGCAAGACAATGTCATGATTTATCTTGTATAACACATTTTCACCGAGGAAGAAACTGCCCGCCAATCTTCTCAATGTTTTTTCTATCTTTCCTCGACACACCAATTGGGTATTCCTGAGTCTGAAGAAAATGCTTGATTCATAATACCATGGTTTTTCATCTGCTACCTCCCCTATCGTAAGCACATGAGCGAGCCTATCCAGCCGTCGAACCGTAATTCGGGGTATATCATTCCAAGTATTTACTTGGTACATGGAAGCCAGAGTTGCCAAAGCATCCGCCATCTGATTTTCATCTCTAGAGATGTAATGGAATTCAACTTTATTGAAGAAGGGTAATAATCTTCTAGCATAATCTTTGTAAGGGATCAAGCCAGGGTGACTAGTGTCCCATTCTCCTTTATTCTAATTTATTACCAAAGCTGAATCACCATATACATCTAGAATTTTGATTTTGAGATCAATAGCTTCCTCGAGACCCATGATGCAAGCCTCATATTCTGCCATATTATTAGTGCAATAAAATGTTAACCTTGCAGTAAAAGGAATGTGCGATCTATGAGGAGTGACAATCACAACACCAATTCCTTTAGCATGAGCATTCACAGCTCCATCAAATATCATACTCCAACGAGATTCATGGTCAGGGCCTTCCTCATGCAATGGTTCATCAAAATCTTTCACTTTGAGAGACATCACATTCTCATCTGGGAATTCATATTCTGCAGACTGATGATCTTCCCCCGGTTGGTGAGCAAGGTAATCTTCCAACACACTACTTTTAATAGCCTTTTGAGTGTGGTACTCGATATCATATTCAGATAACAACATCTGCCAACTGGAAATTCTCCCAGTAAGAGCATGCTTTTCAAAAAAAATGTACTTGATTGGATCCATTTTGGAGATCAACCAAGTAGTATGATTCAACATATAGTGCCGCAAACGCTTTGCCGCCCAGGCCAAAGCACAACATGTCTTTTCCAGCATGGAATTCCGCGACTCACAATCAGTGAATTTTTTGTTGAGATAATAAATGGTGAACTCCTTCTTCCCTGTTTCATCTTGTTGTCATAGAATATAACCCATGGATTTATCTAATACTGTCAGATACATAATCAACGATCTTCCTTCTCTGGGAGGGAGCAAGATAGGAGGTTCGAGCAGATATTCTTTAATACTCTCAAATTCCCTTTCGCAGTCATCCATCCACACATAACCTTGATCTTTCTTTGAAAACTTAAAGATCGGTTCACATGTTGCAGTCATGTGGGAAATAAATTTTGAAATATAATTCAAACACCCGAGGAAAACTCTGACTTGCTTTTCAGTTCTTGGTGCTGAAATTTCTTGAATTGCTTTGACTTTATCAGGGTCAACTTCGATTCCTTTAAGGCTAACAATGAAACCCAATAACTTCCCCGATCAAACACCGAAGGTGCATTTATTTGGATTTAAGCGGAGATGATACTTCCTCAAACGCTGAAACAACTTCAACAAATATTCTATATGCCCGTCTTTAGTCTGGGATTTGGAAATCATATCATCAACATATACTTCGATTTACTTATGCATCAGATCATGGAATAGGGTTTTCATAGCCCTCTGGTACGTTGCACCAGCGTTCTTCAACCCGAAGGGCATCACTCTGTAACAAAATGTTCCCCAGGGTGTGATAAACGTTGTTTTTTCCATGTCCTCTGGAGCCATTCTTATTTGATTATACCCAAAAAATCCATCCATGAACGTGAATACTTTGAATTTTTCCGTGCTATCCACTAACATGTCGATGTGTTGTAATGGAAAATCCTCTTTTGGACTAGCTTTATTTAGATCTCTGTAATCTACGCACATGCGGACTTTTCTGTCTTTTTTCGGTACTGGGACAATATTGGCAATCCATTGAGGATACATTGACGTCACAAGAAAACCAGCATTAATCTGCTTTAGGACCTCCTCTTTGATCTTTATTGCCATATCTGGGTGAGTTCTTCTCAACTTTTGTTTAATTGGCGAACACTCTGGCTTTAACGGCAAATGGTGCTCGACGATATCTATATCTAGACCAGGCATGTCTTGGTAAGACCAAGAAAAAATATCCACATACACTTTTAACAACTCAATCAACCTTATTTTTACATTGGGATATAACGATGCTCCAATCTTGACCTCCTTCGGATCTTCTTCTGAACCTTAATTGATCACTTCCAAAGGCTCCTTATATGGCTGAATGGTATTTTCCTCGTGCTCAAGCAACCGTGAGACCTCTTCTAGAATCTCATCATAATCTTCTTCTTCAGCCCCATACACAGGACATTCAAAGTTGGGAGAGGGTGCAGGGTCATTGTATTCAACGAGTTTTTAAATTAATCTGCACATATGATTTATGATTGCTTTTAGAAACTGACCCATATAACAAGTGATCATGCAGATTGAATTTCAGTTATTATTTATTTTGAAAGGTTTTTTTTATTACCATTTTCCAAGAAAAAACAGGAAATAAAGACATAATTCGGGAAGCAAAGACAACTTTTATTAATGATCTTAAAAGTCACAACAAACAATAAGCCCTACAACATTAATACTTCCACCTTGGGTAGAGTGAAAGCCTTTCAAGAAAAAATATTAATCAAATAAAATTACTTTGAAACATGTATGCAAGAGGGAACATCAATGGTGACCCAGTTCTGAACCCTGACTCCATGCATCACATAGTTCGGCATTTCCTGCTCTGCTTTGTCCTTCTCAACAACATTAATTCCAGAATCAGTTGGATGGAGGTAGCCTCCGCTGCGGGAAACATCATGATAATTGTTCATAGTAGACTTTGACTTCAAACTTTCTCCTTTGCCATTCTCCGAAGAGAAACCCAAACCAACTCTGTTCTTGTTCACGGGTGGATCTACAATTCGTCCCCAAACTGTATTATGGACATTGCGCACAACCTGCTGCGCGTCCTTTAGCGAAACCACAAAATTCTCATTTCTCCTTATGTTGTCAATGGATAGGGCTTGGAACTGGGTTCCAATAGCAGCCTCATCCGCTTCTACGATACTGAAAGAGGACAAATGGGATACCAACAACGCCTGCTCCACATTTATGATCACCACCTTCCCTTCACGCACAAACTTTAGCTTCTAATTTCACATGTTATTTAGGTTTTTTATTATTGTTTTCTCGTATTATGCCTATCTTTTGTTTCCTTTTCAGGTATTTCAAATATCCAGAGCTCCCCTGAAGAAATGAAGGAAAATAGGCTGAAAAACAGTAGTTAAGGTCAAATTTGCACTCATGGCGTCCACCATGGCGACAACATAGGGTAGGCCATGATGTGGACCAGCTCCTGCTGACCTCAACTGCCACTTTCCCCACTTCCTTTCATTTACACTCATGGCGGGTGCCACCTTTGGACGATGTTTCCCCCCCCCCCCCCCAAAAGGAGTTGGGGGGCATTCCTGTGATTTCCTGCATTCCTCATCCTCTATAAATATATGTTCCTGATTTCATTTCAATTCACCCAAGCTTAGTTGCAAACTTGAATCTACCATAGTTGCGAACTTAAGCCATATAATTTCACCATTGTAAAGCGATAATTCTTCACATCAGGGAATTATTGCATTTTTGATTGAGTCTGTGATCGAGGTCGTAGATTGAGTCTGTAATCGAGTTTGGATCACTTCGGCAGAAGTTTATCTTTCCACATTTATTTTCAACTGCTGTTTAATTCCAGTTGCAATTTACTTCCAGTTTGTACCAGATTAAAAACCTCCCCGTTTGGAGCAGGTTTCTATTTATATATTCCATACTACTTTTACTTTGTTTATTTCCCGCACCTGCTTTTACTTTGTTTATTTACCGCATTGCTTTTACTTTGTTTATTTCCCGCAACTTCTTTTACTTTGTTTATTTCCCGCACCGCACTTTATATTATTTACTTTCTCGCATGATTTATTTTAACATGTCTGTTTACATTCTCATGTCAGGTTGAACCTTACTGGGCTAGAATGTAAGGAATATAGTTAGATCGATATTCCAAATAATGTATCAATAGAAATGCTTATGGGCTATTTTGGTTTTTAATACGAGTTTTTTGTACTTTATTGTTGTTGGGTAAGATCGAAAGCCGTCCAACCCTTTGTTAAACTCGGTTAGTTCTAACTGGTTAAAGGAAGCGAAAGCACTTTGTCCGGTTAGTTAGGGATTTTTATTATCAAAGAAATCAATTTTGAAACTATTTTCGGACGCGTTTATAGGGTTAAAGTTAGGTTGCCTTTTTATTAGAAATTCCAGATCAAAATACTTTTCAACTTGATCAAGTACTCTATTTCTTAAAAATAGGTTTATTAATTTAATGCAATGCGCGCCTTTTTATAAGTGACAATAAGAAGGTCTGATTAGAAAGTAAACTCGGTTCTGATTACGCGAAAGCGAAAGTTCCTGTTAAATTAGTTCTTTTCTCTAGTAGAAAATATTTCCCTATAAGTAGTTCTATTCCAAAGCATTGCGAATATCATTTGACTACGTGAATTACATTCGACCCTGATTTTATATCTGAAGTTTATTTTGCTGCACTTTACATTCTTGCATGATAAATTCCCTGTTTAATATTGACTTAGATAAACACCGTAACAATAGGAAACGATAGATTGATGATTGGTCTCTGTGGATCGATAATCTTTTATATTACTCTGACGCGATTCGTACACTTGCAAATACACCACATCAAGTTTTCGGCGCCGTTGTCGGGGATCAATTTCGTCAAATTTCACACCCTATAGTCGCACCGTCTAGACTAAGTTTTACAGTACGGTTAATGAGAAGATCTCGCAGCACCAGAACCTTATTCAATCCTTTAGCAAAACCTGAATGTTACATCCATTTTCTCCATAGAATTAGAAAAACTATGGCCGAGAATCGTAACCAAAGACCCTTAAGGAATTTTCCCAACCGTCAGATGAGGAACCTAGTTTAAGTATCGTAAACCCAGCTATAGCCACAAATAATTTCGAACTAAAACCCTCATTTCTATAATTGGTGCAACAAAACCAATTCGGTGGTCTCGCTACTGAGAACCCGAATCAACACTTAAAAACTTTTATACAATTAACAGACCCTTTAAAATGTAATGGTGCTTCGCGAGGCAATACGACTAAGATTATTCCCTTTTTCCCTCAGAGATAAAGCACAAGATTGGTTAGATTCCCTTCCACCCAATTCAATAATAACCTGGGAAGACCTTAGGAGAGTATATCTCGCAAGATATTTTCTGCCCAGCAAAATTGTTGTCCTTAGAAACCAAATCACTAGATTTAACCAAAACCTGGGAGAATCACTTTTTGAAGCTTGGGAGAGATATAAAGACTTGTTAAGAGCCTGTACACACCATGGCCTAGAACAATGGCTAATCATCCACACCTTCCATAGTGGACTCCATTACAACATAAAGATGTCTATTGATGCTGCCGCTGGTGGCGCATTGATGAATAAACCTTACCTAGAAGCATGCGCTCTCATTGAGGACATGGCCCAAAACCATTACCAATGGGGAACAGAACGAGCCACGGTAGAGAAAAAGGAGACCCAAGGAGGAAAACATGAGATAAGTTCTCTAGACATGATGCAAGTTAAAATGGACGCTCTTGCCTTAAAAGTTAAAAACATGTCTCAAAACCCTAATACTGTAGCCACAATAGCTTCCGAATGCGAACTCTGTGGGACCCAAGGACATCAACCTACGTAATGTAACTTGTTGAATGAGCCTTGCTCAGACCAAGTAAATTACATTCAAGGAAACCCATTTTCAAACACTTACAACCCCGGATGGAGGAATCACCCAAACTTTTCTTATAAAAAAAATAGCTCAATACAAAACTCTGCACCTCCGAGACCTACAAGTTTCCAAGCCCAAAGACCAAATCAAACTATGCAAGCTGTGGCACCCAAACCAAACCTTGATAAAATCATGGAAAATTTCATTTCAGCTCAAACCCAGTAAAAGAAAGAGTTCCTAAATCAGAATATTCACGTAAGCGAACTAATCACGCAATTAGGAACTAAGGTTGATCAGATAATTACGCATAACAAGATGCTTGAAACCCAGATCTCGCAGATAGCCCAAACACAATCCCCACAAACTATACCTGGAGGACAATTCCCTGGACAACCTCAACCAAATCCTAAAGGGAAAGCTAATGCCATTTCCTTACAAAGTGGGACTACTTACGATGGACCCAAGAATCCAGCCATGAGTACACCTTCACAACCTAAGACAAATGTTTTGCCTACAGACCGAGTGGAGGAACCAGAGGAACCCGAAAAGCAAAAAGAACCAGAATTAAAAGATAAAAATAATAAATCACCACCCTCGTACAAACCCCCAGTCCTATTTCCGCAAAGACTTAAACAAACCAAACTTGACAATCAGTACCAGAGATTCGTTAAAGTTATAGAAAAACTCCATGTAGAGATTCCTTTCACCGAAGCCATCACTCAAATACCATCTTATGCTAAATTCCTAAAAGACATCCTGACCAACAAGCGTAGACTTGATGATCCAAAACCTATCGAATGCAATTTTACTTCAGAAAATAAACTTGCCAAGAAAGAAAAGGATCCAGGATGTTTTTCCATTCCTTGTATCTTAGGAAATCATACTATTGACAAAGCCTTCTTAGATCTAGGAGCTAGCGTCAGCCTTATGCCTTTAGCAGTTTGTAGAAGGTTAAACTTAGGAGAATTGCAGCCGACTAAAATGTCTCTCCAACTGGCTGGTAGATTAGTTAAGTATCCTTTAGGAATACTTGAAGACATAACTGTTAAGATCAGTCAGCTATATATCCCAACTGATTTCTTGGTTATGGATATTAAAGAAGACAAAGAAATCCCAATCCTCTTAGGTAGACCATTCGTATCAACAGCCGAAGCCATAAATGATGTTAAGAAAGGAAAATTAACATTTGAGGTGGGTGATGAGAAGATAAAATTTATTCTTTCAAAGTTCTTAATGGCACCAGTCATAGGAGATGCTTGTTATGCCATCGACGTCATTGACGAGTGTATATTGGAACTTAAGTGAGAGGAATCTAACAAAAATATTAAGTTACCTTCGACCCTCATTATGGAGGATGCTGAATTTAAAGGTTTAGAACCTTACATAAATGACGACCTCTATGAATGTTTATCACTTACTTCCGATCCCATGCCTTGCCCTTTGAAATCATCTTAAGAACTGAAGGAACTTCCCAAGAACCTCAGATACGAATTCTTAGATAAAGAGATGAATTGTCCTGTTATAGTTAACGCTATTTTATGTCAAGACTAGACAACCAAACTCTTAGAGATCTTATGAAAATATCCCTTAGCTTTAGGGTATAACATCTTCGATTTAAAAGGAATAAGTCCATCGGTGTGCATGCACCGGATCTTGTTAGAGGAAAACTCAAAACCCTCAAGAGAACATCAAAGAAGAATAAACCCTATATTGAGAGATGTTGTTAAAAGAGAAGTTTTTAAGTTACTAGAGGATGGTATAATTTAACAAATATCATATAGTAATTGGGTGAGCTCTGTGCATGTGGTGCCAAAGAAAGAAGGCATCACAGTCATAGAAAATGAGAAAGGTGAGCATATTGCTAAACAAACAGAAGGAGGTCGGTGTATGTGTATAGATTATAGAAAATTAAACAAAGCAATCGGGAAGGATCATTTACCTCTTCCATTTATAGATCAAATGCTCGAACGTCTAGCCAGACACTCGCACTTTTGTTATCTAGATGGATACTCAGGATTTTTCCAAATACCTATTCACCCTGAGGATCAAGAGAAAACAACCTTCACCCATCCTTATGGAACGTTCGCCTATAGACGAATGCCCTTCAGACTCTGTAATGCCCCTGCCACTTTTCAACATTGTATGATGTCTATATTTGCAGATTACCTAGATGGAATAATGGAAGTTTTCATGGACGATTTCTCGGTGTGTGGATTCAATTTTAAAGATTGTCTCTCCAACCTCGAAAAAATCCTTGAAAGATGCGTAGAGGTGAACCTAGTGCTAAACTTGGAAAAATGCCATTTTATGGTTAATGAAGGTTTAGTATTAGGACACATTGTCTCCGAAAGAGGAATTGAGGTTGATAGAGCCAAAATTGAAGTTATAGAAAACCTCAGCCCACCTAAAACCATTAGGGAGATTAGAAGTTTTCTTAGACATGCTGGTTTTTATCTGCGTTTTATAAAAGACTTCTCTAAAATAAAAAAACCCTTGACTAATCTTCTAATGAAGGACATTGAATTTGTTTTCAACGAGAAATGTCTCGAAGCTTTTAAATTTTTGAAACAAGCACTGATTTCAACTCCGATCATGCAACCCCCAGATTGGACACAACCTTTTGAAATCATGTGTGATGCCAGCGATTATGCAGTTGGTGTTGTTCTAGGACAAAGAAAAGAAAAGAAATTACATGTTATATATTATGCTAGTAGAACCCTAGATACCTCCCAGCTCAACTATGCAACAACAGAGAAAGAATTACTGTCAGTAATTTTTGCAATAGATAAGTTTAAGTCCTACCTAGTTGGAGCAAAGATCATTGTTTACACTGATCATGTTGCCATACCTTATCTATTAAATAAAAGGATGCTAAACCTAGATTACTTAGATGGATCTTGTTACTCCAAGAGTTTGATCTAGACATCAAGGATAAGAAAGGCACAAAGAATGTTGTCGCTGACCACCTCTCTAGATTAGAACACTTAAAACTTGACTTATTGCCTATAAATGACGATTTCACCTATGATAGACTTATAGCTAAGACTGATGATTTCGAGCCTTAGAGATAAAGATTTTGAAAAAATTTCAGTAATGAAGAGTGTACCTTGGTACGCAGATTTTGTAAACTACCTTGCTGCAGATATCATACCCCCTGATCTAAATTACCAATAGAAAAAGAAGTTCTTCAAAGATGTTAATCATTTCTACTGGGATGAACCACTCCTATTCAAGAGAGGAATAGATAATATTTTCAGGCGTTGCATCCTAGAAGAGGAAATAGAAGACATCATCAAACACTGTCATTCTGCACCTTATGGTGGACATGCAGGTATATCTAAAACGCACGCCAAGATTCTTCAAGCAGGCCTCTATTGGCCAACTTTATGGTGCAACGTTCATGCCTACATTGTCAAGTGCGACTGATGCCAACGCACTGGGAACATATCAAGATGTGACGAGATACCAATGGGGAATATCAAGGAAGTTGAACTCTTTGATGTTTGGGGTATAGACTTTATGGGACCATTTCCACCTTCAATGGGAAATAGGTACATTTTGGTAGATGTGGACTACGTGTCTAAATGGATTGAAGCTATTGCATCACTCACAAACGACACAAGAGTGGTAGTCATGTTATTTAAGAATATCATTTTTCCGAGTTTTGGAACACCTCGTCTCGTTATAAGTGATGGAGGATCACATTTCATATCAAGAATCTTTGATAAGCCCTTGAGTAAGTATGGAGTAAAGCACAGAGTAGCAACACCTTATCACCCACAAACTAATGGCCAAGTATAAGTGTCTAACAGGGAGATTAAACAAATCTTAGAAAAAACCGTTACAATTTCCAGAAAAGATTGGTCTCAGAAGCTGCATGAAGCACTATGGGCCTACAGAACAACTTTTAAAACCCCTATTGGAACAACCCCTTACCAATTAGTCTATGGAAAATCTTGTCATTTACCCTTCGAGTTAGAGCATAAAGCCTATTGGGCCATTAAGACCCTGGATTTGGAGTATTTGACTGCTGGTGAAAAGCGCATCCTTGACATTTATAAATTGGAGGAATTCTGCCAGTCTGCCTATGAGAATGCTATAATATATAAAGAAAGAACCAAAACTTGGCATGACAGAAGAATTGTAAAGAAAGATTTAAATATATGAGACCTTGTTCTCCTTTTCAATTCCAGGTTGCGACTTTTTCCTGGAAAGCTACGTTCAAGATGGACTGGTCCTTTTGAGGTCTCTAGAATCCTAAGATCAGGAGCAGTCGAGATCAAGAACAATTCTTGTAGCCCATTCACCGTTGATGGGCAGAGGTTGAAGAACTACGAAGGAGGTGACATTCCCACCAACTACTCTAGCCACACTCTGATTGATCCACCAGTACCGGTTTCCGATATATGAAGCTTACTCGTCAAGTTAACAACGTTAAACAAGCGCTGCATGGGAGGCAACCCATGAGTTTATTTTTATTTTTTGCATTTATTTACTTTTTACTTTATCAAATTTTATTTTTATCTTTATACAAGCAATTGCAAAATTTATGATTTCAGGCATCACCTGCTAGCCGTCTTTGCTAACTACATTTTTCAGGATGGAGCATTTCGACGACATGCATGTTTCCCTCCGAGATGACACTCAGAGACAACACTACGCGGTCCTTTCACAGCGACCCATGGCACCAACCAGATATCTAGACCAGATTTGCATGGAAGCTCTTGGATTTGAAGCCAGTATCAAGTATTTATGGAACCAACTAAAGTGGGACGAGTATGCAGATGACCTAAATGTGACCTACAGGAACCTCACCTTAGAATTCCACAATTCATTCGAGTTTGAGCCCTATAATGGCCAGGATGGATATCTCACTTTCAGACTGTTCGATATAGAATAATGTTTTACCAAGAGGGAGTTTGGCGACTTGCTAGGCTTCCAGACCACACCCGATGCTATACCTGAGCTACCAGTTGGCTATTTCATGACTAGGGACATAGAGAAATTCTGGAGAGATATTACTGTTGGAGGGAGCCTTGATCCTTCCACTCAGCTATCCGCTGTTATTCACAACCCCACTTTCAGGTATTTTCATATAGTTATTGCTCACACTTTCCTAGGGAAGGCCGACACTGATACCCATGTTAGCGAGGAGGAGATCTTTTTCCTCTACTGTGCGACCCAGTCTCGCCTTGTAGCCTGTGGAAATTTTCTGTTGTAGAATCTCATGATGACTTCTAAGTCTGCTGAAGGTATCCTCCATGTGGGAGGGACAGTGACTCAGATTGCTTCTACTTTGGGTCGTAAAAGTAAGTTATCTCACCTTACCTCCTACTGTGGATATACTACAATGGACATTGATTTCTGTTTGGATCATGGGCTGATGAGAAGAGTCTACTTTAATCCCAACCAGTATAGACTCCTGATTGATAATGAAACCGTTCACTATTTTACCTTGCCTGATCCCATGATGACCAATGTCCATAACCCTTCCAAATGGACATATGCCTTAGAATGTCTTGGAGAGACTGTGGACGAGCGAAAATCATCTCCGATACCTGAGTATCATCCATGTCCATAGCCATAAAGGACCACTGTATTCTCTAATAATTTCTCTTTGCAGCATCCCGACATCTATGCACAGGTTGCTGAGCTGCGTAGAGAGGTAGCCCAACTTCTCCAGACAGTTGAAGACCCCTCTCTTCATGTTATGGTTTCCAATGCTACTCACTCTACTGAGGCAGACCTCCTACATCAGGAAATTGATGATCTTCGCAATAAGTTAGCTGCAGCTCATGGTCCTGAGTCGACCACAGACCCTACCACTCCTTGATGATCTTGATTCATATCGGCATTATTTTGTTGTTTTGTTGTTTCTTGTTGCTTCCTTTTTTATACTTATTTATTTTTATGCCTAACTCTTGCATTCTACTTTCTTTTTATTTTTTGTGACTTACCATGATTAAGTATATTTCTTTTTATTTTTATTTTTATTTTTTTCTCTTTAATTAATTGTTTATTTTATTTTTTTTATGAGTTTATTATTTCCAAGTTTTAAACATAAAAGAAAAAATTCAATACACCAATCCTTGGAAGCACCAAATAAAGAATTGTTGTTTGCACCTACGAGAAGAAATTGGAATAAGAAGCCCAAACCAACAAAACAAAGAAATTTTAGGCCAGCCCAATTTTCAAACATGGCACCTGCCACAAAGACCATGGCGCCCGCCATGGGGTCTGGGATTATAACGGGCAGATTTTCAAAAACCTCCCACTTTCTCCATTTTCAACCCCAAAACCTCTCATTTTCTCAACCACCTACTACCCCATTAACCACTACAACATCCATTTTTCTAACCATCATAAAAATTCAAACTTTCTCCTCCCAATCTCCAACACCCATTTTTGAAACCCATTTTTTCAATTTTCTTCCAAAGGAGCAACAATGGAGTTCAACAAATACGTTCTTCATGAAGGCAAACCCGGAGACCGACAACGGAAAATCCTTGAAAAATTGCAAGGATGAGAAATTGTCTCAACCCGGTATGTCGAAGAAGAATGTCTGTACACTTTTGGACTTTATCATAGTTTTTTTCATTTAGATGACATCCTAGGATTGCATGACACTTTTACTAGAAAAGAGCCCACCTTTGAGAGGCTAACTCGAAAATTCTTAAGTTCCCTAATTTATTTGGTTCACCCCAACACTTCTAGTACCATCGGTACAGTTAAATTTCGTCTGTTTAATGTTGAATATGAATATAGCACGGACGAACTAGCAGCTCTGTTAGGTATTCCTCATGGTGATGGCGTTATTTGTGAGACCCCTTTGGATTCTGAATGGTCCACTGATGCATTTTCCTTCTACTGTCAATTGTCAAACTCTTCTATAAATTCTTTTGAAGGAGTTTTAGCATCATTAATCCATAACCCGACTATTCAAATTTTTTGATATATGCTCGCCTGTACTATTTTTGGCCAGGAGAATCCAAACAAGGTAAATGCTAGAGAACTTCTATTTTTGTAGGGTAGTCTCACTAATAGAAGAATTAATTCAGTCCCGTTTATGATTTCTCACATGATTGTTGTCCTGAGACACACAGGGACCATAACTTTTGGAGGACTAGTTACATCTATTGCTAGAGCTCTGCACCTTGACACTGAGATAGCTACCCTTGCACCACTGCCTCCCCGCACAATTAATTTTATAGTTCTAAAAGATATGAAATTGTGCAAGGTGAGGAGAGCGGGTGGTTTTGAACTTATGGTTCGGGGTGTCACTATCCCATCCGTCGTTCTGCCTTGCACTAGACATACTGATGTACGAATTGCGAGGAACTGGACCTACGATCTAGATGCTCCACCTTTTTCGGGTCCATTACCTCCTAATGATCCACTTGGGGATGGACACGAGACTGATGAAGAATACGAGCAGAGGGATGAACCTCATGCCCCACCTGTGTCCCCCTACCATGCTTCATCCGCACACACTGCACCTTCTACTTCTAACACTTTTGCAGGTACGACTCCTGGCTTCTACATCACTGAAGAGATGTGGCGTGACCAGCTAGCTCGGGAGGACAGAAGAGATGGTTTACTTTCTGCTATCCAACAACAACTGGCAGATAACATGAGTTTTATGGAGGCGTCACGACAGCATACAAACCGCTCTTTTCAAAGTCTTATGGAATCTCAATTGGCGATATCACGCGAGCAACATAAGCGACAAGCCCATTTTCAGAGGCACTCCGCCCTCATGGAGGCCAGTCAAGGTTCCCTTTTTGGCAACCTTCGCGAGATTCATAGTTCACAGATTGCCTTGTCTTCCAGATTCGACAAGTTCGAGGCTTCTCAGAACAGTCGTCGTCGTAGCCGATCCCGTCATTCTAGACATTCACCGCAAGATGGCGAGGGACCCAGCAAGCCTTAGTACTTTACCAGGTGACACTTTCCTATTATTATTTCGTAACATTGGGGACAATGTTCGATTTAAGTGTGGGAGGAGATTTACTCGCTTTCTCGCTTTATTTTTTCTCTCGCTTTATTTTTCCCTTTTCCTGCATTTTCCTTCTCGTTATTTTACTTCTTTATTTGCTTTAGTTTATTTGTTTGCTTTCTTTTCAAAATAATACATGTGTTTGACGAGTCATCTATATCTGTATGGTCTAGTGTATTTCCACTCCCCCATTTGTTGAGCCTAACCGAAATTTTTTTTCCTAACAAAAACACTGTGTTTTGAACTTAGTTGGGCTATAAGACCAGGTTGAGATAGGATGTAGTATGACTTGGGAAAGCCCTTTTGAAGCATCAACATCGTTTTTACACCTTAAGCTTTGTAAATTTCGGAATTCGATCCCGATACCCCCTATGTCGTGGCCTTAAAATTTTCATTCTTAAATCCTTGAATAGTTTATCCTAGCAGTTAGCTCCGGTCTAAGCATACTCTACGTAGGGGACCGAAGAGAAGTGAATGATCTATATGCTATGTTCTTATTATAAATTACAACCCCGGGATAGGTGACCCTCAAAAAGTCATTTAACTCAACAAAAGTTGTATGTTGTAAAATAAAGCAAAAGCAAAAGCAATAGAAGAAGAAAAAGAAAAAGAAATTTTTTTTTACCCATCTTTAGTTGGTTCAGAGGTATCTGGTGCTGAACTTGGTAGGGCGGATTACGATCCGATCCCCCGCAACTATAAATGGGTCAATAAAAGGGGTTACACCAACTTTTTTTACCAGAGCCCTACATTTTATGATCAGAATGACTACCCGGTCACTTTACTGTGAGCATGTACGAATAACGCGCTTAATGTGATTGCGCCTGAATGAAAAAGGATTTGAAAAAAAGGAAAAATATAGGCCTAAGCATAGTGGCATGATATGGATTGGTTCGTAAAAGAATGAAGCTTATGTCCATTTTACGGAAGAGTGTCACTATGATATCCTTGGTTTGAATCAGTCACTACCTATCAATAAATCCTTGTTTTAATTCCAGAGGCCCCTTACAGCCCAACTTGTTCACTAACATCGTTTTTCTTCTTAATCTATTTAAAGTTCTTGCTTGAGGACAAGCAAAGGTTTAAGTGTGGGAGAATTTGATAACACTTACTTTACACTTATTTTTGACTCTGATTTCATATGTTATTTAGGTTTTTTATTATTGTTTTCTCGTATTATGCCTATCTTTTGTTTCCTTTTCAGGTATTTCAAATATCTAGAACTCCCCTGAAGAAATGAAGGAAAACAGGCCGAAAAATAGGAGTTATGGTAAAATTTGCACTCATGGCGTCCACCATGGCGCCAGCCATAGGGTAGGCCATGACGTGGACCACCTCCTACTGACCTCAACTGCCACGTTCCCTACTTCCTTTCATTTACACTAATGGCGGGTGCCACCTTTGGACGATGTTTTCCCCCCCAAAAGGAGTTGGGGGGCATTCCTGTGATTTCCTGCATTCCTCATCCTCTATAAATAGAAGTTCCTGATTTCATTTCAATTCACCCAAGCTTATTTGCAAACTTAATGCAACCATAGTTGCGAACTTAAGCCATATAATTTCACCATTTGTAAAGCGATAATTCTTCACATCGGGGAAATATTACATTGTAGATTGAGTCTGTGACCGAGTTCATAGATTGAGTCTGTAATCGAGTTTGGAGCACTTCGGCAGAAGTTTACCTTGCCACATTTATTTTCAACTGTTGTTTATTTCTAGTCGCATTTTGCTTCCAGTTTGTAATAGATTTATAACCTCCCCGTTTGGAGCAGGTTTCTCTTTATATATCCCGTACTGCTTTTACTTTGTTTATTTCCCGGACCTGCTTTTACTTTGTTTATTTCCCGCAATGCTTTTACTTTGTTTATTTCCCGCACCTGATTTTACTTTGTTTATTTCCCGCACCGCACTTTAAATTATTTACTTTCTCGCAAGATTTATTTTAACATGTCTGTTTACATTCCCATGTCAGGCTGAACCTCATTGGGCTAGAATGTAAGGAATCTAGTTAGATCGATATTCTAAATAATGTGTCAATAGAAATGCTTATGGGCTATTTTGGTTTTTAATACGAGTTTTCTGTACTTTATTGTTGTTGGGTAAGATCGAAAGTCGTCTAACCCTTTGTTAAACTCGGTTAGTTCTAACTGGTCAAAGGAAGCGAAAGCGCTTTGTCTGGTTAGTTAGGGATTTTTATTATCAAAGAAATCAATTTTGAAACTATTTTCGGACGCGTTTATAAGGTTAAAGTTATGTTCCCTTTTTATTAGAAAATCCATATCAAAATACTTTTAAACTTGGTCAAGTACTCTATTTCTTAAAAATAGGTTTATTACTTTAACACAATGTGCGCCTTTTTATAAGGGACAATAAGAAGGTCTGATTAGAGAGTAAACTCGGTTCTGATTACTCGAAAGCGACAATTCCTGTTAAATTAGTTCTTTTCTTTAGTAGAAAATATTTCCCTATAAGTAGTTCTATTCCGAAGCATTACGAATATCATCTGACTACGTGAATTGCATTCGACCCTGCTTTTATATCTGAAGTTTATTTCGCTGCACTTTACTTTCTCGCATGCTAAATTCCCTGTTTAATATTGACTTAGCTAAACACCGTAACAATAGGAAACGATATATTGAAGATTGGTCTCTGGATTAATAATCTTTTACATTACTCTGACGCGATTCGTACACTTGCGAATACACCGCATCAGCCGGTCAAACTATCTTGAAAAAAGTGAATCAGCAGACGTTGATCATCAATGTGGGTAGACATTCTTCTTACGTACATCACCAGGTGAGCACGAGGGCAAGTGTTTCCCTTATCTTTATCAAACTTCGGGACCTTGAACTTAGCAGGTATCTTAACATTCGGGACAAAACATAGGTCATTCACATTCTACGCAAATAGCTTTTTTCCTCTAAGAGCTTTCATCTCTCTTTGCATCTTGTCAAACTGCTCTTGAAAATCATCCATTCTATCATAAAGACCCAAGTCTTTACTCGGTGGAAGGAAAGGACGACAGACATCATCATTAACAAATTGAACCATATTTACCGAAAGAGGTGAAGCAGGAACAACATGCACCACAGGAGATGTCAGAGTAAAAATAGTCTGACCAATCGAAGTATCTTGAGGACCAAGATTGAAACCTTCAGGTGCAAAATTCTCTGGCATTCCCCATTAATAACCTTGAGGCATGCGATTCTGAACAATAGCTGGAGTAGCAGATACGGGAACAATCGGAGCTTCAGTAGTTGCCCTTGTTGGTTGAGGTTGAACACTCGGTGGCTGATTCTGAGCAGCCACCAGAGCTTCCATCAGAGTATACAGATTGGCCAAGCCGGCCTTCAAAGTAGAAACTTCCTCGTGCAGCTCGCGATTCTCTTTTTCTAAGTTATAAATCTTCTTTTTGAAATTCGCCCGAGTGTTGTAGTGATGAGTCAACTTGCTGAACAAAGTAAAGAAGCTTGGTAAGACACCTGGATATGCATAACAAAGGCATGAAATATGTGCAATATGATGCATGATATGAGACGCACATGATTATTTTTACTTTGTTATTTAATATTTCAAAGGATTTATAGATTTATAGACATATTGCAAACATCAAAGTAATAACGCTTTTGAAATACTAAATTTTTTTATTATAATAACTCCAAAATGGATTACAAGTTTCAATGAGTCTAAGTACAAGATAAAAATACACCCTAAAATCCTGAGAAAAAGAACTGATAGAGATCAATCTATATGCTGGCGCTTCCCTCTAAGCCTTGCAATCTGAGCCCTCAACCTTCGGTTTTCTTCTGAATGTCTGATGGCAAGCTCCTTCCGATCATCTGAATCAGGAAGTGAGTAATCAGCACCTGTATGAGGCTTAGGAGATAATAAATCCCCTTGCCTCTCCATAGACTCCACCGCTCGACTCTCAAGGATCTCAATAAAATCTTCTTTCTCCTTCAAGTCTGCTTTATTGGAACTCTCTAAAGTTTGGAACTTGTTCTTCCAAGCATCCCTTTCCTGTTGCATCCTAACCAAAGCAAGTTTCAGCTCTTCTAGATCATCTAATAAGGGAAGGGTGGTCTTCACAAATCGATCAGGCATGGGTGTCTCCTGAGTATACAGCATCTTTAACTGAATAGCTCTCAATCGAATGCATTGGAGATATGGATCCAAAGAAACGGCACCCCTAGGTCCGAAATACTTCCTACTCTTCTTATGAATGTGACGCCAGGCTTTTGCAATCTTCTCCCTATCTTCCCTATGGTCTTCCCCTTCCTTCAGAAAGAAACTACTCAAATGAATACTATTCGGTTTATCCCTCATCGGATAACCAAGCTGCCGCCGTGCAAGAATAGGGTTATAGTTAATTCCTCCCTTTGTACCAAGAAGCGGTACATTATGGAAACTAACACAACTGTCAATAATATCTACATCTTGGTAAGCTTGATGATACCAATCGATATCCGAGTGAGTAAGTTCCATGATCTTAGGAGCCCAACGGGGTTCCTTCTTGACATCCCAAAAAGCATCAGACTGAGGTATATGGGAGATGAACCACCAGTACAACAGAGGCGTGCAACAGATAATCATTCCCCCATGATAAGAATTCCGAAGATGAACAGAGTAATAAGCATCACCCAACAGTGTAGGAACTGGGTTTCCAATCCTGAAAGTCCTGATAGCGTTAATGTCAACAAACTTGTCCACATTAGGAAATAAGAACAATTTGTAAGCAAGTAGAGCAAAGATGGCCTCAAAAGTAACCATACTCTTCATTCTGGAAAAGTAACAAGCTTTCTCAAATAAGAACTGAGCTGGTAATCCTCTAATCCCTCCTTTAGTAGTCATATGGGCTTCAACCTCAGACTTCCCCAAGTGAATCAAAGCAGCAATCTCATGTAGTTTTGGCTCACCCTCCAAACCAGTAAAAGGAATACGATCGGTAACAGGTAAATACAATAGATAAGAATACTCTACCAGTGTAGGCATCAACTGATAGTCGAGAAAAGTAAAGCAGTGATACATCAGATCATAGAACTGGACCAAGGTCGAGAGAATACCCTCCTTCATCTTTAGCTTCATGAGAGGAATAATGGATCCATACTTCTTCCAAAAGTCTGCATAACACTCGATCTCTAGAATTAGACTGATCAACTCATCTATCTTGGGATCCTTAAAACTGTATTTCTCGGTCTTTCTCTTTCCAGAATCTATGGTTAAAAGTACCTGAGATATTCACAAATAGTCAACCTTTTAAATCCCTTGAAATATTGTTTTCTTCAAAAGATGCTTATGAGTGCATGGATGCATGATGCAACAATCACACATAAGATCACATATATAGGGTTCATAGTTTCAACGTCACGAGCTTGAGGTTAAAGGTACTACCCATAAGGTGTTCTTGTAAGAGTTATCACCTGCCGAACAAGGTTCTAGAGGTTCCTAGAGTCTACATCCTTCCTTCGGATATTAGTAACTTCCTGATTAACTCGGTAATTAGTAATATTCTCAAGAACGACTCGTCCGAGCATAGTATCGCGTGACAACTATTTCCGGATTACTCCGTCATATCTTCCGCACTACACCTAAAAGGCTAAGATGGGTTAGGTATTCTACGGTCCTCAGTTTCAGTAGGCTCCCAGGTCGAAAGCAGTACGTCTTCCCGATTACTCGGTAAACGACACTATAGTCAAAGGGGCCTCCACTGAATGGGGGATCTCATGCCTCCTTTTTTGGGATTACTCCCTCAAAGTTAACATGACTATACCGATCGTCCTATCTTAAAGTTTTCCCAAGTCCGGGTATAGGACTTATGAGTAATAACCAAGTACCTTGAAAACCAGGAAAATCCAGACAAACATATATACAACATATAACACAAAAACAGTAATAACACATATACATATATAAACAAAGATAGGCTTAACCCACTTAGGGATGGAGAAGTAAGAGGTCAATCTTTCCCTAGTGAAGTCACCATTTTTCTGTAGCGGTAGAAATGTTCAAGACTAAGCCATTGGATTGACTAGAATTTATACAAATCAAAAATAAAAAAATCGCCACCGTGCTTTATTGTTTCCAAAGGAATGGGAAAAGAGTGAATAACCCAAAAAAGGGGGAAAGATTCAAGGTAAGGGGGTTGGTTATGCAAAGGGAAGGTATTAACACCCTAAACATCTATGGTACTCCACAGGAGCCTCTTTGTAAAATCTGTATATTTTGGCTTTAAAAATTGTTGTATATAAAATGGATGGTGGAGGTGAGAAAAGAAATATATATATATTTTTATTATTTTTGCACCCGCCGCGGTTGCTAACCTTTAGTGCCTACGTACCACCATTCGTGCAATAGGAGATCAGGGTACACGTAGTTCATCTTTTTAAAAATTTAAAACAGAAATGCGTTGGTCAATTTTATGGGATAAAACATCATCGTCATTGTCCGTGTGAAAAACATACCTACTACCCACAATTATGAGAATGGAGAATTTGCATCATCTCAAAGTGGAGGATACATCTTGGATTTTAAAATCAACAATGCCTCACTCAATACCCAAGTGGAAATATCTCTCTTCACTACATATTGTAGAAGTATAGTTGTTTACATCACTACAAGGATTGACAAGAGTTTAATCTTTTGAGAAAAGTTTAAAGTAAAAGCCGAAGTGGCAAAAATGGTTTGAGTTAGATTGATTAACTTTTAGTCTTCTCACAAAAGTGTCAAGGTATTATTAAATTGATTGGAATTTATTTATGAAAATGCTTTCAATATGCATGGACCTAAGTCCAAGTTTATCATGAAAATGGTTCAGGTTTCAAAACAAGAAGAGTTTTCAAAAGGAGCAAGAAGATTTTTGAAATTAAAGAAGATGGGAGGAGAAGAAGAGGCTATCCTAAAGCATAAGATAAAAGTTAGGGATAAGAACCATCTAACCAACAAGAAACCAAAACTTGACATTATAAGCCAAGATAGAATTCCCATTCCTTGGATTGGAACCAATCAAGCAAAGAAATACTAGACCTCTTGAGAGAACTAAACTTTAAGTGTATTAAGTCTTCGCAAAAATTGGGCAGAGTAACGGCTGTATACGGGTGAATTCCAAATCACAAATAGAGGATGTGATCACAAAAACCTGCACACAAAACAAACAAGTAACCCAATGTCTTGAGGTAAACCTCAAGAATTCCAGACAAAATAATCAAATAAGATCTCCAAGATAGGTCAAGGTTTCTAATCCTAAGTCCAAGAAAAGTCCCATGCTCCATAATGCCAAGGATAGTAACCAAGAAGTCCAAGTACCATTAAAGATTTTTTAGGGTTTATGTTGATTATTAAGTATCTTAAGAAAGGAAGAGAAAAGCTCAAGTGAGCAAAGTAAAAATGGAAAGAAAATAAATGCTCAAATGAGAAAAGATGAAAATAGCATGAAATGTAAATGCTAAAAGTAAATAGTACATAAAGCATAAAAAAATAATAAAAGCATAAGATAAAACAAGTCAATAATTAGTGGTTAGTTGGATGACCATCTTGAAACTTTCATTTGGAACTCATTAGAGGATTGGTAGAACCAAAGCCTCCACACAACAAGTTGCATTTTCTTTTTGTCAAGTATATCATCCATTTGGAATTCTCATAAGTACCTTTTAATGATAAATGATGTTTAAGTGATCCGCTTTGACCAAAGGTGTTGTAGATCCATTAGAGGATTGGTAGAACCAAAGCCTCCACACAATGAATCTCAAGGTTATTGGATCAAAGAGATCAAATTAACATACTTGGGCTTGCAATCATAAGTTTGGGTAACGAATGATCATTTATTCGCATGGGGACAAAATTTAGCGCTATGTTAAGCAATCGTAAATGGACTTATATAGAAGTCGTACCTATTTTGAGGTTGATCAATAGCAATTTATGCACCACTTGTTTTGAGACATGATATAGAGATCATGCTCCAACAACATTTAGTGCAATAAGAAGGGGATGAGATGAAGACGGATAGGGTAAAAAAATATACAAACCACATTTGAATTAAATTTTAATCAAATAATTATTAAAATCATTCATCCATTTTTTGTGGAGTTAAACTTAACACCATGGATCAAATGATGTTAATAAAGTTAATGATCCAAAACCTAACCCAAGATTAGCCAGAAAATAATCACAAAATAATATCACATTTAATATAAAAAAGGATAAAAAAAAGTTTTAAAAATAGAAAATAATGAGAAAAATATCAATTATGTTCAAATTAATCAAGAAGTGAGAAGTAAGGCTATAAAAAAATCAGAAATGGATTCAAATACTTTTATAAAATTTTTGGTAATTTTTAAAAGTCAGAAATTATTTTTAAACTATTTAAAATTGTTTAAACAAACATAAAATAGGTCAAAAATAGTAAACCTCAACATAAAATTCCATAAAATTTTCAGAAAGTCAAAAATATGCAAAATAACATTTATGAATTTTTTCAGAATTAAAAAATGTCAGAAAGTATTTTTTAGGTAATTAAAAGAAAGAAAATAATACAAAAAATACAAAAAAATACTAAATATCAAAATAAAAATGCGAAAAAATAGTCATGAGATCAGAAATAAAAATATAAAATCAGAAAATAAAATAAAACCAAAAAGATGTCGACCATCAGATCATAGTCAAAACACGTTAAGTAAGCTAATCCAGTGGACCAGACGCGCTGTGCTTGATATGGACCTTAGTGAGATACGCATGAGATCAGAAAAAGGGCAACCAATGAAATTAAAACGTTTGGCATACTATCATTGGCTGAGACGAGACATGTCATCATCTTCAACCTCCAGACACCCTGAAATGGGGATTTTGTGAGATCCTTCAAATGGAAAAGTTAGGATCTCAGGCTATCATCATTGAACTCGTCTCTTCAAGACGATTCTAACACAACCATCGCGCCAAATTTATATAAGGTATGGAGAGAGATATGAATCAAAAACCCATAAAGTAGCGAGCACCTTCAATTTGAGATTTCTCTCTCAATTCTAAATGGATTTAAAATTGTAAGCAACATTATAATCAGGAGAAGGAGTAGAATAGATTAGTGCTTGATTTAGATCCAAATGGTGGAGAATTCTACCTTTTCGAAGTTCAAGGAAGAAACTCTGAAACTGGACTTCTGTAGCTTGAATTGTGGCTCGTTTTGATTGATTTAAGTGCTAGAGAGTTTATATGATGATCAAGGATGATGAATACGCAAAGAATTTTTGAAAAGGGAGCTTAAATCTCAAAAACTGAATTCAAAAAAGATGGTTCGTGTGAGGTTTTGGCAGGGTGTGTTTGGATCTCAAAGCTTGAAGAAATGAATGGGGAAGGACCCTCTATTTATAGGGAAGTGAATGGGAATGAAAATTTGAAGAAACAAGGAAGTTTGGAGGGAAATTGAATGATGGTCGAGCACGAGTGAAGTGTGACTTCATTTCCATCAAAACTCAACCAAATTTTGCGTTTTTGGGTGCTAATTACTTTTGGCAAGTTTTCTAATCAATTTTAAATCAAAAACACGCATAAATCTTGGGTTTAGAAGTCACATTATGGATTTCAAAATTCTGACTTTGTGAAAAAATCAGTTTAAAGTTACCAAATTCAAATCCATGGCATTTCCAACTCAAGGGGTCTTAGGGCATGATTCTAGATGCTTTAAAAAGATGAGGTTACAAGCTTTGTAATGGAAAAAAATGGAATCAAATTGATGCTTGATCTGAAAGTTATATTGAGTCAAAGTTGAAGAAAAAGGTTGACTTTCCATACATAGAAATATTTCAAATTCTTCTTCAAAAATGACCTATAATCTTTTGCATCCAAACATGGCCTTCCACTTGGAATTTTCTATTTACCAAAAAAGATGGAGTGAAGTAGATCTATTGAATAACATTTTGGGACTTGAACCATTCAAAATATCCAAAAATTGAGAGATTTATGACTTGTTGAAGTTGGCAAAAAATCATGAAATGACCTATAATCCTTTGCATACTTAAGGAAACTTCCTTCCATTTTCTCACTTTGCACATAAAATAAGGAATAAAGCACACATCTTCAAGATCATTATTGAAAAATAAAGGACTCAAGGTGATAAAAAATGACCAAGTTATGACCATTTGAAGTCACATGTGGTAAATTGTGGGTTCATCTAGATGACTTGTAATCTTTCTTCTTCACCAAGTTCCTTCCACATGAAAACTATTTGGAATTTTGGAAAGGGTTTATTGGTAACCCTTTGAAGATAAATATTTATTTGGAATTACTGAAAAATACCAAAAGGTGAGCAGGATATGCTCCTTTGAAGTTCAAAACCCTAGCTTCTAGATCAAGAGAATGCGTTGGAGAACTTTGATAAGTTTGAACAACCTTCTTGTACCAACACTTTTGCTCTGTAAATAGAAGTTATTGGGGATGATAATGAAGATTCATAGCTACAAAAACCACTTCCATATCTTGAATTTGGAGAGAAATATGCTCTTGTGACCAGTAGGAACAAGGCCTTGTCCAAATATGACAACTTCTCCAACCAATCCCTAGTACTTTTGGGTCAAATTTAATAACCTTGAAATATGGTGAACCAAAACAATATTGCCATGCCATTTCTTCCAAAACCAATCCAATGATGAGGTTTGAACTTCTCAAGCTTGCATTGACTAGGGCATGGAAATAAACTTATGAACCTATAGGGTAACTTGTTAAATCTCATTGCCCTTACCTACATGGATAACAAACAAGACAAGCCAACATTGGATTTTATAAGTGAAGAAATCAAAACAATATTCATGATCACAAAGGAACATAAGTCAAGGTGCTTGGTAATCCCTCAAAAGGAGCATAACTCAAAGTTGGGTGGGGAACCAAGGATCCTAGTGTGATCTTTTTGTGAGTGAAACAACATGGTATGATGAAGGGATATTCGGGGCAAAAATCGGGGTACAACAACTGCCCTTATTTAAGTTTCTTCTATCCGGAGATACGAAGGTTAAAAAATATTCGTTTCGACGCGATCGAAGATACTTAAATATAAAACAAACCCTATTTTTGGCCCTAAGATTCCATGCAAATGCTTATGCATATGGATGCATATGAACAGGACCAAAGAGACACAAAGTATCATTGAGGGTGCAATAATAATAATAAAAAAACAAAGGAGAAACCCCACCAGGAAAATAAATCACTGGTGGACCCAAAAGAACTGAATCAGGGAGGATGGTAAATGGTCAAAGGATACACCAACTTCTACTAAAGGTGAAGCTACCAATGTTTACTGAAGGAAGAGAGAAAGATAACAGACATCGATGTTCACTGCCGATGTTCTACCAACATTCACTGAAGGTAGAAAGAGAAAATCATATCATTACCATTCACTGATGATGAAATACCAACGTTCACTGACGGTGGAAAAATATAACAAGCATCGATGTTCACTGCCGATGTTCTACCAACTTTTACTGAAGGTAGAAAGATAATATATCATATCATCGCCGTTCACTGGCGATGAACTACCAACATTTACCGACCGTAGCAAAAAGATAACAAGCATCGGTGTTCACTGCCGATGGTCTACCAACTTTCACTGAAGGACTATGTTCTGAACCATGTTTACAACTCCTGACTGCACTCGCGTGGAGGTTGGCTTAGAAGTTTTGAAGTATCATATACTCTTAACAATTAGAAAAGTTTCTAAATGTTTGGAAATTTGATTTTTTCAAAGTAATTTCTGACTCCTGATTTTTTGATGAATCAATTTCATGTCTTGATGAAATAAATTTTTTTAAACTTGTTTTGATCTTAAAGTCAAAGTTTGACTTTTCAGTGTACATTTGACCATTTTGCACTTATCGATTATTTTCTTGAAAAATGGTAATTCAATACTTGGAACTTGATAGAAGCAAACCTGAGAGTCCAGGATGATCCTTTGAGAAATGAGAGGGAAAATTTTGGGGTACAACAAGTAGGGAATTGGTCCGGTATTGGTAATTATTAAGGAAGCAACATTGGGTTCATTTGAAATCCTAATAGGACCTTTGTAGGTGATCCAAAGAGGTTTGTTTGAGATGGTAATAATGGAGAGATCTTCACATTTGTCAGTCAAACTTTTGGCAAGCGGGGTTTTCTCAAATAGAATTTTTTGTCTATCCATTAGGCGTTGAATTCCTTTCTTCATCCCTTCGCATCCATTGAGTTGTTTAGTACAACGCACACAGTCTTTTACACAGCCAGGGAAGATCCCAACTTTTAACAGATTCTTTTTGATGATATTCCGCGGAGTAGTCAATTCTTCGACAGAGGCAACAAAAATTGTATCTTCAACAACATTAACACCCTTGTCATGCTTCCACATAGGTGCGGTGATTACATTCGTAGTTGGAGGAGGATCGAACTAAATGGTTTTGTTATCAATCAAATCCTGAATTTTATTCTTCAAGGCCCAACGCTGGTCAGTCTCGTGCCCGAGGCTGCTTGAGTGGTAAGCACATTTAGCGTTCGGATTATACTTTGTTGAAAAGGTATCAGGGTTGGCAGGAGGATCGCATAATGTCACCAAATTATCCTTGAGCAAATGGTTTAAGGTTTGAGACAGTGACATGCCTAACCTCGTAAATTGTCTTCTCGGAGTTTCAAAACATTGATGATTAACAGATGGTCTTGGAGTAGGAGTTGGATTGGATATTTGGACAACATTAACAGACGAATGATCATTCTTCTTGTTATGGGCCCTTTCCCCATACACAACATTGATTTCCTTCTTTGCAGCAAAAGGTTTCTTGACATGATTGGAAGTGGAGGCAGATGCCACAAAGATCTTCCCACTTTTCATGCCGCTTTCAACTCTTTCACCGATTAAGATTAATTCGGTGCAACTAGAAGAAGAGCAGCCTACCAACAGATTAAAGAAAGGACCAGATAAAGTACCCATGAACATGTCAATGTGCTCCATATCCGTCAAGGGTGGTTGAACCCTACTGGCGAGGTCTCTCCATTTTTGTGCATATTCTTTAAATCCTTTATTCTTCCCCATGGTCATATCTTGCAACTGAACCCTTATTGGTGCCAAGTCGGTGTTATACTAACACTGATGATAGAATGCGGTAGATAAATCTTCCCAGGTATTGATACGGGAACCATCTAACTGATAAAACCATTCAAGTTGCATTTTGGCAAAGCTTTCTTGGAAAAAGTGAATCCAGAGTTTCTTATCAGTAGTGTGCGGCTGTATCTTGTGCACATAAGATTTCAGGTGGAGTTTTGGACAAGAAACTCCATCTTACTTTGCAAAGACTGGTATTTTGAATTTGTGGGGAATGACAACCCCAGAGATCAAACCCAAATCATCAAAATATAAATTGGGGACGGCTTGGATTTCAACAGCTTTCAATTTTTCTTCTAACTGCTTATACTTGATATCGGCGGGTGGATAATGCTCGTCAAAATAATCATCATCAGACGCTTGATCATTAACATAGTCATCCTGGGTACTCTTAACCTCACCAATCTAATTCTCGTCTTCATCAGATGAGTCTTCCCATACCAGGATCTGACGAACTGTCTCCTTGAATCTTCTACCCATGTTGAGTAGAGATTTCTTCTTGAGCTTCTTCTTTACTGCCAGCAATGCCATCATATCTTGCTTCCCCTTGGATAGGGCTAGTAGAGTATCTTTGAATTGAGAGTTTTGTGCCTGAAGATCCTTCACAGTTTTCTCTAGATCCATCTTGCTGAAATAAACAGCAGAAAGATAAGGAAACCTGTTATGTGAATGCCTGCCATGTTATGATGCATGGAATGATGTATATGCAAATGATTTCAAGGATTAATGAGATTTAAATTTGTATAGACAAAAGAATTAAAAAACATCAATTTCATTAATTAGTTTGAAAAGATTACAACATGCCCCTTGGGCTTACAAAATAACTCTTTAAGATAAAAAGACTGAACACATCCTCTTTGGTGCAATGTAGGAATTCACACATTCGATAAGAATCTCATGTGGACCATCCCTTCGGGCGTAACCAAACTGTCGTAAGGCTAAGAAGGGGTTGTAAGTGATACCTCCTCTAATGCCAAGCAAGGGGACATTAGGGAATTCTCCACAACAGTCGATGATAGTAACACTCTCCAAGGACCGGGAACACCAATGAACATCTGAATGTCTGAGCATCATCAACCTATGGGACCACCTCAAACCTTGCTCATTATTCAACACAAATCGGGGAAGATGCGAAATAAACCATATTTCTAAGAGAGGAGTGTAAAACATGAGGATCCCTCTTTTCCTCATGGTTCGAGAGTGAAAAGGATGTAGAATGTCTCTCAACAAAGTAGGCACCGGATTGCGAGACATGAAGATTTTGACAGCATTGACATCTATGAGTTGATCAACGTTTGGGAACAAAACCATTCCAAAGATGAGAAGGGCCAGAATTTCATTAAAAGCTTGTAGGTCCAAGAAATTCCAACAATCTTGAGATTTCTCAAACAAGAAGTTGTCTAAGAAACCTTTGACACCACTCCTTGTTTCCCAATTAGTTGTGATATCAGATTGTTACAAGTGTAGTGCTTGGGAAATCTCCTCAGGTTTTGAATCTCTTTATGTAGCGTTGAAGGGTAGTTAATTGAAAATGGGAATCCTCAAGAGTTGTGAGAATTATTCTAGAGTAGGAAAAAGTTCATAATCGGGAAAAGTGAAGCAATGGTGTAGAGGATCAAAGAATTGGAAGAGCACCTTCATCATATCTTCATCAGTGTTGGAGGTAACCAAGTTTAGGAGGCGACCATTTCTTTCGGTGAATGAAGAGTTCTCAGGGACCCTTGATGCTAACTCTTTGAGTTGAGAAGGAATCCTTACGATATTGACTTGGATAGTATTCCTGTGGATAGAAGCCATGTCATACAAAACAGAACAAAGATAAATCCCAAAAATCCTTGAAATGGTTAGTGAGAATGAGTATGATGTTATGATGTTTATTATGTCATGTATAAGTAAATATATACAAACAAGGCAAACAAGTCCTTAGGTTTAGGCTTGCATGGAATCTCATAGGTAAGTACCCTCTTGAAGTTTAGTTGGCTCAAACATGTCCTAGAAAAAGTAACCGAGTTCTAAAGGATCCCAATATCATTGGTTTATTTTCTCCGGCACTATTTCAGCGCAAGCCTCTTTCATGGCGACAGAAATATCCCAAAAATCCAAACCTCATTGAGTGCAGTATCGAGTATCTACCAACTTTGGACTGCACCAAAGCCGGTTATCTCACTACGTCCTAATGGCTAAGTTGGTCAAGTAAAAGTTCTAAAGTCAGTTAGTGTTTCATGACACGACTCAGCGGCCCTGTATTCTCCTTGACTACTTAGGGGATACCGGTACCCACAAATATGTCACACTAACATAGCTATTTCTTAGACCGTGTCAGTATACCCCACACAGTTTCCACAATGTATTACTACTTACCTATAAGGTATCCCAAATCCAGGTAGAGGATTCAAACAAGCCCTTACAAAGAACCAAAATGTAAAGCAAAAAAATCAAACAAATGAAAGCATTTAAAGGTGATCTAGCCCTAAGGTAACCCCACTTTTAAGTTACTCCCTAGCAGAGTCACCAGTTCGTGATACGGTGGGAGAACTGACTTGGGTTTTTTATGTTTTATCACAAATGTTGTGGTTAGCAAGAGTCGCCACCGACTTTTCTTTTATCCAAAAGGAAAGGCTGAAAAGAACAAGAAAGACCTTTTGAGAATTTTCTTGTGTTCAGGGGGTAGATTATGAAAAGATAAGGTATTAGCACCCTTTTCATCCATAGTTATCTAGGGGCTCTTAGTTGCTTGCTAGATCACTTGTATTTTTTTTAAATATGCTTTGTGTGGTTTTTGAAAGTATTTTGAATAGGCGTCATCGTTTAGGAAAACTTTGTAATAATTCTTGATCGTAAGAACGTATAAAAAGTGTTAAGCTTTTGAAAATAATTCATGTTTGGAAAAGATTTTGAAAGTGTTGGTGTTTGTTTTTGAAAATAAGCAAGAGTGTTTGATTTGAAATTGAGCAAGCAACTAGGAACAATCTACCTACTCAAAAGTATTTGTTCAATTCTTCCTTTCCTTTGATATTGTTATCTTACCATTGATTGATAAGAAGCATTATCTTTGGATGTAAAGGGACGGGCGTGGGTCATCGTATAACCATGATAGCAATGTTGTGAGATATCTTAGCATTTATCTTGGAGGGACTAAGATCGTTTTTGAAAGGCAACATTTTATAGCATCATCGAGGGACTATGATCTTGTATTTTGAATGCTTTTTGCTAAGATACCTCATATGCATAACATGGCCATTTTTGTAAGGCAACAAAGTGGAACTATCCTAAGGGTGCAAGTGTGCAAGTGTGTTGATTTACATGCTTGTTTATCTTGGATTAGGGTTTGCTAATTTCTTGATTTTAATCTTTCCATACAAAGCTATTATATAAAGTGATAAATTGCGGAAAATAAAATTACTAAGCTATTACATCATGAGGGGAGGGGGTGTACAAATTTACAAATGGGGATTTTGCAAGAAAATTAAATCTAATTAACTATTACAACCATATTGAATAAATGTACAAGAATTGAAAAATAAAAAAAATGCAAAAATGCAAATGGATAAAGAAATGATTTCGTTTGATTTTATGAAAGGGTTTTAACCTAAACCTAATTAAGAAAATAATTAATTAAAAATAAAAAAATTTTAAACCTAAATTAATTAAGGAAAGAAATTAAGTTAAAAATGTTTTTTAGGGCTTTTTTATGAAAAGGTTTTAAATTAATGAAAATAAAATGAAAGTTAATCAATTAAAATAAACCTATGTTCTAAATTAATTTTAAAAGAAAGAAAATAAAATAATATAATAATTAAACCTAATTATCTAAATATTAATTATTCAAGAAAAGAAATTAATTTGTTAAGAAAATATTTTTCAGTCTTGTTGTTTTTTACAAATAAAAATAAATAAAAATAAAAATATTAATAATAATATTTTTTGGATTTTTTATCACTAATAAAAATAATAATAATAATAATAATAATAATAATAATAATAATAATAATAATAATAATAATAATAATAATAATAATAATAATAATAATAATAATAATAATAATAATGAAATGTAAATAAATAAAATAGGAAAATAAATAAATGAAATAAATAAAATATGTGCCAGGAGTGTATGAGTAAACAAGGGGTTAGAATTCGACACAAAAAAAAAGAAAATGCCCATTGGTTTGGGGCCCAGGCGCCTGTTTTAAACATAAAAAGAAGAAAAATGTGAAAAATGCACAAAAGGGTATCACTGGGGCTTGAACCCAGGTCCCATAGGTAACAGGCGCGCGCTTTAACCATTGGGGTGGTGATACATCCGTTAACTTAAACAAAACAATAAATATGTAACATAAGTTTTGCTCTGAATGAACTTCATCTTCAACCTCCAGCCAAAGGACCTTTAACTTATCCATTTCTCATCCATTCACAAAACTTATAACATCAAACTTGTTAGAAATTTCCTCACGATTCTGAATATGTAAATAACTTAAGTTGATTTTCAAAGATGAGCATGAATTTCTAACAGTACCAAATTCTGACCTAAATATTTTGAGAGGTTCAAACTCAAAATTCTCCCTACTCAAGTAACATAAATGAAATCTATGGACATGTATAGTTTCAGGGCAATGATGTCTACATTTTATCTTCACAAATGCAAGCCTAACAATGCCTAAATATGAAGATAGAAGTTCAAGAAAAATACCTCAAAACTGGAAATTGTGAAATGAGTTTGAGTTCGATTTAAGGTGCTGCAATGACCAGGTTAGCTTACTTGAGTCTCTAGGAAGCTAATGCATTGCTTAGCTTGAGTTGAGAGTGATTGAAATGGCGTAGAGAAGTCCAATTGGAATGCTCTGTTTTTGAACTTGGACAATGGTGAAAATGGTGTTACAGTCGTGTAACAGGGACATGGATGGTTTGTATTTGATGTGAGGAAGCTTTTGAAACTAAAAGGCCAAGAAATGCATGAGGGAAATGGAAGTTTGAAATTCAAAATCAGAAATGGCACAAAAATGGATGTTTTGTGCAATTTCTGGCCTGAGGGAATTTGGGAGTGCTTAAGGGTGTCCAAAACTCATGTCCTAGGTTGCATAATAGTGTTTTGATATATAGGAAAAGGTTTGGATACTTGAGATGGTCAGAAGTATAAGATCACATGTTTTGGCTTCTTGACTTGTTTTTGAAGTAAGGTTGACAAACATGGTTTTGATGCATAATACAAGCATGGTTTGAGTAATTAGAGGATCTAGACAAGTTTCTTATGGCTTTTAGATTGTGTGTGATCAGAAGGAACAAGTGCAAAGCTTAAGATAAGTTGACTTTCTGATTAACGCCTCTTTACTAGAATGGCAATGTCACTTTGTGCCATTAATGGAAATGCAACTTGGATAATGGCTTAAATGCTTGGATCAAAGCTCTAACAGATGTGTAAACATTTAATTATGGAGTTAAAAACAAGTTTGAGGCCTGTAAAGTAAAGATTATGCAGCCTAGCATGGATTTGGTTCATGTATTCTTCACAAAATGACTTGTAGTTCAAGTTTGAAAACCCTACTTGTCTTCAATTCTCCTTGATAAAACATGATCTTAATGAGTTCTTGGACATTTTGGAAAGCTTGTAAGATCCTCTACAACCTATATGTTGGACATTTTTGAAAATTCCTCTTGGAACTATGTGAAAAATTGTTATGAAGTTAGGTCTAAATCCTACCTAAACTAGGGCAAATTTTCACTAAGTTTCCAAGGTTCATGAACATGTATTCACAAAATCATAACTTGAAATACATGAATTTCTAGGAGAAGTTGTGTTCTACAATATTTTATATCCCATTGAGATCTACAACTTTCATGTTGGATGTTTCTTTTGAATCATCTTGCATCATGGTGAAATATTTGTTCAATGTCATGAAAAAATATGAAATTTTCAACACTTAGAAAAATTTCTAAGTTTAGAGATTTTGACTTTTCAAAATGAAATCTTTACTTTTTGATTTCTTGATGAACAAGTTTCATATTTTTACATTTTTGATGAATTGTGATCTTTAACACTTGATTTTGACCAAAAAGTCAAAGTTTGACTTTTCAGTGTACAATTGACTTTTGATCAGTTGACTGAAAATTCATTTGTCAATCAATTGATCTCGAGAAATGTTTTAAGCCATGCCATTAGGTCAAAATAAATAATTTTAATCCTTGTGATCATAACTTAAACCAATCAACTAATTTCTAGGTCAAAAATCAGAAATTTCCCTTTCTCAGTCAAAACCCTAATTTTGACCATTTAGCCCTTTTGATGATCTGATCAAATTTCTTGAGGAATTGTGATCCAAACTTGATCAAATGACATATGTCAGTTCATATTGTTGATATGAACCAAAAATTGTGAAGTTTAACTGTATATTGACCATGGTTGACTTTTTCTCCAATACAACTGATTTTTAGGTTAATTGATCAATTGACTGGGCAAAAATGTGATCCAAGACTTGAAACTTGACATGAGAAATCTTGAGAGACCAAAATGATCCATGAAATTCATATGAGGCATTAAATGTTCAATTGTCCTTTTGCAATCTCAAACCCTAATTTTCAGTCATCAGTGCTAGAGGAGGTGTCTTGAGTTAATCAACCCTTGTGCAGTCTTGAACCAAAGGAGATCTTGTGAGAGATTATTTGAGAAATGAGAGGGCAAATTTTGGGGTACAACACCTACATTCACATCCTTACCATCAACTTGCAATGATACAAACTGTAATACAGTGGGAGAACTGACTTGTTTTGCATATTATCGCAAATGTTACTGATAGCAAGAGTCGCCATCGACTTTTATTTTATCCTCTATTTTGGAAAGGGTGAAAAGAACAGGAAAGACCTTGATAGATTTTGAGTTCAAGGGATAAGTTATGAAAATGGAAGGTGTTAGCATCATTTTCATCCGTAGTTATCTACGGGCTCTTAATCGCTTAGCTCACTATTCGCCAATTAATTCTCTTCTCGTGGAATATATTCGAAAGTGATTTCCTCAAAGTACAGAAATAATGTCAACACATGCTCTCGATAAGGAATGAGGTTTGGATGTTTTGTATCCCATTCTATCTTAATTTTACATATCACTAGGGCTGACTCTCCATATACATCCAAGATTTTAATTCTCATAACGATAGCAGCCTTGATACCCATGATACACGCTTCATACTCTGCCATGTTGTTGGTACAGTCAAAACATGATCTGGAAGTGAAGGGCCTATGAGAAACCTTGGGAGAGACGATCAAAACACCAATTCCATTACCAAGAGAGTTGGAAGCTCCATCAAAAACAATAGTCCATTGAGATCCTGATTCAGGTCCATCATGTGGTCCAGGTTCTTCATAATTAGTAACTAGCATGATATTCTCATCTGGGAACTCAAAATTCATAGTTTGATAGTCATCTACATCTTGATGAGCCAAATGATTTGCCAGTACACTTCCTTTGATTTCCTTCTGAGTAGTATATTGATTTTCATATTGTGTCAAGACCATTTGCCATCTTGTTATTCTTCCAGATAGAGCGGGGTTCTTGAATATGTATTTTATTGTATCCATCTTAGATACCAACAAAGTAGTATGAGTCAACAAATAATATCTTAGTTGGCGAGAAACCTATGCCAAAGCGCAACAAGTTTTCTCAAGCAGTGAGTATTTCATTTCACAGTCGGTATACTTTTTGCTAAGGTAGTATATTGCAAGCTCTTTTCGACCAGACTTTCATGTTTCCCTAATACATACCCCATTGAATTATCTAACACTGTTAAGTACATGATAAGAGGTCTTCCTTCAATTGGCGCATCAGAATTAGAGGTTCTTGGAGGTACTCCTTGATTTTGTCAAAAGCTTCCTGACAATCGTCGTTCCACTTCACTACTTGATCTTTCTTCAGTAACTTGAAGATTGGCTCACAAGTAGCCGTCAAATGGGAATTAAATCTGGCAATGTAGTTCAAATGTCACAGGAAACCTCTAACTTCCTTCTCAGTACGGGGAGCCGACATTTCTTGAATGGCTTTAACCTTGACGGGGTCAACTTCAATACCTTTACTACTGACAACGAAACCTAAGAGTTTACCGGACCTTACCACAAAGGTGCACTTGTTTTGATTGTAAAATCAAGCTTCTCAAATGAACTTTTGTTTTCGTGAAGACAAACCATGATTGACAAAGAAGGCAAAGATTTATCATCAAGCTCAAAGCATCTAAGGACAAAATCTTCAGTTCAAATCTCTTAACAACTTTCAAGGTATAATGATATTATTTACTTTGATCTTAAGATATAGATGCTCAATGATGAAAAGAAATGTTTTATAAACCATTACTCAAGTTTTTTAAAGTTAAAATTCATTTTTCACTTGAGTGCAATCGATTTGCATATTAGTGCAATCGATTGCATGCTTCAATTTTTAAGATCTTTTGCTTTTGTTTCTTAGTGCAGTCGATTTAAATTACTTGTGCAATCGATTGCATACTTAAAATTTTCAAAACGTTTTCTTTTGTTTTTCAGTGCAATCGATTTACATTGCTTGTGTAATCGATTGCATTCACTTATTTTTTGCTACTAACTTAACATGCAATCGATTTACATTACATGTGCAATCGATTACACACTTAAAACTTTTGAAAATATACTTGTTGAAACCCCGTGCAATTGATTTACACAAAGGGTGAAATTGATTGCATGTTGTACGATTTTGAAAAACAACAGCTTTTCACATGCCTGTTCATAATACCATTTCATTGAAACCTGTCACTCAATCTTGGCATTTGTTCATGATTCATTTTTAGAACTTAATGATGTTTCAAAAGGGTGTTATGAACATATAAATATTCATTTTCAAAATCATTTTCAAAACCTCTTCAAAATATATTTTCTGAATTTCAAAATACAAACTCAAGCATTTCTTCACTTTCATACATAAGTTTTCTGCACACTTTCATACATTGTTAAAAAGAAAACTTTGAGCAATTATATCTTGAGTCATTGTACAATATTATTATAGGAAGAAAAGATCATTCATTGTTAAATCACTCTAAGTGATCAATACTACTCAACTCACTAAAAATCAAATATTCGTAATTACTTATTTTTCCAAGATTGTTGGAAATAAGTTTAAGTGGTTTTAAAATCTTGTCTTTCCAGGATTTTTGGATACAAGTGTAGTCACTTTGAGAGGATTGTTCTCATAGTTGACAAAGTGAAAATCCAAGAGGATTGTTCTTGGTCCAAGAGGATTGTTCTTGGATTTTTGGTAGTTCTTGTTTAAGTTTGCCACAATAAGGAAATATCTTTCATGTTGAAAGGGGACTGGAGTACTCTCGAACTGTGATGGGAACCAGGATATATCGCACGTGTCTCTTTATTTTTTTGCACTTTACGCTTTCCTAAACTAACCATTAAGCAGAAAAAATAATATCCATCATCACTAAAACCCGAATTTTTTAGAGTACCTAATTCACCCCCCCCCCCCTCTTAGGCGCACTTCGTACTTACAATTGGCATCAGAGCAGGTTATAGGTAACCTGTTCCTAAAAGATCCAGAATGGCTTCCGCAAATCAAAGTCCTGTTTTCTGAGATGGTGGTAGTAATAAGAAGTCTCCTCTATTTTGTGGTGAATATTTTGACTTCTGGAAAATACGCATGAAGGCACATCTAGAAGCACAAGGAGAAGAAATATGGGATGCCGTCGAGAATGGTCCATTTATCCCTATAACCGTAATCAATGGTGCTGGCTCGTAAAAGCCTAAAACTGCTTGGGACGATGATGATAAGAAGAAAGTTCTCTATGATAAAAAGGCAATAAACCTTCTTCAAGGTGAACTTAGCATGGATGAATTCTTCCGTGTCTCGGCATGCAAGACAACAAAAGAAATATGGGATACCTTGCTACAAACTCATGAAGGAACAATTGAAGTAAAATGATCAAGACTAAATACCCTGAGTCAAGAATACGAATTATTTCGAATGCATCCCGAAGAAACCATTCTTGACCTATAAAAGAGATTTGTGCACTTGACAAATCATCTAAGTGCTCTTGGCAAAACTTTGACGAATGATGAACTAAATCTGAAAGTACTTAGGTCCTTAACTAGGGAATGGCAACCAAAGGTAACAACAATTTTATAAAAGAAAAGTCTCTCCTCCACGACGTCCGCAACATTGTTTGGAAAACTTCAAGAATATGAAACGGAACTCGGAAGACATGAAAATCATGAAAATCAAGAGAAGAAATCCAAGAATATTGCGTTGAAGATAGATTCCAAGGAAGTTGAAAAGGAAGACAATCCGGAAGAAGATGAAAACTTCATACTTCTTGTTAAAAGGCTTGCTAAGTTCTTTGGTAGTAATGACAAACCATTTTCTCATTCAAAAGGAAAGAAACAATTTAAGAAAAAGGAAGCTTCGACATCAACACAAGAAATCACATGCTATGAATGTGGTAAGAAAGGTCATATCAAGCCGGATTGTCCAAAACTCTCCAAGAAAGGTGGCTTCAAAAGAAAAAAGGGATTCAAGAACAAAAAGGCTTATGTTGCATGGGAGGATAATAAAATAAGATCCCTCATCCGATTCTGTTAGTGATGAAAGTGCAAATCTAGCATTGATGGCCTCACACCATTCCGATGATGAAGACAATGAGGTTAGTAATGAATTTTCTCTTTTTGGTAGTGATGCACAAGGTGCTATAGATGAACTATTGAATGAATGAAAAATTATGTATAACACTATTTCATCACAAAAGAAACAAATTCCATCCTTAGAATAAAAATGTGAATCTATGGAAAAAGATTTCAAAGAAGAAAAACAAAAATCAAGTGATGAACAAAAATAGATTTTTGTATGCAAAAATTGTGAATCACTCTCTTTCCAAATTGTCCAATTAAAAAGAGTCATTGAAAGATATGAAAAAGGATAAATTGGATTGGAAGGTGTTCTTAGCCAACAAAGATACTTCAATGATAAAAGTGGACTTGGATATTCCAAGTTTTCAAAACCAAGTTCTAACAAAACTATCTTTGTTAACGCTAGTGATCAATCATCCAAAGAGAAAGTAAGCAAACCTAAAATAGTTCATTAGTATCCTAAGAAGAAAACATTTCCTAAGAAGAAATCTTATCCTTCTAGATATAGAAGTAACTTTGAACCTACTTGTTTTTATTGTGGCATTAAAGGCCATACACCTAATGCTTACTATGTTAGAAACATCAGTGTGGCAAGTGGGCATTATGTGTGGGTAAAGAAAGGCACTAATTATGAAGGAACCAAAGCAACTTGGGTACCTAACAAAGCCTAATTTTTTTTTGCAGGTATGCTCGAAGACCACTTGCAATCTTTGGTATCTTGATAGTGGTTGTTCAAAGCATATGCCAGAAGACATAAACCAATTTTCAAATCTAGTGCTAAAGGCCAAGGGTTTTGTCACTTATGGACACAATAATAATGGAAGAATCCTTGGAAAAGGCAAAGTTGGTGATCCACCTTTCACATCTATTGAAGATGTTCTTTATGTTGAAGGACTAAAGCATAATCTTCTTAGTATTAGCCAACTTTGTGACAAAGGCTTCAAGATCAAGTTCACCAAGGATGAATGATTGATAGAAGAAGAAGTCACTCATGAGGTTATACTTAAAGGTAAAAGAATCAATAATATATTCATGATTTCCCTTGATGATCCATCTTTGAAGGTTAAATGTCTCATGGTGAAGAACGATGATTCATGGCAGTGGCACAAAATAATTTATCATATTCACATGGAACACTTGAATAAATTAATCAAGAATGATCTTGTCATTGGATTTCCTAAGAGAAATTTTGTCAAAGATAGACTCTGCGATGCTTGTCAAAAAGGGAAACAAACAAAATCAACCTTTAAATCTAAGAACGTGGTGTCCACAACAAGGCCACTACAATTGTTACATATGGACTTATTTGGTCCATCAAGAACAAGGAGTTTCAGAAGTAATGTATATGCTTTGGTTATTGTTGACGATTTCTCTAGATATAGTTGGACATTCTTTTTAGTACAGAAAAGCGATGCATTCAAGGCGTTCAAGAAGTATGCTAAACAAATTCAGAATGAGAAGTCTCTAATAATTGCCTCCATAAGAAGTGATCATGGCGGAGAATTTCAAAATGCTCTATTTGAAGAATTTTATGGAGAACATGGAATATCTCACAACTTCTCAGCACCAAGGACTCCTCAACTAAATGGAGTGGTAGAAATAAAGAATAGGTCTCTTGTGGAACTTGCTAGAAAAATGCTTAGTGATTTGAATCTTCCAAAATACTTTTGGGCGGATGCGGTGAGCATGGCATGTTTTGTTAGCAATAGAGTTAACGTAAGACCAATCTTGAAGAAAACTCCATATGAACTCTTCAAATGGAGGAAACCTAACATTGCTTTCTTTCACATCTTCGGATGAAAATGCTTTGTCTTAAACAACGACAAAGATAACCTTAGTAAGTTTGATGAAAAATCCGATGAAGGTATTTTTCTTTGCTACTCTCTTTCTAGTAAGGCATATAGAATCTACAACAAAATAACTTTGACAATTGAAGAATCAATGCATGTATCTTTTTATGAAACTAACCCCTCCAAGAAGGATAATATTGTTTGTGATAATGATGATGATGAAATACTAGAAGGTCCTCAAGAAAATTCTTCCAAAGATCAACCAATTCAAAACGAAGAATCACCCCAACAAGAATCAAAAGTAAATGATCTACCAAAATAATGGAGAACTCATAGAGATCATCCTATCGATAAAGTAATTGATGATATAAGTCAAGGTGTGTCAACAAGATTAAATCTCAAGGATGCTTGCCTAAACATGGTGTTTGCCTCTCAAATTAAACCTTCCAAAGTTGATGAAGCCTTAGGCGACGACCAATGGATTATCGCTATGCAAGAAGATTGAATCAATTTGAAAGGAATCAAGTTTGGGAACTTGTACCTAGGCCAAGCAACAAACACATTATTGGAACAAGATGGGTGTTTAAAAACAAACTTGATGAGAATGGAATAATTTTTCGTAACAAAGCAAGGTTGGTAGCATAAGGCTACAATCAAGAAGAAGGAATATATTTTGAAGAAACTTTGGCTCCGGTTGCAAGGTTAGAAGTTATTTGTCTCTTACTTGCCTATGCTTGTTCATTAAATTTTCAGCTTTTCCAAATGGATGTCAAAAGCGCATTCTTGAATGGATATATCACTGAAGAAGTCCATGTTAAGCAACCCCCGGGGTTCGAAGACTTCAAGAATCCATCTCATGTATTTAAATTGAGAAAAGCTCTATATGGATTAAAACAAGCACCAAGGGCATGGTATGATCGTTTAAGTAACTTCTTATGTGAAAAAGACTTTGAAAAGGGAAAATTTGACAAGACTCTGTTTATCAAGAAAATTAAAGATGACACTTTGCTAGCACAAGTCTATGTTGATGACATCATTTTTGGTTCTTCAATTCTAGAAATGTGTGAAGAATTTTCAGCAATGATGCAAGGAGAATTTGAAATGTCCATGATGGGTAAAATGAACTATTTTCTTTGACTTCAAATCAAACAACTAAAAGATGGCATCTTCATCAACCAATCCAAATATTGCAAGGAACTCTTGAAAATATTTTACATGGATAACTGTAAGGCAATGTCTACACCAATGGGTTCTGGTTCATATGTTGATCAACATGAATTAGGTGTTTCCATCGACATTACAAAGTATCGAGGTATGATTGGCTCCTTATTATATTTGACGGAAATCCGTCCTGACATAATGTTTAGTGTTTTTATCTGTGCTCGCTTTCAAGCTAATACAAAGGAATCTCATCTCACAGTGGTAAAGAGGATCATGAAGTATCTCAAAGGAATAATGAATGTTGGACTATGGTATCCTAAAGGTAGTATTTGCAACTTAGTTGGTTATTCTGACGCGGATTATGCAGGTTGCAAAATGGATAGAAAAAGCACAAGTAGTACTTGTCACATCCTTGGTAATGCATTAGTATCATGGGCCTGCAAGAAACAAGCATGTGTTGCTCTTAGCACGGCCAAAGCTGAATATATTACAACGGGTAGTAGTTATGCTCAAATTTTGTGGCTCAAACAACAACTTCGTGACTACAGACTCGATCTAGGGTGCATTCCTCTACAGTGCGACAACACAAGTGCAATAAACATTACGAATAATCTCGTCATACATTCAAGAACTAAACACATAGACATACGAAATCATTTCCTCCTTGATCGTGTTCTTCAAGGAGATGTCGAGGTAACATTTGTAGATACTCATAATCAGCTTGCCGATATCTTCACCAAAACCTTTGGAAAGAGATCCGTTCTACAAGATTCGACGAGAGCTTGGAATACTTGATGAACACGACATATAAGGTGCCTTCTATCCTTGTTATGATTTTGTATATATGTTTTAAACATGCTATATGTGAATATATGTTAAGTGGTATTTAATTTTTAAGAAAAATTTGGTTTTCGTCATTTTTGGTTGATGAAAATCGATTGCAAAAAAAGGTGTAAATCGATTGCTCACTGAGTATTTTTAATTTTGACCTTTCTGTTTCAAGTGCAAATCGATTGCACCAGAAATGCAAATAGATTGCACTCTGTGCGTTTCAGTTTTATTTTTGTTCTGTTTTATGTGCAAATCGATTGCACCTGAATGCAAATCGATTGCACCTACTGTAACTTGCTTTTATGAAAAAAAATTGTGTTGGTCAGAATTCCTCTCTCTCATATTCCTACGCCAAATAAACTTTAATACAACCCACTCATTCCCATCTACTCAAATCATATCCAAATTTTAGCTCTCAAACACCTTTCTCTCTCACAAAACCTAAAATCCTCAAAACCCTAAATTCCTTACCCATGGCTTCAAGACAAAAAAGAAAGGTGCCAGCTTCAGAAAAAGGGAAGAAAAAGGTTGATTCATCTTCCAATCCATTACTTTCATCTCTCACTGAAGAACAAGATACCAGATTCACAAAAGACTTTCAAAGGAAAATAGTATCCAATCCCAAATATTTTATGCTATCATCCTTTCCCCAAGAATGCTTCTCTTTTCAAAATGATTTAGCTGCTTATGGTCTAGAACCATTAATTTCATTGTTCGGTCCATATTATCTGGATTTGGTAAGAATGTTTTTCAACAATCTAACTCCCTAAAAAGGACAAATGGTGACATATGTGTTGGGTACTCGTATCTCTCTAACTCATGAGGTTGTTGGTGGGATCCTTCATATTCCTTACACTGGAAGTTCTCTATATGACCCTGAAAATAAGGTATGGGATGACTACCGGAAAAAGGATTTCTTTTACAGCATTGGGAGGTTAAGTGAAGCTGAATTCTGCGGCAAACAGATTCGTGGTCTAGGCGGAGTAATTCCATCCAGAGACTCCTGGAGTGCAGGTAGCTTCTTTATAGACGATCGCCTATTTCATTACTTTATGGTCTATATCATGTTTCCAAGAGCTGGAAACCACTGCACTGTGACCGACCTAGAAATGCAGTCGATTTATGCAACAAAGAAAAGGATAAGTGTTAACAGGGCAAGACTTATAATGGTGCATATGCTGAGAGTCGATGCAAAATCTAAATTTCTTCCATATTCTTATTTTGTTACTTTAATTATGGAGGAATTTGGAATGGATTTTGTTGGGTTTTAAAAAGTGAATATGAATCCAAATCTGAATAACATTTCCATCAAGAACGTTGACTCCAGAATGGACGTGCATTACAATCTGGAAACAAAAATATCACTTACATTGGTGAATATGTTGTTGGCGATGAAGGGAATGATCAAAAAGTCGAAGGCAGTGAAGATGTACCTCCTCCACCTACTTCTCCCTCTGGTCCAAGCAATCAAGAGCTTATAGATTACATGTTTCAACAATTTGCTTCCATGAACACCAACACCAACAACTAATGGAATGCGATCAATGATTCTACTACAACCCGGATTAATAACTTCCGCACACATGTGAATCAACAATTTTCATATCTTTACTCTCATCTTCACATTCCACCATATGATCCAAATAATCTAGCTGCACCTCCTCAACACTACACAGAACCCCCTCTTTAACAACAATTTCCGAATCAAGGCTCTTGGTCCTATAACCACCCGGACATGCATCACCCTTGAAGTTCTGGCAAACTCTATTTTCTTTTATGTCCATGTCTTTTTATTCAATGTTTTGTTTGTTAAATTTCTATGTAATCGTTAAACAATTTGTGTTGCTTGTTTAAATTAAAGTTTTCTCGATATATTGCTTTACTACTGTTTGTTTTGTGCATCTTTCCCTTATTTTTGATAATGTCGAAGGGGGAGAAAGATGTGGTACTTTATGCTTGTATTTTTCCTTGTCTTAATTTTTTAAGGTACTCTCCAACCAAGATGAACAAATACAAAGGATTACAACCTTCTCATACATAGGGGGAGTTTTGCATCTTAGGGGGAGAAGCTCTTTCCGGAAAGTACAACACGTAAAGAATGATTGTTTGTCATCATCAAAAAGGTGGAGAATTTAAAATAAAACTTCTCAAATGAAATTTTGTTTTGATGAATACAAACCATGATTGACAAAGAATGCAAAGATTTATGATCAAGCTCAAAGCATCTAAGGACAAAATCTTCAGTTCAAAGCTCTTAACAACTTTCAAGGTATAATGTTATTATTTACTTTGATCTTAAGATATAGATGCTCAATGATGAAAAGAAATGTTTTATAAATCATTACTCAAGTTTTTTAAAGTTAAAATTCATTTTTCACTTGAGTGAAATGGATTTTCATATTAGTGCAATCGATTGCATGCTTCAATTTTTCAGATCTTTTCCTTCTGTTTCTCAGTGCAATCGATTTACATTTCTTGTGCAATCGATTGCATACTTAAAATTTTCAAAAAATTTGCTTCTGTTTCTCATTGAAATCGATTTACATTGCTTGTGCGTCGATTACACTCACTTATTTTTTGCTACTGACTTCACATGCAATCGATTTACATTGCTTGTGCAATCGATTGCACACTTAAAACTTTTGAAAATATAGCTGTTGAAACCCCGTGCAATCGATTTACACAAAGGGTGCAATTGATTGCATGCTGAACAATTTTAAAAAACAGTAGCTTTTCACATGCCTGTTCATAATACCTTTTCATTGAATCCTTTCACTCAATCTTGGAATTTTTTGATGATTCATTTTCAGAACTTCATGATGTTTCAAAAAGGTGTTATGAACATATAAATATTCAATTTCAAAATCATTTTCAACACCTCTTCAAAATATATTTTCTGAATTTTCAAAATACAAACTCAAGCATTTCTTCACTTTCATACATAAGTTTTCTGCACAATTTCATACATTGTTAAACAGAAAACTTTGAGCGATTATATCTTGAGTCATTGTACAATATTATTATTGGAAGAGAAGATCATTCATTGTTAAATCACTCTAAGTGATCAATACTACTCAACTCACTCAAAATCAAGTATTGATAGTTACTTAATTATTTTTCCAGGATTGTTGGAAGTAAGTTTAAGTGATTTTAAAATCTTGTCTTTCCAGGATTGTTGGATACAAGTGTAGTCACTTTGAGAGGATTTTTCTCATAGTTGACAAAATGAAAATCCAAGAGGATCGTTCTTGGTCCAAGAGGATTGTTCTTGGCTTTTTGGTATCTCTTGTTTAAGTTTGCCACAATAAGGAAATCTCTTTCATGTTGAAAGGGGACTAGAGTACTTTCTGACTGTGAGGGGAACCAGGATATATCGCCCGTGTCTCTTTATTTTTATGCACTTTACAGTTTCCTAAACTCACCATTAACCAGAAAAAATAATATCCATCATCACTAAAACCAGAATTTTTTAAAGTACCTAATTCACCCCCCCCCCCCTCTTAGGCGCACCTCGTACTTACATGGATTCAACCTCAACATGTACTTCTTCAATCTCTCAAACAGCTTGTGTAGGTGGTCAAGATGTTCTTCTTCAGTCTGAGACCTGGCTATCATGTAATCAACGTAAACCTTTATCACATGATGGATAATGTCATGGAACAAAGCTACCATAGCGTGCTAATATGTTGCGCCGACGTTCTTCAAACCAAAAGGCATAAATTTGTAACAGAAAGTTCCCCACTGTGTGACAAAGGTAGTCTTCTCCATGTCTTCAATTGCTATCTTGATTTGATTATAACCAGAGAAACCATCCATGAAGGAAAATACTTCATGCTAAGCGGTGTTATCAACCATATGGAAGAAGAAAGTCATCTTTGGGGCTTGCCCTATTTAGATCCTTGTAGTCTATACACATATGCACTTTGCCATCTTTCTTAGGTACTAGCACCACATTTTCAACCCATTGAGGATAGGACGTAACAACTAAGAAACCTACATTGAATTGTTTCATAACCTCAAATTTGATCTTTTCAGATATCTCGAGACGCATACGATGTACCTTCTGTTTTATAGGAGGACAACCTTCCTTCATCGGTTACGGTGAACCACAATATCAGTATTAAGCTGTGGAATGTCTTCGTACGACCAAGCAAAGATCTCAACATAGTCACGCAACATTTGGGTTAATATATTTTTCACGTTGTCTTCTAGGTTGTCACCTATCTTGATTTCTTTCTTGTCATCGTTAGTACCCTTCATGCGGTTGTATGGCTCTTTCTTCTTGCTCTAACAGTCTAGCAAGCTCTCCAAGTACTTCACAATCTTCCTCACCTTCGTCCTCGGCTTGGTAGATTGGATTTTATATGTCATAATTGGTAATAGAAAAAATGTTATCAATGGGATCCAGGGTGGATATGGATCTGCAATTTGTTGTATGGGTGTGTGTAAGAACACATAGTTATTTTGAAAGCAATAAAGTAAAAGAAAGACAAAGAGCGCAAAATTTGAATGCAAATGTCCAATGATTTATTGAATGAAAATATGTGAAATAAAAATGAAAACCCTAACAAATGGACCATTGTGCCCCTGGTAAGGCACAAGGCTTAAAGTTATTGTTTAAAATTACATAACCAAAACTTGAAAGCAAGAAAACTGAAAATAGCATTTACTCCTGACTAAAGAAGATTGCTATAACGTCTTCAGTCTTCCAATTGTTGAGCCCGTTACCGGTGGTATGAAAAATCCAACTATTTAAGTCATAGACACTATCAGCATCTTCTACCATGTTGAGTCCATTATTGTTGATGCATAATGGTGGTCTTCCAGCATGAGCACGACAAATATCCCTCTGAGCCTCCGCAGTGAAACCCAAACCAAATTTATCAGATTTGTAAGGAATGTGGGGAAGATGACACAAAGTAGTGCAACCACCTTATCCTACCACATCTCTAGTGTTGTACCCCAAAATTTGCCATCTCATTTATCAAGAATTTTCACACAAGATCTCCTTTGGCTCAAGACTGCACTAGGGTTGATCAGCTCAAGATACCTCCTTAAGCACTGATGACCAAAATTAGGGTTTGAGATTGCACAAGTATATTTGAACTTCCAATGCCCCATATGACTTTCATGGATCATTATGGACCCCCAAGATCACTCATGTCAAGTTTCAAGCCTTGGGTCACACTATATAGGGGAAAAAGTCATATATGGCCAACTTATAGTCAAACTTCGTAATTTTTGATCCACATCAACATTTTAAACTCATATGTATCATTTTATCAAGGTATGACCACAATTCTTCAAGAAATTTGATCAAATCTTCAAAAGGGCAAAATAGTCAAAATTCGGGTTTTGATTGGGAAAGGGCAATTTCTGATTTTTGACCTAGCAAATGATCAATTGGATTAAGGCATGGTCTCAAGAGTTCAATTGAATAATTTTGACCTAATGACATAGCTCAAATAATTTCTCAAGTCCAATGGATTGATATATGAATTTTCAGTAAACTGATCAAAAGTCAACTCTATACTAAAAAGTCAAACTTTGACTTTTTGGTTAAAATCAAATGCCGAAGATTACAATTCATCAAAGTATGTGAAAATATGACACTTATTCATCAAGAAATCCAAAATCCAAAATTTCATTTTGAAAAGGTAAAATTTCTAAACTTAGAAATTTTTCAAATTGTTGGAAATATCTTATTTTTTCACAACTTTGAGCAAAATTTTCACCATGATGCAAGATGATTCAAGAGAAACTTCCAACATGAAAGTTGTATATCTCCATAAAATATACAGATTTTTTTTATAGAACTCCTTCCAAAAGTTCTTGGATCTCAAGTTATAATTTTAAGAATACATGGTCATGAAACAAAACACTTAGTGAAATTTTTCCCTAATTTGGTCAGGATTTTGACCCAACTTCATGGAACCTTTTCATATAGTTCCAAGGGTAGTCTTCAAAAGTAATTCAAATATGAGTTGTATATCACATTTCAAAATTTCCAAAATGTCAAGGAACTCCTTGAGATAATTTTTGAGTAGGGAGAATCGAAGAGATGAAGTTAGGGTTTTATCACTTGAATTACAAGTCATTTTGTGATGAACAAAATTCAAATTCAAAGTTATGATGTATAAACTCTACTTTTAAGGCCTAAAACTTATTAGGCACTCCATAGTTAATTTCTTGCACAACTGTTAGAAGTCTCATTTCAAACATTCAATGCAAGGCCATGCTTTATATCCATTTTGGGAAGAAAGTGTACATTGCCATTTTGATAAGTGTTTTTTTACACAAAACTTGTTCTTGAGCCTTGAACTTGTTCTCTTATGATCATACAAGTCCCATAACCCATAAGAAACTTGTTATACACTTACAATCACTCAGCCCATGCTTGTACTGCACATTGAAACTTGGTTTCCCACTTTTCTTGAAAATCAAGTAACATAGCAAATAGCTTATAACTTGTACTTCCGACTTGCCAATGCACTCAAGACCTTTTGCTTATACATAGACAAACCATTTGCCTTAAAATACACGAATGCTTAAGCCCTGAAAACACTTAGAACACAGAATCACCTAAAATACTTCAAAACTTGTCATTTATGAGTTTTGAAGCCAATCTTCAAATCTACTCGTGTGTTTCTTAGCCTTTTGCTTTTAAAAGCTTTTAAACAACATACACAAACAATCTCAACACCTGCAGCACCACTGTAATACCTCCATCATCATCCACCATTTTCAAAAACAGAGCTTTGCACTTGGACTTCTCCAGAACTCCTCAGGTACTTTCAGCTCAAGCTAAGCATCCCATTAGCTTCCTGGGAACTTGAGGAAGCTAACCTAATCATTGGAACTCACTGAAAGCTTCTCAAACTCCAAACCCGATACCCTCTTGCAAGGTAAGCATTCTAACTTTGGAACTTTTCATACATGCATCCTCAATGATTCATTTGTGAATAAAACATGTAGAGATCATTGCCCTAAAGCTAACCATGTCCATAGTTTCATTAATTTCGCTTGAGCTTAGAGAATTTTAAGATTAAAATTTCTAAGATTTTTAGGGTTCAGATTAGGGCCAATGAAATTCATGTTTATCTTTGATCTATAGTTTTAATGCTTTACATTTCTGAAACCGTAAGGAAATTTGCTACAAGTTTCATGTTTATAGTTTTCATTCTTGTTGAGATTTGAATGAGATACAAAGCTTATGGCTAGGTGTGAGGTTGAAGATGAAGTAGGCCTCAGGAACGTGTTTTCCATATGTATTTATTGTTTGATTTATATAAACGGATGTATAGCCACCCTAGTAGTAAAAGCGTGCGCCTGGAACCTGAGGGAACTGGGTTCAAGCCCCAGTGGTACCCTTTTGGATTTTTCACATTTTTTTTTTGTTTTCTGACTTTCTTTTTGCACGCGCTGGGCCTCCTTGGGCCTTGTTGTTTTTGTTTTTTTACTTTCTAACCCCCTTGCAGGCTATCAACACCCCTGGCCCAGTTTTATTTTATTTTTTCTTATTTATTTATTTATTTATTTATTTTCTTGAATATTTTTCTAATATTAAAAAATCATAAAAAATATAAAAATAGTAGATTTATATTTTGACATAGTTTATTTATATTTTCCTAATAAAAATATTTTATTTAATCAATACTTTATTTATTTTACTATATATCTTTGTAAACTTAATTAAAAAAAATAGGTTTTAGTTATTTTCTTTTACACCAATTAAAATATATTATTTTAATACCGAAAAGACCAAAAATATTTCTATAATACTATAATTTATTTTTAAGACAAAAATACCAAAAAAATTCCTTTTATAAACTTAATTTCTTTTAATCAATTTAGATTAGGGTTTTTATTAATTTCTTTTCCTTTGTAAATTTAGGCATACCTTTTATTATTGTAATTAATTATTTTCTTTTAATTAATTAGGTTAAAACAAAATCCCTTTTCTCTAAAAAAAATCCAAACAAATATCCATTTATTTTACATTTCACCTTTTTTTACATTTATTCATTTTGTACATTATATTCATTTAATTTCTTGTACATTTATACCAATTCAATATGGTTGTAATAGAATAATTAGGTTTTTTTTCTTGCAATCCCCATTTAAAATTTGTAAACCCCTCCCACAAGTATTGTAATAGCGTAGTAACTTTAAATTCCGCAATTTATCGCTTCATATATAACATGCTAGTAATTAGGGTTTGTATGGAAAGACTAAAACCAATATTTAGAAAACCCTAATTCAAGACAAAATTAAGCATGAAAAACAATACACTTGCACACAAGCACCCCTAGGGTAAATTCACTTGGTTGCCTTTACAAAATTGCCATATTACGCATGTGAGGCATCTTAGCAAAAACAAGAAAATACAAGATCATAGTCCCTCGATGACGCTATCTAAGCTGCCTTTTAAATGATCTTAGTCCCTCATAGAGAATACTAAGATAACTTGCAACATTTCTAATCATGGTTATACGATGACCCACGCCCGTCCCGTTTACATCCAAAGATAGGGTTACTTACCAAATCAATGGTAAGATAACAATGTCAAAGGAAAATAAAATGAACAATAAAGACTTTTGAGTAGGTATAATGCTCCTAATTACTTACTCAATTTCAAACAAAACATCCTTGATATTTTCAAAACAAACACTTACACTTTCAAAACATCTTACAAAATTGAAAAACATTTTTCAAAAGATCAACATCTTTGTATACATTCTTACTAACGAGAATCATTACAAAGTTTGCCTAAACAATGGCCTCTTTACAAAATACTTTCAAAAACCACACAAATCACAATTATAAACAAAAGCAAGTGATCTAGCAAGTAACTAAGAGCCCATGGAAAATCATGGATCAAAAGGGTGTTAATACCTTCCCTTTTCATAATCTACCCCCTGAACTCAAGAAATAATCTCAAAGGTCTTTCCTGTGCTTTTTCACCTTTCCTTTTGGATAAAAGAAAAGTCGGTGGCGACTCTTGCTAACTGCAAAATTTGTGATCAAACGCAAAACCTTCAAGTCAGTTCTCCCACCGTATCACATCTAGCGTCTTTCAGAGAAGCCATTCTGGGCAGAACCGTGGTAACCTTAGGAATAGGAGAAACGTCTTTAGTAACCGTAGTTGTCCGAGGAATAACTTCAAAGGTCTGGAAGGGAGTTTCAATGAATTCTCCGTCCATCTCAACATACTTGAAGGAGTTTAAGTGACTCACCATGTATTCTTCGTCACCACAAACTGTAAGAATCTTTCCTTTCCCAGGATATTTCAACTTTTGGTACAACGTAGAAGTAACAACACCTGCCCCATGAATCGAAGGGTGCCAAAGTAAACAAGAATAGGTCGGGCAAATTTCCATCACATAGAAGGTAGAGTCAAAGAACTGCAAACCTACTTTGATCAAAATATCCACCTCTTCATGCACCATCCTCTTTGAGCCATCAAAGGCTCTGACCATAATATCATTGGGTTTCAGCACAACCCCTTTACAGTCAAGCCTGTCTAGAGCACCCTTTGTTAAAACATTCAACGAGGAACCCGTGTCAACCAACACATGAGCTAAGGTTGTTCCCCTGCACTAAATAGAGACATGTAGGGCCTTGTTATGGTTCCTTCCTGCATGAGTCAAATCAGCATCAAAAAAGCCTATCCCATTATCAATGGTCAGGCTAGCAACATAATTTTCGAATTGATCAGCAGAGATTTCTTGTGGTACATGCGCAAATTTCAAGAATTTCACCAAAACCTGAGCATGGGATTCATAGCACAACAACAGGGATAACATGAATTTCTTGGAGGGAGTCTACCCCAGTTGTTCAACAATCTTGCAATCACTTTTTCAGATGATTTTTAGTACTTCCTCCTTCTCATGCCTGAAAGTATCTTCAACGGTAACCCAACCTCAAATCTAAAGATAACCCGACCTCAAATCAATCTTGCTGAAAACACATGGGTCCACTAACCGATCCATCAAATTGAAAATTCTCGGTAGTGGATATTTATTCTTAATTGTCACTTTATTCAGTTGTCTATAATCTACACACAACCTCATACTTTTCTTCTTGATTAACAACATCAGAGCACTCCACCGCGAAACACTCGGTCGAACAAACTTCTTCTCGGGCATCTCTCCCAGTTGTTTCTTTAACTCACTCAACTCTGAAGCTGACATCCTGTAAGAAGCCATTGATACTAAACTTGTACCTGGCACCAAATCTATAGAAAACTCTACTTCACGCTCTAGAGGTAAACCACTTATGTCATATGGAAAAACCTCTAGAAATTCACAAAAAACTTGTAGTCCTACATTCACATCCTTACCATTAACTTGCAATGATACAAACTGTAATACGGTGGGAAAACTGACTTCCTTTGCGTTTTAATGCAAATCTTGCGGATAGCAAGAGTCGCCACCGACTTTCTTTTTTACACTATTTAAGAAAGGGTGAAAAGAACAAGAAATACCTTGATAGATTTTGAGTTCGGGGGGGGGGGGGGGGGGGGGTAAGTTATGAAAATGGAAGGTGTTAGCATCCTTTTCATCCGTAGTTATCTAAGGGCTCTTAATCTCTTAACTCACTTTTGAAAATTTTCTTTTGTGTGTGTGTGTGTGTGTAATTTGAAAATATTTTGAAATTTCCAATGTAAGGATAATTTTGTAATGATTCTTGTATCAATCCTCAAGAATGCGTCAAAGTGTTTTAAAAATATTCGTTGTTTTGAAAGTGTGATGTGAGAAATGTTTTGTTTAGAAGAGTTTATGAGAAAGTGATTAAAAGTATCCTACCCACTCAAGGTTGTTCTTATTGTTTTCCTTCTCCTTTAGAGATCGTGTTATCCGTACCATTAGTTAGTAGGTAGCCATATCTATTGGATTTGAAGGGACAAGCAAAGGGTCATCGTATAGTCATCGAAGGCAACACGTAGAGATGCTTTAACAATTTGGTAAGGGACTAGATAATTTTTCATAGGCAACATCCAATAGTCGTCGAGGGACTATAATCTTTTATTCGAGGTTGTTTTGCTAAAGGATCTCTGTTTTCGAGGGACATGACCATTATTCTGAAAGGCAATGAAGAGAGGCTACCCAAGAGGTGCAAGTGTGCAAAGTGTGTTTGATTCAGTTATGTTTATCTAGAAATTAGGTTTTTGCTATCGTTAATTTTAGTCTTGCCATAAAAACTTAATCACTAGAAATTGCATAAAGAATATAATAGTAGAAGGTAAAGTACGGAATGTAAACCTAAGACTATTACAAGGCGTTGGGGCAGTTACATAAGAGTAAAGAGTGCGGGAAAGTAAACCTACAACTATTACCTACTAGGAGTAGTTACATAATATAAAAATGCAGGAAAAGTAAATCAAGCTATTTATATTCGCGGTAACATCCTATATAATTTATCTAGGAAAACAAAAAGGAAAGATGAAAATAGAAAAGAAAATGTTTTTGGTTATTTTTATGAAAAAAGATTTAAGTCTATAATTAATTAAATAAAACCTAAAAATCGAATTAATTTTAAAATAGATAAAAAGATTAATTAATTACTATATTAAAGGGTTAATTAAAAACCTAAACCTAATTAATTTTAGGGTTTGAGAAAAAAAGTTTTTGTTAATGGTAAATTAAAATAAATTATGTTAGCCAAAAAATAGGATTAGGGGAAGAAAAATCATGAAAAAACAAGGTTAGAAACCAAAATAAACAAAAATGCCAGGGGTGAATGTTAAACCCACGCCCTTGGCCTTCTGCGTTCCACCATTTTCCACTGAGCCATGCATTGGTTGGTGTTATGAGAACAAGCACTGCATATAATATATGAAAAACCTGCAGAAATTAGAAAATATGAAAAAATAGACAAAGGAAGGGATCAAACCCACACCCTCATAGTCCAATGACTTATCACGCATGCCCGTGCCGTTGGGGTGGCTGTTTCATCCAGTATCTCAATGGAATCAAATAAATATAAAATAAACCCAAATGATTGTGCCGGAGAGGCGTCGGAGCCCTAGCTCCCGTCGTCTTCTCCAGTGACTTCTTTTTGTCAACCTGCAACACAAAGAGTGTTAGTGATCCAAAGGGACCCTACCCCCTCAATTCGACCTCTGTGAGATCAATGATGGCATTGGTTTTTACTAATTCTTCTTGTATGCTAAGATATGAAGGGGATAATACAAAGCGATTCAAATATGGCAATCTTCCACTTGGATTTACGGAGTCACGCAATGGTTCTATCATGTACTAATACATCTCAGAAGCACGTTAGTAATGTTAGTATGCATTAAAAAAACATGAAAAAAAATATGAATTTACAAAACCCAAGGAACCTGGAAATGCATGTATGCGATTTTCATGCCCTTTGGATCATCAAAATCGAACGACACTTACACCATAATGTCCCTGAAGTTGATTGGGATGGTAGTTTGGCCTTGAGGAGGGAAGAAAATAGGGTTTGAAGTTTTCTCTAGTTTTAGATAATTTTTGAAGTTTTGGAATATGATTTCTCTTGCAAGGTTTTTTTCGCCCCCTCTTGTTGTCTGAATGTGAGGATAAAATTAGGTCAAGAAGAATGGGCTTGAACCTTTGTATGAAAACTTTGATTTAATTTAATTTAATTTTATATTTAAATAAATAAAATCAAAATAAATGGAATAAAAATCAAAGGGGTGTATGAATAGACTTAGAGTTTCACAATGAGGTCTAAAACACGTTTGGACCTTGAAACATAAGCTCATTAGCCCAAAAATTTAAGTTTGACCAATTTAGGTTTCATGCATTTTCTCAAAATTGCCCAACTTGTAAAAATCACAACTCTCTCAATTTTTATCATATGAAGGTGATCTTGAACTTTTTGGAAATCTAAAGATGTACCTTACAATCTCTATGTTGATCATTTTCCATTTGAATATTTTATCTTGATGTAAGTTTCCTTGACAACAAGTGTCTTTTTTGTTGACTTTTGAAATGACCTATAATGTTTTGACTCATATCTCTCAAATGAAGCATTTTTTGGACTTGAGCTTAGAAAGGCAAAGATGTAGAGAATTGAATTTCCATCACAATTGAATTTGGTTGTGAATTTTATGATGAAGCATGTGGAAGTTATGCTTGGTAAAAGTTAAGATGACTTCTCCTAAAGAAAACCCTAATTTAACAACTTTTGACTTTTGATGAATCTTAAGTTTTCTTGATGAATCATGATCAACCTTTGAAAAAATGACGTGTTGTACCCTAATTCCCCCCCCCCCCCCCCTAAGATTCCCCTATCATATCATATTAACTCGATCATAACAAAATCATATTAGGGTTGATTCTTCCTCTTTTTTCTACCCCTATCTTTATGTTTTCTCTTGAGGAATTTCCAAGCACCTTAGTTATGTATTTTGTATATGTGTTGTTGACTTAATTCTAATCTAAATACAAAAACATATTTGTCTTTGTCTTTGTATATTTGTGCTTTGAAGGTACCGAGTCAAAGCATATGACAAATAAGGTTTTCCGGTATTATTTCCCTAAAATCTCTATTTGCAAAGAAAAATAATTAAAAAATTTACATTTTTTTTCACTGTACAATTGATTGCTCTTAGAGTGAAATCGATTGCATAAAGTGCATTTTTCGCAATATTTGAAAAAAAAACTCACTGTAAAATCGAATGCTCCCAGAGTGCAATCGACTGCACATAGTGAAATTTTGAAAAAAAAATCAATAATTTCAAGCTTGTAATTCTTTTGGCTCCAATTTTTGTTCAGTTTTTGAAAGATATATCATTAATTCAAATTTTTGCTCCAAGAATCAATAACCAAGCCTAATTTCATTTCCCAAACCAAACACCAAACCACCACTAATCCCAAGTCTAAACTCTATAAATAGAGCCTTCATTTCGTTCAAATATCAAGCTTTTGATAGCCAAATTCACTTTGCTAAAAAATCTCTCAATTCCCTCCATCTACCAAATTCACTCAATGCTTCATTTTCAAAAAAAGTTGGTAAGCTTTGCATTGAAGCTTACTAATATTTGAGCTAAACCTTCATCCAAACACTTTTTCTTTATCAATTCTCTACATCTAAGATTGGAAAATTGATTCTTGGGGCTGAATTGAAGCAAATTCTTGAAGTTGTTTTGATAATTCTCTAGATCTACCTTTGATAAGTTGGATTCTTCATCTTTCACAATGTGATCTCATGTTGATCTTTGGATATGATTCGTTGAGCATTGTTTTTTGATTCCATTTGTGCTATTTTCTCATAGTTTGAACAAGAATTTGGCCTGTTAAAATGCTAATTTTCTATTTTTCCCAGGGTGGAATCGATTGCTCTCAAGGCGTAATTTATTGTCACTGAACGATTTTACGTATTTTTTGAAAACAAACATTGATGTAATCGATTGCTGCCAGAGTGCAATCGATTGTAACAGAGCCAAAATGTATTTTCGGCCTTGTTTTGGGGCTGTTTTGATCCATCTATATTTTTCTACTCACTCCTTTTGATTGTTGATTTGAATTAAAATTTTAAATGTTCAATTTCTCTTTAAATTCAATGGACTTTGGTTGTAGATGAAGTTGGATAAATGTTCATTAATTCAAATCTACCAAAGAGTGAATTATTTAATTCATTTTTGGTGCTTTGGATTAATGATGTGTTTAGTACTTTAACCCATAGAGATGAGTGATTGAATTTAAAGATGAAATAAATTTAAGGTAGTGATCCAAATTAACTTATCATTCCCCTCCCTCTTCATCTTATCCCCCTTTCTTATTGTACTACATGTTAAGGGATGATGGTCTCTATATCATTTATCCAAACATTAAGTGCACATATTGCTATTGACCAGCCTCAAAATAGGTGCGACTTCTACATAAGTCCACTTACAATTGCTTAACATAGCGCTAAAGTTTGTCCCTATTTGAGAAAATGATCATTTGTGGCCCAAAACTATGTTTGCAAGCCCAAGTATATTAATTTGAACCCTTTGATCCAATAACCTTGAGATTCATTGTTAGGAGGCTTTGGTTCTACCAATCCTCCAATGGATCTTCATCAATTTTGGTCAATGAGGATCACTTAGACATCATTGATCATTAAATGTTACCTTGAGTATTCTTAAGTGGATGATATACTTGACAAAAAGAAAATTCAACTTTTTGTTAAAAGGATTTGGTTCTACCAATCCTCTAATGAGTTCCAAATGCAAATTTCAAGTTGGTCATCCAACTAACCATTAACTTCTAACAATTGACTTTACTTCATGCTTTTATTTTATGCTTTTAATTTATGCCCCATTTACTTTAGCATTTACATTTCATGCTATTTTCATCTTTGCTCACTTGAGCATTTACTTTATGCCATTCTTATTTTGCTCACGTGAGTTTTTCTTTTTCCTTTTGAAGATAATTAATAATTAACATGAACCATAAAAAACTTGAATGTTACTTAGGATTAGAGCCCTTGACCTATGTTGGAGACCTTGTGACCTTAATTAATATTTTGTCTGGAGTTCTTGGGGTTTACCTAAAGACATTGGGTTATTTGTTTGTTTTGTGTGCAGGTTATTGTGATTACATAATTTGTCTGTAATCTGGAATTCATCTTTATACAGCCGTTACTCTACCCAATTTTTGTGAAGACTTAATACATTTGAAGTTTGGTATTCTCAAGATGTTTAATATCCTTGCTTGTTTCAATCCAAAGAATGGGAATTCTATCTTGACTCATAATGTCAAGTATTGGATTCTTGTTGGTTAGAAGGTTCTTTTCCCTAGATTTTATCTTATGCTTTAGGATATTCCCTTCATCTCCTCCCATCTTCTTTAATTTTAAAATATATTCTCCCTCCTTTTGAAAACTCTTCTTGTTTCTAAACTTGAATCACTTTCATAATAAACTTGGACTTAGGTCCATTCATTTTCAAAACATTTTCTTAAACAAACTTTAAACAACTAAATAATACCTTGACAGTTTTGTGAGAAGACTAAAACTCAATCAATCTCATTCAAACCATTTTACCATTTTGGCTCTTATCTTTAAAATCAATCCTGGTAGTGATGCAAAAAACTAGACTTCTAAAATCTATAGTGAAGAGAGATATTTTCCACTTGGGTGTTGAATGATGCATTGTTGATTTTTAAAATCCAAGCCATATCCTCCACTTTGAGATGATGCAAATTATCTTTTCTCATAATTGTGGGAAGTAAGTATGTTTTACACACAAACAATGACAATGACGTCTTATCTCATAAAATTAACTAACACACTTGTGTTTTAATTTTTTTAAGAGGAACTATGTGTACACTTATCCCTTATTGCATGAAAGGTGGTACGTAGGAACTAAAGGTTCGTAACCACGGAAGGTGCAAAAATCATAAAAAAATATTTCTTTTCTCATCTACACCATCTATTTTTATACAACATTTTATAACCAAAATATACAGGTTTTACAAAGAGGTTCCTGCAGAGTACCGTAGATGTTTAGGGTGCTAATACCTTCCCTTTGCATAACCAACCCCCTTGCCTTGAATCTTTCCCCCTCTTTTGGGTTATTCGATATTTTCCCATTCCTTTGGAAAAAATAAAGCACGGTGGCGATTTTATTTTGATCTATACAAGTCTAGTCAATCCAATGGCTTAGTCTTAACATTTCTATCGCAACATAAAAAAAATGGTGACTTTGCTGGGGAAAGATTGATCTCTTGCTGGTCCATCTTGAAGTGGGTTAAGCCTATCTTTGTTTATATATGTCTATGTGCTATTGTTTGCTGCAGTATATGTTGTATATATGCTTGTCTGGATTTTATTGGTTTTCGGTGTGCTTGGTGATTACTCATGAGTCCTATACCCGGACTTGGGAAAACTTAAGATAGGATAGGCGGTATAGTCATGTTGACTTTGAGGGAGTAATCCCAAAAAAGGAGACATCAGATCCCCCACTCAGTGGAGGCTCCTTTGACTGTAGGGTCGTTTACCGAGTAATCGGGAAGATGTACTGCTTTCGACCTGGGAGCTTGCTAAAAATGAGGACTGTAGAATACCTAACCCATCTTGGCCTTTTAGGTGTAGTGCAGAAGCTATGACAGAGTAATATGGAAATAGTTGCCACGCGATACTACGTTCGGATGAGTTTTTCTTGAGAATATTACTAATTACCGAGTTAATCAGGAAGTTGGTAATATCCGAAGGAAGGATGTATACTCTAGGAACCTCTAAAACCTTGTTTGGCATGTGATAAAATTTTAGACCAATACCTTATGGGTGGTACCTTCGACCTCATGCTCCTGACGTTGAACTTGTGAACCCTATGTTTGTGATCTTGTGTGTGATTGTTGCATCATGCATCCATGCACCCATGAGCATTGTTTTAACCAAATTTTAAGGAACTTAAGACTTTTGCTTGCAAACATCACAAGTTTTGTAATTATGGATTTTGGAAAGAGTACTAAGAAGTAGAATGTCAAGAGTCCTAATTCAGAAGAATTGAGAAAGCCTTAATCCTTGATTTCTAGTCCTTGGGACTTCAAATACTCCTAGCTATCTTAAAGATGGATTTCTCCACGCTCTTGACTAGTTCCTAAATCCTTTGTATCAATGATTTATTTTCCGGATTATCAGCAAAGTAGAAGAGAAGAGTGCAAGAGGATTTAATTTCCTTTAGCATTCCAAATTCAAGCTCAAGAATATTTCACAACATGGTGTTGGATCTTAATTGGATGCAATTCATTTGGACCTGAGGATTTAGCTTTCTCTTTCTTCTGTTTAGGATTAGTGAAGTCTTGTACTTCCAATGTAATCCTCCCAATATTAATGAAATGAGTTTTTTAGTTATCCCAATTATGTCTTTTAATTGATGTTTGCAATTCTTTTATAATGTTCCAAAGTTCTTTGAAAACTTGGTTTTAAAAATTTTAAACAATCATATACATTGCACATCATGAATCATATTGTACATACTTCTTGCAGTTTTGTGCATATCCAGGTGTCTTACGGAGCTTCTTTACTTTGTTCAGCAAGCTGTCTCACCAGTACAATATCTGAGATAATTTCAAAAGGAAGATGGATAATTTAGAACAAGAGAATCGCGAGCTACACGAGGAAGTTTCGGCTCTGAAGGCCGGTATGGCCAATCTCATTGCTCTGATGGAACCTTTGGTGGCTGCTCAGAATCAACCACCGATTGCTTAGCCTCAACAGATAATAGTTACTACTGAAGCTCTGACTAATCCTTTGTCTTCTATTCTAGCTATTTTCAGAATCTCATGCCTCAAGGTTATCCATGGGGAATGACAGAGAACTTTATGCATAAGGTCTTAATCTTGGTCCTCAAGTTACTCCAGTTGTTCAGACTACTATTGCTCCTGCACCTCCTGTAGTATATGTTACTCCTGTTGCACCTCCTTTGGTGAATGTTGTGCCGTTTTCTAATGACACAACATATCGTCCTTTTCCTCCACCGAGTGAAGGCTTGGGTCTCTATGATCAAATGGATGATTTTCAGCACCAGTTTGACAAGATGCCGAGTGAGATGAAGGCCCTCAGAGGAAAGGAATTGTTCGAGCAGAATGTGAATGATTTGTTCTTGGTCCCTAATGTCAAGAGACCTGCAAAGTTTAATGTTCCGGAATTCGAGAAGTACAAGGGCAATACTTGTCCCCGTGCTCATCTTGTGATGTATGTAAGAAGAATGTCTACCCAAACTGATGATCAGTGTCTCCTGATTCACTTTTTTGAAGATAGTTTAACTGGTGCTACCTTGAAGTGGTACATGAGTTTGGGCCGTGCCAATATTCATACTTTCAACGACTTGGGCAAAGCATTTATCAGACAATACAAATACAATGTGGACCTGGAGCCTGATCGTGATCAATTGAGAGCCATGGTCCAGAAGGACAAGGAATCATTCAAGGAATATGCCCAGAGATGGCGTGAGGTAGCCGCCCAAGTGATTCCTCCAATGGAAGAAAAATAAATAACAAAGATTTTCTTGAAGATACTAAGTGCATTCTATTATGAGAGAATGGTGGTGAGTGCACCCAATGATTTTACTGAAATGGTAAGCATGGGAGTTCGCTTAGAGGAAGCTGTCCGTGAAGGTGGTCTATCTAAAGACGGGGACTCGTCTAATGGTGCTAAGAAGTATAGTGATAGTTCTTCCAAAGAGAAAGAGAAAGACTCCTACGCTATACTTTATGATAGGCAAGGGAGATCTTATAATAGGAATCAGAGGGCACCTCAACAAGGAAATCAAGGGCAAGGTCAGAGGGCACCTCACGGTCGTTAATGTGACTCCCGCTGCTATTACATATCAGAGGGCACCTCAACAAGGAAATCAAGGGCAAGGTCATCATAGGAAAATGAGCTTTGATCCAATTCCAATGTCATACATAGAGTTGTATCCTTCTTTGCTGAAGAAGAATCTGGTTCAAACCCGAGCTCGACCAGTTGTTCCTGAAAAATTGCCAATAGGATATAAGGCTGACGGTTCCTGTGCCTTTCATTAGGATGCTCCTGGGCATGATTTGGAAGATTGCTTTGCTTTAAAGGTCGAAGCTCATAGGTTGGTATGAAGCGGTATCTTGTCATTTAAGGACATTTGGCCCTAATGTTCAAAACAATTCCTTAGCAGAGTATGGATGAGTCTCTATTGGTGGTAGTTCTAAAGTTTGTGAAATGTTTCCTTCAATGCAAGATCAGATAAGAGAGTCATCTTAGTTTATTAGCATTCTTACTGCTTTCTCATTTGTGATTTTTCTTGTTTATCATCGCACTGTTTTCATGTGAGAACTTGTTTGCATTTGAATGTTTAATCTTAATACAATGAGTATGTTTATCTTGAAGAAATTCATTCTTTTCACTCGTATTTGTTTTCAATTTTAAATTTCTTTATGATACCAACTTGTTACCCATTCTCTCACCTAGGCAGAGATTGGAGGGAGGATGATGATTCCTAAAACACAAATTTTCTAGTTGTATGCTTTTGGATAAAATCATGTTGACGATGTACATACATTGTTTCAAATCCTCAAACACCAGAGATATAAGTGAGTGAAACCTTTGTTAACCCCTTTGAGCATTGAAGTAGGATTTTCTTTTTCTATTTAGAAAAAAAACCTCATTTTAACCCAGGGCATGGTATTGTTCAGTTAATCTGGTTGAGTATTTAGAACTCATCAAGAGTGCGCTTCTAAGGATACAACAATGGTTATCCCTCGAAAGGTTGAGGAAAGTCAAAACCGCAATGGTTAATCTTCACTTATCAGGAGAGTGTGTCAATTGACGATATCTTAATGGCTATCTCTCGCGCATCAGAAGTTCATCAGATGACGATACAATAATGGTTATCTTTCACCTACCCATAAATAGGGCAGTCAGAATTCTTCCAACAAGTCATAAATGACTCGAAGTCCCACGACATGTTCAAAAAGAAAAAATAAAAAGATGATATGAATATAAAAATGAAGATAAAAAATAAAGAGACAAAAAGCCCCACTAAGTCGAAACTTGAAAAAACAAGTCGCTTAGGCAAAAGTCAGGGCATCCCACTGCACTTCAGAGTCAAAGTCAAAAGGAATTTTTCCCGAAAGAAGGGAAGAAATGGAAAGCCTGAAATGCGATAAAGGATTACAGTGTGAAATCAGAAGCAAAGAACATAGTCGCGTGATAAGAAACCCAAAAGAAGCAGGAATGAGTGACTTGCATGTCCAAAGAAAACCTTATTTGATTCCTCAACCATCTCGAAATTTCTTTTGAGAGAGGAATGTTCGTGTCAAGTTAATTGAACTTAGGGCTGAATAACATTATGAAGGGGCTGGGCACCAAATATTTTTGAGCCTTAAATCTTTTCTTCTAAAACCGTGAACCAGGCCACATTACAACCCTCAAAAGTCCTAATTGAAACAAGGTTTATCTCGAAAGCATACTCCAATGAGATAGTGTTTCCTGGCTCCCAGTAATTTTTCTAAGTTATTATGATTGGTATCATATGCTTTTGTTATCTTTCATACAAAAAATCCATTTCGCATCCTGGCTAGTAATTCGTTCACAAGGTTTTGCGACATCTTTTCAAATAAAATCTTCAAGACTTACATAATTGTTGCATTAGAATTTTCATTCTTAGAATAAACATTTTTCTGCTTGTAAAACAACTTCTTGATATCATGGAAGTTTACATTTGAGTATCAGTAAATGACATGTTTCTGAGAAGAGTTGCATAGCAAAGAGGATGCAACATTCAACCAATCTAGGGAATTACGTCGAGATTCGACAAATCTCTAGAAGCCATTTGATCAGAAAGGTTATCTTAAAAGCATGCAACAAAAGGCAAGTTGTGAAAGTTACCTTGATCAACACAGTAAGATTGGGACACCAGATTAGTTTCCAAGGGCATATCCAGATTTCGTCAAGATAATTGTTATGTCTATCCCAAGCCAAGAATCTTCCTCAAGCAGGATTGTTTCTTGTGATCTGTTTTATAGATGTGTGTCTGGCTTGCTTTAACGGTTGTTAATCAATTAAAGGGTTTCCTACTTGCTTTAACAGCTGAGTGTGATTCTTTGCCCAGCCAGGTGTTGATCAAACAAAGTTTAAAAAGAATTATGAAGCCTTTGCTTACTTGATGGAGTTCTTTATCCCTTTTGTGTATTTAGAATTGATATGAAATCTCTTGTAGAGTATTCCCACCTCCAGTTACGGCATTATTATTGTTATGTGCTCCCTAAGTATCTAGACAAGGGCATTGTCTTTCTAAGAAGTGTTGAGACAGTTGTCAACTTTTTGGGTTTTCTCTCACCAAGTGTTGAGTTTTCTTTAAAATCCCCATAATTTTGACTTCTTACTGTAATGTTAACTTCTTGATTCCACATGAAGGTTCTCCCATGTCACTTTTACTGATATACGTATGATCTTCTTGTGTTTCTCAGATAGTTAGAGATGATACCAATTGATGTATGGTGCGGTATCGGCTTTGTGATCCCATTTTCCCCAGTTAGGTCTTGGTTCATTTTAATTTCTGGTTTGCATGGTATGAAGCCTCTATCCCAGATTCACCAGTGAAGGCTTCACTCATATGACGAAAGTTCCTTCTCCCCTTGCGTGTTGAGATGGAACTATTTGCAAAATGTCACTCATTTTGCAGTGTTGGCATTATTGTTTGTTGTTTGTTTCCCAGGCAACTAGACCAGGGAAATATCTTTTCTAAGAAGTGTTGAGACATTTGTCATCTTTTTGGGTTTTCACCTGCCAAGTGCTGGGTTGATTTAAAATCCCCATAAGTTTGATTTCTTGCTAGAATGTTTGACTTCTTAGCTCCCCAAGTTGTTATCCCCGTGAGGTTTCATACTTTCTCCCCAGAGATGTGGGTTCAACGCTCGCTCTCAATATTGAAGAATGTATCTTGGTTTCCCCTTAACAATGTGGTGTTGTTCTCCCTAATGAAGTTAACACGAGATCCTCAGTTGATGCTTTGACGATATGATTTTCAGTATTGCATTCCCAGTAGAAGTACAGACCATGAATCATTTATTTCCCCATTGAAGTCTGTGTGTTATTCCCTGGTGAAGTCTAGAGGAGGATGTATATCCCTGTATCTGTATAGATTTATTGCTATGATTTGATTACTTTCAGATTATGTTCATTCCCAATGAAGTTAAGCCGTGAAATAGGAATCTGTCTCCTCAGTTGGTGCTTATTTTCTACCCGAGTTTGTTTTGTCTGGTTATCCCCAGTGTTATATGTCTGTTTTTTCAACATATACATAATAACACTCTTACATTCATACATACATCATGCATAGTTGAATTTAGCAAATCATTGCTCACTCACATTCATTAATTTTCTGTTAGCATATTACCCTATTTTGTAGAGTTGTGATGTCATCTCTCCAATAGAGTGTCAACCTTAAGCAGAAAGTGTATATCCTTTCAATTTCCATACTGAGTTATCCCTCGTGGAAGATTTTTGCTTTAGCCTTCCTGAATAACTCTTTGTCTGGATAGAATGTGATCCCCCTTTGAGGTTATTTCTCATGAGGTGTTATTTTGGTTGATTGACTTGTTCCGGTTTATTTTTGGTTTGAACCTGTGATCCCCAGCAATATTATTACTTTGGATTTCTGCAGGCTTCAATCCTTGGTTTGAGAATGCTCATTTATTTTGCACGAGAAAAATTTATCTCCTCAGCAAGAATATATTGCAATATCCCCAGGAAGCCATATTTCTTTCCCCAGGAAGTAATTTTTTATAATCCTTCCCATAATAGCAAGTGGCAGGTCTCTTTATTTGAGAAACTTGTACTTCCCCGGTGAGTCTTTTATTTCTCTGAGAAGATTTGTTTGTACTCCGATGGATGATATTCTCATCATTATGGGAGATAGTTTATCGTTTAGATCTTTTTCCGATGGATGGTAGTCTCGTCATTATGGGAGATAGTTTGTCATTGAGATTCACTTTGCTCTGAAGAAGTTCTTTTGTTTCTAGTGATAAATATTGGTGCCAATCATTTATTACCACCCCAAATGTTAGTATATTCCTATTCAGTAAAAGTCGACGTTACTTTTTTTCTTCGTTGTCTTCTCTATGATTGGATAATTTGCAGTTTGTTGTCAAATTACTCCAATGGATGGAAAGTCTTTTCAATATGACAAAGACAGTTCGTTGAGAAATCTTTACAAGTGGGAGTCTCTTTATTTGAGACAGTTTATATTACCCTTTCCAGGCGAAATGCCTTGGTTAAAGAAGAAGTTGAGACCAGTTCTAGGTGAAATGTCAGAATTTTTGGGAAACTTGTTATTATCAATATGTTTTTTCTACCTTCAGTAAACGTTGGTAGTTCACCTTCACTGAACGTTAGTGTTATTCTTTTATCTCTACCTTTGGTGAACGTTGCTAGTTCACCTTTAGTGAACATTGGTATTTTTCTTTTCTTTCTACCTTCAGTGAACATTGGTAGTTCACCTTTAGTGAATGTTGGTGTTATTCTTTTCTCTTTCTACCTTCAGTGAACATTGGTAGTTCACCTTCAATGAACTTTGGTGTTATTATTTTCTCCCTACCTTCAGTGAACTTTGGTAGTTCACCTTCAGTAAATGTTGGTGTTATTATTTACTCCCTACCTTCAGTGAACGTTGCTAGTTCACCTTCAGTGAACATTGGTGTTATCCTTTTATCTCTATCTTCAATGAACATTGGTAGTTCACCTTCAGTGAATGTTGGTAGTTCACCTTCAGTGAATGTTGGTGTTATTATTTTCTCCCTACCTTCAGTGAACGTTGGTAGTTCACCTTCAGTGAACTTTGTTAGTTCACTTTCAGTGAACGTTGGTGTTTTTCTTTCCTCTTTACCTTCTGCGAACGTTGGTATTTCATCTTCAATGAACGTTGGTGTTATTATTTTCTCTCTACCTTCAGTGAACTTTGGTAGTTCACCTTAAGTGAATGTTGGTGTTATTCTTTTCTCTCTACCATCAGTGAATGTTGGTAGTTCACCTTGAGTGAACGTTGGTAGTTCACCTTCAGTGAATGTTGGATTTATTCTTTTCATTCTACCTTTAGTTAACGTTGGTAGTTTCACCTTCATCAAACGTTGGTGTCATCTTTCTTTTCTACCTTCAGTGATTGTTGGTAGTTCATCTTCAGTGAAAGTTGGTGTATCCTTTGATCTACTACCTTTAACTATTGAGTTGGTAGTTTACTTTCATCTGTGAGTCAGTATCTTTTTGATCTTCTACCTTCAACTATTGAGTTGGTAGTTTACCGTCATCTGTAAGTCAGTGTCTTTTTGATCTTCTACATTCTACTTTTGAGTTGGTAGTTCACATTTATTGGTCGATCACTTTTATCCTTTACTCTCTTTCCTCATTGGCTGAGTTGATACCTTATCCCCTCTTTGGGCTTTAACCCAATAGAGTCGAGTCTTTTGTTCACCAGCGATTTATTTTCCTGGTCGGGTTTCTCTTTTGATCCTTGTTTCGTTTGCTACATCCCCAGTGGTGTCTTGCGTCTTTTTAAATTTGTTCATCTGCATTTGCAATCATAAGCATTTCATGGTATCTTAGGGCCAAAAATATGGCTTGTTTTATATTTATGTATCTTCAATCACGTCAACATGAAGATTTTTAATCTTCACATCTCTGGATAGAAGACACTTAAATAAGGGCAGCTGTTGTACCCCAACTTTTCCCCCCTAAGATTCCCCTATTTTATCATATCAACTTGATCATAATAAGATCATATTAGGGTTGGTTCTTCCTCTATTTTTTATCCCCTATATTTAAGTTTTCTCTTGAGGAATCTCCAAGCACCTTAGTTGTGTATTTTGTATATGTTTTATTGACTAACTTCTAATCAAAATACAAAAAAATATTTGTCTTTGTATTTGTATATTTGTGTTTTGCAGGTACCGAGTCAAAGCATCTGACAAATAAGGTTTTCCGGTATTATTTCCCTAAAATCTCTATTTCCAAAGAAAAATAATTAAAAAAAAATTCATTTTTTTCACTGTACAATCGATTGCTCTTAGAGTGCAATCGATTTCACAAAGTGCATTTTGTGCAATATTTGAAAAAAAACTCACTTTACAATTGATTTCTCCCAGAGTGCAATTGATTGCACAAAGTGAAACTTTGAAGAAAAAAAAAATCATCAATTTAAGTCTTGTCATTCTTTTGGCTCCAATTTTTCTTCATTTTTTGAAAGATATATCATTAATTCAAATTTTGGTTCCAAGAATCAATTACCAAGCCTAATTTCATTTCCCAAACCAAACTCCAAACCACCACTAATCCCAAGCCTAAACTCTATAAATAGAGCCTTCATTTCATTCAAATGTCAAGCTTTTGATAGCCAAGTTCACTTTGCTAAAAAATCTCTCAATTCCCTCCATCTACCAAATTCACTCAAAGCTCCATTTTCAAAAAAAGTTGGCAAGCTTTGTAGGGATCCCCTTTTGTCCGGCATTATCCTTATAGCCTTTATAGGATTTTGTTCTCCATATGGAACCTTCCCACGAAGGACGTCCTCGTTGATGCACGCCACACAACCTTTATAAGATCATGGGATATGGTTATTGTTGACCGATCACCACGTGCTCTCTTTCAAGATATTCCCCCAAGTCAAACCTCTATCTCAATCGCCCGTGGGTCACGATCCCGAGCATATAGGGATTTATTTTGATTGTTATAATCCTTAGGCTATAAGGATTCCCTTTGGCCCTTCATTAACACTAACACTTAAGGGGCTCCCGTATAGGTTGTCCTTAGGTTTATATTGGTTCTAACCTCGAATTGCATTGCATCTACATGAAAATATCTTCGCATAGCCTATAAACAAAATTATTTTTGCATACCCATGCATTTTTATTCGCATATATTTTCATAAACCTCATATCGGTTTACACTTGCACCCTGATCCAATCATCTATGCTAGTTCGAGAAATTCTCAAACTTGGGGAGAGGAGATTAACCATTTAAGATTCAAATGAGCTTGGCCCTACAAGTACAGTTAGAGTGAAGGCAGCCCTTCACTATACAAAGCCTACACAACGCCTCAAATGCAATTATCATTGGTGATTCATAAGAAACTGTATCAAAAAGAGAAAATTCCCTCACATAATAGGTATGCCCAAGAAAAGTACAGGGTCACCCCGATGCTTTGACAAGTCCAAGAACTACGAAGCATCTCTTAAATCCAAGTGAATCAACGAAGAAACTCTTCCATAGGATCATTAGGATTTATCATTTGAAATTGTAATTTCCTAGTTGCTAAGTTGTATTTGTTGTAATTTTGTATCTTTTGGCTAGTAATTCAAATAAAATGAGCATGCATGTTTTGAATTCGATCCATTCATTTACCATCGCTTTTCATTTGCAAAAAAAATATTAATACTTTTCCATTTCACCTTTAACTTTTTTCATCTTTCGCCTTTAACAAACTTTGAGGGAGAATGACGAAAATTAAATAACAAGAATTTTCTAAAGTATGCTTTGAATGGTAAGACCGAGCTGACAATGTAAGGCATTGTTTCAATTCCTAAACAAAGGAGAAATAAGGAGTTAATTTGTAATCAACCCCCTCGAGCCAGAAGTTGGAGTTTTTTTTAATGTTTTATGAAAACCTTTTATTTTAACTAGGGGCAAGGTAAATTTTAATTGATTCAATGGTGCATTCAAATCTCAGGAGAATCAGTCCATCTAAGAAAGGTTTAAGCACATCCTTTTCCTCGCATTCATCATCCAAGATTGAGGAATCAATGAAGATAAAGTCTACGACATCTTCTTCCTTGGTATATCATTTAAGATCGAGTAAACAATGAAGATGAAGCTTACAACAATCAACATGACAGTCACACTATTCAAAATCAAAAAGGAAATCTCAAGATCTATTTCCAAAAAAAAAAAGAGAGCCCTCTAAGTCAAAAAAACTTAACTTAGACAAAAGTTAGGGCATCCCGATGGACCGACAAGTTCAAAAGAATTGATCCATGCAAAAATAAGGGATTCAAACCAAAGAAATTGGAGAATAAGCTTGTGAATGCCGCATCAAGGATTATCAGTGCTTCTCATCAGTGCTTGAACTTTATTTACACTTTTCATCATTTGCGCGACTAAGAAATTTCTCTTGGAGATTGAACACATATGTTGCATTAATTAGATTTATGATTGGAGAACATCAAGGAGAATGGGGGTGGGTTAAAAGAAATCTTGAGCCTTATTTCCTCAGTTTCTTAAAACCTTGAGCCAAGGCTGTAATACCGTGGGAGAACTGACTTTTGTGTTTTATCGTAAATGTGCGGATAGCTAGAGTCGCCATCGAACTTTCTTTTATCAAATATTTAGGAAAGGTGAAAAGAACAGGAAAGACCTTTGATAGATTTTGAGTTCAAGGGGTAAGATATTAAAAGGAAAGGTGTTAGCACCCTTTTCATCCGTAGTTATCTATGGGATCTAAATTGCTTAGTTAACTTTTGAAAATCTTGCTTTGTGTGTGTAAGTGTTTTGAAAAATATTTTGAAAAGCCAAAGTACGACTAACTTTGTAATGGTTCTTGTGTCAATCCTCAAGAATGCATACTAAATGTTTTAGAAAATATTTTTGAAAGTGATGTGTGAAAATGTTTTTTTTAGAAAACTTGTGAGCGAGCTATTAATAGTTCTTACCCACTCAAGGTCGTTCTTGTTATTTTCCTTCTCCTTTAGAGATAGTGTTATCCGTACCATTAGTTGGTAGGTAGCCCCATCTATTGGATTTGAAGGGACAATGGAAGAGTCATCGTATGGTCATCGTAGGCAACAAATAAGGATACATTAGCAATTTATCGAAGGGATTAGATCATTTTTTGTAGGCAACGTCGAAAGGTCATCGAGGGACTATGATCTTTTATTCTGAGGGACTTTGCTAAAGTATTCCTATTTTCGAGGGACATGACCTTGTTTTGAAGGAAACAAAGAGAGGTTACCCTAGGGGTGCGAGTGTGAATAATGATTCAATTCAGTTATTTTATCTTGTATTAATGTTAGATATCGGTTGTTTTTATCTTGCCATACACATCTAATTACTAACAGCATACAATACAACAGAAATATAAACTTGCGAAAAATTAAGGTCCTACGCTATTACATCGCTTCAGGGCAGTTACATAATAAAGATGCAGAAAATAAAACCTAAAACTATTACATCCTGGGAGCAGATACATAATAAAGAAAAAGTGCGAGAAAAATAAACCTAAATTATTACAATCAAATAATGCGACCTATACACCTTTAATTCAAAATTAAAATAGAAAAAAAGAAAAGAAAGTATGACAAAAAAGTTTTGGTATTTTAGAAAATAATTTTTAAGTGATAAAAATAATTAATAAACCCTAAAATCTCTAATTGATTTTAATATTAAAAAAGGTTTGATTAGTTTAATTAATAAAAAGTCAAAATTTTAATTTTTATAAACTAAGCCTAATTTAATTAGCATTAGAAAACTAATAGGTTAATTAAGAAAAATAGTTAGGGTTATTAAGAAAATTAGGGTTAGTTAATTAAAAAGAAAGAAAAGGTTAAAAACTAAAAATAAGAAAAATTGCATGGGGTGGGTGTTGAACCCACGCCCTTCAGCACTACTCCACGCCTTGCTTGCCACTATGCTAGGCACTGGTTGGTGTTTTGAAACAAGCGCGTTGCATAATATAATAAACCTGCATGAACTTGAAAAATATGAAAAAAAGATTGCAGAAGGAAGAGATCGAACCCACACCCTTGTATAGTAATGCCTTAACACGTGGGCTCCTTCCACAGGGGTAGCTGTATATCTATTAATAAAACCAAACAAAGTAAATATAAGATAAACCTGATCAGAGGTCTGGAGAAGCGCCAAAGCCCTAGCTCCGATCGTCTTCTCTCGTTAACATGTTTTTATATCCTTTAAAACAAATAATATTAGTGATCAAAGAGGATCCTACCCCCTAATTTGAGGGCTGCGAATTCAATGGTGGCCTTAGAATTGGCTGAATAATCCTGCATGAAGAGATACGAAGAATTTAATGTAAATTGTTGTAATAATGACAATGCATGATTCATGGCTCATGGGGCTCATGTGATGGCCCAATCCTGTATAGTTACATCTCAGAGACACATTAGAAAATTAGTATGAATCAAAGCACGATAAAATCTAAAATACAAAATTCAAGAAATCATGTAAATCAATGATGCATGGGTACCAGTTTCAGGCTCTTTTTATCATCAAGGATGATCCCAACTTACTCTGTAATGTCCCTGGAGTCTATTTGGATGTCTATCTTGCTTGAAGAAAGGCTAAAAAATTTTTTTCAACTTTGCCCTATTTTAAGAAGTTTTGAGGGTTTTTTTGTGGGAGTAATCTTGCAATGTGTTTAGTGTATGAATATCTTGGGTATTTATAGGGAAAGGTATTAGGTCAACAAAACTGAATTGAATCCAAGTCTTTCAAGGTGAAATATTTGATTGACAATCTTGCATGTAATTTTCCTTTTTTGAGCCAATCATGTGCCAATCAATCCCACATGTTTTTCTAATTAATTATCTGATTTTTAGCTTTGTAATTTGATTCCAATCAACAACCATGTTCCTCATATATTTTGATTTTGTATTTATTTGATTTATTTTGCTTTTAATTAAATAAAATCAAAATAAAAGAAATAAAAAACACAAAATAAATAGTTTTACTTAGAGGTTCATGCTAAGTTATGGAACATGTTTAGACCTCAAAAGGTAAGCCCATTAGGCCAAAACTTCAAGTTTGATCAATTTGGGTTTCATGCATTTTCTTAAAATTTCCCAACTTGTGCCAATCATAACTCTCTTAATTTTTATCATATGAAGGTGATCTTGGACTTATTAGAAACCTCAAGATGTCCTCTACAATCTCTTTGTTGGTCATTTTTTCATTTTAATATTTTAACTGGATGTAAATTTGTGAGAAAAAGTGTCTTTTTGTTGACTTTTAAAATGACCTATAATGTCTTGGCTCATATCTCTCAAATGAAGCATTTTTAGGCCTTGAGCTTAGAGAGTAAAAGTTGTAGAGAATTGAATTTGCTTCAAAATGAGATTTGGTTGAGAATTTTCTGATGATGCATGTGAAAGTTATGCTTGGTCAAAGTTCAATTGACTTCTCCTAAAGAAAACCCTAATTTAGCAACTTTTGACTTTTGATGAATCTTGAGATTTCTTGATGAGTTATGATCAACCCTTGATCAAATCTTGAATGTAGTTTCAAAACATTGATGTTAACCAAAATTTTTGAAGTTTGACTGTATGTTGACCATAATTGACTTATATCCAATATAGTTGATTTTCAATCATCTGAACAATTGACTGAGCAAATTTGTGATGTAAGGCTTGCAACTTGATATGAGGATTCTTTAAAGAATATAAGAAACTATGAAGTCAACTTGAGGCATTAGAAGTCCACTTTCCTCTGAGAAAACCAAAACCCTAATTGTGGGACACTGCTTAGGAGGAGGGTTCATCTGGTCACTTCTTGAGTGATCTTGAGTATTTGAGCACCTTAGAAGCTTGAGAAGATATTTGAAAATGTGAGGGAGAACTTTGGGGTACAACAACTTCCCTTGTTCAATTTTCTTAAACTTGAAGAGTTAGATCGACATACTCGCCATTCGGGACCTCAAGGTGGAAGAGGATTGAACACCAAAGTGCCCAGAAATTTGCACTCTCCTGTGCATGAAGTAACGCTTGTTGGTTTACTATTTTGATTAAATGGGATTAGATATGCCATTCAGAGAAGTTATAGAGTGTCTCCGGAGATGAGCTTACAGATGCCATCCAAAGTAACTATTGATAGAAGTATTAGAATAATTTATTTCAGGATTTCGTTTCTGAAGGGGAAATGCTTTTCAGAACGAAGTGCTAAAGGAGCTTCTTCTCAAAATAAAACTTATGAAGGGGGTGATTTTCAAAGTGAAGTGATGAAGGGGAAATACGTTTCACAACTCCTCTAAAGGAAATGCTCTCCAGAACTCGGTCTCTGGGGCTCGCCAGAATTCGATCTCTAAGGGTAATGCTTTTTAGGATTCTGTATCTGAAGGGGAAATGCTTTCCAGAATGAAGCACTGGAGGAGATGAATTTCAGAATAAACCTCTGAAAAAGATTCATTTCAGAATGAAGTACTAAAGGAGAAATGAGTTTCATAACTCCTCTAAAGGAAATGCTTGCCAGAACTTGGTCTCTGTGGGAAATGCTTTTCAGGGTTCCATTTCTGAAGGGGACATGCTTTTCAGAATGAAGCGCTGAAAGAGATGCTTTTCAAAATAAGCTTATGAAGGTGATGGTTTTCAGAATGAAGTGCTAAAGGGGAAATGCGTTTCAAAACTCTTCTAAAGCAAATGCTCGCTAAAACTCGGTCTCTAGGATAAATTCTTTTCAGGGTTCCATCTCTGAAGGGGACATGCTTTTCATAATGAAGCGCTGAAGGAGATGCTTTTATGAATAAACTTCTAAAGGGAGATGCTTTTCAGAATGAAGTGTTGAAGGGGAAATGCATTTCAGAACTCCTTTGAAGGAAATCACTTGGTCATGTAGATAGTCGCCCCATCTTGTTTCGGGAATTGATCTATAACCTGTCTGTAAATTACTGGTAATATCTTTCCGTTTTGTAAACTCAACCTGAAAAGACAAAGTTAGTTATGTGCAATGTCACAATGTATGTAATGCATTGCGTAATGATGCACTCAAAATAAATGAGAATGTTATACGTATTTTATATGCACATGTTATGATTTTTTTGTAAATGATGTATGGATGCAATGTGTTATTGAAGCGTATTAGTAGCCTTGTATAATAATGTCTGATTGGGGAAAATAAACCCCTGATCGTTACTGGGGATGAAGACAGTAGTTCTTCAATTTGTTTAGAATTCTTCTATTGGGGATTTCTGCTTTCTGTTTGGGAACACTCGACTGATATCTTTGACTTCTGTTTGGGGATAAAAGCATTCAAGGAGAGTTGGTCATGCATCGTTCTTTGTAAGACTTGTCTTCTGACTGGAGATCAAAGAATTGAAATTCTTTGATGTGCTGTTTGACCGGGTTTCAGATATGAATATTAGCTCATCTAGGGAGGACAACATTGAATGCCATGTGGTCGAAGAAGAGAATCTTGTCGAGGAATTTTGCAATATTGGAGAAATAAACTTTGTTGGGGAAATAAACCTTATAGACTACGTCGACTTCACTGGGGAAATAATATTATGGAGAAAGATATGATGAAATTACTCTATCGGAATTTATGGTCAGCTTTGAACGCTTATCCCAACTCCTGAAGTCTTTTGTAAATGCTAATCCTATTTTCTATGCATATATTTGTAAACAGTAATCATATTCAAATGCATATGTTCACTCAATATAATCATTGGACGTTGCAAACAAAACAGAGAAAGTAAAAATAGCTTTTGAATTTGAAACTGATTGTATTGATTTGGGAAATTTTCCTATAGACAGACAGTTTTATACAAAGAGATAGAAAACCTAGTAAGATGAAATCGTTGAAAAGAAAAGGTGTACAACGTGAAACAAACAAAAACAACCATGTGGAAATGATCCCATAGAGTTTCAACTATGCTATTGCCCCTATGTATTCAAGCATCTCATCCCTCACTGTCGGAAGAAGTTGAATAAATTGATCTGTACCATTTAAACTTTGACATCGGTAATCATGTTGGATGTAAGTATATGGGTGATCCAACGGGACATAGTCATACGCTTTAATCCCTAAATTTTTCCTGGACCGCCCTTTTCGGGATTTTAGTCCATCGGGATATCCTTTTTTGCCTAAGCCGTCCTTTCAGTTTTTCGAATTGCCAGATGTATATTCTTTTTATATATATCCCTAATTTTTTCCGGAACCTTTTTGGTTCGTCGGGATGCCCTTATCTTTTCCTAGGCCATTCAACCTAGCGGGTCTCTTTTATGCGTAGTATCTTTTAACTATATCTTTGTTTACAGGGCATGGAAGATCCCCACCATCCATGGTGGTAAGTATCATAGCACCGCCAGAAAATGTCTTCTTGATCACAAATGTCCCTTCATATATGGGAGTACATTTGCCCCTAGGATCACCTTGTGGTAGGATGATGCGCTTTATAACCAAATTAGCAGCCTGGTACACCTGATGTTTGACTTTCTTATTGAAATCCTTGATCATGCGCTTCTGATACATCTGACCATGGCAAACAACCATAAGCCTTTTCTCATCAATCAAATTTACCTGGTCCAGCCTAGTCTGGATGCACTCATCTTGGTCTAAACCTGCGTCTTTCATAATCCTCAGGGAAGGAATTTGTACTTCAACAGGTAATACAAGCTCCATACCTTAGACGAGAGAGAACGGGGTTTCTCTAATTGATGTACGTGCTGAAGTGCAAAAACAAAGAAGAGCGAATGGTAACATCTCGTGCCAATCTTTGTATGTCACTGTCATCTTCTGCAAAATATTCTTGATATTCTTGTTGGCGGCTTCCACTGCGCCATTCATCTTTGGTCGATACAGAGAAGAGTTATAGTGTTTAATCTAGAATTGCATGCAGAGTTCTTACCCAATCAAGGTTGTTCTTGTTATTTTCCTTCTCCTTTAGAGATAATGTTATCCCTACCATTAGTTGGTAGGTAGCCCCATCTATTGGATGTGAAGGGACAATCGAAGGGTTGTCGTATGGTCATTAAAGACAACAAATAAGGATACTTTAGAAATTTACCGGAGGGACTAGATCATTTTTCGTAGGCAACGTCGAAGGGTCATCAAGGGACTATGATACATAATTGAGAAAAAGTGCGAGAAAAATAAACCTAAATTATTACAATCAAATAATGCGACCTATACACCTTTATCTAAAAATTAAAATAGCAAAAAAGAAAATAAAATATGAGAAAAAAGTTTTGGTATTTTAAAAAATTAAGTATTAAAAATAATTAATAATCCCTAAAATCTCTAATTGATTTTAATATTAAAAAAATAGGTTTGATTAATTTAATTAATAAAAAGTCAAAATTTAATTGTTAAAAACTAAGCCTAATTTAACTAGAATTAGAAAATTATTAGGTTAATTAAGAAAAATAATTAGGGTTATTAAGAAAACTAGGGTTAGTCAATTTAAAAGAAAGAAAAGGTTAAAAACTAAAAATAATAAAAATTGCATGAGGTGGGTGTTGAACCCACGCCATTCAGCACTTATCCACGCCTTGCTTGCCACTACGTGAGGCACGTGTTGGTTTTTAGAAACAAGTGCATTACATAATATAATAAACATGCATGAATTGGAAAAATATGAAAAAAATATTGCAAAAGGCAGGGATCGAACCCACATCCTTGTATAGTAATGCCTTAACGCGTGCGCTCCTGCCACTAGGATGGTTGTACATCCGTTAATAAAACCAAACAAGATAAATATAAGATAAACCTGATCAGAGGGGCCAGAGAAGCACCAGAGCTCTAGCTTCGGTCATCTTCTCCGGCGAGCATGTTTTTATATCCTGCAAAACAAAGAGTGTTAGTGATCAAAGAGGACCCTACCCTCTTAATTTTAGGGTTGTGAATCCCATGGTGGCCTTAGAGTTGGCTGAATCATCCTGTATGATGAGATGCGAAGAAAATATTGTAAATAAGTGTAATAATGGAAATGCATGATTTAGGCCTCATGGGGCTCATGCGATGGCCCAATTCTGTATAGTTGTATCTCAGACACATTAGAAACATTAGTATGAATCAAAGCACAATAAAATCCAAAATATGAAATTCAAGAAATTATGTAAATTGGTGATGCATGGATTCTTGTTTCAGGCTCTTTTGATCATCAAGGATGATCCAACTTACTCTGTAATGTCCCTGGAGTCAATTTGGATCGCTATTTTTCTTGGAGAAAGGATGAAAACAAAGTTTCAAGTTTGCCCTATTTTGAGAAATTTTGAAGTTTCTTTTTGTGGGAGTATTCTTGTAAGGTTTTCATGTGTTTAGTGTATGAATATCTTGGGCATTTATAGGGAAAGGTATAAGGTCAACAAAACTGAATTGAATCCAAGTCTTTCATGGTGAAATATTTGATTGACAATCTTGCATGTAATTTTCCTTTTTTGAGCCAATCATGTGCCAATAAATCCCACATGTTTTTATAATTGATTATCTGATTTTCAGCTTTGTAATTTGATTCCAAACAACAACCATGCGCCTCATATCTTTTGATTTTGTATTTATTTGATTTATTTTTCTTTTAATTAAATAAAATCAAAATAAAAGAAATAAACAACACAAAAAATAAATAGGTGGACATAGAGATTCATGATGAGTTAGTGAACACGTTTGGACCTCAAAAGATAATCCCATTAGCCCAAACTTCAAGTTTGATCAATTTGGGTTTCATGCATTTTCTCTAAATTGCCCAACTTGCTCCAATTATAACTCTCTCAATTTTCATCATATGAAGGTGATCTTGGACTTTTTAGAAACCTCAAGTTGTCCTCTACAATCTCTATGTTGGTAATTTTCCATTTGTAGATTTTAAATTGATGTAAATTGCTTTGACAAAAGTGTCTTTTTGTTGACTTTTAAAATGACCTATAATGTCTTGGCTCATATCTCTCAAATGAAGCATTTTTGGGCCTTGAGCTTAGAGAGACAAAGTTCTATAGAATTAAATTTTATTCAAAGTGAGATTTGGTTGAGAATTTTCTGATGGAGCATGTGAAAGTTATGCTTGGTCAAAGTTCAATTGACTTTTCCTAAAGAAAACCCTAATTTAGCAACTTTTGACTTTTGATGAATCTTTAGTTTTCTTGATGAGTTATGATCAACCCTTGATCAAATGGTGAATGTAATTTCAAAACATTGATGTTGACAAAAAAATTTGAAGTTTGACTGTATGTTGACCACAGTTGAGTTTTTACCCAATATAGTTGATTTTCAATCATCTGAACAATTGACTGAACAAATTTGTGATTCAAGGCTTGAGACTTGATATGAGGATTCTTTGAAGCATATAAAAAATCATGAATTCCACTTGAGGCATTAGAAGTCCAATTTCCTATGAGAAAACCAAAACCCTAATTGTGGACCACTACTTAGGAGGAGGGTTCATCTGATCACTTCTTGAGTGGTCTTGGGTATTTAAGCACGTTAGAAGCATGAGAAGGTCTTTGAAAAATGGGAGGTAAAATTTTTGGGTACAACAAAGGCCACGATACAATCCTCAAAAATCCTAATTGAAGCAAGGTTAACTTTGAAGGCATACTAAGCTAATTTTGTGTTAGACTGGCTTCTATTTTTGTTGATTTATTTCTAACTACATCTTCTTCAAGATCTCCATTTCTAATCACCCATTTCTTCTCCGTAAAAACTTCAATTTCAAAACTTGCATATGCATCACTAAGAAGTTATTTTCAAAGGATACAACTTTTATATACAAATCAATCGTTAGCATCAAGGGGATCTCAAAAATTGGTTTAATCAAAAGAGATCCTTTCCAAGAAGCTCCCAACTAGGGGAAGAGCATCTCAAGAAGAACCCTATAATCATAATCAAGACTAATGATCGTAGGGGTATATCACATGAAGATCCTATTGACTAGGGGCGATCATTATAAGATTCAATTAACTTAGGTCAGGTTTCAAAGCATTTTTCAATCAGGGGCATACCTTTTGAATGGAACATTCCTTAATCAAGTTCATATCACAACATGGTAGGACTCGGTTTCCTCTTTCGATAACTTCTCAAGGCCCTAATAATCAGGGGGCAACTTTCGAGACTCAAATGTTGGGGAAATGCATATCAAGTTCATCCTCCTGCATGTAGAATCCAAGTTTCCTTTCAAACAATTTCAAGTATAAATTCTTCAAAATTTGTATCCTTGGGACAATCCATGTCAAGTTCATGGTGAGTTCCAAGTTCTTTCTCAGGGTACTTCTTCCAGATCTCGGAGATTGGGGGTATATCTCAAATGTTGGGGAAGACGGCTACGAGGCTCGTTCAGAAGAAATTGGTTCAAAAAACAGCCTATCAAGGGCAAGGCATTCCAAGAGTCCACAATCAAGGGCATAATGTTTCAAAGTGAAAAATAGCGGGGTCATTAATATTATGATCAAACTACTTCCGGGATCATATCAAGGAGAATCTCTACAAAGACCTAACATATTGGGGCAAGACACTCCACAAAGGAGAAAGTTATATGTGTACTTTCATAATACCCAGTGGATCCTTCTCCTACATCAGCAATCTTTGAGTTTAAAACGAGTATTGGGAAATCATGTTAGCATGACATGCTACGATTATGTGACAAACAACATGATACATAAGCTACATCTCTATGTATTAACCATTCACGACCTATCACAAGGGAATCTATAAAAAACATACAACTCTGCATAAATCATTCAGCAGGTCTCTTTGATCTAGAATCGAACTATACCTATCAACTCATCTATATGATGAATTACAACAGCATGGATCAAACATATAACAAGCTCAATCATTTATTGGCACTTCAATATTCCAAGATCTATGGACGCGTATCTGAGTCACTCATTATATATTTTGTACCCCAAAATTTTCCCTCTCATTTTACTCAAAACATACTCCTAGAGATCTTCAATTTGCTCAAGGTTTCCCAAGAGTTGACAAGACAAACTCTCTCTTAAGGCAATGTATCTAAAAATAGGGTTTCCATTTTCATCAAGATGGGTGAACTACTAAGACCTCATATGCTCTCCATGGTCCTAATATATTCTCAAGACCCTCCATGTCAAATTTCAAGACTGACACAAGAAGTTTGCTCAATCAACTGCTCAGATGCTTGAGAATCGACTGTATTAGGTCAAAAGTCAACTATGGCCCGCATACAGTCAAACTTCAAGATTTTTGGTCAACATCAACATTTTGAAGTTATATCCAGCATTTGATCCAGTGGTTATCATGATTCCTCAAGGAATGCCCTAAATTCATCAAAACCCAAAAGTTGCTAAATTAGGGTTTCTTAGGAAAAGTCAACCAAACTTTGACCAAGCATACCTTTCTCATACTTTATTAGACATTTTCCATCCAAGGCTCATTTTAAATAGAAAGCAATTCCCTACAATTCATCTTCATCCCCCGAGTTCAAAATATGCACTCACAAAAAGATATGAATTTCCACATTATAGGTCCTTTTGAAAAGTCAACAAAAATACTTTGTGGGTCAAAGCTTCTTACATGAACATGGAAGACTCAATTGAGATGAGACCAAAAGGGTTGATTAGTAGACATCCTAAAATTTACGAAAAGTCAAACAACACCTCTCTAGGGATAAAATTGGAAGAGATATGCCTTGTCAAAGTTGACCTTTTTTGCAAAATTGCCAAAAGTCAAATGTGCTCCAAAATGCATTTTTTGCCAAATGGGCCTAGCTTTTTATGCTTGCACCTTACTCATGACATGGTCCAGGACCCAAATTTCCACTCACATGTTATTTTATTCATTATTTATTTTATTTTGATTTTTTATTTATTAAAAATTAAATTAAATCAAATAATTGGTAAATAATAGCAAAGATTTGTTTTGATTGGATTTTTGGACAGAATCACAAGCTCATTATGCTGGAATATCATAATCAAATCATACCAAATATAATTGGCACAAGAATGGAATGATTAGGCCAAATTGGGAAGGATATCATACCACATGCAAACCAAATCAAATCTCCATAAATTTCAAGATACAAGTTGTTTTTTCGTTGACCTAATTCATTCAAGTACATATACATAACGCAGCCAGGGCAAGTGAACAAGGATTGAGGTCGTGAAAGTCATCAAGCAAACTCAAATTTTTGAAGAAAAAGTGTGGATCAGATTTCAATTTAAAGGACGATTCAAGGTGATTCAAAGCCACCAATCCACTCCTTGACATCCTCTGAAGCGATTGCAAGCATCACCAAGCCCCCACAAGCCCAGAAATGCGCTACACGACCGTCACAGTTTGCCTTCTTTTTTTAAATCGATTATAATCAATCTCGATCATTAGCATGATTTGATGATATATTTGTGACCATTGATGTATTTCTAACATGTCTGGATTGTTTAATTGGATTTTTGATGCACATACTGAGCTTTGCCATTGTTAGGTTTTATTTGGTCGTTTTAGGGTTTTTTCATACAGGTAAAATTGGCCATAGAAAAGGGTACTAGGATGCTCGTGGCATCAAGACGGTTTGATCCATGTAACTGGAATTCATTTATCATGCATTGTGTTGATTTTTGAAGGTTGCAGGTTTGTATCTATGGAAGACGTTCGTAGGTATAAGTATTATACCTAAAAAGACGGACCGAGGAAGAAGGTGATAACGTGGCAGCCAACCAGTGGGCCATTCAAACTGGCGCGTGTTTTTTCTGTTTTGTCCACTAACCCACGTTTTAACATATATTATTGATTATTGTTATTTAATTAACAAAGAATTCACACAGCTTAGTTGGCCAAGGCATATATGATTTGAGTGGGAGGACCTGGGTTCGATCCCAGGTCCCAACAAATTCCCTTATTTTATTTTCCTTTAACAGATCATGTACATCACTATCTCCAACGTTCACCATGCACCTCCATCGTCCAACCACAAGACCTCAGCATGTTCATGATCAACAGATCCAATGACTCCACTTGCCAGGGACCATGGTGTACCATCAGGAAGACTCCTCACTGGATCAGCACAAGGCTTTGGGCTCAGCATATCTTGGGCTCAACAAAATTAGCAATACACCCCCATTCAACTTTCATCTCAGGCCCAATCTAATTTTCTTAATTTCTTTTATTTATTTTATTTGTTTAATTATTTACTTTCACAAATTAATTCTTTTTTTATTAACCACAAAAAATCATAAAATCACAAAAAACACCCAAAAATCATTTTTTCATAAAAAATAGTTATTTTCTTTAATTAATTTATTTATTTTAAATTAGGTTAATCTAATTCCTTTTCATAATTAAAACTAATTAGAAATTAGGGTTGTAAATAATTAATTTTTCTCTAAAAAGTAAACAAATTATTTTTTAATTAGATTTTAGGTCTCTTAATTAATTCTTCGCATTTAATTTGTCGCACATTTTAATTACCTTTTTTATTATTATTTATGTAACTGTTTCGAGGTTGTAATAAATTTTAATTAGGGTTTTATTTTCCGCATTTTATTTTCAGTTAAATTATTCGGTATCAGCGAAAGCCATGTAATAGTTAGGATTTCTATTTCCACATTTTAAATTTCCGCAATTATTAACTGTTAGATGTATGCTAATAGGATTGTATGGCAAGCATATTTGAAAATTAAAATGGTAGATAACCTAAATGTGCAAAGACAAATTAACTGAAAAAATCTCACTCACACATGCTCACTCCTAGGGTTTACTCCACTTCAGTTGCCTTCGGTTAAGCGGTCATGAAGTATAGGGTTTGTTAGTGGTCGTCCTCTAGCCCCGAAAGATCTCAAATGACCCATTCGGATGTTGCCTCGGAAACAGATCTTTAAGGCTTTAGGATGATTACTAGCACCTCCTAACATTGCTTTTGTGACCATATCTGTCCCTTCGAACGTCCCTTAAAACTCCAACTATGGTGCTACCTATTCCTTAATAATGGGATAGCGCTATCTAAAGGAAAATGAACAATCTTTTTCGAGTAGGTAGATTAAATTTTAAGTACTTGCTCAAACGAATAAATTTTTCACCAACACCTTTCAAAACAACTTCGTCACATCCTTGAGGACTGATATAAGGGTTATCACGAAGTAAACTTTTTCAAAACAAGCACACACAAGAAATTTTATAAATGAGCAAGTACCTAAGAGCCCATGGAAAACCATGGATAGAAATGTTTTTTTGTAATCTACCCCAGAAATATTCTCGAAAAACGCTTTTTCTGTTCTTTTTACTTTTCCTGATTGGATAAAATAAAATTCGGTGGCGACTCTTGCTTACCGCGACATTTTGCGAACAAAAAACGCAAAATGCAAACCAATAAAAACAGTCGGTTCTGCCACCGTATCACAGAACTGGCGACTCTGCTGGGGATTAATAAGTGGGGGTATACCTTAGGATCTAGGTCATTTCAAAAATTGTTTTCTTGTTTATTTTGCCTACTTTATCTTTAAGAGTTATTTCTTGGGTTACTGTAGATCCTACACCCGGATCTGGGGGCACATTTTAGGTAAACAACAATAGATCATGGAGACTACGATATAGACCGATATGGTTTAAGCAATAGCTGTGTTGGTGTGACACTTTGGTTGGTATCGGTATCCTTCAAGGGGAAACGGGGAGAATACGAGGCCGCCGCTTGGTGTCATGAAGCACTAACGGACCTTAGAACCTTAGTTGAACAAACTTGGCCATCAGAAAGTAGTGAGATAGCTGGCCTCGGTGTAGAGCTAAGGATTGGTTGATACTCGATGCTACACTCATTGAGATCAAACTTTCGGGATATTTTGGCTGCAAGAAAAGGTTGCTTGAGCTGAGACAATGCCCGATAAAGGATGGTCAGTGATATTGAGATCCCTTAGAACCCGATTACTTTTTAAGACAGGTTTGGAACCAACTAAACTTCAAGGGGGCATGACCTTTAACCTCATGTACGCCTTAAACCTAAGGACTTGGTTTGATTTGTCTGTGTTTGCTATACCTGTGGTTTATCATGACATCATGCATCATAACATAGCATCCATTCTTACTATACTAACCATTTCAAAGACCAAGGGGATTTATCTTTGTTCTGTTTTGCAGATCATGGCTTCCGTTCGTAAGAACACTATCCGAATCTGCTTTGTGAAGATACCTTCCCAACTTAAAGAGCTAGTATCAAAGGTTTCTAAAACTTCTGAGTTCACTAAGAGACATGGTCGACTTCTCAAACTGGTTACTTTAAACTTTGATGAAAATATGTTGAGTGTACTCTTTCAGTTCATTGATCCTAAGCACCACTGCTTCACCTTTCCAGACTATCAGTTAGTTCCTACAATGGAAGAATTCTCTCAGCTGTTGGATATACCAATTCTTGAACAGTTTCCTTTCACGGGTCTAGAGGAAGTTCATAAGCCAGAAGTCATTGCCTTAGATTTGCATCTGAAACGGGCCGACGTGGTATCCAATTGGGAAACAAGAAGCGAAGTCAAGGGTTTTCTAGCCAAGTTTCTGATAGACAAGGCCCAGCTGTCTTGGGATGATATGGATTTTCAGGCTTTTGAGGAGGTCTTGGTTCTTCTAATCTAGGGGATAGTTCTAATCCCTAATCTAGACTCATTCATAGATGTAAATGCTATCAAGATCTTCCTCTCTTGCAACCATGTGACTACCTTGCTCGGAGATATTTTGAACACTCTCCATACTCGTACCATGAAGAGAAGGGGGGTTCTTATGTGTTGCATGCCATTGCTTTCGAGGTGGTTTATTTCTCACCTCCCTAAGTCCATACTGAAGAATGAAGAAGGTTTGGGTTGGTCACAAAGGATGATGTCACTCGCTCACATGGATATTCTCTGGTGTTCCCAAGCTATGGAAAACACTGCTATTATTGACCACTGCAGGGAGTACCCTAATGTCCCGTTACTTGGCATCAGAGGGGGCATAACCTACAATCCTTGTTTAGCTCTGCGATACTTTGGTTACGCTCGATGAGATGGTCCCCACGAGTTACTTATTGAGGGAATTGTATTCAACTATGAGGATGATGTTCACGAGTATTGTCGGAGGTTCATACGAGCTTGGGGTATGGTAAACTGATATGGCGCCAGGACTATGGGGCCAAAGGCTTCCATTCCTATGGAACCTTACCTCCAATGGGTACGAGCTCGCGCCGAGAATCTTATGAGTCCCTATGTGGCCGTTTTACCGATGATTGTGGAACCCACTACTGAGGGGGGTATTCCTTACACGGTTCTCTATCCTTATATTCCCACTGATCTTGGGGAATTACAGAGGTATTGGATTCAGTTGATAAAGGAGTAGGATACTTACAGGGATCAGTTCCATGCTCAGGAGAGGAAGGTTTTAGAGCTCACGAAGCAGCTCCATGAGGAAATATGACTCAATGCTTTTCTCGGCACAAAGAGGAAGCATCCATGGGAATTTTGATTTATTTTCTAGTTTTAGATTTGTTTGTTGTAACGCCTAAAAGGTATTTGAACTTTGAATTCAGCTAATAAAATCTTTGTTTTATTTTGGTTTGCAAATTTAAATTTCCCAAGGTCTTTGAAATCATTGCATGCGTATCCCATTCATAGAATTGCATGTACATGTACCATTATAGGTTTCTCATCTTCTTCACTGTTTATTTCAGCAGAAATGTCTTCTGAACAAAGCATCAAGGAACTTCAGGCACAGAACGCCCAGTTCCAGCAAATGTTCATAAGTCTGGCAAAAGGGCGGGAGGATTTGAAAGCCCTCATCCTGAAAGAGAAAAAGAAAAAGAAGAAGGCTGCCAGTATTCTAAATATGGGAAGAAGGTTTGGAGAGAGGTTGAAGCGACAAGTCGATCTGGCCTCTTCATCCAAAGAAGGGGATAATCAAGAAGAAGAGACAAGGGAGAAGCATCCCAGTCCTGCAGTTTCTGACAATGATACCGACTACAATGGTGAGCAGTATCCTCCTGCTGAGGATAGATACAAGAAGTTGGAAGATCGTTTGAGTACCATGGAAGTTCAGAGGATACCTAGGCTGGATTTCAAAGAATTGGGATTGGTGTCGGGATTGGTCATCCCGCAGAAGTTCAAAGCTCCATTTTTTTCTATGTATGATGGGGTGTCTTTCCCAAAACTCCATCTCCGTTCTTATATCAGAAAGATCCATCCCCACACCGCTGATAGAAATTTGTGGGTTCATTTCTTTCAAGATAGTCTGTCAGGGACTCAACTTGAATGTTTCTACCAGTTGGAGGGAGCCAATGTCCGAAATTGGGAAGATTTGGCTGCTGCTTTCTACAAGCAATATGAATTCAACGCCGAGCTTGCTCCTACTCGTACTCAACTCTAGAGTATGTCCATGGGTACAAGTGAAGGCTTTAAAGACTATGCACAGAAATGGAGAGACTTGGCTGGAAGAGTTCAACCCCCATTGTCTGATAGGGAGTTGGTTGATATGTTTCTGGGGACGCTATCTGGTCCATTCTTTAATCATTTGATTGGCAGCTCGTCAGCTGGTTTCACCGAGCTGATTCTAACTGGAGAAAGAGTAGAAGCTGGGATTTGGAGTGGCAAGATACACAAGGATGCCTCTTCAAGATCAGTAAAGGAACCTTTTGCTGGTAAGAAAGAATCCAGTTCCATCTACAGCCCGAGGGGTCAAAATAGGGCTGAACACCTTTAGAAAGTAACTTTCGTAATGATACTTAAGCCTACCGTTGCTCCACAATGCAACAATCAACAAAGGGTGGAAAGACCACAACGACAGTTTACCCGAATCAATATGACATTGGCTGAAGTTCTACCTCATCTGATGAGATCTAACTTGGTAACCTTGAAAGAGGCTCCCAAGAATCCAAATACTACATCTCCCCGATATAATCCAAATGCTCATTGTGCCTATCATTCTGAGAGTCTTGGACACGATATCAATGACTGTTGGGCCTTAAGAAATAAGTTACAAGATCTTATTGAAGCCAAGTAAATTGAGTTCGATGCTTCGGAGAAGCCCAATGTCATAATTGATCCCATCCCTAAGCACGATCGTGGAATTAATGATGTTGATACCGACTTGTTTGTGACCTTGGTGGATGAAGTTTCTACTCATCTCATGACTGTGAAGAAGAATTTGTTGTTGGCCGGTTTATTTCCGGGTTATGGTGAAGGTTGCCACATGTGTTCATTTCTACCTTCTGGTTGCCGTTTGTTGAAGTTAGGGGTTCAACGCCTGATGGACAGTAAAGAAATTTTGTTCGAGAAAACTTTGGTTCCCGTTGTTCCATCTAAATATATTTCCATTATAACCATTTCCGCCAATCCTTCCAAGTTATCCTCGAGAAGACCTGTTAGGATTACATCTGCTCCAAGAATCGCTCCGCTAATAATCACTATTCCTGGTCCTGTCTCGTATGTCTCGGACAAAGCTGTCCCCGGGCATTATGGTGCCGATGTGTATTATCATGGCATCAAACAAGATTTTAAAAATGAAGAGGCTGATCCTGATATTGGTAACATTGTTGGAACCATCAAAGTTAAGTGAAGGGGAAGGGTCTTCTCTCCCGAGATTTCCCCTAAGACTATCAACAAGCCTATTGTCATTCCATCTGTTGTTCTTGCCGGTATAAACTATTGCTCTTATTCTTACTCTAGTTATTACCCATGTCGGTGAATCGTCTGATACCCGCGACAAAGAAGTTATAGTTGAGCCTTCTCGGACGGAGGCACCTAGAAAAATTTTTGTGGAAGCCTCTAAGCAAGAGATAGAGGAAAAACTGAAAATAATTAAGAAGAGCGACTACAATGTGGTCGAGCAGCTGGGGCAGACCCCCTCAAAGATATCCATGTTGTCTTTGTTGTTGTGTTCCGAAGCCCGTGCGAAGGCTTTGATTGCATTCCTCAAGATTGCGCATGTGTCGCAGGAAACATCAGCTGATCAGTTCAAAGATTGCGTGGCCAGCCTGACTACTGATAATGGGTTTGGTTTTTCAGATGCGGACATGACACCGAAGGCAAGGAAGCATAATTATGCTCTGCATGTCTCGATTGAGTGCAGGGGCACCACTATGGCTCATGTGCTGGTAGATACTGGGTCTTCGCTGAATGTTCTTCCGAAAAAGGCATTGGACTTGTTGGATTGCGAGGGTTTGACTCTAAAGCCTAGTAACATTGTGGTAAGGGCTTTTGACGGGCCGAAGAGAATGGTGCACTGGGAGGTGGATATCCCTGTCAAAGTGGGTTCTCATACTTTTGGGTCCACCTTCTACGAGATGGACATCAGGCCTTCATATTGTTGTTTGTTGGGTCGTCCTTGGATCCATGAGGCTGGGGCAGTTACTTCCACACTACACCAAATGCTGAAGTATCCGGTAAAAGGGAAGATTGTCACTATGCGGGGTGAAGAGGAGTATATGGTGAGCCACCTAATTTCCTTTCGGTACGTAGAGATGGACGGGGAATTCATAGAAACTCCTTGTCAGAACTTCGAAGAGGTCCCTCAGATATTAGCATCAACTGAAACTACTACCAGCAGCAAACCTCCTCTGAAGATGGCTTCCCTCAAGGACGCCAGGGCCGTGGTTGAAGAAGGTGGTTGTGCCAATTGGGATCAGCTCCCTGACTTCACTCACAAAATTGACAAATTTGGTTTGGGCTTTACTACAGGGGCTCAAAGGGTTGTTCGACGTGCTCAGGCTAGAGGACCTCCCCTACGCATCAGCAATCATGGGGTTAATTCCATTGAAGACAGCGAGGAAGACTCAAACATCGACAACTGGATCTACCCAACTGCCAACGGTGGACCGAGTAACTGGACGGCTAGGGACTTTATACCAGTTTCTTTTATTCTGCAGTAATTGTCTTACTTGTTTTGATATTTGTAATAAATAATTTAAAACTTTACGGCCTTGTGCCTTGCCCGAGGCACATTGGTTTTGTTTGTGAGGGCTATTATTTGTTATTTCATATATCATTAATAAAGCATTGGACGTTTCTTGCATACAAATTTTGCGCTCTCTGTTTTTCGTTTCTGTTTCCACTTTATCAAAATAACTATTCTCTTACACACACTCACGTATCATAATGCAGATCCATATCCACTATGGATCCCCCATTGATAACAACTCTGCTATTGCCAGTTATGACTTCAAAAATCTGATCGACCAAGCCGAAGACGGAGGTGAGGATGATTGTGAGGTGCCTGGAGAACTTGCTAGACTATTACAGTAGGAAGAAAGGGCCATACAGCCTAATGAAGAGCCGGTTGAGAAAGTGAATTTGGGTACTGAGGAAGGCAAAAAAGAGATTAAAATATGTGCAAATCTGGAGCTTAGAATCAAACAGAGGTTGATACAGATGTTGCACGACAATGTTGAGATCTTCGCCTGGTCCTATGAAGACATGCCTGGTTTGGACACTGACATCGTAGTACATCTCCTGCCGACTAAAGAAGACTGTCCTTTTGTTAAGAAGAAGGTCCGCCGTATGCGTCCCGAAATATCAGAGAAGATCAAGGCAGAGGTCATGAAACAATTAGACACAATATTCTTAGCTGTCAATTCCTATCCACAGTGGGTTGCCAACGTCGTTTCGGTACCTAAGAAGGACGGTAAGGTACGTATGTGTGTAGATTACAGAGATCTGAACAGGGCAAGCCCCAAGGATGACTTCCCACTTCCTCACATTGATGTTCTGGTCGGTAACCCCACGCATCACAAAATATTCTCCTTCATGGACGGTTTCTATGGCTACAACTAGATCAAGATGTCTCCTGAAGACATGGAGTAGATAACCTTCATCACGCAGTGGGGCACCTTCTACTATAAGGTGATGCCTTTTGGATTGAAGAATGTTGGGGAAACTTATCAGCGCGCCATGGTCGCTTTGTTCCATGATATGATTCACCATGAGATCGAAATTTGTGTTGATGACATGATAGCCAGGTCTCAGACTGAGGAAGAGCACCTTGATCATCTCCAAAAGTTGTTCCACTGGTTGAAGATATATAAGTTGAGGTTGAATCCGAACAAGTGCACCTTCGGGGTAAGTTCTGGTATGCTTCTAGGTTTCATTGTCAGCGACTAAGGCATCCAGGTAGATCCTGCAAAGGTAAAGGCCATACAAGAAATGACAGCTCCCCGTATGGAGAAGGAAGTTAGAGGTTTCCTGGGACGCTTGAATTATATCGCCATGTTCATTTCTCATCTGACTGATACCTGTGAGCCAGTCATCAAACTTCTGAAGAAAGATCAAGTGGTAAAGTGGAATGATGAATTCCAGGACGCTTTCGAAAGAATCAAGGAATACCTTCAAGAACCACCAATTTTGATGCCTCTAGTTGCAGGAAGACCTTTGATATTATACTTGACAGTTCTAGACCATTCAATGGGGTGTGTGCTAGGGCAGCATGTGGAGTCTGGTCGAAAAGAGCATGCAATATACTACTTTAGCAAAAAGTTTACTGACTGTGAGACACGATACTCATTGCTCGAGAAAACTTGTTGCTCTTTGGCATGGGCTGCTCGCCGACTGAGGCAGTATATGCTTACTCACACTACCTTTTTTATATCAAAGATGGATCCGATCAAGTACATTTCCGAGAAGTCCGCTCTCTCCGGAAGGATAGCAAGATGGAAAATGATCTTAGCTGAGTACAACATTCAATATATAACCCAGAAAGCAATAAAGGGGAGTGTATTGGCTGATCATTTGCCTCATCAGGCCGTGGATGACTACCAGTCCATGAATTTTAAGTTTCCGAATGAGAATATCATGCTAGTGACTAACTACGAAGAACCTGGACCGAATGAAGGATCTGAGGAGGGATCCCGATGGCCTATGTACTTTGATGGAGCCTCGAGCGCACTGGGTAACGGAATTGGCACTGTAATCATATCTCCCGTGGGCTGTCATACTCCGTTCACTGCCCGATTATGTTTCAACTGCACCAACAACATGGCGGAGTATGAAGCGTGCATCATGGGTCTTATGGCTGCTATTGACCTAAGGATCAAATTCTTGAGTGTATTCGGGGATTCCGCTTTGGTGATAAGTCAGATCAAAGGCGAGTGGGATACGAAGCACCCAAATCTCATCCCATACAAAGAGTATGTACTGACATTGCTCCCACACTTTGAGGAGGTAACCTTTGAACATTCCCCACGAGAGGAGAACCAGTTACCGGACGCGCTAGCTACCATGTCTTCTATGTTCAAGGTTAGGTGGGACAATGAAGCTCCCCAAATCACCATTGAGAAGTTGGATGAACCAGCACACTGCTATGAAATTAATACCGAAGAAGTGGTAGACAAGCCCTGGATTCACGAAGTCAAAAGGTATATCGAGACTCAAGAGTATCCCAAAGGGGCATCTGTAAATGATAAAAAGTTTCTGAGAAGGTTCGCTGCAAAGTTCTTCCTCAGTAATGGAATCCTCTATAAACGCAACCATGACTCCACACTACTACAGTGTGTAGACAAGAGTGAAGCAGAGAGGATCATGACAGATCTACATGAAGGAACTTTCGAAACCCATTCTAGTGGACATACCATGGCTAACAAGATCCTACGGGAAGGATACTACTGGTCCACTATGGAAGCCGATTGTTATTAGCACTCTCGAACTTGTCATAAGTGCCAAATCTACGTTGATAAGATGCATGTGCCTATGGTCCCCTTAAACGTCTTGACGACCCCGTGCCCCTTTGCAATGTGGGGCATCGACATGATCGGAGAAATCAGAACCACCACTTCCAATGGACATCACTTCATCCTAGTAGCCATTGATTACCTCATGAAGTGGGTTGAGGCAGCCTCTTTTGCTACAGTAACCAAGAACGTCGTGGCGCGGTTTATCCGACATAATTTGATTTGTCGATATGGTATGCCAGAGAGAATTATTACTGACAATGGTACGAATCTCAACAACACAATGATCACTGAGCTCTGTAAACAGTTCAAGATACATCATCATAATTCTTCCCCTACCGGCCGAAGATGAATGGCGCTGTTGAAGCAGCTAACAAGAACATCAAGAAGATTGTACAGAAGATGACAGTGACATTTAAAGACTGGCATGAGATGTTACCATTTGCTCTTCGTGGGTATCGTACCTCAGCACGGACGTCGACAGGGGAAACACCCTACTCTCTGGTATATGGCATGGAGGAAGTCCTACCCATCGAAGTCCAGATACCTTCTCTCAGGATTATGAAGGATGCAGGTTTGAACGAAGACGACTGGATCCGAACCCGACTTGACCAGTTAAATCTAATCGATGAAAAGAGACTTACTGCTATCTTTCATGGTCAGACGTATCAAAAGTGAATGATCAAGGCTTTTAACAAGAAAGTCAGGCATCAAGAATATCAAGTCAGGGATCTAGTGATCAAACGCATCATACTGCCGCAAGGTGATCCCAGGGAAAAATGGACCCCCACGTACGAAGGGCCATTTGTGGTTAAGAACATTTTCTCGGGAGGAGCTATGATTCTAACCACCATGGATGGTGACGACCTTCCTCGCCCGGTCAATGCAAACATAGTGAAAAGATACTATGCCTAATTAAAAGACCCGCTAGGTTGACTGGACTACGCAAAAATAAGGGCTTCCCGGCGAACCAAAAGGGTTAGGGCAAAAGTATGGGATGAAAATGAAAAATTTGTACACCCGGCAAGTCGAAAACCCGAAAGGGCGGCTTGGGCAAAAAAGGGTATCCCGATGGACTGAAAACCCGAAAGGGCGGTCCAGGAAAAAGTTAGGGATATGAAGCGTATCACTATGTCTCATTGGATCATCTTGCGACTAGACTTCGGTATCGACTATCAAGCTCGGATGGCGCCAATCAATCTGATCAACTTTCAGCCAAGAAGCAAAGTGATGAGACGCTTGAAGATATAAAGACAATAACAGAGTTGGAACCCAATGGGGTTGTTTCACATAGCTGTCTTTCTTTCTTTTACACAAATTTTATAGTTTTTAATTTTTGGCGGCATTCTCTTACTAGAGTGTCAGCCTCCTTGTACAAAAACGCCTATTACAGGCCAACTTCAAAAACCAATACAAAATATTTTGTCAAGAAACTTCGAGTTTGTTTTTTCTTTTTGTTTTGTTTTGCAAGAACGTCCATGATTTATTTTTGATATATGCATTTGAAAATGATTGCTTCTCATAAATATTTACATAAGAAACAAAAGACAATTACTCGTAATTCCAGAAATAGGGAAAAAACAAGAAGTGCCAAACCCGACGGTTACTCTGCCCAGTAGGTATCGGGATAGAGTCATCTTTGGAGAATAATCAGCAGTACATACACTCCCGACAGAGTAAAAGTATTCAAAAGCATTGATGTCAGCTTTCTCAAAACAGGACGTAATCTCCCCAGCCAGGGTCATTCTGAAACCTGGCAGCTATATCCTCCAGCCGAATTTTGTGATCACGGGCGAGTTAGTAAAATTCATCCCCCAAGCATAGTTTATTTCTCTGGATGCAGAAGCTCAATCCCCGACAAAGTTCATCACTTCAGCTACAAGAATTCACTTCCTAAGTTCGTTCCCCACAGTGTTTATTCTCAAGCAGCGTCTCTCCCCAACTGAATATTTATAAATCTTCAGCAACAGTCAGGGATTTATTTTCCCAGACGCGAGCATACCCCGATAGAATTTCATGAACATACATCATGACATGCGCATACATATTATATAAATCATTATCTCATTTATTTTGAGAACATCATCTCACCCCGCATTTCATGCATCTCATATAACTAACCCCGTTATCTTTTCAGGAAAGATGATTAGCTTCAACAAATCCAACAATTATACAGATCACATCTGCAGAGGACTAATGGAAACTCAGTTCCCGAAACCAAACGGGTCAACTAATCTACACTATCTCTTTGAAGTAACCCTACAATCCAGGTTTCTTCCCATAAACCCTACTACCCAGGCTTTCATTTCGAAGTAACCCTACTATCCAGGTTCCTTCTCACAAGCCCTACTATCCAGGCTTTCATTTCAAAGTAACTCTACTATCCTTGTACCTTCTCATATCCCTACTATCCAGGCTTTCATTTCGAAGTAACCCTACGACCCAGGTTCCTTCTCACAGCCCTATTATTCAGGCTTTCCTTTTGAAGTAACCCTATGACCCAGGTTCCTTCTTACAGCCCTACTATCCATGCTTTCATTTCAAAGTAACCCTACGACACAGGTTCCTTCTCACAGCCCTACTATCCAGACTTTCATTTCGAAGTAATCCTACTATCCAGGTTCCTTCTTATAGCCCTACTATCCATGCTTTCATTTCGAAGTAACCCTACGACCCAAGTTCCTTCTCACAGCCCTACTATCCAGGCTTTCATTTTGAAGTAACCCTACATCCCAGGTTCCTTCTCACAACCCTATTATCCAGGCTTTCATTTCAAAGTAACCCTACTATCTAGGTTCCTTCTCACAGCCCTACTATCCAAGCTTTCATTTCGAAGTAATCCTACTATCCAGGTTCCTTCTCACAGCCCTACTATCAAGGCTTTCATTTTGAAGTAACCCTACTATATAGGTTTCTTCTCACAACCATACTATCCAGGATTTCATTTCGAAGTAACCCTACTATCCAGGTTCCTTCTAACATCCCTACTATCCAGGCTTTCATTTCGAAGTAATTCTACGACCAAGGTTCCTTCTCACAACCCTATTATCCAGGCTTTCATTTCGAAGTAACCCTACGACCCATGTTCCTTCTCACATCCCTACTATTAAGGGTTTCATTTCGAAGTAACCCTACGACCCAGGTTCCTTCTCACAGCCCTACTATCAAGGCTTTCATTTCGAAGTAACCCTACGACCTAGGTTCCTTCTCACATCCCTACTATCCAGACTTTTATTTCGAAGTAACCCTACTATCCAGGTTCCTTCTCATAGCCCTACTATCCAGGCTTTCATTTCGAAATAATCCTACGACCCAGGTTCCTTCTCACAGCCCTACTATCCAGGCTTTCATTTTGAAGTAACCCTACGACCCAGGTTCTATCTCACAGCCCTACTATCCAGGCTTTCATTTCGAAGTAACCATACTATCCAGGTTCCTTCTCACAGCCCTACTATCCAAGCTTTCATTTCGAAGTAACCCTACTATCTAGGTTCCTTCTCACGGCCCTACTATCTAGGCTTTCATTTTGAAGTAACCCTACTATCCAGGTTCCTTCTCACAGCCCTACTGTCAAGGCTTTCATTTTGAAGTAACCCTACTATCCAGGTTCCTTCTCACAACCTTATTTTCCAGAATTTCATTTCGAAGTAACCCTCTGACCCAGGTTCCTTCTCACAACCCTACTATCCAGGCTTTCCTCTCAAAGTAACCCTACGACCAAGGTTCCTTCTCACAACCCTACTATCCAGGCTTTCCTTCCGAAGTAACCCTACTCTCCAGGTTCCTTCTCACAGCCCTACTATCCAAGATTTCATTTTGAAGTAACTGTACGACCCAGGTTCCTTCTCACAGCCCTGCTATCCAGACTTTCATTTAGAAGTAACCCTACTATCCAGGTTCCTTCTCTCAACCCTACTATCCAGGCTTTCACTTCAAAGTAAACCTACTATCCAGGTTCCTTCTCATAACCTTACCATTCAGGTTTCTTCTCTCTTATCTCCAGACAATAGTTTACAACATTGTAAGACCTGGACCTGATCCAACACAATTGATTTCGCATTTCCCCAGTAAGTCGTAGTGCAGCCTGTACCCTGAATAGATATGCAGTACAATTCTGCTTCCTCGAGCAAGTGTTAATTCCCCAGTAGATTAACAGACAACTAAAGCTCCTAAAATTCTATTTCTCCCAAGACCGATACCAACATTCCTCAGCAGATTCCTCATTAATTACAGGAACAAGAATTCTCATCAAAGGAATATCTGAAGAAATCAACATCCTGGATGGCATCTTTAAGCCCATCTTCGACAATTCTCTAGAAACTTCCAAATGTCACTTGTAATCCCATTCCTGACATCATCATATCAAGTATCACTTCATACGAGTTCAAATTTCTGGGCACTCTAGTGTTCAATCATCTTCCACCTCCATATCACGAAAGGCAGACAAGACAATCTACATCCTCAGGTTTAAGAAGTTTGAACAGGGGCAGCTATTGTACCCCAAAATTTTCCCTCTCATTTTACTCAAAACATACTCCTAGAGATCCTCAATTTGCTCAAGGTTGCCCAGGAGGTGACAAGACAAACTCTCTCCTAAGGCAATGTATCTTAAACTAGAGTTTCCATTTTCATCAAGATGGGTGAACTCAAAAGACCTCATATTCTCTCTATGGTCCTAATATGTTCTCAAGACCCTCCATGTCAAATTTCAAGACTGACATAAGAAGTTTTCTCAGTCAACTGCTCAGATGCTTGAGAATCGACTATATTAGGTCAAAAGTCAACTATGGCCCACATACAGTCAAACTTCAAGATTTTTGGTCAACATCAACATTTTGAAGTTATATCCATCATTTGATCAAGGGTTGATCATGAATCCTCAAGGAATGCCCTAAATTCATCAAAACCCAAAAGTTGCTAAATTAGGGTTTCTTAGGAAAAATCAACCAAACTTTGACCAAGCATAACTTCCTCATACTTTATCAGAAATTTTCTATCCAAGGCTCATTTTAAAGAGAATACAATTCCCTACAATTCATCTTCAGCCCCCAAGTTCAAAATATGAACTCAAAAGAAGATATGAATTTCCACATTATAGGTCCTTTTGAAAAGTCAACAAAAACACTTTATGGGTCCAAGCTTCTTACATGAGCATGGAAAACTCAATTGAGATGAGACCAAAATGGTTGCTTAGAAGACATCCTAAGGTTTCTGAAAAGTCCAATAACACCTCTCCAGGGTTAAAATTGGAAGAGATATGCCTTGTCAAAGTTGACCCTTTTTGCATAATTGCCAAAAGTCAAATATGCTCTAAAATGCATTTTTTGCCAAATGGGCCTAACTTTTTATCCTTGCACCTCACTCATGACATGGTCCACGACCCAAATGTTCACTCACATGTTATTTGCTTCATTATTTATTTTATTTTAATTTTTTATTTATTAAAAATTGAATTAAATCAAATAATTGGTAAATAATAACAAAGATTTGTTTTTGATTGGATTTTTGGATAGAATCGCAAGCTCATTATGCTGGTATATCAGAATCAAATCATATCAAAGCTAATTGGAAAAAGAATGGCATGATTAGGCCAAATTGGGAAGGATATCATACCACATGCAAACTAAATCAAATCTCCATAAATTTCAAGATACAAGTTGTTTTTTTGTTGACCTAATTCATTCAAGTAAATATACATAATGCAGCCAGGGAAAGAGAACAAGGATTGAGGTCGTGAAAGTCATCAAACAAACTCAAATTTTTGAAGAAAAAGTGTGGATCAGATTTCAATTTAGAGGACGATTCAAGGTGATTCTAAGCAACCAATCCACTCCTGGACATCCTCTGAAGCGATTGCCAGCATCACCAAGCCTCCACAAGCCTAGAAACACGCTACAAGACCGTCACAGTTTGCCTACTTTTTTCAAATCGATTACAATCATTCTCGCATCATTAGAATGATTTGATGATATATTTGTGACCATTGATGTATTTCTAACAAGTCTGGATTGTTTAATTGGATTTTTTATGCACATACTGAGGTTTGCCATTGTTAGGTTTTATTTGGTCGTTTTAGGGTTTTTTCATACAGGTAAAATTGGCCATAGAAAAGGGTACTAGGATGCTCATGGCATCAAGACGGTTTGATCCATGTAACTGGAATTCATTTATCATGCGTTGTGTTGATTTTTGAAGGTTGCAGGTTTGTAGCTATGGAAGACGTTTGTAGGTATAAGTATTATACCTAAAACGACGGACCGAGGAAGAAGGTGATAACGTGGCAGCCAACCACTAGGCCATTCAAACTGGCGCGCGTTTTTTTCTGTTTTGTCCACTAACTCACGTTTTAACATATATTATTGATTGTTGATATTTTATTAACAAAGAATTCACGCAGCTCAGTTGGCCAAGGCATATATGATTTGAGTGGGAGGACCTGGGTTTGATCCCAGGTCCCAACAAATTCCCTTATTTTATTTTCCTTTAACAGATCATGAACATCACTATATCCAACATTCACCATGCACCTCCATCATCCAATCACAAGATCTAAGCATGTTCATGATCAACAGATCCAATGACTCGACTTGCCAGGGACCATGGTGTACCATCAGGAAGACTCCTCATTGGATCAGCTTAAGGCTTTGGGCTCAATAAAATCAGCAGTACACCCCCATTCAACTTTCATCACAGGCCCAATCTAATTTTCTTAATTTCTTTTATTTATTTTATTTGTTTAATTATTTACTTTCACAAATTAATTCTTTTTTTATTAACCACAAAAAATCATAAAATCACAAAAAACACCCAAAAATCATTTTTTCATAAAAAAAAGTTATTTTCTTTAATTAATTTATTTATTTTAAATTAGGTTAATTTAATTCCTTTTCATAATTAAAACTAGTTAGAAATTAAGGTTGTAAATAATTAATTTTTCTCCAAAAAATAACCAAATTATTTTTTAATTAGATTTTAGGTCTCTTAATTAATTCTTCGCATTTAATTCGTCGGGCGTTTTAATTACCTTTTTTATTATTGTTTATGTAACTATTTCGAGGTTGTAATAGATTTTAATTAGGGTTTTAACTTTAGCATTTTATTTTCAGTTAAATAATTCGGTATCGGTGAAAGCCATGTAATAGTTAGGATTTCTATTTTCGCATTTTAAACTTCCGTAATTATTAACTGTTAGATGTGTGCTAATAGGATTGTATGGAAAGAGTATTTGAATATTAAAATGGTAGATAACCTAAATGTGCAAAGACAAATTAACTGAAAAAAGCTCACTCGCACATGCTCCTAGGGTTTACTCCACTTCGGTTTCCTTTGGTTAAGCGGTCATGAAGTATAGGGTTTGTTAGTGGTCGTCCTCTAGCCCCGAAAGATCTCAAATGATCCATTCAGATGTTTCCTCAGGAACAGATCTTTAAGGCTTTAGGATGATTACTAACACCTCCTAACATTGCTTTTGTGACCGTATCTGTCCCTTCAAACGTCCCTTAAAACACCAACTATGGTGCTACCTATTCCTTAATAATGGGATAGCACTGTCTAAAGGAAAATGAACAGTCTTTTTCGAGTAGGTAGATTAACTTTTAAGTACTTGCTCAAACGAATAAATTTTTCACGAACACCTTTCAAAACAATTTTCAAAACAACTTCATCACATCGTTGAGGACTGATACAAGGGTTATCACGAAGTAAACTTTTTCAAAACAAGCACACACAAGCAATTCTAGATATGAGCAAGTACCTAAGAGCCCATGGAAAACCATGGATAGAAAGGGTGCTAACACCTTCCCTTTCTATAATCTACCCCCCGTACTCAGAAATATTCTCAAAAAAGGTTTTTTCTGTTCTTTTTCCTTTTCCTGATTGGATAAAATAAAAGTCAATGGCGACTCTTGTTTACTGCGACATTTTGCAAACAATAAACGCAAAATGCAAACCGGTAAAAACAGTCGATTCTGCCACCGTATCACAATATACATTGGTCAATCATTACATACCATGCATTAACACTCACATATGCATGCATACATATCATAAACCAAGACTTAGGAACTCCTGTAAAAATCTAAGATCAATTAACGAGAGGATTCTCTATTCTGAATTTAAATCTCCAGCTAAGCCAGATACATCTCTCTGACTATTCATCCTAGTGAGTTTATCATAAAATCATCCTCATGAATTTTTCACCAAAATTAAGATGTGAACAGCCTCACGAATTTCCTTATCATCAAAGACATGAGCAGCCTCGTGCGTTCATCAACTATCCATACATAAGCTGCCTTACGTAAAACTCGTGAGTAGCCTCACACATCTCAATCATCTTATTAATGCCTCCCAATAATCTTACCGATGCCACTAACCTTACTGATTTTTTACTTTCCTGATCACCTAATTAATGTTTCCCGATAACCTTAACGATGTTAGGAACTTTGCTATTCGTTTCACCTTTTCAAGCCATCGAGCTGATACTATTCTAGTAACCCTACTGATGTTGGTGTAAAGCCATGTTCCTGACTGGCATGTATTTTCAAAATCTCAGTTCCTGTCTGATAGTTCAAAAGTCCAGTTCCTGTCTGGTAGTCAGTCCCTGCCTAATAGTTTAATTAAAGTCCAGTTCCCGTCTAGTATTCAGTTCTTGTCTGACAATTCAATCAAATCCAACTCCTGTTTGGTAGTCAATTCTCGTCTGAAATATTATCTTTTTCACCAGTTCTTGTCTGTTAGTCAGTTCTCCTCTGACACATTATCTTTAACCTTGTTCTCGTCTGGTGGCTTATCTTGACATCCATAGTTCAAATAACATAGGCATTACATTTATCAATCATCGCATCATTTCAATTTATAACATTATCATGAATATAGAAATCATACATACCATGCATACATCAAGCATAATAATATCAAACATGCATACATGCATTGCATTGAATCATACAGGTCCAATAAAACTGCAGAAAATCTTAAGGCATGCTTACCAGCTAAGACACACTCAATATCCAAGATCCAAGCTCAGCACTATCCTTTTGTCATGCTATCACTATAGCTACCTCGGTTAAGAACAGACACAATCAAAATTTCACTAGGCAGCTTACCTACGATTCATATATGAAGCCTAGTCATCAACAGCCTCTGGGTATTATAGTTTCAATTATCAAATTCAAACTTTTCAAATTCAAACCTTTCAAACATTAAATTTCATTTAGTTATTAAATTATCATGCCTCGGTTGAGAACAGACACAATCGGTATGTTCGAACTGCGCTAGGTGATATATCTACAATTTAAATCTTTCGTTTAGTTATCTAAGGTTCAACTATCAACCACATTTTCAAACATCAAACCCACATTATTTATCCCCTAGGTTGTGATAAATATGCAATTCTGCAATATAGCTTACTATGTTAGTCTCGAAGCTTTATTACGTTATCTATGTCTCAAACTAGTGTTACCTACCCCCTAGGTTGCGGTAGGTATGCGAAAATCTGTGATATAGTTCATTGTATCAGTCTCCAAGCAACAATGAATTATTAAGCTTGTGGTATTTATCCTCTAGGCGTGGTAAATATGCAAGTCTACAATATGCCTTACTATGTTAGTCTCGAAGCATTAGTAAGATATTTTCAAACCCGTATCATTTACTCCTTAGGTTGTAGTAGATATAAAAAATCTATGATATAACTCGTTACGTTAGTCTCAAAGAAGCAATAGAGTTATATATTTCTCTATGATATAGTTCATTATGTTAGTCTCCAAGCAACAATGAATTATCGAACCCGTGTTGTTTATCCCCTAGGTTGTTGTAAATACACAAAATCTAAGTTATAACTTGTTGCTTTAGTCTCCAAGAAGCAATAAGCTATTTTCAAACCTTCGTTTCTATTTGTTTAGTCCCCTAGAAGAGGTAAAATTGGTATTGTGTAATTTATCTGTTTATTCCATTGGTAGTGGTAAATATTAGATATCTACGTTATAACCCGTTGCATCAGTCTCCCAATAATAATAAGTTATTATTTTCAAACCTGTGTTGATTACCCCCCAGGCTCTGGTAAATATGCAAAAATATTTTTTTAAACTTGTTGCATCAGTCTCCCAGCAGCAATATGATATTATTTTCAAATATGCGTTATTTACCCCACCTAGGTTGTGGTAAATATGTGAAATATGTGATATAACTTGTTATGTTAGTCCCTAAGCAGTAATAAGTTATTCTCAAGCTTTCCCATCCTCTGGGCGTTACACTTTCAATTTTCAAATTCAAATTGTTCCAATTCAAACATCTCAAAAAGTCACACTTTCAATTATCAAATTCAACTTTAACCTTGTTACATTAGTCCTCGAGCAGTAACAAGCTTCCTTCTTATCACATTAGTCTCCTTGAATTGTTTAGTTGGTCCTCATTTATCACATTAGTCCCCTGGTAGTGATAAATGGGGTAATCCATGTCTTTCCTTGTTACATGAGTCCCTGAGCAGTAACAAGTTACCTTCAATCGCATTAGTCCCCTGGAAGTGATTGATTGGTTATTCACGTTTTTCCTTGTTTATCACATTAGTCCCATGGCAGTGATCAATTTGTCCCTCATTTATCACATTAGTCCCCTAGAAGTGTTAAATGAGTTAATTTACGTCTTCCCTTGTTACATTAGTCCTCGAGAAGTAACAAGTTGCCTTCAACCACATCAGTCCCCCTGGTAGCGATTGATTGGATATCCATGTTTTTCCTCATTTATCACATTAGTCCCTTGATAGTGATCAGTTTGCTCAAAACATTCTCAAAACAACAACCTTCAAAACAGACTCACACTTTCAAAACATTTTCAAAAACAAACATCTCTTTGAACTATTTTCAAAACCAACACTTTTTATGCATTCTTATAGAGACGAGAATCATTACAAAGTTTTCCGAAACAAAGGAGTTTTCAAAATATTTTCAAACTCACACCGATCACAAACACATTTCAAACAAAGCATTTTTCAAAGTGATAAAGCAACTAAGAGCCCGTAGATAACTACGAATGAAAAGGGTGCTAACACCTTCCATTTTCTTAACCTACCCCCCGAACTCAAGAAAATATCTCGAAAGGTCTTTCCTGTTCTTTTCACCCTTTCCTTTATTGGATAAAAGAAAAGTCGGTGGCGACTCTTGCTATCCGCAACATTTGCGGTAAAATGTAAAGCACCCAAGTTAGTTGCCCACTGTATCACAGAGCTGGCGACTCTGCTGGGGAGGATACTTAAAAAAGTGGGGTTACCTTAGAGATAAATCACATTTAATATGCTTTCATTGTTTAATTTGTTTGCTTTAACTTTATGGGTCCTTGTTTGGGTTTGTATTGATCCTCTTTCGGATCTAGGAACATCATTAGGTAAATAGCAAAAATTATGGAGATTGTACGGTGTAGAAGGATATGGTTGAGACAATAGCTATGTTAGTGTGATACTTTTGTGGGTACCGGTATCCCTTATGGCGAATTAAGGAGAATACGAGCCGCTGTGTGGTGTCATGAAGCATTAACAAACGTTAGAACCTTTAATTGAACAACTTGGCCATTAGGAAGTAGTGAGATAGCTGGCTTTGGTGCAGTCCGAAGTTGGTTGATACTCGATACTACACTCATTGAGATCAGACTTTCAAGATATTTCAGTCTCCAATAAAAAGGCTTACGCTGAAATAATGCTCGGTGAAGAAAGATTAATGATATTGAGATCCCCTAGAACCTGATTACTTTCTAGGACAGGTTGAACCAACTAAACTTCAAGAGGGTACTTACCAATGAAACCTCATTCAAGCCTAAAACCTAATGATTTGTTTGCTTTATGTGTATGTGTTTACTTGTACATAACATCATGACATCATACCATTTCATGTGCACTAACCATTTCAAGGACTTTGGGATTTATCTTTGTGCTGTTTTGAAAGACATGGGTTCCATGTGAAGAAATACCATCCAAATCAATCTCGTTAGAGTGCCTCCTCAACTCAAAGAATTAGCATTGAGGGTTCCCAATGATTCTCCGTTCACCAAGAAGTATGATCGTTTCATCAACTTTGTTACGACAAACTTTGAAGAGGATATGATACATATGTTGTTCCAATTATTTGATCCTAAGCACTATTGTTGTACATTTCCTGATTACCAACTAGTGCCTACTACGAAGAATTTTCTCAACTCTTGGGAGTTCCCATTCTTGATAAATTACCCTTCACTAGTATTTAAAGAGACCCAAGACCTGAGGAGATTGCTTGAGCTTTACATTTGCAACAGTTTGAGGTTGTGGCAAATTGGGAAACAAGAAGTAGTGTTAAAGCGTTTCTAGCCAAGTTTCTGTTTGAAATGACTCAAAAATTTTGGGAGGCTCTAAATTTGCAAGCTTTTTAAGAAGTTGTGGCTCTTCTAATCTATGGGATGGTGTTGTTTCCTAACCCAGACCAACTCATAGATGTGAATGCAGTCAAAGTTTTTCTATCTCGTAACCCGGTGCCTACCTTGCTTGGAGATATCTTACATTCTCTTCACACTAGCACCATGAAGAGAAGAGGAATTCTCATGTGTTGCACTCCTTTGTTGGCTAGGTGGTTTATTTTTCACCTACCTCAATCTGTTTTGAAGAATGATCAAGGCACGAGATGGTCTAATAGGTTGATGTCACTCACATATTCAGATATTCATTGGTGTTCTTGATCTTTAGAGGATTTCATCATCATTGATCGCTATGGGTAATTTCCTAATGTACCTCTCCTTGGAATTAGGGGAGGAATCACTTATAACCCTTGTTTGGCTTTGCAAAAATTTGGGTATGCTAGGAGGGATGGTCCTTATGATACACTTGTCCAAGGAATTGCATTTGACTATGAGAGAGATGTCTGAGGTTATCGTCAAAGATTTGTAAGAGCTTGGGGCATGGAGAATAAAGACGATAGCAAGACTTTGGGGCATAAGAACTCCATTCCTTTGGAGCCTTATCTCAAGTGGGTTCAAGCTCACGCTCAAAACCTCAGGATACCTTATGAGGTCATTCTATCTATCATTATGGAGCCCATTGCTAAGGGAGACACCCCTTACACTATTCTCCATCCTGACATGCCGACTACTTTTGAGGAGTTGCAAAGATCTTGGATTCAACTCAAATGGGAGCGAGACACCCTTGAAACCCAGTTCTATGCAAGCGAGAAGAAGGTTTTGGAGCTCACAAGGATACTTCATGAAGAGTGGAATTTGAATGCCTACATTGAACTGAAGAGGATGCGCTCATGGAAATCTTGAGTCTTTTTTTGTGTTTTAGGAGTTTATTTTGTATTATCTTTGTTTCTTCCACTGTAATCCCAGGAGGCATTTTTCTAACCGTTTGAACTCATTAATGCAGTTAATGTTTGTTCCCTCTTTATCTAAAAAAAGTTAAATATTAAAAATCCTTGAAATTATTTGCATACGTATTTCATGCATCATGACATAAGCAGGTTTTCAAGCACATGTCTCCTCATCTTTCTACTATTTATTTCAGTAAGATGGATATTGATCAAATCGTGAAAGACTTGCAGAAACGAAACTCCCAATTCCAAGATAGTTTGATGACCTTGGCCAAGGGACAACAATAGCTGATGTCACTACTGGTGTTCAAAAATAAGACCAAGAAGAAGGAACTGATCAACACGGGGAAAAGATTTAAAGGCCCTGTCCGTCAAGTACAAGTGGTTGAAGAGTCATCCGAGCAGGATGAAAATTATAATGACGATGCAAGAAGCACCCATGTTGAGGGTGCAAACGATCAAGTTTCTGACGACGAAGATTACTTTGATAAACAGTATCCATCGGCTGAGGATAAGTACAAGCAACTAGAAGAGAGGTTGAAAGCTTTAGAAATTCAAGATGTACCTGGCTTGGATTTTGGTGATTTGGGCTTAGTTCCTAGGGTAGTCATCCCCCACAAGTTCAAAATTCCAAACTTTGCTAAGTATGACAGAGTTTCATGCCCAAAACATCACTTGAGATCCTACGCCAGCAAGATACAACCACATACCACTGATAAGAAGCTATGGATACATTTCTTTCAAGAGAGTCTGCCTGGGACTCAGTTAGAATGGTTTTACCAGTTGGAGGGTGTCAATATTCATACTTGGGAAGACCTAGTCACCCCTTTCTACCGTCAGTATCAGTATAACGTTGATTTGGCACCGACTATAGTGCAACTTCAAGGAATGATAATGGGTACCAATTAAGGGTTTAAAGAGTACGTGCAAAAATGGAGGGACCTTGCTGGTAGAGTTCAACCACCACTGACTAATAAGGAGTTGGTGGACATGTTCATGGGAACATTAACTGTCCCATTTTTCAACTTGTTAATTGGGAGCTCGTCGTCCGGTTTCTGAGTTAATTCTGACTGGTGAAAGGGTCGAGAGTGGCATCAAGAGTGGAAAATTCTCATGGCCTCTTCTTCTGCATCAAATACTATAAAGAAACCCTTCACTGGCAAGAAAGAAACCAATGATGTATATGGGTCAAAGGCCCATACCAAGAAGGATCACCGTTCATCTGTTAATGCTGTTTTGATTTCCAACCCTCCATCTGCTCAAAGACAACCACAACAAGCCAATCATCAATGACCCGAGATCCTAAGAAGATAGTTCACGAGGAATAACATGTTGTTATCCCAAGCCTTGCAACACCTTTTGAAGGCCAACTTGGTAACATTGCGTGATCCACCATCGAATCCTAATGTTTCATCACCGAAGTACAATCCTAATGCCAAATGTGCATATCATTCCAATAGCTCTGGGCATGATACTGATCAATGTTGGGCTCTAAAAAACAAAATTCAAGATGTTATCGACAATAGGACCATTGAGTTTGACCCAAATCAACTCCAAATGTTATAACTTCGCCAATGCCAAATCATGGCAAAGGCGTCAATGCAGTTGAAGACACCATTTTTGTTTCCTATGTTGAGGATTTGACTACTCCTCTGACAGTTGTTAAAGAGAACCTTATAAGAGATGGGGTTTTTCATGGCTGTTTGAAAGACTAAAACGGTTGCGTCAAACAAGTAAATGGATGAAAATGGGTAAAGGAATGTGTTTAATGCCTGATAAATAGCCATGAGATCCTGTTCGAGAGAACTTCGTCCATCAAAAGTATGATCGATAAAACTGAAGACGTTTCTATCATAACAACTTTTAACAAGCCTCTTAGGATCTCCTTAAAAGGTCCTAATAGGATTACCAACGCTTGGAATTATAGTGTCGAGGTTTACTATCATGGAATTAAGCAAGATTCCTGGATCAATGAATATGAAGCTCATGCTGTTACAAATATTTCTGGTTCTAGTAAGGTAACAAGAACGGAGAGAATCTTCTCTCCTAACATTTCACCGCCAACTACTATGATGAAACCTGTCCGCATTACCATTGATAAGCCTAGTACAAACACTAGGGGTAAAGAGAAAGTAGTTGAGCTTGCCAGGACGGAGACGCCGGCTAAAGACGTTACTACTGAGGAAACTTCCACCCAAGAGATGGAAGAATTCTTGAATATCATAAAGAAAAGCGATTTCAAGATAGTAGAACAATTGGGGAACACCTCCTCCAAAATATCCATGTTGTCTTTGCTGCTTTGTTCCGATGCTCATGCCCGAGCTTTAATCGATTTTTTGAAGAAAGCACATGTTCCCCAAGAAACTACAACCGATCAATTTGAAAACTGTGTGGCGAGGATGAGTGCCGACACTGGATTGGGGTTCTCTGATGCTGTCTTGACACGAGTTGGAAGGAATCACAACAAGGCCTTGCATGTTTCTATTGAATGCAAAGGAACTACCATGGCCCATGTCCTAGTTGATACTGGTTCCTCTCTAAATGTTCTACCCAAAGGTTGCTTGGACCGGTTAGATTGTGAAGGTCTGGTGTTAAAACCAAGTGACATAGTTGTAAGGGCTTTTGATGGATCCAAGAGGATGGTACTTGGAGAGTTTGACCTCCCTGTTAAAGTTGGTTTACAATTTTTCAATTCTACCTTCTATGTCATAGATATATGTCCCGCCTACTCTTGTTTACTTGAACGCCCTTGGATACATGGAGCTGGGGAAGTGACATACACCCTTCACCAAAAGTTTAAGTACCCAGTAAAAGGGAAGATCATCACTGTCTATGGTGAAGAAGAATTCATGGTAAGCCACCTCAATTCCTTCAAATATGTGGAGATGGATGGAGAGTTTATAAAGACTTTGTGCCAAGCTTTCGAAGTGGTTCCTCCTATGGTTTCCGCCATCAAAATCTTTTCTGATATTCCAAGAACTGATGAAGTTGTTCCAAGAATGGTGTCATTCAAAGATGCTCGCACTACGGTTAAAGATAGAAGCAGTATAATTTAGGGAAAACTTCCTGATATTCCATTCAAAGCAAACAAGTTTTGGTTGGGTTTCACTGCAAAAGCTCAAAAGATGGTCAGACTTGGTCGCATAGGAAGACCACCTCTTCGCATTGGTAATCATGAAGTGAATTCTATTGAATACTCCAAGGATGACTGCGGCTTTGATGAATGTATTTAGCCGACTTCCGAAGAAGGGCTCAACAACTGGCATGGAAAGGATTTCATTCCCATCTCCTTCAACGAGGAGTAATTACCATTTATTGTTTGTCTATTCAAGAACTTTTGTCTGTAATTTAATTCAAACAATGACTTTAAGCCATGTGGCTTTCTCGGGGCACCATGGACCATTTTTCTAAGGGTTTGTTCATTTTCTTATGCCATATGATTATTCAATGAAAAATGTTGGGCCTTTTGCATTCAAATTTTGCACTCATTGTCTTTCTTTTTCTTATTTGCATCTTCAAAATAGCCATGTATCTTATATGCACACACACACACACACACACACACACACACACACACACACACACACTTGCAGATCTTGATCCACTCCATATCTTATTTCCAACAACTCTGCTACTGCTAGCTATGACTTTAAACATCCAATCAACCAAGCCAAAGACGAAGGCGAAGAAGATTGTGAAATACCTGGGGAATTATCTAGACTTCTGATGCAAGAAGAGAAATCCATTCAACCTCATAAAGATCTAGTTGAAGTGATCAACCTAGGAACTGAGGAAGACAAGCAAGAGGTCATGATTAGTGCCAACATAGAAGATGGTGTCAAAGACAGATTGGTACAGATATTATACGACTACGTCGAGGTGTTTGCTTGGTCATATGAAGATATTTCGGGGATGGATACTGACATTATGGTTCATCGTCTACCAACAAAGGAAGATTTCCCTCCAGTCAAGAAAAAAGTGTGTCGTATGCGGCTAGACATGTCTGAAAAAATAAAGGTTGAGGTAATGAAGCAATTCAATGTAGGTTTTCTGGCTGTAACATCATATTCTAAATGGGTTGCAAACGTGGTCCACGTGCTGAAGAAAGATGGGAAGGTTCGTATGTGCGTAGACTACATAGATTTGAATAGGGCGAGCCCCAAAGATGATTTCCCACTACCGCATATTGACGTCTTGGTCGACAACACGACTCAACATAAAGTATTCTCCTTCATGGATGGTTTCTCTGGCTACAATCAAATCAAGCTGGCTACCAAGGATATGGAGAAGACCACCTTTGTTACACAATGGGGTAACTTTTGATACAAGGTCATGCCTTTCACTTTAAAGAATGTAGGGGCAACATATCAACGAGTTATGGAAGCCTTATTTCATGATATAATCCATCATGAAATAGAGGTATATGTGGATGATATGATTGTAAGATCACAGACAGAGGAATAACACCTTGATCACTTACACAAGCTGTTTGAAAGATTGAAGATATACAAGCTAAGGTTGAATCCCAACAAATGAACCTTCGGGGTAAGGTCTAGAAAACTCCTAGGGTTCGTCGTCAATGGTAAAGGTATTGAGGTCGACCCTGCGAAGGTTAAATCCATACAAGAAATTCCAGCTCCCCGTACCGAGAAGAAGGTCAGAGGTTTCTTAGGTCGACTCAACTATATTGCTAGATTCATATCTCACTTAACTGCTACTTGTGAGCCACTCTTTAAGCTGCTGAAGAAATATAAAGCAATCAGATGGAATGATGACTACCAAGAAGCCTTTGACAAGATCAAGGAATATTTACAAGAACCTCCCATTCTGATGTCTCCAGTTGAAGGAAGACCTCTGATTATGTACTTGACTTTATTAGAGAATTCAATGGGGTGTGTGTTGGGCCAACATGATGAGTCTGGCCGAAAAGAGCATGTGATATACTACCTGAGAAAAAAGTTTACCGACTGTGAAACAAGATATTCACTGCTCGAGAAAACTTGTTGCGCTCTGGCATGGGCTGCTCACTGGCTAAGACAATATATGTTGACTCTTACCACTCTATTAATTTCTAAGATGGACCCTATCAAGTATATCTTCGAGAAGCCATCTCTCTCCGAGCGAATAGATAAATTGAAAATGATTCTGACTGAATATGATATCCAATACACTACACAAAATTCCATCAAAGGAAGTGTACTAGCGGATCATTTGGAACATCAAGCTGTTGACCTACCAATCCATGAACTTTGAATTCCTAGACGAGAATATCATGCTAGTAATTGATTGTGAAAAGCCTGGACCGTATGACGGAGCTAAACAAGGATCCCGATGGACTATGTTTTTTGACAGGGCTTCCAACGCTTTGGATAATAGAGTTGGTGTTGTGATTATTTCTCCTGAAGGTTTCCATACGCCTTTCACTGCTAGACTTTGCTTCGACTATACAAACAACATGGCTGAGTACGAGGTGTGCATCTTAGGTCTAAAGGTTGCTATCGACCTAAGAATCAAATTCTTGGACGTATATGGAGACTCTGCTCTAGTAGTCAGTCAAGTTAAGGGAGAGTGGGATACTATACATCCTAATTTGATTCCTTACAAAGAGCTTGTGCTAACTTTGATCCCATACTTTGAGGAGGTTAATTTTGAACACTTCCCAAGAGAATATAATCAGTTGGTGGATGCTTTAGCAACAATGTCTTCTATGTTCAAGGTCAATTGGGACAACGAGGCTCCTAGAATTACAATTGAAACATTTGACGAACTTGCGCATTGTTATGAGCTTGACACCGATGAAGAGAAGCCTTGGTACCATGAAGTAAGGAGATATCTTGAAGCACAAGAGTACCCTGAAGGAGCTTCCATCAATGATAAGAAATTTTTGCGAAGAGTTTTAGCCAAATTCTTCCGAAGTAATGGAATTTTGTACAAGGGAAACTATGATTCTACTCAACTCTGGTGTGCAGACAAGAAGGAGGCAGAGAAGATCATGGAAGACATGCGTGATGGTATATTTGGGACTCACTCTAGTGGACACACTATGGCCAAGAAGATTCTAAGGGCTGGTTACTATTGGTCGACAATGGAAACTGATTGTCACCATCACTCGAGGACTTTCCATAAGTGTTAGATCTATGCCGTCAAAGTTCACGTGCCTCTGATACCTCTAAATTCCATGACTGCTCAGTGGCCATTTGCAATGTGGGGCATTGACATGATTGGAGAGATCAAACCTACTGCTTCTAATGGACACCATTTCATCCTTGTTGCTATTGACTACTTCACCAAATGGGTTAAAGCTGCCTCATATGCCTCAGTTACAAAGAACATTGTAGCCAGGTTCATCAAGCATAACCTCATTTGTCGTTATGGTATCCCCGAAAGGATCATCACTGACAATGGAACCAATCTCAATAATGTTATGATTATCGAACTCTGCACTCAGTTCAAAATAAAGTATCACAATTCTTCTCCGTACAGACCTAAGATGAATGGCGCAATGGAAGCTGCCAATAAAAATATCAAGAAGATTATGCAAAAGATGGTAGTAACCTACAAAGACTGGCATGCGATGCTACCATTTTCTCTTCATGACTACCGTACTTCAACTCAAACATCAACTGGGCAACCCCGTTCTCCTTAGCCTGCGGCATGGAAGTTGTCCTGCCTGTTAAGGTTCAGAGTCCTTCCTTAATGATTATGAAAGAGGCAAATCCATGAGAGGATAAATGGATTCAGACTAGATTGGATCAGTTGAACTTAATCGACGAGAAAAGACTGGTTGTGTCTGTCATGGCCAAATGTATAAAAAACGTATGATTAAAGCTTTCAAAAAGAAGATCAAGCCTCGAGTGTATCCGACTGGCGACTTGGTAATAAAAGGCATCATTCTTCCACAAGGAGATCCAAGGGGAAAATGGTCTCCCACATACGAAGGGTCATTTGTTGTCAAGAAAGTTTTCTCTGGTGGTGCCATGATGCTGACTACTATGGACGGTGAAGATTTCCCGCATCCTGTGAATGCGGACATAGCCAAAAAATACTACGCATAAAGAATGACCCGCTAGGTTGACACACCTAGGAAAAAAATACGGGCATCCCAGTGAACCAAAAGGTTCGGGAAAAAGTTAGGGATATATACAAAAGATTGTACACCCGGCAAGTTAAAAACCCGAAAGGGCAGCTTGGGAAAAAATGGGTATCCTGCTGGACTGAAAACACGAAAGGGAAATCTAGTAAAAAGTTAGGGATTAAAGCGTACGACTATGTCCCGCAGAACCATTAAAGCTAACTTTATTACCAAGGTCCAAATTCAATGGTCCAAGATCAATCCAATCAACTTCATTCAACGACAAGGGATGATGTTTGAAGACATATGGGCAATAGCGGAGTTGGAACACGATGAGATCACCACCACATGGCTATTCTTTTCACTTTGTACTCTTTGCATTTCTTTCGACGATTTCGTCTTACTAGGATCTCTTTCTCCTTGTACAAAAATGCCTGTTTATAGGCAAACATCAATACAAATATACTTTGAAGTGCAAACTTTTTTTTCTATTTTGAGTGCAAAAGCGTCCAATGAATAAAATTGAATGAACATATGCATATGAAATGATTAATCTGTTAACTAATGAACAATCATCTCCTTCAGGATTTAGGATTATCCCCACAGAGTTGCCTTAATAAAATTATCCCCATAGACTTGGATTCATGCAATCCTCAGTCAGAGTTTCAAAATCTCGAAAATCCCCTCTCTAGATGAGTTGGTCTAAAAAGGGCCTTGTGGATCTCTACTTAAAGAAGGAACCTCTCCAACAGATCGTCAAATGTTCTCTTCAACAGGGTTTATTTTCCCAAAAAATTGCAAATTCCCCAGCTCGAGTTTGTCTCTAAGACTATTACAAATCAATGGATAAAAACCCTTAACCCCCGGCAGAGCTATTACAATCCCTAACAGATTCGTTACTACCCCCGCAAGTTACTGTGAAAATTGGACCCGACCAGATAACAATTTAACTTCATCCTTTAAAGCGAGTTACTGTAAAGCCTGGAAATCGACCAGATAACAGTTAACTTCGGCAAGTGGTTGCGAAGCCTGGAATCCGACCAGATAGAAATTAACTTCATCTATTTCCGTCAGTTACTGTGAAGCCTAGAATCCAACCAGATAAAAGTCAACTACAACAAGTGGTTGCGAAGTATGGAATCCGACCAAATAACAATCAACTTCATCTATCTCAGAAAGTTACTACAAATCCTGGAATCCGACCAGATAACAGTTAACTTCGTCCTTTCAAGAAAGTTATTGTAAAGCCTGGAGTCCGACCAGATAACAGTTTAACTTCATCTAAGTTGCTAAAACCTAGACCCGACCAGATAATAGTAAATATCAATTTTAAGTTACTAAAACCTAGACCCCACCAAATAACAGTTCAAGTTACTACGAAACCTAGACCCGACCAGATAATAGTTTAACTTCTTCAAATCACTAAAAAAAATCCTCTTCCCTAGTAGAGTTTGTCTTTATCCCAAGTGAGTTACTACAAAGCCTGGAATCCAACCAGATAACAATTTAACTTCTTCAATCACTATGAAGCCTGGACCCAACCAGATAAAAGTTCAACTTTATTGTTTCAAGAAAACTACTGTGAAACATGAAACCTGACCAGATAACACTCAACTTCAACAAATGGTTGTGAAGCCTGGAATCCGACCAGATAACATTTAACTTTATCTATTACTGTGAAACCTAGAATCTGCCAGATAACAGTCAACTTCAGCAAGTGGTTATGAAGCCTGGGATCCGACCAGATAACAATTAACTTCATCTATTTCATCAGTTACTGCAAAGCCTGGACCCGACCAGATAATAGTCCAACTTTATCCTTTCAAGAAAATTACTATAAAGACTGGAACCGACCAGATAACAGTTTAATTTCCTCTAAGTTATTGTAAGGCCTGAGATCCGACCAGATAATAGTTAACTTTATCATCCCCAGCAAGTTGTTGTGAACCCTGAATCCGACCAGATAACATCTAATTTCCATTCTCTCCAATCAAGAGATAACTCCCCAGTAGAGCAATGGACAACCGAAACTCCTGAACTCTTTCCCTCAAGAAGAAATCAACACTCTCCACAGAGTTTCCCTCAAGCAAAGTCAATATTCCTCGGCGGAGTTTTCCTCAAAACAATAAAACAGGAACCCCCAGCAGAAACATTCCAAACAAGGTCTGAAGAGGTGCATACTTTTCATTCCCAACAGTAGTACGAGATTTAATTTCCCGAAACTCCCCAACATTTGTCAAGGATTTATTTTCCAAAGACAAAAAACACTTCAACAACATTTCACATTCATACATCATATCACATACATGACAAATGCATGCGGCACAATCTCATTTATTTTGAGAACATCATTGTAACATACATGCATCTGCATACAACTAACCTTTTTCCTTGAAGGAAAGATCAACAAACAAAACACAGACTTCTTCTGGTTAAGAGTATTTCTCCAGTTAAAGTTTCTGAACAAATAAACCTCTTATCTCACTCTGGATGGAATTTGTAAGCCCATCTGCAACACCTCTCCATAGGGCATCTTTAATCTCATTCCCGACACAATCAACCAACACATCATCAAGTGCAAATTTTTAGGCATTCTAGTGTTCAATCATCTTCCACCTTTAAGTCATGAATGGCGAACCCTCCAATCTAATTCTTCAGGTTTAAGAAGATTGAACAAGGGCAGCTGTTGTACCCCAAAATTTTCCATATCTTTTTCAAGACATTCCTTACACAGGATATCCAATGCTCAAGGATTCTCAAGGAATTGATTAGACAAAATCATCTTCGAAGCACTGATACTCCAAATTAGGATTTTGACTGAGAATGACAAATCTTGGACTTTTGACCTAGTACATGACTTATTGGTTTGAAACACGAACTCAAGGATTCAGATACATCATTTTGACCTAATCGTATATTTCAATTCATCTCCCGAGATTAGTGGATTTACATATGAAATTCAGACAATTGATGGAAAAAGTCAAATGTACACTAAAAAGTCAAACTTCGACTTTTTGATCAAACTTTAGCTTCAAAAATCACATTTCATCAAGACATTCAAAAAATATGAAATTTGATCATCAAAAATCAAGAGGGTTGAAAGTCATGTTGGAAAGACAAACTTTGCAAGGCTTAACAATTTTTTCTAAGAATTTGTATACTTGTTAATTGCTCTATGACATCTTTTCACTATAATTCAAAATAATTCAAGATGTTACAAATAACTCAAGTTATTACAAGGTGGCATTTTTGCAAGATTACAAATCCTAAGCTTTGTTTTGTTTGAATTTTTCCCTTTTGACTCAATGTCCAAACTTTCCCACTATGATGTCTATAAAACATACTTGTATCATGCTACAAATGTTTCTGTCCAACAAAGCCCAAAACAATGTTAAAAAATAGTTTGTTGTACTGCTATAAAACAGCCCTGCACCAAACTGCCACAACACTCCAAAACTGCTGCAAAACAGCCCTGTTATGCTACTACCAACTTAGTCCAAGCCTGCATTATCTCAGTCCCTTATTTGCACAAAATTAGCACATAAGAGCTGCATCAAAAAGCAATGGAACAATATAGCCAAACCGTTCAAAAACTTATTTGTTTCCCTCCCAGAATCTCAGCCAATTTTCATCTACAAATAACTTGTCTTGATAACACACAAAGGTGGGTTTTTTAGGGAAAAGGAGAGAAGAAGAAAAAAACAGCATTATTTGTAAACTCTACTCATTCACAAAAGACCCTTGCTCATACTGATCTCTGGTTTTCATTCACCAAAACAGAACCTCAACCCATCATTCCATCTTTTAAACCCTCCCATAAACCAACCAGCCAAACACTTGATATCACATAAAAATTGTTCAAATACGAGAACAATTTATGTAGTGCCATTATCTTCACCTTCCAAACACAAAAAATAGTAAAATATAACTTGGATGAGTTAGTGTGATTCAACAACTTGGAACAACTTCCTAGAGATTCACTTAAGCCATCACAACAACTTGAAAAGTATTCAGACTCAAAACACCAAGTGTAGTCTCAAGGTAAGTCTTCTTGACTTTGCATTTTTTCATACATCACTAATGATTCATTTTTTATGATAAAATGTAGTAATCATTTTCCCTTGAATCTAACCATTTACTTGCTATTTATTTTTATTAATCATATGTTGTGAACTGACCTGTATACACAATAGAATAATGTTAGAGGCAAAAAAATACAGCATGAGTCGACACATACTCACATGAGTCGACTTCTTTTAGTGACAAAACAAGGTATGAGTCGACACAAGGCTTTATGTGTCGACACATACTGCTATCCTGACCCCAAAACAGAAAGACAAAACGTGCATGAGTCGACACAACCCACGAATGTTTCGACACAAGAAGGAAATGAGTCGACACATCTCATTATGCATCGAATCATTCTGAGTTGATTTGGTTTTACAGGAGCAAGGAAAAGTTATGTGTCGATGCGTAGATGCATGTGTCGAAACATAATGGCTAAAAACTATTTTTTTCCTTTCTTTTTACACTGTTTTTACATTTTTTTCATTGCTTTTCAATATGGTTGTAATATTTAAGCTCCTACTTCATCCCCATTTGTAAATTGTACCCCCATCCCCCTAATGATGTAATAGCGTAGGATTTTAATTTCCACAATTTTATTTTTTTCCATATAATCATTAGTAATTAGGGTGTGTATGCCAAGATACATTCAATTGTTAGAAAATCCTAATCTCAAAGACAAAAATGCAAGAAATCAAAACACAATTCACACAAGCATATCTAGGTTAACTTCGCTTGTTGCCTTGGAAAAATATTCACGTCCCTCGAATGTGGGACGCTTTAACAAAGACCCTCGATAAAAAAGACCGTAGTCCCTCGATGTTGCCTTTGATAAAACGATTTAGTCCCTATGAAAATTTCTAAAGCGTCTCATAAGTTGCCTTCTATGACTATATGATTGACCCATGTCCGTCCCTTCACATCCAATGATGCGGATTCTTACCAATCAATGGTAAGATAACAACATCTAAAGGAGGAGGAAAAGAACATAGACCTTTTGAGTAGGTAGGACGCCCGTAGTTGCTTGCTCACAACATTCTCAAAATAACATCCTTTAAAACAAACTCACACTTTCAAAACATCTTCAAAAACAAACATCTCTTTGAACTATTTTCAAAACCAACACTTTGTATGCATTCTTATAGAGACGAGAATCATTACAAAGTTTGCAGAAACAAAGGCATTTTCAAAATATTTTCAAACTCACACTAATCACAAACACATTTCAAACAAAGAATATTTCAAAGTGATTAAACAACTAAGAGCCCGTAGATAACTACAGATGAAAAGGGTACTAACACCTTCCCTTTCATAACCTACCCCCCGAACTCAAGAAAATATCTCGAAAGGTCTTTCCTATTCTTTTCACCCTTTCCTTTATTGGATAAAAGAAAAGTCAATGGCGACTCTTACTATCCGCAATATTCGCAATAAAACTCAAAGCACCCAAGTCAGTTCTCCCACCGTATTACAGACTGGATATGTCTCGTGTACGGGGTATGCTTGATTGGGCCACACATTTTTTGGAACAACATCACATTAATCAAAATGGGCCTGCTCGTTTGGGCTTGGAAATAATCCATGTATAAAGTCCTCACCTTTCAAATATCATTTTTAATAAAATATAGTAAGGTTTACTAATAATTTTCATAATATAATATTTAAAATAAAATAGTCTTAAAAAAATCCAAAAAAGAATTGAAATGGGCCACTGCTTTGGGCCTACCAGCTCAATCTTCTCTTCAAAATAATCTAAATCAATAATCAATAAATAAATACAGCCCCTCAACAGAAATGGGCCAAATTTTAATTTATTAGGCCTTAAATAGAAAAAACAGATTGCTTTACACATTATTTCGACCCTATTCAAAAAACTAAATGAGCCTTATTGATTTACATCATACACCCTCTTTTCCATTTTTGAAATGGGCTAGAAATTTACATGGGCCCTTTCTGATTTAGAAAGGCCCATGGTTTTTTTCAAAATAATGTAACTTCTTTCAACATTTAAAATGGGATGAAACTGAAGCAAAATCATACCCAAAAATGAATTTGACTTAAAAAACTTACATGGACTTTTCTGATTTAGAAAGGCCCATTAATTTATTTATAAGATAAATCTCTCTTTATAAATTTTAAACCCCCATAACTATAAAAATAATTAATAAAGCAAATTAATTTTTAAAAATAGGAATAAAAAAAATACTAGGAACCAGTAGGGCAAATTTGGGGTATGACAGTTGCCCCTATTTAATTGTTTTTTGATTGAATGGTGTGAGAATATGAAGGTCTCGCACGTTCTGATCGGAAATTTATTAAATATTGGAAGACCCCAAAATTTTTCCGGAAGATTATAAGGATATGCTATACAATGTTCCCATGAGTATGAAGAGTAAGCATATATGATGATGTATCATCTCACCGATGTTTTCACCAAAGTTTTTTTGATAGAACTTAGACACGACGACACGGATAAGTCTCCAGTATCTAAGAAGAGATCGTTTTCATTTTTACCATAACCTAGGAGGTAAAATAAAACAAGTTTTGCAAAGCTGACTTACTAATGCTTGGAGACTAATATATTAAGTTTTGATTTGATTTGGTTCATTCATCGCAACCTAGGGGTGAATAAAAGAAAGTCTGGTAACACATTGTTGCATGGAGACTGATGCAATGGATTATCTATGGAAACCTAGGGGATATATATTTGAAAAGAGCTCGATAACTGCATTACTTCATAGAGCCTGATGCAATGAGTTATATTGCCGACTTCATCATGTTTACTACAATTGAGAGAGCAAATAATCAGAGGATGAATTCTCGTATTCATTGCAACCTAGAGAATGAATAATATGAACCAGGAATTTTCACATCTACCACAACGTAGGGGGTAGATTTCGCACATTGCTGCATGGAGCCAGACACAATGAGCTATATTACAGAGGAGGAAACACATTGCTGCATGGAGACCGACACAATGAGTTATATTGTAGGAAAGTCTTGATAACAACATTGTTGCATGGAGACTGATACAATGAGTTATATCACATATTTCCCACATTGTTGTATGGAGACTGATGCAATGGGCTATATCCCAGAGGAGGAACCATATCGCTGCATTGAGACTGACGCAATGGTTTATATTTTAGAAAAAGTTGTTTCTGATGATCAAATCTTAGACAACTAGATCTAAGTTGTGATCTAATTTTTTTACTGGTTGTGTTTGTTCTCAACCAAGGTAATTGTTTAGTCTAAATATGCTAGGTTTGAAGATTGAAACCAAAGTTTCGCTGATGAAGTTGGTTGTTTCAGTTCTCAACCTAGGCTATCAACATGATAACCAAATGAAATTGAATGTTTTGAGAGGTTCGAACTTGAAAAGTTTGAATTTGATAATTGCAAGTGTAATGCCAGGAGGCTAGTGATGACTAGACCTTGGATATGAATCGTAGGTAAGCTTCCTAGTGAAATTTTGATAGTGGTACTGTGATACGGTGGGAGAAATGACTTGGGTGTTTTGTGTTTGATCGCAAATGTTGCGGTTAGCAAGAGCCGCCACTGACTTTTCTTTTATCCAAATGGAAAGGTGAAAAAGCACAAGAAAGACCTTTGAGATTATTTCTTGAATTCGGTGGGTAAATTATGAAAAGGGAAGGTATTAACACCCTTTTCATCCATGGTTTTCCATGGGCTCTTAGTTACTTGCTAGATCACTTGCTTTTTTGTTTGAAATTATGCTTTGTGTGGTTTTTTGAAAGTATTTTGTAAAGAGGCCATTGTTTAGGCAAACTTTGTAATGATTCTCGTTTGTAAGAATGTATACAAAGATGTTGATCGTTTGAAAATGTTTTCAAGTTTGTAAGATGTTTGAAAGTGTGTGATTGTTTTGAAAATAGCAAGGATCTTTGTTTTGAAATGGAGCAAGTAATTAGGAGCAATCTACCTACTCAAATGTCTTTCTTGTTCATTTTCTTTTCCTTTGACATTGTTGTCTTACCATTGATTTGGTAAGCAACCCTATCTTTGGATGTTAACAGGACGGGTGTGGGTCATCGTATAACCATGATTAGAAATGTTGCAAGGTATCTTAGCATTCTTCTTTAGGGACAAAGATCGTTTGTAAGGAAACTTAGATGGCGTCATCGAGGGACTATGATCTTGTATTTGCTTGTTTTTGCTAAGATACCTTACATGCGTAATATGGCCAATTTGTATAAGGCAACCAACTGGGGTAACCCTAAGGGTGCTCGTGTGCAAGTGTATCATTTTCATGTTTGTTTTTGTCTTGAATTAGGGTTTTCTAGGTATTGGATTTAGTCTTTCCATACAAACCCTAATTACTATCATATTATATATGAAAGCGATAAATTGCGGAATTTTAAAGTTACTACGCTATTACAACATTTGTGGGGAGGGGGTGTACAAATTGAATGGGGATTGCACGAATTTAAACCCTAATTAGTCTATTACAACCATGTTGAATTGGTATAAATATACAAGGAATTAAATACAAAGTATAACAATGAATAAATATACAAGGATGTAAAATGTAAAGAAAATGAATTTTGTTTGGTTTTCATGAAAAAAAAAGATTTTGTCTTAACCTAATTAAATAAAGAAAATAGTTAATTAAGTTTGAATTTATTAAGAAAAGATTTTAAATGAAAACCCTAATTCTATGAATTAATCAAAAGAAAATAAGTTTAAGAAAAGTAATTTTTTTGGTATTTTTTATCTTGAAAGTATTTATAGTATTATAAAATATTTTTAGTCATTTTTATATTAAAATAATGTATTTTAAATTAATTTGAAAGAAAATAACTAATAAACTAATTTTATTTATAAGTAAAAAATAAAGTATAATTAATAAAAATATTTTTTGTCAAAAAATAAAATAAGATAAGTCAAAATATAAATATATCATATTTTTGTATTTTATGATTTTTTAGTATTTAAAAAATATATTTAAGAAAAGAAAAATGAAATAAATAAATAAATAAAATAATTTGGGCCAGGGGGTGCCAAGAGTCAATGTGGAGGTCATCTAGCAAACACAAAAATAAGCCAGGCCCAAAGGGCCCAGCGCCTGCCAAACAAAAAAGTCAGAATTGTAAAAATATGAAGAAAAAAAAATGAAAAGGGTACCACTAGGGCCCGAACCAAGGTCCCATAGGTTACAAGCGCGCACTTCTACCAATGGGGTGGCTATACATCTGTTAATACAAATGAAACAATAAACATGTAAGGCAAAACGTGTTCTGAAGACTTCGTCTTCAACCTCCAGCCAGACCAATTGTAACTTGCTCATTTCTCATCAAAAATGAAAACCGTAAACATGAAACTTGTAGCAAATCTTCTCACGATTCCAGAAATCTAAAGTATTAAAACTATAGATCAAAGATAAGAAAGAATTTTAATGGCCCTAATCTGAACCCTAAAAATTTCATAAATTTCAGTTTCAAAATTCTCTAAGCTCAAGCAAAATTAATGGAAACTAAGGACATGGTTAGCTTCAGGGAAATGATATCTACATGTTTTATTCACAAATAAACTATTGATGATGTCTGTGTGAAGAGTTCCAAGTTGAGAAAACTTAACTCAAAACTAGAAATCGTGTTTTCAGTTTGAGCTTGTTTCAAGGTGCTGTAATGATCAGGTTAGCTTCCTTGAGGTCCTAGGAAGCTAATGCAATGATTAGCTTGAACAATGGATGACTGAAATGGCCTGGAGAAGTCAAGTTGCAGACTCTGTTTTTTGGTTATGGAAGTTATGATAAATGATGTTACAGTTCTGGAATAAGGACAAGGATGATTTGTATTTGATGTAAGGAAGCTTTAAAAACTAAAAGGCCAAGAAACGCACGAGGGAAATAAAAGTTTGAAGTTCAAGGTCAGAAATTGTGCAAGAATGGAGTTTTTGTGCAATTTTTGATTTGAGAGAGTTTTGGTGTATTTCAAGGTGCCCAAGCCCGTCCTAGCTCACAAATAGTGACTCTATTTATAAGTAACAAGTTTGGAGTGCTCTAGTTGATCAGAATTCAAATTTACATGTTTAAGTTAAACATGTGATTTTTTGACAAAACAAGTTTCTATGCCTTGTGTACTTGCTAAGATAGAGTAGTTATGCTTTAAACAAGCTTGCTTCTGACTTTGTGGATGGAGTGTAATCAGAGGGAACAAGTTAGAGGCTCAATGTAAACTTTATGCAAAAAGCTTGCTTTACAAGAATGGCAATGTTACTTTGTGCCATTAATGGAAATACAACTTGGATAATAGCTCAAATGCTTGGATCAAAGCTCTAACAGTTGTGTAAAAATTTAATCATGAGGCCTTCAAAGAAAAGATTATGCAGCCTAGCATGGATTTGGTTCATGTGTTCATCAAAAATGACTTGTAATTCAAGTGACAAAACCCTTACTTCATCTCTTCGATTCTCCCTACTCAAGAATGATCTCAAGGAGTTCTTAGACATTTTGAAAAGCTTGAAATGTGCTTTACAACCCATATTAGAATTTATTTTGAAAATTCCCCTTAGAACTATATGAAAAAGTTCCATGAAGTTAGGTGAAAATCCTGGCCAAATTAGGGAAACATTTCACTAAGTGTTTAGTTTCATGACCTCGTGTTCATAAAATTATAACTTGAGATCCAAGAATTTTTTGAAGAAGTTGTTTGAAGCAAAGTTGTAGATTTCATGGAGATCTACAACTTTCATGTTGAAAGTTTCTCTTGAATCATCATGCATGATGGTGAAAATTTGGCTCAAAGTTATGAAAAAACATGAAATTTCCAACACTTAGAAAAATTTCTAAGTTTAGAAATTTTGACTTTTCAAAATGAAATCTTGACTTTTTGATTTCTTGATGAATAATTTTCATATTTTGACATGTTTTGATGAATTGTGATCTTTGGCACTTGAATTTGACCAAAAAGTCAAAGTTTGACTTTTCAGTATACAATTGACTTCTGATTAGTTGACTGCAAAATTCATCTGTCAATCAAATGGACTTGTAATGTTTTGAACCATGTAATTAGGTCAAAATGATGCAAATGGACTCTTGAGATCATGACTTAAACCAATTTACCATTTTCTAGGTCAAAAACCAAGAATTGCCTTTTCCAAGTCAAAACCCTAATTTTGACCATTTTGCCCTTTTGGAGATTTGATCAAACTTCTTGAGGAGTTGTGGTCCAAACTTGATCAAATGATACATATGAGTTTATAATGTTTATATGGATAAAAAATTATGAATTTTGACTATTAATTGGCCATAGTTGACTTTTTCCCCAATACAACTGATTTTTAGGTCAACTTCTCAATTGAATGAACAAAAATGTGATTCAAGGATTGAAACTTGACATGAGTGATCTTGAGGGTCCATAATGATCCATGAAATTCATATGAAGTATTGGAAGTTAAAAAATCCTTGTGAAATCTCAAACCCTAATTTTGGTCATCAGTGCTTAAGGAGGTGTCTTGAGCTAATCAAACCCTAGTGCAATCTTGAGCCCAAGGAGATCTTTTAAACAACTTCTTGATAAGTGAGAGGGAAAATTTTGGGGTACAACAGGTTCTTTTGACAGTTGTGTATGTTCTCAATCAAGGTAGCTATAGTGATAGCAAAATTAATGGGTAGTGCTAATATCGAATTTGAATTTTGAGTTCTTCTTAGCTGGTAGTCTTTCCTTAAGATTTTTCACAGTTGTCGTGGACATATATGATTGAATGTAATGTATGTATGTATGTCTGATATGTTTATGCTTGATGTATGCATGATATATGCTATGTATGCGTGATATGATAATGTTATGAATTGAAATGATGCAATGATTGATAAATGTAATGCCCCTGTTATTTGAATTGCGGAACCAATGCTTAAGGAAGGCTATCAGCCAAGAACTATTTTTCATGAGAAGCCATGCCAATTAGGGGCTGGGCTTTGGACCAACTTTAGTAGGACTACTGGAATAGTATCAGCTTGGTGGCTTGGAAATGTCAAATGGATAGTAAGGTTGCTAAGATTGGTAAGGTTACCTAGAGACATTAATCCAGTGATTTGGAAAGTGTGAGACTGCTCACATCTTTTACATAAGGATACTTACATATGGACAAATAAATGAGGTTGTGTGAGGCTGCTCAGCCTTAGTTTGACAAAGAATGCTTGTATACTAGACTCAGTAAGAAGGATAATCAGAGAGATGTTAGAGATTGTAATAGTGACTCCCCTAGAAATTCCCTCTAGATTTTTACGGGGTCCTAAGTCTCGGTCTATGATATGTCATGTATGCATGAAAATGCAGACGTTAATGCATATAATGACAGACCAATGCATGTAACGAGTGACTTGGATATGCTTCAATGGATGTTTAAATTTTGATGTGCCAATGAGAATTGGGATCTTTGTTAGATCCATGTTGTCGGAAGTCGTCAGCCGGATGAGATGATAAGCGTAGCTTGATTCTGGATCAAAGTAACCTAATGAATGCATGACAATGATTTACACAGACTCGTGTGCTTTTGATTGATGCCCCTATGATGGGTCATGGATGATTAAAGCGTAGAGGTTTGCTAATGCAATAAGGTTTCTTGTCACATGATGTTTGAATATTATGCTATCATGATTTCTCGATACTCGATTTGAACTTGAAGATCGCTAATGTAGGATAAAGAAAGTACACAGAGAGCTTGCCTCTATGTGGAATATATTAGATCTTGGAGGAGACTCCCATGGATATGATCTTGGAAATAGTTTGATCATAATATGAACATCCTTAATATCTCGAACTATGACCCAGATTAAAAGACACTTGAAAATGTTTGGCTTTGATGAACCATTTTGAACCAACTCCTTTTTATCGAGCCTCACAATGGTTTTCCCCAACATTCAAATTTTGAAAGATATGCCCCTAAATCTGCAGGATTTTGAGGAAGTACCCTTAGAAAGAACTTAGACCATACCATTAACTTGACATATATTTCCCCAAGTATTTGAAGCTTAAAATGTTTGTACTTGAAGTTGCTTGAAGGGGAATTTGGACCCTACGTGCAGTAGGATGAACATGGTACGTACTCTGCCCCAACATTTGAATCTTGGAAGGTTGACCCTGATTATGAAGGCCTTGAGAGGTTTGCTAAAACGAAGAAACCGAGTCATACCCTATTGTGATGTGACTTGATTAAGGAATGCTCCTTCGAAAGGTATGCCCCTGATTTAACAGTGTTTTGAAACTTGATCCAAGTTGATTGAATCTCAGAATGATCACCCCTTGTCAATAGTATCTTCATATGATATACCCCTACGATCATAATTCTTGCCTATGATTATAAGGTTCTTTCTTAGATGCTTTCCCCCCTGAAATAGATCGCTTTTGATTAAACCAATTTTTTTTTAGATCTCCTTGATGCTAAGTGTTGATTCATAGATAAAATTGTACATTTTGAAAGAGTAATTCTGTTTGATGCACATGCAAGTTTTGAAATCAATGTTTGAATAGAAATTGATGATTAGAGATGGATATTCGAAGAAGTGGTTAGTAATAATTTTAACAAACATAGGAGTCAGTTTTAAACAAATTTTACTGAGTATGCTTTCATAGTGAACCTAGCTTCAATTAGGACTTTTGAAGGTTGTAACATGGCCATGGTTCATGGTTTAAGAAACAAAAGATATAAGGCTCAAAATTTTTTTAGCCTACCCCATTCTCCATGATGATCTCCAGTCCTAATTTCAATTAATGCAATAGATGCATGTAATCTCCAAGAGAAATTTTGTAGTCGTGCAGATGATGAGAAGCGTAGGTAATGATCCAAGTACCGATGAAAAGCATTGATAAGATCCAAGTCATTGATATGATTCTTTGATGATTTTTGAGGTGACAGTTACAAGATTTTTCTCCAATTTTGTTTTCAATCCCTTATCTTTGCATGGACCGGTTATTTTGAAATTTTTGGTCTATCGGGATGCCCTACCTTTTTCCTAAGTCAAGTTTTTTTTATATTTTTACTTGACTTAGAGGGCTTTATCATTTTTTTCTTTTGAATTTCTTTTTGCTTTTCGATTTTCACACTTGTGACTGTCATGCCGATTGTTGTAAGCTTCGTCTTCATTGTTTCCTTAATCTTGATTGATGTATTGAGGAAGAAGACGTCGTGGACTTTGTCTTCGTTAATTCCTCATGATTGGATGATGAATGCGAGGAAAAGGATGCCTTTTGAACCTTTGCTTAGATCGTTTACTTAATGATGTATCAAGGAAAGAGATATACTTGAACCTTTTGTTTAGATAAATCACTTCTTAAGAATAGAATGCACCATTGAATTAATTGAAGGACTACCCTGCCATTGGTTAAGTTTAAGGTTTTGTTTTGAAAAAAAGAACAAAACTCCAACTCTTGGCTAGAGGAGGTTAACTACGGATTAACTCCTTATTTCTCCATTGTTTTGGAGTTGAAACAATGCCTTACATCATCAGCTCGGTCTTACCATTAAAAGAATATTTTAGCAAAATTCAGTTATTTAATTTACATCATTCTCCCTCAAGGTTTGTTAAAGAAAATTTGAAAATGGAAAAGAAGAGTGGAAATGGAAAGTCGTTGATTATTTATGGAAAGTGATGAAAGATGAAGAATGAAATGAATGAATTGATTTCAAAAATGTGCATGGTCATTTTATTAGTATTACTAATCCAAAGATACAAGTTCACACCAAATACCACTTAACAACTTGGAAATCACAATTTGAAATTGATAATGTCTTATGATCATATTGAAGAGATTTTATTTTGTTGATTCACGTGACTTCAAGAGATGCTTCGTAGTTTTTGGACTTGTTAGAGCATGAGGATGACCCTTGACTTCTCTTCGGGAATACCAATTTTGTTTATAGGGCATGGGGGAATCACCAATGAAAGTTGAAACTGAGGCGTTGCATAGGCTTGTATAATAAAGGGTTTCCTTCTCTTCACAATAAGATTTGTATGACCAAGCTCCTTTTAATATCCAACGTTTGACCTTTCCTTCACCAATCTAAGATTTTCTTGAAATGCTTGGACTTTTTTCTTGAGCATCGATAAATTTGTTAGTTTGATTGATAGCGATAGAGGGGGAAGGTGGAAATGCATGACATGCATATGTATCAATGTACGAAAATGCATGGGTATGCAAAATTATTTTTTTGGCTTTTTGGTATGCAAAAAAAGTTTCATGGATATGAAATGTGAAGCAAATGTAATATGAGGGTAGGCGTAGGGGTATCATATACAGGTTTAATGGTAGATATGAAAAATGATGATGTCCTACACTGACTCAGAGATTGAGATGGGAAGGAACTCCTTAAGGATAAAGAAAGACGAAGAAGAATCCCTACAGGCTAGGGATTATAATAGAGGGACGGGAATTCATACACGCTCGTAATTGTGATAGACGAATGGGCAATTGAGACGAAGATTGTATTTTAGGGAATGGTGTGGAAGAGAAAACAGTGTTACTATAGCGGTAGAAATGTTTAAGACTAAGCCATTGGATTGACTAGACTTATACAGATAAAAAAATAAAAATCGCCACCGCGATGTATTGTTTCTAAAGGAATGGGAAAAGAGCGAGTAACCCAAAAGAGGGGGAAAGATTCAAGGTAAGGGGGTTGGTTATGCAAAGGGGAGGTATTAGCAGCCTAAACATCTACGATATTCCACAGTAAACTCTTTGTAAAATCTGTATATTTTGGCTATAAATTGTTATATATAAATGGATGGTGGAGGTGAGAAAAGAAATACATTTTTATGGTTTTTTGCACCCACCGCGGTTGTGAACCTTTAGTGCCTACGTACCACCTTTTCGTGCAATAGGGGATCAGGGTACACGTAGTTCCTCTTTTAAAGATTTTAAAACACAAATATGTTGGTTAATTTTATGAGATGAAACATCACCGTCATTGTCCGTGTGGAAAACATACTTACTACCCACAATCATGAGAAAGGAGAATTTGCGTCATCTCAAAGTGGAGGATATGGATTGGATCTTAAAATCTACAATGCCTCACTCAACACCCAAGTGGAAAATATCTCACTTCACTATATATTATGGAAGTATAGTTGTTTTCATCACTATAAGGATTAACAAGATTCCAATCTTTTGAGAAAAGTTTTAATGTAAAAAGCCAAAATGGTTTGAAATGAGATTGATTGACTTTTAGTCTTCTCACAAAAAATTTCAAGGTATTGTTATGTTGATTGAAGTTTATTCGTGAAAATGTTTTGAAAATTCATGGACATAAGTCCAAGTTTATTATGAAAGTGGTTCAAGTTTAAAAAGTAAGAAGATTTTTAAATAAAAAAAAGGAGGAAGAAGATTTTTGAAATTAAAGAAGATGGTAAGAGAAGAAGAGACTATCCTAAAGCATAAGGTAAAAGATAAGGAGAAGAATCATCCAACCAACAAGAAGATAATACTTGACATTATGAGTCAAGATAGAATTCCCATTCTTTGGATTGAAACCAAGCAAGAAAAGATGCTAGACCTCTTGAGAGAACCAAACTTCAAGTGTATCAAGTCTTCACAAAAATTGGGCAGAGTAAGGGTTGTATACGGGTGAATTCCATATTACAAACAAAGTATATAATCACAATAACCTACACACAAAACAAACAAATAACCCAATGTCTTGAAGTAAACCTCAAGTACTCCAGGCAAAGTATCAATTAAGGTCACAAGGTCTCCAACATAGGCCAAGGTTTCTAATCCTAAGACCAAGAAGTCCAATACTCTATAATGCCAATGATAGTAACCAAATAATCCAAGTATCATTACAGGTTTTTATGGTTCATGTTGATTATTAGGTGTCTTAGAAGAGAAAAGAAAAAGCTCAAGTGAGAAAAATAAAAATGACATGAAAAGTAATGCTTAAAGTAAATGGTACATAAAGCATAAAAAATAAAAGGGCATAAAGTAAAAACAATTTAATAATTACTGGTCAGTTGGACGACAATCTTAAAACTTGCATTTGGAACTCATTAGAGGATTGGTAGAACCAAAACCTCCACCCAACAAGTTGCATTTTATTTTTGTCAAGTATATCATCCATTTGGAATCCTCAAAAGTACCATTTAATGATCAACGATGTTTAAGTGATCTGCGTTGACCAAAAGTGTCGTAGCTCCATTAGAGGATTGGTAAAACCAAAGCCTCCACACAATGAATCTCAAGGTTATTGGGTCAAAGGGAACAAATTAACATACTTGGGCTTGCAAACATAGGTTTGGGCCACGAATGATCATTTATTCGAATCGGGAAAAAATTCAGCGCTATTTTAAGCAATCGTAAGTGGACTTATATAGAAGTCACACCTATTTTGAGGCTGATCAATAGCAATCTATGTACCATTTGTTTTGAGACATAGTATAGAGATCATGCTCCAATAACACTTAGTGAAATAAGAAAGGGACAATATGCAGATGGGTGGAAAGAATATACAAACCACATTTGAATTTAATTTAAATTAAACTATTATTAAAATCATTCATCCATTTTTATGGAGTTAGACTCAACAACTTGGATCTAATGATATTAATAAAGTTCATGATCAAAATTCAACCCAAGTTCAGCCAGAAAATAATCATAAAATAATATTTCATTTAATATATACATTAAAAAAGGTTTTAAAAATGTTATAAAAATGGAAATAAGAAAGAAAAATATCAACTATATTAAAATTAATCAAGAAAAATTAAGTAAGACCATAAAAAAATCAGAAAAGGACTCAAATATTTTTTTAAATTATTTGGCAATTTTTATAAGTTAGAAACTATTTTAAAACTAATTAAAATTGTTCAAACAAATAGAAAATAGATCAAAAATAGTAAACGTCAATATAAAATTCCATAAAATTTTCAAAAAGTCAGAAATATACACAATGATATTTATGAAATTTTTTAGAATTAAGAAATGTCAGAAAGTATTTTTAAGGTAATTAACACAAAGAAAACAATGCAACAAATATAAAAAATATCAATTGTCAAAATAAAAATATGAAAAAAAATTCATGAGATCAGAAATAATTCAAAGTATATTTGTGAATTTTTTCATAATTTTTGGATAAAAAATAAAAGAGTTATGAATTTTTGAAAATTAAATCAATTAAAATATAAAAAACAGAAAATAAAATAAAACCAAAAAGATATAGGCCATCAGATCATAGTCAAAATGCGTTAGTAAGCTAATCCAATGGACAAGACGCATTGTGCTTGATATGGACCTTAGTAAGATGCGCAGGGAATCAGAAAAAGGCAACCAATGAAATTAAAACGTTTGACACGCTATCATTGGCTGAGACGAGACATGTCATCGTCTTCAACATCCAGTCACCCTGCAATGGAGCTTTTGTGAGATCTTTCAAATGGAAAAATTAGGATCCCAGACCAGTATCATTGGATTTGTCTCTTCAAGACGATCCTAACACCACCATCGCGCCAAATTTATATAAAGTATACAAAGAGATATGAATCAAAAACCCAGAAAATAACGAGCACCTTCAATTTGAGATTTCTCTCTCAATTCTCAATGGATTTAAAAATTGTAAGAAGCACTAGATTCAGGAGAAGGAGTAGAACATGTTAGTGCTTTATTTGGATCCAAATGGTGGAGAATTCTACCTTTTTGAAGTTCAAGAAAGAAGATCTGAAATTGGACTTCTGTAGCTTGGATTATAGCTCGTTTTTCTTGGTTTAAGTACTGGAGAGTTTTTATGATGCTTAAGGAAGATGAATGTGCAAAGAATTTGGGAAGAAAAGGCTGGAATCTTAGAAACTGATTTCAAAAATTTGAAGTTCGTGTGAGGTTTTGACAAAGTGTTTTTGGCTCTCAAAGCTTGAGTAAATGAATGGGGGATGACCCTCTATTTATAGGGAATCAAATGGAATGTTCAAGCGTGTGAAATGATGAAGTTTGGAGGGAAATCGTGTGAACCTGATGCATGAGCAAAGTGTGATATGATTTCCATCAAAACTCATCCAATCCTTGCATTTTAAGGCTCTAATCCACTTTGGCAACTTGGTTAAACATGTTTAGATCACAAACACGTGCTAATTTGATGTTTAGAGGCCAAACCATGAATTTCAAATTCTGAATTATGAAGAAACTTTAGTTCCAAGTTACCAAGTTCAATCCAATGGCATTCTCAACTCAAGCGGTCTTAAGGCATGATTGTTGATGCTTTAGAAAGATGGGGTTACAAGCTTTGCAATTGAAAAAGAATGGAATCAAATGGATGCTTGAGCTGAAAGTTGCATTGAGTCAAAGTTGGGGAAAAAAGTTGACTTTCCATACTTGGAAATATTTCAAGTTTTTCTTCAAAAGTGACCTATAATGTTTTGCATCCAAACATGGCCTTCCAATTGGAATTTGCTATTGACCAAAAAATATAGCATGAAATAGACCTCTTGAATGACATTTTTAAACTTGAGCCATTCAAAATCTCCAAAAATTGAGAGAGTTATGAATTGTTGAAGTTGGCCAAAAATCATGAAATGACCTATAATCATTTGTATCCTTAAGGCATCTTCTATCCATTTTTTCACTTTGCACATAAAAGAAGGCATAATTTTCACATCCTCAAGATCATTATGGAAAAAGAGTGGGCTCAAGGTGATAAAAATTGACCAAGTTATGATCATTTGAAGTCACACATGGGGAAATGGGGGTTCATCTGGAGGACTTGTAATCTTTCTTCATCATCAAGTTTCTTCCATATGAAAACTCCTTGAAACTTTTGAAGTTATTTGTTGATAACCCTTTGAAGATAAGAAAATTCTTTGAGGAACTTTGAAAATATTGAACAAACTTCTTGTACCAACATAATTGCTTTATAAATAGAAGTTGTTGAGGATGAAAATGAGAACTCATAGCCACCAAAACCACTTCCATATCTTGAGGATTGAGAGAAACATGCACTTGTGATCAACGGGAACAAGACTTTGTCAAACCATGACAACTTAATAAATCAATCCCTTGCACTTTTGAATAAATCTTGATATCTTGGGAATGTAGTGAACCAAAATAAACCTTGCCATGCCATCCCTTCCAAAACAACTTCAATGGTGAGGTTTGGACTCCTCAAGCTTTATTGCCTAGGGCATGGAAATAAACTTATGAACCCATGGAGGAACATGCTAAATCTCATTGCCTTTACCTACATTAGTTACAAGCAAGACAAACCAACATTGAATTTTCTTAATTAAAAGGAAAAATCAAGACAAAATATTCATGATCACAAAAGAAAAAAAGTCAAAATGCTTGGTGATTTCTCAAAGAGCAAATTTAAATGTAGGGAGTAGAACCAAGAACCCTAATATGATCTTGTTGTGATTGAATCAATATGGTATGATGAAGGGATCTTAGGGGGGGAAATTGGGGTACAACAGCTGCCCTTATTTAAGTTTCTTCTATCCGGAGATACGAAGGTTAAAAATCTTCGTGTCGACGCGATCGAAGATTCTTAAATATAAAACAAACCTTATTTTTAGCCCTAAGATGCCATGCAATTCTTATGAGTATTAGTGAACATGGAAAACTTCAAAGGGACGCAAAACACCACTGGGGGTGTAATAAAATAAAGAAATAAGAGAGAAACCCGATCAGGAAAATAAATCACTGGTTGATTAAAACACCTGACTTATAGAGGATGATAAAAAGCCAAAGGATATACCAACTTCTACTGAAGGCGAAGCTAACAACGTTCACTGAAGGTAGAAAGAGGAATGAAATAACAACACTGACTTTCACTGACACTGAGCTACCAACGTTTACTGAGGGTAGCAAAAAGATAACAATCACCAACTTTCACTGATGGTGACCTACAAACTTTCACTGAAGGTAGAGAGAAAAGAAATATCATGGCACCAGGGACGATGAACTACCAACGTTCACTAAGGGTAGAAAAAAGATAACAATAACCAACTTTCACTGATGGTGTCCTACCAACTTTCACTGAAGATAGAGAGAAAAGAAATATCATGGCACTACCGTTCACTGACGATGAACTACCAATGTTCACTGAAGGTAGCAAACAGATAACAATCACCAACTTTTACTGATGGTGACCTACCAACTTTCACTAAAGGTAGAGAGAAAAGAAATATCATGGCACCGCCGTTCACTGATGATGAACTACCAACGTTCACTGAGGGTAGTAAAAAGATAACAATCACCAACTTCCATTGATGGTGACCTACCAACTTTCACTGAAGGTAGAGAGAAAAGAAATATCATGGCACCGCCGTTCACTGACGATGAACTACCAACGTTCACTAAGGGTTGAAAAAAGATAATAATCACCAACTTTCACTGGTGGTGACCTACCAACTTCCACTGAAGGTAGAGAGAAAAGAAATATCATGGCACCGCCGTTCACTGAGGGTAGAAAAAATATAACAATCACCAACTTTCACTGATGGTGACCTACCAACTTTCACTGAAGGTAGAGAGAAAAGAAATATCATGGCACCTCCATTCACTGACGATGAACTACCAACGTTCACTAAGGGTAGAAAAAAGATAACAATCACCAACTTTCACTGATGGTGACCTACCAACTTTCACTAAAGGTAGAGAGAAAAGAAATATAATGGAACCGCCGTTCACTGACGATGAACTACCAATGTTCACTGAGGGTAGCAAAAAGATAACAATCACCAACTTTCACTGATGGTGACATACCAACTTTCACTGAAGTTAGAGAGAAAAGAAATATCATGGCACCGCCATTCAATGACGATGAACTACCAACGTTCATTGAGGATAGAAAAAAGATAACAATCACCAACTTTCACTGAAGGTAGAGATAAAATATCATAGCATCGCCGTTCACTGATGATGAACTACTAACATTCACTGAAGGTAGCAAAAAGATAACAAGCACAAACTTTCACTGAAGGTGACCTACCAACTTTCAATGAAGGTAGAAAGATAAAATATCATAGCATCGCCGGTCACTGACGATGAACTACCAACGTTCACTGAAGGTAGAAAAAAGATAACAAGCACGAATTTTCACTGAAGGTGACCTACGAACTTTCACTGAAGGTAGAAAGAGAAAATATCATAGCATCGTCGTTCACTGATGATGAACTACCAACGTTCACTAAAGGTAGCAAAAAGATAACAAGCACCAAATTTCACTGAAGGTGACCTACCAACTTTCACTGAAGGTAGAAAGAGAAAATATCATAGCATCATTTTTCACTGACAATGAACTACCAACGTTCAGTGAAGGTAGCAAAAAGATAACAAGCACCAACTTTCACTAAAGGTGACCTACCAACTTTCACTGAAGGTAGAAATAGAAAATATCATATCATATCCGCTTACTGACGATGAATTACCAACGTTCATTGAAGGTAGAAAAAAGATAACAAGCAGCAACTTTCACTGAAGGTGACCTAGCAACTTTCACTGAAGGTAGAAAGAGAAAATAAGTTTCCCAAAAATTTCTGGCGTTTCACCTAGAACGGGTCTCAACTTCTTCTTTAACCAGGGAACTCCACCTGGAAAGGGTAATATATAAGTTGTCTCAAATAAAGAGACTACCACTTGCAAAGATTTCACAATGAATTGTCTCTGCGATAATGAAAGTCTTGCCATCCGTTGGAGTAGTTTGACAATGGACTGCAAACTATCCACTCATAGAGTAGAGAGAAAAAAGTTACGTCGAATTTTACAGGGAAGTACAAGTTTCTCAAATAAAGAGACCTACTACTTGTTGTTATAGGAAGGATTGTAAAAAAAATGATTTTCGGGGAAAGAAATATGACTTCCTGGGGAATGAATCATGACTTCCTGGGGAAATGCCAATATATTCCTGCTGAGGAGATAAAGGTCTTCTCATGCAAAATAAATGCACATTCTCAAACCAAAACTCGAAGCTTGCGGAAATCCAAAATACATTCTTTGAGAAATAAACTCAAGAGGGAAACCCAATATATCCAGACAAAGAGTTGTACAGGAAGGCTAAAGCAAAAATCTTCCACGAGGGATAAATCAGTGGATAAATTGAAAGAATATATACTTTCTGCTTAAGGTTGACACTCTATTGGAAAGAGGACAACACAACTCTGCAAAACAGTGTAATATGTCCACAAAATATTAACTAATGTGAATGAACAATGATTTACCAATTTTAGCTATGCATGATGTATGTATGAATGTATGAGTATTATCGAGCATATGTTGACAAAACAGATATATAATATTGGGAGTAACCAGGAAAAACCAACTCGGGCACAATAAGCACTCGGCTAAATCACATCCAAGATGAACATTCCATAAGAAAAAAGTAGGTTCCAATTGAGGAAACAAAACCTACTGCCTGGCTTAACTTTATTGGGGCGAAACGTAATTTGGAAGTGAACAAAACATAACAATCAAACAGTACAGATACAGAGATACAACATCCTCTCTCAGGCTTTACCATGGAATAGCACTCATACTTCAACGGGGAATCAAATATTTTCAAAAGTAACGCTTCTACTGGGGATTTGAAAAATTAATTTCAAGTAGAGCAGACGGGCATCAAAACATTCACTGGAGAATTCGTGCCGACTTTATTGGGGAGGTCAACACCACATTCACAAAGGGAAAACCAATATATGTTCTTCACTACAGAAACCAGAGGCCCGTGTTCTTAGAGAGTAATTATTGTACCAACTTCTTTGGGAAGAAATAACTTCAATTAAACAAACAACACCTTCACTGGAGAAATATTGGATTGAATCTTCATATCATGCAAACTCAGAAAAGAGGAGAAATGAACCAAAACATGACCGGGGACACTGAAGTCACAAACCCAATACAGCGATCACATCTTGAGAAAAACTTCCCCGAGAAATAAAACTTCTTAAAACAACTGGAGTTCGTCCATTCTTGGGATCACCACTTTTGTTTTTTTCTCTTGCATCACAAATTTTAAAGTAAAAGAAAATTGTAAATTCCTTTTGAAAATCAATTTTGTTATTTAATCTTTTCACTTTGAAAGTTATTATCAATAATAAATGGAGTCTTTGCAAGCTAAATAAAATAAGAAGTACAAAGAATTGTGTAAAAGCTCAAATTTAATTAATAGAATGGTAGTCTGTGAATGGAGAGACTCCATGGATGATTATAAAGATCGAAAAATGGTAATATATAATGGAAAATATACATTGAGATACAATGACCACTATACCCTATAACAACTTTTGAAATCCTGAGCAGCAACTTCTGTTGAAGTATGATGAGGTTCCGAGAATATTGTTGCTTCTACGATCAAGTCTTGTCTGATGTAGTTACTTGCCAAGAAAGTCCCTAACTTTTGCCTAAGCTGCCCTTGCGGGTTTTTAACTTAGCAGGGAATTTTATTTTGTTTATGTCTCTAATTTTTGCCTAGACCGCCCTTTTAGGTTTTCGGCCTACCGAGACGCTCTTTTTTGCCTAAGCCGCCCTTTCAGGTTTTCAACTTAGTAACCTGTTCTTTTTTTTCTTTAGGCGAAGTATTTCTTGACTGCATCAGCATTCACGGGACGTGGGAACTCCTCGCCATCCATAGTTTCAAGAATTAATGCACCACAAGAGAAGGCTTTCTTGAAAACATATGGGCCTTCAAAATTGGGAGTCCACTTACCCCTAGAATCAGCGTTAAAAGACATGATCTTCCTGAGCACGAGGTCGCCTTCTTTGAATTAACGAGGTTTGACCTTCTTATCAAAATCTTTCTTCATTCTCTTCTGATATAACTGTCCATGACACAAAGCTGTCATTCTCTTATCTTCGATCTAATTCAATTGGTCAAACCGGTTCTGGACCCATTCAGCCTCTAACAGCTTGGTTTCTATTATCACACGCAAAGAGGGAATCTCAACCTCAATTGGGAGTACCGCTTCAATTCCATACACAAGGGAGAACGGGGTTGCTCCTGTTGAAGTGCAGACAGGTGTTCGATATCCATGCAAAGCAAAAGGGAGCATTTCATGCCAATCCTCATAATTAACAACCATTTTCTGGATAATCTTCTTGATATTCTTATTAGCAACTTCAACAACCCCATTCATCTTTGGCCTGTACGGAGATGAATTGTAATGGATAATCTTGAATTCTTCACACAGTTCTGTCATCATGTAGTTGTTCAGATTCGAGCTATTGTCAGTGATAATTCTGCTCGGTACACCATTACGACATATGAGATTATTCTTAATGAAGCGCATAACCCCCTGCTTGGTGACATTAGCATATGAAGCAGCCTCCACCTACTTGGTGAAGTAAACAATTGCTACCAAGATAAAATGGTTTCCATTCGAAGCTTTAGGTTCTATCATTCCAATCATGTCAATACCCCACATAGAGAAATGCCATGGGGAAGAGATCACGTTAAGAAGTGTCGGAGGCACGTGAACCTTGTCTGCATAAATCCGACATTTATGAGACTTCTTTGCAAATTGGTAACTATCAGATTCCATTGTCAGCCAATAGCAACCTTCCATTAGTATATTTTTAGCCATCAAATTTCCATTGGCATGAGTGACAAATGATCCTTCATGAACCTCATGCATCAACATGTCTTCTTCGTGTCTATCCACGAATTTGAGCAGGACCATGTCATAAATTCTCTTGTACAACACATGTTCACTGAGGAAGAAACTGCCAGCCAATCTTCTCAATGTCTTTCTATCTTTATTTGATGCACCAATCGGGTATTCCTGAGTTTGGAGAAAATGATTCATATCATAATACCAAGGTTTCTCATTTGCTACCTCTTCTGTTGTAAACACATGAGCGGGCCTATCCAGTCGCCGAACCATAATTCGAGGTATATCATTCCAAGTATTCGCTTGATACATAGAAGCCAGAGTTGCCAGTGTGTTCGCCATTTAATTTTCATCTCTAGGAATGTGATGGAATTCAACTTTATTAAAGAAGGGTAACAACCTTCTAGCATAATCTTTATAAGGGATCAAACCGGGGTGACGAGTATCCCATTCTCCTTTTATCTGGTTTATTACCAAAGCTTAATCACTATACACATCTAGAATTTTAATTCTGAGATCGATAGCTTCCTCGAGACCCATGATGCGAGCCTCATGTTCTTCCATAATATTAGTATAATCAAATGTCAACCTTGCAGTAAAAGGAATGTGAGATCCATGTGGAGTAACAATCACAGCACCAATTCCTTTACCATAAGCATTCACAGCTCCATCAAATATCATACTCCAACAAGATTTAGGATTAGGACCTTCCTCAAGCAATGGTTCATCATAATATTTCGCTTTCAAAAGCATTACATCCTCATCGGGAAAGTCATACTTCACAGACTGATGATCGTCAACTGGTTGGTGAGCAAGATAATCTGCCAACATGCTTCTCTTAATAGCCTTTTGAGTGCGATATTCGATGTCGTATTCAATAACAACATATGACAGCGGGTAATTCTCCCATTAAGAGCATGCTATTCAAAAATGTACTTGATTGGATCCATTTTTGAGATAAACCAAGTGGTGTGATTCAACATATACTACAGCAAACGTTTTTCTGCTCAAGCTAGAGCACAACATGTCTTTTCTAGCATGGAATACCGCGACTCACAATCAGGAAACTTTTTACTAAGATAATAAAGGGCATAGTCTTTCTCCCCTGTTTCATCTTGTTTTCCCAGAATACAACCCATGGAATTATCTAACATTGTCATATACATAATCAACGGTCTTCCTTCGACAGGAGGGAGCAAGATAGAAGGTTAAAGCATATATTCTTTAATACTTTCAAAAGCCCTTTGGCAATCATCCGTCCACACACAACCATGACCTTTATTTAACAACTTAAAGATCGGTTCACATGTTGTAGTCATGTGAGAAATGAATCTGGAAATATAATTCAAACGCCCGAGGAACCCTCTGACTTGCTTTTTAGTTCTTGGCGCTGGCATCTCTTGAATTGCTTTGACTTTATCAAGGTCAACTTCAATTCCTTTCTGGATAACAATGAAACCCAACAATTTCCCTGATCGAACACCAAAGGTACATTTATTTGGATTCAAGCAGAGACGATAATTCCTCAAACGCTGAAACAACTTCAACAAATCTTCTACATGCTCTTCTTCAGTCTGGGATTTAGAAATCATATCATCAACATATACCTTAATTTCCTTGTGCATCAGATCATGGAATAAGGTTTTCATAGTCCTCTGGTACGTTTCACCAGCGTTCTTCAACCCAAAGGGCATCACTCTGTAACAGAATGTTCCCCAGGGTATGATAAACGTTGTTTTTTCCATGTCCTCTAGAGCCATTTTTATTTGATTATACCTGGAAAATTCGTCCATGAACGAGAATACTTTGAATTTTGCTGTGATATCCACTAACATATCAATGTGTGGCAATGGAAAATCATATTTTTGACTAGCTTTATTTAGATCTTTGTAATCTACGCACAAGCGAACTTTTTCGTCTTTTTTCGATACTGGGACAATATTGGCAATACATTGAGGGTACACTGACGTCACAAAAAAACCGACATTAATCTACTTTAGAACTTCCTCTTTGATCTTTACTGGCATATCTGGGTGAGTTCTTCTCAACTTCTGTTTGATTGGTGAACACTTTGGCTTCAACGGAAAACGATGCTCTACAATATCTATATCTAGACCAGGAATATCTTGATAAGACCAAGCAAAAATATCCACATACTCTTTTAACAACCCAATCAACCTGCTCTTCACATCAGAACGCAACAACGCTCTGATCCTGCTTCTTTCGGATCTTCTTCTGAACCCAAATTGATTACTTCCAATGGCTATTTATATGGCTGAATGGCATTTTCCTCACGCTCAAGAAACCGTGACACCTCTTCTAGAATATCATCATAGTCTTCTTCTTCGGTCCCATACACAGGATATTCAAAGTTGGGAGAGGGTGCAGGGTCATTGTATTCAACGAGTTTTTTAATTATTCTGCACATATGATTTATGATTGCATTTAGAAACTGACACATATAACAAGTGATCATGCAGATTGAATTTCACTTATTATTTATTTTGAAAGGTTTTTTTATTACCATTTTCCAAGAAAAAGCAGAAAATAAAGACACAATTTGGGAAACAAAGACAACTTTTATTATTGATTTTAAAAGTCACAGCAAACAGATAAGCCCATACAATATTAATACTTCCACCTTGGGTAGAGTGAAAGCTTTTCAAAAATATTAACAAAACAAATTACTTTGAAACATGTATGCAAGAGGGAACATCAATTTTGATCCAGTTATGAACCCTAACTCTGTGCGTCACGTAATTTGGGATTTCCTGCTCTGCTTCATCTTCCACAATGGCATTAATCCTGGAGACAATTGGATAAAGATAACCCCCGCTACGGAAGATGTCTTGATACTTGCCTGCAGCAAACATCGGCTTCATGCCCTTACCTTTGTCATTCTTCAAAGAGAACCCAAAGCCGATTATGTTTTTGTTTATAGGTGGATCCATAATTTGTCCTCATACTTCACTATGACCCTTACGCACAACTTGCTGCGCATCCTTAAGCGAAACCATAAAATTCTCATTTCCTCTTATATTATCAATAGATAAGGCTTGGAACTGGGTTCCAACAACATCTTCATCCGCCTCCACAATGCTGAAAGAGGACAAATGAGATATCAACAATGCTTGTTCTCCATTTATGATTACCACTTTTCCTTCACGTACAAGCTTCAGTTTATGGTGTAAAGTCAAAGTGATAGTCCCTGCCTCATGTATCCACAGCCTTCCTAGCAAACAACTATAAGTGGGTACAATATTCATGACCTGGAATGTAATCTGAAACAAATGTGGGCCTATATGAATAGGAAAGTCCACTTCACCAATAACAGATTTCCTTGATCCATCAAACGCTTTCACAATAATTCCACTTGGGCGCATGGGCATTCCCTGATATTTAAAATTTATAAGCATGCTCCTCGATATAACGTTCAAAGCAGATCCATTATCAATCAGCACATTGGATAGTGAACCACTCTTGCAATTCATAGAGATATGGAGGGCTAGGTTGTGATTCCTTCCTTCATCTGGAAATTCTTCATCGCAGAAAGTCAGGTTATTACATGATGTAATGTTCCCTACTACACTGCTGAATTGGTCTACAGGCATATCACTTTCCACAAAAGCTTGGTCCAGTACCCTCATCAGAGATTCCCTGTGAGCAGAGGAGTTCACAATAAAGCCAAGATAGATATTTTTGAAGGAGTCTGCAGTAGCTGATCTATAATTTTGTAGTCGCTGATCTTGATTATCTTCAAAGTATCATCCACTTATTTCTCTAGCATAGTTCCACTAGATTCACCCGTAACCTTCTTGGGTTCAACATTCTCAGCAATTTTCTTTCCATCGCTAAGATCTCCATGAACAATTGGTGCAAATACACGACCACTGCGGGTCACACTGCTATTCTCAGCAATATTTCTAACATCAGGCATTGACTGGATGGGAACTTCCACACCATCCTATAAGATTGTAGCGTTATATTTGTAGGGTACATCCTTATCTGACTTGTAGGGGACAGGACCTTGCAAACTAATCACCAATGGGGTAACAACTGGCTTGCTATTTTACTCGACTTCAAAATGGGCGGGTGAACAAAAACAAGGCACAATAACATTTACTCCATCTTCAACATGATTAGTCATTATTGAGTCATCTCTAGAAAAAAATCCTCATCTGAAGAGAAAAACTCATCAGCAGAGGCATACTCATCATCCGACTCTTCATCAGCCAAAAAAACCTCAATCATATCAACTTCATGGTAATCATCCCTTTGATATGTAACCTTGATAGTTCCATTTTCCAACAACAACTAAACACCTTTATTCACGATTGAACATCCTCGGGAGTCCCGACAGCAAATTCAGCAAGATCCATACTGATGTTCTACCCGACCAGCCATGTGGCAGAAAGTAGCATGCAATTGTACAAGATACTCATTCATATAATCCACATCAAAAATTCTGAACTCTCCGGGACATCCAGAAACCATGTTCACTTCCTCTTCATACTCTGCCCTAGGCCTGATTATGTGGATGAGGCCCTTATCAATCATCTCCTGCAAATCAGCCTTTATCTTATCGCAACCCTGTATATTTGTATTGTAGATAGCACAATCGGCATGGTCATGCATATAATAGCTAGATTCACAGAGGTCTGCATGCATTTTCACCAAATCTCATCTAACCAGATGAATATCAAAAATCCGGAAGTCGCCTGGACAATCGGCCACCATATTCACAGTGCTTGCTCCTCCATGCTTGGGTAGAGGATTGTCTTTCACATTAGGACCCACATCCTTGATAGATAGAATACCAGACTTCACCAATTTCTACACATCAGTCTTTAAAGGATAGAAATTCTCAATATTATGCCCTCGTGCTCCTTGATGAAAAGCACATATTTGGTCTGCTTTGTAATACCAAGGCAATGGTGATGGTACAGCGGGAGGTGGTCGGGTATGAACCAACTTCTTATGAATCAATGCCGATAGTAACTCGGTATAACTCATAGGAATAAGGTCATAAATCTCCCTTCTCTGATTATACCCTTGATTCCCCTATTGGGAGGGTCTCTGATAAGCAACGGTGGTTGGAGCTACACCAACAACTGGAGTAATTGAGGCGACTTGCTGATGACACTGATAGTTTCTCCTAGGAGGATTGGCCCTCCTCTCTTGCATAACAGCATTTCTATCCCCTTCCTTCTTCTTGGTAAACCCATAAGAGGGCTTCTTCGCACCTCTAGATCCTTCACTCTTTATTAAACGACCCTCTCTTACAGCCTCTTCTAAACGGATACCCATGCCTACCATTTCAGTAAAGTAACTTGGCACACTTGCTACCATCCTTTCATAGTAAAAAGCACCCATATTCTTCAATAAAATCTTAGTCATCTCCTTCTCTTCCATGGGAGGAATCACTTGGGCGGCTACCTCACGCCATCTCTGTGCATGTTCTTTGAATGATTCCCTATCATTCTGAACTATTACCCTGAGTAGATCACGGTCAGGTGCCATGTCCATGTTGTATTTGTATTGTTTGATAAATGCTTCTCCCAAGTCATTGAAAGTATGGATATTGAAACTGTCCAAGCTCATATACCACTTCAGTGCAGCACCAATCAAACTATCCTGAAAAAAGTGAATCAGCAGACGCTGATCATCAGTATGGGTAAACATTTTCCTTACATACATTACCAGATGAGCATGAGGGCAAGTGTTTCCCCTGTACTTCTCAAACTCTGGGACCTTAAACTTTGTAGGTACCTGAACATTCGGGACCAAGCATAACTCATTCACATTATGCTCGAATAGCTCTTTTCCCTTAAGGGCCTTCATCTCCCTCTGTATTTTGTCAAAATGCTCTTTAAAATCATCCATTCTTTCATAAAGACCAAGTCTTCACTTGGTGGAGGAACAGGACGACACATATCATCATTAACAAATGGAACCAAATTCACCGAAGGAGGTGCAGCAGGAGAAGCATGCACCACATGAGGTGCAGGAGTAATAATAGGCTAAACAACTGTAGCTTCTTGAGGACCAAGATTGAAACCATCGGGTGCAAAATTCTCTGGCATTCCCCATGGATAACCTTGAGGCATGCGATTCTGAACAACAATTGGGGTAGCAGACACAGGAACCGTTGGAGCTTCAGCAGTAGCCCTTGTTGGTTGAGGTTGAACACTCGGTGGCTGATTCTGAGCAGCCACCAGAGATTCCATCAAAGCAGTATGATTGGCCATGTCGGCCTTCAAAGCAGAACCCTCCTCGCGTAGCTTGCGATTCTCTTGTTCTAAGTTGTCCGTCTTTCTTCTGAAATTAGCCTGAGTGTTATAGTGGTAAGTCAGCTTGCTTAACGAAGTAAAGAAGTTTGGTAAGACACCTGGATATGCATAACAAATGCAAGAAATATGTGTAATATGATGCATGATATGTAATGCACATGATTTTATTTTGTTATTTAATATTTCAAGGGATTTAAAGATTTATAGACACATTGCAAATATCAAAGTAATAACACATTTGATATACTGAAAAAATTTATTATAATAACTTCAAAATAGGTTACAAGTTTCAACAATCCCAATTACAAGATGAAAATAAAGCCTAAAACCCTAAGAAGTAAAGCTTATGGAGATCACTCTACGCGCTGGCGCTTTCCTGTAAGCCTGGAAATCTGAGCCTCCAACCTCTGATTTTCTTCTGTATACCTGGTAGCAACCTCCTTCCAATCACCTGAATCAGGAAGTGAGTAATCAGCATCTGGATGAGGCTTAAGAGAAAATAAATCCCCTTGCCTCTCCATGGTCTCTACCGCTCGACTCTCAAGGATCTCAATCAAGTCGTCCCTCTCCTTCAAATCTGCTCTATAGGAAATCTCTAAAGTATGGAACTTATTCTTCCAAGCATCCTTTTCCTGTTGCATCCTGACCAAAGCAAGCTGTAGCTCTTCTAGATCATCCAATAAAGGAGGAGTGGTCTTCCCAAATAAATCAGGCATAGATGTTTCCCGAGAATACGACATCTTCAACTGAATATCTCTCACTTGAACCCACTGAAGATATGGCTCCAAAGAAACAGCCCCCCTAGGTCCCAAGTATTTCCTACTCTTCTTTTGAATGTGACGCCAGGCCTTCGCAATATGTTCCCTAGCTTCCTTATGGTATTCTCCCTCCTTCGGAAAGAAACTACTCAAATGAATGATATTTGGTTTATCCCCCATCGGATAACCGAGCTATCGTCGTGCAAGAACAGGGTTATAGTTAATTCCTCCCTTTATAGCAAGAAGAGGTACATTAGGGAAACTACCACAACTGTCAACAATCTCTATATCCTGGTAAGCTCGATGATACAAATCAATATTCGAGTGAGTAAGTGACATGATCTTAGGAGCCTGACGGGGTTCCTTCCTGACATCCCAAAAAGCATCAGACTGAGGCATATGAGAGATAAACCACCAGTACAACAAAGGCGTGCAACAAATAATCATCCCTCTGTGATAAGATTTCCTAAGATGAATAGAGTAATAAGAATCACCCACAACATAGGAACTGGGTTTCCAATCATGAAGATCCTGATATCATTAACGTCAACAAACTTATCCACATTAGAAAATAAAAACAACCTGTAGGCAAGTAGAGCAAATATGGCCTCAAAAGCGATCGTACTCTTCATCCCGGCAAAGTAACGAGCTTTCTCCAATAAGAACTGGGTTGGTAATCCTCTAATCGCTCCTTTAGTAGTCATATGCGCTTCCACCCCAGACTTCCCTAGATGGATCAAAGCATCAATCTCATGTGGTTTTGGATCATCCTCTAAACCAGTAAAAGGAACACGATCGGTAACTGGTAAATCCAGCAAATAAGAATACTCCTCCAGTGTAGGCATCAACTGATAGTCGGGAAAAGTAAACAATGATACATTGGATCATAGAACTGGACCAAGGTCGAGAGAATACCCTCCTTCATCCTAAGCATCATAAGAGGAATGATGGATCCATACTTCTTCCTAAAATCTGCAGCATACTCGATCTCCAGAATTAGACTGATTAACTCATCTATATTGGGATCTTTGAAACTGTACTTCCCGGTCTTTCCTTTTCCAGAATCCATGGTTAAAAAGTACCTGAGATATTCACAAACGGTCAACTTTTAAGTCCCTTGAAATAAAATTTCTTCAAAAGATGCTTATGAGTGCATGGATGCATGATACAACAATCACACGCAAGATCACACATATAAGGTTCATAGGTTCAACGTCACGAGCATGAGGTCGAAGGTACTACCCATAATGTGTTGGTCTAAAAGTTATCACCTACCAAACAAGGTTCTAGAGGTTCCCAGAGTCTACATCCTTCCTTCGGATATTACCAACTTCTCGATTAACTCGGTAATTAGTAATATTATCAAGAAAAACTCGTCACAGCGTAGTATTGCGTGATAAGTATTTCCATATTACTCCATCATAGCTTCTGCGTTACACCTAAAAGGCCAAGATGGGTTTGGTATTCTACGGTCCTCAGCTTCAGCAGGCTCCTAGACTGAAAGCAGTATGTCTTCCCGATTACTCGGTAAACGACACTACAGTCAAAGGGGCCTCCACTGAGTGGGGGATCTCATGCCTCCTTTTTTGGGATTACTCCCTCAAAGTAAACATGACTATACCGCCTGTCCTATCTTAAAGTTTGCCCAAGTATGGGTATAGGACTTATAAGTAATCACCAAGCACCATGAAAACAAGGAAAATCCAGACAAACATAATTACAACATATACCACATAAACAATGATAGCACATATACAAACAAAAACAAATATAGGCTTAACCCACTTAAGGATGGACCAGCAAAAGGTCAATCTTTTCCCAGTGAATTCGCCATTTTTTCTGTAGCGGTAGAAATGTTTAAGACTAAGCCATTGGATTGACTAGACTTATACATATCAAAAAAATAAAAATCGCCACTGCGCTTTATTGTTTCCAAAGGAATGGGAAAAGAGCGAGTAACCCAAAAGAGGGAGAAAGATTCAAGGTAAGGGGGTTGGTTATGCAAAGGGAAGGTATTAGAACCCTAAACATCTATGGTATTATGCAGGAACCTCTTTGTAAAATCTGTATATTTTGGCTATAAAATGTTGTATAAAAATGGATGGTGGAGGTGAGAAAAGAAATATATTTTTATGTTTTTTTACACCCGCCGCGGTTGCGAACCTTTAGTGCCTTCGTACCACCTTTTTGTGCAATAGGGGATCAGGGTACACGTATTTCCTCTTTTAAATATTTTAAAACACAAATATGTTGGTTAATTTTATGAGATGAGACATCACCATCATTGTCCGTGTGGAAAACATATTTACTACCCACAATCATGAGAAAGGAGAATTTGAATTATCTCAAAGTGGAGGATATGGCTTAGATCTTAAAATATACAATGCCTCACTCAACACCCAAGTGGAAAATATCCCACTTCACTATATATTATGGAAGTATAGTTGTTTGCATCACTACAAGAATTGACAATAGTCCAATCTTTTGAGAAAAGTTTAAAACAAAAAGCCAAAATGGTTTGAAATAAGATTGATTGACTTTGTCTTCCCACAAGAAATGTCAAGGTATTGTTAAGTTGATTGAAGTTTATTCGTGAAAATGTTTTTAAAATGCATAGACATAAATCCAAGTTTATTATTAAAGTGAGTCAAGTTTAAAAAGGAAGAAGAGTTTTGAAAAAAAAAAGGAGGAAGAAGATTTTTGAAATTAAAGAAGATGGGAAGAGAAGAAGAGACTATCCTAAAGCATAAGGTAAAAGCCAATACTTGACATTATGAGTCAAGATAGAATTCCCATTCTATGGATTGAAACCAAGCAAGAAAAGATACTAGACCTCTTGAGAGAACCAAACTTCAAGTGTATTAAGTCTTCACAAAAATTGGGTAGGGTAACCGTTGTATACGGGTGAATTCCAGATTACAAACAAAGTATGTAATCAGAATAACCCGCACACAAAAGAAACAAACAAACCAATGTCTTGAGTTAAACCTCAAGAACTCTAGACAAAGTATCAATAAAGGTCACAAGGTCTCCAACATAGGTCAAGGTTTCTAATCCTAAGTACAAGAAGTCCAATACTCCATAATGCCAAGGATAGTAACCAAATAGTCCAAGTATCATTACAGGTTTTTATGGTTCATGTTGACTATTACGTGTCTTAGAAGAGAAAAGAAAAGGCTCAAGTGAGCAAAATAAAAATGACATGAAATGTAATTCTTAAAGTAAATGGCACATAAAGTGTAAAACATAAAAGGGCATAAAGTAAAAACAATTTAATAATTAGTGGTTAGTTGGATGACCATCTTGAAACTTGGATCTGGAACTCATTAGAGGATTGGTAGAACCAAACCCTCCACACAACAAGTTGAATTTGCTTTTTGTCAAGTATATCATCCATTTGGAATCCTCAAAAGTACCATTTAATGATCAACAATGTTTAAGTGATCCGCGTTGACCAAAAGTGTTGAAGATCCATTAGAGGATTGGTAGAACCAAAGCCTCCACACAATAAATCTCGAGGTTATTGGATCAAAGGGATCAAATTTACATACTTGGGCTTGCAAACATAGATTTGGGCGACGAATGATAATTTATTCGAACCGGGACAAAATTTAGCGTTATGTTAAGCAATCGTAAGTGGACTTATATAGAAGTCGCACCTATTTTGAGGCCAGTCAGTAGCAATCTATGTACCATTTATTTTGAGACATGATATAGAGATCATTCTCCAATAACACTTAATGCAATAAGAAAGGGACAAGATGAAGAGGTGTGGGAAAGAATATACAAACCACATTTGAATTAAATTTAAATCAAACTATTATTAAAATCATTCATTCATTTTATGGAGTTAGACTCAACACCATGGATCCAATAATGGTAACAAAGTTCATGATCAAAATTTAACCCTAGTTCAGCCAGAAAATAATCATAAAATAATATTGCATTTAATATATACATTAAAAAAGGTTTTAAAAATGTTTTAAAAATGGAAATAAGAAAGAAAAATATCAACTATACTCAAATTAATCAAGAAAAATAGAAATCAGAAAAGTACTCAAATATTTTTATAAAATTTTTGGCAATTTTTAAAAGTCATAAACTATTTTAAAACTAATTAAAATTGTCCAACAAATAGAAAATATATCAAGCATTGTAAACATCAACATAAAATTCCATAAAATTAAAAAAAACAGAAATATGCACAATGATATTTATGAAATTTTTTAGAATTAAGAAATGTCAGAAAGTATTTTTAAGGTAATTAACACAAAGAAAACAATGAAAAATATATAAAAAATATCAATTTTCAAAATAAAAATATGAAAAAATATTCATGAGATCAGAAATAATTCAAAGTATTTTTGTCTATTTTTTCATAATTTTTGGATAAAAAATAAAAGAGTTATGAATTTTTGAAAATTAAATCAATTAAAATATAAAAATAAGAAAATAAAATAAAACTAAAAAGATATGAGTCATCAGATCATAGTCAAAGCGCGTTAGTAAGCTAATCCAATGGACCAGACGCACTGTGCTTGGTATTGACCTTAGTAAGATGCGCAGGGAATCAGAAAAAATGAAACTAATGAAATTAAAATGTTTAGCACGCTATCATTCGCTGAGACGAGACATGTCATCATCTTCAACCTCCAGCCACCCTGCAATGGAGATTTTGTGATATCTTTCAAACGAAAAAATTAGGATCCCAGACCAGTATCATTGGATTCGTCTCTTCAAGACGATCCTAACACCACCATTGCGCAAAATTTATATAAAGTATACAAAGAGATATGAATCAAAAATTCAGAAAATAGCGAGCACCTTCAATTTAAGATTTCTCTCCTAATTCTCAATGGATTTAAAAATTGTAAGAAGCACTAGAATTATGAGAAGGAGTAGAATAGGTTAGTGCTTTATTTGGATCCAAATGGTGGAGAATTCTACCTTTTCGAAGTTCAAGAAAGAAGCTCTGAAACTGAAATTTTGTAGCTTGGATTATAGATATTTTTGCTTGGTTTAAGTGCTGGAGAGTTTGTATGATGCTTAACGAAGATGAATGTGCAAAGAATTTTGGAAGAAAATGCTGGAATCTTGGAAACTGATTTAAAAATTTTGAAGTTAGTGTGAGGTTTTGAAAGAGTGTTTTTGGCTCTCAAAGCTTGGGGAAATGAATGGGGGTGACAATCTATTTATAGTGAATCAAATGGAATGTTCAAGCGTGTGAAATGGTGAAGTTTGGAGGGAAATTGTGTGAACCTGATGCATGAGCAAAGTGTGATCTGATTTCCATTAAAACTCATCCAATCCTTGCGTTTTAAGGCTCTAATCCACTTTGGCAACATGGTTAAACATATTTAGATCATAAACACGTGCTAATTTGATGTTTAGAGGCCAAACCATGAATTTCAAATTCTGACTTATGAAGAAACTTCAGTTCCAAGTTACCAAGTTCAATCCAATGGAATTCTCAGCTCAAGGGGTCTTAAGGATTGATTTTTTATGCTTTAGAAAGATGAGGTTACAAGTTTGCAATGAAAAAATAATGGAATCAAATGGATGCTTGAGATGAAAGTTGCATTGAGCCAAAGTTGGGGAAAAAAGGTTGACTTTCCATACTTAGAAATATTTCAAGTTTTTCTTCAAAAGTGACCTATAATGTTTTGCATCCAAACATGGCCTTCCACTTGGAATTTTCTCTTGACCAAAAAAGATGGCATGAAATAGACCTCTTGAATGACATTTTGGAACTTGAAACATTCAAAATCTCCAAAAATTTAGAGAGTTATGAATTGTTGAATTTGGCAAAAAATCATGAAATGACCTATAATCGTTTGTATCCTTAGGGCATCTTCCATTCATTTTCTCACTTTGCACATAAAATAATGCATACAATTCACATCCTCAAGATCATTGTGGAAAAAGAGTATCCTCATGGTGATAAAAATTGACCAAGTTATGATCATTTGAAGTCACACATGGGGAAATGGGGGTTCATCTAGAGGACTTGTAATCTTATTTAATCATCATGTTTCTTCCATATGAAAACTCCTTGAAACTTTTGAAGTGATTTGTTGGTAACCTTTTAAAGATAAGGATGTATTTGGAATCACTCAAAAAAACCAAAATATGAGCAAGATATGCTTCTTTGAAGTTCAAGACCCTAGCTCCCAGATCAAGAAAATGCTTTGAGGAACTTTGACAATTTTGAACAAACTTTTTTTACCAACACAATTTATTTATAAATAAAAGTTGTTGAGAATAAAAGTGAGAACTCATAGCCACCAAAACCACTTCCATATCTTGAGAATTGAGAGAAACATGCACTTGTGATAAATGGGAACAAGACTTTGTCAAACCATGACAACTTCTTCAATCAATCCCTTACACTTTTGAATAAATCTTGATATCTTGGGAATGTAGTGAACCAAAATAAACCTTGCCATGCCATACCTTGCAAAATAACTTCAATCGTGAGGTTTGTACTTCTCAAGCTTTATTGCCTAGGGCATGGAAATAAACTCATGAACCCATGGAGCAACTTGCTAAATCTCATTGCCTTTACCTACATTAGTAACAAGCAAGACAAACCAACATTGCATTTTATTAATTAAAAGGAAAATCAAGACAAAATATTCATGATCACAAAAATAAAACAAGTCAAAGTGCTTGGTGATTCCTCAAAAAGCAAAGCTAAAAGTAGGGAGGAGAACCAAGAACCCTAATGTGATCTTGTTGTGATTGAATCAATATGGTATGATGAAGGGATATTAGGGGCAAAAATTGTGGTACAACAGCTAGTAGTCAATAGTCACCAGATCCCATGGCCAGATATAGGCCATATTGCATGAATTAGCAAGGACGGCCTTCGTGGGAAGATGAACAAGATCCTATAAGAGTTCTAGGGATAATGTCAGACGAAAGGGGATCTCTGCAGACCCGAGATTAAGATTTTCAAAAGAAAATCCATACTGGCTAGGGGTTATATCAGAAAGAAGGGAGCCCTACGGGCTAAAGATAATAGTGGAAGAAAAGATAACCCTTGCGAGTTTTGGGATTATAGTGGGATTTGTGAAAGGTATCCTTAGTTGGTAGGTTCCTAGTATTGGCCTACAAATATTCTACCATCCCCATAAGGTGGTTTTCTTAAGGGTATCACAAATAACACTAGAGGGAAAGGCACAAAGGCCTCCCTTAAGTGGAGCATCTTTGCAGACTGAAACTTTCATATCTAGATCATGAAAGGTCTCATCATGAGATTTTTGTTTGAAGGTTATACAAAGAGTCATAGGTGTCATTCCAAAGTCCTACTTCCCAAGAGGATGTCTCTTGAGACGTATTCCTTTTGCAGATTTCCACCGACTCCAGGTGAAGTCGTCACATAAACTCATAGGGGTAATGTATCCCCTTAGCTAATAGAGGAACCTTCTTTCTAAGAGTTTTTGAAAATATTTTTTGCAAAATTTAAATCCCACCACAGATATAATAATATGATAAAATAACAATAGATAAATAAATGAATAAATAAATAGTTAAATAGACAAATATAAAAACCCAAAAAATAAGAAGAACCCTAAAACCAAAAGATAAGGCTTCTAAACCTAGGGTTGACTCCCCAGCAAAGTCTCCAGCTATTGTAACTGGTTTTTAAATCAGAGTCGCCACCCTTAATTTTTATCTTAAGGAAGGGAATATAAAGGTTAATCCTAAAAGTTATATATTCTAGGTTTGGACTCGGTTTTAGACAAATGGAAGGTGTTAGGAACCCCTCATCTTCCTTGTTAACAAGGATACTAGAGTTTAGAAGCACAATTTTTTAGGAATATGGTTTTAGTATTTTATTAGGGGAACTCGCCACGATTTTAAGTCGTATGCCTATTTATCTTCTTATGAGGAATCAGAGTTCCAATTTGTAGTTTGCAGTTGGTTTGTATTTTTTATGGGTTAAGAATTATATTTGAATATCCTGCATACTCAGTCTAGGTGTACAAATAGCATAGATAATAGACAGAGTACGCAGTCGATTCGAATATGCTCGTAACCCTTTTGGAAGATTAATTGTTAGATTAATTTGATTTACAAAAATAAGGTGTCGTTGGTTAAGTATTTTTTACTATATTAATTATGAAAATATTATAATTAAATGCGTGATGAAAAGAAATAATTTAATGCAATAAAATATATTTGAATGTGTTTAGAAAAATATTACGGTTTATATGATAATAATAATATAATAAAATATTATAATTAATAAAATATAAAAAAATATTAAATATTAAATAAAAATTAGAAAAAATAATAAAATAAATAAAATAAATAAATTAAAAAAATGCAGGAGGGTGCGACTAAGGTTAAGCTAGTAAAGAGGGGAGGTCTTAATAGCATGGGCCTAAATTCAGATATTTAATTCAAGCGCAAAATGCAAGGGGGTATGTTTTTGTTCTACACAGCATATTTGGGGGTGTAAGGAGCCAGGGCCCAAGTCCAAATTTTGGACTTGGCCCGTTTGGCCTGGGGCTATGAAATTACAGACGTTAGTAAAAACAAAAAAGGACCTGGGGTGCGTTTTACTAATGGGCCAGGCCCAATGAATACATTTTTTATCTTTTCGGATCAGGTGTGGAAGGACCATAGGATGACACAATGGAAATGTGTTTTCTACCGCGTGATAGTGATCGTGAGGCTGAGATCGAGGAGAGCATGGTAGCACGATGGGGTGACATGCATGTGATTTTAGAAAATGTTATATTTTATTTTTACAAAAAAAAAATTATTTTTATTGTTTCATTCTTTCCTTCTAACCCGTCTTCTTCACTCTCTCACGCTCTCTATTCTCTCACCGCGACACAAACCATAGATCTTACCCGGCAACGGTACCCTAATCGCCTCTTTTCTCTAGAGTAACAACCACAACATACAACCCAATCATAACCCTAAAACCCCAAACCTACAAAAAAGGCAACAAGAAAATACCCCTAATGCTAAGTGTTTTAGAAATTACCCCATTGCATGTGAATTGTGTTTGTCTTCCTCTGGTTTCCTGCAATATCTTATCTCTCTTCTTCTTGTCTTTCAGGTACTACGACGGCGGGTACGATTTGGATGGCGGCGCTTAAAGGGGAGCTAGGGTTTCAGATATTGAAACCCTAGGCTAGAATGGCGAGTTTGGGAGCTAGTGGCGAGGTGATTGGGTCAAGGATCTTTTTGACTCCTTCTTTTTAACAAAGTTCCTCTCAATTCTCTTCTGATTTTCTATTTAAGGTCCCCTCTCTACTGTTATTATCTTAGGTTTTATAGTAATATTGATTTATATGATTTAGGAAAAGAAATTATTAGGTTGCTATGCAGATTAAGGAAGTTAATGTGGCTGTAATATTTAGAATTAAGGAAATGTTTCGATTTGTATTTATTAGTGATGAATGTGTTTCTACAATTAGCTTGTATCGGTTCTGGAAAGTTATGAATGTAAGATATTGGTTTTATTGAATTAGAAAAAGTTTCAATTCTTGTTCAAATAAATCTAATGAATTAATACTCGTTTCTGTTTAATCTATACAATACTTGTTTACATAACTTAGAACGCGCATTTTTTCAATTGGACTGGATTTGTCTCGTGTACGGACTATGCTTAATTAGGCCACACATTTTTTGGAACAACATCACGTTAATCAAAAAGGCCCTGCTCGTTAGGGCTTGGAAATAATCCGTGTAAGAAGCCCTCACCTCTCAAATATCATTTTTAATAAAATATAGTAAAGTTTAATAATAATTTTAATAATATAATATTTAAAACAAAATAGTCTTCAAAATAAATCCAAAAAATAATTGAAATAGGCCACTGCATTGGGCCTACCAGCTCAATCTTCTCTTCAAAATAATCCAAATCAATAATCAATAAAAAAAATACAGTCCCTCAACAGAAATGGGCCAAATTTTAATTTATTGGGCCTTAAACAGATTGCTTTACACATTCTTCCAACCCTATTCAAAAACCTAAATGGGATTTATTGATTTGCAACATACACCCCTTTTTCCATATTTGAAATGGGCTAAAATTTTACACGGGCCCTTTCCGATTTAGAAAGGCCCATGGTTTTTTTTCAAAATAATGTAACTTCTTTCAACATTTAAAATGGGCGGAAACCGAAGCAAAATCATACCCAAAAAATGCAGTTGACTCAAAAAACTTAAATGGACTTTTCTGATTTAGAAAGACCCTTTAATTTCTTTATAAGATAAACCCCTCTTTTCAAATTTTAAACCCCCATAACTATAAAAATAATTCATGAAGCAAATTAATTTTTTTAAAATAGGAATAAATAAATACTAGGAACCAGTATGTCAAATTTGGGGTATGACACAGTGATCGATTGGCTCTTTGCACTTTCTTTCTTTTCCTATTACACTAGCCTACGGGAGCGCTTATCAAGTTCTGATTACCAAAGTTCCAAAGTTCAAGTTTCAGTTACCAAGTCTCAATTATCAAAATCCCAGTTCCAAAAGCAAATTTTAGATCAGTATCATTTATCCCCTAGGTAGCGATAAATGTACAACCTCCTATGTTAGTATCCAAGCGTTAGTAGTTGTTTCCCAAATTTCCTCGACTTCATTTAATTACTCCCTTGGTATGAAGAAAGTTTATCTCCGCATCGTCAACTCCCTAGGTTGTAGTAGATATACAAAGCTATCATAACCATTCACGTTAGTTCTTGACCAATGATTATCCAACTCATCAATCTTATCAAATTAGTCCCTTGGAAAAGATAAGATCGATCCCAAATTTTCTATTCCCTAAGTAGTAATAGACAATCAAAGTCCACGATACAACTTGCTTTGTCAGTCTCAAAGCTTTAGCAAGATGATTTTCAAAATTCCCCAGTATCATAATTTTTAAAACATTAAAATTATTTTTAAACTTGATTTCATAATTTTTTTGGGTTTTACTAAAATTTGGTTTTAACAGTAATTTATTTTGCCTATTTAAAATTTATAATAATTTACTTTAAAATTATTTATATTTCTTAAATAGCAAATATGTTCACACCCTTCATATGCTTCCATGCGCCTTTTTATCTTAAATAGAATGTCATAACACAATTGGTAAGTGAGTAAGGCTTACAAGTGAGAGGGCATGGGTTCAAACCCATCATCCAATGTTTTGACTTTTTTTTGGTATTGCTAATTTTAAATTTCATTTTTATTGTTATTTAATTAAAATAAATCATTTTTTAATATTTAAATATTAATTTTTGGATTTTTAACTAATGAATTTTTAAAAAATAGTTTTTTTTCACTTTTTTCACTTTTTTCACTTTTTATTCTAAAAATGACCAAAAAAATATAAAATACAAAAAGATTTAAAATTATTTTGTTATCGTTTTTATTTTAGGTAGTAATATTTTTTTTAGGAGAGAATCAATGTAATTGGTTATAATAATTATAAATCCAAAACAAACATTTGATTTTTTTGGATTTTAAATATTTGGATGGATGGTTGATTTTATTCTATTTTTGTTAACCTAACTAAAATCTATGAATAGGTCTTCCTTTCACACAATTCAGGATCCACACTCACTCATAATTTCTCTATTACACACAATTCTTACAAACTTTCTTTCTACGCATTTTTTTCTTTTGGTTTATTCCAGAGTTTTTGTCTTGAACAAAAACTCTGTTGTTGTCTTTAACAGGCAATGATCAACAATAAACCCTCAAATTCTATAATTTCACACAGAATCTCTCACAACTTTTAACTCTCACACACACTTTTTAAAAAAATTTCAAACTTTCTACGTTTTTTGGCCGATGATTGCATATGAGGCCCCCTGCTCCTTTATTTTTCAAAACCTTGTTTTCAAACCCTTTTGTTTTACTTCTTTGGCCGATGATTAACATATGAGGCCCCCTTTTGTTTTCAATACCTCTTGCTTTCAAACCCTTAGGTTTTATATTACTTTTCGGCCGATGATTAAATCTCTAATATGAGGCCAACCTTTATTTTCAATTTTATTTTCCACTAAAATTAAAACTTTGTTTTTTCCTTGTGAATTTATTTACTTATAACTATTGTTTTTTGTGTGTATCCCTTTTAGCATGATAATATACGATAATATGGAAATAATGTGATAAACCTAATAATCCCGATAAAACATGAAAACCTCATTCTTTTCAAACCTAAAGACTAAATGGGTCCCCTTGAGTACAAGAGAGGTAAAGGGTGCCTAACACCTTCCCTTTACATAATTACCCTACTTACCCAACATCTCTTTCATTAGGGTTTTTCCCTTCTTTACCTATCCTTAGGATAAAATAAGTTAGTGGTGGTAGCTCTAATGTTTAAACGTAAATTTTTAAAGTCGGTCACGACAGTGATTTTGAAGTCGTACTCAAAACATCTTAATAATAAAATCAAACATCTCAATACTTCATACCAACAAAGAAAATAGTTCAATTCGAACGAATCCAGAATACCCTGATGTTACATATCAGAGCAACACCCTCTTTGTAAAAAATAAAGAAACTAAGGGTAAGAAATCATAATCATTATAAAAAGTATAAGGAGTAGATAAAGCAGGCACAACAATATTCTCATGTAATTTCACATATCATCTCATATCGCATCTTATATTAGCATCACCTTAAATAATTCACTTCACAATACAGGCACAAACATCGTTTGAGTCACAACTTCATCAATCAATACATTTATAATCATCCAATATGCAATAGCACATAGGATAATATACATCAATATAGACTCATACATGTGGTACCAAAACATCACTGATGACTCAGTCATCATTTCTCCAAAGATCCCCACCAATAGGATCGATTCCCACTAGGAACCAGGGCACTTCACAAAATCACACTCAATCGACACTATGGTATTGAGCCATCACTAGACAACTTCCCTTTAAATTTTACTAGACAACAGTCCTTTAAACATATGTTATGAAAGCATTATGCACAACTTCACAAGAAAACATGACCACAGCTAGTCAAAACACATCATCATTCATATACTCACAATAACCTCATATACTTCATAATACATCATACTCTGTTATAACATCACTAAAAAATTCACACAACCTCATGCACATCATAATATAACATAGAGTTCATCATAATATCATCAAACGCATCATAGCATAACACATAACAAACGTACAAGACCATTCCCATTCAAAAGACATATGCCTCCGTTAAATGATTATTCACTGGTTTCAAAATTATTTTTATATGATAGAAAATGTTTTTAGCTTTCCATTGGTTCAAACGGTGCGTCAAACAGACCCACGATTTGAAAGTTATGAACTTTTGAAAATTTCATTTTTTTTCAATTTCCTCAATGTGTAATCGGTTACACCATATAGGGGTACACTGTGTGAAAATGCCTAGTAACAACATTTTTGTATGCCGTAACCGGTTACACCATATTTGGTACCCGATTACACAGCAAATAGAGCAAAAAAAATATCTATTTTGCAAGTTACAAAAATCCATTCTTTTCACCCCCAAAGCCCCAATTTTCCAACCAAAACTGTAATTCATGATTTCACAAGTTGCATACACATTATACTCATCATCCAAACATATTTCATTATACCAAATTCATCAATTCATCACAAAATCATTCAATTATATATCATGTTTATCATCCCTAAATTACAAACCCCAAACATAAACCTATCATTACCTAAACCTCAAAGCAATTATAATAACAATGACAACTCCCTTTACCTTTTCCATGTCTAAACTTGGCTCTCTAATAAATCATTAATCTCAAACGGGGATGAAAATTGGAATATCGAATGATTTTGGATTTAATTTGGATATCCCTACCCTACATCATCCTTGCAATGTAATCAGTTTATTTTATAAAAATAGTATTTTACCCAAATTCAGAAACTGCCTTAAACCCCTAACAAATATCAATATACATTTCAAATAATAAAGTAAAACAATTGCAAAAAATTTAAATAATATATTTTTAAATATTTCAAATGATAATGTACAAAACAAAATATTAAAGCATTGTACATACAACTAATAATATAAATTATTAAAACTAAATAATAAAGTATAATATGATATAAATGAGACTAGTTTTGGGATAATGTTAGTGTGGATAATAGAGTCCTCGTTACCTAACTCGTCATCATATTTTGTAATTGGGGAAGATCCAAAACCAATCAGAGAAGATTTTTCTTGCCAAACTCAAAGATCAAGTAGGTATCTACGAATATGAGTTATCTTATCATGTATAATTCAGAGGAAATTGAGCATAAAACAATGTATTGAACCTTGTGGAAGGTGTCACACCTGGAATTCTGGTTGTTAGATCACGGATGTCCTAAGAGATGTCGAGACACTGGATCCGACTTCACACACAATAATAAGATGTATAGAGAAAATAAGCAGTATTGAAAGTAAAAAAAATACAAATATGTTTACCCAGTTCGGAGAAACTCTCCTACTCTGGGGGCTACCAAGCCAGGGATGAAAAAATCAACTAGATAATATCAATTTGTAGACCTTACAACAAACATCCAATTTTACACCTTACGCACTTAATCACTACCCTTTGCTAACTTGTATCTAAGACACACCTAGGTATGATGCCCTCCTCAAATCCCTCTTCAACCATAGTCAGCAATTGGAGAAACTCTAAACACAATAGAGAACAATAATCGGAAGTTACTCTCCTAAGACACATAAAAATCAATGCTTAAACACTTATGATAATTGACACATGGATGCTCATCACTTAATAGCTTAGAAGAATTTGTCACATAGATGTTCAACTCCATGATGTCGAGACATCATGTCTAACATCTCCACCTTCAGACCATAACACAACAGGGACTACCCCTCAATACCTGCTAGAAAAGAGAATAAAAAATTCCCCCCCTTAATTAGTACCATTAGTAGTACTTGTTCCAGCACTCTCAATATCATACAACTCCCCCTTTTTATCCATAAATATGACAAAGGTTAGTAGATAATATTAGTACACAAAACAGTTTGAAGCACCTAAGAGTTAATTAGTAACGTGTAAAAAATTAAATGTATCATGGGTAGTTAACCCTTACAAAATCATAAATCAAAATAAACAAGATCATAAGACAAACCGAAACAAAATGACATGATCAGCTGTCATGCATCACCATCTTCTTATTTTCTAATAGCTCTGGTAGAGTGTTTGTTAGATGAAACACCATCCTTAACATGCTCATCAACAGATGCAACACCATCAGTAATTTCTATAATTCTTCATAGATACAGATCCCAAGTCTCCTCCTTAGGTTCTCAAACTGAGCTGCATCAAGAGCTTTTGTAAAGATATCAGCAAGCTGATTCTCAGAACTAACATGCTTAAGATTTATGATTTTGTCATCCACAAGTTCTCTAATGAGGTGATGTTTGGTGTCAATGTGCTTGCTCCTACTATGCTGAATAGGATTTTTGGAAATATTAATAGTACTAAAATTGTCACAAAATAATGTCATCACATCTTGTGTGACTATACTCAGGCATCATTTTCTTCATCCACACCAGTTGAGAGCAGCAACTTCCTACTGCTATGTATTCAGCTTCAGCCGTAGATTGAGAAACAAAATTTTATTTCTTACTGAACAAAGAAATCAAATTGTATCCCATAAAAAAGCATCCACCAGAGGTGCTCTTTCTATCATCTGCACTTTTAGCCCAATCAGCATCATAGAATCCCGCCAGAATGGAACTTGAATCATGAGTATACAACATTCCATAATTGCTAGTTCCATTGACATACTTTAGAATCCTCTTCACTTGATTGATATGGCTCACCTTGGGTTCTTCTAGGTACCTTGCGCAAACTCCAACTGGAAAGGTTATATCTGGTCTACTTGCAGTGAGATATAGAAGACTTCCAATCATGCTTCTATACAAACTCTGATAACCACATACCCCATTGGCACTTTCCATTCCAAAATTCTTCATAATATTTTTGGAATACTTACTTTGACAAAGAAAAATGGAATCTTCCATCTACTTAAATTGTAAACCAAGAAAGTGAGTTAGCTCACCTACCAAACTAATCTCAAACTCAGATTGCATCTTCTCCATAAAATGCTGAACCATTTCATCTGATTTTCCTCAATGACAATATCATCCACATAAATTTGTGTTATCATAAGCTCTCCACCCTTATCTTTGACAAAGAGAGTCTTGTCAATTCCACCCTTCCTATATCCATGATTGACAAGAAATTCAGTCAACCTTTCATACCAAGCCGTTGGAGCTTATTTTAGACCAAACAAGGCCTTCTTTAGTCTGAACACATGATTCGGGAAAGATGGATCAACAAATTCTTTTGGTTGTTCAACATAAACCTCTTCACTTAGGTACCCACTCAAAAGATCACTATTGACATCCATCTTATACAATTAGAATTTTAAGTGACACGCCACTCCAAGTAACGGTATGATAGACTCCAAGTGAGCCACAGGAGAAAATGTTTCATCAAAATATACTCCTTCAATTTAAGTATACTCTTAAGCAACTAATCTAGCTTTATTTCTGACGACACTTTCTTGTTCATTAGTTTGTTCTTATACACCCATTTTGTACCAATAACATTTGTTCCTTTAGGTCTTGGTACCAAATCCCAGACTTCATTTCTATTGAATTGAGATAGCTCGTCTTGTATGGAATTAATCCAGAACTCCTCATTTAAGGCTTCCTTCACATTATTTAGATCAACCTTTGACACAAAACAAGCATTTGATACAACTTCCCTTGATCTGGTGACCACCCGTTGTCTCAAATTTCCTATAATAAGCTCCTTAGGATGATTCTTCTGTATTCTGAGAGAAGTTCCTTTACAAGCTACTTGAGATTCTTCAACTACAGTATCAGCACTTGAGCCAGCAACATCTGTGGTAGATCTTGTAACATTTTCTTTAGAAACCACATTTTCAGTTAGAATAAATGTATCAACTTCTTCTGGGACACCATCTTCTTTAAATGATTCATAAACAATCACATTTAAAGACTCCATCATTACATTGGTTCTGGATTTGAATACTCTGTAAGCTTTATTGTTTGCAGAGTATCCCAAAAATATTCCTTCATCACTCTTAGCATCCAACTTTCTTCTTGGCTCTCGGTCAGCCAGAATGTAACACTTACTCCCAAAGACATGGAAGTATTTGACAGTTGGCGTTCTTCCTCTACACAATTCATAAAGAGTAACAGAAGTTCCAGTTCTGATTGTCACCCTATTGTGGATATAGTAGGCAGTCTTTATAGCTTTATCCTAAAAGTAAAAGGGTAATTTCTTGGCACGAAGCATAACTCTGGCACACTCTTGAATAGTCTTGTTCTTTATCTTAAACACACCATTTTGTTGATGAGTGACGGGTGAGGAACACTCATGACTAATCCCTTCAGAGGTACATAATTCCTCAAACTTACTGTTCTCAAATTCCTTCTTGTGGTCACTTCTGATCCAGACAATGCCATAATCCTTTTCTCTTTGAATCTTATAGAATAATTCTTTGAACGCTTCAAAAACCTCGGACTTCTCTTTGATTAACTTCACCCAATTGAATCTTAAGTAGTCATCAACAATAAAATAGGCATACCTTTTTCCTCCGAGACTCTCAACTTGCATAGGTCCCATCAAGTCCCTGTGAAGAAGCTCTAGAACTCTTGAGGTAGCAAGATGTTGAATCTTCTTATGAGACTTCTTTGTATTCTTTCCAATTTGACATTCACCACAAATTATTCCTTCGTCAATCTTTTTCTTGGGAGTATCTCTAATAGCTTCTTTTGATATGATATTCTTCATACCCTTTAGATAAAGATGTCCGCGCTTTTGATGCCATATGTTTACTTCATCATCCTTGGAAATTAAGCATGTTGAGAGACATTCTGAAGAACTCCATAGGTAGAAATTATCTTTTGACTTGGTTCCCGTCATAACAACTTCATTATTATCATTTGTAATCAGGCATTCAGATTGAGAAAAATAACTTTGAAACCATGACGACTGAGATGACTGATACTTATCAGATTAGCTTCTATCCCTTTCACAAACAACACATTATTGATACTAGGTTGTCCAACAAAATCCACCTTTCCCACACCTTTGATTTCACTCTTTGACCATCTCCAAAAGTGACATAGCTAGTGGCACGTGGTTTAATGTCCAAGAGGAAATTCTTAACCCCAGTCATGTGTCTGGAGCAGCCACTATCAAAATACCCGTATTCTCTAGTTGAAGCTTTTAACAAAGTTTAAGATATGAGTCCATATGAATCAAGACGAGGAGCTCCTCTTGACTTGGTATCAATATTAACATATTTTCTTCTGTAGGGAATCCTCTGGTAGGAACAGCCATCTAGTTTGTAGCAAGTGGACTTCAAATGACCAAGCAATCCACAATGGTGACATCTCCAAGGCTGATACACGGGACTACAATATCTTCCCTGATGTCTTGATGATATTTGGATATGTGCCTTGACATGTTTTGTTCTTGTCTCCTCCTTTGAGAAACAACCTTTACAACTTGCTTGTGGTTCTTCTCAGCTTGATTCTTGTAACCAAGAAACTTTATATTTTCAACATTACTCTCAGTCTGAAGGATCTCATTCAACATAGCAGTGCCATTGTTTAGTATTCTCACAGATTTTGTCATATTGTCAAACTTTGATTTTTGCAATATCACCTCCTCTCTAAGATTTGGAATGATAGAAAGGTGCTTTTCTTTCTCAGCCTCTAGTTGAGCAATAAGCATCTTTAGCTCCAATATTCTTTGCCCCATTCTCTTATTCTTAAGGCACATCTTGGTGAACCCAGTGGCCAGTTTACTAACCGTGAGTTCTCCAACATATGATTCTTTATCAGACCCATAAATTCTAATCAAGGCAGTCACTTGCTTGGCTGAATCTTCTTCATGATCACTTTCAGATTGTCCATCTGACCACGACACAGACAAGTTCTTCCCTTGATTTTTGAGATAGGTATCACATTCATCTCTTATGTGTCCATATACCTCACATTCGTGCAACTGTACACTTTTCTCTTGATTTGGCTTCTCCTTAAATCTTGACTTCCTTCCTAGGTCCTGGTTTTTGTTGAAGTCGGATGACATGTTCTTGGCATTTAACCCAGACTTCCTTAACACCATGTTAAATTGTCTCCCCAGTAGCACAAGGTCATCAGATACTCCTTATGATTTTACACTTCATCTACTCTCTGAGTCATCGCTGTTGGAAACAAAATTTATACTTTTCTTCTTTTCAGACCTTTCATTGATGGAAAATTCAAAGGTCTTAAGAGAGCTTACCAATTTATCAACAGTCACGGTGTTTATATCATGGGATTATTTAATGGAAATCACCTTCATGTCAAACTTCTTTGGAAGAGATCTGCTCATCTTCCTGGTTATCTTGTTCTCTGAAATCTTCTCTCCCAGACCTTCTATGTCATTAGCAAGGTCTAGCATAGTCATCTGAAAGTCTTGAATACTTTCATCCTCCTTCATCTTAAAGTTTTCAAATTTTTTAAAGAGAAGTTGAAGCTTTTCCATCTTTACCTTAGGATTTCCTTCCTGCACTTTCTTTAGGGTTTCCCAAGAAACGTTAGCATGCTTGCAATTCTTGATCAGTTTGAACACGTTGTTATCAACCCCATCGAATATTGTCGAACTATCTAGCCGCTCAATTCCATGAAGTTCCCGTCCCCGTCGGGGCAGACGCCACGACTAGGGCACTGTTTGTGGCAATCAACCAGACCAACTATCTCATCTTTGCCCAAGGGGAAAGGCTGAGAGCATTAGAGGACGACCGAAGGCCCCCAAGGAGACACAGGAGGCCTCAATCCCCAACTCCTCGAAGAATGGAGGAACATCCCCGATCTCCCCCGCGGAGACATGACCGGGACATCTCTCGAAGCCCTTTGCCCCGACCACAAGGGCGGAGACCCGCCTTGGAGGGAGAACCACTCATCGAGGCCGGAAGGCGCGACCACGGCCCTTCACGGCAAGAACGAAGACCTCCCGGAGACAGACACGGAGGAACATATCAACGGACACATCACTCGAGGATTGTCCAGCACGACCAGCGCCATCGTGATCGACAATACATAAGGTCCCCGTCCCTCTCCCCGGAACAAAGTGATAAGGACGACCCCCGCGGTCCCCTATCACAAGCTATCATGGAGGCGCCCATTCCCCTGGGCATGAAGAAGTCTCCACACCTAAAAGAATATGATGGATTCGCTGAACCGGTCGATCACATAGATGGGTTCGAGGCCATACTGCACTACAATAACGTCGGTGGATCAATCAAATGTCGGTTGTTCCCCACGACCCTCAGGAAAGCAGCTATGGATTGGTACAAGGGTCTCGCCCCGGGGTCAATTACCTCGTGGTGAAACTTGAAGAACCATTTCATAAGCTTGTTGACTGCGTCACGGCGACATCCGAAGACCGAAGCAGAGCTCGAGGCCATTGTCTAGAGGAAGGCGAGACCTTGAGAGAATTCATCAATCACTTCAACCGGGAAGCCATCCAGGTCCCTTGTGTGGACCATATGAAGAGATACCTGCTGGAGAGGGGCCTCCTCCCTGGCACAAAATTCAGGAAAGCCATGGGCATCGAACCACCCCAAACGTTTGATGCTCTCCTCGAGAAGGCCAGGGCCTACATGGACTACGAGGAGAGGGAAGCTGCCAAAAGAGCCCGTGACCCCAGGACTCGCAGATCCAGCAGCAACCCGCGCCAAGAGGCCATCCCTCCTCGACAAACTGGGGAAAAAAGGAAAGACGACAAACCCCGGGACATTGGATAGCAGAGGGGGCCTTCGGGGAATTTCACAGAGTACACTCCGCTCATGGCTTCCCATGAGCACATCTTAGCGGAGTGTGCAAGTACGGACTTCAAAGATGGCGATGTCAAGCGCACCCGACCAGCTCCTGCCAAACCCGGGGTGGACAGGAGCAAATACTGTCAGTACCACAGGAGCCATGGCCATCTGACTGAAGACTGCGTCCACCTCAAGGACGCCATCGAGACCCTCATAAAAGGGGGGAGACTCGCCCAGTACCAGCGAAACGACGCTCCACGTCGCGACTCCCGTGAGACAAGAGAAGTAGAAGAGGATGCCTGACCATCTGATGAGTAGGTCCCCATCCAAACTGCCTGCTCTGTCACAAGACCCGAGGACTTCTACGTCCCCGACCATATGCAACAACCGTTGTCGACGCATAGCATGTGGGAGAACTTTCCCTCCGCCATGGTCATCAATGGTGGAGGGTTCAATGACCTGACCATAAATTCATCCAAGAGGAAGCAGGATGAATTGGTCGACGCGGCCCCCCCTCAAACGGTGACTTTTGAAAAGGTAAAGGGTAGGTCGGAACCTATCACCTTTTATCTCGAAGAGCTCCACGGAGGGGCCCCCAATGCGGTCATTCCTCTACTGATAAGAGAGATAATGGCCAACCTTGACGTACACGGCATCCTCGTCGATGAAGGGAGTTCCGTCGACATAATGTACAGCCAACTATTCTAAACCCTATCGTTCGATGACTCGCACCTCTCACCTTACGTGGGGTCAAACCTGCAGGGCTTTAACGGCTCAACTTCCAAGCCTTGGGGATACATCTATCTCATGGTCTTGTTAGGCGAGGATACGGCAATGAGGTAAGTCAAGGTGCATTTCCTCGTCATTGATTGCCCTTCCCTATACAACTGCATTCCCGGAAGGCCGACATTGGCGGAGCTGACTGCAGTACCCTCTACCGTCGACCAAAAAATGAAGTTTTATACCAAGAGGGCACGGTTCGCCACCATCCATGGGGACCTAGCAGCTGCCCGAAGGTGTTTTAATGCGGTATCCAAGGGACGCGATACGGTCGACACCGGCATAAGGCCCACCAAGAGAGCTGCAACGACACGACCAGAACTTCAGAAGACAGAGCCCATCAAGGTGGAAGAGCAGAGAGCCCCTCTAGAGGTCGACTCAATATCCCTGGACACCCGCTTCAACTAGGATAAGCCTCATAGCAGCGAGCAAGTCCCCCTTCGACCAATTCCGGACGGGGTCTTCGAACTCATCCCACTCAGCAAGGACACAAGCAGAGGAGTGAAGATTGGCACCGTACTCCCCGACTTATCAAGGAAGAAAATCAAAGCTTGCTTGCGCGAGAATGCAGACATGTTCGCGTGGAGCACTGCAGAGATGCCCGGACTCGATCCCAAGGTCACTTGTCACCGTCTCGTCATTGATCTAGCCGATAGGGCAGTAGTACAACATAGATGTTGGCAGTCTCTGGAGAAAACGGAGGCTGCTGAAAAATGTTTTACTTGTCAAGAAAAATAATGGAAAGTGGTGAATGTGCATTGATTATACCAATCTTAACCGGGCATGCCCGAAAGATGCATTTCCTTTACCTAACATAGATATACTGGTCGAAAACTCAGCCAGTTATAATATACTATCATTTATGGATGCCTATTCGGTCTATAACCAAATCCCAATGGCAGTAAGCGACAAGCATTGCACCGCTTTCATGACCAGCTCGTGAAACTATTACTACAACGTAATGCCCTTTGGTCTAAAAAATGCGGGAGCACCATATCAACGGATGATGAACAAAGTATTCCACAACCAAATCAGGGACATGCTCGAGGTGTATATGGACGACATGATCGTCAAATCCCAAGCAGAAACGGACCATGCCGCTCACGTCAGGGAAGTCTTTTCTCAAGCAAGGCAATGTAAGATGAGATTTAACCCCGAGAAGTGCACATTAGGGGTAAAGGCGGGGAAATTCCTCGGCTTCTACCTGACAGAACGAGGAATCGATGTCAACCCTGACAAGTTTCGGGCTTTCTCTGACCTCCCCATGCCTACATCGAAGAAATCCATACAAGTCCTGAACGACATGCTCACCATGTTATCTCGTTTTGTTGCGAGATCCGCTCAACACGCCCTCCCCTTCTTTAAGCTCCTTCTCAAAGAAGCAGCCTTCGAATGTACCGAGGAATGTGAGCAGGCGTTGCTCCATCTCAAACAAAGTCTATCTCAACCGCCCATGTTATCCCGACCCATCGATGGGGAACCTTTGTTCTTGTACCTGGTCGTCTCGACCGAAGCCGTCAGGGCAACCCTCATTCGCGAGACGCCCGACGGACAAAAACCTGTCTATTTCACGAGTAAAGCGCTTCAAGGGCCCAAGGTCAGATACCAACAGATAGAGAAGGTAGCTCTGGCCCTCGTCAATGCGGCGAGGAGACTCAGACACTATTTCCTCGCGTACACGATCATAGTACGAATTGACCATCCAGTAAAACAGATCTTGGGTCGACCAGACATGGCAGGTCGAATGTTGAAGTGGTCCTTGGAACTTTCTGAGTTCGACATTCAGTACGAGAGCAGGAAAGCCCTAAAGGCACAAGCTTTGTCCTATTTCATCACAGAAATAATTGCACACAATCCCCCCGCAGGAAAAGAGCACAAGTGGATCATCTTTGTCGACGAAGCACCCAACCCGTCTGGAAGCAGCGCATGGATCCTCTTAGAGAACTAGGAAGGTGTGGTGATCGAGCAATCACTCACCCTCTCCTTCCCTACTTCAAACAAAAAATCGGAATACAAGGCCCTGCTCGCGGGACTAAGACTAGCCGAGGACCTAGGTGCCTGTGAAGTACAAATTTTCACCGACTCTCAACTCGTCGCTTCCCAAGTCCAAGGAGGTTATCAGGCTAAAAACAATAACCTCATCGAATACCTGAACTTAGTCAAAGGATACATGAAGATGTTCGACCGAGCTGAAATTTCGCATGTCCCGCCCGAGCAAAACACAAGGGCCGATATACTTTCGAAGATCGCGGGCACAAGAAGAAAAGGAGGAAACAAACCCGTCATACAAGAATACCTATCTCGCCCGAGCATCGAAAAAACCTCGATCCCACCCGAGGTGAACACCATCGGAGACAGCTCATGCTGGATGACCTCGGTGTTCAACTTCCTGACAAAAGGTGAACTCCCTCCAGACTGAACAGAGACAGCCGTGACCAAACGACGAGCGTGCTCCTACGTGGTGATCGAGCACAAACTATATCGTAAGGGATTTTCCATCCCACTCTTGAAGTGCATTGATGAATCCACAGTCCCCGAGGTATTATGGGAAATACACGAGGGTATTAACTCCCAACACATGGGCGGCAAGTCCCTAGCAAGGAAGGCTCTATGAGCGGGGTACTACGGGCCGACAATGAAACAGGACGCCAAAGACCACGTCAAGAGATGCGACAAGTGCCAGAGGCACACCGACATGCATCTCGCCCCCCCCCCCCCCCCCTCCCCCACGAGCAGAATATACTGTCATCCCCGTGGCCGTTTGCCTTGTGGGGGATGGATATCCTCGAACCATTCGTACAAGGAACGTACCAAAACAAGTTCCTCATTGTGGCCGTGGATTACTTTACAAAGTGGATAGAGTCCGAGGTACTTGCGAAAATCACCTCCCATAACATCCTTCGCTTCTATAAATGAAATGTCATCGCCCAATTTGGAATCCCGCAGGCACTGATCATAGATAACGGTACCCAATTCACTGACCAAGACTTCTGAAGCTTCATCGCCAAAATCGGTATCAAACAAAATTTCACCTCAGCCGAGCATCCCCAAACCAACGGGCAAGCCAAGGCTGCCAACAGGATCATCCTACGAGGACTTAAGCGCAGATTGGGCGAAGAAAAAAGTGGGTTGGTTGAGGAAATACATAGCATCCTATAGGCTTACCGCACTACACCCCATTCGACGACGAGTGAGACCCCATTTCTACTAACATATAGCATCGAGGCGGTCATCCCCGTGGAGATCAGGGAACCCTCCAGGAGGACGGAGATGCCTCTTGACGAGGAAATGAACGACGAGGCCCTGAGGGATGAGCTCGACCTGGTCGAGGAAATTCAATCGGGAGTAGCCCTGCGCGAGGCCACTTTGAAACAACGAGTAGCCCTGCGTCATGATGACAAGGTCATCATACGTGAATTCCAGGTCGGCAGTCTAGTCTTGCAAAGAAACCAAAAAGATTCCCGCGAAGGGAAATTGGCAGAAAACTAGGAGGGACCTTATCACGTCCAGGGTGCTACGGGCACCAGAGCATACTATCTCGAGCAGTTAAACGAAGAACCACTACCACGACCCTGTAATGCTGCAAAACTGAAACAGTACTATAGCTAAAGCCCTCACCAACTGTGGACTTTTTCCATTGAACATTCCTTTAGTCAACAAAGGGATAGTCTCGACCACGTAGGCAAGTCGTGGTACGGACCTGACCTACCAACCATCGAGGGGCATACCGTCATTCACCCAATGAACCGAACGCCAATGCCTGGCAGGGACACCTCGATCGAGCTCAACTGTCAAAGTACCCAAATGGCAGAACACCCAGCTCACGATGGGCAGTTCACGCCGCGGGCGTAGGACCCCGATCTAGGTCACACGCACGACATGCAGACTCCAATCCGCGCATTCGACACATTTCAAAGTGCGTCGAACCGTCACGGGGGTCGAACGGATATCTCCACTCGAGCATAAACTTTACTAAGGGTTTATTATAAAAATAAGAGTCGAGCACATACCTAGATACTAGCAGGTAATTGCAAACAAAGCATCTATCGAAAAGGAAATCATAAAACGAATTAATAATGTACCGGCCACAACAGCCGGGGATATTCCAAATTACAGTCCAGGGCACGGTGGCCCAAAAAATAAAGAATAACACGGGCAAGCAGGCCCCAAAAACAAGTACAAACATGCAAGCCCCAAAAAACAATATACAGGAGCACATACTCAAACACCAACAAAATGTCAATCAGTCCTCGGAGTGCTGACGTCCACATCTGGGGAGTCGGGGGGAGCCTTAACTTGGCCGTCGACGATCTAGGACAGAACTCTAACCCCTTCGATGTTCAAGCCCGAATTTTGCACAGATAGTTGACTTACCGCAGCCTCAAACCCATCGGCCAAAGCGCCAACACAATCTGACTCTAGGAGGTGGATGCGAGCAATAAAATCTGAGCATGTACGCAAGTCATCCATCCCCTATGGCTCATCCTCGGCGGGAAGCATAGTGGCTTTCAGGTCCTTAATCTCCCTCGACAACCGTTGGTTGTTGCTCTCCAACTGTTCCATATCAAGCTGAAGGCAATCTCTCTCCTCGAAAGCCCTGTCAGCCCTCTCCTTCTCCCCCGAAAGCAAATCATACTATTCGCAGAACATTTCCTCAGAGTGTTCGAGGGCTGCCTTCAACTTGTGAGACTTGGCCGTAAGAGACACCTTCTCCGACTCTAGCTCTCTAACATGGTCTGTGGAATCTGATCCTTCCCCCGCGAGGACCACAACCATCTCGGCCATCTTTACCACACCAACCATACTAGCAGTAAGGTGTTTCCTCCGACCTTGCTTGTCAAGCCGCCTGATGATGTCTGCCTCATTGTCGGACACGGTCAGGGGATACCCCTCAAAGAAGTCCTTCTCCACGAAGCAAGGTGGTAGACCAAAAGCCCAGGAAAGAGTAGCCCAATCAATCACTTCCGCCCCATCCTCTGTTCGACTCCGCTTCCTGCTGACCAATGCAGATTGGCGCTCGGCGTCGGGAGAACCCGAGGACCCACTGGATCCTTCTTTGCCCGAATCAGCAGGCGGGCCCATCCGCGTGGCCTGTTGCAGTCTCACCGGTATCTTATTAATCTTCTTTTACTGGGTTAACTTTAGCAATCTTTCACGATGCTCCGCCATGTGACCTACAAGGGAAGCGAACCAGGGTTAGCTACGTACATTAAAAGCAATTAAAAAGGAATAACAATAAGAGAAAATCAAGAAACCTAAGAGATCTACAGCCTGCCCGTAAGATTGGAACTCGACGAGCGCCTTGGTATTAATCGGACGTGCCTCGAACATCAGATATCCATCCTCGTCAAGAATTCTGTCCCCTTCCCTAGTGACCCACCGAGCAGGAAAGAAGCCATCAACAAACTTGTTCAGGACGCCATAAGCTTCATCGTCCTCAGCACTCATACCCCCAACAGGAGTATGGTAATGCCCAGGACCATGGTCATAATGACCCAAGCACCAGTGAATGGGAAATATGGAGATCCGCCCGACCTCGAGATTACCCTCGGCGACCAAACATGGCTCCCCATCCTTGTCGACCACAGTGGCCAGTTCGAACAACGAATCTAAGGTCGTCTGGGTGGACGGTTGCAATATATACCATTTGTCTTTAAACTCCCACATGGAGTCCATTTACATCCTAAACATTCTCTTCGACTGCTTAAGGGACACCCAGTTGTGTTTCCCTTCTCGAGACTGCCGTTGTAAGTGGAAAACCCTGAAGAATAGGGGAATCGTCGCCCCAATTCTCAGGAAACGACAAGTGAGCTTGAATGCCCAGAGAAAGGCAATCGCGTTGGGGTGGAGTTGGAAGGGGGCCGAGTTCAGATGGTTGAATACCGAAACCTGGAAGTCATTGAAGGTCAACCGAAGACCGAGATCTCTGAATATGATCTCGTACATAGGGAATACATCTTGTGTGAACTCCGAACAGATGCGAGCATCCCTCGACGGCCTCATTATCTTGAATTTCCTTTGAAATCCTTCTTGACTACCGCCATACTCGACGAAGGTATATACTTGTCTACTACGAAGGCTATAGACTGAAGCTATTCCCCGAGGCTCAGCACCCACCTAATCCAGTGTGGGGTCATCGACAGTGTCGACCAAGGTAATAATTTCTTCCGTTGTGCTTGTCTCCTCGACGTCATTACGCCTCGAGGACTCGGGAATGTCGTCCATTTACCTGCAAAGTAGAGGAAATCGGTGAATTCGATAGCAAATCTGGTTGCCTGCAACAAAGACAGGGAGAAGTATGCAGTACTCAGATCGAGCCTACAGCCATTCACACGAGAAATGGAAACAAGTGGATCTCAACCAAACAACGACCCCTCAGTGCCAACCGCACATCAATCATGAACGACGCGAGCATAACATGAATACCCTGGGCAAAGCACGAATCCTGCGACCAAGTTCTTAATTTTGCTGGCCCGATACAAGAATATTACGGGGAAACTAGCCTACATACTAACGAAAGGATGAATCTCCCGGTCAATTTCATGAATCTACTAGCCAAAACGCATGAGTATCACGAGAAATATCATGAACCATATGCCTAAACTTATGAATATCTCGGGCACAACCATAAATCAGGCGCCTAGCGCGCTTAAATCTATCGGGCATAAACCCCAGACACAAGTTTCTACTATTAAAACACCGTCAAAACTATCTACAACGCGAGAAATCAAAGGGAAAAGACACTTACTTGGAAGAATATTTGAAGAGTGACGGTGGTAGAAGTAATCAGACGGAGAACGACGCGGCGGTCTCAGCAGTGTTATGAAAACTCACGACAGTAAAAACAGAGAAAATATGAGAAGCGTGAAGAGGTGAAATAGACCATGGGCCCTGGAATCCTATTTATAGTGATGACGTGGAATATGAAACGTCGTGTCGAGGAACCACGAACCGCCCCCGTCCTCGACACCTGCTTGCCTAGACAATGATGGCCCTATTCTCTAGGACGACATTGAGATTCCCAAGGACTATACCACGTGTCCAACAGATGCAACTGACGCATCCCCGCAAGCACTCCTCGAGCACTCCTCGAAGTGGAAAATCCCGGCATCGCGCACGCGATCCTCGCGAAAGAGTGAACTGGGATCAAGTCATAACTGCTATACCAGGAGCAACGACATGGGGGGCTCCTGTTCTGGACTGGGCCTGCCCATGGCCCAATACACGAGTAAGGCCCAATCCAAACCAAGCCACGTGCTATGCTGGACATTAGACCCTCCGAGCATACCCCGGTCACGGGCTATAATACTAATACGACCATGCCCGTCTTTCCCCCAACGAGAGACGACCCCAATGAGGAACATCCCAATCTGAGCCTTGCTCGAGCACCCTCCTCGTAGGGCAGACTCTCAACCACTCCGGATGTTTCAAAGTCCTCAGAGCTATGGGAAGATCGCGTCTTCACCTTCCTTATTCTTCGCAGAGCATCATCCAGGTAGGGGACCACGTGTAGGTCCCCACTACTCACGTAGAACCTGGCAGGCCCTTTGTTGGGCCTGTTTTGGTCAGCCCAATAAAGGGACCTTGGCCCAGCGCTGGGGGCTATAAATACCCTATATTTCAATAGGGTCAAATATTCATTCATTCACACCTATATACAATTCACCTGCTCATTTCATCTCTCACTTTATCATCAGAGTGTCTTGCAGGTACCCCCGCCCACACCTCCTTGAAATCTAGTTCGAACCAGCTGTGACGGTCCAACTCTGATCAGGTACGATCAGAAAGTATTTGAGCTTTTTAATTCATCTAATATTGTTGGATATTTGATGAATTTTCATCATTTCTAATCTACCTCTAAATGGTCATTTGATCATTCAAGGTACTTAGGATTGATGATAAGTTTGTTATAATGTATATTCTTTGACTTTGTTTTGATCCCCCATATTTGTTAATTGTACTACATGTCTAAGAGAATGAACTTTAAAATGTCATTTCTCTAACATGTATAGGTACATACATTCTATGCTCCATATGAAGTTACATTTGTCCTAAATTAGGTTATTAATCATTAACTTTAACTTTATATTGTATTAACTTTACTTTGATGTCATTTATATTTCCGCACTTTATATTTTCCGCTCTTTATTTTTTTCTCTCTTTATTTTTATATCATTTATCATTCATAAGTATTTTATCTTTCCTATTTTACTTTATGCTCTTTTTCCTTTGCTCGCTTGAGCATTTATTTTGTCTTTACTCACTTGATCTTTGACTTTATTTTTGCTTGTTAAAAGATACCTAATAAAGGAAAACCTAAATTTGGTTATTTAATCCTTAGACTATAGTTACTATCCAGTTTTATCTGATGCATGGTTCTTGTTCGGTCTTCATCTGATTATTGTCCTTGTGTTTTAATCCAAGGGAAGGGATTGCGTTTGTTTTACTTCTAAGTGTTGCTTTTACTTTTCATATTTACGGGTTTTAATTTTCACTTTTCCCTTTCCCTTGTAAATGATAAAACATGGTGCAACTTTACTGTAACAAGTTAAGACAATCAATATTCTGGTCTCAAATTTTTCACCGCTACAGAAATGACGACTTCATTAGGGACCAAATCTCTAAGTGGATTAATCCTAACTTATTATATATGTGTTTATATTATTATTATTTGTTTTCTATTTCTTGCTTGTTGGATGTTGGTGATATATGCAAGGACAGGTCAAATACCCAGACTAAGTTACACTTAAGATTAGGAGGTGGTATAGTCATGTTGACATGTCTGGAGAAGTCCTAAGCATGTTAGCATGAGATCCCTCGCTGAGGCCCCTTTGAGGGTGATAATGTTAAACAAGCCAGTTGTGTGATATTATCACTTTTCGACCTAGGAGTCTGTGAAGCTGGGTGTCGTAGAATTCCTAACTCATCTTAGCTTTTTAGGATGTAGTGCGAAAACTATTCAAGCGCGTTCTCGAATTAGTTATCATGCAAGACTACACTCAGATGAGTTTCTCTTGAATATATTATTGGTTCCCGAGAAGTCGGTATACCGATAATATTTTAAAGAGAAATCACAACAATGAGTATCTTGAGAACCTTGTTTTACAGGTACAATAAACCCTTAGTACATACATGCCTTGTGGGTAGTACCTTTCAGTTTGTGCTCGAAATATGGAACCTTTGAACCTTGCTTGTGATCTTGATTGTAGTTGTTGCATAAATGTATATTCATGCATCCGTGAAACTCTTTTTCACTTGGTTTTCAAGGAGTTTAGAGGTCTTTCTTTGTAAACATCATAAGTTTCATCAAACTCAATGGATCTTGGGTGTTGATGGGGTGAAAATCGTAATCTACCAAAATGGATGATTAACTTTGATGATGACTTGTTCAATGCTTTGATCTGATTTAGAACTTATTTTATTCATACTTTAATGTTTACAATTTAATATCTTAAGTTCCTTGAAAGTTAAATAAAAACCAACATTACCATCCTTTGCATGATTCATCCATACATTCAAGTTTCTAAGAAATTTATTCTAGATGTCTCATTCTTCTAGTTATCAGTAAACCATCAAGTTGTTTCCTCAACACAACTACGAGACTAGAGCGAACATCAAACGAAGAATGAGAGACCAAGAACAACATGACATTGAATTCAGAATGGAAATTGATGAGTTGAAGTCAGGAATGACTAAGCTTATTGAGATGATGCAAGTTCTGATTGCTAGATGAGAACCACCTCTGAGGAGTGTCATCTCTGAGATCGTAACTACTACTGTTATTCCTCCAATACTTCAGCAACCAGCCACAACATGGCTAGAGTTCGGTATGCCTCAGAACTATTCTCCATCTTTTGTCATTACTTCAATGGTTGGCCAATCATTTTGAACATTGTTTCGGTCTCCAGTTTTCACTGAAACACAACCAATCATTCATACAGTTTCTCGTCAACCTAGGATGTATCCTTTGGAACAAGCTTCTTATTAGAATCCTCTATTTGATTATCATTTTTTTGCTAGTCAAGAAGATCCTTCTAAATTTGAACAAGTCAGGGAACAATTTAAGACTTTAGAGAAGATAACGAGGGTCATGAAAGGCAATGAGTTCTTCAATGTTGATGCTGACAACATTTGTTTAGTTTTTGACCTCGTAATTCCTACCAAGTTCAAGACTCCCGATTTTGAAAAGTACCGAGGGAACTCGTGCCCTAGAATTCATTTGGTCATGTACTTTAGAAATATGGTTTGCTACACCAACAATCGGAAGTTGCTCATTGTAGTGGTAGAAATGTTTTAAGACTAAGCCACTGGATTGACTAAACTTATACAGATCAAAATAAAAATCGCAACCGCGCTTAATTTTTTCTAAAGGAATGGGAAAAGAGCTAGTAACCCAAAAAGAGGGGGAAATATTCAAGTCAAGGGGGTTGGTTATGCAAAGGGAAGGTATTAGCACCCTAAACATCTACGGTACTCCGCGTGAACCCCTTTGTAAAAATCTATATATTTTGGTTATAAAATGTTGTATAAAAATGGATGGTGGAGGTTAGAAAAGAAATATATTTTTATGGTTTTTGCACCCACCACGTTTGGGAAACTTTAGTTCCTAAGTACCACCTTTCGTGCAATAGGGGATCATGGTACACGTAGTTCACCTCTTAAAATATTTTTAAACATAAGTATGTTAATTGATTTTATAAGATAAGACATCATCCTCATTGTCCGTGTGGAAAAAACATACTTACTACCCACAATCATGAGAAAGGAGAATTTACATCATCTCAAAGTGGAGGATATGACTTGGACTTTAAAATCAACAATGCCTCACTCAATACCTAAGTGTAAAATATCTCTCTTCACTACATATTGTAGAAGTATAGTTGTTTGCATCACTACAAAGATTGACAAGAGTCTAATCTTTTGAGAAAGGTTTTAAAATAAAAATCCAAAGTGGCAAAATGGTTTGAAATGAGATTGATTGACTTTTAGTCTTCTCACAAAAAAATTTCAAGGTATTATTAAGTTGATTGAAGTTTTTTATGAAAAGGTTTTGAAAATGCATGGACCTAAGTCCAAGTTTATTATGAAAGTGGTTCAAGTTTAAAAGAAACAAGAAGAGTTTTCAAAAAGAGAGAGAATATTTTTGAAATTAAAGAAGATGGGGGGATAAGAAGAGACTATCCTAGAGTATAAGGTAAAAGCTAGGGATAAGAACCATCTAACCAACAAGAAGCCAATACTTGACATTATGAGCCAAGATAGAATTCTCATTCTTTGGATTGAAACCAAGCAAGCAAAGATACTAGACCTCTTGTGAGAACCAAACTTCAAGTGTATTAAGTCTTCACAAAAATTGTGCAGAGTAACGGCTGTATACGGGTGAATTCCAGATTACAAGCAAAGTATGTAATCACAATAACCTGCACACAAAACAAACAAAACAACCCAATGTCTAGAGGTAAACCTCAAGAAATCCAGACAAAATATCAATCAAGGTCATAATGTCTCCAACATAGGCCAAGGTTTCTAATCCTAAGTCCAAGAAGTCCAATGCTCCATAATGCCAAGGATAGTAACCAAATAGTCCAAGTATCATTAAATATTTTTATGGTTCATGTTGATTATTAAGTGTCTTAGAAGAGAAAAGAAAAGCTCAAATTAGCAAAAATAAAAATGACATTAAATGTAATGCTTAAAGTAAATGGTACATAAAGCGTAAAAAATAAAAGCATAAAGTAAAAACAATTTAATAATTAGTGGTTAGTTGGATGACCATCTTGAAACTTGCATTTGAAACACATTAAAGGATTGTTAGAACCAAAGCCTCCACACAACAAGTTGCATTTGCTTTTTGTCAAGTATATCATCCATTTGGAATCCTCAAAAGTACCATTTAATGATCAACGATGTTTAAGTGATCCGCGTTGACCAAAAGTGTTGTAGATCCATTAGAGGATTGGTAGAACCAAAGCCTTCACACAATGAATCTCAAGGTTATTGGATCAAAGAGATCAAATCAACATACTTGGGCTTGCAAACATAGGTTTGGGCCACCAATGATCATTTATTCAAATCGGAAAAAAATTTAGCGCTATGTTAAGCAATCGTAAGTGGACTTATGTAGAAGTCACACCTATTTTGAGGCCGGTCAATAGCAATCTATGCACCATTTGTTTTGAGACATGGTATAGAGATCATGCTCCAATAACACTTAGTTCAATAAGAAAGGGATAAGATGGAGAGGGGTGCGAAAGAACATACAAACCACATTTGAATTAAATTTCAATTAAACTATTATTAAAATCATCCATCCATTTTTATGTAGTTAGACTCAACACCATGGATCCAATGATGTTAACAAAGTTCATAATAAAAAATTCAACCCTAGATCATCCAGAAAATAATCACAAAATAATATTGCATTTAGTATATACATTAAAAAAAGTTTAAAAATGTTTTAAAATAGAAATAAAAGGGAAAAATATCAACTATGTTAAAATTAATCAAAAAATACAAATTAAGACCACAGAAAAATCAGAAATGAACTAAAATAATTTTGTAAAATTTTTGGTAATTTTTTAAAGTCAGAAACTATTTTTAAAATTTAAAGAAATGAGTAAAATGAACCAAAAATGATAAAAATTACCAAAGTCAGAAATAAAAAATGGATTAGGTCACCGATATTTGTCACAATATCATTGGATCATTCCATAATTTTTTTCAGAATTAAAAAATGTATAAAAGTATTTTTAGACATTTAAAATAAATCAAATAAAGAGAAAGTTTATAAAAAATATCAAAACACAAAATAAAATTGTGAAAAAATAAAAATTAGAAAGAGAAAAATAAAAAATATTTTTCATAATTTTTCCAGATTTTTTGGACTAAAAATGAATTTTCTATGATTTTTGGAATTTTAAAAGAATTAAATATAAATATCAGAAAAGAAAAATAAAGTCAAAAATATGTGGACCATTGGATGAGAGTCAAAACGCGTTAGTAATCAAATCCAAGGGATCTGGCGCGCTATGGATATCATGGTCATTAGTGAATAAAGCACTAAATCAAATGTAAATCAGAAATTCAAAAAAAAAATACAAATGGTGTTGTTTCATTGGTTGAAGGATGACACGTTGGTCATCTCCAACCTCCAGCCAGTCCCAAAATCAGGTTGCTCAATCTGTAAAATTAGAACACGAGACCTATGCCATTTGCTTCGTCTCTTCAAGACGAAGATAACCACATCTTCGCGATAAATTTATATAAATTGTAGCTCAAGCAATTTGGAAGGAAAGTTTTGAAAAGGGATTTGAAATTTCATGATCAAAACAAGTTTCCAGATAAAAGTAAGTGTTGCAAATATTACCAGGGCAATGGGAGCATCACAATGATATCAAAGTTTTGAAGAATTTATGGAGAAATCTACCTATTGAAGTTGAGTTGCAGAGCTCTGAAACTGGACTTCTATGGAGCAATAAAGGGCACGATTCTTGAAGGTAATTATATGGTTAACTTCAGGGAAGATCAAGGAAGGTAAATTGATAGAAAACTTGGATTGAAAAAGGCTTGAAAACAGATTTTGAAGTTGCAGAAATTTGAGTTATGGAACAAGTTTGGCAGGGTAATTCTGGCTATCCAATCTTGAGGAAATGAATGAGGGATGACTCTCTATTTATAAGAGAATGAATGGGATCCTCAAGCGTGTGAAATGATGAGGTTTGGAGGGAAATCGTGAGGGGTCTGCAGCATGAACAAAGTGTGACTTGTTTAGCATCAAAACTCAGCCAAATCGTGCGTTTCATGATGCTAAACATATTTGGAAAGTTGATAAACATGATTAGAAGCAAAAACGCGTGGGAAACTTGTGATTAGAAGCCAAAAAAAAAGATTTCAAAATCTGACTTGTGATGAAACTTCAGTTTCAAGCTACCAATTTCAAAATAATGGCATTTTCAGCTCAAGGGGTCTTAGGACATGATTCTTGATGCTTTAGAAATATGAGGTTAAAAGATTTGCAATGGAAAAAGAAGGGAACCAAATGGATGATTGAGCTGAAAGTTGCATTGAGTCAAAGTTGGAGAAAAAGGGTTGACTTTCCATACATAGAAACATTTCAAATTTTTCTTCAAAAGTGACCTATAATGTTTTGAATCCAAACATGGCCTTCCACTTGGAATTTTCTCTTGACCAAAGAAGATGGCATGAAATAGACCTATTAAATGACATTTTGAGACTTGAACCTTCCAAAATATCCAAATATTGAGAGAGTTATGAATTGTTGAAGTTGGCAAAAAATCATGAAATGACCTATAATCTTTTGTATCCTTAGGGCATCTTCCATCCATTTTCTCACTTTGCACATAAAATAAGGAGTAAATTTAACGTCCTAAACATCATCATGGAAAAAGAGTGGGCTCACGGTGATAAAAATTGACCAAGTTATGATCATTTGATGTCACACATGAGAAAATGAGGGTTCATCTGGAGGACTTGTAATCTTTCTCCATCATCAAGTTTCTTCCACATGAAAACTCATTGAAACTTTTGAAGTGATTTGTTAATAACCCTTTGAAGAGAAGTATGTCTTTGGAATTACTCAAAAATACCAAAAGATGAGCAAGATATACTTCTTTGAAGTTCAAAACCCTAGCTCCTAGATCAAGAAAATGCTTTGAGGAACTTTGACAAATTTGAACAACCTTCTTGTACCAACACTCTTGATTTGTAAATAGAAGTTATTAAGGATGAAGAAGTTATTGAGGATGAAATTGAGAATTCATAGCCACCAAAACCACTTCCATATCTTGAGAATTGAGAGAAACATGCACTTGTGACCAATAGGAACAAGATCTTGTCCAACCATGACAACTTCTTCAATCAATCCCTTGCACTTTTGAATAAATCTTCATAACTTGGAAATGTAGTGAACCAAAATAACCTTGATATGCCATCCCTTCCAAAAAAACTTCAATGGTGAGGTTTAGACTTCTTAATCTTTATTGACTGGGGCATAGAAATAAACTCATGAACCCATGGAGCAACTTGTTAAGCCTCATTTTCTTTACCTACATTATTAACAAGTAAGACAAACCAACATTGCATTTTATTAATTAAAAAGAAAAATAAAGACAAAATATTCATGATCACAAAAGAAAACAAGTCAAGGTTCTTGATGATTTCTGAAAGAGCAAAGCTAAAGGTAGGGGAGAACCAAAAGCCCTAATGTGATCTTGTTATGATTGAATCAACATGGTACGATGAACGAATATTAGGGGTAAAAATTGGGGTACAACAGCTGCCCTTATTTAAGTTTCTTCTATCCGGAGATACAAAGGTTAAAATATTCGTGTCGACGCGATCGAAGATACTTAAATATAAAACAAATCCTATTTTTGGCCCTAAGATGCCATGCAATGCTTATGAGCATGAATGCACATGAACAAAACCAAAGAGAGGCAAAACACCACTGGGGGTGTAAAAAGGAAATAAAGAAACAAAATAGAAACCCGACCAGGAAAATAAATCACCGGTGGATCAACAGACCTGACTTATAGAGGATGATAAAAAGTCAAAGGATACACCAACTCCTACTGAAGGTGAAACTACTAACATTCACTGAAGGTAGAAAGAGGAAAGAAATAACAACATCGAGGTTTACTAACAGTGAGCTACCAAGATTCACTGAAGGTAGATAGAAAGAAATATCATATCATCGCCGTTCACTGACGATGAACTACCAATATTCATTGAAGGTAGTAAAAAGATAACAAGCACCAACTTTCACTGATGGTGACCTACCAACTTTAATTGAAGGTAGAAAGAGAATATATCATAGCGTCGCTGTTCACTGATGATGAACTACCAACATTCATTGAAGGTAGAAAAAAGATAACAAGCACCAACTTTCACTGATGGTGATCTACCAACTTTCATTGAAGGTAGAAAGAGAATATATCATAGCACCTCTATTCACTGACGATGAACTACCAACGTTCACTGAGGGTAGAAAAAAGATAACAAGCACCAACTTTCACTGAAGGTGACCTACCAACTTTCACTGAAGGTAGAAAGAGAATATATCATAGCACTGCCGTTCATTAACGATGAACTACCAACATTCACTGAGGGTAGAAAAAATATAACAAGCACCAACTTTCAATGAAGGTGTCCTACCAACTTTCACTGATGGTAGAAAGAGAATATATCATAGCACCGCCATTCACTAATGATGAACTACCAACGTTCACTGAAGGTAGCAAAAAGATAACAAGCACCAACTTTCACTGAAGGTGACCTACCAACATGGGGAGAACAATATGGCTTGCTGGGGAAAGAAATATGACTTCTTCGGGAAATGCCAATATATTCCTACTGAGGAGATAAAGTCTTCTCGTGCAAAATAAATGCACATTCTCAAACCAATGCTCGAAGCTTGCAGAAATCCAAAGTAATAATATTATTGTGGAACCAAAGATTCAAACCAGAAGTAAACTGGAATGAAACAGTAAACCAAAATACATCCTTTGAGAAACAAACTCAAGAAGGAAACCCAACCTATCCAGACAAAGAGATGTACTGGAAGGCTAAAGCAAAAATATTCCACGGGGGATAACTTAGTGGGGAAATTGAAAGCATATACACTTTATGCTTAAGGTTGACACTCTATTGGAGAGAGAACAACACAACTCTACAAAATAGGGTAATATTCTAACAAAAAATTAATGAGTGCAAATGAGCAATGATTTTCTAAATTCAACTATGTATGATGTATGTATGAATGTGTGAGTGTTATTATGTATATGCTGATAAAACAAACATATAACACTGGGAGTAACCAGGAAAAACCAACTCTGGCACAAACAACACTCGGCTAAATCACATCCAAGATGAACATTCCAAGAAAAAGTAAGCGCCAACTTCGGAAACAAAATCCTATTGCATGGCTTAACTTTACCATGGAGAAACGTGATCCGGAAGTAAACAAAACATAGTGACACAACAGTACAGATACAGAGGTATAACATCCTTCTCCAGGCTTCACCAGGGAATAGAACTCAGACTTAAATTGGGAAACAAATGTTTTCAAATGTAACGCTTCTACTAGGGATTGCAAAATCAATTTCAAATAAAGCAGATGGACACCAAATCATCAAAACATTCATTGGGGAATTCAGGCCCATTTTGAAGGAGGAAATACGCACAAACATCACTAAGAAATATAATGTCCCATCATCAAGACATTGACTGGGGATTTCATGCTGACTTCATTGGGGAGGTTAACACCACGTTCTCAAAGGGAAAACCAATATACGTTCTTCACTGGAGACACCGGAGACCCGTGTTCTTCGAGAGTAATTATTGTACCAACTTCTCTGGGAAGAAAGAACTTCTATTAAACAAATGAAACCGTCATTGGAGAAATCTTGGATTAAGTCTTCATATCATGCAAACTCAGAAAAGAAGAAAAAATGAACCAACACTTGACTGGAGATACTGGAGTCACAAACCCAATACAGCGAAAACATCTTGAGTAAACCTTCCCGGGGGAAAGAAAAACTTCTCAAAACAATTGTAGTTCGTCCATTACCGGGATCACCATTTTTGTTTTTTTCCTTGCATCACAAATTTTAAAGTAAAAGAAAATTATAAATTCTTTTTGAAAATAAATTTTGTTATTTAATCTTTTTGCGTTGAAAGTTATTATCAATAATAAATGAAGTCTTTACAAGCTAAATAAAATAAGAAATACAAAGAATTGGGTAAAAGCTCAAATTTCATTAATAGAATGGTAGTCTGCGAATGGCGAGACTCTATGGATGATTACAAAGTTAAGAAAATGGTAATATATAATAGAAAAGATACATTTAGATACAATGACCATTATCCCCTCTAACAACTTTTGAAATCCTGTGCAGCAGCTTCTGTTGAAGTATGATGAGGATCCGAGAAGATTGTTGCTTCAATGATCGAGTCTTGTCTTATATAGTTACTTGCCAAGAAAGTCCCTAACTTTTTCCTAACCTGCCCATGCGGGTTTTCAACTTAGAAGGAAATTTATTCTGTTTATGTCTCTAAATTTTTCCTAGACCACCCTTTCGGGTTTTCGGCCTTCCGAGACGCTCTTTTTTGCCTAAGCCGCCCTTTCGGGTTTTCAACTTAGTGAGTTGTTCTTTTATTTCTTTAGGATAAGTTTTTCTTGACTGCATCAGCATTCATGGGACGTGGGAACTCCTCGCCATCCATAGTTTCAAGAATTAACGCACCTCCATAGAAGGCTTTCTTGACAACATATGGGCCTTCAAAGTTGGGAGTCCACTTGCCACTAGAATCAGTGTTAAAAGACAGGATATTCCTGAGCATGAGGTCGCCTTCTCTGAATTCACGAGTCTTGACCTTCTTATCAAAATCTTTCTTCATTCTCTTCTGATATAACTGTCCATGACATAAACTGTCATTCTCTTCTCTTCGATCAAATTCAATTGGTAAAACCGGTATTGGATCCATTCATCCTCTGACAACTTGGTTTCCATTATCACACGTAAAGAGGGAATCTCAACCTCAATTGGGAGTACCACTTCCATTCCATACACTAGGCAGAACGGGGTTTCTCCTGTTGAAGTGCGGACAGATGCTCGATATCCATGCAAAACAAAAGGGAGCATTTCATGCCAATCCTTATAAGTAACAACCATCTTCTGGACGATCTTCTTGATATTCTTATTAGCAGCTTCAACAACCCCATTCATTTTTGGTCTGTACGGAGATGAATTGTGATGGACAATCTTGAATTCCTTACAAAGTTCTATCATCACCTTGTTGTTCAGATTCGAGCCATTGTCGGTGATAATTCTACTCAGCACACCATACCGACATATGAGATTATTCTTAGTGAAGCATACAACCACCTTCTTAGTAACATTAGCATATGAAGCAGCTTCCACCCATTTGGTGAAGTAATCAATTTCTACCAAGATAAAACAGTGTCCATTCGAAGCTTTGGGTTTTATCATCCCAATCATGTTAATACCCCACATAGAGAAAGGCCATGGGTAATAGATCACATTGAGAAGTGTCGAAAGCACATGAACCTTGTCCGCATAAATTTGGAATTTATGGCACTTCTTTGCAAATTTGTAACAGTCATATTCCATTGTCAGCCAATAGTAACCTGCCCTTAGCATATTTTTAGCCATCGAATGTCCATTGGCATGAGTTCCAAATGAACCTTCATGAATCTCATGCATCAACATGTTTGCTTCGTGTCTATCCACGCATCAAAGCAAGACCATGTCATAATTTTTCTTAAACAACACATTTTCACCGAGGAAGAAACTTCCAGCCAATCTTCTCAATGTCTTTCTATCTTTATTCGAAGCACCAATCGAGTATTCCCGAGTCTGAAGAAATTGCTTGATATCATAATACCAAGGTTTTTCATCTTCTACCTCCTTTGTTGTAAACACATGAGCGGGCCTATCCAGTTGCGGAACTACAATTCGAGGTATATCATTCCAAGTATTTACTTGATACATAGAAGCCAGTGTTGCCAGAGCATCCGTCATTTGATTTTCATCTCTAGGAATGTGATGGAATTCAACTTTATTAAAGAAGTGTAACCATCTTCTAGAATAATATTTGTAAGGGATCAAGCCATGGTGACGGGTATCCCACTCTCCTTTAATCTGATTTATTACCAAATCTGAATCGCCATACACATCTAAAATTTTGATTCTGAGATCAATAGCTTCTTTGAGACCCATGATCCAAGCCTCATATTCTGCCATATTATTAGTACAATCAAAGGTCAACCTTGCAGTAAAAGGAATGTGTGATCCATGTGGAGTGACAATCACAACACCGATTCCTTTACCATAAGCATTCACAGCTCTATCAAATATCATACTCCAGCGATATTCGGGATCAGGACCTTCCTCAGGCAATGGTTCATCACAATCTTTCACTTTCAAAAACATCACATCCTCATCGGGGAAATCATACTTCACAGAATGATAATCATCAATTGGCTGGTGAGCTAGATAATCTTCTAACACGTTGCTCTTAATAGCTTTTTGAGTGTGGTATTCGATATCATATTCAGATAACAACATCTGCCAGCGGGCAATTCTCCCAGTAAGAGCAGGATTTTCAAAAATGTATTTGATTGGATCCGTTTTGGAGATCAACCAAGTAGTGTGATTCAATATATACTGCCGCAAACATTTTGCCGCCCAGGCCAAAGCACAACATGTCTTTTCCAGCATGGAATACTGCGACTCACAATCAGTAAACTTTTTACTGAGATGATAAATGGCATACTATTTCTTCCTTGTTTCATCTTGTTGTCCCATAATACAACCCATGGAATCATCTAACACTTTCAGATACATAATCAATGGTCTTCCTTCAACATGAGGGAGAAAGATAAGAGGTTCAAGCAGATATTCTTTAATACTTTCAAATGCCTTTTGGCAGTCATCCGTCCACACACAACCTTGATCTTTCTTTAACAACTTAAAGATTGGTTCACACGTTGTAGTCATGTGAGAAATGAATCTGGAAATATAATTTAAACGCCCAAGCAACCCTCTAACTTGCTTCTCAGTTCTTGGCACTGGCATCTCTTGAATTGCTTTAAGTTTGTCAGGGTCAAATTTAATTCCTTTCTGGCTAACAATGAAACCCAAAAACTTCCCTGATCAAACACCGAAGGTACATTTATTTGGATTCAAGCGGAGACGATACTTTCTCAAACGCTGAAACAACTTCAACAAATCTTCTACATGCCCTTCTTTAGTCTGGGATTTAGCAATCATATCATCAACATATAACTCGATTTCCTTGTGTATCAGATCATGGAATAGGGTTGTCATAGCCCTCTGGCACATTTCACTAGCGTTCTTCAACTCGAAGGGCATCACTCTGTAATAGAATGTTCCCCGGGGTGTGATAAACGTTGTTTGTTCCATGTCCTCTGGAGCCATTATTATTTGATTATACCCGGAAAATCCGTCCATGAATGAGAAAACTTTGAATTTTGTTGTGCTATCCACTAACATATCAATGTGTGGAAATGGAAAATCATCTTTTGGACTAGCTTTATTTAGATCTCTGTAATCTACGCACATGCGGATTTTTCCGTCTTTCTTCAGTACTGGGACAATATTGGCAATCCACTGAGGATACACTGGTGTCATAAGAAAACTGGTATCAATATGTTTTAGAACTTCTTCTTTGATCTTCACCGCCATATATGGGAGAGTTCTTCTCAACTTCTGCTTTATTGGAGGACACTCTGGCTTCAACGGAAAACAGTGCTCTACATTATTTGTATTTAGACTAGGCATATCTTGATAAGACCAAGCAAAAATATCCACATACTCTTTCAGCAACTCAATTAACCTGCTTTTTACATCAGGATGCAATAACGCTCCAATCTTGACTTCCTTCAGATCTTCTTCTGAACCCAAATTGATTACTTCCAATGGCTCTTGATATGGCTGAATGGAATTTTCCTTGGCGCTCAAGTAACCATGAGACCTCTTCTAGAATCTCATCATAGTCTTCTTCTTTGGCCCCATACACAGGACATTCAAAGTTGGGATAGGGTGCAGGGTCATTGTATTAAACATATTTTTTAATAAATCTGCACATATGATTTATGATTGTTTTTAGAAACTGACACATAGAACAAGTGATCAAGCTGATTGAATTTCAGTTATTATTTATTTTGAAATGTTTTTTTTATGATTACCATTTTCCAAGAAAAAGCAAAAAATAAAGACACAATTTGGGGAACAAAGACAATTTTTATTATTGATTTTAAAAGTCACAGCAAACAGATAAGCCCATACAATATTAATACTTCCACCTTGGGAAGAGTGAAAGCTTTTCAAAAAAATTAACAAGAAAAATTACTTTGAAACATGTATGTAAGAGGTAACATCAATGGTAATCCAGTTCTAAACCCTAACTCTATGTGTCACGTAATTTGGGAATTTCGGCTCTGCTTCATCTTCCACAATGGCATTAATCCCGAAAACAGTTGGATGAAGATAACCCCCACTATGGAAGATGTCTTGATACTTGCCTGCAGCAAACTTCGGCTTCATGCTCTTACCTTTGTCATTCTTCAAAGAGAACCCCAAGCCAGCTTCGTTCTTGTTTACAGGTGGGTCCACAATCTGTGCCCTTACCTCACTACGACCATTACGCACAACTTGATGCGCATCCTTAAGTGAAACCATGGAATTCTCATTTCCCCTTATGTTGTCAATGGATAAAGCTTGGAATTGGGTTCCAATAGCAGCATCATCCGCCTCCACGATGTTGAAAGAGGACATATGAGATATCAATAATGCATGTTCTCCATTTATAATCACCATTTTTCCTTCACGTACAAACTTTAGCTTTTGGTGTAAAGTTGAAGTGACAGCCCCTGTCTCATGTATTCACGATCATCCCAATAAGCATTTATAAGCGGGTACAATATCCATGAACTGGAAAGTAATCTGAAACAAATATGGGCGCATGATCCATCAAACGCTTTCACAATGATGCCACTTAGGTGCATGGGCGTTCCTTGATATTTCAACTTCATAAGTGTGCTCCTCGGTATAACATTCAATGCAGATCCATTATCAATCAGTACATTGGATAGTGAATCATTCTTGTAGTTCATAGAGATGTGGAGGGCCAGATTGTGATTCCTTCCTTCATCGGGCAATTCATCATCGCAGAAACTCAGGTTATTACATGATGTAATGTTCCCTACTATACTGTTGAATTGGTCTACAGGCATGTCACTTTCCACGAAAGCTTGGTTCAATACTCTTATCAAAGATTCTCTGTGAGAAGAGGAGTTCATCAATAAAGCCAAGATAGATATTTTCGAAGGAGTCTACAGTAGATGATCTACAATTCTATAGTCGCTCATCTTGATTATCTTCAAAATATCATCCATTTCTTTCTCTAATGTAGCTCAACTAGATTCACCTGTAACCTTCTTGGGTTCAACATTCTCAACAATTTTCTTTCCAGCGCTAACATCTCCACGAGAAAATGGTGCAAATATACGACCGTTGCGGGTCACTCTGCTAATCTCAGCAATATTTCCAACATTAGGCATTGGCTGGATGGGAACTTCCACACCATCCTCTAAAATTGTAGCATTATATTTATAGGGTACGGCCTTATCTGACTTGTAGGGGATAGGACCCATCAAACTAATCACCAATGGAGTAATAGTCAGTTTGCTATGATACTCAACTTCAAAATGGGCGGGTGCACCAAATCAAGGCACAATTATGTTCACCCCTTATTCAACACAATCAGTCATCATGGAGTCATCTTTGGAAAACAAATCTTCTTCCGAGGAGAAGAACTCATCTGCAGAGGTATACTCATCATTCGACTCTTCTTCATCCAAACAAACCTCAATCATATCAACTTCATGGTAATCATCCCTTTGACCTATAACCTTGATAGTTCCATTATCCAACAACAAATGAACACCTTTCATCACAATTGAACATCCTCGGGAGTCCAGGCAGAAAATTCAGCAAGATCCATACTGATGTTCCACCTGACCAGCCATGTGGCTAAAAGTAGCATGTAATTGTACAAGATCCTCATTCATATACTCCACATCAAATATTCTGAACTCTCCAGGACATCCAAAAACCATGTTCACTTCCTCTTCATACTCTGCCCTAGGCCTGATTGTGTGGATGAGGCCCTCATCCATCGTCTCCTACAAGTCAGCCTTTATTTTGTTGCAACCCTGTATATATTTACTGCAGATAGCACAACCGGCATGGTCATGCATATAATAGCTAAACTCACAGAGGTATGTGTTCATTTTCACCAAATATCCCCTAACCAGATTAACATAAAAATACCAGAATTCACTAGGACAACCGGCCACCATATTCACAGCATTCGCTCCTCCATGCTTGGGTGGAGCATCGTCTTTCACATTAGGGCCCACATCCTTGAAAGATAGAATACCATACTTCACCAATTTTTGAACCTCGGTCTTCAAAGGATAGCAATTCTCAATATTATGCCCTGGTGCTCCCTGATGAAAAGCACATGTTTGGTCTGCTTTGTAATACCAAGGCAATGGTGATGGTACAGTAGGATATGGTCGGGTCTGAACCAAATTCTTCTGAATTAATGGCGGTAGTAACTCTGTATAACTCATAGGAATAGGATCATAACTGTCCATTCTCTGATTATACCCTTGATTCCCCTGCTGGGATGGTATCCGATAGGTAACGGTGATTAGAGCTACACCAACAACTAGAGTAACTGAGACGACTTGCTGACGACGTTGATAATTTCTCCTAGGAGGATTAATCCTTCTCTCTTGTATAACAACATTTGTATCTCCTTCCTTCTTCTTGGTAAACCCATAAGATGGCTTCTTCGCACCTCCAGATCCTTCACTCTTCGTTATACGACCATCTCTTATAGCCTATTCTAAACGAATACCCATGCCTACCATTTCAGTAAAGTCACTTGGCGCACTAGCTACCATCCTCTCATAGTAGAAAGCACCAGAGTCTTCAATAAAATCTTAGTCATCTCCCTTTCTTTCATGGGAGGAATCACTTGGGCGGCTACCTCACGCCATCTCTGTGCATATTATTTGAATGATTCACTATCTTTCTGAATCATGGCCCTGAGTTGATCACGGTCAGGCGCCATGTCCACATTGTATTTGTATTGTTTGATAAATGCTTCTCCCAAGTCATTGAAAGTATGGATATTGATGCTATCCAAACTCATATACCACCTCAGCAAAGCACCAGTCAAACTATCCTGAAAAAAGACGATTCAGCAGAAACTGATGATCAGTATGGGTAGACATTCTTCTTACATACATCACCAGATGAGCACAAGGGCAAGTGTTGCCCTTGTACTTCTCGAACTCTGGGACTTTAAACTTTGCAGATATCTTAACATTCGGGACCAAGCATAATTCATTCACATTCTGCCTGAATAACTCTTTCCCCTATGGGCCTTCATCTCTCTCTACATCTTGTCAAATTGTTCTTGGAAATCATTCATTATGTCATAAAGACCCAATTCTTCACTTGGTGGAGGAAAAGGATGAAACGCGTCATCATTAACAAATGGAACCAAATTCAACGAAGAAGGTACAGCAGGAACAAGCACCACAGGAGGAGCAGGAGTAATAGTATTCTGAACAAACGGAGCTTCTTGAGGACCAACACTGAAACCTTCAGGTGCAAAATTCTCTGGTATTCCCCATGGATAACCTTGAGGCATGCGATTCTGAACAACAGTTGGGGTAGCAGAAACAGGAACAGTCGGAGCTTCAGCAGGAGCCCTTATTGGTTGAGGTTAAACGCTCAGAGGCTGATTCTAAGCAGCCACCAGAGATTCCATCAGAGCAGTAAGATTGGCCATACTGGCCTTCAAAGCAGAAACCTCCTCACGCAACTCACGACTTTCCTGTTCTAAGTTGTCCATCTTCCTTCTGAAATTAGCCTGAGTGTTGTAGTGGTGAGTCAGCTTGCTGAACAAAGTAAAGAAGCTTGGTAAGACACCAGGATATGCATAACAAATTCAATAAATATATGTAATATGATGCATGATATGTGGTGCACATGATTTATTTTTATTATTAATATTTCAAGGGACTTAAAGATTTATAGACACATTACAAATATCAAAGTAATAACATATTTGAAATACTGAAAAATTTATTATAATAAATTCAAAATAAATTACAAGTTTCAATGATCCAAAATACAAGATGAAAATAAAGTCTAAAACCCTAAGAAGCAAAGTTGATGGAGATCACTCTACATGCTGGCGCTTCCATGTAAGCCTTGCAATCTGAGCCTTTAACCTCTAGTTTTCTTCAGCATACCTGGTGGCCTCCTCCTTCCAATCACCTGAATCAGGAAGTGAGCAACTAACATCTGACTGAGGTTTAGGATAAAATAAATCCTCTTGCCTCTCCATGGTCTCTAACGCTCGACTCTCAAGGATCTCAATCAAGTCGTCCCTCTCCTTCAAGTCTGCTCTATATGAAATCTCTAAAGTTTGGCACTTATTCTTCCAAGCATCCTTTTCCTGATGCATCCTGACCAAAGCAAGATTTAGCTTTCCTATATCATCCAATAAGGGAGGAGTGGTCTTCACAAAAAAATTAGACATAGGTGATTCCTGGGAATTCGGCATCTTTAACTGAACAGCTCTCGCTTGGACCCACTGAAGATATGGTTCCAAAGAAACAGTCCCCCTAGGTCCCAAGTCTTTCCTATTCTTCTTATGGATGTGATGCCAGGTGTGACACAGTGGCAGAACCTACTGTTAATACTGGTTTCTTGTTTATTGTTTGCAAATGTCGCGGTAAGCAAGAATCACCATCGAATTTTATTTTATCCAACAAAGGAAAGGGTGAAAAGAACAAAAAAAGACCTTTTTTCGAGATTTCTGAGTAACGGGGTAGATTATGGAAAGGGAAGGTGTTAACACCCTTTCCATCCATGGTTTTCCATGGGCTCTTAGGTTCTTTCACTTTTTGAAAATTGCTTGTGTGTTTGTGTGAAAAAGTTTTTGTTTGGAAATTCCTTAGTGCGGCGACTCACTTAATGGTAACTCTTGTATCAGTCCTCAAGAGTGTGATAAAGTGTTTTGAAAACTTTTGTTTGAAAAGTATGTTTGAAAGTGTGGTGTGAAAATTTATTTGAGCAAGTACCTAACAGTTATCTACCTACTCGAAAAAATATTGTTCTTCTCCTCCTTTCCTTTAGATCGTGTTATCCTACTATTAGTGAGTAGGTAACCCTAGTCGTTTGATGTTTGAGGGACTATCAAAAGGGACGTACGGTCACTAAGGAAACTGGGTAAAAACTCTTAGTAATTGTCCTAAAGCCCTAATATCACTTTTAAACCGAGGCAATAGTTGAGAGGGTCATTGAGGGACTAGTGATCTCTTTAGACTTGAGGACAGCCACTAAGAATTCTCACGATTCGAGAATTGTGACCGTAATTCGAAGGCAACCAAGTGAGGCATACCCTAAGGGTGCAAGTGTGCAACAATGCTTTTTTCATATATATTATCTTGAATTTAGTGGTCTAATGGTTAATTTATTTATCTTGTCATGCACGCCTATGTTACTAACAGTTATATATACAAGTTATTAGAACATAGTTTGATTCTACAACCCTTGATTAGAGTTTTGATGATAACAAAATACAAAGAATAAATAAATTCAAAGATATATATAAAACAAATATGATTCTTAAAATTATGTTTTGTATACACAGAAGTTCTGATGGAATCAGCATCAGAAGATCAGTAATATGTGCTACACGTTGAAGCTACCAGATTATACGCTGAAGCTTGATGACCAGAATCTGCGCATAAACAAATACACTCTGACTCTGATCAAAAACATCTTTACCAAGTCATCAACACTCTAAAGCGTTATCAGCAGTTAAAGCAAAGAAGAATCTGAAGCGTTATTAATTATTAAAGACAGAATTAAATGCTAACGGCTTTCTTCAGACAAGATCTTCTTCAAAAGGAAAGTGCGTTATTATCATTAAACTTGCTTTATGGACAACGTATCTTTGCCTTGCCTATATAAACAAGTCTGCTTGAGAAAAGAAGTACGGATGTACTCACACAATTTGCCAAGCATTCCAAACCACGCATATTCAAAAGCTTTAGCAAATTCATTTTATTCCAAGCTTAATTTGTGTAACTATCACAGTTGTGATATACTGTTTTGTTAGAAAACAACAACACACTCTTGTTCATTTCTTGTAAAAGATTTCCTTGAGATAAACCGGTTTGTGGTTATACTCAAGAAGACTTTAACAGTTGTTAAAGTAGCTGTTGTATTCTTTGTGAATAGTGGATTAAGAACTCGTTGGAGAGAGGCGAAATCACCTTGACGGGTGGACTGGAGTAGTTTGAGATAAAACGAACCAGGATAAAAATAATGTGTCTTAAAGCTGTTTATTATTTTATCCAAGTTTTTCAATTCAACCCCCCTCCCCCCCCCCCCCCCCTTCTTGTGTTTTTCACATCTTCAATTGGCATCAGAGTGCCTGGTTCTGAGCTTATAACACTTAACCGTGTCAGTACAAGATCCAGCGTCAGAAAAACACAATGGCAGGACCAAGTCAAAACATCAGCAATGACAACAATGAATAAAGGGACAGATTCAGTGGCAAACCTCCAGTCTTTGATGGAGAGAACTTTGACTACTGGAAAGACAGAATTGAGAGTTTCTTTCTGGCCCATGATGTTGATCTGTGGGACATGGTGACTGATGGATACACGCACCCAGTGGATGGACGTGGTCAGAAGATTGCCAGGAAAATGATGTCTGATCAGCAAAAGCGTGAATTCAGAAATCATCACAAGGCCAGAACAATTCTTCTCAGCGCCATCTCTTATTCAGAATATGAGAAAATATCAAATAGAGAAACTGCCAAGAATATGTTTGACTCTCTGAGAATGACACATGAAGGCAACATTCAAGTCAAAGAATCCAAAGCCCTTGTGCTTATTCAGAAGTATGAGGCATTCAAGATGGAAGAGAGTGAATCAATAGAAACTATGTTTTCAAGATTTCAAATTCTTGTTGCTAGTCTAAAAGTTCTTGACAAAGGGTATTCCACTGTTGATCACGTTAAGAAGTTCATCAGAAGCTTTCCAAAACAGTGGAGGCCAATGGTCACGGCGCTTAAGCTAGCCAAGGATCTCAACAAAATCTCTCTGGAGGAACTTTTCAGCTCCCTCAGAAGTCATGAGATAGAGCTAGAAGCAGATGAACCTCAAAAGCAAGGTAAGCCATTAGCTTTAAAATCTATCAGAAAATCTGACTCCAAAGTTTTGCAGGTTGTGGAAGAAACCTCTGATGGGTCCTCATCAGAAGAAGATGAATTGTCTCTCCTCTCCAGAAGGGTGAACCAATTGTGGAAGCAGAGGAAAAGGAAGTTCAGGAATCCCAGAAGATCCGAAAATCAGAATGAATCTTCCTCCAGATACAGAAGGTCAGAATCCTCCTCTGGACACTGAAGATCTGAAGGTTCTTCAGGAAACAGAAAGCCAAACAACAAATACATCATCTGCTATGAATGTAACGAGCAAGGGCACTACAAAAGTGATTGCCCAAATCTTCAGAAGGAGAAGCCCAAAAAGAAGTTTGGCAAGGAAAAGAAGAAAAGTCTCATTGCTACATGGGATGATTCTGACACATCTGAAGCTGACTCAGAATCAGATGATGAAAGAGCAAACATAGCTCTCATGGAAAACATAACTGAAGACAGTGAAGCTTATGAGTCAGACTCTGAATCAGATACAGAAGAGGTATTCCCTGACTTTACTATAAACTTTACTAAGGCTGAACTAGTTGAAAGCCTTAATGAAATTCTGGAAAGATATCAGCAGATCAGAGTCAAATTCAGAAACCTGAAAAGGAATCTTGCTTCTGACTATGATAAGACTGAGAGTCTCAAATTGGAGAATTCTGAGTTAAAAGATAAAATTTCAAAATTAGAAAACCAATTGCAAAACTCTCAGAAGGAAACAATCCCTGAAACTCCCAGCAATGCTGATGAGATCATCAAGGAGTATGATCACAACTTTCAGAAGTTTCTAGCTAAAAACATAGACAGAAGGAAAATGGCTTCAATGATCTATGGAGTTAGCAGAAATGGAAGAAAAGGGATAGGATATCAAGGTAAGGTACCTACACCAAAAAATGCCATGGATTTAGTTATAAAACGTACTCCACTTGATCACACTTTATATATGGGCACACACATGACATAAAATATACAAGTAGTGATTACTCTGTCAAACCAAAATTCAACCAGAGTTTTGGTAAAACTAACAAATCAGGACCCAAGAAAATGTGGGTACCTAAGGATAAAATAATACATGTGGAAGATATCTTTAGCAGCAAAGCAAATACACCATTCATGGTACCTGGACTCTGGTTGCTCATGACACATGACGGGAAGAAGGCATATGTTCCAAAGCCTGGAACTTAAGTCTGGAGGCCACGTAGGCTTTGGAGGCAATCAGAGAGGAAAGATCATTTGCTCTGGAACAGTAGGTAATGGAAATCTTCCCTCTATAAGTAATGTTTTATTAGTTGATGGATTAATGCATAACCTGTTATCCATAAGTCAATTAAGTGATAACGGTTATGATATAATCTTCAATCAAAATTCATGCAAAGCTGTTAGTCAAAAAGACGGGACTATCCTATTTAATGGAAAGAGGAAAAACAACATCTATAAAATCAAACTTTCTAAACTGAAAAGTCAGAATGTAAAGTGTCTTCTGTCTGTTAATAACGAGCAATGGATCTGGCACAGAAGATTGGGACATGTTAGTATGAGAAGAATATCTCAGATTAATAAACTCAATCTGGTCAGAGGACTTCCTAACCTGAAGTTCAATTCAGATGCTCTGTGTGAAGCATGTCAGAAAGGAAAGTTTGCTAAACCAGCTTTCAAATCCAAAAACGTTGTTTCCACCTCCAAGCCATTAGAACTTTTGCATATTGACTTATTTGGACCAGTTAAAACTGTGTCAGTCAGTGGCAAGAAGTATGGGTTAGTAATCGTAGATGACTATAGCAGATGGACATGGGTAAAGTTCTTAAGGCACAAGGATGAGTCACACTCTGTGTTTGTTACCTTTTGCAACCAAGTTCAGAATGAAAAGGATCTTAGAATCGTCAAAGTCATAAGTGATCATGGTGGAGAATTTGAAAACAAATATTTTGAGTTATTCTTTAATGATAAAGGCATTCTACATGATTTCTCTTGTCTTAGAACTCTCCAGGAAAGTGGAGTTGTAGAACGAAAGAACAGAACATTGCAAGAAATGGCCAGAACCATGATCAACGAGACTAACGTTGCTAAGATCTTCTGGGTAGAGGCAATAACACGGCGTGTTACATTCAGAATAGAATCTCCATAAGACATATTCTAGAAAAGACTCCATTTGAATTGTGGAAGAACAGAAAGCCCAACATTTCCTATTTTCACCCATTTGGATGTACATGTTTTATTTTGAATTAAAAAAATTACTTGAACAAGTTTGACTCTAAAGCACAAAAGTGTATTATGTTAGGATATTCTGAACGCTCAAGAGGTTACAGAGTATACAATACAGAAACACAAATTGTGGAGGAGTCAATCAGTGTTCGTTTTGATGATAAGCTTGACTCTCAAAAGTCAAAGCAAAATGAATTCCTTGCAGGTATGGAAGTTGAACTCATAGGTACTGAAGACAAATCATCATAAGCTCTCAACAGAGACACTCCCTCAACAACAGAAAGAGTCACTGCAAGCAATCCAGCACCTTCTGTTGATCAACTCCAGAAAAGACCATCCAGAAGCAGCATGGATCACCCAGAAGAAACAATCTTAGGAAGGAAGGAAGATCCAATCAGAACAAGATCTACCTTCAGAAACTCTGAAGAATACCTCATGGGACTGGTTTCTCTAATTGAACCAACAACAATTGATGAAGCACTTCTGGACAATGACTGGATTCTAGCAATGCAAGAGGAGCTAAATCAATTCACAAGAAATGACGTATGGGATCTAGTTCCCAAACCAAAAGGATTCAACGTCATTGGTACAAAATGGGTGTTCAAAAACAAACTGAACGAACAAGGTGAAGTCATCAGAAAAAAAGCACGACTGGTAGTACAAGGTTATAGTCAGCAAGAGGGGATAGACTATATAGAAACCTTTGCTCCAGTTGCCAGGTTAGAATCTATCAGACTTTTAATTTCATTTGCTGTTAATAAAGGCATCACTCTGTATCAGATGGATGTTAAGAGTGCATTCTTAAATGGCTATATAGAAGAAGAGGTATATGTGCACCAACCCCCTGGTTTTGAAAGTTCCAAAATTCCAGAATATGTTTTCAAACTAAAGAAGTCACTTTATGGTCTGAAACAAGCTCCCAGAGCTTGGTATGAAAGACTAAGTAACTTCCTGCTAGAAAAGGAATTCACCAAAGGGAACATGGACACAACCTTGTTCTGTAAGACAGTTAAGAATGAAATTTTAGTATGTCAAATTTATGTTGATGACATCATATTTGGATCCACTAAACCCTCTCTGGGAAGAAAGTTTGCTAAATGTATGCAGGCAGAATTTGAGATGAGCCTAATGGGGGAACTAAAAATCTTTCTGGGCATTCAGATCAATCAAACCCTAGAAAGAACGTACATTCATCAGAGAAAATATGTCAGAGAACTTCTGAAGAAATTTGATATCTCAGAATGTAAGCCATCAAAGATTCCAATGCATCCCACGTGCATTCTGGAAAGAGAAGAGGTAAGTAAAAAGGTAGAACAGAAGGTCTACAGAGGTATGATTGCTTCTCTTGTCTATCTGACGGCTTCAAGGCCTGACATTCTATTCAGTGTTTGCATTTGTGCTAGATTCCAATCTGATCCTAGAGAATCTCACTTAACAGCAGTTAAGCGAATTTTCAAGTATCTGAAAGGTACTACTAATCTGGGTTTGTTTTATAGAAAATCAAGTGATTACAGCTTGATAGGATACTGTGATGCTGATTTCGCTGGAGACAGAGTAGAACGTAAAAGCCCTTCTAGAAGTTGCCAGTTTCTGGGAGAAAATCTGATCTCATGGTCCAGCAAAAGACAATCCACAATAGCTCTATCAACAATAGAAGCTGAATACATAGCAGCAGCTGGATGCAGCACACAAATGCTCTGGATGAAAAGTCAACTTGAGGACTTCAAGATATTTGAGAGTAACATCTCTATCCTCTGTGACAATACTTTTGCTATTTGTCTTAGTAAAAATCCTATTTTGCATTCTAGGGCTAAGCATATAGAAATAAAACATCATTTTATTAGGGACTATATTCAAAAAGGGATTCTAAATTTAAAATTTATTAACACAGACCATCAATGGGCTGATATCTTTACAAAACCTCTTTCTGAAGATAGGTTCAACTTCATTCTGAAACATCTCAGCATGAAGCTCTGCCCAGAATAAAACTGTTTTGATTCCATATCTTAACCTTCAGAACTTTGTTTATTTTTCTGTGAACTACTGATCAATATTTCTTCAGATCTTTAGAAGTACATATTGTATCAGAATCTATCCATGAAGATATGTGCGCTTCATTTCAAGGATATAAATGTGCAGTTCACTCAAGCAAACAGGTGTCATCCAGTCATCAGCTACTTTCTGAGGCTGAACACGCGTTCACGTTTCTGAAAGGTCAAAAGCGCTTATTGGATGCATTGGGACACATGTCATGGGTAACCGTTCCAATATCTTTCTGAATCCCCCAAAATCAGTTGTCATTAAATGCTCATAATCATTATAATTCATTTCTCTCTCTTGCCGTTTATGTTTTCAAAAAAAAAACTTAAAATCTATTTAAACACATTTCTCACTCTTTACACTTTTTCACTTTCACTTTCATTTTCTCTACAATCTTATTGATTTCAGTTTGCATCCTTTCTCAAAACCCTTTCAATTTCTTCTCAAAACCTTCCGTGTGAACATGGCTTCCTCAAGCAACCCTACTTCCAGTACTCAGAAAACAGATTCCTCCGAACATTACGAAGAACCCTTCAGAACTCTTCTCACACCCATCAAAAATCTAGAAGTACTCTCAGAATTGATTGTGGACTTGAACAGTCTTCAAGAGAACGGGTTTAATCTCTCTGAAGAAGTAAAGGCTCAAGGCTAGGACAAATATTTTGACCGACTGGTGGGTCCAACATTCCCAATCCTTGTGAAGGAGTTTTGGATTCATGCTTCATCTTCCAACCATCAAGTTACTTCATACATAATGGAGAAGTAGATAGTCATAACTGAGGACCTCATTTCAAGATTAATAGGCTACAATGGTAATGGTGTACGATGCATTGACATGGATTAAAGATGCGCTGATGTCGCCCTAATTGCTAGAGAAATCTTCACTCTAGGTCTTCCCTCCAGCAAGATAAGGGATCTAAAAGACCATCACAGAATATGGGCCAAGATTATTCTGGGATGCATAAACCACAGGAAGCCTACCAGCTCTCCTGACTACATCAATATTGATCAGCAATTTCTGATCTACTTCATCTCCCAGAAGATTAAGGTAAATCTGGCTCATCTAGTGTGTTAACCATCTAAGGACTAGTGTTAAGGAAACAAGAGAAGATGAGCGCATAAAAAGGGACTGGATACCCCTAGGAAGGCTTATATCAGATATTCTAACAGAGAATAAGTTGATTGATCATCTAACAGAAGCTCAGGAAATCAGCTCTTTGGAAGCTACTGTTGGTAAACAGTTGAATGCAAAGAATCTGAAGAAGATGAAGTTAATTGAGAACATCAAGAAGGAACCCAGTGTCACTTCTTTTGCAGCAATCTCCAGCAGAAGAATCCCTCTGGATAACTTTCCCATGTTCTCAGAGATTGATTCTAAACCTGAGATAATAGTCAGATATCTGGATGCATGTAAGGCGGATGGTACAGCACCAGATTTGAACATTCAGGATCTGCAGCAGAAGGCTCCAGAAGTTGTGCTGAAGAAAAACAAGAAAAGGAAGGTTGTAGCAGAAGGATCATCCCAGAGGACTCCTAAAAAGAGAGGTAATCCTTCTTCTGTAACTGTTTTAAACTCAATTTCTGTATCAACATCTATACCAATTCCCACTCAATCAGAAAAACCCACACCACAAACACTTGATGACTTTGACATTGAATTTGACCCCTCAGAAACCTTAACTCTTAGAGGATCTCACTCCCAACCTCCAAATCCAAATATTGAAGCAACCCAACAAGAACTTGCAAAAGTTCTATCAGATATAGAAACCTTTGACCAACATATTTCTGCTCCCATGCCAGAAAATCCAAACTTTGAAACCACCACAGAAGCACCACAACCAGAAATTCCCCTCTCTCCACAACCATAAATACCATTATCTCCATCTCCTCAACCAGAAATTCATCCACTTTCTCCACAACCTGAACTATTTCAACCAGAAGTTCAAACTTATGAGGCTCAACCTTCTGAATCCTATGAACCAGAACCTCATAACGATAAATCCAACCAAACTGTTAATTCTGATACCATTCCCATTCCTGGAATCACTGAACCTCTGGCCATTCGTATGCCCCTAACCATTCTAGATATTCCCCAAATTCCCTCTTCACTATAATCAACTCCACCAAACTCCCCAACTAGTCCAATAATTATTCCAGACTCTCCCACTCACTCACCAAAGAACAATCCAGATGACAACGCCAAGACTGTCATTGATTTAACGGTTTTTGAACGTCTTGCTGCCATAACCCACAAAATAGCTATTCCAAAACCAAAACCATCTGAACCCTCTCCAGATGTTGGTACCAGTTTATTGATATTTGAAACAGAAGTATAGAAGTGGATCACTTCTCTAAAGCAAGCTAGTCTTGAGCTGATTGATCCTGCTGCATCAGACTACCTTTGGACAAGGTTCAGAAGATGGGTATGTTCTGAAACTCGTAAGATGCAAGTTCTGAGCTAGCTGCTCAAGGAAGAAGTTCTCCCTCTGGACAATGCTCCCTGGTCTGAACATCGTCCAGCATACAAAGTTCAACCAGAGTCAGAAGATCTCAATCTGACTGATACTCCAGAGCAGATGATTCCTGCTGAAGAACTGGGTCAAAAAGAGGATATTGCAGAATGCTCTGAGAAGCATCCAGTTATTGAAGATTCTCAAGATTCCTCCTATGAAAGGCAGACTCTAGAAGACCTGAAAAGATCTGATATTTTGATGCAGGAAAGAATGGATAAACAGGACGACAAAATTTCGGAAATCAAGAGCATGTTAACAAGCAAGAGAAAACCAACATCCAGGTCAAGGGCTTGTTGGAAGCCTTGTTCACGCGTCTTCCTCCTCCCTCTTAGAATTTCCTCTTTTTTAAAACATGTTTATCTGTAATATTCTTACATTGCTGCTGTTCTGAACTTATCGTTGATTCTGTTTTTAATATAAACGCATTTTGGCTCTGACTATATGTTCTTTTTGATAACTGACAAAAAGGGGGAGAAAGAATAAGATATTTTTCAATAACGGATTACTGAGACATAAGTCTCACACATTCTGATCTATTTAAATTTCTCTCTTCTGAAAAGCTTGAACATGTACAAAACTCTGATGAAAGATACAGTAAGGTTCTGATACTCAAAGACTCATGCAATTAAAGGGAAGTAATCAACTCAGGGCGAGTTTCTCTTCTTAATTCTATACTTTTTATTCCTTATTTTTAGTTGAAAAATCTGGTTTTTGTCATCATCAAAAAGGGGGAGATTGTTAGAACATAGTTTGATTCTACAACCCTTGATTAGAGTTTTGATGATAACAAAATACAAAGAATAAATAAATTCAAAGATATATATAAAACAAATATGCTTCTTAAAATTATGTTTTGTATACACAGAAGTTCTGATGGAATCAGCATCAGAAGATCAGTAATATGTGCTACACGCTGAAGCTACCAGATTATACGCTGAATCATGATGACCAGAATCTGCACATAAACAAATACACTCTGACTCTGATCAAAGACATCTTTAACAAGTCATCAACACTCTGAAGCGTTATCATCAGTTAAAGCAAAGAAGAATCTGAAGCGTTATTAATTATTCAAGACGGAATTAAATGCTAACAGCTTTCTTCAGACAAGATCTTCTTCAAAAGGAAAGTGCGTTATTATCATTAAACTTGCTTTATGGACAACGTATCTTTGCCTTACCTATATAAACAAGTCTGCTTTAGAAAAGAAGTACGGATGTACTCACACAATTTGCCAAGCATTCCAAACCACGCATATTCAAAAGCTTTAGAAAATTCATTTTATTCCAAGCTTAATTTGTGTAACTATCACAGTTGTGATATACTGTTTTGTTAGAAAACAACAACACACTCTTGTTCATTTCTTGTAAAATATTTCCTTGAGATAAACCGGTTTGTGGTTATACTCAAGAAGACTTTAATAGTTGTTAAAGTAGCTGTTGTAATTCTTTGAGAATAGTGGATTAAGACCTCGTTGGAGAGAGGCGAAATCACCTTGACGGGTTGACTGGAGTAGTTTGAGATCAAACGAACCAGGATAAAAATATTGTGTCTTAAAGTTGTTTATTATTTGATCCAAGTTTTTCAATTCAACCCCCCCCCCTTCTTGTGTTTTTCACATCTTCACAAGCATATACAGAATACAAAAGCAAGAAATTAAAAGGTCCTACGCAATTACAGGGCTTTGGTGTAGATACATAAATAATGAACGAAAAATAAGATGCGTAAATTCTAAACCCTAATTAAGCTATTACAAATCGGGCGATGTTACATTAATAATTAAAAAAGTAATCGTACGGAAAAAAAATAACGCGCGAGAATTAATTGGAAAAAAGTTTTAAACCCTAAAAATCTAATATGCTCATTGAAATTTTTTTGGGATTTTTTATGAAAAGGTGTGAAATTTAACCTAATTTTTCTAATTAATTTTAATTAATGAAACAAATTAAAGTTTATGAAATTAATTAATTTGCAAACATTAATTTATTAAAAAAAACTAAGTCATATTTTTTTGTGATGATTTTCTGATTTTATAATTAAAAAATAAAGAATAAACAAATAAAATAAAAATTAAATAAAAATAATAAAGAAGTTAGAAAAATGGGCCTGAGGGGGGTGGGGGGTGAGAACCTAATTTGGAGGGTTACATGCTGAATTTGTCAACGCCCAGGATTTTGTAATCCTAATGCAAATGTGAGATCCGATGTGGAACAAGCTGGGAGGTCCATCATGCGGCTGCTTCCCCAAGGCGTTAGATCTGGCACTGCTTGATCTGGTGGTGATGAAGTTGAGGCCTATGATAAGCGCGTTGGGAATGGAAGTATTGGATCTTCAAGAAAATTATGAGAAAAATAATATGCAGGAGGCAGGGGTCAAACCCATGACCTCCTACACGCGCGCGCCTTAAACCCTTCCCTTTCGCCATCTGATCCAAGTGATCATTCATTATAAAAAACAAACATAATATAATAAATTGAATAATGGTCAGTAATTATAACAAAATGTGCGCGTCATTCAAACTAGCCAACCAGATCTTGCCACACAGTCGTCTTCCCCAATGGTTGTCATTTTAGCCCAAAGACTTTACCTATGGACATGGCTGTAACTATAGGTCCTGCATATTTCCAAAATCTCAACTAAGCAATATAAATTCAATCTAAATACATAGATAAATTGGGTTTGATCTCGTGAGTACAATGGTACTCTTCTTTTGGCCTAATTTTGCCTGTAATGGAAAACCCTAAAATAAACCTTAAAACCCTAACCATGGCAGTTAGTCATAGACGCATCAAAACAAGCAATTAATCATTCAAACATGTTCTAAATGATCATATAGACATTAATGCATACTCAAAGTTCATTTATCATACGTGTATTATCAAAATCAAATTCAAGAAAGAAGAGCAAATTGTGATACTGTATGTGCCGGTTATGGGTGCTTTGATGCGTGAGAGTGATCCACTTAGCTTCCAAATGTGCCTAGGAGTTGATTGCAAACTTTAGAATTCCTTGAATCTCCCTACAAATGCCAAACCGAATGCCACTTCTTTGTCAAAAAATTGGAGTCTCTTGTGTCAATTCTACACGGCCAAATCCTTCTTTTTTGCCCTGGGAATGTTATGGACATCTAATAGAACGAATTAAGTCAACAAAACGGATGCAATCTTGAAAAATTATGTAAAAGAGATTTGATTTTCATGTTGTATTTTTTATTTCTAAATTTGGCCAAATCATGATATTTTCCAATCCAATTAGTCCTTGTATGAATTACATGATTTGCGAGCTGATTGTAGACTCATAATGTGCTCATATAATCCAATCTTAGATTTTATTTCATTATTCCATTATTTTAAATGATTTATTTTGATTTTAATGAATCAAAAATCAAAACAAATAATAAAAATAATAAAATAATAAGTGGATAAGCTTAGAGTTTGTTGGTCATATTAGGAACAAGTTTCAAACAAGAAAACATGGGCCCATTTGGAAAAAAATCAATTTTGATCAATGTTGACTTCATGCACATTTCCAAAATTTGGTCAACTTTAGCAATGCATATCTCTCTCATTTTTGGACCTAAGAGGGTGTTCTTTGACTTTATAGAAAGCTTAGGATGTCCTCTAAACAACCTTTTTAAACTCATCTCAATTGGATCTTCCATGTTCATGAAAGGAGCTTTGACCCAAAAGGTGTTTTTGTTGACTTTTTGAAATAACTTATAATGTATGAACTTGTATCTTTTGATTGAGGCATTTCTTGACCTTGATGGCTGAAGAGAAGTTGTAGGGAATTATATCCTCTTCAAAATGAGCCTTGGTTGGAAATTTCTGATAAAGTATGAGAAAGTTATGCCTGGTCAAAGTTTGGTTGACTTTTCCTATAGAAACCCTAAATTGTCATTTTTGACTTTTGATGACTTGGGAGCATTTCTTGAGGAATCATGATCAACCCTTGATAAAATGATGGATATTACTTCAAAATGTTGATGTGGACCAAAAATCTTGAAGTTTGACTGCATTTGGGCCATAGTTGACTTTTGACCTAATATAGTTAATTTTCAGGCATTTGAGCAGTTGATTGAGCAAACTTGTTGTGCAAGGCATGAAACTTGGCATGGATGATATTGAGGACATATTCGGACAATGGAGGCCATTTGGGACCCTTGGAACTCAACCATCTTGATGAGTAATGAAACCCTAGTTTGAGGCTTATTGTCTTAAGAAGAGGATTTGTCTGGTCAATCCTTAGTCAACTTGAGCAATTGAGGACCTCTAGGAGTATGTCTTGTGTGAAAATGGGAGGGCAAATTTTGGGGTACAACAACTGCCCCTGTTCAATCCTTTTAAACCTGAGGATTTAGATTGGCTTGTCTGCCTTTCGTGATCTGAGGGTGGAAGATGATTGAACACTAGACTGCCCAGAAATTTGCACACGCATGAAGTAATACTAATGATTGATGACGTCAGGAATGGGATTACATATTCCATTTGGAGAAGATGACGGAATATTGTCGGAGATGGGCTTAAAGATGTCATCTAGAGAATGTGACGGGGAGTCGTCAGAGATGGGCTTAAAGATACAATCAAGAACAATGATGATTTTGTGAGATATTCCTTTGTAGGAATTCCTGTTCCTGTTGTTAAGGAGGACTCCGTTGAGGAATGTTGGTCTCTATTTTGGGGAATAGAGTTTAGGAGCTTCAGTTGTCCACTACTCTACTAGGGAGTCATCCCTTGATTGAAGAGACGAAAGTGAACTGTCATCTAGTCAGGATCCAGGCTTCACAGTGACTTGCTGAGGATAATAAGGCTAAATGTTATATGGTCGTGCTCTAGGTTTCACAGCGACTTACTCGGGAGATGAGGTTAAAATGTTATCTGGTCAGGATCAAGGCTTCATAGTGTCTTACGTTGTTGATTGACTATTATTCGGTCAGTTTTGGGGCTTCATAGCTTCTTTAACTGGAATAAAAATTGTAGTATCGATTTTATTGAACCAGAGAAAGGTCTCAAGTTGTCTTCAACTAGGGTAGAAACCTTAGTGTCAATTTGACAAAACCCAGGAAAGGCCTTGAATTAACTTTGACGGGCATAGTAATCAGAAGGATCTTAGTAGCGATTCAATTGACCCAGACAAATGAAGGAAAATTGCGATCAAAACGCAGTGGAATATAAAATTTTCCTTTAGAGATCGTTATGAATGAGCATGGTCAGTGATAGAAAGTTTTACCTCTTGTGGCGATTCAGACTTTTGATGTCGTGATCACGAGCGTTGATGAAGAACAACGCCTCTACTCAGTCCACACGAACAGATCGCTTCCGGTCACAGTGCTAGCTCTTGTGGCGATTCAGACTTTTGATGTCGTGATCACGAACGGAAACCTTGAGTGAGAGAGAGAGAGTCAAAAACGAAAATTCATCAAGTGAAAAAACTTCATCACAAGGGATCTATTTATAGAATCACTCGTGTGGGCTACAAGCTAAAAGCCCAATTAAGGCTATAAGATAAAAGCCCAATTAAGCTTATGGACATCATACCTTATGATGTACCATATATCACTTATCCACGTGGTACCTTACCACTTTCCGTATTACACTTAAGTGCACCGTACCTTACGGTGTTCCTTATTTATTCTATCTCTCATCAACCTGTCCTTATGTGTGTGACCCTGTAGGTTTTCGCGACGTTGGCAATTATATTAAATTACACATTTAATATAATAAACAGTGAGCGGTATCTAGCAACACATCACTATTACCCAAGTCACGAAAATGTCATGTGATCTGACCAAACCTTTTCCGTGATAATATTTGTGTTGTACAATTACCCTTTTGCCCTCATGTCTATATTGAACACAAGGCATACACTGTGTCACCCTTGTCCAGTTCAATATTGGGCCCTTAGACATTTATCTTGTTATGCAGGATGGGCAAATTCCATCTAGGTCACTCATGTCCCTTAGCATGCTTTGTGAAGTACCCATCAACCATCTTTATAGTCATCCAGTTACGGATGACGTTTGATCAGCAATAAAGTACTTGACTCTACATCTAGGGTCCATAGTGGTTTCAGGTCGAAGGGTGGTATACACCATTATCATCATGAGAATAACTTATGACACTTTGCATAACATTCTATGTAGTATTCTCATAACGGGTCAATCCAGTATAAATATTACTCCTAATATTCATACCTATGTCAAGACTTGATAACTCCTTATCTATGATCCATGAGATGTGATCATCAATCTATCTTCATAATAATCTTAATGCTTTAATGTTATCCCACTTCACATTAAAGCTTGACTACGGATACTTTAAGAATAGTTTCTTATGTTTAATGGGATCTCATGATTAAGTCACACTTAACATTTCATTAAACCAATAAACCATTCTAGGGACTTTATTATTTTGGAAAACATAATAAACAAATGCCTTTTATTATTAATAAATAATTCGATACAAGTACCAAAAGTATTGGCCTCTAGGGCTTACACCAACAACAAAAATCTTGGAATATCTTTTACCGGCATAGTAAGCAGAGAGATCTTGCGATAATTTTGATTGGCATAGTAATCAGGAGAATCTTAGTAGCGATTCAACTGACCCAGACGAGAGTCTTGGAGTCTCTTCCATCGACATAGTAAGTAGAGAGATCTTAGGTTAACTTTGGCTGGCATAGTAATCAGGAGAATCTTAGTGGGGATTCACATGACCCAGACAAAAGTCTTGGAATCTATTCTACTAGCATAGTAAGCAGAGAGATCTAGGGTTAACTTTGACTGGCATAATAATCAGGAGGATCATAGTAGCGATTCCACTGAACCATACGAAAGTCTTGGAGTCTCTTCCACCGTCATAGTAAGCAGAGAGATCTTAGGTTAACTTTGGATGGCATAGTAATCAGGAGAATCTTAGTGGTGATTCAACTGACCCAGCCAAAAGTCTTGGAATCTCTTCTACTGGTATAGTAAGCAGAGAGATCTAGGGTTAACTTTGACTGGCATAGTAATCAGGAGGATCTTAGTAGAGATTCAACTGACCAAGACTAAAGTCTTAGAGTCTCTTCCACTGACATAGTAAGCAGAGAGATCTGAGGTTAACTTTGGGTGGCATAGTAATTAGGATAATCTTAGTGGCGATTCAACTAACCCAGAGAAAAGTCTTGGAATCTCTTTTACTGGCATAGTAAGCAGAGAGATCTAGGGTTAACTTTGACTGGCATAGTATTCAGGAGAATCTTAGTAGCGATTCAACTTACCCAGACAAAACTCTTGGAATCTCTTCCACCGGCATAGTGAGCAGAGAGATCTTGTGACGACATCTTTCTGAGGAAAATCCGGGAATAGCCCTTTGTTAGACGTAGCTTGTTGATTTGATCCTATCCTGAAAGGTAAAGAGTTAATCGTATGCAATTTCATGATGTATGAAATGCATTATGATGATGTACTCAAAATAAATGAGATTGTATTGTATACAATATGTATACGCATGCCATGATGTATGAATATGGGATGTGATTGCGGTGTTTCTTAGTCGAGGAAAATAAATCTCGGATTGCTACTAAAGAGTATTAGGGAAGCTGAATTCTTAATTTCTGCTGGGGGTGGTGAATGGAGATGACTATGTTGTGGATTTAGTCCTTTTTGTTTGTGAATATTATGCCGGGTAGAGACTCTGCTTGAGAATAACTCTGTAGGGGAATAACTCTGTTTGCGAGAGGATATGCTTTACTGGGAGATTTTGTCGATTTGCCGAAATAAACTCCACTAGGGGATGAACTTCCGGAGTTGGAGAAATAAACCCTATTGGGGATTGAGCTTTTGCATTCATAGAAGTGAACTCTGTTCGGGAGAAAGCTTTATAATCCGCTTGCGATTATAAAATTCGATTGGGGGATATAGATATCGGCTCTTTGAAGGAACTTTCCTGGGGAAAGTAACTCCTGTTTGGGGAAGCCGGTGTCAAAGCTTTTGGTTACCTCTACTCTGTTGGGAGCATAGACGTCACAGGGGCGCATGCAATGGTGACTTCGTCTCAAACTATCTCTGCCCTTGTACCTGCTGTAAGGAGTAACTGTCGGGATTGCAACTGCCTTTTAGACCTTGCCCCATTCCTTATGTAATGAGCAATTTTCCATCAATTTCTTATGCAAATATTTGTGGATAGAAATCATATTCAAATGCATATGTCAAGAATAAGTTATTGGATGTTTTTGCAAAACAAAAAAAAAAGAAAAACAAATAGTTATGTTGTGTAGAAATGACTTGTATTGATTTTGAAATTGGCCTATAACAGACGTTTTTGTACAAAGAAGTTGACGCTCTAGTAAGAGAACTCCGCCGTGAAAATGAAAGCTATACAATATTCTGTACAAAGAGAAGAAAATAACTATGTGTAATAATCCCATCAAGTTTCAATTTTGTTATTGCCACTATGTCTTCGAGCGTCTCATCACTTTGCGACTTGTCTGAAGTTGACTGGATTGGTCGGTGCCATTTTGAGGTTGATAGATGACGTTGAAGTCTAGTTGCAAGGTGATCCAATGGGACATAGTGATACTCTTCAAATCCCTAACTTTTTCCTGGACCGCCCTTTCGGGTTTTCAGTCCACCGGGATACCCTTTTTTGCCCAAGCTGCCTTTTAAGGTTTTCGACTTGTCGGGTGTACAAATATTTTTGTTTTCATCCCTAATTTTTACTCGAACCCTTTTGGTTCTCCAGAATGCCATTATTTTTTCCTAGACCAGTCTACCTAGCGGGTCTTATTTATGTGTAGTATCTTTTCACTATGTCCGCATTGACAGGGTGAGGAAGCTCATCACCGTCCATGGTGGTCAGAATCATGGCTCCACCAGAAAATATGCTTTTGATTACAAATGGTCCTTTGTATGCGGGAGTCCATTTTCCCCTGGGATCACCTTACGGCAGTATGATGCACTTGATCACTAGATCCCCGACTTGATATACTTGGCGTCTGACCTTTTTGTTGAAAGCCTTCATCATCCATTTTTGATACATTTGACCATGACAGACAACAATAAGTCTCTTTTCATCAATAAGATTAAGTTGATCAAGTCGATTCTGGATCCAATTGTGTTCGTTCAGACTTGCATCCTTCATGATTCTCATAGAATGGATATAGACTTCAATAGGCAGGACAACCTCCATGCCATACACCTGAGAGTAAGGTGTTGCCCCTGTCGATGTTTGTGTTGAGGTGCGATAACCATGAAGAGAAAATGGTAACATCTCATGCCAGTCTTTGTATGTCATCGTCATCTTCTATATGATCTTCTTGATGTTCTTGTTAGCAGCCTCCATAACTCCATTCATCTTCGGCCGGTAAGGGGAAGAATTATGATGCTGGATCTTAAACTGTTTATAGAGTTCGATGATCATCGTATTGTTGAGATTTGTACCATTGTCAGTGATATTCCTCTCTAGCACACCGTACCGACAAATTAGGTTATGCTTGATAAATCGTGCCATTACGTTCTTGGTAACAGTAGCAAAAGAGGCAGCTTCCACCCATTTCATGAAGTAATCAATGGCCACCAGGATGAAGTGATGCCCATTGGAAGAGGTAGTTATAATCTCTCTGATCATGTCAATGTCCCACATTGCAAAGGTTTAAGGAGTCGTCAAGACGTTCAAAGGAACCATAGGTACATGCACCTTATCAGCATATATTTAGCATTTGTGACAAGTTCGGGAATGCTGATAGCAGTTTGCTTCCATAGTGGACCAATAGTATCCTGCTTGTAGGATCTTTTTAGCCATGGTATGTCCAATCGAATGGGTTCTGAAGGTACCTTAGTGTAGATCTATCATAATCCTATCTGCTTCAATCTTGTCTACACACCGAAGTAACGTAGAGTCATGGTTGCGCTTGTAGAGGATTCCATTACTGAGGAAGAACTTTGCGGTGAACCTTCTCAGAAACTTCTTATCATTGAAAGATGCCCCCTCGGGATACTCTTGAGCCTCGAGATATCTCTTCACTTCATAGAACCAAGGTTTATCTTCTACTCCTTCCGTGTGGCTCTCATAGCAATATGTCGGTTCATCCAACCTTTCAATAGTGATCTGAGGGGGCTCGTTATCCCACCTGACCTTGAACATATATGACATGGTAGCTAGCGCGTTCGCTAACTGATTCTCTTCTCGTGGAAAATGTTTAAAGGTTACTGTGATCGGTGGGAAAGAACTGACTGTTTTGGAATGCTGGTTCGCATTTGCGTTTGTTTTCGCAAAATGTCGCGGTAAGCAAGAGTCGCCACCGTCTTTTATTTTATTCAACAAGGAAAGGACAAAAGCACAGAAAAATTCCTTTTGAGATGTTTCTCGGGTTCGGGAGGTAGATTATAGAAAGGGAAGGTGTTAGCACCCTTTCTATCCGTGGTTATCCACGGGCTCTTAGGTACTTGCTCATTATGTTTTCAAAAAGTTTTGCTTTTCTTGTGTTTGTGGGTTTTGAAAAAAAGTTTTGTTTGAAAACTTCGATTTAACTCTTATTTCTGTCCTCAAGAGTGTATGAAGTGTTGTTGAAAACCTTGTTTGAAAAGTGTAAGTGCGAAAATTTGTTTTGTTTTTGAAAGAGAAAGTACCTAAGAACCTCTACCTACTCAAAAGGAATTAAACTGTGTAAATGTCCTTTAGACAGTGTTATCCCACTATTGAGGAGTAGGTTGCACCGTCGTTGGAGTTTTCGGGTCAATTCGATTAAGGGACATGTGGCCACTAAAGCAATGTTAGGACGCCTTAGCGGTAACCCTAATGTCTTAGATCATTTTATCCGAGGCAACCGTTTCGAGGCAACTTATGATCTTTGGACAGGAGGGCATCCTCTAAAATTTCCTATACTCAATGACCAGGTTCGAGGCAACCAAGTGAGGCGTACCCTAGGAGTGGCATGTGCAAATGTGTCAATTTTCAGTTACGTTATCTTTGTAAATGTTATGGTGAGCTACGGTTGATTTTAAGTTAAGATAGATCTTGTCATGCATAGCCTATTATTCATACATCTAGCATTTAATGGTTGCGGAAAATAAAACTAAGCTATTACAAGGCGTCGGGTATTTACATCGCCAAAAACAAACTCTTGAAAAAGTAAATGCGGGAACGGTAAATGAAAACGGTAAATAAATGAATAAAGTCCTAAGTCCAAAACTATTACATCCTCGAAGCAGTTACAATTATATGGAATAGGAATCACAAAATAATACGCGCGAGAAAAATTGAATCGGAGAGTTTTTAGGGTTTTGACCCTTTTTTATTAAAGAAAGCATATTTTTGTTATTTTGAATTAAACGGAAATTAAATCCAAGTTAATTAATTAATTAAATAAATAAATAAATTTTTTTATGGGTTTTTAGAATATTTAAGGAAAATAAAAATAAAAATGATTAAAATTGTTAAAACCTAATATTCTAATTTACTTTTAATTTATTGCAAAAATATTAAAATTGTACCTAATTAAAAACTAAATTAATTGGTTAATATTTATTTACAAAAAATAACAAGTGATGAATTTAATGAAAAATAATATTTTTATGGTTTTTCTGATTTTATTATGGAAAAAATATTAATTTGTTAGTGATATAAATAATAATTATAAAAAATAATTAAATGAAAGGAAAATAAAAAGGGGAAAAGAAATAAACTCATAGGGGGTGCTGGGCCCAACTTGAGGTGTGATTTGCAATTTCAGAGTCCCAAAACGTCCCAGCCTCGTTTGACTTTCAAAATCATCCACGCGCTTGTTGACTTGGACACATGGTAGTCCTTCAATCCTAGCCTTCAGATTTGGCCAGGAGGCCATCTGGCGCCTGGATCTTAGAAGCATATGGTGGACCATCTTGTGAGCGTTGCATGAGAACACCTGGAGAAAAATTAAACAAAGGTTTTGGGGGACCTGGGATTCGAACCCAGGTCCCAATGGTTTTTCATCCACCTGCTTGCCAACTCAACTAGTGCGTGTTTTTGTTATTAGAATAAACAATGAATATTATATGTAAAAACAATCAATATGCTGTAACCAAAAAAAATAAAGCGCGCGTTTTTCAAAAGGACGAAAGGGAGGGAGACGCGTCAGCGTCTTCTTCGTTGAGCCACTGGTTTCTTACCTGCGGATTTTTATCCGCAGCAAGATCCGTGGGTTCTTCCTAAAATCACTTCCAGGCAATATAAATGCAAACTAAAATCATCCCCATGCTCGTTTCGTCCTCCTGAGTCCATCCATTGTCATGGCTTTCTCCAATTGTCCCTGTAACTCAAATGCCTAAAAAGCAAAAACCAAAACCCTAGGTTCGAGCATCGTGATACAGGGTCCAATAATGAAATTGAATAATGCAAGAATGTTCTAAATCAAATAACAAACATGAATATACCAATAGTTTGAAGAAAAAGTGCAAGAACTGGAGGTTTGGACTCCATGTTCAGAAGTCAATTCGCGATGACTTACAGTGAGATGTAGGTGATGAAAAGGCCTGGTTTTTGTTCCAATCGCTTCAGGGGATGGAAGTCAAGCACTCTACGTTGAGTTTTGGTCTTGAAAACGTCCCTAATGCCGATTTCGATCTTCACTTTTTCCAAGCTTTTTCAGTTTTTGGTTTGGCCGTTTGTGCAAGGTTTTGTGCGTAGTTTCAAAAAGATATTTGAGGCCCATTAGCAAAAAGAAGGTGTTTTGAGCAAAGTTGACTTTTGCAAATTCATGAAAATTGCCCAACTTCTCCAATGCATAACTTGCTCAATTTTGATCATATGACTATGTTCATGGACATTTTGGAAAGCCCTTGAAGTCCTCTAACCAATGCTTTTGGTCCCATGTCATTTGGATTTACCAATCTCAAGTTATGGCCTTTGACTCAAAGTATACTTTTGTTGACTTTTGAAATTGACCTATAATGCCCAAATTTGTAACTTTTTGTGAGAGCATTTCTTGATCTTGGGGTGTGAAGATGGATTGTAGGAAATTTCATCCGCTTCAAAATGAGCGTTGGATGGGTCATTTCCCACAAGGTATGAGAAAGTTATGCTTGGTCAATGTTGAGTTGACTTTTCCTGCAAAAACCCTAATTTTTGAATTGACTGCCTTAGGAGGTGATTTGACTGTACCACTCTTGGGAAATCTTGAACCAATTGGAGATGATTCCTGACATATCTTGAGGAATATGGGAGGGAAAATTTTGGGGTTCAACAGTTGGTCCTGTTCAATTTTCTTAGACCTGAGGATATAGATTGGCTTTCGAGCCTTTCCTGATCCGAAGGTGGAAGATAATTGAACACTAGAGTACCCAGAAATTTGCACTCGCATGGTGTAGTATCAGCAATGTGATGTCGGGAATGGGCTTACAGATGCCATTTGGAGATGTGATAGAAAGTTGTTGGAGATGGGCTTAAAGACGCCACCCGGAGATTGTTCTTTGTAAGTGGAAAGAAGGAACCTGTGTAGGGTTGCCTGATGATGAGTCCGTGTGAAACCGCATTTTGGAAGGAAGGAAACCTGTGTAGGGTTTCTTGATGAGGAGTTCGTGTGAAACTGCATTTGAAATTGAGAAGGAACCGGTGTAGGGTGCTTCATGAGGAGTTTAGGTAAAACTGCATCTGAACTGGGAAGAACCTAGGTAAGGTTTCTTTGCAAGGAGTTTGGGTAAAAACTACGTCGGGAAATTGTAAGGAGGAACCTGGGTAAGGTTACTTTGTGATAAGTCCGTGTAAAACTTCTGGAGGAACCTGGGCAAGGTTACTTTGTGATAAGTTCGTGTGAAACTTCTGGAGGAACCTGGGTAAGGTTACTTTGTGATAAGTTCGTGTGAAACTTCTGGAGGAACCTGAGTAAGGTTACTTTGATGATGAGTTCATGTGAAACTTCATCTGAAAGAGAAGGAACCGGTGTAGGGTTGCCTGATGATGAGTCCGCGTAAAACTTCATCTTGGAAGGAAGGAACTTGTGTAGGGTTGCCTGATGATGAGTCTGTGTAAAACTTCATCTGAAATTGAGAAGGAACCGGTGTAGGGTTGATTTATGATGGTCAAGTATATAATTGTCATGTCTGGTTTTAGGTATTAACCTACAATCAGTCGTCCACAGATATTTTTCTTGGCTTGCTACAGGTATTAAACTGGGACTTGAAAAGGTTGGTCAAGGAGATATCTGTCCTGGCTGGTTTTCAGGTATTGATCTCTGGCCTGAGAAAGGAAGTCTTCCTGGCTTGTTACAGGTGTTAATCTTCAATCTCTTCATGTAGATAATTTCCTGGCTTGTTACAGGTATTAACCTACAATCAGTCATCCACAGAATTTTTCCTGGCTTGTTAGAGGTATTAATCTGGAACTTGAAAAGGTTGGCCGATGAGATAGTTGTCCTGGCTGGTTACAGGTATTGATCTCTGACCTGAGAAAGAAAAATAGTTTTCCTGGCTTGTTACAGGTATTGATCTTCAATCTCTTCATGTAGATAACTTTCCTGGCTTGTTTCAGGTATTAACCTACAATCAGTCATCCGCAGAACCTTCCTGGATAGCTACAGGTATTCAACTAGGACTTGAAAAGGTGGATGGTAGCCATCTGTTGATTGACTTTTTCCTGAAAAAGGTAATCGTTAGTTGTATGCAATGTCATGATGTATGAAATGCATGATGTCATGATGTTCTCAAAAATAAATGAGATCGTGTCGTATGCACTTTATCATGTATGTAAATAGGAGGTATCAAGTGTGAAATGTTTATGAATGTATTTTTGTCTGGGAAAATAAATCCTTGACAAATGCCAGGGAGTTTGTTAAATCCTGGGCTGATGTTGAAGAGTATGGTCGAATTCTTTGTTTCCACTGGGGATGATGCACGAAGATGATTGCAAGAATAAACCTGCAGGAGAGGATGACTCTGTTGGGGAATAAATTGGTGAAGATATTACACTGCGGGGAATTACTCTGTGGGAAGAGGTGCTTTGCTGAGATTTTAACGATAACTCCGCTGGGGATTCCGTTGATAAGCTCTGTTGGGGATTTTGATGATGAACTCCGCTGGGGATAGAAAGAACTTCGCTGGGGATGATCTTTCAGTTGCAACTTGCTGAGGATAACCCAGTTAGACTCTTGTGGGGGTAACCTCTGAATTTGGCTGAGGAGATGCATTTGTATTCTGCAGGGGACAAGCTTCTAGAATCTACTGGGTAAGATGATTCAATTCTCTATTGGGGAAACCTTTTTTAGATTGCACTGGGGAAATGGCTCCACTGGGGGTATCTTGTATTCCGCTGGGGAACATTCTTATAAGACTGCCGAGGATGCTCTCTATGCTTGCTGGGGAATATCTTTATACTCCGCTGGGGAATATTAAGACCTTCTGGGAATACCGATCCTTTTCGGGACTGACGGTAGACTAACTCTGCTTGGGGGAGAGTATTGTTGATTCCTTCGTAGTTGCAAGTCTCAATGGGGAGAGCTATCATTACTGTCTTACTCTGCGGGTAGTGACGATATCTTGGTCATACTCTTCAACTGAATCTACCTTGTACCTGGTGGACAGAGCAGCTTGTACAGCTCGGACAATTCTTATTGCCCCAGTTTCTGCGGGAGAAGAAGGCCTATGAGGTGCTTGATAACTGTCGATTGACAAATCTTCTTCTGGTAGGCAAGTGACGAGATGACGGGACACAGCCGTATGCTTTGATCCCTAATTTTTTCCTGGACCGCCCTTTCGGGTTTTCAGTCCATCGGGATACCCTTTTTTGCCCAAGCCGCATTTTCAGGTTTTCGACTTGCCGGGTGTACAAATTTTTCATTTTCATCCCTTATTTTTGCCCGAACCCTTTTGGTTCGCCGGGAAGCCCTTATTTTTGCCCAGGCCAGTCAACCTAGCGGGTCTTTGATTATGCGTAGTACTTTTTTGACTATGTCCACGCTCTCAGAATGTAGGGAGGTGCCACTGTTGGTAGTGTTGTGTTACCATACTACCAGAAGATCTTTGATCATGCAAGATTCATTGCTAGAATTCATGTCCAATGCCCCAAGTGACTCAGGCGAAGATTTGCCCCTGGCTATTTGGCATTTTGAGAGATTCCTTGAATCTTGACTTGACTGCCCCAGATGATGGACAATGGTTATGTCTGCCCCTTGGTTGGAAGTGTTTTTTCCACTTGAGATGACCCTTTTTATTGAAAAGGTTTTTGCTCACTAGATATTCTTCGTGCGAACTTCTCTGCTGTTTGAACAAATAGTCATATGCCAACAATGTTATTTTAAGAATGCAAAGCTTATGTCTGTTTTGATGTTTTTGAAAATGCATTTTCAGTAAAACAAGCGAATTTTTGTAAAATGTGATGTCAACTCAGGATTTTACAGCGAGCCCTACAAGAGTCAGGATACCTTGTGTAACAGTATGCTTTCGGACTAACCCATGCTTCAGCTAGGACTTTTAAGGGTTATAACGTGTCCTGGTTCACGGTTTAAGAAACAAAGGATAAAGGCTCAAATTTTATTTGTACCCACTCGTTCTTTGTGATGTTCTTTGATCCTAAACTCAGCTAATCGTGCATTAGATATTGTTTGAGTCTTTGCTCTGATATTCTGGTGATGGTTCGGATACTGATAGTTTATTTTGAATAGGCAGTCATTTATTTTTTGTTGAGGGTTTGTATGACCTCTTTCTTTTCGATTTTATTATCCTTGTCTTTTGCCTGAACTGTTCGTTTTTGTGACTACAGCCAGCGGGATGCCCCAGTTTTTTGTAAGTCTCGTTCATAGGTTTTGACTTATTAGGCTTTTATTTTGAGAGACAATGACTGCATGTCCTTACGATTATACGGAACCATCACCATCTTTTGTCTCGGAAGGACTTCTTTGATGCCATTCATTGTGCACCTGGATCAACTGAGAAAACTACCCTGCCCCAGGTTATAATTAAGGGTTTTAATTTGTGAAAAGAAAAAAAACTCCAACTTCTTTGGCTCGAAGGGGTTGACGAGGGATTATCTTCCTTATAACTCCACTATTTAGGATTTGAAACAATGCCTGTACTTCATCAGCGGGGTCTATTCAGAAGCATACTGTAAAGATCGTGGTATCGTTTTCGTCATCCTCCCTCAAAAGGCTTGGAATTTTTTAATCGAGAGTTTGAACATCACAAAAAGGAAATATGAAGCAATTTTAAGCATAGTGAAAACAATTAATTCAAAACAGACACGTGTAATGCATTAATGAAATAAAAGAGTTTGACATGATAATTGTTTGAATAAGCAAAGAAAAATACAACTTCCGAATTCAAATGGACAAAAGTGCTTTCAATCCTAGCCATGTTTAGGCAAGGGAGCAGTGATCGCATTGGGAGTCTCAGGAGGCTCGAGTTCGATCTCCTTAGTGTCAATCATATTCTGAATCTTGTATTTCAGCGCCTAACAATCGTCAGTATCGTGCCCCGGGCTACCGGAATGATAAGCGCACCTTGCATCTGGGTTGTAGTTAGGAGAAGAAGTCTTAGGGTTCGGAGGAGGGTTTACCACCTTAATCAGATTCATCTTCAACATGTGCTGCAATGCTTGTGACAATGGCATGCTGATGTTAGTGAACTGTCTTTTAGGCTCGTCCGGCCTTTGTTGATTTCCCTTTTGTTGTTGTCGGTGTGACGCAGAACTAGAGATCAAGACTGCCCCTACGTGTTGGTCATGACGACTCTTTTGATTGTACACCGCATTGGACTCTTTCTTCCCACTGTAAGGCTTTTTCTGAGCATCAGAATGTGTAGCCTCTTGAATCTTCCCACTTTTGATGCCAGCTTCAATCCTCTCACCAGTCAAGATAAGATCTGTAAAGCCGGCTGAAGAGTTTCCAATCAGATGATTAAAGAATGGACCAGACAGGGTCCCCAGAAACATATCGACAAGTTCACGATCAGCCAAAGGTGGTTGCACCCTTCCGGTAAGGTCTCTCCATTTCTGAGCATACTCTTTAAATCCTTCACCCGTCCCTATTGACATACCCTGGAGTTGGGTACGCGTAGGAGCGAGGTCGGAATTATACTGGTACTGCCTATAGAACGCAGTAGCCAAATCCTCCCAACTGCGGATACTGGCTCCATCCAACTGATAGAACCACTCAAGTTGAGTCCCTGAAAGACTATCTTGAAAGAAATGGATCCACAAGTTCTTATCAGCAGTGTAAGGTTGGATCCTTCTCACATATGACCGGAGGTGCAGCTTTGGATAGGAAGCTCCGTCATACTTGGCAAAGGCGGGTGCCTTGAATTTATGGGGAATCACCACCCCAGAGGATAGACCCAGATCTCCAAAGTCCAGCCCGGGCACGTTCTGTATCTCCATAGCGCTCAAACAGTCTTCCAGTTGTTTGTACTTATCCTCAGCAGGAGGATACTGTTCTTCATCACAGTTCGTCTCGTTGTCGGAGACCATAGGGCTAAGAGCCCTCCTTTCTTGTGGGCTATCCTTCCCTCCAGATGAGGTGGCTATATCAACTTCATTTTGCATCCAGTTTCCAAACCTGCGTCCAGTGTTGAACAGGACGGTCCTCTTCTTCTTCTTCTTCCTCTCTTTCAGAATCAGGGTCTTCAAGTCCTGTTGACCCTTAGCTAGGCTCATAACCAACTCTTGAAACTGGGCATTCTGGGCCTGGAGGGCCTTGATAGCTTGCTCAGTGGAAGGTTCGGTAGACATGATGATTGCTGAAATAAACAGCGAAGAAGATAAGAGACCTGTAATGGTACCTGTAATGCAATGATATGTATGATATATGTATGCAATGTTTTCAAGGATCTCGTGGGGTAAATAAAGAAACTTGTTAGAATTTGAATTTTGCAGCTTGATTGAAGGAACTTCATGTTGCTGAGAGTCCTTCTTCAAGAGTCAGGCTCACCATATCGAGTGGGTCATAGCCCCTGACTCGAGTTATCATGTTTTGATCTCCAAACAACCTTGGCTAGAGGAAAATAAATCCCCATTGCCCCTTGCTAGACATTTGGTTCATCATGACCTGCATCACAAACCTTTGAGATCCTTGAAATGGTTAAGGAAATGTTAAGGTATGATGTTATGATGTGTATGATGCGTTTAAGCAAAAGTGTGAGGTGCTGTAAGTAAACCCTGCAATAAGTCCAAATTATTGGATAAGGACTGTAAACAAAACCGGCAAGGAACTCATGTTGTCAGATAACAAGAATGTGCAAGTAGTTCAGATTTGAAGGCACACAAGTCACACAAAAGAGCCCTTAGATTTCAGGCTGGCATGAAGCTTTAGGTATTACCCTCTTTCAGTTTCAGTTGGTTAAGACCTGTCCTAAAATTAGTAACCAGGTTCTAGAGGATCTCAATATCACTGACTATCCTCAATCGGTCATAATTCCAGTTTGGAAACCTTTTCTTGCGGCTGGAACGATCGCGAGAGTTTAGTCTCAATGAGTGTAGCATACTGCTACTGTTCTATGGCCAAGTTGGTCAATTTAAGGTTCTAAGGTCAGTTGGTGCTTAATGACTCCTCAGAAGACCCATATTCTCCTCGTTCCAACACAAGGGATATCGGTACAGACCATGGTGTCACACCAACGTAGCTACTGCTTCATCTGTGTCAGTCTACGCCGGACAGATCCCTCACAGTTTATTGCTACCTACCTAAAGAAGGGTACCCCAGACCCGGGTTAGGATCTATAAAACTCCGATACAAGCCCACAACATTTAAAGCATACAAAGCATACAATTGAAAACACAAGTGATCTAGTCCTAAGGTACACCTCACTTATAAGATATCCCCGGCAGAGTCGCCAGTTCTGTGATCGGTGGGAAAGAGCTGACTGTTTTGGAATACTGGTTCGCGTTTGCGTTTGTTTTTGCAAAATGTCGCAGTAAGCAAGAGTGGCCACCGTCTTTTATTTTATCCAACAAGGAAAGGACAAAAGCACAGAAAAATTCCTTTTGAGATGTTTCTCGGGTTCGGGAGGTAGATTATAGAAAGGGAAGGTGTTAGCACCCTTTCTATCCGTGGTTATCCACGGGCTCTTAGGTACTTGCTCATTGTGTTTTCAAAAAGTTTTGCTTTTCTTGTGTTTGTGGGTTTTGAAAAAAAGTTTTGTTTGAAAACTTCGATTTAACTCTTGTTTCTGTCCTCAAGAGTGTATGAAGTTTTGTTGAAAACCTTCTTTGAAAAGTGTAAGTGCGAAAATTTGTTTTGTTTTTGAAAGAGCAAGTACCTAAGAACCTCTACCTACTCAAAAGGAATTAAACTGTGTAAATGTCCTTTAGACAGTGCTATCCCACTATTGAGGAGTAGGTAGCACCGTCGTTGGAGTTTTCGGGTCAATTCGATTAAGGGACATGTAGCCACTAAAGCAATGTTAGGACGCCTTAGCGGTAACCCTAATGTCTTAGATCATTTTATCTGAGGAAACCGTTTCGAGGCAACTTATGATCTTTGGATAGGAGGGCGACCTCTAAAATTTCCTATACTCAATGACCACGTTCGAGGCAACCAAGTGAGGCGTACCCTGGGAGTGGCATGTGCAAATGTGTCAATTTTCAGTTACGTTATCTTTGTACATGTTATGGTGAGCTACGGTTGATTTTAAGTTAAGATAGATCTTGTCATGCATAGCCTATTATTCATACATCTAGTAGTTAATGGTTGCGGAAAATAAAACTAAGCTATTACAAGGCGTCGAGTATTTACATCGCTAAAAACAAACCCTTGAAAAAGTAAATGCGGAAACGGTAAATGATAGCGGTAAATAAATGAATAAAGTCCTAAGTCTAAAACTATTACATCCTCGAAGCAGTTACAATTATATGGAATAGGAATCACAAAATAATACGCGCGAGAAAAATTGAATCGGAGAGTTTTTAGGGTTTTGACCCTTTTTTATTAAAGAACGCATATTTTTGTTATTTTGAATTAAACGGAAATTAAATCCAAGTTAATTAATTAATTAAATAAAAAATATTTTTTTTTTGGGTTTTAGAATATTTAAGGAAAATAAAAATGAAAATGATTAAAATTGTTAAAACCTAATATTCTAATTTACTTTTAATTTATTGCAAAAATATTAAAATTGTACATAATTAAAAACTAAATTAATTGGTTAATATTTATTTACAAAAAATAACAAGTGATGAATTTAATGAAAAATAATATTTTTATGGTTTTTCTGATTTTATTATGGAAAAGATATTAATTTGTTAGTGATATAAATAATAATTATAAAAAATAATTAAATGAAAGGAAAATAAAAAGGGGAAAAGAAATAAACTCATATGGGGTGTTGGGCCCAACTCGAGGTGTGATTTGCAATTTCAGAGGCCCAAAACATCCCAGACTCATTTGACTTTCAGAATCATCCACGCGCATGTTGACTTGGACACATGGTAGTCCTTCAATCCTAGCCTTCAGATTTGGCCAGGAGGCCATCTGGCGCCTGGATCTTAGAAGCATATGATGGACCATCTTGTGAGCGTTGCATGAGAACACCTGGAGAAAAATTAAACAAAGGTTTTGGGGGACCTGGGATTCGAACCCAGGTCCCAATGGTTTTTCATCCACCTGCTTGCCAACTCAACTAGTGCGTGTTTTTGTTATTAGAATAAACAATGAATATTATATGTAAAAACAATCAATATGCTGTAACCAAAAAAAATAAAGCGCGCGTTTTTCAAAAGGACGAAAGGGAGGGAGACGCGTCAGCGTCTTCTTCGTTGAGCCACTGGTTTCTTACCTGCGGATTTTTATCCGCAGCAAGATCCGTGGGTTCTTCCTAAAATCACTTCCAGGCAATATAAATGCAAACTAAAATCATCCCCATGCTCGTTTCGTCCTCCTGAGTCCATCCATTGTCATGGCTTTCTCCAATTGTCCCTGTAACTCAAATGCCTAAAAAGCAAAAACCAAAACCCTAGGTTCGAGCATCGTGATACAGGGTCCAATAATGAAATTGAATAATGCAAGAATGTTCTAAATCAAATAACAAACATGAATATACCAATAGTTTGAAGAAAAAGTGCAAGAACTGGAGGTTTGGACTCCATGTTCAGAAGTCAATTCGCGATGACTTACAGTGAGATGTAGGTGATGAAAAGGCCTGGTTTTTGTTCCAATCACTTCAGGGGATGGCAGTCAAGCACTCTACGTTGAGTTTTGGTCTTGAAAACGTCCCTAATGCCGATTTCGATCTTCACTTTTTCCAAGCTTTTTCAGTTTTTGGTTTGGCCGTTTGTGCAAGGTTTTGTGCGTAGTTTCAAAAAGAGATTTGAGGCCCATTAGCAAAAACAAGGTGTTTTGAGCAAAGTTGACTTTTGCAAATTCATGAAAATTGCCCAACTTCTCCAATGCATAACTTGCTCAATTTTGATCATATGACCATGTTCGTGGACATTTTGGAAAGCCCTTGAAGTCCACTAACCAATGCTTTTGGTCCCATGTCATTTGGATTTACCAATCTCAAGTTATGGCCTTTGACTCAAAGTATACTTTTGTTGACTTTTGAAATTGACCTATAATGCCCAAATTTGTAACTTTTTGTGATAGCATTTCTTAATCTTGGGGTGTGAAGATGGATTGTAGGAAATTTCATCCTCTTCAAAATGAGCTTTGGATGGATCATTTCCCACAAGGTATGAGAAAGTTATGCTTGGTCAATGTTGAGTTGACTTTTCCTGCAAAAACCCTAATTTTTGAATTGACTGCCTTAGGAGGTGATTTGACTGTACCACTCTTGGGCAATCTTGAACCAATTGGATATGATTCCTGACATATCTTGAGGAATATGGGAGGGCAAATTTTGGGGTGCAACAGTTGGCCCTGTTCAATTTTCTTAGACCTGAGGATATAGATTGGCTTTCGAGCCTTTCGTGATCCGAAGGTGGAAGATAATTGAACACTAGAGTACCCAGAAATTTGCACTCGCATGGTGTAGTATCAGCAATGTGATGTCGGGAATGGGCTTACAGATGCCATTTGGAGATGTGATAGAAAGTTGTTGGAGATGGGCTTAAAGACGCCACCCGGAGATTGTTCTTTGTAAGTTGAAAGAAGGAACCTGTGTAGGGTTGCCTGATGATGAGTCTGTGTGAAACCGCATTTTGGAAGGAAGGAAACCTGTGTAGGGTTTCCTGATGATGAGTTCGTGTGAAACTGCATCTGAAATTGAGAAGGAACCGGTGTAGGGTGCTTCATGAGGAGTTTAGGTAAAACTGCATCTGAACTGGGAAGAACCTAGGTAAGGTTTCTTTGCAAGGAGTTTGGGTAAAAACTACGTCGGGAAATTATAAGGAGGAACCTGGGTAAGGTTACTTTGTGATAAGTCCGTGTAAAACTTCTGGAGGAACCTGGGTAAGGTTACTTTGTGATAAGTTCGTGTGAAACTTCTGGAGGAACCTGGGTAAGGTTAATTTGTGATAAGTTCGTGTGAAACTTCTGGAGGAACCTGAGTAAGGTTACTTTGATGATGAGTTCATGTGAAACTTCATCTGAAAGAGAAGGAACCGGTGTAGGGTTGCCTGATGATGAGTCCGCGTAAAACTTCATCTTGGAAGGAAGGAACCTGTGTAGGGTTTCCTGATGATGAGTTCGTGTAAAACTTCATCTGAAATTGAGAAGGAACCGGTGTAGGGTTGATTTATGATGGTCAAGTAGATAATTGTCCTGTCTGGTTTCAGGTATTAACCTACAATCAGTCGTCCACAGATATTTTTCCTGGCTTGCTACAGGTATTAAACTGGGACTTGAAAAGGTTGGTCAAGGAGATATCTGTCCTGGCTGGTTTTCAGGTATTGATCTCTGGCCTGAGAAAGGAAGTCTTCCTGGCTTGTTACAGGTGTTAATCTTCAATCTCTTCATGTAGATAATTTCCTGGCTTGTTACAGGTATTAACCTACAATTAGTCGTCCACAGAATTTTTCCTGGCTTGTTACAGGTATTAATCTGGAACTTGAAAAGGTTGGCCGATGAGATAGTTGTCTTGGCTGGTTACAGGTATTGATCTCTGACCTGAGAAAGAAAAATAGTTTTCCTGGCTTGTTACAGGTATTGATCTTCAATCTCTTCATGTAGATAACTTTCCTGGCTTGTTTCAGGTATTAACCTACAATCAGTCATCCACAGAACCTTCCTGGATAGCTACAGGTATTCAACTGGGACTTGAAAAGGTTGATGGTAGCCATTTGTTGATTGACTTTTTCCTGAAAAAGGTAAACGTTAGCTGTATGCAATGTCATGATGTATGAAATGCATGATGTCATGATGTTCTCAAAAATAAATGAGATCGTGTCGTATGCACTTTATCATGTATGTAAATAGGAGGTATCAAGTGTGAAATGTTTATGAATGTATTTTTGTCTGGGAAAATAAATCCTTGACAAATGCCGGGGAGTTTGTTAAATCCTGGGCTGATGTTGAAGAGTATGGTCGAATTCTTTGTTTCCACTGGGGATGATGCACGAAGATGATTGCAAGAATAAACCTGCAGGAGAGGATGACTCCGTTGGGGAATAAATTGGTGAAGATATTACTCTGCGGGGAATTACTCTGTGGGAAGAGGTGCTTTGCTGAGATTTTAACGATAACTCCGCTGGGGATTCCGTTGATAAGCTCTGTTGGGGATTTTGATGATGAACTCTGCTGGGGATAGAAAGAACTTCGCTGGGGATGATCTTTCAGTTGCAACTTGCTGAGGATAACCCAGTTAGACTCTTGTGGGGGTAACCTCTGAATTTGGCTGAGGAGATGCATTTGTATTCTGCAGGGGAGAAGCTTCTAGAATCTACTGGGTAAGATGATTCAATTCTCTATTGGGGAAACCTTTTTTAGATTGCACTGGGGAAATGGCTCCACTGGGGGTATCTTGTATTCCGCTGGGGAACATTCTTATAAGACTGCCAAGGATGCTCTCTATGCTTGCTGGGGAATATCTTTATACTCTGTTGGGGAATATTAAGACCTTCTGGGAATACCGAGCCTTTTTGGGACTGACGGTAGACTAACTCTGCTTGGGGGAGAGTATTGCTGATTCCTTCGTAGTTGCAAGTCTCAGTGGGGAGAGCTACAATTACTGTCTTACTCTGCGGGTAGTGACGATATCTTGGTCATACTCTTCAACGGAATCTACCTTGTACCTGGTGGACAGAGCAGCTTGTACAGCTCGGACAATTCTTATTGCCCCAGTTTCTGCGGGAGAAGAAGGCCTATGAGGTGCTTCATAACTGTCGATTGACAAATCTTCTTCTGGTAGGCAAGTGACGAGATGACGGGACACAGCCGTATGCTTTGATCCCTAATTTTTTCTTGGACCTCCCTTTCGGGTTTTCAGTCCATCGGGATACCCTTTTTTGCCCAAGCCGCCTTTTCAGGTTTTCGACTTGCCGGGTGTACAAATTTTTCATTTTCATCCCTTATTTTTGCCCGAACCATTTTGGTTCGCCGGGATGCCCTTATTTTTGCCTAGGCCAGTCAACCTAGCGGGTCTTTGAGTATGCGTAGTACTTTTTTGACTATGTCCACGCTCTCAGGATGTAGGGAGGTGCCACTGTTGGTAGTGTTGTGTTACCATACTACCAGAAGATCTCTGATCATGCAAGATTTGTTGCTAGAATTCATGTCCAATGCCCCAAGTGACTCAGGCGGAGATTTGCCCCTGGCTATTTGGCATTTTGAGAGATTCCTTGAATCTTGACTTGACTGCCCCAGATGATGGACAATGGTTATGTCTGCCCCTTGGTTGGAAGTGTTTTTTCCACTTGAGATGACCCTTTTTATTGAAAAGGTTTTTGCTCACTAGATATTCTTCGTGCGAACTTCTCTGCTGTTTGAAAAAATAGTCATATGCCAACAATTTTATTTTAAGAATGCAAAGCTTATGTCTGTTTTGAAGTTTTTGAAAATGCATTTTCAGTAAAACAAGCGAATTTTCGTAAAATGTGATGTCAACTCAGGATTTTACAGCGAGCCCTACAAGAGTCAGGATACCTTGTGTAACAGTATGCTTTCGGACTAGCCCATGCTTCAGCTAGGACTTTTAAGGGTTATAACGTGTCCTGGTTCACGGTTTAAGAAACAAAGGATAAAGGCTCAAATTTTATTTGTACCCACTCGTTCTTCGTGATGTTCTTTGATCCTAAACTCAGCTAATCGTGCATTAGATATTGTTTGAGTCTTTGCTCTGATATTCTGGTGATGGTTCGGATACTGATAGTTTATTTTGAATAGGCAGTCATTTATTTTTTGTTGAGGGTTTGTAGGACCTCTTTCTTTTCGATTTTATTATCCCTGTCTTTTGCCTGAACTGTTCGTTTTTGTGACTACAGCCAGCGGGATGCCCCAGTTTTTTGTAAGTCTCCTTCATAGGTTTTGACTTATTAGGCTTTTATTTTGAGAGACAATGACTGCATGTCCTTACGATTATACGGAACCATCACCATCTTTTGTCTCGGAAGGACTTCTTTGATGCCATTCATTGTGCACCTGGATCAACTGAGAAAACTACCCTGCCCCAGGTTATAATTAAGGGTTTTAATTTGTGAAAAGAAAAAAAACTCCAACTTCTTTGGCTCGAAGGGGTTGACGAGGGATTATCTTCCTTATAACTCCACTATTTAGGATTTGAAACAATGCTTGTACTTCATCAGCGGGGTCTATTCAGAAGCATACTGTAAAGATCGTGGTATCGTTTTCGTCATCCTCCCTCAAAAGGCTTAGAATTTTTTAATCGAGAGTTTGAACATCACAAAAAGGAAATATGAAGCAATTTTAAGCATAGTGAAAACAATTAATTCAAAACAGACACGTGTAATGCATTAATGAAATAAAAGAGTTTGACATGATAATTGTTTGAATAAGCAAAGAAAAATACAACTTCCGAATTCAAATGGACAAAAGTGCTTTCAATCCTAGCCATGTTTTGGCAAGGGAGCAGTGATCGCATTGGGAGTCTCAGGAGGCTCGAGTTCGATCTCCTTAGTGTCAATCATATTCTGAATCTTGTATTTCAGCGCCCAACAATCATCAGTATCGTGCCCCGGGCTACCGGAATGATAAGCGCACCTTGCATCTGGGTTGTAGTTAGGAGAAGAAGTCTTAGGGTTCGGAGGAGGGTTTACCACCTTAATCAGATTCATCTTCAACATGTGCTGCAGTGCTTGTGACAATGGCATGTTGATGTTAGTGAACTGTCTTTTAGGCTCGTCCGGCCTTTGTTGATTTCCCTTTTGTTGTTGTCGGTGTGACGTAGAACTAGAGATCAAGACTGCCCCTACGTGTTGGTCATGACGACTCTTTTGATTGTACACCGCATTGGACTCTTTCTTCCCAATGTAAGGCTTTTTCTGAGCATCAGAATGTGTAGCCTCTTGAATCTTCCCACTTTTGATGCCAGCTTCAATCCTCTCACCAGTCAAGATAAGATCTGTAAACCCGGCTGAAGAGTTTCCAATCAGATGATTAAAGAATGGACCAGACAGGGTCCCCAGAAACATATCGACAAGTTCACGATCAGCCAAAGGTGGTTGCACCCTTCCGGTAAGGTCTCTCCATTTCTGAGCATACTCTTTAAATCCTTCACCCGTCCCTATTGACATACCCTGGAGTTTGGTACGCGTAGGAGCGAGGTCGGAATTATACTGGTACTGCCTATAGAACGCAGTAGCCAAATCCTCCCAACTGCGGATACTGGCTCCATCCAACTGATAGAACCACTCAAGCTGAGTCCCTGAAAGACTGTCTTGAAAGAAATGGATCCACAAGTTCTTATCAGCAGTGTAAGGTTGGATCCTCCTCACATATGATCGGAGGTGCAGCTTTGGATAGGAAGCTCCGTCATACTTGGCAAAGGCGGGTGCCTTGAATTTATGGGGAATCACCACCCCAGAGGATAGACCCAGATCTCCAAAGTCCAGCCCGGGCACGTTCTGTATCTCCATAGCGCTCAAACAGTCTTCCAGCTGTTTGTACTTATCCTCAGCAGGAGGATACTGTTCTTCATCACAGTTCGTCTCGTTGTGGGAGACCATAGGGCTAAGAGCCCTCCTTTCTTGTGGGCTATCCTTCCCTCCAGATGAGGTGGCTAGATCAACTTCATTTTGCATCCAGTTTCCAAACCTGCGTCCAGTGTTGAACAGGACGGTCCTCTTCTTCTTCTTCTTCCTCTCTTTCAGAATCAGGGTCTTCAAGTCCTGTTGACCCTTAGCTGGGCATTCTGGGCCTGGAGGGCCTTGATAGCTTGCTCAGTGGAAGGTTCGGTAGACATGATTATTGCTGAAATAAATAGCGAAGAAGATAAGAGACCTGTAATGGTACCTGTAATGCAATGATATGTATGATATATGTATGCAATGTTTTCAAGGATCTCGTGGGGTAAATAAAGAAACTTGTTAGAATTTGAATTTTGCAGCTTGATTGAAGGAACTTCATGTTGCTGAGAGTCCTTCTTCAAGAGTCAGGCTCACCATATCGAGTGGGTCATAGCCCCTGACTCGAGTTATCATGTTTTGATCTCCAAACAACCTTGGCTAGAGGAAAATAAATCCCCATTGCCCCTTGCTAGACATTTGGTTCATCATGACCTGCATCACAAACCTTTGAAATCCTTGAAATGGTTAAGGAAATGTTAAGGTATGATGTTATGATGTGTATGATGCGTTTAAGCAAAAGTGTGAGGTGCTGTAAGTAAACCCTGCAATAAGTCCAAATTATTGGATAAGGACTGTAAACAAAACCTGCAAGGAACTCATGTTGTCAGATAACAAGAATGTGCAAGTAGTTCAGATTTGAAGGCACACAAGTCACACAAAAGAGCCCTTAGATTTCAGGCTGGCATGAAGCTTTAGGTATTACCCTCTTTCAGTTTCAGTTGGTTAAGACCTGTCCTAAAAATAGTAACCGGGTTCTAGAGGATCTCAATATCACTGACTACCCTCAATCGGTCATAATTCCAGTTTGGCAACCTTTTCTTTCAGATGGAACCATCGCGAGAGTTTAGTCTCAATGAGTGTAGCATACTGCTACTGTTCTATGGCCAAGTTGGTCAATTTAAGGTTCTAAGGTCAGTTGGTGCTTAATGACTCCTCAGAAGACCCATATTCTCCTCGTTCCAACACAAGGGATATCGGTACAGACCATGGTGTCACACCAACGTAGCTACTGCTTCATCCGTGTCAGTCTACGCCGGACAGATCCCTCACAGTTTATTGCTACCTACCTAAAGAAGGGTACCCCAGACCCGGGTTAGGATCTATAAAACTCCGATACAAGCCCACAACATTTAAAGCATACAAAGCATACAATTGAAAACACAAGTGATCTAGTCCTAAGGTACACCTCACTTATAAGATATCCCTGGCAGAGTCGCCAGTTCTGTGATCGGTGGGAAAGAACTGACTATTTTGGAATGCTGGTTCGCGTTTGCGTTTGTTTTTGCAAAATGTCGCGGTAAGCAAGAGTGGCCACCGTCTTTTATTTTATCCAACAAGGAAAGGACAAAAGCACAGAAAAATTCCTTTTGAGATGTTTCTCGGGTTCGGGAGGTAGATTATAGAAAGGGAAGGTGTTAGCACCCTTTCTATCCGTGGTTATCCACGGGCTCTTAGGTACTTGCTCATTGTGTTTTCAAAAAGTTTTGCTTTTCTTGTGTTTGTGGGTTTTGAAAAAAGTTTTGTTTGAAAACTTCGATTTAACTCTTGTTTCTGTCCCCAAGAGTGTATGAAGTTTTGTTGAAAACCTTCTTTGAAAAGTGTAAGTGCGAAAATTTGTTTTGTTTTTGAAAGAGCAAGTACCTAAGAACCTCTACCTACTTAAAAGGAATTAAACTGTGTAAATGTCCTTTAGACAGTGCTATCCCACTATTGAGGAGTAGGTAGCACCGTCGTTGGAGTTTTCGGGTCAATTCGATTAAGGGACATGTAGCCACTAAAGCAATGTTAGGACGCCTTAGTGGTAGCCCTAATGTCTTAGATCATTTTATCTGAGGAAACCGTTTCGAGGCAACTTATGATCTTTGGACAGGAGGGCGACCTCTAAAATTTCCTATACTCAATGACCACGTTCGAGGCAACCAAGTGAGGCGTACCCTGGGAGTGGCATGTGCAAATGTGTCAATTTTCAGTTACGTTATCTTTGTACATGTTATGGTGAGCTACAGTTGATTTTAAGTTAAGATAGATCTTGTCATGCATAGCCTATTATTCAAACATCTAGCAGTTAATGGTTGCGGAAAATAAAACTAAGCTATTACAAGGCGTCGAGTATTTACATCGCTAAAAATAAACCCTTGAAAAAGTAAATGCGGAAACGGTAAATGAAAGCGGTAAATAAATGAATAAAGTCCTAAGTCTAAAACTATTACATCCTCGAAGCAGTTACAATTATATGGAATAGGAATCACAAAATAATACGCGCGAGAAAAATTGAATCGGAGAGTTTTTAGGGTTTTGACCCTTTTTTATTAAAGAAAGCATATTTTTGTTATTTTGAATTAAACGGAAATTAAATCCAAGTTAATTAATTAATTAAATAAAAAATATTTTTTTTTGGGGTTTTAGAATATTTAAGGAAAATAAAAATGAAAATGATTAAAATTGTTAAAACCTAATATTCTAATTTACTTTTAATTTATTGCAAAAATATTAAAATTGTACCTAATTAAAAACTAAATTAATTGGTTAATATTTATTTACAAAAAATAACAAGTGATGAATTTAATGAAAAATAATATTTTTATGGTTTTTCTGATTTTATTATGGAAAAAATATTAATTTGTTAGTGATATAAATAATAATTATAAAAAATAATTAAATGAAAGGAAAATAAAAAGGGGAAAAGAAATAAACTCATAGGGGGTGTTGGGCCCAACTTGAGGTGTGATTTGCTATTTCAGAGGCCCAAAACGTCCCAGACTCATTTGACTTTCAGAATCATCCACGCGCATGTTGACTTGGACACATGGTAGTCCTTCAATCCTAGCCTTCAGATTTGGCCAGGAGGCCATCTGGCGCCTGGATCTTAGAAGCATATGGTGGACCATCTTGTGAGTGTTACATGAGAACACCTGGAGAAAAATTAAACAAAGGTTTTGGGGGACCTGGGATTCGAACCCAGGTCCCAATGGTTTTTCGTCCACCTGCTTGCCAACTCAACTAGTGCGTGTTTTTGTTATTAGAATAAGAAATTAATATTATATGTAAAAACAATCAATATGCTGTAACAAAAAATAATAAAGCGCGCGTTTTTCAAAAGGACGAATGGGAGGGAGACGCGTCAGCGTCTTCTTCGTTGAGCCACTCGTTTCTTACCTGCGGATTTTTATCCGCAGCAAGATCTGTGGGTTCTTCCTAAAATCACTTCCAGGCAATATAAATGCAAACTAAAATCATCCCCATGCTCGTTTCATCCTCCTGAGTCCATCCATGGTCATGGCTTTCTCCAATTGTCCCTGTAACTCAAATGCCTAAAAAGCAAAAACCAAAACCCTAGGTTCGAGCATCGTGATACAGGGTCCAATAATGAAATTGAATAATGCAAGAATGTTCTAAATCAAATAACAAACATGAATATGCCAATAGTTTGAAGAAAAAGTGCAAGAACTGGAGGTTTGGACTCCATCTTCAGAAGTCAATTCGCGATGACTTACAGTGAGATGTAGGTGATGAAAAGGCCTGGTTTTTGTTCCAATCGCTTCAGGGGATGGCAGTCAAGCACTCTACGTTGAGTTTTGGTCTTGAAAACGTCCCTAATGCCGATTTCGATCTTCACTTTTTCCAAGCTTTTTCAGTTTTTGGTTTGGCCGTTTGTGCAAGGTTTTGTGCGTAGTTTCAAAAAGAGATTTGAGGCCCATTAGCAAAAAGAAGGTGTTTTGAGCAAAGTTGACTTTTGCAAATTCATGAAAATTGCCCAACTTCTCTAATGCATAACTTGCTCAATTTTGATCATATGACCATGTTCGTGGACATTTTGGAAAGCCCTTGAAGTCCTCTAACCAATGCTTTTGGTCCCATGTCATTTGGATTTACCAATCTCAAGTTATGGCCTTTGACTCAAAGTATACTTTTGTTGACTTTTGAAATTGACCTATAATGCCCAAATTTGTAACTTTTTGTGAGAGCATTTCTTGATCTTGGGGTGTGAAGATGGATTGTAGGAAATTGCATCCTCTTCAAAATGAGCTTTGGATGGGTCATTTCCCACAAAGTATGAGATTTTTATGCTTGGTCAAAGTTGAGTTGACTTTTCCTGCAAAAACCCTAATTTTTGAATTGACTGCCTTAGGAGGTGATTTGATTGTACCACTCTTGGGCAATCTTGAACCAATTGGAGATGATTCCTGACATATATTGAGGAATATGGGAGGGTAAATTTTGGGGTGCAACAGTTACCTCCTCAAAGTGTGGAAGCAATGTTAGCACGTGCTCTTGTAAAATCAAGCTTCTCAAATGAACTTTTGTTTTGATGAAGACAAACCATGATTGACAAAGAAGGCAAAGATTTATGATCAAGCTCAGAGTATATAAGGACAAAATCTTCAATTCAAAGCTCTAAACAACTTTCAAGGCATAATGATATTACCTACTTTGATCTTAAGATATAGATGCTCAATGATGAATAAGAAATGTTTTATAAATCATTACTCAAGTTTTTCAAAGTTAAAATTCATTTTTCACTTGAGTGCAATCGATTTGCATATTAGTGCAATCGATTGCATGCTTTAATTTTTCAGATCTTTTGCTTCTGTTTCTCAGTGCAATCTATTTACATTGCTTGTGCAATCGATTGCATACTTAAAATTTTCAAAACGTTTGCTTCTGTTTCTCAGTGCAATCGATTTACATTGCTTGTGCAATCAATTACACTCACTTACTTTTTGATACTAACTTCACATGCAATCGATTTACATTGCTTGTGCAATCGATTGCACACTTAAAAGTTTTTTAAATATAGCTGTTGAAACCCTGTGCAATCGATTTACACAAAGGGTGAAATCAATTGCATGTTACACGATTTTGAAAACAGCAGCTTTTCACATGCCTGTTCATAATACCTTTTCATTAAAACCTCTCACTCAATCTTGGCTTTTGTTCATGATTCATTTTCAGAACTTCATGATATTTCAAAAGGGTGTTATTAACATATAAATATTCATTTTCAAAATCATTTTCAGCACCTCTTAACCTCTTCCATATATACTTTTTGAAATTTTCACAATACAAACTCAAGCATCTCTTCACTTTCATACATAAGTTTTCTGCACATTTTCATACATTGTTAAACAGAAAATTTGCGCAATTATATCTTGAGTCATCGTACAATATTGTTATTGGAAGAGAAGATAATTCATTGTTAAATCACTCTAAGTGATCAATACTACTCAACTCACTCAAAATCAAATATTGATAGTTACTTACTTATGTTTCAGGATTGTTGGAAATAAGTTTAAGTGGTTTTAAAATCTTGTCTTTCCAGGATTGTTGGACCCAAGTGTAGTCACTTTGAGAGGATTGTTCTCATAGTTGACAAAGTGAAAATCCAAGAGGATTGTTATTGGTCCAAGAGGATTGTTCTTGGCTTTTTGGTAGTTCTTGTTTAAGTTTGCCACAATAAGGAAATCGCTTTCATGTTGAAAGGGGACTGGAGTACTCTCGGACTGTGAGGGGAACTAGGATATATCGCCTGTGTCTCTTTATTTTTCTGCACTTTAAGCTTTCTTAAACTCAACATTAACCAGAAAAATAATATCCATCATCACTAAAACCCGAATTTCTTAAAGTACCTAATTCACCCCTCCCCCTCCCCCCTCTCTTAGGCGCACTTCGTACTTACAATTGGTATCAGAGCAGGTTATAGGTAACCTGTTCCTAAAAGATCCAGATTGGCTTCCGTAAATCAAAATCCTGTTTTCAGAGATGGTGGTAGTAACAACAAGCCTCCTCTATTTTATGGTGAATATTTTGACTTCTGGAAAATACGCATGAAGGCACATCTAGAAGCACAAGGAGAAGAAATATGGGATGCCGTCGAGAATGGTCCATTTATCCCTATAATGGTAATCAATGGTGTTGGCTCATCAAAGCCTAAAATTGCATGGGACGATGATGATAAGAAGAAAGTTCTCTATTATAAAAAGGCAATAAACCTTATTCAAGGTGCACTTAGCATGGATGAATTCTTCCATGTCTCGGCATGCAAGACAGCAAAAGAAATATGGGATACCTTGGTACAAACTCATGAAGGAACAGTTGAAGTAAAAAGATCAAGACTAAATACCCTGAGTCAAGAATACGAATTATTTCGAATGCAGCCTGGAGAAATCATTCTTGACTTGTAAAAGAGATTTGTGCACTTGACAAATCATCTAGGTGCTCTTGGTAAAACTTTGACGAATGATGAACTAAATCTGAAAGTACTTAGGTCCTTAACTAGGGAATGGCAACCAAAGGTAACAGCAATTTCAGAAAAGATAAGTCTCTCCTCCATGACGTCTGGAACATTGTTTGGAAAACTTCAAGAATATGAAACGGAACTCGGAAGACTTGAAAAGCATGAAAATCAAGAGAAGAAATCCAAGAATATTTCTTTGAAGATAGATTCCAAGGAAGTTGAAAAGGAAGACAATCTGGAAGAAGATGAAAATTTCTCGCTTCTTGTTAAAAGGCTTGGTAAGTTCTTTGGTAGAAATGACAAACCCTTTTCTCATTCAAAAGGAAAGAAACAATTTAAGAAAAAGGAAGCTTCCACATCAACATAAGAAATCACATGTTATGAATGTGGTAAGCAAGGTCATATCAAGCCGGATTGCCCAAAACTCTCCAACAAAGGTGGCTTCAAAAGAAAAAAGGGATTCAAGAACAAAATGGCTTATGTTGCACGGGAGGATAATGAAATAAGTTCCTCATCCGATTCTGATAGTGATGAAAGTGAAAATCTAGCATTGATGGCCTCACACCATTCCGATGATGAAGACAATGAGGTTAGTAATGAATTTTCTCTTTTTGATAGTGATGCACAAGGTGCTATAGATGAACTATTGAATGAATGCAAAATTCTGTATAAAACTATTTCATCACAAAAGAAACAAATTTCATCCTTAGAAGAAAAATGTGATTCTATGGAAAAAGATTTCAAAGAAGAAAAAAAAAATCAAGTGATGAACAAAAACAGAATTTTGTATGCAAAAATTGTGAATCACTCTCTTTCCAAATTGTCCAATTAAAAAGAGTCATTGAAAGATATGAAAAAGGCCAAATTGGATTGGGAGGTATTCTTAGCCAACAAAGATACTCCAATGATAAAAGTGGACTTGGATATTCAAAGTTTTCAAAACCAAGTTCTAACAAAACTATCTTTGTTAAGGCTAGTGATCAATCATCCAAATAGAAGGTGAGCAAACCTAAAATAGTTCGTCACTATCCTAAACAGAAAAAATTTCCTAAGAAGAAATCTTATCCTTATAGATATAGAAGTAACTTTGAACCTACTTGGTTTTATTGTGGCATTAAAGGTCATACACCTAATGCTTGCTACGTTAGAAACTTTAGTGTGCCAAGTGGGAATTATGTGTGGGTAAAGAAAGGAACTAATTATGAAGGACCCAAAGCAACTTGGGTACCTAACAAAACCTAATTTGTTTTGCAGATATGCTTGAAGACCACATGCAATCTTTGGTATCTTGATAGTGGTTGTTCAAAGCATATGACAGGAGACATAAACCAATTTTCAAATCTTGTGCTAAAGGCCAAGGGTTTTGTCACTTATGGAGACAATAATAAGGGAATAATCCTTGGCAAAGGAAAAGTTGGTGCTCCACCTTTCACATCCATTGAAGATGTTCTTTATGTTGAAGGACTAAAGCACAATCTTCTTAGTATTAGCCAACTTTGTGACAAAGGCTTGAAGATCAAGTTCACGAAGGATGAATGCTTGATAGAAGACGAAGTCACTCATGAGGTTATACTTAAAGGTAAAAGAATCAATAATATATTCATGATTTCCCTTGATGATCCATCTTTGAAGGTTAAATGTCTCATGGCGAATAACGATGATTCATGGCTGTGGCACAAAAGAATTGCTCATGTTCACATGGAACACTTGAATAAATTAATCAAGCATGATCTTGTCATTGGATTGCCTAAGAGAAATTTCGTTAAAGATAGACTCTGTGATGCTTGTCAAAAGGGGAAACAAACTAAATCAACTTTCAAATCTAAGAATGTGGTGTCCACTACAAGGCCACTACAATTGTTACATATGGACTTATTTGGTCCATCAAGAACAAGGAGTTTCAGAGGTAATGTATATGCTTTGTTTATTGTTGATGATTTCTCTAGATATACTTGGACAATATTTTTAGTGCAGAAAAGTGATGCATTTAAGGCATTCAAGAAGTATGCTAAACAAATTCAGAATGAGAAGTATCTAACAATTGCCTCCATAAGAAGTGATCATGGCGGAGAATTTCAAAATGCTCTATTTTAAGAATTCTATGGAGAACATGGAATATCTCACAACTTCTCGACACCAAGGACTCCTCAACAAAATGGAGTGGTAAAAAGAAAGAATAGGTCTCTTGTGGAACTCACTAGAACAATGCATAGCGATTCAAATCTTCCAAAATACTTTTGGGCGGATGCGATGAGCACGGAATGTTTTTTAGCAATAGAGTTAACATAGGACCTATCTTGAAGAAAACTCCATATGAACTCTTTAAAGGGAGGAAACCAAATGTGATACGGTGGCAGAACCGACTGTTTTGAAAATGCTGGTTTGCATTTTGCATTTTGTATTCGCAAAATGTCGCGGTAAGCAAGAGTCTCCACCGACTTTTATTTTATCCAACCGGAAAGGAAAAAAGCACAGAAAAAGTCCTTTTTCGAGATATTCTGAGTACGGGGGGTAGATTATAGAAAGGGAAGGTATTAGCACCCTTTCTATCCATGGTTTTCCATGGGCTCTTAGGTACTTGCTCATCTTTTAAAATTGCTTGTGTGTGTTTGTTTTGAAAATTTTTGTTTTACTTCGTTTTAACCCTTGTTTCTATCCTCAAGAGTGTTACGAAGTTATTTTTGAAAACTTTGTTTGGAAAGTGTAAGTGTGAAAAAGTTTGATTTGAGCAAGTACCTACTAGCATCTACCTACTCGGAAAAAAGATCGTTTTTGTTCTTGTTTCCTTTAGACAACGCTATCCTACTATTGAGAAATAGGTAGCACCGTCGTTGGAGTTGTAAGGGTCAATTCGAAAGGGACGTACGATCACTAAAGCAATGTTAGGACGTCTTAGTAATAGACCTAGAGTCTTAAGATCATATTCGAGGAAACATTTCTGAGGCGATATTTCCGAACGGGACTTTTGATCTTTGTTAGACAAGAGGGCAACCACTAAGACACCTTATACTTAATGACCGTTTACCGAAGGCAACCGAAGTGAGAGTATACCCTAAGAGTCCGCATGTGCGAGTGATTTGATTTTAGTTATTATCTTTGCACATTAGGGTTTTTTAGCCGTTTTAAATTATCATTCAACCTTGTCATACAATCCTATTAACATACATCTAACAGTTAATATTTGCGAGAACTAAAATTCGAGAAATAAAACCTACGCTATTACAAGGCTTCGGAGTAGCGATTAATTACATAGCCAAAAAAACCCGTAAAACGATAAATAAAAGAAAATCCTAATTTAAACTATTACATACCGTGAGCAGTTACATTAATATTGAAAAATAATAATAAACGCGCACCATGAATCGAAAACAAGAGATTTAGGGTTTTGACCCCAACTACCTAATTGTAATTTAAAGGAGAAATCATTTTTGCGGTTTGTGTTATTTGAGAAAATAAAGTTTAACTGAATAAATAAAAACCTAATTACTAATTAATGTAATTTTTAAGAAAAATAAATAAATTACCTTATTTTTGTATTTTTTGTTTTGAGAAAAGAAATAAAAATTAAATCAAGAGCTAACCCTAATTTTTCTAATTGATTTTAATTATATATAAAAAGTGAGAATTACCCTGAATTAAATATAAACTAATATTAAATTAAATTTGATAAAAAAACCTAATTCTAAATTTTTTGTGAAACTTGATTTTATGATGTTCTGGAAAAAAAGAATTTATTTATGTTAGAAAATAATTAAATAAATTAAATTAAATAAAAGAAAAAAATAGAAAAGAGAAAGAATGGCCCTGGTGTTGTTTGGCAAGAAGGGGGTATGATTATGACTTCTAGGCCCAACAATTCCTTGGCCCCTTTGACTTTTTCAATCCTGTGCGCATGCTAGGTACATGGTGGACCTTCTTTGTGGGTGTATTAGATCTGGCCAGGAGTACATCATATGGCTGATATTAAGAGTACACGAAACACGCTTGAGGCTGGGAAGCATTGGATTGACCCGAAACTATTGAGAAAATAATAAAATGCACACGTCTGGGATCGAACCCAGGACGTGCGCATCAAAGACCAACAGCTTTTCCATCTGCGCTGGATTGTTTAGTTGTAATAATAATGCAACAAATACAATATAATACAAATCATGTGCCACGCTTCTCAAAACACGCGCAGATTCAAACGATCCACTCATAGACTGCCACGCCACTGTCTTCTTCGTTGCTTCCGTCGTTTTAGACAAAAGACCTTTACCTACGGACACCAGGCGTAGGTATAACCCTTGTCCATTCCAAAATCCTGTACATGTATGATAAATCACAACCAATGGTACCAATCAACTCGTTGCAACCTCACGAGCATCATGGTACCATTATTAGTGGCCAATTGTTCCTGTAAGAAGAATCCCTAAAAATGAAGCATGAACCCTAGCCATGGCAACTTGATATACAGTCAACAAATATGCAATTAATCATAACCGTAAGCTTGCAAACATCTCAACGAGGAAAAATATGTCTATTTTTCATTCTAAATATGTCAAAATTAATGGATTCAAAATCAAGAAAATATGGAAACCGTGTGACTCTTACAAGGCGTTTCAAGGCGTGGGGGAGCTTGCTAGCAATTGAAACACGATCCTGGGGAGTCCAGCAAACGATTGGGATGATCAAAATGGCTTGATATGGCCTGAATCTTGGAAATCATTTTGTAACTTTTCTTGAATTTTTTGAAATTTGTTCTCTCTTTTGCACGCCTCCAACCTCTTCTTTTTTTATCTGCACGTGTTCCTTATGTATCGAAGAATGTATTAGGGTTGCCATTTTTTTCAAATATTCTCCAATTATGAATATTGATTCATGATTTGATCCTTGTGCAAAATCTTTCCAAATCAAGCAAATGCAATCTTTTTCTATCCATTTTGCACATTGCACGATTTGATCTGGTGTCCGGTTGTGTAATGGACCTAAACATGCACAAAATCTCAAGATTTAATTAGTTTTTGATATTTTCATTATTTTATTTTGATTTTATTTGATTTAAATGAAATAAAGTTAAAATAAATGACAAAAATAAAAGAATGACAAGTGGAATGGCTCATGGGTCGTGGGTCACATTACAAACTCAGTGCAAGCATAAAAAGTTGGGCCCATTTGACAAAAAAAATGCAATTATGGCCACATTTGACTTTTTTGGAATTTTGCAAAAAGGGTCAACTTTACCAACGTACAACTCTCTCAATTTTGACCCTAGAGAGATGTTCTTGGACTTTTTATAAAGCTTAAGATGTCCTCTAATCAACCCTTTTGGTCTCATCTCGTTTAAGTCTTCCATGCGCATGTATGAAGCTTTGACCCAAAAGGTGTTTTTGTTGACTTTTCAAAATGACCTATAATGTCCATATTCATATCTTATTGTGAGTGCATATTTTGAACTTTGGAGATGAAGATGAATTTTAGGTAATTATATCCTCTTCAAAATGAGCTTTGGATGGGTCATTTTTGAAAAAGTATGAGAAAGTTATGCTTGGTCAAAGTTGAGTTGACCTTTCTTGTAAAACCCTAATTTAGCAACTTTTGGGTTTTGATGAATTGTGAGCAATCCTTGAGGGATAATGATCAACCCTTGATCAAATGATTAATAATACTTCAAAATGAGAATTTTGACCAAAAATCTTGAAGTTTGACTATATGTGGGTCACAATTAACTTTTGCCCTAGCACAGTTGATTTTCAGGCCTTTGAGCAATTGACTGACCAAACTTCCTCTGCAAGGCTTGAAACTTGACATGGATGATCTTGAGAACATATTAGGACAATGGTGAGCATTTAGGATCCTTTGGACTCAAACATCTTGATGCAAAATGAAACCTTAATTTGGGGTAGACTACCTTAGGAGAGAGTTTGTCTGGTCAACTCTTGGACTTCCTTGAGCAATTTGAGGACCTCACTTGAAATGTATTGAGAAATATGGGAGGAAAAATTTTGGGGTACAACATCTGCCCTTGTTCAATCTTCTTAAACCTGAGGATGTAGATTGGCTTGTCTGCCTTTCATGATCCGAAGGTTGAAGATGATTGAACACTAGAGTGCCCAGAAATTTGCACTCGCATGAAGTGGTACTTGTTTGGAGATATCGGGAATGGGCTTATAGATGCCATTCGAAGATGTGTCGATCGCATAAGATATTTCTTTACGAGAACCCGTATACCTGTTGTTGGTGAGGATTACGCTAGGGAATGCTGATCTCTGTCTTGAGAGAAGTAGAATTTTAGGAGCTTCAATTATCCGTTACTCTACTGGGGAATCATCTCTTAGTAGAGGAGGTGAAAATGAACTTCTATTTGGTCGTGCTCTAGGCTTTACAGTGATTTGCTGAGGAAAATAAGACTGACTTCTATCTGGTAGTGCTCCAGGTTTTACAGTGACTTACTGGGGAGATGAGATTAAAACTTGATATATGGTCGTCCTCCAGGCTTTGCAATTTCTCAACTCTTATCTTGTCGTGCTCCAGGCTTCAGAAGGAATTAAGTGGTTATCCAGTCGCATCCGAGTTTCAACTTGAATTTAAGGCATACTATCATCCGGTCGATTTCCGGGCTTTATAGTAATTAGCCAAGTAAACTGCTATTTGGTTGAATTCCAAGCTTCGCAGTGCCTTATATTGTTATCTGGTCGTGTCCCAGGCTTCAGTGTTCTTTGCCTCTATCTGATCATGCGCCAGGCTTCACGGTGTCCTATATCACTGTCTGGTTGATTCCAGGCTTCATGGTATCTTGTATTTAAATCATACCACTATCTGGTCAATTCCAGACTTTGTAGTATTTTGGATAAATCAAGATATTATTCGGTCGATTTCCTAGCTTCATAGCTTGAACTGGAAAAGAAATCTTAGTATCAATTTGACAGAACAAGAGAAAACATGCGAGAACTTGATCGCATCTTTCCCTGAAAGGTAAAGAGTTAGTTATATGTAATGTCATAATGTATGAAATGTATTGAGTAATAATGTTCTCAAAATAAATGAGATTGTGTTGTATGATGCATATGCGCATGCCACAATGCATGGATATGCAATGTTCTTGTGATATTCTCTGGCTGGGGAGAATAAATCCCGGGATGCTGTTGGAGAGTATAAGGAGGTGAGTTCTTCGTTCTCGCTGGGGATAGTGACCGAAGATGATTAACTGGAGACTTGCGTTTGTTTTGCTTGAGAACAATCCGCCGGGAGAGACTTTGTTTGAGAATAACCCTGTGGGAGAATGACTTTGCGGGGAAGAGAGATACTCTGTTGGATGATCTGCTGATTTGGAGAAATAAACTCCACTGGCGGTGAACTTCTCTTGCTGGTGATAGATAAACTCTGCTTGGGAAGAATTTTTCCGACTCATTCGCGATTATAAACCTCAGCTGGGAAGAGCGAACACCACTGTCTTTGGATACTTCCTACTCTACGGGGAGCGTATGTACCTTTAGTCATATTCTCAAACTGGATTTATCCTTGTACCTGGTGGGTAGAGCAACTGTAAGGTTTGGACATTTCTTGTTTCCCCATGTTCCTGGAATTACGAGTAATTGTCTTTTGTTTCTTGTGTAAGTACTTATAAGCAGCAATTATTCTCAAATGCATATATCAAAAATGTATCAATGGACGTTCTTGCAAAACAAAACAGAAAAAGAAAAACAATTTGGAATCTCTTGTGGAAACGAGTTGTATTGATTTTTTAAGTTGGCCCGTGATAGGCGTTTTATACAAAGAGGCTGACGTCCTAGTAAGAGAACACCACCGAAGAATAGAAATTATACAATTTGTGTAAAAGAAATAAAAACAGCTATGTGAAACAATCCCATTGGGTTCCAACTCTGCTATTGCCTTTATATATTCAAGCGTCTCATCACTTTGCTACTTGGTCGAAGGTAGATCAGATTGATTGGCGCCATCCGAGCTTGATAATCGATACCGAAGTCTGTTTGAAAAATGATCAAATGAGGCATAGTGTTACGCTTCAATCCCTGATTTTTGCCTGGACCACCATTTCATATTTTCAGTCCATCGGGATACCCTTTTTTGCCAAAGACGCCTTTTCAAGTTTTCGACTTGCCGGGTGTATAATTTATTTTCATTTTCATCCCTTACTTTTGCCCGAACCCTTTTGGTTCGCCGGGAAGCCCTTATTTTTGCCTAGGCCAGTCAACGTAGCAGGTCTTTGATAATGTGTAGTATCTTTTCACTATGTCTGCATTGACGGCGTGAGGAAGGTCGTCACCATCCATGGTGGTTAGAATCATAGCTCCTCCCGAGAAAATATTCTTAACCATAAATAGCCATTCGTATGTGGGTGTCCATTTGCCCCTGGGATCACCTTGCGGAAGAATGATGTGTTTGATCACCAGATCCCCGACTTGATATTCTTGACGTCTGACTTTCTTGTTAAAAGCCTTGATCATTCTCTTTTGATACGTCTGACCATGACAAATAGCAGTAAGTCTCTTTTCATCGACTAAGTTCAGCTGATCAAGCCGGGTTTGGATCCAGTCGTCTTCGCTCAAACCCGCATCCTTCATAATCCAGAGAGAGGGTATCTGGACTTCGATGGGTAGGATTTCCTCCATGCCATACACCAAAGAGTAGGGTGTTTCCCCTGTCGACGTCCTTGCTGAGGTACAGTACCCATGAAGAGCGAATGGTAACATCTCGTGTCAGTCTTTGTATTTCACTGTCATCTTCTGTATAATCTTCTTGATGTTCTTGTTAGCTGCTTCAACAGCCCCATTCATCTTCCGACGGTAGGGAGAAGAGTTATGATGTTGTATCTTGAACTGTTTGCAGAGCTCGGTGATCATCGTATTGTTGAGATTTGTACCATTGTCCGTGATGATCCTCTCCGGTACACCGTATCGACAGATTAGATTGTGTCAGATAAACCGCGCCACGACGTTCTTGGTTACTGTAGCAAAGGAAGCTTCCTCAACCCACTTTGTGAAATAATCAATTACTACCAGAATGAAACGATGCCCGTTAGATGCAGTAGGTATAATCTAGCCAATCATGTCAATGCCCCACATTGCAAAGGGCCAAGGAGTTGTCAGAACATTCACAGGAACTGGAGGTACATGCACCTTATCAGCATAGACTTGGCACTTATGACAGTTTCAAGAATGCTGATAACAATTGGCTTCCATAGTGGACCAATAATATCCATCCCGTAGGATCTTCTTTTCCATGGTATGTCCAATGGTATGAGTTCCGAAGGTACCTTCATGTAACTCTGCCATGATCCTTTCCGCCTCACTTTTGTCCACACATCGCAGTAAGGTTGAATCATGGTTACGCTTGTAAAGGATACCATTGCTGACGAAGAACTTCGTGGAGAACCTTCTCAAGAACTTTTTATCATTAACAGATGCACCCTCGGGGTATTCTTGAGCCTCAATATACCTCTTTACCTCGTGAAACCAAGGTTTATCTGCTACCTCTTCAGTCTCAATGTCACAGCAATGTGCGGATTCATCCAACCTCTCGATGGTAATCTGGGGAGCTTCATTGTCCCACCTGACTTTGAACATAGAAGACATGGTAGCTAGCGCGTCCGCTAACTGGTTTTATTCTCTGGGGAAGTGTTCAAAGGTTATCTCCTCAAAGTGTGGGAGCAACGTCAATACATACTCTTTGTAAGGAATAAGATTTTGGTGCTTCGTATCCCAATTTCCTTTGATCTGACTGATCACTAGAGAAGAATCTCCGAATACACTCAAGAACTTAATCCTTAGGTCAATAGCATCCCGAAGACCCAAGATACATGCTTCATACTCCGCCATATTGTTGGTGCAGTTAAAACATAATCGGGCGGTGAATGGAGTATGACAGCCCTCAGGAGATATGATCACAACGCCAATGCCGTTACCCAACGTGTTTGATGCTCCATCAAAATACATAGACCATCGGGATCCTTCCTCAGGTCCTTCATCCGGTCTAGGTTCTTCACAGTCGGTCACCAAAATGATGTTCTCATCCGGGAACTCGAAATTCATGGACTGGTAGTCATCCACGGCCTGATGCGCCAAATGATCTGCCAATACACTCCCCTTGATTGCTTTTTGGGTTGTTTATTGGATGTCATACTCAGGTAAGATCATCTTCCATATTTCTATTCTTCCGAATAAGGCAGGCTTTTCCAAGATATACTTGATTGGATCCATATTTGATATCAATAAGGTGGTGTGAGTCAGCATATACTGTCTCAGCCAGCGAGCGGCCCATGCCAAAGCGCAGCAAGTTTTCTCAAGCAATGAGTATTAGGTCTCACAGTCGATAAACTTTTTGCTAAGGTAGTAAATAGCATGCTCTTTTCGGCCAGACTAGTCATGTTGCCCCAGCGCGTACCCCATTGAACTATCCAGTACTGTCAATTATAAGATCAAAGGTCTTCTTTCAACTGGAGGCATCAAAATTGGCGGTTCTTGAAGATATTCCTTGATTCTTTCGAAAGCGGTATGGCATTTATCGTTCCATTTTACCACTTGATCTTTCTTCAGCAGCTTGAAGAGTGGCTTACAAGTAGCGGTTAGGTGTGAAATGAACCTGGCAATGTAATCCAGATGTCCCAAAAAGCCTTTAACTTCCTTTTCTGTGCGGGGAGCCGACATCTCCTGTATGTCTTTTACCTTGGAAGGGTCCACCTGAATACCTTTATCACTGACGATAAAACCCAGCAGTTTACCAGACCTTACCCCGAAAGTGCACTTGTTCGGGTTCAACCTCAGCCTGTACGTCTTTAACCTGTCAAAACATTTTTGGAGATGGTCAAGGTGCTCTTCCTCAGTCTGGGACCTGGCTATCATGTCATCAACATAAACCTCGATCTCATGGTGATCATGTCGTGGAACAAAGCGACCATGGTGCGCTAGTAAGTTACCCCAGCATTCTTCAACCCGAAAGGCATTACCTTGTAGCAGAAGGTGCGCCACTGTGTAACGAATGTTGTCTTCTCCATGTCCTCGGGAGCCATCTTGATCTGATTGTAGCCATAAAAACCATCCATGAAGGAGAAGATCTTAAGCTGCACGGTGTTGTCGACCAGAACATCGATGTGAGGAAGTGGAAAGTCATCCTTGGGGCTTGCCCTGTTCATATCTCTATAGTCCACACACATCCGTACCTTGCCATCCTTCTTAGGCACCGGAACAACGTTGGCAACCCACTGCGGATAAGAAGTGATAGCTAAAAATCCTGCGTCGAACTGTTTCATGACCTCAGCTTTGATTTTCTCAGACATCTCGGGGTGCATACGGCGAACCTTCTGCTTTCCGGAGGACAGTCTTCTTTAGTTGGTAGGCGGTGTACCACAATATCAGTGTCCAAACCAGTCATATATTCATAAGACCAATCAAAGATCTCAACATAGTCGCGTAGCATCTGTATCAACTGTTGTTTAACACTGGGCTCCAGACTCGCACCTATCTTAACGTATTTCATGTCTTCCTCTATACCCAAATTCACTTATTCAATTGGCTCTTCATGAGGCTGTATGGCCCTTTCTTCCTGAAGTAACAATCTAGCAAGCTCTCCAGGAACCTCACAGTCATCCTCACCTTCGTCCTCAGCTTGGTTGATCGGATTTTTGAAGTCATAACTGGCAGTAGCAGAGTTGTTATCAATGGGATCCAGAGTGGATATGGATATGCATTATGATACGTGAGTGTGTGTAAGAGAATAGATGTTTTAATAGAGTGAGAGACAGAAAATAAAAACAAGGAGCACAAAATTTGTAATGCAAGAAACGTCCAATGCTTTATTAATGATATATGAAAATGACAAATAATAAGCCCTCACAAGCAAGGCCAAAGTGCCTTGGGCAAGGCACCAGGCTGTAAAGTTTCAAACTGTTTACTACAACTCTTAAAACAAAAGTCAATTACTATGGAATAAAAGAAATAGGTATGAAGTCCTTCGCCGTCCAGTTGTTCAATCCACCATTGGTTGTTGGGTAGATCCAGTTGTCGATATATGAATCTTCTTCACCATCTTCAATTGCATTAACTCCCTGATTGCTGATGTGTAGAGGAGGTCTTCTAATCTGTGTGCGCCTAACAACCCTTTGAGCCCCTGTAGTAAAGCCCAAACCAAATTTGTCTATTTTGTGCATGAAATCAGGGAGCCGACCCCAATTGGTACATCCACCTTCTTTGATTACAGCCCTGGAATCCTTGAGAGAAGCCATCTTCATCAGAGGTTTGTCGGTAGCAACTTCAGTTGACGCTAAAGTCTGAGGGACCTCCTCAAAGTTCTGACAAGGAGTTTCGATGAACTCCCCATCCATCTCCAAGTAGAGAAAGGAATCGAGATGACTCACCATGTACTCCTCTTCACCCCGTACCGTGACAATCTTCCCCTTTACCAGATATTTCAACATTTGATGGAGCGTTGAAGTCACTGCTCCAGCCTTATGAATCCAAGGGCAACCCAGCAAGCAAGAGTATGATGGTCTGATATCCATCACATAAAAGGTGGATGCAAAAGTCTGAGATCCAACTTTAACAGGGATGTCCACTTCCCCATGCACCATCCTTTTTGACCCGTCGAAAGCTCTGACCACAATATTGCTCGGCTTTAGAATCAAACCTTCATAGTCCAGACGGTCTAATGCTTTCTTTGGAAGAACATTCAATGAGGACCCGGTATCCACCAGTACATGGGCCATAGTAGTTCCCCTGCACTCGATCAAGACGTGCAGAGCATCATTATGATTCCTTCCTTTAGCAGTCAGATTTGCATCTGAGAAACCCAGCCCATTGTTGGCAGTCAGGCTAGCTACGCAATCTTTTAATTGGTCGGCTAAAGTTTCCTATGGCACATGCGCAGTCTTGAGGAATGCAATTAGAGCCTTTTCATGGGCTTCAGAACACAACAACAAGGACAACATGGATATTTTTGACGGGGTCTGCCCCAGCTGCTCGACTATGTTGTAGTCGCTCTTCTTGATAAACTTCATAATTTCCTCTATCTCCTGCTTAGAGGTTTCTACAATGATCTTCTTAGGTGCCTCCATCCGGGCAAGCTCACGTATGATTTCTTTGCCCCGAGTCCCAAATGGCTCAGCGATAGGGGTAATAACTAGAATAGGAACTGGGATAGTAGCTGATGTACTAGCAGATGGAATGACAACAGGTTTGCGGACAGACGGAGGGGAAATCTCGGGAGAAAAGAGTCTTCCTCTTCTGGTGACCTTGCTATCCCCGGCAATATTGCTGACATCAACATCAACTTCCTCACTCTTTAAGTCTTGTTTAACTCCATGGTAATACACATCATCCCCATAATGCCAAGGGACAGCCTTATCCGAAGTGTATGGGATAGGACCAGGGACAGTAATTATTAACGGAGCAATTCTTGGGACGGGTGTAATCCTAATAGGCTTTCTCGCAGAAACCTTGGAAGGATTGTGGAAATGGTTATGATGGCAACATCTTCAATTGGAACTAATGGAATCAAAGACTTTTCGAACAGGATCTCTTTGTTATCCATCAGGCGCTGAACACCTGATTTCAATAAGTGGCAACCAGTAGGCAACATTGAACACATGTGGCAACCTTCACCACAGCCCGGAAATAAACCGGCTAAAAGCAAATTCTTCTTAACTGTCATCAAAGGAGTAGATATTTCTTCCACGGAGGTCACAAATAAATCATCGTCTACAGCATTTACTCCATGACCATGTTTAGGCATGGGAGCAGTTATGACGTTGGGCTTCTCCGGAGCGTCAAACTCAATCTCTTTGGCTTCGATCAAGTCTTTCACTTTGTTTTTCAAGTCCCAACAGTTGTTTGTATCATGACCTGGCATTTCTGAGTGATAGGCGCAGCGGGCATTCGGGTTATAGTGGGGAGAAGTGGTGTTGGGGTTCTTTGGGGCCTCCCTCAGAGTTACCAGATTGGTCTTCAATAATTGTGGTAGAATTTGAGTCAGGGTCATATTGAGCCGAGTGAACTGCCTCTGTGGTCTTTCCACCCTTTGTTCATTGTTGCGTTGTGGAGCAACAGTGGGTCTTGATATCACTATCGCATTTACTGCATGATGGTATTCAAGTCTGCTTTGGCCCCTCGGGCCGTAGACTGCACTAGCTTCTTTCTTAACGGTGAAAGGCTTCTTCACTGCACTTGATGAAGTATCCTTTTGTATCTTACCACTTTGGATACCCGCTTCTACTCTCTCTCCAGTCAAGATCAACTCAGTAAACCCAGATGACGAACTGTCGATCAAATAATTGAAGAATGGACCAGACAGCATCCCTAGAAACATGTCAACCAACTCCCTATCCGAAAAGGGGGTTGGACTCTTCCAGCCAAGTCTATCCACTTTTGAGCATAGTCCTTAAAACTTTCACTTGCACCCATAGACATACCCTGGAGCTGAGTACGAGTGAGAGCAAGGTCGGTGTTATACTGATACTGTTTGCAAAAAGCAGCAGTAAGGTCTTCCCAGTTTCGAACATTGGCTCCTTCTAATTGATAAAACCATTCAAGCTGAGTCCCTGACAGACTATCTTGAAAGAAATGCACCCACAAATTTCTATTAGCAGTGTGGTGTTGGATTTTCCTGACATACGAGCGAAGATGGAGTTTTGGACAGGATACTCCATCGTACTTGGCAAAAACCGGAGCTTTGAACTTATGAGGGATTACCACTCTTGATACCAGTCCTAGTTCTCCGAAATCCAAACCATGGATCTTTTGAATCTCCATAGCACTCATCAGGTCTTCTAGCTGCTTGTACCTATCCTCGGCAGGAGGATATTGCCCATCATCAAAATCAGTATCATTATCAGAGATTGCAGGACTGGGGCCCTTTTCTTCTTCTTGGTTCTCCCCTTCCCTAGATGAAGAGGTCAAATCAGCTTGATGTTTCAACCTATCCCCAAACCTTTTTCCCATATTCAGAAGAACGACCTTCTTCTTCTTCTTCTTCTTCTTCTCTTTCAGAATGAGAGTCTTCAAATCCTCTTGCCCTTTAGCCAAGCTCAAGAACATCTCTTAGAATTGGGCGTTCTGTGCCTGAAGATATTTGATGGCTTTATCAGAAGACATTTCTGCTGAAATAAACAGCGAAGGAGATGTGAAACCTGTAATGGTACCTGTAATGATGTGCATGATAATGGGATGCGTATGTAATGATTTCAAAGACTTTGGGAGATTTAAATTTGCAAACCAAAAGTGAACAAACTTTATTAGATTAACTTGTAAAAGGTTCAATAATTCCTTTGAGGCGTTACAAAGAAGTAAATGAAAAACAAATCTAAAAATAGAAAAGCAAAAATCAAAAATCACATGGACGCTTCCTCTTTGTGCTGATGTAGTCATTGATCACTCTCTCTTCCTCGAGTTGCCTGGTGATCTTCAAAACTTCCTTTCTTTCTCATGGTACTTCTCCCGGTAAGTATCCCTTTCCTCTTTCAGCTGAATCTAAGACTTCTGCAATGCCCCGGGATCAGTGGGCGTGTAAGGATAAAGAATTGTGTAAGGAACACCTTCTTCATTAGTGGGCTCCACAATCACAGGCAATACGGCTTCATTAGGCATCCCAAGCATCTGGGCACGAGCTCGGACCCATTGGAGGTAAGGCTGCATAGGAGGGAAGTCCTTGGTCCCAACTCTTGAGGGTCAGATCTGTTCACCATGCCCCAAGCTCGTATAAACCTCCGGCGGTGCTCATCAACATCTTCCTTATAGTCAAATGCAATATCCTCAAGAAGTAGCTCATGGGGACCATCTCTCCGAGCACGACCAAATTATCGTAAAGCTAGACAAGGATTTTAGGTTATACCCCCTCTGATTCCAAGCAAAGAGACATTAGGGTATCCCCCAAAATAATCAATGACAGCAGTGTCTTCCATAGCCCGGGAACACCAAAGAATGTTTGTATAGGCAAGTGACATTATTCTGTAGGACCATCCCAAACCTTCTTCGTTCTTCAGCACAGACTTAGGGAGGTGTGAAATAAACCACCTCGACAGCAACGACATGCAACACATAAGAGTCCCTCTTCTTCGCATAGTACGAGTGTAGAGGACATGTAAGATATCACCCAATAGAGTAGGCCCAGGATTGCGAGAAAGGAAAATCTTGACAGCATGCACATCTACAAAGGAATACGGATTCGGGAAGAGAACTAAACCATAGATAAGGAGAGCCAAGACATCTTCAAAAGCCTGAAAATCCAAATTATCCTAGAATAGCTGAGCCTGGTCTATCAGAAATTTGGCTAAGAACCCTTCAACCCCGCTTTGTGTTTCCCAATTGGATACTACATCAGCCTGTTTCAGATGCAGAGCTGAGGCAATGTCTTCTGGTCTAGTAACTTCTTCCATACCTGTGAAGGGTACCTGCTCAAGGATGGATATGCCCAATAAGTGAGAGAACTCTTCTAAAGTGGGAACCAGCTGATAATCTGGGAAGGTAAAGCAATGATGCACAGGATCGAACAACTGGAAAAGTACACTCATCATCTGTTCATCAAACTTTGAGGTGACCAGGCTAAGAAGCTGACCATGCCTCTTAATGAACATAGAAGTCTCAGAAACTCTTGAGGCTAACTCTTTAAGTTGAGAAGGTATTTGCACAAAGTTAACTCGGATGGTATTTCTGTGCATGGAAGACATAATCTGCAAAATAGAACAAAGATAAATCCCCTTGGTCTTTGAAATGGTTAGTGTCATGAAGTATGCATGCTATGTTATGATGCATGATGTCATGATAAAAGAAACACAGGCATAGTAGATAACAGGCATGGCAAACGCAAACAAGTCACACAAAAGCCCTTAAGTTTAAGGCTTGCGTGGAGTCAAAGGTATTACCCTCTTGAAGTTTAGTTGGTTTCAACCTGTCCTAGCAAAAGTAACAGGGTTCTAGAGGTTCTCAATATCACTAACCATCCTCCATCGGTCATGGTTTCAGCTCACGCAATCTTTTCTTGCGGCCGAAACTATCTCGAGAGTATGGTCTCAATGAATGTAGCATCGAGTATCAACCAATTCTCAGCTTTATACCGAGGCCGGCTATCTCACTACTTTCTAATGGCCAAGTTGGTCAATTAAAGGTTCTAAGGTCAGTTCATGCTTAACGACACACATAGCGGCCCCGTATTCTCCTCATTTCTCCATAAGGGATACCGGTACCAACCAATGTGCCACATCAATGTAGCTACTGCTTCAACCGTATCGTTCTATGCTATACAGTTCCCTCACAGTTTATTGATACTTACCTAAAAGGTGTCCCCAGATCCGGCTTAGGATCTATAGTAACTCCCAAACAAAAAAACCCTTAAAAGTAAAGCAACCAAAACAAACAAGAGAAGCAATTTATGATGAACTAAATCCTAAGGTATACCCCACTTATAATTCCCCAGCAGAGTCGCCAGTTCTGTGATACGGTGGCAAAACTGATTGTTTTGAAAATGTTGGTTTGCGTTTTGCGTTTTGTATTCACAAAATGTCGCGGTAAGCAAGAGTCGCCACTGACTTTTATTTTATCCAACCGGAAAGGAAAAAAGCACAGAAAAAGTCTTTTTTTGAGATATTCTGAGTACGGGGGGTAGATTATAGAAAGGGAAGGTATTAGCACCCTTTCTATCCATGGTTTTCCATGGGCTCTTAGGTACTTGCTCATATTTTAAAATTGCTTGTGTGTGTTTGTTTTGAAAAGTTTTGTTTTACTTCATTTAACCTTTGTTTCTATCCTCAAAAGTGTTACGAAGTTGTTTTTGAAAACATTGTTTGGAAAGTGTAAGTGTGAAAAAGTTTGATTTGAGAAAGTACCTACTAGCATCTACCTACTCGGAAAAAACATCGTTTCTGTTCTTGTTTCCTTTAGACAGCGCTATCCTACTATTGAGAAATAGGTAGCACCGTCGTTGGAGTTGTTAGGGTCAATTCGAAAGGGACATACGATCACTAAAGCAATGTTAGGACGTGTTAGTAATAGCCCTAGAGTCTTAAGATCATATTCGAGGAAACATTTCCAAGGAGACGTTTCTGAACGGGACTTTTGATCTTTGTTAGACAAGAGGGCAACCACTAAGACACCCTATACTTAATGACAGTTTACCGAAGGCAACCGAAGTGAGAGTATACCCTAAGAGTGCGCATGTGCGAGTGATTTGATTTCAGTTATTATCTATTCACATTAGGGTTTTCTAGCCGTTTTAAATTATCATGCAATCTTGTCATACAATCCTATTAACATACATCTAACAGTTAATATTTGCGAGAACTAAAATGAGAGAAATAAAACCTACGCTATTATTACAAGGATTCGTGGTAGGGATTAATTTCATAGCCAAAAAACCCGTAAAACGATAAATAAAAGAAAAATCCTAATTTAAACTATTACATACTGTGAGCAGTTACATTAATATTGCAAAAATAATAATAAACACACGCGATGAATCGAAAACGAGATATTTAGGGTTTTGACCCCAACTACCTAATTGTAATTTAAAGGAGAAATCATTTTTGCAGTTTTTGTGTTATTTGAGAAAATAATGTTTAACTGAATAAATAAAAACCTAATTACTAATTAATTTAATTTTTAAGAAAAATAATTAAATTACCTTATTTTTGTATTTTTTGTTTTGAGAAAAGAAATAAAAATTAAATCAAGAGCTAACCCTAATTTTTCTAATTGATTTTAATTATATATAAAAAGTGAGAATTACCCTGAATTAAATATAAACTAATATTAAATTAAATTTGATAAAAAAAAACCTAATTCTAAATTTTTTGTGAAACTTAACTTTATGATTTTCTGGAAAAAAAGAATTTATTTGTGTTAGAAAATAATTAAATCAATTAAATTGAATAAAAGAAAAAAATAGAAAAGAGAAAGAATGAGCCTGGTGTTGTTTGGCAAGAAGGGGGTATGATTCTGACTTCTAGGCCTAACAATTCCTTGGCCCCTTTGACTTTTTCAATCTTGTGCGCATGCTGGACCATGGTACACGGTGGACCTTCTTTGTGGGCGTATTAGATCTGGCCAGGAGTACATCATATGGTTGATGTTGAGAGTACACGGAATACGCTTGAGGCTGGGAAGCACTGGATTAACCTGAAACTATTGAGAAAATAATAAAATGCACACGCCTGGGATCGAACCCAGGACGTGTGCATCAAAGACCAACATCTTTACCATCTGCGCTGGCTTATTTAGTTGTAATAATAATGCGACAAATACAATATATTACAAATCATGTGCCACGCTTCTCAAAACGCGCGCAGATTCAAACAATCCACTCATAGACTGCCACGCCACTGTCTTCTTCGTTGCTTCCGTCGTTTTAGACAAAACACCTTTACCTACGGACACCAGGCGTAGGTATAACCATTGTCCATTCTAAAATCTTGTACATGTATGATAAATCACAATCAATGGTACCAATCAACTCGTTGCAACCTCACGAGCATCATGGTACCATTATTAGTGGCCAATTGTTCTTGTAAGAAGAATCCCTAAAAATGAAGCATGAACCCTAGCCATGGCAACTTGATATACAGTCAACAAAAATGCAATTAATCATAACCATTAGCTTGCAAACATCTCAAGGATGAAAATATGTCTATTTTTCATGCTAAATATGTCAGAATTAATGGATTCAAAATCAAGAAAATATGGAAACTATGTGACTCTTACAAGGAGTTTCAAGGCGTGGGGGAGCTTGCTAGAAATCGAAACACGATCCTGGGGAGTCCAGCAAACGATTGGGATGATCAGAATGGCTTGATATGGCCTGAATCTTGGAAATCAATTTTCAACTTTTCTTGAATTTTTTGAAATTTGTTCTCTCTTTTGCACGCCTCCAACCTCTTCTTTTTTGGTATGCACTTGTTCCTTATGTATCCAAGAATGTATTAGGGTTGCCATTTGTTTCAAATCTTCTCCAATTATGAATATTGATTCATGATTTGATCCTTGTGCAAAATCTTTCCAAATCAAGCAAATGCAATCTTTTTCTGTCCATTTTGCACCTTGCACGATTTGATCTTGTTTCCAGCTGTGTAATGGACCTAAACATGCATAAAATCTCAAGATTTAATTAGTTTTTGATATTTTCATTATATTATTTTGATTTGATTTGATTTAAATGAAATAAAATAAAAATAAATGACAAAAATAAAATAATGACAAGTGGAATGGATCATGGGTCTTGGGTCACATTACAAACTCAGTGCAAGCATAAAAAGTTGGGCCCATTTGACAAAAAATGCAATTTTGGCCACATTTGACTTTTGGCAATTTTGCAAAAATGGTCAACTTTACCAATGTACAACTCTCTCAATTTTGACCCTAGAGAGGTGTTCTTGAAATTTTTATAAATATTAAGATGTCCTCTAAGCAACCCTTTTTGTCTCATCTCAATTGAGTCTTTCATGCTCATGTATGAAGCTTTGACCCAAAAGGTGTTTTTGTTGACTTTTCAAAATGACCTATAATGTCCAAATTCATATCTTCTTGTGAGGGCATATTTTGAAATCGTGAGATGAATATGAATTGTAGGCAATTAGATCCTCTTCAAAATGAGCTTTGGATGGTTCATTTTTGATAAAGTTTGAGAAAGTTATGCTTGGTCAAAGTTGAGTTGACTTTTCTTGTAAAACCCTAATTTAGCAACTTTTGGGTTTTGATGAATTATGAGCAATCCTTGAGGGATCATGATAAACCCTTGATCAAATGATGAATAATACTTCAAAAGGAGAATGTTGACCAAAAATCTTGAAGTTTGACTGTATGTGGGCCACAATTGACTTTTGCCCTAGCACAATCGATTTTCAGGTCTTTGAGCAATTGACTGAGCAAACTTCCTCTGCAAGGCTTGAAACTTGACATGGATGATCTTGAGAACATATTAGGACAATGGTGAGAATTTGGGATCCTTTGTACTCAAACATCTTAATGCAAAATGAAACCCTAATTTGGGGTAGACTGCCTTAGGAGAGAGTTTGTCTGGTCAACTCTTGGACTTCCTTGAGCAATTTGAGGACCTCACTTGAAATGTATTGAGAAATATGGGAGTGCAAATTTTAGGGTACAACACCAAACATTGCTTTCTTTCACATCTTCGGATGCAAATGCTTTGTCTTAAACAACAATAAAGATAACCTTGGTAAGTTTGATGAAAAATCCGATGAAGGTATTTTTCTTGGTTACTCTCTTTCTAGTAAGGCATATAGAATCTACAACAAATGAACTTTGACAATTGAAGAATCAATGCATGTTTCTTTTTATGAAACTAACCCCTCCAAGGAGGATAATATTGTTTGTGATAATGATGATGATGAAATACTAGAAGGTCCTCAATAAAATTCTTCCAAAGATCAACCAATTCAACTCAAAGAATCATCCCAACAAGAATCAAATATCAATGATCTACCAAAAGAATGGAGAACTCATAGAGATCATCCTATTGATAAATTAATTGGTGATATAAGTCAAGGTGTGTCAACAAGATTAAATCTCAAGGATGCTTTCCTAAACATGGCGTTTGTCTCTCAAATTGAACCTTCCAAAGTTGATGAAGCCTTAGGCGATGACCAATGGATTATCACTATGCAAGAAGAATTGAATCAATTTGAAAGGAATCAAGTTTGGGAACTTTTCCCTAGGCCAAGTAACAAACACATTATTGGAACAAGATCGGTGTTCAAAAACAAACTTGACGAGAATGGAATAATTGTTCGTAACAAAGAAAGGTTGGTAGCACAAGGCTACAATCAAGAAGAAGGAATAGATTTTGAAGAAACTTTCGCTCTAGTTGCAAGGTTAGAATCTATTCGTCTCTTACTTGCCTAAGCTTGTTCATTAAATTTTCAGCTTTTCCAAATGGATGTCAAAAGCGCATTCTTGAATGGATATATCACTGAAGAAGTCTACGTTAAGCAACCCCCGGGGTTCGAAGATTTCAAGAATCCATCTCATGTATTTAAATTTAGAAAAGCTCTCTATGGATTTAAACAAGCACCAAGGGCATGGTATGATCGTTTAAACAACTTCTTATGCGAAAAAGGCTTCGAAAAGGGCAAAGTTGACAAGACTCTGTTTATTAAGAAAATCAAAGACGACACTTTGCTAGCACAAGTTTATGTTGATGACATCATTTTCAATTCTTCAAATCAAGAAATGTGTGAAGAATTTTCAGCAATGATGCAAGGAGAATTTGAAATGTCCATGATGGGTAAAATGAACTATTTTCTTGGACTTCAAATCAAACAACTAAAAGATGGCATCTTCATCAACCAATCAAAATATTGCAAGGAACTCTTGAAGAGATTTGACATGGATAACTATAAGGCAATGTCTACACCAATGGGTTCTGGTTCACATGTTGATCAAGATGAATTAGGTGTTTCCATCGACATCACAAAGTATCGAGGTATGATTGGCTCCTTATTGTATTTGACGGAAAGCCATCCTGACATAATGTTTAGTGTTTGTCTCTGTGCTTGCTTTCAAGCTAACCCGAAGGAATCTCATCTCACGGCGGTAAAGAGGATCATGAAGTATCTCAAAGGAACAACGAATGTCGGATTATGGTATCCTAAAGGTAGTGTTTGCAACTTAGTTGGTTATGCTGACGCGGATTATGCAGGTTGTAAAATGGATAGAAAAAGCACAAGTGGTACTTGTCACATCCTTGGTAATGCATTTGTATCATGGGCCTGCAAGAAACAAGCATGTGTTGATCTTAGCACGGACGAAGCTGAATATATTGCAGCAGGTAGTAGTTGCACTCAAATTTTGTGGCTCAAACAACAACTTCGTGACTACGGACTCGATCTAGGATGCATTCCTCTACGATGCGGCAACACAAGTGCAATTAACATTATGAAGAATCCTGTCATGCATTCAAGAACTAAACACATAGACATACGACATCATTTCCTTTGTGATCATGTTATTCAAGGAGATATCGAGGTAACCTTTATAGATACTCATAATCAGCTTGCCGATATCTTCACCAAACCTTTGGCAAGAGAACCGTTCTACAAGATTCGACGAGAGCTTGGCATACTTGACGAAAACGACATATAAGGTGCCTTCTATCCTTGTTATGATTTTATATATATGTTTTAAACATGCTATATGTGAATATATGTTATGTGGTATTTATTTTTTAAGAAAAATTTGGTTTTGGTCATTTTTGGTTGATGCAAATCGATTGCATAAAGAGTGTAAATCGATTGCTCACTGAGTATTTTCAATTCTGACCTTTCTATTTCAAGTGCAAATCGATTGCACCATCAATGCAAATTGATTGCACTCTGTGCGTTTCAGTTTTATTTTGGTTCTTTTTTATGTTCAAATCGATTGCACCTGAATGCAAATCGATTGCACCTACTGTAACTTGCTTTTATGACAGAAAATTGTGTTGGTCAGAATTCCTCTCTCTCATATTCCCAAGCCAAATACACTTTAATACAATCCACTCATTCCCTATCTACCCAAATCATATCCAAATTTTAGCTCTCAAACACCTTTCTCTCTCACAAAACCTAAAATCCTCAAAAACCCTAAACTCCATACCCATAGCTTCAAGAAAAAAAAGAAAGGTTCCAGCTTCAGAAAAAGGGAAGAAAAAGGTTTATTCAACTTCTAATCCATTACTTTCATCTCTCACGGAAGAACAAGAAGCCAGATTCACAAAAGACTTTCAAAGGAAAATAGTATCCAATCCCAAATATGGTATGCTATCATCCTTTCCCCAAGAATGCTTCTCTTTTCAAAATGATTTAGCTGCTTACGGTCTAGAACCATTAATCTCATCATTCGGTCCATATTATCCGAATTTGGTAAGAATGTTTTTCAGCAATCTAACTCCTCAAAAAGGAAAAATGGTGACATATGTGTTGGGTACTCGTAACTCTCTAACTCCTCAGGTTGTTGGTGAGATCCTTCATATTCCTTACACTGGAAATTCTCTGTATGACCCTGAAAACAAGATATGGGATGACTACCGGAAAAAGGATTTCTTTTACAGCATTGGGAGGTTAAGTGAATCTGAATTCCACGCCAAACGGATTCGTGGTCTTGGCGGAGTAATTCCATCCAGAGACTCCTGGAGTGCAGGTAACTTCTATATATACGATCGCCTATTTCACTACTTTATGGTCTATATCATGTTTCCAAGAGCTGGAAACCACTGCACTATGACCGACTTGGAAATGCAGCTGATTTATGCAAGAAAGAAAGTGATAAGTGTAAACTGGGCAAGACTTATAATGGTGCATATGCTGAGAGTCGATGCAAAATCTAAATTTCTTCCATATGCTTATTTTGTTACGTTAATTATGGAGGAATTTGGAGTGTATTTTGTTGGGTTTGAAAAAGTGAATATGGATCCAAATCTGAATAAGATTTACATCAAGAATGTTGACTCCATAATGGGCGTGCATTATAATCCGGAAACAAAAACTATCACTTACATTGGTGAAGATGTTGTTGGCGATGAATGGAACGACCAAGAAGTCGAAGACGGTGAAGCTATGCCTCCTCCACCTACTGCTCCCTCTGGTCCAAGCAATTAAGAGCTTATGGATTACATGTCTCATCAATTTGCTTCCATGAACACCAACATCAACAATCAATGGAATGCGATCAATGATTCTACTATAACCCGGATTAATGACTTTCGCACAGATGTGAATCAACAGTTTTCATACCTTTACTCTCATCTTAATATTCCACCATATGATCCAAATAACCCAGTTGCACCTCCTGAACACTACACAGAACCCCCTCTTCAACAACAATTTTTGAATCAAGGCTCTTGGTCCTATAACCACCCGGACATGCATCACCCTTGAAGTTCTGGCTAACTTTTTTTTCTGTTATGTCCTTGTCTTATTATTCATTGTTTTGTTTGTTCAATTTCTGTGTAATTGTTAAACAATTTGTGTTGCTTGTTTAATTCAAGTTTTCTTGATATATTGCTTTATTATTGTTTGTTTTGTGCATCTTTCCATTCTTTTTTATAATGTTAAAGAGGTAGAAAGATGTGGTACTTTATGCTTTTATTTTTCCTTGTCTTAATTTTTAAGGTACTCTCCAACCAAGATGAAGAAATACAAAGGATTTCAACATTCTCATACATAGGGGGAGTTTTGCATCTTAGGGGGAGAAAAGCTCTTTCCGGAAAATACAACGCATAAAGTAAGATTGTTTGTCATCATCAAAAAGGGGGAGAATGTAAAATCAAGCTTCTCAAATGAACTTTTGTTTTGATGAAGACAAACCATGATTGACAAAGAAGGTAAAGATTTATGATCAAGCTCAAAGCATCTAAGGACAAAATCTTAAGTTCAAAGCTCTCAACAACTTTCAAGGTATAATGATATTACCTAATTTGATATTAACATATAGATGCTCAATGATGAATAAGAAATGTTTTATAAATCATTACTCAAGTTTTTCAAAGTTAAAATTCATTTTTCACTTGAGTGCAATCGATTTACATATTAGTACAATCGATTGCATGCTTCAATTTTTCAGATCTTTTGCTTCTGTTTCTCTGTGCAATCGATTTACGTTGATTGTGAAATCGATTTCATACTTAAAATTTTCAAAACATTTTCTTCTGTTTCTCAGTGCAATCGATTTACATTGCATGTGCAATCGATTGCACTCACTTACTTTTTTCTACTGACTCCACATGCAATCGATTTACATTGCTTGTGCAACCGATTGCACACTTAAAACTTTTGAAAATATAACTGTTAAAACCCTGTGAAATCGATTTACACAAAGGGTGCAATCGATTTCATGCTGCACAATTTTGAAAAACAACAGCTTTTCACATGCCTGTTCATAATACCTTTTCATTGAAACCTCTCACTCAATCTTGGCATTTGTTCATGATTCGTTTTCAGAATTTCATGATGTTTCAAAAGGGTGTTATGAACATATAAATATTAATTTTCAAAATCATTTTCAACACCTCTTAACCTCTTCCATATATGCTTTCTGAAATTTTCAAAATACAAACTCAAGCATCTCTTCACTTTAATACATAAGTTTTCTGCACATTTTCATACATTGTTAAACAGAAAACTTTGAGCAATTATATCTTGAGTCATTGTACAATATTGTTATTGGAAGAGAAGATCATTCATTGGTAAATCACTTTAAGTGATCAATACTACTCAACTCACTCAAAATCAAATATTGATAGTTACTTACTTATTTTTCAGGATTGTTGGAAATAAGTTTAAGTGGTTTTAAAATCTTGTCTTTCTAGGATTGTTAGATACAAGTGTAGTCACTTTGATAGGATTGTTCTCATAGTTGAAAAAGTGAAAATCCAAGAGGATTGTTCTTGGTCCAAGAGGATTGTTCTTGGCTTTTTGGTAGTTCTTGTTTAAGTTTGCCACAATAAGGAAATATCTTTCATGTTGAAAGGGGACTGGAGTACCCTCGGACTGTAAGGGGAACCAGGATACATCGCCCGTGTCTCTTTATTTTTCTACACTTTAAGCTTTCCTAAACTCACAATTAACCATAAAAATAATATCCATCATCACTTAAACCAAAAAATTTTAAAGTACCTAGTTCACCCCCTCTCTTAGGCGCACTTCATACTTACAGCTCTTTGTATGGGATGATATTTGGGCGCTTCGAATCACATTCTCCTTTGATCTGACTTATCACCAAGGCTGAATCACCGAAAAGGCTCAAGAACTTGATCCTCAGGTCAATAGCAGCTTTGAGGCCTATGATGCATTCTTCATACTCTGCCATGTTGTTGGTACAGTTGAATCATAGTCTGGCGGTGAAAGGAGTATGATAGTCTTCAGGAGATATGATTACAGCACCAATGCCATTATCAAGTGCGTTGGAGGCTCCGTAAAAATCATAGTCCATCGGGATCCCTCTTCAGGTCCTTCATCTGGTCCAGGTTCTTCATAGTCAGTTACTAGCATAATATTCTCGTCCGGGAACTCAAAATTCATGGACTGGTAGTCATCCACGGCCTGATGAGCCAAATGATCAGCTAATACACTTCCCTTGATTTCTTTATGGGTTGTGTATTTGATATCGTATTCGGTTAAGATCATCTGCCATCTCGCTATTCTTCCGGAGAGCGCGGGCTTCTCGAAGATGTACTTGATCGGATCCATCTTAGATATCAACAAAGTAGTATGGGTCAACATATACTGTCTCATTCGGCGAGCAGACCATGCCAAAGCACAGCAAGTTTTCTCGAGCAGTGATTATCTTGTCTCACATTCGGTAAACTTTTTGCTAAGGTAGTATATTGCATGCTCTTTTCGACCAGACTTGTCATGCTGCCCTAGCACACACCCCATTGAATTGTCTAACACTGTTAAGTACATTATCAAAGGTCTTCCTTCAATTGGAGGCATCAGAATTGGTGGTTCTTGAAGGTATTCCTTGATTCTTTCGAAGGCAATCTGACATTCATCGTTCCATTTTACCACTTGATCTTTCTTCAGGAGCTTGAAGATTGGCTCACAAGTAGCATTTAAATGGGAAATGAACCTGGCAATGTAATTTAGGCGTCCCAAAAAGCCTCTGACCTCCTTCTCAGTGCAAGGAGCCGACATCTCTTGTATAGCCTTTACTTTTGCAGGGTCTACCTAAATGCCCTTGTCACTGATAATGAAACCTAATAGTTTGCCAGACCTTACCCCGAAGGTACACTTGTTTGGATTCAACCTCAACTTATATGTCTTCAACCTATCAAACAACTTTTGTAGATGATCAAGGTGCTCTTCCTCAGTTTGATACATGGCTATCATGTCATCCACGTATACCTCTATCTCATGGTGAATCATGTCATGAAATAAGGCGACCATAGCTCGCTGATAGGTTTCCCCGACATTCTTTAATCCAAACGGTATCACTTTGTAGCAGAAAGTTCCCCATTACGTGATGAAGGTTGTCTTCTCCATATCTTCGGGTGCCATCTTGATCTGATTGTAAACATAGAAACCATCCAAGAAGGAAAAGATCTTGTGTTGTGCGGTGTTGTCCACCAAGACGTCAATGTTGGGGAGCGGAAAGTCATCTTTGGGGCTCGCCATGTTCAGATCTCTGTAGTCCACACACATCTGTACCTTACCGCCTTTTTTAGGCACCGACACTACGTTGGCAACCCATTGGGGATAAGAGGTGATATCTAAGAACCCAGCGTTGAACTCCTTCATAACCTCCGCTTTGATCTTCTCTGACATTTCAGGGTGAATGCGACGGACCTTCTGCTTTACCGAAGGGCAATCTTCTTTAGTTGGCAGACGGTGAACCATAATATCTGCATCCAGTCCTGGCATGTCCTCATATGACCAGGCAAAGATCTCGACATAGTCATGCAACATTTATATCAACCGCTGTTTGACATTAAGCTCCAAATTTGCACCAATCTCAACTTCTTTTCTGTCTACCTTTGTGCCCAAGTTTATTGTCTCAACTAGCTCTTCATGAGGTTGTATTTCCCTCTCTTCCTGCTGTAATAGTCTAGCGAGTTCTCCAGGTACCTCACAATCTTCCTCACCTTCGTCCTCGGCTTGTTTGATCGGATTTTCGAAGTTATAACTGGCAATAGCAGAAATGTTATCAATTGGATCCAAAGTGGATGTAGATCTGCAGTTTCATATGTGAGTGTGTGTAAGAGCATAGTTGTATTGATAAAGTAAAAAGCAAAAAAGAAAGACAGAGGGCGCAAAATTTGTATGCAAAATGTCTAATGCTTTATTAATGCCATATGAAAGTGAAACATGATAACCCTCACAAATAAACCGATGTGCCTCGGGTAAGACACGTGGCCATAAGGTTATATTGTTTATTACATATCCAGAAAACAAGAAAGATAATTATTTCTGAACAAAAGTAATAGGTACAAAATCTTTTTCCGTCCAGTTACTAGGTCCACCGTTGGTAGTAGGGAAGATCCAACTATCCATGTCATTGTCATCTTCTTCGTCTTCTACAATGTTGACCCCGTGATTACTGATGCGTAGGGGAGGTTTTCCAGCACGAGCACGTCGAACAGCCCTTTGAGCCCCTGAAGAGAAATCCAAACCAAATTTATCAGACTTGTATGAAGTATCAGGGTGTTGACCCCAGATGGTAGACCCACCTTCTTCAATAATAGCTTTTGCATCCTTGAAAGAGGCCATCTTCAAGGGAGGTCTGGCGATCTTTGGCACGTTGGTAACAGTTTCAGTTGCAACCAGAGTCTGAGGTACCTTTTTGAAATTTTGGCACAGAGTCTCGATGAACTCACCCTCCATTTTCACATATCTGAATGAATTCAGGTGACTGACCATGTATTCTTCTTTGCCGCGGACAATAACAATTCTCCCTTTGACTGGGTATTTCATCATCTGATGCAGAGTGGACATAACAGCTCCAGCCCCATGTATCCAAGGGAGGCCCAACAAACAAGAATAAGATGGCATGATATCCATCACGTAGAAGGTAGAGTCGAATGTCTGAGAACCAACCTTGATGGGGATGTCCACTTCCCCGTGCACCATTCTCTTTGATCCGTCAAAAGCCCTTACTACAATATTGTTGGGCTTCAAAGTCAAACCTTCGCAGTCTAGTCTATCCAGGGCGTTCTTAGGTATCACATTTAACAATGAACAAGTGTCTACAAGGACATGGGCCAAAGTGGCTCCCTTGCATTCGACAGAGACATGCAACGCATCATTATGCTTCCTCCCTCTAGGGGTCAAATCGGCATCAGAAAATCCCAAACCGTTATCGACTGTCAAACTAGCCACAAAATCTTCAAATTGGTCAACCAAAGTTTCCTGGGGCACATGGGAAGTTTTCAAAAACTTCACCAAAGCCTTTGCATGAGCTTCGGAGCACAACAACAAGGCTAGCATATAAATCTTTGAAGGGGTCTGCCCTAGCTGTTCGACCATGTTGTAGTCGCTTCTCTTGATAATTTTCAGAATTTCTTCCATCTCTTTCTTGGAAGCTTATGGGATAGATACTGACTGCGCCTTGGTCTGGACAGGCTCAATCAATATGTCTTTACCCCGAGTCTCAGTCGACTCGGTGATAGGGGTGTCAGCAGGAGTAATCAATGGAATTGCAATAGTAGTAGGAGCAGGAACAAAAGTAGGAATAATCACAGGATCATTAACAAATTTTGGAATAAAAATATCGGGGGAGAACACTCTTCCACTTCTTGTTATTTTGTGGGTTCCAACAATGTTGACAATGTCGGGATCAGCATTCTCAGAAACCTGGTCTTCATCAGCCAGCCAATCTTACTTGACGCCATGGTAGTAGACGTCGCCCCCATAGTTCCAAAGGACAGTTTTATCAGAGGAGTACAGGATTGGCCCTGGCGTAGTGATTATCAGTGGAGTAATCTTCGGAACAGATGTAATCCTGACCGGTCTTTTGGTGGAGACCCTGGGAGGATTGGCGGAAATGGTTATTATTGAAACATCCTTGCATAGAATGGTTGGAAATGGAGTCTTCTCAAACAAAATCTCTCCAACATCCATCAGACGCTGAACACCTGCCTTCAACAAATGACAACCAGTCGGTAGAGATAAGCAGAAGTGGCAACCTTCGCCATAACCCGGAAATAAACCGACCTTCAACAAGTTCCACTTAATGGTAATAAGTGGAGTAATAAGCTCTTCAATAGTAGTAACAAACATATCATCTTCAATAGCGTTAACACCACGACCATGCTTAGGCATAGGAGCAGTGATAACATTTGGCATCTCAGGGGCGTCAAACTCAATTTCCTTCGCCTCGAGAAGGTCTTGTACTTTGTTTTTCAAAGCCCAGCATTCGTTTGTATCATGACCTGGACTTTCCAAATGATAAGCACAACGACCATTTGGATTGTAGCGGGGAGAGGTAGTGTTGGGATTCTTCGGAACTTCCCGTAAGGTTACCAGATTGGATCTCAACAAATGGGGCAAAACTTGGGCTAGAGTCATATTTATCCGGTTGAATTGTCTTATCGGCCTTTCTGCTCTCTGTTGATTATTCTTCTGTTGAGTGGGTACAGGCTTAGGAATCACGACAACCCCTACTGTTAGACAGCGTTCAGTTCTATCCTGACTCCGTTGATGGTGCACAGCACTAACCTCTTTCTTCCCAGAGAATGGTTTTCTCACGGCACTGGAGGATGCGCCCTTTTGGATCTTCCCATTCTTAATTCCATCTTCCACTCTCTCCCCTGTCAAGATTAATTCAGTGAAACCGGTTGTAGCCGTAGAAATGTTCAAGACTAAGCCATTGGATTAACTAGACTTTATACAAATCAAAAATAAAAATCGCCACGGCGCTTTAATGTTTCCAAAGGAATGGGAAAAGCACGAATAACCCAAAAAAAGGGGAAAGATTTAAGGTAAGGGCGTTGGTTATGCAAAGGGAAGGTATTAGCACCCTAAACATCTACTGTACTCCGCAGGAACCTCTTTGAAAAATATGTATATTTTGGCTATATAAAATGTGTTGTATATAAAATGGATGGTGGAGGTGAGAAAAGAAATATGATTTTTATGATTTTTGCACCCGCCACAGTTGCGAAACTTTAGTGCCTACGTACCACCTTTCATGCAATAGGGGATCAGGGTACACATAGTTCCTCTTCTAAAAATTTGCAACACAACTGTGTTGGTTGATTTTAAGAGATAAGACATCATCGTCATTGTCCGTGTGGAAAACATACTTACTACCCACAATCATGAGAAAGGAGAATTTGCATCATCTCAAAGTGGAGGATAATGGCTTGGATTTTAAAATCAACAATCCCTCACTCAACACCCAAGTGGAAAATATCTCACTTCACTATATATTGTAGAAGTATAGTTTTTTGCATCACTACAAGGATTGACAAGAGTCTAACCTTTTGAGAAAATTTTTAAAGATAAAAGTCAAAGTGGCAAAATGGTTTGAAATGATATTAATTGACTTTTAGTCTTCTCACAAAAATGTCAAGGTATTATTAAATTGATTGGAGTTTATTTATGAAAATATTTTGAAAATGCATGGACCTAAGTCCAAGTTTATTATGAAGGTGGTTTAAGTTTCAAAACAAGAAGAGTTTCAAAAGGAGGGAGAAGATTTTTGAAATTAAAGAAGATGGGAGGAGTAGAAGAGGCTATCCTAAAGCATAATGTAAAAGCTAGGGATAAGGACTTTCTAACCAACAAGAAGCCAAAACTTGACATTATGAGCCAAGATAGAATTACCATTCTTTAGATTGAAACCAAGCAACCAAAGATACTAGACCTCTTGAGAGAATCAAACTTTAAGTGTGTTAAGTCTTCACAAAAATTGGGCAGAGTAACGGCTGTATACGGGTGAATTCCATATTACAAACGGAGAATGTAATCACAAAAAAAAACCTACACACAAAAACAAACAAGTAACCCAATGTCTTGAGGTAAACCTCAAGAACTCCAAACAAAATAATCAGATAATATCACAAGGTCTCCAAGATAGGCCAAGGTTCCTAATCCTAAGTCCAAGAAAAAGTCCCATGCTTTATAATGCCAAGGATAGTAACCAAATAGTCCAAGTGCCATTAAAGATTTTTAGGGTTTATGTTGATTATTAAGTATCTTAAGAAAGGAAAAGAAAATATCAAGTGAGCAAAGTAAAAATGGCAAGAAAATAAATGCTCAAATGAGCAAAGATGAAAATGGCATGAAATGTAAATGCTAAAAGTAAATAGTACATAAAGCATAAAAAATAAGAAAAGCATAAGATATAACAAGTCAATAATTAGTGGTTAGTTGGATGGCCATCTTGAAACTTGCATTTGGAACTCATTAGAGGATTGGTAGAACCAAAGCCTCCACACAACAAGTTGCATTTTCTTTTTGTCCAGTATATCATCCATTTGGAATTCTCACAAGTACCATTTAATGTTCAACGATGTTTAAGTGATCCGCGTTGACCAAAGGTGTTGTAGATCCATTAGAGGATTGGTAGAACCAAAGCCTCCGCGCAATGAATCTCAAGGTTATTGGATCAAAGAGATCAAATTAGCATACTTGGGCTTGCAAACATAAGTTTGGGCCACGAATGATCATTTATTTGAATCGGAACAAAATTTAGTGCTATGTTAAGCAATCGTAAGTGGACTTATATAGAAGTCGCACCTATTTTGAGGCCGGTCAATAGCAATCTATGCACCATTTGTTTTGAGACATGATATAGAGATCATGCTCCAATAACATTTAGTGCAATGAGAAGGGGATGAGATGAAGAGGAATTAGGGTAAAAAGAGAAACCACATTTGAATTAATATTTAATCAAACTATTATTAAAATCATTCATCCATTTTTTGTGGAGTTAAATTAAAAACCATGGATCCAATGATGTTAATAAAACCATGATCAAAAAATCAACCCAAGACAGCCAGAAAATAATCACAAAATAATAATATAATTGTAAGTTTAAGACTGCACCTAAGAGGGGGGGTGAATTAGGTGGTGGTCGATTTTTGACTTATTTTATACTTTCTGGTTTTGTTTTAGTGCTATGGAAAATGGTAAAGTGCAGAAAGTAAAGAGACACGGAGATTTATCCTGGTTCATTCCACACTCCGGAAGTACGTCCAGTCCCCTTGCAAACACGCAAGAGATTTCACTATTTTGTTAGAACTTTTACAAGACTCTTCCTAGTCTTATCAACTAAAGACACTAACAAATACCAAGAACACCCTCTTGGATTTCCAATAAGTCTCTTGAGAACAATCCTCTCAAAAGATACCTCTTGTTTCCAACAATGGACAACAAGGTACAAAGGTATTCTAATACTTAATTCCAACAATCCTGGAAATAAGTTACACTTTAGTATAATTATATGAAATATGATTTCTTGAAAGATGTTGATCACATAGAGTGACTTCAATGAAGTTTCTTCTTTCTTCTCTTGTAAGCAATTCAAACTGTAACACAATGGTTAGAAAATGCTCAAAGATTTTTTTTCTTATATGTGTGAAAGTGTAGAAAATCTTTGTTCTTAAAAGTTAAGAAATATGAAGTTTGAATATTTTACAAAGTTTAGAATTATTGCATGAGAGAAGAGTTGTTTTATAATTTGAAAGATTTTGTATTTAAAGCAATCAAGATACCTTTCCAAATGGATACTTTTCTGTTTGTAAAACTTGAGAAGATGCAATGTATGACCATGCAACTATTGGAGAAAAGGTGTGAAGGATATCTTGAATCAAGTTCAGATTTTTCAAAAATTACAACGTGTAAATCGATTAGCATTAGATGTAAATCGATTGCACGGGTTTGTAACGTTCTTGTTTTCAAAAAATTTGAAGTGTAAATCGATTTACATGATGTGTTAATCGATTTACTAGTGTTAAAAATTTAACTCAGTTCAGTAATCAATCGATTTACACTCCATGTAAATCGTTTGCTGCCAGGGGCAGTCAGTTTTTTTTAAAAAACATGTGTAAATCGATTTACATGATGTGTTAATCGATTTACATTAGTGAAAAACTTAGAATTTGCTTTAAACTTTAAGTGAAGTGTTGTGGCAAGTGTGTATATCATTTTTGAGCATTTCTAATCAATCTAGTTCAAATGAGAATTGATATACTTGTTTACTTGCCATGATCCTTGAAGCCTTGAGTGAATGATGCTTTAAGCTAATTCCACTTCTTTTCCTTCTTGCCATAGTGCTTGTTTGTCTTTCATCAAAACTAAAGTTGAGTTGAGGCTTGAGATTACATTCTCCCCCTTTTTGATGATGACAAACCATCTTTCTTTATGAGTTGTTCAAAATTGGAGCAAAAGGAGTTTTCTCCCCCTAAGATAGATTTCTCCCCCTATGGAGAAAAAGATTTGAAAACTTGCCCTGAAAAGAAAACTGAAACAAACAACCATAAAGTGCTATCACATCCTTCTCCCCCTTTGACATTATCAAAAAGAAGGGAAAGATGAAACATAAGATGATACTTATAACAATTTGAAACATTTTCTAAGCCCATATATATGTACATTAATGTATAGTTAAGGATAGAGTGCACCTTATACATCTTGTTCATCTAGGATTCCGAGTTCACGATGAATTTTTAAGAATGCATCCTTTGCAAGTGGTTTTTTGAAAATGTCCGCGAGTTGATTTTGAGTGTCCACAAAAGTAATCTCGACATCTCCTTTGAGTACGTGATCTCTGATGAAATGGTGTTTGATGTCAATGTGTTTTGTCCAGGAATGCATAACTGGATTTTTTGTAATGTTGATCGCGCTTGTGTTATCACATCGAAGTGGAATGCATCCAAGGTTTAATCCATAGTCAAGTAATTGTTGTTTAAGCCAAAGAATTTGAGCGCATCCACTTCCAGCCGCAATGTATTCTGCTTCGACAGTGCTGAGAGCGACGCTTGCTTGCTTTTTGCATGACCATGAAACCAAGGCATTTCCGAGAATGTGACATGTTCCACTTGTACTTTTGCGATCAGTCTTACAACCTGCATAGTCAGCATCAGAATAACTAACTAGATTGCACATACTACCTTTTGGATACCATAATCCGACGTTGGTTGTTCCTTTAAGATATTTTATTATGCGCTTGACTGCTGCAAGGTGAGACTCTTTAGGATTGGCTTGATATCTTGCACATAGGCAAACGCTGAACATGATGTCAGTTCTAGTTGCTATTAAATAGAGAAGAGAGCCAATCATTCCATGATACTTAGTTATGTCAATAGAGTTCCCTGATTCATTTGGATCAAGAAAGGTGTCAGATCCCATAGGAATTGCACTTTCTTTGCTGCTTTCCATCTCAAACTTCTTTATAAGGTCTTTGCAATATTTTGATTGGTTTATGAAGATACCGTGTTTGAGTTGCTTAATTTGAAGACCGAGAAAGAAATTCAATCTTCCCATCATAGACATCTCAAACTCTCCTTGCATCATAGATGAAAATTCCTTGCACATATTTTGGTTAGTTGACCCGAAAATAATATCATCTACATAGATTTGTACAAGTAAAGTATGATGATTAACATTTTGAAGAGAGTGGTATCAACTTTACCCTTTACAAACCCTTTTTCACATAGGAATGCGCTTAGTCTATCATACCATGCCCTTGGTGCTTGCTTCAGCCCATAGAGAGCTTTCTTCAATTTGAAGACATGATTAGGATGTTTGAAGTCTTCAAATCTGGGAGGTTGCTTTACATAGACTTCTTCATTTATGAATCCGTTGAGAAATGCGCTTTTTACATCCATTTGAAAAAGTTCAAAGTCCAATGAGCATGCATATGCAAGTAATAGTCTTATTTCTTCCAAACGTGCTACCGGAGCATAAGTTTCTTCAAAATCAATTCCTTCCTCTTGGTTGTATCCTTGAGCAACTAGTCTTGCCTTGTTTCGAGTGATTATACCATTTTCATCCATCTTGTTTTTGAATACCCATTTGGTTCCAATGATACATTTATTTCCTAGATTAGGAACAAGTTCCCAAACTTCGTTCCGCTCGAATTGGTTTAGCTCCTCTTGCATGGCAAGGATCCATTGATCATCTTCTAGTGCTTGAGCCACTTTGGTAGGTTCAAATTGAGATACAAAAGCCATATTTAAGCATGCATCCTTAAGATTTATCCGTGTAGATACCCCTTTACTAATATCTCCAATTATGTTGTCAATTGGATGATCACGATGAGTTCTCCATTCTTGAGGAAGACCATCATCATTTCCATTTTGATGTGAAAGTTCATGTGTTTGTTCTGGGTTGACAATTTTTCCACCTTCGCATGAATTCTCCTGAGGTAAATCTATAGAATCATCATCATCACAAATAACAACTTCCTCCTTGGAGGTGTTAGATTCATCAAAAGAAACATGCATTGATTCTTCTATAGTTAAAGTTCTTTTATTGTAAATTCTAAAAGCTTTGCTAGAAAGGGAGTAACCAAGAAAAATACCTTCATCCGATTTTTCATCGAACTTACCGATATTGCCTTTGTCGTTGTTAAGGACAAAACATTTGCACCCAAAAATGTGAAAGTGAGAGATATTTGGTTTTCTTCCTTTGTAAATCTCATATGGAGTTTTCTTTAGTATAGGTCTTATGATCACGCGATTGCTTACGTAACATGCCGTGCTTACCGCATCTGCCCAAAAATATTTAGGCAAACTTGAGTCACTTAGCATGGTTCTTGCAAGTTCTATCAAAGACCTATTTTTCCTTTCAACTACTCCATTTTTTTGTGGAGTTCTTGGTGCTGAAAAATTGTGGAAGATCCCATTTTCTTCACAAAATTCTTCAAACAGACTGTTTTGGAACTCTCCACCATGATCACTTCGGATTGATGTTATCTTTAATGACTTCTCATTTTGAACTTGTTTTGCATATCTCTTGAATGCCTTGAATGCGTCATTTTTGTGCACTAAAAACAAAGTCCAAGTAAAACGGGAAAAATCAACTACAATAACTAAAGCATAAATGTTACCTCCGAAGCTTCTTGTTCTAGATGGACCAAAAAGATCCATGTGCAACAATTGAAGTGGTCTTGTTGTTGAAACCACATTCTTTGGTTTGAAAGTTGATTTTGTTTGTTTTCCCTTTTGGCATGCACTACATAATTTGTCTTTGATGAACTTCATCTTTGGTAGACTAATAACTAAGTCATGCTTAACTAATTTGTTCAAGTGCTCCATGTGTATGTGAGCAATCCTCTTGTGCCATAACCAAGCGTCATTGTTGTTTACCATAAGACATTGTACCTTCATAGACAAATCATCTAAAGTAATCATAAAAATATTGTTAGATCTTATACCTTTGAGTTTTACCTCATTGGTTGCCTCATCCATAATTAGGCATTCTTCTTTGTTGAATTTTATTTTGAACCCTCTATCGCAAAGTTGACTTATGCTAAGAAGGTTGTCCTTTAATCCTTCAACATAGAGAACATCCTCAATTTGAATGGATGGAGGTGTTCCAACTATTCCAACGCCAATAATCTTTCCTTTGGTGTTGTCTCCATAGGTGACATACTCTTTGGCTTTATGTACTAGATATGAAAATTGGTGTACATCTCCTGTCATATGCTTTGGACATCCATTGTCTAGATACCAAAGGTTTGATGTGGATTTCAAGCATACCTACAAAAAAAACAAATTATTTCTTGTTAGGTACCCAAGTGGCCTTGGGTCCTTCATAGTTAGTTCCCTTTTTCACCCATGCATAGTGTCTACTAGCCATACTGAAATTTCTAATATAGCATGCATTAGGTGTGTGTCCAATAATACCACAGTAGAAACAGTTTGGAACAAATTTTCTCTTGTATCTAGGAATTTGTTTTCTTTTAGATACAATAGACTTTTTCTTTTGATGATTATGAACAACTTGCTTCTTTTCTACTATCTTGGGATTGGAACTATTACTAGCCTTTACAAAAACAGTGGGATTGTTACTTGGTTTCTTAGTATTCACATAACCAAGACCTCTTTTATCATTTGGATAACGTTGTTGGCTTAGTAATCCTTCCAATCCTATTTGTCCTTTTTCATATCGTTCAATGACTCTTTTCAATTGAACAATTTGAAAGACATTTGATTCACACTTGGAGCAAGCAAATTTTTCCTTTTCTTTTGTAAAATTCTATTTTTGAAGATCAAAATCTTTAGTCATGGTGTCAATTTTTTCGAGACAAATTAGAAGTTTTTTTTTTGGCTTGACACCTTTTTGTATAAACTTTTGCATTCTTTCAAGAGTTCATCAATGGCACCTTGAACATCATCATCAAAAAGATTAAATTCATTACTAACCTCTTCTTCGTCGTCGGAGTGATTCGATGCCATTAAAGCTAAATTTGCACATTCGTCGCTTTCCGATTCCGATGTAATACTCATATCATTATCTTTCCATGCTATGTAGGCTTTCTTGTGTTTTGAGTCCTTTCCTTTGAATCCGTTTTTCTTTGGGAGATTTGGACAGGATGGCTTGATATGTCCTTGCTTTCCACATTTATAACATGAGACATCTTGTGTTGATGTGGAGGCTTCTCTTTTCTTGAAGTGCTTTCTCTTATTTGCATGAGATCCGCCCTTGTCATTTCTGCCAAAAAACTTCCCAAGTCTTTTAACAAGAAGCATGAAATTTTCATCTTCTTCCGGATTGTCTTCTTTTACTACTTCCTTTGAATCAATTTTTAAAGCAATGTTTTTGGATTTCTTTTCTAGATTCTCATGTTTTTCAAGTCTACCGAGTTCCGTTTCGTATTCTTGAAGTTTGCCAAATAATGTAGCGGAAGTCATTGCGGAGAGACTCTTCTTTTCCGAGATTGCCGTTACCTTTGGTTGTCATTCTCTAGTCAATGATCTAAGGACTTTCAAGTTGAGTTCATCATTTGCCAAGGTTTTACCAAGAGCACTTAAGTGATTTGTCAAGTGCACAAATCTCTTTTGTAAGTCAAGAATGGATTATCCGGGCTGCATTCAAAATAGTTCGTATTCTTGACTTAGGGTATTTAGCCTTGATCTTTTTACTTCAGTCGTTCCTTCATGAGTTTGTACCAAGGTATCCCATATTTCCTTTGTTGTTTTGCATGTCGAGACACGGAAGAATTCGTCCATACTAAGTGCGCCTTGAAGAAGGTTTATTGCCTTTTTATCATAGAGAACTTTCTTTTTACCATCGTCGTCCCATGCAGTTTTAGGCTTTGAAGAGCCAACACCATTGATTACCATTACCGAGATAAAGGGACCATTTTCAACGGCATCCCGTATTTCCTCTCCTTGCGCTTCTAGATGCGCCTTCATGCGTATTTTCCAGAATTCAAAATATTCACCACAGAATAGAGGAGGCTTGTTGTTACTACCACCATCTCTGAAAACGAGTTGTTGATTTGCGGAAGCCATTCTGGATCTCTAGAAGCAGGTTACCTATAACCTGCTCTGATACCAATTGTAAGTTTAAGATTGCGCCTAAGAGGGGGGTGAATTAGGTGGTGGTCGATTTTTGACTTATTTTATACTTTCTGGTTTTGTTTTAGTGCTATGGAAAATGGTAAAGTGCAGAAAGTAAAGAGACACGGAGATTTATCCTGGTTCATTCCACACTCCGGAAGTACGTCCAGTCCCCTTGCAAACACGCAAGAAATTTCACTATTTTGTTAGAACTTTTACAAGACTCTTCCTAGTCTTATCAACTAAAGACACTAACAAATACCAAGAACACCCTCTTGGATTTCCAATAAGTCTCTTGAGAACAATCCTCTCAAAAGATACCTCTTGTTTCCAACAATGGACAACAAGGTACAAAAGTATTCTAATACTTAATTCCAACAATCCTGGAAATAAGTTACACTTTAGTATAATTCTATGAAATATGATTTCTTGAAAGATGTTGATCACATAGAGTGACTTCAATGAAGTTTCTTCTTTCTTCTCTTGTAAGCAATTCAAACTATAACACAATGGTTAGAAAATGCTCAAAGATTTATGTTCTTATATGTGTGAAAGTGCAGAAAATCTTTGTTCTTAAAAGTTAAGAAATATGAAGTTTGAATATTTTACAAAGTTTAGAATTATTGCATGAGAGAAGAGTTGTTTTATAATTTGAAAGATTTTGTATTTAAAGCAATCAAGATACCTTTCCAAATGGATACTTTTCTGTTTGTAAAACTTGAGAAGATGCAATGTATGACCATGCAACTATTGGAGAAAAGGTGTGAAGGATATCTTGAATCAAGTTCAGATTTTTCAAAAATTACAACGTGTAAATCGATTAGCATTAGATGTAAATCGATTGCACGGGTTTGTAACGTTCTTGTTTTCAAAAAAATTGAAGTGTAAATCGATTTACATGATGTGTTAATCGATTTACTAGTGTTAAAAATTTAACTCAGTTCAGTAATCAATCGATTTACACTCCATGTAAATCGATTGCTGCCAGGAGCAATCAGTTTTTTAAAAAAAACATGTGTAAATCAATTTACATGATGTGTTAATCGATTTACATTAGTGAAAAAATTAGAATTTGATTTAAAATTTAAGTGAAGTGTTGTGGCAAGTGTGTATATCATTTTTGAGAATTTCTAATCAATTTAGGTCAAATGAGAATTGATATACTTGTTTGCTTGCCATGATCCTTGAAGCTTTGAGTGAATGATGCTTTAAGCTAATTTCACTTCTTTTCCTTCTTGCCATAGTGCTTGTTTGTCTTTCTTCAGAACTAAAGTTGAGTTGAGGCTTGAGATTACAATAATTAATATATAAATTAAAAGGTTTAAAAATGTTTAAAAAAATGGAAAAATAATGAGGAAAATGTCAATTATATTCAAATTAATCAAGAAAGGAAAAATAAGACCATAGAAAAATCAGAAAAGAGGCCAAGTAATTTTATAAAAATTTTGGTAATTTTTAAAAGTCAGAAACTATTTTTAAAAAATAAAATAAATGGGTAAAATAAAAAAAAATAGTAAAAAATAGTAAAGTCAGAAACAAAAATAAAATAAGGTCACCAATATTTGTCACAATACCATTGGATCATTCCATAATTTTTTCAGAATTTAAAAATGTATAACAGTATTTTTAATTTTAAACAAATCAAATAAGTGTACAATTCATAAAAAATACAAAAACACAAAATTAAATTGTGAAGAAATAAAAATCAGAAAAAGAATAATCAAAAATATTTTACCTAATTGTTTCTGATTTTTTGGACTAAAAATGATTTTTCTATGATTTTTTGAAATTTAAAACAATTAAAATATAAATATCAGAAAAAGAAGATAAAAGTAAAAGATGTGGACCATTGGATGAGAGTCAAAACGCGTTAGTAATCAAATCCAAGGGATCTGGCGCGCTGTGCATATCATGGTCTTTAATGAATAATGTACAGAATCAATAATAAAATCAGAATTTGAAAAATACAGATGGCGCGCCTTCATTGGTTAGAAGATGACACGTTGGTCATCTTCAATCTCCAGCCATCACGAATTGCAGGTCTCTTAAACTGTAAAATCATAAGCTCGGACCTATGGCATTCGCTTTGTCTCTTCAAGACGAAGACAACCACACCCTCGCGCCAAATTTATATAAACTGTAGCTCAAGCAATTTGGAAGGAATGTTTTGAAAAGGAATTTGAAAATTCATGGTCAAAACGTGTTTCCAGTAAAGTGTAAGTGTTGCGACTAGAACCAGGGCAATGAGCAACACAATGATATCAGAGTTTTAAAGAATTGATGAAGGAATCTACCTATTGAAGTTGAGTTGCAGAGCTCTGTAACTGGACTTCTATGGAGCAGTATTGTGCATGATTCTTGAATGTAATTATATGGTTAGCTTCAGGGAAGATCAAGGAAGGTGAATTGAGAGAAAAAATGGATTGAAAAAGGCTTGAGAATAGATTTCGAAGTTGCTGAATTCTAGGTTGTGAAGCAAGTTTGGCAGGGTGATTATGGCTATCTAAGCTTGGGAAATTGAATGGGGGATGACCCTCTATTTATAGGGAAGAAAATGGGATCAAAAGAAATAGAAAATGATGCATTTTGGAGGGAATTCGTGTGGGTTTGCATCATGAAGAAAGTGACTCAAACTTGATCAAAACTCATCCAAATCGTGTGTTTCATGATGTTAGTCACTTTTGGAAAGTTTCTAAACATGATTAGAAACAAAAACGCGTGGAAATATTGTGATTAGAAGCCAAAACAAAGATTTCAAAATTCGTACTTTGTGCAAAATTCAGTTTCAAACTACCAAATTCAAATCCATGGCATTTCCACCTCAAGGGGTCTTAGGGTATAATTCTTGATGATTTAGAAAGATGAGGTTACAATCTTTGCAATGAAAACGAATGGAATCAAATGGATGCCTGAGCTGAAAGTTACATGGAGTCAAAGTTGAAGAAAAAGAGTTGACTTTCCATACTTAGAAATATTTCAAATTCTTCTTTAAAAACGACCTATAATCCTTTGCATCCAAACATGGCCTTCCACTTAGAATTTGCTCTTGACCAAAAAAGATAGAATGAATTAGATCTCTTGAATGACATTTTGAAATTTGAACCACTCAAAATATCCAAAAATTGAGCAAGTTATGACTTGTTGAAGTTCGCCAAAAATCATGAAATGACCTATAATCTTTTGCATTCTTAAGGCAACTTCCATCCATTTTCTTACTTTTCACATAAAAGAAGGCATAAATCACACATCCCTAGGATCATCATGAAAAAATAATGGGCTCAAGGTGATAAACATTTACCAAGTTATGACCATTTGAAGTCACATATGGAAAATTAGGGATTCATCTGGGTGACTTGTAATCTTTCTTCTTCACCAAGTTCCTTCCACATGAAAACTCCTTGGAACTTTTGAAGTCATTTGTTGGTAACTCTTTGAAGAGAAGGATGTTTTTGGAATCACTCAAAAATAACAAAAGATGAGCAAGATATGCTCCTTTGAAGTCCAAAACCCTAGCCTCTAGTTCAAGAGAAAGCTTTGAGGAACTTTGCCAAGTTTAAACAATCTTTTTGTGCCAATATTCTTCCTTTGTGAATAGAAATTATTAAGGATGATGATGAGGACTCATGGCCACCAAAACAACTTCCATACCAATTCTTCCAAAACAACTTCAATGGTGAGGTTTGAATTTCTCAAGCTATTGACTAGGGCATGGAAATAAACTCATGAACCCATGAAGAAAATTGCTAAACCTCATTGCCTTTACCTACATTATTAACAAGTAAGACAAACCAATATTGCATTTTTTTAATTAGAGAGAAAATCAAAGCAAAATATCCATTATCACAAAAGAAAACAAGTCAAGGTACTTGGTAACTCCTCAAAAGAGCAAGGCTAAAGATATGGAGAAGAACCAAAAACCCTAATGTGATTTTGTTGTGATTGTAACAATATGGTATGATGCAAAAATCTTAGGGGGAAAAATTGGGGTATAACAACTGCCCTTATTTAAGTTTCTTCTATCCGAAGATACGAAGGTTAAAAATCTTCGTGTCGACGTGATCGAAGATACTTAAATATAAAACAAACCCTATTTTTGGCCCTAAGATGCCATGCAAATGCTTATGAATATGAATGCATATGAACAGAACGAAAGTAACATAAAGTAACATTGGGGATGCAACAAAAATGAGGAAACAAATGAGCAACCCCACCAGGAAAATAAATCACTGGTGAACCACAAGAACAGAATCATAGAGGAAGATAATAAGCATCGACGTTCACTGCGGATGTACTACCAACATTCACTGAAGGTAGAAAGAGAAAATATATCATATCACCGCCGTTAACTGACGATGAACTATCAACGTTCACTGAAGATAGCAAAAAGATAACAAACGCCAACGTTCACTGTCGATGTCCTACCAACGTTTACTGAAGGTAGAAAGAGAAAATATATCATATCACCGCCGTCCACTGACGATGAACTATCAATGTTCATTGAAGATAGAAAAAAGATAACAAACACCGACGTTCATTGTCGATGACCTACCAACGTTCACTGAAGGTAGAAAGAGAAAATATATCATATCATCGCCGTTCACTGATGATGAACTATCAATGTTCACTGAAGATAGCAAAAAGATAACAAACACCGACGTTCACTGTCGATGTCCTACTGTTGTACCCCAAATTTTGACCTAAGATATCATCTCCCATCTGCATCGTTACATTGCAAGTGTTTTGATCTATTGATTTTAAAAATTCATAACTTTTTCGAGTCGAGAGCTATTTATTTCTGAACACTAAATTTATTAATTGATTCATGCTAAAACAATGTTTATTAATTATTTATTATCTTAAATTTAAATAATTGGAATTCGTTTTCAATTGTTATATAATTTAAAGATTTATAGATAATAAAATAAATATTAGAAAAGAGGCGTATTAATCGTTCAGACAGCGTTTATTTATTATTCACTATCTTAAATTTAAATAATTGGAATTTATTTTCAATTACTACATAATTTAAAGATTTATGAATAATATAATAAATATTTGAAAAAGTTCATTAATTGGTCAATAATGGTTATTTAATTATTTATCATTCTAAGTTAAATAATTAAAATTCTATTTTTTAATTATTACAATTTAGAAAATTTTGAATAATGAATTAAATAATTGAAACTATTAATTGATCAATGATATTTATTTATTTGTTTATTATTCTGAATTTAAGTAATTGAAATTTATTTTCAATTATTATACAATTTAAAGAATTATAAACGATAAAATAAATAATTAGAGAGAAGGAAGGAATTAATTGGCAAATATTGGAATTTTATTCATTTTATTCTAATTGTACAATTATTGTGTAAATACTGTATTTATTTACAATGAATTTACAATAATAATTTTTATAAAGTTAAAATGAAATAAAAACTATTCTAATGCTTTCTAATTCTAAATCTTCTATCCAATGCCTTTTTGTCTGCTCATTTGATTTTACCTGCAAAAGCAATTAAAAGAAAAATTAGAATTGAACAACTAATTAAAAGCAGAAAATTATTTAGTGTTCATCATTAAAAGCAACGGCTGGAATCAGTTTACCCTTTTTTGCAAATCACGGGATTTCTCCCGGTTCACAAAAAAGGGAGGAATTTTCATTTTCATAAATGAATGCACAATTTTGAAACATGCACAAATTCATTTTTGGTTTCAAAACTGCATATTTAAAATTAATTGCATCTTTCAAAGTCCATGCATAATTTCAAAACAGCATATGCATTTTCAATTCCAAGACAAATTGCAACGTTAACATACAACAACATAGGAAGAAGCCAAAACAAATAGGCTCCCTTTGTGCCATTGCAAGACAAAGAGAAATGTGCAGTTCAAAACAATTTTTGCAAGCAAGTATATTTCCTTTTACATCATGTTCCAGCCCATGCAATTTCAGAACAAGTACAGTACACATCATCTTAATGCATCAGTTGGTACTTAAGAGAGAGAAGAGAGAAGAAATTTGGTTTTGCAGGTTTTGGTTTAGGCAGGAATTAGAATACAAACAGAACAGCAGCAAGGCAATGAGAAAAGGAGCATAGAAAGATTACCATTTGGATGTAACAGTATAGTATGCAGAGGCAAATATATTAAAAATATACCAAAGCCTTCAACGTAAACCTAAAGGCCAAAACTGTTATAACATGAGAAAATCACTTCAAAGAGATATACAATTTATCCCCAAGCCTTCAAAAAACAAAAAAAAAGAAAAAATTGTCAAGATATACAAATTTTCTCAAAGTCACATACCACCAACCACCATTAAACCTCAAGAACCTGCTTAAGCCATAGAAAATCACCAACCTGATTGAGCCATCAAACAAATACCATAACCATTTCCAAACATTGCCTAAACCACAAAACTTGTTACCTATCCAAAAAAACCATGGCTTAAACAACAGTATACCAGTTCAAATGCCAAACCTGTCAAACATTAAACCATACACAACCAACATACTGTTAACCTGCATAAACCTACCGTAAAACCATATATCAAAACCTTCATGGCCTAAAACCTTTCCTACTGCATCAAACCATTCAAAACCTAGCATACTGCATAAACCCTCAAAATAACATGTCCTCAAACCATGTCCAAACAATAGCAAGCATACCATCAGGCCTCAGATTACCTCATCACTGGCCAACAAAAGCAACGAGGCATACAGAAGAGAAGCTAATCAAAATAGATAGGTTTCAACAGTAGCGTCGTTCAAACATTTCAAAGGCCATAATTCTCAGAACCTAAAAAGGTTCATCCTTGAATACACCATCACAAGCCAACAAAGAAGGCAACCGAAGTGATCAGAGAAGAAGAGAAGGATCAAAGCCAAGGTCGACAGAAGAAGAGGAGAGAAATTGTACAAAAGATTTTCAAGTCATCATCAAATCTAAAGCAACAAAGAAGACAAACCGGAGTCTCCAAGCAAGCTCACAGCGCCTCCGCCGTCCTTCCTTGCCGTGGCCTCCTAGTCCCATCCAATCTCCCTCCTCCATCTCCAAAGGTAGCTTTTTTTCTTTCTCTTTCAAAACCTCAGATAACCATTAACATATTAGAGTAAGAATCAAAATGAACACCAAATCAACACATGCAAATTGAACAACCCCTAAGCGAATAAGAAAACGTTATACCGTAAAAATCCGTCGCCCCCTAAACTTTTTGCTGGAGGGAAGAAGGAGGTATAGAAGCTGGTGGCCGTGGCAAAGAAATCAGAAGCAGAAAAACGCGAGGATGAAGAAGACGAGTGCATGAGCGCCGTTCAGTCGCTGAAAACCCTAATCCCTTTCAATTGAACCAAAACGCGTTTAACCTTAAAACAAGAAAATTATAAAATACAATTGGACCTTGACCCTGCTTCCTTCCTAAGCCCAACGATTCCTTATGCACCCCCCGTTTCTGCTTTCTTGATTGGGCCTTCTCAACCTTATAGCCCATATGTGTTGATTATGTTTCTTCCCCTCTTATTTCTCAACACCTTTTTCTATTTTTGTCTCTTTAGCTTTTTTTAGAGAGTTTTAATTTAGTTAATTAATAGAACTTAATTAATAAGAGGTATATTTTAATTAAAACATTTTAATAATTGATCAATTTTATTAGTTCAACTTTTAGGATTTAATTTGGTAACTTTAATATTCTTTTTGTTTTATTGGATTTAAATTAAACTTTAAGTTTTGATTTAGTTTAATTATTTAATAACTCTAAAAATAAATACTTTTTATTAATAATAGAAAACAAAAAAAAGGGAACATTTAAGAATTAAAGCATTTTATTTTTTAAATTAATTCTCATGCTTTTATCCATATTAAAAATGCGTAAAAAACGAAAACCAATTAAAACATTTTTTTTCTTTTCATTAAGATTAGACAAAAATCTAAAAATACATGTTCACCTCATTTAGCCTTTTATTCAATTGTTGTATATCATTATCTGCATAATATTCTGTCAATTATTTCATCGTACTTGATTATTCTGTTTGCGCCAATCCAAGGGAATTGTTTAATTTTTTGTCGACTTCATGTCATCAAAGAACATCGTGCGAATACCCTCATTTCATTAAAACTTAGGATAATTTTCCCAAATATCCGATTTCTCCAAAACTCACACCTTTTAAGTCAAAACTTCGAAATTAGGTCGTCGTACCTTCAAAAAACCCGTCCGTACCCCTTTTCGGCCAAAATAAATTATTTTTAATCAAACAAACGCATTTCAATAAACAGATATTTCAAAAGGTTCCTATAGAGTACTATAGATACGTTGGGTGCTAATACCTTCCCACTGTATAACCAACCCCCGAACCATAGATCTCTTTTCAAAAACGCCTTGTATTTTATTACTTTTTAAAAAAGTATTATTTACATTGCATATTTAGGGTTTTATTTCGCTCTTTTCCCTTTTCCCTTGGAAACAATAAAGCGCGGTGGCGACTCTTGCTTTTGCGAGACGAATTAATCAATAATTCGATCTCTGATTTACCCCGCTACATTTTTTATCGCTACACCTACGAACGTTCACTGAAGGTAGAAAGAGAAAATATATCATACCACCACCGTTCACTGACGGTGAACTATCAACGTTCAATAAAGATAGCAAAATGATAACAAACACCGACGTTCGCTGCTGATGTCCTATCAACATTCACTGAAGGTAGAAAGAGAAAATATATCACATCACTGTCGTTCACTAACGATGAACTATCAACGTTCACTGAAGATAGAAAAAAGATAACAAACACCTATGTTCACTGCCGATGTCCTACCAACGTTCATTGAAGGTAGAAAGAGAAAATATATCATATCACCGTCGTTCACTGACGATGAACTATCAACGTTCACTGAAGATATAAAAAATATAACAAACACCGACGTTAACTACCAATGTCCTACCAACATTCACTGAAGGTAGAAAGAGAAAATATATCATACCACCGTCGTTCACTGACGATGAACTATCAACGTTCACTGAAGATAGCAAAAAGATAACAAACACCAACGTTCACTGTCGATGTACTACCAACGTTCACTGAAGGTAGAAAGATAAAATCATCGAGTTATCCCAAAATTCTGGCGCTTTACCTAGAACGGGTCTCAACTTCTTCTTTAACCAAGGAAATCTGCCTGGAAAAGATCAAACATAAGTTGTCTCAAATAACGAGACTTGTTACTCATTGACATGGGGAATTGCAAAGAGAAATGACTTCCTAGGGATAGAAATATGACTTCCCGGGGAAATGCCATGATATTCCTGCTGAGGAGATAAAGTCTTCCCTTGCAAAATAAATGCACAAACCAAAACTCAAAGTTCTCAGAAATCCAAAGTAAATAATATTGTCATGCAACCACAAATCCAATTCAGAAATAAACCGGAGCAAGACGACCAATGCCGATACATCCTTTGAGAAATAAACTCAAGAGGGAAATCCAAATTCAACTAAGCAAAGAGAGCTGCAGGAAGATCAAAACACAATGTCAATGAACGATGGTTTTTGGCCATGCATGATGCATGTATGAATGTATGAGTGCTATCGTGCATATGCTGGTAAAAGGATACATAATCAGTACAAACAAACAAAACCGCCTCAAGTACTAACAACATTGGGCTAAACTTCAACCAGAAAGATCAATCCAAGAAAGGTAAAAGCAACTGCAGAAACCAAACCTATTGCCTGCCTTAACTTCACTAAGAAGAAACATAATCCGGATGTACCCAAATCAAACAGATACCGGGATAGAACACCCTTCTTCTGGTTTCATCGGAGAAGCAGTTTTCCGAAAGCAACATGCCTACTAGATATTGCAGGACCAGCCTCAAATAAAACAGACTGATGCTGAAACAACCAAACCTCACTGGGGGATTCAAGCCTACCTCCCTGGAGAAAAAACTGCGGATTGAAACTTTTCATCAAGAATACTAATTCCAAAAAGAGATGCCCTGGGATAACCTTCCCGGGAAATCAAGAAGTCAACACTAGTGCCAATATTGCAAAAAGAGCGACATCTCAGCACACTAACGGAATAAAACCTTTCATCATATGAGGGAAGACTTCGCTGGGGAATCTGGGACGGACGCTTCTGACCTTGCAAACCCAAAATCAAAAGCGAACCAAGACTTGACTGGGGATAATGGGATCACAAACCCAATATTGTACCTTGCACCCACTGATATCGTCTTTAACTATCTGAGAAACACACAAAGATTGCGCACATACCAGCAAAATGACCTGAGAAAACCTTCAAGAAGGGAGTAAATCTTCTTAAAACAATCGGAGTTTGTTCATTTCTGGGATCACCATCCTTGTAGTCATTGTTTCATCACAAATCCCAAAGTAAATTGAATTGTAAAGATCTCTCTTTTTCTTTTTTTTTTGAAAAGTCAATTTTGCTTTTTAAATATTTTTTCTTTAACAGTTATTATCATTAATAAATGGAGTCTTTGCAAGCTAAATAAAAATAAGAACACAAAGAATTGGGCAAAAGCTCAAATTTCATTAATAGAATGGTAGTCTGCGAATGGCGAGACTTCATGGATGATTACAAAGTTTGGGAAATGTTAATACATAATGGAAAAGATACATTGAGATATAATGACCACTATTCCCCCTAACAACTTTTGAAATCCTGAGCAGCAACTTTTGTTGAAGTATGGTGAGGATCCGAGAAGATTGTTGCTTCAATGATCAAGTCTTGTCTGACATAGTTACTTGCCAAGAAAATTCCCTAACTTTTGCCTAAGCTTCCCTTGCGGGTTTTCAACTTAGCGGGAAATTTATTCTGTTTATGTCTCTAATTTTTTCCTAGACCTCCCTTTCGGGTTTTCGGCCTACCGAGACGCTCCTTTTTGCCTAAGCCGCCCTTTCGGGTTTTCAACTTAGCGAGCCGTTCTTTTATTTCTTTAGGCGAAGTATTTCTTGACTGCGTCAGCATTCATGGGACGTTGGAACTCCTCGCCATCCATAGTTTCAAGAATTAAGGCACCACCAGAGAAGGCTTTCTTGACAACATACGGGCCTTCAAAATTGGGAGTCCACTTGCCCCTAGAATCAGTGTTGAAAGACATGATCTTCCTGAGCACGAGGTCTCTTTCTCTGAATTCACGAGGTTTGACCTTTTTATCAAATGCTTTTTTCATTTTTTTCTGATATAACTGCCTATGACATAAAGCTGTCATCCTCTTCTCTTCAATAAAATTCAATTTTTCAAACCTGTTCTGGACCCATTCAGCCTCTGTCAACTTGGTTTCCATTATCACACGCAACGAGGGAATCTCTACCTCGACAGAGAGTACAACTTCCATTCCATATACTAGGGAGAACGGGGTTGCTCCTGTTGAAGTGCGAACAGATGTTCGATATCCATGCAGAGAAAAAGGGAGAATTTCATGCCAATCCTTATAAGTGACAACCATTTTCTGGATAATTCTCTTGATATTCTTATTAGCAGCTTCAATAGACCCATTCATCTTTGGCCTGTATGGAGATGAATTGTGATGAACAATCTTGAATTCTTCGCACAGTTCTGTCATCATCTTGTTGTTCAAATTCGAGCCATTATCAGTGATGATTCTTCTCGGCACACCATACCGGCATATAAGATTGTTTTTGATGAAACGCACAACCACCTGTTTGGTAACATTGGCATATGAAGCAGCCTCTACCCATTTGGTAAAGTAGTCAATTGATACCAAGATGAAACGGTGTCCATTCGAAGCTTTGGGTTCTATCATCCCGATCATGTCAATACCCCACATAGAGAAAGTCCATGGGGAGGAAATCACATTGAGAAGTGTCAGAGGCACATGGATCTTATCTGCATAAATCTGGAATTTATGGCTCTTCTTTGCAAATTTGTAACAGTCAGATTCCATTGTCAACCAATAATAACCTGCCCTAGAATCTTTTTAGCCATCGAATGTCCATTAGCATGAGTGCCAAATGAACCTTCATGGATCTCATGCATCAACATGTCGGCTTCGTGTCTATCCACACATCTGAACAGTACCATGTCATAATTTCTCTTGTATAACACATTTTCACTGAGGAAGAAACTGCCTGCCAATCTTCTCAGTGTCTTTTTATCTTTCCTAGATGCACCAATCGGGTATTCCTGAGTCTGAAGAAAATTCTTGATATCATAATACCAAGGTTTTTCATCTGCCACCTCCTCTGTCGCAAACACATAAGCGGGCCTATCCAGCCGTCGAACTGTAATTCGGGGTATATCATTCCAAGTATTTACTTGGTACATGGAATCCAGAGTTACCAGAGCATCCACCATTTGATTTTCATCTCTAGGAATGTGATGGAATTCAACTTCATTGAAGAAGGGTAGTAATCTTCTCAACACTATGCCCTGTTGCTCCCTGATGAAAAGCACACGTTTGGTCTGCCTTGTAATACCAAGGCAATGGTGATGGTATGGCGGGAGGTGGTCGGGTCTGGATCAACTTCTTATGAATCAACATCGGTAATAGCTCTACATAGCTCATGGGAATAGGGTCATAGTTCTCTCTTCTATGATTATTCCCTTGGTTCCCCTGCTGGGATGGTCTTTGATAAGAAACGGTAGTCGGAGCGGCACTCATCACAGGAGTAACTGAGGCGACTTGCTGGTGACGCTGATAATTCCTTCTAGGAGAATTTGTCCTCCTCTCTTGTATAACAGCATATGTGTCCCCTTCTTTCTTCTTGGTAAACCCATAAGATGGCTTCTTCATAGCCTCTTCTAAGCGGATACCCATTCCTACCATCTCTGTAAAATCACTTGGTGCGCTTGCTACCATCCTTTCATAGTAGAAAGCTCCCAGCGTCTTCAGAAAAATCTTAGTCATTTCTTTCTCTTCCATGGGAGGAATCACTTGGGAAGCTACTTCGCGCCATCTCTGCGCATACTCTTTGAATGATTCCCTGTCTTTCTGAACCATGGCCCTAAGTTGGTCACGGTCGGGCGCCATGTCCACATTGTACTTGTATTGTTTGATGAACGCTTCTCCCAAATCATTAAAAGTATGGACGTTGGTGCTGTCCAAACTCATATACCATTTCAGTGTTGCGCCATTCAAACTATCCTGAAAAAAGTGAATCAGCAGACGCTGATCATTAGTGTGGGTAGACATTCTCCTCACAAACATTACCAAGTGAGCACGAGGACAAGTGTTGCCCTTATACTTATCAAACTCCGGGACCTTGAACTTAGCAGGTATCTTAACATTTGGGACAAAACATAGCTCATTCACATTCTGCCCAAATAGCTCTTTTCCCCTAAGAGCCTTCATCTCTCTTTGCATTCTATCAAACTGCTCCTGAAAGTCATCCATTATGTCAAAGAGACCCAAGTCTTCACTCAGCGGGGGGAAAGGACGACACACATCGTCATTAACAAACGGAACCAAATTCACCGAAGGAGGTGCAGCAGGAATGGTATGCACCACAGGAGGTGCTAGAGTAACAACAGTCTGAACCACTGGAGCATCTTGAGGGCCAAGATTGAAACCTTTAGGTGCGAAATTCTCTGGCATTCCCCATGGATAATCTTGAGGCATACGATTTTGAACAACAGCCGGAGTAGCAGATACGGGAACAGTCGGAACTTCAGTATTTGCCCTTGTTGGTTGAGATTGAACACTCGGTGGCTAATTCTGAGCAACCACCAGAGCTTCCATCAAAGTAGTCAAATTGGCCAAGCCGGCCTTTAAAGAAGAAACTTCTTCGCGCAGCTCGCGATTCTCCTGTTCTAAGTTGTCCATCTTCTTTTTGAAATTAACCCAAGTGTTGTAGTGATGAGTCAGCTGGCTGAATGAAGTAAAGAAGCTTGGTAAGACACCTGGGTATGCATAACAAATGCAATAAATATGTGCAATATGATTCACGATGTGCAATGCATATTATTATTTTTACTTCATTATATAATATTTCAAGGGATTTAAGATTTATAGGCATATTACAAACATCAAAGTAATAAAGTTTTTGAAATACTGAAAATTTTATTATAATGACTTTAAAATGGATTACAAGTTTCAATGATCCCAAGTACAAGATGAAAATACAATCTAAAATCCTAAGAAAAAGAATCGATGGAGATCAATCTGTACACTGGCACTTCCCTGTGAGCTTGTTAATCTGAGCCCTCAACCTCTGGTTTTCTTCCACATGTCTGATGGTAACCTCCTTCCAATCATCTGAATCAGGAAGTGAGTAATCAGCACCTGTTTGAGGCTTACGGGAAAATAAATCCCCTTGCCTCTCCATAGACTCTACCGCTCGACTCTCAAGGATCTCGATCAAATCGTCTTTCTCCTTCAGGTCTGCTCTGTAAGAACTCTCTAAAGTCTGGAACTTGTTCTTCCAAGCATCCCTTTCCTGTTGCATCCTAACCAAAGCGAGTTGCAGCTCTTCTAGATCATCTAATAAGGGAGGAGTGGTCTTCACAAATAGATCAGGCATGGGTGTCTCATGAGTATACGGCATCTTCAACTGGATGGCTCTCGATCGGACCCACCAAAGATATGAATCCAAAGAAACAGCACCCCTAGGTCCCAAATCCTTCCTACTCTTCTTATGAATGTAACACCAGGCCTTCGCAATCTGCTCCCTAGCTTCCCTATGATCTTCTCCTTCCTTCCAAAAGAAACTACTCAAATGAATGCTATTCGGTTTATCCCTCATCGGATAACCAAGTTGTCACCGTGCAAGAACAGGGTTATAGTTAATTCCTACCTTTGTACCAAGAAGCGGTACATTGGGGAAACTACCACAACTGTCAATAATCTCCACATCCTGATAAGTTCGATGATACCAATCAATATCCGAGTGAGTAAGTTCCATGATCTTAGGAGCCCAACAGGGTTCCTTCCTGACATTCCAAAAAGCATCAGACTGAGGCATATGAGAGATGAACCACCGATACAACAAAGGCGTGCAACAGATAATCATTCCCCCATGATAAGAACTCTGAATATGAACAGAGTAATAAGCATCACCCAACATTGTAGGAACTGGGTTTCCAATCATGAAAATCCTGATAGCGTTAATGTCGACAAACTTGTCCACATTAGGAAATAAGAACAATCTGTAAGCAAGTAAAGCAAAGATGACCTCAAAAGCAACCGTACTCTTCATTCTAGCAAAGTAACGAGCTTTCTCCAATAAGAACTGAGCTGGTAATCCTCTAATCCCTCCTTTAGTAGTCATATGGGCTTCCACCTCAGACTTCCCCAGATGAATCAAAGCAGCAATCTCATGTGGTTTTGGCTCACCCTCCAAACCAGTAAAAGGAACACGATTGGTAACAGGTAAATCCAATAGATAAGAATACTCCTCCAGTGCAGGCATCAACTGATAATCGGGAAAAGTAAAGCAGCGATACATTAAATCATAGAATTGGACCAAAGTCGAGAGAATACCCTCCTTCATCTTCAACTTCATGAGAGGAATAATGGATCCATACTTCTTCCGAAAGTCTGCAGAACACTCAATCTTTGGAATTAGACTAACCAACTCATCTATCTTGGGATCCTTGAAACTGTATTTCCCGGTCTTTCTCTTTCCAGAATCCATGGTTAAAATTACCTGAGATATTCACAAATAGTCAACCTTTAAATCCCTTGAAATATTGTTTTCTTCAAAAGATGCTTATGAGTGCATGGATGCATGATGCAACAATCACACACAAGATCACACATATAGGGTTCATAGGTTCAATGTCACGAGCATGAGGTCAAATGAAATACCCATAAGGTGTTGGTCTAAAAGGTTATCACCTGCCGAACAAGGTTCTAGAGGTTCCCAGAGTCTACATCCTTCCTTCGGATATTACCAACTTCGCGATTAACTCGGTAATTAGTAATATTCTCAAGAAAGAATCGTGTGAGCGTAGTATTGCATGGCAACTATTTCTGGATTACTCCGTCATAGCTTTCGCACTACACCTAAAATGCCAAGATGGTTTTGGTATTCGGCGGTCCTCAGTTTTAGCAGGCTCTCAGGTCGAAAGTAGTACGTCTTCCCGATTACTCGGTAAACGACACTACAGTCAAATGGGCCTCCACTAAGTGGGGGATCTCATGCCTCCTTTTTTGGGACTACTCCCTCAAAGTTAACATGACTATACCGCCCGTCCTATCTTAAAGTTTGCCCAAGTCCGAGTATAGGACTTATGAGTAATCACCAAGCACCCTGAAAACCAGGAAAATCCAAACAAACATATATATAAAATATAACACATAAACAACAATAGCACATATACAGATATAAACAAAGATAAGCTCAACCCACTTAGGGATGGACTAGCAAGAGGTCAATTTGTCCCTAGTGAAGTCGCCATTTTTCTGTAGCGGTAGAAATGTTCCAGACTAATCCATTGAATTGACTAGACTTTATACAAATCAAAAATAAAAATCGCCACCGCGCTTTATTGTTTCCAAAGGAATGGGAAAAGAGAAAATAACCCAAAAAGAGGGGGAAAGATTCAAGGTAACGGGGTTGGTTATGCAAAGGGAAGGTATTAGCACCCTAAACATCTACGGTACTCCGCAGGAACCTCTTTGAAAAATCTGTATATTTTGGCTATAAAAATGTGTTGTATAGAAATAGATGGTGGAGGTGAGAAGAGAAATATTTTTTTATGATTTTTGCACCCGTGGCGGTTGCGAACCTTTAGTGCCTACGTACCATCTTTCGTGCAATAGGGGATCAGGGTACATGTAGTTCCTCTTTTAAAAATTTGAAACACAAGTGTGTTGGTTAATTTTAAGAGATAAGACATCATGGTCATTGTCCGTGTGGAAAACATACTTACTACCCACAATCATGAGAAAGGAGAATTTTCATCATCTCAAAGTGTAGGATATGGCTTGGATTTTAAAATGACAATGCCTCACTCAACACCCAAGTGGAAAATATCTCACTTCACTATATATTGTAGGAGTATAGTTGTTTGCATCACTACAAGGATTGACAAGAGTTTAATCTTTTGAGAAAATTTTAAAGATAAAAAAAGCCAAAGTGGAAAAATGGTTTGAAATGAGATTGATTGACTTTTAGTCTTCTCACAAAAAAATGTCAAGGTATTATTAAATTGATTGAAGTTTATTTATGAAAATATTTTGAAAATGCATGGACATAAGTCCAAGTTTATTATAAAAGTGGTTTAAGTTCCAAAACAATAAGAGTTTTCAAAAGGAGGGAGAAGATTTTTGAAATTAAAGAAGATGGGAGGAGAAGACGAGACTATCTTAAAGCATAAAGTAAAAGCTAGGGATAAGAACCATCTAACCAACAAGAAGCCAAAACTTGACATTATGTGTCAAGATAGAACTCCCATTCTTTTGATTGAAACCAAGCAAGCAAGGATATTATACCTCTTGAGAGAACCAAAACTTCAAGTGTATTAACTCTTCACAAAAATTGGGCAGAGTAACGGCTGTATACGGGTGAATTCCATATTAAAAACACCTGCACACAAAAACAAACAAGCAACCCAATGTCTTGAGGTAAACCTCAATAACTCCAGAAAAAATAATCAGATAAATCACAAGGTCTCCAAGATAGGCCAAGGTTCCTAATCCTAAGTCCAAGAAAAAGTCCCATGCTCCATAATGCCAAGGATAGTAACCAAATAGTCCAAGTGCCATTAAAGATTTTTAGGGTTTATGTTGATTATTAAGTATCTTAAGAAAGGAAAAGAAAATCTCAAGTGGGCAAAGTAAAAATGGCAAGAAAATAAATGCTCAAATGAGCAAAGATGAAAATGGCATGAAATGTAAATTCTAAAAGTAAATAGTACATAAAGCATAAAAAATAAGAAAAACATAAGATAAAACAAGTCAATAATTAGTGGTTAGTTGGATGACCATCTTGAAACTTGCATTTGGAACTCATAAAAGGATTGGTAGAACCAAAGCCTCCACACAACAAGTTGAATTTGCTTTTTGGCAAGTATATCATCCATTTGGAATTCTCACAAGTACCATTTAATGATCAACGATGTTTAAGTGATCCGCGTTGACCAAAGGTGTTGTAGATCCATTAGAGGATTGGTAGAACCAAAGCCTCCACATAATTAATCTCAAGGTTATTGGATCAAAGAGATCAAATTAACATACTTGGGCTTGCAATCATAAGTTTGGGCCACAAATGATCATTTATTTGAATCGGGACAAAATTTAGCGATATGTTAAGCAATCGTAAGTGGACTTATATAGAAGTCACACCTATTTTGAGGCCGGTCAATTGCAATCTATGCACCATTTGTTTTGAGACATGATATAGAGATCATGCTCCAACAATATTTAGTGCAATAAGAAGGGGATGAGATGAAGAGGGATATGGTAAAAAGAATGTACAAACCACATTTGAATTAAATTTTAATCAAACTATTATTAAAATCATTTATCCATTTTTTGTGGAGTTAAACTCAACACCATGGATCCAATGATGTTAATAAAGTTCATGATCCAAAATCTAACCCAAGATTAGCCAGAAAATAAACACAAAAAGAATATTATATTTAATATAAAAAAAGAATATTATATTTAATAGAAAATAATGAGAAAAATATCAATCACGTTCAAATTAATCAAGAAATGAAAAGTAAGGCCATAGAAAAATCAGAAATGGATCCAAATATTTTTATAAAAATTTTGGTAATTTTTAAAAGTCAGAAACTATTTTTAAATTATTTAAAATTGTTCAAACAAACATAAAATTGGTCAAAAAATAGTAAGCCTCAACATAAAATTCCATAAAAAATTTCAGAAAGTCAAAAATATGCAAAATAATATTTATGAATTTTTCCAGAATTAAAAAATGTTAGAAAGTATTTTTTAAGTAATTAAAAGAAAGCAAATAATACAAAAAATATAAAAAATACCAAATTTCAAAATAAAAATGTGAAAAAATAGTCATGAGATCAGAAATAATTCAAAGTATTTTTGTGAATTTTTTCATAATTTTTGGATAAAAATTAAAATAGTTATGAATTTCTAAAAACTTAAACAATGAAAATATAAAATCAGAAAATAAAATAAAACCAAAAAGATGTGGACCATCAGATCATAGTCAAAACGCGTTAGTAAGCTAATCCAATGGACCAGACGCGTTGGGCTTGATATGGACCTTAGTGAAACACACATGTGATCAGAAAAAGGGCAACCAATGAAATTAAAACGTTTGCCACGCTATCATTGGCTGAGACGAGACATGTCATCATCTTCAACCTCCAGACACCCTACAATAGAGATTTTGTGAGATTCTTCAAATGGAAAAATTAGGATCCCAGGCTAGCATCATTGAACTCGTCTCTTCAAGACGATTCTAACACAACCATCGCGCCAAATTTATATAAGGTATGGAGAGAGAGAGAGAGAGATATGAATCAAAAACCCAGAAAATAGCGAGCACCTTCAATTTGAGATTTATCTCTCAATTCTCAATGGATTTAAAAATTGTAAGCAGCATTAGAATCAGAAGAAGGAGTAGAATAGATTAGTGCTTGATTTGGATCTAAATGGTGGAGAATTCTACCTTTTCGAAGTTCAAGTAAGAAGCTCTGGAACTGGACTTTTGTAGCTTGAATTATGGCTCGTTTTGATTGGTTTAAGTTCTGGAGAGTTTATATGATGCTCAAGGATGATGAATGCGCAAAGAATTTTGGAAAGGGAAGCTTAAATCTCAGAAACTGAATTAAAAAAAAATGGGTTCGTGTGAGGTTTTGGCAGGGTGTTTTTGGATCTCTAAGCTTAGGAAAATGGATGGGGGATGACCCTCTATTTATAGGGAAGTGAATGGGAATGAAAATTTGAAGAAACAAGGAATTTTGGAGGGAAATTGAGTGAAGGTCGAGCACGGGTGAAGTGTGACTTCATTTCCATCAAAACTCAACCAAACCTTGCGTTTTGGGGTGCTAATCACTTCTGGCAAGTTTGCTAATCAAGTTAAAATCAAAAACACGCATAAATCTTGTGTTTAGAAGTCACATTATGGATTTAAAATTATGACTTTGTGAAAAATTCAGTTTCAAGTTACCAAATTCAAATCCATGGCATTTCCAACTCAATGGGTCTTAGGGCATAATTCTTGATGCTTTGGAAAGATGAGGTTACAAGCTTTGCAATGGAAAAAGAATGGAATCAAGTGGATGCTTGAGCTGAAAGTTACATGGAGTCAAAGTTGAAGAAAGAGAGTTGACTTTCCATACTTAGAAATATTTCAAATTCTTCTTCAAAAATGACCTATAATCTTTTGTATCCAAACATGGCCTTCCACTTAGAATTTACTCTTGACCAAAAAATATGGAATGAAGTAGATCTCTTGAATGAAATTTTTAAATTTGAACCACTCAAAATCTCCAAAAAGTGAGCAAGTTATCACTTGTTGAAGTTGGCCAAAAATCATGAAATGACCTATAATCTTTTGCATATTTAACACAACTTCCATCCATTTTCTCACTTTGCACATAAACGAAGGCATAAAGTACACATATTTAAGATCATCATGGAAAAATAATGGACTCAAGGTGATAAAAATTGACCAACTTATGACCATTTGAAGTCACATATGGAAAATTGTGGATTCATCTGGATGACTTGTAATCTTTCTTCTTCACCAAGTTGCTTCCACATGAAAACTCCTTGGAACTTTTGAAGTGATTTGTTGATAACTCTTTGAACAGAAAGATGTCTTTAGAATCACTCAAAAATACCAAAAAGTGAGTAAGATATGCTCATTTGAAGTTCAAAACCCTAGCTTCTAGATCAAGAGAAAGCTTTGAGGATCTTTGACAAGTTTGAACAAACTTCTTGTGCCAATATTCTTGTTTTGTGAATAGAAGTTGTTGAGGATGAAGATGAGGACTCATAGCCACCAAAACCACTTCCATATATTGAAATTTGAGAGAAATATGCTCTAGTGACCAATAGGAACAAGACCTTGTCCAATCATGATAACTTCTTCCCTCAACCCCTTGTACTCTTGAATCAATTTTGATAACTTTGAAATATGTTGAACCAAAATAAGACTTTTCGTGCCATTTCTTCCAAAACAACTTCAATGGTGAGGTTGGAATTTCTCAAGATTTATTGACTAGGGCATGGAAATAAACTCATGAACCCATGAAGCAACTTGCTAAACCTCATTGCCTTTACCTACATTATTAACAAGTAAGACAACCCAACATTGCATTTTATTAGTTAGAAAGAAAATCAAAACAAAATATTAATGATCACAAAAGAAAACAAGTCAAGGTGCTTTGGGATTCCTCAAAGAGCAAAGCTAAAGATAGGTAGAAGAACCAAAATCCCTAATGTGATCTTGTTGTGATTGAATCAAACATGGTATGATGAAGGGATATTAGGGGCAAAAATTGGGGTACAACACCCGTCTATGATTAGTATTTTGATTGCATCCTTGAGGTGAATGCAATCCTCTGTGTTGTAGCCATGACTCTTGTGGAACTTTTAGTACTTGCTCTTGTCGGTTCCTGGATTTGACGGTGTTTGTCGGAGGAAGCGCACCCCGGCTTGTTTGAATTCAGAGTTAGTGCATTCAGAAATAATACGCTCCCTTGAGGTTGTCAGGGGGTGTAATCGTGGAAATGACCGACTGACCCCTTGTAGTCTTTAGGATCACGGGACCTGTCTTCCCGTTTCTTCTCCCCATGACGGGATGTCGAGGGTTCATCATTTTTTTAGGGTTTGAAACTCTCTCTGTGCCTGGATTCTCAGGCATTGTTGGTCGCTTCCTTCTCTTCGTACTCTATGTATGCATGGGCCTTTAGGAGAAGGGAATCGAGCGTGGCTGATGTTTCTATTCCCACAGCCTTGGCAAAGTCGCTGCGGGGAAAGGGCCCGCGCTCGAGTAGGTATAATTGAGTTAAGTGTTAATACTTCTCATTGATTCATTCCATTTGATCTTTTCAATAGAGGATCGTTTTAGACGAGTATATCCGGGTAACTTTCACTGAGTTTCTGTTGTACCCCAATTTGTGCCCCTAAGATCCCTACATCATACCATAATGATTCAATCATAACAAGATCACATTAGGGCTTTTGGTTCTCCTCCCTATCTCTAGCTTTGCTCTTTGAGGAATCACCAAGAACCTTGACTTGTTTTTCTTTTGTGATCATTCATGATTTGTTTTGACTTTCCTTTTAATTAATAAAATGCAATGTTGGTTTGTCTTACTTGTTAATAATGTAGGTAAAGGCAATGTGGCTTAGCAAGTTGATCCATGGGTTCATGAGTTTATTTCCATGCCCTAGTCAATAAAGCTTGATAAGTTCAATCCTCACCATTGGAGTTGTTTTGCAAGAAATGTAATGGCAAGGTTTATCTTGGTTCACCACATTTCAAAGTTATCAAGATTAATTCAAAAGTACAAGGGGTTGATTGAAGAAGTTGTCGTGGTTGGACAAGGCCTTGTTCCCATTGGTCACAAGTGCATATTTCTCTCAATTCTCAAGATATGGAAGTGGTTATGGTTGCTATGAGTTCTCATTATCATCCTCAACAACTTCTATCTACAAAGAAAAAGAGTTGGTACAAGAAGGTTGTTAAAAATTGTCAAAGTTCCTCAAAGCATTTTCTTGATCTAGGAGCTAGGGTTTTGAACTTCAAAGAAGTATATCTTGCTCAATTTTTTGTATTTTTGAGTGATTCCAAAGACATCCTTCTCTTCAAAGGGTTATTAAAAAATCACTTCAAAAGTTTCAAGGGGTTTTTATATGTAAGAAACTTGATGATGAAGAAAGATTACAAGTCCTCCAGATGAACTCCCAAATTCCCATGTGTGACTTCAAATGATCATACCTTGGTCAATTTTTATCACCTTGAGCCCACTCTTTTTCCACAATGATCTTAAGGATGTGAAATTTATTCCTTCTTTTATGTGAAAAGATATAAATGTATGGAAGATGCCCTAAGGATACAAAAGATTATAGGTCATTTCATGATTTATTTCCAACTTCAACAATTCATAAGTCTCTCAATTTTTGGATATTTTGAATGTTTCAAGTTTCAAAATGTCATTCAAGAGGTCTATTTCATGCCATCTTTTTTGGTAAAGAGAAAATTCCAAGTGGAAGGCAATGTTTGGACACAAAACATTATAGGTCACTATTGAAGAAAAACTTGAAATATTTCTAAGTATGGAAAGTTAACCTTTTTCCCCAACTTTGACTCATTGCAACTTTTAGCTCAAACATCCATTTGATTCCATTCTTTTTCCATTGCAAAGCTTGTAATCTCATCTTTCTAAAGCTTCAAGAACCATGCCCTAAGACCCCTTGAGTTGAGAATGCTATTGGTTTGAATTTGGAAATTTGAAACTGAATTTTCCACCAAGTCAGAATTTGAAATCCTTGATTTAGCTCCTAAACACATTGTTTATGCGCGTTTTTGCTTCTAAACATGTTTAGTGAACCTCTAGAAGTGATTATCATAGCAAAACACGCGTTTTGAATGAGTTTTGATCAATATAGAAGTCACACTTTTCTTGTTTGCAACTTCACACGATTTCCCTCCAAACTTCATTATTTCACACGCTTGAATATTCCATTTGATTCCCTATAAATAGAGGGTCATCCCCATTCATTTACTCAAGCTTGAACAACCAGAATCACTCTGCCAAACTTGCTCCATAACTCATTTTTCTGCAACTTCGAAATCAGTGTTCAAGCCTTTTTCAATCCAATTTTTCCATCAATTCACCTTCCTTGATCTTCCTTGAAGCTAACCATACAATTACCTTCAAGAATCGTGATCTATATTGATCCATAGAAGTCCAGTTTTAGAGCTCTGCAACTCAACTTCAATAGGTAGATTTCTCCATCAATTCTTCAAAACTTTGTTATCATTATGAAACTCTCATTGTCCTGGTTCTAGTCGCAACACTTGCTTTTATCTGGAAACACGTTTTGACCATGAAATTTCAAATCCCTTTTCAAAACTTTCCTTCCAAATTGCTTGAGCTACAGTTTACATAAATTTATCACGAAGGTGTGGTTGTCTTTGTCTTGAAGAGACGAAGCGAATGGCATAGATCTGAGCTTCTAATTTTACAGTTTGAGAGACCTACAATTCACGTTGGCTGGAGGTTGAAGATGACCAACGTGTCATCTTCCAACCAATGATGGCTTGCCACTTATTTTTTCTGAAAATCTGATTTTACATTTGATTCAGTGCTTTATTCACTAATGACCATGATATGCACATCGCGCCAGATCCATTGGATTTGATTACTAACGCGTTTTGACTCTCATCCAATGGTCCACATATTTTTGACTTTATTTTTTATTTCTGATTTTTATATTTAATTGCTTTAAACTTCAAAAAATCATAGAAAATTTATTTGTAGTCCAAAAAATCTGAAAAATTATGAAAAATATTTTTGATTTTTCTCTTTCTGATTTTTATTTTTTCACAATTTTTTTTTGTGTTTTGATATTTTATATAAATTTTCACTTTATTTGAATTGTTTTAAATGTTTAAAAATACTTTTATGCATTTTTTAATTCTTAAAAAATATGGAATGATCCAATGATATTGTGACAAATATTGGTGACCTCATTTATTTTTTTATTTCTGAATTTGTTATTTTTTATCATTTTTGGTTTATTTTACTCATTTCTTTTAATTTTAAAAATAGTTTCTGACTTTAAAAAATTACCAAAAATTTTATATAAATATTTGAGTTCATTTCTGATTTTTCTATGGTCTCACTTAATATTTATTGATTAGTTTGAACATAGTTGGTATTTTTCTTTCTTATTTCTATTTTAAAACATTTTAAAAACCTTTTTAATGTACATATTAAATGCAATATCATTTTGTGATTATTTTCTGGCTAATCTTGGGTTGAATTTTTTATCATGAACTTTATTAATATCATTAGATCCATGGTGTTGAGTCTAACTCCATAAAAATGGATGAATGGTTTTAATAATAGTTTGATTAAATTTTAATTCAAATGTGGTTTGTATACTCTTTCCCACCCCTCTTCATCTTATCCCTTTCTTATTGCACTAAGTGTTATTGGAGAATAATCTCTATATCATGTCTCAAAATAAATGGTGCATAGATTGCTATTGACCGGCCTCAAAATAGGTGTGACTTCTATATAAGTCCACTTATGATTGCTTAACATAGCGCTAAATTTTGTCCCGATTTGAATAAATGATCATTCGTGGCCCAAACCTATGTTTGCAAGCCCAAGTATGTTAATTTGATCTCTTTGATCTAATAACCTTTAGATTCATTGTGTGGAAACTTTGGTTCTACCAATCCTCTAATAGATCTACAACACTTTTGGTCAATGCGGATCACTTAAACATCATTGATCATTAAATGGTACTTTTGAGGATTCCAAATGGATGATATACTTGACAAAAAGTAAATGCAACTTGTTGTGTAGAGGCTTTGGTTCTATCAATCCTCTAATGAGTTCCAAATGCAAGTTTCAAGATGGTTATACAACTAACCACTAATTACTAAATTGTTTTTACCTTATGCTTTTATTTTTATGCTTTATGTACCATTTACTTTAAGCATTACATTTCATGCCATTTTTATTTTTGCTCACTTGAGCATTTATATTCTTGTCATTTCTATTTTGCTAACTTGAGCTTTTTCTTTTCTCTTTTAAGACACCTAATAATCAACATGGACCATAAAAAAGGCTTTAATGACATTTGGACTATTTGGTTACTATCATTGGCATTGTGGAGTATTGGACTTCTCGGACTTAGGATTAGAAACCTTGGCCTATATTGGAGACCTTGTGACCTTAATTGATATTTTGTATGGAGTTCTTGAGGTTCACCTCAAGACATTGGGTTGTTTCTTTGTTTTGTGTGCAGGTTATTGTGATTACATTCCTTGTTTGTGATCTGGAATTCACCCGTATACAATCGTTACTCTGTCCAATTTTTTGTGAAGACTCAATATATTTGAAGTTTGGTTTTCTCAAGAGGTCTAGTATCTTTGCTGCTTCAGTCCAAAGAATGAGATTTTTATCTTGACTCATACTGTCAAGTATTAGCTTCTTGTTGGTTAGATGGTTCTTATCCCTAACTTTTACCTTATACCTTAGGATAGTCTCTTCTTCTCCTCCCATCTTCTTTAATTTCAAAAAAAAAATCTTCCTCCTTTTGAAAAACCTTCTTGTTTTTAAACTTGAACTACTTTGATAATAAACTTGGACTTAGGTCCATGCATTTTCAAAATATTTTCATAAATAAACTTTAATCAATTTAATAATACATTTAAATTTTTGTGAGAAGACTAAAAGTCAATCAATCTCATTTCAAACGATTTTACCACTTCGGCTTTTTATTTTAAAACCATTCTCAAAAGATTAGACTCTTGTTAATCCTTGTAGTGATGCAAACAACTATACTTCTACAATATGTGGTAAAGAGAGATATTTTCCACTTGGGTGTTGAGTGAGGCTTTGTTGATTTTAAAATCCAGGCCATATCCTTCACTTTGAGATGATGCAAATTCTCTTTTCTCATAATTGTGGGTAGTAAGTATATTTTCCACACGGACAATAACGATGATGTCTTATCTCATAAAATTAACCAACACACTTGTGTTTTAAAATTTTTAAAAGAGGAATTATGTGTAACCTGATTCCCTATTGCACGAAAGGTGGTACGTAGGCACTAAAGATTTGCAACTTCGGAGGGTGCAAAAATCATAAAAAATATATTTCTTTTCTCACCTTCACCATCTATTTTGTATACAATATTTTATAGCCAAAATGTACAGATTTTACAAAGAGGTTTTTGCGGAGTACCGTAGATGTTTAGGGTGCTAATACCTTCCCTTTGTATAATCAACCCCCTTACCTAGAATCTTTCCCTCTTTTTTTGGGTTATTTTCTCTTTTCCCATTCTTTTGGAAACAATAAAGCACGGTGGCAATTTTTATTTTGATTTGTATAAGTCTAGTCAATCCAATGGCTTAGTCTTAAACATTTCTACCGTTACAGTTTCAAGTTTTGTTTTAAAACTCTTTTTAAAATTCAAGGTATCTATTCAATCCCCCTTTTAGATACGTCCTATTGTCTAACACCTTTTGCTATTTTGAAGAATTGAAAAAGACTACGTTTTTGTTGTGTAGACAAAATGTACTTTTCTTGATAATCATATAATGGAATTATAAGAGAAGCTAACGATTGCGGAGAACAAACTCGAGGTAATGAGACATCAACTTATGATTGGATTGCAAAATCTTATTTGTCTCATATGCCTGCCACTTTTAATATATTTCAGAATTGATTATATGTTAATTAAGAAGCTAGAAATATTAGGTTTTAAGTAGAATGGATTTTGATTGAGGATGTTATTTGATTTTGGTTGGTTTTGTTTAGGCACTGCATGCAAACATTGCTGCTATGTATGCTATATATCACGGGCCTGAAGGCCTTAAAGCCATTGCTCAAGGGTTCATGGTCTTGTCGGAGTGTTCGCTCTTTGATCAAAGAAACTCGGATTGGAAGTTCAGGATTTTGGATTATTTGACACTGTGAAGGTTAAGATCTAAAATGCCAAAGCAATTGCAGATGTTACTAATGAAAAGGTCAAAAACTAAATTATTATAGCGGTTTCTAGGTATAGAAAGGTCAAGGATTCGGTTCATAACCCAACTGGATCGAAAACATAACCCAGACCCAAAACAAATGACCCAAAACTTAAATATAAAATGTTGCAACTTCAACGAATTTTATGGCTCTGCTACATTCTGATTTAGCTCTCGACTTCTGAATGAAAATCGTAGCTCTTTCTCTTAGCTTTTCAACGACTGATAGCACGCCTCATTCCGACTCCTATAGCTCAAGTTATGAATTTATTCGTGCAGACTGCTAATGCTGAAAATAAAGTGCGAAAATCAAATAAGAGTAGAAATAAACTAAAATAGAAAAACACTATAAAATACAAAAATAAGATAAAAAAACCATGAAAATGCATAAGTACAATCATGGAAGAATGTGCATCAAAATGCACAGATCAAATTCCCCCAAACTTGAACTTTTATACTCCAAGCAAAATAAAATCAAAAGAAACACAACAGTATCATCAGCTACTCATTCTATGCTATAAACTCTTCTTCAGTTAAGATTGCATCAATAGGTATTAATATTGCACACTAAGGATATCGTAGGAACACTAATCTTGTCTCTTGAATATGCAAACCAATTCGAATCATATTATTATGCCAAAGCCTAACTTACTCATCCTCCTTTTTTCTCTTTTCATTCAGGCGCAATCACATTAAGCTTGTTATCTCCACACACTTATAGCAAGGCGACCGGTTAGTGACTCTGATCCTTTTTGCACGGGGTTCTGGTACTTACGTGGCATAACACTTTGCTTACTCGATTGTAGTTGCAGGGGATCGGACCGTAATCCGCCCTACCAAGTTTGGCACTATAAATCGTTGAACCAACTAACAACGAGTCTTATTATCAACTTTTTTTTGTAGGTTCTATGACCGTTGGGTTAAGTGACCGGTGAGGGTCACCAAACTTAGAAGGCACATTCTTTTTTCTTTCCTTTTTTTTCTCCAAATAAAACTTGAATCACTCACTTATTTTCATCGGCTTCCCTGCGTAGAGTGCGTGTGAGATGGTGTTGACTGCTGAAATAAACTACTCAAGAGCTATTAAAAGATGAGAATTCAAGGCTACGTCATAATAAAAATTCAAATTAACTTCCATATGCATGAGACTTACAGTGTTAAGACGATACCTATCTTGTGAACTTTTCCCAAGTCTCCACAACTAACCTCATATTAATCTATAACCCAAAACTTTCAAAAAGATGCATAATTTTTTATTTTTTATAACTGAAAATAAAACAACGAACAAAAGCAAAGAAAAAAAAACAAATAAATAATTCTCTCCCCCACACTTAAAACACACATTGTCCTCATTGAAATAAACAAGCGTAAAATAAGAGAGAGGAGAGAGAGGAAAGAACACACCCGAGAAGTTAAGGCGAATAGATAATCGCATAAGTATCCTTTCCCAACTAGAGCACTTTTATAGTTTCCTCTTACAACGTGGGACTCTCATGGAATAGCTTGAGGCGGTGTCCTTTGACTTTGTAATTTTTATCAGTACCTTCACTTTTTATTCCTGGATCAAAGAATGTTCTTCTAAAAGTAAAAGTGTCAAATGGGCACGTGAATGTGATCTCATCTTTCACAATATCAAGGATCAAAAGATTACGGGGCTGCCTCACTGCTTTTGCTACATCTTCAAGTGAGATCCTATGCATGCACATTGACGGACTAATATCATAAATATCATCTAAGGTCCATCCAATTCCTTTCTTATGCTTCTTCAAAACCTGCAAAAATTTACTTTCTTGATCAAAATAAAGTTTAGAAGAAATTATATCCGGGAGTTTTTCATTCATCTCTAGATAAGCATAATTAAGATTTTCAGGAATTAGTTTCAGCTCTCGGAAATGTGGTTGTTTAATGGATGGTTTGTTTCGGGAAGCCAGAGTATCGAGAGCTTCTTCCACATGAACAACTTCATTTGCAACCTCATCTGCAGTAAGAATATCAACTTGCAAGGCGGCCTCAATTTCAGCACAAACAGAGCAAATTTTAATATCAGTACAAACATCACAAGAGTAAACATCATCAAAATCAGATAATGATGGAAAATCAGCTGCAAATAAATTAGTACAAGTATCATCAACAGTCTCAAAAAGCAACTCTGTTGGAAAAACATAATTCTCTTTCAAGGGTTGTTGGTTAGATCCTTGAGCTTGTTGCATGATATTCATCAAAGAGGCAAGTTGTTCAATCTGTGATTGCAAAGTCTGGAGAGTAGAATCTATTTGTTGTTCATACTGGAGATTATTTGCAGCCATTTGTTTGACAATGTCCTCTAACGAAGGTTCAGAAGGTTCTGAGCACACAACCTGGAATTCCTTCAGATGCTTATGTGGATCCTCACCTGTAAGACTATTAAGCTTTGACAACAAGTGTATTAAATCAGATTTCGATTCAAAAGGTGTATCAGCTGCAGGATAGTCAATACATAAACCATTATAGCTCACATCAAGGCCAGCCAACTGCCTCAAAATTCTTTGTTCAACCATGTTATCAATAAACACAAAAATACCAAATATGTCCCAAACAGGCAGAAACAAATAGAAAGAAAGAAAACGATTAAAATAAATTCAAAAAAATACAAAAATATAAAATTTAATTTAATGAAGCAAAATAAGAATTTTGAGATTTTTTTTGGATTTTTTCGACACTATGAAAACAGTAAAAAATTATTTAAAAATAGAAAAAAGACGAATTTTCGATTTTGAGATGTGATCGATTATCCATGCAGGTAACTTTAATATTTTTGAATTGCTGAAGCATGTAATCGATTACCATTAACCTGTAACCGGTTACCACTGTATGAAAAAGTGAAATAACTTTTTTAATGACTTGAAAATACAATGCTAGTTATATTAAAAGTCATGAACCATGTATGCATAATTTTAGACATATTTTGAGCATTATAGTAATATATTATATTGAATTGGAGTCTTGTACCATAATGAAGATCAAATACCAAAGTCTTCTTTAGGAGTAACTTAGCATGCAAGCCAAAAGTCCATTTTGAGTAGATACCAAAGTCAGAGCTTGTTTAGTAAAAACTACATACTAGAAAGAAACCATTAGAGTACACAATTGTTCTCTAAGATGACATGTAAAGTTATCATCAAAACTCAAGGCCAGATTCAAAACCAATATGTTCTTACAAAACATGTTTCAAACTATTTTTGAAATATAAACATAAATAATAATAACATCAGACTGTCATGATCCATGTACCTGTTTGTTGTTGTGTTCCCTAAATTAGTGACTATGTTAGTCCATGCACCAATAAATATTTTTTTATAAGGTGTTAACCATGGTTCATTCACATACTTAACAAATAAAAGAATATCAGCACAAACACTTTCATAGTGCTTGAAGTGTACATCAAACTCATGTTCTATATTTGAATACATGATGTTGTTCCATAGATTCATGACATGTTCTTATATTTCTGATTTCACGTACTCTTTATATTTCATGCTCTTTTTTTTTTTAAATATGGAACGAACACAACAGATGAGTTGCATTTGAAAACAGAAATTATATGGCATTCATCAATGCAAGTTCTCGATCCGTCACCACAATTTTCGGTACAAATTTCTTTAAAAAAAAGGTAAAGGCAACTAAAAATGTCAAGTTCGTTGATGTAACACCCACAATCTCAAGCAGTGGTATCCGGTACTGCACAATCAAAATACACATAACCAAATTGCTCACTCAACATCTACAATCAATTTTAGGATATGAAAAGTAAAGTTCTTACCTATTTGTCTTGTATGTGTAGTCAAATATTAACACCATATGAAACATATTCAACAGCTACACAGAATCAGAATATATAAAGAAGATATTAGTTACAATAACACGTGCATTTCTCTTTGTGAATAAGGCTCAATAAAATTTGCATTCATGTATAATTTGGTGAAGAACTCCGTATAATTTGTATATGAATCTGTAGAAGAAGTCAGCAGCTCTAGACCACACAGAAAAATTTTATCTGCAGATATATTAGAGAAAATTTTAAGTATATTAATTTTAACTTTATTTTTTTTTAAAGTAAATACAATCAAATTATTTAATTAATTTAAATATTATTTAATTTAATTAATATAAAGAAAAAGCAATGCTACGTATCAAGTGCAAAGCAGCTTGTTTACTCTCTCTCATCCCTTTCTCTGGTTTGCATTCGTAGGTTCCAAGCATTCTTCAAGGTTAGTTTTTAATTTAAAGAAAGCTCAAACTAAAAATCATAGGATCCTAGGATTTTCTTCTCATATTATAGCTTTGTATGAATTAGAGACAGAGAGGACACATAGACAAGTGTAATAATCGGAGTGCATAATTGGCCCCTAATTTTCTGCAGTCACACATTTAGTATTATATGGCTTTCCATTTTGATGAAACTGTTCTGCTGGAAAATCAGTTTATCCGCTACATAGTTGTTCTGAAATCAGCTTTATAATATTGCAGATGAGTTTCCGTGAATCCGAGACTCCGCTAAGCAAGCCACATTCGAAAACAATCGAGCAGACAAACTTTAGTGACATCGACTTCGGCTCCAAACCAATTTCGGTATGGTTGGCCTTCAGTTTTTTAGGATTTATTATATTCTTTATGTTAGGAGTTGCATTTTATTTGGTTTGGTGGCGTTTGTCTCACCGGCAAGCGGTGGTTCCGTTTTCAGCTTCACAGACGGAGATGGTTGGCATGCAGGCTGAAGAGGAGCATGTAGGAGTTGGCATGCAGGCTGAAGAGGAGCATGTAGGAGAGCACGCAGCCTGATACTTTATTTATATATTTGTGTGGGCTTTCTTTAATATAGTTCAATTAATAAATAGCGTGTAATATAACATTTTCAATCAATGAATTGAATTTGAGATTGAAACAATAACATGTTTAAGCTTAGATCTCTTAAATAAGTGATTTCAATTCAACCATTTTTCAATCTACTATTTCATTACACTAGTGTCATAATTTTCTTATGATTGATAAAAATATGATTGACAATTTAATTTTAAAAATAAGTGATACAAATCGTCTGATCTTGTTTGGGTGGTGGTGATTTTCCTCACTAATTGAGAGATTGCAACTGCAGCATTCCAGGGCTGATAGGGAAGTTGGAGAAACAATAATAATTCTCCCTTTTTGGAAGAACTCTAATGTAAGAATTAGAAGAATTTCAGGGTCAGGATCAAGCGATTAAGATTGCAAAGACAGTGAATGATTCTGCGGCTGTGATTATTATAGGAGATGCAGTTTTTCTCCAACCTGAACAGGTCAATTATTAGATTCTCTATTTTATTTCGACTTTAATTATTCTCAAATTATGTTCTTCATTGGTGTATTTGATTTGATGGCTTTGCACTTCCATGGAGACAAAATCATGACTTTTCATTCAAACAATAGTTTTCTCCGGTAAAAAAACGGCGCTCGGTTATACACCCCTTTAGGTTAGTTAGTCATTTTCTATCAAAGATCGGATCCACTATTGTGAAGTCTTGAACAAAATCTTTAAATCTACCAAAGATCTTGGAGAACAGACCTTAGATTTTTTCGGATGATACCCCACAATTCTCAACTCAATATTCTTGATTTAGTTATGCTCACCAATCTAATTGGACGCTATCAACCTCATCCAGATGACAACCCAACTAAGAATGATTATGTGTAATTTATTAGTGTGTATGCATAGGTTGGGAGTTGAAGATGAAGAGCAATGATGATAAGTGTTTATAGTTTCATCAAGTTGAAATGATACATGTATGATGTGTTTATAATTGAGAAAATATGATGGTAAAGAGGGAAACTTCAGAATTAAAAAAAATTATAAAAATTTGAACATGCAAACAGGATGTGTCGACACGATGACAGAAATTGACATATACCAACCTGAAATGACCCGTGTCGACACATGAGAAACAAAAGCTACAGACTTTAATATTGCAACACATGTGCAAGCACATATTGTAATTTTTTATGATATGCTGGCCTGAAACAGTTTATGCGTCAACCTATACAAAACATAGACTACAACTTGTAATAATGCAGTATATATGTCAGTTTGAAAAGCGGATGTGTCAGGACATGCTGTTATTTTTTGTGCAGAAAATAATTTTTGATGTTTTTGGCTAAATTTAAACTTGTTTTGAATGCTTCCTAAGACCTCTAATGCAAAGGTGTCCCAAACGACACACAGATATTGTTCAATATACAGAAATGCTAAGTTTTACTAATTTTGACATCATATAGAATATCTAATAGTGAAGTTACACTCACAATCATCACTTTCTTGATCTTCACCTTCTACAACTTCAAGCATATCTCACATATCTAAAATAAATTTCTTAATAAAGTCTCTTTCGAAATTCTTCTTAGTTATATTATGATTGTCTTGCTCCAAGAAGACCATCATAAAAAAGCTTCTCCTCTAAACGCAATCACTCAGTCTACTTTCATCGTCTCATGAATTGAGTTGTTAACTTCAAAGTACTCATCTAATTAGATCAACTACCAGAAACATAAAAAATGAGAAGCAACTTCTCTCTGACATAAAAAAAATTGTCTGGCTCTTCCTTAATAGATAAACAGGTCGAATCATTGTTAGAAACCCAATATTCAAAAGATAAGAGAAAAATATTATTAATGGCAAAAAAAAACTATTACCGAAAATAAACTTCTTATAATACCAGAGCAAAACTCCTCAAAAGAATAAGAGACCCCTCCCTTAAGATTCTATAAGAGATGATATCGTCTAATTCACTATTTTCTTCTTACAAATCTCACATACTCCCTTCACGTGTAACTTGTCTAATCCACTATTTTCCTCTTACAAACCTCTTATACTCCCTTCACGTATAACTTCTCCATTGTCTCTATTCAACTCACCTCCTCTTATACTCCCTTCACATATAACTTCTCCATTGTCTCTATTCAACTCACCTGTAACTTCCCCATTTTCTCAAACCAACTTTCCCTATACATCTGGACCTCTTTCTCTTTAATAGGTCCTATCATATGGAGATTTCACAAGATGACCAAGTTTTCAAATATAGCATGAGATGCCGTGGTTAAAAACAATGAGACTAATTTGAAGAACAAATATAACAATATATAACATAAACAAGTAATTTATGTTTCACTAGGTCTTTAAAGTTTAATTGACTTCTGTTGCATAACATATAAACCAAAATGTAAAAAACATTTGGCAAAGTAAAAAAAAAATCTTAAATATGAATTTATTGTTTTTGCCTCAAGTTGTACAATATTATAATGAAAATTTTATTTTTTACTTTTATACATTTGGTTGAATTGCCAAGGCAAATCAATCAATTGAATATATAGCTAAGTAATAAAAGTAGTACGTTGTTATTTATTGGAAAGGGACTAACCATTATAATCATTTATTCGAATCGCTACTGTACTTAATTTTGGTGCTAGACAACTCTTCCAAAATTATAAATAATATTGCTCTTGCTAAGAATGCCATCATCTCTTACATATATCTCTCACACAAGACACCTACTACTATACTATTATATCAAGCACTCTTACCAAGAACATCACGGACAAACCAAACCCCTCATGAATAGGACTAGTGATAATGCTTTTATTAACCAGATTCAAATCTCAAATAACAAGACTGAATCATAAAATATAGAGGCTACTAATCTGTAAGCAATCTATTATTAAGCTTGGCACATGCAATCAGGAACAGGATAGGTGTATATGGATTGTTTAGGCCTTCTAACCCTGAGTTGACCTTGTCTATTTTCATGACCTTCGACCACTGCATGCTCAAACTCTGACCATTCCATCGTTTTATTCAAGAACAGTTGACCCATCAATGCCATGTTTGGCCTTATAGTCTTTAGGTTCAAGTAAGTCCTGTGTCCAACCTATCATCAACAAAGCATTAATTGTCATTTATAAATTCAATTCAACTCTTTCAACAACCTTGTTCTTACATAAATATAGGGACCGTTGTCTAAACTGTGAAATCAAGAACCTTCACAGTAATATTTAAAGACATTATTTAATGAGAAACTCTTGAGTCCTTAGTTGATTAGGAATTCTTTTTGCCTGACCAAAACCATCTCATAATAAATATGAACATTCAAAATTCACTGTCCTCAACATGGTTAAGTCATTATTATTCTTGACTAGTTACTTATATTGGCAATGCATGGTAAAGGTAATAAATGTCTAGGGGAAAACTCACCAATGCATTATGCATATTTCCCGGGGAAGCAGAAATGAAGATGTCACTATGGATGCTAATGTAGTAGTCAAGTGCGGCTAATAGAGAAGCTTTTCCCTTAATCTGAGCACGCTCGGAAGGCAAAGTAAGGCTCTTTTTATCTTCCATCAGAGGAAACAATTGCTTCAAAGTAGCAATCCTGGCTCCTCCACCATAGACCTAGAAAAGAGAAGACATCTTAGATAATCATTTTGACATTTTAGATAATCATTTTAAAACAAGCACTAATTAAAATTATTGGATCTCCATATTAAACCTTGTGAGAGGCAAGATATAAACGAGTGCTGTTGTTGAATCCCAAAGCTGCTAGCAACAGTCCAACCTCTTCGGGAGTCATTGGGCAACGACCCTGACTCCTCAACTCTTCATCGGTGAATTGGGAATTCAGAACCCTTCCCTGCCAAATAACCTGTCTATACTTTGCAAGGGCCAATTTTTCAGCTTTTCCACCACCAAAATCACAGGCTGAATGGGCTGCCATATCCTGCCATACAAGATTATACAAACTTACTCAATTAACCAAATTTATGTGTTAGAGTTTGTTTTTAGAACTCCTCTAATGTAAGGATAGTTGTACCAAGTACCAACACACAGAGACATAGTTTACAACCTTGTAAGATAGGTAGATTATAATAAATGAAAAACAAGAAATACCTTATCAAATCGGAGGTGCAGAACAACAAATTTCCCTGCATTTTTATTATCATCTGCATCTGTGGCCTCTTGAAGGTAGTTGGAGCCCGTTTCTTCAGTAGAGTGCTGAGGATTGCGAAGCCGGCTGATAAGAGCATCTCCAAGTGTTCTGATATGAGGAACAAATACTAAAGCTTGAAAGTTGACTTTACAGCGCAAGTGTTGGATATCCATAGGCAAGTTGTCAAAAGTCAGGCGGTGAGAAAATGGAGAGATTGCAGCAATACCATAACTACATCAAACAAAACACACCAAGATGTTAGAAGTTCATAATACATAGAAGTAAAAAAACTTAAGAACAATCTTCAACATAGGTTCTGTATTGGATAGCAATACATAAATGCTAAAGCCGATGCAATTGCAATTATGAATAAAAATATCTAACCACCAACCTTTGTAGGACAGGCAAAACATTCTCTAGATACCAGTTGGCTGTTGCATGAACAGGTGCAGCCTTGATTCTGGTATCTCTAATAGCCAATGAATAGTATTCCCTTGAACTCCATGAGTACTCTTCAGGAAGCTCTTTAACTATAGTAACCTCATCCTTCAATAAATCAATGAAATGATCCACATCAAATATATCCTCGAATGAGCTGCAGAGAAGCATAAGCAACCTCAATTAGTACATTGCATCACACACAATTCACGGAACAGAAAAACACAACAAATTGTAATTCTAGTTTATGCATTACCTTGAATCCTTCCATACAGGATTTAATTCAAGGTACGGGATCACAAGAGTTGCATTCAGTATCTTGGCAACAGCAACTGCATCACATATCTAAAAAAAGAATTATGTACCGAATACAAATTATATATCTTTCGCATACGAAAGAAAAGTTAGATCTAATTGAAAGGCTTTTAAATACATACCCCCATCCTTTGCTGGTTCAGACCTCCATCAAGAAATACCTGGATGTATCCTTCAGACTTCTCGGGTAATGCTGCTTCAATTCAAGTTCCAGTCGAAAAAAGATTAGGTTAAGCAATGTACATAACCAAACATAATGTTTCCTAAAAGATAAAAACAAAATAATGTATATGATACTACGATATCGCTTTCACTCACTTGGCTTGTTTCTCAATTCATTGCAAGGTTTCCAACCCTGGTTTTCCAGAGGTGTCCATATTTCAGAAAGCTGCGATGTTGGCTTCACAAGGAGAAAACAAAACAAAAAATTATGAAAGTTAATAAAATGAACAATCACTGCTAATACAAACTTTAGGAAAAAAAAATGTAACGAAAGCCTTTGTCGCTCAATTAACTCTTACAGTTTCACGTTGCACGGCGCTCTTGAGAAGGTGTGAGTGTCTCGGTTTTATAGGATTCAACTCCTACATATAGCAAGTTCCATGTTATAAGGCATGAAAATAAACTAAAAACATAACAAGACATCATGGTACTAAAAATAAAACTAGGAACTAAACTGCACAACATCATGAACATGATGATTTAAAGTATTCTAATAGAGTATTGAGCTTGTTTGTTTAGATTGACTTATTTAGAATTATCTACTATGCAAAGTTGTTGTGAGACTGTTTGGAACATCTTATAGAAACAACTTATGACATGATCATAAACTATCTAAGGTAGCTTAAGAAATTAAAATAACTTATAGCTTATAAAAATATTTTGCCTTTGATTTATCTTGTGTTATAGAAATATCTATATATAAGCACTTATATTATAAGTACTTAATTAAGTTGTTCATCCAAATAGGAATCAAGTGAGCAATGACCATGAGAATAAAACACACCACAAATCCACCCTATTAACAACTCAATTGTGAAAGAACCTTTCCAAGAGAAAAATACAATATTGATTCCCACACAAGGATCAGAATCCAACCAAACAAACCCTTATGAATTATTTCATTATCATAACAAACCTTCCATCTCTATAATCCTAATTGAAAGTAATAATTCACCTAATCTTTTTAATCATAAACAAATAACAACAAAAAACCTCACCCACCACACCAAAAATGAGTAAAAGTGTATCATGAAGAACCATGTGATCCACAATTAATAATCTGTTAAATTATGTGTCAAACCATCAACAATAAAATCCATAATTTCTTCTAAAACAATAAAAAAAAAAACTAAATTTCTTTCAATTTCAATTTCTAAATTTTCCTAAAACAAACTTCAACACGCAACTCAATAGATTTCTGATAATAAAATAAAACCGAGTAACAAAAAAATACTTGAGAGCTTTCAATATCACAAAAAATCAATTAAACAAGCACACGTATAACATAAAATAGTACAAGAAAAAAAAATAACAATGACTAAAAATGAAATAAAAACCATAACGGTAAAATCACTGTTCCGCCAAAATTAGAAAAACCAAAAAACGAAAAACAAAAAATAATACGAAAGAAGAGAAAAAAAAAAAACTCACCGAGTAAATAGAAGAAGAAGCACAAAAAGTGGAGAAGAGAATCAAAAACGAAAAAGAAACAACAACGGTTCTGCAATGGAAGCCAAGCTCCATGGTGATGGAAAGAGGATCTAGAGAATGACCGTTTTGACCCTTGAGAAGAATTTTTTGGAATGTGAATGAAGTAATGTAGAAAAAGAAGAAGAAGATAGAAGTAGAAGAAGAAGAGAATCACAACATGAACATAATGATTTTTTTAATATATATATATATATATATATATATATATATATATATATAGTATTTTCTCTGGAACTTTTATGACAAATAAATTTATTGTGAAAGTAAATTTTGTGAAGAGGATTCACATGGACACCTGGCTTTAGTCACCGAATTGAATAATGAGGGAAGCTTGGAGTCTTTATCATATTGACCCCACTTAAATAATTAACAGAATATATTTAATATCTTTTTTTTTTAATTTTTTAATTTAAAAATATTTATCCGTGATAATAAAATATCTCTTCTAACTTAATCTAATTATGGAGGTTTGAACTCAAACATGAATATAAATACACAGAAACCTAATGATTAAAATTCATATTACATTTGATATCGTTGATCATGTTCTTTGAAGAAGTTAGGGACAAGGGCCGTTAGAGAAAGAAAACAGCCCAACAAATTTAAGAATTTCTATTCTTATTAAAATAGGGGTGCAATTATTATTATTTCTTGTAATGAGTTATTCTTATTGTCTTGTATTCAATTAGGCACATGATCCATATCCTTAGAAGAAAACCATAGTATTTATATTGTGTTGTTGTCTTCAATAATGGAGAAGAAAAAGTTCATGAATCTATCATTTCGTGCTTTCAATTGTTTGAACTCATGGCTCCACCTAAATCAATGAATCCTTCTTCTAAAGAAATTATTGAAGAAGCGGTTCAGAGCTAACATGTTCATTTTAATTGAGTTATGGCAAAAAATCAACAGCTAATTGATGACAGATTTAACAAAAATACTTTAAATCTAGAACAAACCCAGCTCCAAACGGATACCGAGAAGCATATTTTCGACTCCAAATATGACAATATTATAGGTCTCCTAACCAAACTCGCGGCACAAAACGAAAAACAATCCACCACACTTGTGGCATGTTACATTGATCATGAGTTTCAACAAAAGCCACTATAAAAATTGAATCTTCGGTATCATCAAATTGTTTATCCACATCAACAGTATCAGATGGTGTCATTATGCCGTGACAGTTCTACTAAGGAGGGTCAAGACTATCAGAAACTGGATAGTCAATGGTTGATCAATAACTTCAAACATCGGATGCACTAGACTAATCCCAGGGGCAAAAGGACTCTCGCATACGAAGGGTCACGTACGATCAAGCAAACATTTTCTGGCAGTGTTACAACACTAACTACTATGGACATTGACAATTCTTTGCACCCTGTGAACGCGGACATGGTCGAAAAATACTACGCATGAAAAAAAGACCTGCTAGGTTGACTGGCCTAGGCAAAAATAAGGGCATCCCGGCGAACCAAAAGAGTTCGGGCAAAAATTAGAGATATATAAATAAAACTGTACACCCGGCAAGTCGAAAACATAAAAAGGCGGCTTGGGCAAAAATGAGTATCCCGGTGGACCAAAAATCTGAAAAGACAGTCAACGCAAAAGTTAAGGATTAAAGCGTACGACTATGTCCTGTTATCTCATCACTTATCTATCGGTAAAAAACTTATCACGCTGATCAGCATTCACCGAGGACTCTAGAAGTTGAGATAATGTTCAAGTCTCCACGGATCCCCCAAGAGCAACTTCCACAGGATTATCCCTGCAGAGTAATATTCACAAGATCATTTTCAACAAAGATACATTCCTAGCGAGGCTGAATTAACCTAATCATACTCACCAGCAAGTCACCTATCGGATAAAGGAATATGATATTTTTCCCGACAATGTCGTCAACCTAACGGAATTCCAATATGATATTATGGCATTGGTACAGTTTATGGAAATTCTCTTCCCCAACTGAGTTTATTCCTCCAAGACTGTAAAAACCCCTGCAGATTTCTTTTCTCCAGCAGGCTCATCTCCCAGCAGAGTATTCCTCAGCAGAGTGTTTCTCCAACAAGATTTATTTTCCCAACAAAATCTAGTCTCCCCAGCTTGAGTCTATTTCTCTGACTACTACAAATCACCGACAAAATCCCTTTCTCCAGCAAAGGATAGTCCAGGTTTCTATCTCCAAAGATTTTTTAATGAACCTGAAATCAGACCAAATATCATTTAACCTTATTCTCCCCAGACAAGTCAGCGTCCATATCAGAAACTCGATCAGACAGCACCTCAAAAGGTTATCCATCTCTTTTATCCCCGGTCAGGGTATATAAGAATTAAGTTCCCCAGTAGAGCGACGAATGACCAATGTTCCAGAGCTCTTCTCTCCAAGAAGAAATCAACATTCCCCAGCAGAGTTTCCTCAAACAGAAAGCAGGAATCCCTAGCGGAAACATTCTAGACAACATTGAGGATACACATATTCTTCATCCCTAGTAACAGTCACGAATTTATTTTCCCCAATCAGAGATGTTATACAAAGCTATCGATATCCTTCAACGACAGCTCACATTCATACAAACATCATAGCATATGCATACGAAACATATATAGCACAGTCTCATTTATTTTGAGAACATCATTACGCAATGCATTTCATACATCATGACATTTCATACAACTAAATCTTTACCTTTTCAGGAAAGATCAATCAATAGACAAACATCATCAACTACGTATATGACCCAACAGTCTTCTCAAAGGCTACATCTGAGAAAGGGATATTTAAGCAATTTCCTCAGAGGGTCATTCTCAAAGAGGCCTCTTATTGCTCAGATTAAATCGAGCATAGATTTACTCTAATACTTCTTCCAGTTGAAAACGTTCATAAACATCTTCTGGCTCAGATTAAATCGAGCGTATATTTATTCTGATACTTCTCCCAGTTAAAGACAGACGCAGACATCTTCTGGCTCAGATTAAATCGAGCGTAGATTTATTCTGATACTTCTCCCAGCTAAAGACAGGCGTAGACATCTTCTGGCTCAGATTAAATCAAGCATATATTTTATTATGATATTCTTGTGGAAAAAGTCGGGAATAGACTCATTCCAGTGTCTTTTCTAGTTGAAGTCAGACGTAGACATCTTCTAGTACATCATTTAGACAAAATCAAGCGTAGATTCCTTCTGAAACTCTTTTGGAAAATCGGGTGTAGATCCATTCCAATACCTCTTCCAGTTGAAGTTGGGCGTAGACATCTTCTGGTTCAAATAAGATCAAGCATAGATTTTATTCTAATATTCTTGTGGAAAAAGTAGGGCATAGACTCCTTCCCTCGTCTCTTCTAGTTGAAGTCAGGCGTAGACATCTTCTGGTTCATATAAGATCAAGCGTAGATTTTATTATGATATTCTTGTGGAAAAAGTCAGGCGTAGACTCCTTCCCACATCTCTTCTAGTTGAAGTCGGGCGTAGAGATCTTCTGGTACAGATGAAATCAAGCGTAGATTTCTTCTAAAACTCTTCTGGACTAAGTCGGGCATAGACTCGTTCTAAATACATCTTTTAAAGACAAAGTCGGGCGTAGACTTAGTCTAATTCTCTTATCAACAGTTATCCTGGATGACATCTATAAGTCCATCTCCGACGACTCTCCATCACCTCTAGATGGCATCTATAAGCCCATCTCTGAAAATATTCTGCCACTCTCCAAATGGCATCTTTAAGCACATTCTCGGTATAATCAACCAACAACATTACTTCTTGCACAAGCGAGTGCAAATTTCCGGGCACTTAAGTGTTCAACCATCTTCTACCTTCAAGTCACGAATGGCGGATGCGCCAATCTAACTTTCAGGTTTAAGAAGATTGAACAGGGGCAGCTGTTGTACCCCAAAATTTTCCCTCTCATTTCATTCATAAAGATCCCCTCATGCTCCTAGGGTTTTCAATCGCTTTAGGCTACCCAGGCTTTCTAGGCCTCTGGATATCGCACTGATTCTTTGTTTCTTCAGAGAACTAGAACTACATGTATTTTGGTCTTGAACTGTATCTCTCACTTCCATTGGCTCTTGTTCTAGGGTTGTTGATGATTGAATCTGTGACGTCTTTCTTGACAAAATCTCGAAAACATTATCATCCTGAATTTTATCTTAATACACCTTAGATCATCAACTGAGGTTCATTAGAGATGTTCTTCTATGATCCAAATATTATTTCCACCTTCAAAGTCAAGGCATTATTGTTGTGGTGATTGGACGCAAAGCATGATACAAGATATGGGGCAAGGGATTCATTATGATCAAAGCTTATTTATTCTCATTTGTTTGTTGCTTGCTGATACAAGTTGGTGTGGAATTTGAGAACTGAAGAATCATTTGATTAAGTTCAAGATTATTTTGGAAGAGAATCCATTTTAAATGTTTGGTCAAGTCTATTCATGGTCATTTCTTTGAGATTTATGTCACATTTTATTATCACTACACGTGAGTTAAATATTTATCGATGTTCACATAGCATCATCATACATTTCAAAGGAAAACAAAGTGATATGGAGAAGGCTATTTAGGATTGGCTATCATTGGAATTAAAGTTCTACTCATTCAATTTGGTACCAATTTCTACAAGTCTAATTTGATACAAGTTTCATCCAAATTGTTCATCAAAGTTTCTTATACCATTGCTCATTGCAAGACATTCAAATTTCTTAAATTCTCAAGACTACAAAAACTTTCAAATGCCTAAGAATACATCAAAGTTCAAGAAGAATGCTTCTAAGTTACAAAGAAAATCAAGTGAACATTTTCCTAATAGAAACTAATCCATGATCAAGTTATTTGAAGATCCAAATTGCATCAATCCCTTTGAATTTTCTCCAAGGCTTTTCTCCTCCTCAAGATTTCCTCCAAAACTCCTCCAAGTCATGCTAAGCCAGACCTTCTTCATCTTTCGGCTTTGCCTTTTCCATCCAATCACCATTGTTCATGAAACAAAGAGACAAGTAATTGGTTAGTAAACAATGAAACATAAACAAGAACAAGATTTCAAGCAAGTTTTTTCATGACTTCATCATTAGGGTGCGTGCAATGAAATAGTTTATTTAGGGAATTTTATCATGTGCCAAAAGCTTCATACAAAATCATATTTAATCATAGGCCTAGGTCTATTGCAAATCACAAACAAGTTGGTTCACAAAAGACCAAAAATAAAATAAAAAAGAGATTCAAAACTCAGCGAGTAACAAAGTCAGAATCGCAAACTCCTGCCCAACAACAAAACAAAAACAGTTGGAAAATAGCAAGTAGCAAAGCATCACAGACTGGTTATCAAGCCCAACAAATTCCTAAGCCTCATAAACCATTTTGTTTCATACAACAAAAATAAGAAGTACAATAATTTAATCATGGGCCTACTCAACCAATTGCAAATCATAAAAAGGTTATTTTTGGTTCACAAGAGGAAGTTAAAACTCAACAAAAGTCAGCATCACATTTCATATAACAAAATATGCGGCAAGCTTATCAAAAATCACAGGTCCGACAAACAAGTTCACATAAACAATGTTTCAATCATGCTCAAGCCCACACGGAAAATTCAAGTTTCAGCCCAAGCAAGTAAAAGCAAAGTCAGAGTCGCATTTCCAGCCCAACAAAATCAAGTTACTGCAGTAGCAAATTTTCACTGGAATCAACACGTGCAAAAAAAATCACAAATTCAAGCCCCATAACAGATAACAGAGTTATTGCAGTGGAAGTTTCGTACATGTAAAAAATAGAAAAGTCAGAAACAAGTCTCAGTCTAACAAAATGCACATGTCAATAAAAGGCCACAAACAAGAAAAACCAGAAAGTGTAACAAGCAGAATTCATAAAGGCCCAATACAGAAAATCAGTAGGCCTATTATCAAAGTTCAGAGCAACACAACAACAACCCTAATCCATCTCACTATAAAGGTATTGAATGCACTGAAATTAAAAAAAAATGAATATTGTTCACAAATATCAGAAACAAAAAGCTGCGCAAGCCAAACCCTAACCAAGTATCATCACTTTCCCATACATAAAAACCCTTCAGAAACTTGAGAAAGACGAAAAGGAAGAGAGTATAGAAGAGAAATCAGAGTAATCTCACCCGAAAACAGCGAAGGAGGTCGAATCTGAGCGCTAGAGTTTTCGAAACCCCCTTCAAGATCTACTCGATTTCGTTCACCATTTGCAAAAATCAATACCAGATTAGTGACCAGAGAAGAGAGACGAAGTTGAATATGTAAAAAAAATCAAAGATCAGAGAAGTATGTGGCAGCGCTGCCGCGATCTTTATCGTTGCCACCGTGGAGTTCATAATCTCCACTATGGAGATTCATAGCAGCAACTACCTGTTTATCAAGATCACTGCATGAGATCTTGTTTAGCCACCCTTAGGGCTTGTGTTAGTGTTTTAGATGAGAGAACACGAAAAGAGAAGTGAGAGAGTGTGAAAGATAAAGAGAGAGTTTAAGATTAATTTTTTCTTTGATTAATTAAATCTCTCATTTTTTTAATTAAAAAATTAAATAATGGGCTAACCCAGCGGTGACATTTGTCACCGTCTGTTTGATTATTTATGGATCTCGTGCAGGTCCTTCACCGTTGTCCACCATGTTCCCTCGCTTTCAACATGTTAGATCCCCATCAAGACTTCATCATCACTGTTGTACCCCAAATTTTGACCTAAGATATCGTCTCCTACCTGCATCATTACATTACAAGTGTTTTGATCCATCGATTTTAAAATTCATAACTTTTTTCAGGCCGAGAGCTATTTATGTTGAACATTAAATCATTTAATCAATTCGTGCTAAAATGATGTTTATTAATTATTTATTATCTTAAATTTAAATAATTGAAATTCGTTTTCGATTATTATGTAGTTTAAAGATGTATAGATAATAAAGTAAACATTAGAGAAGAGGCGCATTAATTATGCAGACAGTATTTATTTATTAGTCACTATCTTAAATTTAAATAACTGGAATTCATTCTTAGTTATTACATAATTTAAAGGTTTATGAATAATATAATAAATATTCGGAAAAGTTTATTGGTCAATAACGATTATTTAATCATTTGTCATTCTAAGTTAAATAATTGAAACTCTATTTTAATTATTATAATTTAGAAAGTTATGGATGATGAATTAAATAATTGAGGCTATTAATTGATCAATGATAATTATTTATTTATCTGTTTATTATTCTGAATGTAGGTAGTTGAAATTCGTTTTCAATTATTATACGATTAAAGAATTGTAAACGATAAAATAAATAATTAAAGAGAAAGAAGAAATTAATTGGCGAATATTGGATTTTTTATTCATTTTTCTAATTGTACAATTATTACGTAAACATTGTATCTATTACAACAAAATTACAATAATAAATTTACAAAGCTAAAATGAAATAAAAAATTAATCTAATATTCCTAATTCTAAAACTTCCGATCCAATGCGTTTTTGTCTGCTCACTTGATGTTACCTGCAAAATTAAAAAAGATTAGAATTCGAATAAAAGCGAAATTATTTAAGGTTCATCATTAAAAGCAATGGCCGGAATCAGTTACTCTTTTTTGCAAATCACGAGATTTCTCCCGGTTCACAAAAAAAAAGGAATTTTTAAATGAATAAACAAGTTTATTTTTGTCCAAAAATTGCATGTTTCAAGTTAACTGCATTTTTTTCAAAATCCCAAATGCATATTTTAAAAAAAAACATACAGCATACAAAGTCCCTGCATGATCTCAACATATGCAAGCATGCTAACGTAAACCTATGCCCACACAGTAGAAAACAAACAAGCTATTGCATTAGAAGTCAAAAACATGCAGTTTAACTACATATGCAAGCAATGTGGACATTCCATTTTCATCATTTTCTGGCCATTTGCAATTTCAGAAAAGTACAGCCTATCATATTTTTGTCAAAGTTGTACTGAGAGAGAAAAAGAGAGGGAGAAGTGTGGGTTTTACAGGCTTGGCATAGGCAGGAAAAGATATACAAGACAAACTGTAAAATATAACCAGTAGAGATAAAAACATAAAAGAAGAATAGAAACAAATTGGAGATGACAGTCTAGTGCAGAATGCCCAAGAAGAGGGAAAGCATTTTCAAAACTTCCAGCCTGTAACGTAAACAAGGGAGAGGGAAAACTGTTATAACACAAATAACCAAAAAGAAATCATATCAGATATCATATATCCAAGCCTTCAAAAAACTTAGAGAAAAGGAGTTATAAAAAAAACACACAAAAGCTCACAGAACCTGCATAACCATTCCCATACTGTCAAAAACCATTTGGATCATATGGCCTAAACCTTGCAAAACTGATTGAGCCTTCAAGCCAACATCATCCAAGAAACAATTTCATCCAGAAACAATTTCATCCAGAACCAATTCAAACCATACAACCAATATGGCTTAGCGAAAAGACCTATTTCCTTATTTCCACCAACCTGTCCAACCAACACGAAACCACCATACTCATGAACATGTCAAATTTATTTACCCAAGCCTGAACATCATCAATCAAAAACCTGAAACGATCCAAGCCAGAACCAACTTCGAAGGCAACAAGCTAGGCCTCAGTGTTACCATCACTGGCCATTCAAAATATACGATTCAAAGCCTAAAAAAAAACATTATCACAGGCCAATGCACATTGTACAGCAGCACGGTTAAGAAGAAGAAGAAAAACAGAAGCACAATATCAAGGCAGAAGAAGAAAAGAAGCATAAAAAACACAGTACCAAGGCAAACGAAGAAGAGAAAGATCACAGTACAGTATCAACAAGAAGAAGAAGAAGGAAATCACGTAAATACCGGTCACCAAAGTGAGCTCGCGCCTCTCCTCTCCTCGCCGCCTGGCCTCCTTCGCTCCGGACCTCCTCCTCCGTCTCCGCCTAGGTAACAGTTCCCTCTCCCTTTTACTTCTATGGTACCTCAATCAAACATTAACAATCAAACATTAAGAATCAACAATAAAGATCAAACAGAATAAAAATCGTGGAATCAGAATCAACATGCAAAAAAACGAACTAAGCGTTAACGAGGAATCGCGTTTTATCGAATTCGTAGCTGTCCTCTCTTTCGTTCGGCTGGAGGGAAGAGGAGTTGGAGTGGGTGGCCATGGCAAGAAGAGATAGCAAATTCAAAGGCAAATGTGGAGAAGAAAACGCGAAGAAGATCAAAGAGAAGAAGAGACGCGCCGTTTCTGCCTAGCAGAACCCTAATCCCATTTTTGTTAAACACAAAGCTAACCCTAATACACTTTGTAAACTGATGGGCCTCACCCCATTTTCTCCAAGCCCACGCGTTTTTGTTCCTGCACCCCCCACTCTGGATTCTGTATGGGCTTCAACCATCTAGCCCATATGCCTTTTACTTGTTTCTTTTCATTTTGATACACTCTTTTACTTTTTTTATTTTTTTTCTAATCCCTTTCTTAGAGTTATTATTTATGTTAATTAATTGATAAGTATAATAAAAAACAAACAAAAGATATGTCTAACTAGGTTTTTTTTTTGAATTAGTTGACCTCCTAGTTTAATTTTGGATTTAATTTAAGAGTTTTAATTTTATTTCATTAGGGTAAATTAATAACTTTTAACTTAATATTAGAACCCCTTAATCTTTTAAATAAGTATTTTTATACATAAAAAAATATAGAATTTAAGAACGTAGATATTTTATTTTAATTAATTCTCCTCTTACATAGTTATCAAATAAAATCCTAAAACATATAAAAAATAGAAAAAACTTAAAAAATATTTTATTAATTCATTTTCTTGTCTTATTAATATTAATATCAAAATATATCAAAAAACTTAATGACTTAAAACTAAAAAAAAACCTTACGTCCTCGTTAAATAATTCTCTTGCTTTTTATCCTTATCAAAATGCGTAAAAATTTAAAATACTTTCTTCCCGTTAACATTAAACCAAAAATCATAAAGAATACATTATTTGCATCATTTAGTCTATCATTTAAATTATCGTTATTTAATCGTTATTCGCATTTTTGTCCGTGTATTTATTTATTTGTTTATTCTGTTTATGCTTAAATCCAAAGGAAAAAACAGTAAATTTGTTGATTTCATGTCCTCAAGTCTAACTGCGCGAACTTTCGCATTTCATTAAAACTTAGGATAATTTTTCCTCAAATATTCACCCTTTTCAAAATTTATGCCCTTTAAGCAAAAACTTCGACATTAGGTCGTCGTATCTTCAAAAACCCGTCCGTATCCCGTTTCGGCCAAAACGATTTATTTTCAATCAAGCAATCAATTTTAAATAAAACAGATATTTCAAAAGGTTCCTATAGAGTACTATAGATGCATTGGGTGCTAGTACCTTCCCATTGTATAACCAACCCCCGAACCATAAGATCTCTTTTCAAAAACGCTGTGTATTTTTTTTATATTATTTACATTGCATATTTAGGGTTTTATTTCGCTCTTTTCCCTTTTTCCTTTGGAAACAATAAAGCGCGGTGGCGACTCTTGCTTTTGTGAGACGAAATAATCAATAATTCGATCTCCGATTTACCCCGCTACATTTTTTATCGCTACAGAATTGGCGACTCTGCTGGGGAAAGATTGACCTCTTGCTGGTCCATCCCTAAGTGGGTTAAGCCTAATTTGTTTTATCTGTTTACTATTATTTGATTTTCTTGATTATATGTTTAAATTGGGGTGTTTGGGTTTTTTTGCAAAGGACGAATCCTATACCCGGATTAAGTAACACTTAAGGAATAGGACGGGCGGTATAGTCATGTTAACTTTGAGGGAGTAATCCCGAAGAAGGAGGCATGAGATCCCCCACTCAATGGAAGGCCCTCTTGAACTTAATATTTGTTTACCGAGTAATCGGGAAGACATTATTATTTTTGACCTAGGAGCCCGAGAAGTTGAGGACCGTAGAACCCTAACCCATCTTGGCCTTTTTAGGTGTAGCGCGGAGACTATAACGGAGTAATTCGGAAGTAGTTGTTACGCGATGCTACGCTCAGATGAGTTTCTCTTGAGAATATTGCTAATTATCGAGTAATCAAGACGTTGGCAATATCCGAAGGAGGAATGTAGACTCTGGGAACTCTTAGAACATTGTCTTACAGGTGCGATTGAACCACTAGTACATACCTTTGGGTGGGCTTTACCCTTGACTCCATGCTGAACGTTGAACCTTTGAACCCCATGTTTGCAAACTTGTGTGTGACTGTTGCATTATCATTCATTCATGCATTCATCAACATCTTTGTAAAAAGTTTGTTTTTCAAGGAACTTTGGAATGATTTTTGCAAACGTCTCAGGGTATTATGGAACTTGGAAGGAGAAATACTCGAAGCTTTAGCTTCAAAGAGCCCGAGGTTGAGGAACTGAAGAGTTTGATTCCGAAGATAGAGAGTCCGACAGATTTTCAGAAGAAGTATGGGTCCATCGTACCGCTTATGAAGCGCAAGATGAAAAAAGGCATCCTCAACACGTTGGTTCAGTTCTATGATCCCCTGTACCGATGTTTCACCTTCCCGGATTATCAGTTGATGCCCACTTTAGAGGAGTACTCCTATATTCTTGGTTTGCCGATCACCGACCGCGTTCCTTTTTCTGGATTAGAAGAGGAGCCCAGATCCCACGAGATAGCAACCATCACCCACCTGAAGAAGTCAGAGATAGAGGAGAATATGACTACGAAAGGAGGAATCCGGGGTTTGCCGGCACAGTTTCTGTTGAAGAAAGCTCGTTACTTTGCTGATACAAAGGATACTGTCGCCTTCGAGGACGTGTTTGCTTTACTCGCGTATGGTCTTTTCTTATTCCCTAACGTTGATAAATTTGTGGATGTCAACGCCATCAGAATTTTCCTGATTGGAAATCCGGTCCCTACGCTGCTAGGGGACACGTACTACTCCATACATCTTCGAAACTCTTATCAAGGAGGGATGATTATTTGTTGTGTGCCGTTGCTGTATCAGTGGTACGTCTCGCATTTACCTGGGTCCGATGCCTTCTGGGATCTCGAGAAGGAACCGCGTTGGGCGCCAAAGATTATGGCTCTCACTCATTTCTACATTGACTGGTATAATCGAGTTTACCATGACGTGGAGATCATTGATAGCTGTGGTGCTTTTCCTAACGTACCTCTTCTTGGTACGAGGGGTGGAATCAACTACAACCCTGTTCTAGCGCGCCGTCAGTTCGGGTACCCGATGAGAGATAAGCCGAACAATATCCATGTGAGTGGTTTCTTTCTTCAGGAAGGACAAGATCATCAGGCTGCTAAGAGGGAGATTGAAGGAGCTTGGCGCCATATCCACAAGAAAGGGAGAGATATGCTGGGACATAGAGGTGCCGTTTCTTTGGAGCCTTACCTGCAGTGGGTCCGTGCTAGGGCTTGTGCTCTCAAGATGCCATATAAACTTGAGAAACCTTTATTCCCTGCCATCGCACCATCATCTGTTGTTATCCCTATCGCGGATGTAGGAGAATATCAAGGAAACCTGGCTAGGATGAAGTCCGAGAGGGATGCTTGGAAGGAAAAGTACCATATGTCTGAATATGAGAATCGAGTCCTGACTCGACAGCTAAAAGAAAAGAAGGAGTTGCTGCTTATTCAAGACGGTCGTTTCGTTGACCACGACGAGAAGCTTCGTCAGAAGGATGCCTTGCTGAAGAAGTATGCGAGTGAAAGGAAAAGAACAAGGGAGGGTTCGGTAAGTGTGGCTCTCGTTCCTAATCCGCAGGAAGAAATCATCGATCGACTGATAGCGGAAAAGAAGGAGATGGAAGGCTTTTACGAAGAAAAGATCAAGAAGTTCCGATTACAGCTGGTGTTTGGTCCGTCATCTGAGGATTCCGAGTGAGCTTTAGCTTTTAGTTTATTTTATTGATCTCATTTTGTAAAACCATGTAAAAGGGCTTCATGCTCCAAAGTTGTAATTTATTGTTTTATTTTGGGCTTCATGCTCCAAAGTTGTAATTTACTGCTTTCATGTTTTAAAATTGTAATTTATCACTTTATTATGGTTTTCATGTTTCGAAGTTGTAATTTATTGCTTTCATTATTGGATTTAATTTACTGTTCCAAATTGTAAGTTGTAATTTATCGCTTTTGATTAATGGATTGAGTTTTTGTTGTTCCAAATTCCTTTACCATTGATGTATGCAAAATTACTAAAGTTCCTTGAAAAAACTTTTAAAATGAGTCATCATTTGCATCGCCATCATGCATCATTTCACATTCCACCTCACATGCTTTCTAGAGTCTCATCCTTGTTCTTTTTCCACCGAAGGTTGTCAAGCTGTCTCACCGATACGACACTCGGGCCAATCGTCAGAGGAAAATGGAAGATTTGGAACAGGAAAATCATGAGCTTCATGGGGAAGTTGCTACCCTTCGTGCCGAGATGGAAAAGTTAACTGCGTTAGTGGAAAGTTTGGTGGCTGTTCAGAATCAGCCATCGACTATGGCTGCCGAGATTCAGACTTTAACTCCAGTGGTTTCCGAGATTGTCACAGTTCCTGCCTCCGTAACTCAAATCAACTCTCCATTTCAACATCAGATGCCGAAAGGTTTTCCGTGGGGAATGCCTTACAACTTTGTGCCAGAAGGGTATCATTCTGCCGTACAACCTCTATTTCAACCTGCTTTGTCTCTTCCTCAACCAGAGACAACTGTCATGCCGCCAGTAATTCCGTCTGTAACACCTTTTCCGCAACCAGTTATGACAACCGTTGCTCCTGTGGTCCACTCTGTGCCATACTTGAATGAACCAATTTATCCTGCTAAGCCCGCTGAAAGTTTGGGTCTTTTTGATAGAATGGAAGAATTTCAGGATCAATTCCAGGAAATGCTGAAGGAGCTTAGAGCATTGAAAGGGAAGGATTTGTTTGGGAAGAGTACGCATGACCTTTGTTTAGTTCCAAATGTCAAGATTCCAGCGAAATTCAAAGTGCCAGACTTTGAGAGATATAAGGGTGATTCGTGTCCTAGAAGTCATTTGACAATGTATGTGAGGAAGATGTCTACGTACTCCGATGATCATGATTTGTTGATTCATTATTTTCAAGACAGTTTGACGGGTGCTGCTCTAAAGTGGTATATGGGTTTAGACAGCATTCGAATCCGCAACTTTAACGACCTTAGTGAAGCCTTTGTCCATCAGTACAAGTACAACGTTGACATGGCGCCGGACAGGGATCAACTCCGGGCGATGTCGCAGAGAGACCGAGAATCTTTTAAGGAATACGCCCAGAGGTGGCGTGAAATTGCTGCTCAAATCTATCCACCTCTCGAGGAGAAAGAGATGACTAAGATATTTTTGAAGACTTTAGGGTCCTTTTACTATGAAAGAATGATAGCCAGCGCACCCAGCGACTTCACCGAAATGGTAAGCATGGGCATGCGATTAGAGGAAGGGATTCGCGAAGGGAATTTGGTTAAAGAAGGGAGTCCGTCTAGCAGTGCGAAGAAGTTTGGAAGTGTTTTCCCGAAAAGAAAAGAGCAGGATGTCAGTGCTTTGTTTCCAGGTAGGCCTAGGAGAGGTTACTCTCACGTTGCGGCAGTCACTCCGGCTGTCCGCCCAGCTTTGATGACCCCAGCTCATCAAATCCCGCCAACTCAACCACGGCCATTTCAGCAGCAGCCTCGACAACAGGCTTATCCGTTCAACAATCAGAATCGTTCACCCAGAAAACCGCAGTTCGATGCCATTCCTATGACGTATACTGAATTGTTCCCTGCTCTCGTCAGAAAGAATCTCATCACAACAAAGCCTCCTCCTGTCGCACCGAACAGTGCTTCTCCGTGGTACAAGGCGGATCAATTCTGTGAGTATCATCAAGGGTCGCCGGGGCACAACCTTGAGAATTGCTTTGCTCTGAAGGCGGATGTACAGAGATTAATTAAGAATGGTATCTTGTCCTTTAAGGATGTTAATCCAAATGTTAGAGATAATCCTTTGCCTCGACATGGGGCAGCTTCAGTGAATATGGTGGAAGGTTGTCCGGGGAAGTTTCGGGTTTTTCAAGTCGAGCACATAAGAGAATCATTGATCAGGTTACATCAGAGTTTGAGGAGACTTGCCTTTGTTAGGCACCAGCATGATTATGACGTTTGTGAGTTTTGTTCAAGAGAGGATGACTGTCCTATTGTGAAGGAGGATATTCAGAAGTTGCTAGATCAGAGAATTATCACTATTACCTATGACCGAAATCCGGAAGATGAAGTGAATGTTATCACACCACAATTTAATTTGCTAGAATCAGTAGAGATTGCTTACAACAGTCAGGTTGCGCCTGTTGATCCTTTGATTATTTACCCCCCTGGCCCTATGCCTTACAGCTCAGACCAAGCCGTGCCGTACAAGTATAACGCCACAATGATTGAGAATGGGGTAGAAGTCCCCATACCAACCAGACCGTCTTTTGTTAACATTGCTGATGTGAGTAAAGTTACAAGAAGTGGGCGTGTTTTTGCAGCAGTACCGTCGAGGAGACCAGAAGTTCAAGTTAGGAGGCCCATACCGGCGGAGATTCCCGTAAGAAATGTTGAACCAAGGGTTGAGATAGGCCGATCCAGTGAACCTATCCCTCACCCTGAAGAGGATGAGATCCTAAAGCTTATCAAAAGGAGTGAGTATAAGATTGTGGACTAGCTTTTGCAAACACCTTCCAAGATTTCCTTGCTTGCCTTATTGAGAGATTCTGGTGCACATAGAGAAGCTTTGATGAAGGTCTTGGACCAGGCGTTCGTGGACCATGATGTGACAGTTGATCAGTTTGATGGGATTGTGGGAAATATAACTTCGTGTAACAATCTGGGTTTCAGTGATGAAGAACTCCCGGAGGAGGGGAGAAACCATAATATGGCTTTGCACATTTCAGTAAGTTGTGGAAACGATACCTTATCAAGTGTGTTGGTGGATACAGGCTCGTCGTTGAATGTGATGCCCAAGACTACGCTGTCTCGACTTTCATATCCAGGTGCTCCTATGAGGCCTAGTGGAGTAATTGTTAAAGCATTTGATGGTTCCAGGAAGACAGTTATTGGTGAGGTGGATCTTCCCATAGTGATTGGTCCCCATACTTTTCAAATCACTTTCCAAGTGATGGACATCCGTGCTGCCTACAGTTGTTTATTGGGTCGTCCCTGGATCCATGATGCCGGGGAAGTCACCTCTACGCTCCATCAAAGACTAAAGTTTGTAAGACATGGGAAGCTAGTGATGATTGGGGGAGAACAGGCTATGGTGGTAAGCCATTTATCATCATTTTCTTTTATTGATGCTGACGAGGATGTGGGGACCCAGTTCCAGGGCTTATTTGTTGCTAAGAATACAGTAAAGAAGCAAGGGGCATCCATCTCTTCTTTTGAGGATGCACGGCGAGTGGTGGAAAGTGGTTCGGCCGAAGGATGGGGCCAGGTGTTGACATTACCCGAGAACAAGTCTGGGGAAGGTCTGGGTTTTCGTCCAATATCTGCAAGGGTCAAGAAGGAGGTGGTTGTTCGTCCGATTCAGGAGGTTTTCCGAAGTGCAGGGTTTGTACATCCTGAGGTTGATGCTATCATAGATGATGATTCCGAGGAGGATTTGCCTGTGTTTATGACGCCTGGATTGGCTTGCCAAAACTGGATAGCTGTTGATGTTCCTGTGGTTATGCACATTTCCGAGTAATGTTTTGTTTATTTTCCTTTGAAAAATTCGCTCTGCCCAAGGCGAAACGTATTTTGTGTCGGGCTATGAAAAATAATTCCTTTTGCTCTGCCCAAGGCAAAAGAGAAATGTCTGGGCTTTTTGTTTCAAGTATTTCCCTTTAATGAATAAAAATGTTATTTTGTCCACTGCTGTTTTATTTTTCACTTTTTCTGGGAAATAACAATGAAACTTAATTAATAACATCTTGTTTTATTTGCACAAATCGATTTCTAAAATAAAGCATAATCATATGTGCAGATTAGTCCATGACTTAACCATCGAAAACAATGATCCTATGCCCTCTCCCAACTTTGAATTCCCTGTATTCAGAGCCGAAGAAGAGGATGATGAAGAGGTTCCTGTTGAGATTTCCCGTTTGCTTGAGCATGATGAGAAGGTCATTCAACCATTTGAAGAACCTGTAGAGTTGGTCAACTTGGGTGATGAAGAAGATAGAAAGGAAGTCATAGTTAGAGCATTGCTTATCCCGGAAGTTAAGGAGAAGATGTTGGAGCTTCTCAAAGAGTATGTTGACGTGTTTGCTTGGTCCTACTAAGATATGCCAGGGTTGGACAATGACATTGTGGAGCATCGTTTACCGTTGAGACCTGAGTGTCCACCGATCAAGCAGAAATTGAGAAGGACTCGTCCCGACATGGCTGACAAGATTAAGGAGGAGGTTCAGAAGCAGATCAACGCAGGTTTCCTTGTTACGTCGGTCTATCCTCAGTGGTTAGCCAACATAGTGCCTGTTGCAAAGAAAGACGGCAAAGTTCGGATGTGTGTAGACTACAGAGATCTGAATAGAGCTAGTCCGAAGGATGATTTCCCATTACCTCATATTGACGTATTGGTCGACAGTACCGCCAAGTTCAAAGTCTTTTCTTTCATGGATGGTTTCTCTGGTTACAATCAAATCAATATGGCGCCGGAAGATATGGAGAAGACCGCTTTCATTACACCGTGGGGAACATTTTGTTATCGGGTTATGCCGTTTGGTTTGAGGAATGCTGGTGCAACGTACCAAAGGGCCATGACTGCTTTGTTCCATGACATGATGCATAAGGAGATCGAAGTGTATGTGGATGACATGATTGCCAAATCACAAACTGAGGAGGATCACTTGGAACATTTGTTGAAGTTATTTCAGCGTTTGAGAAAGTACAAACTCCGTCTGAATCCCAACAAGTGCATTTTTGGTGTTCGTTCTGGAAGACTTTTGGGTTTCATTGTCAGTCAGAAAGGTATTGAGGTAGATCCTGATAAAGTCAAAGCTATTCGGGAAATGCCCGCGCCCAAGACAGAAAAACAAGTTAGAGGATTCCTTGGGAGACTGAACTACATTTCTAGGTTTATATCTCATATGACTGCTACCTGTGGGCCGATTTTCAAGCTTCTCCGGAAGAACCAAGGATGTGTGTGGACAGAAGATTGTCAGAGAGCTTTTGATAGCATCAAATAATATTTGCTTGAACCTCCCATTTTGATTCCTCCGGTGGAAGGAAGACCTTTGATCATGTACCTGACTATATTGGAAGACTCCATGGGATGTGTGCTTGGTCAACAAGATGAGACTGGAAGAAAGGAACATGCCGTATATTATTTGAGTAAGAAATTCACAGACTGTGAGTCTCGGTACTCATTTCTTGAGAAAACCTGTTGTGCTTTAGCCTGGGCTGCTCGCCGTCTACGCCAGTATATGATTAATCACACTACTTGGCTGATCTCCAAAATGGACCCGATCAAGTATATCTTTGAGAAACCCGCCTTGTCTGGAAGAATAGCCCGTTGGCAGATGTTGTTATCTGAATATGACATTGAGTATCACACTCAGAAAGCGATCAAAGGGAGTATTTTAGCCGATCATTTGGCTCACCAACCAATTGAAGACTATCAATCCATCAAGTTTGATTTCCCGGATGAAGATGTTATGTACTTGAAAGCTAAAGATTGTGAAGAGCCGTTACCTGAAGAAGGACCTGATCCTGAATCCCGTTGGGGTTTGATATTTGACGGAGCTGTGAATTCCTATGGAAATGGAATTGGGGCAATCATCGTTACTCCCCGAGGTACTCATATCCCGTTCACGGCAAGATTGAAGTTTGACTGCACGAACAACATGGCGGAATATGAGGCATGTATTATGGGTCTCGAAGAGGCAGTGGATCTAAGGATTAAAATTCTTGATATTTACGGAGATTCGGCATTGGTGATTAATCAAATCAAAGGAGAATGGGAGACCTGTCATCCTGGTTTGATCCCTTATAGAGACTACGCTAGAAGGTTATTAACTTTCTTCAACAAAGTGGAGTTACATCATATCCCTAGAGATGAGAATCAAATGGCTGATGCTTTAGCTACTTTGCCTTCAATGTTTCAAGTGAATGATTGGAACGACGTGCCTACAATCCGAGTTATGCGCCTTGACAGACCTGCTCATGTGTTTTCAGTGGAAGAAGTCACCGACGACAAACCGTGGTTCTATGACATCAAACGTGTTCTTCAAACTCAAGAGTACCCGCCTGGGGCATCCAACAAGGATAGGAAGACGTTGAGAAGATTAGCAAGCAGTTTCTTTCTCAATGAAGAAGTGTTATATAAGAGGAATTACGACATGGTCTTGCTCAGATGTGTAGACAGACGTGAAGCAGACATGCTGATGCAAGAAGTACATGAAGGATCCTTTGGCACTCATGCCAATGGACATGCAATGGCTAGAAAGATGTTGAGAGTTGGTTACTATTGGATGACAATGGAATCTGATTGCTGCAGGTATGTGAAGAAGTGTCATAAATGCCAGATTTATGCGAACAAGATGCACGTGCCGCCGACCCTCCTCAATGTTATATCTTCACCTTGGCCTTTCTCTATGTGGGGCATTGATATGATTGGGATGATTGAACCTAAAGCTTCAAATGGTCATCGTTTCATCTTGGTAGCGATTGATTATTTTACTAAGTGGGTGGAAGCAGCATCTTATGCTAATGTAACCAGACAGGTGGTAGTCAGATTTACCAAGAATCAGATCATTTGTCGATACGGTATCCCGAGCAAGATCATCACTGATAATGGGTCGAATTTGAATAACAAGATGATGAAAGAGCTTTGTGAAGAGTTCAAGATCGAACATCATAATTCCTCTCCCTACAGACCGAAGATGAATGGAGCTGTTGAAGCTGCTAACAAGAATATCAAGAAGATTGTCCAGAAGATGGTCGTAACTTATAAGGATTGGCATGAAATGCTTCCGTTTGCTTTACACGGGTACCGTACTTCAGTTCGAACTTCAACGGGCGTGACCCCATTTTCCCTAGTTTACGGTATGGAAGCAGTACTCCCCGTGGAGGTTGAGATTCCGTCTCTGAGAGTGTTGATGGAAGCTAAACTTTCTGAGGCTGAATGGTGTCAAAGTAGATATGATCAGTTGAATTTGATCGAAGAAAAGAGATTGACAGCTTTGTGTCATGGTCAGTTGTATCAGCAGAGGATGAAGAAGGCTTTTGATAAGAAGGTTCGACCGCGCGAGTTCAGAGAAGGTGACCTTGTACTCAAGAAAATATTATCTTTCCAACCTGATTCTAGGGGAAAGTGGGCTCCGAATTATGAAGGACCATATGTTGTTAAGAAAGTCTTCTCTGGGGGTGCCTTGATTCTCACCAATATGGACGGTGAAGAACTCCCACGTCCCTTGAACGCCGATGCAGTCAAGAAGTATTTCGCTTAGACAAACTTCTGGTCAAATCAGTCTTGGCATTTGAACACATTTCGGAATTCGAAGTTGTTAGGGAGAATAGTGATCATTGTTTTGTATGACCTTTTATTTCATGTACTATTTCCCCAAGCTTTTGTAAACCGTTGGAGTCGCTTTGTTAGCGAACTACCATCCTATTAATGAAAGTTGAGCATTTACCTTTTGTAGGCAAAATTTTAATTTCTATGGAAATACTTGAAACAAATTTACTTAAATGTTCTTATTTTAAATATGTGTCGTGGATAACGAAAGGAATATTAACAGTTTGTTCCAAGGATGGTCAAGCCAGGAAATGCAAAGCAGTACAGTAGTTTATCCTCGCATGATGAGCATGTTTCGTTTCGAAATCGTCATGAGAGGTTGGTTGTGTTAAACTTGTGTTTTTTTTCGGGGTACTAAGTTTGGGGATTCCCCAGCTGTCCCAGTTAAGCTTTGTTTCAGTTATCTTCATTTGGGCGATTTCTGAAGTTTAGTACGCTCTGTCTCATACTGTGGTCTATTGGTGTTAGAAGATTGGATTTGGATGCTTTTCTCCTCAGAAGACTTGAGCCTTGTAGCGTTACACTCCGACGTTGCTCTGTGTTTCCAGTTCTGGGTATATTCCGTCTTCTGAAGATTGGCCGAGTATCTATTTTGCTGTGATAGCATATTATCTTCAAGATATTCCATCTGTCTGTTTTGTCAGCATAACATTCATTTACTCATTTACACTCATATCAGCATGCATACCACGTTTGCCGTTGATTTTAGGTCGTACTTTGTTTATTCGAACAACGTACATTTTTTGTCCTTCCAAGTAGAAGGTTAGCTTAGGCAGAAAATGTTTTTTATATAAATTCCCCAATTGAGTTACTTACTCATTGGGTGGAGTCTTGTTTGACTATTTCCTCTCTGGTTTATTCCTAGAGGAAGTTGCTGCCTCTTGCATAGGCTATTTCTTTGATTCTCCCCAGTGAAATCGATCCAGACAGTTGGTGCATTTATTTTGCACGTTAAAGTATATGATCTCCTCGGGAAGGATTGATTCAGGGTTCTCTTTGATGAGGATTTTATTCTCTGCCAATATCATCGCAATTTCCTTCTGAGTTATTCTTTGGAAAACGACAAGCGGCAGCTCTTCATGAGCAACTTGTACGTTATAGACACCGTTGGAAAACGACAAGCGGCAGATCTTCATGAGCAACTTGTACGTTACTTCTTGAAAGCGCCGAGCAGCAGTTCTTCATGAGCTACTAGTGCGTTATTTACCTTTTGAAAGCGCCGAGCAGCAGTTCTTCATGAGCTACTAGTGCGTTATTTACTTTTCTGAAAGCGCCGAGCAGCAGTTCTTCATGAGCTACTAGTGCGTTATTTACTTTTTGAAAGCGCCGAGCGGCAGTTCTTCACGAGCTACTAGTGCATCATTTTATTTTTTCTGAAAGCGCCAAGCAACAAACTCTTCATGAGTTACCAGTACGTTACTACTTCTTTGGAATACAACAAGCGGCAGCTTCTTTATTTGAGCAGCTTGTATGTTATCGGTATTTTCTTTGGAATACAACAAGCGGCAACTTCTTTATTTGAGCAGCTTGTATGTTATCGGTATTTTCTTTGGACAACAACAAGCGGCAGCTTCTTTATTTGAGCAGCTTGTATGTTATCGGTATTTTCTTTGGACAACAATAAGTGGCAGTTTTCCTTATTTGAACAACCTTCGTATCTACAATCTTATTACTCCAGCATTAATGAGTATATCTCTGAAAATCTAGCAGAGAAGTTTGTTATTAATCTTTACCTTCAGAAGTTGGTGGTCCATCATCAGCAAATTTGTTACTTTCTGTCTATCTTTGACCTCGAGTTGCGAACTCACTTTTTTGGGGTCAATAATCTGTTTTATGGCCTATGCAAGATGCCTTCTTTGTTAGGGTCGGAGGTCGTATTCCCTCAATTTTATTCGCTGTCAGGAGTCCGTCGTTTGAAGTCGATAGCTTGTTTCCCCAGTAATGTATAATCCATGCCGTTGTGTTTTGTTGGTGTTCGATTCCCCCAACAGTGTCTTGTTTCATACAATATCTTTCTCTGTGAGTTCGATCGCTGCATTCATATCAAACATGATGACGGCATCTTAGGACAAAATTTGCGTAGTTATGTATTTAAGTACCTTCAATCTCGTCGAAACGAAGATTTCAATCTTCATATCTCCGGATAGAAGAAACTTAAATAGGGGCAGCTGTTGTACCCCAAATTTTGACCTAAGATATCGTCTCCTACCTGCATCATTACATTACAAGTGTTTTGATCCATCGATTTTAAAATTCATAACTTTTTTCAGGCCGAGAGCTATTTATGTTGAACATTAAATCATTTAATCAATTCGTGCTAAAATGATGTTTATTAATTATTTATTATCTTAAATTTAAATAATTGAAATTCGTTTTCGATTATTATGTAGTTTAAAGATGTATAGATAATAAAGTAAACATTAGAGAAGAGGCGCATTAATTGTGCAGACAGTATTTATTTATTACTCACTATCTTAAATTTAAATAACTGGAATTCATTCTTAGTTATTACATAATTTAAAGGTTTATGAATAATATAATAAATATTCAGAAAAGTTTATTGGTCAATAACGATTATTTAATCATTTGTCATTCTAAGTTAAATAATTGAAACTCTATTTTAATTATTATAATTTAGAAAGTTATGGATGATGAATTAAATAATTGAGGCTATTAATTGATCAATGATAATTATTTATTTATCTGTTTATTATTCTGAATGTAGGTAGTTGAAATTCGTTTTCAATTATTATACGATTAAAGAATTGTAAACGATAAAATAAATAATTAAAGAGAAAGAAGAAATTAATTGGCGAATATTGGATTTTTTATTCATTTTTCTAATTGTACAATTATTACGTAAACATTGTATCTATTACAACAAAATTACAATAATAAATTTACAAAGCTAAAATGAAATAAAAAATTAATCTAATATTCCTAATTCTAAAACTTCCGATCCAATGCGTTTTTGTCTGCTCACTTGATGTTACCTGCAAAATTAAAAAAGATTAGAATTCGAATAAAAGCGAAATTATTTAAGGTTCATCATTAAAAGCAATGGCCGGAATCAGTTACTCTTTTTTGCAAATCACGGGATTTCTCCCGGTTCACAAAAAAAAAGGAATTTTTAAATGAATAAACAAGTTTATTTTTGTCCAAAAATTGCATGTTTCAAGTTAACTGCATTTTTTTCAAAATCCCAAATGCATATTTAAAAAAAAAAACATACAGCATACAAAGTCCCTGCATGATCTCAACATATGCAAACATGCTAACGTAAACCTATGCCCACACAGTAGAAAACAAACAAGCTATTGCATTAGAAGTCAAAAACATGCAGTTTAACTACATATGCAAGCAATGTGGACATTCCATTTTCATCATTTTCTGGCCATTTACAATTTCAGAAAAGTACAGCCTATCATATTTTTGTCAAAGCTGTACTGAGAGAGAAAAAGAGAGGGAGAAGTGTGGGTTTTACAGGCTTGGCATAGGCAGGAAAAGATATACAAGACAAACTGTAAAATATAGCCAGTAGAGATAAAAACATAAAAGAAGAATAGAAACAAATTGGAGATGACAGTCTAGTGCAGAATGCCCAGGAAGAGGGAAAGCATTTTCAAAACTTCCAGCCTGTAACATAAACAAGGGAGAGGGAAAACTGTTATAACACAAATAACCAAAAAGAAATCATATCAGATATCATATATCCAAGCCTTCAAAAAACTTAGAGAAAAGGAGTTATAAAAAAAACACACAAAAGCTCACAGAACCTGCATAACCATTCCCATACTGTCAAAAACCATTTGGATCATATGGCCTAAACCTTGCAAAACTGATTGAGCCTTCAAGCCAACATCATCCAAGAAACAATTTCATCCAGAAACAATTTCATCCAGAACCAATTCAAACCATACAACCAATATGGCTTAGCGAAAAGACCTATTTCCTTATTTCCACCAACCTGTCCAACCAACACGAAACCACCATACTCATGAACATGTCAAATTTATTTACCCAAGCCTGAACATCATCAATCAAAAACCTGAAACGATCCAAGCCAGAACCAACTTCGAAGGCAACAAGCTAGGCCTCAGTGTTACCATCACTGGCCATTCAAAATATACGATTCAAAGCCTAAAAAAAAACATTATCACAGGCCAATGCACATTTTACAGCAGCACGGTTAAGAAGAAGAAGAAAAACAGAAGCACAGTATCAAGGCAGAAGAAGAAAAGAAGCATCAAAAACACAGTACCAAGGCAAACGAAGAAGAGAAAGATCACAATACAGTATCAAGAAGAAGAAGAAGAAGAAGGAAATCACGTAAATACCGGTCACCAAAGTGAGCTCGCGCCTCTCCTCTCCTCGCCGCCTGGCCTCCTTCGCTCCGGACCTCCTCCTCCGTCTCCGCCTAGGTAACGGTTCCCTCTCCCTTTTACTTCTATGGTACCTCAATCAAACATTAACAATCAAACATTAAGAATCAACAATAAAGATGAAACAGAATAAAAATCGTGGAATCAGAATCAACATGCAAAAAAATGAACTAAGCGTTAACGAGGAATCGCGTTTTACCGAATCCGTAGCTGTCCTCTCTTTTGTTCGGCTGGAGGGAAGAGGAGTTGGAGTGGGTGGCCATGGCAAGAAGAGATAGAAAATTCAAAGGCAAATGTGGAGAAGAAAACGCGAAGAAGATCAAAGAGAAGAAGAGACGCGCCGTTTCTGCCTAGCAGAACCCTAATCCCATTTTTGTTAAACACAAAGCTAACCCTAATACACTTTATAAACTGATGGGCCTCACCCCATTTTCTCCAAGCCCACGCGTTTTTGTTCCTGCACCCCCCACTCTGGATTCTGTATGGGCTTCAACCATCTAGCCCATATGCCTTTTACTTGTTTCTTTTCATTTTGATACACTCTTTTACTTTTTTTATTTTTTTTCTAATCCCTTTCTTAGAGTTATTATTTATGTTAATTAATTGATAAGTATAATAAAAAACAAACAAAAGATATGTCTAACTAGGTTTTTTTTATTAATTAGTTGACCTCCTAGTTTAATTTTGGATTTAATTTAAGAGTTTTAATTTTATTTCATTAGGGTAAATTAATAACTTTTAACTTAATATTAGAACCCCTTAATCTTTTAAATAAGTATTTTTATACATAAAAAAATATAGAATTTAAGAACGTAGATATTTTATTTTAATTAATTCTCCTCTTACATCGTTATCAAATAAAATCCTAAAACATATAAAAAATAGAAAAAACTTAAAAAATATTTTATTAATTCATTTTCTTGTCTTATTAATATTAATATCAAAATATATCAAAAAACTTAATGACTTAAAACTAAAAAAAAACCTTACGTCCTCGTTAAATAATTCTCTTGCTTTTTATCCTTATCAAAATGCGTAAAAATTTAAAATACTTTCTTCCCGTTAACATTAAACCAAAAATCATAAAGAATACATTATTTGCATCATTTAGTCTATCATTTAAATTATCGTTATTTAATCGTTATTCGCATATTTTGTCCGTGTATTTATTTATTTGTTTATTCTGTTTATGCTTAAATCCAAAGGAAAAAACAGTAAATTTGTTGATTTCATGTCCTCAAGTCTAACTGCGCGAACTTTCGCATTTCATTAAAACTTAGGATAATTTTTCCTCAAATATTCACCCTTTTCAAAATTTATGCCCTTTAAGCAAAAACTTCGACATTAGGTCGTCGTATCTTCAAAAACCCGTCCGTATTCCGTTTCGGCCAAAACGATTTATTTTCAATCAAGCAATCAATTTTAAATAAAACAGATATTTCAAAAGGTTCCTATAGAGTACTATAGATGCATTGGGTGCTAGTACCTTCCCATTGTATAACCAACCCCCGAACCATAAGATCTCTTTTCAAAAATGCTGTGTATTTTTTTTATATTATTTACATTGCATATTTAGGGTTTTATTTCGCTCTTTTCCCTTTTTCCTTTGGAAACAATAAAGCGCGGTGGCGACTCTTGCTTTTGTGAGACGGATTAATCAATAATTCGATCTCCGATTTACCCCGCTACATTTTTTATCGCTACAATCACCATCCAGCACTCAGAAGCGCATTCCACGCTGCACCCACGAAAGCGCTCCACATAGGATCAATGGACTTTCAGCCAGCGCCTGGGCTTACTGTTCATGGGCCTAATGAATTCCTTTTCCAGCACCCCCCATTTTCTGCTTAGTTCAGGCCCATTTCTATCATTTTCTCTTATTTGATTATTTTTACTTATTTCTTTATTTAATATTTTGGTATGTAATTTAAAATAATAAAAGGGATCAATATGTTTTAAATAATTATTAACTTTAAAATAATTTGTGTTTGACACTATTAATTAAATTATTAATTAATTTTATCAAATGAGAAGAGTTTTAACTTTAATAATTATTTAATAGTTTGGACTTGTATTTTGTGATTTAATTATAGCTTGGGTTTTTATTTCTTATGGCATCCCCATTCATAAATTTGTACCCCCATTCTCGAAGCATTGTAATAGCGTATGACATTTAATTTCCATGATTTACTACTTTTCTTATTATTGTTAGTTTAATAGGATTGTATGGCAAGATCTAAAACAAAACGCCAGATAACCATAAATCCAAGATAAATTAACTGAAATCAAAACACTTTACACACACGCACCTCTAGGGTGACCTCGCTTGTTTCCTTCAGATAAAACAGTCAAGTCCCTCGAACGTGGGACGCTTTAGCAAAGACCCTCGGTTAAAAGATTGTAGTCCCCCGATGACCATTTGATGTTGTCTTCGGTAAACGATCTTAGTCCCTTACGAAAATTGCTAAAACATCCTACAAGTTGCCTTTATGACTCTACGATGACCCGCGTCTGTCCTTCACATCCAATGATAGGGCTTCCTACTAACTAATGGTAGGATAGAACTATCTAAAGGAGGAGGAAGAGAACGAAAGACCATTGAGTAGATAGATCGTTCGTAACCGCTTGCCACAAACTAAAATTTTTTTCACACCTTATGCTTTCAAAACAACCACTTTCAAAATGCTTTATAAACACTCTTGAGGACTGATACAAGGATTATTATAAAGCAAAATGCCTTACATTGGCATATCCAAAACATTTTCACACAACGACATTGTTTCAACAAATATTTTCAAAATAGACATTTTATATACATTCTCAACGATACGAGAATCATTACAAAATTGTCATACTTAGGCATTTTCAAAATATTTTCAAACATTCACAAACACAAAGCATTCAAAGAGTGAGCTAGCGATTAAGAGCCCATAGATAACTACGGATGAAAAGGGTGCTAACACCTTCCCTTTTCATAACCTACCCCCCGAACTCAGAAAATTCTCAAAAGTTCTTTCCTGTTCTTTTCACCTTTTCCTTTATTGGATAAAAGAAAAGTCGGTGGTGACTCTTGCTATCCGTAACATTTGTGATAAAACGTAAAACCAAAAGTCAGTTCTCCCACCGTATCATAGAACTCGTGACTATGCTGGGGAGAACTAAAAGTGGGGTTACCTTAGAGATAGATCACATTTAAATGCTTTCATTTTTTGACTTGCCTGCTTTACTTTTAAAGGGTTGTTTGGGTTGCTCATTATAAAGATCTTATACCCAGATATGGGGCATTTTAGGTAAGTAGCAATAGATCGTGAAGACTCTATGACATATATCGATGCGGTTAAAGCGATGGCTACATTAGTGTGACACATTGGTTGGTACCAGTGTGTCTTGAGTTAAGTCAAGGAGAATGCTGGGCTGCCGCGTGGTGTCATAAAGCACTAACTGACCGTAGAACCTTAGTTGACACAACTTAGCCATTAGAAAGTAGAAAGATAGTCGGCTTTGGTGAAGACTAAAGTTGGTTGATACTCGATGCTAAACTCATTAAGATCAGACCCTCGGGATATTTTGGTCGCAAATCAGATGCTTGTGCTGAAACAATGCCTGAGAGAAAGATCAATGATATGAGATTCCTAGAACCCGATTACTTCTTTTAGGACAAGTTGAGCCAACTAAAACTCAATTGGGTACTTACTTACAAAATCCATGCAAGCCTGAACGTAAGGCTACTTGTGTAACTTGTTTGCATTCATTGTCTAACAACTTGAACTCGTTGCAGAGCTTGTTTGTATTCATTATCTAACGACGTGAATTCCTTGCAGGACTTGTTTGTATTCATTATCCAATAACTTGGACTTTTTGCAAGACTTACTTGTTTTCATCACCTTACAATTTTGCTTGGTGTATAGCATATACATCATAACATCATACCATATCATTTTCACTGACCAGTTCAAGGATCTCAAGGGCCAAATGATGCAGGTTATCATGAACCAGACGCCTAGCAAGGGGCATGAGGATTTATTTTCCTCTAACCTAATGCCGTCAAAGTATCATGAACCAACATCTAACAAGGGGAAAGGGGATTTATTTTCCTCTACATGGTGAGCTTGATTCTCGTAGAAAGACATTCAACAATACGAAGTTGTTCAATCAAAGCTGTAGTGAATATGTGCATATGATTTGTTTTAGTTATTTAATCTTTGCACATTAGGTGATCTACCGTTTTAATTTTCCAAACATTCTTGCCATACAATCCTATTAGACATACATCTAGACAGTTAAAGATTGCGGGAATTTAAAGTGCGAAAAATAAACCTAGCTATTACATGGCTTCAGAGAGGGGGATTAATTACATAACCAAAAATCGGGGATTTAAACGGTAAAATAAAAACCTTAAGTTAACTATTACAAACCTTGAACAGTTACAAAATAATGGCAAAAATAATAACAAGCGCGCGGTAAATTAAATGCGAGGACGATTGAAATAATTTAAAACCCTGATTTGAGAGAAAAAGTATTTTTGGATTTTATCTGAGAAAATATTTAATTGCAAATTAATTAAACCTAATTTCTAATTGTTTTTAAATTATGAAAGAAATCAAATTAACCTAATTTTCTAAATAAATAAATTAATTAAAGAAATAAAAAAATATTTACGAGAAAAAAATGATTTTTGATGTATTTTTTAAAGAAAATTAATTAAATTGTGCACAATCTCAAACCCTAATTCTAATTGTTTTAAATTATGAAAAAAATTAAAGTTGCCCTAAATTAATTAAACTAATAAATTTAAAAAAGTATTTATTAAGAAAATAAATCTTTTTGTGATTTTTGATTTGTTAATTGAATAAAATAATTTTTGTATTGATTAAAAAAAATAATTAAAGAAAAGAAATTAAAGAAAAATAGTAAAAATAACCAAGTGGGCCTGCTGTTAGCAATTCTGGGGGATGGGAATCTGAATTTCCCAGCCCATTAAGCTTCCAAGCCCAGTCAGCGTCTGGTTCCATGTGGCATTGACCTGAGGGTGTACCATAGACTCTCATGGATGGAGCGTTAGATCTGATGGCATGCTTGATCAAATGGCTGGATGTTGAAGACGTATAGTGGACACTTGGCTGGGGGACATGCTGAATCTGTAAAGGAATTAGAAGAAAAATACAAAAGTACACGCCTGGGATCGAACCCAGGACGTGTACCTCATAGGCCCCTCATCCTACCAACTTCACTGCATTAGTTAACTGTTAATATAATAAAACAAATAAATCAAAAACAAAATTAATTTCCATGCCCAGAAACCTGCGCGAACTTTCAAACGCCCCAATGGTTGCTTGCCACGCCATCGTCTTCTCCCAGAATCCGTTGTCTTAGGTTCAAACTTTTACCTACAGACATTTCTTCATAGCTATAAACCCACATCCTTCAAAAATCAAATGTCTACAATATAAATTCCTAAGAAGACCATGAATCGACTGGGTTTGGAACCCTAAACATCATGGTGCCCTTATCCAGTCCTAATTTTGCCTATGTTAAAAGACCCTAAAACAGATCCTGAAACCCTAGTTATAGCATATTACGATTCCTGCGTTGTAAATGCAATTAAATGGTACCAATACCTTGCAAACAAGATGATGAACAAGAATATATGATTAGAATAGGTTTATGATACGTAAAACATGGTAAACGATTTTGAGTTCTTAGTGAAAACTGTGATGCTTCTATGCGAGGATTCTTGATGTTTTGAAGCCTGCAAATGGTGCTGGTAGCTTCCTGAGATGTCCTGGAATAGATTAGAATCTTTAAATATCCGTGAGGATGGATCTAGAGTGGATTTTGATATCACACTTTTTTTCCAAAATTTCCACTTTTCTTTTGCTGTTTGCACGCCTCAACCTTTGTGTTTTTGATCTGGAATTATTATGCACATATAGTAGACTGAATTAGGTCAACAAAATTGTATCATATCTTTGAGAATTATGAAAATTGGATTTGATTTGCTTCATGTATGACATCTTTCTAAAACAAGCTTCAATCCAATCTTTTCCAACCCTAATGACCCTTGCACGAATTGATCATCATGCTAGCTGTATATGGACTCCAAATGTGCATAAAAATCTCAAGATTTGATTTGTTTTCATTATTTTACCATTTAATTTAATTTAATTTGATTTAAATGAATAAAAAATCAAAATAAATGATAAAAGTAATAAAATAATAGGTGGAAAAGCTCAGGGGTCGTGGTTCCTATTAGAAACATGTTTCAAGCAAGAAAACATGGGCCCCTTTGGAAAAAATGCAAATTTGATCAATGTTGACTTTTGACAATTTTCCAAAAATTGCCAACTTTGACAATGCACAACTCTCTCAATTTTGACCCTAGGAGGGTGTTCTTGGACTTTTTAGAAAGCTTAGGATGTCACCTAAACAACCAAATTTTGTTTCATCTCAATTGGATCTTCCATTTTCATGTAAGAAGCCTTGACCTAAAAGGTGTTTTTGTTAACTTTTCAAAAGGACCTATAATGTCAAAATTCATATATTTTTGTGAGTGCATATTTTGAACTTGGGAGATGAAGATGAGTTGTAGGGAATTGAATTCTATTCAAAATTAGCCTTGGATGGAAAATTTATGATAAATTATGAAGAAGTTATGCTTGGTAAAAGTTTGGTTGACTTTTCCTACAAAACCCTAATTTAGCAACTTTTGGGTTTTGATGAATTTGGGGCATTCCTTGAGAATCATGATCAACCCTTGATCAAATGATGGAAAACACTTCAAAATGATGATGTTGACCAAAAATCTTGAAGTTTTGACTATATGTGGGCCACAGTTGACTTTTGACCTAATACAGTCGATTCTCAAACATCTGAGCAGTTAACTGAGCAACTTTCTTGTGCAAGGTATGAAACTTGAAATGGATGGTCTTGGGAATATATTAGGACCTTGGAAGGAATTTGGGACCTTTGTGGTTCACCTATCTTGATGAAGAGAGAAACCCTAATTTGAGGTATACTGCCTTAGGAGAGAGTTTGTCTGGTCAACTCTTGAACTTCCTTGACAACTTGGGGACCTCAATTGACATTTGTTGAGTAAAATGGGAGGGAAAATTTTGGGGCACAACATGTTGGAACTTGGAATTTTGTGCCTGAAGATCCTTGATGCTTTGTTCGGAAGACATTTCTGCTGAAATAAATAGTGAAAAAGATGAGAAACTTGTAATGGTACCTGTTTATGCGATGCTATGAATGAGATGCGTATGCAATGATTTCATGGATTCTTAAAGGCTCAGATTTGTTTAAACAAAATAAATGCATATTAATTGCATTAAAAAGTTCTAATTGTTACAAATAATTCCTTTTAGGCTTACAATTAAACAAAACAAAACTTAAAGCAAAAAAGAAACTAGGTCTCCTAGGAGCGCATCCTCTTTGGCGCGATGTAGGCATTATGTTCCTTTCTTCATGAAGTAGCCTAGTGAGCTCTAGGACCTTCTTCTCGCTAGCATAGAACTGAGCTTCAAACGTGTCCCGCTCCTCTTTGAGTTAAACCCGGGACTTCTGTAACTCTTCATGATCGGTTGGCATGTCAGGATGATGACGAAGTGAAGTAGTATCTCCTTAAATAGTTGGATCTAGAGTTACTAGTAGGACAGCAGGGTAAGGCATCGTGAGGCTTTGGGCGCGAGCTTGTACCCATCGGAGATAAGGCTCAAGAGAAATGAATTCTTGTGCCCTAGCGTCTTGCTATCAATTTTATGCACCATTCCCCAACCTTTTATGAACCTTCTACAGTATCCATGAACATCATTCTCATAATTGAAGGTGATTCCTTGGATAAGCGTATCATGAGAACCATCTCTTCTCGCATAACCAAACTGACGCAAGGCCAAACAAGGGTTGTAAGTGATTCCTCCCCTAATGACTAAGAGAGGTACATTATGGAATTCACCATAGCAATCGATGATGGTAACATCTTCCAAGAACCGTGAACACCAATGGATGTTTGAACGCTTAAGGGACATCAACCTACGAGACCATTTCAAACCCTACTCATTCTTCAAAACATACCTGGGTAGGTGCGAAATAAACCACCTAGCCAACAGAGGAGTGCAACACAGGAGGGTCCCCCTTCTCTTTAGAGTGCGAGCATACAGAGAGTGTAGAATATCCCTGAGTAATGTAGGCACTGGATTATGAGAAAGAAAAACTTTAATATTGTTCACATCTACGAGTTGATCTGCATTAGGGAAAAGTATTGTCCCATAAACGAGAAGTTCCAGCACCTCTTCGAAAGCTTATAAATCTAAGGTATCCCAAAAATGGTAAGCCTTCTTGAATAGAAACTTAACAAAAATTACTTGGACACTCCCTCTAGTCTCCCAATTTGTCACTATGTCAGACCGTTGTAAAGACAGAGCTCTGGCAATCTCTTCCGGTTCTGGTGTTCTTCTGTACCATTGAAAGGTAACTGATCAAGAATAGTTACCCCCAACAACTAAGAAAATTCCTCCATAGTAGGTACTAGCTGGTAATCCGGGAAGGTGAAACAATGGTGCACAGGATCAAAGAACTTAAACAACACTTTTAATAACTCTTCATCAGGTTTTGTAGTGACCAAATTGAGCAACTGACCATTCTTTTTGGTGAAATGAGAACTTTCAAGAACCCTTAATGCCAGGTCCTTTAGTTAGAGATACACTTTCACCAGGTTAATCTGTATAGTGTTCCTACGGGCGGATGCCATGTCCTACAAAACAAAGAAAAAATGAGCCCTAGGAAATCCTTGAAATGGTTAGTCATGATATGCCATGCTTATGATGTCATGATTATAAAATCACAGGTATAGCAAACAACACACAAGTCACACCAAGTCCTTAGGTTTAAGGCCTGCATGAGTTTTAAGGTCATACCCTCTTGAAGTTGGATTGGTTCAACCTGTCCTATAAATAGTAATTGGGTTCTAAGGGATCTCAATATAACTAATCTTTCTCCCAGCTTCGTTCAATAGGCGATTGACTCGCAACCAAACAAAAATCAAGAGCCAAACCTCAATGAGTGTAGCATCGATTATCTGTCGACCTTGGGAATACACCAAAGCCGGCCATCTCACTACGTCTTACTGGCCAAGTTGTGCAATTAAAGGTTCTAAGGTCAATTGATGCTTCACGAAACCACGCGGCTGCCCTGTAATCTCCTCGATTAACTTAAGGGTTACCGGTACCAACCAAAGTTCCACATTAACATAACTACTACTTCAACCGTGTTGGTATACCACGCACAGTTCCCTCACGGTTTATTGCTACTTACCTAAAAGGTGTATCCCAGATCCGGGTGTAGGATATATAGTAACCGAAACAATCCCTTAAAAGTAAAGCAATCAACACAAGCAAGAGAAGCAATTAAATGAATTAGATCCTAAGGTATACCCCACTTTTCTACAATCCCCAGCAGAGTCGCCAGTTCTGTGATTTGGTGGCAAAACCGACTGTTATACTGGTTTGTATTTTGTGTTCGCAAATGTCGCGGTAAGCAAGAGTTGCCACCTACTTTTATTTCATCCAACTAAGGAAAAGGAAAAAGAACAGAAAAAACCTTTTTTGAGATGTTTCTGAGTGTGGGGGTAGATTATAGAAAGGGAAGTTGTTAGCACCATTTCTATCTGTGGTTTTCCACGGGCTCTTAGGTAATTTGCTCATTTTTAAAATTGCTCGTGTGTGCTTGTTTTGAAAAAGTTTTACTTCGTGATAACCCTTGTATCAGTCCTCAAGAGTGTGACAAAGTTATTTTGAAAATTTGTTTTGAAAAGTGTTTGTGTGAAAAGTTTTGTTTGAGCAAGTAACTAGGAGCTAATCTACCTACTCGAAAAAAGTCTATTCGTTTTCCTTTAGACAATGCTATCCTATTATTAAGGAATAGATAGCACCGTCGTTGGAGTTTTAAGGGACGTTTGAAGGGACAAATACGATCACAAAAGCAATGTTAGGAAATTTTAGTAATCATCCTAAAGTCTTAAAGATCTTTTTCCGAGGCAACATCCGTTTGGGTCAATTTAGATCTTTTGGGACTAGAGGACAACCACTAACATTCCCTATACTTCATGACCGTTTAACGAAGGCAACCGGAGTGGAGTGAACCCTAGGAGTGAGCATGTGCAGGTGTATTTTTTCCAGTTAATTATCTTTGCACAATTAGGGTTTTCTACTGTTTTAATTTCAATTCGTCTTTCCATATAATCCTATACATACATCTAAGCAGTTTATAGTTTGCGGAAATTAAAACTTGAGAAGTTAGAGTCCTAATTATTACAAGTCTTTGGGCAGATACATAATTATTTTTGACTGAAAATAAAATGCGGAATTAAAACCCTATTTAAATCTATTACAAAACTCGGAGCAGTTACAAATAATAATAAAAAAGGAAAATTAAAAGCGTGCGGCAAATTAAATGCGAGAAATAATTAGACGACTTAAAAATCTAATTTGAGAAAATATTTATGTTATTTTTGAGGAAAAAATTAGGTTAAGTACAAAATTAAACCCTAATTCTAATTATTTTGAATTATAATAAAAAGACATTAAATTACCCTAATTTAATTAAACTAATTAATTAATAAAATATTTTTTATAAAAAAGATTTTTGATGTTTTTTTATGATTTTTGATTAAATGAAAAATATGATTTTTTGGTGTTATTAAAAAAAATATAATTAACAAATAATAAGAAAAAGAATTGAAAATAAAAAAGGTAGGACTTGGGCCTATATGATGAGCCAAAAGGGGGGTGGCTTTCTGAATTTTGTCCAGGCCCATTATGGCCAGGCCCACTCCTGCGCCAGATCCGGTGTAGCTCCCTTCTGGTGGTTCACGGTATGACTGCATGTACTGGATGTTGGATCTTTGTATGAAGAGATCTTGGGGTTGAATTTTGGAGACACATGGTGGACATCAGGCAAGAAGGTACGCTGAATCTGCAATGAACAAACGAGAAAATGAAAAACTCCAGACCTGAGTATCGAACCCAGGTCTTCCCCTTTGTAAACGCTTCCCTTTACCACCTTGCCATGTTGTCTTTTGTTTATATGAATAGAAAAAATATATTATATTGGAATAATGGTCAGTGCTAGTGAATAACGCGCGTGAATTCAAATTAGCCACTAGGATCGTGCCACTATTCTTCTTCTTCCTGGGACAGTCGTTTTAGGTGAAACCCTTTTACCTACAGACAATGTTTGTAGCTACATCCCTGTGAATCTCAAAAGAACTCAAACAAGCATGATAAATTAAATCCAAACTCACAGATCAACTAGGTTTGATCTCGTGAGTATGATGATACTCCTCTCGTGCCCTGATTTCACATGTATTAAAAAGCCCTGAAACGCAACCTCAAACCCTAAAAATGGCAATTGTCCATGTATGCGTCAAAACTTGCAATTAGTGATTCAAGCATGTTCTAAACATCCATACAAACAAGAATGCATGATCAAAAAGTATTTATAACGCATGTATGACTGTAATTGTTTTTGAAAAGAAAATGCAAATTGTGATCAGATTGGTCATGATTCTGAGAGTTTTGACACTTGAAAAGAATGCAGTTAGTCTCAGTGTGTCTCCAGGAATGTGTTGCAACCTTTAGAACCTCTTGAATCTGCCTCAAAATCCAAATTCAATGATCACTTTTCCTTGAATTTCAAGTTTGTGTACATGGTATCTTTTGAGTAGCTGCGCCTCTCCCTCCTCCTCCTAGGGTTCCAACAAACCTCAGTATATGTATTGAGTCTAATTAGGTTAACAATTTTGGATCCAATCTTGGGAGTTGATGGATAAAATCTTTGATCTTTAAGCCATATTCTTTCATTCCAAACTTGACCAAATCATGCCTTTTTTGCCTTGATTTGATTTGGCTTGATTAGACCAGCTCAATTAGATTTGATTCTCATAAAAATCAGATAAAAAAACAATCTCTAATATTTTTTGTCATTTATTTGATTTAATGTGATTTTTAATAAAAAAAAATTAAAATAAAATCAATAAATAGAGAAAATAATATATGGCTGCTGATTTGGGTCGTGGATTATGTCCCTAACAAGATACAATCCTGAAATGCTAGGCCCATTTGACAAAAAAATGCACCTTTGAGCACATTTGACTTTTGGCAATTTTCCAAAAATGGTCAACTTTGACAATGCATATCTCCTGCAATTTTAACCCTAGAGAGCTGTTATTGGACTTTTTAGAAAGCTTAGGATGTCCCCTAAATAACCCGTTTGGTCTAATTTCAATTGGGTCTTCCATGTTCATGTAAGAAGCTTTGACCCAAAAGGTGTTTTTGTTGACTTTTCAAAAGGACCTATAATGTAGACATTCATATCTTTTTATGAGTGCATTTTTTGAACTTGAGGGATGAATATGAGTTGTAGGAAATTGGATTCCCTTCAAAATGAGCCTTGGATGAGAAATTTATAATAAATTATGAGAAAGTTATGCTTGGTCAAAGTTTGGTTGACTTTTCTAGAGAAACCCTAACTTAGCAACTTTTGAGTTTTGATGAATTAGGAGCATTCCTTGAGGAATCATGGTCAACCCTTGATCAAATGATGAATATCAATTCAAAATGTTGATGTTGAACAAAAATATTGAAGTTTGACTGTATGTGGGCCACAATTGACTTTTGACCTAATATAGTCGATTCTCAAGCATCTGAGCGGTTTGACTGAGCAAACTTCTTGTGAAAGGCATAAAACTTGGCATGGTTGATCTTGAGGACATATCAGGACTGTGGAGAACATATGAGGCCTTTGGGGCTCACCCATCTTGATGAAAATTGAAACCCTAGTTGTAGGTTCATAACTTTAGGAGAGAGTTTGTTTGGTCAACTCTTTGGCATCCTTGAGCAAGTTAAGGGTCTTAATGAGCATGTGTTGATTAAAATGGGAGGGAAAATTTTGGGGTACAACACCTTTGTATCAAATCATGAAGATGAAGAGGAGGACTGTGATCTGGATACAGATGGAAGAATATCAAATGCTTTAGCTATGCTTAAAAGACAGTTTAACAAAGTGATAAAAAGAATGGATAGGAACCAAAGGTTAAATGTCAAGAATATCTCATATGACATCCATAAGTTAAATGAGTTTGGAAGAAAAAAGGCTGAAGAAAAACTCACTCAAGGGAAGGGAATACAATGTCATGAATGTGAAGGCTTTGGTCACATTAGAGTTGAATGTCCTACATATCTTAAGAAACAAAAGAAGAATTTATCTGTTACTTAGTCTGAAGAGGACTCAGAGAGTGATCTTGAAGAATCTGCCAAGTATGTTAAAGCATTAACATGTAAATATGTATTTGATGAAGAGTCTAGTGACGGGGAACTAACATTTGATAAGTTAGCTGCTTCATACAAAGAATTATGTCTCAGAAGTGAAGAAGTGTGCCTACAAGGGGAGAAACAGAAATCCCTCATAACTCAGCTGAAGGAAGAATGGGAAGAGCGTCTAAAAACTATTTCAAATCTAGAAAATGAAGTGACTTCTTTAAATTCAAACCTTGATAGAATGGTCAAATCTGTCAAGATGTTGAATAATGGGTCTGACACATTAGATGAAATTCTTCAAGCAGGAAGAGTGACAGGAGACAAGAGTGGTCTAGGGTTTAATGAGAAAAAGGAACAAAGTTCAGAAGAACCTTTATTAGATTCTAAATCAAGGATGTCAAATTAAATTTCTAAACATCATGGTAAGAAAGGACATCATGGCAAACATCATGGCAAGAAAAAGTTTAATCACACCAGAGGGAATTCCTAGCCCTGGAGACGTCATCACTGTGGAAGGCTTGGTCATATAAGGCCTTTTTGTTTCAAGTTATATGGATACCCTAAAACTACTCCTCATCCCAAAACTGATCAAAATCCCCAAAATATCAAAAAGAAGAAACAGTGGGTTCCCAAGTCTAATGTTGCTAGTTTCATAGCTCATACCTCTCTCAGAGTATTAACCAAAAATGATTGATACTTTGACAGTGGCTGTTCTAGACACATGATAGGTGTCAAAAATCTGTTGGTAGATATCAAATCTCATTCCACCAGTTATGTGACTTTTGGTGATGGAGCAAAAGGAGAAATCAAAGGTGTTGGCAAGCTGGAATGTTCAAGAGTCCCTAAGCTTGATGATGTGTTACTTGTTAAAGGGTTATCAGCTAACCTTATAAGTATAAGCCAATTGTGTGATAAATGATTCAAAGTTAACTTCACCAAGGAAGAATGTCTTGTTTGCAATGAAAAGAATGAATTTATTATGAAAGGAATCAAATCTAAAGACAACTGTATTTATGGGTTCCTCAAGAGTTGAACTTCTCCTCAACATGTGTTTTAGCCAAAGAGAATAAAGTTAAACTATGGCATCAAAAATTAGGGCACTTGCATCTGAAAGGTATGAAAATAATTATATTTGAAGAAGCAGTGAGAGGGATTCCTAAGCTCAAGATAGAAGAAGGAAAAGTGTGTGGTGATTGCCAGATTGGAAAGCAAACTAAGATGTCACATCAAAAGATCCAACATCTAACTACATCAAAAGTCTTGTAACTTCTTCACATGGACTTAATGGGACCTATGCAGGTTGAAAGTCTTGGTGGAAAGAAGTATGCCTGTGTTGTTGTAGATGACTTCTCTAGATACACATGGATAAGTTTTATTAGAGAAAAATCAGAACATTTTGAAGTGTTTAAAGATCTCTGTCAAAAACTTCAAAGGGAAAAAAATAGTCATGTCATCAGAATCAGAAGTGATCATGGAAAGGAATTTGAGAACAACAAATTAGCTGACTTTTGCTCTTCTGAAGGAATTAGCCATGCATTCTCTTCTCCCATTACTCCTCAAAAAACGGGATTATGGAACGCATGAACAGAACCCTTCAAGAATCTGCCAGATCCATGATTCATGCTAAGAAGTTATGTAACGCCCGTAATTTAATTAATTATTTAATTAAATTACTTTTGGAATATTTGTGAAGTGGTGTTATAACTAATTGGATTTAATTATTTTATTAAGTGGAGAAATAATATTAGAATTATAATATTATGTGGTGAAATAATATTAGAAGTATAATATTATTTGATGTGGGCTTGTTTTTAAAGGAATAGAAGTAATAAGGGGGGTGTATTAGTTTTAAGCCCAATAAGGAGTTAAAAGAATAATAGGGTTATTTTATTGTTGTTGGAATAGAATAGAAAGGAGAAGCAGTAGAAGAATAAGGATTGAGAAAGAACGTGCAAGCTGCTAGAGAAAGTGGAAAACGGCAAGAACGAGAATTCAACCGGAAATTGTAGAGCGACCCTCAATCCAAGGTAAGGGTGGGGATTTGACTCTATAACTGGGTTTATGATAATTGGTATGTGGGGTTAGATGTGATTTTTGTCTTGTTCTTGAATTGAAAATACATGAATGTTGTATGATGAGAATTGATGAATTTTAGATGAATATTGATGTCATGATGTTGTTTAATTGATGTAGAATTATAAGATTATTATAGGTGATGAATCATCATGATTATGTTAATTTTTAGGGCTTTAGGTATGAAAACGCAGAGTATTGCAGTGATGAAAACGCAGAATATTGCAGTGATGAGAAACACAGAATTAGCCCAGAAGGATATCAGAAGTTGCTGTATTAGAATAATGATTTAAAGTGGAGATAGAACTTGTCACACTGTTATTAGTTAGGTTGATATCAGGCTAAGAATTAAAATATTAAGATTAAGGAAAAGTAGCAGTTCTGATGTTAGAAGCAGTGTTAGTTAGCAGATGCGATGGATTAATAAAAAGTAGAATCTATGTTGGTTAGAAGTTGCGCTAGATTAGTAAGAAGCAGAAGTTCTGATGGTAGAAGCTGTGTTAGTTAGAAGTTGCGTTGGACTAGTAAAGAGTAGAAGTTCTGATAGTAGAATTTGTGTGTTAGAAGTTGTGTTGTCAGAAGTTATGTTGTCAGAAGATTGTGTCATCAGAAGTTGGGTTGGTCAGAAGTTGGGTTGGTCAGAAGTTGGGTTGTCAGAAGTTGTATTAGTCAGAAGTTGGGTTGGTCAGAAGTTGGGTTGTCAGAAGTTGTATTGGTCAGAAGTTGTTCTGGTCAAAAGTTGTGTTATTAGAAGTTGCGTTGGTTAGAAGTTTAGTTGGTCAAAAGTTGTTCTGGTCAGAAGTGGTGTTGGACGTTACGTTGTTTCCATACAGAATGTGAAAGTTAGATGCTTAGAAGCTGTTGTTTGAACTATAATAGTAGGATAATGATGTTAGAGTTACAGAATAGCAGTAGTGACTTGCTGTGGACTTAATGTACAACTGAGTTGTTAGTGAGAAGTTATTCATGATGTTCTATTGATGATTTATAATAAATAAATGATGATCTGTTTGATGATTTATAATAAATAAATGATGTTTAATGAATTATTTTGATGATATGAGATGTTGATGACGAGACATTGTGATGCACTTGAGATGTTGTTGTTTTGAGATACCTTGAGATATTAATTTGAGATGTTTTTGAGAAGATCTGAGATGTTGTTAACTTGGGTATTATTATTACATTCATGGTTGTGTCGCGTACATTTCATTTTTGAGATGGAGCTTATGCTCGTTGAGATGGCCTGTATTGGCGAATTTTGAGATGAAGGCTATGCCTTGTTGATGCCTCTATTAATTGGAAAATTTGTGAGATGGGAGTTCTACTCCAATGGTACCACATGCATTTGCATAGTATAGAGTCGCATTATATGATTTCATAAAGAAGTTATTTTGATGTTGATGAACGTGTATATACGTTGTAATTGTTGTTGATTATGAGATGAGAAGTGGCGATGTTATTGATCTAATTTAATATATTAATTATCATGCACTTTATTATATTGTTAGATATCTCACCCCTTCTGTTTGAATGTTACCCTTATGTTGGTAACGTGCATGTAATCGAGAGTGAAGGCTGTATACCTTCAGTAGTTCGCGTCGATGTCATTGCTCTGATATGTAACACTCAGGGGGATGAATGATTGCTGATTTTTGATTGTTGATTTTCAGTTGTTGAACTTTAAATTGATTATTATTAAGTATGTGATGTTTCGAAGTTGCTTTTTTGTTATTTAAAGATGTTATTGAGAATTCCGCTGCGTAGTTGTTGAATTATTTAATTAAAGATGTTAAGATGATGGTTCATCCGATGTTTTGAAAGTGTTATATATCCATGATGAATGCAATGAATTTGATAGAAGAATTTGTGACGTCCCGATTCGTTTGCATGATTGAATTTTATAACTCTGATTTATTTATATAATTGCTTGGGGTAGAATTGGGGTGTTACAAAGTTGGTATCAGAGCAAAATGTTGGTCCGAACTTGTCGTTGAGTCTTAGTTGTCTAACAATCGAGTATTGTTATTTTGAGTTCTAAATGTTGTTTATGTTGTAGTGAGAAGTTGAGATGGCTGGAAGGAATGATGTTGCACTTGCTGCTGCTCTTGAAGCAATGGCTCATGCGATGGAAAATCAGCCGAATGCTGGATCTCGTAGCTTGGCGACTTTCTAGAGAGAAAATCCACCTACGTTCAAGGGAAAGTATGATCCTGACGGAGCATTAGAGTGGTTGAAAGAGATAGGGAGAATCTTTCGTGTGATGGACTGCACTCCAGCGCAGAAGGTTCATTATGGTAATCATATGCTAGCAGTCGAGGCTGATGACTGGTGGCTAGAGACTTGTCAAAAGTTGGAAGCTGCAGGTGAGAATGTCACTTGGGCTGTGTTCCGTAGGGAATTCCTGAGAAAGTATTTTCCTGAAGATGTCCGTGGTAAGAAGGAAATTGAGTTTCTTGAGCTGAAGCAAGGAGGTATGTCAGTTGTTGAGTATGCTTCCAAATTTACTGAGTTGGCTAAGTTTTATCCGCATTACGCTGAGGAAAATGGTGAATTTTAAAAGTGTATTAAGTTTGAGAATGGGTTGCGCCCAGAGATTAAGAAGGCAGTTGGATACCCGAAGATCCGCGTCTTTGCTGATTTGGTTGATAGCTGCAGGATTTATGAAGAGGATAATAATGCTCATTACAAGATTATCAGTGAGAAGAGGGGTAAGCACCAACAGAATCATGGTAAGCCTTATGATGCCCCAACTGGTAAAGGTAAACAGAAAGTTGCTCATGGTCAAAGGACTAGTGGGGGAGATACTCCTGCTCGTGTGATTTTCTTTAAGTGTGGGAAACCTGGGCATAAGAGTAATGTGTGCACTGCTGAAGTGAAGAGATGTTACTGTTGTGGTAAGAACGGACATGTTGTATTTGAGTGTGAACACAAGAATGTGATTTGTTTCAATTGTAGAGAAGAAGGGAACATTGGTAGTCAGTGTCCGAAACCGAAGAGGGCTCAGTCAAGTGGTAAAGTGTTTGCTTTAGTGGAGGATCATACAGCTATTAAGGACAGACTTATTAGAGGTACATGTTTCATTAATAGTACTCCTTTAATTACTATTATTGATACTGGTGCTACGCATTGTTTTATTGCTGCTGATTATGTTGAAAGATTGGGTCTTATGTTGTCTTCTTTGAACGGAGAAATGGTCGTCGATACTCCAGCCAAGGGGTCGGTGACTACTTCTTTTGTGTGTTTGAAGTGTCCCTTGTCGATCTTCGACAAATACTTTGTTGTTGATTTGGTTTGTTTATCGTTAAGAGGTTTGGATGTGATTTTGGGTATGAACTGGTTAGAGCATAACTGTGTTCATATAAACTGTTATGACAAATCGGTGAAGTTTTCTACTCCTGAAGAAGAGGAAGATGGTTTGTTGTCTGCTAGACAGTTGAGGAAGTTGATGCAAGAGGAAGCACATATGTTCTCGTTGATGGCGTCGCTATATGTAGAGACTCAAGCTATAATTGAGGAATTGCAGGTGGTGTGTGAATTTCCTGAAGTTTTCTCTGATGAGATTCCTGATGTACCGCCGGAGAGGGAAGTTGAATTTGCTATTGATCTTGTACCTGGTACCAGCCCTGTGTCTATGGCACCATACATGATGTCGGCATCTGAATTGTCAGAGTTGAAGAAGCAATTGGAAGAGTTACTTGAGAAGAAGTTTGTAAGACCAAGTGTGTCGCCGTGGGGAGCTCCAGTATTGTTAGTAAAGAAGAAAGATGGGAGCATGAGGCTTTGTGTTGATTATAAAAAGCTGAATAAAGTGACGATTAAGAACAAGTATCCGCTTCCAAAATTAGATGACTTGATGGACCAATTGGTGGATGCTCATGTGTTTAGTAAGATTTATTTGAGGTCGGGTTACCATCAGATTAAAGTGAAGGATGAAGATATTCAGAAGACGGCTTTCAGAATGCGTTATGGACATTACGAGCATTCGGTGATGCCTTTCGGTGTTACTAATGCGCTGGGAGTATTCATGGAATATATGAATCATATCTTTCATACTTATTTGGATCGGTTCGTTGTGGTGTTCATTGATGATATTTTGATTTACTCTAAGTCAGAAGAAGAGCATGCTGAACATTTAAGAGTAGTATTGCAAGTTTTGAAAGAGAAGAAGTTGTATGCAAAGCTGTTCAAGTGTGAATTTTGGTTAAAAGAGGTTAGTTTTCTTGGTCATGTGATTTCAGATAGTGGCATTGTTGTAGATCCATCGAAGGTTGATGCTGTGTTGCAATGGGAAACTCCAAAGTCAGCTACTGAGATTAGAAGCTTCTTGGGATTAGCTGGTTATTATAGAAGGTTTATCGAAGGGTTTTTTAAGTTGTCACTTCCGTTGACTAATTTGACTTGTAAAGGTAAAGCGTTTGTATGGGATGTTCAGTGCGAAGAAAGTTTTACAGAATTGAAGAAGAGGTTGACGTCGGCTCCGATTTTGACGTTGCCTAATCCAGGAGAGCCTTTTGTGGTTTATTGTGATGCTTCTAAGATGGGTTTAGGAGGTGTGCTTATGCAGAATGGTAAGGTAGTTGCTTATGCGTCAAGGTAGTTAAGGACTCATGAGAAGAACTATCCTACACATGATTTAGAGCTTGATGCAGTTGTTTTTGTGTTGAAGATTTGGAGGCATTATCTTTATGGTTCTAGATTTGAAGTGTTTAGTGACCATAAGAGCTTAAAGTATTTATTTGATTAGAAGGAGTTGAATATGAGGCAACGAAGATGGTTGGAATTATTAAAGGATTATGATTTCAGTTTGAATTATCATCCAGGAAAAGCGAATGTGGTGGCTGATGCGTTGAGTCGAAAGACTTTACATATGTCAGCAATGATGATTAAAGAGTTGGAGTTAATTGAGCAATTCAGATATATGAGCTTAGTTTGCGAGGTTACTCCGCAGAGTGTTATGCTGGGTATGTTGAAGATTAATAATGAATTTTTAGACAGTATCAGAGAAGCTTAGAAGTTGGATGTGAAGCTGGTAGATTTGATGGTTGGGACTGATCAATATGAGAGTAGTGATTTTAAGCTTGATGCACAAGGTGTGTTGATATTTCGTAACCGGATTTGTATTCCTGATGATGCTGAGATGAAGAAAGTGATACTTGAAGAGGGTCATATAATTAAGTTGAGTATTCATCCAGGATCTACAAAGATGTATCAAGATTTGAAAGATTTGTTTTGGTGGCCTGGGATAAAGAGTGACGTGGCTCGTTTTGTGTATGCATGTTTGACATGTCAGAAGTCTAAAGTTGAACATCAGAAGCCTGCAGGATTGATGCAACCGTTGGACGTTCCAGAATGGAAATGGGATAGCATTTCAATGGACTTTGTGACAGGGTTACCTAATACTTTAAGAGGACATGATTCGATTTGGGTGATTATTGATAGGCTTACGAAGTCAGCTTATTTTATTCCTATTAACACCAGTTTTCCAGTGTCGAAGTTGGCTGAGATTTATGTTAGTGTGATTGTGAAGATGCATGGTTTCCCTTTGTGCATTGTGTCAGATAGAGATCCAAGATTTACTTCTGATTTTTGGAAGAGTTTGCAAGAAGCGTTGGGTTCTAAGTTGATATTGAGTTTAGCATATCATTCTCAGACAGATGGTCAGATTGAACGGACTATTCAATCGTTGGAAGATTTGTTAAGGGCATGTGTTCTTGAGCAGGGAGGTTCGTGGGATACTTATCTTCCTTTGATAGAGTTCACTTATAATAACAATTACCATTCAAATATTAGGATGGCACCTTTTGAAGCGTTGTATGGTCGAAGATGTAGAACTCCGTTATGTTGGCATGAATCTGGAGAAAGTGTAGTACTTGGACCTGAACTTGTTCGTGAGACTACCGAGAAGGTGAAGTTGATTCGAGAAAAGATGAAAGCTTCACAAAGTATACAGAAGAGTTATCATGACAAGCGAAGGAAAGATTTAGAATTTCAAGCTGGTGATCATGTGTTTTTGAGAGTTACACCTGTGACAGGTGTTGGGCGAGTATTGAAGTCTAAGAATCTCACTTCTCGTTTTATTAGACCGTATCATATTTTGGAGAGAGTGGGGAATGTTTCTTATAGAGTGGATTTACCGCCTAATCTTTCGAATTTGCATGATGTGTTTCATGTGTCGCAACTTCGGAAGCATATTTCAGATCCATCTCATGTGATTCATATGGACGATGTGCAAGTACGGGATAATCTTACGGTGGAGACAATGCTTGTACGGACCGCGAATCGTGAAATGGAGACTCTGAGGGGGCAAAGAGATTGCCTTGGTTAAAGTGGTTTGGCTAGGAGCTACTGGTGAAAGCATGACTTGGGAGTTGGAGAGCAAGATGCGAGACTCCTACCCTGAGTTATTTGTTTAAGGTAAATTTTCGAGGACGAAAATATTCTAAGTGGGGGAGAGTTGTAACGCCCGTAATTTAATTAATTATTTAATTAAATTATTTTTGGAATATTTGTGAAGTGGTGTTATAATTAATTGGATTTAATTATTTTATTAAGTGGAGAAATAATATTAGAAGTATAATATTATATGGTGAAATAATATTAGAAGTATAATATTATTTGATGTGGGCTTGTTTTTAAAGGAATAGAAGTAATAAGGGGGGTGTATTAGTTTTAAGCCCAATAAGGAGTTAAAAGAATAATAAGGTTATTTTATTGTTATTGGAATAGAATAGAAAGGAGAAGCAGTAGAAGAATAAGGATTGAGAAAGAACGTGCAAGCTGCTAGAGAAAGTGGAAAACGGCAAGAACGAGAATTCAACCGGAAATTGTAGAGCGACCTTCAATCCAAGGTAAGGGTGGGGTTCTGACTCTATAACTGGGTTTATGATAATTGGTATGTGGGGTTAGAGGTGATTGTTGTCTTGTTTTTGAATTGAAAATACATGAATGCTGTATGATGAGAATTGATGAATTTTAGATGAATATTGATGTCATGATGCTGTTTAATTGATGTAGAATTATAAGATGATTATAGGTGATGAATCATCATGATTATGTTAAGTTTTAGGGCTTTAGGTATGAAAACGCAGAGTATTGCAGTGATGAAAATGCAGAATATTGCAGTGATGAGAAACGCAGAATTAGCCCAGAAGGATATCAGAAGTTGCTGTATTAGAATAATGATTTAAATTGGAGATATAACTTGTCATACTGTTCTTAGTTAGGTTGATATTAGGCTAAGAATTAAAATAGTAGGATTAAGGAAAATTAGAAGTTCTGATGTTAGAAGCAGTGTTAGTTAGCATATGCGATGGATTAATAAAAAGTAGAAGTTTTGATGGGAGAAGCTATGTTGGTTAGAAGTTGCGCTAGATTAGTAAGAAGTATAAGTTCTGATGGTAGAAGCTGTGGTAGTTAGAAGTTGCATTGGACTAGTAAAGAGTAGAAGTTCTGATAGTAGAATCTGTGTGTCAGAAGTTGTGTTGTCAGAAGTTATGTTGTCAGAAGATTGTGTCATCAGAAGTTGGGTTGGTCAGAAGTCGGGTTGTCAAAAGTTGTATTAGTCAGAAGTTATTCTGGTTAGAAGTTATGTTGTCAGAAGTTGTGTTGTCAGAAGTTGAGTTGCCAGAAGTTGTGTTATTAGAAGTTATGTTGGTTAGAAGTTGAGTTGGTCAGAAGTTGTTCTGGTCAGAAGTGGTGTTGGATGTTACATTGTTTTCGTACAGAATGTGAAAGTTAGATGCTTAGAAGCTGCTGTTTGAACTATAACAGTAGGATATTGACGTTAGAGTTACGGAATAGCAGTAGTGACTTACTGTGGACTTAATGTACAACTGAGTTATTAGTGAGAAGTTATTCATGATGTTCTATTGATGATTTATAATAAATAAATGATGATCTGTTTGATGATTTATAATAAATAAATTATGTTTAATGAATTATTTTGATGATATGAGATGTTGATGACGAGACATTGAGATGCACTTGAGATGTTGTAGTTTTGAGATGCCTTGAGATGTTAATTTGAGATGTTTTTGAGGAGATCTGAGATGTTGTTAACTTGGGTGTTATTATTACATTCATGGTTGTGTCGCGTACATTTCATTTTTGAGATGGAGCTTATGCTCGTTGAGATGGCCTGTATTGGCGAATTTTTGGATGAAGGCTATGCCTTGTTGATGCCTCTATTAATTGGCAAATTTTTGAGATGGGAGTTCTTCTCCAATGGTACCACATGCATTTGCATAGTATTGAGTCGCATTATATGATTTCATAAAGAAGTGTACTTTGATGTTGATGGACATGCATATACGTTGTAATTGTTGTTGATAATGAGATGAGAAGTGGTGATGTTATTGATCTAATTTAATATATTAATTATCATGCACTTTATTATATTGTTAGATATCTCACCCCTTCTGTTTGAATGTTACCCTTATATTGGTAACAAGCAGGTAATAGAGAGTGAAGGCTGTATACCTTCAGTAGTTTGTGTTGGTGTCATTGCTCTGATATGTAACACTCAGGGGGATGAACGTTTGCTGATTTTTGATTGTTGATTTTCAGTTGTTGAACTTTAAATTGATTATTATTAAATATGTGATTTTTCGAAGTTGTTGTTTTGTTGTTTAAAGATGTTATTGTGAATTCCGTTGCGTAGTTGTTGACTTATTTAATAAAAGATGTTAAGATGATGGTTCATCCGATGTTTTGAAAGTGTTATATATCCACGATGAATGCAATGAATTTGATAGAAGAATTTGTGACGTCCCGATTCGTTTGCATGATTGAATTTTATAACTGATTTATTTATATAATTGCTTGGGGTAGAATTGGGGTGTTACAAGTTATCCTACCATTTTTGGGCTGAAGCTATGAATACATCGTGCTATATCCATGACTGAGTTACTCTAAGGAAAGGCACTTCAGCCACCTTGTATGAAATATGGAGGGGAAGAAAACCAACTATAAAATACTTTCATGTTTTTGGAAGTAAATGTTACATCTTAGCTGATCGTGAATAAAGGAGGAAGATGGATCCCAAGAGTGATGAAGGAATATTCCTGGGTTACTCTACAAACGGTAGAGCTTACAGAGTTTTTAACTCCATAACCAAAGTTATGATGGAGTCAATAAATGTTATTATTGATGATAGAGGATGGAATGTTGAAGAAGATGTCTCAAGATGTTGGAACATCTTTGTCTGATATTCCAACATAATCAAATGACAGAAGTATTGATTCTAATCCACCTCAAGAAGATCTTGAGCCTAGTCATCTCAATAAAGGGCCTTCAATTAGAACCCAAAGAGATCATCCTAAGGAGCTTATCGTAGGTGATCTAAATAAAGGAGTTACTACCAGATCAAGAGATGGGATATCAAACTCTTGTTTTGTGTAAAAAATTAAACCTAATAATGTCAAAGAGGCCCTAACTGATGAGTCATGGGTTAATGCTATGCGGGAAGAGCTAGAACAATTCAGTAGAAATGAAGTTTGGGATCTAGTTCCAATACCTGAAGGGACAAATGTGATATGCACTAAATGGGTGTACAATAATAAATATGATGAAAAATGGGTGGTCACTAGAATAAGGCAAGGCTAGTTGCACATGGATACACTCAAATTGAAGGAGTTGACTTTGATGAAACCTTTGCTCCTGTGGCCAGACTTGAATCAATCAGACTACTCTTGGGAGTTACATGCATACTGAAATTTAAATTGTTTCAAGTGGATGTAAAGAGTGTCTTCTTAAATGGCTATCTGAATGAATAAGTTTATATGGAACAACCAAAGGGATTTGTTGATCCAAGTTTTCCTAAACATGTTTAAAAACTGAAGAAAGCTCTGTATGGATTAAAGCAAGCTCCAAGAGCTTGGTATGAGAGATTGACAAAATTTCTCGGTGAGAATGGATACAGGAAATGAGGCATATACAAAACTCTTTTTGTCAAGGAAGAAGAAGGGAAAATCATGATTGCATAGATTTATTTTGATGAAATTTTATTTGGTGGGATGTCAAATGAGATGGTTCAACATTTTGTCAAGCAAATGCAGTCAGAAATTGAGATGAACCTTGTTGGTGAACTAAACTATTTTCTTGGTGTTGTACCCCAAAATTTTCTCTCTCATTTTATTCAAGACATACTCATAGAGGTCCCCAAATGCTCAAGGTTGACTAAGAATTCACCAGACAAATTCTCCTGCTAAGCAATATATCTCCAACTAGGGTTTCATTTTTCACAAAGAAGTTTGGGTTTAAAAGGCTTCAAATGATTTCCATGGTTCCTAATATATCCTCAAGAATATTCATGCCAAGTTTCATGCCTTGCATTACAAGTTTGCTCAGTCAATGGCTCAAATGTTTGAAAATCAATTGTATTGGTCAAAAAGTCAACTATGGTCAACATACAGTCAAACTTCAAGATTTTTGGTCAACATCAACATTTTGAAGTGATATTCATCATTTGATCAAGGTTTGATAATGATTCTTCAAGGAAAGCCCTCACATCATCAAAAGTCAAGAATTGCCATATTAGGGTTTCTTAGGAAAAGTCAACTGAACTTTGACCAAGCATAACTTTTACAAGCCTCATCCATTTTGCCTAAAAAAAGCTCATTATGAATAAAATTCATTTCCCTACAACTTTTCTTTTTTACTCAAGTTCAAAAAAATGCATCATTGGAAAGATATGAGCCAATACATTACAGGTCTTTTGAAAGTCAACAAAAAGGCATTTTTTGTAAAGGAAACTTACATCAAGATAATTTATCCAAATGCAAAAATGGTAAACATAGAGATTGTAGGGGACATCATGGGATTTCTAAAAAGTCATAGATAATCTCCAAAGGATAAAAATTGAGCAAGTTATGACTAGTACAAATTGGGCAAATAGGTGAAAATGCAAAAAAAGTCAACTTTGAGCAAAAATGCATTTTTAAGTTCATAGACATATTTTTTGGGATTCAAATATGTTTATGACTTACTCAAGGACCCCTAAATTCACTCTCACATTGCTTTACATTTTTCTCTATTTTATTCATATTTATTATTATTTTTATTCAAATAAACACAAAATAAATTGCATAAAATAATAAATAAAAAGTATGGACACATGGGCTGATGATTTGGGTTGACATTGGGCCTTATAATTCATGAAAGGAATGAGGAAAAAGATCAGGTTCATTTCATCTCAATAAGGACAAGTGTTTCACAATTTTGGAAGTATTTTAATATGTTTGATATTGCTTTGAAAGGAGGCCATTATGTGTGGATTCTTGCCATGTTTGCTCAACATTCCATCCCTCTATAAATACAAAATAAAAGCATAAGCAAAACACCACGAAATTTTGCACCAAAGCTCTCCAAAACAAATTCTCCAAATTCGAAGAAATTGTGAAAATCATATCTTGCATCTCTAGCGGTTTTCAAACCGATTCAAACCTTTCGTTGTCCTCCTAAAGGCCAGGAGTCAGAATCAATCATTATCCTTTACAAATCAATCCCAGAAAATGCCCTCACTTCGATTCCGATTGGTAAGTTGGTAGGTTTCGTGTTCTCAATACTTTCACACTTTAAATCCATGTAAACATGTTTGTTTCATTTATATGCATTTTATGCAATTTTCTAACGTTTTACATGTAAGCATGGAGGCAGAAATAACAATCATGACCATGGTGCACCCTAAGGTGTGTTCCCTACTGGATCAGAACAAAGCTCCTGGACTCATCCGTTTTGGACCCATTGTTCTCCTTCCTCGTACCCCGCTACTTACTTGTTCTCAACATGCCCATTTTCATTTCTTTTTTGTGTTTTAATTAACTACTTTCTTTTTTAATCAATCTTATTTTAATAAAAAAAATCACAAAAACATTAGACTTAGGTTTTTATTAATTAATTTAATTTTAATTCATTACTTTAATCATTTTTTAATTAATTAACTAATTAGAGTTAAGGTTTTATAATTAATTTATTTTCATAAATCAAATTCAAATTATTATTAACACAAAATTCTTTTTCTCATAAAAAGACCAAAAACATTTTTTCTTGCTTAGAATTTTAGTTTTTTTATTTTGTCCTTTAATTTCTTTTTTAATTATTCCTTTTCTATTTAAATTCTAGAAAACAAATGTATAGGTCGCACGGGTAATTTTGTAATAGTTGTAGTTTACATTTCCTCACATTTTTCTATTATGTAACTGTTTATGGGATGTAATAGCTGTATGCCTTTACTTTCTCGCATTTTATTTTCCGCACTATATATATATATATATATATATATATATATATATATATATATATATATATATATATATATATATATATATATATATATATATATATATATATATATATATATATATATATATATATATATATATATATATATATATATATATAACTGTGTAGTAACTAGGACGTGTATGACAAGATCTAAAAAACAAAACGTTAGAAAACCTTAACATCAAAGATAAACAATAACTGAAACACAAAACACTTCGCACACAAGCACCTCTAAGGTACCTCCACTTGTTGCCTTCGGAATAAACTGGTCACGATTCTCAAATGTAAGAGATTTTAGTGGCTACCTTTTGGTTTAAAAAGATCATAAGCCCCTCGATGACCATTTCGACGTTGCCTCACTGAAATGATCTTAAAACCTTAGGGTAATTACTAAGATATCTTACTAGTTACCCTTGTGACCGTACGACAACCCTCGATTGTACCTCAAACATACAATGATAGGGCTACCTACTCACTAATAGTAGGATATCACTGTCTAAAGGAAAAGAGGAAAAGAACAAAACTTTTCAAGTAGGTAGATAGTTCTTAGATGCTTTCTCAAAACAAAACATTTTCCACACTTACACTCCGTTCCAAAAATATTTTCAAAAAAACTTTGTATACATTCTCAACAATACGAGAAACATTACAAAGTTCGCCGCACTAAGGTGTCTTTTCAAAATACTTTTTTTCAAACACGCTGTTGTACCCCAATTTTTTCCTCTAAGATCCCTTCATCATACCATATTGATTCAATCACAACAAGATCACATTAGGGCTTTTGGTTCTCCTCCCCATCTTTAGCTTTGCTCTTTGGGGAATCACAAAGCACCTTGACTTGTTTTTCTTTTGTGATCATGCATGTTTTATTTTGACTTACCTTTTAATTAATAAAATGAAATGTTGGTTTGTCCTACTTGTTAATAATGTAGGTAAAGCCAATGTGGCTTATAAAGTTGATCCATGGGTTCATGAGTTTATTTCCATGCCCTAGTCAATAAAGCTTGAGAAATTCAAACCTCACCATTGAAGTTGTTTTGGAAGAAATGGCATGGCAAGGCTTATTTTTGGTTCACCACATTTCAAAGTTATCAAGATTGATTCAAAAGTACAAGGGGTTGATTGAAGAAGTTGTCATGGTTGGACAAGGCCTTGTTCCAATTGGTCACAAGTGCATATTTCTCTCAATTCTCAAGATATGGAAGTGGTTTTGGTTTCTATGAGTTCTTATTATCATTCTCAAAAACTCTTATCTACAAAGCAAAAGTGTTGGTACAAGAAGGTTGTTTAAAATTGCCAAAGTTCCTCAAAGCACTATCTTGATCTAGGAGCTAGGGTTTTTAACTTCAAAGAAGTATATCTTGCTCATATTTTCATATTTTTGAGTTATTCAAAAAACATCCTTCTCTTCAAAGAGTTATTAACAAATCACTTCAAAAGTTTCAATTAGTTTTCATGTGGAAGAAACTTGATGATGAAGGAAGATTACAAGTCCTCTAGATGGACCTCCAAATTCCTATGTATGACTTCAAATGATCATAACATGGTCAATTTTTATCACCTTGAGCCCAATATTTTTCCATAATGATCTTGAGGATGTGAACTTTATTCATTCTTTTATATGCAAACTGAGAAAATGGATGGAAGATGCCCTAAGGATACAAAAGATTATAGGTCATTTCATGATTTTTTGCGAACTTCAACAATTCATAACTCTCTCAATTTTTGGAGATTTTGAATGTTTCTAATTTAAAAATATCTTTCAAAAGGTCTATTTCATGCCATATTTTTTGGTCAAGAGTAAATTCCAAGAGGAAGGCCATGTTTGGATGCAAACCATTATAGGTCACTTTTGGATGCAAAAAATCTGAAAAAATCATAAAAAAATATTTTTGACTTTTCTCTTTCTGATTTTTATTTTTTTACAATTTTATTTCGTGTTTTGATATTTTTTATAAATTTTCACTTTATTTGAATTGTTTTAAATGTTTAAAAATACTTTTATGCATTTTTAAATTCTAAAAAAATATGAAATAATCCAATGATATTATGACAAATATTGGTGACCTCATTTATTTTTTATTTCTGACTTTGTTATTTTTTTTATCATTTTTGGTTTATCTTACTTATTTATTTTAATTTTAAAAATAGTATCTGACTTTAAAAAATTACCAAAAAATTTTATAAAAATATTTGAGTCTATTTCTGATTTTTCTATGGCCTTATTTCTTTCTTATGAATTAATTTGAATATAGTTGATATTTTTTCCTTTATTTTCATTTTTGTTCATTTTTTAAACCCTTTTCAACACATATATTGAATGTAATATTCTTTTGTGATTATTTTCTGGCTGATCTTGGGTTGAATTTTTGATCATGAACTTGGTTAACATCATTGGATCCATAGTGTTGAGTCTAACTCCATAAAAATGGAAGAATGATTTTAATAATAGTTTGGTTAAATTTTAATTCAAATGTGGTTTATATATTCTTTCCCACCCTTCTTCATCTCATCCTTTTCTTATTGCACTAAGTGTTATTGGAGCATGATCTCTATATCATGTCTCAAAACAAATGGTTCATAGATTGCTATTGACCGGCCTCAAAATAGGTGCGACTTCTATATAAGTCTACTTACGATTGCTTAACATAACGCTAAATTTTGTCCCGATTCGAATAAATGATCATTCGTGGCCCAAACCTATATTTGCAAGCCCAAGTATGTTAATTTGATCTATATGATCCAATAACCTTGAGATTCGTTGTGTGGAGGCTTTGGTTCTACCAATCCTCTAATGGATCTACATCACTTTTGGTCAACGCGGATCACTTAAACATCGTTGATCATTAAAATTTTACTTTTGAGGATTCCAAAATGGATGATATACTTGACAAAAAGCAAATGCAACTTGTTGTGTGGAGGCTTTGGTTTTACCAATCCTCTAATGAGTTCCAAATGAAAGTTTCAAGATGGTCATCCAACTAACCACTAATTTCTAACAATTGACTTTACTTTATGCTTTTAGTTTTATGCTTTATGTACCATTTACTTTTAGCATTTACATTTCATGCTATTTTTTCATCTTTGCTCACTTGAGCATTTATATTCTTGTCATTTTTATTTTGCTCACTTGAGCTTTTCTTTTCTTTCTTAAGATACTTAATAATCAACATAAACCATAAAAAACTTTAATGATACTTGGACTATTTGGTTACTATCCTTGGCATTATGGAGTATCAAACTTCTTGGACTTAGGATTAGAGACCTTGGAATATGATGGAGACCTTGTGACCTTAATTGATATTTTGTCTGGAGTTCTTGAGGTTTACCTCAAGACATTGTGTTGTTTGTTTGTTTTGTATGCAGGTTATTGTGATTACATACTTTGTTTGTAATTTAGAATTCACTCGTATACAACCGTTACTCTGCCCAATTTTTGTGAAGACTTAATACACTTGAAGTTTGGTTCTCTCAGGAGGTCTTGTATCTTTGCTTGCTTGGTTTCAATCCAAAGAATTGGAATTCTATCTTGACTCATAATGTCAAGTATTTGCTTCTCGTTGGTTAGACGGTTCTTCTCCCTAGCTTTTACCTCATGATTTAGGATAGTCTCTTCTTCTCCTCCCATCTTCTTTAATTTCAAAAATGTTCTCCCTCCTTTTGAAAACTCTTCTTGTTTTCAAACTTGAACAACTTTCATAATAACCTTGGACCTAGGTCCATGCATTTTCAAAACCGTTTCATAAATAAACTTGAATCAACTTAATAATACCTTGACATTTTTTGCGAGAAGACTAAAAGTCAATCAATCTCATTTCAAACCATTTTGCCACTTTGGCTTTTTATTTTAAAACCTTTCTCAAGAGATTAGACTCTTGTCAATCCTTGTAGTGATGCAAACAACTATACTTCTACAATATGTAGTGAAGAGAGACATTTTCTACTTGGGTGTTGAGTGAGGCATTGTTGATTTTAAAATCCAAGCCATGTCCTCCACTTTGAGATGATGCAAATTCTCCTTTCTCATGATTGTGGGTAGTAAGTATGTTTTCCACACGGGCAATGACGATGATGTCTTATCTCATAAAATTAATCAATGCACTTGTGTTTTAAAATTTTTAAAGGTGAACTACGTGTACCCTGACCCCCTATTGCACAAAAGGTGGTACGTAGGCACTAAAGGTTCGCAACCGCGGCGGGTGCAAAAATCATAAAAAATATGTTTCTTTTCTCACCTCCACCATCTATTTTAAATACAACATTTTATAGCCAAAATATACAGATTTTTCAAAGAGGTTTCTGCGGAGTACTGTAGATGTTTAGGGTGCTAATACCTTCCCTTTGCATAACCAACCCCCTTACCTTGAATCTTTCCCCCTCTTTTTAGGTTACTCGCTCTTTTCCCATTCCTTTAGAAACAATAAAGCACAGTGGTGATTTTTATTTTGATATGTATAGGTCTAGTCAATCTAATGGCTTTGTCTTAAACATTTCTACTGCTACAGAAAAATGGCGACTTCACTGGGGAAAGATTGACCTCTTGCTGGTCCATCCCTAAGTGGTTTAAACCTATCTTTGTTTATATATGTATATATGCTATTGTTTGTTATATATTACATATTGTATATCTGTTTGTCTGGATTTTCCTGGTTTTCAGGGTGCTTGGTGATTACTTATAAGTCCTATACTCGGACTTAGGAAAACTTTAAGATAGGATGGGCGGTAAAGTCATGCTAACTTTGAGGGAGTAATCCCAAAAAAAGGAGGCATGAGATCCCCCATTCAGTTGAGGCCCCTTTGGCTGTAGTGTCATTTACTGAGTAATCAGGAAGACATACTGCTTTCGACCCGGGAGCCTGCTGAAGCTGAGAACCGTAGATTACCTAACCCATCTTGGTATTTTAGGTGTAGTGCGGAAGCTATGACGGAGTAATTCGGAAATAGTTGTCACGCGATACTATGCTCGGATGTGTTTTTCTTGAGAATATTACAAATTACTGAGTTAATCAGGAAGTTGGTAATATCCGAAGGAAGGATGTAGACTCTGGGAACCTCTAGAACCTTGTTCGGCAGGTGATAACTTTTAGACCATACCTTATGGGTAGTACCTTCGAACTCATGCTCGTGATGTTGAACCTATGAACCTTATGTTTGTGATCTTGTGTATGATTGTTGCATCATGCATCCATGCACTCATAAGCATCTTTTGAAGAAATCTTATTTCAAGGGACTTGAAATTTGACCATTTGTGAATGTCTCAGGTACATTTTGACCATGGATTCTAGAAAAAAAGACCGGAAAATATAGTTTCAAAGATCCCAAGATAGATGAGTTGATCAGTCTAATTCCCGAGTTTGAGTGTTCTGCAGATTTTCTGAAGAAGTATGGATCCACCATTCCTCTCATGAAGCTTAGGATGAAGGAGGGTATTCTTCGACCTTGGTCCAGTTCTATGATTCGATGTATCATTGCTTTACTTTCCCTGACTATCAGTTGATGCCTACACTAGAGGATTATTCTTATCTATTGGGTTTACCTATTACCGATCGTGTTCCTTTTACTGGTTTGGAGGGTGAGCCAAAACCACATGAGATTGCTGCTTTGATTCATCTGGGGAAGTATGAGGTTGAAGCCCATATGACTACTAAAGGAGGGATTAGAGGATTACCAACTCAGTTCTTATTGGAGAAAGCTCGTTACTTTGCCAGGATGAAGAGTACAATCGCTTTTGAGGCCATCTTTGCTCTACTTACTTACGGGTTGTTTTTATTTCCTAATATGGATAAGTTTGTTGACGTTAATGCTATCAAGATCTTCATGATTGGAAACCCAGTTCCCACATTGTTGGGTGATGCTTATTACTCTATTCATCTTCATAATTCTTATCATGGGAGAATGATTATCTGTTGCACGCCTCTGTTGTACCGATGGTTTATTTATCATATGCCTCAGTCTGATGCTTTCTGGGATGTCAGGAAGGAACCCTGTTGGGCTCCTAAGATCATGGAACTTACTCACTCGGATATTGATTGGTATCATCGGGCTTATCATGATGTAGAGATTGTCGACAGTTGTGGTGGTTTCCCCAATGTACCTCTTCTTGGTACAAAGAGAGGAATTAACTACAACCCTGTTCTTGCACGAAGACAACTTGGTTATCCGATGAGGGATAAACCAAATAGTATTCATTTGAGTAGTTTCTTCCTGAAGGAGGGAGAGGACCATAAGGAAGCTAGGGAGCAGATTGCGAAGGCCTGGCGTCACATTCATAGGAAGAGTAGGAAAGACCTGGGACCTAGGGGGGCTGTTTCTTTGGAGCCTTATCTTCAGTGGGTCCAAATGAGAGCTATTCAGTTGAAGATGTCGTATTCCTGGAAGGCACCTATACCTGATTTGTTTATGAAGACCAATTCTCCCTTATTGGATGATGTGGAAGAGCTATAACTTGCTTTGGTCAAGATGCAGCAGGAAAAGGATGCTTGGAAGAATAAGTGTCAAACTTTAGAGATTTCCTATAAAGCAGACTTGAAGGAGAAAGACGACTTGATTGATATTTTTGAGAGTTGGGATGTAGAGATGATGGAGAGGCAAGGGGATTTATTTTCTCTTAAGCCTCAGTATGATGCTAGTTGCTCACTTCCTGATTCAGGTGATTGGAAGGAGGTTGCCACCAGATATGCGGAAGAAAACCAGAGGTTGAAGGCTCAAATTGACAGGCTTACAGGGAAGCACCAACGTTTAGAGTGATCTTCACCCGCTTTACTTCTTAGGGTTTTAGACTTTACTTTCATCTTGTACTTGGGATTATTGAAACTTGTAATCCATTTTGAAGTTATTATTATAAATTTTTTCAGTATTTCGAATGTGTTATTACTTTGATATTTGCAATGTGTCTATAAATACTTAAGTCCCTTGAAATATTAATAATAAAAATAAATCATGTGAATTGCATATCATGCATCATACTGCACATATTTCTTGCATTTATTATACATATCCAGGTGTCTTACCAAGCTTCTTTACTTCGTTCAGCAAGCTGTCTCACAACTACAATACTCGAGCTAATTTCAGAAGGAATGTGGACAACTTAGAACAAGAGAATCGCGAGCTGCGCGGGGAAGTTTCTACTCTGAAGGCCGGCATGGCCAATCTCACTACTCTGGTGGAATCTCGGGTGGCTTCTCAGAATCAGCCACTGAGTGTTCAACCTCAACAGACAAAGGTTACTACTGAAGCTCCGACTATTCCTGTGTCTGCTACTCCAACTGTTGTTTAGAATCGCATTCCTCAAGGTTATCCATGGGGAATGCCAGAGAACTTTGTGCTTGAAGGTTTCAATCTTGATCCTCAAGTTACTCCAATTGTTCAGACTACTATTACTCCTGCACCTCCTGTGGTACATGTTACTCCTGCTGCACCTCCTTCGGTGAATATGGCCCCATTTGCTAATGATGATATGTATCGTCCTTTTTCTCCACCAAGTGAAGGCTTGGGTCTCTATGATAGAATGGATGATTTTCTAGATCAGTTTGACAAGATGCAGAGGGAGATGAAGGCCCTAAGGGGAAAGGAATTGTTCGGGCAGAATGTGAATGATTTATGCTTGGTCCCGAATGTCAAGATACCTGCGAAGTTTAAAGTCCCGTAATTCTAGAAGTACAAGGGAAACACTTGTCCTCGTGCTCATTTTGTGATGTATATAAGAAGAATGTCTACCCACACTGATGATCAACGTCTGTTGATTCACTTTTTTAGGATAGTTTGACTGGTGCTGCGTTGAAGTGGTATATGAGTTTGGACAATGTCAATATCCATACTTTCAACGACTTGGGAGAAGTATTTATCAGACAATACAAATACAACATGGACATGGCGCCTAACCGTGATCAACTCAGGGCCATGGTCCAGAAGGATAGGGAATCATTCAAAGAATATGCATATAGATGGTGTGAGGTAGCCGCCCAGGTGATTCCTCCCATGGAAGAGAAGGAGATGACTAAGATTTTCCTGAAGACTCTGGGTGCTTTCTACTATGAGAGGATGGTAGCTAGTGTGCCAAGTGACTTTACTGAAATGGTAGGCATAGGTATCCGTTTGGAAGAGGTTGTAAGAGAGGGTCGTTTAACAAAAAGTGAAAGTTTCGGAAGTACAAAGAAGCCATCCTATGGGTTTTCCAAAAAGAAGGAAGGAGATACAAATGCTGTTATGCAAGAGAGGAGGGTTAATCCTCCTAGAAGAAATTATCAGCGTCATTAATAATTCGCCTCAATAACTCCAGTTGTTGGTGTAGCTCCAACCACCATTGCTTATCAGAGACCATCCCATCATGGGAATCAAGGGTATAATCAGAAAAGGGAGAGTTATGAACCTATCCCTATGAGCTATACAGAATTACTCCCGATGTTAATTCAAAAGAAGTTGGTTCAGACCAGACCACCTCCCGCTATACCATCACCATTGTCGCGGTATTACAAGGAAAACAAAACATGTGCTTTTCATCAGGGAGCACCAGGGCACAATGTTGAGAACTTCTATCCTTTGAAAACTGAAGTACAAAAATTGGTGAAGTCTGGTATCTTGTCCTTCAAAGATGTTGGCCCTAATGTGAAAGATAATCCTTTGCCAAAGCATGGAGGAGCAAATGCTGTAAACATGGTGGCTGGTTGTCCAGGCGAATTTCAGATTTTTGACATTAAATTGGTTAGAGGAGATTTGGTAAAAATGCATGCAGACCTCTATGAATTTAGCTATTATACGCATGACCATGCTGGTTGTGCTATTTGCAGTACGAATATACAGGGTTGTGATAAGATAATGGCTGATTTGCAGGAGATGATGGATGAGGGCCTCATCCATATAATCAGGCCTAGGGAAGAGTATGAAGAGGAAGTAAACATGGTTTCTGGATGTCCTGGAGAGTTCAGAATCTTTGATGTGGAATATATGAATGAGGATCTTGTACAATTGCATGCTACTTTCTGCCACATGGCTGGTCAGGTAGAACATCAGTATGGATCTTGCCGAATTTGCTGTCGAGATTCCCAAGGATGTTCAATTGTAAGGAAAGGTATTCAATTATTATTGGATAATGGAAATATCAAGTTACATTCCAAAGGGATGATTACCACGAGGTTAATGAGATTGAGGTTTGTTTGGCTGAAGAAGAGTCAGATTATAAGTAAGCCTCTGCGGATGAGTTCTTCTCCTCGAATGAAGATTTGTTTTCTAGAGACGACTCTGCAATAACTGAATGTGTTGAAGAGAGAGTAAATGTTATTGTGCCTTGTTTTGGTGCACCTAACCCTTTTGAAGTTAAATAACATAGCAAGCCATCTATTACTCCATTGGTGATTAGTTTGCCGGGTCCTGTCCCCTATAAGTCACACAAGGCTGTACCCTACAAATATAATGCTACAACTTTAGAAGATGGTATGGAAGTTCCCATCCAGCCAATGCCTAATGTTATAAATATTGCTGAGACTAGCAGAGTAACCCTCAATGGTCGTGTATTTGCACCAATTATTCGTGGAGATGTTAATGCTGGAAAGAAAATTGTTGAAAATGTTGAACCCAAGAAGGCTACGGATGAATCTTGTGGGGCTACACTAGAAAAGGAAGTGGATGATATTTTAAAGATAATCAAGATGAGCGACTAAAGAATTATAGATTAGCTACTGTAGACTCCTTCAAAAATATCTATCTTGGCTTTATTGATTAACTCCTCAGCTCACAGAGAATCTTTGATGAGGGTATTGGACCAAGCTTTCATGGAAAGTGATATGCCTGTAGACCAATTCAACATTATGGTAGGGAATGTTACATCATGTAATAACATGAGTTTCTGCGACGATGAACTGCCCGATGAAGGAAGGAATCATAATATGGCCCTCCACATCTCTATGAACTGCAAGAATGATTCATTATCCAATGTGCTGATTGATAATGGATCCGCATTGAACGTTATACCGAGGAGCACACTTATGAAGTTGAAATATCAAGGAACTCCCATGCACCTAAGTGGCATTATTATGAAAGCGTTTGACGGATCAAGGAAATCTATTATTGGTGAAGTGGACTTGCCTATTCATATAGGCCCACATTTGTTTCAGATTACTTTCCAGGTCATGGATATTGTACCCGCTTATATCTTCTTGCTGGTACGACCGTGGATACATGAGGCAGGAGCTGTCACTTCGACTTTACACCAGAAGTTGAAGTTTGTGCGTGAAGGAAAAATGGTAATTATAAATGGAGAACATGCATTTTTGATATCTCATTTGTCCTCTTTCAGCATTGTGGAGGTGGATGAAGTTGCTGTTGGAACCTAGTTCTAAGCTTTATCCATTGATAATATAAGAGGAAATGAGAATTCTATGGCTTCGTTTAAGGATGCTCAGTAGGTTGTGCGTAATGGCCATACTGAAGTATAGGGACAAATTGTTGATCCACCTGTAAACAAGAATAGTGTTGGCTTGGGGTTCTCTGTGAAGAATGATAAAGGTAAGAGCATGAAGTCAAAGTCTACTGCAAGCAAGTATCAAGACATCTTTCATAGCGGGGGTTATCTTCATCCAACTATTTCTGGGATTAATGCCATTGTGGAAGATGAAGCAGAGCCAAAAATGACAAATTATGTGACGCACAGAGTTAGGGTTCAGAACTGGATCACCATTGATGTTCCCTTTTACATACATGTTTCAAATTAATTTGTTTTTGTTAATCTTTTTGAAAAGCTTTCACTCTGCCCAAGGTGAAAGTATTGATATTTTATGGGCTTATCTGTTCGCTTTGATTTTTAAAATCAATAATAAAAGTTGTCTTTGTTTCCCAAATTGTGTTTTTATTTTTTGCTTTTTTCTTGGAAAATGGTAATCAGAAAAAACCTTTCAAAATAAATAATAACTGAAATTCAATCTGCATGATCACTTGTTATATGTGTCCGTTTCTAAAGGCAATCATAAATCATATGTGCAGATTAATTAAAAAACCCGTTGAATATAATGACCCTGCACCCTCTCCCAACTTTGAATGTTCTGTGTATGGGGCCGAAGAAGAAGACTGTGATGAGATTCCAGAAGAGGTCTCACGGTTGCTTGAGCGCGAGGAGAATGCCATTCATCCATATAAAGAGCCATTGGAAATAATCAATTTGAGTTCAGAAGAAGATCCAAAGGAAGTCAAGATTGGAGCATTACTGCATCCTGATATGAAGAGCAGGTTGACTGAGATGTTGAAAGAGTATGTGGATATTTTTGCTTGGTCTTGCCAAGATATGCCTGGTCTAGATACAAATATTGTAGAGCACCATTTACCGTTGAAGCCAGAGTGTCCGCCAATCAAACAGAAGTTACAAAGAACTCACCCAGATATGGAAGTGAAGATCAAAGAAGAAGTTCTAAAGTAGATTAATGCCGGTTTTCCTGTGACATCAGTGTACCCTCAGTGGATTGCCAATATTGTCCCAGTACCGAAGAAAGATAGAAAAGTTTGCATGTGCATAGATTACAGAGATCTAATAAAGCTAGTCCAACAGATGATTTTCCATTTCCATACATTGATATGTTAGTGGATAGCACAACAAAATTCAAAGTTTTCTCGTTCATGGATGGATTTTCTAGGTATAATCAAATAAGGATGGCTCATAAGGACATGGAAAAAACAACATTTATCACACCCTAGGGAACATTCTGTTACAGAGTGATGCCCTTCAGGTTGAAGAACACTGGTGCAATGTACCAGAGGGCTATGACAACCCTATTCCATGATCTGATGCACAAGGAAATTGAGGTATATGTTGATGATATGATTTCTAAATCTCAGACTGAAGAAGGGCATGTAAAAGATTTGTTGAAGTTGTTTCAGTGTTTGAGGAAGTATCATCTCTGCTTGAATCCAAATAAATGTACCTTCGGTGTTCGGTCAGGGAAATTGTTGGGTTTCATTGTTAGCCAGAGAGGGATTGAAGTTGACCCTGTTAAAGTCAAAGAAATTCAAGAAATGCCAGCGCCAAGAATTGAAAAGAAAGTTAGAGGATTCCTCGGGCGTTTGAATTATATTTCCAAATTCATTTCCCACATGACTGCAATGTGTGAACCGATATTTAAGTTGTTAAAGAAAGATCAAGGTTATGTATGGACAGATGACTGCCAAAGGGCATTTGAAAGTATTAAAGAATATCTGCTTGAACCTCCTATTTTGCTCCCTCCTGTTGAAGAAAGACCATTGATTATGTATCTGACAGTGTTAGATAATTCCATGGGCTGTATTCTGGGACAACAAGATGAAACGGGGAAGAAAGAGTATGCCATTTATTATCTCAGTAAAAAGTTTACTGATTGTGAGGCACGGTATTCCATGTTGGAAAAGACATGTTGTGCTCTGGCCTGGGAGGCAAAATGTTTGCGGCAGTATATGTTGAATCACACTACTTGGTTGATCTCCAAAATGGATCCAACCATGTACATTTTTGAAAAGCCTGCTCTTACTGGGATAATTTCCCGCTGGCAGATTTTTTTATCTGAATATGACATCGAATACCACACCCAAAAAGCTATTAAAAGCAGCATGTTAGCATATTATCTTGCTCACCAACCAGTTGATGATTATCAGTCTATGATGTATGATTTCCCCGATGAGGATGTGATGTTTCTGAAAGTGAAAGATTGTGATGAACCATTGCCTGATGAAGGTCCTGATCTTGAATCTCGCTGGAGCATTATATTTGATGGAGCTGTGAATGCTTATGGAAAAGGAATTGGTGCTGTGATTCTCACTCCACATGGATCGCACATTCCATTCACCGTAAGGTTGACATTTGATTGTACTAATAATATGGAAGAATATGAGGCTTGCATCATGGGTCTCGAGGAAGCTATTGATCTCAGAATTAAAACTCTAGATGTGTATGGCGATTCAGCTTTGGTAATAAATCAAATTAAAGGAGAGTGGGATACTCGTCACCCAGGCTTGATCCCTTACAAAGATTATGCTAGAGGATTGTTACCCTTCTTTAATAAAGTTGAATTCCATCACATCCCCAGAGGCGAAAATCAAATGGTAGATGCTCTGGCAACTCTGGCTTCTATGTATCAAGTGAATACTTGGAATAATATACCTCTAATTATAGTTCGGAGATAGGATAGGCCCGCTTACGTGTTTACAACATAAGAGGTAGCAGATGAGAAACCTTGGTATTATGATATCAAGCATTTTCTCCAGACTCAGGAATACCCGATTGGTGCTTCGAATAAAGATAGAAAGACATTAAGAAGATTAGCTGGCAGCTTCTTCCTCAGTGAAAATGTCTTGTACAAGAGAAATTATGACATGATCTTGCTCAGATGCATGGATAGACACGAAGCAAACCTGTTGATGCATGAGATTCATAAACGTTCATTTGGCACTCATACTAATGGACATTCGATGACTAAAAAGATGCTAAGGGCAGGTTACTATTGGCTAACAATGGAATCTGACTGTTACAGATTTGCAAAGAAATGCCATAAATTCTAGATTTATGCAGACAAGATTCATGTGCCTCTGACACTTCTAAATGTTATTTCTTCCCCGTGGCCTTTCTCTATGTGGGGTATTGTCATGATTGGAATGATAGAACCCAAAGCTTTGAATGGACACCGTTTTATCTTGGTAGCAATTGATTACTTCCCCAAATGGGCGGAAGTTGCTTCATATGCTAATGTTACTAAGAAGGTGGTAGTGCGCTTCATCAAGAATAATCTCATATGTCAGTATGGTGTGCCGAGCAGAATCATCACCGATAATGGCTCGAATCTGAACAACAGGATGGTGATAGAAATTTGTGAAGAATTCAAGATTATCCATCACAATTCATCTCCGTACAGGCCGAAGATGAATGGGGCTGTTGAAGCTGCTAATAAGAATATCAAGAAGATCATTCAGAAGATGGTTGTTACTTATAAAGATTGGCATTAAATGCTCCCTTTTGCTTTACATGGATATCAGACATTTGTCCGCACTTCAACAGAAGCACCCTCGTTCTCCCTTGTGTATGGAATGAAAGCGGTGCTCCCAATCGAGGTTGAGATTCCCTCTCTGCGTGTGATAATTAAAACCAAGTTGTCAGAGGCTGAATGGGTCCAGAACAGGTTTGACCAATTGAATTTGATCGAAGAGAAGAGAATGACGACTTTGTGTCATAGGCAATTATATCAGAAGATAATGAAGAAAACTTTTGATAAGAAGGTCAAACCTCGTGAATTCAGAGAAGGGAACCTCGTGCTCAGGAAGATCATGTCTTTTAACGTTGATTTTAGGGTAAAATGGACTCCCAATTTTGAAGGCCCATATGTTGTCAAGAAATCCTTCTCTGGCGATGCATTAATTCTTGAAACTATGGATGGCGAGGAGTTCCCACGTCCCATGAATGCTGATGCAGTCAAGAAATACTTTGCCTAAAGAAATAAAAGAACAACTTGCTAAGTTGAATACCCGAAAGGGCGTCTTAGGCAAAAATGAGTGTCTCGGTAGGCCGAAAACCCAAAAGGGCGGTCTAGGAAAAAATTAGAGACATAAACAGAATAAAATTTCCCGCTAAGTTGAAAACCCGCAAGGGCAGCTTAGGCAAAAGTTAGGGACTTTCTTGGCAAGCAACAACATTAGACAAGACTTGATCATTAAAGCAACAATCTTCTTGGATCCTCACCATACTTCAATAGAAGCTGCTGCTCAGAATTTCAAAGTTGTTAGAGGGAATATTGGTCATTGTATCTCAATGTACCTTTTTCATTATATATTACCATTTTCCGAACTTTGTAATTATCCATGGAGTCTCGCCATTCGCAGACTACCATTCTATCAATAAAATTTGATCTTTTACCCAATTCTTTGTATTTCTTATTTTTATTCAGCTTACAAAGACTCCATTTATCATTGGTAATAATTTTCAAAGCAAAAAGATTAAATAACAAAATTATTTTTCAAAAAGAATTTACAACTTACATTTACTTTAGATTTTGTAATTCAAGAGGAAAACAAACGTGGTGATCCCAGGAATGGACGAACTCCAGTAATTTTGGGAAGTTTTGTTTTCCCCGGGAAGGTTTTCTCAGGTCATTTTCGCTGGTATGCACATGATTATTGTATAGTGAAGACGATACCAATTGGCGTAAGGTGCGGTATTGGGTTTGTGATCCCAGTGTCCCCAGTCAAGTCTTAGTTCATGTTTCTTTGATTTTTGGGTTTGCATGGTATGAGGCCTCTATCCCAGATTCACCAGCAAAGTCTTTCCTCATATAATGAAAGGTCTTGTTCCCTTTGTGTGCTGAGATGGAACTATTTGCAAAATGTCGCTCTTTCTGCAGTATTGGCATTATTGTGGGTATTTATTTCTCAGGCAACTAGACCAGGACAGTATATTTTCCTGAGAAGTGTTGAAATGGTTATTAACTTTTTGGGTTTTCACCCTCCAAGTACTGGGTTTGATTTAAAATCCCCATGAGTTTGACCTTTTTCTATAATGTTGACTTCTTGATTCCCCGGGATGGCTATCCCAAGGCATCTTTTGTTGGGATAAGTTTGCATGATATGAAGACTCAATCAAAGATTCCCCAGTGAAGGCTTCGCTATTTGAGAGAAGTCTCTTCTCCCCGTGCATGCTGAGATTTGACTCATTTACGAAGCATCTCCCTTTCGGCAGTTGTGATACGGTGGCAGAACCGACTGTTTTGGGAAAATGCTGGTTTGCGTTTTGCGTTTGTGTTTGCAAAATGTCGCGGTAAGCAAGAGCCGCCACCGACTTTTATTTTATCCAACTGGAAAGTAAAAAAGCATAGAAAAATTCCTTTTTTCGAGATTTTGAGTAAGGGGGGTAGATTATAGAAAGGAAAGGTATTAGCACCCTTTCTATCCGTGGTTTTTCCACGGGCTCTTAGGTACTTGCTCATCATTTTAAAAGTTGCTTCCGTGTTTGTGTGTTTTGAAAAGTTTCAGTTTTACTTCGTTTTAACCCTTGTATCAGTCCTCAAGAGTGTTACAAAGTGTTTTTGAAAACTTTGTTTGAAAAGAGTGTAAGTGTGGAAAAGTTTATTTGGAGCAAGTACCTACTAGCATCTACCTACTCGAGAAAAGAATGTTTCTGTTCTTGTTTCCTTTAAACAACGTTGTCCCACTATTAATGAGTAGGTAGCACCATCGTTGGAGTTGTAAGGGTCAATTCGAAAGGGACGTACGATCACTAAAGAAATGTTAGGACGTCTTAGTAATAACCCCAGTGTCTTAAGATCATATTCGAGGCAACATTTCCGAGGCAACATTTCCGAGCGGGACATTTGATCTTTGTTTAGACAAGAGGGCAACTACTAAGACACCCTATACTTAATGATCGTTTACCGAAGGCAACCGAAGTGGGAGTATACCCTAGGAGTGCGCATGTGCGAGTGATTTGATTTTAGGTTATTATCTTTGCACATTTAGGGTTTGCTAGCCATTTTAAAATTAACATACAGTCTTGTCATGCAATCCTATTATCATACATCTAACAGTTAATATTTGCGAAAATTAAAATGCGAGAAATAAAACTACGCTATTACAAGGCTTCAGGGAGGGGGATTAATTACATAGCCAAAAACCCACAAAAACGATAAATAAAAGAAAATCCTAATTAAACTATTACATACCATGAGCAGTTACATTAATATCGTAAAAATAATAAATGCACGCGATGAATCAAGAACGAGAAAAATTAGGGTTTTGACCCCGTCTAAACCTAATTGAAAGTAAAAAATTATCTTTTGTTGTTTTTGAGAAAATAAGGTTTTTGACCCCGTCTAACCATTTGAAAGACCAAGGGGATTCATCTTTGTTCTGTTTTACAGATCATGGCTTCTATGCGCAGAAATACCATTTGAATCAGCTTCGTGCAAATCCCTGCTCAGCTCAGAGAGTTGGTTTCAAAGGTTCCTGACACTTCTTCCTTTGTCAAAAGACATGGTCACCTCCTTAGCTTGGTCACTTCAATGTTGGATGAGCAAATGATGAGTGTCTTGTTCCAGTTCTTTGACCCGTTGCATCACTGTTTCACCTTCCCAGACTATCAGTTAGTCCCTACTTTGGAGGAGTTTTCTGATTTACTTGGCATATCTATTCTAGAGCAGACACCCTTTACAGGTTTGAAGATAGATCCTAGGCCATAGGATATTGCTTCAGCCCTACATCTGAAAATGGCTGATGTAGTATCTAACTGGGAGATTTGGAGTGGGGTTAAAGGTTTCCTGGCTAAGTTCTTGATCGATCAAGCTCAACAGTTCTGGGACAACTTAGACTTTCAAGCTTTCGAATACATCCTGGCTCTCCTCATCTATGGTTTGGTCCTGTTCCCGAATCCAGATGCCTTCATAAATGTGAATGCAGTTAAAATCTTCATGTCTCGTAACCCAGTGCCTACTCTCTTAGGTGATATTCTGCATGCTCTCTATACCCGTACTGTTCAGAGAAAGGGAACTCTCATGTGCTGTACACCGCTGCTGGCGAGGTGGTTTATTTCTCACCTCCCCAAATCTTTATTGAAGAATGAGGAAGGTATGGGCTGGGCTTACAGAATCATGTCTCTTACTCATACGGATATCCTTTGGAGTACTAAGGATATGGAAATGCTAGCTGTCATTGATCGGTGTGGGGAATACCCCAATGTTCCATTTATTGGAATTAGAGGAGGAATAACCTATAATCGTTGTTTGGCCTTACGACAGTTTGGACGAGCTCGAAGGGACGGTCCTCATGAGCTGCTGCTTACAGGCATTGTCTTTGACTTCAAAGGGGATGTTGAGGGACATCGCCGCAGGTTTATATGAGCTTGGGACATGGTTAATAGGTCTGATCCACATGAGCTAGGAATGAAGACTTCTCTCCCGATGCAACCATACCTCCAATGGGTTCGAGCCCATGCTCAAAAGCTGGGGAAGCCATATGAACCTGTTTTGCCGGTGATTGTAAGGCATGCTGATGAAGAAGGGGTTCCTTATAAGGCCATCCATCCACACATGCCTACTGATATTGGGGCATTGAAGAGGTATTGGATCCAGTTAAGGGAAGAAAGGGATACCTACAGAGAGAAGTATCATGAGCAGGAGAGGAAAACCCTGAAGCTTACAAGGCAGCTGGAGAACGAGAGGACAATCAACGATTATGTTAGCACGAAAGGAAAATGACCATGGGAATTCTGATGTCTTTTACTATTTCTAGTTTAGATTTGCTTTTTAGTATTTCTTTTGTAACGCCTTAAAGGCATTCGTTAAACATCATTTCAAGTTTTAATCTAATAAAGTGTGTTTTGGTTTACAAATTTGAATCTCCCAAAGTCCTTGAAATCATTTCATACGCATTCCATTCCCATGCACCTCATCAAAGGTACCCCTACAGGTCTCACATCTTTTTCGCTGTTTATTTCAGCACAACATGTCTTCTGAAACACCTAATGATCAAGCCATCAAGGCTCTACAAGCTCAGAATGCTCAGTTCCAGGAAAAGTTCTTCAACTTGGCCAAGAGTCAACAAGATTTGAAGACTCTTATCTTGAAGGACAAGAAGAAGAAGAAGAAGGTGGTCCTCCTAAATATGGTCACAGGTTTGGGAATAGATTGCGAGAAGAAGTGGATTTGTCTCATTCATCTAGAGGAGGAGAGAATCAAGAGGAAAGGAAGGCTCCTAGCCCTGTTGTTTCTGACAATGATACTGACTTTGATGAAGACCAGTATCCTCCTGTCGAGGATAGGTATAAGCAACTCGAAGACCGGTTGAGTGCAATGAAGATCCAGAAGATACCTGGGTTGGACTTCATAGATTTGGTATTGGCATATGGGGTGGTGATCCCACACAAGTTTAAAGCTCCTGTATTTGCTAAGTACGATGGGATATCTTGTCCAAAGTTACACCTCCGCTCGTATGTCAGAAAGATTCAACCATATACTGCTGATAGGAACCTGTGGGTTCATTTCTTTCAAGATAGTCTGTCAGGGACTCAACTTGAATGGTTCTATTAACTAGAAGGAGCCAATGTACGCAACTGGGAGGACCTCGCTGCTGCTTTTTACAAGCAATACCAGTATAATGCCGACATTTCTCCCACGCGTACCCAACTTTAGGGTATGTCTATGGGTGCGAGCGAAGGTTTTAAGGACTACGCTCAGAAATGGAGAGATCTTGCTGGAAGAGTACAACCCCCTCTGGCTGATAGGGAGTTGGTGGATATGTTTTTAGGGACTTTGTCTGGTCCATACTTCAATCATTTGATCGGTAGTTCATCGTCCGGGTTTACTGAATTGATTATGACTGGGGAGAGAGTTGAAGGCGGTATTAAAAGTGGCAAGATACAGAAAGGCGCTTCGTCAAGTGCAGAGAAGAAGCCTTTCAAGAAAGAAGCTAGTGCAATTTACAGCTAGAGGAGCCAAAACTGACCTGAGCGCTGCCAAACGGTTAATGCGGTAGTAATATCAAGACCAACTGTTTCCCCACAACGCAACAATCAGCAAAGAGTAGAGAGACCGCAAAGGCAGTATACCCGGCTCAATATGACTCTATTCCAAATTCTGCCACAAATGTTGAAAACCAACTTGGTGATTCTGAAGGAGGCTCCAAAGAATCCCAGTACTACATCACCGCTGTATAATCAGAATGCCCGTTGTGCTTTTCACTCTGATAGCCCAGGGCATGATACCAATAACTGCTGGGATTTGAAGAATAAAGTGCAGGATTTGATTGATGCTAAGGAGATCGAGTTTGAAGCGCCGAAGAAGCCTAATGTCATGACTGCTCCTATTCCCAAGCATGGAGTAAATGCCATGGACGATGATTCATTTGTAACCTCTGTAGAAGACATTTCTGTAGTTGTTTAGTTATTGGCTTGCATTTTTGGTAAATCCCAAGTGTATGTGTGAATGTCATGACTGATGTCATAACATTCTAGTTTAGTTTGTACTGATTCATTAGGTACCTTTGCAGAAAAATATTGTCATACAGGTACTGATGTTTATGAGTGTGTATCTTAGCATTTTGCAAAATGATCACATTTACCAAAATCAGTAAACAGGAATTCAGATGTCATAAAAAATGTTAAGACATCCTGTTCTGAACTAACAGGTTTGCAGTTTGGTTAATTCTGAGTTTTTTCAGGAAAATGACTCAGTCTTTCCAGAACAGAATCCTGCGTTTTCTTTGGGTTAACCTAGCTCAACCCTAACCTGGTTGATAAAGTCCTGTGACCTAGTCTTAAGGTCAAATGGAATTAACCCTAGCTTTTTATGGAAACCCTAACTGAAGATGCAGCTGCTATATATTCAACAGAGCTGCTGTTTTGAAAGTAATCCCTTTTTGACAGAAGATCATTTAGAAGCTGTATAGTTTTAACTATTGTAATCCAAGCAATTATCATTGTGATAAGTGACTTGGAATAGGTTTCAATTGTAAGGGTTGTGTAACACTCAAAGCTTTGAAGCAAGAGTGTTTGTATGTCTCTTGACTAAAGCTGTGAAGCAAAGTCAAGTTAGGTTTGTGTATCACTCAAAGCTGTGAAGCAAGAGTGTTTGTGTTGCTTGATTAAAAAGCTGTGAAGCATAATCAAGTGTATGTTTTGAAGAGTGTCTTCAACAATTCATTAGTCAAATTGTTTCTATGTATCACTGCTGTGATTGAGGGGGAGTGAGTAGGAACTCAGGTTTAAGTTGTACTTAGATTGAAGTTGCATTGGGTAGGTATTAAGTGAAGGAGATAAACTGGTTGGTTTATTCCTGAATTAATATCTCTTATAGTGGATTTCCTCCCTGGCTTGGTAGCCCCCAGAGTAGGTGTTGTTGCACACTGAACTGGGTAAACAATTGACTGTGTTCTTTACTGTTTTTGTATTTACTGTCTTATAGAAAGTCAGATACGGTGTCATAACATTGAACGTGACATTGAGTATCTGCAGCCAGAATTTCAATTTCTACTTCGTTGTTGACCATTAAGAAGAACTTATTGTTGGCCCGTTTACTTCTGGGCTGTGGCTAAAGTTGCCACCTATGTTCCATCCTACCCGCTGGTTGTCATTTGTTGAAATCAGGTATTCAACACCTGATGGATAATAAAGAGATCTTGTTCGAGAAAACTTTGGTTCCATTGATTCCTGTTGAAGATGTTTCCATAATCACCGTTTTCGCCAATTCATCCAAGGCTTCCTCGAGAAATCCTGTTAGAATTACATATGTTCCGAGAGTTGCTCCATTGATCATTACTATTCCTGGACCTATCCCTTACACGTCAGATAAGGCTGTCCCGTGGCACTATGGGGCCGATGTGTATTATCATGGTATTAAACAAGACTTGAAGGTTGAGGAGGCTGATACTGATGTCAGCAATATTGTTGGGTCTAGCCAAGTCACCCGAAGCGGAAGACTTTTCTCTCATGAGATTTCCCCACCAACTGTGCAGAAACCTGTTGCTATTACACCTGCCAGTACATCTACTACTGTCCTTGTTCATGTTCCGATCATTACCCCTGTCTCCGAGTCATCTGACGCTCGGGGAAAAGGGATCACCGGTGAGCCTAACCCATATGGAGGCACCGAAGAAGATTACTATTGAAACCTCTAGGAAGGAGATAGAGGAGATTTTGAAAATCATCAAGAAAAGCGACTACAACATAGTCGAACAGCTGGGGCAAACCCCGTCGAAGATCTCTGTTATCTTTATTGTTGTGCTCAGAAGCCCATGCTAAGGCTTTAATTGCTTTCCTGAAAACTGCGCATGTGCCGCAGGAAGCATCTGCTGATCAATTCAAAGACTGTGTGGCTAGTTTGACCGCTGATAACGGGTTGGGTTTCTCCGACGCAGATTTGACTGCCAAAGGAAATAATCACAACGACGCTCTACATGTCTCAATCGAGTGCAGGGGCACTACTCTAGCCCACGTGCTGGTGGATACTGGGTCCTCGTTAAATGTTTTACCCAAGAAAGCATTAGATCGGTTAGACTGTGAAGGGTTGGTGCTGAGGCCAAGTAATATTGTGGTTAGGGCCTTTGACGGGTCCAAAAGGATGGTACATGGAGAGGTGGATGTTCCTGTTAAGGTGGGTTCCCAGACTTTCCGTCTACATTCTATGTGATGGAAATTTGACCATCTTATTCTTGTTTGCTGGGTCGCCCGTGGATTCATAAGGCTGGGGCAGTAACTTCTACGCTCCATCAGATGTTAAAGTATCCAGTGGAGGGGAAAATTGTTACGGTACAAGGAGAAGAGGAATACATGGTAAGCCACCTTAACTATTTTCTGTATGTGGAGATGGATGTGGAGTTCATTGAAACCCCATGTCAAAACTTTGAAGAAGTCCCCCAGATTCAGGCGTTGACTGAAACTGTTGCTGAAGATCCTTCAATGAAGATGGCTTCCCTCAAGGATGCCCAGGCTGTTATTGAAAAAGGTGGGTGAGCTAATTGGGCCCAATTCCCTGACTTTGCACACAAGACTGACAAGTTTGGTTTGGGTTTTACGGCAGAAGCTCAAAGGGCCGTTCGACATGCGCGGATTGGAAGACCTCCCATGCGTATCAGTAATCCGGAAGTGAATGCAATTGAAGATGATGATGAAGAATCTGAGTTTGACAACTGGATTTACCTGACTACCGGCGGTGGCTTGAGCAATTGGACGGCAAAGGACTTTGTTCCCATTTCTTTTATTACACAGTAATAAGACTTTTGTTTTGAGTTTGTAACAGACAATTTAAAACTTTACGGCCCGGTGCCTTTCCCGAGACACAGTGGCTTTGCTTGTGAGGGTTTATTATCATTTCCATATATCATCAATAAAGCATTGGACGTTCTCTTGCATTACAAATTTTGCGCTCCTTGTTTTTTCTTTTCTATCTTGCAAAACAACTATTTGTCTTACACACACTCACATATACAGGTCTGCATCCACTCTGGATCCCACTGATAACGACTCTGCTACTGCTAATTATGACTTCGAAAGTCCGATCAACCAAGTCGAGGACGAAGGTGAGGATGATTGCGAAGTGCCTGGGGAACTTGCTAGACTGTTACTTCTGGAAGAGAGGGCCATACAGCCGCATGAAGAGCCAGTGGAAACAGTAAATCTGGGTACAGAAGTAGACAAGAAAGAGGTTAAGATCGGTGAAAATCTGGAGCCTAGTGTTAAACAACGGTTGATTCAGATGCTGCGTGACTATGTTGAGATCTTTTCCTGGTCTTATGAAGATATGCCTGGGTTGGATACCGATATTGTGGTTCACCGCTTGCCAACTAAGGAAGACTGTCCTCCAGTGAAACAAAAAGTTCGCCGAATGCGCCCGAAGATGTCTGAGAAAATCAAGGCTGAGGTTACGAAACAGTTTGATGTCGGTTTTCTAGCAGTTACTTCTTACCCGCAGTGGGTTGCCAACGTGGTCCCGGTGCCGAAGAAAGATGGTAAGGTTCGAATGTGTGTTGACTATAGGGATCTGAACAGGGCAAGCCCCAAGGACGATTTCCCTCTACCTCATATCGACGTTCTGGTTGACAACACTGCACAACATAAGGTCTTCTCCTTTATGGATGGTTTCTATGGTTACAATCAGATTAAGATGGCTCCCGAGGATATGCAAAAGACAACCTTCATTACTCAATGGGGTACCTTTTGCTACAAGGCCATGCCGTTCGGATTGAAGAATGCTGGGGCAACGTATCAGCGCGCCATGGTCGCTTTGTTCCAAGACATGATTCACCATGAGATTGAGGTATACGTCGATGACATGATTGCAAGATCCCAGACTGAAGAGGAACATCTTGACCATCTCCAGAAGTTATTTGACAGGTTGAAGTTGTACAGACTGAGGTTAAACCCGAACAAGTGCACCTTCAGAGTGAGGTCTGGTAAGCTGCTGAGTTTCGTCGTTAGTGATAAAGGTATTAAAGTGGATCCTGCAAAGGTGAAGGCTATACAGGAAATGCCAGCTCCCTGAACTGAAAAAGAAGTCAGAGGATTTTTGGGACGTCTGAATTACATTGCCCGATTCATCTCACACCTAACTGCTACTTGTGAGCCAATCTTTAAGCTGCTGAAGAAGGATCAAGTGGTAAGATGGAACGATGAATGTCAGGCCGCTTTTGAAAGGATCAAAGAATATCTCCAAGAGCCACCTATTCTGATGCCTCCAGTTGAAGGAAGACCTTTGATCTTATACTTGACAGTACTCGACAATTCAATGGGGTGCGTGCTGGGGCAGCATGACGAGTCTGGCCGAAAAGAGCATGCTATTTACTACCTTAGCAAAAAGTTTACCGACTGTGAGACCCGATACTCACTGCTTGAGAAAAATTGCTGCGCTTAGGCATGGGCTGCTCGCCGGCTGAGACAGTATATGCTGACTCACACTACTCTATTGATATCAAAGATGGATCCAATCAAGTATATCTTCGAGAAGCCTGCCTTGTCCAAAAGAATAGCGAGATGGCAGATGATCTTGACCGAGTATGACATCCAATACACGACCCAAAAGGCAATCAAGGGAAGTGTGTTGGAAGATCATTTGGCACATCAGGCAGTGGACGATTACTAGTCTATGAACTTTGAATTCTCGGATGAGAACATCATGTTGGTGACTGACTGCGAAACACCTGGACCGGATGAAAGACCTGAGGAGGGATCCCGATGGTCTATGTATTTCGATGGAGCTTCAAACTCTTTGGGTAATGGCATTGGTGCCGTGATCATATCTCCTGAAGGTTGTCATTCTCCGTTCACCACCCGATTATGTTTTAACTGCACCAACAACATGGCGGAGTATGAAGCGTGCATCATGGGTCTTCGAGCAACTATTGACCTAAGGATTAAGTCCTTAAGTGTATTCATAGATTCCACTCTCGTGATCAGTCAGATCAAAGGCGAGTGGGATACGAAGCACCCAAATCTTATTCCTTACAAAGAGTATGTGTTGACGTTGCTTCCACACTTCGAGGAGATAACCTTTGAACACTTCCTCAGAGAGGAGAATCAGTTGGCGGACGTGCTAGCTACGATGTCTTCTATGTTCAAGGTCATATGGGACAATAAGACTCCCTAGATTACCATTGAGAGGTTGGACGAACCTGCACATTGCTGTGACATTGAGACTGAAGAGGTAGCAAATAAACCCTGGTTTCACGAGGTAAAAGGTATCTTGAGGCTCAAGAATACCCTGAGGGTGCATCTGTTAATGATAAGAAGTTTCTGAGAAGGTTCGCGGCGAAGTTCTTCATCAGTAATGGTATCCTTTACAAGTGTAACCATGATTCGACCTTACTGCATTGTATGGATAAGAACGAGGCATAAAGGATTATGGTAGATTTACATGAAGGTACTTTCGGGACTCATTCCAGTGGACACACCATGGCGAAGAAAATCCTACGGGCAGGATATTATTGGTCTACCATGGAAGCCGACTGTTATCAGCATTCTCGAACATGTCATAAGTGCCAAGTCTATGCTGATAAGGTGCACATACCTTCAGTTCCTCTGAACGTCTTGACAGCTCCTTGGCCTTTCGTGATGTGGGGCATCGATATGATTGGTGAGATCCGACCTACTGCGTCCAACGGGCATCGTTTCATCTTGGTAGCGATTGATTACTTTAAAAAGTGGGTTGAAGAAGCTTCCTTTGCTACTGTAACCAAGAACGTCGTGGCATGGTTTATTCAGCATAATCTGATCTATTGATATGGTGTACCAGAGAGGATCATTACGGACAACAGTACAAATCTCAACAATACAATGATCACTGAGCTCTACAAGCAGTTCAAGATACAGCATCACAAATCTTCTCCTTACCGGCCGAAGATGAATGGGGTTATTGAAGCGGCTAATAAGAACATTAAGAAGATTGTGCAAAAGATGACGGTGACGTACAAAGACTGGCACGAGATGTTACCATTTGCTCTTCATGGGTACCGTACCTTAGCGCAGACGTCAACAGGGGAAACACCCTATTCCTTGGTATATGGCATGTAGGCCGTCTTGCCCATTGAAGTTCAGATACCCTCTCTTCGGATTATGAAGGATGCAGGTTTGAGCGAAGATGACTGGATTCAGACCTGGCTTGATCAGCTAAACTTAATTTATGAAAAAAAGACTTATTGCTATTTGTCATGGTCAAACGTATCAAAAATGGATGATCAAGGCATTTAACAAGAAAGTTAAACGACAAGAGTATCAAGTTGGGGATCTGGTGATCAAGCCCATCATACTGCCGCAAGGTGATCCCAGGGGCAAATGGTCCCCTACGTACGAAAGGGCTATTTGTGGTTAAGAAAAATTTCTCAGGAGGAGCTATGATTCTAACCACCATGGATGGTGACGACCTTTCTCACCCCGTCAATGCAGACAAAGTAAAAAAATACTATGCATAATCAAAGACCCACTAGGTTGACTGGCCTAGGAAAAAATAAGGGCTTCCCGGCGAACCAAAAGGGTTCGGGCAAAAATAAGGGATGAAAATGAAAAAATATGTACACTCGGCAAGTCGAAAACCTGAAAAGGCGGCTTGGGCAAAAAAGGGTATCCCGGTGGACTGAAAACCCGAAAGGGCGGTCCAGGAAAAAATTAGGGATTAAAGCGTAACACTATGTCTCATTGGATCACCTTGCAACCAGACTTCGGTATCGACTATCAAGCTCGGACGACGTCAAACAATCCGATCTACCTTCAACCAAGTAGCAAAGTGATGAGATGCTCGAGGACATAAAGGCGATAGCAGAGTTGGAACCCAGTGGGATTGTTCACATAGCTATTTTTCCTTGTTTTTCACAAATTGTATAAACTCTATTGTTCGGCGGCGTTCTCTTACTAGGACGTCAGCCTCTTGTATAAAAACGCCTATTTACAAGCTAATTTCAAAGTTAATACAATTCATTTTCACAAAGAAATTTCAAATTGTTTTCCTTTTTCTATTTTGTTTTTCAAGAACGTCCAATGTTCATATTTGATATATGCATTTGGCAATAATTGCTGCTCATGAATATTTACATGCGAAACGAAAGACAATTACTTGTAATATCAGAAATAGGGGAAAATAAAAAATGCCTGAACCATACAATTGCTCTATCCACCAGGTATAGGGATAAACCTAGTTGGAGAAAACGATTGAAGGTACATTCACTCCCTGCAGAGTAAGAAAAAGACAGTGATGATTAAGTTGTCCTGAACAAGACACAACTCTCCCCAGCAGAGGCTCACGACCGCGAATGAGTCGACAATATTCTCCCCAAGCATAGTTTATCTACCATCAGCACTGGAAAACTATCCCCAATGGACTCTAGAAGATTGTCCCCAGTAGAGTCTAAAAGATTATCCCCAGTGAAGTCGCAATTGGAAAATCATCCCCAGTGGAGTTCATTCCTTTTTGCAAACAGAAACTCAATCCCCAACAAAGTTTATCATCGCCAGAAATGATGATTCATCGCCAGCCGAGGTTATTTCTCCAAATCAATAGGTTCTATAATAGAGTTTGTCCTCCCCACAGAGTAATTTCCTCGTCAGTTTATTCCCCAGCCGAGGTTATTTCTCCAAATAACAGGTCCTCTAACAGAATATGACCTCCCCACACAGTCATTTCCTCATCAGTTTATTCCCCAGCGGAGTTATCCTCTCCTGCAGGTTTATTCTCACAATCATCTTCATTCACTATCCCCAGCGGAAATGAAGAATTCAACTCTTTTCTCCAGCAACAATCCGAGATTTATTTTCCCCAGCTAAAAACATCACATTTCCATACATCATGACACATGCATATACGCATCATACAAACATGATCTCATTTATTTTGAGAACATCATTGCTTGATACATATCATGCATTACATACAGCTAACCTTTACTTCTCAGGAAGGATACAATCAAATTCTCACAAAATTCAAGATGTGAAGCCTGGGTACTACTGGATAATAATTTAATCCCCAATTGAACAACGGACAACCGAGGCTCCTAAAATTAAACTTTCCTCTTCAACAAAGATGATTCCCCATTCGAATACGGACGATCGAAGTTCCTAAAATTCAACAGAGATGATCCCTCAGTCGAATACGGATGACCGAAGTTCCTAAAATTCCACAGAGATGATTCCTCGGTAGAATACGAACGACCGAAGTTCCTAAAATTCAATAGAGATGATTCCTCAGTAGAATACGGACGAACGAATTTCCTAAAATTCAACAGAGATGATTCCTCAGTAGAATACGGATGATCGAAGTTCCTAAAATTCAACAGAGATGATTCCTCAATCGAATACGGACGATCGAAGTTCCTAAAATTCAACAGAGATGATTCCTCAGTCGAATACGGACGACCGAAGTTCTTAAAATTCCACATAGATGATTCCATAGTAGAATACGGATGATCGAAGTTCCTAAAATTAATTAGAGATGATTCCTCAGTAGAATACGAACGACCGAAGTTCCTAAAATTCAACAGAGATGATTCCTCAGTAGAATACGGACGACCGAAGTTCCTAAAATCCAACAGAGATGATTCCTCAGTAGAATACGGACGACCGAAGTTCCTAAAATTCAACAGAGATGATTCCTCAGTATAATACGGATGATCGAAGTTCCTAAAATTCAAACAGAGATGACTCACCATCAGAATAACGGACGACCAAAGCTCCTAAAATTCTACTTCTCTCAATAAAGATCATCCTTCCCAAGCGGAATCTTCCTCAATTACAGTTATACATGCTCTCGCTAAGGAATCTCTTATGCGATCGACACTCCTTAAGATGGCATCTTTAAGCCCATCCCCTCGTCAGCAATTTCCAAATGGCATCTGTAATCCCATCCCCGATATCGCAAGACGAACACCACTTCATGCGAGTGCAAATTTCTGGGCACTCTAGTGTTCAATCATCTTCCACCTTCTGACCACGAAAGACACGAAAGCTAATATACATCCTCAGGTTTAAGAAGATTGAACAGGGGCAGCTGTTGTACCCCAAAATTTTCCCTCCCATATTTCTCAAAACATTTCAAGAAAGATCCTCAAGTTGCTCAAGGTAGTCCAAGGGTTGGACAGACAAGCTCTCTCCTAAAGCAGTTTACCTCAAATTAGGGTTTCATGTTGCATCAAGATACTTGAATCCAAGGGACCCCAAATGCTCAACATTGTCCTAATATGTTCTCAAGGTCATCCATGTCAAGTTTCAAGCCCTACAGAGAAAATTTGCTCAGTCAATTGCTCAAAGGCCTGAAAATCGACTATGCTAGGGAAAAAGTAAACTGTGGCCCACATACAGTCAAACTTCAAGATTTTTGGTCAACATCCTAATTTCTAAGTATATTTCATCATTTTATCAAGGGTTGATCATGATTCATCAAGGATTGCTCATAATTCATCAAGAACCAAAAGTTGCTAAATTAGGGTTTTGTAGGAAAAGTCAACTCAAGTTTTGACACGGCATAACTTTCTCATACTTTATGAGAAATGACCCATCCAAAGATAATTTTGAAGAGGGTGCAATACCCTACAATCCATCTTAAAATCCCAAGTTCAAAATATGCACTCACAAGAAGTTATGAATTTGGACATTATAGGTCATTTTGAAAAGTCAACAAAAACACCTTTTTTGTCAAAGCTTCATACTTGAGCATGGAATATCAAATTGAGATGAGAACAAAAGGGTTGATTAGATGGAATCTCAAGCTTTCTAAAAAGTCCAAGAACATCTCCAAAGAGTCAAAATTGAGGATGTTATGGATTGGTGAAGTTGACCCTTTTTGCAAAATTGCCAAAAGTCAACTATGCCTAAAACTTCAATTTTTGCCAAATGGGCCCAATCTTTTTCACTTGTTTTTAGTTGGCAACATGGTCCATAAGATCTAGCCCTTGCCACTTGTCATTATCATATTTTTATTATTTATTTTGATTTTTATTTGAATTAATTCAATTTAAATCAAAACAAATTATATAAAATCCAAAATATTGAAAACAAAAGATTTTGTGCTTGTTTCAGGTTTTATTATACAGCTAGCATCAAATCAAACTCGTGTAAAGGCATGTGTGTACAAAAAGATTGGATTTGGATCAATTTTGGAAATATTTTAAGGTGAATCAAATAAAGATCAAGGACATTGATGGAGGAAGATTGAGGCCAAGTTTTCAAACCTAATTCACTCCTCAATACATATAGAAGCAATGCTGATCAGAAGCTAGGTTAGAAAGGGGCGCAAGAGGCAGAACAAAAACTTGAAAAATCAAGAAAAAGTGCAAACACGAATTCACACTTAGAGGCCAATTCAAGACTTTCTTGGCCATTCCACTTGCTTCCTGGGATCCTCAGCAAGCTAAAGCAATCCAAAGCAAGCATTTTCAAGCCCTACAAAGCGCTGGACAAGTGGTGCAGTGGTAGTGAAGGCATGGAAAATGCTTCAGGACCTGGGCTCGAATCCCAGGTCCCCCAAATATTTCATGTATTTTTTCTTTTCAAATTCAGATGCGCACCAAGAACCAAGGTCCATCATGTGACCTCATAATCCAGCTTGCCAGGTGTCCTAAGGCCAGATCCAAGGGCCATCACTGGAATAACACCATGAGGCCCAGTCAATGCATTGCATGGGATCACAAAAAGTCAAAACGGACCTCCTTTGTTTTGTGCCAAGGCTTATTATTTGCACCCCCCTTCAGATTGCTTCTCAGGCCCAATCTCTTTCTCTACTTTTTTTTAATATTTATTTCATTTAATTTAATTTACTTATTTACTAACCAATCAAATTATTTTCTTTTTATCAAAAAAATCACAAAAATATTACTTTTCATAAATTAGGTCTAGATTTTATTTTTATTAAAAAAAAAAAATTAATTTAATTAGGTTTGTTAATTTAGAAAACTCTAATTATTTTGTAAATAAATTAAAAATAATTAGAATAATTAGGTTTTTATTCCAAATTTAATTTTTCTTTCTTTTCTTAAAAATAACAAAAAAAAAACAAAAATAGGCTATGTAATTATTTTTATTAACCACTAATTAATTGTATATTTAATTTAAAAACCTAAATTATTTTCTTAAAAAATATTAAAAAAACAATAAAAAAGCAAATTTTTTTTAATTAGGTTAGAAGGCTCAAAACCCTAATTTCTCGTCGATCTAATTTTTATCGCGCGCTTTATCATTATTTTTATCTATATTGATGTAACTGCCTACAGTTTGTAATAGTTTAATTAGGACGTTTATTTCCATTTATCGCTTTATTTTCAAAGGGTTTGTTTTTGGCTATGTAAATACCCGAAGCCTTGTAATAGCGTAGTTTAATTTCCGTATTTTAAATTCCGCAAATTATCAATTGTTAGATGTATGATATTAGGATGCATGACAAGAATGTACGATTAATTTTAAAATAGTTAGATCACCCTAAATGTGCAAAGATAAATAATCTGAAATTGAATCACTCGCACATGCGCACTCCTAGGGTACACTCCCACTTGGTTGCCTTTGGTAAATGGTCATTGAGTATATGATGCTTTAGTGGTCGTCCTTTTGTCTAAACAAAGATCAAAGTCCCGATTCAGAAAAGTTGCTTCGGAATGGGTAACTCGGAATTGTTGCCTCGAATAATTGATCTAAGACATTAGGGTCACTACTAAGACGTCTTGACATTGCTTTGGTGACCGTACGTCCCTTTCGAATTGACCCTCAAAACTCTAAAGATGATGCTACCCATTCGCTAATAGTGGGATAACACTGTCTAAAGGAAACAAACATAGAACAATTCTTTTTTTCGAGTAGGTAGATTAGTTCTTAAGTTCTTGCTCAAACGAAATAAACCTTTTTCACACTTACACTCCTTTACAAACAAAGTTTTCAAAAACACTTCATTACACTCTTGAAGACAGAAGCAAGAGTTAAATCGAAGTCAAATCCAAAGCTTTTCAAATCACACAAATACAAAGAAAACAATTTTGAAAATGATGAGCAAGTACCTAAGATCCCGTAGATAACTACAGATAGAAAGGGTGCTAATACCTTCCCTTTCTATAATCTACCCCCCTTACTCAGAAATATCTCGAAAAAGGAATTTTTCTGTGCTTTTTTCCTTTCCTTGTTGGTTAAAATAAAAGACGGTGGAGACTCTTGCTTACCGCGACATTTTGCAAACACAAACGCAAAACGCAAACCAGCAATTCCTTAAAAAATAGGGAAACACGTCATGGTTCTGGCCACCGTATCACATTGTGCAAAGGCTTTTTAAATACCCATGAGATGTTGTAGCTCCCCAAATCAAGACTTGTACATTGACTAATAGCCTTGCTCAAACAAAACCCTAATTTGACTGGTGAATCCAAAGAGTGATTCCCCTTGTAATCAAACACAAACTTCAATCCTCTGATGATCCAAAGAGATGGATAAAATATCTTTGAGATATGCAATAACTCTTGAGCTTGAAAGATCTAGAGGTTTAGATAATAAGATTCTACTTGAGCAACTTGTCAATGCAACCAACCTTCAAAGCTTGAGGAAGACTAGATAACCAAAGTACTTTGATCCCATCAAAAAGTATGAATGTAATACAATATGATGTTCATGATGAAACATAAGCCTAAATCAAGAGGGTACATTTTGGGGTGCAACAGCTGCCCCTATTCAAATATCTTCAACATGATAAGTGAGAAAAGTGACAACTTTCGAGCGTTCAGAGTTGAAGATGATTGAATACGAAAGAACCCGAAAATTTACATTCTTGAAGAAGAAAGAAAAAGAAACAGAAAACCTCCAAGACATGCATCAGAATGAAGCTATAATGCAGATTGAAACAGAACAAAAACAAAGAAGAGTAGACGCAACTAAACTTCCGGACAAATGTGCCAGGGCAAAACTGGGCTTCAAAAAGGGTGAGATAAAACTCAAACCACATAGTATAGGCGAAACTAAGCTCTGGAAAAGAAAATGTACGTGGGTGAGGAGACGAAACTCTGAGCTCGACCCAAAGCAAAAGTGGCTAGAGTGCATGATTCAAGGAGCACTTGCTAATCTCAACTAAGATAGACAGTATGAAAGAACTGAAAGAATCCTAGAAAAGAGGAACAAAAGCGAGACGAAACTCGACTCAAAAACCAGTTAGACAAAAATAAACTAGATGAGTATCAGGACAAAACTGGATTTCACGCACGGGTAACGAGGCGAAACTCGACCCAAAGCAAAGTGATGAGAGTTCATGTTTCTCAAAACACTTGCTGGTCTCAGATCAATGGATAAACAGTGACGAAAACTGATAGAAGAATCCAAAGAACAAAAGAGACAGATTTCAAACCAGGGATGCAGTACGAACCTTGCACTCGGTAAATGAACAGCGTCAAAGGGTCCAAGGTAGGAAGGCAAAGACGAGACGAAAATCGATTCAACAACTAGTTAGGCGAAACTAAGCTAGACGAGTACCAGGACGAAACTTGATTTCATGCACAGGCGATGAGGCGAAACTCGACCCAAAGCGAGGAGATTAGGGCGTACACCTAAAAACCTGCTGAAAGTGAATATCAGGACGAAACTGGTATTCGAAAGGTGCATCAATAGACGTTGGAATGAACCAGAGAGGGTAGTGAAGACTAAACCCGAGAAGACCGTGCCAGGGAGAAACTGAACTACGGTCAAGAGTAGTCACTCAAACAAACAAATGAACGACGCCAAAAGGATATTGGTATGGGGAGTAAACCGATATAATGAGGACGAAGACCTCGCTGGGGATTTGATCCGAAGCATTAGCAAAATCACTGGGGATGACGGAGACAAAAGTGGCTTATATTCCGATGCATGTTAAAATTCTTTTTATATAGCGCAATGCTCCATATAATGGAAATGCTACGCGTTTGGTAGATGCAATGTATTGATGCGTGTTTTAAAAGTTTCACTGGGGAATGGCCAACTGAGAAGTCAATAACCAAGAAGTCAGGACCTGACAAGACTTGCCAAAATAAATTACAAAATACAAAGGAGAGGAGAAAATATGGGGAACCGCTAGAGAGGGAACCTCGAAGAGATGAAGCTTTGCGGGGAATAACAACCGAGCAACTAGTAGAAATGGGCCACAAACATTGAGAGGAATTGCAAAAATAAATTGCAAACTCCTAGGGAAGATCAGATGGACACTGTAGCTTCCGTAGAGGGACGCCTATCTGAAGATTAGACATTGATGGAGAAAATCAAGACAAGACTGTAATCTCTGGAAACGACAGCGCACGACCGTGTTGAGGATGACACCAAGACAACAAAATCGACGCGAGGGGTGAAAACCTTTGTTGGGGGAACAAAACTCTACTGAGGAAACAAGACTTCACCGGGAAGACAGAACTTTGTCGAAGATTTTCTTGTTGGAGAGAGGTTCCTGGAATGCAACCAATGAACGGGTCATGCATATAGTCACACAGTAACGAACTTACTGAGGGATAAGAGAAGATCTTTAACATAAGGATGCCCCGGTCAACCGATCGGCTGGGAAATGAGAGGTCAAAGCGAGGGATCCCTGTTGGCAATTCTGTCGGGGGGTCGAAACTTCTTCAGAATGTGAGCTCCTACTTAAACGACTCCACTGGGGATGGATGACATATCCAAACTTGAAGTCTTAGAATGAAGCTTTTTTTGAAAGAAAATCCCTGGGGCAACAAAACTTTGCTGCGGAAACGAAACTTCACTGGGGATAAGAAACTTCACAGGGGATAAGAAGAGTCCTAATCATACATGGGCTCTATCCAAATAAAATAAAACCAAACATTCCCCTCTTGACAATCATTAAGCTCTTTACAGGTGTTCAATGTGTAAATTCTTTTTTTTTTTATGTTAAACAACTATTTTGCATACAAAAAGATGTTTATTTTGGGAATGACAGACCTGATGCGATGATTATTTAAGCCCTAAAATTAAAAACTTTAACAAAGTGTCGCATCTCTATTGTGAATGAATCACTGACTAGAGTTCAAAGATTTTGAAATTTTTTTTGTTTTGAAAAACGAGTCAAGATGCGGGTGATAAGATACCAACATGAATATGCAGCGCATATTTGGGAGTTTAGGAAATGTTATCCTGTTGTAGTATGCTTTCGAGTTAAACCCTTGTTTTAGTTAGGACTTTTAGAGGTTGTAACGTGGCCTGGTTCAAGGTTTTTAGAAAAAAAATGTTTTTTCAAGGCTCAAGTTATTTGGTGCCCAACCCTGTTTATGATATTCTTCTGTCCTAAGTTCAGTTGACTTATCACAAGCATTCATCTTTCAAAAGGATTTATAATGGTTGAGTGATCACGACAAATTCTCCAACATGATTGTCACTTAACATTTGCTGCTTTTGATTTTTTGATATTATTGTTCCTCTTCTTTTGATGAAAATTTTATTGAATAATCTTTTTTCAGCCTTTTAGGCTCTCTTTTCCCTAACTTTTTCCTGGACAAAATCTTTTGGATTTCAAAATTGGGAGTCCAGCGGGATGCCCTAACTTTTGCCTAAGCGACTTGTTTTCAAGTTCCAACTTAGCAGGACTTTTTTTGTTTCTTTCTCATTCATACTTTCCTCTTTGAACAAGTCAACATGACTTTAGGTCTTTGAACTTTTTCTTTCTTTCTCTCTTCTTATTTTTTTTTGAAGAAAACAAATGCCTCATTCCTTGGTCTGCGAGGGATAGCCATTATTGTATCGATTCGATCTCGACCTCAGGACTTTGTGAGGGAATGAACCTCGTGGCTTAGACATTTTTATGATCACATAATGTGAAAGATAAAATATGGTGATCCTCTGATGGGACATTCCTTCTGAAATTTGAATGCTTGATCAAATTAACTGAACATCTACCCTACCTCTGGTTAAAAAACAAGGTTTTTTTTGAATGGAAAAGAAACTCCTACTTAGAAGGCTCAGAGGGGTTAACGAGGGTCTAACTCCCTTATATCTCCAGTGTTTGGGGGTTGAAACAATGCCTGTACATCGTCAACGGGGTTCTACTCAAAAGCATACCACTACAGTCATCGTTTTTAGCTAAAATCCTTCCCCGAAACTCTTGGTTAAGCAAAAGAATTGGCACAGTTGGTATCAAAATGCCCGAAAAATCAATTAAAGAGTGATACTGGATGGATTAAGCAAAATGAAACAATTCTTTTTTTCAAGGCAAAAATATTCAACGCGGCTTGTAAACAAAATCCTATATGAAGACAATGCTAAAACAATCAATCAAGATAACACATGAAAATGCAGAAAAGAAACATAATAAAAGCCATTATGGGGAATAAAAGTCTCCAACTAGGTTTGCCTCTCTCGCCAACCTACCGTAACCTTGATATTACCCTGACCCATGACCTTTACCAACAGCACGGAGTTGTGAAACAAAAGGGCAAGGCATCCGCCAGTAAAGTGAAAGAGAGATCCGACAATCATAGAAACAAACATGCCCCTTGCACAGGTAGTAGAAATTGTGTTTGTTATCCGTATTTCGAGCGATCAACTAACCATGACCTAGATTACCATTTCCGTGTAAGGCCCAAGAAGTTTATATGCACATGCTTATCAAAATATTGGACGTTTTAGCAAACAACATAGTAAAAAGGGAGAAAAGAAACGTATACGTATACTTGAAAGAAGATATTCTATTGATTTTGAGAAATCAGCCTATGAAAAAGGCATTTACATTTAGAAGCAAGTAATTACAAAATCAAAGCAAACAAGTGTTTTCAAATGGAAATGTGAATGTGAGTATCCATCAAGTCCCGACTTTGCTATGACTCTTATGACTCTCATCTTCCTGCTTTTAGACAGATCATTCTTGGATTAGCCTCGAGCTTATGCCAGGTGACGAATCAAAGGAAAGAAGCAAAGGAACTCATGTTGAGCGTAGTCATTTGCTTTAAGTCCCTAACTTTTGCCTGAATCTCCCTTTCGGGTTTTCGATTCACCAGGACACCCTCTTTTTTCCTAAACCGCCGGTTCGGGTTTTCAGTTTAGTGGGTTTTTATTATTTTTTATGCAAAGTATTTTTTAACTACGTCGGCATTCACAGGGAGAGGGATGTACTCTCCATCCATAGTCGTGAGCATCATCGGCCCTCCAGAGAAAACTTTTATGACCATGAAAGGACCTTCATAAGTTGGAACCCACTTGCCCCTGGGATCTCCCTGGGGGAGAATTATCCTTTTTAGCACAAGGTCACCTGGCTTGTAACACTAAGGCCGTACCCTCTTATCAAAATCTTTCCTCATCCTTTGCTGATATACTTGACCGTGACATACAACCGCCAAAGCAGATGCTCACTGAGTATAATGTCTCACAAGATGTTGTGACATTGTATTGTGACAATCTGAATACAATCAATATTTCCATGAACCCTATTCAGCATAGCAGGACCAAGCACATTGACTCTGTTGAGAAGAAGTCAATTAAACTGGAACATGGTATCATTAAGCTTCAGCTGGCTGATTCTTCTACCAAGGCTCTTGTTGGAAATAAACTTGAAAACTTGAGGGGCAGGTTGGGTATTTGCCAACATGAGAAATTGTAGCAATTAATTTTGCTTAAAACAAGGGTTGAAGGAGTTAATTTTGTTAAGTCTATTTTTAGTGGGTTAATCATATGTTTTCCCAATTCTTTCAAAATCTTTAAGAAGTTGAAAAGACCCTCTTTTGCCTCCTACCTCTCTCGTCTGTGCAACCTGTTCCCTTCTCTCAATCAAAGTTTTTTCTCAAATTGCTACTGGTGCTCTAAGTCAATCAAAATGTCTCAAACATCATCTTCAACCAAGGCGACCTCTTCATCTTCATCATCTTCATCATCTGACCAAGACTCTCGAGCAATCACCACATGCATAGAATCTGAAGTTCTTGAGATCACTCCTCTCAGAGAGATGGCTACTGACCCCGCCAAAGTCAAAAAGCTGAGAACTAGACATGCAGGAAGAGCTCAAGCTTCTGCCTCTGGTAATCCTTCTCATCCTTCTTCTTATGTATCAAATAGAGAAGGATCAGTTCAAGTTCATCAAGCAATTGCTAGGCTAGTGACAAGTATACTAAGCGGAAACCAATCTGTACCGGGGATTTCTGTCCCTTTAAATCAATCAGGAAGCCCAAATGTGGATGTCTCTGAGAATGTAGATGTCTCTGAGAATGTTATGACACAAAATGACAACATTCAGAACCCTTCAGAAAAGACTGCTGATCCACCTATCATTGATGTGGATGAGGAATACTCAGACAATGATCTGATTGCCAATGTAAACCCTAGCATAGCTAGGAGAATGATGAAAAGGAAGAATAATCAGAATGCTGGAAAATGTTTGACAAAAGATAAACCTGCTAATAAGAAATCCAAGGCTGAAGGCATGGCTGGGGTAGAATCTGTGAAAACTGTTCAGTCCGAAGGGAAGGTGAAAGCCCAGGTGCATACTGCTAGACAACCAATTTCAAAGAAGAGAAAAGAACCTGAATCTTCTGATTCTGATGAGGAATCAGAGTTTGAGATTGATGCTGAAGAAATTCCTATCAGAAGGAAGCTCCCCTCCAGCAAAATTGCTAGAGTTCCTGAAGTCCCAACAGACAACATCTCTTTTCATCATCCTGACAATGCAAACAGATGGAAGTATGTTTGCTTAAAGAAAATAGCTTTAGAAAGAGAACTCAACAATGATGCCATGGAGTGCAAAGACATCATGGACCTGATCAAGAATGCTGGACTGATGATGACAGTGCTTAAAGGTTGGTTGAGTTGATGCTGGTCCCTGGTGGAGTTTGGAAGTGTGTTCAGTTTTTAGCTGTTGCTCTTATTACTTTTTTCTGGATGACTGTATAATTTTTATGAACATGTATCTTTGGCCCATTTGTTGCTAAAGAGGGGGAGATATATTTTGGTACTTACTTAATTAGACATTCTATTTTTCTGCAGTCATTTCTTTCTGCTGCTAACTATCTCTGATTGCTTAAGGTCTTTAGCCAAAAATCTGCCAAAGGGGGAGTTTGTAGTTGTTTAGTTATTGGCTTGCATTTTTGGTAAATCCCAAGTGTATGTGTGAATGTCATGACTGATGTCATAACATTATAGTTTAGTTTGTACTGATTCATTAGGTACCTTTGCAGAAAAATATTGTCATACAGGTACTGATGTTTATGAGTGTGTATCTGAGCATTTTGCAAAATGATCACATTTACCAAAATCAGTAAACAGGAATTCAGATGTCATAACAAATGTTAAGACATCCTGTTCTGAACTAACAGGTTTGCAGTTTGGTTAATTCTGAGTTTTTTCAGGAAAATGACTCAGTCTTTCCAGAACAGAATCCTGCGTTTTCTTTGGGTTAACCTAGCTCAACCCTAACCTGGTTGATAAAGTCCTGTGACCTAGTCTTAAGGTCAAATGGAATTAACCCTAGCTTTTTGTGGAAACCCTAACTGAAGATGCAGCTGCTATATATTCAACAGAGCTGCTGTTTTGAAAGTAATCCCTTTTTGACAGAAGATCATTTAGAAGCTGTATAGTTTTAACTATTGTAATCCAAGCAATTATCATTGTGATAAGTGACTTGGAATAGGTTTCAATTGTAAGGGTTGTGTAACACTCAAAGCTTTGAAGCAAGAGTGTTTGTATGTCTCTTGACTAAAGCTGTGAAGCAAAGTCAAGTTAGGTTTGTGTATCACTCAAAGCTGTGAAGCAAGAGTGTTTGTGTTGCTTGATTAAAAAGCTGTGAAGCATAATCAAGTGTATGTTTTGAAGAGTGTCTTCAACAATTCATTAGTCAAATTGTTTCTATGTATCACTGCTGTGATTGAGGGGGAGTGAGTAGGAACTCAGGTTTAAGTTGTACTTAGATTGAAGTTGCATTGGGTAGGTCTTAAGTGAAGGAGATAAACTGGTTGGTTTATTCCTGAATTAATATCTCTTATAGTGGATTTTCTCCCTGGCTTGGTAGCCCCCAGAGTAGGTGTTGTTGCACACTGAACTGGGTAAACAATTGACTGTGTTCTTTACTGTTTTTGTATTTACTATCTTAAAGAAAGTCAGATACGGTGTCATAACATTGAACGTGACATTGAGTATCTGCAGCCAGAATTTCAATTTCTACTCCGTTGTTGACCATTAAGAAGAACTTATTGTTGGCCGGTTTACTTCTGGGCTGTGGCTAAAGTTGCCACCTATGTTCCATCCTACCTGCTGGTTGTCATTTGTTGAAATCAGGTATTCAACACCTGATGGATAATAAAGAGATTTTGTTCGAGAAAACTTTGGTTCCATTGATTCCTGTTGAAGATGTTTCCATAATCACCGTTTTCGCCAATTCTTCCAAGGCTTCCTCGAGAAATCCTGTTAGAATTACATATGTTCCGAGAGTTGCTCCATTGATCATTACTATTCCTGGACCTATCCCTTACACGACAGATAAGGCTGTCCCGTGGCACTATGGGGCCGATGTGTATTATCATGGTATTAAACAAGACTTGAAGGTTGAGGAGGCTGATACTGATGTCAACAATATTGTTGGGTCTAGCCAAGTCACCCGAAGCGGAAGACTTTTCTCTCATGAGATTTCCCCACCAACTGTGCAGAAACCTGTTGCTATTACACCTGCCAGTACATCTACTACTGTCCTTGTTCATGTTCCGATCATTACCCCTGTCTCCGAGTCATCTGACGCTCGGGGAAAAGGGATCACCGGTGAGCCTGCCCAGATGGAGGCACCGAAGAAGATTACTATTGAAACCTCTAGGAAGGAGATAGAGGAGATTTTGAAAATCATCAAGAAAAGCGACTACAACATAGTCGAACAGCTGGGGCAAACCCCGTCGAAGATCTCTGTTATCTTTATTATTGTGCTCAGAAGCCCATGCTAAGGCTTTAATTGCTTTCCTGAAAACTGCGCATGTGCTGCAGGAAGCATCTGCTGATCAATTCAAAGACTGTGTGGCTAGTTTGACCGCTGATAACGGGTTGGGTTTCTCCGACGCAGATTTGACTGCCAAAGGAAAGAATCACAACGACGCTCTACATGTCTCAATCGAGTGCAGGGGCACTACTCTAGTCCACGTGCTGGTGGATACTGGGTCCTCGTTAAATGTTTTACCCAAGAAAGTATTAGATCGGTTAGACTGTGAAGGGTTGGTGCTGAGGCCAAGTAATATTGTGGTTAGGGCCTTTGACGGGTCCAAAAGGATGGTACATGGAGAGGTGGATGTTCCTGTTAAGGTGGGTTCCCAGACTTTCCGTCTACATTCTATGTGATGGAAATTCGACCATCTTATTCTTGTTTGCTGGGTCGCCCGTGGATTCATAAGGCTGGGGCAGTAACTTCTACGCTCCATCAGATGTTAAAGTATCCAGTGGAGGGGAAAATTGTTACGGTACAAGGAGAAGAGGAATACATGGTAAGCCACCTTAACTATTTTCTGTATGTGGAGATGGATGTGGAGTTCATTGAAACCCCGTGTCAAAACTTTGAAGAAGTCCCCCAGATTCAGGCGTTGACTGAAACTGTTGCTAAAGATCCTTCAATGAAGATGGATTCCCTCAAGGATGCCCAGGCTGTTATTGAAAAAGGTGGGTGAGCTAATTGGGCCTAATTCCCTGACTTTGCACACAAGACTGACAAGTTTGGTTTGGGTTTTACGGCAGAAGCTCAAAGGGCCGTTCGACATGCACGGATTGGAAGACCTCCCATGCGTATCAGTAATCCGGAAGTGAATGCAATTGAAGATGATGATGAAGAATCTGAGTTTGACAACTGGATTTACCTGACTACCGGCGGTGGCTTGAGCAATTGGACGGCAAAGGACTTTGTTCCCATTTCTTTTATTACACAGTAATAAGACTTTTGTTTTGAGTTTGTAATAGACAATTTAAAACTTTACGGCCCGGTGCCTTGCCCGAGACACAATGGCTTTGCTTGTGAGGGTTTATTATCATTTCCATATATCATCAATAAAGCATTGGACGTTCTCTTGCATTACAAATTTTGCGCTCCTTGTTTTTTCGTTTCTATCTTGCAAAACAACTATTTGTCTTACACACACTCACATATACAGGTCTGCATCCACTCTGGATCCCACTGATAACGACTCTGCTACTGCTAATTATGACTTCGAAAGTCCGATCAACCAAGTCGAGGACGAAGGTGAGGATGATTGCGAAGTGCCTGGGGAACTTGCTAGACTGTTACTTCTGGAAGAGAGGGCCATACAGCCGCATGAAGAGCCAGTGGAAACAGTAAATCTGGGTACAGAAGTAGACAAGAAAGAGGTTAAGATCGGTGAAAATCTGGAGCCTAGTGTTAAACAACGGTTGATTCAGATGCTGCGTGACTATGTTGAGATCTTTTCCTGGTCTTATGAAGATATGCCTGGGTTGGATACCGATATTGTGGTTCACCGCTTGCCAACTAAGGAAGACTGTCCTCCAATGAAACAAAAAGTTCTCCGAATGCGCCCGAAGATGTCTGAGAAAATCAAGGCTGAGGTTACGAAACAGTTTGATGTCGGTTTTCTAGCAGTTACTTCTTACCCGCAGTGGGTTGCCAACGTGGTCCCGGTGCCGAAGAAAGATGGTAAGGTTCGAATGTGTGTTGACTATAGGGATCTGAACAGGGCAAGCCCCAAGGACGATTTCCCTCTACCTCATATCGACGTTCTGGTTGACAACACTGCACAACATAAGGTCTTCTCCTTTATGGATGGTTTCTATGGTTACAATCAGATTAAGATGGCTCCCAAGGATATGCAAAAGACAACCTTCATTACTCAATGGGGTACCTTTTGCTACAAGGCCATGCCGTTCGGATTGAAGAATGCTGGGGCAACGTATCAGCGCGCCATGGTCGCTTTGTTCCACGACATGATTCACCATGAGATTGAGGTATACGTCGATGACATGATTGCAAGATCCCAGACTGAAGAGGAACATCTTGACCATCTCCAGAAGTTATTTGACAGGTTGAAGTTGTACAGACTGAGGTTAAACCCGAACAAGTGCACCTTCAGAGTGAGGTCTGGTAAGCTGCTGGGTTTCGTCGTTAGTGATAAAGGTATTAAAGTGGATCCTGCAAAGGTGAAGGCTATACAGGAAATGCCAGCTCCCCGAACTGAAAAAGAAGTCAGAGGATTTTTGGGACGTCTGAATTACATTGCCCGATTCATCTCACACCTAACTGCTACTTGTGAGCCAATCTTTAAGCTGCTGAAGAAGGATCAAGTGGTAAGATGGAACGATGAATGTCAGGCCGCTTTTGAAAGGATCAAAGAATATCTCCAAGAGCCACCTATTCTAATGCCTCCAGTTGAAGGAAGACCTTTGATCTTATACTTGACAGTACTCGACAATTCAATGGGGTGCGTGCTGGAGCAGCATGACGAGTCTGGCCGAAAAGAGCATGCTATTTACTACCTTAGAAAAAAGTTTACCGACTGTGAGACCCGATACTCACTGCTTGAGAAAAATTGCTGCGCTTTGGCATGGGCTGCTCGCCGGCTGAGAAAGTATATGCTGACTCACACTACTCTATTGATATCAAAGATGGATCCATCAAGTATATCTTCGAGAAGCCTGCCTTGTCCGAAAGAATAGCGAGATGGCAGATGATCTTGACCGAGTATGACATCCAATACACGACCCAAAAGGCAATCAAGGGAAGTGTGTTGGAAGATCATTTGGCACATCAGGCAGTGGACGATTACCAGTCTATGAACTTTGAATTCCCGGATGAGAACATCATGTTGGTGACTGACTGCGAAACACCTGGACCGGATGAAAGACCTGAGGAGGGATCCCGATGGTCTATGTATTTCGATGGAGCTTCAAACTCTTTAGGTAATGGCATTGGTGCCGTGATCATATCTCCTGAAGGTTGTCATTCTCCGTTCACCACCCGATTATGTTTTAACTGCACCAACAACATGGTGGAGTATGAAGCGTGCATCATGGGTCTTCGAGCAACTATTGACCTAAGGATTAAGTCCTTAAGTGTATTCAGAGATTCCACTCTCGTGATCAGTCAGATCAAAGGCGAGTGGGATACGAAGCACCCAAATCTTATTCCTTACAAAGAGTATGTGTTGACGTTGCTTCCACACTTCGAGGAGATAACCTTTGAACACTTCCTCAGTGAGGAGAATCAGTTGGCGGACGTGCTAGCTACGATGTCTTCTATGTTCAAGGTCATATGGGACAATAAGACTCCCTAGATTACCATTGAGAGGTTGGACGAACCTGCACATTGCTGTGACATTGAGACTAAAGAGGTAGCAAATAAACCCTGGTTTCACGAGGTAAAAGGTATCTTGAGGCTCAAGAATACCCTGAGGGTGCATCTGTTAATGATAAGAAGTTTCTGAGAAGGTTCGCGGCGAAGTTCTTCATCAGTAATGGTATCCTTTACAAGCGTAACCATGATTCGACCTTACTGCATTGTATGGATAAGAACGAGGCATAAAGGATTATGGTAGATTTACATGAAGGTACTTTCGGGACTCATTCCAGTGGACACACCATGGCGAAGAAAATCCTACGGGCAGGATATTATTGGTCTACCATGGAAGCCGACTGTTATCAGCATTCTCGAACATGTCATAAGTGCCAAGTCTATGCTGATAAGGTGCACATACCTTCAGTTCCTCTGAACGTCTTGACAGCTCCTTGGCCTTTCGTGATGTGGGGCATCGATATGATTGGTGAGATCCGACCTACTGCGTCCAAGTGGGTTGAAGAAGCTTCCTTTGCTACTGTAACCAAGAACGTCGTGGCATGGTTTATTCGGCATAATCTGATCTATTGATATGGTGTACCAGAGAGGATCATTACGGGCAACAGTACAAATCTCAACAATACAATGATCACTGAGCTCTACAAGCAGTTCAAGATACAGCATCACAAATCTTCTCCTTACCGGCCGAAGATGAATGGGGTTGTTGAAGCGGCTAATAAGAACATTAAGAAGATTGTGCAAAAGATGACGGTGACGTACAAAGACTGGCACGAGATGTTACCATTTGCTCTTCATGGGTACCGTACCTTAGCGCAGACGTCAACAGGGGAAACACCCTATTCCTTGGTATATGGCATGTAGGCCGTCTTTCCCATTGAAGTTCAGATACCCTCTCTTCGGATTATGAAGGATGCAGGTTTGAGCGAAGATGACTGGATTTAGACCTGGCTTGATCAGCTAAACTTAATTTATGAAAAAAGACTTATTGCTATTTGTCATGGTCAAACGTATCAAAAATGGATGATCAAGGCATTTAACAAGAAAGTTAAACGACAAGAGTATCAAGTTGGGGATCTGGTGACAAGCCCATCATACTGCCGCAAGGTGATCCCAGGGGCAAATGGTCCCCTACGTACGAAGGGCTATTTGTGGTTAAGAAAAATTTCTCAGGAGGAGCTATGATTCTAACCACCTTGGATGGTGACGACCTTTCTCACCCCGTCAATGCAGACAAAGTAAAAAAATACTACGCATAATCAAAGACCCACTAGGTTGACTGGCCTAGGAAAAAATAAGGGCTTCCCGGCGAACCAAAAGGGTTCGGGCAAAAATAAGGGATGAAAATGAAAAAATATGTACACTCGGCAAGTCGAAAACCTGAAAAGGCGGCTTGGGCAAAAAAGGGTATCCCGGTGGACTGAAAACCCGAAAGGGCGGTCCAGGAAAAAATTAGGGATTAAAGCGTAACACTATGTCTCATTGGATCACCTTGCAACCAGACTTCGGTATCGACTATCAAGCCCGGACGACGTCAAACAATCCGATCTACCTTCAACCAAGTAGCAAAGTGATGAGATGCTCGAGGACATAAAGGCGATAGCAGAGTTGGAACCCAGTGGGATTGTTCACATAGCTATTTTTCCTTGTTTTTCACAAATTGTATAAACTCTATTGTTCGGCGGCGTTCTCTTACTAGGACGTCAGCCTCTTGTATAAAAACGCCTATTTACAGGCTAATTTCAAAGTTAATACAATTCATTTTCACAAAGAAATTTCAAATTGTTTTCCTTTTTCTATTTTGTTTTTCAAGAACGTCCAATGTTCATATTTGATATATGCATTTGACAATAATTGCTGCTCATGAATATTTACATGCGAAACGAAAGACAATTACTTGTAATATCAGAAATAGGGGAAAATAAAAAATGCCCGAACCATACAATTGCTCTATCCACCAGGTATAGGGATAAACCTAGTTGGAGAAAACGATTGAAGGTACATTCACTCCCTGCAGAGTAAGAAAAAGACAGTGATGATTAAGTTGTCCCGAACAAGACACAACTCTCCCCAGCAGAGGCTCACGACCGCGAATGAGTCGCCAATATTCTCCCCAAGCATAGTTTATCTACCATCAGCACTGGAAAACTATCCCCAATGGACTCTAGAAGATTGTCCCCAGTAGAGTCTAAAAGATTATCCCCAGTGAAGTCGCAATTGGAAAATCATCCCCAATGGAGTTCATTCCTTTTTGCAAACAGAAACTCAATCCCCAACAAAGTTTATCATCGCCAGAAATGATGATTCATTGCCAGCCGAGGTTATTTCTCCAAATCAACAGGTTCTATAATAGAGTTTGTCCTCCCCACAGAGTAATTTCCTCGTCAGTTTATTCCCCAGCCGAGGTTATTTCTCCAAATCAACAGGTCCTCTAACAGAATATGACCTCCCCACACAGTCATTTCCTCATCAGTTTATTCCCCAGCGGAGTTATCCTCTCCTGCAGGTTTATTCTCACAATCATCTTCATTCACTATCCCCAGCGGAAATGAAGAATTCAACTCTTTTCTCCAGCAACAATCCGAGATTTATTTTCCCCAGCTAAAAACATCACATTTCCATACATCATGACACATGCATATACGCATCATACAAACACGATCTCATTTATTTTGAGAACATCATTGCTTGATACATATCATGCATTACATACAGCTAACCTTTACTTCTCAGGAAGGATACAATCAAATTCTCACAAAATTCAAGATGTGAAGCCTGGGTACTACTGGATAATAATTTAATCCCCAATTGAATAACGGACAACCGAAGCTCCTAAAATTAAACTTTCCTCTTCAACAAAGATGATTCCCCATTCGAATACGGACGATCGAAGTTCCTAAAATTCAACAGAGATGATCCCTCAGTTGAATACGGATGACCGAAGTTCCTAAAATTCCACAGAGATGATTCCTCGGTAGAATACGAACGACCGAAGTTCCTAAAATTCAATAGAGATGATTCCTCAGTAGAATACGGACGACCGAAGTTCCTAAAATTCAACAGAGATGATTCCTCAGTAGAATACGGATGATCGAAGTTCCTAAAATTCAACAGAGATGATTCCTCAATCGAATACGGACGATCGAAGTTCCTAAAATTCAATAGAGATGATTCCTCAGTCGAATACGGACGACCGAAGTTCTTAAAATTCCACATAGATGATTCCATAGTAGAATACGGATGATTGAAGTTCCTAAAATTAATTAGAGATGATTCCTCAGTAGAATACGAATGACCGAAGTTCCTAAAATTCAACAGAGATGATTCCTCAGTAGAATACGGACGACCGAAGTTCCTAAAATCCAACAGAGATGATTCCTCAGTAGAATACGGACGACCGAAGTTCCTAAAATTCAACAGAGATGACTCCTCAGTATAATACGGACGATCGAAGTTCCTAAAATTCAAACAGAGATGACTCACCATCAGAATAACGGACGACCAAAGCTCCTAAAATTCTACTTCTCTCAATAAAGATCAGCCTTCCCCAGCAGAATCTTCCTCAATGACAGTTATACATGCTCTCGCTAAGGAATCTCTTATGCGATCGACACTCCTTAAGATGGCATCTTTAAGCCCATCCCCTCGTCAGCAATTTCCAAATGGCATCTGTAATCCCATCCCCGATATCGCAAGACGAACACCACTTCATGCGAGTGCAAATATCTGGGCACTCTAGTGTTCAATCATCTTCCACCTTCTGACCACGAAAGACACGAAAGCTAATATACATCCCCAGGTTTAAGAAGATTGAACAGGGGCAGCTGTTGTACCCCAAAATTTTCCCTCCCATATTTCTCAAAACATTTCAAGAAAGATCCTCAAGTTGCTCAAGGTAGTCCAAGGGTTGGACAGACAAGCTCTCTCCTAAAGCAGTTTACCTCAAATTAGGGTTTCATGTTGCATCAAGATACTTGAATCCAAGGGACCCCAAATGCTCAACATTGTCCTAATATGTTCTCAAGGTCATCCATGTCAAGTTTCAAGCCCTACAGAGAAAATTTGCTCAGTCAATTGCTCAAAGGCCTGAAAATCGACTATGCTAGGGAAAAAGTAAACTGTGGCCCACATACAGTCAAACTTCAAGATTTTTGGTCAACATCCTAATTTCTAAGTATATTTCATCATTTTATCAAGGGTTGATCATGATTCATCAAGGATTGCTCATAATTCATCAAGAACCAAAAGTTGCTAAATTAGGGTTTTGTAGGAAAAGTCAACTCAAGTTTTGACACGGCATAACTTTCTCATACTTTATGAGAAATGACCCATCCAAAGATAATTTTGAAGAGGGTGCAATACCCTACAATCCATCTTAAAATCCCAAGTTCAAAATATGCACTCACAAGAAGTTATGAATTTGGACATTATAGGTCATTTTGAAAAGTCAACAAAAACACCTTTTTTGTCAAAGCTTCATACTTGAGCATGGAATATCAAATTGAGATGAGAACAAAAGGGTTGATTAGATGGAATCTCAAGCTTTCTAAAAAGTCCAAGAACATCTCCAAAGAGTCAAAATTGAGGATGTTATGGATTGGTGAAGTTGACCCTTTTTGCAAAATTGCCAAAAGTCAACTATGCCTAAAACTTCAATTTTTGCCAAATGGGCCCAATCTTTTTCACTTGTTTTTAGTTGGAAACATGGTCCATAAGATCTAGCCCTTGCCACTTGTCATTATCATATTTTTATTATTTATTTTGATTTTTATTTGAATTAATTCAATTTAAATTAAAACAAATTATATAAAATCCAAAATATTGAAAACAAAAGATTTTGTGCTTGTTTCAGGTTTTATTGTACAGCTAGCATCAAATCAAACTCGTGTAAAGGCATGTGTGTACAAAAAGATTGGATTTGGATCACTTTTGGAAATATTTTAAGGTGAATCAAATAAAGATCAAGGACATTGATGGAGGAAGATTGAGGCCAGGTTTTCAAACCTAATTCACTCCTCAATACATATAGAAGCAATGCTGATCAGAAGCTAGGTTAGAAAGGGGCGCAAGAGGCAGAACAAAAACTTGAAAAATCAAGAAAAAGTGCAAACACGAATTCACACTTAGAGGCCAATTCAAGACTTTCTTGGCCATTCCGCTTGCTTCCTGGGATCCTCAACAAGCTAAAGCAATCCAAAGCAAGCATTTTCAAGCCCTACAAAGCGCTGGACAAGTGGTGCAGTGGTAGTGAAGGCATGGAAATTGCTTCAGGACCTGGGCTCGAATCCCAGGTCCCCCAAATATTTCATGTATTTTTTCTTTTCAAATTCAGATGCCCACCAAGAACCAAGGTCCATCATGTGACCTCATAATCCAGCTTGCCAAGTGTCCTAAGGCCAGATCCAAGGGCCATCACTGGAATAACACCATGAGGCCCAGTCAATGCATTGCATGGGATCACAAAAAGTCAAAACGGAACTCCTTTGTTTTGTGCCAAGGCTTATTATTTGCACCCCCCTTCAGATTGCTTCTCAGGCCCAATCTCTTTCTCTACTTTTTTTTAATATTTATTTCATTTAATTTAATTTACTTATTTACTAACCAATCAAATTATTTTCTTTTTATCAAAAAAATCACAAAAATATTACTTTTCATAAATTAGGTCTAGATTTTATTTTTATTAAAAAAAAATAATTAATTTAATTAGGTTTGTTAATTTAGAAAACTCTAATTATTTTGTAAATAAATTAAAAATAATTAGAATAATTAGGTTTTTATTCCAAATTTAATTTTTCTTTCTTTTCTTAAAAATAACAAAAAAAAAACAAAAATAGGCTATGTAATTATTTTTATTAACCACTAATTAATTGTATATTTAATTTAAAAACCTAAATTATTTTCTTAAAAAATATTAAAAAAACAATAAAAAAGCAAATTTTTTTTAATTAGGTTAGAAGGGTCAAAACCCTAATTTCTCGTCGATCTAATTTTTATCGCGCGCTTTATCATTATTTTTATTATATTGATGTAACTGCCTACAGTTTGTAATAGTTTAATTAGGACGTTTATTTCCATTTATCGCTTTATTTTCAAAGGGTTTGTTTTTGGCTATGTAAATACCTGAAGCCTTGTAATAGCGTAGTTTAATTTCCGTATTTTAAATTCCGCAAATTATCAACTGTTAGATGTATGATATTAGGATGCATGACAAGAATGTACGATTAATTTTAAAATAGTTAGATCACCCTAAATGTGCAAAGATAAATAATCTGAAATTGAATCACTCGCACATGCGCACTCCTAGGGTACACTCCCACTTGGTTGCCTTTGGTAAATGGTCATTGAGTATAGGATGCTTTAGTGGTCGTCCTTTTGTCTAAACAAAGATCAAAGTCCCGATTCAGAAAAGTTACTTCGGAATGGGTAACTCGGAATTGTTGCCTCGAATAATTGATCTAAGACATTAGGGTCACTACTAAGACGTCTTGACATTGCTTTGGTGACCGTACGTCCCTTTCGAATTGACCCTCAAAACTCTAAAGATGATGCTACCCACTCGCTAATAGTGGGATAGCACTGTCTAAAGGAAACAAACATAGAACAATTCTTTTTTTCGAGTAGGTAGATTAGTTCTTAAGTTCTTGCTCAAACGAAATAAACCTTTTTCACACTTACACTCCTTTACAAACAAAGTTTTCAAAAACACTTCATTACACTCTTGAAGACAGAAGCAAGAGTTAAATCGAAGTCAAATCCAAAGCTTTTCAAATCACACAAACACAAAGAAAACAATTTTGAAAATGATGAGCAAGTACCTAAGAGCCCGTAGATAACTATAGATAGAAAGGGTGCTAATACCTTCCCTTTCTATAATCTACCCCCTTACTCAGAAATATCTCGAAAAAGGAATTTTTCTGTGCTTTTTTCCTTTCCTTGTTGGATAAAATAAAAGACGGTGGAGACTCTTGCTTACCGCGACATTTTGCAAACATAAACGCAAAACGCAAACCAGCAATTCCTTAAAAAATAGGGAAACACGTCATGGTTCTGGCCACCGTATCACATTGTGCAAAGGCTTTTTAAATACCCATGAGATGTTGTAGCTCCCCAAATCAAGACTTGTACATTGACTAATAGCCTTGCTCAAACATAACCCTAATTTGACTGGTGAATCCAAAGAGTGATTCCCCTTGTAATCAAACACAAACTTCAATCCTCTGATGATCCAAAGAGATGGATAAAATATCTTTGAGATATGCAATAACTCTTGAGCTTGAAAGATCTAGAGGTTTAGATAATAAGATTCTACTTGAGCAACTTGTCAATGCAACAACCTTCAAAGCTTGAGGAAGACTAGATAACCAAAGTACTTTGATCCCATCAAAAAGTATGAATGTAATACAATATGATGTTCATGATGAAACATAAGCCTAAATCAAGAGGGTACATTTTGGGGTGCAACAGCTGCCCCTATTCAAATATCTTCAACATGATAAGTGAGAAAAGTGACAACTTTCGAGCATTCAGAGTTGAAGATGATTGAATACGAAAGAACCCGAAAATTTACATTCTTGAAGAAGAAAGAAAAAGAAACAGAAAACCTCCAAGACATGCGTCAGAATGAAGCTATAATGCAGATTGAAACAGAACAAAAACAAAGAAGAGTAGACGCAACTAAACTTCCGGACAAATGTGCCAGGGCAAAACTGGGCTTCAAAAAGGGTGAGATAAAACTCAAACCACATAGTATAGGCGAAACTAAGCTCTGGAAAAGAAAACGTACGCGGGTGAGGAGACGAAACTCTGAGCTCGACCCAAAGCAAAAGTGGCTAGAGTGCATGATTCAAGGAGCACTTGCTAATCTCAACTAAGATAGACAGTATGAAGGAACTGAAAGAATCCTAGAAAAGAGGAACAAAAGCGAGACGAAACTGGATGAGTACCAGGACAAAACTGGATTTCACGCACGGGTAACGAGGCGAAACTCGACCCAAAGCAAAGTGATGAGAGTTCATGTTTCTCAAAACACTTGCTGGTCTCAGATCAATGGATAAACAGTGACGAAAACTGATAGAAGAATCCAAAGAACAAAAGAGACAGATTTCAAACCAGGGATGCAGTACGAACCTTGCACTCGGTAAACGAACAGCGTCAAAGGGTCCAAGGTAGGAAGGCAAAGACGAGACGAAAATCGATTCAACAACTAGTTAGGCGAAACTAAGCTAGACGAGTACCAGGACGAAACTTGATTTCATGCACAGGCGATGAGGCGAAACTCGACCCAAAGCGAGGAGATTAGGGCGTACACCTAAAAACCTGCTGAAAGTGAATATCAGGACGAAACTGGTATTCGAAAGGTGCATCAATAGACGTTGGAATGAACCGGAGAGGGTAGTGAAGACTAAACCCGAGAAGACCGTGCCAGGGAGAAACCGAACTACGGTCAAGAGTAGACACTCAAACAAACAAATGAACAACGCCAAAAGGATATTGGTATGGGGAGTAAACCGATATAATGAGGACGAAGACCTCGCTGAGGATTTGATCCGAAGCATTAGCAAAATCACTAGGGATGACGGAGACAAAAGTGGCTTATATTCCGATGCATGTTAGAATTCTTTTTATATAGCGCAATGCTCCATATAATGGAAATGCTACGCGTTTGGTAGATGCAATGTATTGATGCGTGTTTTAAAAGTTTCACTGGGGAATGGCCAACTGAGAAGTCAATAACCAAGAAGTCAGGACCTGACAAGACTTGCCAAAATAAATTTCAAAATACAAAGGAGAGGAGAAAATATGGGGAACCGCTAGAGAGGGAACCTCGAAGAGATGAAGCTTTGCGGGGAATAACAACCGAGCAACTAGTAGAAACGGGCCACAAACATTGAGAGGAATTGCAAAAATAAATTGCAAACTCCTAGGGAAGATCAGATGGACACTATAGCTTCCGTAGAGGGACGCCTATCTGAAGATTAGACATTGATGGAGAAAATCAGGACAAGACTGTAATCTCTGGAAACGACAGCGCACGACCGTGTTGAGGATGACACCAAGACAACAAAATCGACGCGAGGGGTGAAAACCTTTGTTGGGGGAATAAAACTCTACTGAGGAAACAGGACTTCACCGGGAAGACAGAACTTTGTCGAAGATTTTCTTGTTGGAGAGAGGTTCCTGGAATGCAACCAATGAACGGGTCATGCATATAGTCACACAGTAGCGAACTTACTGAGGGATAAGAGAAGATCTTTAACATAAGGATGCCCCGGTCAACCAATCGGCTGGGAAATGAGAGGTCAAAGCGAGGGATCCCTGTTGGCAATTCTGTCGGGGGGTCGAAACTTCTTCAGAATGTGAGCTCCTACTTAAACGACTCCACTGGGGATGGATGACATATCCAAACTTGAAGTCTTAGAATGAAGCTTTTTTTGAAAGAAAATCCCTGGGGCAACAAAACTTTGCTGCGGAAACGAAACTTCACTGGGGATAAGAAACTTCACAGGGGATAAGAAGAGTCCTAATCATACATGGGCTCTATCCAAATAAAATAAAACCAAACATTCCCCTCTTGACAATCATTAAGCTCTTTACAGGTGTTCAATGTGTAAATTCTTTTTTTTTTTATGTTAAACAACTATTTTGCATACAAAAAGATGTTTATTTTGGGAATGACAGACCTGATGCGATGATTATTTAAGCCCTAAAATTAAAAACTTTAACAAAGTGTCGCATCTCTATTGTGAATGAATCACTGAATAGAGTTCAAAGATTTTGAAAATTTTTTTGTTTTGAAAAACGAGTCAAGATGCGGGTGATAAGATACCAACATGAATATGCAGCACATATTTGGGAGTTTAGGAAATGTTATCCTGTTGTAGTATGCTTTCGAGTTAAACCCTTGTTTTAGTTAGGACTTTTAGAGGTTGTAACGTGGCCTGGTTCAAGGTTTTTAGAAAAAAAAATGTTTTTTCAAGGCTCAAGTTATTTGGTGCCCAACCCCGTTTATGATATTCTTCTGTCCTAAGTTCAGTTGACTTATCACAAGCATTCATCTTTCAAAAGGATTTATAATGGTTGAGTGATCACGACAAATTCTCCAACATGATTGTCACTTAACATTTGCTGGTTTTGATTTTTTGATATTATTGTTCCTCTTCTTTTGATGAAAATTTTATTGAATAATCTTTTTTCAGCCTTTTAGGCTCTCTTTTCCCTAACTTTTGCCTGGACAAAATCTTTTGGATTTCAAAATTGGGAGTCCAGCGGGATGCCCTAACTTTTGCCTAAGCGACTTGTTTTCAAGTTCCAACATAGCAGGACTTTTTTTGTTTCTTTCTCATTCATACTTTTCTCTTTGAACAAGTCAACATGACTTTAGGTCTTTGAACTTTTTCTTTCTTTCTCTCTTCTTATTTTTTTTTGAAGAAAACAAATGCCTCATTCCTTGGTCTGCGAGGGATAGCCATTATTGTATCGATTCGATCTCGACCTCAGGACTTTGTGAGGGAATGAACCTCGTGGCTTAGACATTTTTATGATCACATAATGTGAAAGATAAAATATGGTGATCCTCTGATGGGACATTCCTTCTGAAATTTGAATGCTTGATCAAATTAACTGAACATCTACCCTACCTCTGGTTAAAAAACAAGGGTTTTTTTGAATGGAAAAGAAACTCCTACTTAGAAAGCTCAGAGGGGTTAACGAGGGTCTAACTCCCTTATATCTCCAGTGTTTGGGGGTTGAGACAATGCCTGTACATCGTCAACGGGGTTCTACTCAAAAGCATACCACTACAGTCATCGTTTTTAGCTAAAATCCTTCCCCGAAACTCTTGGTTAAGCAAAAGAATTGGCACAGTTGGTATCAAAATGCCCGAAAAATCAATAAAAGGGTGATACTGGATGGATTAAGCAAAATGAAACATAATAAAAGCCATTATGGGGAATAAAAGTCTCCAACTAGGTTTGCCGCTCTCGCCAACCTACCGTAACCTTGATATTACCCTGACCCATGACCTTTACCAACAGCACGGAGTTGTGAAACAAAAGGGCAAGGCATCCGCCAGTAAAGTGAAAGAGAGATCCGACAATCATAGAAACAAACATGCCCCTTGCACAGATAGTAGAAATTGTGTTTGTTATCCGTATTTCGAGCGATCAACTAACCATGACCTAGATTACCATTTCCGTGTAAGGCCCAGGAAGTTTATATGCACATGCTTATCAAAATATTGGACGTTTTAGCAAACAACATAGTAAAAAGGGAGAAAAGAAACGTATACGTATACTTGAAAGAAGATATTCTATTGATTTTAAGAAATCAGCCTATGAAAAAGGCATTTACATTTAGAAGCAAGTAATTACAAAATCAAAGCAAACAAGTGTTTTCAAATGGAAATGTGAATGTGAGTATCCATCAAGTCCCGACTTTGCTATGACTCTTATGACTCTCATCTTCCTGCTTTTAGACAGATCATTCTTGGATTAGCCTCGAGCTTATGCCAGGTGACGAATCAAAGGAAAGAAGCAAAGGAACTCATGCTGAGCGTAGTCATTTGCTTTAAGTCCCTAACTTTTGCCTGAATCTCCCTTTCGGGTTTTCGATTCACCAGGACACCCTCTTTTTGCCTAAACTGCCCTTTAGGGTTTTCAGTTTAGCGGGTTTTTATTATTTTTTATGCAAAGTATTTTTTAACTACGTCGGCATTCACAGGGAGAGGGATGTACTCTCCATCCATAGTCGTGAGCATCATCGGCCCTCCAGAGAAAACTTTTCTGACCATGAAAGGACCTTCATAAGTTGGAACCCACTTGCCCCTGGGATCTCCCTGGGGGAGAATTATCCTTTTTAGCACAAGGTCACCTGGCTTGTAACACTAAGGCCGTACCCTCTTATCAAAATCTTTCCTCATCCTTTGCTGATATACTTGACCGTGACATACAACCGCCAACCTCTTCTCGTCAATAAGTTCCAACTGATCCAGCCGATTATGTACCCATTCACTTTCATCCAGCTCAACATCCCTCATGATCCTAAGAGAAGGAATCTCGACTTCTACCTGCAATACTGCTTCCATGCCATAAACCAATGAAAATGGGGTTGCCCCAGTCGAAGTACGCATAGTAGTGCGGTAACCATGCAAAGCGAAAGGCAGCATCTCATGCTAATCTTTATAGGTTACCACCATCTTCTGCGCAATTTTCTTGATATTCTTATTGGCCGCTTCGACAGCTCCGTTCATATTTGGTCGGTATTGGGAAGAGTTATGATGCTTGATTTTGAAAGACTCACAAAGCTCCTTCATCATCTTGTTGTTCAAATTAGACCCATTATCGGTAATGATCTTTTCAGGCACTCCGTAGCGACAGATAATATTGTGCTTAATGAACCGAGTTACTACATGCTTGGTGACTTTGGCATAGGATGCAACTTCGACCCATTTTGTAAAATAATCGATGGCAACTAGAATGAAACGGTGCCCGTTGGACGCAGTCGGTTCAATTTTGCCGATCATATCAATTCCCCACATCGCAAACGAACAAGGGAAAGTCAAGACATTTAAAGGTACTGGCGGCACATGCACCTTATCATCACAGACTTGAAATTTGTGACAAACCCGTGCATGATTGTAACAGTCAGTCTCCATGGTGGACCAATAATAACCTGCTCGCAAAATATTATTGGCCATGGTATGCCCATTGGAATGGGTCCCGAAATCACCTTCATGTATCTCCTCAATGATTCTAGCTGCTTCTTTCTTGTCAACACATCTGAGCAGTAAACCGTCATGATGCCTTCTATACAACACACTGCCACTGAGAAAGAACTTGGCTGAGAATCTTCTAAAAAACTTCTTATCTGTGACGGATGCCTCTTCAGGGTACTCTTGTGTTTCGAGGTATCGTTTAACATCATAAAACCAAGGATTACCATCTGGTTCCAAACTGGCCCCAAAACAGAAAGCTGGCTCACTCAAACTTCTGATAGTAATAGAAGGTACCTCATTAGCCCATTTAACCTTGAACATGGAGGACAAAGTTGCCAGTGCATCAGCTAAATTGTTTTCTTCTCTGGGAATGTGCTCAAATGTGATCTCTTTGAAGTACAAAATCAGCTTCATAACATGCTCACAATATGGAATTAGGTTCTGATGGTGAGTCTCCCAATCTCCATTAATTTGGCTGATAACAAAATTGGAATCCCCGTAAACTTTCAAGAATTTGATGCGCAGGTCGATCGCTGCTTCAATGCCATAAATGCAAGCCTCATATTCGGCCATGTTGTTAGTGCAATAAAAACAAATACGAGCCGTGAAAGGAATGTGGTATCTGTTGTACCCCAAAATTTTCCCTCCCATATTCTTCAAAATTTGCAAAGAGCATGCTTCAAAATCTCCCCAAGGGTTGCACTGTTCAAGGACCTCCTAACAGTCAAAAACTAGGGTTTTGGTTCTGGCAAAGAAATTGAAGTTTTCAAGGGTCCAATCAAGTCCCACATTCCTACAAACATGGTCAAGCATCCTCATACCAAGTTTCAAGACTTACAGCACAAAATTGCACAGTCAAAAACCCTAATTGCTCAGCAGTCAACTGTAGGGGCAAAATGGTCATTTGACAGTCAAAAGTTCAAATTTTTGGTCAACATCTTATTTTGAAGCCACAAACATCATTTTATCAATTCTTGATCATGATTTTCAAGGCATGGCTCAAAAAGTCTCAAGATGCAAAAGTTTCCATATTTGGACAGTTGAAAAAGTCAACTGTAACTTGACCAAGGCATAACTTCCACATGGATTATCAGAAAAATTCCATCCAAAAACTCTAAAAAATCTTTTCTTTTTATTTTAATTTAATTAATTTGTTAATCGTAATTTAATTTCATTAAAAAGGGTCCAACGCCCTTGCTTTCGATTATTAGTTCGTTTCGCGCATTTATTTCCTTCCTTATAATATTCATGTAATTCTCCCAAAGCCGTGTAAATTAGACATTTTATATTTCTCGCACTTTATTTTATTTTAAATCGGGTCCTGGACTTAATTTGGAGATGTGGACCCGCGCCTTTGTAATAGCGTAGGAACTTTAATTCTCGCATCTTTTAAACTGTTAACTATTGCATGAAAGAATGAATGTTAAAATAAAAACAAAAGCGTAGATCACCAATACATGACAAGACAAAATATCTGAAAACGACACACAAATCACACACCACCCTTAGGGTATGCCTCACAGTTGCCTTGCCCCTCGAAAGGTGATCGTCGAGTAGAGGATGTTTTAGTAAGTCCTCATGATCCGGGAACCTGGCATGAGGGTAGCTTCTAAGGTGTCTTCCTATTGCTCTGGTGATCACCATGTCCCGAACCTTCGAATTGACCCGAACACCTCCAACGGTGGTGCTACCTACCTCTCAATGGTGGGATGGCACTACTTTAAGGACATTTACACAGACGAATTCCTTAGGGTAGGTAGACGACTCTAGATACTTGCTCTAATTTCAAAAACGAATCAAAAAATACTTTTCACACCGACACCTTTTCCAAAAGCTTTCGAAAGCAACTTTTCAAACACTCTCGAGGACCGATACAAGAGTCGAACTGGAATTTTCAAAGAACTTTTTAAAACCCACAGTTGAAAAGCAAACAAACCATTTTTGAAAACACAAATGAGCAAGTATCTAAGAGCCCATGGATAACCATGGATAGAAAGGGTGCTAACACCTTCCCTTTCTATAACCTACCTCCCGAACCGAGAGTAATCTCTATAAGGAAATTTTCTGTGCTTTTTTCCTTTCCATTTGGAGAAAATAAAAGACGGTGGCGACTCTTGCTTCCGCGACATTTCACGAACCAGCGTTAAACAGTCAGTTCCAGATCCACTGATCACAGAACTGGCGACTCTGCTGGGGACTCTTTATAAAGTGAGGTGTACCTTAGGGATAGGTCATAACTGTGTTTTCAATTGTATTGACTTGCTTGCTTTATTATTGTGGGACTGTCTTGGGAGTTCTATAGATCCTAACCCGGATCTGGGGATACCTTCTTAGAAAGTAGCAACAAGGCTGTGAGGGAACTGTGCGGGGTATACCGACATGGTTGAAACAGTCTGCTATGTTGATGTGGCACTTTGGTGTGTACCGGTAACCCTTGAGTTCAGTCAAGGAGAGTACGGGGCCTCCACGTGGTGTCGTGAAGCATCAACAGACCTTAGGAACCTTAATTGAACTATCTTGGCCTCTTTAGGGTAGTGAGATAACTGACTTTGGTGCAGTCCGAGGTTGGTTGATACTCGATACTACACTCAATTGAGGGTTGCTTTCCTGGAATATTTCTGTCGCCAGTTCAGTGGATAAATCGAAACGATGAACAATGAAAGCAATCCGGTGATATTGGGACCCTTAGAACCCGGTTACTTCTAATAGGACAGGTTGAACCCACCAACTTCAAGAGGGTACTACCCAGACCCCATGCTGGCTCTAAACTCTAAGGGCTTGTCTTGTGTGACTTGTGTGCCTTACATGTTTGCCTTTGTAAATATCTGTGGTGTGTTAATCATAGCATCATGACATCATCCAGCATCATATGCATTGACTAACCATTTCAGGGGTTCGAATCTTCATCTTTGTTCTTGTTTTGTAGGACATGGAAACTGTTCGCAGAAAGATAATTCAAATCAGCCTTGTAAGGATCCCTCCTCAGCTTAAGGAGCTTATATCCAGGATTCCCAAGAGCTCTTCATTCAGTGAAAGATATGGAAGACTCATCAGCTAGGTCAATACCAACATTGAGGAAGATATGATAAAGGTCTTGTTCCAGTTCTTTGACCCTCTGCATCACTGTTTCACTTTCCTGGATTATTAGCTGATACCTACATTGGAGGAGTTCTCCCGGCTTCTGAAGATCCCTATCCTTGATCAACTACCCTACAACGGTATGGAAAAGGAACCCAAGCTTGAAGAGATTGCTAAAGCCTTACACCTGCAATCATCTGACCTCAAGGGACATTGGGAAGTTAGAAGTGGTATCAAAGGGTTCTTAGCCAGGTTTCTGTTTGAAAAGGCCCATGAATGTTGGAACTCCCTTGACTTACAAGCTTTTGAAGAAGTTGTGGCCCTCCTTGTCTATGGTTTGATGTTGTTCCCTAACCCAGATCAGCTTATAGATATCAGTGCTGTCCAGATCTTCATGTCCAGGAATCCTATACCTACGTTGCTAGGGGACATCCTTCACTCATGTTACACTCGAACCATGAGAAAAAGAGGTGTCCTTATGTGTTGCACTCCTCTCCTGGGAAGGTGGTTTATTTCGCACCTTCCACAATCAGTCTTGAAGAACGAGCGGGGTTTGAGATGGTCACAACGGTTGATGACTCTTACACATGCAGATATACATTGGTGCCCTCGGTCCAGAGAGGATGTCACTATCATTGATCGTTGCGGGGAGTACCCTAATGTTCCTTTACTTGGAATCAGAGGAGGTATTACTTACAACCCATGCCTGGCTTGGAGACAGTTTGGTTATGCTCGGAGGGATGGTCCTCATGACATGTTAATTCCTGACATAGTTTTTGACTTCGACAACGATGCACAAGGACTTCGCCAGAGATTTATCAGAGCTTGGAGGACGCCAAGTAGGATAGACAGCAAGACACTGGGGCACATGAACTCCATCCCGTTGGAACCTTACCTCAAGTGGGTACGCGCCCGCTCTCAGAAGTTAGTGATGCCATATCCTCATATGCTCCCTGTGATCAAAGAGCCAGTCTTGGAAGGGGAAGTGTCCTACACCATTCAGCATCCTGATATGCCCACGTCCTGGGAAGAGATGCAGAAGAGTTGGATCCAGCTTAAGGAAGAACGGAATTCTCTTGAGACCAGTCTACATGCTAGTGAAAAGAAGGTCTTGGAGCTCACCCGCCTATTGTATGAGGAGAGGAATCTCAACACCTACATAGCTCCAAAGAGGATGCGTAGTGTATTTTGGGATTGATTTGCTTTGTAATTTGTGCCCATGAGGCTTCGATGTACTGAACAATTATTTCCTTAATGATAACGTGTGTTCCTTTTTGTCTACAACAGATTTGAACTTTCGAACCCTTGAATGCATTTCATAAACACATATCATTCATCATGTGCATAACAGGTTTTCTTCTTTTCAGGTTGCTTACTGTTCTTCGCTGTTTATTTCAGCATCATGAATCCTGACTCATCATCAACCGAGATGTCCATCAAGGCTCTTCAGGCGCAGAATGTGCAATTTCAGGAACTAATCATGGGTTTGGCTTAGGGCCAAGAAGAGCTGAAGGCTCTGCTCCTGAAGAAGGAGAAGAAGAAGAAGAAGAGAACTGTTCTTTTTAACTCGGGCCGAAGGTTTGGCAACACTCTGCAGAATGAGGAGGCTGGTTCTTCTATAGGCAAGAGAAGTCCCCAAGGGGGAAAAGGTCCTAGTACGGTAGTCTCTGACAACGAGACTGATTTCGATGAGGAACAGTACCCTCCGGCTGAAGACCAGTACAAGCAGTTGGAAGACACACTGAATGCTATGGAGATCCAACAAGTGCCTGGGCTGGATTTCGGAGACTTGGGTTTTTCTACTGGTGTGATTATTCCTCACAAGTTCAAAGCACCATCTTTTACCAAATATGACGGGGCGTCTTGTCCCAAGCTACACCTCAGATCCTACGTCCGGAAGATTCAACCGTACTCAGTGGATAAGAATTTGTGGATCCACTTCTTCCAGGAGAGTCTTTCAGGGACTCATCTCGAATGGTTCTATCAGCTGGATGGGACCAAGGTTCGTAACTGGGAGGAGTTGGCTACTGCTTTCTATAAGCAGTATCAATATAATGCCGACCTTGCCCCTACACGTACCCAACTCCAGGGTATGTCGCTAGGGTCAAGCGAAGGTTTTAAAGAATATGCACAGAAGTGGAGGGATCTGGCTGGTAGGGTGCAGCCTCCGTTGACTGACCGGGAGTTGGTAGATATGTTCTTGGGGACCCTCTCGGGGCCGTTTTTCAATCATCTTATCGGTAACTCATCTGCAGGGTTTACTGATCTTATTCTGACTGGAGAGAGAATAGAGGCTGGGATGAAGTCTGGTAAAATTCAGAAGGGTGCATCTTCAAGTGCTGAGAAGAAACCCTTTAAGAAGGAGGCCAGTGCTGTGTATGGGCCTAGGAGACAAGAGAAACCTGAGCGCCGCCAGTCTGTCAACGCGGTGATGATTGCTAAGCCTGCTGCTGCTCCCCGACAAACCAATCCTCAAAGGGCTGAAAGACCTAGAAGGGAGTTTACCCGTTTGAGTATGACTCTATCGCAAATCTTGCCGCAGTTACTATCCACCAACTTAGTGACTGTCAGGGAGGCCCCGAAAGTTGTGAACACTGCCTCCCCCAAATACAATCCAAATGCTCGCTGTGCTTATCACTCCGATAGCCCGGGGCATTCCACTGATGACTGTTGGGCCTTAAGGAATAAGGTGCAAGACCTTATTGACGCAAAAGAGATACAGTTTGAAGCGCCTGAGAGGCCAAATGTGGTGACTGCTCCTATGCCCCAGCATGGAGTAAATGCCGTTGATGAAGATGTATACGCTGTTTCTGTGAATGATGTAGCTACTCCCTTAATGACTATCAAGAGGAACCTACTACTGGCCGGTTTATTTCCGGGTTGTAGTGAGGGTTGCCTTTTCTGTGCTGTTTCCCTTTCTGGTTGTCCTTTGCTGAAGTTGGGCATCCAAAGCCTAATGGACAACAAAGAGATTCTGTTCAAGAAGACTGCTGTTCAATTTGTTCCGGTAGAAGAAGTTTCTGTGGTCACGATCTTTAATAATCCGATCAAGGCTCTCCCAAGGAAGCCAGTTCAAATCATGACTGTCGCACCTGTTGTTATTACTGTTCCGGGGCCTCTCCCCTACGTATCTGATAAGGCTGTCCCCTGGCACTATGGGGCAGACGTGTATGTACATGGAATCAAGCAAGAGTTCAACACTGGCACCAGCATCAGCAATATCACTGGTCCAGCAAAATTTACCCGCAGTGGCAGGCTCTTCTCGCCTGACATTGCGCCACCTGCCATTCGAAGACCCCTCACTATAACACCTACAAATGTACCTGTTCCCAGTTCTGATCAAGTTGTTTCCCCTGCTGCCGAGTCATCCAATGCTCGGGGCAAAGGGGTTGAAGATGAGCCTGCCCGGATGGAGGCGCCAAAATCTGTGAATGCTGAGGCCTCCCAACAAGAGATGGAGGAAATTCTAAAAATAATCAAGAAGAGTGACTTTAATGTTATCGAGCAGCTAGGGTATACGCCCTCCAAGATCTCAATGCTCTCCTTATTACTGTTCTCAGAGGCCCATGCTAAGGCCTTGATTTCATTTCTAAAGACGGCCCATGTGCCACAGGAGACATCTGCAGTCCAGTTTACTGATTGTGTAGCAAATCTGACAGCGAACAATGGTTTGGGTTTCTCGGATGCTGACCTTACTGCTAAGGGAAGAGACCACAATGATGCCCTGCATGTCTCTATTGAATGCAGGGGCACTACTCTGGCGCACGTGTTGGTGGACACTGGCTCTTCCCTAAATGTGCTACCCAAGAAAGCCTTAGACCGTTTGGATTGTGAAGGCCTGGAGCTGAAACCTAGCAATATTATCGTCAGAGCCTTTGACGGTTCCAAGAGGATGGGTCATGGAGAGGTAGACATTCCTATCCGGGTGGGTTCTCAGGTGTTCGACTCTACTTTCTATGTGATGGATATCCTTCCATCGTATTCTTGTCTACTGGGTCGACCTTGGATCCACAAAGCTGGAGCAGTGACCTCTACCTTGCACCAGAAGCTAAAATACCCTGTCAGAGGGAAGATTGTCACTATGCAGGGAGAGGAGGAGTATATGGTGAGCCATTTGAATTACTTCAGGTATATTGAGATGGAAGGGGAGTTTATTGAAACCCCCTTTCAGCATTTCGAAGAGGTACCCCCAACTTTAGCAGCAGCAGAAACAGTGGTCGAAGAGGATGTTCCTTTGAAGATGGCTTCCTTGAAGGATGCCCGGGCTGTGGTCAAGAAAGGTGAATGTGCTAACTGGGGCAGGCTCCCTGATTTTACACAGAAAACTGACAAGTTCGGACTGGGTTTTACTGCAGAGGGTCAGAAGGCTATGCGGAAGGCAAAGATCAGAAGACCTCCTGTACTCATTACCAACACAGGAGTGAATGCTGTTGGGGACGGAGATGAAGTGGAAGAGTCAGAGTTTGAAAGCTGGATCTACCCGACGACTGAGGGTGAATTGACCAATTGGGCTGCTAAAGACCATACTCCTGTTACTTTTGTTACGCAGTAATAAACTTCTTTGCTTTGTTATTTGTAATAAACAATTGAAACTCTATGGCCCGGTGTCTTACCCGGGGCACCGTGGCTTCATTTGTGAGGGCATATAAATTGTCATTTCATATATCATGAATAAAGACCTTGGACGTTTTCTCGCATTTCAAATCTTACGCTCCTTTTCTTTCTTTCCTTCCTTTATATATTGCAAAACAGTTGTATTTACACACACTCACTCATACAGGTTTCAATCCACTCTGGATCTCACTGGTAACGACTCTGCTACTACCAATTATGACTTCGAAAATCCGATCAACTTAGCCGAAGACGAAGGTGAAGATGATTGCGAAGTGCCTGGAGAGCTTGCAAGACTATTACTCCAGGAAGAGAGGGCAATTCAACCACACGAAGAGCCAGTGGAAACAATAAATCTGGGTACTGAGACGGATAGGAAGGAAGTTAAGATTGGTGCCAACCTAGAGCTCAGCGTGAAGCAACGGTTGACTCAGATGCTACATGATTATGTGGAGATATTTGCCTGGTCCTACGAAGACATGCCCGGGTTGGATACCGATATTGTGGTCCATCACTTGCCTACTAAAGAAGACTGCCCTCCGGTTAAGCAAAAGGTCCGCCGTATGCGTCCAGAGATGTCTGAGAAGATCAAAGCCGAGGTGATGAAACAGTTTGATGCCGGTTTCCTTGCAGTGACTTCTTATCCTCAGTGGATTGCTAATGTGGTGCCAGTACCCAAGAAAGATGGAAAGGTCAGAATGTGTGTCGACTACAGGGATCTGAACAGGGCCAGCCCCAAGGATGACTTCCCTCTACCTCACATTGATGTCCTTGTTGACAATACAGCTCAGCATAAGGTGTTCTCTTTCATGGATGGTTTTTCAGGTTACAATCAGATCAAGATGGCACCTGAAGACATGGAAAAGACTACCTTTGTTACTCAGTGGGGCACCTTCTGCTACAAGGTCATGCCTTTTGGACTGAAGAACGCTGGGGCAACCTACCAACGTGCCATGGTTGCTTTATTTAATGACATGATCCATCACGAGATAGAAGTGTATGTTGACGACATGATTGCAAGGTCCCAGACTGAGGAGGAACTCCTTGATCATCTACAGAAGTTGTTTGACCGTTTGAAACTGTACAAGCTGAGGTTGAACCCGAACAAGTGCACCTTCGGGGTAAGATCTGGAAAGTTGCTAGGCTTCGTCGTAAGTAATAAGGGTATTCAAGTGGACCCTGCCAAGGTTAAAGCTATTCAAGAGATGCCAGTTCCTAGGACAGAGAAAGAGGTCAGAGGTTTTTTAGGATGCCTGAATTACATTGCTCGATTCATCTCACACCTGACTGCTACCTGTGAGCCAATCTTCAAGCTGCTGAAGAAAGATCAGGTAGTACGTTGGAATGATGAATGTCAGGCTGCTTTTGACAGAATCAAGGAGTATCTCCAAGAACCACCCATCCTTATGCCACCGGTTGAAGGGAGACCTCTGATACTATACCTGACAGTACTTGACAACTCGATGGGGTGTGTGCTGGGGCAGCATGACGAGTCTGGCCGAAAAGAGCATGCCATTTATTACCTTAGAAAAAAGTTTACCGACTGTGAGACCCGATACTCACTGCTCGAGAAAACTTGCTGCACTTTGGTATGGGCTGCTCGCCGGCTGAGACAATATATGCTGACTCACACTACCTTGTTGATCTCAAAGATGGATCCTATAAAATACATGTTTGAAAAGCCTGCTCTGTCTGGGAGAATAGCGAGATGGAAGATGATCTTGACAGAATACGACATCCAGTACACGACTCAGAAAGCCATCAAGGGAAGTGTATTGGCAGACCACTTGGCACATCAGGCAGTAGATGACTATCAGTCAATGAACTTCGAGTTTCCAGATGAGAGCATCATGATTGTGACTGATTGTGAAGTACCTGGACCGGATGAAGGACCTGAGGAAGGATCCCGATGGTCTATGAACTTTGACGGAGCCTCCAATGCTTTGGGTAACGGCATCGGTGCTGTAATCATATCCCCTCAAGACACTCATACTCCACTCACTGCCCGACTATGTTTCAACTGTACCAACAACATGGCAGAGTATGAGGCGTGCATGATGGGTCTTCAAGCTGCGATCGACCTAAGGATCAAGTATCTGAGTGTCTTCGGAGATTCCGCTCTCGTGATCAATCAGATCAAAGGAGAGTGGGATACGAAACATCCGAATCTTATTCCTTACAAAGAATGTGTGTTGACCTTGATCCCCCACTTCACGGAGATAACCTTTGAACATTTCCCGAGAGAGGAGAATCAGTTAGCGGACGCGTTAGCTACGATGTCTTCTATGTTCAAGGTCAAATGGGACAATGAGGCTCCCCGGATCATCATCTGGAAACTGGACGAACCGGCATACTATTATGATCTTGAGACTGAGTTGGTAACTGAGAAGCCTTGGTACCATGAGGTGAAGAGATACTTGGAAGCCCAGGAGTATCCTGAAGGTGCCTCTGTCAACGACAAAAAGTTTCTGAGAAGGTTCGCAGCGAAGTTCTTCCTTAGCAACGGCATCCTGTATAAGCGAAATCATGATTCGACCTTACTGCGTTGTGTGGATAAGAATGAAGCAGAAAGAATCATGGAAGAGCTACATGAAGGGACCTTCGGAACACATTCCAGTGGACACACTATGGCAAAGAAAATCCTTCGGGCAGGGTATTTCTGGTCCACAATGGAAGCTGACTGCTATCAACATTCTCGGACATGCCATAAATGCCAGATATATGCAGACAAGGTGCATGTTCCCCCAGTTCCTCTTAATGTTCTGACTGCGCCTTGGCCGTTTGCAATGTGGGGCATAAACATGATCAGTGAGATTAAACCTACGGCATCCAACGGGCATCGCTTCATTCTGGTGGCGATTGACTATTTCACGAAGTGGGTCGAAGCAGCTTCCTATGCTACGGTAACCAAGACTGTTGTGGCACGGTTCATTCGGCATAATCTGATCTGTCGATACGGCGTCCCAGAAAGAATTATTACAGGCAACGGTACCAATCTCAATAACAAGATGATCAGTGAGCTCTGCGAGCAGTTTAAGATACAGCACCATAAATCTTCTCCTTACAGACCGAAGATGAATGGGGCTGTAGAAGCAGCAAATAAAAATATCAAGAAAATCGTGCAGAAGATGACAGTGACCTATAAATATTGGCACGAGATGTTACCGTTCGCTCTACATGGGTACCGTACCTCAGCCAGGACGTCAACCGGGGCAACTCCTTTCTCCTTGGTCTACGGCATGGAGGCAGTCTTACCGATCGAAGTGAAAATACCCTCTCTCCGGATAATGAAGGATGCAAATCTGAACGAAGATGATTGGATCCAGACACGACTTGATCAATTAAACCTTATTGATGAAAAGAGACTCGCTGCTATCTGTCATGGTCAGACGTACCAAAAACGGATGATCAGGGCATTTAACAAAAAGGTCAGACCACAAGAATATCAAGTTGGAGATCTGATAATCAAGCGAATCATCCTTCCTCAGAGTGATCCAAGGGGCAAATGGACCCCTACGTACGAAGGGCCATTTGTGGTTAAACATGTGTTCTCAGGAGGAGCCATGATTCTAACCAACATGGATGGTGACGACCTTCCTCACCCCGCCAATGCAGACATAGTAAAAAGATACTACGCATGAAAAAGACCCGCTAGGCTGACATGCCTAGGAAAATATTAGGGCTTCCCGGCGAACCAAAAGGGTTCGGGCAAAATGAAGGGATGAAATGAAAAATCTGTACACCCGGCAAGTCGAAAACCTGAAAAGGCGGCTTGGGCAAAAATGGGTATCCCGGTGGACTGAAAACCCGAAAGGGCGGTCCAGGCAAAAATTAGGGATAAAGCGTAATATTATGTCTCGTTGGATCACTTTGCATCCAGAATCCGGTATCTGCATCAAGTTCAGACGGCATCGATCAGTCAACTTCATCTTCAACTAAGGTCATCAAGTGATGAGACGCTCGGAGATATAAAGGCAATAGCAGAGTTGAAACCCAGTGGGATCATTCATTTTACACAGCTGTTTTATTTTCTCTTGTACAAATTTGTATAAACTCTTTTATTCGGCGGCGTTCTCTTACTAGGACGTCAGCCTCTTGTACATAAACGCCTATTTACAGGCAAATTCAAAATCAATACAAAAAATCACTTTTCAGTTAAAATTGCCATTTGTTTTTTCCTTTTCTGTTTTGTTTTGCGAAGAACGTCCAAGGTTCAATTTGTGATATATGCATTGACAATAATTTGCTAAACTCATGAATATTTGTATACGAAACAAAGGATTAATTACAGGTAACATTAGAAACAGGGGCAATAAAGAGTTGTCTAAGCAATCTAATTGTTCTTTCCTCCAAGGTATCAAGGTGAGTTCAGCTGAAAAACATAACCAGTACATCCCAATTCCCCAGAGAGTGAGCCAGCAAGTCAGTACACTCTCCTCAAGAAAAGTTACAGTCAACCTTAAGGAAGTTGGGTATCCTCCAGCAGATCTCAACATTCCCCAGCATATACGTATATTCCTAACAAGCATCCCCGACAGTCTTGACCTAAAGATTGTTCCCCGGCGGTATATCAAACATTCATTGGAGTCACTTCCCCGATACAGTTCAAAACTTCCCCAAAGGAGTCCAATCCAGCTCCCCCAGGAAAGTTGGAATCATCTCCCCAGCAGTAAGCTTATCCCCAGTAGATTCTGGAGGCTTATCCCTCGCAGAGCACGAACGCGTCTCCCGGCTTTATTCAAAGAGTTATTTCCCTACCAGGATATAACTGGGTTATCCTCAACCAAAAGCTACGGAAAGATCGTCCTCGACAAAGTCTTCTTATCCCCAGTGGAGTCTATCAACACTTCCAACACAACAATGGTATCCCCAGTGAAGTTACCATCATCATCCCAGCAAAGCATCTCTCTCCCCACAGAGTATTGCTCCCCAGCAAGATCACTAGAGTACTTTTTCCCCGCAGAATACCCCATTCGCCAAGTTTATTCCCCAACAATGGAGTTATCTTCTACCGGTATTCTCGCAGCTATCATCCCCAGAGGAAGCAAAGATCTATTCTCCAACATCAGCCCCGGATATGACTTCCCGGCACCCGTCAAAGATTTATTTTCCTAGACGACAAACATACATTCATAAACATCACATCTCCATACATTATAGCATGCATACGCGCATCATATCTTACAAATCTCATTTATGTGGAGAACAGCATTGCTTGATCCATATCATGCATCGCATATGACTGACCTTTACCTTTCAGGAAAGATCCAGTTAAGTTCTCAGCTATATTCAAGACCTTGATCGGTTCAGTTAAATCGACCCTAAGATTTTTCTGTTTCTTATCCAGTCAAAGGCCTTCTCCGGTTCAGTGAGATCGACCCTAAGATCTCCCTGTTTCTTATCCAGTTAAAGATTTCAAGACCTAGACCGGTTCAGTTAAATCGACCCTAAGATTTTTCTGTTTCTTATCCAGTCAAAGGCCTTCTCTGGTTCAGTCAGATCGACCCTAAGATCTCCCTGTTTCTTATCCAGTTGAAGATTTCAAGACCTAGACCGGTTCAGTTAAATCGACCCTAAGATTTTTATGTTTCTTATCCAGTCAAAGGCCTTCTCTGGTTCAGTCAGATCGACCCTAAGATCTCCCTGTTTCTTATCCAGTTGAAGATTTCAAGACCTAGACCGGTTCAGTCAGATCGACCCTAAGATCTCCCTGTTTCTTATCCAGTCAAAGGCCTTCTCTAGTCCAGTTAAGTCGACCCCTAAAAGATTTTTCTGATAAAGACTCAGTAGAAGACATCCAAGATTCTCTCAGCGTTACTGTTGAGGTTGAAGTCGCCTATGATTCTCTCAGCGTTACTGTTGAGGTAGTAATCGTACCCAGATTCTCTCAGCGTTCCTGTTGAGGTAGCAATCGCCCAAGATTCTCTCAGCGTTACTGTTGAGGTTGAAGTCGTCCGAGATTCTCTCAGCGTTCTTGGTGAGGTAGTAATCGTCCCCAGATTCTCTCAGCGTTCCTGTTGAGGTAGTAATTGTCCAAGGTTCTCTCACCGTCCCGTTGAGGTAGTAACCATCCTTGGTTCATTCATCACCTTTTGAAACTCCAGATCCAACTCCTGTATCCAGTCAGGACACATCTACACAAAGAATTTGAAGACCAGCTCCTGTGACAGGTCAGGTAATCATTTTTCTTTTTCAGGTACGCAAACTCTCGCTAAGGAATCTCTTACGCGATCAACATCCAGATGGCATCTATAAGCCCATCCACCATCCATCATCTCTCAGCATGGCATCTATAAGCCCATCCACCATCCATCATCTCTCAGAATGGCGTCTATAAGCCCATCATCCTATCCATCAATCTCCAAATGGCATCTGTAAGCCCATTCCCCACATCATACTACTATGTGAGCGCAAATTTCAGGGCACTCTAGTGTTCAATCATCTTCCACCTTCGGATTACGAAAGGCACGTCAGCCAATCTGCATCCTCAGGTCTAAGAAGATTGAACAGGGGCAACTGTTGTACCCCAAAATTTTCCCTCCCATATTCTTCAAAATTTGCAAAGAGCATGCTTCAAAATCTCCCCAAGGGTTGCACTGTTCAAGGACCTCCTAACAGTCAAAAACTAGGGTTTTGGTTCTGGCAAAGAAATTGAAGTTTTCAAGGGTCCAATCAAGTCCCACATGCCTACAAACATGGTCAAGCATCCTCATACCAAGTTTCAAGACTTACAGCACAAAATTGCACAGTCAAAAACCCTAATTGCTCAGCAGTCAACTGTAGGGGCAAAATGGTCATTTGACAGTCAAAAGTTCAAATTTTTGGTCAACATCTTATTTTGAAGCCACAAACATCATTTGATCAATTCTTGATCATGATTTTCAAGGCATGGCTCAAAAAGTCTCAAGATGCAAAAGTTTCCATATTTGGACAGTTGAAAAAGTCAACTGTAACTTGACCAAGGCATAACTTCCACATGGATTATCAGAAAAATTCCATCCAAAAACTCTAAAAAATCTTTTCTTTTTATTTTAATTTAATTAATTTGTTAATCGTAGTTTAATTTCATTAAAAAGGGTCCAACGCCCTCGCTTTCGATTATTAGTTCGTTTCGCGCATTTATTTCCTTCCTTATAATATTCATGTAATTCTCCCAAAGCCGTGTAAATTAGAAATTTTATATTTCTCGCACTTTATTTTATTTTAAATCGGGTCCTGGACTTAATTTGGCGATGTGGACCCGCGCCTTTGTAATAGCGTAGGAACTTTAATTCTCGCATCTTTTAAACTGTTAACTATTGCATGAAAGAATGAATGTTAAAATAAAAACAAAAGCGTAGATCACCAATACATGACAAGACAAAATATCTGAAAACGACACACAAATCACACACCACCACTAGGGTACGCCTCACAGTTGCCTTGCCCCTCGAAAGGTGATCGTCGAGTAGAGGATGTTTTAGTAAGTCCTCATGATCCGGGAACCTGGCATGAGGGTAGCTTCTAAGGTGTCTTCCTATTGCTCTGGTGATCACCATGTCCCGAACCTTCGAATTGACCCGAACACCTCCAACGGTGGTGCTACCTACCTCTCAATGGTGGGATGGCACTACTTTAAGGACATTTACACAGACGAATTCCTTAGGGTAGGTAGACGACTCTAGATACTTGTTCTAATTTCAAAAACGAATCAAAAAATACTTTTCACACCGACACCTTTTCAAAAAGCTTTCGAAAGCAACTTTTCAAACACTCTTGAGGACCGATACAAGAGTCGAACTGGAATTTTCAAAGAACTTTTTAAAACCCACAGTTGAAAAGCAAACAAACCATTTTTGAAAACACAAATGAGCAAGTATCTAAGAGCCCATGGATAACCATGGATAGAAAGGGTGCTAACACCTTCCCTTTCTATAACCTACCTCCCGAACCGAGAGCAATCTCTATAAGGAATTTTTCTGTGCTTTTGTCCTTTCCATTTGGAGAAAATAAAAGACGGTGGCGACTCTTGCTTCTGCGACATTTCGCGAACCAGCGTTAAACAGTCAGTTCCAGATCCACCGATCACAGTATCCCTCAAAGGAAGTGATAATAGATCCGACACTGTTGCCCATGGCATTGGAGGCACCATCAAAAACAAGCGTCCAACATGATCCCGGCTCGGGTCCTTCGTCTGGGTCTGGCATATTACAATCCCGAATATACACAATTTCCTCATCTAGAAAATCAAACTCCATCGGTTCGTAATCGTTCATGGGCTGATGAGCAAGATGGTCGGCCAGTACACTACCCTTAATTTCTTTTTGAGTAGTGTATTGGATATCATATTCGATGAGTATTATCTGCCAACGGGCTACCTTGCCTGTAAGAGTTGGCTTCTAAAAAATGTACTTGATTGGATCCATTTTGGATATCAAGTAGGTGGTGTGAGTTAACATGTATTACCTCAAGCGTTTGGCGGCCCAGGCAAACGCACAACAAGTCTTTTCCAGCAATGAGTACCTTGACTCGCATTCCATAAACTTCTTACTTAAGTAGTAAATAGCCTGCTCTTTCTTCCTTGTCTCGTCGTGCTGACCAAGGACAAAACCCATTGAACTCTTAAACACAGTTAGATACATGATTAATGGCCTTCCTTCCACTGGCGGCATGAGTATCGGAGGTTCCTGCAAATATTCTTTTATTTTGTCAAATGCCTTCTTACAATCCTCATTCAATTTCACTGTCTGACTTTTCTTCAACAACTTGAACAAAGGTTCATAGGTGGCTGTGAGATGAGAAATAAATCTGGAAATGTAGTTTAACCTTCCCAAGAAACCACGTACTTCCATCTCTGTCCTTGGCTCAGGCATTTCCTATATCGCTTTGTGACCTCAATCTCTTTGTGAATCAAATCATGAAAGAGAGTGACCATGGCGCGCTAATATGTTGCCCCGACATTTTTCAAACCAAACAGCATCACTTTATAATAGAAAGTTCCCCAAGGTGTGATAAATGTTGTTTTCTCCATATCCTCCGCAACCATCTTAATTTGATTGTAACCCGAAAAACCATCCATGAACGAAAATACTTTGGAATGAGCAGTATTATCGACCAACACATCAATATGCGAAAGAGGGAAATCATCTTTAGGGTTGGACCTGTTCAAATCCCTATAATCCATGCACATCCTGACTTTACCATCTTTCTTGGGCACAGACACAATATTTGCAATCCACGGTGAATAATTGACGACCTTCAGGAAATTCGCGTCCAACTGCTTTTGGACCTCCTCTTTGATCTTCTTGGACATCCCAGGATGGGTTCTTCGGAGCTTTTTCTTGACAGGGGAACAACCTTCTTTGAGCGGTAATCGATGCACCACTATGTATGTATCCAACCCAAGCATATCCTCATAAGACCCAGCGAAGATATCAAAATACTCACGGAGTAGCTCAATCAATCTGACCTTTATACTTTCTTCGAGACTTGCCCCTATCTTGACTTCTCTTCTTACCTCTTTTGTGCCAATATTCACCACCTCAATTGAATCCTGATTCGGCTGGATAACCTTCTCCTCTTGTTTTAAAAATCTTGCTAATTCCTCAGGAAGACCACAATCCTCATATGCTTCTTCTTCAGCTTGATAAATAGGAGTATCAAAATCATAATGAGCCATAGCAGAGTTGTTATCAATAGAATCAGTCGTGGAAGTGCATCTGCATGAATGACATTTTGGCGTTTTTTGGTGACAGTGTGTGAAAAGAGAAACATTTCCATTAAAATAAAAAGAAGCAAAATTTTGAATGCAAAAACGTCTTTTATTTCATGATAAACTTGAAAAATAAACATGGTGGCCCTACACAAATGATCCACTACGCCTTGGGCAGGGCGTAAGAATTATGGTATGATTAATAAAAGAAACAAGAAAATTACTCCTCAGCGCTTGAAACTTGGATAACATCCACAAAAGTCCAATTGTTGAGTATCTAGCCTGGAATACTTGGACGAATCCAATCTTTGATATTGTAGCCATCAACCCTATCGTCGCCAACTGCATTGACATGCCCTTCTTGAGTAGCACAAGGGCGAGAAAACTTCACAGGAGTAGATAAACAGATGCTCTGGGTGTTGAACTTTGATGACTTGGGCTAAAACCAAGACCAAACCTATCAAACTTTGGGGTAACGTCCAGCACCTGACCCCAACCTTCAGGGTTACCATTTTCCACCACAGCTCTTGCATCCTTGAGAGAAGACATAACAGTTTCAAGCTTCCTTTTCTACTCAGGAGGAGGAAAATTGACAACATGAACTGTCTCAAATGCCTGAAATAGAGTCTCATGTATCTTGCCTTCAACTTCAACATAGAGGAATGATGTCAAATGCCTCACGATGTACTCTTCCTCGCCACACACAGTTATCACCTTTCCCTATGCAGGATACTTGAGTTTCTGATGAAGAGTTGAAGTGACTGCCCTTGCTCTATGAATCCACGGCCTCCCCAACAAACAACAGTATGCTGGCTGTATATCCGTCACAAAAAATGTAGCTGTGAAGGTGCAAGGACCAACCTTGATCGGTAACTCCACCTCCCCGAATACTGACCTTCGAGACCCATCAAACGCCTTCACCATCAAGTCACGAGGGCACAACTCCAGTCCAGAATAATCAATCTTCATCAATGCTGATTTGGGCAATACATTTAAAGACGATCGGTATCGACCAAAACCCGGGATAAAGTAGTGCCCCTGTACTCCATTGAAATATGCAATGCTTTGTTATGGTCTGGCCGTTCTGGAGGAAGATCAAATTCTGTGAATCCCATACCGTTCCCGGAAGATATTTTAGCACAAACATTCTCAAACTGATTGACTGTTATCTCATGTGGCACGAACGCATTATTTAACAACTTCATCAAAGCATTTCTGCGAGGTTCTGAATAAATCAACAGAGACAAGATAGACATCTTAGAAGGAGTATGGCTCAGATGATCAATTATGCTATAATCACTTTTTCTGATAATTCGCATCAACTCTTCAACCTCATTAGGAACCGAAGAAGCTTCTGGTATTGGAATTGGTTGAGTCACATTGGCTGGCGTAACCCTGGGATTACCAATTGTTACCTGTTGTTTTCCTTTTTCTCTCGCAGATGCATCTGCCGCATCTTGCATATTGGAAGGACCAAATACTCTCCCGCTTCTAGTCATTCGACCCACACTAGAAAAGTTATGAACGTCCTCTTCATTATCTTCAGCATATTCTTCCTTAGACAAACGAGTACTTACTTCCTGCTTCACCTCATGGTAGTAAACATCGGCACTGTAATGCCATGGGATGGCCTTCTCACTGGAATACAGCACGGGACCGGGTACCGTAATCATCAAAGGAGGTTCCCTTGATGGGGCAGGAATGCGTGCAGGGGTGTAAGGAATAGATATTACAACAACATCTTCTTCGGTAACCTTATGGTGGCTCAGTTTTCTATCGAACTGCAGGGAACCCTCTATTATCATCAACCGGATACCGACTTTTAAATCATCACAGCCCTTCGGTTGCTCTCTACACTTGGCACACTCTAAAGTACAACCCGGGAAAATAGAATTGTCAAGCAAATACCTCTTAACATAGCTCAACGGAGTAGCTACTTGTTCCACATCCATGATTAAATTCAACATTTTGCCGTTACCATCAATCATATTAACAACGCCCCCTCCATGCCTCGACATTGGGTTCTGAGTAACATTCAGACCAGTCACTAGGGTAAACTCAATTGCCTTAGCGTCCAACAAGTCTTGTACTTTGCATTTCAACGCAAAGCAATTGTCAGTAGAATGGCCCACTCTGCCTGAATGGAATTCAAATCTTGCATTAGCATCATAGTTAACAGGAAGTCTCGCGGGTGGCGGTGGCATATTTCTCAAATTGATCAGCTTCAAATCAAGCAGGTGGTGGAGTGCTTCAGTAAGAGTTACTGGCAAGGGATCAAATTTTCTCGGTTGTCTCTGCTGTTGGTTATTATACTGACGGGGAGTATCCTGCTGCCTTTGTTGCTGCACTGAATTCGGTCTCTGCTGCGGGGGAGTAGTAACAGGAATAGAAACAACATTGACTTATTGGTGCTGACGATCCTCTCTTCTTCCTCTATGGGAGTAAACTGTGCTTGCATCTCCTTCCCTTTTCTTAGGGTAAGTGTTGAATGGTTTCTTACTGCCCCCTGATGAGCCACCAGAACCTCCAATCTGAATCTTCCCCAATTTCAAACCTACCTCAATCCTTTCACCAGCCATAACCAAGTCTGCAAATCCTGCCGAAGCACTTCCTATCATGTGTTCATAAAACGGCCCTTACAGGGTGCCCATAAACATATCAATAAGTCCTCTCTCCATGAGTGGAGGTTGAACCCTCGTAGCCAACTCACGCCACTTTTGAGCGTATTCCTTGAAAGATTCTTTCGGTCCTTGTGACATATTCTGTAACTGAGTGTGATTAGGCTCTATATCCATATTGTACTGATAATGTTTGACAAAAGCCCGAGCAAGATCATTCCAGCAACGAATATGAGTTTTCTCCAACTTCATGTACCACTCCAGGGATGCCCCAGACAGGCTATCCTGGAAAAAGTGAATCAAAATCCCCTAATCATCAGTGTGCACTGACATCTTTCGAAAATAAGCAGTGGCATGAGTAATAGGACATGATGTTCCGTTGTACTTTTCAAATGTTGGAGGTTTGAACTTCGGAGGAACTTTCACCCCAGACACCAACCCAAGATCATTAGCATCCATACCAAGGACTCCTTGCCCTTCCACAACCTTCAAACACTCTTCCAACAGCCGATACTTCCTATCCTCAACCTGAACTTCTGGCTCTGAACACCAAATGGAAAACTGATCTTCATCCTGATCAAAGTCATAATCCTGCTCCTGATAATTCCTTACACCGCCTTTCTGTTCCCCACAAGACGAGGTCCAGGAGACGGGGGAAACTGCCATACGTTGCGCACAAAAGGGTTTCCAGGAATCCCGTGAAAATTTCCAGCAGGATGATCTGGCACATCCCCCACTCCTACAGAAATGTCCTGATAGAGCCCTTGATTTCCACCATCTCCTGGATAGCGGCCCTGGTTGTTGACAATGGCAGCCAATTACTCCTGTCGACGATTCACATTGGTGATGACCTCCATGAACTGGGTCATCTGAGTAGCCATCTGGGTCCTTATTTGAGCGAGTTCAACTTGAACTTGTTCCATATGTCTTGGAAAATTATTTATGGTGGAATACCGATGAGTAGTTGCCTTGAATTCTGAATAAGAAGAGCAGCAGAATAAGAAAACCGTCTTGAGATAACCTGTAATGTTATAAAATGCATGATGTGCATGATATGTTTGTCATTTCCAGGTATTCAAGATCCCTTTTATTCATCAGTCACGGCGTGCAACCAAAATCAAACATACAATCAAAGGGAAAAAGGGACAATAAGACAAATACTTCAATTATTTACAAACAAAAGAAACGATGTTCAAGTGGCTTCGGACAAATGAGAGTAAAATGATAAACAACTAAATACGTGTCTTAAAAAAAAGAAAAAAACTGAATAATAACAACAATCAAATGGTCCCTTCCAACAATTCTGGGGGTGACCTAATACACCAAAAGTAAATAACAGAACTAAATCTCCGGAACAAGACATGCTTCAAGATGTTGACAGTACTCTTCAAGTCTGGCTTTCTCCTTCAAAAGTTGAGATGTAACTATTTTACTTCCTTGAAACCGATCCTCTGTGACACGCCTCTGGGCTACTTCCTTCTTAAGCTGAGCATCTTTGTCTTTGAGCTGTTTTTCCAAGTTCTGGATCTTCTTCCTGTAGCTTTTTTCAGATACCTGAAGCTTCCGACACTCTTGCTGAGTCTTACTCAACTCTTCTTCCATTTCAGCATGATATCTCTTCCTAAAACTGGTTGCATCAGAAGTTTCCCCTTGAGCTTCTCTGAGTTTGCGAACTAAGTCGGCCCTTTCTTGATCTACCCAATAGAGTTTCATCCTCGCCTCTCGGTCTTTTGCACGAAGCTGAATATTCTCAACATGAACCTGGGTGAACATCTTAGTTGATACCGTGTTACTCAGAATAATATAAGGTTGCTCACATATAGGAGCCGACCTTGCAAATGGTAACCGTAAAATCTTAACCCTGGATCTAATCCATTCCAAGTAAGGAACTCTAGCAATAGGAACCTTCTTTCCCAACGTGGTTCTATCCTTCTTGTGAATTCCCTTACAAGCACTCGTCACTCTTTTCGACATCACAGGATCACTTCCTCTAGGAAAATACACTGATTCAGACACCTCTTCAACCTTCGGCGGTCCATCCATTGCATATCCCAATTGATGATAAGCAAGCACAGGGTTATAGTTGATACACCCCTTAGTTCCTATAAGGGGGACATTAGGGAAATCTCCGCAGCTAGTGATAATACTTCGTACTTCCCCCATGTCATAATTCCACTGGATATCAAATGAAGTGAGGTTTATAAGTCTTGATGACCATCAGAGAGAATGCCTGGTATCCACAATAGGACCACTTACCGGTAGGTCCAATTTAAGCCATTGATACAATATCGAATGACATAAACTTACATTACCACATTTTCCATGCCTGGAATGAATGGTATAAAGAGTATCTGCCAAGAGTGTCGGTATTGGGTTCTTGTTTCTGAAAACACAAACAGTCGCCAAATCCACAAAATTTCTCTTGTGAGGGAAGAGGACGATCCCATATATCATGAGAGCAAACAGAGAGCTGAAGTCATTCCAATTCCCTTTCTTTGCCCATTCTTCATCTTTCTTCACTAGAAAGTCAAAATAAAACCCTGTAGTACCCTCACTAGACTTCCAATTGTCTTTCACCTCTTTCCAACTCAAATGAAAAATTTCGGCAATAACTTCGAACTTCGGCTTTTCCGGCACTTGGACAAAAGGAACTTCATCGGATAGCTTAATATTAAGTAGGTATGCGTACTCTTCTAGCATGGGAACCAGTTGATAATATTGAAAAGTAAAACACCGTAATTCCTTGTCATAGAACTGGAAGAGAGTGATCAAATCCATTGGGTCAATTGGAGTGTTAAGGATTAGTAACAAATCGCCATAATTTTTGTTGAAATTATTCAGAACATCACCCTTCAGATAAGAACTCAACCTCTTCAACTCGGACACATCAATAGTAGGAATCTGATAAGAGAAAGTATGCCTGGTGGGATCTTTAACACGAACTGAATCAAACTCATCTGACAGGAGGCTAGCCATTTCTGATAGAAAGAAGACCCTTGAATGTCCCTGGAAAATGACATGCGTATGCTAGTTATTTTTTTATACATCATTTTTTAGAAATAAATATGCTATGATGCAACATGACAGGATCAAAGTTTCACACTGGATCATGGCTGGACCATTACAGAACAACACCACTCAAGATCAAAAGGAAATCCCAAAGCTTCAAGACTATCATGGGAACCTGATCACCTTCGCAACACAAAGTCACCAACAGTACCTGTACCTATAAGAAAAAGTTTTCCCGCCCCTCTCACGGGTGTAGTCTAGGTCAAGGTAAGGTTAAAATCCAAATCAGAGTACGAGAGCTCGAATGTCGGTATCATCATACGATAAGACCTATCCGAACTACCTCCAAAGTCATGGGTCTCATGGTCAGGTCTACAAAGCATCCGCCTCATAGCTGCCATGGCCACTCTATTCCTAGTTCCTATGGAATTCACTCATAGCCTGGGTACGAGGCCTTTTACCTCATGATACAACCCACCCACCAAGAAAACTAGAATCCAAATAGTCCATCCAAATCCAGTATGCAGAAAGTAAAGCGCACATAGGATGCAATGCAAACAGATAAATATGCAAAGCGGTAAAAAATAAACACCCAAAAAGAAAACAAACAAGAGCTAGGATCGACTTCAGGATGGACCAGCAAAAGGTCAACCTTTCCCCAGTGAAGTCGCCAGCTGAAACAACGCGGCCGAAACCTGTCATCTGGATGTAATGAAATATCAATGAAGTCGCCACCGAACGTCTTTTATCCCGCTGAAGGGGAAAGGTAAACATCGAGAAAACCTGGAAAGGGAGAAATCACGGTCTTTCGACCGAGAGATCGGGTAAGGGAGTCTATTACACGAGGGGAGGTGTTAGCACCCCACATGCCCGTAGTACTCTACCGTATCCACTCTTGTTGTCTAATCTGATGGGTGTGGTCAAATCCTATGTCTATGGCTCAAAACTGAAAAGGGAATGCATGCGAAAGAAGAAAGGAAAACAATGTAGGGAAAATAAAAAGTTGTGTGCTCGGTTGGGCCCTAACCCAATGCCTACGTATCCCACTTAAGGAATCAAAGCAGCCGTAGTTCGGCTTACATATTTTGGTTGGTTTGTGTTTTTTAGTTAAGGTTACAAAAACAGTCAAGATGGCAAAACATCGAATGAAACAACAAACAAATGAGATGGTCGAACATCGACTAAATAATAACATAGCAACATGTCAAAGATGGCGAAACATCAAATGATAAAACATCACACCTAACAATGACATTGAAAGTCAAACTAGGATAACAAACATGTGTGATGACGAAACATCGGCTTCAAACAAATGTGCGATGGCGAAACATCATCTAAAAGATATCATGGTATCATGGAAAAGATGGCGAAACATCGATAAAACAGATGGAAAAACATCACACCTAACAATGATATTGAGAATCAAAGTAGGATAACAAACATGTGCGATGGCGAAACATCGGCTTCAAACAAATGTGCGATGGCGAAACATCAGCTAAAAGATATCATGGTATCATGGCAAAGATGGAGAAACATAGATAAAACATATGGCAAAACATCACACCTAACAATGATATTGAGAATCAAAGTAGGATAACAAACATGTGTGATGGCGAAACATCAGCTTCAAACAAATGTGCGATGGTGAAACATCGGCTAAAATATAACGAGATATCATGGAAAAGATGGCGAAACATCAATAAATCGGATGGCAAAACATCACACCTAACAATGATATTGAAAGTCAATGTAGGATAACAAACATGTGTGATGGCGAAACATCGACTTCAAACAAATGTGCGATGGCGATACATCGACTAAAACAGCACAGACAGAGTAAGATAGGTTTTTATATTTTATTTTGAAGAAGGGTTTGAGTTCATTAGAAATGTCTTATGATTTTCCAAGAAAACAGTTTTTGTTTTAAGATGCAAGATGCAAAGAAAGGAAAAAACAACTATGGGAAACTAGCCTAGCATTATCCCTAGTGTTATCATATAATGGTTGACCCTAAGGTTGAGGATAAAGGAAAACCCTAACTTAATTAACATGCTAAAGGATGCTTAACAAGACTATCCTATAGGGAACATGCAATGAGATCGAAGTCGTGATCTCAATTTCTAAATTGAATGACTCATCGATCAACAATTAAAGAAGAAAAGCAATAAACATCCTATAGGGAACATGCAATGAGAGCGAAGTCGTGATCTCAATTTATAAATTGAGTGACTCATCGATCAACAATTAAAGAAGAAAAGCAATAAACATCCTATAGGGAACAGGCAATGAGAGCGAAGTCGTGATCTCAATTTCTAAATTGAGTGACTCATCGATCAACAGCAAACAAACACATGTATTGGATGAAAAATAGAGGGCCTCCTGACATATATCAGCAACAGAGGTCCCATCATGCAATCAGAGAACTATGCAAAATGAAAATGGAAGAAAGGAGATAGTGCAATACCAAACGGATAAATATCCATAGCAACTGAGCAAGAATAAAAGAAACCCAGAGAACTTCAAGCAAGCTGGCATCAGTAGACAAATCAAGTCAAAAATTACGCCATAAGGATATAAGTGATGAGATTATCAGATATGAACAGATCCCATGGGCAATGTATAGAATTCACAATCTCATGTATATATCCTACATGGAATATCAAACATGCCAAATACAATAGCAGTGCCAGTATAATAAGTTGTGTTCCACAAATAAAGTGAAACACAGTAACCTCAGGCCAAAAGTGGAAACTTTCTCAAAGCACCTCGCACATTCAACAACCAAGTTAGTATTCCACAAGGTGAATGATGACTCACATAGGGGATGGATGAAACATCATGAAGTGAGAACAACATGATAACAATTATCAAACATTAGACATGACAGATAAGAGGAAACATGCATATGCACAATTAGGTCAAAAGAAATAGAGGAATGTTTCTCCTTTCTATCACCATGTTGAATTGACAATTGAATATCAATCAAGGATCATGGGAGCTTGGAAAGAATACAATTAAAGGTCATGGAGGTCACGGGCAAACACATTTCAAACATGCACAATTAATTCAATCACAACTTCATGAGCACAATAGAAGATGAAACCTACATAATGCACTAGAAGGTTCAAACATTCAAACATGAGGCATTCAAATGAAATGGCTTGAGTTAACATGGACAATCAGAATCAACATGATCATTAGGTTCCCAATTATAGGCCTCACTCAAGTTCATTGGCCATCAAACAAATTGCAACAAGATATGCAAACATCAATTGGGTACCTTCACTTCAAAATTATATCAAAAATAGAAATATGGGTCCATAATTCACACTAAAAAAATATTATCATCTTTGAAAGGTATAGAGGTCAGAATGCAAGCCCTAAGTTCATGAATGATTGCGGAAGAGACCAAATGAAGTCCAAAGTTCAAGACAAGTTGGCAAAACTACAAAACTTGACAAGTTTTCAAAATAATTTGTGGAAAAATGTCAAACCAAGTTTAAAAGATCAAGATAGATGGTTTTCAAATTCTCAATACATTCATGAACTCTAATCAAGACTTGAATTCTATTGAAAATCCAGGGCATAGTGGTTTTGAAAATGAAACTTGCACCACAAGCAACAAAACCCTAAATTTTGACTTTTAATCTTAACTATTGATTAAGTAAGATCAAAACTAAAACAAATTAAACCAAGGTCATACCCATCACCAAGAAACCCTAAATGTCAGAAAATAAATTTTTTACATTTTTTTGAATTAAAGAAAAATCAAAAATGAAATTAAATTCAAACAATTAGTCAATTAGCAAATATTCACATATCAAAATAATATTTAAATCAAAAAGTCAGAAAAATGCCCAACAAAAATTATATTCAAATATTAGAACTAAAAAACACACACCCCTGATTTTTTTGTGAATTTTTTAAATTAAAGGAAATATTAAAATAAAAAAAATAAACAATTAACAATTAAACTAGTATTTAAATGGCAAAATGCAAACCCTAGCCAAAAATCCACAAAAGGCCAAAAATGAAATTATATTCTGACTCCATGACTAAAAACAAGCCAACATGATTTTTTTTTGAATTTTTTGGATTAAAGGAAATATTAAATTAAAAATCAAACAAAAAAATATTACAAATGACCTTTGAAATTAAATTTTAAATCAAAAATAGAAAAAAATGATGAACCAAAATCAGAATCAATTTTTACATCATTTTATGAGTCTAAAACAATTTTTGTGGATTTTTTAGATCAAAGGAACTATTAAAAAGAAAAGAAAATTTGAAAAATTAACTAATTAATCCTATAAATTTTTAAACCAATCAAATTATTTTAAACAATTTCAGAAAAAATATGACAAATACTAGAGGTTATTACTGGCATATTGTAAATTTTTTATGATTTTTTAAAATGTTTTGATTAAGAAATAAAATCAAACAAAATATCAAATAAAACAAATAATTCAAATGAGACAAAAATTCAAACGGACCAATCATGCAGTGCCACCACATCATCTTCAACCTTTGGACATCTCAAAAATGCGCGCAACACCCAGGCTTAGGGTTTATGTTCAGATCAATCATGCATACTCATCTCTACATCATTTTTCATGAAATCAAGCACAAATTGAAGCCAGCATTTCATACTTCACATTGCAATTGGAATCAAATCGAAACATCAACCACACTGTTCACAATTTAGCCAGGAATATGAACAAAATCATTCTGAATCGTGAATTTCAGGGTACTCAATCATGCATAATTCACCAAATCAAACACTATAAAGCTTCAGAAACATTCTAACAACATCATTGAACACAAATCCAAGCTCAAACACCTCAATAAACAAGCACATCTCATAAATTGAAGTTTAGAATTATTACCTCAAGGAGAAAATTGTTCTACTGTCTCCTTCACTCCAGATGCGAACAAATGGTGCTGGCTTGATCTACTCCCTTTGCTGAAGCTAAATCCACAAGAATTTTGAAGAAAACACCAAAGAATTGAGAGAATCGAATCAAGTTGCAGAAGGAGAGTGTAAAGCTCAGATCCGAAATTCTTGCAAATGGAACGTCATCCTCGTGAAGAGGCTTACAATGCACTATATAGTGTGAGCAGGGAAGGTTAGAAAAGGAATTTGGTCTTCCAAGTTGTCCAAGGACTTGATTGGAAAATTTTGGCACAAATGAAATGTGCACAGAATTAGCTGTTTTTGCTCGTGCATTCTTTTGCTTCCTATGCATTTTGTGGTCCAAATCTCTTCAGAAGATCATGCTTAAAATCTTGGCCCTTAATTCCATCTGATCAGAAAGTGTTGGAGTTTTTGCAATTTTGGGCCAGTTTTGCATTTTTTCATCAAGCAAACACCAAGATCCATGGAACACGAAATGGATGATATTATGGGCCTTAGCAAGTCACAAATAGGTCATGGGATGGATTAAGAACAAATAGAATGGCTGAAACTTGAGTTTTCATGAATTGGCCATTTTGCATATTTGTCAAATTTCAATAAAATGCTTCAAAATTCCAAAGCCCATAACTTTCTCATGCTTTTGAATTTTGACACAAATGAGCACAATTTGGAAAGGTATTGAAAAGATATACAATCCCTTAGTTTTGAGATTTTGCAATTGAATCCATTAAAGTCCTCAAAATTGAGCTTGAAATTCATTAATTTTGGAAAATGACCTATAATTTTGTGATTTCAAAAGACCATAACTCCTGATTCCTTTTCAATTTGGATATGAGACCAAAAGGAGATGAAAGATCATCCTCTTAGCTTTCCAAGCATATTTCATTTGCATTTTTGTGAACAAAAGTGAATAAAATATGATAATTTGAAAATAAGTCCTTATTTTCCAAAATTAGAAACTTTTAGGGTTTCTTCAAGAACAAGTTTCAACCCAAACCTCAATCTCCTTGATCCAATGACCAAAATGGACTTGAAATATGAAAATTGCATCCTTGAATTGATGGTTGACCAAAAGTTCACTTGGTCAACTTTGACTTTGACTGATTTTGACCTAAATGACCATTTTTCCCCTCTGAATCAATTGATCCACTTCCCTTCAAAACTGATGATCAAAACTTCAGACATATGATCCTCCAAATGTATATAGGCCATGTGCAAAGTTTCACCTCAAAATTCTCAAGAAAACCTGATAAAATCTCAAACCCTAATTTTGGTCAACACCTTAGGAAACTGACGAATTACCTACAAAACTTTAAATCCTCTAGGCATCATGACCAATTCCTTGTGCAAAGGCTTTTTAAATACCCATGAGATGTTGTAGCTCCCCAAATAAAGACTTGTACATTGACCAATAGCCTTGCTCAAACAAAACCCTAATTTGAGTGGTGAATCCAAAGAGTGATTCCCCTTGTAATCAAACACAAACTTCAATCCTCTGATGATCCAAAGAGATGGATAAAATATCTTTGAGATATGAAATAACTCTTGAGCTTGAAATATCCAGAGGTTTAGATAATAAGATTCTACTTGAGCAACTTGTCAATGCAACCAACCTTCAAAGCTTGAGGAAGACTAGATAACCAAAGTACTTTGATCCCATCACAAAGTATGAATGTAATGCAATATGATGTTCATGATGAAACATAAGCCTAAATCAAGAGGGTAAATTTTGGGGTTCAACATGAGGCATCAATGTTGAGGAGATGTCTCGACCTAGCCAGCCCTTATGCAAGCTTGAGTCATTGGAGATCTTATGGGGAAATATCTTGAGAAATGAGAGGGAAAATTTTGGGGTGCAACAGTTGCCCCTGTTCAATCTTCTTAAACCTGAAGAGTTAGATTGGCGGGTCCGCCATTCGTGACTTGAAGGTGAAAGATGATTAAACACTAAAGTGCCAAGAAATTTGCACTCGATGATGTGTTAGTTGATTATGTCGGAAATCGGCTTAAAGATGCCATTCAGAGTGACCTTTGGTAGAAATTGAGAGAAATATCAGAATAAATCTTTGGTCGATTTATACCAAAGTTTGACTTTATAGTGTACAATTGACTTTTCATCAGTTGACTGAAATTCATTTGTCAATCCAATTATCTTGAGAAGTGATTTGAACTATGCAATTAGGTCAAGATGATGCATTTGAATCCTTGACATCATGTTTGAAACCAATAAGTCATGTATTAGGTCAAAAGTCAAAAATCAAGCCTTGTCAGTAAAAACTCTAATTTTGACCATTTTGCCCTTTTGGTGGTTTGATCAATTTTCTTGGAGAATTGTGATCCCAACTTGATCATTTGATACATATGAGTTCAAAATATTGGTATGGGCCAAAAATCTTTGAAGTTTGACTGTAGTTTGACCATAATTGACTTTTTTACCCAATACAACTAATATTAGGTCATCTGATCAATTGACTGAACAAACTTGAACTACAAGACTTGAAACTTGACGTGAACAATCTTGAAATTCCATATGATCCATGAAAGTCATATGAGGCATTAAAAGTCCAATTGTCCTTGTGAAAACTCAAACCCTAATTTGAGGCATCAGTGTTGAGGAGATGTCTTGACCTAGGCAGTCCTTGTGCAAGTTTAAGTCATTGGAGATCTTATGGGGAAATATCTTGAGAAATTGTAGATGACTTTTGTCTGTTTTTAATTGGGAGAGATAAATCTAATCTAGAAGAGGTCTTGTGATTGGTGACTTCACTGGGGAAACAATTCTAAACAGAGGAGGCCTATTGACTGCCTATTATTAACTAGAAGAAGTGAATCTAACCAGAGGGGGTCTTGATTGATCACATATTATTAACTGGAAGATGTGAATCTATCAAGAAGAGGACTTGACTGATGGTTGATTTTTTCCTACAAGGAAGAGGGTTAGTTGCATGCGGATGTATGCATGGCATAATAATGTTCTCAAAATAAATGAGATGATGCTATATGCATTTGTTATGTATGTGATATGATATATGAATGTAAAACATTGAAGTGCATCTTTATCTGGAAAATAAATCCTTGACAAATTGTTGGGGAGTTTTGGGAAGTTAAGTCTCGGACCGCTGCTGGAGATGAAGAGTATGTGAATCTTTAAACATTGTTCGGAGTGCTTCCGTTGGGAATTTCTGGTTTTGTCGTTTGAGGAGAAATCCGCTGGGGAAAATTGATTTTGGCTTTTTGCTTTGAGGAAACTCTGCGGGGAATGTTGATTTCTGCTTGGGGAATAGAGTTCGGGAGTTTCAGTTGTCCATTACTCTATTGGGGAGTTATTTATTGACTGGGGAGAATAAAAGTTAGCTGTTATCTGGTCGAAATCCAAGCTTCGCAATAACTTGTTGGGGAAGATGAAGTTAAATGTTATCTGGTTGATTTCTAGGCTTTGCAGTAACTTTCTAAGGTGGATGAAGTTAAATGTTATCTAGTCAGATTCCAGGCTTCGCGACAACTTTCTAAAGTTAAACTGTTATCTGGTCAGATTCCAGACTTCGCAATAACTTAGATTAAAGGATGAAGTTAGTTGCTATCTGGTCGGATTCCAGGCTTTACAGTAACTTTCTAGAAAGATAAAGTTGAACTAGCATCTGGTCGGGTCTAGGCTTCATAGTAACTTAGGTGAAGTTAAATTGTTATCTGTTCAGATTCCAGGCTTTGCAGTAACTTAGATGAAATTATCTTTTATCTGGTCAGATTCCAGGCTTCACAACAACTTAGATGAAATTAACTGTTATCTGGTCAGATTCCAGGCTTTGAAACAACTTGCTTGAAAGGATGAAGTTTAACTGTTATATTGTCGAATTCCAGGCTTCGCAGCAACTTGCTTAGATTGTAATGACTCTGTTGGGGATTAAGGGGTTTCGTCCATTGATTTGTAATAGTATGGGAGGCGAACTCGAGTTCGCGAACTTGTATTTTGTTGGGGGAAATAAACCATTTTGAAGAGAATATTTTATGATACCCTACTGGGGATGTGTATTCTTTAATAATAAACTCTACAAGGCTTCCCTTTTAAGACCAACTCAGTTGGGAGAGGGTTTTCCGGAGATTGAAATTCTGGTCGGGAATTGAATTAATCCAAATGTGTGGGGATGATTTCATTGAAGTGACTTTGTGGGGATATCTCGAGTCTTTAAGGAAATGCTTGTTACAATTTTTATGCATACATTTGTTAACAGTTTAATCATGTTCATATGCATATGTTCATTCAATTTTAGTCATTGGACGTTTTTGCCCTCAAAACAGAAAAAACAAAAAGTTTGCACTTCAAAGTATATTTGTATTGATGTTTTTCCCATAAATAAGCATTTTTGTACAAGAAGACAGAGATCCTAGTAAGAGGAAATCGTCGAAAGAATGAACAAAATACAAAGTGAAAGCAAAAATAATAGCCATGTGGAAGCGATCTCATTGTGCTCCAACTCCGCTATTGCCCCTATGTCTTCGAACATCATTCCTCATTGTTGAAAGAAGTTGATTGGATTATTCTTGTACCATTAGACTTGGACCTTGGTAATAAACTAGCTGTAGGGATACAACGGGACATAGTCATACACTTTAATCCTTAACTTTTGCCCGGACCTCCCTTTCAAGTTTTTGGCCCACCAGGTTACCCTTTTTGCCCAAGCCGCCCTTTCAGGTTTTCAACTTGCTGGGTGTACAATCTTTTGCATACATCCCTAACTTTTGCCCAAACTTTTTTGATTCGCCGGGATGCCCTTATTATTTTTTTGCCTAGGTGCGTCAACCTAGCGGGTCATTTTATGCGTAGTATTTTTTAACTATGTCTGCATTCACAGGATGTGAGAAGTCTTTGCCATCCATAGTAGTCAGCACCATAGTTCCACCAGAGAAAACTTTCTTTACAACAAATGGTCCTTCGTAAGTGGGAGTCCATTTTCCCCTGGGGTCGCCTTGTGGGAGAATAATGCGTTTTATTACCAAGTCACCAGTCTGATACACTCGAGGCTTGATCTTTTTGTTGAACGCCTTGATCATACGCTTTTGATATATCTGACCATGACAAACATCATCCAGTCGCTTCTCGTTGATCAAGTTTAGCTGATCCAACCTAGTCTGCACCCACTCGTCTTCACCCAGATCTGCCTCTTTCATAATCCTTAAGGAAGGAATTTGAACTTCTATAGGCAAGACAACTTCCATGCCATAGACCAAATAGAAAGGAGTTTCGCCAGTTGACGTTCGAGCTGAAGTATGGTAGGGATGGAGAGCGAATGGTAACATCTCATCCTAGTCTTTGTATGTTACCACCATCTTTTGCACAATCTTCTTGATGTTTTTATTGGCAGCTTCCACTGCTCCATTCATGTTAGGCCTGTATGGAGAAGAATTGTGATGCTTGATTTTGAACTACGTGCAGAGTTCCATAATCGTAGCTAAAACCACCTGGCCGAACCTGTTATCTCGTGTAATGAAACATCAATAAAGTCGCCACTGAACATATTTTATCCCGCCAAGAGGGAAAGGTAAACATCGAGAAAACCTGAAAAGGGAGAAATCACGCTCTTTCGACCGAGAGATTGGGTAAGGGAGTCTGTTACGCGAGGGGAAGGTATTAGCACCCCACACGCCCGTAGTACTCTACGATATCCACTCTTGTTGTCTAATCTAATGGGTGTGGTAAAAACCTATGTCTATAGATTAGAGCTAAAAAGGGAATGCATGTGAAAAAAATAAAAAATAAAATGTAGGGAAAATAAAATTTATGCTCGGTTGGGCCCTACACCAATACCTACATATCTCTTTTAAGGAATCAGAGCAGCCGTAGTTTGGCTTATATATTCTGGTTGGTTTGTGTTTTTTAGTTAAGACAACAAAAATAGTCAAGATGGAAAAACATCAAATAAAACAACAATCAAATAAGATGGTAATACATCGAATAAATAATAACAAAGTAACATGTCACAGATTGCGAAACATCAAATGATAAAACAACACACCTAACAATGACATTGAGAGTCAAAATAGGATAAAAAACAGGTGCGATGGCGAAACATCGACTTCAAACAAATGTGAGAAGGCGAAACATCGACTATAAGATAACAAGGTATCATGGAAAAGATGGCAAAAAATCAATAAAACGGATGACAAAACATCAAACCTAACAATGATATTGAGAATCAAAGTAGGATAAAAAACATGTGCGATGGCGAAACATCGACTTCAAACAAATGTGTGATGGCGAAACATAGGCTAAAAGATAACAAGATATCATGGCAAAGATGGTGAGACATCAATAAAACGGATGACAAAACATCACACCTAAAAATGGTATTGAGAATCAAAGTAGGATAACAAACATGTGCGATGGCGAAACATCTGCTTCAAACAAATGTGCGATGGTGAAACATCGGCTATAAGATAACAAGGTATTATGGCAAAGATGGCGAAACATCAATAAACCGGATGATAAAACAACACACCTAACAATGATATTGAGAATCAAAGTAGGATAACAAACATGTGCGATGGCGAAACACCGGCTTCAAACAAATGTGCGATGGTGAAACGTCGGCTATAAGATAACTAGGTATTATGGCAAAGATGGCGAAAAATCAATAAACCAGATGACAAAACATCACACCTAACAATGATATTGAGAATCAAAGTAGGATAACAAACATGTGCGATGGCGAAACATCGGCTTCAAACAAATGTGCGATGGCGAAACATCAACTATAAGATAACAAGGTATTATGGCAAAGATGGCGAAACATCAATAAACCGGATGAAAAAACATCACACCTAACAATGATATTGAGAATCAAAGTAGCATAACAAACATGTGCGATGGAGAAACATCGGCTTCAAACAAATGTGTGATGGCGAAACATCGGCTAAACAAGATTTAAAAAAACAAAGCCAAGAGGCGCACAAACAAATAAGATTGATTTGTATCTTTTACCTTGAAGAAGGGTTTGAGTTTATTGGAGGTGTTTTATGATTTGCCAAGAAAACAATTTTTGTTTTAAGATGCAAAATGCAAAGGGAGGAAAAAATAACTAAGGGAAACTAGCCTAGAATTATCCCTAGTGTTATCATACAATGATTGACCCTAAGGTTGAGGATAAAGGAAATCCCTACCCTATGCTAGCATACATGGATTCCTACCTTAGTTAACATGTCAAAGGAAGATTAACAAAAGTATCCTATAGGGAACAGGCAATGAGAGCGAAGTCGTGATCTCAATTTCTAAATTGAGTGACTCATCGATCAACAATTTAAAGGAAAAAAAATAAACATCCTATAGGGAACATGCACTGAGAGCGAAGTTGTGATCTCAATTTCTAAATTGAGTGACTCATCGATCAACAATCATAGAAGAAAAACAATAAACATCCTATAGGGAACATGCACTGAGAGCGAAGTCGTGATCTCAATTTCTAAATTGAGTGACTCATTGATCGAAAGTTAAAGAAACAAACACAACACATGTATCAAACAAAAACAGATGGCCTCCTGACATATATCAGCAACAGAGGTTCCATCATGCAACATAGAACTATACAAAATGAAAATAGAAGAGAGGAAATAGTGCAATACCAAACGGATAGCTATCTGTAGCAACTGAAAAAGAATAAAAGAAACCCAGAGAACTTCAAGCAAGCTGGCATCAACAGACAAATCAAGTCAGAAATTACGCCATTAGGATGTAAGAATTGAGATTTTCAGATATGAACAGATCCCATGGACAATGTATGGAATTCATAATCGCATGCATATATCCTGCATAGACTATCAAATATGCCAAGCACAAGAGTAATGCCAATATAATAAACTGTGTTCCATAAATAAAGTGAAACACAGTAGCCTAAAGTCAAAAATGGAAAACTTTTCTCAAAGTACCTCGCACATTCAACAACCAAGTTAGTATTCCCATAAATTGAATGATGACTCACATAAGGGATGGATGATGACACCATAATGAAGTGAGAGAACATGATAACAACTATCAAAACATTAGATATGATAGACAAAAAGAAACAGGCATATGCACAATTTGGTCAAAAGTTAGAGGAATGTTGCTCCTTTCTATCACCATATTGAATTGACAATTGAATATCAATCAAGGATCATGGGAGTTTGAGAAGAATAAAATCAAAGACCATGAAGGTCAGTAGCAACCACAATTCAATCATACTCGATTACTTTATCACAGCTCACAAGTATAATAGAAGAGGAATCCCTCACAATGCATCAAAGGGTTCAATCATTCAAACATGGGGCACTAAGTGAAATGACTTGAGTTTATATGGATAAACATAACCAACATGATCATTAGGTACCCAATTATAGGCCTCACTCAAGTTCATTGGCCATCAAGCAAATTGCATCAAGATATGCAACATTAATTGGGTACCTTCACTTCAAAAATACATCAAAAATAGAAAAGGATTTCAATAATTCAAAACTAGTTGACAAAACTACCAAACTAGACAAGCTTTCAAAATAATTTGTGGAAAAATATCCAATCAAGTCAAATAATTCAAGAAAAATGGTTTTCAGATCCTCAATACATCCATGAACCTTAAACAAGATCCAAATTCCAATGGAAACCCAAGGCAAATTGGTTTTGAAGTTGAAACTTGCAATGTAAACTACAAAACCCTAATTGTTTGAATTTTAATCTTAAATATTAATTAGGTAAGATCAAAATTCAAACCAAGATCATGGAAATCACAAGGAAACCCTAAATATCAGAATACATATTTTCACATTTTTAGGATTAAAGAAAAGTAAAAAATAAAATCAAAATTCAAACCATTAATCAATTAAACAAATATTCACATCTCAAAATAAAATTCCTATCAAAAATCAGAAAAATATCCAACCAAAATTATATTCAAATATTAGAATTAAAAACCAGCATCCATGATTTTTTGTGGAATTTTTTAATTAAAGGAAATATTAAAACAAAAATTATGAAGCAAACATTTCAAATAAACTTCTCAAATTAAATTTCTAATCAAAAATAGAAAAAATGCTAAACCAAAATCAGAATCAATTTCTAAATTTTTTTATGAGTCAAAGATAATTTTTGTGGAATTTTTAGATCAAAAGAAATATTAAAATAAAAATAATCATTGAACAAACAATTAATTAAACTTAAGAAATTTTAAACCAATCAAAACATTTTTAAAAATTCCAAACAAAATATGACAAATACTAGAAATTTAAATCAACCTATGGTAATATTTTTAGAATTTTTGAAATTGTTTTGACCAATGAATAAAATTAGAGAAAACAATTAAAAATAAAAATATGAAAAATTGCATTAAAAATCCAATGAACCAATCAGATCCAGCCACACCATCATTTTCTTCCTCAAGACAAGCCCTAACGCGCGTTTTCTCAGTTTCAGGCACCTATGTTCTACTTGCAATTTCTGCCTCATTCCTCCACCAAAATTAATGATTCAAATCACAAATCAAAGTACAAACTATCAACCACATCATGCTTTTCAGAAAATTCAAAACGATCGATCATAGAAGTAGAAATCATAGCAAGAAAATTGAGAAAATCATTAAATCATGAAAAACCAGAAGTTCACCAAATCGTATATGCTTCAAAATAAAACACGTTTATACGTCAGATGTAAGATCTGGCCAACTATGAACATGATCACATGCTTTAAATCACATGAAACAAGCAAAATTATGAAGAATCAAGATCTGAAAACACCTTTCGAGTTGAGAAGTAAACTCAACTATGTCCTCTAAAACAAAGTGAAAACCCTTGTCCCTTGCTTCTAATGCACCAATGAAGTGAAAATGGTCATGAATCGAGCATTGGAATGGAGAATAAAGAAGCTTCGAAGCATAAAACTTCTTTGAGAGAGAGATATAGCAACTTCTAATCTTTTGAGAAAATTAATGCATGGTGAGAGAAAGAGTGAGGCTCTGGGTTTATATAGAACACCTAGAGTGAGGGTAGCCAGGTCTTTTGGGCCCTCACAAATCCGTTAGCATGAATATTAAAAAAAAAACAGAAAAAATTAGAAAATATGCAGCATGCGTTTTCTTCTTTTGTTTTGCCTTTGCATTGTCTTTTAGTGAGAAAATAAAGGGTGGGATAAGATCATCCAAAATCCAAATGATGAGTTGGCCAGAGGTGTAAATGGTGTGTGTAAATTTGAAAGGTGACCTGTAACGGATCAAAACCAAATATGCACCAAAAATTTGATTTTGCAAACCTACTGACCAACTGCCTTGTAAATCAAGTTTCTCAAAATTGGCTCGTGCGAAATTAATTCTTGAGGAAGAATTGATAACCAAAGTACTTTGATCCCATCACAATGTATAAATGGTGTGTGTAAATTTGAAAGGTGACCTAAAAGGGTCTAAGGTATGAAAGCAAAAATGAGACGAAACTCGACTCAGTAACTAGTTAGGCGAAACTAAACTAGATGAGTACCAGGACGAAACTGGATTTCATGCACAGGAGACGAGGCGGAACTCGACCCAAAGCGAGAGTGATGGGAGCGCATGTTTCTCAGAACACCTGCTGGTCTCAGATCAATGGATAAACAATGATGAAAACTGATAAAAGGATCCAAGGAACAAAGGAGACTTATTTCAAACCAGGGACGCAGTATGAACACTGCACTCGGTAAACGAACACCGTCAAAGGGTCCAAGGTATGAAAGCAAAAACGAGATGAAATTCGACTCAATAACTAGTTAGGCGAAACTAAACTAGATGAGTACCAGGACGAAACTGGATTTCATGTGCAAGGTGAGGAGATGAAACTATGAGCTCAACCCAAAGCAAGGAGATTAGGGAGTACACCTAAAAACCTGCTGAAAGCGAATATCACGAAGAAACTGGTATTCGAAAGGTGCATCAATAGACATTGGATTGAACTGGAGAGGGTATTGAAGACTAAACCCGAGAAGACCGCGCCAGGGCAAAATTAAATTATAGTCAAGAGTAGACACTTAAACAAACAAATGATTGACATCAAAAGGATATTGGTATGGGGAGGAAACTGAGATAATGAGGACGAAGACCACGCTGGGGATTTAATCCAAAGTATTATCAAATTCACTGGGGACAACAGAAACAATAATGGCTTATGTTCCGATGCATGTTTGAATTCTTTCTATATATCACAATGTTCCATATAATGGAAATGCTACGCATTTTGGTAGATGCAATGTAATGATGCATGTTTAAGAGTTTCACTGGGGAATGGCCAATTGAGAAGCCAAGAACCAAGAAGTCAGAATCTGACATGACTTGCAAAAATAAATTGCAAAATCCAAATGAGAGGGGAAAATATGGGGAACCGCTAGAGAGGGAACCTCAAAGAGATGAAGCTTCGCGGGGAATAACAACCGAGCAACCAGTAGAAACGAGCCACAAACATTGAGAGGAGCTGAAAAAATAAATTGCAAACTCTTAGGGAAGATCAGATCGACACTGTAACTTCTGGAGAGGGACGTCATCCGAAGATTAGACATTGAGGGAGAAGATCAAGGAAAGACTGTAATCTCTAGAAAAGACAGCGCGCGACCGTATTGAGGATGACACCAAGACAACAAACCTAACGTGAGGGGTGAAAACCTTTGCTGGGGGAACAAAGCTCTGCTGAGGAAACGAGACTTCTCCAGGGAGACAGAACTTTGTTGAAGATTTTTGTTGGAGAGAGATTTTTCTTTGGAATGCAACCATTGGATGGATCATGCAGATAGTCACACAGTATCGACTTTACTAGGGATAAGGAAAGATCTTAACATAAGGATGCCCCAATCAACAGACCAGCTGGGAAATGAGAGGTCATGGCGAGGGATCTCTGTTGGCAACTCTGTTGGGGATATGCGATATCCTCAAATCCGGAGTCTCAGAATGAAGCTTTTAAAAGAAGATTTCTGGGGCAACAAAACTTCGCTACAGAAATGAAACTTCACTGGGGATAGGTAGAGTCCTATTCATACATGGGCTCTGTCTAACAGAAGAAAACCAAATATTCCCTTCCTGACAATCATTAAGCTCTTTACAGTTGTTCAACGTGTAAACTCTTTTTTTGATGTCAAATAAATGTTTTGCATGCAGAAAGATGTTTATTTTGGGAATGACAGATATAATGCGATGATTATTCAAGCCTCAAAGTTGAAAACCTTAACAAAGTGTCACATCTCTGTTGTGAATGAATCACTGGCTAGAGTGCAAAAAATTTCAAAACTTTTCTACCCCCCTTCTTTTTTTTTTGAAAAAAACGAGTCAAGATGCAGATGATAAGATACCAACATGAATATGCAACACATATTTGGGAGTTTAGGAAACGTTATCCTGTTGTAGTATGCTTTCGAGTTAAACCCTTGCTGCTTTTGTGGTAGAGTGATCACGACAAATTCTCCAACATGATTGTCACTTAACTTTTGCTGCTTTTGTTTTTGATATTATTGTTCCTCTTCTTTTGATGAAAATTTTATTGAATAATCCTTTTTTGGCCTTTTAGGCTCTCCTTTCCCTAACTTTTTCCTGGACAAAATCTTTTGAATTTCAATTTTGGGAGTCCAGCGGGATGCCCTAACTTTTGCCTAAGCGACTTGTTTTCAAGTTTCGACTTAGCGGGGCTTTTTGTTTCTTTCTTATTCATACTTTCCACTTCCAACAAAGTCAATGTGACTTTAGGTCTTTGAACTTTTTCTTTCTTTCTCTCTTTTTTGAAGAAAACAAATGCCTCATTCCTTGGTCGGCGAGGGATAGCCATTATTGTATCGATTTGATCTCGACCTCAGGATTCTGTGAGGAAATTAACATCATGGTTTAGACATTTTTCCCGATATCATGATGCGAAAGATAAAATGTGGTGATCCTCAGATGGGACATTCCTTCTGAAATCTGAATGCTTGGTTAAATTAATTGAACATCTACCCTGCCCCTGGTTTTAAAAAAAAGGTTTTTTTGAACAGAAAAGAAACTCCTACTTTGAAGGCTCAGAGGGGTTAACGAGGGTCTAACTCCCTTATATCTACGGTGTTTGGGGATTGAAACAATGCCTGTACATCGTCAACATGGTTATACTCAAAAGCATACCACTACAGTCATCGTTTTTAGCTAAACTCCTTCCTCCAAACTCTTGGCTAAGCAAAAGAATTGGCGCAGTTGGTATCAGAATGCCCGAAAAAACAATTCAAGAGTGATATTGGATGGATTAAGTAAAATGTAACAATTTCTTCAAGGCAAAAATATTCAACGCATCAAGACTGACATTCGGTTATAAACAAAATCCTATATGCAGACAATGCTAAAACAATCAATCAAGATAACACATGAAAGTGCGGCAAAGAAACGTAATAAAAGCCATTATAGGGAAGAAATATCTCCAACTAGGTTTTCCGATGTCGCCGACCTGCCGTAATCTTGATATTACCCTGACCCAAGACCTTTACCAACAGCACAGAGCTGTGAAACAAATATGGCAAGGAATCCGCCAGTAAAGTGAATGAGAATCCTATCAATCACAAGACCAAACACGCCCCTTGCACAGTAGTAGTTGTGTTTGTTATCCGTATTTCAAGTGATCAACCAACCATGACTTAGATTACCATTTCCGTGTAAGGTCCACGAAGTTTATATGCACATGCTTATCAAAATATTGGACATTTTTGCAAACAAAATAGTAAAAAGGGAGAAAAGAAACGTATACGTATACTTGAAAGAAGATATTCTATTGATTTTGAGAAATCAGCCTGTGAAAAAGGCATTTACATTTGGAAGCAAGTAATTACACAATCAAAGCAAACAAGTGGTTACAAATGGCAATGTGAATGTGAATATTCGTCAAGTCCCTACTTTTTTATGACTCTTATGACTCTTACGCTTTCATCTCCCTTCTTTCAGACATATCATTCTTGGATTAGCTTCGAGCTTATGCCAGATGACGGAATGAAGGAAAGAAACAAAGGATCTCATGTCGAGCGTAGTCATTTGCTTTAAGTCCCTAACTATTTCCTGAATCTCCCTTTTGGGTTTTTGATTCACCAGGACACTCTCTTTTTGCCTAAACCGCCCTTTCGGGTTTTCAGTTTAGCGGGTTTTTTTTTATATATTTTTGTATGCAAAGTATTTTTTAACCATGTCAGCATTCACAGGGAGAGGGAAGTACTCTCCATCCATAGTCGTGAGCATCATCTCTCCTCCAAAGAAAATTTTTCTGACCATGAAAGGACCTTCATAAGTTGGAACCCACTTGCCCCTGGGATCTCCCTGGGGGAGAATTATCCTTTTTAGCACAAGGTCACCTGGCTTGTAACACCGAGGTCGTACCCTCTTATCAAAAGCTTTCCTCATCCTTTGTTCATATACCTGACCATGACATACAACCTACAACCTCTTCTCGTCAATAAGTTCCAACTGATCCAGCTGATTCTCTACCCATTCACTTTCGTCCAGCTCAACATCCCTCATGATCCTAAGAGAAGGAATCTCGACTTCTACCGACAATACTGCTTCCATGCTGTAAACCAATGAAAATGGGGTTGCCCCAATCTAAGTACGCACAGTGGGGCGATAACCATGCAAAGCGAAAGGCAGCATCTCATGCCAATCTTTATAGGTTACCACCATCTTCTATACGATCTTTTTAATATTCTTATTGGCCGCTTCGACAACACCTTTCATCTTTGGTCGGTATGGGGAAGAGTTATGATGCTTGATTTTAAAGGACTCACAAAGCTCCTTCATCATTTTGTTGTTCAAATTAGACCCATTGTCGGTAATGATCTTTTCAGGCACTCCACAGCGACAAATAATATTGTGCTTAATGAACCGAGTTACCACCTGCTTGGTGACATTGGAATAGGATGCAGCTTCGACCCATTTTGTAAAATAATCGATGACAACCAGAATGAAACAATGACCGTTGGATGTAGTCGGTTCAATTTTTCTGATCATATCAATTCTCCACATCGCAAACGGTCAAGGGGAAGTCAAGACATTCAAAGGTACTGACGACACATGCACCTTATCAGCATAGACTTGACATTTGTGGAAAACTCGTGCATGATTGTAACAGTCAGTCTCCATGGTGGACCAATAATAACCTGCTCGCAAAATCTTTTTAGCCATGGTAAGCCCACTAGAATGGGTCCCGAAATCACCTTCATTTATCTCCTCAATGATTCTAGCTGCTTCTTTCTTGTCAATACATCTGAGCAGTAAACCGTCATGATGCCTTCTATACAACACACCACCACTGAGAAAGAACTTGGCTGAATATCTTCTCAAGAACTTCTTATCTGTGACGGATGCCTCTTCAGGGTACTCTTGTGTTTCAAGATATCGTTTAACATCATAAAACCAAGGATTACCATCTGATTCCAAACTAGCCTCAAAACAGAAAGCTGGCTCACTCAAACTTCTGATGGTAATGGAAGGTACCTCATTAGCCCACTTAACCTTGAACATGGAGGAAAAAGTTTCCAGTGCATCAGCTAGATTGTTTTCTTCTTTGTGAATGTGCTCAAACGTGATCTCTTCGAAGTACGGAATCAGCTTCATAACATGCTCACGATAGGGAATTAGGTTCTGATGGTGAGTCTCCCAATCTCCATTAATCTGGCTGATAACAAGATTGGAATCCCCGTAAACTTTCAAAAATTTGATGCGCAGGTCGATCGCTGCTTCAATGCCATAAATGCAAGCCTCATATTCGGCCATGTTGTTAGTGTAATCGAAACAAATGCGATCCGTGAAAGGAATATGGTATCCCTCAGGGGAAGTGATAATAGCTCCTACACCGTTACCCATGGCATTGGAGGCACCATAAAAAACAAGCGTCCAACGTGATCCCGACTCGGGTCCTTCATCTGGGTATGGCATATTACAATCCTGAATATACATAATTTCCTCATCTGGGAAATCAAACTTCATCGATTCGTAATCGTTCACGGGCTGATGAGCAAGATGTTCGTCCAATACACTAACCTTAATTGCTTTTTAAGTAGTGTATTGGATATCATATTCGGTGAGTATCATCTGCCAACGGGCTACCCTGCGTGTAAGAGTTGGCTTCTCAAAAATGTACTTTATTGGATCCATTTTGGATATCAAGTAGCTGGTGTGAGTTAACATGTACTGCCTCAAACGTTTGGCGGCCCAAGCAAGCGCACAACAAGTCTTTTCCCGCAATGAGTACCTCGTCTCGCATTCCGTAAACTTTTTACTCAAGTAGTAAATAGCCTTCTCTTTCTTACCTGTCTCGTCGTGCTGACCGAGGACACAACCTATTGAGCTCTCCAACACAGTTAGATACATGATTAGTGGCCTTCCTTCCACTGGCGGCATGAGTATCAGAGGTTCCTGCAAATACTCCTTTATTTTGTCAAAGGCCTTTTGACAGTCCTCATTCCATTTCACTGTCTGACTTTTCTTCAACACCTTGAACAAAGGTTCACAGGTGGCTGTGAGATGAGAAATAAATCTAGAAATGTAGTTTAACCTTCCCAAGAAACCACGTACTTCCTTCTCTGTTCTTGGTTCAGGCATTTCATGTATCGCTTTTACCTTGGCCGGGTCCACCTCGATACCTTTTTCACTTACAATAAAACCCAACAGCTTGCTGAATCTCACCCCGAAGGTGCACTTATTCAGATTCAACCTCAGCAAGAACTGCCTCAGTCTCTCGAACAATTTTCCCAGATGAACAAGATGTTCCTCTTCCGTGTCAGACTTAGCAATCATATCGTCCACATATACCTCAATCTCTTTGTGAATCAAATCATGAAAGAGATTGACCATGTCGCGCTGATATGTTGTCCGACATTTTTCAAACCAAACGGCATCACTTTATAGCAGAAAGTTCCCCAAGGCGTGATAAATGTTGTCTTCTCCATACCCTTCGGAGCCATCTTAATTTGATTGTAACCCGAAAAACCATCCATGAACGAAAACACTTTGGAATGAGTAGTATTATCGACCAACACATCAATATGCGGAAGAGGGAAGTCATCTTTAGGGTTGGCCCTGTTCAAATCCCTATAATCCACGCACATCCTGACCTTACCATCCTTCTTGGGCACAGGCACAATATTTCTAATCCATGGCGGATAATTGATGACCTTTAAGAAATTCGCGTCCAACTGCTTCTGGACCTCTTCCTTGATCTTCTTGGACATCTCAGGATGAGTTCTTCGGAGCTTTTGCTTGACAGGGGAACAACCTTCTTTGAGCGGTATTCGATGCACCACTATGTCTGTATCCAACCCAGGCATATCCTCATAAGACCAAGCGAAGATATCAGAATACTCACGGAGTAGCTCAACCAATCTGACCTTTATACTTTCTTCAAGATCTGCCCCTATCTTGACTTTTCTTCTTACCTCTTCTGTGCCAATATTCACCACGTCAATCGAATCCTGATTCGACTGGATAACCTTCTCCTCTTGTTTTAACAATCTTGCTAATTCCTCAAGAAGATCACAATCCTCATATGCTTCTTCTTCAGCTTGATAAATAGGAGTATCAAAGTCATAATGAGCCATAGCAGAGTCGATATCAATATAATCGATGGTGGAAGTGCATCTGCATGAATGACATTTTGGCGTTTTTTAGCGACAGTGTGTAAAAAGAGAAACATTGCCATTCAAATAAAATAAAAGAAATGGAGCAAAATTTTGAACGCAAAAACATCCTTTATTTCATGATAAACTTTTGAAAATAAACATGGTGTCCCTACACAAATGATTCACCATGCCTTGGGAATAGCGTAGGAATTATGATATGATAATAAAAGAAAACAAGAAAATTCTCCTCAGCTCTTGAAACTTGGATAACATCCACAAAAGCCAATTGTTGAGTGTCTGGCCTGGAATACTCGAACGAATCCAATCTTTGATATTATAGCCATCAACCCTATCATCGCCAACTACATTGATGTGTCCTTCTTGAGCAGCACAAGGATGGGAAAAATTCACAGGAGTAGATATACTAGATGCTCTGGGAATTGCACTCTGCTGACCTGGGCTAAAACCAAGACAAAATTTATTAAATTTTGAGGTAACGTCCAGCACCTGACCCCAACCTTCAGGGTTACCATTTTCCACCATAGCTCTCTCATCCTTGAGAGAAGACATAACAGTTTCAGGTTTCCTTTTCTGCTCTGGAGGAGGAAAATTGACAGCATGAACTGTCTTAAACGCCTGAAACGGAGTCTCATGTATCTCGCCTTCAACTTCAACATAGTGGAATGATGTAAAATGACTCACGATGTACTCTTCCTTGCCGCACACAGTTATCACCTTTCCCTCTGCAGGATACTTGAGTTTCTGATTAAGAGTAGAAGTGACTGCCCCTGCTCTATGAATACACGGCCGCCCCAACAAACAACAATACACTGGCTGTATATCCATCACAAAAAATGTAGCCATGAAGGTGCGAGAACCAACCTTGATTGGTAACTCCACCTCCCCAAACACTGACCTTCGAGACCCATCGAACTCCTTCACCATCAAATCACTAGGGCGCAACTCCAGTCTAGAATAATCAATTTTCATCAATGCTGACTTAGGTAATACATTCAAAGACGATCTTGTATCCACCAAAACCTGGGATAAAGTAGTGCCCCTGCACTCCATTGAAATATGCAACACTTTGTTATGGTCTCTCCCCTCTGGAGGAAGATCAAAATCTGTGAAGCCCAGACCGTTCCTGGCAGATACGTTAGCACAAACATTCTCAAACTGATTGACTGTTATCTCATTAGGCACGAACGCATTCTTAATCAACTTCATCGAAGCATTTCTATGAGGTTCTGAATAAATCAACAGAGACAAGATAGACATCTTAGAAGGAGTATGGCTCAGATGATCAATTATGCTATAATCACTCTTTCTGATAATATGCATTAACTCTTCAACCTCTTCGGGAACTGAAGAAGCTTCTGGTATCGGAATTGGTTGAGTCACATTGGCCGGCGTAACCCTCGGATTACCAATCATCGCCTGTTGTTTTCCTTTTTCTCTTGCAGAAGCATCTTCCGCATCTTGCACATTGGAAGGACCAAATACTCTCCCTCTTCTAGTCATTCAACCCACACCAGAAAATTTATGAACTTCCTCTTCATTACCTTCAACATGTTCTTCCTCAGACAAATGAGCACTTACCTCCTGCTTCACCCCATGGTAATAAACATCAGCACCATAATGCCATGGGATGGCCTTCTCACTGGTATACGGCATCGGACCAGGTACCGTAATCATTAAAGGAGGTGCCCTAGATGGGGCAGGAATACGCACAAGGGTGTAAGGAATAGATACCACAGCAACATCTTCTTTGGTAATCTTACAGTAGCTCGGTTTTCTATTGAACTGCAGGGAACCTTCCTTTATCATCAACTGGATACCGGCTTTTAAATCATCACAGCCCTTCGGTTGCTCTCTACACTTGGCACATTCTGAAGTACAACCCGGGAAAATAGAATTGTCAAGCAAATACCTCTTAACATACCATAACAGAGTAGTTACTTGTTCCACATTCATGATTAAATTCAACACTTCACCATTATCATCAATCATATTAACAACACCCCCTTCGTGCCTAGGCATTGGGTTCTGGGTAACATTCGGACCAATCACTGGAGTAAACTCAATTGCCTTAGCATCCAACAAGTCATGTATTTTGCACTTCAACGCAAAGCAATTGTCAGTAGAATGACCAACTCCACCTGAATGGAATTCACATATTGCATTATCATCATAATTTGGAGGAAGTCTTGCGGGTGGTGGTGGCATATTTCACAAACCGATCAACTTCAAATGGAGTAAATGGTGGAGTGATTTAGTAAGAGATACCAACAAGGGATCGAATTTTCACAACTGTCTCTGCTGTTGATTATTATACTGATGGGGAGCATCTTGCTGTCTTTGTTGTTGAGGAACTGTATTCAGTCTCTGCTGTGGAGGAGCATTAACAGGAATAGAAACAACATTGATTTGTTGGTGCTGACGATCCTCTCTTCTTCCTCTATGAGAGTAAATCGCACTTGTGTCGCCTTCCTTTTTCTTAAGGTAAGTGTTGAATGGTTTCTTACTGCCCCCTGATGAGCCACTAGAACCTCCAATCTGAATTTTTCCCAATTTCAAACATATCTCAATTCTTTCACCAGCCATAACCAAGTCTGCAAATCCTGCCGAAGTACTTCCTATCATGTGCTCATAGAATGGCCCTTGCAGGGTACTCATAAACATATCAATGAGTTCTATCTCCATGAGTGGAGGTTGAACCCTGGCAGCCAACTCACACCACTTCTGAGCGTATTCCTTGAAAGATTCTCTTGGTCCCTGTGACAAATTCTGTAACTGAGTGCGATTAGGCGCCATATCCACATTGTACTGATAATGTTTGACAAAAGCCTGAGAAAGATCATTCCAGCAATGAATATGGGTTTTCTCCAACTTCATGTACCACTCCAGGGATGCCCCAGATAGGCTATCCTGGAAAAAGTGAATCAAAAGCCCCTGATCCTCAGTATGCACCGACATCTTTCGGAAATAAGCAGTTGCATGAGTAATAGGGCATGATTATCCATTGTACTTTTCAAATATAGGAGGCTTGAAATTTGGAGGAACTTTCACCCCAGACACCAACCCAAGATCATTAGCATCCATACCAAGGGCTCCTTGCCCTTCCACAACCTACAAACGTTCTTCCAACAACCGATACTTCCTATCCTCAACCTGTACTTCCGGCTCCGAACACCAAACAGAAAACTGATCTTCATCCTGATCAAAGTCATAATCCTTCTCCTGATAGCCCCTCATACCGCCCTGATTATCTCTTCTGCTCCCCATAAGATGAGGTCCCAGAGAAGGGGGAAACTGCCCTACGTTGCGCACAAAAGGGTTTCCGGGCATCCCGTGAAAATTTCCAAAAGGCTGATCTTGCACATCCCCCAATCCTACAAAAATGTCCTGATAGAGCCCTTGATTTCCACCATCCCCTGGATAGCGGAGCTGGTTGTTGACAATTGCAGCCAGTTCCTCCTACCGGCGATTCACATTGGTGATGACCTCCATGAACCGGGTCACTTAAGTAGCCATCTGGGCCCTCATTTCAGCGAGTTCATCTTGAACTTGTTCCATCTGTCTTGGCAAATTGTTTCTGGTGGAATACCGATGAGTAGTCGTCTTGAATTCTGAATAAGAAAAGCAGAAGAATAATAATACCGTCTTGAGATAACCTGTAATGTTATGAAATGCATGATGTGCATGATATGTTTATCATTTCCCGGTATCCGAGAGTCCTTTTATTCATCAATCACAGCGCGCAACCAATAATCAAGCATACAATCAAAGGGAAAAAAATAATAAGACAAACACTTCAATTATTTACAAACAAAAGAAACGATGTTCGAGTGACTTCGGACATTTAAGAGTGTAACGATAAACAACAAAATACGTGTTTCAAAGTAAACTTAACAAAAACTGAATAATAAAGACAAACAAATGGTCCCTTCCAACAATCCTGGGGGTGACCAAATACACCAAAGGTAAGTAACAAAACTAAATCTCCAAAATAAGACACGCTTCAAGGTGTTGACAATACTCTTCAAGCCTGGCTTTCTCCTTCAAAAGTTGTGATGCAACTACTTTACTTTCTTGAAACTGATCCTCTATGACACGCCTCTCGGCTACCTCCTTCTTAAGTTGAGCATCCTTGTCTTTGAGTTGTTTCTCCAAGTTTTGAATCTTCTTCATATAGCTATTCTCAGATGCCTGAAGCTTCTGGCACTCTTGTTGGGTTTTACTCAACTCTTCTTCCATTTCAGCATGAGACCTCTTCCTAAAACTGGTTGCATAAGAAGTTTCCCCTTGAGCTTCTTTGAGTTTGCGAGCTAAGTCGGCCCTTTCTTGATCTAACCAATATATTTTCATCCCTGCCTCACGGTCTTTTGTACGAAGTTGAATGTTCTTAACATGAACCTGGATGAACACCTCGATAGGCACCGTGTTACTCAGAACAGTAGGAGGTTGCTCACATATAGGAGCCGACCTTGCAAATGGTAACTGTAAAATCTTAACCCTGGCTCTAATCCATTCCAAGTAAGGAACCCTAGCAATAGGAATCTTCTTGCCCAAAGTAGTTCTATCCTTCTTGTGAATTCCCTTCCAGACACTTGTCACTCTTTTCAACATCACAAGATCACTTCCTCTAACAAAATACACTGATTCAGGCACCTCCTCAACCTTTGGTGGTCCATCCATTGCATATCCAAATTGACGATAAGCAAGCACAAGATTATAGTTGATACACCCCTTAGTTCCTATGAGGGAAACATTAGGGAAATCTCCTCAGCTAGTGATAATACTTCGTACTTCCCCCATGTCATAATTCCACTGGATATCAAATGAAGTAAGGTTGACAAGTCTTGATGACCATCGGAGAGAATGGCTGGTATCCACGAAAGGGCCACTTACCGGTAGGTGCAACTTAAACCATTGATACAACATTGAATGACATAAACTTACATTACCTCCTTTTCCATGCTTGAAATGAATGGTGTAAAGAGTATTTGCTAAGAGTGTCGGTACCGGGTTCTTATTTCTAAAAACACAAATAGCCATCAAATCCACAAAATTTCTCTTGCGAGGGAAGAGGATGATCCCGTATATCATGAGAGCAAACAGAGAGCTGAAGTCAATCCAATTCCCTTTCTTTGCCCAGTCTTCAGCTTTCTTCACTAAGAAGTCCAAATAAAACCCTGTAGTATCGTCACTTGATTTCAAATTGTCTTTCACCTCTTTCCAACTCAAATGAAGAATTTCAGAAAATAACTTCGAACTTCGGCTTCTCCGGTACTTGGACAAAAGGAACTTCATCGGACAACTTGATATTAAGTAGGTACATGTACTCTTCTAGTGTGGGAACCATTTGATAATATTGAAAAGTAAAACACCGTAATTCCTTGTCATAGAACTGGAAGAGGGTGATCAAAGCCATTGGGTCAACTGGAGTGTTAAGGATTAGTAACAAATTGCCATAATTTTTGTTGAAATCATTCAGAACATCACCCTTCAAATAAGAACTCAACCTCTTCAATTCGGACACATCAAGAGTAGGAATCTGATAAGCGAATGTATGCCTGTTGGGCTCTTTAACACGAACTGAATCAAACTCATCTGACGGGAGGCCAACCATTTCTGATGGAAAGGAGACTCTCGAATGTCCCTGGAAGATGACATGCGCATGCTAGTTATTTTTTATACATTATTTTTTTTAGAAATAAATATGCTATGATGCAACATGACAGGATCAAAGTTTCACACTGGAACATGTCTGGACCATTACAGAACAACACCACTCAAGATCAAAAGAGAATCCCAAAGCTTCAAAACTATCATGGGAACCTGATCACCTTCGCAACACAAAGTCACCAACAATACCTGTACCTGTAAGAAAAGTTTTCCCGCCCCTCTCACGGGTGTAGTCTAGGTCAAGGTAAGGTTAAAAGCCAAATCAGAGTACAAGAGCTCAACTGTCGGTATCATCATACGATAACACCTATCCGAGCTACCTCTGAAGTCATGGGTCTCATGGTCAGGTCTACAAAGCATCTACCTCATAGCTTCCATGGCCACTCTATTCCTAGTTCCTATGGAATTCACTCATAGCCTGGGTACGAGGCCTTTTACCTCATGGAACAACCCACCCACCAAGAAAACAAGAATCCAAATAGTCCAGCCAAATCCAGTATGCAGAAAGTAAAGCGCACGTAGGATGCAATGCAAAGAGGTAAAGTAAACACCCAAAAAGAAAACAAACAAGAGCTAGGATCGACTCCGGGATGGATCAACAAGAGGTCAATCTTTCCCCAGTGAAGTAGCCAGTTGAAACCACCTCGCCGAACCTGTCATCTGGTGTAATGAAACATCAATGAAGTCGCCACTGAACGTCTTTTATCCCGCCAAGAGGGAAAGGTAAACATCGAGAAAATCTGAAAAGGGAGAAATCACGGTCTTTCGACCGAGAGATAGGGTAAGGGAGTCTGTTATGCGAGGGGAAGGTATTAGCACCACACACGCCTATAGTACTCTACGGTATCCACTCTTGTTGTCTAATCTAATGGGTGTGGTCAAAACCTATGTCTATGGCTTAGAGCTAAAAAGGGAATGCATGCGAAAAAAAGAAAAAAGCAATGTAGGGAAAATAAAAGTTATGCTCGGTTGGGCCCTACCCCAATGCCTACGTATCCATTTTAAAGAATCAGAGCAGCCGTAGTTCGGCTCATATATTCTGGTTGGTTTGTGTTTTTTAGTTAAGACAACAAAAATAGTCAAGATGGCAAAACATCAAATAAAACAACAATCAAATGAGATGGTAAAACATCGACTAAATAATAACAAAGTAACATGTCACATATGGCGAAACATTAAATGATAACACAACACACCTAACAATGACATTGAGAGTCAAAGTAGGATAACCAACATGTGCGATGACGAAACATCAACTTCAAACAAATATGCGATGGCGAAACATCGGCTAAATAATAACAAAGTAACATGTCAAAGATGGTGAAACATCAAATGATAAAACAATCACACCTAACAATGAAATTGAGAGTCAAAGTAGGATAACCAACATGTGCGATGATGAAACATCAATAAATCGGATGACAAAACATCACACCTAACAATGATATTGAGAATCAAAGTAGGATAACAAACATGTGCGATGGCAAAAATCGGCTTCAAACAAGTGTGTGATGGCGAAACATCGGCTAAAAGATAACAAGATATCATGGCAAAGATGGCGAGACATCAATAAAACGGATGAAAAAACATCACACCTAACAATGGTATTGAGAATCAAAGTAGGATAACAAACATGTGCGATGGCGAACCATCGGCTTCAAACAAATGTGCGATGGAGAAACATCGGCTATAAAATAACAAGGTATTATGGCAAAGATGGAGAAACATCAATAAACCGGATGATGAAACATCACACCTAATAAGGATATTGAGAATCAAAGTAGGATAACAAACATGTGCGATGGAGAAACATCAGCTTCAAACAAATGTGCGATGGCGAAACATCGGCTATAAGATAACAAGGTATTATGGCAAAGATGGTGAAACATTAATTAACCGGATGACGAAATATCACATCTAACAATGATATTGAGAATCAAAGTTGGATAACAAACATGTGCGATGGAGAAACATCGGCTTCAAACAAATGTGCGATGGCGAAACATAGGCTATAAGATAACAAGGTATTATGGCAAAGATGGCGAAACATCAATAAACCGGATGATGAAACATCACACCTAACAATGATATTGAGAATCAAAGTAGGATAGCAAACATGTGCGATGGCGAAACATCGGCTTCAAACAAATGTGCGATGGAGAAACATGGGCTTAACCAGATTTAAAAAAACAAAGCCAAGAGGCGCACAAACAAATAAGATTGATTTGTATCTTTTACCTTGAAGAAGGGTTTGAGATTATTAGAGGTGTTTTATGATTTGCCAAGAATTTTTTGTTTGTTTTAAGATGCAAAATGAAAAGGGAGGAAAAACAACTAAGGGAAACTAGCCTAGCATTATCCCTAGTGTTGTCATACAATGATTGACCCTAAGGTTGAGGATAAAGGAAATCCCTACCCTATGCTAGCATACATGGATTCCTACCTTAATTAACATGTCAAAGGAAGCTTAACAAAACTATCCTATAGGGAACATGCACTGAGAGCGAAGTCGTGATCTCAATTTCTAAATTGAGTGACTCATCGATCAACAATTAAAGAAGAAAAACAATAAACATCCTATAGGGAACATGCACTGAGAGCGAAGTTTTGATCTCAATTTCTAAATTGAGTGACTCATCGATCAACTTAAAGAAGAAAAACAATAAACATCCTATAGGGAACATGCACTGAGAGCGAAGTCCTGATCTCAATTTCTAAATTGAGTGACTCATCGATCGAAAGTTAAAGAAACAAATACAACACATGTATCAAACAAAAACAAAGGGCCTCCTGACATATATCAGCAACAGAGGTCCCATGATGCAACATAGAACTATACAAAATGAAAATAGAAGAGAGGAAATAGTGCAATACCAAACGGATAACTATCCGTAGCAACTGAACAAGAATAAAAGAAACCCAGAGAACTTCAAGCAAGCTGGCATCAGCAGATAAATCAAGTCAGAAATTACGCCATCAGGATGTAAGTATTGAGTTTTTCAGATATGAACAGATCCCATGGGAAATGTATGGCATTCATAATCGCATGCAAATAACCTGCATAGAATATCAAATATGCCAAGCACAAGAGTAATGCCAATATAATAAACTGTGTTCCACAAATAAAGTGAAACACAGTAGCCTCAAGTCAAAAAATGAAAAAAATCATAAAAATATCCAACCAAAATTATATTCAAATATTAGAATTAAAAACCAGCATCCATGATTTTTTGTGGAATTTTTGAATTAAAGGAAATATTAAAACACAAATTATGAAGCAAACATTTCAAATAAACTTCTCAAATTAAATTTCTAACCAAAAATAGAAAAAATGCTAAACCAAAATCAGAATCAATTTTTAAATTATTTTGAGTCAAAGATAATTTTTTTGGAATTTTTATATCAAAAGAAATATTAAAATAAAAATAATCATTGAACAAACAATTAATTAAACTTAAGAAATTTTAAACCAATCAAAACATTTTTAAAAATTCCAAAAAAAATATGACAAATACTAGAAATTAAAATCAACCTATGGTAATATTTTTAGAATTTTTGAAATTGTTTTGACCAATGAATAAAATTAGAGAAAACAATTAAAAATAAAATTATGAAAAATTGCATTAAAAATCCAATGAACCAATCAGATCCTAACGCGCGTTTTCTCAGTTTCAGGCACCTATGTTCTACTTGCAATTTCTGCCTCGTTCCTCCACCAAAATTAATGATTCAAATCACAAATCAAATTTCAAACTATCAACTACATCATGCTTTTCATAAAATTCAAAATGATCGATCATAGAGTAGAAATTAGAGCAAGAAAATTGAGAAAATCATTAAATCGTGAAAAACCAGAAGTTCACCAAATCATATATGCTTCAAAATCAAACAAGTTTATACATCAAATGTAAGATATGGCCAACTATGAACATGATCACATGCTTTAAATCACATGAAACAAGCAAAATTATGAAGAATCAGGATCTGAAAATAACTTTCGAGTTGAGAAGTAAACTCAACTATGTCTTATGAAACAAAGTGAAAACCCTTGTCCCTTGCTTCTAATGCTCCAATGAAGTGAAAATGATCATGAATCGAGCTCTGGAATGGAGAATAAAGAAGCTTCGAAGCAGTAAATTTTTTTTTGAGAGAGAGATATAGCAACTTATGATCTTTTGAGAGAATGAATGCATGGTGAGAGAAAGAGTGAGGCTTTGGGTTTATATAGAACACCTGGAGTGAGGGTAGCCAGGTCTTTTGGGCCCTCACAAATCCGTTAGCATGAATATTAAAAAAAATTAGAAAAAATTAGAAAATATGCAGCATGCGTTTTATTCTTTTGTTTTGCCTTTGCATTCTCTTTTAGTGAGAAAATAAAGGGTGGGATAAGATCATCCAAAATCCAAATGATGAGATGGCCAGAGGTGTAAATGGTGTGTGTAAATTTGAAAATGAGCAAAGTTGCTAAAAGTTGCAAATGAGAGCAAAATGAATGTCCACATGGAATGGTATTTGTTTGGCTTATTTTGTTAAAAAAAAGGAGTGAAGTAATTCGTGCATGGTATATGCAAGGTGACCTGTAACGGATCAAAACCAAATATGCACCAAAAACTGGATTTTGCAAACCTACTGACCAACTGCCTTGTGAATCAAGTTTCTCAAAATTGGCTCGTGCGAAACTAATGCTTGAGGAAGACTTGATAACCAAAGTACTTTGATCCCATCATAATGTATGAATGCAATGCAATATGATATTCATGATGAAACATAAGCCTAAATCAAGAGGGTAAATTTTGGGGTGCAACAGTAGCATTGTTGAAATTGGTTCCATTGTCAATGATGACCTTTTCGGGGATACCGTAACGGAAGATGAGGTTATGGTTGATAAACCTGGCTACAATGTTCTTGGTAACTGAGGCATATGAGGCAGCTTCGACCCACTTAGTAAAGTAATCAATAGCAACAAGGATGAAATGATGTCCATTGGAAGCAGTAGTTTTGATCTCTCCAATCATGTCAATTCTCCACATTGCAAACGGCCATGGAGCAGTCATGACATTCAGAAGAATCAGGGGTACATGGACCTTGTCAGCATAGATTTGACACTTGTGACAAGTCCTTGAGTCATGATGACAATCGATTTCCATTATGGACCAATAGTAACTAGTCTTCAGGACTTTCTTGGCCATAATGTTCCCACTAGAGTGAGTCCCAAAGATTCCATCATGCATATCTTCCATAATTTTCTCTACCTCCTTCTTGTCCATACACCGGAGTAGAGTAGAATCATGATTTCACTTATACAGGATTCCATTGCTTAGGAAGAATTTGGCTGAGAATTTTTGCAAGAATTTCTTATCATTGATGGAAGCTCCTACGGGACACTCTTGTGCTTCAATATATCTCCTTACTTCATGGTACCATGGTTTCTCTTCTATAGTGTCAAGCTCATATCAGTGTGCATGTTCGTCAAATCTTCAATTGTAATCATAGGAGCTTCATTGTCCCAATTTGACCTTGAACATGGAAGACATTATTTCCAAGGCGTCAGCCAACTAATTTTATTCTCTAGGGAAATGTTCAAAGGTGATCACCTCAAAGTATAGTATCAGGGTTAACACAAGCTCCTTATAAGGAATAAGGTTAGGATGCTTAGTGTCCCATTCTCCTTTGACTTGACTGATCACTAAAGCATAATCTATGAATATGTTCAAGAACTTGATCCTTAAGTCAATGGTAACCTTTAGACCCAAGATGCATGCTTCGTACTCAGCCATATTGTTTCTACAATTGGAGCATAATCTAGCAGTGAAAGGAGTATGGAAACCCTCAGGAAAAATAATCACATCACCAATTCCATTGCCCAAAGCGTTGGAAGCCCCATCAAAAACCATAGTCCATCGGGATCTTTGTTCAGGTCCGTCATACGGTTCAGGTTCTTCACAGTCAGTTACTAGCATAATATTCTTATTCGGGAAGTCAAAGCTCATAGACTGGTAATCATTAACAGCTTGATGGGCCAAATGATCTGCCAATACACTTTCTTTGATGGCCTTTTATATGGTATACTGGATGTCATTTGGTCAGAATCATTTTCCATCTAGCTATTCTCCTGGAGAGAGCTACCTTCTTGAAGATATACTTAATAGGGTCCATCTTAGAAATCAATAAAGTAGTGTGACTCAACATATACTATCTTAACCAACGAGCAGCCCATGCCAGAGCACATCAAGTTTTCTCGAGCAGTGAATATCTGGCTTCACAGTCGATAAATTTTTTGCTCAGGTAGTATATTGCATGCTCTTTTCGGCTAGACTCGTCATGTTGGCCCAACACACACCCCATGGAAGTCTCTAATACAGTCAAGTACATAATCAAGGGTCTTCCTTCCACTGGAGGCATCAAGATAGGAGGTTCTTGTAAATATTCTTTGATCTTGTCAAAGGCAGCTTGGCAGTTGTCGTTCCATTTGATTACTTGATCTTTCTTCAAGAGTTTGAATATTGGCTCACAAGTAGCAGTTAGGTGAGATATGCAGCGAGAAATGTAGTTAAGTCGACCCAAGAAGCCTCTGACTTCCTTCTCGGATTGGGGAACTAGAATTTCTTGAATGTCTTTGACCTTCACAGGATCCACTTCAATACCTTTGCCACTGACAACAAAACCCAGAAGCTTTCCAGACCTTACCCCAAAGGTGCACTTGTTAGGATTTAGCCTTAGCTTGTACTTCTTCAACCTTTCAAACAACTTGTGTAAGTGATCAAGGTGCTCTTCCTCAATCTGCAACCTTGCAATCATATCATCCATATAGACCTCTATCTCATGATGGATCATGTCATGAAATAGAGCTACCATAGCTCGTTGATACGTTGCCCATGCATTCTTCAAATTGAATGGCATGACCTTGTAGCAGAAAGTGCCCCATTGTGTAACAAAGGTGGTATTCTCCATGTCCTTGGGAGCCATCTTGATTTGATTGTAACCAGAGAAACCATCCATGAAGGAGAAGACTTTATGTTGAGCCGTGTTGTCGACCAAAACGTTAATATGCAGTAAAGGGAAGTCATCTTTAGGGCTCGCCCTATTCAAGTCCCTATAGTCTATACACATATGAACCTTCCCATCTTTCTTCGGTATAGGGACCATATTTGCCACCCATTGAGGGTATGATGTTACAACTAGAAAACCTGCATCAAACTGTTTCGTTACCTTAACCTTTATCTTTTCAGACATGTCCGGCCGCATACGACAAACTTTTTGATTGACTGGAGGACAATCTTCTTTTGTTGGTAGACGATGAACCATAATGTCAGTATCCTACCCTGGCATATCTTTATAAGACCAAGTAAACACTTCAACATAGTCATGTAGCATTTGTACCAATCTGCCTTTGATATTGTCTTTTAAGTTAGTTCCGATCTTGACCTCTTTCTTGGCTTCTTCGGTACCTAGGTTGATCACTTCAACTGGCTCTTCGTGAGGTTTAATGGCTTTCTCCTCTTGCATTAGAAGTCTGGCTAATTTCCATGGTATTTCACAATCTTCTTCACATTCGTATTCGGCTTGGTAGATTGGATGTTCAAAGTCATAGCTGGTGATAGCAGAGTCGTCGGCAATGAGATCTGGAGTGGATGAGGATCTGCAAGTGTGTGTGTGTGTGCATGTAAGATACATGGCTATTTGAAAAATGCAATAAAGAAGAAAGAAAGACAGTGAGCACAAAATTTGAATGCAAAGGTCCAATGTTTTTTCATTAAATGATCATATGATAAATGAACATGAACAAAACCCTTAACAAATTGACCATGGTGCCCAGGGCAAGGCACATGGCTTAAAAGTAATTGTTTGGAATTAAGATTACAAACAAAAGTTCTTAAATTGACAGAAAACAATAAACAGTAATTACTCCTTGTGATACGGTGGGAGAACTGACTTGGGATTTTGCGTTTTATGTTCGCAAATGTTTCGGTTTAGCAAGAGTCGCCACCGACTTTTTATTTTATCCTAAGGAAAGGTCAAAAAGCACAGGAAAGACCTTTGAGATGTTTTCTTGGGTTCGTGGAGTAGATTATAGAAAGGGAAGGTATTAGCACCCTTTCTATCCATGGTTATCCATGGGCTCTTAGTTACTTGCTTAGATCACTTGCTTTGCATTTTCAATTGTTTGAAATGGTGCTTTTCAATTGTTTGAAATGGTGCATTGTGTGTGATTTTAGAAAATGTTTTGAAAAGAGGCCATCGTTGTGGCAACCTTTGTAATGATTCTTGTTTGAATGTATACAAAGGTGTTTTTGTCTTTTGAAAAGTTTTCAATGTTTGAAAGTAGGGTTTTGAAATTGTGTTGTGGAGTGTGTTTTGAAAAGTAGCAAGGATGTTTTTGCAAGCTTGATCAAGTAGCTAAGAGCTATCTACCCTATTCTACTCAAAGATCTTTCTTATGTTTTTAACCCTTTTAACAGTGTTGTTTCACCATTGTATTTGGTGAACAACCTTGTGTTAGGATATTAAACGTGACAGACGCGGGTCATCGTATAGACCATGATAGCAATTGTGTCAAGTATCTTTTAGCAATTTTTGAGGGACTTGATCTTTTTTTTTAGGCAACTCAGACAGCGTCATCGAGGGACTATGATCTTTTTTTTTTGGTTTTTGTTTTGCCAATAGATACTCAACATGCATATCATGGCCATTTGTTTAGGCAACCAAGTGCAGATACCTTAGGGGTGTTTATGTGCAAGTGCGTTTTATTGCATGCAAGAGTTTATCTTGAATTAGGATTTTCTATTTCATTGATTTTATCTTTCCATACACATCCTAATTAATAGCATTTATATTTGAAAGCAATAAATTGTGGAAATGTAAAATCCTACGCTATTACAACATTTAGGGGATGGGGATACACATTTGTACATGGGGTGGTTCAACGAGAAAAATAGATAAGAAAAGAAAATAACAAAGGGAAGATAGAGAGAAAGAGAGAGAGCTAGCGCGCTGATGAGAGGAAGTCAGAAGTTCTGACCCAGGCCTGCTGCTAGATTATCAACCTTTTGGTGAAAATGTATTGGCACCTACAAAACAGAAACCTGTTAGTGGGAAGGTCAGAAGTTCTGACCCCCATGCGCTGCAAGACAAAAGTTTGTTAGTGGGGAAGTCAGAAGTTCTGACCCTGCTGGACATACAGTAATTTTCAGAAGTTCTGATATTATTGACAGCAAAACAGGCTTCAGATGTGCTAACGTCAAAGTCAGAACTTGGCTTCTCCCTGTGCTGGCCAGAACATCTGCAGTTTTGTTATTTTTCCATAAAACAGAAAACATGCTTGGGACAACTTCAGCAAATGTCAAAGTGTTTCAGGAGACAGAACCAACAAGGTCACATGCAGGTTCTACACTGATTCACTTCCTACTTAACCATTCGGAGGTATAAAAAAATCCTCAGAACGCAAACAGCAGCAACATGATATTTACATTATGTTTATTGAGCACACAAAGCTGATGATGCTTGCCAGCATGGTGAAAGTCAGCAGGTGCTTACCTGGCTGTTAGAAGAAGCTCTGTGAACTGGAGTTAGCCTTAACTCTGATGACGTTTTGAGTAGCTTCTTTGGATGGATGGATGGAGGGTATATAGTGGTATGAATACAAAAGTTATGGCAGTTTCCAACGTGTGGGTCAGAAACTGTATGAAAGGTTTTTTAGTCAAGAAATACTTTTAGAACAAATGGAGTTTGAAAGCAAGGGATCCAAAGTTAATGGTTTGTACGCTGTGTTTACAGTTTTTTTTGAAACTCTAGGAATTTTTGGCAGAGGTTCAAGACTTTTCTTTCTCAAACTTTTTGTCTCCTTTCAGCAAATGTTTCTGGTCCCTTTCTCAGTGACCAATGGCCATCTATTTATAGGCAAAGCTTTGTGGTTTTTTTTTAAAAAATGTCAAGTGGTGCCAATATCAAGCATTAGATGCTGACTTACTCTTAAAGCAAGTTCCAAAAAGGTTGTGGTGATTGACAGCCTTTAGCCTAGGCTGGATTGGTAAGCCAGGATTAAGGAAAAGTGAACCTATAAGCGAAATGTAGCGTATGGGCCTTTACCTAATCCTGCACAAAAGTATTTCTACCCTACACGTGGAGAGATCCTCTGGACGAAGACTCAAAAGTGGTTGTGAGCATTAATGAGCATTAAATGATGATGAGATTCGTCAAAAATCAGAAATCTTGTAATATGAGATTTGCATCATTACTTAAATCTAGGCCAGAAGTTCCATTTCAATGTAGTCTAGGACAAAGTACCCAAGTTCTGATCTTGATATCCTGTTGCCTTGGCAAGCTCTGAGGAATCCCCAAGCTTTCCAGCATGTTTCTTTGACTTGCTTCTGAAAACTCTGGACTTAGAGATTCTGCTTCAGTGTAGCACCCAATCTTCTGACCCTCTTACCTTCTGGTTCCAGCATATTCTGAAGGAGCTTTCAGATTTTTCATCATGTTTTATAATCTTCTGGCAACTTCTGACTGAGCTGGCGTAGATGTTGAAGGGCCACATTCTGACTGAATGTTATGTGCTGAAACACAATTACAACTTCTGACTGCTTCTGCCTGGAGGCTAGCTCAGAAGTTCTGAAGTGTCATTCTTCTTAAATACTTTAGAAAAATTCTAAGCACTTAGAATTTAACTTTTCCAAGGTAAAATTTGACTTTTGACCTTCTTGATGAAACAAACTTCATATTCCAACATGTCTTGATGAAATATGATTTTTGAGATTTGATTTTGATCCAAAAACTAAATTTTGACTTCTCAACGTGTAAATGACCATTTTGCCCTTGTAAATGGATTGCTTGGAAATAAATGATAATTCAAGGCTTGGATTTGAGAGAAAACTTTGAGAATCCAGGGTGATTTCCTGAGAAATGAGATGGCAAATTTTGGGGTACAACACTCCTCATTGAAGGAGATGAGAGTGGATTCCTTTGTGTTCCAGTTGTTGAGCTTTCCTTTGGCAGTAGGGTACATCCATTCTTCAAAAGCACATTCATTGTCAGAGTCTTCCACAAAGTTTACTTCATGATTTCCGATGCAAAGAGATGGCCTTCCCACGCGAGCGCGCCTGACCTCTTTCTGAGCTTTGATGGTGAAACCCAACCCAAATTTTCCTGCTTTAACCGGAATGTCGGGGAGTTGTCCCCAGATAGTACAACTTCCATCTTCGACCACGGCACGAGCATCTTTAAGTGAAACCATCCTTGGCACAACTTCATCAGCTTTTAGGATGTTAGAAGAGATTTTGGTGGCGACAACCATGGGAGGAACCATTTCGAAGGCTTGGCACGAAGTCTCTATAAACTCACCATCCATTTCCACATACTTGAATGAATTTAAGTGGATAAACATGAATTCTTCTTCGCCACAAACAGTAACAATCTTTCCCTTGACTGGATATTTAAGCTTTTGGTGAAGGGTGAACTTCACTGCTCCTGCCACATGTATCCAAGGGCACCTAAGTAAACAAGAGTAAGCGAGACCGATGTCCATCACGTAAAAAGTAGAGTTGAAAGTTTATGAATCAACTTTAATGGGGAGATCCACCTCTCCATGCACCATCCTCTTGGCCCCATAGAAATCCCTCACAACTATGTCACTTGGTTTTAACACCAGAAATTCACAATCTAACCGATCCAAGGCACCTTTGGGTAGAACATTTAGAGAGGAACCAATATCAACCTGGACATGAGCCAGGGTAGTTCCTTTTCACTCAATAGAGACATATAAGGCCTTGTTATGATTCCTTCCAACTGGTGTCAAGTCAGCACCAGAGAACCCTAATCCATTGTCGGCAGTCAGATTTGCCACACAGTTTTCGAATTAATTGGTTGTGGTATCTTGAGGGACGTGCACTTTCTTCAAAAATTTGATCGAAGTTTGGGCATGAGCATCAGAACAAAGCAACAAAGTCAACATTGATATTTTGGAGGGGGTTTTCGATTTCCTCCGTCACTTGGGTGGAAGGTTCCTCGGTAGTAACGTCTTTGGCCGGCATCTCCGTCCTGGCAGGCTCAATTACTTTCTCTTTACCTCTAGTGTCAGTACTAGGCTTATCAATGGTAATACAGATAAGTGTTATTGTAGCAGTCAGAGGTGAGATGTTAGGGGAGAAAATCCTCCCCGTTCTCGTCACCTTGCTAGAACCAACAATATTTGTAACATCATCAGTCTTGCCTTTGTTGATCCAAGAATCTTGCTTAATTCCCTAATAGTAAACCTCAACACCGTAATTCCAAGGGACTGCTTTGTCGGAGGAGTAAGGAATCGGCCCAGAAGCAGTAATTATCAAGGGAGAAATCGTTGGTTAGTCAGAAATCCTAATAGGAACCTTTGAAGATATCCTAAGATGCTTGTTGGAAATTGTTATGATGGAAATGTCTTCAGCTTTATCGGTGAAACTTTTGATGGATGGAGTTCTTTCAAACAGGATTTCATGATATTTATTAGGTGTTGAACACCTTCCTTCAGCCATTTGAATCCCTTAACTTGTTTGGGCGCAGTAATTACAGTCTTTCAAACAGCCGGGGAAAACCCTAGCTCTCAGCAGGTTTTCTTTAAAAATGGTCAATGGAGTAGTCAAATCTTCAACGGAGGAAACAAAAACAGTGTCTTCAATTGCATTGACACCTTTGCCATGATTTGGCATTGGTGAAGTTATAACATTCGGAGTTGTAGGTGGATCAAACTCAATAGTTTTGTTATCGATAAGATCTTGAATCTTGTTTTTCAAAGCCCAAAATTTATCAGTTTCATGCCCAGGGCTGTTGGAATGTGTGATACGGTGGGAGAACTGACTTGAGGTTTTGCATTTTGTGTTCGCAAATGTTTCGGTTTAGCAAGAGTCGCCACCGACTTTTTATTTTATCAAAAGGAAAGGTCAAAAAGCATAGGAAATACCTTTGAGATGTTTTCTTGGGTTCGGGGAGTAAATTATGAAAAGGGAAGGTGCAAATACCCTTTTCATCCATGGTTATCCATGGGCTCTTAGTTACTTGTTTAGATAACTTGCTTTTGCTTTTCAATTGTTTGAAATGATGCTTTGTGTGTGGTTTTTGAAAATGTTTTGAAAAGAGGTCATCATTGTGGCAACCTTTGTAATGATTCTTGTTTGAATATATACAAATGTGTTTGTCTTTTTAAAAGGTATTTTAATGTTTGAAAGTTTGTTTTTAGGGAAATGTTTTGAAATTGTGTTGTGAGGTGTGTTTGAAAATAGCAAGCATGTTTTTGCAAGTTTTGATCAAGTAACTAAGAGTTGTCTACCCTATTTTACTCAAAGATCTTTCCTACATATTTTTAACCCTTTTGACAGTGTTGTTTTACCATTGTATTTGGTAAACAACCATGAGTTTGGATGTTAAACGGGACAGGCGCGGGTCATCGTAATGACCATGCTAGCAATTGTGCTAAGTATCTTTAGCAAATATTTGAGGGACTAGATCATTTTGTATAGGCAACCAAGATAGTGTCATCGAGGGACTATGATCTTTTGTTTTGTTTTTGTTTTGCCAAGATACTCAACATGCATAACATGGCCATTTTAAAGGCAACAAGTGGATGAAACCCTAAGGGTGCATGTGTGCATTGTGTTGTCCATTTTCATGCTTTTTGTCTTTGTATTAGTCAAGCTATTTGTTTTGATTTTGGACATTTGCATACAAACCCAAATCTCTAACATGGCATATTTGAAAGCATAAAATGCATAAAATAAACCTAAGCTATTACAACATTGATATGGGGAGGGGGATACAATTTTGAATAAGGGATTATTTTGCAAGAAATAAAACCCTAAGATTTACTATTACATCCAAATTGAATTCCTTTGTATCAAATAAACAAGCAATATTTAAATAAACAATTTAAATATAAATATGCAAAATGTTATGAATAGGTAAAGAATGTTTTTTTATTTATTTATGTATGTAAAAATATTAATATTTAATGTATTAAAAAAGAAATAAAAGATTATTTTTATTAAGGGTAAAAACCCTAATTTTCTTTAAGAAAGTATATATATATATATATATATATATATATATATATATATATATATATATATATATATATATATATATATATATATATATATATATATATATATATATATATATATATATATATATATATATATATATATATATATATATATATATATATATATATATATATATATATATATCATTCATGTACAATAAAATAACATATATATATATACAAAATAAAAATATAAAAAAAATATTATTTAAGTATAAATAATAAAAATAAAGGCATAATATTTTTATGTATCATTTTCAAGTTTTTATTAAATAAAATAAAGGTATATTATCTAAAAATTATTTTCATGTTAGAAAAATAATAAAAAAAATATAAAAAAAAATGAAAATTTATGAAAATGTTTTTAATATTTTTTATGTTTAGAAAATATAAAATAAAATCAGAAATGAAAAATAAATAGAAAAATACAAAAATATAAAGAAATGGGCCAGGGGGGTATGAACAGCAAAGGGAGAGGTGTCAAAAGCAAGCCAATTCAAGGCCTTGCCCAGATCAGCTTCATCTTCAACCTTTGTCAAACAAAAACACACGCACTTGATTCAAATATGGAAAACCTGCATACGTGCTCTAATGCAAAAACTCATAACACCAAAGTTATAACATTTTTCAAGACGATTCCAACCATGTAAAGAACTCAATCTAACTCTCAAAGACCAGAGAGGATTTCTCTGGCCCTAAATTCTAACCTAACTTTTTCAGGAAGTTCATGAATCAAATTCTTTTAACACGATTAAAAGAAATGAAATCTAAGCATATATACAGCTTCAGGGCTATGAGTACTACATTTTTTATTCATAAACCTAAGCCTAATGATTCCTAAATAGAGAGATAGGAAGTTGACAAAAAACTGTTTCAGTTGAACTCGTGTATGGTAATGTGGAGCCTTTCAGTGAGACCTGAGGTGCTTGGGAGCTTGCGTGAACTTCCTTTGATCTTCCCCAATGCCTAGTTTGCTTTGGATTTGCTTGAACAAGCTTGTAGAACTCAACCCGCACAAGCTAAAAACAGAAATGGTGAAGCTTGCAAATGGAGTTACAGTCACTGTCCAATGGTTGGGATAGCTTGGATAGGTTATATGGAATGTGTTTGAACAGGTTTGGGGAAAAACGCACGAGTGGTTTTTACTATGGAAGTGAAACTGCAGGGAGTGCCCTGTTTTGCAAAAGGAAGGTGACTTTGTGTTTTGGAAGGCTTGAGGGTTCAACAAATCGTATTTCTAGCTCAAGGTAATGTACAAAACTTGTCTCAAAGGCTTGCAAGAGTTGGTTCTATCAGATATGCCAGTTATGGCTCTTTGGCAAGTTTTCTTGTATTTTAAGCAAAAGTAACATGTGATGCAAGACAGGCCTGTACAAGCTATCTACCAGCTTGCACTTTATGATCTTGGCCCTCTCAGTTTTTGGATATTGTTTGTTGTACAAGATCTTGTTCAAGGCTCAAGAATGCAATTTGACATAAAGCAAATTTGACAAAAATGGCAATGTTGCCTTTTTGCTATTTTTGGATTAATCTCTTGTGTAATCCTCCCATGATCAGAACAAAGCCTCAAACCAATGGATTTGAATTTAATTATTGAGTATGAAAGGGTTTAGGGACCTGTAATCAAGTACAAATGAAGCTGGACAAAAGTTGCAACTTGTATCAACATGAAAATGCCATGGATCAAAAGTGAGTTATTTCCAAATTCAAACCTTCGATTCTCCATAACCATAAATGATTTTGGAGAGTTATTTGACATTTTTGAAAGCTTGTAAGATGCTCTACAATCCATATTTGAAATGAATTTTTATATTCCAAGTGGAACTAGGTGAAAAATTGCCATGAAGATAGGTCAAAATCCTGCCTAAACTAGGGCAAAATTTCACTAAGTTAAAAGTTTCATGGACCCTTGTTCCAAAAATCATAACTTGAGATCCAAGCTTCTTTTGAGAAAACTTTGTGAATAAAAATTGTATATTTTGTGGAGTTCTACAACTTTCATGTTGGAAGTTTTTTTTTTAATCCAATTTCAATCTTAAACCCTAATTTGCAAAATTGGGTTTCTTGATGAACAAGTTTCATGTTTTGACACATCTTGATGAAAAATGACCCTTGGCACTTGATTTTGACCAAAAAGTCAAAGTTTGACTTTTCAGTGTACAGTCAAATTTTGATCAGTTGACTGAAAAATTCATTTGTCAATTTAATGAAATTTAGATCTTTTGAACCTTGTGAATAGGTCAAGATGATGCCATTGAGTCCTTGAATCCATGCTTGAACCTTATTTGCCATTGGCTAGGTGAAAAGTCAGAAATTGCCCTTCTGCAGTCAAAACCCTACAAATGACCATTTTGCCCTTTTGAAGATCTGATCAAATTTCTTGAGGAGTTGTGGTCCAAACCTGATCAAATGGTTCATATGAGATTATAATGTTGATATGGATCAAAATTTATGAGGTTTGACTGTAAATTGGCCACAGTTGACTTTTTCCCCAATACAGCTGATTTTTAGGTCAACTATCCAATTGACTGGGCTAAAATTTGATTCAAGGCTTGAAACTTCGTATGAGCAAACTTATAAGTCCAACATGAAGCATGAAAGTCACATTGAGCATTAGAAGTCCAAAATTCCTTGTGCAAACTCAAACCCTAATTTAGGTCAACAGTGCAAGGAGATGTCTTGAGCAGAGCAAACCCTGGCTTGGTCTTGAGTTCAAAGAGTCTTGTGATGAGAAATATTGATAAAATGAGAGGGAAAATTTTAGGGTACAACAGAATGATATACACATTTGGCATTAGGATTGTATTTCGGTGATGAGACATTAGGATTTGACGGTGGATCATATAATGTCACCAAGTTGGCCTTCAACAGGTGTTGCAAGGTTTGAGACAATGACATGTTAATTATTATGAACTGTATTCTTGGAATCTGATTTCTTTGATGGTTGGCTTGTTATGGTTGTCTTTGAGTAGATAGAGGCTTGGAGATCAAAACAACATTAACAGATGGACAATGATCCTTCTTGGTATGGGTCCTTGACCCATATACATCATTGGCTTCTTTCTTGCTAATAAAGGGCTTATTTACAATGTTTGACGTGGAAGAAGATGCCATGGGAATTTTTCCACTCTTGATACCACTCTCGACCCTTTCACCAGTCAGAATTAACTCAGTGAAACTGGAAGATGAGCTACCAATTAGCAAGTCGAAATATAATCCCGTTAGTGTTCCCATGAACATGTCCACCAACTCCCAGTGGTGGTTGAACTCTACCATCAAGGTCCCTCCATTTTTGCGCGTACTCTTTAAACCCTTTGTTAGTACCCATTGTCATTCCTTGAAGTTGAACTCTTGTCGGTGCTAAATCAGTGTTATACTGATATTGGCGGTAGAAAGCGGTGGCCAGATCTTCTCAAGTATGAATGTTGGAATCCTCCAACTGGTAGAACCATTCTAATTGAGTCCCAGACAGACTCTCTTGAAATAAGTGTACCCAGAGCTTCGTGTCGGTGTTATGCAGTTGTATTTTGGGAACGTAGAACCTTAAGTGAAGTTTTGGGCAAGAAATTCCATCGTACTTAGAAAAGATTGGAATTTTTAACTTGTGGGGAATAACAACCCCAGGAACTAAGCCCAAATCACCAAAATCCAAGCCATGTACAACTTGAATTTCCATAGCTTTCAACCTATCTTCTAGTTGCTTGTACTTATCCTCAGCTGGTGGACACTGTTTGTCAAAGCAATTTGCATCCGCAGAAGCTTGATTGTTTGCACCCCCAGCATGGGTGCTCCTTGCATCTTCGTCTTGGTTCTCGTCCTCCTTGGATGACTCTTCAACCACTTGTACTTGATGGACATGGCCTTTAAACCTTTTTCCCATGTTGATCAGGGCCTTCTTCTTGGTCTTCTTTTTAGCAACCAGAAGTGGCATAAGCTCTTGTTGTCCTTTGGCCAAGGTGAGCAAAGTTTCTTGAAATTGAGAATTCTGTGTCTGCAAGTCTTTTACGGTCTTCTCGAGATCCATATTACTGAAATAAACAATAGAAAGATGAGGAAACATGTGTCAAAAAACCTGTTTATGTCATGATGCATGAAATGCGCATGCAAATGATTTCAAGGACTTTTAAGATTTAAATTTGTTTAGACAAAGATGGAACAAACATTAATTGCATTAATAAGTTCAAACGGTTACAAAAATGCCTCTTGGGCTTATAATGGAAGAGACATAGATAATACAAAATAAACTCCTAAAACAAAAAGGACTCAAGCTTCCCACGAGCACATTCTCTTTGGTGCAATGTAGGCATTCAAACTCCACTCTTCATGAAGTTGTCTCGTGAGCTCTAAGACCTTCTTCTCGCTTATGTAGAACTGGGTTTCAAAGGTGTCTCGCTCCCCTTTGAGTTGAATCCAAGATCTTTGCAACTCCTCGAGAGTAGTTGACATGTCATGATGGAGAATAATGTAAGGAACATCTCCCTCAGTAATAGGCTCCATGATGATAGGTAGCATGGCCTCATAAGGCATCGTGAGATTTTGAGTGCAAGCTCGCACCCACTTGAGATAAGGCTCCAAAGGAATGGAGTTATTATGCCCCAAAGTCTTGCTATTAACTTTGTTTACCATGCCCCAAGCTCGTATGAATCTTTGACGATAACCTTGGACATCGCTCTCAAAGTCAAATGCAATTCCTTGGACAAGTGCATCATGAGGGCCATCCCTCCTAGCACACCCAAACTATTGCAAAGCTAAACAATGATTACAGGTGATACATCCCCTAATGCTAAGTAGAGGGACATTAGGGAAGTTCCCACAACGGTCAATAATAGTAATGTCCTCCAAGGATCAAGAACACCAATGAATATCATAATGTGTGAGTGACATCAATCTATCAGACCATCTCATGCCTTGCTTATTCTTCACAGCAGATTGAGGTAGGTGCGAAATAAACCACGTAGCCAACAGAGGAGTGCAACATATAAGAAGTCCTCTTCTCTTCATGGTGCGAGAGTGAAGAGAATGCAAGATATCCCCAAGTAAAGTAGGCACCAGATTGCGAGATAGAAATTTTTTGACTGCGTTCACATCTATGAGTTGGTCACGATTGGTAAATAGTACCATCCCAAAGATGAGAAGAGCCAATACTTATTCAAAGGATTGTAAATCCAGAGCATCCCAAAAATCTTGAGCCTTCTCCAACAAAAACTTGGCTAGAAACTCTTTGACACCACTTCTTGTTTCCAAATTTGCCGCAATGTCGGATCGTTGCAAATGTAGAGCTCGAGCAATCTCCTCAGATCCTGGGTCTCTTTCAATCCCGCTAAAGGGTAGTTGATCAAGAATAGGAATTCCCAAGAATTGAGAGAATTCTTCCATAGTAGGCACAAGTTGGTAATCAGGAAAGGTAAAGAAATGGTGTTTAGGTTCAAAGAATTAGAATAACACATGTACCATATCCTCTTCAAAGTTTATTGTAACCAAGTTCATGAGACGACCATATTTCTTGGCAAATGGAGAATCGTTGGGAACCCTTGATGCTAATTCCTTAAGTTGAGGAAGCACTTTTACAAGGTTGATTCGGATAGTGTTTCTTCGTGTGGAAGCCGTGTCCTACAAAATAACACAAAGATAAATCCCAAAGTCCTTGAAATGGTTAGTGCAAATGCCATGGTATGATGTCATAATGTTATGTACAAATACACAAGCAAAACAAACAAATCTTTAGGTTTAGGCTTTCAGGAGGTTTCATTCGTAAGTACCCTCTTGAAGTTTAGTTGGTTAAACTTGTCCTAGAAAGTAATTGGGTTTTAGGGGATCTCAATATCATTGATGTTTCTTCATTGGGCATTGTTTCAGCGCAACCTCTTTATTGCCGACCAGAATATCCCAAAAGTAAGATCTCAATGAGCGTAGTATCGAGTATCAACCAACTTCGGACTCCACCAAAGCCGGCTACCTCACTACTTCCTAATGGCCAAGTTATTCAATTAAAGGTTCTAAGGTTCATTAGTGCTTCATGACACCACACAACGGCCCCGTATTCCCCTTAATTCACCATAAGGGATACCGATACCAATAATGTGCCACACTAACATAGCCATTGTCTTTAGCATATCGTTCTACGCCGTACAACCTCTATAATATTTCCTATTTACCTAATGGTGTTCCCAGATCCGGGTAGAGAATCAATACAAACCCAAACAAGGACCCACAAATGTAAATCAAACAAATCAAACAATGAAAGCAATTAAATGTCATTTAGTCTCTAAGGTAACCCCACTTTTAAGCAAATTCCCCAGCAAAATCGCCAGTTCTATAATACGGTGGGAGAAATGACTTGGGTGTTTTGCGTTTTATCGCAATTGTTTTGGATAGCAAGAGTCTCCATCGACTTTTCTTTTATCCAATAAAGGAAAGGGTGAAATGAACAGGAAAGACCTTTTGAGAATTTTCTTGAGTTCGGGGGGTAGGTTATGAAAAGGGAAGGTGTTAGTACCCTTTTCATCTGTAGTTATCTATGAGCTCTTAGTTGCTAGCTCACTTTGAAATGCTTTATTTGAAATGTGTTTATGATTGGTTTTGAAAGTGTTTTTGAAAAGTGTCTTTGTTTAGGCAAACTTTGTAATGATTCTTGTCTCTATAAGAATGTATACAAAGTGTTGACTTTTGAAAATATTTCATTTGAAAGTGCTGGTGTGTTTTGAAAGATGTTTTGAAAATAGTTGTGAGCAAGAAACTATAAACGTTCTACCTACTCAAAAAGTCTTAGTTCTTTTCCTCCTCCTTTAGATATTTCTATCTTACCATTGATTGGTAAGAAGCCCTAACATTGGATGTGAAGGGACAGGAGTGGGTCGTCGTATAGTCATGGAAAGAAACATTGTAGGATACCTTAGTAATTTTTGTAAGAGTCTAGATCGTTTACCGAAGGCAACATTGAAGGGTCATCGAGGGACTACGATCTTGTATTCGAGGGTCATTGCTAAAGTATCCCACGTTCGAGGGACATCACTGTTTTTTCTCAAGTAAACAAGTGGGTTTAACCCTAGTGGTACAAGTGTGCAAAGTTTTTAGATTGCATGCATTTTGTATTGAATTAGGGTTTTCTATTTGTTGATTTTATGTCTTGCCATACAAACCCTAATTACTAGCATTTATATTGAAAGCGATAAATTACAGAAATTAAATATTATACTCTATTACATCATTTGGGGATGGGGACACAATTTAAAAATGGGGGATGGAAGCAATAAATTTATAATTATACTATTACAACCATATTTAATATTGCAAGATAAAATGTGCAAGAATATAAAAGCAATGTGAAAGGAAAAGAAAGTTGTTTTTGTTTATGAAAAATCTTGATTTAATTAAACTAATAAATGGAAACAATTTAATTAATTAAAATTCCTAATTCTAAGTTGATTTAATTAGAAAAGAAAGTCAAAGCAAAAACTAAGTTAAAAATTAATTTAATCAAGAAAAGAACATTGTTAAGAAAAATGTTTTTTTTTAATAGTTTTTAATAAAGGAAAAACCCTAAAAGATGCTACTTTGAATAAATCATGAATAATGAAAATAAAAATAATTTTGGTGAGATTTTTATATGTTCATAAAATAGATCTAATAAACTAGTAGTGTTAAAAAAAATTAGTTCAAAAGGAGTTAATTTGATGGGTTAAATAAATTGTTGAAGTTTGTTAAAAATGTAAAATGAGTCAAGTGATAAAAATAAGGTTTTGGTTCTGCCAAGGCTTGAACTCAAGACATTCAGGTTGCTGGCTCAAAAGAATACCACTAGGTCAGGCGCGTTTTCTTGTAAACCATGCACTTGCATGACATCATATGGAACATTGTTTCCTGAAATCACAAAATCACAAAATAACACAAAAGGGGGGTTCACCATGGTTCAAACCCTCGCCCTAAAGGTGAAAGTGACATGAAACTCATGCTGCTTGCCGCTGGGGTGGCTGTTACATCCGTTAGTGAAGCAACAATTATTAAATATAAAATTAAATTGGATATAAAAATTTGAAAATGGCCAAGCACTCTTTCTTCTTCCTCCGGCATGCTAACAGTAACAATAACATAATTTTCATTTTTTTGATTTTTTGTAAATCCTTCATTTATCAACCAAATTAAAAGTTGTAAAAACCAAACTTGCTTAATTTTTAACAAGGAATCCAACCATGTAATTTTCATAAGGTATAAATCAAATAATAACACGAATTTTTCTTAGTACCAAACTAAAAACCTAAGTTCTAAAAAAATCCAGTTTCAAAATTCTAATCCCACAGTCAATTAAAATGAAAACTAAGGACATGATTAACTTCATAGACATGATATCTACATTTTATATTTTGAAATTAAGTGCAAATGATGCTTGTATCAAGATTTCAAAGTTGGAAAAACTTACCTCTTGATGTAAAAGTTCAATGGCCTCTACACGACTTCCAGGAGCAATGTGATGATTGCTTTAGCTCCCTGGGACCTTAATGTGTGTGTTGCAACCTTTACTTTGCCTTGAAAATGCATGGAATGATCTACTGAAGTCAAGTTATAATGGTGGCTTTTTAAAATGGTATATGATGATAGAGTGATTACAGAAGTGAAACAGGTGTTTGGATCACTTCTATATGATGTAAATAAAGTGTTTGGATGATTTGTTTGGACAAAAGTTGCAAGAGTGATGAGTTTCAAAGAAATGGATTTTGAAAACTCAAGAAATCAGTTTTATGGCCAATTAGGGTTTGAGAGTGTATGAGAGGGATTAAGGGCTTGTAAATTCATGTGTTGGCTTGCAAATGGTGTATACATTTATAGGCAAGAGGTTTTGTGTGCTACAACAAGTTAGAATTTGAATTATCAAGTTGTAACACCTTTACTTTTTTTTGAAGCAACCATGACAAACATCTTCCCAAAGCTTGTACCATGCTATTGTAGAGTGGCCAACACTTTAAACATGGATTTTCTGATTTTTAGATGTTGAGTGTGATCAGAACAACAAGTGAGAGGCTCAAGACAAGTTGACTTTGTGATTAAATTCACTTTTCAAGAATGGATATGTTACTTTCTTCCAAAAATGGCAAATTGGTTTGGACAAAGCTTGAAACACTTGGATAAGGGAATAATCAGTTGTGGAAACATTTAATTATGGAGTGAAATGCAAGTTAAAAACCTTCAATGTGAGATTTGTACATCATGCCTTGAGATTTGATCCAATGTTCATCACAAAATTGACTTGTAAATCAAGAATGAAACCCTAACTTCATCTGTTCGATTCTCTTAGCTCAAGCATAATCTCAATGAGTTCTTTGACTTTTTAGAAAGCCTGTGACATCCTCTACAACCTTCACGTCGAACATTTATGAAGAATCAACTTGGAACCATGTGAAAAGTTGCCATGAAGTTGGTAGCAAAAATCTGCCTAACTAGGGCAGAATTTCACTAAGTGTTTTAAGAAAAAGTGCATGCCTTTATGAACTCATAACTTAAAATCCAATAATTTCTAGAAAATTTTCTGCCCTTAAATGTTTTAAATCTCATTGATATCTACAACTTTCATGTTAGAAATTTTTCTTGAATCATCTAGCATCTTTGTCAAAAATTGGGATGAAGTTATGAAATAATCATGTTTTTAAACACTAAGAAAAATTTCTAAGTTTTAGAAATTTTTACTATCCAAGATGAAATTTGACATTTTGGTTTCTTGATTATCAAGCTTCATATTTTTGTATTTTTTGATGAAATGTGACCTTTGAAATTCAATCTTGATCAAAAGGTCAAAGGTTGACTTTATAGTGTACAATTGACTTTCCATCAGTTGACTGTAATTCAAATGTCAATCCAATGATCTTGAGAAGTGATTTGAACTATGTAATTAGGTAAATTTGATGCATTTGAATCCTTGACATCATGTTTCAAACCAATAAGTCATGTATTAGGTCAAAAGTCAAAAATCAAGTCTTGTTAGTCAAAACCCTAATTTTTACCATTTTGCCCTTTTGGTGGTTTGATCAATTTTCTTGGTGTTGTACCCCAAAATTTGACCTCTCTTTTCTCCAGACATTTTCTCGCAAGGATATTCAAAATTCCAAGTTTACACAAGTACAATTGGATTTTTGGCTTTCAGGCATAAAATCGAAGAAGAGCAAATTTGCCTTGATTTATAAGCTTCGATTGGGCATCTAAAATCCTTCGAGCAAGCCTGATTCACAAGCTTCGATTGGGAGCTGGGCCCCTTTTGATCAAGCTCAATTCACAAAGCTTTGACTGAGCATTGGCTTCTTTAGGCTTACTTTCGATTCACAAGGAAAGAACTTCCTACATGCCTGCTTCGATTCATAAAGCAGTAGTCTCATGCAGGTAAGCTTCGATTGAGCATTGGCCTCTTACCTGTCTCCTTTGATCCATAAGACAAGTGCCTCCTATGCGCTTTCCTTCAGCGCACAAGGCAAAGACTTCCTCTTTATGCTTACCTTTGATTCACAAGGCAAGATCTTCTTTCATGTGTGCTTCGAACCACAAGGAAATAACTTCCTCTGTGTGTGCCTTCAGCGCACAAGGCAAAGACTTCCTCTTCATGCTTGTCTTTGGTTCACAAGGCAATAGCTTCTTTCATGTGTGCTTTGACCCACAAGGAAATGACTTCCTTTATGCGTGCCTTAAACACACAAGGCAAAGACTTCCTCTTCATACTTGCCTTTGATTCACAAGGCAAGAGCTTCTTTCATGTGTGCTTTAACCTACAAGGAAATGACTTCCTATGTGCATGCCTTCAGTGCACAAGGCAAAGGCTTCCTCTTCATGCTTACCTTTGATTCACGAGGCAAGAACTTCCCTCATTCTAGCTTTGACTCCACCTCTAAACCCTTCAACACACAGTTTTCCACACTTTGACACACAAGATGGTCCCTTCGAAGAAGCAATCAAAAGGCCCATTCGAAGAAAACACATGTGGCCCATTCGAAGAACACACATGTGGTCCATTTGAAGGATAGATAATTGTTGGAAACAGTTTTGCTTTGCCTTTGATGAGTCTGGTTCAAGATGCTTGCTGGCCAAAGTCCTACATGTTGCCAAGCCCAAGCCTCCTGCACAATTACATTCATGACAAAAGAAGCTTCGACTGGCCAGAATGAAGTTTTCGATTGGGCTAGTTGGGTATTTTCAGAGCCAATTGAAGAACAAGGAAAATATGGGCTCAATCAAAGAAGCCACAATAATGAAGCCCAGAGCCATCGAAAGGAGAAATTCAGAGCCAATCTAAGAGCAAGACGTGGAGGCATTCGAAGGAGTTGGGGATTGAAACATGTCTAGGCTCATCCCAAAACCCAAAAGGGTAGGAATTCATCAAAAATGGAAATCCTTTAATTTGTATGATTTTTCCTTCAAAGCCTGGTTAATGGCTGTCCCCTGCCATTTCCATTCACTTCACGCCTACTATAAATATAAGACACCATCACAAGTTAGAGGAGGAGACACATATACTACTTCACATTGCTCAAAAAAGATCCAAAAGTGTCCCAATCGAAACACATTTTTGCAGGCACCTTTAAGTCCAAACTAGTAATCATACCTTGATCCCGAGATCTCCAGGGGAATCTCCAACACCACATATCCAAGGATACTGACCATAAGTATATTTTCGAATTTTATTTTCTCATTTTAGGCAGTTTGTTTGTTCTAACATGTTTGTGCATGCTCATGATGAAAGGATAGATAGGTCATAATCCCCATTTAGATTTTTGAGCCCATCGGAGAGTACAATCAAAAGGTTGGCTCTGGTGGGCTGATTCCATGCGTAGCTGGTTCAAATATTAGCACGCACGGCCTTTTCTTTGAAATCTGGAATTAATGTTATTTTTACATATATATATTTGTCTGTTCATTTGTAATAATGATTGGCAAGTAGGTTCAGTTGGGGAAGGGGAATGCGTATACTGGAAAGGACCAGGGTTCGATACCCAGATCTTGCATTTTTCTTTTCTAACAAAATTATTGCAGGTCCAATATGATGCGTTATGAACATCAAACATGCCCCTTGCAAATCTCACACAATTAGATTTAGTTTTTTTTAATTACTTTTGTTATCTAATTAATTAAATTACTTTGACTTGTTTTCTTAAAATTTAAAATTAATAAACTTAAGATTTAATTAATTTCAATTTCTTTTCATAAATAAAAAATACCAAAAATATTTTTAATACTTACGCTTTTTAGGACATTTGATTTTCTTTATAAACAATCTATTCTCTTTTTTTTTCTATTTTTCTTTTGTTATTTAAATTCTTGAAAGAGTGTATAGGTCGCATATTTGATTTTGTAATAGTTAGCTTATCTTTTTGCATTTTCTTTAAATATTGTAACTGCTCATGGGATGTAAAAGCGTAGGATTTTCTTTTCGCACTTTATATTTTCTATACAATATTACTGTTAGTAAATAGGATTGTATGGCAAGAACATAATAATCAAACGCTAGCAAACCTAACATAAGATAAAAATAACTAAATACATCACACTCTCACATATACACCTCTAGGGTATCCCACTTTGGTTGCTTTTAGAAAAATAGTCACAACTCTCTAAACATGAGAGATTTTAGTGGCTACCTTCTAGTTTAAAAGATCATAAGTCCCTTGATGACTCTCTCGACGTTGCCTCAGTAAACACTGATCTTAAATCCCTAGGGTAGTTACTAGGGTTTCTCGCCCAGTTACCTTTGTGACTATAAAACGTCCCTTCAAATGCCCCTAAAACATCCAACGATAGGGGTACCTAATCACTAATAGTAGGATAACACTATCTAAAGGAAAAGAATGACCTTTTCGAGTTAAGTAAATAGTTCCTAGATTCTATGCTCAAAAACAAACTTTTACACATACACAAAATTCTTTCAAAACCTTTTCAAAAACGCTTTATCAACACTCTTGAGGACTAATACAAGAGTTATCATAAAGCAAATCGCCACACTAAGGCATTTCAAAATACTTCTCAAAACACACACAAAAGAACAAGGTATTTCAAAAAATGATCTAAGCATCTAAGAGCCCGTAGATAATTACGGATGGAAAGGGTTCTAACACTTTCCCTTTCCATAATCTACCCCCTTACTCAGAAAACTTTCGAAAGGTATTTATATGTTCTTTTCACCCTTTCCTTTGGTGGATAAAAGAAAAGTCGGTGGCGACTCTTGCTTACCGCAACATTTGTGAACACAAATGCAAAATTAGTATAATAGTCGATTCTGCCACCGTATTACAGAACTGGCGACTCTGCTTGGGAATTTTAAAAAAAAGTGGGGTTACCTTAGAGTTTAGTTCATCTTTTTAATTACTTTACATTGTGTGTTTGTTTGCTTTATCCTTAAAGGGCTTTCTTGGGTTTACTTGTAAAGATCCTACACCTGGATCTGGGGCACATTTTTAGGTAAGCAGCAATAGATCTTGGAGACTGTACGGTGTAAACCGATATGGTTGAAAAGATAGCTATGTTAGTGGTGACACATTTGTTGGTACCAGTATACTTTGTGTTAAATCGAGGAGAATACGGGGCCGCTGTGTGGTGTCATAAAGCACTAACGGACCTTAGAACCTTAGTTGAACAAACTTGGCCATTAGAAAGTAGTGAGATAACCGACCTTGGTATAAAGCTAAGGATTGGTTGATACTTGATGCTACACTCATTGAGATCATACTTTCGGGATATGTCGGTCGCGAGAAAAGATCGCCTGAACCGAAACAATACCTGATAAAGAAATATTAGTGATATTGAGACTCCTTAGAACCCGATTACTTTTCTAAGGCAGGTTGAACCAACTATACTTCAAGAGGGTATTTTCCTATAAACTCCATGCAAGCCTAAACCTAAGGTCTTGTGTGTATGCTTGTGTGTGATTAAATTGTTCAAACATAACATCATGCATCATAACATCCATATTCATTTCATTAACCATTTCAAGGATTAGGGGAGTTTATCTTTGTTCTGTTTTGCAGATCATGGCTTCTGTTCATAGAAATACCATCTGAATCAGCTTTGTGATAATACCTCTCCATCTCGAAGAGCTACCAAGGGTTCCTGAGACTTCCTTGTTCACCAAGAAATATGGTCGACTTCTCAACCTGGTTACCTCAAGCTTTGATGAGAAGATGATGGGGGTACTCTTTTAGTTATTTGACCCTAAACACCATTGCTTCACATTTCACGATTATCAGTTGGTACCCATCATGGAAGAGTTCTATCAAATATTAGGTGTACCCATTCTAGATCAGATGCATTTCACAAGTTTAGAGGAGGCTCTAAAGCCAGAGGTCATTGCAGCAGCCTTGCATCTGAAACGGTCGGACATTATATCCAACTGGGAAACAATAATCAGAGTCAAGGGTTTCCTAGTAAAATTCCTAATAGAAAAGGCCCAATTATTTTGGGATCATTTAGATTTCCAAGCTTTCGAAGAATTCCTAGCTCTTCTAATCTATGCGTTAGTACTGTTCCCTAATTCTGACTTACTCATAAATGTGAATATTGTCAAGGTTTTTCTCTCCCGTAATCCTGTGCCTACTTTGCTCAGAGATATCTTGCATTCCCTTCACACCCGTACCATGAATAGAAGAGGGGTTCTTATGTGTTGCATCCCGTTGCTGTCTAGGTGGTTTATTTCACACCTTCCTCAATCAGTATTAAACAATGAACAAGGTTTGGGTTGGTCGCAAAGGATAATGTCACTTTCTCACTCGGATATTCTTTGGTACTCCCGGTCTATGGGAAATATTTCTATCACTGACCGCTGTGGGGAATTCCCTAATGTCCCACTCCTCGGCATTAGGGGAGGTATCACTTATAATCCTTCTCTGGCTCTACGATAGTTTGGTTATGCTCGGAGCGATGGACCCCATGATATGCTTATCTAGGGAATTATGTTCAACTACGAAGATGATGTTCAAGGGTATCATCAAAGGTTCATACGAGCCAGTGGCATGGTAAATAAGGTTGATAGTAAGGATTTAGGGCACAAGAACTCCATTCATATGGAGCCTTATCTTAGATGGGTACGAGCTCATACCCAAAATCTTATGATGCTATATAAAACCATATTAGCAGTGATTCTGGAACCTGTCACCAAAGAAGATGTTCCTTATACAATCCTCCATCCTGACATGCCCACTGATCTTGAAGAGCTGCAGAGGTCTTGGATTCAGCTAAAGGGAGAAAAAGATGCCTTTAGAAGTCTATTCTACACCAGTAAGAAGAAATCGTTGGAGCTCACGAAGAAACTTCACAAAGAAGAGAGTCTTAATGTCTACCTCGGCACGAAGAGGAAGCGCCCATGGGAGATTTAATTCTTAGATTTTAAGAGTTTTTAATTTTCAATTGTAAGCCTAAAAGGAAATTGTAATTTGAATCTTATTAATAAAATCTTTGTTTCATTTTGGCTTGCAAATTTAAATTTCTCGAAATACTTGAAAACCTTGCATAAACATTAACATGCATATCATTACATAAGCAGGTATTTCGAGACAGGTTTCTTATTCTTTTCGTTGTTTATTTTAGCAAAATAAATGGATCTTGAACAAACAGTAAAAGACCTTAAAGCTTAAAATGCTCAGTTCCAACAAATGTTCCTGGCTCTGGCTAAGGGGCAAGAAGATCTTAAAGCTCTTATCATCAAGGAGAAGACCAAGAAGGCAAAAAAAACCCGCTGGTGTTTTGAATATGGGAAGAAGGTTCAGAGGACCGGCCAAGCGAGCTCTAGATTTTGCAACTCTGTCAGAATAGGAAGACAATAAAGAAGAAAATCCCAAGGAAGGAGACAACAACCCTGGGACTGATGAGAAAGAGGTTGATTACTCTGAAGAACAATATCCTCCTACTGATGATAAATACAAACAGTTGGAGGATCATCTCAATGCTATGGAGATTCAGAGGGTACCCAGGCTATATTTTGAAGAGCTTGGACTGGTCTCGGGGCTGGTCATCCCACAGAAATTCAAGGTCCCTGCATTTTCTAAGTACGACGGTGTCTCCTGTCCTAAGTTGCATGTAAGATCATATGTCAGGAAGATTCAACCCCACATTATTGATAGGAATCTGTGGGTACATTTCTTCCAGGAAAGTTTGTCGGGGACACAGTTAGAATGGTTCTATCAGCTGGAGGGAACTAACATTCGTAATTTGGAAGACCTTGGTGCTGCTTTTTACAAGAAGTACTAATATAATGTTGACTTCGCTCCAATTCGTACACAATTGCAGAGTATGTCTATGGGTTCTGGAGAGGGTTTCAAAGATTATGCCCAAAAGTGGAGAGACCTTGTGGGAAGAGTCCATCCTCCTCTGTTTGATAGAGAGCTGGTGGACATGTTCTTGGGCACGTTTTCTGGTCCATTCTTCAACCATCTGATTGGAAGCTCTTCTGCTGGGTTTACTGAACTGATATTGACCGGTGAGCAAGTAGAAGCTGGTATTAAAAGTTGTAAGATCCAGAGAGACACATGCTCCAGTACAACAAAGAAACCCTTCACTGGAAAGAAGGAGGTCAATGTTGATTATCGCTAAAGAAATCAAAGCAAAACTGAATGTCATCTGACGATAGGGGCTGTTATGATTTCCAAATCTACATCAAACCAATAACGAAACAATCAACACAAACAAGATGCACCCAGAAGACAGTTCACCCGGACCAACATGACCTTATCCCAGGTTTTTCCATACCTGTTAAAGTCCAATCTGGTGACTCTAAAGGAAGCTCCCAAGAATCCTAATAATGCATCTCCTTGCTACAATCCAAATGCTCGATGTGCCTACCATTCCAAAAGTCTGGGGCACGATACAAACGATTGTTGGAATTTGAAAAATAAGTTGCAGGATCTTATCGAGACGAAGGAGATTGAGTTTGACCTTCCAGAGACATCTAATGTAATAACTGCGCCAATGCCCAAACATGGCTAGTGCGTCAATGCTATTGACAACGCCTTGTTTGTTTCTTCTGTGGATGAATTAGCTACTCCTCTTTTGATTATTAAAGAGAATATATTGCGAGCCAGTTTATTTTCGGGTTGTGGTGAGGGTTGCCACTTATGTATGTCTCTACCAAATGGTTGTTTGTTGTTAAAGATGGGTGTCCAAAACCTGATGTTTAACAAAGAAATTCTATTTAAGAAAGTTCCCATTGCAAGGAATTTGTGTGAAGATGTCTCAATAATCACCATTTCTGACAATCCTCCCACGGTCTCCACCAAAATACCCGTCAGCATTACATCCATTCCCAAGTTTTCTCCTTTGATTATCACCCTTCCTGGGCCAATACCATATTCCTCTGATAAAGCTGTTCCTTGGAATTATGGGGCTGACGTCTACTACCATGGCGTCAAGCAAGACCTATTGGTTGTTAAAGATAAAGTGGCAGAAGATACTGATCTTGTCATCGACAACATCGTCGGGACCAGTAAAATTACGAGAAGCGGAAGGGTTTTCTCTCCCGAAATCTCTCTAAAAACTGTTACTACTCCTGTGATTATTCCTGCTGCTACTCCTGTTAGTACTCCCATTGCTACTCCTACTGTTATCGTTGTTGTTATCCCTGCTACTGAGTAAGCTGAGACTCGGGGAAAAGAGGTATTGGTTGAGCCTTTCCAGAGGAAGGCGCACAAAGAAGTCAGTCATGAGGCTTCTAAAAAAGAAATAGAAGAGATATTAAAGCAGTTGGGGAAGACCCCTTAAAAATATCAATGCTAGCTTTACTTTTTTGCTCTGAAGCCCATGCTAAGGCTTTGGTAAAATTCTTGAATTCGTCCCATGTGCCTCAAAAGACTTCCACCGATCAATTCAAAAATTGTGTTGCTAGTTTGACAGTTGACAATGGACTGTGTTTCTCAGATGTAGATTTGACATCCAAGGGAAGAAAGCATAATGATGCCCTGCATGTCTCTATTGAGTGCATGGGTACTACCCTAGCTCATGTTCTGGTAGATACATGTTCATCATTGAATGTCTTACCAAGAATTCTTTGGACAAATTGGATTGTGAAGGACTCACATGAAGCCCAATAATATTGTGGTGAGGGCCTTCGATGGTTCCAAGAGAATGGTGCATGGGGAGGTGGACATCCTTATCAAAGTAGGTACTCATACTTTTGACTCAACTTTCTACGTGATGGACATCCGCCCATCTTACTCCTGTTTATTGGGTCGACCTTGGATCCATGGGGCCGATACTGTTACTTCTACTTTGCATCAAATGTTGAAATACCCTGTTAATGGAATGATTATCGCAGTCCATGGCGAGGAGGAATACATGGTGAGCCACCTGAACTATTTCAAGTATATTGAAATGGACGATGAGTTCATTGAGACTCCCTGTTAGAACTTTGAGGAGGTCCCACAAACAGTTGCTGCAACTAAGACCTCTACTAGTGTCCCGAAGATTATTAGACCACCATTGAAGATGGCTTCTCTGAAGGATGCCAAAGCAGTAGTTGAAGAGGTGGGTGTACCATTTGGGGCCAACTTCTGGATATTCCCTACAATTTTGACAAATTTGGTTTGGGTTTTACTTTCGGGGCCTAAAGAGCTGTTCGTCGTGCTCGCACCGGGGGACCACCAATACACATCAACAACCATGGAGTCAATGAATTGGAGGACAGTGATAGAGATTATGACATGGGCAAGTGGATCTTCCCAACTATCAGCAGTGGACTCAACAATTGGGAGGCCAAATATTTTGTTCCCATTACTTTTATTCAAGAGTAATTGTCTTTTAGTTTTTTGGGATATGTAATATTTGAACAATTGAAACTCTAAAGCCTCGTGTCTTACCCGAGGCACAATGGTCTATTTGTGAGGGTTATTACTTCATCTTCATATGTCATTGGACTTTTTGCATACAAATTTTACGCTCTCTGTTTTTCTTTCCTGCTTTTACTTTATCAAAAATAGCTATGCTCTTACACACACCCACATATCAAACCGCAGATCCACATCCACTCTAGATTCCATTGATAACGGTTATGCTATTGCCAATTATGACTTTGAAAATACGATCTACCAAGCCGAGGACGAAAGTGAGGGAGATTATGAAGTACCAGGAGAACTTGCCAGACTATTACAACAAGAGGAAAGGGCAATACAGCCCCGTGAAGATCCAGTTGAGATGATAAAATTAGGTACTGAAAAGGATAAGAAGGAAGTCAAGATAGGTTCCGATCTAGAGCATAGCATCAAAAAGCATTTAATTCAGATGTTGCATGATTATGTTGAGATCTTTGCCTGGTCATACGAAGACATGCCATGGCTGGACACTGATATTGTGGTTCACCGCTTGCCGACCAAAGAAGATTGCCCTCCAGTTAAACAAAATGTTCGTCGTATGTGGCCAGAGATGTCAAAAAAGATAAAGGCTGAAGTCATGAAACAGTTCAATGTTGGTTTCTTAGCTGTCACCTCTTATCCACAATGGGTCACTAATGTTGTTCCGGTACCTAAGAAGGATGGTAAGGTACGTATATGTGTGGATTACAGAGACCTGAATAGGGAAAGCCCCAAGGATGACTTTCCACTTCCCCATATTGATGTTATAGTTGACAACACCACACAACATAAGGTATTCTCCTTCATGGATGGTTTCTCCGGGTACAATCAGATTAAAATGGCACCTGAGGACATAGAGAAAACAATCTTCATCACGTTGTGAGGCACTTTTTGTTACAAAGTTATGCCATTTGGGTTAAAGAACGTTGGGGCAACCTATTAGCGCATCATGGTAGCTTTGTTTCATGATATGATCCATAATGAGATAGAGGTTTATATTGATGATATGATATCCTGGTCTCAGACTGAAGAGGAGCACCTTGACCACCTGCAGAAGCTGTTTGAAAGGCTGAAGAAATACAAACTGAGGCTGAACCCGAATAAGTGCACTTTTGGAGTAAGATCCGGTAAGCTCTTAGGCTTTTTGGTCAGCGGCAAAGGTATTGAAGTAGACCCTGAAAAGGTTAAAGCTATACAGGAAATGCCAACTCCTCACACTGAGAAGGAGGTTAGGGGATTCCTGGGACGTCTAAACTACATTGCCAGATTCATTTCCCATCTAACCGCTACTTGTGAGACAATCTTCAAATTACTGAAGAAAGATCAAGCAGTGAACTGGAATGACGATTGCAAGAACTCCTTTGACAAAATCAATGAATATCTTCATGAGCCTTCAATCTTGATGTCGTCGGTTGAAGGAAGACTTCTGATCATGTACTTGACAATATTAGAGAATTCAATGGGGTGTGTGCTAGGGAGCATGACGAGTCCGGTCAAAAAGAGCATGAAATATACTACCTTAGCAAAAAGGCTACCGACTGTGAAACAAGATACTCACTGCTCGAGAAAACTTGCTGCACTTTGGCAGGGGCTGCCCGCTTACTAAGAAAATACATGTTGACTCACACTACCTTATTGATATCTAAAATGGATCATATCAAATACATCTTTGAGAAGCCCACTCTCTCTGGAAGAATAGAAAGATGGAAAATGATCCTGAACGAATACAACATTCAGTACACAACCCAAAAAGCAATTAAGGGGAGTGTATTAGCTGATCATTTGGCTCATCAGGTTATGGACGACTACCAATCCATGAATTTTGAGTTCCCGGATGAGAACATCATGTTAGTAACTGATTATGAAGAACCTGGACCGGATGAAGGACTTGAAAAAGGATCCCGATGGACTACGGTTTTTGACGGAGCTTCCAACGCACTTGGAAATGGCATTGGTCCTGTGATCATATATCCCGAAGGCTGTCATACTCCTTTCACTTCCAGACTATGTTTCAATTGTACCAACAATATGGTTGAATATCAAGCATGCATTATGGGTCTCAAAGCGTCTATCGACTTGAGGATCAAATTCTTGAGTGTATTTGGAGACTCGGCCTTAGTAATCACCCAAATCAAAGGAGAATGGGACACAAAGCATCCTAATCTCATACCTTACAGAGAGCATGTGTTGACACTAATTCCACACTTTGAAGAAGTTACCTTTGAGCATTTTCCACGAGAGGAAAATCAACTAGCGGACGCGCTAGCTACTATGTCATCCATGTTCAAGGCCAGGTGGGATAACAAAGCTCCTCAGATTACTATTGAGAGAATGGATAAACTAGCATATTGTTACAGGGTTGATACTGAAGAATTAGTGGACAAACCTTGGTTACATGAAGTCAAAAGATATCTCGAAACACAAGAGTATCCCGAGGGAGCTTCAGTCAATGATAAAAAGTTCCTAAGAAGATTCTCTGCCAAGTTCTTCCTCAGTGACAAAATCCTCTATAAGCGCAATCATGATTCTACTTTGCTCCGGTGTGTGGACAAAAGTGAAGCAAAAAAGATTATGGAAGATTTACACGAAGGTACCTTTGGCACCCATTCTAGTGGGCACACAATGGCTAAAAAGATCCTACGGGCAGGATACTACTGGTCCACTATGGAAGCAGACTGTTATCAGCATTCACAAACTTGTCACAAGTACCAGATCTATGCTGTTAAAATACATGTGCCTCCGGATCCCTTGAAAGTTTTGACGTCTCCCTGGCCATTCGCAATGTGGGGCATCGATATGATTGGGGAGATTAGACCTATGGCTTCTAATGGGCACCGCTTCATCTTGGTTGCCATTGATTACTTCATAAAGTGGTTCGAGGCAGCCTCATTTACTTCTGTTACAAAAGAATGTTGTGGCCCGATTCATTAGACATAACATTATTTGTCGATATGGTATTCCATAAAGAATCATCACAGATAATGGTACCAATCTCAATAATACTATGATCACTGAGCTCTGCACACAATGCAAGATCCAACATCATAACTCTTCTCCTTACCGGTCAAAGATGAATGGCGTTGTAGAAGCTTCTAATAAAAATATCAAAAAGATCATACAGAAGATGACAGTGACATATAAAGACTGGCTTGAGATGTTAACATTTCTCTCCATGGTTTCCGTGCCACAGTGTGCGCATCAATATGGGAAACTCCTTTCTATGTGGTATACGATATGGAAGTTGTCCTACCCATTGAAGTCCAGATCCCTTCCTTGAGAATCTTAAAGGACGCAGGTTTGAATGAAGATGAACGGGTTCAGACTTGACTTGACCAATTAAACCTGATTGACGAGAAAAGGCTCGCGGATGTCTGTCATGGTCAGATGTACCAAAAATGTATGATTAAAGGTTTTAACAAGAAGGTTGGACATCAGGTATATCCGAATGGTGACCTAGTAATCAATCGCATTATCCTGCTGCAAGGTGATCCCAGGGGCGAATGGACTCCTACATACGAAGGACTATTTGTAATCAAGAACATATTTTCTGGTGGAGCCATGTGTTATGACTGGTTTTTTAAATCAGAGCCGCCACTATTATTTTTTATCCTAGGGAAGGGAATCTAACAGAAAACCCTAATTTTCAGACAGAGGTTCTAGGTTTCTGAATTCTTTAGGCGAAAGGAAGGTGTTAGGTACCTTTCATCTACCTTGTTCACAAGGATACTAGGTTTTAGGTTTGAGTTGGGGGTAACTAGGGTTTTAAATATTATTAAGGGAAAAGATTTTTAATTTTTAATACGGGAACTCGCCACCCTACGTATCCTCTTATGAGGAATCATAGTCCCAATTTGTAGTTCGTATGGGGTTGGTGTTTTTTAGGGGTTGCAAATGTATTTTGAATCACCTCGTATTTTGGTCGGGAGTAGTGATTGCGGAGATTTTGATTAAATGCGCGGTAAGTCAAAATCTATTTGAAACCCTTTTTCAAAAATAGTTGATTAGATTAGTTTGTTGCAAAAAATAATTTTAAGATTGGTTGAATATTTTTTATCATATTAATTGTGAAATTCTAAATTAATGCATGACTTAAAAATGTTTTAATGCAATAAGTAAATAATATATACATGAGCTTTTTAAATAAAATAATTTATTTACATGATAATAATAATAATATTTAGTAAAAATAAATATTAATAATAATAATTATTATTTTAGAAATAAATAATAAGAGAAATAAATGATATATAAATAAATAACATATAAATAAGAAAGCATATAAAATAATAAAAATTATAGAAATTATTGAAATTAATTACAGGGTGCAATTTTGAACTAATGAGTAAAACATGGGGTGCCTATAGGAGGTTGGGCCCAAGTTCAGATATTGAACTGGGCCCAGAGGTGGGGGTATGTTGTTTAGTTGCATTTTAATAAAATAAGGAAATGGTGGTGCGAACAACGACTAGGCTTGGCCCAATACAAATTCCGGGAGGGCCTGAGCATTCGCGTGTGTGAGGGAGTATAGGGCTTATGGTGGACTTGGCCTTACGGCCGTCCACTGATGATCAAACGAATGTGATTTTAAGGGTGCATGAAAATTATGGTAATCACGCATGCAACGTATCATTAAGGAACATAAGCTTTTGTTTTACATTTTATTTTCTTCAATTTTCGTTTTTACAGCAAACCCTCTATCTCTCTCTTTCGCTTTATACCCTTTCCCTTTTTCACTTTTTCTCTAACACTAGCACCCAATCACGGCGGCGGCAGCACCATGAAACCCTTCTGTAACAACCATCCGCCAAAACCCAAACACAAGAACAATAAAGAGAGCTAAGATTTTTTACCCCTTCATCATTCCTTTTTTTGACCTTCGAGCTTCCATATCGCGACGCTAACCCTTCTTCTTTAACTTGCAGGGTCCAACGGTATTCAAAAGGTAGAGGCCGATGGTGGTGAAGCAGAGGAGTGATTAGCTGTCAGCGGAGGTTAGGGTTTCTGATGTTGAAACCCTAACCGTCTTCTCTCTTCTTTAATGGAATCGATATTAGTTCTTCGCTAATAGCCTCATTCTTCCAATTTATTCATGTCTTAAGTTCTCCGGATCTGTTCTCCCCCGTCCTCGTTCTTGTTCGTATTTTGTATTTCTTTGCGATTTCAGTCCTTTTCCCCCCTTTGTATTCTCCAGCGCCTCCTCTGTTCTTCAAATTCCTCTTTGTATTTATAGGTCTTGATTCAGATTAGGGTTAATTCCTGTTACGAGTTTCAGTTAGCCTTGATTTAGGGATTAGGAAATAAATTAGGGATTTGATTTTAGTTGTAATTGATTCAAAATGTTATGAACTGATTTTTTATTGGATTCAAAATGTAATATAGATTGCTTTTCCTTGATATCCGAGATTTGATTAAAAAAAATCTGTATAATTTTTAGATTTGTTTTTTTGCAATAAGAAATTCTGCATTTTTTTTAGATTTGTTATGTAATTTATAAGATTTGGGTTCAGACTAATCTACACAGTAACAGTTAATTTGATAAAAAAACATGCACATTCTTTGTGATTGACACATTGTTAGTTTTTCAAACATGGGCCCTGCATTTTTTCTGAATTGTCCAGCCTACAATACTTTACAGCAAAAACACTTTTCTCTTTAAAACAAACTTAGGCCCAACCGGCCCTTTTCAAATTAATCAACAAAAAAATCTTAATAAATTATAACCATATTTAACAAAACAATATTGTACCAAAAAGGTTTATCAGTTAAAAAACATTACATTTTTTTCCTCTTAACAAAGAAATCTATTTATTATCTTTTCTAAAAAAAACAAACAATTTTGATACTTAATGCTTCTTAATATTTTAATAAACTGATAATAAGTAAAATTTCATGAATCAGTAAGATAACAAATATATTTGTTCTATCCATATTTTAATGGGCTTGCAACTTTTAAATACCCCCTCCTTTTGCTATTTGCTAACATGAAATGAAATGGGTCGACATGAACTATTCTTAAATGGATTAACAAATTAAAGACTTAATAATTACTATCCCCTTTTTTTGAAATAATCTTCCACTTTCGAATCGCATGGGCCATTGGCCAACATGCTTCGCGAATGGGTTTATGAGTCTTTCTGATTTAGAAAGCCTCATTAAAATACATCTCCATGTCTTGGATAAAGATAGGTCATCAAATATTGTTGTACCATCTTTAATAAAATATTTCTTCTATTTTAAGAGCGCAATTTTATATGTCTTGGTTTTGCTTTTTCTTGTTCGTCCATTTGGGGGGGATGAACAACACTTGATGGTGCATGGCTGCTTAAAGACTAAGGCCATAGGTTAGGTTCACAAATCGTTGTGTGAAGTTTGAGGCAATAGGCTAGATTTTGTATTTTTCGAGCATCGCTGCATGAAGTCTGAGGCGATGATCTATGTTGTGGAATAAAGAAGAAGATTTCTTCCCGAGGTCTTAGGCAATAGTCTATATTACATCGCGAGGAACCGTATTGCTGCAAGATGTCTTAGACACTGGGTTAAATGACGAGGGTACATTGAGGCTTAGAGACAATGTACTAAGTTTTGCGAATACATTGAGGCTTCGAGGCAATGTACCGAGTTTAGAGAATACATTGACCCTTAGAGGCAATGTATTGAGTTTGGAGAATAAATTGAGGCTTAGAGGCAATGTATCAAGTTTTGTGAATACATTGAGGCTTAGAGGCAATGTATCAAGTTTGGAGAGTACATTGAGTCTTAGAGGCAATGTACCGAGTTTTGGTGAATACACAGAGGCTTAGAGGCAGTGTACCGAGATAGAAGAATACATTGAGGCTTAGGGGCAATGTATCGAGTTTCGTTTATTACTGCATGGAGACTTAGGTAATGGACTACTTTATTAGGAACTCATCACTGCATTAAGACTTAGGTGATGGGTTGAATCATAGGAGAAGTGTTTTGTTGGTTGACCCTTAGATAGCTAAATCGAGGGTGAGATTGTTTGTTTGATGTATGATACATGCGTATGATGTCTGATATTGAGATGGGACCCTGAGCATATGTGTATTGAATGTCTGCGTATGTATGATGTTTGACACTGGTATGAAACCCTGAATATATGCGTATTGTATGCAAAAATGTATAGTGTATGTATGCTTTGGATATGCAAAATGTATGTATGGATGTGTGTAAAATGCGTGTATGCCTTGAAATGTTATGAAGACTATTTCTGGAATTCTCTCCTTTAAACCATTGGCTTAGAGTTACCAATTCCCCGACGTTATATGTTGTGTCGTCGTAGCTTTGTTGATTTTAAATGCAGTGAACAATGTCAGCAAAATTTTGAACATTGATTTTCTGTATTGTAAGTGCAGGTATAGACGTAGACGTAGGTATTGGCATATGTGTAGATTTGTATGTTGTAAGCGCAAGCGTAAGCATAGACGTATGTATTGGCATAGACTTTTATGTTGTAAGCACAGGCGTAGACGTGGACATGTGTGTAGAATTGGTATTGTAGACGCAGGAGTAGACACGTGCATGGACGTAGACGTGGATTTTCTTTCGATATTTTTCTAACCAAAATGTTTTTCGATGTTTTATCAAAAGCTTTAATTTGTTAATTTCCCCAAAATGATTTTAAGACAATATTCACAAGTAATAATCATAGTATTTTGTAAACAAGTCTGAAAAAAGAAGAAAAAAACACAATTTGAAAGATGAAAGATGAAAAGTAAATGCTTTGTTAATATGCCTCTGAATAGGCGAATGTACAAGATGTAATTCCTTGAAAGAAGTAATTACAGAAATTTTCAAAACTGTAAATGGCAATGAAAATGATAATTTCTATTGTTGTTTTCAATATCCTTTTGATAGCCCTTATCTCCTTTTCTTTTGAGTCGTATGATTTAGACCCATCTCTCCCTTCGTGGTTTGTAGTTGTAGTTCTTAGATTGTTGTCTTTTTGTTCTTTATATAAAATCCCTAACTTTTGCCTGGATTGCCCTTTCGGGTTTTCAATCCACCAGGCTATTTTTTGTTATATGCAACTAATTTTTGCCTGGATCTCCCTTTAGGGTTTTCGATCCATCGGGACGCTCCTTTTTTGCCTAAGTCGCCTGTTTGAGGTTCGAGCTTAGAGAGCTTCTTATACATAGTATTTTTTGACTACGTCTGAATTTTCCAGATGCGGTAGTTCTTCCCCATCTATTGTTGTGGGTATAAGACCACTACCGGAGAATATCGTTTTGACTACGTATAGACCTTTGTAGTTTGGTGTCCATTTACCATGTGAATCAAGGAGAGGTAGCAGAAATCTTCTTGAGTACTAGACCATGTTGTGGTTCATCTTGTGCAGTACACCGTTACTCTGAAAGAATTCCGAGGCTAATTTCTGTAGAGTTTGTTTGTCGATGCTAGAGGAATTTTCTGGAAGTTCTTGCTTTTCCAGGTACTTCTTGATGCTGTAAATTCGAGGTTGGTTCTCTGGTCTTTCTTTGATAGAAAGATAGTGTGCGTGCTCTTTGAAGTGTCTATTTGTGATGCACTGTTCGTGGTTTGACCAAGTTACTTTGAGCGCAACTGATATAGTTTCCAGAGCGTCTGCCATTTGATTTTCTTTTTGTGGAATGTGAAGCTACCGGCCGAAAACACAGAGCCATCACCGAACTTTATTTATCCCGAAGGAAGGGGAAATATTGATAAAACTGTAAGGAAATGGATAAGATGGTCTTGCGACCAAGAGGAAGGGTAAGGGAGTAGGTTATGCGAGGGGAAGGTACTAGCACCCCTCACATCCGTTGTACTCAACGAGATTCATTTTGTTTGTTTGTCTTAAAGGGTGTATTTATCTACAAATATACTTTGCTTAAGGTGAAAGGAATGGTTTTATTATTATTGCGTTCGTGAGGGTTTTGCGACCCTTTGCCTACGTATCCAATGAAGGAATCAGAACACCGTAGTTCCTCTAGAAAATGGTTGGTTTGTTTGTGTTTTTTAGTGGGTGACGCTAACGCATGTATTCTAGCAATAGGCACGACCAGTATCACGGTAGAATGGAGATAACATGCCCTTTGGGGGAGTTTTTATTTGTTGAGTGTTTTTGCGAGTTTTAAAATAAATTCAAGTAATGATTAAAGGTGTTTTTGGATTTTTTTTATTTGTGACAATTATGTTTTAATTACAAAAGAAAAAGGTTAAGAGGGAAACTAAAAAAAACCTAATGTGGTTATGTACAAGTGAACTAAAAGTCTACTTCGACATAAGGCGATCGAAATAGGGTTTAATCGCCTCATGGAGCTACCTAAGGGAGTAGGATATCAAGATTTGAACAAGCAAACAAAAAAAGAAATTTAAATTCTAAATAATTTTTATGGTTTTTTTTTAATCTAGTAACAATTATAATATATATTTTTTGTTTTTATATTATAACTTAAATAAGAAAATAGTGATCATTTTTGTTTTTGTATCAAATAAAAGATAAAATTAAGAAGTAAAAAAAGAAAATAAAATACAAAAATTGAGCCTGGGGGTACTGCTGGAAAAATGGTGGTGAGGGTGAGTAAATTCAGAATGGGATGAGCCCATATTCTACAAATAGAAAGAAAATTAATAAAAAATCAAAAAAGAAAACAAAAATAAACTGCTGGGTCGGACCGTGTTAATGGGGTCCAAACCCAACACAAACAAAACAGAAAAATGGGTTTATGAAAACCCTAATTTGTTTGAATGGGGCACCGCACGGTTCAACATTGGGAAAAGATTCCAATTTCAACTCTTCTATTTCCAACAACTGAATTAAAATAGTCAGAAAAATTACTTCCTTCCTTTTCGTTAAATCCGGGTCTTCCTCTTCTCACTCACACATTTCTTCTCTCTCTTATTTCTTTCTCGAACCTCTCAGTCTCTCTCACTTCATCACCCTCTCACTCGATCATCTGTTTCTTCTCTCAAATCTGAAAATAAAATGCATCCCTCTGTTCATCTCATCTCTAAATCGCTCAATAGCATCGCAATTACAAAAGGGGCATCAAGAATTATCAAACAGTGGCGAAGTTAATGCAAACAGAAATGAACACGGGGGAAACTCGACATTGAAGAAAGTGGCAGAATGCGACATGAAGTTATTGGAGAGTGAGTTCTGGATGTAAGGGCAATCGAAATTGACGATGTTGCAGATGGTTAGTTATGAGCGTAAGTTGACACGGTGGGAGCATAGGATGGAGATTAACGGACACAAGATGCTTGTGTTATATGTTAGGTCTGGAGGCGAGTAGTGTCGGAGTTGTGATGAAGGATGAGCATATAAGGTTTATGACTGTGAAGGGAGCAGGTGGATGGAGTATGTTACAGTTGGGATTGGTGGCGCAGGGAGAAGAGGGTATGGTGGTAGGGATGATGGAAGATAATAGTGACTAGTGAGAATGACGAAAAAGAGTATTTCGTTTCTCTTTTCACGATTTCTGCACAGCCTCACTCTCTCCTTCTGCTATGTTCTATCGGGCCGGAATAAACACGAAAAACAGATACCAGCATAAATTCAATAACAAAACGCATTGGAAAAGGTCTACAATATATGGAAAACATAGTACTGAAGATGAAAAGGCACAATAGTTACCTACAGAGAGGAGATTTTCTCTGGAAATTGCTGAGGTAAGGTGCTTTTATCACTCTGCTCATTGATACTTCTTTTGCGTGTTATGAATCACTTGCTCAATAAGTTGTTATCCCAATTTCTATATTACTGTGCTATTAAGTTGTAGTCGCTCGATACTGCTTAAATCCGTTTCTATTTATATTGATAGGAAAGCAAGTGTGATGAGGTTTTAGCATAGTTGATGTTGAAGAATTATGCGATTGTTGTAAGTGCAGGCCGTGATGAAGAAATTAGGTTGGATGCTTTTGAGGTTATGAGAGCATGATAATGATATTTTGTAGAGGATCTATTTGATTTTCTTTGGTTTTCTCTATTTTTCTTTTTTCTTGTTGAATTTTTGTATACAAGGTGAGTTTTGGAGAGAGAGAATTTGAAGATGTTTAGAGAAGGTTTAGTGAATTGAGGTGTTAGACTGCAATATGAAGGTGGTGGTGGTTTGCGTGAGATTTGCGGTTGTGAATTGGTCTTATTTCAGAGGCTTTGAAATGTTGATATCCTTTTTTATGGTTATCTCACTTTTGCTTGGTTGTGCTGCCTGCGTCCTTCTTTGTTTTTTTTGGCTGTCTCTCCCTTTTTTAAAAATCTGCTCGTTATGTTTTATATCAATTGAGAAATGGGCAGTTGGGGGAGAAATTTTGGATAGTTTGAACTAACGTGGTCATGCTGTTTCTAGCATTCTTGATATAGTTTTTTCCTCACTGATTTTGTGCAATTCTTGGCTCTTTTAGTGCAGGTTTGGGACAACAATAACATAGTAGTAGCAATAGGTTTTAGGCTTTGTTTGTAGGTCTGTTTTGGCAATTTTGCAGGACTGTCTTATTGTGCAGAATTTTGGATTGTATTGTTTGGTTGTTTATGCAACAGTTTTGGGCAGATTTGGGCAGTGAAGTGCAGGTGATATCTTTTCCCCTTTACCTTTCAATGATGTAAAGCAAACTTGCTTTTATTCAACAAATCTGAAGGGTTGGTACTTTTTAGGAACATGATAACACAATAGGGTGTTGTGAGCTACTTGATAGCTTGCATTGTTTTGTGAATTGCTGCTATGCTTTGGTTTATGCTGCTACTTGCTGTTTTTTCATTTGGGGCATTTGGCTTTGGCTTCTTTGCTTTGCAGCCTTGTTGATGCGGTGTTATGTTTGGTCTGTTGCTGCCTATTATTTTTGCTGTTCTTCTATGTCTTGTTTGTTTGTTGCTGCTGTTTAGTAGTGTTGCTTTAGTAACAAGAAATCGTTTGCAATTTTTCCTTTTCTCTTTTTTATGAACCAAAGAGGACAACTTTTTTGTGATTTGTAATTGGGAGAAAATGGCCCATGATTTAAAATAAACCCCTTTTAATCTCTGATTCCAAATACCAACCCTTATGATGAGCATTTTTTATTAGCAAATAATCGTTGCTTGGAATTTTATTGAGATATCGATGTTAGCTAACATTTTCCTTTTCTTGTTTCATGAACACGAGGAGTGGATGACAAGTGAGGCAAGGTTAAAACCTTGGCATTGCTTGGAGGAGTTTGGAGGGAGATTTGAGAAGAGTCTTGAAGAATTATATAGTCCATGGGATAACTTCATTAGCTTAGGAGTCCTCTTTGAACTTGTGCATTGTAATTAGGACTTGTAATTAGAATGCTTGGAACAAATTTTTTAGAAAAATGATGTATTTGAATGTGTAAGTTTATTGCAACATCTTGTAAACTTGTAAGCTAGCCAATTCAAAAAATGGAATTTGTGATACAAAATTTTTCAAAGTGTTTTCAAAACAAGCTACATCTTGAATTAAATCCAATGAAACAAATGAAATTCTTCAATCTTTGCTCTTAAAGACGCCTTCTTCAAATGGGCTAGACAACCTTAAAAAATTTGAACCAAAATGAACACTCGAATGAATTCCAAATGAATGAATATTCTTCACAACTTGAATTGGAACTAAATCTTGCAAAGGTCTTGTAACTTGTGACTTATCCTTTAAGAAATCCAAATCCATTTGATAAACCTTCCACCCTTAACTTTGATTTTAGAAATCCAAGCTACCTTTCAATCGAAGTGACAAATGATAACAATGCCATGATCATAATACAAATAGACAACATCATCCTTGTATCCTGATTTAAACTTTGCAATTCAACCATAACTCATAAGATCCTCCTCTGAAACCAAAAACAAACCTTAGTATCTCGGTGCTCTCAAAGGAACCTTGCAGTGACCTCAAAAATCCATCCCACGATTCACTAATCGAGAACCAGATGCATTTCCCTTTTACCTGATAAGAGAACTTCAAAACAAAATTTAGACATAAAGAGGGCGCAACCCTAATACCTCAAACCAAAGCGCCTGATTGCATGAGATGCGGGATATGCACATGACTCAGTGAAAATGGTGCAAATGGAATACAAAGTTCAAAGTCAGACAAAAGTAAAAGAGGTAGGGAAAATTTGGGGTACGAGAGTTGCCCCTATTTAATCATCTTAAACCTGAAGGTGAGATCGGCGTCAGCCTTTCGAAATTTCAAGGTGGAAGATGATTAAATACCAGGACCCAAAATTTGTCCTAGAGAGAATGGTGTGAGTGTTATTTATTGGTGTGGGTGTCTGTTGGGGAAAGGGAAAAAGGTCTTTTGGTAGACTGGTCATGATGGATAAACACAGTTGAATAATGGTAGCTTGTACTGGGGTAACGGTGCCAATATAAGTTTCTCTTGGAAGTTGGCTGTAAAGTGGCTGAAAAGATATGGTTGACGATGTCGTGATGACTGAAGGTAGGATTACTAACAACATAATAACTTAAAGATGACGAGTAGAATTTGACGACAATAGAGAATATATCGTGCGGTATTTACGGCCCCAAAAATAAAGGTAAAGACGATGGTAAAGATCGGCGTATGATCTATGACCCAAGAAAAGTAACATGAGGGTAAGACCTGCGAGCGACCTACGACCCTAGAAACAAGGTGAGGAGAGGGTAAAGTCTACGGACGACCTACGAACCTAGAAACAAGGTGAGGAGAGGGTAAAGTCTACGGACGACCTACGACCCTAAGAGAGATAAAGAGAAGGTAAGATCTATGGACGACCTACGACCTTAGAAAGATAACGCGATGGTAAGATCTACGGACGATCTACGAACCTTAAAACAAGATGAGGAGAGGGTAAAGCCTATGGACGACCTACGACCCTAAGAGAGATAAAGTGAAGGTAAGATCTATGGACGACCTACGACCTTAGAAAGATAACGCGATGATAAGATCTACGGACGATATACGACCCTAAAAACAAGATGAGGAGAAGGTAAAGTCTAAGGACGACCTACGACCCTAAGAGAGATAAATCGAAGGTAAGATCTATGGCCGACCTACGACCTTAGAAAGATAACGTGAAGGTAAGAACTATGGAAGATCTACAACCTTAAGAAATAAGATGAGGAGAGGGTAAAGTCTACAGACGACCTACGACCCTAAGAGAGATAAAGCGAAGGTAAGATCTATGGACGACCTACGACCTTAGAAAGATAACATGAAGGTAAGATCTACGGACGATATACAACCTTAAGAAACAAGATGAGGACAGGGTAAAGTCTACGGACGACCTAAGACCCTAAGAGAGATAAAGCGAAGGTAAGATCTATGGACGACCTACGACCTTAGAAAGATAACGTGAAGGTAAGATCTACGGACAATCTACAACCTTAAGAAATGTAAATCTAGGGTAAGATCTACGGACGATCTACGACCGTAGGAAAAGATAACATGAGTATCGAGAGTTGGGGAGTACAATGTACTGATACCGTGGTTTATTTTGGCTGGTAGTGTAATAACAAATGTTAACTGGGAATTATGAGGATGATATTCTTTGTGGGGATGTTTTATTAACTTGGGATTAATTTGGGGATTTTGGGCAAGGTACCAAATCTGACTCATGCTTTGTATGCATTTTGAAGTGTGGCATGATGATCCATGGATATGCTATGCGTTTGAGGATGTAATGCAATATGTCGTGATGATTATTGTATGCAAAGTTCCAAAAGCTCATTGGGATCTGTTGCTCATCATCTTGAGGTACCAATATGGATTGATGCTCAAAATATGAGAGAAAAGAGTTAGCCTTGTCGAGTTCACTGGGGATTGAATATTGCTGAGGAGAAGTAACTTGATCTGACTACCTTCATGTGTTGGACTTCTGGTGAATAACAGAGACGTGGATGTCATCAAATGCCCCAAGTTTCATGGTGTTGGAGAATCGGGCGCTCGGTCGACTGTAAGGAAGCGACGAGGATGAAAGCTTGGTCAAGGTGATCGTTATGACTTTCTATCCGCACAGAAAAACAAACACTTGAATGTCGTGGAATTCCCTTGGGATTCCTTTGTATCCATGTAACATAGTGTTTCACATCTTAGTTTGTGATTATTATTGACTTATTGTTTTCAATGCAATGCTTAACAAAGAATTTAAATCACCATTCGCATACGAAAAATAAAGTAAAGGACAAAAACTTTTTGGTGGAAGGGCAAATTTTTATTAATGAGTTTGGCCCGCGAATAGGCATCCGTACATGGAAACAAATCCTAAATGAGGAAGTTTCCAAGAAAAATACTAAGTACAACGAGTAAAATGGCAACAAGAAAATCTCTAACTTCCGTTAAAACTGATATTGCTATAGTTCCTGTATCTTGGGTCGTCCTAGTGTCGTGATTCCAAAGGATAATAGCTGAATTGATCCATCCCGTATTAGGAGGTGTATGTGAAGAGGCTTCAGACTGCAGTCTCTCGCTTTTTGTCCCTAATTTTTGCCTGGATCGCTCTTTCGGGTTTTCAATCCACCGGGACACCCATTTTTGCCTAAGCCGCCCTTTCAGGTTTTCAAATTAGCGGGTTATTAATATTTTTTCCTTTTTAGCCCTAACTTTTGCCTAATCCTCCCTTTCAGGTTTTCGACTTAGCGGGTCCTTTTATGCGTAGTATTTTTTGATTGAGTCTGAATTGACTGGAAGCGGAACGTCTTCCCCATCCATGTTTGTCTGGATTAGAGCACCTCCTGAGAAAGCTTTCTTCACGATGTACGGTCCCTCATAGTTGGGAGTCCACTTGCCTCTTGGATCAGTATGGATTGGGAGAATCTTCCTTAAGACCAGATCACATATGTGGAACTCTCGAGGCCGAATCTTCTTGTCAAATGCTCTCTTGAGATGCTGTTGATATAACTGACCGTGATAAATGGCTGCTAGGCGCTTTTCTTTGATGAGATTGAGTTGGTCGAGTCTCGTTTGAATCCATTCAGCTTCATCAAGTTTAGTATCCATCAGAACCCTTAAGGAAGGAATCTCCACTTTGACCGGGAGTATCGCATTCATACCATAGACGAGTGAAAACAGAGTTGCCCCAGTGGAAGTACGCATCGAAGTTCGATAGCCATGCAGGGAAAAAGGCAACATCTCATGCCAATCTTTGTATGTTCTCACCATTTTCTGGACGATCTTCTTTATGTTCTTGTTAGCGGCCTCGACTGCCCCATTCATCTTCGGCCGATAAGGTGATGAATTATGGTGCTCGATCTTGAATTCTTTACACATTTCTTTCATAATCTTGTTGTTGAGATTTGACCCGTTTTCAATGATGATCTTGTTAGGAGTTCCATAACGGAAGATGATTTCTCTTTTGATGAAACGATGACAACTTGCTTGGTCACATTCTTGTACGAAGCTGCTTCCACCCACTTGGTGAAGTAGTCAATAGCAACGAGAATAAACCTGTGTCTATTTGAAGCGCTCAACTCGATTCGTCCAATCATATCGATGCCCCACATTGCAAAGGGCCATGGTGAAGTCATCACATTCAAAGGAGTGGGAGGAACATGTATCATGTTTGTGTAAACCTGACATTTGTGGCACATTTTTGCATATACACAACAATCGCTTTCCATCGTCATCCATAAATAACCTGCTCGTAGGATTTTCTTGGCCATGGAATTCCCACTAGCATGAGTCCCAAAAGAGCCCTCGTGTATTTCTCGTATAATGGATTCTGCTTCATGTCTATCCACACATATGAGCAGAACCGAATCATAGTTTCTCTTGTACAGAACGTCTCCTGACAGTAAAAACTTAGACGCCAACCTTCTAAGAGTCTGCTTATCACAAATTGTAGCACCTTCGGGGGTACTCTTGCTTCTCAAGATATCTTTTGATGTTAAAGTACCACAGATTTTCGCCTGATACATCTTCAGTAGTGAGACAATGAGCATGGAAAACTTGTGCTGGCTCCTTGTAACGACAAATCCTTATATTGGACGCATGATTCGGGTAGCTGACTTTAAACATTGCTGCTAAAGTGGCCAGAGCATCTTCCAGTTGATTTGCTTCTCTAGGAATGTGCTCAATGGTGACCTCATCAAAAGCAGGCAACAAATCTAATATGTAATCCCGGTATGGAACTAAATTAGGGTGTCGTGTATCCCAATCACCCCGTACTTGATGTATCACTAAGGCAGAGTCCCCATAAACTTCAAGAATCTTGATCTTCAAATCAATGGCTGCTTCAAGACCCATCACACAAGCTTCGTATTCAGCGACATCATTCGTACAATCAAAACATAATATGGCAGTGAAAGGTATGTGACTGTTGCGTGGAGAGGTCAGAACTTCCCCAATGTGGTGGCCCATAGCATTCGATGCACCATCAAACGTGAGAGTCCATTATTCCTCTGGGTCGACCCCATCATAATCATCAAGCTTTATAACATCATCATCAGGGAAGTCAAATTTCATTGATTGGTACTCTTCCAACGACTGATGAGCGAGATGATCCCCGAGAATGCTATCCTTGATAGCCCTTTGTGTAACATACTGAATGTCATATTCAGATAAAAGCATCTGCCATCGGGAAAGCCTGCCTGTGAGTGCTGGTTTCTCGAAGATGTACTTTATCGGATCCATCTTAGATATCAGAAGTATAGAATGTGTTAACATATACTGCCTCAAAGGTCGAGCTGCCCATGTAAGGGCACAACAAGTCTTCTCAGGTAAGGAATACCTTGATTCACAATTAGTGAACTTCTTGCTCAGGTAATAAATGGCGTGTTCTTTTTTTCCAATATCGTCAAGTTGTCCGAGCACACAACCCATAGATCCTTCAAGCACAGTCAAATACATAATGAGAGGTCTCCGTGGAACTGGTGGTATGAGTATTGGTGGTTCTTGAAGATACTGTTTAATCTTCTCGAAAGCTTCTTGACAACTTTCATCCCAACGGACATCCTGATTCTTGCGTAACAATTTAAAGATGGGTTCACAAGTAGCAGTAAGGTGAGAAATAAACCTGGCTATGTAATTCAACCTTCCAAGGAAACCTCGTACTTCCTTTTCATTTTTTGGTGTCGGCATATCATGTATTGCTCTCGCTTTGTCTGGATCTACCTCAATTCCTCGTTGACTCACAATAAAACCAAGTAACTTGCCCGATCGAACCCCAAAGGTGCATTTGTTGGGATTAAGCCTTAACCTGAACTTTCATAAACGATCAAACAAATTCTGCAAATGGACCAAATGTTCTTCCTCCGTTTGTAATTTTGCAATCATGTCATCCACATACACCTCGATCTCTTTATGAATCATGTCGTGAAAGAGAGTCACCATAGCTCGCTGATATGTCGCACCAGCGTTTTTGAGACAAAAAGGCATGACTCTATAGCAAAAGGTACCAGAAGGAGTTGTGGAAGTTGTTTTATCCATATCTTCCGGAGCCATCTTTATCTGATTGTAGCCTGAGAACCCATCCATGAAGGAGAACACTGAAGACTGAGCAGTATTATCAACCAACACATCAATATGAGGCAACACGAAGTCATCCTTCGGGCTTTCTCTATTCAAGTCTCGGTAGTCAACACACATGCATACCTTGCCATATTTCTTAGGTATAGTCACAATGTTAGCTATCTAAGGCGGATAATTTATAATAGATAGGAAGCCTGCTTCAAGCTGTTTCTGAACTTCTTCTTTGATCTTTAAAGCCATGTCGGGTCTGGTCCTTCTTGGCTTCTGCTTTATAGGAGGTTATTCTGGCTTGAGTGGAAATGTATGCACCACTATATCAGTGTCTAAACCGGGCAAGTCTTCATACGACCAGGCGAAGATGTCAGCATACTCTCGAAGCAAATCAATCAACCCTTTCTTTTCTTCACTTTGCTAGGCGGCGCCTATTTTGACTTCTCTCTTTACCTCTTCAGTACCGAGATTGACGACTTCTGTTTCTTCTTGATATGGCTGGATGACCTTCTCTTCCTGTTTCAAGAGCCTGGATAGTTCTTCAGGGACTTCACAATCTTCCTCACTATCTTTGCTAGCATGATCAACTGAATTCTCAAGGAAATAAGGAACCGTAGCACTATCATTTCCAACAGAGTCCGAGACGGATCTGCATGATCGATGATTTTATGTTTTATTTTTAGAAAGTGCAAAAGGATATTTAGAATATGAAAAGAAAAGTATTTCCATTTTTTATTTTGAAAAAGGTAAAATTAAAAGAAGAGACGGGGAACAAAATTGTATGCGAAAGTGCGATTTTTCATTCAATGTTAAACGAAGATTGAAACATAAGGGGCCCCTTCTACAAGTTGTCAGTATGCCTTGGGCATGACATATGACTTAAATGGAAATAGAAAATTACACATCAAGGAAAACAACTTCAGGGATGTCCACGACAGTCCAATTGCTGAGCTCTTGGTCCGGTGCAACTTGGTAGATAAATCTTGAAACATCTTCATCGTCACCTTCAACATCTGTGGAGAGCACTTGTCCTTCTTTGCTTACACCAGCACTAATGAACACTTCAGAAATTGGGGGAACCTGTTGTCCTTTGATAGGAACCCAACCAGCTTGCATGGAGGACGAGGGTTGATACCCAAGACCAAGGCGATCTTTATTCTCTAGCACTTAAATCCATTTTCCCCAATTGTTATGGGGAGGTCTAGCTTTTATGAGGGCTTTGGTATCCTTCAAAGAGGCCAGGGGTGCCCCAGAATTCTTACCTTCCATAATGGGGAACTTCTCAACAGTAACAATCTCTAAAGCTTGAAAGGGTAACTCGTGCACCTCTCCTTCCACTTCCATATAATGGTAGGTAGTTAGATTGTTAATCATTATATCTTCTTCTCCACAAACAACGACAACTTGGTCATTAACAATGAACTTCAGGCGTTGGTGAAGAGTAAATGTCACAACTCCTTCTACATGGATCCATGGAGGACCCAAAAGGCAAGTATAGGATGGACGAATGTCCATAGCATAGAATTAAAAATAGAAAGTGTGGGGACCAATCTTGACAGGCAAGTCCACTTCTCCATCCACGGGTCTTCTTGAACCATCAAACGCTCGAACATTCAGAGTGGAGGGCCTCATCATTACTCCGTCCATATTTAGTTTAAACAAAGTATCCTTAGGCATCACATTGAGTGAAGAACCTGTATCTACCAGAACTCGAGATAAAACAGTGTCCAAACACTTCATAGAAACATGCAGCGCTTTGTTGTGGGCTCTGCCTTCAACTGGGAGCTCATCATCACAGAAACCCAAACAATTTCCCATAGCAATATTGGTGATGATTCTTTCAAACTGGGCCACAAAGATATCTTGGGTAACATGAGCGGAACATAAAATCTTCAATAAGACATTGCAGTGGGTCTCTGAACACAAAAGGAGAGACAAGATGGAATCTTGGATGGTGTCTGGTTGAGTTGATCCACTACTTTGTAATCACTCCGCTTAAGAATTCTTAAAATCTGCTCCGCTTCTTGTCCCACAGAAGGTTCGGGTTGATTATCCATCACTTGCTTTCCCCTGGCCTTAGCTAGATCTTCACTGTTAGTTTCCTTAGGAGGCACTGGTGGAGGAGAAAAGATCCGACCACTGCGAGTCATGTTACTGGTTCCTGCAATGTTGGTAACATTCTTGTCATCAACTGGAGGACACTCATACTTCTTTACATGAATATAGACTACATTATACTCCCATGGAACTGCCTTCGAGTCGTTTCTTGTAGGAGGAATAGGAGGTTGAATCGTTGCGGGAGCTTGAATCATTAAAGGGGTAGTAGGAACCTGAATTGTTAACGGAATACTTGGGGTTGCTGAAAAGCTTCTAGGATAGTAGGGGATTTCCAGGATATCAATCTCTTCTTCTCGGAATATCTTCTCTATCTGTAGGACACCTTCATCAATCAACTGTTGGACAGACGTCTTCAAACCAGTACACTCTTCAGGTTTAGAGGAACATGTTAAGTAGAAATCATGAAGTTCTTGTAGCACCTCATGCTCCAACAAATGTTCTCTAACAGTCCTTAATGATATCTTGATCTTGTCAACCTTGGTTACTATAATCCATTCACTACCTTCTTCAATAGTATTAACAGCTTCCCTTGGGTGAGGAGGCATGGGATTATTCTGAATATTCGGACCAACAGGGTTGAAGTTAATGGCCTTTGCATCGATGAGGTCTTGAAATTTACATTTGAATGCTCTACAATTCTCAATTGTATGGCTTGGGGCATTGGAATGAAATTCACAATGAGCATTAATGTCATACCCCCTAGGGAGAGGATTTGGCAGCGGACCAAGTTCACGTAATTGAACCAATTGACTAGCAAGTAATTGTGGGAGAAGCTGAGCATAAGACATAAGAATGATAATAAATCTTCTTTCAGGCGCTCTTTGTCTTTGAGGAGCTCTTGGACCTTGAGGTTGTTGATTCAGTTGTTGATAAGTTGCAGGAGGTGCAAATTGTTGTTGTGAAACATAATGTGGTTGCGGAGTGAAAGGCCTTTGTTGGGCCATCCAGGGTGTTGGAGTTATAGCAGCATATACTTGAGGAACAAATTGGTTGGGAACAGAAGCAGGTGTAGGAAAATAAGGAAATCGGACTTGAGGAAATACGGGAGCTCTTCCTTGGTTGATGCTGATGGCACTAGTCTCGCCTTATTTCTTCTTGACAAAACCAGAAAACGGATTTCTACTAATTCCCGCATTGTTTTTAGTATGGTTAGGAACACCTTGGATCGTTCCAGCTTTAATGCAAGTCTCAACGTGTTCACCAATAATGACCATATTAGAGAAAGAAGTAGAAGTACTACTGAGCATATGTTGGAGATAAGGGCCTCGTAGAGTACCCATAAATAGATCAATCAGTTCAAAATCCAAGAGAGGAGGTTGGACCCTTGCAGCCAGTTCATGCCACCTCTGAGCGTACTCTTTGAATGACTCTTTAGATTTTTGTACCATCCCTTGGAGCTGAGTACGACTAGGAGCCATGGCAGTATTGTAATGATAATGTTTCAAAAATGCGTCAGCAAGTTCTCCCCAAATACTGATGTGAGATCTTTCCAATTACATATACCAATCCAATGGCGCCCCGGTTAAGCTATCTTAGAAAAAGTGCATGAGTAACGGTTCATTCTCAGCATAAGAAGCCATTTTGCGACAGTAGGAACAAAGATGAGTCTCTGGGCAAGAAGTGCCTTTGTATTTGTCAAAATCCAGAATTTTGAACTTGGGAGGAATAACTACCCCAGGCACGAGGCACATTGCAGGAGTATTGAATCCAGAAGCCTTGATACCCTCCATGGCTCTAAGACGCTCTTCGAGAGCATGATACATTTTCGTAGTTTTGGCAACTCCGACAACAAGGTTCACTTGGGGTTCATCAAGATCAATAACATCATGATGATCGTCAACATTATTCCTAGGAGCACCGGTAGGAGTCTCAACATTTGCATTGTCATTCCTCCCATTAGAAGAAGTGGAGGGAGCGGCAGTAGTGAGCTTGGCAACACTTTGATGTAATTCTTCTTGACCCTTGATCACACCATGAAGGGCCTCCATAAGCTGATCCATGCGAGTGCCCATGGTGTCCATATCCCGGCGGAGTGCACTTATTCTCTTAAAATAGATCCATCAGTCTTTGCTGGTTGCCTCTGGTACGGTAAGGATATGTAGAAGTCGTCTTCGTTGTTTACTGAAGTCTGCCGGAAAAGGGACCCCAATGAGTTTTTGTTGTGAACAATGAATGCATGATAGTATGAATGAATGCTTTATCTTCATTTCTAGGGAAATCCAAAGACTCGTCTATCTTTTAAAATTTTCCTTTTTGAAAAGCTATACCAACGAGACTTGTCTTTGGATTTCCCTAGATATGAGATATATATACATTATGATATGATGTCATGGTATGCTATGGCATGAAGTCTTAGCTCCACATATTCTGGATAACCACTGCATAGTCCGTTGGACAGGTTGAAAGTAACAGGATCAAAAGTCCAGCGTCACAGGCATGGAGTCAAAGTAACCACCCATGAGGTATGTACTATGGGTTTATCACCTGCCGAACAAGGTTCTAAAGAGTTCTCGAAGTCTACGCTCTTCCTTTGGATATTATCGATGTACCAATTACTTGGTAACCAGTAATATTCGCAGGAAAAACTCGTCCGAGTGCAATATCGCGTGACAACTAATTCTGGATTACTCTGTTATAGTCTCCGCACTGCACCTAAAAGGCCAGGATGGGTTAATGGTTCTACGGCCCTCAACTTCTCGAGTTCCCAGGTCGAAAGCAACAACGTCTTCTCATTTACTCGGTAAACATCACTACTTTCAAGGGGACCTCCACTCATTGGGGGATTTTCATGCCTCCTTCTTCAGGATTACTCCCTCAAAGTTAACATGACAATACCGCCCGTCCTAACCCTATGTGTAACCCAAGTCTGGGTATAGGACTTATCAAATGTAATCACCAAACCCAACATCAAAATGTATCCAGAATATGTGAGTAGCACCAATATATGCAATATATACAAAAGAATAAAGCAATAATAAAACAGTAAAGCAAAATAAAGCAAATAAATAAACACCTAAAAAGACAAATAAACAAAACTAAGAGAGACTCGCAAAAGGTTTCCCCAGCAGAGTCGCCAACTGAAGCTACCGGCCGAAAACACAGAGCCGCCACCGAACTTTATTTATCCCGAAGGAAGGGGAAATATCGATAAAACTGGAAGGGAATGGATAAGATGGTCTTGCGACCAAGAGGAAGGGTAAGGGAGTCGGTTATGCGAGGGGAAGGTACTAGCACCCCTCACATCCGTTGTACTCAACGGGATCCATTTTTTTTGTTTGTCTTACAGGGTGTATTTATCTACAACTATACTTTTCTTAAGGGGAAAGGAATGGTTTTATTATTATTGTGTTCGTGAGGGTTTCGCGACCCTTTACCTACGTATCCAATGAAGGAATCAGAACACCGTAGTTCCTCTAGAAAATGGTTGGTTTGTTTGTGTTTTTTAGTGGGTGACGCTAACGCATGTATTCTAGCAATAGGCATGACCGGTATCGCGGTAGAACGGAGATAACATGCCCTTTGGGGGAGTTTTTTTTTGTTGAGTGTTTTTGCGAGTTTTAAAATAAATTCAAGTAATGATTAAAGGTGTTTTTGGATTTTTTTTATTTGTGACAGTTAAGTTTTAATCACAAAAGAAAAAGGTTAAGAGGGAAACTAAAAAAACCTAATGTGGTTATGTACAAGTGAACTAAAAGTCTACTTCGACATAAGGCGATCGAAATAGGGTTTAATCTCCTCATGGAACTACCTAAGGGAGTAGGATATCAAGATTTGAACAAGCAAACAAAAAAAGAAATTTAAATTCTAAATGATTTTTATGGTTTTTTTTATCTAGTAACAATTATATAATATATTTTTTTGTTTTTATATTATAACTTAATTAAGAAAATAGTAATCATTTTTGTTTTTGTATCAAATAAAAGATAAAATTAAGAAGTAAAAAAAGAAAATAAAATACAAAAATTGAGCCTGGGGGTACTGCTGGAAAAATGGTGGTGAGGGTGAGTAAATTCAGAATGGGCTGAGCCCATATGCTACAAATAGAAAGAAAATTAATAAAAAATAAAACAAGAAAACAAAAACAAACTACTGGGTCGGACCGGGTTAATGGGGTCCAAACCCAACAGAAACAAAACAGAAAAAATGGGTTGATGAAAACCTTAATTTGTTTGAATGGGGCGCCGCACGGTTCAACATTGGGAAAGGATTCCAATTTCAACTCTTCTATTTCCAACAAATGAATTAAAACAATCATAAAAATTACTTCCTTTCTTATCATTAAATCACGGTCTTCCTCTTCTCACTCACACATTTCTTCTCTCTTTTATTTCTTTCTCGAACCTCTCCGTCTCTCTCAGTTCATCACCCTCTCACTCGATCATCTGTTTCTTCTCTCAAATCTGAAAATCAAATGCATCCCTCTGTTCATCTCATCTCTAAATTGATCAACAACATCGCAATTACAAAAGGGACATCAAGAATTATCAAACGGTGGCGAAGTTAATGCGAATAGAAATGAACACGGGGGAAACTCGACATTGAAGACAGAGGAAGAATTCAACATGAAGTTATTGGAGAGTGAGTTTTGGACGTAAGGGCAATCGAAATTGAAAATGTTGTAGATGGTGAGTTGTGAGCGTGAGATGACATAAAGGGATCATAGGATGGAGATTAACGGACACAAGATGGTTGTGTTGTATGTTAGGTCTGGAGGCGAGTAGTGCCGGAGCTGTGATGAAGGATGAGCATATAAGGTTTATGATTGTGAAGGGAGCAGGTTGATGGAGTATGTTACAGTTGGGATTGGTGGCGCAGGGAGAAGACAATATGATGGTAGGGATGATGGAAGATAATAGTGACTAGTGAGAATGACAAAAAAGAGTATTTCGTTTCTCTTTTCACGATTTATGTGCAACCTCACTCTCTCCTTCTGCTCTGTTCTCTCGAGCCGGAATAAACACAAAAAAAACAGATACCAGTATAAATTCAATAACAAAACATGTTGTAAAAGGTCAGCAATATATGGAAAACACAGTACTGAAGATGAAAGGCACAACAATTACCTACAGAGAGGAGATTTTCTCCGGAAATTGCTGAGGTAAGGTGCTTCTATCACTCTGCTCATTGATACTTGTTTTGTGTGTTATGAATCGCTTGCTCAATAAGTTGTTATCCCAATTTCTATATTATTGCGCTATTGAGTTGTAGTCGCTCGATACTGCTTAAATCGGTTTTTATTGATGTTGATAGGAATGCAAGGGTGATGAGGTTTTAGCATAGTTGATGTTGAAGAGTTATGCAATTGTTGTAAGTGCAGATCGTGATGAAGAAATTAGGTTGGATGCTTTTGAGGTTATGAGAGCATGATAATGATATTCTGTAGAGGATCTATGAGATTTTCTTTGGTTTTCTCTATTGTTCTTTTTTCTTGTTGAATTTTTGTATACAGGGTGAGTTTTGGAGAGAGAGAATTTGAAGATGTTTAGAGAAGGTTTAGTGAATGGAGGTGTTAGACTGAAATATGAAGGTGGTGGTGGTTTGCGTGAGATTTGCGGTTGTGAATGGGTCTTATTTCAGAGGCTTTGAAATGTTGATATCCTTTTTCTGGTTATCTCACTTTTGCTTGGTTTTACTGACTGCGTCCTCTCTCTGGGTTTCTTTTGGCTGTCTCTCCCTTTTTTTAAAACATGCTCACTGTGTTTTGTATCAATTGAGAAATGGGCAGTTGGGGGGAAATTTTGGATAGTTTGAACTAATGTGGTCATGTTGTTTCTAGCTTTCTTGATATAGTTTTTGCCTCACTGATTTTTTGCAATTCTTGGCTCTCTTAGTGCAGGTTTGGGACATCAATAACATAGTAGTAGCAATAGGTTTTAGGATTTGTTTGTAGGTCTGTTTTGGCAATTTTGCAGGACTGTCTTATTGTGCAGAATTTTGGATTGTATTGTTTGGTTGTTTATGCAACAGTTTTTGGCAGATTTGGGCAGTGAAGTGCAGGTGATATCTTTTTCTCTTTACCTTTTAATGATGTAAAGCAAACTTGCTTTTATTCAATAATTTTGAAGGGTTGGTACTTTTTAGGAACATGATGATATAATAGGGTGTTGTGAGCTACTTGATAGCTTGCATTGTTTTGTGAATTGTTGCTATGCTTTGGTTTATGCTGCTACTTGCTATTTTTTCTTTTGGTGCATTTGGCTTTGGATGCTTTGCTTTGTAGCCTTGTTGATGCGCTATTATGTTTGGCCTGCTGCTGCCTATTATTTTTGCTGTTCTGCTATGTCTTGTTTGCTTGTTGCTGCTGTTTAGCAGTGTTGCTTTAGTAACAAGAAAATGTTTGCAATTTTTCCTTTTCTCTTTTTTGTGAACCAAAGAGGACAACTTTTTTGTGATTTGAAATTGAGAGAAAATGACCCATGATTAAAAATAAACCCCTTTAAATCTCTGATTCCAAATACCAACCCTTATGATGAGCATTTTTTATTAGCAAATAATCCTTGCTTGGAATTTTATTGAGATGTCGATGTTAGCTAACTTTTTCCATTTATTGTTTCATGAACACGAGGAGTGGATGACAAGTGAGGCAAGGTTAATACAGTGGCATTGCTTGGAGGAGTTTGGAGGGATATTGTAGAAGAGTCTTGAAGAATTATATAGTCCATAGGATAACTTCATTAGCTTAGGAGTCCTCTTTGAACTTGTGCATTGTAAAAAGCATTAGGACTTGTAATTAGAATGCTTGGAACAATTTTTTTAGAGAAATGATGTATTTGAATGTGTAAGTTTATTGAAACATCTTGTAAACTTGTAAGCTAGCCAATTCAAAAAATGGAATTTGTGATACAGACTTTTTCAAATTGTTTGCAAACCAAGCTACATCTTGAATTAAATCTAATGAAACAAATGAAATTCTTCAATATTTGCTCTTAAAGACGCCTTCTTCAAATGGGCTAGACAACCTTAACAAATTTGAACCAAAAAGAACATTTGAATGAATTCCAAATGAATGAATATTCTTCACAACTTGAATTAGAACTAAATCTTGCAAAGGTCTTGTAACTTGGGACTTATCCTCTAAGCAATCCAAATCCATTTGATAAACCTTCCACCCGTAACTTTGATTTTTGAAATCCAAGCTACCTTGCAATCGAAGTGACAAACGATAACAATGCCATGATCATAATACAAATAGACAACATCATCCTTGTATCATGATTTAAACTTTTCAATTCAATCATAACTCATAAGATCCTCCTCTGAAACCAAAAACAAACCCTAGTATCTCGGTGCTCTTGAAGGAACCTTGTAGTGACCTTAAAAATCCATCCCACGATCCACTAATCGAGAACCAGATGCATTTCCTTTTTACCTGATAAGAGAACTTCAAAACAAAATTTAGACATAAAGAGGGCGCTGCCCTAATACCTCAAACCAAAGCGCTTGATTCCATGAGATGCGGGATATGCAAATGACTGAGTGAAAATTGTGCAAATGGAATATAAAGTTCAAAGCCAGACAAAAGTAAAAGAAGTAGGGAAAATTTGGGGTACGACAAGATGTGATAGAAAGTGATCTTTATGAATTCCGCATCCAATTTTCAAAACATGATCCCGATATGGAATCAGTTTTGAATGTTTAGTATCTCATTCACTTTTGACTTGGTATACGGCTTGTGAGAATTCTTTAGGAGGAGTCAAAACTACCCCTATATCGTGCCCCAGTGCATTTGAAGCCCCGTCGAACGTGAGTATCCAATGTGCCCCTGGATCGGGTCCTTTGTCAAGTCCTGGCATTTCGTAGTTGCTTATTTTTACAACAATGTTTATATCTAACCTTGGTCTGTTTCTGTAGGAACAAGCAGATATGTGCAATTATTTGATCATTTTTTCTTTGATGCTCTGCTCTAACATTTCCCCTTAGCTTGGTTTCTTTCGGATCTTCCCCTGTGCCCAGTTTAATGGTCTTAATAGCCTCTTGATATAGTTGTATATTGTCAGTCTTTCATTTTATTTCCCTCGCCATTTCCTCAAAGAGTTCAAGATCTTTATCATCTTCCTCTTTAGCTTGGTTGATAGGATCATCAAAATTATATCAGGTTGCAGCAGTAGCATTATTGGTGTTTTTGGGCATAGATTTGCACCTTTATCATGTTTTGGTGCATATTTTAGTAAATGAACATTTGAAAATGCATATGCAGAGAAAGTATTGCCATTTTTAAATCTAAGATATAAATGCAATAGAAAGAAAGGGATCTTAATTGAAAACAAAATATAACTTTTATTAATTGCCAATATTGTCTAAAACAAAACGGGGGAACCCTTACAAGCAACCCTTATGCCCCGTGCTTGACATAGATTCTTTCAAAAACAAGAAACATTACTTAGGAAAGAAAAAGTTCTCGGGAATCTCCACGGCAGTCCATCTTTTGAGTTCTTCTTCTGGGGCGCATTCTCGGATGTAGTCAGTTACCCCTTTGGTGCTGGCTTTGTTGGATATCTTTGCCACATGTCCGCCATACTCTATAAAGGTCTCTTGGATTGGAGGAAAATGTGCTTCACCCTTCAGATTGGATTTATATTTTTCTTCAGTGTATGGTCCGAATTGGACTATCCCCTGGTTCACTAGCTTTTGTAGAGTTCTCTCAAAGGCTTCATTATATTCCAACAGGAATACATATTCAAACAAATACTCCTTCAAAAAGTTGATTGAGGTTTTGGCTTGTCTGGTTTCCCCAAAGTTAGTGACTACTTCAATGGAATTTATTATCGGCCCATCATCCGGAGGCATAGGGTTTGATTTGATGTTAGGTTTCTCAAAAGTGATATCTTCAGATTCTAACAAGTCTTGGACCTTATGCTTGAATGGCCAACATTGTTCTATGGTGTGCCCCGGAGAGTTAGCATGATACTCACATATGGCGTTGGCATTGTACTTTCACGGGAGCGGCCCGAATAGGGTAGCTAGAGGCTTGATTTCCACCAAGGATGCCTTAACCAGCTGGTAATAACTGGCTAGGTGGCACGGGGAGTGGATCGAAGTTTCTTTGTGGCCTCATGCCTTGCTGTTGTCCTTGTGGGATCCTTAATGGTTGTTGTGCCCTTGGTTGTGACGCTACAACCTTAATTTCTCCCCCTTTTCCTTTGGGGAAGTTTGAAGCAGTCCTTCTTGAATTGCGGATTCTTGCTTCTGGCTCTTTTCTTAGTTGGTGGCCGCTTGATGCACCAATCGTTTGAGCTACTTATTCGAAAGCTACCCTGGGAATCTTGTCTAGTTTGTCAATGAAGTTCTTTAGGACTAGGAGAACATGACTTATATCTCCTTTAATCGAACTCACATCACTTTTGACTAGGTCTAGATCTTCCTTGAATGCAGCCTGGTTTTCCTTAACATGTTCTAGGGTTCTTTGTTGATAGGCCCTTGTTAGATATGGAGGCCCAGGAGGTGGTGATCTTCTTCTACCCATGGCTTAACTAGAGAGATTTTTTTTGAAAAATCGAGATGACTTTTGATATAATATGCAGTTGTTTATGAATGTTCGTATGCAGATGGATGTGTATGAACATGGAATGGTTTCTTGTTTTAGGTGTCTTATTCATTTGGGTATGCATTTATTGTTCGCTTATTTTTTATTCGGTGACCAACTTTTTTAAAAATAGACACGCCAATGAGATAGGGAAACAAAATGCCTTTAGTGAAGGTAACATAGTTCAGATATTGAAAAATATTACAACTTTAAACCAAAACTTATTTGCATAAACATAAATAAAGGGAAATAAATCTTCTAGGCGCGCTAGCGGATGTGTGCTCTGAAACCATCAACCATTGCTCGGCAAAGCTGGAGAAAGTCTTCAACGTCCTTTGGAAGAGGGACCATTACACTTTCTACGTCTCTCAAACTTCGAGGTATATCCTCAATGAGATTATTGGCTAAGAAGGTAAGCTTTTCATGTCTGTCCTTATAATACCGGTACTCTTGATAAAGATGCGGGATTATCTTATGGTTATCTCTCCCTACTTGGGCGATCTTGGTATACTGCTCTTCCCAATACATCTTTTCACCCCTCATTTTCGTATAAAGTCTCCGTTGAATGAAGAAATCCTTTTGGAGGCCCTATAGCTCTAGACACACATGCTCATATTCTTGAGTTCTCTGAGTCAGGAGTCTTTCTACATCTACCCTTTCGAGGCGTGCTTTGAACTCTGATTCTTGGTTGTCTTAACGTTCAGTGGTGATGTACTTTACTTGCTCTTCTTGATCTAAGGAAGCTTGGCCAAACTTTGGATCTGGGCTCTTAGATTTTCCTCGAGCACCTTTTTGTCATGTGTTTCCTTTTCATACCATCTGTTTAACCTTCCAATTTCAATAGCAGCCTCCTCTAACCTTTGGTTGTGGGAGTCTGGGTTGAATGTCGCACTCAACAACCCTTCAGTTGTACGCTTCCGTTGGAGACTCTCTTTCTCCAATGCCTTTTGATCTTTTTCAATTTTTTGGTCCTTTGACTGAAGTATGAGCTGCATCTTCTTCTTCTCTTTGGTTAGATTGAGAAGGTTAAGTTCAAACTCTTCTTTTTCCCTTTGAGTTTGCTTTAGGGTGCTCTTCAGATTATCGACTTCTTCCAAGGATATAGGCATAATCTCTGGGACCTCTGACTTATATTCTGGATCTATATCTAATGGCAACTTGAGAATTTGTACCCTATCTCGGACCCATCTGGTGTAGGGTTCTCTCGCTGTGGCATTCTTTCTTTAGGCTTTCCTTTTGTTAACCTTGTTCTAAGCCCGAATAACCCTGTTAAGCAACCCTTGGTCTTCTATACCCATGTCATGTATGATCAATGGTTGGAGTTGTTTGTCCGATGTTCTGTCTTCCAAAGGATACCTAATTGTCGTAGGGTCAAAGTAGGGTTGTAATTAATACATCCTCGAGATCCGATCAACAGGACATTAGGAAAGTCCCCACAACTAATAGTGATGTCCCCAATATCTAGTTTCCTGGCATACCATTATACCGAGTTTGCAGTGAGAGACCTTAATTTCTGTGGCCTCTCGCGTCTGGTCAAATTTGAAATCATATAGTCTTCTTTGTAAAGATGATTCATGAACCAGGTATATAGAAGTGGGATGCAACAATTTAGCGTGCCTTTTCTCTTTTCGTACATCGTATGCAAGGTGTAATAAATGTTAGCAAGCAAAGCGGGAGTTGAATCCGTATTAAAGACTTTCGCACCCCAAAATATGCTAATGGCTGCAGGGTCAATATAGTCCACTGTCCGAGGAAATAAAATTACACCAAATACTAGTAGCCCTAAATAATTGACACAAGATTCCCATTCTTTATAATTAGCAAATTCGAGTGCCTTAGCTTCCAAGTAAATCCTTTTGATTCCTTGTATTGGACCTTCTCTTTGGTAATTTTGCATTAACTCAGGTTAAGGGATCCCTAAGCCTTTTGCCAAAACTCTGACTTCAACAGTTTGTCTGATACCTATGTAGGCCTTCACTTTGGAAAAATTCAAAATTCTGTCAAATTCTTCCAGAGTCGGTGCTAGCTGGAAGTCTTGGAAGGTAAAACATCTCAGTGGAGGGTCATAAAACTGAATGAGGGAAGAAACATCATCCATTTGAACCTCTACTCTGGTTAAGTCAAGGGTATCCCCATAGCGGCGAGCGTACACCTTCAGAGCTCTCTCAGATAATTTCCCCTTTATAGTTTTAATTTCAGAAATATCAGGCCGGAAGGCATTGACGCGAACAAGTTGTTTCCCTCTGGTATCCATTTTTTTAAGACAATCAACGAGATCTTGATTTTATTATTATTTGTTTTGCACCCTGTGAATAAGGCAGATAAAAAGAAACAAATGATGAATATGTGACGTATATGAATGCATGAATGTATGGCTTAGCGACAGGTTTTTATGATAGGTACCCTTAGAAGGTAAGTTCCTTAATTTTGACCTACGGTTGATCTACCCTCCCAGAAGGTGGCTTCCTTAAGGGTGCCATGAATAACACCAGAGGGAAAGGGCACAAGGGCCTCCCTTAGGTGGAGCCTCTTTACGGACTGAAACTTTCATCTCGAAGTCGTGAAAAGTCTCGTCATGAGATTTTAGGTTAAGGTTGTTACAAAGAGTCATTGGTGTCCTTCCAAAGTCCTACTCGTCAAAAGGATATCTCTCGATAAGTATTCCTTTTTTGGAAGTCCACCGACTCTAGGCGGAGTCGTCACATAAACTCGCAGAGATGATGTACCCCCTAAGCTAATAGACGAACCTTCTTTCTAAGGGTCATTGAAATTTTTTTTTTGAAATAAAAATTCCCGCCACATAGTCAATATATGATAAAAATAATTGACAATAATTAAATAATGTAATAAATAAATAATGCAACAAATAAATAAATAAAAAAACCCCAAAGTAAAACCCTAAAACCTACAGTTGAATTCCCCAACAGAGTAGCCAGCTGTTGCGACTGGTTTTTTAAATCTGAGCCGCCACTATTAGTTTTTATCCTAGGGAAGGGAATCTAACAAAAAACCCTAATTCGCAGACAGAGATTCTAGGTTTCAGACTTCTTTAGGCGAAAGGAAGGTGTTAGGCACCTTTCTTCTACCTTGTTCACAAGGATACTAGGTTTTAGGTTTGAGTTGGGGTAAACAGGGTTTTAAATATTATTAAGGGAAAAATTTTTAATTTTTAATAGGGGAACTCACCACGATTTTAGTCGTATGCCTACATATCCTCTTATGAGGAATCAGAGTCCCAATTCGTAGTTCGTATGAGGTTGGTGTTTTTTAGGGGTTGCAAACTTATTTTGAATCACCTCGTATTTTGATCGGGAGTAATGATTGCAAAGATTTTGACTAAATGCGTGGTAAGTCAAAATCTATTTAAAACCCTTTTGCAAAAACAGATGATTAGATTAGTTTGTTGCGAAAAATAGTTTTAAGATTGGTTGAATATTTTTTATCATATTAATTGCGAAATTCTAAATTAATGCATGACTTAAAAATGTTTTAATGCAATAATGTAAATAATATATACATGATCTTTTTAAATAAAATAATTTATTTACATGATAATAATAATAATAATATTTAGTAAAAATAAATATTAATAATAATAATTATTATTATTATAGAAAGAAATAATAAGAGAAATAAATGATATATAAATAAATAATATATAAATAAGAAAGCATATAAAATAATAAAAATTATTGAAATTATTGAAATTAATCAGGGGGTGCAATTTTGAACTAATGAGTAAAACATGGGGTGCCTATAGGAGGCTGGGCTCAAGTTCAGATATTGAACTGGGCCCAGAGGTGGGGGTATGTTGTTTAGTTGCATTTTAATAAAACAAGGAAAGGGTGGTGCGAACAGCGACTGGGCTTGGCCCAATACAAATTCTTGGAAGGCCTGGGCGTTCGCGTGTGTGAGGGAGTTTAGGGCTTATGGTAGACTTGGCCTTACGGTCGTCCAGTGATGATCAAACGAATGTGATTTTAAGGGTGCATGATAATTATGGTAATCGTGCATGCAACGTATCATTAAGAAACATAAGCTTTTGTTTTGCATTTTATTTTCTTCAGTTTTCGTTTTTACAGCAAACCCTCTATCTCTCTCTTTCGCTTTATACCATTTCCCCTTTTCACTTTTTCTCTAACACTAGCACATAATCACGGCGGCGGAGGCACCATGAACCCCTTCTGTAACAACCATCCGCCAAAACCCAAACACAAGAACAGTAAAGAGAGCTAAGATTTTTTTACCCCTTTGTTTTTCCGTTTTCTGACCTTTGGGCTTCCGTATCGCGATGCTAACCCTTCTTCTTTAACTTGTAGGTTCCGGCGGTATTCAAAAGGTAGTGGTCGATGGTGGTGAAGTAGAGGAGTGATTAGCTGTCAGCGGCGGTTAGGGTTTCCGATGTTGAAACCCTAACCGTCTTCTCTCTTCTTCAACGGAATCGATATTAGTTCTTCGCTAATAGCCCCCTTCTTCCAATTTCTTCCTGTCTTAAGTTCTCCGGATTTGTTCTCCCCCATCCTCTTTCTTGTTCGTCTTCTGTATTTCTTTGCGATTTCAGTCCTTCTCCCCCCCCCCTCTGTATTCTTAAGAGCCTCCCCTATTCTTCAAATTCCTCTTCGTATTTATAGGTCTTGATTAAGATTAGGGTTAATTGCTATTACGAGTTTTAGTTAGCCTTGATTTAGAGATTAGAAAAAAAATTGGGGATTTGATTTTAGTTGTAATTGATTCAAAATGTTATGAACTGATTTGTTATTGGATTCAAAATGTAATATATACTGTGTGATTGGTGGAAATAGAACTGACTGTTTTGAAATGCTGGTTCGCGAAATGTTGCGGTAAGCAAGAGTCACCACCGTCTTTTATGTTCTCCAACAAGGAAAGGACAAAAGCACAGCAAAATTCCTTTTCGAGATGTTTCTCGGTTCGGGAGGTAGATTATAGAAAGGGAAGGTGTTAGCACCCTTTCTATCAGTGGTTATCCACGGGCTCTTAGGTACTTGCTCACAATGTTTTCAAAAATTGTTTGCTTTTCTTGTGTATGTGGGTTTTGAAAAAGTTTATTTGAAAACTTCTAGGTAACTCTTGTATCAGTCCTCAAGAGTGTATGAAGTATTTGTTTGAAAACTTTTTGAAAGTGTAGGTGGGAAAAGAAGTTTTTGTTTTTTGAAAGAGCAAGTACCCAGGAGAAATCTACCTACTCTAAGGAATTAAGCTGTGTAAGAGTCCTTTAGACAGTACTATCCCATTATTGAGAAGTGGGTAGCACCGTCATTGGAGTTATTCGGGTCAATTCGATTATAGGGACATGTGTGGCCACCCAAGCAATAGTAGGACGCCTTAGTGGTAACCCTAATGTCCTAGATCCTTTTTATCTGAGGCAACCGTTTCGAGGCAACTGGATCTTTAGACAGGAGGGCGACCTCTAAAACACCCTATACTTAATGACCACCTCGAGGCAACCAAGTGAGGCGTACCCTAGGAGTGGCATGTGCATGTGTGTCAGGTTTCAATTCATATTATCTTTGAACATGCATAATTGTGAACTACGGATTGATTTTATTTTTCATACAAGTCTTGTCATGCATAATTAACAGTTAATAATTTGCGAAAAGGTAAATTGCGGAAAGTAAACCTACGCTATTATAAGGCGTCGGGTATTTACATCGCCAAAAACATAACCCTTTGGAAAAATAAATTGCGGAAAGTAAAGAAAGCGATAAAAGCCCTAATTATCTATTACATTCTCGGAGCAGATACATAAATATGATCAAAATAATAAAGTGCGCGCAAAGAAGTTGAATCAGGACGTCCTTAGGGTTTTGACCCTTTTTGAGAGAAGAGAGTGAATTTTGGTCCTTTGCATTTAATGAAATATTAAACCTAAAACTAATTAATTAATAAATTAAAAGAAAAAGTATTTTTGTGTTTTTTATGTTTTCAGTGAAAATAAAAATAAAATCACAAGTTAATAAAAACCCTAATTTCTATATTAATTTTATTTATTATGAAAAAGATTAAAATTGTCCTAATTAAACAACTAAACTAATTAATTACATTTTTTTACAAAATAATAATTAATAGTGAAAATAATAAATAATAAAATAAAAAATATTTATATTTTCTGAATTTAATATGAAAAATAATTAATTAAGTTAATTAAGTAATAATAATTAATTAATAATAATAATTAGTAAAAGAAAATTATGAATGAACCAGGGGGGTGTTGGGCCCATTAGGAGGTTTTGTTAGCAATCTGAAGCCCATTTGTTTATCAATCCGTTTGACCTTTTGCAATTGTCCAGGCGCATGGTTGACTGGGAATATCATGGTCAGCACCTCATGGCCATTAGATCTATGCTTAAGGACACATGGCATGTTGTTGGTTGGAGGCATATGGTGGACATCATTGGACAACCTGCATGGGAACCTGTAAAGAAAAATAGTAGAAACATTTGGGTGGACCTGGGAATCGAACCCAGGTCCCAAGGATACACAGCCAACGCATCTACCACTCCACCATTCGCTTGCTTTTGTAATTATAATAATGAACAAATATAATATGAAAAACATAACACTTATGCTGGAAATATAAACAAGCGCGCGTTTTATTTGAACGGACCAACCACGAAGCAACACGTCTTCATCTCCTTCGTTTTCCTGTAAAAGAGAATGTTAGATAGCGGGGGTTTTTAACCCCCACAACCTGCAACGACCAATAATAGCGAATAGGCATAGGATTAACATAAATTGTTCGTGAGGGTTCCACTAGATTCGTCTGAATGCAACGAGTTCAGTCAGGGGCATCATGAGGCTTGATTTTTCCTATACTGAAAAGCCCCAAAATCAAAGCTTAGGAACCCTAATATTTGTCAATGGCAACTCATAATTCTGTGCATTATAATCCAATTAATTAATACCAATAGCTTTATATGGATGCAAGAAATACAAAACAAACCATAAATCACATCAAATGCTCATGAATCGTGAGTTTCGATTCTGAAAAAAGTGGACAAACCGTGATTCTGTTTCTTAGGATTCCTTGAGTGTTAGAACTTGATTTTGATTGCAATTTGTCTCTGAGAGTTCCTGCAATAACTTAGAAACAAGAAAAATCTTTGAATCACGTTAAATTATGGAAAACAGTTTTCAAGTTTTTTTTTATTTTTTCAATGTTGCATATGGCTTTCTGCAGCAATTCTCACGTTCCATGCATTAGGTTTAGGTTCTGTATATTTAATAGAATGGATTTAGGTTAAATCTTTGGGCAAAGATCCATGGAATTATGGTTTCAATATTTGATTGAAAATCAAATAATTTTCAATCTTTTTGATTGAAGAAAGTTGCTAAATTTGGAGTTTTTGATATCCTTGATTGGCACACGAAATCTCCAGCATATATTGGTCATCTTTGCTTCACCAAAAGATTGAGAAGTCATATCTTTGAATTTCGTACATTTTAAATTAATTAAATGAATTAAAAATCAATTAAAAATCCAATTAATTAATAAAAAATAAGAAAATAATTCAATTTAATCTCAATGGGTCGTGCATAAGCCTTGGATAAAGTTTCAAGAAGAAATTTGAGGCCCATTAGCAAAAACAAAGTGTTTTGAGCAAAGTTGACTTTTGCAAATTCACAAAAATTTCCCAACTTCTCCAATGCATATCTTGCTCAATTTTGATCATATGAACATGTTCTTGGACATTTTGGAAAGGTCTTGAAGTCCTCTAACCAATTCCTTTGGTCCCATGTCATTTTAATTTACCAATATCAAGTTATGGTCTTTGACTTAAAGTGCATTTTTGTTGACTTTTGAATTTTACCTATAATGTAGAAATTGATAACTTTTTGTGAGAGAATTTCTTGGACTTGGAATGTGAAGATGAGTTGTAGGAAATGTCATCCCCTTAAAAATGAGCATTAGATGGGATTTTTCTGATGAACCATGAAAAAGTTATGCCCTGGTCAAGATACAGTTGACTTTTCTACTGTCCAAAAATAGTAACTTTTGCATCTTTGATGATTTTTGAGCCATGCTTGTGGAATCATGATCAAGACTTGATCAAATGATGATTGTGACCTCAAAATAAGATGTTGACCAAAAATTCTGACTTTTGACTATAAAATGACCATTTTACCCCTGTAGTTGACTGTGGATCAAATGGAGCTTTTGACTGTGCAATTTGGCATTGTGATCCTTGATACTTGACATGTAGATGCTTGACAATGTATATAGGCCTATGGGACTTGATTGGACCACTGAAAACCTCAGATTCTTTGACAGAAACAAAACCCTAATTTTGACTGGCTTAGGAGGCAGTTGGACTGTGCAACCCTTGAGAAATCTTGAACCATTTGAAGATGATTCTTGATAAACTTTGAAGAATATGGGAGGGCAAATTTTGGGGTACAACAGTTGCCTCTGTTCAATCTTCTTAGACCTGAGGATGTAGATTGGCTTGCGTGCCTTTCGTGATCCGAAGGTGGAAGATGATTGAACACTAGAGTGCCCAGAAATTTGCACTCGCATAGTAGAATATCAGTAATGTGATGTCGGGAATGGGCTTATAGATGCCATTTGGAGAGATGGTGGATAGGAGGATGGGCTTATAGATGCCATCCAGGGGTGTCGATCGCGTAAGAGATTCCTTAGCGAGAACTTGCGTACCTGAGAAAGAAAGATAATTTCCTGGCCGGTTATAGGTGTTGATCTTCAAACTCTTCATGCAGATATGCCCTGGCTAGATACAGGTATCGAATCTACAATCAATCGCTCACAGATATGCCCTGGCTAGATACAGGTATCAAATCTGGAATTAGTCGTCCACAGATATGCCCTGGCTAGATACAGGTATCGAATTTGGAATGTCAAAAGGTTGACCGAGATAACTTTCCTGGATGGATACATGCGTAGACCTCTAATCAGTCGCTCACAGACATGCCCTGGATAGATACAGGTATCGAATCCGGAACTAGTCGTCTACAGATATGCTCTGGCTAGATACAGGTATCGAATCTGGAACTGAGAATGAGAGATAATTTCCTGGCCTGTTACAGGGGTTGATCTTTAAACTCTTCATGCAGATATGCCTTGGCTAGATACAGGTATCGAATCTACAATCAATCGCTCACAGATATGCCCTGGCTAGATACAGGTATCGAATATGGAATTAGTCGCCCACAGATATGCCCTGGCTAGATACAGGTATCGAATCTGGAATTAGTCGTCCACGGATATGCCCTGGCTAGATACAGGTATCGAATCTGGAACGTCAAAAGGTTGACCGAGATAACTTTCCTGGATGGATACAGGCGTAGACCTCTAATCAGTTGCTCACAGACATGCCCTGGCTAGATACAGATATCGAATCCGGAACTAGTCGTCTACAGATATGCCCTGGCTAGATACAGGTATCGAATCTGGAACTGAGAATGAGAGATAATTTCCTGGCCTGTTACAGGGGTTGATCTTCAAACTCTTCATGCAGATATGCCATGGCTAGATACATGTATCAAATCTACAATCAATCGCTCACAGATATGCCCTGGCTAGATACAGGTATCGAATCTGGAATTAGTCGCCCACAGATATGCCCTGGCTAGATACAGGTATCGAATCTGGAATTTGTCGTCTACAGATATGCCCTGGCTAGATATAGGTATCGAATCTGGAATTTTTCGTCTACAGATATGCCCTGGCTAGATACAGGTATCGAATCTAGAACTTCAAAAGGTTGATCGAGATAACTTTTTTGGCTGGATACAGGCGTAGACCTCTGGCCTGAGAATGAAAGATAATTTGCTGGCCTGTTACAGGGGTTTATCTTCAAACTCTTCATGCAGATATGCCCTGGCTAGATACAGGTATCGAATCTACAATCAATCGCTCACAGATATGCCCTGGCTAGATACAGGTATCGAATCTGGAACTAAAGGTTGATGGTAATCGTCTTTTGATTGACCTTTTCCTGAAAAGGCAAAACATTAGTTGTATGCAATGTCATGATGTATGAAATGTATGATGTCATGAGATCGTGTCGTATGCACTTTATCATGTACGTAAATGTGAAATGTTTATGAATGTGTTTTCCTCTGGGAAATTAAATCCTTGACGAATGCCGGGAGCTTGTTGAATCCTGGGCTGTTGTTGAAGAGTAGAGTTCTTCATTTCCACTAGGGATGATGATTGTAAGGATAAGCCGGTAGGAGAAGATGACTCTGTTGGGGAATAAACTTGTTGGAGAGATTACTCTGCGAGGAATTACTCTGTGGGAAATAGGTACTTCGTTGAGAATTTGATGATAACTCCACTGGGGATTCCTGTTGATAAATTTTGTTAAGGGGTTTGATGAACTCCGCTGGGGATAGGAAGAACCTCGCCGAGGACGATCTTTCCGTTGTAATTTACTGAGGATAACCCAGTTATAGGCTCTGATGGGGAATAACCTCTGAACATGGTCGGGAGAGATATTCGTTTGTATTCTGCAGGGGACAAGCTTCCAGACTCTACTGGGGATAAGCTTCCAGAATCTACTGGGGAGGATGATTCAACTCTCCTAGGGAAACTTTTTAGACTGCACTGGGGAATGGCTCCACTGGGGTGTCTATATTCCGCTGGGGAACAATCTTATATCAAGACTGCCGGGGATGCTTGCTGAGGAATATCTGTATACTCTACTGGAGAATATTGAGATTTTCTGGGGATACCCGACTTCCTTAAGGCTGACAGTAGGCTAACTCTGCTTGGGGAGAGTATCGCTGACTTGCTGGGGATACTGTGCCTTTTTAGGGGCTGCTGGGAGACCAACTCTGCTTGGGGAGAGTATTTGTTGATTTGTCTTACTCTGCGGGGAGTGAAGGTATCCTGGTTATATTCTTCAGCTTAATCGACCTTTGTACCTGGTGAACAAAGCAGTTGTACAGTTTGGACAACTCTTATTGCCCCAGCTTCTATGGGAGAAGGTACTTGTGGAGGTGCTTGATGACTGCCGGTTTGACAAATCTTCTTCTGGTAGGCAAGTGATAAGATGACAGGACATAGTCATATGCTTTGATCCCTAACTTTTGCCTGGACCGCCCTTTCGGGTTTTCAGTCCACTGGGATACCCATTTTTGCCCAAGCCGCCTTTTCAGGTTTTTGACTTGCCGAGTGTACATATTTTTTCATTTCATCCCTTATTTTTGCCCGAACCCTTTTGGTTCGTCGGGAAGCCCTTATTTTTGCCTAGGCCAGTCGACCTAGCGGGTCTTTGATTATGCGTAGTATTTTTTCGACTATGTCCACGCTCTCAGAATGTAGGGAGTTGTCACTGTCAGTAATGTTGTGTTGTCATACCACCAGAAGATATCTGATCGTGCAAGATTCGTTGCTGGAATTCATGTCCACTGTCCCAAGTGACTCAAGCAGAGATCTGCCCCCGGCTGTTTGGCATTTTGAGAGATTCTCTAAATCTTGACCTGACTGCCCCAGATGATGGATGATGATCATGCCGTGCCCCTTGATTGGAAGTGTTTCTTCCACTTGAGGTGATCCTTGAGAAGATTTTTGTTCACTAGATACTCGTCGTGCGAATTTCTCTGTTGTTCAAACAAATAGTCATATGCAAACAATGTTATTCTAAGAATGCAACGCTTATGTCTGTCTTGAAGTTTTTTGAAAATGCATTTTTCAGTAAAACAAGCAAATTTTGTAAAATGTGATGTCAACTCAAGATTTTACAGCGAGCCCTAAGGAGTCAGGATACCTTTTGTAACAATATGCTTTCGAACTAACCCGTGCTTCAGCTAGGACTTTTAAGGGTTATAACGTGGCCTGGTTCACGGTTTAAGAAACAAAGGATAAAGGCTCAAATTTTATTTGTGCCCACCCGTTCTTCGTGATGTTCTTCGATCCTAAACTCAGCTGATCGTGCGTTAGATCCTGTTTGAGTCTTTGCTCTGATATTCCAGTGATGGTTCGGATACTGACAAGTTATTTTGAATAGGCAGTCATTTTTTTTGTCGAGGGTTTGTAGGACCTCTTTCTTTTTGATTTCGTTATCCCTGTTTTTTGCCTAAACTGTTTCTTTTATAATTACAGTCAGCGGGATGCCCCAGTTTTTTTGTAAGTCTCCTTCATAGGTTTTGACTTATTGGGCTTTTATTTTGAGAAATAATGACTGCCTGTCTTTATGATTATTCAGAACCATCACTGTCTCTTGTTTTGGAAGGACTTCTTTGATGTCATTCATTGTGCACTTGGATCATCTGAGAAAACTACCCTGCCCCAGGTTCTGATTAAGGGTTTTTATTTTTTTTGGGAAAAGAAAAAAACTCCTACTTCTTTGGCTCGAAGGGGTTGACTAGGGATTATCTTCCTTATGACTCCACTGTTTAGGATTTGAAACAATGCCTGTACATCTTCAGCGGGGTTTGTTCAAAAGCATATTGTAAAGATCATGGTATCGTTTTTGTCATCCTCCCTCGAGAGGCTTAGAATTTTCAATCGAGAGTTGAACATCAAAAAATGAAAGCAATTTTAAGCATAGTGAACACGATTACTTCAAAACAGACATATGCGATGCATTAATGAAATAAGAAAGTTTGACATGATAATTGTTTGAACAATCAAAGAAAAATAATCCTTGAACATTCGAATGAACAAAAGTTTTTTTTCCCATCCTAGCCATGTTTTGGCAAGGGAGCAGTGATCACATTGGGAATCTCGGGCGCTTCGAACTCGACCTCCTTTGCATCGATTAGGTCCTGAACCTTGTTCCTCAAAGTCCAGCAATCATCTGTAGCATGCCCCGGGCTGTCAGAGTGATAAGCGTAGCGGGCGTTGGGGTTATACCTTGAAGGTGTCTTGTTGGGATTCTTAGGAGGGTCCCTTAGAGTTACCAAATTGGTCACCAGCAACTGTGGCAATATCTGGGACAAGGTCATGCTGAGGGGAGTGAATTGCCTTCTAGGTCTCTCTTCCCTTTGTTGGTTGCGATATTGAGGAGCACTGGCCGGTTTTGAAATAACCACTGCGTTGACAGCTTGGCGGTGTTCGGACCTATTCTGCCCTCTTGAACCATAGACAGCACTAGATTCTTTCTTGAACGGTTTCTTCTCAGTGTTCGAGGAGTCACCTTTCTGTATCTTCCCAGACTTGATACCAGCTTCTATCCTCTCACCAGTCAAGATCAGATCTGTAAACCCAGCAGAAGAATTCCCAATCAGATGGTTGAAGAACGGACCAGACAGGGTCCCCAGGAACATATCAACGAGCTCACGGTCAGTCAAAGGTGGCTGCACCCTTCCAGCCAGGTCTCTCCACTTTTGCGCATACTCCTTGAATCCTTCACCCGTCCCTAGTGACATACCCTGGAGTTGGGTACGCGTGGGAGCGAGGTCGGAATTATACTGATACTGCTTATAAAATGCAGTAGCCAATTCCTCCCAGTTACGAATACTGGTTCCATCCAGCTGATAGAACCATTCGAGTTGAGTCCCTGAAAGACTATCCTGGAAGAACTGGATCCGCAAATTCTTGTCAGTTGTATACGGTTGGATCTTCCTTACATACGATCGGAGGTGCATCTTAGGACAGGAAGCTCCGTCATACTTTGCAAAAGCAGGTGCCTTGAACTTGTGGGGAATCACCACCCTAGAGGATAAGCCTAGGTCTCCAAAGTCCAACCCGAGCACATGTTGAATCTCCATAGCACTTAAGCCGTCCTCTAGCTGTTTGTACTTGTCCTCGGCAGGAGGGTACTGTTCATCATTATAATCTGTCTCGTTGTCGGAGACCATGGGGCTAGGAACCCTTTCCTCTTGTGGACTGTCTTTGCCTACAGATGAGGTAGTCAGCTCAACCTCATTCTGTGATCCATTCCCTGGTCTGCGTCTAGTATTGAACAATACAGTCCTCTTCTTCTTCTTCTTCAGAATCAGAGTCTTCAACTCCTGTTGACCCTGGGCTAGGCTCATTACCAACTCTTGGAACTGGGCGTTCTAGGCCTGGAGGGCCTTGATAGCTTGTTCAGCGGAAGGTTCAGAAGTCTTGATGATTGCTGAAATAAACAGCGAAGAAGGTAAGTGACCTGTAAAAAAAAGGGTACCTGTAATGCAATGATATGTATGTATGCAATGTTTTCAAGGATCTCGTGGGGTAAACAAGAAAATTGTTAGAATTTGAATCTGGTAGCTTGATTGAAGGAACTTCATGTTGCTGAGAGTCCTTCTTCAAGAGTCAGGCTCACCATATCGAGTGGGTCATAGCCCCTGACTCAAGTTATCATGTTTTGATCTCCGAACAACCTTGGCTAGAGGAAAATAAATCACCTTTGCCCCTTGCTAGACATTTGGTTCATCATGACCTGCATCACAAACCTTTGAGATCCTTGAAATGGGTTAGTCCTTATGCAGGATGCATGCAATGGTATGATGGTATGATGTTATGCTATGCGCGGAGTGATGTAAGTAAACCCTGTTATAAGCCCAGATTAAGGACTGTAAACAAAACCTGCAAGGAACTCATGTTGTCAGATAACAAGAATGTGCAAGTAGTTCAAGTTTGAAGGCACACAAGTCACACAAAAGAGCCCTTAGATTTCAGGCCGGCATGAAGTTTAGTTACTACCCTCTTTCGGTTTCAGTTGGTTAAGACCTGTCCTAGAAAATAGTAACCGGGTTCTAGAGGATCTCAATATCACTGACTACCCTTAATCGGTCATAACTCCAGCTTCGCAATCTTTTCTTGCGGCCATAACCATCGCGAGAGTTTAGCCTCAATGAGTGTAGCATACTGCTACTATTCTATGGCCAAGTTGGGTCAATTTAGGGTTCTAAGGTCGGTTGGTGCTTAATGACTCCTCAGAAGACCCATATTTTCCTCGTTCCAACACAAGGGATATCTGTACAGACCAAGGTGTCACACCAATGTAGCTACTGCTTCACCCATGTCGGTCTACACCGGACAGGTCCCTCATAGCTTATGCTACCTAAAGGGTATTCCCCAGATCCGGGTTAGGATCTATGAAACTATGATGCAAGCCCACAAATATAAAAGCAATCAAGACATACAATTGAAAACATAAGAGTGGTTTAATCCTAAGGTACACCTCACTTTTCAATATTCCCCAGCAGAGTCGCCAGTTCTGTGATCGGTGGAAATAAAACTGACTATTTTGAAATGCTGGTTCGCGAAATGTCGCAGTAAGCAAGAGTCGCCACCGTCTTTTATGTTCTCCAACAAGGAAAGGACAAAAGCACAGCAAAATTCCTTTTCGAGATGTTTCTCGGTTCGGGAGGTAGATTATAGAAAGGGAAGGTGTTAGCACCCTTTCTATCTGTGGTTATCCACGGGCTCTTAGGTACTTGCTCACTATGTTTTCAAAAATTGTTTGCTTTTCTTGTGTATGTGGGTTTTGAAAAAGTTTGTTTCAAAACTTCTAGGTAACTCTTGTATCAGTCCTCAAAAGTGTATGAAGTATTTGTTTGAAAACTTTTTGTAAGTGTAGGTGCGAAAAGAAGTTTTTGTTTTTTGAAAGAGCAAGTACCCAGGAGAAATCTACCTACTCTAAGGAATTAAGCTGTGTAAGAGTCCTTTAGACAGTACTATCCCATTATTGAGAAGTGGGTAGCACCGTCGTTGGAGTTATTCGGGTCAATTCGATTATAGGGACATGTGTGGCCACCCAAGCAATAGTAGGACGCCTTAGTGGTAACCCTAATGTCCTAGATCCTTTTTATCCGAGGCAACCGTTTCGAGGCAACTGGATCTTTAGACAGGAGGGCGACCTCTAAAACACCCTATACTTAATGACCACCTCGAGGAAACCAAGTGAGGCGTACCCTAGGAGTGGCATGTGCATGTGTGTCAGGTTTCAATTCATATTATCTTTGAACATGCATCATTGTGAGCTACGGATTGATTTTATTTTTCATACAAGTCTTGTCATGCATAATTAACAGTTAATAATTTGCGAAAAGGTAAATTGCGGAAAGTAAATCTACACTATTACAAGGCGTCGGGTATTTACATCGCCAAAAACATAACCCTTTGGAAAAATAAATTGCGGAAAGTAAATAAAGCGATAAAAGCCCTAATTATCTATTACATTCTCGGAGCAGATACATAAATATGATCAAAATAATAAAGTGCGCGCAAAGAAGTTGAATCAGGACGTCCTTAGGGTTTTGGCCCTTTTTGAGAGAAGAGAGTGAATTTTGGTCCTTTGCATTTAATGAAATATTAAACCTAAAACTAATTAATTAATAAATTAAAAGAAAAAGTATTTTTGTGTTTTTTATGTTTTCAGTGAAAATAAAAATAAAATAAAATCACAAGTTAATAAAAACCCTAATTTCTATATTAATTTTATTTATTATGAAAAAGATTAAAATTGTCCTAATTAAACAACTAAACTAATTAATTACATTTATTTACAAAATAATAATTAATAGTGAAAATAATAAATAATAAAATAAATAATATTTACATTTTCTGAATTTAATATGAAAAATAATTAATTAAGTTAATTAAGTAATAATAATTAATTAATAATAATAATTAGTAAAAGAAAATAAAAAGAAAATTATGAATGAACCAGGGGGGTGTTGGGCCCATTAGGAGGTTTTGTTAGCAATCTGAAGCCCATTTATTTATCAATCCGTTTGACCTTTTGCAATTGTCCAAGCGCATGGTTGACTGGGAACATCATGGTCAGCACCTCATGGCCATTAGATCTATGCTTAAGGACACATGGCATGTTGTTGGTTGGAGGCATATGGTGGACATCATTGGACAACCTGCATGGGAACCTGTAAAGAAAAATAGTAGAAACATTTGGGTGGACCTGGGAATCGAACCCAGGTCCCAAGGATACACAGCCAACGCATCTACCACTCCACCATTCGCTTGCTTTTGTAATTATAATAATGAACAAATATAATATAAAAAACATAACACTTATGCTGGAAATATAAACAAGCGCGCGTTTTATTTGAACGGACCAACCATGAAACAACATGTCTTCATCTCCTTTGTTTGCCTATAAAAGAGAATGTTAGATAGCGGGGGTTTTTAACCCCCACAACCTGCAACGACCAATAATAGCGAATAGGCATAGGATTAACATAAATTGTTCGCGAGGGTTCCACTAGATTCGTCTGAATGCAACGAGTTCAGTCATGGGCATCATGAGGCTTGATTTTTCCTATACTGAAAAGCCCCAAAATCAAAGCTTAGGAACCCTAATATTTGTCAATGGCAACTCACAATTCTGGGCATTATAATCTAATTAATTAATACCAATAGCTTTATATGGATGCAAGCAATACAAAACAAACCATAAATCACATTAAATGCTCATGAATCGTGATTTTCGATTCTGAAAAAAGTGGACAAACCGTGTTCTGTTTCTTAGGATTCCTTGAGTGTTAGCACTTGATTTTGATTGCAATGTGTCTCTGAGAGTTCCTGAAATATATTAGAAACAAGAAAAAGCTTTGAATCACGTTAAATTATGGAAAATAGTTTTCAAGTTTTTTTTTGATTTTTTCAATGTTGCATATGGCTTTCTGCAACAATTCTCACGTTCCATGCATTAGGTTTAGGTTCTGTATATATAATAGAATGGATTTAGGTTAAATCTTTGGGCAAAGATCCATGGAATTATGGTTTCAATATTTGATTGAAAATCAAATAATTTTCAATCTTTTTGATTGAAGAAAGTTGCTAAATTTGGAGTTTTTGATATCCTTGATTGGCACACGAAATCTCCAGCATATATTGGTCATCTTTGCTTCAACAAAAGATTGAGAAGTCATATCTTTGAATTTCCTACATTTTAAATTAATTAAATGAATTAAAAATAAATTAAAAATCCAATTAATTAATAAAAAATAAGAAAATAATTCAATTTAATCTCAATGGGTCGTGCATAATCCTTGGATAAAGTTTCAAGAAGAAATTTGAGGCCCATTAGCAAAAACAAAGTGTTTTGAGCAAAGTTGACTTTTGCAAATTCACAAAAATTTCCCAACTTCTCCAATGCATATCTTGCTCAATTTTGATCATATGAACATGTTCTTGGACATTTTGGAAAGGTCTTTAAGTCCTATAACCAATTCCTTTGGTCCCATGTCATTTGGATTTACCAATCTCAAGTTATGGTCTTTGACTTAAAGTGCATTTTTGTTGACTTTTGAATTTGACCTATAATGTAGAAATTGATAACTTTTTGTGAGAACATTTCTTGGACTTGGAATGTGAATATGAGTTGTAGGAAATGTCATCCCCTTAAAAATGAGCATTGGATGGGATTTTTCTGATGAACCATGAAAAAGTTATGCCCTGGTCAAGATACAGTTGACTTTTCTACTATCCAAAAATAGTAACTTTTGCATCTTCGATGATTTTTGAGCCATGCTTGTGGAATCATGATCAAGACTTGATCAAATGATGATTGTGACCTCAAAATAAGATGTTGACCAAAAATTCTGACTTTTGACTGTAAAATGACCATTTTACCCCTGCAGTTGACTGTGGATCAAATGGAGCTTTTGACTGTGCAATTTGGCATTGTGAGCCTTGATACTTGACATGTAGATGCTTGACAATGTATATAGGCCTATGGGACTTGATTGGACCACTGAAAACCTCAGATTCCTTGACAGAACCAAAACCCTAATTTTGACTGGCTTAAGAGGCAGTTGGACTATGCAACCCTTGAGAAATCTTGAACCATTTGAAGATGATTCTTGATAAACTTTGAAGAATATGGGAGTGCAAATTTTGGGGTACAACATACTGCTTTTCCATGATATCAGAGATTTGATTAAAAAACTCTGTATAATTTTTAGATTTGTTTTTTTACAATATGAGATTCTGCATTTTTTTTAGATTTGTTCTGTAATTTACAAGATTTGGGTTCAGACTGATCTACACAGTAATGATTAATTTGATAAAAAAACGTGTGCATTCTTTGTGATTGACACAGCGTTAGTTTTTCAAACATGGGTCCTACATTTTTTCTGAACTGTCCAGCCTGCAATACGTTACAACAAAAACACTTTTCCCTTTAAAACACACTTAGGCCTAACCGACCCTTTTCAAATTAACCAACAAAAAAATCTTAATAAATTATAACCATATTTAAGAAAACAATATTATGCCAAAAAGGTTTATCAGTAAAAAAACATTACGGTTTTTTCCTCTTAACAAAGAAATCTATTTATTATCTTTTCTAAAAAAAACAAACAATTTTGATACTTAATGCTTCTTAATATTTTAATAAACTGAAAATACGTAAAATTTCATGAATCAGTGAGACAACAAATATATTTGTTCTATCCATATCTTAATGGGCTTGCAACTTGCAAATACCCCCTCCTCTTGCTATTTGCTAACATGAAATGGGACAATATGAACTATTCTTAAATGGATTAACAAATTAAAGACTTAATAATTACTATACTCTTTTTTTGAAATAATCTTCCACTTTCGAATCGCATGGGCCATTGGCCAATATGCTCCACGAATGAGTTTATGAGTCTTTCTGATTTAGAAATCCCCATTAAAATACATATCCATGTCTTGAATAAAGATAGGTCATCAGATATTGTTGTACCATCTTTAATTAAATATTTCTTCTATTTTAATCTTGAAAAAATAAAATCATCGAGGTAGGACAAATTTAGGGTACGACACCATGATATTAACTACTATGGAGGGTGACAACCTCCCGCATCATGTAAACATGGACATAGTTAAAAGATACTACGCATGAACAAAGACCCGCTAGGTTGACTGGCCTAGGCAAAAATAAAGGCATCCCGGCAAACCAAAAGAGTTCGGGAAAAAATTAGGGATATACGTATGAAAAAAATATGTACACTCGGCAAGTCGAAAACTTGAAAAGGAGGCTTGGGCAAAAAAGGGTATCCCGGTGGACTGAAAACCCGATAGGGAAGTCCAGGCAAAAGTTAGGGATTTTAAGCGTATAACTATGTCACGTTGGATCACCTTACAGCCAATCTTAAGTGACAACTATAAATCTCAAATGGTACGTGTAGTGATAAAAAATGTAGCGGGGTAAATTGGAGATCGAATTATTGATTAATTCGTCTCACAAAAGCAAGAGTCGCCACCGCGCTTTATTATTTCCAAGGGAAAAGGGGAAAGAGCGAAATAAAACCCTAAATATGCAATGTAAAATAATACTTTTTTAAAAGTAATAAAAATACAAGGCGTTTTTGAAAAGAGGTCTATGGTTCGGGGGTTGGTTATACAGTGGGAAGGTATTAGCACCCAATGTATCTATAGTACTCTATAGGAACCTTTTGAAATATCTGTTTATTAAAATGTTTGTTTGATCGAAATAAATTGTTTTGGCCGAAAAGGGGTACGGATGGGTTTTTGAAGGTACGACGACCTAATGTCGAAGTTTTGGCTTAAAAGGTATAAGTTTTGAAAAGGTTGAATATTTGAGAAAAATTGTCTTAAGTTTTAATGGAATGCAAAATATTCGCGTGATCGGACTTGAGGACATGAAGTCAACAAATTTAATCATTTTTCCCTTGGATTTAGACGTAAACAGAATAATCATGTAAATATGAAATAATTAAACAGAAAATTATGCGGATAATGATTAAATAGCAAAAATTAAATAATAGACTAAATGGTGCGAACATGTATTTTTAGATTTTTGTTTAATATTAATGAAAAAAAATGTTTTAATAGTTTTCATTTTTATGCATTTTTTAATATGGACAAGGTATGAGAATTAATTAAGAAAAATGAAAATGTTTTTTTAGTTCTTAAATTTCTATTTTTTTATATATTTTTTGTATTAATATTAACTAAAGCGAGGGAAATAATTAAGGGAATAAAATATTTTTAAAGTTTTTTATTTTATATGTTTCTATTTTTATATTTTTTTTATAAATATAAAGGTATTGTTTTTAAGAGTTATTAAATAATTAAAATAAATTAGAACTTTAAATGGTTATTAACTAAACCTAATAAAAAAATACTAAAATTACTAGATTAAACCTAAAGTTAAACTAATAAAATGATCCCATTATTTAAAATTATCTAATTAGATTACACATTTATTATTTGATTAACTTACTAATTAACTAGACTAATAATATTCTAAAAAACTAATAGAAAGTAAAATGAAAAGAGTGGTGGCCAAAAAAAACAAAAGGGGCAATAAGCAATTGTGGGCCTAAGAGTTTTAAGGGGCCTGATCAGAAAACAGAAATGGGGGGGGTGTACTGTGGAAGGAAAAGGGGACGCCCAATTTTGAACAAACATTTTGGCTTAGGGTTAAACATTGTGTGTTAATGGAATTAGGGATTAGGGTTAAGGTAAAGTGCAAAACGGCGCTCGTTCTTTCTTCTTCGTCTTCGCGTTGCTCGCTTCTGACTTGCCTCTGAGTCCCTTGCCACGGCCACCGGTACCTCCACCTTCTTCTTCCCTCCAGTCAAAGCGTTAGGGCGACAGTCACGGTACAATTTTTCGTCTTTTATTTCGTTAGGTTTGTTTACTACTGCATGTGTTGATTTTGTTCATTTCGATCCTGATTTGTTGTTTGTTAATGGTTGTTTGAGGGATACAAAAGAAAGAGAAGGAGAAAAAATGTTACCTTTGGGAGATGGAGGAAGGACGGTTGAGTGTGCGTAGGAGGCCGAACGGCGAGGAAAGGTGATGCGTCGCGAGCTTCTTTGACCCTGGTTTGTCTTTTTCCTCTTCTTGCTAGCTTGTTGCCTTGAATCGTTACCTTGAACAACTGCCTTGATGCCTATCCTGAGTTGCCTTCGAATAATTTTTCCTCTCTTCTTCTTTACTGTTGGCTTGATTTGCTGAACTGTGGCCTTCGAATACTTTTCTCTCTTCTTCTTTTGCTATGATTTTGTTGCCTCGTTATTGTTGGCCTATGATGATGTATCTGAGGCCTTATGGTTTGGACAGTTTCATGTAGGTTTGCATTGTTCTGTTTTTTTTATCTGATTTTTGGATTTGACAAGGTTTAAGGTTTTAGGCCATAAGTCTTACTGGTTTTAGGCCATATTGGTTTAAAGTTTGGTGGTGTTTATGCTGGTTTTGGAAACAGTTGAACTGATTTTTGGTTTGAGATAGCAGGTTTCGAAATGGCTCACAGGTTTTATGGTTTAGGCTATATTTGATGGTTTAGGCCATGGTTTAACAGGTTATGGAACAGGATGGTACAGGTTTGTATGGTGTATGCAGGTTTGGAATGGTTTTATGCAGGTTTGGAATGGTTTTTGGTCATATTGGTTTGATGATTTAGCAGGTTAATGGTTTTGAAATGGTTATGGTGTTTGTTTGACAGTAGGGGGTTTTATGGTTTAGGCCATAATTTTGATTGGATATATCAGGTTCTGTTTCTTGCTTTTGAGACCTTGAGACTTTGAAACTTTGTTTGTATTTTGTTGGACAATTTTCTTTTGGGTGTTGAAGGCTTGAAAATAGGTTTTTTTTCTCTCTAAATTTTTTGAGGGGGCTTTGTCGTTATATCAGTTGATGGCCTCTCTATCCTGGAGGTTTACGTTACAGGTTGTATAGGTTTTTTTGGTATATTTTATGATACCTCTGCATACTTACTGCTCCATCAGTTTGTCCCTATTCTATTTCATGCTTTCTCTTTTCTTAATGTATGCTGCTGCAGTTTGTTTTGTAACCACTTCTGCCTAAACCAAAACCTGTAAACCACACTTTCTTCTCTCTTCTCTCTCTTAGTACAATTTGATACATTAAAATGTGATATGTACTGACTGTTCTGAAAAAGCAATATGCTGGAAAATGATGAGAATGGAAATATATATTGCTTGCATAAATTGTTTTAAACTGCATGCTCTCTTTGTCTTTGCATGGAAGCCTTTGATTTTTGGCCTCTTCCATACTTGACAGTTAGTTTACGTTACATACTTGCTTTGAAAAATGCATATGCTGTTTGAAAATGTAACTTGACTTGGTTACTGTTGAACTATGCTTTTGAAATATGCAATTGGCTTTGAAAATGTGTAATTGATTTTTAATTATGCAGTTTATTTTAAAAATGCAGTTTTGACAAAAGAATGAATTTGTGCATATTTAAATTTGTGCATTCATTTTTATCAATAAAAATTCATCCCTTTTTGTGAACCGGGAGAAATCCCGTGATTTGCAAAAAGGGTAAAACTGATTCCAGCCGTTTGCTTTTAATGATGAACGCTAATTAATTTTTTTGCTTTTAATTATATATTCAATTCTGACTTTTTCTTTAATTCTTTTTGCAGGTAAAATTAAATGAGCAAACAAAGAAGCATTGGATAGAAGATGAAGATTTAGGACTTAGAAAAATTAGGATAGTTTTTTTTTTTATTTCATTTTAAACTTTGTAAAAATTATCCTTGTAAATACGTTGTAAATAAATACAGTATTTAAACGACAATTGTAACAATTAGAATAAAATGAATAAAATTCCAATATTTTACCAATCAATTCTTTCCTTCTCTCTAATTATTTATTTTATCGTTTATAATTCTTTAAATTATATAATAACTGAAAATAAATTTCAATTACTTAAATTCAGAATAATAAACAATTAAATAAACATCGTTGACCAATTAACTTCTCTTCAATCTATTCCATTATTTATAATTCTCTAAATTATTATAACTGAAAAAGTAAATTTCAACTATTAAACTTAGGATAATAAATAATTAAATAACATTGTTGATCAATTAATAACCTTCTTTTCAAATATTTATTTTATTATTTATGAATCTTTAAATTATATAATAACTGAAAAGAAAATTCCAATTATTTAAATTTAAGATAACAAATAATTAATAAACATTGTCTGATCAATTAATAAACTTAGCGTTCAAAAATAAACAGCTCTCGGCTTGAAAAAGTTATGAATTTTAAAATCAATAGATCAAAACGCTTGCAATGTAATGATGCAGATGGGAGATGGTATCTTAGGTCAAAATTTGGGGTACAACAATACGAGTCAATCCAGGCAGCTTCAAACAAGTAGCAAAGAGATGAACCGCTCTAAGACATAAAGGCAATAGCAGAATGGGAACTATGATGCGGTGGGAGAACTGACTTGGGATGTTTTGTGTTTGATCTCAAATTTTGCGGTTAGCATGAGTCGCCACCGACTTTTCTTTTATCCAAAAAGGAAAGGTTGAAAAGCACAGGAAAGGCCTTTGAGATGTTTTCTTGAGTTCGGGGGGTAGATTATAAAAAGGGAAGGTACTAGCACCCTTTTCATCCATGGTTTTCCATGAGATCTTAGTTACTTGCTAGATCACTTGCTTTTGTTTGAAATTATGCTTTGTGTGGTTTTTGAAAGTATTTTGAAAAAGAGGCCATTGTTTAGGCAATCTTTGTAATGATTCTCGTTCGTAAGAATGTATACAAAGATGTTGATCTTTTGAAAATGTTTTTGATGTTTTGTAAGATGTTTGAAAGTGTATGTGATTATTTTTGAAAATAGCAAGGATGTTTGTTTTGAAATGGAGCAAGTAATTAGGAGAAATTTACCTACTCAAATGTCTTTCTTGTTCATTTCCTTTTCCTTTAACATTGTTGTCTTACCATTGATTTGGTAAGCAACCCTATCTTTGGATGTAAACGGGATGGGTGTGGGTCATCGTATAACCATGATTAGAAATGTTGCAAAGTATCTTAGCATTCTTTTGAGGGACTAAGATCATTTTGTAAGGCAACTTTGAATAGCTTCATCGAGGGACTATGATCTTGTATTTTTTTTTTGTTTTTGCTAAGACACCTTACATGCGTAATATGGCCATTTTGTATAAGGCAACCATGTGGGATAACTCTAGGGGTTCTTGTGTGCAAGTGTGTTATTTTCATGCTTGATTTTGTCTTGAATTACGGTTTTCTATTTGATTGGTTTTATCTTTCCATACAAACCCTAATTACAAGCATATTATGTAAAAGTGATAAATTACGAAATTTAAAGTTACTACACTATTACAACACTTATGGGAGGGGGGTATAAAATTTTTGAATGGGGATTGCAATAATATAAACCTAATTAATCTCTTACAACCAAATTGAATTTGTACAAGAATTGGAATAAATAATATACAAGATGAATTAAATATGCAAAAATTGTAAATGGAAAGAAAAAAAGATTTTTTTGTTTGGTTTCTTAAGAAAAAGGGTCTTGATTTTAACCTAAATTAGATAAAGAAAATGATTAGTCAAGTTTAAAATTCATTAAGAAAAAGATTCTTGACTAAAACCCTAATTCTTCTTAATTGATTAAAAGGAATGAAGTTTAAAAAATTTATTTTTTACATTTTATATTTTTTGTCTTGAAAAATAAATTATAGTGTTATAAAATATTCTTTAGTCTTTTTGGTATCAAAAATATATTTTCATTAGTATAAAATAAATAATATTTTAGTCTTAATTAAATTTACAAGATAATTAGTGAAAATAAATAAAGTGTGATCAAAATAAAATATATATTTTTTTAAAAAATAAATAAACTAAGTTAAAATATAACTCTACTATTTTTTTGTATTTTTTTTATGATTTTTTAATATTGAAATAAATATATTTAAGAAAATAACATGAGAATAAAATAAAAAATAAAATAATAATGGGTCAGGGGTTCAGATATGAGACAAGGAGGAAATGTTAGAAAAAAAACAATAGACCCATGAAGTGGAGGCCCAGCGCTGCAAGAGACAAAAAATATGGAAAAATGTTAGAAAAATTCAAAAAGGCAACGCGCTGAGGTTCGAACCCATGACCTCTAGCAATAACATACGCTGCCTTACCACTGGGGTAGCTGTACATCCGTTTATATAAACAAAACCATAAATATATAAGGAAAATCATGTCCTGCTGACTTCATCTTCAACCTCCAGCCGATATACCTGTAACTTCTTCATTTATCAACAAAAATGGAAAGTGACAAAATGAAAGTTGTTGCATTCTTCCTCACGAATATAACCATGTAAATAATTAAGGCTGAAAGTCAAAGATAAAAGAGAATTTCTATGGCCCTAATTTAAACCCTAAAATTTTCAGAAACTTCAACTCTAAAATTCTCTAAGCTCAGGCCATATAAATGTAAACTATGGATATGTACAACTTCGTGGCAATGAGGTCTACATCTTATCTTCACAAATGCAAGCCTAACAATACCTAAGTAATGAGATAGAAGTTTAAGAAAAATACCTCAAACTGGAAATTGTGAAATGCAAATGAGCTTGTTTCAGGGAGTGCTGATGATCAGGTTAGCTTCCTTGACCTCTAGGAAGCAAATGCAATGGCTGGCTTAAGCTGAGGATGGCTGGAATGGTCTGGAGAAGCCCAACTGTGATGCTCTGTTTTTGGTTATGGAAGACAAGGAAAATGTTGTTACAGAAATGAAACAGGTACAGGGATGAGTAACTCTTGATGCAAGGAAGCTTTAGAAACTAAAAGGCCAAGTAACGCACGAGGGAAATGTGAGTTTGGTATCTAAAGTCAGAACTTGCAGAACAATGGTGTTTTGGAACAATTTCTGGCTAGGGTTAGTTTTAGTGAGTTTCAGGGGCTTATTTTTTGTGTGTCCACTTGAAAATAGTGTGTTAACTTATAAGCAAGAGGTTTTGAGGCTTGTATCAACTCAGAATTTGAATTTGCATCCTTAAGCCAAACATGTGATTTTTTGAGAAAAACAAGTTTCAATGTTTGTGTACTTGCTAAGATAGAGTGTTTAAGCTTTAAACACTCTTGCTTCTGACTTTATAGGTGAAGTGTGATCAGACGGAACAAGTTAGAGGCTCAAGAGTGGACTTTATGCAAAATGTTTGCTTTAAAAGAATGGTATTATTAGCTTTCTTCCCAAAATGGCAATATGGACTGGACAAAGCTTAAACAACTTGGATTATAGCTCAAAAGTTTGTATAATCCATTAATTATGGAGTGACAAACAAGTTTGATGCCTGAAAAGCAAAGATCATGCAGCCTAACATTGATTTGCATTTGTGTTCATCATAAAAATGACCTATAATTCAAGTGACAAAACACCAACTTCATCTCTTCGATTCTCCCTACTCAAGAATGATCTCAAGGAGTTCTTGGATATTTTGGAAAGCTTGAAATGTGATATACAAATCATATTTTAATTGCTTTTCAATACTCCCCTTGGAACCATGTGAAAAATTGCCATGAAGTTTGGTCAAAAATCTGCCTAACTAGGGCAAAATTTCACTAAGTTATTTTTAGTTCATGAGCATGTATTCACAAAATTATAACTTGAGATCCAAGAATCTTTAGGAGAAGTTTTGTGAAGAAAAGTTGTAGTTTTCATGGATATCTAAAACTTTCATGTTGGAAGTTTCCTTTGAATCATCTTGCATCATGGTGAAAATTTGGCTTAAAGTTGTAAAAAAACATGAAATTTTCTATACTTAGAAAAATTTCTAAGTTAAGAAATTTCATCTTTTCAAAACAAAATCTTGAATCCTTGATTTATTGATGAACAAGTTTCATATTTTGACATTTTTTGATGAATTATGATCTTTGGCACTTAAATTAGACCAAAAGGTCAAAGTTTGACTTTTCAGTATACAGTTGACTTTTGATCAGTCGACTGCAAAACTCATTTGTCAATCCAATGGACTTGGAATGTTTTGAATCATGTCATTAGGTAAAAATGATGTAATTGGAATCTTGAGATCATACCTTAGGCCAATTGATCATTTTCTAGGTCAAAAATCAGAAATTTCCCCTTTCCAGTCAAAACCCTAATTTTGACCATTTTGCCCTTTTGTGGATTTGATCAAATTTCTTCAGGAATTGTGGTCCAAACTTGATAAAATGATACATATGGGTCTAAAATGTTGATGTGGATCAAAAATTATGAAGTTTGACTGTAAATTGGCTATGGTTGACTTTTTCCCCAATATAGCTGATTTTTTGGTCAACTGTTCAATTGACTGATCAAAAGTGTGATCCAAGGCTTGAAAGTTGACATGAGTATTTGGGGTCCATAATGATCCATGGAAGTAATATGAAGCATTTATAGTCAAAAAATCCTTGTGCAAACTCAAACCCTAATTTTGGTAATCAGTGTATGAGGAGGTGTCTTGAGCTGATCAAACCCTAGTGCAGTCTTGAGCCCAATGAGATCTTGTGAGGAAATTCTTAATTAGTGAGAGGGAAAATTTTAGGGTACAACATCTTCCCCTGTTCAATCTTCATAAACCTGAAGAGTTATATTGGCGAGTTTTTCCATTCGTGACTCGAAGGTGGAAGATGATTGGACACTAGAGTGCCTAGAAATTTGCACTCGACGATGTGAAGGTTGAGGGAATGGGATTAAAGATGTCATTTGAAGAGGCGATAGAAAGTTTTTGGAGATGGGCTCGTAGATGCCATCCAAGAGTAATTGTTGAATTGTAATTTGTAAGCTGAAAGAATGAGTATCAGAATGGCGACCGTGTCTAGAGCGTATCTGAACTGTATCCGAAAACTTTGTTTGAATGTGTATCAGAATGGCATTTGTATCTGGAGTGTATCTGTACTGTATATGAGGGTTGAATCTGAATGAGAATCAGAAAGGCATCCGTTTCTGGAGCGTATCTGAACTGTATCTAAACGTTGAATCTGAATGAGTATCAGAATGGCATCCGTGTCTGGAGCATATCTGAATTGTATCTGAAAATTGAATTTGAATGAGTATCATAATGGCATCCGTGTCTAGAGTGTATCTGAATTGTATCTGAAAACTGAATCTGAATGAGTATCAGAATGGCATCCGTGTCAGGAGCGTATCTGTATTGTATCTGAAAACTCAGAACATTGTTAATGGTAGCTTTTTAATCTTATCCTGAAAAGGGTAGAAGGTTAGCTAAGATGCAAGGCCGTGTTGCATGAAATGTATGATATAATGCATTTTCTTTATCAATGTTTATGATATATAAATGCAACGTATGCGTATGTGAGCTAATTTGTTGTACTGCTGTTGGATTGGGGAATAAATCCCTGACTGCTGCTGAGGATATAGAGTATAAGTTTTCACGATGTAAGGTCTAAGTGTTGATGAATTTCTGTTTAGAGAAATAAACTCTGTTGTAATGGAAATTTCGTATAGTGCTTGTAAGATCCTATTGGAGAATCCTGAGAAATTTGACGACTTCTATTGGGGATCAACAATTTGAAACTTTGTTCCGCTGGGGATTAAACGACATATTGCGGGGAATTCTTATGGAATAACCTAGAGGTATTTCCCTATCCATTTAATCCATCAGTAATTGTTTTTTTTTTAATTTTGTTTATTTGTAAACAGTAATTATGTTGAAATGCATATGTTCAACAATGAATCATTGGACGTTTTTTGCAAACAAAATACAAATGTAAAGAAAAAGAAGATAGTTTTTTCACTTTCAAAGAGATATCTTTATATTGAATTTGAGTAAGATTTTTTGTACAAGGAGACAAGCATTCGAGTAAGAGAATTTCGTCGTAAGAAAAATTAAAATTTCGATACAAAGAAAAGATAGCTATGAGTAAAAATCCCATGGGGTTTCTGTTCTGCTATAGCCTTCGTATCTCTGAGCATCTTCTCTATTTGTTGCCTCGTCTGAAGATGATTGAATTGATAATAACCTCTGAGTTTGTCAGTGGAAGCCAAAGGTTGTCCTTAAAGTGATCCAATGGGACATAGTCATATGCCTTAATTCCCTAACTTTTGCCTGGACCGCCCTTTCGGGTTTTCAGTCCACCAGGAGACCCTTTTTTGCCCAAGTCGCCCTTTCGGGTTTTCAACTTGCCGGGTGCACAGATCTTTTTTTTGTTTTATCCCTAATTTTTTTCCTGAACCTTTTGGTTCCCTGGGATGCCCTTGTTTTGTCTAGGTATGTCAAACTAGCGGGTCTCTTATGCATAGTATCTTTTGACTATGTCTGCGTTCGCAGGATGCGGCAGGTCGTCACCATCTATGGTAGTCAAGATCATTGCCCCACCAGAGAATATGTTTTTGATTATAAATGGTCCTTCATAGGTAGGAGTCCATTTGCCCTTGGATCACCTTGCGGCAATATGATGCGTTTGATCACTAAATCCCTAACTTGATACACATGGCGCCTGACTTTCTTGTTGAAGGCCTTGATCATCCGTTTTTGATACATTTGACCATGGAAAACAACAGTAAGTATCTTTTCATTAATCAAATTGAGTTGATCAAGTCGAGTTTGGATCCAATCATCTTCGTTCAATCCTGCATCTTTCAAAATCCTCAGAGAGGGGATCTGAACCTCAATAGGAAAGACGGCTTCCATGCCGTATACCAAAGAAAAGGGTGTTTCCCCAGTTGACGTGCGAGCTATGGTATGATACCCGTGGAGAGAGAACGGTAGCATCTCATGCCAGTCTTTGTATATGACTGTCATTTTCTGTATGATCTTTTTAATGTTCTTATTTGCAGCTTCGACGACACCATTCATCTTTGGCCGGTAAGGAGAAGAATTGTGATGCTAAATCTTGAATTGCTCGCACAAGGAGGTGATCATAGTGTTGTTGAGATTTGTACCATTGTCTCTAATGATACTTTTGCAGGATACTGTACTGGCAAATGAGATTTTGCTTGATGAAAGGGGCAACAACATTCTTGGTAACAAAGGCGAAGGAGGCTGGTTCAACCCACTTTGTAAAATAGTCAATGGCCACTAGGATGAAGCGGTGTCCATTAGAGGCTGTTGTCTTGATTTCCCCAATCATATCAATCTCCCACATAGCAAAGGGCCAAGGAGCCGTCAAAACATTCAAAGGAACCGGAGGTACGTGCACCTTGTCAGCATAAATTTGACACTTATGACAGGTTCGAGAGTGTTGATAACAATCTGCTTCCATGGTAGACCAGTAATAGCCTTCCCGTAGGATTTTCTTCACCATCGTATGCCCACTGGAATGGGTGCCAAAAATGCCTTCATGCAATTCAGCCATAATCCTTTCAGCTTCAACCTTATCTACGCACCGAAGTAGCACAGAGTCATGATTGCGTTTGTACAGGATGCTGTTACTAAGGAAAAATTTAGCAGAGAATCTCCTTAAGAACTTCTTATCATTGACTGAAGCTCCTTCTGGATATTCTTGAGCCTCGAGATACCTCTTGACTTCGTGAAACCAAGGCTGGTCTACTACCTCTTTAGTATTAATCTCTTGACAATGAGTTGGTTCATCCATTCGTTAAATGGTGATCTGGGGAGCCTCGTTATCCCAATTAAGTTTAAACATAGATGACATTGTGGCTAGTGCATCTGCTATCTGATTTTATTCTCGTGGGAAATGCTCGAAGGTAATCTTCTCAAAATGTGGTAGCAATGTCAAGAAATGTTCTTTATAAGGGATAAGGTTTGGGTGTTTGGTGTCCCATTCCCCTTTGATCAGACTGATGACCAAGGATGAATCTCCGAATACATCCAATGATTTGATCCCCAAGTCTATGGCAGCTCTGAGACCAAAGATGCATGATTCGTATTCTTCCATGTTGTTTGTACAATTGAAGTAGAGTCTTGCGGTAAAGGGAGTATGACACCCTTTAGGAGATATGAGTACAGCACTGATGCCATTGCCAAGTGCGTTGGATGCTCCATCAAAGAACAGGGTCCATCGGGATCCTTGTTCAGGTCTGTCATATGGCCTAAATTTTTCACAATTGTCTAATGTCATGATGTCTTCATCCGGAAATTCGAATTTCATGGACTGGTAGTCTTCTACAGCTTGGTGAGCAAGGTGATCGGCTAATACACTGCCCTTTATTTCTTTCTGGGTAGTATATTGTATGTCATATTCTGTCAGAATCATCTGCCATCTCGCAATTCTCCTAGAAAGAGCAGGCTTCTCGAAGATGTATTTTATCAGATCCATTTTAGATATTAGTAGGGTAGTATGAGTTAGCATATACTATCTTAGCCGGCGAGCAGCCCATGCCAGAGTGCAGCAAGTTTTCTCGAGCAGTGAATATCTGGTTTCACAATCGGTAAACTTTTTGCTCAGATAATAAATAGTGTGCTCTTTTCGGCCAGACTCGTCATGCTGCCCCAATACACACCCCATTGAATTTTCTAAAACAGTTAGATACATGAACAATGATCTTCCCTCGACTGGTGGAATCAACACATGAGGCTCTTATAAGTATTCTTTGATTTTGTCAAAAGCAACTTGGCATTCATCATTCCATTTGACTACTTGATCTTTCTTCAATAGTTTGAAGATTGGCTCACAAGTAGCTGTCAGGTGGGAAATGAATCTGGCAATATAGTTCAGATGTCCCAAGAATCTTCTGACTTCCTTCTCAGTACGAGGATCAGGCATCTATTTTATTTCTTTAACTTTGGCAGGATCGACCTCGATACCTTTGTTACTGAAGACAAAGCCTAAGAGTTTACCAGACCGTACTCCAAATATGCACTTGTTTGGATTCAACCTCAGCTTGTACTTCTTCAGTCTCTCAAACAGTTTTTGTAAGTGATCAAGATGCTCTTCTTCTGTTTGTGATCTGGCTATCATATCGTCCATGTAGACCTCTATTTCATGATGTATCATGTCATGAAATAAAGCTACCATGGCACGCTGATAGGTTGCCCCAACATTCTTCAGTCCCAATGGCATCACCTTGTAGCAGAACGTGCCCCACTGTGTGACAAATGTTGTTTTCTCCATGTCCTCAGGCGCCATTTTGATTTGGTTGTAACCTGAGAATCCGCCCATGAAGGAAAACACTTTCTGTTGTGTTGTATTGTCAACTAGGATATGAATGTGGGGGACTGGAAAATCATCCTTAGGGCTCTCCCTATTCAAATCTCTATAGTCCACACACATTCACACTTTTCCGTCTTTTTTGGATACGGGAACAATATTGGCAACCCATTGAGGGTAAGAGGTGACAGCCAAAAATCTAGCGTTGAATTGCTTCGTGACTTCTGCTTTAATCTTTTATGAAATATCAGGTCTCATGCGGCGAACCTTTTGCTTTACTGGCGAACAATCTTCTCTTGTAGGAAGACGATGTACCACAATGTCTGCATCAAGTCCCGGTATGTCATTATACAACTAGGCAAAGACTTCAACATAATCGTGTAACAACTGAATCAAACGCTCCTTGACACTGGGTTCCAAATTGGCACCTACCTTGACCTCTTTTTTGTCTTCTTCGGTACCTAGGTTGATTGTATCCAAGGGTTCCTCGTGATGCTGAATGGTTCTTTCTTCTTGTTGTAGTAGTCTGGCAAGTTCCTCCGGTATTTCACAATCTTCCTCACCTTCTTCTTTGGCTTGGTAGATTAGATTCTCAGAGTCACAAAATGACATAGCAGTATCATTACCCATGGGATCCCGAATGGATGTATACCTGCATTGTGAGTGTGGGTGTGTGTAAGGGTATAGCTATCTTTGAAAGGAAATATAAATGTAAAAGAAAAAAAAATGAGCACAAAAGTTTGTATGCGAAAACGTCCATGATTCATTGATGTCATATGAAATTGAGATTATAACCCTTACAAATGGACCATTGTGCCTCGGGTAAGACACAAGGTTTTAAGAGTGCGAATGGTTTCAATATTACAGATCCAACAAAATGTAAAGACAAATTAATGTGGGATAAAAGTGATCGTGACAAAGTCTCTAGCCTCCCAATTGTTGAGCCCTCCATTGACAGTCGGTAATATCCAGTCCTTCAAGTTGCAACCATCTTCACCATCTTCTACCGCTTTGACTTCACGGTTGCTGATCTTCAAGGGTGGTCCTTTCGCACGGGCACGGCGTACAGCCTTTTGAGCACTTGAAGTGAAGCCTAGGCCAAACTTGTCAGATTTATATGGGATATCTGGAAGTTGTCCCCAGATAGTGCATCCTCCTTCTTCTACCACTGCTTTGGCGTCCTTCAGCGATGACATCCAGAGTGGAGGTCTTATAATCTTGGGAACCTGAGACACAACCTTGGCCACTGCCACATCTTGCGAGACCTCTTCAAAGTGTTGAAATGGATTTTCAATAAATTCGCCATCTAATTCCACATATCTGAAGGAATTGAGATGGCTAATCATGTATTCTTCCTCTCCATGAACGGTGATAATCTTCCCTTGAACCGGATACTTCAGCATTTGGTGCAACATAGAAGTAACAGCGCTAGCATTGTGGATCCATGGTCGGCCTAGCAAGCAAGAGTATGAAGGGCAGATGTCCATTACATAAAAAGTTGAATTAAATGTTTGGGTTCCAACCTTTATGGGGATGTCCACTTCCCCATGCACCATCCTCTTCGAGTCGTCAAAAGCCCTTACTACTATGTTGCTTGGCTTTAATGTCACTCCCTTGCAGTCAAGTCTATCAAGAGCCTTTTTGGGTAATACATTCAGAGATGAGCCAGTGTCCACCAAAACATGAGCCAAGGTTATGCCCCTACATTCAACCGAGACATGCAATGCCTCATTATGCTTCCTTCCCCTCAGTGTTAGATCAACATCTGAAAAACCTAGGCCATTATCTGCTGTCAAGCTGGCTACACAGTCTTGGAATTGATCAGCAGACGTCTCTTGAGGTACATGAGAGGTTTTTAAGAACTTTACCAAGGCTTTTGCATTCGCCTCGAAACATAGTAGTAATGCTAGCATGGAGATTCTAGAGGGAGTTTTCCCCAGTTGTTCAACTACATCATAGTCGCTCCTCTTTATGATTTTTAGGATCTCCTCCATTTCATTCTTGGAAGTCTCTGGGATAGTCAATGATTGGGCCTTCGTCCGGACAGGCTCAACCATAGTACTTTTTCCTCGAGTCTCAGCAGTAGGAGTGTTAGTAGGAATGATAACGAGGGTTGTAATGGCTTCATCAATAGGAGTACTTGCAGAGATGATTATGTGTGTGGGAGTAACCTTTGGAGCAGCCACAGGGATGATTACGGGTCCAGAAACTGCTTTTAGGGGAGCAATTTCTGGAGAAAAGATCCTACCACTTCGGGTAATTTTTCTAGTTCCTGCAATATTACTGATGTCGGAGTCTACTTTCTCAGAAATTAAATCTTCAGCGGCTGGCCAGTCTTGCTTGATGCCATGGTAGTAGACATCCTCTCCATAATTCCATGGCACGGTTTTGTCTGACGCATATGGGACTGGTCCAGGCATTGTGATTATTAAAGGAGCTGCTTTCGGAACTGATTTAATTCTAACGGGTCTTTTGGTGGAGACCCTGGAATAATTGGCGGAAATGGTAATGATAGAAACATCTTCAAAAGGAACAGGTGGAACAGGAGTATTTTCGAACAAAATCTCTTTGTTATCTATCAGGCACTAAACGCCTACCTTCAACAAAGGACAACTAGTTGGTGAGGATAAGCAAAAATGGCAATCTTCATCACAGCCCGGGAACACACCGGTATTCAATAAGTTCATTTTAACAGTTAGAAGTGGGGTTATAAGTTCATTAAGTAAAGCAACAAACAATTCTTCTTCAATGGAATTGGTATTGTGGCCATGTCTGGGCATAGGAGCAGAAATAAAGTTTGGCTTCTCGAGAGCATCGAATTCAATTTCTTTTGCTTCAATAAGGTCTTGTATTTTGTTCTTTAAGGCCCAACAATTATTAGTATCGTGACCAGCACTTTCAGAGTGATATGCGCAATGGGCATTGGGATGATAATTAGGAGATGTTGTATTGGGATTTTTCGGAGCTTCTTTCAAGGTCACCAAATTGGATCTCAATAGATGCGGTAATACTTGAGACATGGTCATATTAATTCTGGTGAACTGCCTGACTGGCCTTTCCATCCTCGGTTGATTACTTCTTTGTTAATCAGGCGCAGGCTTAGGAATCATAACAGCCCCCACCATTGGTCGGCGTTCGTCCCTATCTTGGTTTCTTTGCGGATATATAGCAGCTACCTCTTTATTTCCGATGAAAGGCATCCTTACAGCTGTAGAAGAAGATGTATCTTTCTGAATCTTTCCACCTTTTATACCGGCTTCTACCCTCTCTCCGGTCAATATTAGTTTAGTAAAGCCTGCAGATGAACTTCCAATTAAATGATTGAAGAAAGGACCAGACAAGGTTCCCAAGAACATGTCTACCAACTCTCTCTCAGATAGAGGGGGTTGAACTCTTCCATCCAAGTCTCTCCATTTTTGCGCATAGTCCTTGAAACCTTCATTGGAAGCCATGGCCATACTCTGGAGTTGAGTACGGGTAGGCGCCAAATCAGCATTGTATTGGTATTACTTGTAGAAAGTTGCGGCAAGATCTTCCCAATTGTGAACGTTGGCTCTTTCTAGTAGGTAGAACCAGTCAAGTTGAGTTCCAGACAAACTGTCTTGGAAGAAGTGTACCCATAAGTCTTTGTCAGCGGTATGGGGTTGAATTTTCCTTACATATGATCGGAGATGCATTTTAGGGCATGAAACTCTGTCATATTTGGCGAATATAGGTACTTTGAATTTCGGAGGAATCGCAATCCACGACACTAATCCCAATTCCTAAGAGTCCAAGCCTGGCACTTTTTGGATTTCCATCGCGCTCAACCGCTCTTCGAGATGTCTATACTTGTCATCAGCTAGAGGGTATTGTTCTTCAGAGTAGTCTTCTTCTTCCTCTTCCTCTTCCGATTCTGACGGGACAACTGTTTCCTTGCCTTTCCCCTCTCGATTGTCTCCTTCACCGATTGTTATTGCAAAGTTCAAGGTCCTTCTTGTCTTCTCATGAAATCCTCTCCCCATGTTTAGGACTCTGGTTACCTTCTTTGTCTTCTTTTTCCTCTCTTCAGCCATCAAAGTCTTCAATTCTTCTTGTCCCTTGGCTAGGGTCAAGAGCAACTGTTGAAACTGCATATTCTGAGCTTGGAGATCCTTCACTGTTTGCTCAAGATCCATCTTACTGAAATAAACAGTAGAGAGATGAGGAGACTTGTTGCAAAAGACCTGTTTATGTTATGATGAATGGTATATGCATATGTAATGATTTCAAGGATTTCAAAGACTCAAATTTGTTTTAGACAAAAAGGAAACACACGTTATATTAATAAGTTAAAGTTTGGGCACATCAATGCCTCTTAGGCAAAATAATACAAAAACTCTAAGATAAAAAGGTAGTACGCATCCTCTTTGGTGCAATGTAGGCATTCAGAGTCCGCTCCTCATGAGGTAGCCTAGTGAATTCCAAAACCTTCTTCTCGCTTGCGTAGAATTGGGCTTCAAAAGTATCTCGCTCTCCTTTGAGTTGTATCCAATCCCTTTGTAGGTCTTTAAGAGATGTGGGCATGTCAGGATGTAGGATAGTGTATGGAACATCTCCTTCCTTAACAGGCTCAATGATTACCGGGAGAACAGAGGGGTAAGGCATCATAAGACTCTGAGTGCGAGTTCGTACCCATTTGAGGTAAGGCTCAAGAGGGATGGAATTCTTGTGCCCCAAAGTCTTGTTTAACATCCTTCAAGCTCGGATAAATCTTTGGCGAAGACCTTGATTGTCGTTGTCGTAGTCAAATACCAAACCTTGAATCAGCATCTTGTGCAGGCCATCCCTTCGGGCATAACCAAATTGTCTTAAGGCCAAGCAGAGATTGTAGGTGATACCTCCCCTAATGCCATGTAAAGGGACATTAGGGAATTCTCCACAACGGTCGACAATGATAACATTCTCTTTGGACCGGGAGCACCAATGAATGTCTGAATATTTGAGTGTCATCAACCTTTGTGACCACCTTGAACCTTGCTCATTCTTTAATACAGACTGGGGAAGATGAGAAATAAACCATCTTGCCAAGAGAGGAGTTCAACACATAAGGACACCTCTTTTCCTCATTGTGCGAGTGTGAAAAGAGTGTAGGATATCTCATAGCAATGTAGGCACCGGGTTGCATGATATGAAGATTTTGACGGCGTTCACATCTATGAGTTGGTAAAGATTTGGAAACAAAACAATCCCATAGATGAGGAGAGCCAAAATTTCCTCAAAGGCTTGAAAGCTTGAAGAATTCCAACAGTTTTGGGCTTTCTCAAACAGGAACTTTGCTAGGAAACCTTTGACACCACTCCCTTGTTTCCCAATGAGTTGTGATATCAGATGAGTGCAAGTGTAGAACTTGAGAAATCTCTTCTAGCTTTGGGTCTCTTTCCGTACCGTTGAAAGGTAGTTGATTGAGAATGGGAATCCTCAAGAGTTAGGAGAATTCTTCTAAAGTTGGCACAAGTTGATAGTCGGGAAATGTGAAGCAATGGTGTAAAGGATCAAAGAACTGAAAGAGCACCTTCATCATGTCCTCATCTGTGTTGGAGGTGACCAAGTTGAGTAGGCGACCATGTCTCTCGGTGAATGGAGAGTTTTCAGGAATCCTTGAAGCTAGCTCCTTAAGTTGTGGAGGGATTCTCACAAGGTTGACTTGAATAGTTTTCCTGCGAAGTGAATTCATATCCTACAAAACAAGAACGAAGATGAATCTCCAAAATCCTTGAAATGGTTAGTGGATGTATATGATGTTCATGATGTTCATGATGTTCATGATGTTATGTACAGGTATGCATATACAAACAAAGCAAACAAGTTCTTAATTTTTGCTTGCATGGAGTTTTATAGGTAAGTACCCTCTTGAAGTTTAGTTGGCTTAAACCTGTCCTAGTAATAGTAATCGGGTTCTAAGGAGCTCAATATCACTGGATTGTTTCCTTGGTCATTGTTTCGGCTCAAGCCTCTTTAATGGCGACCGGAATATCCCAAGAAACCAAACCTCAATGAGTGTAGTATCGAGTATCTACCAACATCAGACTGCACCAAAACCGGTCATCTCACTACATCCTAAAGGTCAAGTTGGTCAAGTAAAGGTTCTAAAATTTCATTAGTGCTTCATGACATCACTCAACGGCCCCGTATTCTCTTTGATTAACTCAAAGGCTATCGGTACCCACAAATATGTTGCACTAACATAGCTATTGCTTAGACCATGTCGGTATACCCTGCATAGTTTCCACAATGTATTGCTACTTACCTATAATGTATCCCAAATTCGGGTAAAGGATTCAAACCCAAACAAAGAACCATAATATAGAGAATACAAATCAAACAAAGAAAGCAAGTAAATGTGATCTAACCCTAAGGTAACCTCACTTTAAGAATTTTCCCCAGCAGAGTTGCCAGTTTTGTGATACGGTGGGAGAACTGACTTTGGATGTTTTGCGTTTGATCGCAAATATTGCAGTTAGCAAGAGTCGCCACCGACTTTTCTTTTATCCAAAAAGGAAAGGTGGAAAAGGACAGGAAAGACCTTTGAGATTGTTTCTTGAGTTCGGGGGGGGGGGGGGGGGGTAGATTATGAAAAGGAAAGGTACTAGCACCCTTTTCATCCATGGTTTTCCATGGGCTCTTAGTTACTTGCTAGATCACTTGCTTTTGTTTGAAATTGTGCTTTGTGTGGTTTTTGAAAGTATTTTTTGTAAAATAGGCCATTGTTTAGGCAATCTTTGTAATGATTCTTGTTCGTAAGAATGTATACAAATATGTTGATCTTTTGAAAATGTTTTCGATGTTTGTAAGATGTTTAAAAGTGTATGTGATTATTTTTGAAAATAGCAAGGATGTTTGTTTTGAAATGGAGCAAGTAATTAGGAGCAATTTACCTACTCAAATGTCTTTCTTGTTCATTTCCTTTTCCTTTAACATTGTTGTCTTACCATTGATTTGGTAAGCAACCCTATCTTTGGATGTAAGCGGGATGGGCGTGGGTCATCGTATAACCATGATTAGAAATGTGGTAAAGTATCTTAGCATTCTTTTGAGGGACTAAGATCATTTTGTAAGGCAACTTTGAATAGCGCCATCAAGGGACTATGATCTTGTATTTTTTTGTTTTTGCTAAGACACCTTACATGCGTAATATGGCCATTTTGTATAAGGCAACCAAGTGGGATAATCCTAGGGGTTCTTGTGTGCAAGTGTGTTATTTTCATGCTTGATTTTGTCTTGAATTAAGGTTTTCTATTTGATTTGTTTTATCTTGCCATACAAACCCTAATTACTAGCATATTATGTAAAAGCGATAAATTGTGAAATTTAAAGTTACTACGCTATTACAACACTTATGTGAGTAGGTATACAATTTGTGAATGGGGATTTCAATAATATAAACCTAATTAATATATTACAACCAAATTTAATTTGTACAAGAATTGGAATAAATAATATACAAGATGAATTAAATATGCAAAAATTGTAAATGCAAAGAAAAAAAGATTTTTTGTTTGGTTTCTTAAGAAAAAGGATCTTGATTTTAACCTAAATTAGATAAAGAAAATAATTAGTCAAGTTTAAAATTCATTAAGAAAAGTATTCTAGACTAAAACCCCAAATTCTTCTTAATTGGTTAAAAGAAATGATGTTTAAAAAAAGTATTTTTTACATTATATATTTTTTGTCTTGAAAAATAAATTATATTGTTATGAAATATTCTTTAGTCTTTTTGGTATCAAAAATATATTTTCATTAGTATAAAATAAATAATATTTTAGTCTTAATTAAATTTACAAGATAATTAGTGAAAATAAATAAAGTGTGATCAAAATAAAATATATTTTTTTTGTAAAAAAATAAATAAACTAAGTTAAAATATAACTCTATTCTTTTTTGTATTTTTTATGATTTTTTAATTTTGAAATAAATATATTTAAGAAAATAAAATAAGAATAAAATAAAAAATAAAATAATAATGGGTCAGGGTTGCAGATATGAGACAGGGAGGAAATGTTAGAAAAACACAATAGGCCCATGAAGTGGAGGCCCAGCGCTGCAAGACACAAAAAATGTGGAAAAATGTGAGAAAAATGCAAAAAGGCAGCACGCTGAGGCTCGAACGCATGACCTCTAGCAATAACGCGCGCTGCCTTACCACTAGGGTGGTTGTACATCCGTTTATATAAACAAAACCATAAATATATAAGACAAATCAAGTCCTGATGACTTCATCTTCAAACTCCAGCCGGTATACCTGTAACTTCTTCATTTCTCAACAAAAATGGAAAGTGACAAAATGAAAGTTGTTGCATTCTTCCTCACGAATCTAACCATGTAAATAATTAAGGCTGAAAGTCAAAGATAAAAGAGAATTTCTCTGGCCCTAATTTAAATCCTGAAATTTTCAGAAACTTCAACTCTAAAATTCTCTAAGCTCAGGCCATATAAATGCAAACTATGGATATGTACAACTTCGTGGCAATGAGGTCTACATCTTATCTTCACAAATGCATGCCTAACAATGCCTAAGTAATGAGATAGAAGTTTAAGAAAAATACCTCAAAACTGGAAATAGTGAAATGCAAATGAGTTACTCTTGATGCAAGGAAGCTTTAGAAACTAAAAGGCCAAGAAACGCACGAGGGAAATGTGGGTTTGGTATCTAAAGTCAGAACTTGCACAAAAATGGTGTTTTGGAACAATTTCTGGCTAGGGGGAGTTTTAGTGAGTTTCAGGGGATTCTTTTTTGTGTTTCCACTTGAAAATAGTGTGTCTACTTATAAGCAAGAGGTTTTGAGGCTTGTATCAACTCAGAATTTAAATTTGCATCCTTAAGCCAAACATGTGATTTTTTTAGAAAAACAAGTTTCAATGTTTGTGTACTTGATAAGATAGAGTGTTTAAGCTTTAAACACTCTTGCTTCTGACCTTCTAGGTAAAGTGTGATCAGAGGGAACAAGTTAGAGGCTCAAGAGTGGACTTTATGCAAAAAGCTTACTTTAAAAGAATGGTATTATTAGCTTTCTTCCCAAAATGGCAATGTGGATTGGATAAAGCTTAAAACACTTGTATTATAGCTCAAATGTTTGTGTAATATATTAATTATGGAGTGACAAACAAGTTTGAGGCCTGCAAAGCAAAGATCGTGAAGCCTACCTAACATTGATTTGCATTTGTGTTCATCATGAAAATGACCTATAACTCAAGTGACAAAACACCAACTTCATCTCTTTGATTCTCCCTACTCAAGAATGATCTTAAGGAGTTCTTGGACATTTTGGAAACATGAAATGTGCTCTACAACTCATATTTGAATTGATTTTGAATATTCCCCTTGGAACGATGTGAAAAATTGCCATGAAGTTAGGTAAAAAATCTGCCTAACTAGGGCAAAATTTCACTAAGTTATTTTTAGTTCATGAGCATGTATTCACAAAATCATAACTTGAGATACAAGCATCTTTAGGAGAAGTTGAGTGAATAAAAGTTGTAGATTTCATGGAGATCTACAACTTTTCTGTTGGAAGTTTCCTTTGAATCATCTTGCATCATGGTGAAAATTTGGCTTAAAGTAGTAAAAAAACATGAAATTTTCTATACTTAGAAAAATTTCTAAGTTAAGAAATTTCATCTTTTCAAAAAAAAATATTGAATCCTTGATTTCTTGATGAACAAGTTTCATATTTTGACATGTTTTGATAAATTATGATCTTTGGCACTTGAATTTGACCAAAAGGTCAAAGTTTGACTTTTCAGTATACAATTGACTTTTGATCAGTTGACTGTAAAACTCATTTGTCAATCCAATGGATTGCAATGTTTTGAATCATGTCATTAGATCAAAATGATGTAATTGGACTCTTTAGATCATTCCTTAGACCAATTGATCATTTGCTAGGTCAAAAATCAGAAATTTCCCCTTCCCAATCAAAACCCTAATTTTGACCATTTTGCCCTTTTGGGGATTTGATCAAATTTCTTGAGGAATTATGGTCCAAACTTGATAAAATGATACATATAGGTCTAAAATATTGATGTGGATAAAAAATTATGAAGTTTGACTGTAAATTGGCTATGGTTAACTTTTTCCCCAATACAGTTGATTTTTATGTCAATTGTTCAATTGACTGATCAAAAGTGTGATTCAAGACTTGAAACTTGACATGAGTAATCTTGGGGATCCATAATGATCCATGAAAGTCATATGAAGAATTGATAGTCCAAAAATCCTTGTGCAAACTAAAACCCTAATTTTGGTCATCAGTGCATGAGGAGGTGTCTTGAGCTGATCAAACCCTAGTGCAGTCTTGAGCCCAAGGAGATCTTGTGAGGAAATTCTTGATTAGTGAGAGGGAAAATTTTGGGGTACAATAGGAACCCATTAGGATCACTTCACATAGATGTTTTTTCTTTGTATACTATTTTTGCATAGTCTTCATTCTTACGACGACATTCTCTTACTAGGATGTTCATCTTCTTGTACAAAAACGCCTATTATAGGCAAAAAAACCTATTCTAATTAATACAAAAATATCTCTTTAAAAGTGAAAAACTATTTTTTTTTCCTGTTTTGTTTGCGAAAACGTCCAATGTTTATTTTTGAACATATCCATTTGAGTGTGATTACTATTTACAAATACACGCATAAAAAACAGAAAGACAGTTACTAATGGCTTTAAGAAACGGGACAATGTCTAAAGGCCATCCATAAAATCCCCGCAGTTACTTTCTCTAGCAGGTACAAAAACAGGGGCATCCTACTATAAAGTCACTGCCATATCCTCAACATACAGTCTAATGATGTCAAGTGTTCTTATATCCCCGCAGAGCAAGAATCCATAATTACTGCCTCATCATCTTAAAGAATTCCCTAACTTGGGTCACAAGCTTTTCAGGATTCCCCAGCAGGATTTCATAAAAAATCCCCAAGCAATTCATGCAGTTTCCCTTCCTCAACAGAGTTTATTTCTCTAAACAACAAAAATTCATCTCCCAGCATTTCAACTTCAACAAAATTTGAAGACTTACACTCAGTATCCCCAGCAGCAATCAGGGATTTATTTTCCCTAGTTCAACAACACTGCAGTAGAATAACTGAAATGTTCATACATTGCATTCATACACCATTTTACAAGTGTCATAAGTATATGCAGCACTAATGCATATATCACAATATCATTTATTTTGAGAGCATCATTTGCACTTCATGCATCATGATATTGAATGCACCTAATTCTTTAGCTTTTCATGAAAGATCGACAGATGAATGTCATCACCAATTTTCATCAAGATCCAGATTAATACCTGAAACAAGACAGGACAACTATTTGTGGACGACTGATTGTAGATTAATACCTGAAACCAGACAGGACAACTATCTACATGAGTAGATTAAAAATTAACACCCGAAACCAGATGGGAAAACTATCTTTCTTTCTGTTAGGTCAGAGATTAATATTTGAAACAAGACAGGACAACTATCTCAACGACCAACAAAAACAAGTTCCAGATTAATACCTGAAACAAGACAGGACAACCATATGTGGACAACTAATTGTAGATTAATACCTGGAACCAAACAGGAAAACTATCTACATGAGCAGATTGAAGATTAACTCCTAAAACCAGATGGGGAAACTATCTTCCTTTCTCTTAGGTCAGATATTAATACCTAAAACCAGACATGACAACTATCTCAACAGCCAACAAAACCAAGTTCCAGATTAATACCTAAAACAATACAAGACAACCATCTGTGGATGACTGATTGTAGATTAATACCTAGAACCAGACAAGAAAACTATCTACATGAGCAGATAGAAGATTAACTCCTGAAACCAGACGGGGAAACTATCTTCCTTTCTCTAAGGTCAGAGATTAATACCTGAAACCAGATAGGACAACTATCTCAATAACCAACAAAAGCAAGTTCCAAATTAATACCTGAAACAAGATAGGACAACTATCTGTGAATAACTGATTGTAGACCAATTCCCAAAACCAGACGGGGTGACTATCTACACGACCAGATGAAGCAATCTTACACATATTCTTTCTCAATTTCCAAATGCAGTCTAACATTGACTCATCCATAAGCAATCTTACACGGATTCCTTCTCAATTTCCAAATGCAGCTTTACACGAGCTCATCCTGAAGCAATCTTACACAGATTCCTTCTAAATTTCCAAATGCAGCTTTACACGAGCTCATCCTGAAGCAATCTTACACGAATTCCTTCTCAATTTCCAGATGCATTCTAACACTGACTCATCCTGAAACAGCCCTACACAGGTTCCTTTTAATACATTTCCAGACAGCAGTTAATTTCATTCTCCCCAGCAAGTTATTGTGAAGCCTGGATTCCAACCAGAAAATAACAAACTTTCATCTCTCAAGTCTAGAGATAACTCCTCAGTAGAGCCATGGACAACTAAAGTTCCTAGACTCTATTCCCCAGATTTTTCCTCAAGCAAGAGAGCAACATAAATCAATTTTCCCCAGTGGAGTCCTCCTCAAAAAACAGGAACAGGAATCCCCACAAAGAGACCTCTTATAAAGTCAGCATCTACTTTGGATGGCATCTTTAAGCCCATCTCCAACAACTCTCATTCACCTTCTCTAAATGGTATCTTTAAGCTCATTTCCTACACAATCAACCATCACATCATTGAGTGCAAATTTCTAGGCACTCTAGTGTTCAATCATCTTCCACCTTTAGATCACGAAAGGTAAACAAGTCAATCTAAATCTTCAGGTTTAAGAAGATTGAACAGGGGCAGCTGTTGTACCCCAAAATTTTACCTCTCTTTTCTCAAGACATTTTCTCATAAGGATTTTCAAAAGTCCAAGTTTTCACAAGTACAATTGGATTTTTGGCTTTCGAGCATCAAATCAAAGAAGAGAAAATTTTCCTTGATTCATAAGCTTCGATTGGGCATCTAAAATCCTTCGAGCAAGCCTGATTCACAAGCTTCGATTGGGCGTTAGGCCCCCTTTGATCAAGTTCAATTTACAAAGCTTCGACTGAGCATTGGCTGCTTCAGGATTGCCTTCGATTCACAAGGAAAGAACTTCCTACATGCCTTCTTCGATTCACAAAGAAGTAGTCTCCTGCAGGAAAGCTTCGATTAAGCATTATCCTCTTATGTGTCTACTTTGATCCACAAGACAGGTGCCTCCTCTGCGCTTGCCTTCAGCGCACAAGGCAAAGACTTCCTCTTCATGCTTGCCTTCGATTCACAAGGAAAGAGCTTCTTTCATGTGTGCTTCGACCCACAAGGAAATGAATTCCTCTGTGCGTGCTTCATCGCACAAGGAAAAGACTTCCTCTTCATGCTTGCCTTTGATTCACAAGGCAAGATCTTATTTAATGTGTGATTTGGCCCACAAGGAAATGACTTCCTCTGTGCGTGCCTTCAGCGCACAAAGCAAAGACTTCCTCTTCATGCTTGTCTTTGATTCACAAGGAAAGATCTTCTTTCATGTGTGCTTCGACCCACAAGGAAAGGACTTCCTCTGCGCGTGCCTTCAGCACACAAGGAAAAGACTTCATCTTCATGCTTGCCTTCAATTCACAAGGCAAGATCTTCTTTCATGTGTGCTTCGACCCACAAGGAAATGACTTCCTCTGTGTGTACCTTCAGCGCACAAGGCAAAGGCTTCCTCTTCATCCTTGCCTTCGATTCACAAGGCAAGAACTTCCATCATGCTAGCTTTGACTCCACCTTTAAACCCTTCAACACATAGTTTTCCACACTTTGACACACAAGATGGTCCCTTCGAAGAAGCATTCAAAAGGCCCATTCGAAGAACATACATGTGGTCCATTTGAAGGATACACAATTGTTGGAAACAGGTTTATTTTGCCTTTTGATGAGTCTGGTTCAAGATGCTTGCTAGCCAAAGTCCTACATGCTTCCAAGCCCAAGCCTCCTGCATAATTACATTTGAAGGAAATAACAAAAGAAGCTTCGACTGGCCATAATGAAGTGTTCGATTGGGCTAATGGGAGAATTTTCCAAGTCAAACAACCAACGTATATGGACTAAATCAAAGGAGCCATGGGGATGAAACTGTGGGTAAATCGAATTGAAGCCTAGAGCCATCGAAGGAAGCCACTCAGAGCCAATCAAAGAACAAGGATTGAGGGCATTCGAAGGATTCAAGATGAGAAACCTGGCCAGGTTCATTCAAAACCTAAAAGGTAGGAAATCATCAAAAATGGAAACTTTTTAAAGGCCTTCGATTCTGCCTTCAAAGCCTGATTAATGGTTGATTCTTGCCATTTCCATTCACCACCGCCCCCTATAAATACAGAGCAGAAGGATATACACTAGAGAGACAACAAAATTGCCATAGAGACATTTTTTCCTACACACGCATTAGTCACAGAAACACCTGCCTATACACACACGCATTACCCAGACACGAGAATTTTTACCCAGACACACACGTTGCCCCACAAGAGCTCCACAAAAATTCCCAAATTTTGACAAAGTTATCAGAATCAAAGCAAACTTTGCAGGCCTCTTCAATCTAAAGCAAGCATTCCACTCATAACAGACCTTCGATCTCAAATTCATTTCATATGTAAAATCATAACACTCCATTAGCAAACAAATCAGATATGTATATAATTCGAAATCCACACATGTGTTCTGCACTAGCCAAAAGGAAGGGGATGCCTGGATTTGATATTTCAAGGAATTCGTTTCACATGCCTTAGTAAAGGTATCCTGTTACTTTATAGTTTACATGTAACACATTAAAAATCACAAATGTCATGCACCGTGAATATACAATCAAAATTAAATTACATATGAAATGAATTTGAGATCGAAGGTCTGTTACCATTGGAATGCTTGCTTTGGATTGAAGAGGCCTGCAAAGGTTGCTTCGATTCTGACAACTTTGTCGGAATTTTGGAATTTTTGTGGAGCTCTTGTGGGGTAACGTGTGTGTCTGGGCAAAAATTCTCGTGTCTTGGCAATGCGTGTGTATATAGGCAAGTGTTTCTGTGACTAATATGTGTGTAGGCAAAAATGTATCCGTGGCAATGTTATTGTCTCTCCAGTGTCTTTCCTTCTGCTCTGTATTTATAGGGGGCAGTGGTGAATGGAAATGGCAAGAATCAACCATTAATCATGCTTTAAGGCAGAATATAAGGCCTTTAAAAAGTTTCCATTTTTGATGATTTCCTACCCTTTGGGTTTTGAATGAACCTTGACAGGTTTCTCATCTTCACTCCTTCGAATGCCCTCAAGACTTGTTCTTTGATTGGCTCTGAGTGGCTTCCTTCTATGGCTCTAGGCTTCAATTCGATTTACCCACGGTTTCATCCACATGGCTCCTTCGATTGAGTTCATCTACGTTGGTTGTTTGACCTAGAAAATTCTCCTATTAGCCCAATCGAACACTTCATTATGGCCAGTCAAAGCTTCTTTTGTTATTTCCTTAGAATGTAATTGTGCATGAGGCTTGGGCATGGTAGCATATAGAACTCTGGTCAGCAAGCATCTTGAACCAGACTCATCAAAAGAAAAAACAAAACTTGTTTCCAACAATTGTGTGTCCTTCGAATGGACCACATGTGTGTTCTTCGAATGTACAACATGAACAACTTGTGTGTTCTTCGAATGGGCCACCAATGTATGTCCTTTAAATCCACCAATGTATTTCCTTCGAATGGGCCACCAACGTATGTCCTTCAAATCCACCAAATTCATTTTATTTGAATGGACCTTTTGAATGTTTCTTCAAATGGACCATATTGTGTGTCATAGTGTAGAAACTGTGTGTTGAAGGGTTTAGAGGTGGAGTCAAAGCTAGCATGAGGGAAGCCACTGCTTTGTGAATCGAAGCACACATGAAATAAGTTCTTGCCTTATGAATTGAAGGTATGCCTGAAGGATGTACTTGCCTTGTCAATCGAAGTCAGGCTTGAAGGATATACTTACCTTATGAATCGAAAGCAAGCCTGAAGGATGTACTTGCCTTGTGAATCAAAGTCAGGCATGAAGGAAGTATTTTCCTAGTGAATCAAAGGCAATCCTGAAGGATGGACTTGCCTTGTGAATCGAAAGCAAGTTTCTTCTAAGGAATCCTTTTCCTTGTGGAAGCTTGGGAATCAAAGCAAACTTGCTCTTTCTTTGATTTGATGCTTGAGAGCCCAATATGACTATATGGAAACTATATGGGGCATCAAAAATCCAATTGTACTTGTGCAAACTTGGACTTTTGAGAATCCTTGTAAGAAAATGTCTTGAGAAAAGTGAGGGAAAATTTTGGGGTACAACGGCTGCCCCTATTCAATCTTCTTAGACCTAAAGATTTAGATTGGCTTGTTTGCCTTTCTTGATCTGAAGGTGGAAGATGATTGAACACTAGAGTGCCGAGAAATTTTCACTTGATGATGTGATGGTTGATTGTGTATGGAATGGGCTTAAAGATGCCATTTGGAAAAGATGATTGAGAGTTGTCAGAGATGGGCTTAAAGATGCCATCCAAAGTAGATGTTGACTTTATAAGAGGTCTCTTTGTGGGGATTCCTGTTCATGTTGTCTGAGGAGGACTCCGCTGGGGAATGTTGATTTATATTGTTCTCCTGCTTGAGGAAAACTCTGCGGGGAATAGAGTCTAGGAGCTTTAGTTGTCCATGGCTCTACTGAGGAGTTATCTCTGGAGTGGAGAGATGAAAGTTAGTTGTTTTCTGGTTGAAATCCAGGCTTCACAGTAACTTGCTGGGGAGAATGAAATTAACTTGTTATCTGGAAATGTATTAGAAGGAACCTGTGTAAGATTTCTTTAGGATGAGCCTGTGTAAAGCTGCATCTGGAGATTGAGAAGGAATCCATGTAAGATTGCTCCATCAGGTCATGTAGATGGTCACCCCGTCTTGTTTCGGGAATTGATCCAAAGTCAACTATTCACAGATAGTTGTCCTGTCTTGTTTCAGGTATTAATCTGGGATCCTGCTTTGGTGTTGGTCATTGAGATAGATGCCCTGTCTGGTTTCAGGAATTAATCTCCGACCTAAGAGAAAGGAAGATAGTTTCCCCGTCCTGTTTTAGGAGTTAATCTTCAATCTGCTCATGTAGATAGTTGTCCTGTCTGGTTTTAGGTATTAATCTATAATCAGTCGTCCACTGATAGTTGTCCTGTCTTGTTTCAGGTATTAATATGGAACTTGTTTTTTTCAGTCGTTGAGATAGTTGTCCTGTCTAGTTTCAGGTATTAATCTATGACCTTAGAGAAAGGAAGATAGTTTCCTTGTCCTTTTTTCGGGAGTTAATCTTTAATCTGCTCATGTAGATAGTTGTCCTATCTGGTTTCAGGTATTAATCTACAATCAGTCGCCCACAGATAGTTGTCCTGTCTTGTTTCAGGTATTAATATGGAACTTGTTTTTGTTGGTCATTGAGATAGTTGTCCTGTCTGGTTTCAAGTATTAATATCTGACCTTAGAGAAAGAGAAGATAATTTCCCCGTCCTATTTTTGGAGTTAATCTTCAATCTGCTCATGTAGATAGTTCTCCTGTCTGGTTTCAGGTATTAATCTACAATCAGTCGTCCACGGATAATTGTCTTGTCTTGTTCCAGGTATTAATCTGGAACTTGTTTTTGTCAGTCGTTGAGATAGTTGTCCTGTCTGGTTTCAAGTATTAATCTTTGACCTTAGAGAAAGGAAGATAATTTCCTCATCCTGTTTCGGGAGTTAATCTTCAATCTTCTCATGTAGATAGTTGTTCTATCTGGTTTTAGGTATTAATCTACAATCAATCATCCACAGATAGTTCTCCTGTCTTGTTTTAGGTATTAATCTGGATTTTTGAAAATTGTTGACGATATTCATCTGTCGATCTTTCCTGAAAAGGTAAAGAAATAGCTTCATGCAATATCATGATGCATGAAGTGAAAATGATGCTCTCAAAATAAATGAGATTGTGATATATGCATTTGTGCTGCATATGCTATGACGCTTGTAAAATGGTGTATGAATTCAATCTATGAATGTGTCAGTCGTTCTATTGCTGTATTGTTGAACTAGGGAAAATAAATCCTTGATTGTTGTTGGGGATGAAGAGTGTAAGTCTTCAAATTTTGTTGAAGTTGAACTGTTGCGAGATGGATTTTTGTTGCTAGAGAAATAAACTCTATTGGGGAAAGGAAACTCCGCAAACCGCTTGGGGATTTTATGAAATCCTATTGAGGAAAGGAAACTTCATAGACTGCTTGGGGATTTTTTAAGATGTCCGGGAAATGATTGAAACTCTTGATCCTGTTTAAGACACGCCGACATATTTGAAATCATTTAGGCTATACGTTGAAGATATGGCGGTGACCTGCGGGAGGATGCCCCTATTTCTATGACTACTGGAGAACGTATCTTGACTGATGACGAACTATGTGAAGATAGTCCCTTGGGGTGGTTAATCCGTGGGGATTTTGTGGGTAGCTTGAATGTTATCCCCATTACTGGCGTCTTGAGTAAATGTTGATCAGGGTGATAAGCCTTCTAATGATAGACAATTGAGGAGATGACGGGATATATTTGTATGCTTTAATCCGTAACTTTTTCCTGGACTGTCCTTTCAGATTTTCAGTCCACCGGGATACCCTTTTTTGCCTAAGCCGCCTTTTCAGGTTTTTCGACTTGTCGGGTGTACAGTTTTATTTATATATCCCTAATTTTTGCCCGAACTCCTTTGGTTCGTCGGAATGCCCTTACTTTCTCCTAGGCCAGTCAACCTAGCGGGTCTTTTTTCATGTGTAGTATTTTCTGACTATATCCACATTCACGGGGTGCGGAAAATTGTCACTGTCCATAGTAGTAAGTGTTGCAGCACTGCTAGAAAATGTTTTCTTAATCGCACGTGGCCCTTCTTGTTCAATTCCTCAAGTGATTCAGATGGAGGTCTGCCTCTGGCTATTCGGCGCTTTTGAGGGATTCCTTGAATCTTGACTCGACTGCCCCCAGATCAGTTTAGGCACCATGTCATGTATCTTGATTATGAAAGGTGTTAGAACAATGTTTGAATCTAGTACCCTATATTTAAGTTTTGATGATAACAAAGTGAAAAGATATAGTAGTTAAATATTTCATGATTGAATTATATGCTACCTAAAATTACTATGCTCTGACTTGCAGATATGCTGATTAAAACAAGCAAGATCACGTTTTCAGCATCAGAATATGAGTTTGCACACCAGCATCAGAAGTTGCTGAATCAGAACGTCAAGATCAGATGATCAACGCTTGCACATGCTGAAGCTTGATGAACAGAACTGCGCGTAAAACACTCTGATACAGAATCAAATTTGTTCATCAGCAGCGAAGCAGAATCAGAATGAGCCAAGCCAGAACGTGCATTGAAGAAGCAACGGTACTGTGCATTGAAAGCTAATCAATACCAACGGCATCATTCTAGACAAGATCTGCTCAAAAAGGAAAGCTTGTTAATAGCATTGAATCAAGAATATTTGCTTCAACGTTCATCCTCTCAAGTGCTATAAAAACCAAGCTTTGAAGATTATCACGGCTAATGCTTCCAAACTCTCTACACGCACAAAGCTGAACAATAATCTTCACTCTACAAGTTTTGCTAAACCAACAAACTCTGATACTTTATTAGCGTTTAGCATCCTAATATTCTAAGCTTCATTTGTGTAAACATCACAGTTGTGATATAGTTTTGTAGAAACATTCATACACATTTGCTTATACCTTTGTAAGAAAGTGTTGCCTTGACAAACCGGATTGTGGTTTGAATCAAGAAGGTTTTAGCAGTTGCTAAAGCAGATTTGTATTCAGTTGAATATAGTGAATTAAGACCTCGTTGGAGAGAGGCGAAATCACCTTGAACGGGTGGACTGGAGTAGTTTGAGATCAAACGAACCAGGATAAAAATACCTTGTCATTTGCTTTAAGTTTCCAGTTTTACAATTCAACCCCCCCCTTCTTGTGTTTTTCACCCCTTCAATTGGCATCAGAGCGCCTGGTTCTGAGCTAAAACACTTAACCGTGTCAGTACAAGATCCAGCATCAGAAAAACACAATGGCAGGAAACAACTCTCATTTCAGCAATGACACCAATGAGGACAGAGACAGATTCAGCGGCAAACCTCCAGTCTTTGATGGAGAAAACTTTGACTACTGGAAAGACAGAATTGAAAGCTTCTTTCTAGCACATGATGCTGATCTGTGGGATATGGTGACAGATGGATACACGCACCCTGTTAATTCAACTGGTCAGAAGATTGATAGAAAATCAATGACTGATCAACAAAAGCGTGATTTCAAGAATCACCATAAGGCCAGAACCATCCTACTCAGTGCTATCTCCTATACTGAGTATGAGAAGATCTCCAACAGAGACACAGCTAAGAACATCTTTGATTCTCTCAGAATGACGCATGAGGGCAACGTTCAAGTCAAGGAAACAAAAGCTCTGGCTCTCATTCAGAAGTATGAGGCGTTTAAAATGGAAGAATCTGAATCCATTGAAACTATGTTCTCTAGATTCCAGATTCTGGTAGCTGGTCTCAAAGTTCTGGACAAGGGATACTCTACTGCTGACCATGTCAAGAAGATAATCAGAAGTTTACCCAAGCAGTGGAGGCCTATGGTTACTGCTCTGAAGCTGGCGAAAGATCTCAACAAAATCACTCTGGAGGAACTTATAAGCTCCCTCAGAAGTCATGAGATAGAGCTGGAAGCTGACGAGCCTCAGAAGCAAGGTAAGCCTATAGCTTTAAAATCTAACAGAAAATCTGAATCTAAAGTTTTGCAGGCAGTTGAAGAAACATCTGATGGATCCTCATCAGAAGAAGACGAGCTTTCTCTTCTCTCCAGAAGAGTAAATCAACTGTGGAAGCAAAGACAAAGGAAGTTCAGGAATCCCAGAAGATCTGATCAGAACGAGTCTTCTTCCAGATACAGAAGGACAGATTCTTCCTCTGGATACAGAAGATCTGAAGGCTCCTCAGGTAGCAAGAAGCCAAATACAAAAGACATCATCTGCTACGAGTGCAATGAGCAAGGACACTACAAGAGTGACTGTCCAAAGCTTCAGAGGGAAAAGCCCAAAAAGAAGTTTGGAAGAGAGAAGAAGAAAAGTCTCATGGCCACATGGGATGACTCTGACTCGTCTGAAGCTGACTCAGAATCAGATGATGAAAGGGCAAACATAGCGCTTATGGCTAACATTCCAGATGACAGTGAAGCTTCTGACTCAGACTCAGAATCAGACACAGAAGAGGTATTCCCTAACTTCGCTGTTAATTTTACAAAGGCTGAACTTGCTGAAAGCCTAAATGAAATTCTGGAACGTTATCAGCAGATTAGAGCTAAATTCAGAGACCTGAAAAGGACTCTTGAATCTGACTCTAATAAGTCTGAGAGTCTCAAATTGGAAAACTCTGAGCTGAGAGATAAAATTTTAAAATTAGAAAACTCTTTACAAAACTCTCAGAAGGAACCAATTGCTGAAACTCCCAGCAACGCTGATGAGATCATCAAGGAGTATGATCATAGTTTCCAGAAGTTCCTTGCTAAAAGCATAGATAGAAGCAGAATGGCTTCAATGATCTATGGTGTTAGCAGAAACGGCAGGAAAGGAATAGGATACCTAGGTAAGGTTCCTACACCTAAAAATGTCATGGATTTAACCATCAAACACACTCCTCTAAATTCACACTTTGTGTATGGTCACACACATGACATCAAATATACTAGTAGTAATCACTTTGTGAAACCAAAATTCAACCAGAGTTTTGGTAAGACTAACAAATCAGGACCCAAGAAGATCTGGGTACCTAAGGATAAAATAATACATGTTGCAGATATCTTTAGCAGCAAGTCAGAAACACCAGTCATGGTACCTGGACTCTGGCTGCTCACGTCACATGACGGGAAGAAGGCATATGTTCCAAAGCCTGGAACTTAAGCCTGGAGGCCACGTTGGCTTTGGAGGCAATCAGAGGGGAAAGATAATTGGCTCTGGAACTGTAGGTAACGGAAATCTTCCCTCTATTAATAATGTTCTGCTTGTTGATGGATTGATGCATAACCTGTTATCCATAAGTCAATTAAGTGATAACGGTTATGATATAATCTTTAATCAAAAATCATGTAAAGCTGTTAGTCAGAAAGATGGGACTATCCTATTTAATGGTAAGAGGAAAAACAACATTTACAAAATCAAACTTTCTGAACTAAAGAGTCAGAACGTAAAATGTCTTCTGTCTGTTAACAACGAGCAGTGGATCTGGCACAGAAGATTGGGGCATGTTAGTATGAGAAGAATATCTCAGATTAACAAACTCAATCTGGTCAGAGGACTTCCAAATTTGAAGTTCAATTCAGATGCTCTGTGTGAAGCATGTCAGAAAGGAAAATTTGCAAAACCATCTTTTAAATCCAAAAATGTTGTTTCTACCTCTAAGCCATTAGAACTTCTGCACATTGACTTATTTGGACCAGTTAAGACTGCTTCTGTCAGTGGCAAGAAGTATGGGTTAGTAATCGTAGATGACTATAGCAGATGGACATGGGTAAAGTTCTTAAGACACAAGGACGAGTCACACTCTGTGTTTGTCACCTTCTGTAACCAAGTTCAGAATGAAAAAGATCTTAGAATCGTTAAAGTCAGAAGTGATCATGGTGGAGAATTTGAAAATAAAGATTTTGAGTCATTCTTTAATGACAAAGGCATTCTGCATGATTTCTCTTGTCCTAGAACTCCCCAACAAAATGGAGTTGTAGAACGAAAGAACAGAACATTGCAAGAAATGGCCAGAACCATGATCAACGAGACAAACGTTGCTAAGACTTTCTGGGCAGAGGCAATAAACACAGCGTGCTACATTCAGAATAGAATCTCAATAAGACCTATTCTGGAAAAGACTCCATATGAATTGTGGAAGAACAGAAAGCCCAACATTTCGTATTTTCATCCATTTGGATGTACTTGCTATATGTTAAACACTAAGAATTATTTGAACAAGTTTGATTCTAAGGCACAGAAGTGTATTATGTTAGGATACTCTGAACGCTCAAGAGGGTACAGAGTATACAATACAGAAACACAGATTGTGGAAGAATCAATCAGTGTTCGTTTTGATGACAAGCTTGACTCTGAGAAGTCAAAGCAGAATGAAAATCTTGCAGGTATAGAAATTGAATTTGCAGGTTCTGAAGACAAGTCATCAGAAGCTCTCAACACAGACATTCCTTCAACATCTGAAAGAAGCAATGCTAGAAATCCTACAACTGCTGATCAACCTCAGAAGAGATTACCCAGAAGCAGTTTGGATCACCCAGAAGAGACTATTCTAGGAAGAAAGGAAGATCCAATCAGAACAAGAGCAAGCTTCAGAAACTCTGAAGAAACTCTGATGGGACTTGTGTCTCTGATTGAACCTTCTTCCATTGATGAAGCACTTCTGGACAATGACTGGATTCTGGCAATGCAAGAAGAGCTGAATCAATTCACCAGAAACGACGTATGGGATCTCGTTCCAAGACCAAAAGGATTCAACGTCATTGGAACAAGATGGGTGTTCAGAAACAAGCTTAATGAACAAGGTGAAGTCGTCAGAAACAAGGCACGACTGGTTGCACAAGGTTATAGTCAGCAAGAGGGGATAGACTATACAGAAACCTTTGCCCCAGTCGCCAGGTTAGAATCTATAAGACTTTTAATCTCATTTGCTGTTAATAGAGGCATCACTCTGTATCAGATGGATGTCAAAAGTGCATTCTTAAATGGTTATATAGAAGAAGAAGTGTATGTTCACCAACCCCCAGGTTTTGAAAATACAAAACATCCAGAACATGTTTTCAAACTGAAAAAGTCACTGTATGGTCTGAAACAAGCTCCCAGAGCTTGGTATGAAAGGCTAAGTAACTTTCTGCTTGAAAATGAGTTCACCAGAGGGAAAGTGGACACCACTCTATTCTGTAAAACAGTTAAGAGTGACATTTTAGTCTGTCAAATCTATGTTGATGATATAATCTTTGGTTCTACTAATCCTTCTCTTGGAAGAAAATTTGCTAAGTGTATGCAGGCAGAATTTGAGATGAGCCTCATGGGGGAACTGAAGTTCTTTCTAGGAATTCAGATCAATCAAACTCCAGAGGGAACTTACATTCATCAGAGCAAATACATCAGAGATCTTCTGAAGAAATTTGACCTCTCAGAATGTAAGCCATCAAAGATTCCAATGCATCCCACGTGCATTCTGGAAAGAGAAGAGGTAAGCAAAAGCGTAGAACAGAAAGTCTACAGAGGTATGATTGGTTCTCTCCTTTATCTGACTGCTTCAAGACCTGATATTCTATTCAGTGTATGTATTTGTGCTAGATTCCAATCAGATCCTAGAGAATCTCACTTAACAGCTGTTAAGCGAATTTTCAAGTATCTGAAAGGTACTACTAATCTGGGTTTGTTTTATAGAAAATCTAGTGATTACAGTTCAGTAGGCTACTGCGACGCTGATTTTGCTGGAGACAGAGTGGAACGAAAAAGTACTTCTGGAAGCTGCCAGTTTCTGGGAGAAAATCTGATCTCGTGGTCCAGCAAAAGGCAATCAACTATTGCTCTGTCAACAGCAGAAGCTGAGTACATAGCAGCAGCAGGATGTAGCACACAGATGCTCTGGATGAAAAGTCAGCTTGAAGACTTCCAGATTTTTGAGAGTAACATTCCTATTCTTTGTGATAATACTTCTGCTATTTGCTTAAGTAAGAATCCTATTTTACATTCTAGAGCTAAGCATATAGAAATAAAACATCATTTCATTAGGGACTATATTCAGAAAGGAATTTTAAACTTGAAATTTATAGATACAGACCATCAATGGGCTGATATCTTTACTAAACCCCTTTCAGAAGATAGGTTTAATTTCATTCTGAAACATCTCAGCATGAAAGTATGCCCAGAATGAAAATGCTTTAATTCCATATTTTTATCTTTCAGAATGTATTTATATTACTGTGAACTTCTGATCAATCTTCTTTCAGAAAGTTAGGACATGCAGATTGTATCAGAGGCAAGTCTAAAGATCTGAGAGTCTAATCTCAAATACAGACGTGCTGATCACTACATCAAACAAGTGTCATCCAATCATCAGCAAATCCCTGAAGCAGAACGCGTGCACGTTTCTGAGAAGGCAAAGCGCTGATTGGGTGCATTGAGACACATGTCTGGTAACCGTTTTTAAGTATCTTTCTCAAATCCCCCAAAATCAGCAAGCATTAAATGCAAAAGTAATCACGCTTGTTAATGGCAATCATTATTTTTTTCTCTCTCTTAAAAACGTTTTATTTTTCAAAATAATTTTTGAAAATTCTATTTAAGCACATTACTCTTCATTCTTAATCTTTACGCTTTCTCATTATCTCTTAAGAATTTTTCTGCATATCTCCTTCAAAACCCTAGCTTTTCTCAAATCACTCTCAAGCTTTTTGTGTGAGAACAATGGCATCCTCCAGCATTTCTGCAGGAAATCAGAAGAAAGAAACCTCTGAGCAATATCAAGCGCCTACCAGAACTCTTCTCACACCGGTAAAGAATCTTGAGGTTCTATCTGAGTTAATCATCGATTTCGAAAGTTTGAAGGATAATGGATTTGACCTAACTGCGGAAGTCAAAGCTCAGAAGTGGGAGAGGTACTTTGATAGATTGGTTGGACCAACCTTCCCAGAGCTTGTCAAAGAATTTTGGATTCATGCCAAGATTGATAAGCATCTAGTTATCTCTTCTGTCATGGGAAAGAAGATAATAATTTCTGAAGACCTCATTGCTAGGTTAATTGGTCAAAGTGGTGGTGGAGTCCGTTGTGTGGACATGGCTGATAGATGCCCTGATATAGGTGTGGTAGCAAACTGCATTTTCACTCTTGGTTTTCCCAGCAGCAAAATCAAGGATCTGAAGGATCACTGCAGAGTGTGGGCCAAGATTGTTCTAGGCTGTTTCAATCACAGGAAGCCAACAAGCTCTCCTGACTATATAAACGTGGATCAGCAATTTCTGATCTACTTTATTGATCAGAGGGTGAAGATCAATTTGGCACACTTCCTGTTCAATCATCTGAAGACTAGTGTGAAAGAGACTAGAGAAGAAGAAAGGACCAAAAGGGACTGGATACCATTTGGGAGGCTCATATCAGATATTCTGACAGAGAATAAGCTGATAGATTATCTGAGCGAAGCTAAAGTACTGGGCAATTTCGAACCAACTGTTGGAAAACCGCTGAATGCTAAGAACCTGAAAAAGATGAAGCTGATAGACAATATCAGGAAGGAACCCAGAGCTTCTTCAACTGCTGACATCTCCAGAAGAAGAGTGCCTCTGAGTGATTTCCCAAGATTTTCTGAAATGGAATCCCAACCTGATATGTTTGCCAAGTATCCAGATTCTTACAAGGAAGAAGATGCAGGTTCAAAGCTGAAGATCAAAGATCTGAGTCAAGTTCAACCTGAAGTGATTCAGAAGAAGTCAAAGAAGAGGAAAGCAGAAGGATCATCTCACCAGACTCCAAAGAAACGAGGTAATTCATCTGCTGCTCCTATTTCAATTTCCTCTACTATTCCAACATCTGTTGCTCCTCCCCAAACCTCTCACAGAATATCCATTCCAATCCCCACTATTGATGAAACCATACCAGAAGACCCTTCTGAGGCCTTACAACTCAGAAGAACCAGAATTAAAATTCCCATTAAAATTACCAAACAACAACCAACTGTTTCAACAACACCAGCACTTGATAGAGTGCTAGCTGACATTGAGCGTGAACATGCTTCTGTTCAACCTCACTCTGAACCACCAAATACACCTCCTCCACAACCTGAACCAGAAATTCAACCTGAACCAGAAATACAACCACAACCAGAACCAGAACAACAACAACAACCTATCACAGAAGAACCTCTGATCCCTGAGCAATCAGAAGTTCCACCTCCTCAACCAGAAAATAATCCTCCCTCACCTCAAACAGAGTTTCATCGCTATGAAACCCCATCTCCTCATCATTCTGATCCCCACTCACCTCAACCTTCACCGCTGGCAATACAGTTGCCATGTGGAACCACCATTGTCAGACCCCAGTTACCATCATCAGAGGAATCAACACCTCCAAAAACTCCAACCACTCCAATAGACATATCCTCTGACTCTGATAACCATCCACCAAAACAAACAGCACCTCAACACACCTCTGAAAACCAATCCTCTGAAAACCCCAGCAGAACATTCATTGACTTAACAAGTCTTGAACGTCTTGCTGATTTAAGACACAAATTGGCCATTCCCAAACCAAAGCAACTAGATGTTGGCTCTGGTATTTTGGACTTTGAAACAGGTATGTTGCAGTGGATTGCTTCTTTGAAGCAAGTCTGTCCGGGGATGATCGACCCAGCTGCTTCTGATCAGCTCTGGTCACAGTTCAGAGTATGGGTTCGTGCTGAAGCACTCAAGCTGCAGGACGTCAACTATGAGCAGGCTCAACAGAACTTTAGCAAGCTGCTGAAGGAAGTTGAGAGTCAGCTGCCTCAAGAAGCTGTGCTCCCTCTGGACTCTGAATCGTGGTCTGAGAAAGAACAAGCTGCACAGGTGCAACCTTCAGAAGAAGACAAGACTCTTCAGGAAGAGAATCCAGCAGAAGATGTGGCTGAAAGTTCTGAGAAGCTTCCTCCTGCTGAAAGTTCTCAAGCTGCCTTGGACAGGCAGGCTCTGGAAGAATTAAGGCTGAATGACTTGCGTCTACAGCAGCGGATGGAAGAGAATGATCAGAAGATGGAAGCAAGAATGAATGTCCAGGACAGCAAGATTGATACTGTTGTCACCATGGTTCAGAAGCAGAATGCAACTTCTGAAAAGATTCAGGCAATGCTGGAAAGCCTGTTCTCACGCATGCCCCCACAACCTTGAAATTTTTTTTCATGCATGACATTCTCTATATTTTCTTCATTTTCTGATGTACTTTTGACTATGTTTTGACTATGTTTGTGTAATGTTCTTTGCTCTGAACTATTTTTAATATAATTTGTTTTTCTGATATAAATTGTTTTAGCACATCACTAACACTTTTTGATTGCTGACAAAAAGGGGGAGAACAAGAATGATATTTAAAATCAATAACGGCTAACTAGAAAGAAACTCTCAAACATTCTAACTCTATTACTTGAAATGTTTTTCTGTTTTGTTGTTAAGTCTACAGGCACAAGGAAGCTCCGAAGACTAAGAACTAGAAGCTCTGATCAAAATGTAGAAGCTCATGTTGCTCTGATCAAGTATGAAGTTCTGATATATGAAGATCTGATCGACCTAACACTCTGATCCAAAGCAAAGCTCTGACAGGAAAAGCTCTGAAGCTCTGCTCTCTGATAAGTCAAAGACTTATAATCTGATGCTCAAAGATAGAAAAAGATCTGACTCTGAAGAACACGCATATCAAAGGGAAGTAACAAACTCAGGGGGAGTATCTCTTAACTCTGACTTCTCCGTACTTCTTATTCTGATACATAGATCTGATAACTTTTCACGTTATTTTTCATTTAAAATATCTAGTTTTTGTCATCATCAAAAAGGGGGAGATTGTTAGAACAATGTTTGAATCTAGTACCCTATATTTAAGTTTTGATGATAACAAAGTGAAAAGATATAGTAGTTAAATATTTCATGATTGAATTATATGCTACCTAAAATTACTATGCTCTGACTTGCAGATATGCTGATTAAAACAAGCAAGATCACGTTTTCAGCATCAGAATATGAGTTTGCACACCAGCATCAGAAGTTGCTGAATCAGAACGTCAAGATCAGATGATCAACGCTTGCACATGCTGAAGCTTGATGAACAGAACTGCGCGTAAAACACTCTGATACAGAATCAAATTTGTTCATCAGCAGCGAAGCAGAATCAGAATGAGCCAAGCCAGAACGTGCATTGAAGAAGCAACGGTACTGTGCATTGAAAGCTAATCAATACCAACGGCATCATTCTAGACAAGATCTGCTCAAAAAGGAAAGCTTGTTAATAGCATTGAATCAAGAATATTTGCTTCAACGTTCATCCTCTCAAGTGCTATAAAAACCAAGCTTTGAAGATTATCACGGCTAATGCTTCCAAACTCTCTACACGCACAAAGCTGAACAATAATCTTCACTCTACAAGTTTTGCTAAACCAACAAACTCTGATACTTTATTAGCGTTTAGCATCCTAATATTCTAAGCTTCATTTGTGTAAACATCACAGTTGTGATATAGTTTTGTAGAAACATTCATACACATTTGCTTATACCTTTGTAAGAAAGTGTTGCCTTGACAAACCGGATTGTGGTTTGAATCAAGAAGGTTTTAGCAGTTGCTAAAGCAGATTTGTATTCAGTTGAATATAGTGAATTAAGACCTCGTTGGAGAGAGGCGAAATCACCTTGAACGGGTGGACTGGAGTAGTTTGAGATCAAACGAACCAGGATAAAAATACCTTGTCATTTGCTTTAAGTTTCCAGTTTTACAATTCAACCCCCCCCTTCTTGTGTTTTTCACCCCTTCAAAAGGCCTGTTATTGGAATTGTTTTTCTATCTGAGGTAATTTTGTTCATCGAGAGGATTTTCGTTCTTTGAATATTCGTCATGTGAATTTCTCTATTGTTGAAGAATTAGTTATATGCAAACAGTGGTATTAAAAATGAAAAGCTTATGTCTGTCTTGAAGTTTTTGAAAATTCATTTTTTTTAGTAAAACAAAATTTGCAAGAATGTGATATCAACTCAGGATTTATAGTAAACCTTACAGGAGTCAGGATACCTTTTTGTAACAATATGCTTTCGAACTAACCCATGCTTCAACTAGGACTTTTAGGGGTTGTAACGTGGCCTGGTTCACGGTTTAAGAAACAAAGGATAAAGGCTCGAAATTTATTTATACCCAACTCGTTCTTCGTGATGTTCTTCAGTCCTATACTCAGTTAATTGTATGTTTTGATCCCAATTGAGTTCTGGAATTTTGGCCCTGATATTCCAGTGATGGTTCAGATACTGAAAGTTTATTTGAGAAGAAAGTCATTTTTGTAACCTTTTCTTTTTGTTGAGGATTTGTAGCGACCTCTTTTTTTATTATCCCTACTTTTTGCCTGAACTGTTTCTTTTGTGATTACAGTCAGTGGGGTGCCCCAATTTTTTTCTTAAGTATCCTTCATAGGTTTTAACTTAGCGGGCTTTTCTTTTAAGAGATAATGACTGCCTATTTTAATGATTATGTGAAACCATCGCCATCTTTTGTTTTGGAATGATACCTATGACACTACTTGTCGTGTACGAGGGGAAAGCTTGCGATTGAGTGCACTATTGAATTAACTGAGAAACTACCCTGCCCCAAGTTATGATTAAAAGTTTCAATTTGCATGAAAAATAAAACTCCTACTTCTTAGGCTCAAAGGGGTTGATTACGGATTATCTTCCTTATAACTCCACTGTTTAGGATTTGAAACAACGCATGTACATAATTAGCAAGGTCTGTTCAAAAGCACATTGTATGAGATTGTGGTATCGTTTTCGTCATCCTCCCTCTAAAGGCTTACAGCTTTCAATCGAGAGTCGAATATCACAAAAAGGAAGTAAAAGCATAGTTTCGGTATAGTGAAAACGAATGGATTAATTCAAGACAAACATATGCAATGCATTAATGGAATAACAAAGTTTTCCATAAAATAAGTGTTCGAACAATTAAAAGAAATTAAAATTTGAAAATTCTAATGAACAAAAAGCCTTTCTGTCTGAACTTGTCACTTCAGATGGTGTGCCTTTAAGGGGTGACAGAAGAATTCAGTTGACCATTGTGATCGGTGGGAATGAGAACTGACTGTTTTGGAATGTTGGTTCGCGTTTGCGTTTGATTTTGCAAAATGTTGCGGTAAGCAAGAGTCGCCACCATCTTTTATTTTATCCAACAAGGAAAGGACAAAAGCACAGAAAAATTCCTTTTTGAGATGTTTCTCGGGTTCGGGAGGTAGATTATAGAAAGGGAAGGTGTTAGCACCCTTTCTATCCGTGGTTATCCACGGGCTCTTAGGTACTTGCTCACTATGTTTTCAAAAATTTGCTTTTCTTTGTGATTGTGGGTTTGAAAAGAGTTTTTGTTTGAAAAAGAGTGTAAGTGCGAAAAGTTTTGTTTTGTTTTAAAAGGAGCAAGTACTTAAGAACATCTACCTACTCAAAAAGGAATTAATCTATACAAATGTCCTTTAGACAATGCCATCCCACTATTGAGGAGTAGGTAGCATCGTCGTTTGGAGTTTTCGGGTCAATTCGATTAAAGAACGTGTGGTAACTAAAGCAATGTTAGGACGCCTTAGCGGTAACCCTATTGTCTTAGATCATTTTTTCCGAGGCAACCGTTTCGAGGCAACTTATGATCTTTGGACAAGAGGGCGACCTCTAAAATTTCCTATACTTAATGACCACGTTCGAGGCAACCAAGTGAGGCGTACCCTAAGAGTGGCATGTGCGAGTGTGTCAATTTTCAGTTTCTATTATCTTTACATGTCATGGTGAGCTACTATTGATTTTAATTTAAGATAGATCTTGTCATGCATAGCCTATTATTCATACATCTAACAGTTAATGGTTGCGGAAATTAAATTACGGAAAATAAATCTAAGATATTACAAAGCGTCGGGTATTTACATCGCCAAAAACAAACCCTTAAAAATTAAATTGCGAAAAGTAAATAAAAGCGATAAATAAATCCTAATTTAAAACTATTACATCCTCGGAGCAATTACAATTATATGGATCAAAGATAATTCACGCGAGAAAAATTGAACCGGAACGTCCTAGGGTTTTGACCCTTTTTTTTATTAAATAAAGCATATTTTTTGTTATTTTTGATTTAAAAATTAAATCTAAACTAATAATTAATTAATTAAAAGAAAATATTTTTGAGTTTTTTTTTAATTTTAATTAAGGAAATAAAATTAGAAAGGTAAAAAATATCAAACCCTAATTCTAAATCAATTTTAATTTATTGCAAAATATATTGAAATTGATCCTAATTAAAAATAATTAATTGGTTAATTTAATTTCAAAAATATTAATGGAATTTAAATAAAAATATTTTTTGTTTTCTGATTTTTTTATGAAAAAGTTAATTAGTTAATTGGTTAATTAAAATACTAATAATAATAAAACAAAAAATAATGAAAAATAAAATAAAATAAACAAACTCAGGGGGGGGGGGGGGCTGGGCTTGATTTGGCGGTAAAAAATGGCAATTCCCAGGCCCATTAGAGTTGGCCTTCATTGACCCTTGGGATTCCCTGCATGCTCGTTGACCAGGGAGTATGGTGGATGCTCCAATATGGCCTTTAGATCTTGGCCTGAAGCCACTTGGCGTGTTGAGATTTGAATCACATGGTGGATCATATTCCAGGCGTTACACCTGAGTACCTGAAGGAGAAAAACAAATAAGGTTTTGGGGGACCTGGGATCGGAACCCAGGTCCCAAAGGACAAATCAATTAGCACGCTACCAACTGAGCCAAGATGTTAACCTGTTATTGGAATACCAATTAAATATTATAAAACAAACTAGCAATTATTCCCTGAAAACACGCTAATATTCAAATGAGCCAATCAGGCTATGACATACCTTCATCTTCTTCATGAAAACCTGGTTCGGTTAACTGCGGATTTTTATCCGCAGGAAATTTCGTGGGATGGTTATAAAATACTCCCTAGGCCACAAAAATGAAATCCAAGAGTACCACTGTATTCGTCTCACTCCCCTGAACTCATCCATGGGCATTGTTGGCCTTGATTTAACCTGCACACAAAACGCCTAAAAAACATACACAAGAACCCTAGGTTCTGGATAGGGGGTTAGAGGCCACAAAAATCAAATTGAATAATGCATAATCAATGTAAATTGGATGGTGAGTATGAATGTGCAAACCATTTGGCAAAAGGATGCAAGAATGATGAGTTGCGTTTTCATGTTCAGAGGCGTTTTCAAGGACACTTACAGCGCGATTTAGGTGATGAAAAGGCTTCTTTTTTATTGGTATAGCACCACTGGATGTCAAGGAAGAGAGCTGCGTTCTTCTTTTGGTCTCAAAGTGCCTCTAATGTGGTTTTCGATCTCACACTTTTCAAGCTTTTTTCTCAAAGTGGTATGGTCATTTTTACAGACTTCTATGTGTGCCTTAGGTTTGTATGGCTTATTTAAATGTTATAGAGTGAATTAGGGTTGGTTTTTTGATCTGAAATCAAGTGCATTCAAGATTGAAGATTGGATTTGATCACCATTGAAAAGCTTTCCAAAAATAAGCCAAATATGAGATTTTGTGCTTGAATGAGTCTTGTCACGAGTTGGTTGGTTGTCACATGATATTTGCCAGCTGTACAAATCACAAAGATACCATTTCAATAATTTTTGGATTTTATTTGATTTAATATAGATTTAAAATGAATTAAATCAATAAAAATTCAATAAAATAGAAAAATAAGTGTTTGGTTATGAAATTAAAGATTGGACACGTGTGTGACATGAAAAGACTAAATCAAGTGGAAAAAAGTGGGCCCTTTTGTCAAAAATTGGAGTTTTGAGGATAGTTGACTTTTGGCAATTTTGGAAAAATGCACAACTTCAACAATGCATAACTTCTTCAATTTTGAACTTTTGGAGGTGTTCTTGGACTTTTTAGAAACCTTGAGATGTCCTCTAACAAACCCGTTTGGTCTCACTTAATTTTGATGTTCCATGCACAAGTTATAAGCTTTGGTGAAAAATGTGTTTTTATTGACTTTCAAAAATGACCTCTAATGTCCAAATTTGTAACTTTTTGTGAGAGCATTTCTTGATCTTGGGGTGTGAATATGGATTGTAGGAACTTGCATCCTATTAAAAATGAGCTTTGGATGGGTCATTTCTCATAAAGTATGAGAAAGTTATGCTTGGTCAAAGTTGAGTTGACTTTTCCTACAAAACCCTAATTTAGCAACTTTTGAATCTTGATGAATCTTGAGCAATCCTTGATGAATCATGATCAACCCTTGATCAAATGATGAATGATCCTTAAAAATGATAATGTTGATAAAAAATCTTGATATTTGACTGTATTTAGGACACAGTTGACTTTTGCCCTAGCACAGTCGATTTTTGGGCCTCTTGAGCAATTGACTGACCAAACTTCCTCTGCAAGGCTTGAAATTTGGCATGGATGAACTTAAGAACATGTTAGGACATTGGGGAGAACTTTAGGTCATTTGATGCAAGGACCTTAGTGCAACACAAAACCCTAATTTTGACTTGACTGCCTTAGGAGGTGATTTGACTGTCTAACTCTTGAGCTAACTTGAGCAACTTGAAGATTATCCTTGGCAAATCTTGAGGAATATGGGAGGGAAAATTTTGGGGTACAACAGTTTCCCCTGTTCAATTTTCTTAAACTTGAGGATATAGATTGGCTTTCGAGCCTTTCGTGATCCGAAGGTGGAAGATAATTGAACACTAGAGTGCCCAGAAATTTGCACTCGCATGGTGTAGTATCAACATTGTGATGTCGGGAACGGGCTTACAGATGCCATTTGGAGATTGTTGGTAGGAGGATGGGCTTATAGATGCCATCTGCAGTAGTGTCGATCGCATAAGAAATTCCTTAGCGAGAACATGCATACTTATTGTTGTAGAAGATTCCGCTGGGGAAGTCTAACTTTTGTTGAGATTTAGGAACTCACCTGTACTTCAACTGAGAGAATGCCTCGGATGAGTATTAATAACCTGTCCATAATTCAACTGGGGGGTAATCTTCATCAAGATCTAGGAACTGTCTCGTGCTCACCGGGAGTATACCGTTGAGGTTATAGAACTTGTCCACACTATGACGGAGGAAAACATCAAGATCTAGGAGCTGAATCGTGCTCACCAGGAGTATACCGTCGAGGTTATAGTACTCGTCCACACTATGACGTAGGGAAGCATATTCATCAAGATCTATGAACTGTCTCGTGCTCACCGGGAGTATACCGTTGAGGTTATAGAACTCATCCACACTATGACGGAGGAAAACATCAAGATCTAGGAACTGGCTCGTGCTCACCGGGAGTATACCGTTGAGGTTATAGTACTCGTCCACACTATGACGTAGAGAAGCATCTTCATCAAGATCTAGGAACTGTCTCGTGCTAACCGGGAGTATACCGTTGAGGTTATAGAACTCGTCCACACTATGACAGAGGAAAACATCAAGATCTAGGAACTGACTCGTGCTCATCGGGAGTATAACATTGAGGTTATAGTACTCGTCCACACTATGACGTAGAGAAGCATCTTCATCAAGATCGAGGAACTGTCTCGTGCTCACCGGTTGTATACCGTTGAGGTTATAGAACTCGTCCACACTATGACGGAGGAAAACATCAAGATCTAGGAACTGACTCGTGCTCACCGGGAGTATACCGTTGAGGTTATAGTACTCGTCCACACTATGACGTAGGGAAGCATCTTCATCAAGATCTAGGAACTGTCTCGTGCTCACCGGGAGTATACCGTTGAGGTTATAAAACTCATCCACACTATGACGGAGGAAAACATCAAGATCTAGGAACTGACTCGTGCTCACCGGGAGTATACCGTTGAGGTTATAGTACTCGTCCACACTATGACGTAGAGAAGCATCTTCATCAAGATCTAGGAATTGTCTCCTGCTCACCGGGAGTATACCGTTGAGGTTATAGAACTCGTCCACACTATGACGGAGGAAAACATCAAGATCTAGGAACTAACTCGTGCTCATCGGAAGTATATCGTTGAGGTTATAGTACTCGTCCACACTATGACATAGGGAAGCATCTTCATCAAGATCTAGGAACTGTCTCGTGCTCACCGGGAGTATACCGTTGAGGTTATAGAACTCGTCCACACTATGACGGAGGAAAACATCAAGATCTAGGAACTGACTCGTGCTCACCGGGAGTATACCGTTGAGGTTATAGTACTCGTCCACACTATGACGTAGAGAAGCATCTTCATCAAGATCTAGGAACTGTCTCGTGCTCACCGGGAGTATAGCGTTGAGGTTATAGAACTCGTCCACACTATGACGGAGGAAAACATCAAGATCTAGGAACTGACTCGTGCTCACCGGGAGTATACCGTTGAGGTTATAGTACTCGTCCACACTATGACGTAGAGAAACTTTCGAGATTTAGAACCTTATCTGAAATTCAACCGAGGATAATTCAATTGAGATTTAAGAACTGGTCAGATCTTCGACTAAGTTGAGAACTTAACTGCATTTTTCCTGAAAGGTAATGGTCAGTCATATGCAATGCATGAGATGGATCAAATAATGATGTTCTCAACATAAATGAGATTGTATGGTATGATGCGTACATGCATGTATCATGATGTATGAAAATGTGGTGTTTTAGTTGGGGAAAAGAAATCCCGGAGCTGCTGGAGGATAAAGTTGAGTTCTTCGTTTTCGTTGTGGATGATGAACGAAGATGATGGTGAGAATAAACCTGCAGGAGAAAAGGACTCCGTTGGGGAATAAACTGATGAAGAGATTACTCCGAGGGGAATTACTCTGTGGGGGAGTGATGTTCTGCTGAAGATTTTACCGATTACTCCGCTGGGGATTCTGTTGATAAGCTTTGTTGGGGATTTTAATGATGAACTCCGCTGGGGATGGAAAGAACTTCGCTGGGGATGATCCTTCAGTTGCAACTTGCTGAGGATAACCCAGTTTGACTCTTGTGAGGATAACCTTCTAAATTTGGCTGGGGAGATTTATTTGCGCTCTGCAGGGGATAAGCTTCCAGAATCTACTGGGGAAGATGATTCAACTCCGGCGGGGAAGCCTTTTTTAGACTGCGCTGGGGAAATGACTCCACTGGGGTATCTTGTATTCTGTCGGGGAACATTTTTATATTCTGTTGAGGAATATTAAGACCGTCGGGTATGCTCTTATACTTGCTGGGGAATGTCTTTATACTCTGCTGAGGAATATTAAGACCTTCTGGGGATACCCAACCTTTTTAGGGCTGATGGTAAGTTAACTTTGCTTGGGGAGAGCATTGCAGATTCGTTCATAGTGGCAAGTCTCAGTGGGGAGAGCTACCATTACTGTTTTGCTCTTCGGGGAGTGACGGTATCTTGGCCACATTCTTCAACTGAATCTACCTTGGTACCTTAGTGGACAGAGCAACTAGACCGCTCAGACAATTCTTATTGCCCCTACTTCTGATATCACCCGTAATTAGTCCTTTGTTTCGCATGTAAATATTTATGAGCAGAAATTAATGTCAGATGCATATATCAAAAATGAACATTGGACGTTCTTTGCAAAACAAAACAGATAAGGGAAAAATAGTTTGAAATTTGTCTGAAAATGAATTTGTATTGATTTTGAAGTTTGGCCTGTAAATAGGCGTTTTGTACAAGAGGCTGACGTCCTAGTAAGAGGACGCCGCCGAACAAATAGAATTTATACAATTTGTGAAAAGAAACACAACACAACTATGTGAATAATCCCACTGGGTTCCAACTCTGCTATTGCCTTTATATCCTCGAGCATCTCATCACTTTGCTACTGGTTGAAAATGAATCAGATTGATTAGTGATGTCTGAGCTTGATAATTTATACCGAAGTCTGGATGTAAGGTGATCCAATGAGACATAGTATTACGCTTTGATCCCTAACTTTTTCCTGGACCGCCCTTTTGGGTTTTTAGTCCACCGGGATACCCATTTTTGCCCAAGCCGCCTTTTCAGGTTTTCGACTTGCCGGGTGTACAGATTTTTTATTTTCATCCCTTATTTTTGCCCGAACCCTTTTGGTTCGCCGGGAAGCCCTTATTTTTGCCTAGGCCAGTCAACCTAGCGGGTCTTAGATTATGCGTAGTATCTTTTCACTATGTCTGCATTGACGGGGTGAGGAAGGTCGTCACCATCCATGGTGGTTAGAATCATTGCTCCTCCTGAGAAGATGTTATTAACCAAAAATGGCCCTTCGTAAGTAGGGGTCCATTTGCCCCTGGGATCACCTTGAGGTAAGATAATGCGCTTGATTACCAGGTCCCCAACTTGATACTCCTGTCTTCTGACTTTCTTGTTAAATGCCTTGATCATCCGTTTTTGGTACGTCTGACCGTGACAAACAGCAGTAAGTCTATTTTCGTCGATTAGATTTAGTTGATCAAGTTGGGTCTGAATCCAGTCATCTTCGCTCAAACCTGCATACTTCATGATCCGAAGAGAGGGTATCGGAACTTCAATAGGCAACACTGCCTCCATGCCATAAACCAAGGAATATGGTGTTGCCCCTGTTGACGTCTGTGCTGAGGTACGGTACCCATGAAGAGTAAATGGTAACATCTTGTGCCAATCTTTGTAGGTCACTGTCATCTTCTGCACAATCTTCTTAATGTTCTTATTAGCCGCTTCGACAGCCCCATTCATCTTCGGCCGGTAAGGAGAAGAGTTATGATGTTGTATCTTGAATTGCTCGCAGAGCTCAGTGATCATCTTGTTGTTAAGATTGGTACCATTGTCCGTAATGATCCTTTCTGGTACACCGTATCGACAGATTAGGTTGTGCCGAATGAACCGCGCCACGACGTTCTTGGTTACCGTAGCAAAGGAAACTGCTTCAACCCACTTCGTAAAGTAATAAATAGCTACAAGGATGAAACGATGCCCGTTGGATGCTGTAGGTCTGATCTCGCCAATCATATCAATGCCCCACATTACAAAAGGCCAAGGTGCTGTCAAGACGTTCAGAGGAACTGGAGGAATGTGCACCTTATCGGCATAGACCTGGCACTTGTGACATGTCTGAGAATGCTGATAACAGTCAGCTTCCGTTGTGGACCAGTAATACCCTGCCCGTAGGATTTTCTTTGCCATGGTATGTCCACTGGAATGAGTTCCAAAAGTACCTTCATGCAGCTCTGTCATAATCCTTTCTGCTTCAATCTTATCAACACAACACAGTAAGGTTGAATCATGGTTTTTCTTGTAAAGAATGCCATTACTGATGAAGAACTTTGCTGCGAAATTCCTCAGGAACTTCTTGTCATTAACAGATGCCTCCTCGGGGTACTTCTGAGCTTCAAGGTACCTCTTCACTTCATGATACCAGGGCTTTTCTGTTACCTCTTCAGTCTCAAGATCACCGCAATGTGCAGGTTCGTCCAATTTCCAAATAATGATTCAGGGGGCCTCGCTGTCCCATTTGACTTTGAACATAGAAGACATCATGGCTAACGCGTCCTCCAACTGATTCTCTTCTCTAGGGAAATGTTCAAAGGTTATCTCCTCAAAGTGGGGAAGCAACGTCAAAACATACTCCTTGTAAGGAATAAGATTTGGGTGTTTCGTATCCCACTCGCCTTTGATCTGACTGATCACGAGAGAGGAATCTCCAAAGACACTCAGAAACTTAATCCTTAGGTCAATTGCAGCTCGAAGACCCATGATGCACGCTTCATACTCCTCCATGTTGTTGGTGCAGTTGAAACATAGTCGGGTGGTAAACGGAGTATGAGAGCCTTTAGGAGATATGATCACAACGCCAATGCCATTACCCAAAGCATTTGAAGCTCCATCAAAGCACATAGACCATCGGGATCCTTCCTTAGGTCCTTCATCCGGTCCAGGTGTCTCACAATCTGTTATCAACATGATATTCTCATCCGGAAATTCAAAGTTCATAGACTGGTAATCATCCACTGCCTGATGTGACAAATGGTCTGCCAATACACTTCCATTGATTGCTTTTTGAGTCGTGTACTGGATGTCATACTCAGTCAATATCATCTGCCATCTTGCTATTCTTCCGGACAAGGCAGGCTTTTCGAAGATATACTTGATCGGATCCATCTTTGAAATCAACCGAGTGGTGTGAGTCAGCATATACTGTCTCAGCCGGCGAGCAGCCCATGCCAAAGCGCAGCAAGTTTTATCAAGCAGTGAGTATCGGGTCTCACAGTCGGTAAACTTTTTGCTAAGGTAATAAATAGCATGCTCTTTTCGGCCAGACTCGTCATGCTTCCCCAACACACACCCCATTGAGTTGGTAAGTACTGTCAAGTATAAAATCAAAGGTCTCCCTTCAACTGGTGGCATAAGAATGGGTGGCTCCTGGAGATACTCTTTGATTCTTTCGAAAGCGGCCTGGCATTCATCATTCCAACGTACCACTTGATCTTTCTTCAGTAACTTGAAGATTGGCTCACAAGTAGCAGTTAGGTGTGAGATGAATCGGTCAATGTAGTTCAGTCGTCCTAGAAATCCTCTGACGTCCTTCTCTGTCTTGGGAGCTGGCATCTCTTGTATGGCTTTCACTTTGGCAGGGTCCACTTGAATACCTTTGTCGCTCACGATGAAACCCAGCAGCTTACCAGACCTTACCCCGAAGGTGCACTAGTTCGGGTTCAATCTCAGTTTGTACAACTTCAATCTGTCAAACAGCTTCTGTAGATGGTCAAGGTGTTCCTCCTCAGTCTGGTACCTTGCAATCATATCATCGACGTATAATTCAAACTCATGATGGATCATGTCATGAAACAAAGCAACCATGGCGTGCTGATATGTTTTCCCAGCATTTTTCAACCCAAAAGGCATGACCTTGTAACAAAAGGTACCCCACTGAGTAACAAAGGTGGTATTCTCCATGTCTTCGGGAGCCATCTTAATTCGATTATATCCGGAGAAACCATCCATAAAGGAGAATACCTTGTGTTGAGCAGTATTGTTAACCGAAACGTCTATGTAAGGTAGAGGGAAGTCATCCTTAGGGCTTGCCCTGTTCAAATCCCTGTAGTCAACACACATTCGGACCTTACCATCTTTCTTCGGTACAGGAACCACATTGGCGACCCACTGAGGGTAAGAAGTAACTGCTAGAAAACTGGCGTCAAACTGTTTCATAACTTCAGCCTTGATTTTCTCGGACATCTCTGGGCGCATGCGGCGAACCTTCTGTTTTACCGGAGGGCAGTCTTCCTTGGTGAGCAGGCGATGAACCACAATGTCAGTATCCAAACCAGGCATATCTTCATAAGACCAGGCAAAGATCTCAACATAGCCATGCAGCATCTGAATCAACCGCTGCTTCACACTAAGCACCAGATTTGCACCGATCTTGACTTCCTTCTTGTCTGTTTCAGTACCTAGATTCACTGTTTCGACCGGCTCTTCATGTGGCTGAATGGCCCTCTCTTCCTGGAGTAGCAGTCTTGCAAGTTCAACAGGCACTTCGCAATCATCTTCACCTTCGTCTTTGGCTAAGTTGATCCGATTTTCGAAGTCATAACTGGCAGTAGCAGAGTCGTTACTAGTGAGATCCATAGTTGATTGAGACCTGTATATGTGAGTGTGTGTAAAATAGTTGTCTTTGCAATATATAATAAAGAAAAACAAGGAGCGCAAAATTTGAAATGCAAAAGACGTCCAATGCTTTTATTAATGATATATGAAAATGACACATAAAAGCCCTCACAATGAAGCCATGGTGCCCCAGGTAAGACACTGGGCCATAAAGTTTCACAACATTGTATGTTACAAATTCAAAACAAAGAGTTCATTACTGGTTAACAAAAGTAATAGGGATGAAGTCCTTTGCTGTCCAGTTGCTTGGTCCACCGTTGGTCGTAGGATAGATCCAGCTGTCGAGTTCAGACTCCTCCACATCATCTTCAATGGCATTTACTCCCGAGTTGCTGATGAACACAGGGGGTCTTCCAATCCTCGCACTACGAACATCCCTTTGAGCTTCTGCAGTGAAACCCATACCAAACTTGTTAGTCTTCTGGGTGAAATCAGGAAGTCGGCCCCAGTTTGCACACTCACCCTTCTCAATAACAGCCCGGGCATCTTTTAAGGAAGCCATCTTCATAGGAGAATCTTCAACCACAGTCTCAGTTGATGCCAGTGTCTGAGGAACCTCTTCAAAGTGCTGAAATGGGGTCTCAATGAACTCTCCATCCATCTCTACGTATCTGAACGAGTTGAGGTGGCTGGCCATGTACTCTTCCTCTCCCTGTACCGTCACAATCTTCCCTCTGACAGGGTATTTTAGCTTCTGGTGGAATGTTGAGGTTACGGCCCCAGCTTTATGGATCCATGGACGACCCAGCAAACAAGAATAGGATGGCCGAATGTCCACCACATAGAATGTAGAATTGAAGACCTGAGAACCAACTTTAATTGGAATATCAACTTCACCATGCACCATCCTTTTAGACCCGTCAAAGGCCCTGACTACAATGTTACTTGGTTTTAGCTCCAACCCTTCACAATCCAACCTGTCTAGAGCTTTCTTGGGCAAGACGTTCAATGAGGAACTAGTGTCAACCAACACATGTGCCAGAGTAGTGCCCCTGCATTCAATGGAGACATGCAAGGCATCATTGTGGTTCTTCCCTTTAACAGTTAAATCAGCGTCGGAGAATCCCAAACCATTATCGGCAGTTAAATTGGCCACACAATCGGTAAACTGATCAGCTGATGTCTCTTGTGGCACGTGGGAAGACTTCAGGAAGGTAATCAGAGCCTTAGCATGGGCCTCTGAACACAACAATAGTGACAACATAGAAATCTTGGATTGGGTTTTCCCCAGCTGCTCAACTACGTTATAATCACTCTTCTTAATAATCTTCAAAATCTCTTCCATCTCATGTTTGGAAGCTTCAACAGTAATGGTCTTTGGTGCCTCCGCCTGGGCAGGCATATCAGTGGTGATCCCTTTGCCCCAAGCGTTAGATGACTTGACGACAGGGGCAGGACTAGGAATTTGATCAGGAATGGTAGTAGGTACACTTGCAGGTGTAATGACAACAGGTCTTCGGACAGTTGGTGGAGCAATATCAAGTGAGAAAAGTCTACCGCTGCGGGTGACTTTAGCAAGTCCAGTAATGTTGCCGACACCGGTATCAGCATCAAACTCTTTCTTAACTCCAAGAACATAAACATCTGCCCCATAGTGCCAAGGGACTGATTTGTCAGAGGTGTAGGGGATAGGCCCTAGAACAGTGATGATTACAGGTGCGATCTTCAGAACAGATGTAATTCTAACAGGCTTCCTCGAGGGAGCCTTGGAAGAATTGTCGAAAATGGTAATAATGGAAACTTCTTCAGTAGGAATGGATGCAACAACGGCCTTTTCAAATAGGATCTCTTTACTATCCATCAGGTTTTGGATACCTGACTTCAGCAATGGGCAACCAGTAGGTAACACAGAACACATATGGCAACCTTCAGCACAGCCCGGAAATAAACCGGCTAGCAACAGGTTCTTCTTGACGGTCATCATAGGGGTAACAATAGCATCAACGGAAACTACAAACAAGTCTTCCTCTACAGCATTTACTCCATGTTTGGGCATGGGAGCAGTCACAACATTAGGCCTCTCGGGCGCCTCAAACTCAATCTCCTTTGCATCAATTAGGTCTTGGACCTTGTTCTTCAAAGCCCAACAATCATCCGTATTATGCCTCGGGCTCTCAGAGTGATAAGCGCAGCGGGCGTTAGGGTTATACCTCAGTGACATTGTATTTGAATTCTTTGGAGCTTCTTTTATAGTCACCAGATTGGTCTTCAGCAACTGTGGCTGAATCTGAGACTAAGTCATGCTGAGACGGGTGAATTGCCTCTGAGGTATCTCGTCCCTTTGTTGATTGTGATGCTGAGGAGCACCAGCAGGTTTTGAAATAACAACCTCATTGACAGCTTGGCGGTGTTCAGGTCTATTATGTCTTCTTGAACTGTAGACAGCACTTGACTCTTTCTTAAACGGTTTCTTCTCGGTGCTCGAGGAGGCACCCTTTTGTATCTTCCCAGACTTAATACCAGCTTCAATCCTCTCACCAGTCAAAATAAGATCTGTAAACCCAGCTGAAGAGCTTCCAATCAGATGGTTAAAGAATGGACCAGATAGGGTCCCCAAGAACATGTCAACAAGTTCACGATCGGCCAAAGGTGGTTGAACCCTTCCAGCAAGGTCTCTCCATTTCCGAGCATACTCTTTAAATCCTTCACCCATTCCTATTGACATACCCTGGAGTTGGGTACGCATAGGAGCGAGGTCGGAGTTGTACTGATACTGCCTATAGAATGCAGTAGCCAAATCTTCCCATCTACGGATACTGGCTCCGTCCAACTGATAGAACCACTCAAGCTGAGTCCCTGAAAGACTGTCTTGAAAGAAATGGATCCACAAGTTCTTATCAGCAGTGTAAGGTTGGATCTTCCTCACATATGACCAGAGGTGCAGCTTTGGACAGGAAGCTCCGTCATACTTGGCAAAGGCATGTGCCTTGAATTTATGGGGAATCACCACCCCAGATGATAGACCCAGATCTCCGAATTCCAGACCGGGCACCTTTTGTATTTCCATAGTGCTCAAATGGTCTTCCAGCTGTTTGTACTTATCCTTAGCAGGAGGATACTGTTCTTCATCATAGTCAGTCTCGTTGTCGGAGACCATAGGGCTAGGAGCCCTCCTTTCTTATGGGCTATCTTTCCCTTCGGATGAGGTGGTCAGGTCAACTTCATTCTGCAGCCCGTTTCCAAACTTGCGTCCAGTATTGAATAGGATGGTCCTATTCTTCTTCTTCTTCTTCTCTTTCAGAATCAAAGTCTTCAGGTCCTGCTGACCCTTAGCCAGATTCATGAACAACTCTTGAAATTGGGCATTCTGGGCCTGGAGGGCCTTGATAGCTTGCTCAGTTGAAGGTTCAGCAGACATGATGATTGAGTGCTGAAATAAACAGCGAAGAAGATAAGAGACCTGTAATGGGGTACCTGTTTATGAAGTGCATGGGATGAAATGCGTATGATTTATGATTTCAAAGACAATCGAGATTCAAATTTGTAAAGAAGAAAGGAAACACACTTTATTAGATTTAAACTTCAAAATTTAAATTGTTCAACAAATTACCTTTAGGCGTTACCAAAAATGGAAATACTGAAAAGTAAATGAAAACTGTAAAGAAATCATCAAAGGTCCATCAATGCTCCCATGTGTGATACGGTGGGAGAACTGACTTGAGGTTTTGCGTTTGTTTTCGCAAATGTTTCGGTTGAGCAAGAGTCGCCACCGACTTTTTATTTTATCCTAAGGAAAGGTTAAAAAGCACAGCAAAAACCTTTGAGATGTTTTCTTGGGTTTGGGGGGTAGATTATAGAAAGGGAAGGTATTAGCACCCTTTCTATCCATCCATGGGCTCTTAGTTACTTGCTTAGATCACTTGCCTTGTGTTTTCAATTGTTTGAAATGGTGCTTTGTGTGTGGGTTTGAAAATGTTTTGAAAAGAGGCCATTTGTTGTGGCAACCTTTGTAATGATCCATGTTTGAATGTATACAAAGGTGTATGTCTTTTGAAAAAGTTTTCAATGTTTTTGAAATTTGTTTTGAAAGTGTTGCACCTTTGTATACATTCAAACATGGATCATTACAAAGGTTGCCACAACAAATGGCCTCTTATAAAAACATTTTCAAACCCACACACAAAGCACCATTTCAAACAATTCAAAACACAAGGCAAGTGATCTAAGCAAGTAACTAAGAGCCCATGGATAACCATTGATAGAAAGGGTGTTAATACCTTCCCTTTCTATAATCTACCCCCCGAACCCAAGAAAACATCTCAAAGGTTTTTGCTGTGCTTTTTAACCTTTCCTTAGGATAAAATAAAAAGTCGGTGGCGACTCTTGCTCAACCGAAACATTTGCAAAAACAAACGCAAAACCTCAAGTCAGATCTCCCACCGTATCACAGAACTGGCGACTCTGCTGGGGAATATTGTGCCTTTTTTAGGGCTGATGGGAGACCAACTCTGCCTGAGGAGAGTATTGGTGAAATCTGGTCTTACTCTGTGGGGAGTTGAGGTAATTTGGTTACATTCTTCAGTCGAACTTACCTTGGTACCTCGGTGGACAGAGCAACTAGATCGCTTAGACAATTCTAAATTGCCCCTGCTTCTGATGTCATCTGTAATTAGTCCTTTGTTTCGTATGCAAATATTTATGATAGGCAATTAGTGTCAAATGCATATATCAAGAATGAACATTGGACGTTCTTTGCAAAACAAAACAGAAAAACAAAAGGCAATTTGTCTGAAAAGTGAATTTGTATTGATTTTTGAATTTGCCTGTAAATAGGCGTTTTATGTACAGGAGGCTGACGTCCTAGTAAGAGAACGCCGCCGAGCAAAATAGAGTTTATACAATTTTGTGAAAAGGAAACAAAACAGCTATGTGAAAAATAATCCCACTGGGTTCCAACTCTGCTATCGCCTTTATGTCTTCAAGCGTCTCATCACTTTGCTGCTTTGTTGAAGATGAAGCTGATTGATTGGCGACGTTTGAACTTGATAGTTGATGCCAAATTCTGGATGCAAGGTGATCCAATGAGACATAGTATTATGCTTTATCCCTAACTTTTGCCTGGACCGCCCTTTCGGGTTTTCAGTCCACCGGGATACCCATTTTTGCCCAAGCCGCCTTTTCAGGTTTTCGACTTGCCGGGTGTACAGATTTTTTTCATTTCGTCCCTTATTTTTGCCCGAACCCTTTTGGTTCGCCGGGAAGCCCTTATTTTAGCGGGTCTTTAATTCATGCGTAGTATCTTTTTACTATGTCTGCATTGGCAGGGTAAGGAAGGTCGTCACCATCCATGGTGGTTAGAATCATAGCTCCTCCTGAGAAGATATGTTTAACCACAAATGGCCCTTCGTACGTAGGGGTCCATTTGCCCCTGGGGTCACTTTGAGGAAGAATGATGCGCTTGATTACCAGGTCCCCGACTTGATACTCTTGTCGTCTAACCTTTTTTGTTAAATGCCCTGATCGTCCGTTTTTGGTACGTTTGACCATGACAAATAGCAGTGAGTCTCTTTTCGTCAATTAGGTTTAATTGATCAAGCCGAGTCTGGATCCAATCATCTTCGCTCAAACCTGCATCCTTCATTATCTGGAGAGAAGGTATCTGGACTTCAATAGGCAAGACTGCCTCCATGCCATAGACCAAGGAAAAGGGAGTTGCCCCTGTTGACGTCCGTGCTGAGGTACGGTACCCATGAAGAGCAAACGGTAACATTTCGTGCCAATCTTTGTAAGTCACTCTCATCTTCTGCACAATCTTCTTGATGTTCTTATTCGCAGCTTCTACAGCCCCATTCATCTTCGGCCGGTAAGGTGAAGAGTTGTGGTGCTGTATCTTGAATTGCTCGCAGAGCTCAATGATCATCTTGTTGTTAAGATTGGTACCATTATCCGTAATGATCCTTTCAGGTACACCGTATCGACAGATCAGGTTGTGCCGAACGAACCGTGCAACGACGTTCTTGGTTACTGTAGCGTAGGAAGCTGATTCAACCCATTTTGTGAAGTAATCAATTGCTACTAGGATGAAGCGATGCCCGTTGGATGCCGTCGGTCGGATCTCGCCGATCATATAAATGCCCCACATTGCAAAAGGCCAAGGTACTGTCAAGACGTTCAGAGGAACCGGAGGAATGTGCACCTTATCAGCATAGATTTGGCATTTACGACAAGTTCGAGAATGTTGATAACAATCGGCTTCCATTGTGGACCAGAAATATCCTGCCCTAAGGATTTTCTTCGCCATGGTATGTCCACTGGAATTTGTTCCGAATGTACCTTCGTGTAGCTCTGCCATGATCCTTTCTGCTTCAGTCTTATCCACACAACGCAGTAAGGTGGAATCATGGTTTCGCTTGTAGAGAATGCCATTGCTGAGGAAGAACTTTGCCGCAAACCTTCTCAGAAACTTTTTATCATTAACAGATGCGCCTTCGGGGTATTCTTGAGCTTAAAGGTACCTCTTCACCTCATGATACCAGGGTTTTTCTGTTACCTCTTCGGTCTCGAGATCGCAGCAATGTGCAGGTTCATCCAACTTCCAGATAATGATCCGGGGAGCCTCGTTGTCCCATTTGACTTTGAACATAGAAGACATCGTAGCCAATGCGTCCGCTAACTGATTCTCCTCTCTTGGGAAGTGTTCAAAAGTTATCTCCTCGAAGTTGGGAATCAACGTCAACACATACTCTTTGTAAGGAATAAGATTTGGGTGTTTCGTATCCCACTCGCCTTTGACCTGATTGATCACGAGAGCGAAATCTCCGAAGACACTCAGAAACTTGATCCTTAAGTCAATTGCAGCTTGAAGACCCATGATGCATGCCTCATACTCCGCCATGTTATTGGTGCAGTTGAAACATAGCCGGGCGGTAAGTGGAGTATGAGTGCCTTTAGGGGATATGATCACATCGCCGATACCATTACCCAAAGCATTCGAGGCTCCGTCAAAGTGAATAGACCATCGGGATCCTTCCTCAGGTCCTTCATCCGGTCCAGGTACTTCACAATCAGTCACTACCATGATGTCCTCGTCTAGAAATTCAAAGTTCATCGACTGGTAATCCTCCACTGCCTGGTGCGCCAAATGTTCTGCCAATACACTTCCCTTGATTGCTTTCTGAGTCGTGTACTGGATGTCGTATTCCGTCAAGATCATCTGCCATCTTACTATTCTTCCGGACAAGGCAGGCTTTTCGAATATGTACTTGATTGGATCCATTTTTGAAATCAACAGAGTAGTGTGAGTCAACATATACTGTCTCAGCCGGCGAGCAGCCCATACCAAAGCACAACAAGTTTTCTCGAGCAGTGAGTATCGGGTCTCATAGTCGGTAAACTTTTTGCTAAGGTAATAAATGGCATGTTCTTTTCGGCCAGACTCGTCATGTTGCCCCAGCACACACCCCATTGAGTTGTCCAGTACTGTCAAGTATAAGATTAGAGGTCTCCCTTCAACCGGCGGCATAAGAATGGGTGGTTCTTGGAGATACTCTTTGATTCTTTCGAAAGCGGCCTGACATTCATCGTTCCAACGTACTACTTGATCTTTCTTCAGCAGCTTGAAGATTGGTTCACAAGTAGCAGTTAGATGCGAGATGAATCGGGCAATGTAGTTTAATCGTCCTAGAAAGCCTCTGACCTCTTTCTCTGTCTTGGGAGTTGGCATCTCTTGTATGGATTTTACTTTGGCAGGGTCCACTTAAATGCCTTTGTCGCTTACGACGAAGCCTAGCAATTTTCCAGACCTCACCCCAAAGGTGCACTTGTTTGGGTTCAACCTCAGCTTGTACAACTTCAGACGGTCAAACAGCTTCCGTAGATGGTCAAGGTGTTCCTCCTCAGTTTGGGACCTCGCAATCATATCGCCAATGTATACTTCTATCTCGTGATGGATCATATCATGAAATAAAGCAACCATGGCACGTTGGTAGGTTGCCCCAGCATTTTTCAACCCAAAAGGCATGACCTTGTAGCAAAAGGTGCCCCACTGAGTGACAAAAGTGGTCTTCTCCATGTCTTCAGGAGCCATCTTGATTTGATTATAACCGGAGAAGCCGTCCATGAAGGAGAATACTTTATGCTGAGCAGTGTTGTCAACCAGAACGTCGATATGAGGCAGAGGGAAATCATCCTTAGGGATGGCCCTGTTCAAATCCCTGTAATCAACACACATTCGGACCTTACCATCCTTCTTCGACACTGGAACCACGTTGGCAACTCACTGAGGGTAAGAAGTCACTGCTAGAAACCCGGCATCAAATTGTTTCATAACCTCAGCTTTGATTTTCTCGGACATCTCTGGACGCATACGGCGGACCTTTTGTTTAACCGGAGGGCATTCTTCCTTGGTAGGCAGGTGATGAACCACAATGTCGGTATCCAACCCAGGCATGTCTTCGTAGGACCAAGAAAATATTTCCACATAGTCACGCAGCATCTGAATCAATTGTTGTTTCACACTGAGCTCTAGATTGGCACCAATCTTGACTTCCTTTTTGTCTGTCTCAATACCCAGATTTACCATTTCCACTGGCTCTTCATGTGGCTGAATGGCCCTCTCTTCCTGAAGTAGTAGTCTCGCATGTTCACCAGGCACTTCGCAATCATCTTCAACTTCGTCTTCGGCTAAGTTGATCGGACTTTCGAAGTCAAAACTGGCGGTAGCAGAGTCGTTACCAGTGAGATCTAGAGTGGATTGGAACCTGTATAGGTGAGTGTGTGTAAATATAGCTATTTAATATATAATAAAGAAAGAAAAGAAGCGCAAGATTTTGAAATGAAACAAACGTCCAATGTTTTTATTGATGATATATGAAAATGACACACAAAAGCCCTCACAAATGAAGCTACGGTGCCCCGGGTAGGACACCGAGCCATAAAAGTTTCAAAATATTGTCTGTTACAAATTCAAAACAAAAGAGTTCATTACTGAGTGACAAAAGTAATAGATGTGAAGTCTTTGGCAGTCCAGTTGCTTGGTCCACCGTCGGTTGTTGGGTAGATCCAGCTGTCGAATTCAGATTCCTCCACGTCGTCTTCAATAGCATTCACTCCTGGGTTGGTGATGAACACAGGAGGTCTTCCAATCCTTGCCTTACGAACAACCCTCTGAGCCTCTGCAGTGAAACCCAAACCAAATTTGTCGGTCTTCGGAGTGAAGTCAGGAAGTCGGCCCCAGTTTGCGCACTCACCCTTCTCAATTACAGCCCGGGCATCCTTTAAGGAAGCCATCTTCAAAGGAGGGTCTTCAATCACAGTTTCAGCTGATGCCAGTGTCTGAGGCACCTCTTCAAAGTGTTGAAAGGGGGTTTCAATGAACTCCCCGTCCATCTCTATGTACCGGAACGAGTTAAGGTGGCTGACCATATATTCTTCTTCCCCCTGAACTGTCACAATTTTCCCTCCGAACGGGTACTTAAGCTTCTGATGTAGTGTGGAGGTCACAGCTCCAGCCTTGTTGATCCACGGACGACCCAGCAAACAGGAATAGGATGGTCGGATATCCATCACATAGAAAGTAGAATCAAAAACTTGAGAACCAACCCTGATTGGAATGTTAACTTCCCCATGTACCATCCTTTTCGAACCGTCAAAGGCTCGGACAACAATGTTACTAGGCTTGAGCTCCAAACCCTCACAATCCAACCTGTCTAAAGCTTTCTTGGGTAATACGTTCAATGAAGAACCGGTGTCTACCAACACATGGGCAAGAGTAGTGCCCCTGCATTCAATGGAGACATGCAGGGCGTCGTTATGGTTCTTTCCTTTGGCAGTCAGATCAGCGTCAGAGAAGCCCAACCCATTATCGGCAGTCAAGTTGGCCACACAATCGGTAAATTGATCAGCAGACGTTTCTTGTGGCACATGTGCCGTCTTCAGGAAGGAAATCAGGGCCTTGGCATGGGCCTCTGAACACAACAACATTCATAGCATAGAAATTTTTGATGGGGTGTGCCCCAGCTGCTCAACTACATTGAAATCACTCTTCTTGATAATCTTGAGGATCTCTTCCATCTCTTGCTGGGAAGCTTCAATATTGGTTGTCTTTGGTGCCTCCGTCAGGGCAGGCAAATCAGTAGCAATCCCTTTGCCCCGAGCGTCAGATGACTCGGCAGCAGGGGTAGAAACAGGAAATTGATCAGGAAGGGGAGCAGGCACACTTGCAGGTGTGATGATAAGAGGTTTCTGAATAGCTGGTGGCGCAATATCTGGTGAGAACAACGTACCACTGCGAGTAACTTTGGCAGGCCCAGTGATGTTGCTGACACCGGTACTAGTATCAAACTCTTGCCTTACTCCAAGAACATAAACATCTGCCCCATAGTGCCATGGGACAGCTTTGTCAGATGTATAAGGGAGAGGCCCTTGAATAGTGATGATGATAGGAGCAATCTTCTGAGTGGACATGATTTTGACAGGCTTCTTTGAGAGAGCCTTAGGAGGTTTGTTGAAAATAGTGATAATAGAAACTTCTTCAGTAGGAGTAGCAGGAACGGCAATCTTCTCGAACAAGATCTCTTTGCTATCCATCAGGTTTTGGACGCCTAACTTCAGCAAGGGACAACCAGCAGGTGAAACAACACATAAATGGCAACCTTTGCTACATCCCGAAAATAAACCGGCTAGCAACAGGTTCCTTTTGACAGTCAACAACGGAGTAACAATCTCTTCCACGGAGGCTACATACCGGTCTTCTTTCACAGCATTCACTCCATGCTGGGGCATGGGAGCAGTCACAACATTGGGCCTTTCAGGAGCCTCAAACTGTATTTCTTTAGCATCAATAAGGTCTTGAACCTTATTCCTCAGAGCCCAACAATCATCCATAGTATGCCCCCGGCTGTCAGAGTGATAAGCGCAGCGGGCGTTGGGGTTGTACTTTGGAGAAGCTGTGTTCACTACCTTTGGAGCTTCTTTGACAGTTACCAGATTGGTTGACAGTAGTTGCGGCAAAATCTGAGACAGGGTCATACTGAGCCGAGTGTACTGCCTTTTGGGTCTCTCACCCCTTGGTTGGTTATACTGCTGAGGAGCAGCAGCAGGCTTTGAAATTACCAATGCATTGACAGCTTGGCAGCGTTCCGGTTTAATTTGTCTTCTGGGACCATAAACAGCACTAGCTTCCTTCTTGAAGGGCTTCATTTCAGTACTCGCGGAGGCACCTTTTTGTATCTTCCCCGACTTGATACCTGCTTCTATCCTCTCACCGGTTAAGATCAAATCTGTAAACCCAGCAGAATAATTTCCAATTAGATGGTTGAAGAACGGACCAGACAGGGTCCCCAGGAACATGTCGACAAGCTCACGGTCCGTCAAAGGTGGCTGCACCCTGCCAGCCAGGTCTCTCCACTTTTGTGCATACTCCTTGAATCCTTCGCCCGTCCCCAGTGACATACCGCTGGAGTTGGGTACGCGTGGGAGCGAGGTCAGAATTATACTGATATTGCTTATAAAATGCAGTGGCCAAGTCTTCCCAGTTTCGGATACTGGCTCCATCCAGCTGGTAGAACCATTCGAGTTGAGCCCCTGACAGGCTATCCTGGAAGAAATGGATCCATAGGTTCTTGTCTGTAGTGTAAGGTTGGATCTTCCTTACATATGATCTGAGATGCAGCTTAGGGCAGGAAGCCCCGTCGTACTTCGCAAAGGCAGGTGCCTTGAACTTGTGTGGGATCACCACCCCAGAAGATAAACCTAGATCTCCAAAATCCAGCGCCGACACATTTTGAATCTCCATGGCACTTAAACAGTCCTCAAGTTGCTTGTACCTGTCTTCTGCAGGAGGGTACTGTTCGTCATTGTAATCCGTCTCGTTGTCGGAGACCACAGGACTAGGAGCCCTTCCCCCTTGGGGACTGTCTTTCCCTGTAGAGGAAGTAGTCTGATCAGCCTCATTCTGCAATGCATTCCCAAACCTCCGTCCAGTGTTGAACAGCACAGTCCTCTTCTTCTTCTTCTTCTTCAAGAGTAGAGCCTTTAACTCTTGTTGACCCTGGGCTAAGCTCATGACCAGCTCTTGAAACTGGGCGTTCTGGGCCTGGAGGGCCTTAATAGCTTGTTCGGTAGTCGGCTCGGAAGACATAATGACTGAGTGCTGAAATAAACAGCGAAGAAGATTAAGCAACCTGTAGAAAAAGGGTACCTGTTATGCATATGATGCAATGAGATGCTTATGATTTATGTTTTCAAAGACAATCGGGATTCAACTTTGTAGACAAAAAGGAAACACACTTCATTAGATTCAAACTTTAAATTGTTCAACAATTTGCCCTTAGGCATTACAGGAATGAAAATACTGAAAAGGAAATAAAAGTTGTAAAAGAAACATCCAAAGCCCATCAGTGCTCCCATGGCCTCCTCTTCTCAGTACGGATATAGTCGTTCAGGATCCGCTCTTCCTCCAATTGCTTAGTCAGCTTCTGGATCTTTTGTTCCTGCTCGTTGAACTTTTCCCGATAATAATCCCGCTCTTCCTGTAGCTGCGCCCAAGATCTCTTTAGTGTATCAACATCAGTGGGTATCTGAGGAGGGAGGACAGTTGGAGGAACCCCGTCTTCATCAGGAAATTCAAGAATGATAGGCCTGACAGCTTCGTATGGCATACCTAACTTCTGAGCACGGATGCGGACCCATCTGCAGTAGGGTTCCATTGGTAGAGAAGTCTTCGATCCTAACTCATGTGGGTCAGCTTTGTGAATTCTGCCCCAAGCCTTGTGAATCTTCGGTGCAGCTCGTCACTGTCTACCTGGAACTCAAAACTGATGTGAGGCACCAACATCTCATGAGGCCCTTCTCTTCTGGCTCTTCCAAACTGACGGAGAGATAGACATGGATTATAAGAGATTCCTCCCTGGGTACCGATCAATGGAACATTAGGATATTCTCCGCAACGATCAATAATGGCTATCTCATCCAAACCTCTGAGAGTCCAAGTGATGTCATTATCAGTGAGAGACATTAACCTATGAGCCCATCCCTTTCCTTCTTCATTCTTCAGCACGAACTTAGGGAGGTGCGAAATAAACCACCTCACTAACAAAGGAGCACAACACCACAGAGTTCCCTGTCTTCGGGCAGTACGAGCATAGAGTTGTTGCAGGATATCACCCAAGAGAGTGGGTACAGGGTTCTGAGACATGAAGATCCTTATGGAGTTGACATTAATAAAGGTATGAGGATTTGGAAACAATACCAGACCATAGATTAAAAGAGCCAGAATGTCTTCGTACGCCTTGAAGTCTAAGTCATTCCAGAAACTATTAGCTTTGCCAATCAGAAACTTAACCAAAAAGCCCTTAACTCCACTTCTAGTTTCCCAGTTAGCCATTTCTGCTTCTTTGGTCAAAGGAAGGGTTGCAGGAATCTCTTCAGGCCTAAGAGTCTTCTCCCAACCAGTGAATGGAGTCTGCTCCAAAACAGGGATACCAAGTAACTCAGAGAATTCTTCCAGGGTAGGGACCAGCTGGAAGTCTTGAAAGGTGAAGCAATGATACAGGGGATCATAAAACTGGGTCAGGACACTCATCAGTTGTTGGTCCCACTTTGAAGTGACTAACCCAAGGAGAGAACCATGCTTCTTGATGAAGGAAGTAGTGTTTGGAATCCTATCAACCAATTCCTTGAGCAAAGCAGGTGGTTGAACAAAGTTGAGTCGGATAGTATTCCTACGCATGGGCATCATGATGTCCTACAAAACAGAGCAAAGATGAAACCCTCTTGTCTTTGAAATGGGTCAGTCCTTATGCAGGATGCATGCAATGGTATGATGGTATGATGTTTATGGTAAAGCATACCACGAGTATTCACAAAGGCAAGCATGATAAGGCACACAAGTCACACAAGACAACTCTTAGGGTTTAGACCAGCATGAAGTTTAGGTATTACCCTCTTTCAGTTTTGTTGGTTAAGACCTGTCCTATCAAAAGTAACCGGGTTCTAGAGGATCTCAATATCACTGACTACCCTCAATCGGTCATAACTCCAGCATCGCAATCTTTTCTTGCAGCCAGAACCATCGCGAGAGTTTAGCCTCAATGAGTGTAGCATACTGCTACTGTTCTATGGCCAAGTTGGGTCAATTTAGGGTTCTAAGGTCGGTTGGTGTTTAATGACTCCTTAGAAGACCCATATTCTCCTCGTTGCAACACAAGGGATATCGGTACAGACCAAAGTGTCACACCAACGTAGCCACTGCTTCACCCATGTCGGTCTACGCCGGACAGGTCCCTCACAGCTTATGCTACCTAAAAGGGTATTCCCCATATCCGGGTTAGGATCTATGAAACTCCGATGCAAAGCCCACAAATATAAAAGAAAACAAAGCAAACAAATGAAAACAAGTAAATGATCTAACCCTAAGGTAACCCCACTTTTAAGTCTTCCCCAGCAGAGTCGCCAGTTCTATGATACGGTGGGAGAACTGACTTGAGGTTTTGCGTTTTTTTCCGCAAATGTTTTGGTTGAGCAAGAGTCGCCACCGACTTTTTATTTTATCCTAAGGAAAGGTTAAAAAGCACAGCAAAAACCTTTGAGATGTTTTCTTGGGTTCGGAGGGTAGATTATAGAAAGGGAAGGTATTAGAACCCTTTCTATCCATGGTTATCCATGGGCTCTTAGTTACTTTCTTAGATCACTTGCCTTGTGTTTTCAATTGTTTGAAATGGTGCTTTGTGTGTGGCTTTGAAAATGTTTTGAAAAGAGGCCATTTGTTCTGGCAACCTTTGTAATGATCCATGTTTGAATGTATACAAAGGTGTATGTCTTTTGAAAAAGTTTTCAATGTTTTTGAAAGTTGTTTTGAAAGTGTTGTGGAGTGTGGTTTTGAAAAGTAGGCAAATGTGTTTTGCAAGTTTATCAAGTAACTAAGAGTTTTGTCTACCCCTAAATTTACTCAAAGGTTTTTTCTATGTTTTAACCCTTTTAACAATTTTGTTCCACCATTGTATTTGGTGGACAATCTTGTGTTAGGATGTTAATGGGACAGGCGCGGGTCGTCGTTTAGACCATGATTGCAATAGTGCCAAGTGTCTTTGGCAATTTTGCTTGAAGGGACTATGATCATTTTTAGGCAACTTTTGAAGGCGTCATCGACGGACTATGATCATTTGATTTGTTTTGTTTTGCCTAAGACACCCAACATGCAACATGGCCCATTATTGAAGGCAACAAGTGGGGTAACCCTAGGGGTGCAAGTGTGATTGGTGTTATCCATTTTCATGCTTTTTTTGTCTTTGAATTAGGTCAAACTATTTGTTATTTGATTTTTGCATACAAACCCTAAGTCTATCATGGCATATTTAGAAAGCTTTAAAATGCAAAATTAAAAGTTCCAAATTATTACACAATAATCATGGGAATGGGGGTACAAATGTTCAAATGGAGATGAGACTTTAATAGGAGAATAGTATCCAAATATTTACAACCAAATCGAAACGATCATAAATGTAAATGTAAAGTAATAGCAATGTATAAAAAAACAAATGTGTATGTGTAAATGTATTTGTCTAAGTGTGTGTGATTTATTTACAAGTGAAATAAAAATAATAAAAAAAGTTAATTTGGATATTTTCATGTTTAGGGCAAAAACCCTAATTTTGTGAAAAAAAGGTATTTACTATTTATTATATATAATATTTATTAACTATATACAAAAAATAAATAAAAAGGAAGTATATTGTAAAAAATGATTTTTGAGGTTTAAATATTAATAAAAGAAAAAAAAGTATTATTTTTATGTTTTTTTCCCTAAATATTCTAATAAATATATAAGTATTTATAATATTTACGAAATATATTAAATATATACAAAAAATAAAAATATTTATTATTTACAAAAAAAGGTATATTTTTAGAAAATGTTTTCAAAAGATGAAATAAAATAAAATCTGAAGATAAAATGTATTTGTATTATTTTTTAGTATTTAAAGTAAAAGTATATATATGTTATTTATAATGTATAACTTCAAATAAAACAAATAAAATGCAAAAATGGTTGAAAAATATTTTTAATATTTTTTATGTTTTGACAAAAAATAAACAAGTCAGAAACAAAGAGAAAAAATCAAAAATGATAAAAATAAAGCACAATGGGCCAAGGAGGTGTATGTGTGAAAAGCTGGTGTAAACAGAAAAAACAAAACTCAGGCCCAGCCCAAGGAGGCTTCTTCAACCTCCAGCCAAACTTCTGTCAAAAATGTGCGCCAATCACACCTTGTTCAAACATCCTGATTCTTTGATCCTTTGACAAATCTTAAAACATGAAACTTGTAGAGCTTGAAGCCACGATTTCAAATATATAAAAAAATTGTTCTAACTCTCAGAAATGAGAGAGAATTTCTTCTCCCCCAATTCCTGACCTAACTTTTTTCAGATATTCAGTTTCAAAATTCTCTTAACACACACAATATAAATGAAAAGTAATGACATGGGTAGCTTCAGGGCCATGAGTAGGACATAACTTCTTCACAAACCTAAGCCTAGATATGCCTGGATAGAGAGATAGAAGTTCAAAAACTTACCTGTTCAGCTTGAAACGTGTACAACAATGGAGGTGCTTTCAATGGATTCTGAGGACTTGTACAGCTTGCTTGAAGTTCAGGGATGCTTCTCCAACCCCTAGCTTGCTTTGAAACTGACTGAATCGAGCTATAGAAGTCAACCTGCACAGATGAAAAATGAAAATGACACACTTGGCTATGACTGTTACAGTTCCAGTTCAATTCTTGGAAATGCTTCAATGGATGACAGGGAGTGTGTTTTAATAGGTTTCAGCCAAAACGCACGATAGGAATGGACTGTGGGATTCAAACTGCAGCCTATGCCCTATTTTGCCACAAAACTGTGTTTTTCTGTGTATGGAGGTTTGAGAGATGGTTTGGTCGTGTTTCAGACTTGGTTTGATGTTTGGAAAATGCTCATGAAGTTTGTTTAGGCTTGTCTTGACAGGAATGTGAGTTGTGTTTTGTTATGCAAGTTTTTCTTCTTTCTTATGTCAAAAATGCCAAGTTGGGTTACAAGCTTATGCAGGCCCCTTAAACATGCTGCAAAGTTTGTTCTTGATCAGTGGGATTGGTTCCTGAACTTGTTCCCAAAAGATTTGCTTTGTACTTCATAGATTGTAAACTTGACATAAAGTTGATCTTTACAAGAATAGATAAAATGCTTTTTCTAATTATGGCTTAATTCTTCATGTAATGACCAAATGAGAAAAATAATGCTAGAACACAATGGATTGGCATTTAATTATTGAGTGTAAGAAGGATTAGAGGCCTGTAATCTAGCTTGTACAAGCTGATTTCAAAAATGCCTAAGTTATGAACATGCATTTGGTCAAGAACAAAGTGACTTTTGCCCAACTTTTCCAATTCGATTCTCCCTAACCACAAGGGTGTTTGAGAAGTTCTTTGATAATTTGGAAAGCTTGGAATGTGTACTACAATACATCTTTGTAATGCAAGTTGAGATTCCAAGTGGAAGCATGTGAAAAGTGGCCATGAAGTTGGGCAAAAATCCTGCCTAGAATAGGTCAAAAAATTTCTAAGTTAAGAATGTTTTGCACCCCTATTCCAAAAATCATAACTTGAGCTACAAGCTTCTTTTGAGGAAACTTTGTGAATCAAAGTTGTATATTTTGCAATGGACTATAACTTTCATGTTTTGAGTTTTGTTTGAATCCAAATGTATCTTGATGAAAGGATGGGACAAAATTAGGAAAAAATTAGGAATTTTCATAACTTGGAAAATTTCTAAGTTATGAAAATTCTTCATTTCAAAACCCTAATTTGTAATTCTTTGTTTCTTGATGAACAAGCTTCATAATTTGGCATGTCTTGATGAAAAATGAATCTTGACACTTGATTTTGACCAAAAAGTCAAAGTTTGACTTTTAAGTATACAGTCAAATTTTGCTCAGTTGACTGGAAAATTCATCTGTCAATCTTGTGCATTTGGGATCTTTTGAACTTGTTGAATGTTTCAAGATCATGCCATTGCGTCCCTGAGTCCATATGTGAGCTTGGTTTGCCATTGGCTAGGTCAAACAGTCAAAAAATGCCTTTGTGCAGTCAAAACCCTGAAAATGACCATTTTGCCCTTTTGGTGATTTGATCAAATTTCTTGTGGAATTGTGATCCAAACTTGACCAAATGGTTCATATGAGTTCATAATGTTGATGTGGGTCAAAAATAATGAGGTTTGACTGTCAATTGACCACAGTTGACTTTTTCCCCAATACAGTTGATTTCTAGGTCAACTGTCCAATTGACTGGGCAAAGATTGGAATCAAGGCTTGAAACTTGGTATGGATAAACTTGTGAGTCCAACATGAAGCATGAAAGTCATCTTGGGAATTTTAGGTCAAAACATCTTTGTGCCAACTCAAACCCTAATTTGGGTCAACAGTGCAAGGAGGAGTCTTGAGCAGAGCAAACCTTAACTTGATCTTGAGCGCTAAAGGTCTTGTGGTGAGAAAATGTTGAGGAAATGGGAGGGAAAATTTTGGGGTACAACACCATGGTCTCTTCTTCTCATGGCGGACATAATCATTCAGAATCCGCTCATTCTCCAGTTGTCGAGTCAGCTTCTGGATCTTCTACTCCTGTTCATTGAACCTCTCTCGATAGGAATCCCATTCATTCCTCAATTGCAACCAAGACCTCTTTAGTGTTCCAATATCAGTGGGAATGTAAGGTTGGAGGATAGTTGGAGGAACCCCCTCCTCATTAGCAGCTTCAAGAGTAACAGGCCTGACAGCTTCGTATGGCATACCTAACTTCTGGGCACGGATGCGGACCCATCTGAGATATGGCTCCATTGGCAGAGAAGTTTTAGGTCCCAACTCATGTGGGTCAGATCGGTGAACTCTGTCCCAAGCCTTTATGAATTTACGACACAACTCGTCGCTATCTCCCTGAAAATCAAAGATGATATGAGGCATCAGCATCTCATGAGGCCCTTCTCTTCTGGCTCTTCCAAACTGACGGAGAGCTAAGAATGGGTTGTAAGAAATCCCTCCATGGAGTCTGATCAATGGAACATTAGGATAATCTCCACAGCGATCAATGACAGTCACCTCGTCCATACCTTTGAGGGTCCAGACAATGTCATCACTAGAAAGAGACATCATCCTATAAGCCCAGCCCATTCCTTCTTTGTTTTTCAGCACGGACTTAGGGAGGTGTGAAATAAACCACCTCGATAATAAAGGAACATAGCACATCAAAGTTCCCCGCTTTCGGGCAGTACGAGCATAGAGCTGATGAAGCATATCACCCAAGAGAGTGGGTACCGGATTCTGAGAGATGAAGATCTTGATGGCATTAATAATAACAAAAGTGTCAGGATTCGAAAACAATACCAGACCATAAATCAAAAAAGCCAGAATGTCCTCGTATGCTTTGAAGTCTAAGCTGTCCCAGAAGTAATTAGCTTTGTCAACCAAAAACTTAGTCAGAAAACCTTTAGCTCCACTTCTAGTCTCCCAGTGAGCCATTACCTCCTCCTTGGTCAAGTGAAGGGCTACAACAATCTCTTCGGGCTTAGGAGTCCTTTCCCAACCAGTAAATGGAGTCTGTTCCAGGACGGAGATACCAAGCAGCTCAGAGAATTCTTCCACGGTAGGAACCAACTGGAAGTCTTGAAAGGTGAAGCAATGGTATAGCGGATCACAAAACTGGACCAGGACACTCATCATTTGTTCATCCAACTTTGAAGTAACCAAACTGAGAAGAGAACCATGCTTTCTGATGAAGGAAGTAGTGTCTGGAATCCTGACAACCAAATCTTTAAGCAGGGTAGGTACTTGGACAAAGTTGATCCGGATAGTATTCCTACACATGGGCATCATGATGACCTACAAAATAGAGCAAAGATGAAACCCTCTTGTCTTTGAAATAGGTTAGTCCTTATGCAACATGTATGCAATGTTATGATGTCATGATGTCATGGTAAAGGCACACCACAAGTATCCACAAAAGGCAAACACGGCAAAGGCACACAAGTCACACAAAAGAGCCCTTAGATTTCAGGTTGGCATGGAGCTTAGGTACTACCCTCTTTCAGTTCAGTTGGTTAAGACCTGTCCTAAAAATAGTAACCGGGTTCTAGAGGATCTCAATATCACTGACTACCCTCAATCGGTCATAATTCCAGTTTAGCAACCTTTTCTTGCGGCCGGAATCATCGCGAGAGTTTAGTCTCAATGAGTGTAGCATACTGCTACTGTTCTATGGCCAAGTTGGTCAATTTAAGGTTCTAAGGTCAGTTGGTGCTTAATGACTCCTTAGAAGACCCATATTCTCCTCGTTCCAACACAAGGGATATCGGTACAGACTAAGGTGCCACACCAACATAGCTATTGCTTCATCCGTGTCGGTCTATGCCGGACATATCCCTCACAGTTTATTGCTACTTACCTAAAGGGTATCCCAAGATCCGGGTTAGGATCTATAGAACTCCGATACAAGCCCACAAAATTAAAGCATACAAAGCATACAATTGAAAACACAAGTGATCTAATCCTAAGGTACACCTCACTTATAGAAAGTCCCCAGCAGAGTCACCAAATTTGTGATCGGTGGGAATGAGAACTGACTGTTTTGGAATGCTGGTTCGCGTTTGCGTTTGTTTTCGCAAAATGTCGCAGTAATCAAGAGTCGCCACCGTCTTTTATTTTATCCAACAAGGAAAGGACAAAAGCACAGAAAAATTCCTTTTTGAGATGTTTCTCGGGTTCGGGAGGTATATTATAGAAAGGGAAGGTGTTAGCACCCTTTCTATCAGTGGTTATCCACAGGCTCTTAGGTACTTGCTCACTATGTTTTCAAAAATTTGCTTTTCTTTGTGATTGTGGGTTTGAAAAGAGTTTTTGTTTGAAAGAGAGTGTAAGTGCGAAAAGTTTTGTTTTGTTTTAAAAGGAGCAAGTACTTAAGAATATCTACCTACTCAAAAAGGAGTTAATCTGTACAAATGTCCTTTAGACAATGCCATCCCACTATTTAGGAGTAGGTAGCATCATCGTTTGGAGTTTTCGGGTCAATTCGATTAAGGGACGTGTGGTCACTAAAGCAATGTTAGGACGCCTTAGCGGTAACCCTAATGTTTTAGATCATTTTTTCCGAGGCAACCGTTTCAAGGCAACTTATGATCTTTGGATAAGAGGGCGACCTCTAAAATTTCCTATACTTAATGACCACGTTCGAGGAAACCAAGTGAGGCGTACCTTAAGAGTGGCATGTGCGAGTATGTCAATTTTCAGTTTCTATTATCTTTACATGTCATGGTGAGCTACTGTTGATTTTAAGTTAAGATAGATCTTGTCATGCATAGCCTATTATTCATACATCTAACAGTTAATGGTTGCAGAAATTAAATTGCGGAAAATAAATCTAAGCTATTACAAGGCGTCAGGTATTTACATCGCCAAAAATAAACCCTTAAAAATTAAATTGCGAAAAGTAAATAAAAGCGATAAATAAATCCTAATTTAAAACTATTACATCCTCGGAGCAATTACAATTATATGGATCAAAGATAATTCGCGCGAGAAAAATTAAATCGGAACGTCCTAGGGTTTTGACCCTTTTTTTTTATTAAATAAAGCATATTTTTTGTTATTTTTGATTTAAAAATTAAATCTAAACTAATAATTAATTAATTAAAAGAAAATATTTTCGAGTTTTTTTTATTTTAATTAAGGAAATAAAATTAGAAAGGTAAAAATATATCAAACCCTAATTCTAAATCAATTTTAATTTATTGCAAAATATATTGAAATTGATCCTAATTAAAACTAAATTAATTGGTTAATTTTATTTACAAAAATATTAATGGAATTTAAATAAAAATATTTTTTGTTTTCTGATTTTTTTATGAAAAAGTTAATTAGTTAATTGGTTAATTAAAATACTAATAATAATAAAATAGAAAATAATGAAAAGAAAAATAAAATAAACAAACTCCGGGGGGGTGCTAGGCTTGATTTGGTGGTAAAAAATGGCAATTCCCAGGCCCATTAGCCCTGGCCTTCATTGACCCTTGGGATTCCCTGCATGCTCGTTGACCAGGGAGTATGATGGATGCTCTAATCTTGCCTTTAGATCTTGGCCTGAAGCCACTTGGCGTGTTGAGATTTGAATCACATGGTGGATCACATTCCAGGCGTTACACCTGAGTACCTGAAGGAGAAAAACAAATAAGGTTTTCGGGGACCTGGGATCCGAACCCAGGTCCCAAAGGACAAATCAATTAGCGCGCTACCAACTGAGCCAAGATGTTAACCTGTTATTGGAATACCAATTAAAGATTATAAAACAAACTAGCAACTATTCCCTGAAAAACGCGCTAATATTTAAATGAGCCAATCACGCTATGACACATCTTCATCTTCTTCACGAAAACCTGGTTCGGTTACCTGCGGATTTTTATCCGCAGGAAATTTCGTGGGATGGTTCTAAAATACTCCCTAGGCCACAAAAATGGAATCCAAGAGTACCACTGTACTCGTCTCACTCCCCTGAACTCATCCATGGGCATTGTTGGCCTTGATTTAACCTGCACACAAAACGCCTAAAAAACATACACAAGAACCCTAGGTTCTGGATAGGGGGTTAGAGGCCACAAAAATCAAATTGAATAATGCATAATCAATGTAAATTGGATGGTGAGTATGAATGTGCAAACCATTTGGCAAAAGGATGCAAGATTGATGAGTTGCGTTTTCATGTTCAGAGGCGTTTTCAAGGACACTTACAACGCGATTTAGGTGATGAAAAGGCTTCTTTTTTATTGGTATAGCACCACTGGATGCAAAGGAAGAGAGTTGCGTTCTTCTTTTGGTCGCAAAGTGCCTCTAATGTGGTTTTCGATCTCACACTTTTCAAGGTTTTTTCTCAAAGTGGTATGGCCGTTTCTGCAGACTTCTATGTGTGCCTTAGGTTTGTATGGCTTATGTCAATGTTATAGAGTGAATTAGGGTTGGTTTTTTGATCTGAAATCAAGTGCATTCAAGATTGAAGATTGGATTTTATCACCATTGAAAAGCTTTCCAAAAATAAGCCAAATCTGAGATTTTATTCTTGAATGAGTCTTGGCACGAGTTGGTTGGTTGTCACATGATATTTGCAAGCTGTACAAATCACAAAGATACCATTTCAATAATTTTTGGATTTGATTTGAATTAATATAGATTTAAAATGAATTAAATCAATAAAAATTAAATAAAATAGAAAAATACGTTTTTGGTTATGAAATTAAAGATGGGACACGTGTGTGACATGACAAGACTAAATAAAGTGGGAAAAAGTGGGCCCTTTTGTCAAAAATTGGAGTTTTGAGGATAGTTGACTTTTGGCAATTTTGGAAACATGCCCAACTTCAACAATGCATAACTTCTTCAATTTTGAACTTTTGGAGGTGTTATTTGACTTTGTAGAAACCTTGAGATGTCCTATAACCAACCCTTTTGGTCTTACTTCATTTTGATGTTCCATGCTCAAGTTATAAGCTTTGGGAAAAAAGGTGTTTTTGTTGACTTTCAAAAATGACCTATAATGTCCAAATTTGTAACTTTATGTGAGAGAATTTATTGATCTTGGGGTGTGAATATGGATTGTAGTAAATTGCATCCTCTTCAAAATGAGCTTTGGATGGGTCATTTCTCATAATGTATGAGAAAGTTATGCTTGGTCAAAGTTGAGTTGACTTTTCCTACAAAACCTTAATTTAGCAACTTTTGAGTCTTGATGAATCTTGAACAATCCTTGATGAATCATGATCAAACCTTGATCAAATGATTAATGATCCTTCAAAATGAGAATGTTGACAAAAAATCTTGAGATTTGACTGTATTTGGGACACAGTTGACTTTTGCCCTAGCATAGTCGATTTTTGGGCCTCTTGAGCAATTGACTGACCAAACTTCCTCTGCGAGGCTTGAAATTTGGCATGGATGAACTTAAGAACATGTTAGGACATTGGGGAGAACTTGATGTCATTTGGATGCAAGTACCTTAGTGCAACACAAAACCCTAATTTTGACTTGACTGCCTTATGAGGTGATTTGACTGTCCAACTCTTGAGCTAACTTGAGTAACTTGAAGATTATCTTTGGAAAATCTTGAGGAATATGGGAGGTAAAATTTTGGGGTACAACAACCATCTTGTGTAAATTCCAAGACTCCCCTGTCGATCAGGTCTTGAACTTTGTTCTTCAATGCCCAACAGTGGTCAGTGTCGTGCCCACGACTGTTGGAATGCTACACGCATCTTTCATCATGTTTGTAGGGGTGAGAAGAAGTATTAAGTTTTCTAGGAGGCTCCATCAATATAACCATCTTGTCCTCCAACATATGATGCAATGCTTGAGCCAAAGACATGTTGATCTTGGTAAATTGTCTTTTGGGCGTATCTTGCTTACTCGAACTACACTGTCGTGGTTGGCGAGGTTGTTATTGGACCCTTGGTATAGTAGCCATTTTGAAGGGTGTTCTCTCGACCAAACCAACTTCTTGTCTCATCGGAGGCTGATTAATCACCCGATCCCCAATTCTAGTTGTTTGTTCCATATGATTGCATCCGCCTTGGTGAAGCTTGTTGACGAGGGCTCTCAGCTCTTCTTGTCCCCGAGCTAAGTTTTGGATAAGAGCCATCTGCCCCATCATCTGGATTCTCATTGTTCCTATCTCAGCTTGTAATTGCTTTAACTGTCCATCCCTGTCGTCTTCAAGATTCTTCTCGGTCATGTTCCCAGCGAGGAGTGCTTTCATTTCTTCTTGCCCCTTGGATAGGTTTAGGAACCTTTCCTTGAACTGAGCATATTGAGTTTGGAGATCTCTATTGTTCTTTTTGAGAGACATTTTCCTTGCTGAAATAAACAGCGAGAAAATGAGAAACCTTTACTGGAAGACCTGTTATGTAATGACATGCATGCAATGTTTTAAAGGATCTCGTGGGGTAAATACAAGAAGATGTTTGAATCCTACTGCAGCTTTGATTGAAGAACTTCATATCTTTGAACGTCCTTCTACGAGAATCAAGATCACCTTGTTAAGTGAGTCATAACCTCTTACTTAATTTGTCGTTCTTTAGTCCTTTTTGACGGCATTGACTAGAGGAAAATAAATCCCCTTGCCCCTTGCTAGACGTCTGGTTCATCATAACCTTCACCACAGGCCCTTTGAGATCTTTGAAATGGTTAACAAAATGCTATGGCATGATGTCATTATGTGTATGCTATTCACCAAGAAAAAGTGTAAATTGGCGTAAACAAGTAAATCTTGCAAGAAATCCAGGTTATTGGATAATGGAAACAAATAGGTCCTGCAAGGAAATCACGTCATTAGGTAATGAAAACAAACAAGCCATGCAAGTAATTCAAGTTGTTAGATAATGAAAGCAAACAAGTCCGACAAGTAGTCTTAAGTTCAGGCTTGCATGGGGTTTGTAGGTAAGTACCCTCTTTAAGTATAGTTGGTTCAACCTGTCCTAGAAAGTAAACGGGTTCTAGGGAATCTCAATACCACTGATCTTTCTTCATTGGGCATTGTTTCAGCGCAAGCCTCTTTATTGGCGACCGAAATATCCCAGAAGTCAGATCTCAATGAGTGTAGTATCGAGTATCAACCAACTTCGGACTGCACCAAAGCCGACTATCTCACTACTTCCTAATGGCCAAGTGTTGTACCCCAATTTCCCCCCCTAAGATCCCTTCATCATACCATATTGATTCAATCACAACAAGATTACATTAGGGCTTTTGTTTCTCCTCCTTATCTTTAGCTCTACTCTTTGAGGAATCACCAAGCACCTTGAATTGTTTTTCTTTTGTTATCATGCATGTTTTGTTTTGTCTTTCCTTTTAATTAATAAAATGCAATGTTGGTTTGTCTTACTTGTTAATAATGTAGGTAAAGGCAATGTGGCTTAGCAAGTTGATCCATGGGTTCATGAGTTTATTTCCATGCCCTAGTCAATAAAGCTTGAGAAATTCAAACCTCACCATTGAAGTTGTTTTGGAAGAAATGGCATGGCAAGGTTTATTTTGGTTCACCACATTTCAAAGTTATCAAGATTGATTCAAAAGTACAAGGGGTTGATTGAAGAAGTTGTCATGGTTGGACAAGGCCTTGTTCCCATTGGTCACAAGTGCATATTTCTCTCAATTCTCAAGATATGGACGTCATTTTGGTGGCTATGAGTTCTCACTATCATCCTCAACAACTTCTATTTACAAAGAAAAAGTGTTGGTACAAGAAGATTGTTCAAAATTGTCAAAGTTCCTCAAAGCATTTTCTTGATCTAGGAGCTAGGGTTTTGAACTTCAAAGAAGTATATCTTTCTCATCTTTTGGTATTTTTGAGTGATTCCAAAGATATCCTTCTCTTAAAAGGGTTATTACCAAATCACTTCAAAAGTTTCAAGGAGTTTTCATTTGGAAGAAGCTTGATGATGAAGAAAGATTACAAATCCTCTAGATGAACCCCCAATTTCCCATGTGTGACTTCAAATGATCATAACTTGGTCAATTTTTATCACCTTGAGCCCACTATTTTCCCATAATGATCTTGAGGATGGGAAATTTATTACTTCTTTTATATGGAAAGTGAGAAAATGGATAGAAGATTCCCTAAGGATACAAAATATTATAGGTCATTTCATGATTTTTTGCCAACTTCAACAATTCATAACTCTCTCAATTTTTGGAGATTTTGAACGGTTCAAGTCCCAAAATGTCATTCAAGAGGTCTATTTCATGCCATCGTTTTTAGTCAAGAGAAAATTCCAAGAGGAAGGCCATGTTTGGCTGCAAAACATTATAAGTCACTTTTGAAGAAAAACTTGAAATATTTCTAAGTGTGGAAAGTCAACTTCTTTTTCCCAACTTTGATTCATTGCAACTTTCAGCTCAAACATCCATTTGATTCCATTCTTTTCCCATTGCAAAGCTTGTAATCTAATATTTCTAAAGCATCAAGAATCATGCCCTAAGACCCCTTGAGCTGAGAATACCATTATTTTGAACTTGGTAACTTGAAACTAAAGTTTCTACAAAAGTCAGAATTTAGAATCCTTGATTTAGCTTCTAAACACATTGTTTTTGCGCGTTTTTGCTTCTAAATATGTTTAGTGAACTTCCATAAGTGATTAGCAAAGCAAAATGCGTGTTTTGGATGAGTTTTGATCAAAATAGAAGTCACACTTTTCTTGTTTGCAACTTCACACAATTTCCCTCCAAACTTCATCATTTCACACGCTTGAACATTACATTTGATTCCCTATAAATAGAGGGTCATCCCTCATTCATTTCCTCAAGCTTGAACAACTAGAATCACTCTTCCAAACTTGCTCCATAACTCATTTTTCTACAACTTCGAAATCAGTGTTCAAGCCTTTTTCAATCCAATTTTTGTATCAATTCACCTTCCTTGATCTTCCCTGAAGTTAACCATACAATTACCTTCAAGAATTGTGACTTATATTGATCCATAGAAGTCCAGTTTCAGAGCTCTGCAGCTCAACTTCAATAGGTAGATTTCTCCATCAATTCTTCAAAACTTTGATATTATTGTGAAGCTCTCATTGCCCTGGTTCTAGTCGCAATACTTGCTTTTATCTGGAAACACATTTTGACCATGAAATTTCAAATCACTTTTCAAAACTTCTCTTCCAAATTGCTTGAGCTACAGTTTATATAAATTTGTCGTGATGGTGTGGTTGTCTTCGTCTTGAAGAGACGAAGCGAATGACATAGGTCTCGTGCTCTAATTTTACAGATTGAGCAACCTGGTTTTGGGACTGGATGGAGGTTGAAGATGACCAATGTGTCATCTTCCAACCAATGATGGTGTGCCATTTGTATTTTTTGAATTTCTGATTTATATTTGATTCTATGATTTATTCAGTAATCACAATGATATGCACAGCACACCAGATCTCTTGGATTTGATTACTAACGTGTTTAACTCTCATCCAATGGTCCACATATTTTTGACTTTATTTTTTATTTCTGATTTTTATATTTAATTGCTTTAAACTTCAAAAAATCATAGAAAATTCATTTTTAGTCCAAAAAATATAAAAAAATTATGAAAAATATTTTTGATTTTTCTCTTTCTGATTTTAATTTTTCACAATTTTATTTTTTGTTTTGATATTTTTTATAAATTTTCACTTTATTTGAATTGTTTTAAATGTTTAAAAATACTTTTATGCATTTTTAAATTCTGAAAAATATATGGAATGATCCAAGGACACCGTGATAAATATTGGTGACCTCATTTATTTTTTCTTTCTGACTTTTATTATTTTTGGTTTATTTTACTCATTTCTTTTAATTTTAAAAATAGTTTCTGACTTTAAAAAATTACCAAAATTTTTATAAAAATATTTTAGTTCATTTCTGATTTTTCTATGGTCTTACTTAATTTTTCTTGATTAATTTGAACATATTTGATATTTTTCTCTTTTATCTCTATTTTTAAACATTTTAAAACTCTTTTAATGTATATATTGAATGCAATATTATTTTGTGATTATTTTCTGGCTGATCTTGGGTTGAATTTTTTATCATGAACTTTATTAACATCATTGGATCCATGGTGTTGAGTCTAACTCCACAAAAATGGATGAATGATTTTAATAATAGTTTGATTAAATTTAAATTCAAATGTAGTTTGTATATTCTTTCCCACCCCTCTTCATCTTATCCCTTTCTTATTGCACTAAGTGTTATTGGAGCATGATCACTATATCATGTCTCAAAATAATTGGTGTATAGATTGCTATTGACCGACCTCAAAATAGGTGCGACTTCTATATAATTCAACTTACGATTGCTTAACATAGCGCTAAATTTTGTCCTGATTCGAATAAATGATCATTCGTGGCCCAAACCTATGTTTGCAAGCCCAAGTATGTTAATTTGATCTCTTTGATCCAATAACCTTGATATTCATTGTATGGAGGCTTTGGTTCTACCAATCCTCTAATGGATCTACAACACTTTTGGTCAACGCGGATCACTTAAACATCGTTGATCATTAAATAGTACTTTTAAGGATTCCAAATGAATGATATACTTGACAAAAAGAAAATGCAACTTGTTGTGTGGAGGCTTTGGTTCTACCAATCCTCTAATGAGTTCCAAATGCAAGTTTCAAGATGGTCATCTAACTAACCACTAATTATTAAATTGTTTTTACTTTATGCTTTTATTTTTTATGCTTTATGTATCATTTACTTTAATAATTACATTGCATGCCATTTTTATTTTCCTCACTTGAGAATTTATATTCTTGTTATTTTTATTTTGCTCACTTGAGATTTTATTTTCTATTTTAAGAAACCTAATAATAAACATGAACCATAAAATGATTTAATGATACTTGGACCATTTGGTTACTATCCTTGGCTTTGTGGAGTATTGGACTTCTTGGACTTAGGGTTAGAAACCTTGGTCTATGTTGGAGACCTTGTGACCTTAATTAATATTTTATCTGGAGTTCTTGAGGATTACCTCAAGACATTTTGTTGTTTGTTTGTTTTGTGTGCAGGTTATTATGATTTCATACTTTGTTTGTAATCTGGAATTCACCCGTATACAGCCGTTACTCTGCCCAAATTTTGTGAAGACTTAATACATTTGAAGTTTGGTTCTCTCAAGAAGTCTAGTATCTTGGTTTGTTTGGTTTTAATCCAAAGAATGGGAATTCTATCTTGACTCATAATGTCAAGTATTGGCTTCTTATTGGTTAGATGGTTCTTATCCCTAGCTTTTACCTTATGCTTTAGGATGGTCTCTTCTTCTCCTCCCATCTTCTTTAATTTCAAAAATCTTTTCCCTCCTTTTGAAAACTCTTCTTGTTTTTAAACTTGAACCACTTTCATAATAAACTTGGACTTAAGCTCATGCATTTTCAAAACATTTTCATGAATAAACTCTAATCAATTTAATAATACCTTGACATTTTTTGTGAGAAGACTAAAAGTCAATCAATCTCATTTCAAACTATTTTGCCACCTTGGCTTTTTATTTTAAAACCTTTCTCAAGAGATTAAACTATTGTCAATCCTTGTAATGATGCAAACAACTATACTTATACAATATGTAGTGAAGTGAGTTATTTTCCACTTGGGTGTTGAGTGAGGAGTTGTTGATTTTAAAATCCAAGCCATATCCTCCACTTTGAGATGATGCAAATTCTCCTTTCTAATAATTGTGGGTAGTAAGTATGTTTTCCACACAGACAATAACGATGATGTCTTATCTCATAAAATCAATCAACACACTTGTGTTTTAAATTTTTTTAAGAGGAACTACGTGTACCCTAATCCCATATTACACAGAAGGTGGTACGTAGGCACTAAAGGTTCACAACTGCGGAGGGTGCAAAAATCATGAAAATATACTTATTTTCTCACCTCCACCATCTATTTTTTATACAACATTTTATAGCCAAAATATACAAATTTTTCAAAGAGGTTCCTGCGGAGTATCATAGATGTTTAGGGTGCTAATACCTTTCCTTTGCATAACCAACCCCCTTACCTTGAATCTTTCCCCCTCTTTTTGGGTTATTCACTCTTTTCCTATTCCTTTGGAAACAATAAAGCACGGTGGCGATTTTTATTTTGATCTGTATAAGTCTAGTCAATCCAAAGGTTTAGCCTTAAACATTTCTACCGCTACAGAAAAAAAACAGCGACTTCACTGGGGAAAGATTGACCTCTTGCTGGTTCATCCCTAAGTGGGTTGAGCCTTATCTTTGTTGATATCTGTATATGTGATATTGTTGTTTATGTGTTATATGTTGTATATATGTTTGCTTGGATTTTCCTGGTTTTCAGGGTGCTTGGTGATTACTTATGAGTCCTATACCCGGACTTGGGAAAACTTTAAGATAGGAAGGGCGGTATAGTCATGTTAACTTTGAGGGAGTAATCCCAAAAAAAGAGGCATGGGATTCCCCACTCAGTGGAGGACCCTTTTACTGTAGTTTCATTTACCGGGTAATCGGGAAGACGTGCTGCTTTCGACCTGGGAGCCTACTGAAGCTGAGGAACATAGAATACCTAACCCGTCTTAGCCTTTTAGGTGTAGTGTGGAAGCTATGACGGAGTAATTCGGAATTAGTTGTCACACGATACTACCCTCGGATGAGTTTTTCTAAAGAATATTAATAATTACCGAGTTAATCGGGAAGTTTGTAATATCCGAAGGAAGGATGTATACTCTGGGAACCTCTAGAACCTTGTTCGGCAGGTGATAACATTTATACCATATTTTATGGGTAGTACCTTCGACCACATGCTCGTGACGTTGAACCTATGAAACCTATGTTTGTGATCTTGTGTGTGATTGTTGCATCATGCATTCATGCACTCATAAGCATCTTTTGAAGGAATTTTATTTCAAGGGACTTAAAAGTTGACCATCTGTGAATATCTCAAGTACCTTTTGACCATGGATTCTGGAAAAAGAAAGACCGGAAAATACAGTTTCAAAGATCCTAAGATAGATGAGTTGATCAGTCTAACTCCTGAGATTGAGTGTTCTGCGGACTTTCGGAAGAAGTATGGATCCATAATTCCTCTCATGAAGCTTAGGATGAAGGAGGGTATTCTCTTGACCTTGGTCCAGTTCTATGATCTGATGTATCATTGCTTTACTTTCCCTCATTATCAGTTATGCCTACACTAGAGGAGTATTCTTATCTGTTGGATTTACCTATTACCAACCGTGTTCCTTTTATTGGTTTGGAGGGTGAGCCAAAACCACACGAGATTTCTGCTTTGATCCATCTGGGGAAGTCTGAGGTTGAAGCCCAAATGACTACTAAAGGAGGGATTAGAGGATTACCAACTCAGTTCTTATTGGAGAAATCTCGTTACTTTTCCAGGATGAAGAGTACAGTCGCTTTTGAGACCGTATTTGCTCTACTTGCTTACGAGTTGTGTTTATTTCCTAATATGGATAAGTTTGTTGACATTAATGCTATCAGGACCTTCATGATTGGAAACCCAGTTCCTACATTGTTGGGTGATGCTTATTACTCTATTCATCTTCGGAATTCTTATCATGGGGGTGATTATCTGTTGCACGCCTCTGTTGTACAGTTGGTTTATTTCTCATATGCCTCAGTCTAATGCTTTCTGGGATGTCAGGAAGGAACCCCGTTGGGCTCCTAAGATCATGGAACTTATTCACTCGGATATTGATTGGTATCATCAGACTTACCAAGATATAGAGATTGTCGACAGTTGTGATAGTTTCCTCAATGTACCTCTTCTCGGTACAAAGGGAGGAATTAACTATAACCCTGTTCTTGCGCGACGACAACTTGGTTATCCGATGAGGGATAAACCAAATAGTATTCATTTGAGTAGTTTCTTCCTGAAAGAGGGAGAAGACCATAAGGAAGATAGGGAGAAGATTATGAAGGCCCTGCGTCACACTCATAGAAAGAGTAGGAAAGACTTGGGACCTATGGGGTTGTTTCTTTGGAGCATATCTTCGTTGGGTCCAAGCGAGAGCTATTCAACTGAAGATGACGTATTCCCGAGAAACACCTATGCCTAATTTATTTGTGAAGACCACTCCTCCCTTATTAGAGGATGTGGAAGAGCTACATCTTGCTTTGGTCAGGATGCAGCAGGAAAAGGATGCTTGGAAGAATAAGTGCCAAACTTTAGAGGTTTCCTATAGAGCGGACTTGAAGGAGAAATATGACTTGATTGAGATTCTTAAGAGTCGGGCTGTAGAGATGATGGAGGTGCAAAGGGATTTATTTTCTCCTAAGCCCCAGTCAGATGCTAGATGGTCACTTCATGATTCAAGTGATTGGAAGGAGGTTGCCACCAGATATGCGGAAGATAATCAGAGGTTGAAGGCTCAGATTTCCAGGCTTACAGGGAAGCGCCAGTGTAAAGAGTGATCTCCGTCAACTTTACTTCTTAGGGTTTTAGACTTTATTTTCATCTTGTACTTGGGATTATTGAAACTTGTAATCCATTTTGAAGTTATTATAATAAAAAATTTCAATATTTCAAATATGTTATTACTTTGATATTTGCAATGTGTCTATAAATCTTTAAGTCCCTTGAAATATTAATAAAATAAATCATGTGTATTGCACATCATGCATAATATTGCACATATTTGTTACATTTGTTATGCATACCCAGGTGCCTTACCAAGCTTCTTTATTTTGTTCAGCAAGTTGTCTCACCACTACAACACTCGAGTTAATTTCAGAAGGAAGATGGATAACTTAGAACAAGAGAATCGCGAGCTGCACGAGGAAGTTTCTGCTTTGAAGGCCGGCATGGACAATCTTACTGCTCTAATGGAATCTCTAGTGGCTGCTCAGAATCAGCCACCGAGTGTTCAACCTCAATCAACAAGGGTTACTACTGAAGCTCCGACTGTTCCTGTGTCTGCTACTCCAGTTGTTGCTCAGAATCACATGCCTCAAGGTTATACATGGGGAATTCCATAGAACTTTGCGCCTGAAGGTTTCAATTTTGGTCCTCAAGATAATTCAGTTGTGTAGACTACTGCTATTCCTGCACCTCCTGTGGTGCATGCTGCTCCTGTTGCGCCTCCTTCGGTAAATGTGGTCCCATTTGCTAATGATGATATGTATCATCCTTTTCCTTCACCAAGTGAAGACTTGGGTCTCTATGATAGAATGAATGATTTTCAAGAGCGGTTTGACAAGAGGAAGAGGGAGATGAAGGCACTCAGGGGAAAGGAATTGTTCGGGAAAAATGTGAATGATTTATGCTTGGTCCTGAATGTCAAGATACCTACGAAGTTTAAAGTACCTGATAACACTTACTGTACACTTGTTTTTTACTCTGATTTCACATGTGATTTAGGTTTTTTATTATTGTTAACTCTTATTATGCCTATCTTTTGTTTCCTTTTCAGGTATTTCAATTATCCAGAGCTCTCCTGAAGAAATGAAGGAAAACAGGAGTTTAGGTCAAATTTGCACTCATGGCGTCCACCATGGAGCCAGCCATAGGGTAGGCCATAACATGGACCACCTCCTGCTAACCTCAATTTCCACGTTCCCCACTTCCTTTCATTTACACTCATGGTGGGCACCATGGCCTCCACGGCGAGCGCCACCTTTGGACGATGTTCCCCCCCCCCCCCCCCCAAAGGAGTTGGGGGGTATTCCTGTGATTTCCTGTATTTTTCATCCTCTATAAATAGAAGTTCTTGATTTCATTTCAATTCACCCAAGATTAGTTGCAAACTTGATCCAACCATAGTTGCGAACTTAAGCCATATAATTGCACCATTGTAAAGCGATAATTCTTCACATCGGGGAATTATTCCATTGTTGATTGAGTCTGTGATCGAGTTCGTATATTGAGTCTGTAATTGAGTTTGGAGCACTTCGGAAGAAGTTTATCCTGCCACATTTATTTTCAATTGCTGGTTATTTCCAGTTGCATTTTACTTCCATTTGTACCAAATTTAAAACCTCCTCGTTTGGAGCAGGTTTCTATTTATATTTCCCGCACCTGCTTTTACCTTGTTTATTTCGCGCACCTGCTTTTACTTTGTTTATTTCCCGCACCTGCTTTTACTTTGTTTATTTTCTGCACTGCTTTTACTTTGTTTATTTCCCGCACCTCACTTTAAATTATTTACTTTCTCGCATGATTTATTTTAACATGTCTGTTTACATTCCCATGTCAGGCTGAACCTTAGTGGGCTAGAATGTAAGGAATCTAGTTAGATTGATATTCCAAATAATGTGTCAATAGGAATGCTTATGGGCTATTTTGGTTTTTAATACGAGTTTTCTGTACTTTATTATGGTTGGGTAAGATCTAAAGTCATCCAACCCTTTGTTAAACTCTGTTAGTTCTAACTGGTCAAAGGAAGCGAAAGTGCTTTGTCCGGTTCGTTGGGGATTTTTATTATCAAAGAAATCAATTTTGAAACTATTTTCGGACGTGTTTATAGAGTTAAAGTTAGGTCCCCTTTTTATTAGAAATTCCAGATCAAAATACTTTTCAACTTCGTCAAGTACTTTATTTCTTAAAAATAGGTTTATTACTTTAACGCAATGCGTGCCTTTTTATAAGTGACGATAAGAAGGTCTGATTAGAGATTAAACTCGGTTCTGATTACGCGAAAGTGACAGTTCCTGTTAAATTAGTTCTTTTTTTAGTAGAAAATATTGCCCTATAAGTAGTTCTATTCTGAAGCATTGCGAATATCATTTGACTATGTGAATTACATTCGACCCTGATTTTATATCTGAAGTTTATTTCATCGCACTTTACATTCTTGCATGCTCAATTACTTGTTTAATATTGACTTAGCTAAACACCGTAACAATAGGAAACAATAGATTGACGATTGGTCTCTGTGGATCGATAATCTTTTATATTACTCAGACGCAATTCGTACACTTGCAAATACACCGCATCAAGTTTTTGGCGCCGTTGCCGGGGACCAATTTCGTCAAATTTCGCACCCTATAGTCGCACCGTCTAGACTAAGTTTTACAGTCCCGTTAATGCGAAGATCTCTCATCACTGAAACCTTATTCAATCCTTTAGCAGAACCTGAACGTTACATCCATTTTCTCCGTAGAATTAGAAAAACTATGGCCGAGAATCGTAACCAAAGACCCCTTAAGGAATTTTCCCAACCGTCAGATAAGGAACCTAGTTCAAGTATCGTAAACCCAGCTATAACCACAAAAATTTTCGAACTAAAACCCTCATTGCTACAATTGGTGCAACAAAACCAATTCGGTGGTCTCGCTACTGAGAACCTGAATCAACACTTAAAAACTTTTATACAATTAGCAGACACTTTAAAATGCAATGGTGCTTCGCCTGAGGCAATAGGACTAAGATTATTACCTTTTCCCCTTAGAGATAAAGCACGACATTGGTTGGATTTCCTTCCACCCAATTCAATAACAACCTGGGAAGACCTTAGGAGAATATTTCTGCAAGATATTTTCCGCCCAGCAAAACTGCTGTCCTTAGAAACCAAATAACTAGATTTAACCAAAACTTGGGAGAATCACTTTTTGAATCACTTTTTGAAGCATGGGAGAGATATAAGGACATGTTAAGAGCCTGTCCACACCATGGCCTAGAACAATGGCTAATCATCCACACCTTCTATAATGGACTCCATTACAACACAAATATGTCTATCGATGCTGCCGCTGGTGGCGCATTGATGAATAAACCTTACCTAGAAGCCTGTGCTCTCATTGAGGACATGGCCCAAAACCATTACCAATGGGGAGCAGAACGAGCTACGGTAGAGAAAAAGGAGACCCGAGGAGGAAAACATGAGATAAAGGCCTATTTGCAGGAGATGATGGATGACCATGCTGGTTGTGCTATTTGCAGTACGGATATACAGGGTTGTGACAAGATAAAGGCCTATTTGCAGGAGATGATGGATGAGGGCCTCATCCACATAATCAGGCCTAGGGCAGAGTATGAATAGGAAGTAAACATGGTTTCTAGATGTACTGGAGAGTTCAGAGTCTTTGATGTGGAATATATGAATGAGGATCTTGTACAATTGCATGCTACTTTCTGTCACATGGCTGGTCAGGTAGAACATCAGTATGGATCTTGCCGGATTTGCAGTCGGGACTCCCGAGGATGTTCAATTGTAAAGAAAGGTGTTCAGTTGTTGTTGGATAATGTAACTATCAAGGTTACATGCCAAAGGGATGATTACCATGAAGTTGATGTGATTGAGGTTTTTTTGGATGAAGAAGAGTCAGATGATGAGTATGCCTCCGCAGATGAGATTTTCTCCTCGGATGAAGATTTGTTTTTCAGAGATGACTCTGCAATGACTGAATGTGTTGAAGAGGGAGTAAATGTTATTGTGCCTTGTTTTGGTGCACATACCCCTTTTGAATTTGAATATCATAGCAAGCTAGTTATTACTCCATTGGTGATTAGTTTGTCGGGTCATGTTCCCTACAAGTCAGATAAGGTTGTACCCTATAAATATAATGCTACAATTTTAGAGGATGGTGTGGAAGTTCCCATCCAGCCAATTCCTAACGTTGGAAATATTACTGAGACTAGCAGAGTGACCTGCAGTGGTCGTGTATTTGCACCAGTTGTTCGTGGAGATGTTAGTGCTGGAAAGAAAATTGTTGAAGATGTTGAACCCAAGAAGGCAGTGGGTGAATCTAGTGGAGCCACGCTAGAAAAAGAGGTCGATGATATTTTGAAGATAATCAAGATGAGCGACTACAAAATTGTGGATCAGCTACTACAGACTCCTTCAAAAATATCTATCTTGGCTTTACTGATGAACTCCTCTGCTCACAGAGAATCTTTGATGAGGGTATTGGACCAAGCTTTTTTGGAAAGTAATATGCTTGTAGACCAATTCAGCAGTGTAGTAGGGAACATTACTTCATGTAATAACCTGAGTTTTTGCGATGATGAACTGTCCAATGAAGGAAGGAATCACAACCTGGCCCTCCAAATCTCTATGAACTGCAAGAATGATTCACTATCCAATGTGCTAATTGATAATGGATCCGCATTGAACGTTATACCAAGGAGAACACTTATGAAGTTGAAATATCAAGGAATGCCCATGCGCCTAAGTGGCATTATTGTGAAAGCATTTGATGGATCAAGGAAATCTGTTATTGGTGAACTGGACTTGCCTATTTATATAGGCCCACATTTGTTTCAGATTACTTTCCAAGTCATGGATATTGTATCCGCTTGTAGCTGCTTGCTGGGACAGTCGTGGATACATGAGGCAGGGGCTGCCACTTCGACTTTACACCAGAAGCTGAAGTTTGTACGTGAAGGAAAAGTGGTAATTATAAATGGAGAACATGCATTATTGATATCACATTTTTCCTATTTCAGCATTGTGGAGGCGGATGAAGTTGTTGTTGGAACCCAGTTCCAAGATTTATCCATTGATAATGTAAGAGTAAATGAGAACTCTATGGCTTCGTTTAACGATGCGCAACAGGTTATGCATAATGGCCATAGCGACGTATGGGGACAAATTGTTGATCCACCTATGAATACGAATAGAGCTGGCTTGGGGTTCTCTATGAAGAATGATAAAGGTAAGAGCATGAAGCCGAAGTCTGCTGCAGGCAAGTATCAATACATCTTTCGTTGCGGGGGTTATCTTCATCCAACTATTTCCCAGATTAATGCCATTGTGGTAGATGAAGCAGCACCGGAAATGCCAAATTATGTGACGCACGGAGTTAGCGTTCAGAACTGGATCACCGCCGATGTTCCCTCTTGCATACATGTTTCACAGTAATTTTTTTTATTAATCTTTTTGAAAAGATTTCACTCTTCCCAAGGTGAAAGTATTGATATTGTATGGGCTTATCGGTTTGCTTTGATTTTTAAAATCAATAATAAAAGTTGTCTTTGTTTCCCAAATTGTGTCTTTATTTTTTGCTTTTTCTTGGAAAATGGTAATAAAAAATCATTTCAAATTAAATAAACTGAAATTTAATATGCATGATCACTTTTTATATGTGTCAGTTTCGAAAAGCAATCATAAATCTTATGTGCAGATTAACTAAAAAACCCGTTAAATATAATGACCCTGCACCCTCTCCCAACTTTGAATGTCCTGTGTATGGGGCCAAAGAAGAAGACTATGATGAGATTCTAGAAGAGGTCTCACAGTTGCTTGAGCGCGAAGAGAATTCCATTCAGTCATATAAAGAGCCATTGGAAGTAATCAATTTGGGTTTAGAAGAAGATCCGAAGGAAGTCAAGATTTGAGCATTACTGCATCCTCATGTGAAGAGCAGGTTGATTGAGATGTTGAAAGAATATGTGGATATTTTTGCTTGGTCTTATCAAGACATGTCTGGTTTAGATATAGATATTGTAGAGCACCATTTTCCGCTGAAGCCAGAGTTCCTACCCATCAAATAGAAGTTGCAAAGAACTCACCCAGATATGGCAGTGAAGATCAAAGAAGAAGTTCTAAAGCAGATTAATGCCGATTTTCTTGTGACATCAGTGTACCCTCAGTGGATTGCCAATATTGTCCCAGTACTGAAGAAAGACGAAAAAGTTCGCATGTGTGTAGATTACAGAGATCTAAATAAAGCTAGTCCAAAAGATGATTTTCCATTGCCACACATTGATATGTTAGTGGATAGCACAGCAAAATTCAAAGTGTTCTCGTTCATGGACGGATTTTCTGGGTATAATCAAATAAGGATGGCGCTTGAGGACATGGAAAAAACAACGTTTATCAAACCCTGGGGAATATTCTGTTACAGAGTGATGCCCTCCGGGTTGAAGAGCGCTGGTGCAACGTACCAGAGGGCTGTGGTAACCCTATTCCATGATCTGATGCACAAGGAAATTGAGGTATATGTTGATGATATGATTGCTAAATCCCAGACTGAAGAAGGGCATGTAGAAGATTTGTTAAAGTTGTTTCGGCGTTTGAGGAAGTATCATCAACGCTTGAATCCAAATAAATGTGCCTTTTGTGTTCGATCAGGGAAATTGTTGGGTTTCATTGTTAGCCAGAGAGGGATTGAAGTTGACCCTGATAAAGTCAAAGAAATTCAAGAAATGCCACCGCCAAGAACTGAAAAGCAAGTCAGAGGGTTCCTTGGGCGTTTGAATTACATCTCCAGCTTCATTTACCACATGATTGCAACGTGTGAACCGATCTTTAAGTTGTTGAAGAAAGATCAAGGTTGTGTATGGACAGATGACTGCCAAAGAGGATTTGAAAGTATTAAAGAATATATTCTTGAACCTCCTATCTTGCTCCCTCCTGTTGAAGGAAGACCATTGATTATGCATCTGATAGTGTTAGATAATTCCATGGGCTATATTCTGGGACAACAAGATGAAACAGGGAAGAAAGAGTATGCCATTTATTATCTCAGTAAAAAGTTTACTGATTGTGAGTTGTGGTATTCCATGCTGGAAAAGAAATGTTATGCTCTGGCCTGGGCGGCAAAACTTTTGCGGTAGTATATGTTGAATCACATTACTTGGTTGATCTCCAAAATCAATCCAATTAAGTACATTTTTGAAAAGCCTGCTCTTACTGGGTGAATTACCCACTGACAGATGCTGTTATCTGAATATGACATTGAATACCACACTCAAAAAGCTATTAAAAGCAGCGTGTTGGTAGATTATCTTGCTCACCAACCAGTTGATGATTATCAATTTGTGATGTATGACTTCCCCGATGAGGATGTGATGTTTCTGAAAGTGAAAGATTGTGATGAACCATTGCCTGAGGAAGGTCCTGATCCTAAATCTCGATGGAGTATGATATTTGATGGAGATGTGAATGCTTATGGTAAAGGAACTGGTGTTGTAATTTTCACTCCACATGGATCACACATTCCTTTTACTCAAGGTTGACATTTGATTGTACTAATAATATCGCAGAATATGAGGCTTGCATCATCGGTCTCGAGGGAGCTATTGATCTCAGAATTAAAATTCTAGATGTGTATGGTGATTCAGCTTTGGTAATAAATCAGATTAAAATAGAGTGGGATACTCGTCGCCCTGACTTGATCCCTTACAAAGATTATGCTAGAATATTGTTACCCTTCTTTAATAAATTTGAATTCCATCACATCCCCAGAGACGAAAATCAAATGGCGGATGCTCATGCAAATCTGGCTTCTATGTATCAAGTGAATACTTGGAATGATATACCTCGAATTATAGTTCGGCGACTGGATAGGCCTGCTCATGTGTTTACAATAGAAGAGGTAGTAGATGAGAAACCTTGGTATTATAATATCAAGCATTTTCTCCAAGCTCAGGAATACTCGATTGGTGCTTCGAATAAAGATAGAAATACATTGAGAAGATTGGCTGGAAGTTTCTTCCTCAGTGAAAATGTGTTGTACAAGAGAAATTATGACATGGTTTTGCTCAGATGCATAGATAAACACGAAGCAGACATGTTGATGCATGAGATTCATGAAGGTTCATTCGGCACTCATTCCAATGGACATTCGATGGCTAAAAAGATGCTAAGGGTAGGTTACTATTGGCTGACAATGGAATCTGAATGTTATAATTTTGCAAAGAAGTGTCATAAATGTCAAATTTATGTGGACAAGATTCATGTGCCCCCGACACTTCTCAATGTTATTTCTTCCCCGTGGCCCTTCTCTATGTGGGGTATTGACATGATTGGGATGATAGAACCCAAAGCGTCGAATGGACACCGTTTTATCTTGGTAGCAATTGATTACTTCACCAAATGGGTGGAAGCTGCTTCATATGCTAATGTTACTAATCAGGTGGTTGTGCGCTTCATTAAGAATAATCTCATATGTCGGTATGGTATGCCGAGCAGAATCATCACAAAAAATGGCTCGAATCTGAACAACAAGATGATGACAGAACTTTGTGAAGAATTCAATATTGTCCATCACAATTCATCTTCGTACATGCCGAAGATGAATGTGGTTGTTGAAGCTGCTAATAAGAATATCAAGAAGATCATCCAGAAGATGGTTGTTACTTATAAAGATTGGCATGAAATGCTTCCTTTTGCTTTACATGGGTATCGTACATCTGTCCGCACTTCAATAGGAGATACCCCGTTCTCCCTTGTGTATGGAATGGAAGCGGTACTCCCAATCGAGGTTGAGATTCCCTCTTTGCGTGTGATAATGGAAATTAAGTTGTCAGAGGTTGAATGGGTCCAGAATAGGTTTGACCAATTGAATTTGATTAAAAAGAAGAGAATGACGGCTTTGTGTCATGGGCAATTATATCAGAAGGGAATGAAGAAAGATTTTGATAAGAAGGTCAAACCTCGTGAATTCAGAGAAGGCGACCTCGTACTCAGAAAGATCATGTCTTTTAACGCTGATTCTAGGGGCAAGTGGACTCCCAATTTTGAAGTCCCATATGTTGTCAAGAAATCCTTCTTTGGCGGTGCATTAATTCTTGAAACTATGGATGGCGAGGAGTTCCCACGTCCCATGAATGCTGATGCAGTCAAGAAATACTTCGCCTAAAGAAATAAATGAACAGCTCGCTAAGTTGAAAACCCGAAAGGGCGGCTAAGGAAAAAAAGAGCGTCTTGGTAGGCCAAAAACCCGAAAGGGCGGTCTAGGAAAAAAATTAGAGACATAAACAGAATAAAATTTCCCTCTAAGTTAAAAACCCGCAAGGGAAGCTTAGGCAAAAGTTAAGGACTTTCTTGGAAAGTAACTGCATCAGACAAGACTTGATCATTGAAGCAACAATCTTCTTGGATCCTCACCATACTTCAACAGAAGCTGCTGCTCAGAATTTCAAAGTTGTTAGAGGGAATAGTGGTCATTGTATCTCAATGTATCTTTTCCATTATATATTACCATTTTCCAAAGTTTGTAATTATCCATGGAGTCTCGCCATTCGCAGACTACCATTCTATCAATAAAATTTGAGCTTTTACCCAATTCCTTGTAATTCTTATTTTATTTAGCTTACAAACATTTCATTTATTATTGATAATAATTTTCAAATCAAAAAGATTAAATAACAAAATTATTTTTCAAAAATAATTTATAACTTACTTTTACTTTAGATTTTATGATTCAAGAGGAAAACAAAAAATGGTGATCCCAGGAATGGACAAACTTCAGTAATTTTGAGAAGTTTTGTTTTCCCTGGGAAGGTTTTCTCAGGTTGTTGTCACAGGTATGCGCGTGTTTGTTGTATATTGAAGATGATACCAATTGGCATAAGGTGTAGTATTGGGTTTGTGATCCCAGTGTCCCCAGTCATGTTTCGGTTTATTTTCTGATTTTTTGGGTTTGCATGGTCTGAGGCCTCTATCCAAGATTCCCCAGCAAAGTTTTCCCTCATATGACAAAAAATCTTGTTCCCTTGGTGTGCTGAGATGGAACTATTTGCGAAATGTCGCTCTTTCTGCAGTATTGGCATCATTGTTGGTATTTATTTCCCAGGCAGCTAGACCAAGGCAGTATATTTTCTAAGAAGTGTTGAGACAGTTGTCAACCCTTTGAGTTTTCACCCGCCAAGTGTTGGGTTTAATTTAAAATTCCCATGAGTTTGACCTCTTTCTATATGTTGACTTCTTGATTCCCCAGGAAAGTTATCCCAGGGCATCTTTTGTTGGAATAAGATTGCATGATATGAAGACTCAATCTGAGATTTCCCAGTGAAGGCCTTGCTTATTTCATAGAAGTCTTTTCTCCCTGTGTGTGCTGAGTTTTGACTCATTTACGAAGCATCTTCCTCTCGGCAGTACTTACAGTTCGTTTAATTACCCGATAATCGGGCAAGGGCAGTGTTTTATTTAAGAAGTGTTGAATTGGTTATCAACTTTTTGGGTTTTCACTCTCCAAGTGTTGGGTTTGATTTAAAATCCCCATAAGACTGATTCCTTGCTATAATGTTTGACTTCTTAACTCTCCAAGTTGTTGTCCCCATGAGATTTCATACCTTTCCCCAGATAAGTTGGTGCAATACTTACTCTCAATATTGAAGAATGTATATTTGGTTTCCCCAATGAAGAACATATATGGGTTTCCCCTCTTCGATGTGGTGTTGGCCTCCCTAATAAAGTCAGCACGAGGTCCCTAGTTGATATCTCGATGATGAGGCACTATCTCCCCTAGTGAAGTATGTATGATATTTCTCCATTGAAGTCAGCTCGAAATCCTCAATTGATGTTTTACCGATATGGTGTCCGTCTGCCTTATTTAAAATCAGTATTACAATCCCCAGTAGAAGTTCAGACCGTGAAAGAATTTGTTTTCCCATTGAAGTCTGAGTGTTATTCCCCGGTGAATCCTGGAGAAGGATGTTGTATCCCTGTATCTGTATTGTTTTATCGCTATGTTTTGATTACTTCTGATTATGTTACTCCCCAGTGAAGTTAAGCCGCGAAATAGGATTTTGCTTCCTCAGTTGGTGCTTATTTTTCTTATAGAATGTTCATCTTGGATGTGATTTAGCTGAGTATTGTTTATGCCCGAGTTGGTTTTGCATGGTTACTCATAGTGTTATAAGTCTGTTTTGTCAGCATACACATAATAACACTAATACAGTCATACATACATAGTTAAATCTAGAAAATCATTGCTCATTCACATTCGTTAATATTTTGTTAACATATTACCCTGTTTTGTAGAGTTGTGTTGTCCTCTCTCCAATAGAGTGTCGGTCTTAAGCAAAGAGTGTATATTCTTTCAATTTCCCCACTGAGTTATCCCTCGTGGGATATTTTTGCTTTAGCCTTCTTGCACAGCTCTTTGTCTAGATGATTTGGTTATCTCTCTTGAGTTTATTTCTCAAAGGATGTATTATGGTTGATTGTTCCATCCCAGTTTATTTTTGGTTTGAACCTTTGAACCTCAACAATATTATTACTTATGATATCTGCAGGCTTCGAGCCTTGGTTTGAGAATGTGCATTTATTTTTCACGAGAAGACTTTATCTCCTCAGCAGAAATATATTGGCATCTCCCCGGGAAGTCATATTTCTTTCCCCAGGAAGCCATATTGTTCTCCCCGGGAAGTCATATTTCATTCCCCAGGAAGCCATATTGTTTTCCCCAGAAAGTCATTTTTACAATCCTTCCTATAACAACAAGTAGATGGCCTCTTTATTTGAGCAACTCATACTTCTCTGTAAAAGTCGACGTTACTTTTTTTTCTCTATCTTCTCTATGAGTGGATAGTTTGCAGTTCGTTGTCAAGTTACTCCAGTAGATGGTGAGTCTTTCAATATCACAGAGACGGTTCGTTATGAAATTTTTGTAAGTGGTAGTCCCTTTATTTGAGACAACTTATATATTACCTTTCCAGGAGGAATGCCTTGGTTAAAGAAGAAGTTGAGACCCGTTCTAGGTGAAACGCCGGAATTTTAGGGTAAACTTGTTATATTTTCGCTACCTTCAGCTAATGTTGGTAGTTCATCGTCAGTTAACGATGGTGCTGTGATATTTTCTGTTACTACCTTCAGTGAAAGTTGGTAGTTCACCATCAGTGAAAGTTGGTGATTGTTATCTTTTTGCTGCCTTCAGTGAACGTTGGTAGTTCATCGTCAGTGAATATCGGTGCTATGATATTTTCTCTCTACCTTCAGTGAAAGTTGGTAGTTCACCATCAGTGAAAGTTGGTGATTGTTATCTTTTTGCTACCATCAGTGAACGTTGGTAGTTCATCGTCAGTGAACGGCGGTGCTATGATATTTTCTCCTACTACCTTCAGTGAAAGTTGGTGATTGTTATCTTTTTTCTAGCCTCGGTGAATGTTGGTAAGTCATCGTTAGTGAACGATGGTGCTATGATATTTTCTCTTACTACCTTCAGTGAAAGTTGGTAGTTCACCATCAGTCAAAGTTGGTGATTGTTATCTTTTTGCTACCCTCAGTGAATGTTGGTAATTCATTGTCAGTGAACGTCGGTACTATGATATTTTCTCTCTACCTTCAGTGAAAGTTGGTAGTTCACCATCAATGAAAGTTGGTGATTGTTATCTTTTTTCTACTTTTAGTGAACGTTGGTAGTTCAACGTCAGTGAACGTCGATGCTATGATATTTATTTTCTGTCTACCTTCAGTGAAAGTTGGTAGGTCACCATCAGTGAAAGTTGGTGATTGTTATCTTTTTGCTACCTTTAGTGAACGTTGGTAGTTCACCATCAGTGAACGTCGGTGCTATGATATTTCTTTTCTCTCTACCTTCAGTGAAAGTTGGTAGGTCACCATCAGTGAAAGTTGGTGATTTTTATCTTTTTTCTACCCTTAGTGAACTTTGGTAGTTTACCATCAGTGAGCATCGATGTCATTATTCTTTTCTCTTTCTACCCTCAGTGAATATCGGTGTTGTTATTCTTTTCTCTTTCTACCTTCAGTGAATGTTGGTAGTTTCGCCTTCAGTAAAAGTATGTGTATCCTTTGACTTTTTACCATCCTCTATGAGTCGGATCTTTTTAATTCCCCAGTGATTTATTTTTTCCTGGTTGGGTTTCTCTTTTGATCCTTATTTCCTTTGTTATATCCCCAGTGGTGTTATGAGTCCCTTTGAAATTGTTCATATGCATTCATACTCATAAGAATCTCATGGCATCTTAGGGCCAAAAATAGGGTTTGTTTTATATTTAAGTATCTTCGATCACGTCGACACAAAGATTTTTAACCTTTGTATCTCCGGATAGAAGAACTTAAATAAGGGCAGCTGTTGTACCCCAATTTTTTCCCCTAAGATCCCTTCATCATACCATATTGATTCAATCACAACAAGATCACATTAGGGCTTTTGGTTCTCCTCTCTATCTTTAGCTTTACTCTTTGAGGAATCACCAAGCACCTTGACTTGTTTTTCTTTTATGATCATGCATGTTTTGTTTTGGCTTTCCTTTTAATTAATAAAATGCAATGTTGGTTTGTCTTACTTGTTAATAATTTAGGTAAAGGCAATGTGGCTTAGCAAGTTAATCCATGGGTTCATGAGTTTATTTCCATGACCTAGTCAATTAAGCTTGAGAAATTCAAACCTAACCATTGAAGTTGTTTTGGAAGAAATGGCATGGCAAGATTTATTTTGGTTCACCACATTTCAAATTTATCAAGATTGATTCAAAAGTACAAGGGGTTGATTGAAGAAGTTATCATGGTTGGACAAGGCCTTGTTCCCATTGGTCCCAAGTGCATATTTCTCTCAATTATCAAGATATGGAAGTGGTTTTGGTGTCTATGAGTTCTCATCATCATCCTCAACAACTTCTATTTACAAATAAAAAGTTTTGGTACAAGAAGGTTGTTCAAAATTGTCAAAGTTCCTCAAAGCATTTTCTTGATCTAGAAGCGAAGGTTTTGAAATTCAAAGAAGTATATCTTGCTCGTCTTTTGGTATTTTTGAGTGATTCCAAATCCATCCTTATCTTCAAAGGGTTATTAATAAACCACTTCAAAAGTTTCAATGAATTTTCATGTGGAAGAAGCTTGATGAGGAAGAAATATTACAAATCCTCCAAATGAACCCCCAATATCCCATGTGTGACTTCAAATGATCATAACTTGGTCAATTTTTATCACATTGAGCCCACTCTTTTTCCATAATGATCTTGAATATGGGAAATTTATTCCTTCTTTTATATGCAAAGTGAGAAAATGGATGGAAGATGCCCTAAGGATACAAAAGATTAGAGGTTATTTCATGATTTTTTGCCAACTTCAACAATTCATACCTCTCTCAATTTTTGGATATTTTGAATGGTTCAACTCCCAAAATGTCATTCAAGAGGTCTATTTCATGCCATATTTTTTGGTCAAGAGCAAATTCCAAGAGGAAGGCCTTATTTGGATGTAAAACATTATAGGTCACTTTTGAAGAAAAAACTTGAAATATTTCTAAGTGTGGAAAGTCAACTTCTTTTTCCCAACTTTGACTCATTGCAACTTTCATCTCAAATATCCATTTGATTCCACTCTTTTCCCATTTCAAGTCTTGTAATCTCATATTTCTAAAGCATCAAGAATCATTCCCTAAGACCCCTTGAGCTGAGAATGCCATCGTTTTGAACTTGGTAACTTAAAACTGAAGTTTCTTCAAAAGTCAAAATTTGGAATCCTTGATTTAGCTTCTAAACACATTGTGTATGTGCGATTTTTCTTCAAAAATATGCTTAGTGAACTTCCAGAAGTGATTAGCATAGCAAAACACGCGTTTTGGATGAGTTTTGATCAAAACAGAAGTCACACTTTTCTTGTTTGCAACTTCACACGATTTCCCTCCAAACATCATCATTTCACATGCTTGAACATTCCATTTGATTCCCTATAAATAGAGGGTCATCCCTCATTCATTTCCTCAAGCTTGAACAACCAGAATCACCCTGTCAAACATGCTCCATAACTCATTTTTCTGCAACTTCGAAATGTGTGTTCAAGCCTTTTTCAATCCAATTTTTCTATCAAATCACCTTCCTTGATCTTCCCTGAAGCTAACCATACAATTACCTTCAAGAATCGTGACCTATATTGATCCATAGAAGTCCAGTTTCAGAGCTCTGCAACTCAACTTCAATAGTTAGATTTCTCCATCAATTCTTCAAAACTTTGATATCATTGTGAAGCTCTCATTACCCTGGTTCTATTTGCAATACTTGCTTTTATCTGGAAACATGTTTTGACCTTGAAATTTCAAATCCCTTTTCAAAACTTCTCTTCCAAATTGCTTGAGCTATAGTTTATATAAATTTGTCGCGAAGGTGTGGTTGTCTTCGTCTTGAAGAGACGAAGCGAATGGCATAGGTCTCGTGCTCTAATTTTACAGATTGAGCAACCTAGTTTTGGGACTGGCTGGAGGTTGAAGATGACCAACGTGTCATCTTCCAACCAATGATGGCGTGCCATTTGTATTTTTTGAATTGGATTTATATTAGATTATATGCTTTATTCAATAATGACCATGATATGCACAGCATGCCAGATCCCTTGGATTTGATTACTATAAAATAACATTGGAACTTGCATCTTGATGATCCGGAGTTGGATTTCTCATCAATCGACGCTGACAATCCATGAGATGTTTGGTTTTTCTCCATTTCTTTTCTATGTATTTCTCTATTTGTTGGGTATGTTTGTAAATTTACTTTGAACATATGTATATTTATTGATCATGGTGTTGTATAAAGCTTGCTTTACAAATCAATCTTGATGTCTTCTTTGATCTTTTTGCTTTATGTTTGGATTTGGTTTGTTATAGAAATATACCTTACAAATATTGATTAAGGATGAATATCTATTAGTTTCTAGATTTTAGAGATATATTTAGAGCTAATATTTATTTTGGGTGCTAAAGCTTAATGCCTCCGTGTTGTTGTAGCGTGCAAGACATTTTCGATAGAGCAACACGATTGGTCTCGCGACTTGGCGTTAGACATAACCTTCATTGTGGGTACATCTCGTGGTGTTCGTGATGATTTTGACGAGTACAGTAGGTTGAGTGAAACTAGTCAATAAGCTTAAGTTTGTGACGAGTAGTGTAAATTCCTGTCTGTTAGGCTCTCTTTTCTATTTAATGTATTTATTTTCTTGTCAATTGTTTTTTACGCTTTCCTTACAAAGAAACCCTTTTAAAACCAAACTCATAAACACGAGAATTTTTCAAACGATAATTCAATAACCAATCTATGTGGACATGATAAATTCCTGGATAAATATTTTCAAAACTTTTGTTGCTTGTCGCTACACCGCTTCAAACAAAAAGTTCACAAAATGAAATACGTAGATCTAGATTTATTTTTTCATATTTGTAGATCGGGAGAAACCTGTTGAAATACCTGAAAAAAATGGAAATGGAAAATTTATTGAACAATGAAATAGAACCTAAAAACTAACCAGAGTTAAAGTTGTTAAACAAATATAAAGAAACAATGAAAAAATGAAAGAAGTTATTGAGTAATTATAGTGAAGTAAATCATACTTACCAAACACATCTTTCTTCTCTTTTCCTATGTATGTGCATATTTTTTAGAGGAAAAATTTGTTATAGTTGAAATCAAAGCAAGGAAAAAGGAAACATAAAAGAATGGGTGAAGATAGATATATACAAATAAGAATAACTTCTATATTTTTACCTATTTGTGTTCTTTATAATTTTTCTTGATGAAGATAAATAACTTTTTAATAACTTTTAGATCCAGAAAACACAAAACAGAGATGAACAGATCAGCAAAAAAGAGTTAAAAATGTGAAAGAGAGAGCATAAAAAAGGAAAAGAATTCGGATGATAAAAGAGAAGAAGTGGTGATATGAGAGAGAGAGAGAGAGAGAGAGAGAGAGAGAGAGAGAGAGAGAGAGAGAGAGAGAGAGAGAGAGAGAGAGAGAGAGAGAGAGAGAGAGAGAGAGAGAGAGAGAGAGAGAGAGAGAGAGAGAGAGAGAGAGAGAGAGAGAGAGATTTTAGTTGAAGAAGTAGATGAAGTGTCTTTCGCACTCATATTAATGGTTTTTTTAAATAGAAAGAAACAAAATAGAAAGGAGATAGTCAGATGGAAAAGATGTTTGGGGGAGATTATTAGGAGCATTGATGCATAGTGTAGGAACAAGCACCTTTGAGAGAAACACACCACTTATCCACCTAAAACCTTAAGGTGATAGGTGAGTGGATTCTCCCACTTATATATGCTTAAGTCTCCACATTCCTATCCAATATGGGACTATTTCCCCACTTACTCACACTTGTTATATTATTCCAACACTCCCCCTCAAGTGTGAGTCCACAATGCTCCTCCACTTGTACCGCACCACTTCTTGGGTGAATTTAGATACAAGTTCCTTTCGGTCCCTTTCTCGAACCAAAGGCTCTGATACCATGTTGGGGAGAGATTATTAGGAGCATTCATGCATAGTGTAGGAACAAGCACCTTTGAGAGAGACACACCACTTCTCCACCTAAAACCTTAAGGTGATAGGTGAGTGGGTTCTCCCACTTATATATGCTTAAGTCTCCACATTCCTATCCAAGGTGAGACTATTTCCCCACTTACTCACACTTGCTATATTATTCCAACAAAAGAAAGTAGTTTGCTGGATGAAGAGAGCATACACGTAGTTGTGCTAATCGAAGAGAGAGGCATACTGATACTTTGAAGAATATAATATTTTCTTATATTGTAGATAACTATTATTTCTGTAGTTATGTAAGTTATGTAGATAGTGCCATTGGATGATTGGTTACTAGTTGAATTTTAATGACCATTAGATTTCACTTCTTTTTTTTTAAATTGATATAAATATAATAAGAGATTTTTTTTTACACTTAGTACTCTTTTTTTAAAACATTGACAAAAAATCTAAAATATTCTTAAAATTCAGATATGTATATCCGAACACACCTCATTTTTTATGAAAAAAGTGGTTTCGAATATGTATATTTAAATACATCTCATTTTTTACGAAAAAAGTAATTTCAGATATGCATATATGAATTTTACAAAAAAATGAGGTGCGCTCGGATATGCATATCCTAATACACCTCATTTGTTTATCAAAACAATAGTTTCAGATATGCATATCCGATTTTTACTCTGTTATAAAAATTTAAAAATATAACTAAAAATCAAATGAATCTAAATTAAGTGTCTATAAATTTTTTTGGATTTTTTCGAAAATATGAAAATAGAAAATAAATCAAATAAAATAGTAAAATAAATAATTTATGGTTTTTAGGATGAGTCCCCTATTTTGACTGGTAATTTTAATCTTTGACTTTTTTCGGATGAATTGACAAGATAAAATTTTAATTTAAAATTGGTTTTTCAAAAAACAGAATTTTTTTACGTTAGATCACGTAAATCCCAGAGACGCATGAATGCAAGGTCTACAACATCAAAATTATTTAATTACATTTTAATTTGTTATACAATATATCAATTGCTATATTTCACCATTATAATTAAAAATTTAATTATTTCATTCATTGTTTAATTTCATATCATAAATTTACTTTAATATTTAATTTTCAATTATAAATTTAAGTTATTCTTTATTAATAATAATTCAATTTAATTATATTATAACTATATTATAAATAAATAGTTTTTTTCAAAATAAAATCAATTTTTTTTTAAGATATTGACTTATTTCGGATATGCATATCTGAAATCTCCTTGAAAATTAAAAATAAAAATTCATTTAGACATGTATATTCAAAATATATTGAGAGATGCATTCGAATATATATATCTAAATGATATTTTTAAATTTTTAATATGAAAATCATCACTATTAAGTGTAAAGAGAAATACTCATATAATAATTAAAATGTTTTATTAGTAAATAATAGAGGTTTATAAAACTTATATGTTTACTTGATATAAATATAATAATTGAGATAATTTATTAGTAAATAATAGAGGTTTATAAACTTATATGTTTACTTGATATAAATATATAATTGAGATATTTTATTAGTAAATAATATTTATAAACTTATATGTTTTGGAATAGTTAGGAGATTATTTTATAATACCTAATAGATAAGACAGTGCCGACATATGCTTCTTTTCATACAAAGACTAATAAAGTGTCTCACAAGTTAGTGATTCTATGAATTGAATATCACTTATGTGGTTTATTTTAATATATCTTTTTTGTTGATTATCAATCCTTGTAAATTTAAAGATTCTTTTAATATGAAATAAAGTTTATTTTTTTATGGGATAGTATTTTATATTGTATATAAATAAAATACTTTTATTATTATTCTATAAAAATTTTAAAATAATATTAAACATCTATATTTGCGAAGGAAAAATATATGTTACTAAATTATTATTCCGAAGGAAATTCTTTTACATATTATTAAAATAATAATATAAACTTTTAACATTATTAAAAAGATGGAAAATAAATCAGATAGTAAAATTTGCATATAGTAAAAGTAATGTCTTTGTTATGTGTTAGTATAGATAAAAAAAAGTCATATACTAATCTGTCTATATATATAATTATTTATGTCTTAAAGTGTAAAATGGATTATATTATTCATTAATTTAAAGATATAGATATATTGTAGATAGTATGATTTATGATAATATGAAATGAAGTTTTTATAAAAAATATTATAAAATTAAATAAAATAAATTAATGGTGGTAATTGATAGAGAAACATAGTAAAATATTAGTAGTGTGATAATTGGTAAAATAAATAAATAAATAAATAAGTTAATGGTGGCAAAAGTTAATAATACTAGGTTTAGTGTTAAAAGTTTAAGAGGAAAAAATTATTGGTGCAAGGTAATGAAGTGAGGGAAGAGAAATGAACAAAGAATGATAACAAGAAGAACTACTTTTGTATATCAAAAGAGAGAAGATAAAGTAGGGTACGATATTGATAGGCTAGTGTTGTACCCCAAAATTTGCCCTCCCATATTTCTCAAAACATTTCAAGAAAAATTCATAAGTCCAACCAGGCGCGTCATATTCAGGTGTTCTTTCGCCAAGATATCTCTGATAACGTATTCTCAAATTCAGGTTCGGCTCAAGAGTCAATTCTTTAAAGAAGGTATCCGAATGTTTGAGTTTTCTCGAAGAAATATGGTGAAAAAGTGTGCTGAAAGTGCAATTTTTACGCGCTAAAAAATTCATAACTTGAAGATCGTGACTTGTTTTGAACCCGTTCCGGTGACCAAAATTCCGTCTTGAAATTATCTACGTTTTCATCTCTCACGGCTGGAAGCCAATTTCGATCAGAAGGTCTTCAAAAATGTGGATTTATCAAGTATTTTCGTACAGAAAAATTTGTGACCGAAGTTTATTTGCGTCATGTTCAGAAAATCATAACTTGGTCGATTTTCATCGTATCGAGCTGGTTCCGGTGCCAAAATTTCACAAATTGAGTTGGCTATATTTTCACAGAAGGTATTGAGTTCAAACGGTATTCAAAAGGCCTTCGTTTTTTGCTCAGAGTGTGTGACACGCTGAAAATCCTGAATGCTGAATATTATTTCATCTGGGCCGAAACTTCGAAAATTCATAACTCGGTCAATTTTTATCGGATTGGTCTCATATTTTTACACAAGGTCACTGACTCATAGATCTACAACTTTTCTTCAAAAGTCGAGACCGAATTATGCACCGATCAATACCAGTTTTTTTATTGAAGAATGTGTCAGAGTCGACACTGGAGCCCAAAATAAGTTTGTCTGAGCTAAAACTTCAAAAATTCATAACTAATTCACCGTTTATCCGATTGAGCCGATTTTCGGACAGGAGTTAGTTCTCGATATCAGCTACATTTTGTGTTCACATTTCAACTTCAAAAATTGCACTTAAGTCCCTGCGATTTAGCCTATAAAGTGACGAACTCAAGTGAACATTGGAGGCCCAATTGCAAATTCAAAACCCATTTTCTTTACCCTAATTTCCATTATATAATCACCTTCTTTTCACACAAACCAGGGAGGAGAAAAAAGAGAAAAAAACTTTGCCACAACACTTTTAGAATATCAAATTCTTTCAAGAACCCTAAAACCTTGAAATCCTTATTACAAATCTCTCTCTCACTACAAACAAGTCATCTCAGTTACAAACCAACATCTTACTACTTCTTCAGTAAGGGTAAGGCTGACTCCATGATCAAAAGGGCATAAAAGCATTCATGTCACTACTTTTCCAGTAGGGGTAAGATTGATTTGATCTCCATGATCAAAAGGGTATAATCATTCATACATGCCATATTGTGCCTAAACATTAAATTTCTTCATATATTGGCTTTATTTGCATTTTATGATTTTATTTAATGTGTTCATGAGATTCAACACTGCAGATTTTAGACAGAAACCCATGCAGATTCATTAAGGAACGTTGAGGTCAGAACACAAATAGCCAAAAGCCAAATGGCCAAAACAGAACAGCTTACACATGACACCAATACATGGCGAGACAGACATCCTGAGAAGGTTAAGGAACGTTGAGGCCAGAACACATATGGCCAAAAGCCAAAACACAAATGGCCAAAACAAAACAGTTTACACATTCAGGCTCGTATACTCCTAAACTCTCTCTCTATTTGTATTATGTTCCTTTAATTAATTAATCATTATTATTTTTATTAATCACTAACCAATTAACATTTTTTCCTAATAAAATCAAAAACACAAAAAAATATTTTATTTATTAAAATTAACTTCATCACTTTTATTTTTGTAAATAAATTAATTTAATCAATTTAGCTTTAATTAGATTTAACTTTTAATATTTTTTGCAATATTTAAAATCAATTTAGAATATTAGGTTTTTATTGGAATTAATTCAATTTATTTTATTTCTTTAAAAACTCAAAAATCCAAAAATATTTTTATTATTTAATTTAATTTAATTGTTCATTTAATTTAATTCCATTTAATTTAAAAATAACCAAAAAAATCACTTTCTTTCAAAAAAGGGTCAAAACCCTAAGGACGTCCGATTTAATTTCTTTACGCGCACTTTAATTTATTTTAATCATATTTATGTATCTGTTTCCAAGGATGTAATAGTTAATTAGGCTTTATCGCTTTCTTTAATTTTCCGCATTTATTTTCCAAAACGGGTTATGTTTTTGGCGATGTATAGACCCGCGCCTTGTAATAGCGTAGATTTACCTTTCCGCACTTTATTTTCCGCACTCTTAACTGTTAATATGCATGCAAGACTTGGATGAAAATTAAAAACAACTCGTAGATCACCATGATACATGTACAAGATAAACATAAACTGAAACAACACACGTGCACATGCCACTCCTAGGGCACGCGTCACTGGTTGCCTCGAACGTGGTCGTCAAGTATAGGGTGTTTTAGAGGTCGCCCTCCTGTCTAAGATCCAGTTTCCTCGAAACGGTTGCCTCGGATAAAAAGGATCTAGGACATTAGGGTTACTTCTAAGGTGTCCTATTATTACTTCGGTGACCACATTGTCCCTTATCATCGAATTGACCCTAATAACTCCAACGATGGTGCTACCTACCTCTCAATGGTGGGATGGCACTATCTTAAGAACTCTTACACAGCCTAATTCCTTAGATTAGGTAGATCTCATGGGTACTTGCTCTTTTCAAACAAAACTTTTTCAAACCCACACACACTTGAAAAGCAAACATCTTTTGAAAACATAAGAGCAAGTACCTAAGAGCCCATGGATAACCATGGATAGAAAGGGTGCTAACACCTTCCCTTTCTATAATCTACCTCCCGAACCGAGAAACATTCTCAATAAGGAATTTTGCTGTGCTTTTGTCCTTTCCTTGTTGGAAAAAATAAAAGACGGTGGCGACTCTTGCTTACCGCTACATTTCGCGAACCAGCATTTCAAACAGTCAGTTCTATTTCCACCGATCACAAAACTGGCGACTCTGCTGGGGAAATTATAAGTGAAGTGTACCTTAGGATTAGACCACTCTCATGTTTTCAATTGCTTGCTTTGTTTGCTTTAATATTGTGGGCTTGCCTTGGAGTTTCATAGATCCTAACCCGGATCTGGGGGATACCTTTTAGAAGTAGCAACAAACTGTGAGGGAACTGTGCGGGGTATACCGACACGGTTGAAGCAGTTGCTACATTGATGTGGCACTTTGGTGAGTCCCGGTAACCCTTGAGTCAAGTCAAGGAGAGTACGGGGCCTCCGCGTGGTGTCGTGAAGCATCAACTGACCTAGAACCTTACTCGACCATCCTGGCCTCTTTAGGGGTAGTGAGATGACCGACTTTGGTGCAGTCTGAAGTTGGTAGATACTCGATACTACACTCATTGAGGGTTGTTTTCTTGGAATATTTTGATCGCCAGTTCAGTGGCTAAATCAAAACAATGAACATAGAAAACAACCCAATGATATTGAGCTCCTTAGAACCCGGTTACTTTTGATAGGACAGGTTTTGAACCAACCAACTTCAAGAGGGTAGTACCCCAAACTTCATGCTGGCCTAAACTCTAAGGGTTGTCTTGTGTGACTTGTGTGCCTTTAAACTTGGAGTACTTGCATGCTTGTCATCTGACACTTGAGTTTCTTGCAGGTTTTGTTTACAATCCTTAATCTGGACTCATAACAGGGTTTACCTACATTACTCCACGCATAGCATAGCATCATACCATCATACCATTGCATACATACTGCATAAGGACTAACCCATTTCAAGGATCTCAAGGGCTTGTGATGCAGGTCATGATGAACCAAAATGTCTAGTAAGGGGCAAAGGGGATTTATTTTCCTCTCACAAAGGTTGATAACTTGAGTCAGGGGCTATGACCCACTCGACATGGTGAGCCTTGACTCTTGAAGAATGACTCTCATCAACATGAAGTTCCTCCCATCAAGCTACAAAATTCAAATTCTAACAATTTTCTTGTTTACCCCGCGAGATCCTTGAAAACATCGCATGCATACATATATATCATTGCATTACAGGTACCCTTTTACAGGTCTCTTACCTTCTTCGCTGTTTATTTCAGCAATGGATTCCCAACAAGACAACCAAGATCTTCATGCTCAAGAGACTCAGTTCCGGGAAATCTTCCTAAGCCTATCCAAGGGGCGGGAAGAGCTGAGAACACTCCTCATGGGGGCTTTGGTCAGGAACAGTCCAGAAGACGATAAAGATGAACGGCTGAAACGTCTGCAAACTGAGGTAGATACAATGAGAACCTAGATGCTGGGCCAGATGACTCTCATTCAAGACTTAGCTCAAAGACAAGAAGAGCTCAGGGTTCTCGTCAACCAACTGCTTCGGGATAACCAACTGGGGCAAACATCTAAGGTTGAAGAACCAGTCATCATTAAAGTCCCTTTGAGACAAGAAGACAAGGGGAAAGCTCCTCAACTTGCTTCAGAGACACAAATTCAGCATCAACCTCACCAGCTTCAGCAAGACGGTATGAAGCAAGTAGTCAAGGCTGGGGACCAAACCAGTAATCAGCCCCCAAGTAGTCAAAGGTCTGGTTCAATGAATAGGCCTCTCCAAGATGCTACTACTTCACAGGTCCAACAACGACCTCGCCCAGAGCAACGGGTTGATCAGAGTAAGCCCCGAAGGCAATTTACCAAGCTCAACACGTCGCTGTCTCAAGCTTTACAACACCTGTTGAGGTTGAATTTGGTAACTCTAAGAGCTCCTCCCTGGAATCCCAACATCTCTGCTCCTACTTATCATCCCAATAGAAGATGTGCATACCACTCTGATGGTCCGGGACATGACACAAACGACTGCTGGTCTCTGAAGAACAAGATCCAGGACCTGATTGATGAAGGAGCAGTGGAATTCACCCAGGATGGTCAGGCTGAGTTCTTCTGCTATCCCTGCAAGATTCACCATTTGAAGTGACAAGTCCTGAGAAGAGAAGACTTTTTGTCCATTAGAATTGTCAAGTTGTAACTTTCTGTTGATTGTTTAAACATTTCGTCATGGCAAACATTTACTTTATCAATGCATCGCATATGTGTGTTTTGAATCAATATATTCGCATTCGCTATATTCAAACTGCTTTCATTTTTGTGATGTTCAAACTCTCGATTAATAATTCTAAGCCTTTTGAGGGAGGATGACGAAAACGATACCACGATCTTTACAGTATGCTTTTGGACAGACCCCACTGATGAGGTACAGGCATTGTTTCAATTCCTAAACACTGGAGTTATAAGGAAGATAATCCCTTGTCAACCCCTCTGAGCCAAAGAAGTTGGAGTTTGTCTTTTCGAAAATTAAAACCCTTAATCATAACCTGGGGCAGGGTAGTTCTCTCAGTTGATCCAAGTGCACAACGAACGACACCAAAGAAGTCCTTACAAAACAAAAGATATGATGGTTCCGAATAATCATAAAGACAGGCAGTCATTATATCTCAAAAATAAAAGCCCATTAAGTCAAAACCTATGAAGGAGACTTACAAAACTGGGGCATCCCGCTGACTGTAATCACAAAAGAAACAGTTCAGGCAAAAAACAGGGATAACAAAATCAAAAAAAGAAAGAGGTCCTACAGACCCTCAACAAAAAAAGGAATGACTGCCTATTCCAAATAAACTGTCAATATCCGAACCATCACTGGTATATCAAAGCAAAGACTCAAACAAGGTCTAACGCACGATCAGCTGATTTTAGGTTTGAAGAACATCACGAAGAACGGTTGGGTACAAATAATTTGAGCCTTTATCCTTTGTTTCTTAAACCGTGAACCAGGCCACGTTATAACCCTCAAAAGTCCTAGCTGAAGCATGGGTTAGTTCGAAAGCATACTGTTACGAAAGGTATCCTGAATCCTTAAGGCTTGCGGTAAAATAACAAGTTGACATCACAGTTTACAAAAAATTCACTTATTTTTATGAAAAAATGCATTTTCAAAAAACTTCAAGACAGACATAAGCTTTACATTTTTAATATAACATTGCTTGCATATGACTATTTGTTTGAACAACATAGAAGTTCGCACGACGAATGTCTAATGAAAAAAAGCACCTCCAATCAAGGGGCAGACATGATCATGGTCCGTCATCTGGGGAAGTTAAGTCAAGATTCAGAGAATCTCTCAAAAATGCCAAACAGCCAGGGGCAAATCTCCATCTGAATCACTTGGGGCATTGGACACGAATTCCAGCTACGAATCTTGCCTGATCAAACGAAGATCTTTTGGTGGTATGGTAACACTGCACTACTAACAGTGACAACTTCCTGTATCCTAAGAGCACGGACATAGTCGAAAAAATACTACGCATAATCAAAGACCCGCTAGGTTGACACACCTAGGCAAAAATAAGGGCTTCCCGGCGAACCAAAAGGGTTCGGGCAAAAATAAGGGATGAATATGAAACATCTGTACACCCGGCAATTCAAAAACCTGAAAAGGCGGCTTGGGCAAAAAGGGGTATCCCGATGGACTGAAAACCCGAAAGGGTGGTCCAGGTAAAAGTTAGGGATCAAAAGCGTACGACTATGTCCCATCATCTCGTCACTTGCTTACCAGAAGAAGATTTGTCAATCGGCAGTCATCAAGCACCTCCACGGGTACCTTCTCCCACAGAAGCTGGGGCAATCAGAATGGTCCAAATTGTACAAGCTGCTCTGTCCTCCAGGTACAAAGGTAGGTTCAGCTGAAGAATGTAACCAGGATACCTTCACTCCCCACAGAGTAAGACAAGATTCAGCCATACTCTCCCCAAGCAGAGTTGGTCTCCAATCAGCCCTAAAAAGGCACAACATTCCCCAGCAAGTCAGCAACACTCTCCCCAAGCAGAGTTAGGCTACTGTTAGCCCTAAGGAAGTTGGATATCCCCAGAAGATCTTAATATTCCCCAGCGGAGTATGCAGATGTTCCTAAGCAAGCATCCCCGACAGTCTTAATATAAGATTGTTCCCCGGCGGAATACAAACACCCCAGTGGAGCCACTTCCCCAGTATAGTCAAAAGTTTCCCCAGGAAAGTTGAATCAATCTCCCCAGTAGATTCTGGAAGGATATCCCCAGTAGATTCTGGAAGCTTATCCCCAATAGATTCTGGAAGCTTATCCCCAGTAGATTCTGGAAGCTTGTCCCCTGCAGAGTGACAAAGCATCTCCCCGGCTTTATTCAGAAGGTTATCCCCCACCAGAGCTTATAACTGGGTTATCCTCAGCTAATTACCACGGAAAGATCATCCTCGGCGAAGTTCTTCCTATCCCCCAGCGGAGTTCATCAAATTCCCCAACATAACTTATCAATGGAATCCCCAGCGGAGTTCTCATTAAAATCTCAGTGAAGTATCTCTTCCCACAGAGTAATTCCCTGCAGAGTAATCTCTCCAACAAGTTTATTCCCCATCGGAGTCATCTTCTCCTACCGGTTTATTCTTGCAACCATCATCCCCAGCGGAAACGAAGAACTCTACTCTTCAGCATCAGCCCAGGATTCAACAAACTCCCGGCATTCGTCAAGGATTTATTTTCCCAGACGAAAATACATCCATAGACATTTCACATTTCATACATCCTGCTTACATACATGATAAAGTGCATACGACACGATCTCGTTTTGAGAACATCATGACATCATGCATCATGACATTACATACAACTGATGTTTTGCCTTTTCAGGAAAAAGGTCAATCCAAAGATAATTACTATCAACCGTCGCAGTTCCAGATTCGATACATGTATCTAGCTAGGGCATATCTATGAGCGATTGATTGTAGATTCGATACCTGTATCCAGCCAGGGCATATCTGCATGAAGAGTTTAGAGATTCGGTTCCTGTATCCATCCAGGGCATATTTGTAGACGACCAGTTCTAGATTCGATACCTGTATCTAGCCAGGGCATATCTGTGAGCGATTGATTGTAGATTCGATACCTGTATCTAGCCAGGGCATATCTACATTAAAGAGATTAAAGAGATAGCTGGGAAATGCTCCAGATATGGATGTTGTTCTTTTGCTTATTCAGATTTTCTCTTCAGAGATAGCTTGGAAATGCTCCAGACATGGATGCTATTCTTTTGCTTATTCAAACTTCCTTCTAGAGATAGCTTAGAGATGCTCCGAACACGGATGCTATTCTATTTCTTATTCAGATCCCTTCTAGAGATGGTTCAGATGCGATCCAGATATGGCTACATTCTGATACTTATTCCAGATTTCTTCTCAGAGATAGCTTAGAGATGCTCCAGATATGGATGTTATTTTATCGCTTATTCAGAGTTTCTTTTCAGAGATAGCTTGGAAATGCTCCAGATGTGGATGTTATTCTTTTGCTTATTCAGAGGTTCTTCTCAGAGATAGTTCAGATATGCTCCAAACCGGATGCTATTCTGTTGCTTATTCAGAGTTGCTTTTCAGAGATAACTTAGAGATGCTCCAACCATGGATGTTATTCTATTGTTTATTCAGAGATTCCTTCTAGATATAGTTCAGATGCGATCCAGACATGGCTACATTCTGATACTTATTCCAGATTCCCTTCTAGAGATAGTTCAGATGCGACCCAGATATGGCTACTTTCTGATACTTATTCCAGATTCTCTTTCAGAGATAGCTTAGAGATTCTCCCGATGCGGATGATATTCTATTGCTTATTCAGATCCCCTCTCAGATAGCTTAGAGATGCTCCGGACCCGGATGCTATTCTATCGCTTATTCAGAGTGTCTTCCCAGAAATGGCTTGGAAATGCTCCAGACATGGATTCTATTCTTTTGCTTATTCAAAGTTTCTTTTCAGAGATAGCTTGGAAATGCTCCAGACATGGATGCTATTCCTTAGCTTATTCAAAGTTTCCTTTCAGAGATGGCTTAGAGATACTCCATATCCGGATGTTATTCTTTTGCCTATTCAGATTCCTCTCCAGTGATGGCCTAGAGATGATCCTGACCCGGACGCTATTCTATTGCTCATTCAGATTCAAACTTCTAAAGACAACTTAGAGATGCTCCAGACCCAGATGCTATTCTATTGTTTAGTCCAGATTCATTCAAAAGACATTCCAAATACGATCCAGATTCGGATAATATTCTGTCACTCATTCAGATGCAGTATGGATATACCCCAGACACGGAGGTCATTCTACTACTCGTTCAGACGTCAGCAATTAGACACAGACTAGATATGCTCCAGACACGAAAGCTATTCTATTTCTTACTCAGATTCAACCATCCCTTGCATTTCCAAATGGCATCTATAAGCTCATTCCCGACAAGGGTCTGTCACATCCAAATGGCATCTATAAGCCCATCCACCTACCAACAGTCTCCAAATGGCATCTATAAGCTCATTCCCGACAAGATTCTGTTACATCTCCAGATGGAATCTATAAGCCCATCCTCTTATCCACCACATCTCCAAATGACATCTATAAGCCCATTCCCGATATCACATTGTTGATATTCTACTATGCGAGTGCAAATTTCTGGGCACTTTAGTGTTCAATCATCTTCCACCTTCGGATCACGAAAGGCACGCAAGCCAATCTACATCCTCAGGTCTAAGAAGATTGAACAGGGGCAACTGTTGTACCCCAAAATTTGCCCTCCCATATTTCTCAAAATATTTCAAGAAAAATTCACAAGTCCAACCAGGCGCGTCATATTCAGGTGTTCTTTCGCCAAGATATCTCTGATAACATATTCTCAAATTCAGGTTCGGCTCAAGAGTCAATTCTTTAAAGAAGGTATCCGAATGTGTGAGTTTTCTCGAAGAAATATGATGAAAAAGTGTGCTGAAAGTGCAATTTTTACGCGCTAAAAAATTCATAACTTGAAGATCGTGGCTTGTTTTGAACCCGTTCTGGTGGCTAAAATTCCGTCTTGACATTATCTATGTTTTCATCTCTCACGGCTGGAAGCCAATTTCGATCAGAAGGTCTTCAAAAATGTGGATTTATCAACTATTTTCGTACAGAAAATTTGTGACCGAAATTTATTTGCGTCATGTTCAGAAAATCATAACTTGATCGATTTTCATCGTATCGAGCTGGTTCTGGCGCCAAATTTTCACAAATTGAGTTGGCTATATTTTCACAGAAGGTATTGAGTTCAAAAGGTATTCAAAAGGCCTTCGTTTTTTGCTCAGAGTGCGTGACATGCTGAAAATCCTGAATGCTGAATATTATTTCATCTGGGCCGAAACTTCGAAAATTCATAACTCGGTCAATTTTTATCGGATTAGGCTCATATTTTTACACAAGGTCACTGACTCATAGATCTACAACTTTGCTTCAAAAGTCGAGACCGAATTATGCACTGATCAATACCAGTTTTTTTATTGAAGAACGTGTCAGAGTCGACACTGGAGCCCAAAATAAGTTTGTCTGAGCTGAAACTTCAAAAATTCATAACTAATTCACCGTTTATCCGATTGAGCCGATTTTCGGACAGGAGTTAGTTCTCGATATCGGCTACATTTTGTTTTCACATTTCAACTTCAAAAATTGCACTTAAGTCCCTGCGATTTAGCCTAGAAAGTGACGAACTCAAGTGAACATTAGAGGCCCAATTGCACATTCAAAGCCCATTTTCTTTACCCTAATTTCCATTATATAATCACCTTCTTTTCACACAAACCAGGGAGGAGAAAAAAGAGAAAAAACTTTGCCACAACACTGTTAGAATATCAAATTCTTTCAAGAACCCTAAAACCTTGAAATCCTTATTACAAATCCCTCTCTCACTACAAACAAGTCATCCCAGTTACAAACCAACATCTTACTACTTCTTCAGTAAGGGTAAGGCTGGCTTGATCTCCATGATCAAAAGGGCATAAAAGCATTCATGTCACTACTTTTCCAGTAGGGGTAAGATTGATTTGATCTCCATGATCAAAAGGGTATAATCATTCATACATGCCATATTGTGCCTAAACATTAAATTTCTTCATATATTGGCTTTATTTGCATTTTATGATTTTATTTAATGTGTTCATGAGATTCAACACTGCAGATTTTAGACAGGATCCCATGCAGGTTCATTAAGGAACGTTGAGGCCAGAACACAAATGGCCAAAAGTCAAATGGCTAAAACAGAACAGCTTACACATGACACCAATACATGGCGAGACAGACATCCTGAGAAGGTTAAGGAACGTTGAGGCCAGAACACATATGACCAAAAGCCAAAACACAAATGGCCAAAACAAAACAGTTTACACATGACGCCAATAACTGTTTCACCCCTCCAATCAGGCTCGTATACTCTTAAACTCTCTCTCTATTTGTATTATGTTCCTTTAATTAATTAATCGTTATTATTTTTATTAATCACTAACCAATTAACATTTTTTCCTAATAAAATCAAAAACACAAAAAAATATTTTATTTATTAAAATTAACTTCATCACTTTTATTTTTGTAAATAAATTAATTTAATCAATTTAGCTTTAATTAGATTTAACTTTTAATATTTTTTGCAATATTTAAAATCAATTTAGAATATTAGGTTTTTATTAGCATTAATTCAATTTATTTTATTTCTTTAAAAACTCAAAAATCCAAAAATATTTTCATTATTTAATTTAATTTAATTGTTCATTTAATTTAATTCCATTTAATTCAAAAATAACCAAAAAAATCACTTTCTTTCAAAAAAGGGTCAAAACCCTAAGGACGTCCGATTTAATTTCTTTACGCGTACTTTAATTTATTTTAATCATATTTATGTATCTGTTTCCAAGGATGTAATAGTTAATTAGGCTTTACCGCTTTCTTTAATTTTCCGCATTTATTTTCCAAAACGGGTTATGTTTTTGGCGATGTATAGACCCGCGCCTTGTAATAGCGTAGATTTACCTTTCCGCAATTTATTTTCCGCACTCTTAACTGTTAATATGCATGCAAGACTTGGATGAAAATTAAAAACAACTCGTAGATCACCATGATACATGAACAAGATAAACATAAACTGAAACAACACACATGCACATGCCACTCCTAGGGTACGCCTCACTGGTTGCCTCGAACGTGGTCGTCAAGTATAGGGTGTTTTAGAGGTTGCCCTCCTGTCTAAGATCCAGTTGCCTCGAAACGGTTGCCTCAGATAAAAAGGATCTAGGACATTAGGGTTACTTCTAAGGTGTCCTATTATTGCTTCGGTGACCACATTGTCCCTTATCATCGAATTGACCCTAATAACTCCAATGATGGTGCTACCTACCTCTCGATGGTGGGATGACACTATCTTAAGGACTCTTACACAACCTAATTCCTTATAGTAGGTAGATCTCATGGGTACTTGCTCTTTTCAAAACAAACAAAAAATATTTTTCACACTGACACTTTCAAAAGTTTTCAAACAAATTTTTCATACACTCTTGATGACAGATACAAGAGTTACTCAGAAATCATTCAAACAAAACTTTTTCAAACCAACACACACTTGAAAAGCAAACATCTTTTGAAAACATAAGAGCAAGTACCTAAGAGCCCATGGATAACCATGGATAGAAAGGGTGCTAACACCTTCCCTTTCTATAATCTACCTCCCGAACCGAGAAACATTCTCAATAAGGAATTTTGCTGTGCTTTTGTCCTTTCTATGTTGGAGAAAATAAAAGACGGTGTCGACTCTTGCTTACCGCTACATTTCGCGAACCATCATTTCAAACAGTCAGTTCTATTTCCACCGATCACACCTAGGATAGCATATTTATACTAAATATTGAAAATACCAAAATGCCCTATTAAAGAATAAGCATTGAGAATTGTAGAAATTAACTAAATTGTCTTTTCCAATACCATCCCTTAATTTAGATTTTCTATTAGAAGCTAACAACACCAATTTCATCTTTCAAGCGAAGAAATTGTTCTGTCTTAACTGGCTTCGTCAGAAGATCTGCTAGCTGTTTTTGGGTGCTGCAGTGCAGAACTTCTAACACTCCTTTCTGCACTTAACTTCTGAGAAAATGATATTTCATCTCAATGTGCTTGCTTCTTCCATGTAGAACTAGATTCTTGGCTAGATCAATTGCAGACTTATTATCAATCATCATCTTCAGAGTTTCCTTAACTTCAACCTTCAGATCATGCAAGAGATTCAGAAGCCAAACAACTTGACAAGAAGCTACAACACCTGCGATATACTCAACTTCATATGTTAACAGAGCCACGACAGACTATTTCTTGGAACTACAGGAAATGGGACCTCCCAGAAATTTAAACAAGTATCCAAAAGTACTTCTCTTATCCACTCTGTCTCCAGACCAATCAGAATAAGAATAACTTACTAATTCTGGTTCTGTCTTTCTTTCAGAAGGAAACAACACTCCATATTTCAGAGTTCCCTTGATATATCTCAGAATTTTGACAGCAGCATGGAAATGAGACCACTTTGGATTACTCGTGAATGTGCTAACCAATCCAACTGCATAACAAATGTAAGATCTAGTATTGCATAAATACCTTAGAGAACCAACCAACTGTTTGAAGGTTGTAGTATATACATTTTCACCATCAGAGTCAGAATCCAATTTTTGATTGGTTTTTGATGGTGTCACAACAACTTTATAATTCTGCAGATTAAATCTCTTCAGAAGTTCAAGTTCGTACTTCAACTGATGCATAATGATACCCTTCTTTGAGTACAGAATCTCCATCCCAAGGAAACATATCATATTTCCTAGATCTGTCATCTCGAACTCATTCATCAGAACTTCTTTGAACTTCTTTATATCTTCTGGGAAGCTTCCTGTTAGCAAAATGTCATCAACATATAGACACACCAGAATCATATTGTTATCAGAGTGTTGCACATAAAAGCCATATTCCATCTCACATTTCTGAAACTTCTGCTTCTTGAAAATCAAATCAATTTTTAGATTCCAAGCTCTGGGTGTAACGCCTCAGGCTGCCTTCAGGATTACCGACTGACCCCACAAACCAACACGGGTCTTTTCAGCGTATTTTATCCTCATTCACACGCTTTCCCAAAAGGTCACCCATCCCAAAATTGCTCCAAGTCAAGCACACTTAACTATGGAGCTCTTATGAATGAGCTACCGAAAAGAAGATACATCTTGTTTGTATAGGTAGTACCTATTAAACCTTATAAGTCTTCCTTCAACCATGCAGTCCCATACATGCATAGCCTCGTGATCCCTCTCATTCCGATGTGGCAACCACCTTTTCCCTCTTGGGCATCGGGTGTTACATGCGGTGCAACCACTCCTCGCCCTTTTCGGTATCGAGTGTTACATGCCCACCAGCTTCCGCATGGTTCGTCCTTGAACCACATCGTACTGGGAGAGGTATGGCTCTGATACCATTTTTAAGCCTCAAATTGCCTTCAGGATTATCGACTGACCTTACAAACCAACACGGGTCTTTTCAGCGTGTTTTATCCTCACTCACACGCTTTCCGAGAAAATTCCCAGAAGGTCGCCCATCCCATAATTGCTCCAAGTCAAGAACACTTAACTGTGGAGTTCTTATGAATGGGCTACCGAAAAGAAGATGCACTATTGTAACACCCCAAATTCTACCCAGTAGTTATAACGAAAAACCAGAGTATTTAAAAATTTCCAACACATTTGGGATATCATAATTCAACATGTTGCAACACATAAACAGATACATAACACTTTAGTTTCAGAGGATCATGTAACAACTTTCATCAACTTTTAAAACAAAACCACTTCTTTTATTAATAACGCAGCAGAATCATAATTACAACTTCAAGTAGCATCATATGTTTCATTCAACTAAAACAACTTGAGAGGCAACACATTATTTCATATAATTAAAATTAGGATTCAATAACTAAAACAATTTCAACAAGTAAATAACTATTTATTCGTTTCCCCCCGAGTGCTACGTATTGTTGCACCCCAAAATTTACCCTCTTAATTTAGTCTTATGTTTCATCATGAATATCATATTGCATTGCATTCATACATTGTGATGGGATCAAAGTGCTTTGGTTATCAAGTCTTCCTCAAGCCTTGAAGTTTGTTGCATTGAGAAGTTGCTCAAGTAGAATCTTATCATCTAAACCTATGGATCTTCCAAGCTCAAAAGTTTTTTGCATATCCCAAGATGCTATATTCATCTCTTTAGATCATCAGAGGATTGAAGTTTGTGTTTGACTACAAGGAGAATCACTATTTGGATTCACCAATCAAATTAGGGTTTTGTTTGAGAAAGGATATTGGCCAATGTACAAGTCTTGATTTAGGGAGCTATAATATCTCATTGGTATTTGAAAAGTCTTTGTACAAGAAATTGGTCAAGATGCCCAGAGGATTTGAAATTTCGGAGATGATTCATCAGTCTCCTAAGGTGTTGACCAAAACTAGGGTTTGAGTTTTTATCAGGTTTCTTTGAGAATTTTGAAGTGAAACTTTGTACATGGCCTTTATATATTTTTAAGATCATATGTTTGAAGTTTTGATCATCATTTTTGAAGGGAAGTGGATCAAGTGATTCAAAGGGGCAAAATGGTCATTTTCATCAAAATCAATCAAAGTCAAGGTTGACCAAGGGAATTTTTTGGCAAACCATCAATTGAAGGATGCACTTTTCATATTTCAAGTCCATTTTGGTCATTAGATCAAAGAGATTGAGGTTTGGGTTGAAACTTGTTCTAGAAGAAAACCCTAAAAGTTACTAATTTTGGAAAATAAGGACTTAATTTCAAAAATTCATATTTTATTCACCCTTGATCAAGAAAATGCAAATGAAATATGCTTGGAAAGCTAAGGGAATTATATTTCACATCCTTTTGGTCTCATGTCCAAATTGGCAAGGAATCAAGAGTTATGGTCTTTTGAAGTCACAAAATTATAGGTCATTTTTTAAAATTAGTGAATTTCAAGCCAAATTTTGAGGATCTTAATGGATTAATTTGCAAAAACTCAAAATAAAGGGTTTGTACATATTTCCAACACCTTTCGAAATTGTGTTGATTTGTGCCAAAATTCCAAAGTATGAGCAAGTTATGAGTTTTGGAATTTTGGAGCATTTTATTGAAATTTGGCAAATATGCAAAATGGCCAATTCATGAAAACTCAGGTTTCAGCCATTCTCTTTGTTCCTAACCCATCCCATGACCTATTTGTGACTTGTTGAGGCCCATAATATCAGCCATTTTCGTGTTCCATGGACTTTGGTGTTTGCTTGAATGAAAAATACAAAAATTGCCCAAAATTGCAAAAACTCCAACACTCTTTGATCAGATGGAATTCAGGGCCAAGATCCTAAGCACGATCTTCTGAAGTTATTTGGCTCACAAAACTCATAAGAGGCAAGAGAACGCACGGGAAAATCAACTGATTGAGTACACACTTCATTTTTGCCAAAATTTTCCAATCAAGCCCTTGGATAACTTGGAAGACCAAATTCCTTTTCTAACCTGGATTGTTTCCTGCCATTGTGTTTTTCTGACGCTGGATCTTGTACTGACACGGTTAAGTGTTTTAGCTCAGAACCAGGCGCTCTGATGCCAATTGAAGTGGTGAAAAACACAAGAAGGGGGGGTTGAATTGTAAAACTGAAATCTAATGCAATGAACAAGATATTTTTATCCTGGTTCGTTTGATCTCAAACTACTCCAGTCCACCCGTCAAGGTGATTTCGCCTCTCTCCAACGAGGTCTTAATCCACTATATTCAACTGAATATTACAGACTGCTTTAACAACTGCTAAAGCCTTCTTGATCCAAACCACAACCCGGTTTGTCATGGTAACACTTTCTTACAAAGAGATAAAACTAAGTGTGTGGATGTTTTCTACAAAACTGTATCACAACTGTGATGTATACACAAATTGAAGCTTAGGAACTAGATTGCTAAACAATGATAGAATATCAGAATGTATGGTTTAGAAAAACTGAGAGAAAGAAGATTGTGATTAGCTTTTGTGCGTGTAGAGATTTGGAGAGCATTAGCCATTTCAATCTTCAAAGTCTTGTTTATATAGCACTGAGATGATGAACGTTGGATGCAATATTCTTGATTCAATGCTAATAACAAACTTTCCTTATTGAGCAGATCTTGTCTGGAATGAGGCCGTTGGAATTAATTTGCTTTCAATGCACAGTACCGTTGCTTACTTAATGCAAGTTCTGGCTTGGCTCATTCTGACTCTGCTTCGCTGCTGATGAACTGTTGTGTTTCTTTATCAGAGTGTTGGGCGCAGTCTTGTTCATCAGGCTTCAGCATGTACGTGAGTTGATCATCTGATTCTGACATTCTGATATGGCAACTTCTGATGCTGGTGTCTGAAATCAAGTTCTGATGCTGAATAGATGTGATCTTGCTTATATCAATCAGAGTATCTGCAAGTCAGAACATAATAATTTTAGGCAGCAGATAGTTCATACATGAAACTTATAAATACTATATCTTTTCACATTGTTATCATCAAAACTTAAATATAGGGTAGTAGATTCAAACTTTGTTCTAACATGGCTATCCTTCAGACCTCCCAGAAAGAGATGGAGGAAATTCTAAAGATCATAAAAAGAAGCGACTACAATGTACTCGAGCAACTGAGGAAAACTCCATCTAAAATTTCCATGCTGGCTTTATTACTATGTTCCGAGGCACATGCAAAGGCATTGGTAAAGTTCCTTAAAACTGCCCATTTACCCCAAGATACATCTGCCGATCAGTTCCAAGACTGCGTAGCTAGCTTGACTGCAGATAATGGCTTAGGTTTTTCGGATGCTGATTTAACGCCAAAAGGGAGGAAGCATAATGAGGCATTGCACGTCTCAGTAGAATGCAGGGGCACAACTCTGGCTCATGATTTGGTTGACACCGGTTCGTCTCTGAATGTGTTTCCTTAAAAGGCTCTTGATAGGCTTGACTGCGAAGGATTGACATTAAAACCGAGCAACATAGTAGTGAGCGCATTTGATGGCTCAAAAAGGATGGTGCATGAGGAAGTGGACATCCCCATAAAAGTTGGAACCCAAACATTTGATTCAACTTTTTATGTAATAGATATTCGCCCTTATATTCCTGCTTACTAGGCCGACCATGGATTCACAATGCTGGCGCTGTTACTTCTACGTTGCATCAAATGCTGAAATATCCAATTCCAGGGAAAGTCATCACCGTTCATGGATAAGAAGAGTATATGGTCAGCCACCTAAATTCCTTTAGATATGTGGAATTAGATGGTGAATTTATTGAAACTCCATTCCAGCACTTTGAAGAAGTCCTGCAAGAAGTGGCAGTAACCAAGGCTATGTCTCAAGTTCCCAAGATCACAAGGCCTCCGCTTAGGATGTCGTCTTTGAAGGATGCCAAGGAAGTGATAGAAGAAGGTGGGTTCACTATTTGGGGACAACTCCCAGATATCCCATACAAATCTGACATGTTTGGCCTAGGTTTCACTTTAGGTGACCATAAGGCTGTACACCGCGCTCGTGCCGGAGGACCACCCTTGAAGATCAGCAACCGCGAAGTCAATATGGTGGAAGATGATGAAGACAACTACAACTTGGAGGATTGGATTTTCCCAACTTTCAGTGGAGGGCTCAAAAAATGGGAGGCTAGAGATTTTGTCCTGATCACTTTTATCCCACAGTAATTTGTATTTAAATTTTGTTGGATCTGTAATATTAAAACAATTCAGACTCTTAAAACCTTGTGTCTTACCTGAGACACAATGGTCCATTTTTAAGGGTTATTATCTCATTTCCATATGACATCAATGAATCATGGACATTTTTTGCATACAAACATTGTGCTCATTGTTTTTCTTTTTTACATTTTCATTTCTTTTAAAAATAGCTATACTCTTACACACACTCACACTCACAATGCAGGTCTACATCCATTCGGGATCCCATGGGTAACGGTCCTGCTATGGCTTTTTGTGACTCTGAAAATCTAATCTACCAAGCCGAAGACGAAGGTGAGGAAGATTGTGAAGTACCAGGGGAACTTTCTAGATTACTATAACAAGAAGAGAGAACCATTCAGCCCCACGAGGAACCAGTGGAAACCATCAACCTAGGTACCGAAGAAGACAAAAGGGAAGTCAAGGTGGGTGCCAATCTGGAACCAAGTGTTAAGGAGCGTCTGATTCAGTTGCTACACGAGTATGTTGAGGTCTTTGCTTGGTCGTATGAAGACATGCCAGGACTTGATGCAGATATCATGGTACATCATCTACCTACAAGAGATGACTGTCCACCAGTAAAGCAAAAGGTCCGTCGTATGCGACCTGACATGTTAGAGAAGATTAAAGCAGAAGTCATGAAGCAATTCAACACTTGATTATTGGCCGTCACCTCCTATCCGCAATGGGTTTCCAATGTTGTTCCCGTACCCAAAAAGGACGGAAAAGTACGAATGTGCATGGACTATAGAGATTTGAATAGGGCTAGCCCTAAGGATGATTTCCCACTTCCCCACATTGACATCCTAGTTAACAATACTGCACAACACAAAGTGTTTTCCTTCATGGACGGTTTCTCAGGTTATAACCAAATCAAAATGGCGCCTGAGGACATGGAGAAGACAACCTTTGTCACACAATGGGGGATATTCTGCTATAAGGTTATGCCATTCGGGCTGAAAAATGTTGGGGCAACCTATCAGCGTGCCATGGTAGCTCTATTTCACGACATGATACACCACTAAATAGAGGTCTATATGGACGACATGATAGCTAGGTCTCAAACAGAAGAAGAGCATCTTGATCATTTACGGAAACTGTTTGGGAGACTAAAGAAGTACAAACTGAGGTTGAACCCAAATAAATGCACGTTTGGAGTAAGGTCTAGTAAGCTCCTAGGCTTTTTCGTCAGCAATAAGGGTATTGAAGTAGATCCTTCCAAGGTGAAAGTGGTACAAGAGATTCCTGCTCCTTGTACTGAAAAGGAAGTCAGAGGATTCTTGGGACGTTTAAACTACATTGCCAAATTCATTTCTCACCTGACAGCTACTTGTGAGCCCTTCAAGTTACTGAAGAAAGATCAAGTAGTCAAATGGAATGATGAATGCCAAACTGCTTTCGACAAGATCAAAGAGTATCTGCAAGAACCTCCTGTTTTGATGCCACCAGTCGAGGGAAGACCATTGATCATGTATCTGACTATTTTGGAAAATTCAATGGGGTGTGTGTTGGGGCAACATGACGAGTCTGACCGAAAAGAGCACGCTATTTATTACCTGAGCAAAAAGTTTACCGACTGTGAAACAAGATATTCACTGCTCGAGAAAATTTGATGCGCTCTGGCATGGGCTGCTCCTCGGCTAAGACAGTATATACTGACCCATACTACCTTGTTGATATCTAAAATGGATCCAATAAAATACATCTTCGAGAAACCTGCACTCTCTGGGAGAATAGTGAGATGGCAGATGATCCTGACAGAATATGACATACAATACACTACCCAAAAAGCAATATAGGGTAGTGTACTAGCTGATCATCTTGCTCACCAAGCTGTAGAAGACTACCAGTCCATGAAGTTCAAATTCCCAGATGAAGACATCATGATGGTAAACAACTATGAAGAATTCAGGCCATATGATGGACCTGAACAAGGATTCTGGTGGACCTTGGTTTTTGATGTGGCATCTAACGCACTCGACAATGGTATTGGTGTTGTACTCATATCTCCTGAAGGGTGTCATACTCCATTTAATGCAAGACTCTGCTTCAATTGTACAAACAACATGGCATAATATGAAGCGTGCATCTTTGGTCTCAAAGCTGCCATATACTTGGGGATCAAATCCTTGAGTGTATTCGGAGATTCAGCTTTGGTCATTAGCCAAATCAAATGGGAATGGGACACCAAACACCCTAACCTTATCCCTTACAAAGAACATGTTTTGACATTGCTTCCACATTTTGAGAAGATTACCTTCTAGCATTTCCCGCGAGAAGAAAATCAGCTAGCAGACTCACTAGCCACAATGTCGTCCATGTTTAAACTTAAATGGGATAACGAGGCTCCCTAGATCACCATTAAACGAATGGATGAACCAGCACACTGTCACGAGATTAATACTGAAGAAGTAGTGGACCAGCCTTGGTTTCATGAAGTCAAGAGATATCTCGAGGCTCAAGAATATCCAGAAGGAGCTTCAGTCAATGATAAGAAGTTCTTAAGGAGATTATCTGCTAAGTTCTTCCTTAGTAACGACATTCTTTACAAACACAACCACGACTCTGTGTTACTTCGGTGCGTAGACAAGGTTGAAGCCGAAAAAATCATGGCTGATCTACATGAGCTCACTTTTGGCACCCATTCCAATGGGCATACGATGGAAAAGAAAATCCTATGGGCAGTTTATTACTCGTCTACCATGGAAGCAGATTGCTATCAACACTCTTGAACCTGCCATAAGTGTCAGATTTATGCTGATAAGGTGCACGTACCTCCGGTTCCTCTGAATGTCTTAACGTATCCTTGGCCCTTTGCTATGTGGGGGATTGATATGATTAGAGAAATCAAGCCAACAGCCTCCAATGGACACCGCTTCATCTTAGTGGCCATTGATTATTTTACAAAGTGTGTGGAGGCAGCTTCTTTTGCTTCCGTTACCAAGAATGTTGTCGCTCGGTTCATCAAGCAGAATCTCATATGTCGTTACGATATCTTGGAGAGGACCATTAAGGACAATGGTACAAACCTGAACAATACTATGATCACCTCTCTGTGTGATCAATTCATGATCCAGCATCATAATTCTTCCCCTTATCGGCCAAAGATGAATGGTGTTGTCGAAGCCACAAATACTAACATTAAAAATATCATACAGAAAATGACAGTCACATACAAAGACTGGCATGAGATTCTACCATTCGCTCTCCACGGGTATCGTACCATAGATCGCACATCAACCGAGGCAACACCCTATTCTCTAGTATACGATATGGAGGTTGTCTTGCCTATTGAGGTCCAGATCCCCTCTATAAGAATTTTGACGGATGCAGGACTTAATGATGATGATTGGATCCAGACTCGACTTGATCAACAAAACTTGATTGATGAGAAAAGACTTACTGCTGTCTGTCATGGTCAAATGTATCAAAAACGAATGGTTAAGACTTTCAATAAAAAGGTCAGACGACAAGTGTATCAAGTTTGGGATTTGGTGATCAAACGTATCATATTGCCTCAAGGTGATCCCAGGGGCAAATGTACTCCTACATACGAAGGACCATTTGTAATCAAAAACATATTCTCTGGTGGAGCAATGATCTTGACCACCATGGATGGCAACGACCTTCCGCACCCTGCAAACGCAGACATAGTCAAAATATAGTACGCATAAGAGACCCGCTAGGTTAACACACCTAGGAAAAACAAGGGCATCCCGGCGAACCAAAAAGGTTCAGGCAAAAATTAGGGATAAAACAAAAAAAAATCGGTACACCCGACAAGTCAAAAACCCGAAAAGGTGACTTGGGCAAAAAAGGGTTTCCCGGTGGACTAAAAACCCGAAAGGGCGGTCCAGGAAAAAGTTAGGGAATTAAAGCATATGAATATGTCCCGTTGGATCACCTTACGGACAACCTTTGGTTTCCACTGACAAACTCAAAGTTTCAGATCAATTTAATCATCTTCGGACGAGGCAACAAATAGACAAGATGCTCAGAGACATGAAGGCTATATTAGAATGGGAACCCCATGGGATTATTTCACATAGCTATCTTTTCTTTGTATCAAAATTTCCATTTTTTTCACGACGACATTCTCTTACTAGAATGTTTGTCTCATTGTACAAAAATACTTACTCAAAGTCAATACAAAGATATCCCTTCGAAAGTGCAAAACTATTTGTTTTCTTTACTCTTGTGTTTTGTTTACAAAAACATCCAATGATTTATTGTTGAACATATGCATTTGAATATAATTACTGTTTACGAATAAACAAAACAGAAAGACAATCACTGATGGATTTAAGAGATAGGGAAATCTCTCCAAGCTGTTTCCATAAAATCCCCTACAGTATGCAGTTTAATCCCTAGCGAAACAAAGCTTCCAATTATCAATCCCCAGTAGAAGTCATCCATTTTTTTCAACAGGATTTTACAAGCAGTACACAGTTGTGATACGGTGGGAAGAACTGACTGTTTTTTGGAATGCTGGTTTGCGTTTTGCGTTTGTTATTCGCAAAATGGCGCGGTAAGCAAGAGTCGCCACCGACTTTTATTTTATCCAACAAGGAAAGGAAAAAAGCACAGAAAAATTCATTTTTTGAGATTTTCTGAGTACGGGGGGTAGATTATAGAAAGGGAAGGTATTAGAACCCTTTCTATCCGTAGTTATCTACGGACTCTTAGGTACTTGCTCATCATTTTCAAAATTGTTTTCTTTGTGCTTGTGGGTTTGAAAAGTTTTTGTTTTAACTTCGATTTAACTCTTGCTTCTGACCTCAAGAGTGTAATGAAGTGTTTTTGAAAACTTTGTTTGAAAAGGAGTGTAAGTGTGAAAAATTTGTTTTGTTTTTGATGAGCAAGTATTTAAGAACTAATCTAACTACTCGAAAAAGGAATCGTTCTATGCTAATTTCCTTTAGACAAAGCTATCCTACTATTAGTGAGTAGGTAGCACCGTCGTTGGAGTTTGAGGGTCAATTTGAATGAGGGACATACGGTCACTAAAGCAAATGTTAGGACACCTTAGCAGTAACCCTAATGTCTTAGATCACCTGTTTGAGCCAACAATATCAGAGGCAACTGTTTCGAGGCAACTATGATCTTTTAGACAAGAGGGAGACCTCTAAAACAACCTAAACTCAATGACCGTTTACGAAGGCAACCAAGTGGGGTGTACCCTAAGAGTGCGCATGTGTGAGTGTGTTGATTTCAGTTATTTTTATCTTTGCACATGTTAAGGTGACCTAATTTGATTTTAAGATTAAGCATTCATTCTTGTCATGCAAACCCTATTATCAAATATCTAACAGTTGTATAATTTGCAGAAATTAAAGGTGCGAAAATTAAACTAAATTATTACAAGGCGTCAGGTATTTACATCGCCAAAAATAACCCTTTGAAAATAAAAAGCAGAAAAATAAATATCCTAATTAATTATTACAAACTGGGAGCAGATACAATAATTTGGATAAATAAAGAATAAAACGCGCGAGGTGAAATTAAATCGAATGTGGAATTAGGGTATTGACCCTTTTTAAAAGAAAATGTTTTTTTGTTGTTTTTATTTTTACGAAAAGGAATTAAAACCTAAAATTAAATGCTAAATTAAATATTAAATAAGTTAATTAATGAAAAATATTTAATGACATATTTTTGGAGTTTTTGTTATTTTAGGAAAGAAAATAAAATGATTAAATTAATGATTAAAACCTATTAAATTCTAATTGATTTTAAATATTTACAAAATCAATTAAAGTTATCTAGAATTAATAGCCTAATTAATTAATTAATATTTATTAAATAAAAATAAAATTTTGAAATTTAATTGGATAAAAAGTATTTTGGTGATTTTTTGATAAAAAGAAAATTAATTTATTGGTTAGTAATTAATTAAACAAAATAAAGTAATTAAATTAAATAAAACAAGCAAAATATAAAAGAAAGAGAGAATGGGCCTGCTTTTTTTTTTGGTGTGGATAGCAATTTCGTTGGCCCATTGAGATGCAATCCATTTGACTTTTTGGGATCCCCTACATATGTGTTGACTGGCCTATGGTGTGCCTTCAAGGCTTGTCCACCAGATCTGGCCATCTGGCCATCTAGCACGTTGATTGGTGAGGGAGTATGATGGTCATCAAGCCTATGCACGCACCAGATTTCCTGCAAGAAAACAATATTAAGAAAATGGGGGACCTGGGACTCGAACCCAGGTCTTGAAGGGATATCCACGCTATGCTTGCCACCACGCCATTTGTTTTCAATTGTCAATATAATGCAAACAAATGATAATATAATAAAACAGATATTATTGGATAAATAAATAAAAAAACGCGCCAATATTTGAATGGACGAGTGGTAGCGTGACAACGCATCGTCCCTGTCTTTGGACCGTGGCTAAAAGTCACAACATCTATACCTACGGACAAATGTCCGTCGCTATAAACAGGGGTTCCTCCCAAATCTCCTACAGGCCATGGAAATGCATTCTAAGACCATGGTTGGATTCATCCTCTTCTGCTGATCACAACCATGCCCATTATTAGGGCTAATTGTTCCTGAAACGAAAAAGCCCAAAAACAAAAACGAAACTTAACAATGGTGGATCTCGTTACAAGTCATGTAAATGCAATTGAATAATACCAAAAGCTTGCAAATGATTTGTAGATTCAAAATATGCTATCAATTCATGCTAACTATACCTAAATTTAAAAATATGAAATCAAGAAAAGGGTGAGTTCGTGAGTGACTTACAGTGCTCTGGAGGGTCTGAAAACCCGTGGTCTTGATTGGTTTCTCTTTTGGAGATTGCCAGGAAGAGATTGAGACCAACAACAAGCCTTGAAACTGCCTCTAGACTTGATTTCGATCCCACACTTTTTTGGTGTTTTTCCAAATTTTGTTCTTGCTCTCCAACTGATCTCTTACCCTTATTTTGGTCTGCACACAACCCTTATGTAATGCACAATGTATTAGGGTTCCAACTTCTGTCCAAATCTTCCTCTTTTAATCACTTTGACATTTGATTTGATTCTCCATTAAAGCTTTCCAAAATTGGCTCATTTGCAATCTTTTTGTACCCACATGGCTTGATACGAGTTTCATTACCTTGCTAGCTGTAATTAGAGCCTGAAACAAATCAAAAGATCCTTGTTTTTCAATATTTGTGATTTTATTTGATTTGTTTTGATTTAATTCAAATTAATTCAAATAAAAATCAAAATAATTAATAAAAATATGATATGGACACATGGGCTTAGCTAGAGCACGTGGACCATAATTCCAACTCAAAAAAAGTGAAAAAGAATGGGCCCATTTGGCAAAATTTGAAGTTTTGGGGATAGTTGACTTTTGACAATTTTGCAAAAAAGTCCAACTTCAACAATGCATAACTTCCTCAATTTTGACTCTTTGGAGGTGTTCTTGGACTTTTTAGAAAGCTTGAGATGTCCTCTAATCAACCCGTATGGTCTCATCTAATTTTGATATTCCATGCTTAAGTTAGAAGCTTTGACAAAAAAGGTGTTTTTGTTGACTTTTCAAAATGACCTATAATGTCCAAATTCATAACTTCTTGTGAGTGCATTTTTTGATCTTGGGAGCTGAAGGTGGATTTTAGGGAATTGCATCCTCTTCAAAATGAGCTTTGGATGGGTCATTTCTAATAAAGTATGAGAAATTTATGCTTGGTAAAAGTGGGGTTGACTTTTCATACAAAACCCTAATTTAACAACTTTTGAATTTTGATGAATTGTGAGCAATCCTTGATGAATCACGATCAACCCTTGATCAAATGATTAAATATACTTCAAAATGAGGATGTTGACCAAAAAAGCCTGAGGTTTGACTGTATGTGGGTCACAGTTGACTTTTTCCCTAGCACAGTCGATTTTTGGACCTTTGAGCAATTGACTCAGCAAACCTTCTCTACAAGGCTTGAAACTTCACATGGATGATCTTGTGAACATATTAGGACATTGGTGAGCACTTGGGATCACTTGGACTCAAGTACCTTGATGCAACATGAAACCCTAATTTGGGGTAGACTGCCTTAGGAGAGAGCTTGACTGGGTAACCCTTGGACTAACTTGAGCAACTTAGAGATCTTGAAGATGTGAAAAACACAAGAAGGGGGGTTGAATTGTTGAAACTTGAAATCAAATGCAGACAACACGTTATTTTTATCCTGGTTCGTTTGATCTCAAACTACTCCAGTCCACTCGTCAAGGTGATTTTGCCTCTCTCCAACGAGGTCTTAATCCACTATATTCAACAGAATACAAAACTGCTTTAACAACTGCTAAAGCCTTCTTGAGTCAAACCACAGACCAGTTTCTCAAGGAAATTCTTTTACAGATAAATGAACAAAAGTGTGTTTGATGTTTTCTACAAAAAACTATATATCACAACTGTGATAATACACAAAATGAAGCTTAGTGAAACTAGATTGCTAGAGCTATAGAGAGATCGGTTGAGAGCTTTTAGAAAACTGTATGAGTGAGGACGAAGATAATTGGCTTATGCGTATTGGAGAATTGTAGAGTAATAGCTTAGGCGTAGAGCATTAGCTTAGGCGTAGAGCATTAGCCATTTCACTTCTCACTGATTTGTTTAAATACTTCTTGGAAAAGATACGTTGATACCAATAATTCCATTTCAATGCTCATTATGTTCTTTCCATTTTGAGAAGATCTTTGTCTTGGAATAAAGTCGTTGGTAATAAATCTGCCTTGAATGCAGTACCGTTGACACTTCAGAATGTTCTACTTGATTAAGATCAGAGTGTGTTGGCTTTAGCTTATTCTGATTGCGTCTGAGTGCTGATGACATTGTTAAGATCTTGATCAGAATCAGAGTATGTTGAGCGCAGATTCTGTTCATCAGACTTCAGCGTAGCACATGTATTGATCTTCTGATGTTGATGTTGATACTGATGTTCTGATGCTGATTCCATCAGAGTTTCCTGTAAATATACAACATAATTTTAAGTAGCATCTATGTCTTATATAAAACTCATAATTCATTTAATCTTGTATTTGTTATCATCAAAACTCTTACTGAGGGTTGTAGAATCAAACTATGTTCTAACAATCTCCCCCTTTTTGATGATGACAAAAACTAGATTTTTTCAATTAAAATAACATGATGAAAGTATCAGAGTTTAAGGATAAAGAGGAAGCGGTATCAGAGGTAATCAAATAATGAATAAAAGTTATCAGAGCTTAGAGGGTAAGGAATAAAAGGTATCAGAGTAATGATGAGAAAAACTCCCCCTGAGTTGATTATTCCCTTTGATTCCTTGAGACCTTGAGCATCAAAACTTTATTGAACCTTTCTTTGATCATCCGAATTTTGCTTTATCAGAGTTCTTCAGATTCTTGTACCTGTAAGCTTTTCAGAACAACAAATATTTATGAATGTTAGAATGTTTGAGACTTTTGTCTCAGTAAACCGTTATTGAAAAATATCATTCTTTCTCCCCCTTTTTGTCAGCGATCAAAAAGCATATATAATCAGAGTTAAAAAGATTAGAGCAAAACACGGTTGTATTAAAACAGAAGCAAGGATAGTTTAAAACAAGTAGAAATATTACAGAAAAACATAAGAAAACAAGGAAAACATAAGAAAAATCTAAGAAGAAGGAGGAAGTCGTGTGAATAGAGCTTCCAACATGCTCTTGATTTATTCGCTGGTTTCATTTTGCTTAGCTACCATGTTTGTTATTGATTCAATCTTGATATCCTGCTTGTCCATCCGTTCATTCATCAGCATGTCTGATCTCTTCAAGTCCTCCAGAGTCTGTCTATCAAGAGATGAGGTTTGAGGATCTTCAGATACAGGATGCTTCTCAGAGCTTTCTGTAGTTTCTTCTGCTTGACCCAAGTCTTCAGCTTGAATTATCTGTTCTTCTGCAGGTTGAACTTGAGATGCTGGACACTTTTCAGACCAAGGCTCATTGTCCAGATGGAGAACTTCTTCCTTCAGCAGCTTTCTCAAAACTGGACCTTCCATTTACTTCAGCAGATTGTTGAATTTCTGTTGAGCCTGGCCATAGCTCTGGTCTTACAGCTTGAAGGTTTAAGCGCATACCCATCTTCTGAATTGAGTCCAGAGTTGATCTGATACAGCAGGATCAATCACTTCCAAACTTGCTTGTTTCAAAGAAGATATCCACTTCTGCATATCTGTTTCAAAGTTCAAAATGCTGGAACCAACATCTGGTTGTTTCGGTTTAGGGATGGCAGTTTTCTGGTTTATTGCAGCAAGGCGTTCAAGGACTGTTAAGTCAATGACAATCTTGCTGTGGTTTTCTGTATTTTTCTTGGGTGAGGGAGTAGGAGAATCAGAAATAATGATTGGACTTTATGGGGTGTTTGGAGGAGTTGTTTCTGGTGAGGAGGGAAGTTAAGACATATTAACAGTTGTACCACAAGGCAATTGAATGGCCAAGGGTTGTGGTTCAAGAGACTCAGAGGTTTGAGCCTCAGAGTTTTGAGTCTTAGGCTGTGGTGATTGTGCAGGTGGAGGAGATGGTGGATTACTTTCTGGTTGGGGAGAGGAAGGTTGTGAAATTTCTTGTTCTGGTATTGAAGAGAGTGGAGTTTCTGGTATTGGTGAAAGTGGGATGTCAGGTTTTGGAGAAATGGGAATTTCGGGTTGTGGATTTGGATTGTTTGTTTCAGGAGCGGAAGAGTGTTGTTCTATATCAGACAGAACTTGTGCAAGTTCTGGTTATGGTATGGTTGCAGTGTTTGGATTTTGTGGTTTGGAGCGGGATCTTCTGAGAGTTAATGACTTAGAAGGGTCAAAGTCAATGTCAAAATCTTCAAAGGTTTGGGGTGTTGGGATATCAGATGGAATTGGAGTTGGAGTAGGAATAGATGTGGAAACAGCAGATGAATCTAAAACAGATACAGAAACAGGATTACCTCTTTTCTTTGGAGTCTGTTGTGATGATCCTTCTGGAGCAGCTTTTCTCTTCTTCATCTTCTTCAGAGCAACCTCTGGTGCCTTCTGCTGAAGATCTTGAATGTTTAGATTAGGTGTTGTACCATCAGCTTTATAGGCGTCCAAATATCTCAGAATTATTTGAGGCTTGGAGTCAATCTATGAGAACATAGGGAAGTTGTCCAAAGGGAATCTTCTACTGGAGATTTCAGCAAAAGGAGCGATGCTGGGCTCCTTCTTAATGTTCTCTATCAGCTTCATCTTCTTTAGATTCGTGGCATTCAGCTGCTTGCCAACAGATGGTTCCAGGGTGTTGATCTCTTGTGCCTCTGTCAAGTGTTCAATCAGCCTATTCTCCGTCAGAATATCTGATATCAATCTACCCAAGGGTATCCAATCCCTTTTAGTGCGTTCATCTTCTCTGGTTTCCTTGACGCTGGTTCTCAGATGGTTGAACAGAAGATGAGCTAGATTAATCTTTACCTTCTGATTGATAAAATAAATCAGAAACTGCTGATCTATGTTTATGTAATCAGGAGAGCTTGTAGGCTTCCTGTGGTTGAAACAGCCCAGAATAATCTTTGCCCAAATTCTGTGCTTATCTTTCAGATCCCTTATCTTGCTGGAGGGAAGCCCCAGCGTGAAAATTTCCCTTGCTATAACAGCAACATCTGAGCACCTTTCAACCATGTCTATACAGCGAATACCACCACCATTGTATCCAATCAGTTTTGCAATTAGGTCTTCAGTAATCACAATTTTCTTCCCCATTATATAAGAAGTGACTTGGTGATTTGAGGAAGACGCGTGAATCTAGAATTCCTTAACCAAAATAGGAAAAGTTGGACCCACCAACCTGTCAAAGTATTTCTCCCATCCTTGAGCTTGAATCTCTTCTGATAAATCAAAACCATTTTCCTTCAAACTGTTGAAATCCACTATTATCTCTGACAGAACTTCAAGGTTCTTGACTAAGGTGAGTAGAGTTCTGAGAGGAACCTCATATTGCTCAGCTGATGCATCTTTCTGGGAACCTGAAGAGAGATTGCTGGAAGATGCCATTTTTCACACGAGATTTTTTTAAAAAAAATTGAAAGGGTTTTCTTGAGCAGGAAGAACACAAACACAGATATCAGAAAAATTGATTGAAAACGAAAGTAAGAGTAAAAAGGTATGAATGGTGTGAATGGTGTTTAAATAGATTTTGAAAAAGTTTTTGAAAACATAAACGCTTAAGAGAGAGAAATAAATCATGATTAATAGCATTAAATGATGTCTGATTTTAGGGGATTTCAGAAAGATACTTAAACGGTTACCAGTGACATGTGTCTCAATGCATCCAATCAGTGTTTGCCTTTTCAGAAGCGTGAACGTGTGTTCAGCCTCAGGAACCAGTTGATGATTGGATGACACTTGTTTGCTTTGAGTGAACATCACTTCTATCCTTGAACTAAAGAGCTCTGAGCTTCATGGATATATTCTGATACAATCTGCATTACTAAAAATTCTGAAAAGAGGATTGATCAGAAGTTCACAGAGAAATAAACATAATTTTGAAGGTTAATATATAAAATTAAAATAGTTTTATTCTGGACAGAGCTTCATGCTGAGATGATTCAGAATGAAGTTGAACCTATCTTCAGAAAGTGGTTTTGTAAAGATATCAGCCTATTGATGGTCTTTATCAATAAATTTTAAGTTTAAGATTCCTTTCTGAATATAGTCCCTAATAAAATGATGTTTTATTTCTATATGCTTAGCCCTAGAATGCAAAATTGGATTTCTACTTAAGCAAATAGCAGAAGTATTATCACAAAGTATATGAATGTTACTCTCATAAATCTGGAAGTCCTCAAGTTGAATTCTCATCGAGAGCATTTGTGTGCTGCATCCAGCTGCTGCTATGTATTCAGCTTCTGCTGTTGATAGAGCAATTGTGGATTGTCTTTTGCTGGACCATGAGATCAGATTTTCTCCCAGAAACTGGCAGCTTCCAGAAGTGCTTTTGCGTTCAACTCTGTCTCCAGCAAAGTAAGCATCACAATAACCTACTAAGCTGTAATCACTAGATTTTCTATAAAACAAACCCAGATTAGTAGTACCTTTCAGATACTTGAAAATTCGCTTAAAAGCTGTTAAGTGAGATTCTCTAGGATTTGATTGGAATCTTGCACAAATGCATACACTGAATAAAATATCAGGCCTTGAGGCTGTCAGATAAAGAAGAGAACCAATCATACCTCTGTAGACCTTCTGTTCCACCTTTTTGCTTACCTCTTCTCTTTCCAAAATGCACGTGGGATGCATTGGAATCTTTGATGGCTTACATTCTGAGAGATCAAATTTCTTCAGAAGTTCTCTGACATATTTGCTCAGATAAATGTAAGTTCCTTCTGGGGTTTGATTGATCTGAATGCCTAGAAAGAATTTCAGTTCCCCCATTAGGCTCATCTCAAATTCTGCCTGCATACACTTAGAGAACTTTCTTCCCAGAGAGGGATTAGTAGATCCAAATATTATATCATCAACATAAATATGGCAGACTAAGATGTCATTCTTAACTGTCTTACAGAATAAGGTTGTGTCCACCTTCCCTCTGGTGAATTCCTTTTCTAACAGGAAGTTACTTAGTCTTTCATACCAAGCTCTGGGAGCTTGTTTCAGACCATACAGTGATTTCTTTAGTTTGAAAACATATTCTGGATTTTTTGAACTTTCAAAACCAGGGGGTTGGTGCACATATACCTCTTCTTCTATATAGCCATTTAAGAATGTACTCTTAACATCCATCTGATACAGAGTGATGCCTTTATTAACAGCAAAAGAAATTAAAAGTCTGATAGATTCTAACCTGGCGACTGGAGCAAAGGTTTATGTATAGTCTATCCCCTCTTGCTGACTATAACCTTGTGCTACCAATCATGCCTTGTTTCTGATAACTTCACCTTGTTCATTCAACTTGTTTCTGAACACCCATTTTTTTCCAATGACGTTGAATCCTTTTGGTTTAGGAACCAGATCCCATACATCATTCCTTGTGAATTGATTCAGCTCCTCTTGCATTGCTAGAATCCAGTCATTGTCCAGGAGAGCTTCATCAATGGAAGATGGTTCAATCAGAGAAACAAGTCCCATGAGGGATTCTTCAGAGTTTCTGAAGCTGGCTCTTGTTCTGATTGGATCTTCCTTTATTCCTAAGATTGTTTCTTCAGGGTGATCCATGCTGCTTCTGGATGGTCTTTTCTGAGGTGGATCAACAGAAGATGTTGGATTGCTTGCAATGCCTCTTTCTGATATTGAGGGAGTGTCTCTGTTAAGAGCTTCTGATGACTTGTCATCAGTACCTGTGAATTCAACTTCCATACCTGCAAGTAATTCATTCTGCTTTGACTTTTGAGAGTCAAGATTATCATCAAAGCGAACACTGATTGATTCTTCCACAATCTGTGTTTCTGTATTATATACTTTGTACCCTCTTGAGCGTTCAGGGTATCCTAACATAATACACTTCTGTGCTTTAGAGTCAAACTTGTTCAAATAATTTTTAGTATTCAAAATAAAGCAAGTACATCCAAATGGATGAAAATATGAAATGTTGGGCTTTCTGTTCTTCCACAATTCATATGGAGTCTTTTCCAGAATAGGTCTTATGGAGATTCTATTCTGAATGTAGCACGCTGTGTTTATTTCCTCTGCCCAGAAGATCTTAGCAACGTTAGTCTCGTTGATTATGGTTCTGGCCATTTCTTGCAATGTTCTGTTCTTTCTTTCTACAACTCCATTTTGCTGGGGAGTTCTAGGACAAGAGAAATCATGCAGAATTCCTTTGTCATTAAAAAATGATTCAAAATCTTTGTTTTCAAACTCTCCACCATGATCACTTCTGACTTTGACGATTCTAAGATCCTTTTCATTCTGAACTTGGTTACAAAAGGTGACATACACAGAGTGTGACTCGTCCTTGTGTCTTAAGAACTTTACCCATGTCCATCTGCTATAGTCATCTACAATTACTAACCCATACTTCTTGCCACTGACTGAAGCAGTTTTAATTGGTCCAAATAAGTCAATGTGCAGAAGTTCTAATGGCTTAGAGGTGGAAACAACATTTTTAGATTTGAAAGCAGGTTTTGCAAACTTGCCTTTTTGACATGCTTCATACAGAGCATCTGAACTGAACTTCAGGTTAGGAAGTCCTCTGACCAGATTGAGTTCGTTAATTTGAGATATTCTTCTCATACTGACATGCCCCAATCTTCTGTGCCAGATCCATTGCTCGTTGTTAACAGAAAAAAGACATTTTACATTCTTACTTTTCAGTTCAGAAAGTTTGATTTTGTAAATGTTGTTTCTCCTCTTTCCATTAAACAGGATAGTCCCATCTTTCTGACTAACAACTTTACATGAATTTTGATTAAAGATTATATCATAACCGTTATCACTTAATTGACTTATGGATAACAGGTTATGCATTAACCCATCTACTAATAAAACATTAATGATAGAGGGAACATTTCCATTACCTACTGTTCCAGAGCCAATGATCTTTCCCATCTGATTGCCTCCAAAGCCTACATGGCCTCCAGGCTTAAGTTCCAGGCTTTGGAACATATGTCTTCTTCCCGTCATGTGTCGTGAGCAGCCAGAGTCCAGGTACCATGACTGGTGTTTCTGCTTTGCTGCTAAAGATATCTACAACATGTATTATTTTATCCTTAGGTACCCATATTTTCTTGGGTCCTGATTTGTTAGTTTTACCAAAACTCTAGTTGAATTTTGGTTTGACAGAATAATTACTACTAGTATATTTGATGTCGTGTGTGTGCCCATATACAAAGTGTGAATTAAGAGGAGTTTGTTTAATAACTAAATCCATGGCATTCTTAGGTGTAGGTACCTTACCTTGGTATCCTATTCCTTTTCTGCCATTTCTGCTAACTCCATAGATCATTGAAGCCATCTTGCTTCTATCTACGCTTTTAGCTAGAAACTTCTGAAAGTTGTGATCATACTCTTTGATGATCTCATCAGCACTACTGGGAGTTTCAATTATTGTTTCCTTCTGAGAGTTTTGTAATATATTTTCTAATTTTGAAACTTTATTTTTCGACTCAGAATTCTCCAATTTGAGACTCTCAGTTTGATCAGAGTCAGAAGCAAGATCCCTTTTCAGGTTTCTGAATTTGACTCTGATCTGCTGATATCGTTCCAGAATCTCATTGAGGCTTTCAGCTAGTTCAGCCTTAGTAAAATTAATAGCAAAGTCAGGAAATACCTCTTATGTGTCTGATTCAAAGTCTGATTCAGAAGCTTCACTGTCTTCTGTTATGTTCGCCATGAGAGCTATGTTTGCTCTCTCATCATCTGATTCTGAGTCAGCTTCAGATGTGTCAGAGTCATCCTATGTAGCCATGAGACTTTTCTTCTTTTCCTTGCCAAACTTTCTTCTGGGCTTTTCCTTCTGAAGCTTTGGGCAATCACCCTTGTAGTGTCCTTGCTCGTTACATTCATAGCAGATGATGTCTTTGTTGTTTGGCTTTCTGCTTCCTGAAGAGCCTTCAGATCTTCTGTGTCCAGAGGAGGATTCTGACCTTCTGTATATGGAGGAGGATTCGTTCTGGTTCTCAGATCTTTTGGGATTCCTGAACTTTCTTTGCCTCTGCTTCCACAGTTGGTTCACCCTTCTGGAGAGGAGAGACAATTCATCTTCTTCTGATGAGGACCCATCAGAGGTTTCTTCAACGGCCTGCAAAACCTTGGAGTCAGATTTTCTATTAGATTTTAAAGCTAATGGCTTACCTTGCTTTTGAGGTTCATCAGCTTCTAGCTCTATCTCGTGACTTCCGAGGGAGCTGACAAGTTCCTCCAGAGAGATTTTGTTGAGATCCTCAGCTAGCTTCAGTGCTGTGACCATTGGCCTCCACTGTTTTGGCAAGCTTCTGATGATCTTCTTCACATGATCAGCAGTAGAATACCCTTTGTCCAGAACTTTGAGACCAGCAACCAGAATCTGAAATCTTGAGAACATTGTTTCAATAGATTCACTTTCTTCCATCTTGAATGCCTCATACTTCTGAATGAGCGCAAGAGCTTTAGTTTCTTTGACTTGAAGGTTGCCTTCATGCGTCATTCTGAGAGAATCAAACATATTCTTTGCAGTGTCTCTGTTTGATATCTTTTCATATTCAGAGTAAGAGATAGCACTGAGAAGAATTGTTCTGGCCTTGTGATGATTCTTAAAATCACGCTTTTTTTTATCAGACATTGCTTTCCTGTCAATCTTCTGACCGCTTGCATTCAATGGGTGCGTCTATCCATCTGTCACCATATCCCACAAATCAGCATCATGGGCTAGAAAGAAGCTTTCAATTCTGTCTTTCTAGTAATCAAAGTTCTCTCCATCAAAGACTGGAGGTTTTCCACTGAATTTGTCTCTTTCTTCATTGTTGTCATTGCTGATGTTTTGATGTGGTCCTGCCATTGTGTTTTTCAACACTGGATCTTGTACTGACACGGTTAAGTGTTATGAACTCAGAACCAGGCGCTCTGATGCCAATGGAAGATGTGAAAAACACAAGAAGGGGGGTTGAATTATTGAAACTTGAAATCAAATGCAGACAACACGTTATTTTTATCCTGGTTCGTTTGATCTCAAACTACTCCAGTCCACCCGTCAAGGTGATTTCGCCTCTCTCCAACGAGGTCTTAATCCACTATATTCAACTGAATACAAAACTGCTTTAACAACTGCTAAAGCCTTTTTGAGTCAAACCGCAGACCGGTTTCTCAAGGAAATTCTTTTACAGATAAATGAACAAAAGTGTGTTTGATGTTTTCTACAAAAAACTATATATCATAAATGGGATAATACACAAAATGAATCTTAGTGAAACTAGATTGCTAGAGCTATAGAGAGAGCGGTTGAGAGATTTTAGAAAACTGTATGAGTGAGGACGAAGATAATTGGCTTATGTGTATTGGAGAATTGTAGAGTATTAGCTTAGGCGTAGAGCATTAGCTTAGGCGTAGAGCATTAGCCATTTCACTTCTCACTGATTTGTTTAAATACTTCTTGGAAAAGATACGTTGATGCCAATAATTCTATTTCAATGCTCATTACGTTCTTTCCATTTTGAGAAGATCTTTGTCTTGGAAAAAAGTCGTTGGTAATAAATCTGCCTTGAATGCAGTACCGTTGACACTTCAGAATGTTCTGCTTGATTAAGATCAGAGTGTGTTGTCTTTAGCTTATTCTGATTGCTTCTGAGTGCTAATGACATTGTTAAGATCTTGATCAGAATCAGAGTATGTTGAGCGCAGATTCTGTTCATCATACTTCAGCGTAGCACATGTATTGATCTTCTGATGCTGATGTCGATACTGATGTTCTGATGTTGATTCCATCAGAGTTTCCTGTAAATATACAACATAATTTTAAGTAGCATCTATGTCTTATATAAAACTCATAATTCATTTAATCTTGTATTTGTTATCATCAAAACTCTAACTGAGGGTTATAGAATCAAACTATGTTCTAACAAATCTTTCTTGAAATATTTTGAGAAATATGAGAGGGAAAATTTTGGGGTACAACAGCTGCCCCTGTTCAATCTTCTTAAACCTTAGGATGTAGATTGGCTTTCGTGCCTTTTGTGATCCGAAGGTGGAAGAGGATTGAACACTAGAGTGCCAAGAAATTTGCACTCGCATGAAGTGGTAGTTGCTTTGTGATGTCGGGAATGGGCTTACAGATGCCATTTGGAGAAGTGTCGATCACATAAGAGATTCCTTAGAGAGAGCTTGCATACCTACCGTTGAGGAAGATTCCGCTGGGGAAGTCTGATCTTTGTTAAGGGAAAGGAACTCGTCCGTAATTCAACTGAGGTGTCGAGATTTAGGAACTTGCCCGTAATTCAACTGAGGGGAAACATCTTCGTCGAGATTTAAGAACTCGCCGGTAATTCAAATGAGAAAACTTCTCTGCTGAGATTTAGGAACTTGTCTGTAATTCAACAGAGGAACATTTTTGTCGAGATTTAGGAACTCGCCTGTACTTCAACTGAGAAAACATCTCTGCTGAGATTTAAGAACTCGTCCGTAATTCAACTCGGGAAACATCTTCGTCGAGATTTAAGAACTCGCCCGTAAATCAACTGAGAAAACTTCTTTGCTGAGATTTCGGAACATGTCTGTAATTCAACGGAGGAACATTTTTGTTAAGATTTAGGAACTCGCCTGTACTTCAACTGATAAAACATCTCTGCTAAGATTTAAGAACTCGTTCGTAATTCAACCGGGGAAACATCTTCGTCGAGATTTAAGAACTCGCCCGTAATTAAACTGAGAAAACTTCTCTGTTGAGATTTAGGAACTTGTCTGTAATTCAATGGAGGAAAATCTATGTCGAGATTTAGGAACTCGCCTGTACTTCAACTGAGAAAACATCTCTGCTGAGATTTAAGAACTCGTTCGTAATTCAACCGGGGAATCATCTCCGTCGAGATTTAAGAAGTCGCCCGTAATTCAACTGAGAAAACTTCTCTGTTGAGATTTAGGAACTTGTCTGTAATTCAACGGAGGAAAATCTATGTCGAGATTTAGGAACTCGCCTGTACTTCAACTGAGAAAACATCTCTGCTGAGATTTAAGAACTCGTCCGTAATTCAACTGGGGAAACATCTTCGTCGAGATTTAAGAACTCGCCCGTAATTCAACTGAGAAAACTTCTCTGTTGAGATTTAGGAACTTGTCTGTAATTCAATGGAGGAAAATCTATGTCGAGATTTAGGATCTCGCATGTATTTCAACTGAGAAAACATCTCTACTGAGATTTAAGACCTCATCCGTAATTCAACTGGGGAAACATCTTCGTCGAGATTTAAGAACTCGCCTATAATTCAACTGAGAAAACTTCTCTGCTGAGATTTAGGAACCTGTTTGTAATTCAACGGAGGAACACTTTTGTCGAGATTTAGGTACTCGCCTGTACTTCAACTGAGAAAACATCTCTGCTGAGATTTAAGAACTTTTCCGTAATTCAACTGGGGAAACATCTTCGTCGAGATTTAAGAACTCGCCCGTAATTCAACTGAGAAAACTTCTCTGTTGAGATTTAGGAACTTATCTGTAATTCCATGGAGGAAAATCTATGTCGAGATTTAGGATCTCGCATGTACTTCAACTGAGAAAACATCTCTGCTGAGATTTAAGACCTCATCCGTAATTCAACTGGGGAAACATCTTCATCGAGATTTAAGAACTCGCCTGTAATTCAACTAAGAAAACTTCTCTGCTGAGATTTAGGAACCTGTCTGTAATTCAACAGAGGAACACTTTTGTCGAGATTTAAGAACTCGCATGTACTTCAACTGAGAAAACATCTCTGCTGAGATTTAAGAACTTGTCCGTAATTCAACTGGGGAAACATCTTCGTCGAGATTTAAGAACTCGCCCGTAATTCAACTGAGAAAACTTCTCTGTTGAGATTTAGGAACTTATCTGTAATTCAATGGAGGAAAATCTATGTCGAGATTTAGGATCTCGCATGTACTTCAACTGAGAAAACATCTCTGCTGAGATTTAAGACCTCATCCGTAATTCAACTGGGGAAACATCTTCGTCGAGATTTAAGAACTCGCCCATAATTCAACTGAGAAAACTTCTCTGCTGAGATTTAGGAACCTGTCTGTAATTCAACAGAGGAACACTTTTGTCGAGATTTAAGAACTCGCATGTACTTCAACTGAGAAAACATCTCTGCTGAGATTTAAGAACTTGTCCGTAATTCAACTGGGGAAACATCTTCGTCGAGATTTAAGAACTCGCCCGTAATTCAACTGAGAAAACTTCTCTGTTGAGATTTAGGAACTTGTCTGTAATTCAATGGAGGAAAATCTATGTCGAGATTTAGGATCTCGCATGTACTTCAACTGAGAAAACATCTCTGCTGAGATTTAAGACCTCATCCGTAATTCAACTAGGGAAACATCTTCGTCGAGATTTAAGAAATCGTCCGTAATTCAACTGAGAAAACTTCTCTGCTGAGATTTAGGAACTTGTCTGTAATTCAACGGAGGAACATTTTTGTCAATATTTAGGAACTCACCTGTACTTCAACTAAGAAAACATCTCTGCTGAGATTTAAGAACTCATCCGTAATTCATCTGGGGAAAAATCTTCGTCGAGATTTAAGAACTCGCCCGTTATTCAATTGAGAAAACTTCTCTGTTGAGATTTAGGAACTTGTCTGTAATTCAACGGAGGAAAATCTATGTCGAGATTTAGGAACTCGCCTGTACTTCAACTGAGAAAACATCTCTGCTGAGATTTAAGAACTCGTCCGTAATTCAACTAGGGAAACATCTTCGTCGAGATTTAAGAACTCGCCCGTAATTCAACTGAGAAAACTTCTCTATTGAGATTTAGGGACTTGTCTGTAATTCAACGGAGGAAAATCTATGTCGAAATTTAGGAACTCGCATGTACTACAACTGAGAAAACATCTCTGCTGAGATTTAAGACCTCATTCGTAATTCAACTGGGGAAACATCTTCGTCGAGATTTAAGAACTCGCCCGTAATTCAACTGAGAAAACTTCTCAGCTGAGATTTAGGAACCTATCTGTAATTCAACGGAGGAACACTTTTGTCGAGATTTAGGAACTCGCCTGTACTTCAATTGAGAAAACATCTCTGCTGAGATTTAAGAACATGTCTGTAATTCAACTGAGGAAACATCTTCGTCGAGATTTAAAAACTCGCCCGTAATTCAACAGAGAAAACTTCTCTGCTGAGATTTAGGAACCTATCTGTAATTCAACGGAGGAACACTTTTGTCGAGATTTAGGAACTCGCATGTACTTCAACTGAGGAAACATCTCTGTTGAGATTTAAGAACTTGTCCGTAACTCGACTGAGGTAAAAGCTTCATAGCTTTGAATTTTGTGAGAATTTAACCGCATCCTTCTTGAAAGGTAAAGGTTAGTTGTATGTAATGCATGATATGTATCAGGCCATGATGTTCTCAAAATAAATGAGATTGTATTGTATGATGCATATATGCATGCGTCATGATGTATGGAAATGTAATGTTTTTAGCTGGGGAAAGTAAATCCCAGATAGCTGCTGGAGAAAAGAGTTGAATTCTTCATTTCCGCTGGGGATGGCGAACGAAAATGAATGTGAGAATAAACCTGCAGGAGAGGATAACTCCATTGGGGAATAAACTAATAATGAGATTACTCTGTGGGGAAGAGATGCTCTGTAGAGGATTTTGCTGATAAATTCAGCTGGGGATGAATTACCATTGCTGGTGATAATGAACCTTGTTGGGGATTGAATTCCTGTTTGTAAAAAGAAAGAACTCCGCTGGGGATGATTTTCCAATTGCGACTTCACTGGGAATAACCTTTTAGACACTACTGGGGATAATCTTCCAGAGTCCAATGGGAATATTTTTTATACTCCGCTGGGGATGATAAGACTTTTTAGTGCTGAGGTAGATAAACTCTGCTTGGGGAGAATTTTACCGACTCATTCACGGTTGCGAGCCTTAGCAGGGGAGAGTGGTGTCCTGTTTGGGAAAACTAATATCATTGTCTTTGTCTTACTCTGCGGGGAGTGGATGTTATTGGGACGCATGCTGCGGATATGACGATGACTCTGCATCGAGACTTTTCTACCCTTGCATCTGCGGGAGAAGGTGCATGTGGAGGCCTTGTGGATCGAGTTTATCCCAACCTATGAGGTGCTTGGTATCCTTCGATCGAAATGACAAGTCTTCTTCTGGTAGGCAAGTGACGAGATGACGAGACATAGTCGTACGCTTTAATCCCTAACTTTTTCCTGGTTTATCTTTTTAGATTTTTAGTCCACCGGGATACCCTTTCTTGCCCAAGCCGCCTTTTCAGGGTTTCGACTTGCCGGGTGTAAGATTTTTTCATTCTTTATCCCTAATTTTTGCCCGAACCCTTATGGTTCACCGGGATGCCCTTATTTTTGCCTAGGCCAGTCAACCTAGCGGGTCTTTATTCATGTGCAGTATTTTCTGACCATGTCCACGCTCTCAGAGTGTAGGGAGTTGTCACTGTCGGTAGTGTCGTGTTACCATACTACCAGAAGATGTTCGTTTGATCATGCAAGATTCGTTGCGGGAATCCATGTCTAATGCCCCAAGTGACTCAGATGGAGATTTGCCCCTGGCTATTTGGCATCTTTGAGAGATTCTCTGAATCTTGACTCGACTTCCCCAAATGATGGACAATGATCATACCGTGCCCCTTGGTTGGAAGTGTTTTTCCACTTGAGGTGATCTTTTTTATTAAGAAGGTTTTTTTCACTAGATATTTGTCGTGCGAATTTCTCTGTTGTTTGAACAAATAGTCATATGCAAATAATGTTATTTTAAGAATGCAAAGCTTATGTCTGTCTTGAAGTTTTTGAAAATGAATTTTTTCAGTACGATAGGAAAATTTTGTAAAATGTGACGTCAACTCAAGATTTACAGCAAGCCCTACAGGAGTCAGGATACCTTTTGTAACAGTATGCTTTCGAACTAACCCATGCTTCAGCTAGGACTTTTAAGGGTTATAACGTGGCCTGGTTCACGATTTAAGAAACAAAGGATAAAGGCTCAAAATTTATTTGTACCCACCCGCTCTTCGTGATGTTCTTCGATCCTAAACTCAGCTAATTGTGCATTTAGATCTCGTTAGAGTCTGGAATATTGTCCTTGATGTTCCAGTGATGGTTCGGATACTGACAATTTATTTTGAACAGGCAGTCATTTTTGTTGAGAGTTTGTAGGATCTCTTTCTTTTTGATTTTATTATCCCTGTCTTTTTTGCCTGAACTGTTTCTTTTGTGATTACGGTTAGTGGGATGCCCCAGTTTTTTCTTAAGTCTCCTTCACAGGTTTTGACTTAATGGGCTTTTATTTTTCAGAGATAATGACTATCTGTCTTGACGATTATAGGGAACCAACACCGTCTTTTGTTTCAGAAGGACGTCTTTGATGCCATTCATTGTGCACCCGAATTAACTGAGAAAACTACCCTGCCCCAGGTTGTGACTAAGGGTTTTAATTTGTGCGAAAAGAAAAACTCCAACTTCTTTGGCTCAAAGGGGTTGACGAGGGATTATCTTCCTTATAACTCCACTGTTTAGGATTTGAAACAATGCTTGTACATCGTCAGCGGGGTCTGTTCAAAAGCATACTGTAGAGATTTTGATATCATTTTCATCATCCTCCCTCTAAAGGCTTAGAATTTTTAAATCGAGAGTTGATCATCACAAAAATGAAAGCAATTTGAATATAGTGAATACGAATGGATTGATTCAAAACAGACATATGCAATGCATTGATGAAGTAACAAAATTTGACATGAATAAATGTTTGAACAATCAAAAGAAAATTACAAATTGAAAATTCTAATGAACAAAACATCTTCTCGTCTGGTCTTGTCACTTCAGAGGACGTGCTTTGGAGGGATGGTAGAAGAACTCAGCCTGACCATCTTGTGTAAACTCCAACACTCCTTTATCAATCAAGTCCTGAATTTTATTTTTCAATGCCCAACAGTCATCAGTATCATGCCCCGGGCTGTTGGAATGGTATGCACACCTAGCATCAGGATTGTACCTTGGGGAGGCTATGTGGGGATTTTGAGGAGGGTCCCTTAGCGTCAACATATTCAATCTCAACAGGTGCTGTAAAGCTTAAGTCAACGGCATGTTGAGCTCAGTGAACTTCCTTTTGGGCGTATATGGCTTGCTCTGATCAACCCGTTGTTTTTGGCGAGATTGTTGTTGGACCCTTGAGGTAGTAGCAACCTGGAGAGGTCCATTCTTCACCAAACCAAACCCTTGTCTTCTTGGAGGCTGATCGATGACTTGGTCCCCGGTCTCGACTGTTTGCTTCATACTGTTGTATCGGTCTTGATGAAACTGGTTGATAATGGTTCTTAACTCCTCTTGTTCCCGGGCTAAGCCTTTGATAAGAGACATCTTCCCCAACATTTGGGTTCTTATTGCATCAACCTCAGCTTGCAGTTGTTTCAGCTGCTCGTCCTTATTGTCTTCAGGATTTTTCTTGACCAAGTTCCCGACGAGGAGCATTTTCAACTCTTCCTACTCCTTGGACAGGTTTAGGAAGATTTCCCTGAACTGAGCTTCTTGAGTTTGAAGATCTCGGTTGTCTTGTTAGAGAGCCACTGCTGAAATAAACAGCGAGAACATGAGAGACCTGTACTGGGAGACCTATTATGCAATGATATGTATGATATATATATGCAATGTTTTCAAGGATCTCGCAGGGTAAACAAGAAACTGTTAGAATTTGAATTTTGTAGTTTTGATTGAAGGAACCTCGTGTCGTCAAGAGTCCTTCCTCAAGAGTCAAACTCACCATATCGAGTGGGTCATAGCCACTGACTCACGTTATTGTATTTTGATCTCTAGACGACATTGGATAGAGGAAAATAAATCCCCTTTTCCCCTTGCTAGACGTTTGATTTACCATAACCTGCATCACAAACCCTTGAGATCCTTGAAATGGTTAAGGAAATGATAAGGCATGATGTTATGATGTGTATGTTATGCGTTTAAGCAAAAGTGTGAGGTTCTGTAAGTAAACCCTGCAATAAATCCAAATTATTGGATAAGGACCGTAGACAAAACCTACAAGGAACTTATCTTGTCAGATAACAAAAGTGTGCAAGTAGTTCAAGTTTGAAGGCACACAAGTCACACAAACAACCTTAAGTTTAGGCTTGCATGGGGTCTAGGTATTACCCTCTTGAAGTTCAGTTGGTTCAACCTATCCTAGTAAAAGTAACCGGGTTCTAGAGGTTCTTAATATCACTGACCATCCTCGATCGGTCATAATTCCAGTTTAGCAACCTTTTCTTGCGGTTGGAATCATCGTGAGAGTATGGTCTCAATGAGTGTAGCATACTGCTACTTTTCTATGTCCAAGTTGGTCAATTATAGGTTCTAAGGTCAGTTGATGCTTAATGACCCCTTAGCAGCCCCATATTCTCCTTGTTCCTCCACAAGGGATATTAGTACTAACTAAAGTGTCACACCAACATAGCTACTGCTCCAACTGTATCGGTCTACGCAGTACAGTTCCCTCACAGTCTATTGCTACTTACCTAAAAGGTATCCCCAGATCCAGGTTAGGATCTATAGTAACTCCAATTCAAACCCACAAAAATAAAGCAAACAAATCAAGCAATTGAAAACGATATGAAGTATTCCTTAGGTACACCCCACTTATCAACTCCCCAACAGAGTCGCCACTTCTGTGATACGGTGGGAAGAACTGACTATTTTTTGGAATGCTGGTTTGCGTTTGTTATTCTCAAAATGTCGCGGTAAGCAAGAGTCGCCATCGACTTTTATTTTATCCAACAAGGAAAGGAAAAAAGCACAGAAAAATTCCTTTTTTGAGATTTTCTGAGTACGGGGGGTAGATTATAGAAAGGGAAGGTATTAGCACCCTTTCTATCTGTAGTTATCTACGGGCTCTTAGGTACTTGCTCATCATTTTCAAAATTGTTTTCTTTGTGCTTGTGGGTTTGAAAAGTTTTTGTTTTAACTTCTATTTAACTCTTGCTTCTGTCCTCAAGAGTGTAATGAAGTGTTTTTGAAAACTTTGTTGGAAAAGGAGTGTAAGTGTGAAAGATTTGTTTTGTTTTGGATGAGCAAGTATTTAAGAACTAATCTACCTACTCGAAAAAGGATTCGTTCTATGCTAATTTACTTTAGACATACGGTCACTAAAGAAAATGTTAGGACACCTTAGCGGTAACCCTAATGTCTTAGATCATCTGTTTGAGGCAACAATATCAGAGGAAACCGTTTCGAGGCAACTATGATCTTTTAGACAAGAGGGCGACCTCTAAAACAACCTATACTCAATGACCGTTTACGAAGGCAACCATGTGGGGTGTACCCTAAGAGAGCGCATGTGCGAGTGTGCTGATTTCAGTTATTTTATCTTTGCACATGTTAAGGGTGATCTAATTTGATTTTTTGATTAAGCATTCATTCTTGTCATGCAAACCCTATTACCAAACATCTAACAGTTGTATAATTTGCAAAAATTAAAGGTGCGAAAATTAAACTAAATTATTACAAGGCGTCGGGTATTTACATCGCCAAAAACAACCCTTTGAAAATAAAAAGCAGAAAAATAAACATCCTAGTTAATTATTACAAACCGGGAGCAGATGCAATAATTTGGATAAATAATGAATAAAGCGCGCGAGGTGAAATTGAATCGAATGCGGAATTAGGGCATTGACCCTTTTTAAAAGAATTTTTTGTTTGTTTTTATTTTTAAGAAAAGGAATTAAAACCTAAAATTAAATGCTAAATTAAATATTAAATAAATTAATTAATGAAAAATAATTAATGACATATTTTTGGAGTTTTTGTTATTTTAGGAAAGAAAATAAAATGATTAAATTAATGATTAAAACCTATATAATTCTAATTGATTTTAAATATTTACAAAATCAATTAAAGTTATCTAGAATTAATAGCCTAATTAATTAATTAATTAATATTTATTAAAGAAAAATAAAATTCTGAAATTTAATTGGATAAAAAGTATTTTTTTGATTTTTTGATAAAAGGAAAATTAATTTATTGGTTAGTAATTAATTAAACAAAATAAAGTAATTAAATTAAATAAAACAAGCAAAATATAAGTGAAAGAGAGAATGGGCCTGCTTTTTTTTTTTTGGTGTGGATAGCAATTTCGTTGGCCCATTGAGATGCAGTCCATTTGACTTTTTGGGATCCCCTGCGTATGCGTTGACTGGCCTATGGTGTGCCTTCAAGGCTTGGTGTGATGCGGTGGGAGAACTGACTTGGGATTTTGCGTTTGTGTTCGCAAATGTTTCGGTTTAGCAAGAGTCGTCACCAACTTTTTATTTTATCCTAAGGAAAGGTCAAAAAGCACAGGAAAGACCTTTGACATGTTTTCTTGGGTTCGCGGAGTAGATTATGAAAAGGGAAGGTGCAATCACCCTTTTCATCCATTGTTATCAATGGGCTCTTAGTTACTTGTTTAGATCACTTACTTTGCTTTTAAATTGTTTGAAATGGTGCTTTTCAATTGTTTGAAATGGTGCTTTGTGTGTGGTTTTGAAAGATGTTTTGAAATGAGGCCATCGTTGTGGCAACCTTTGTAATGATTCTTGTTTGAGTGTATACAAAGGGGTTTTTGACTTTTGAAAAGATTTCAATGTTTTGAAAGTTTGTTTTGGGAAATGTTTTGAAATGGTGTTGTGAAGTGTGTTTGAAAATAGCAAGGATGTTTTTGCAAGCTTTTTTGATCAACTAACTAAGAGCTATCTACCCTATTTTACTCAAAGATATTTCTTATGTTTTTAACCCTTTTGACAGTGTTGTTTCACCATTGCACTTGGTGAACAACCTTGTGTTAGGATGTTAAACGGGACAGGCGCGGGTCATCGTATAGACCATGATAGCAATTGTGTTAAGTATCTTTGTCAATTTTCTTGAGGTACTTGATTATTTTTGTTTAGGCAACCAAGATAGCGTCATCGAGGGACTATGATCTTTTGTTTTGTTTTTGTTTTGCCAAAGTACCCAACATGCATACCATGGCCCATTTTTGAAGGCAACAAGTGGATTGTAACCCTAAGGGTGCAAGTGTGCATTGTGTTTGATTTTCATGCATTTTTGTCTTTGATTAGGTCAAACTATTTGTTGATTTTGATTTTGCATACAAACCCTAATTCTCTAATCATGGCATAATTGAAAGCGTAAAATGCGAGAATTTAAAGTTCTAAGCTATTACAACATGATTATGGGGATGGGGGTACAATTTTGAATGGGGGTATTTGACAAGAAATATAAACCCTAATTTACTATTACATCCAAATTGAATCACAATATTTAAATGGACAATTATTTAAATAAACAAAATAAATAAATGTCAAATAAATATGAATTATGCAAAAAGGTTTTTTGTTTACCTATGTATGTAAAAGTATTTTTGATGTAAAAAAAGTACAAAGAAAATAAAAAAAGATTAATTTAATTGTTTAAAGGATGAAACCCTAATTTCTTTAAGAAAATAAATACTATATATTATTTATATGCAAAAAATATATTAATATATGTAAAAATGAAGTACACTTAAAAAAGGGTATTTTTTAGTATAAATAATAATAAAAATAAAAATGTAATATTTTTGTATTTTTATTCTAAGTATTTAATAAAATAAAAGTATATATATTAAATATATTAAATATGTATAATATAAAATAAAATATGTACAAAAATAAATTATATTTTAAATAATATTTTCAGTGTGAATAAAAATAAGAAATAAAAATAAAAGTATATATTTACATATTATTTTCAAGTTTGAATAAATAATACAAAAGTATTTAAAATGTTTTCTATATTAGAAAAATTAAAATAAAATTCTAAATAAATGTAAAAAATTATGAAAATATTTTTTAAGCATTTTTTATAATTGGAAATAAATAAAGAAAATCAGAAATGAAAATAGAAATGCAAAAATGTGAAAATATAAGAAATTAGGCCAGGGGGTGTGAAACTGAAAATGGGAGGTGTTAGAAGCAAGCCAGGCCAGGCCCAACCCACCACTTCATCTTCTTCCTCCAGCACATTTGAAAAACGCGCGAATGTTGTACAAACTTGGACATCCTGTTTCAGTGATCTTTTGCCAAAACTCACAACATCAAACTTGTAGAGAATTTCAATACGATTCTAACCATATAAAGCATTAATCCTAACTCTCAAAGACCAGAGAGAATTTCTCTGGCCCTAAAATCTGACCTAGTTTTTTCAGAATATTCATGGATGAAATTCTCCTAGCACACTTAATATAAATGAAAGTTGAGCATATGTATGGCTTCCTAGAATTGAATACTACATTTTTCATTCACAAACCTAAGGCTAAATGTTCCTAAATAGAGAGATAGAAAATGAGAAAAAACCTGTTTCAGTTGGATCCGTGTAGGACAATGCAGTGCTTCTCAACAAGTTTTGAGGTGTCTGGTAGCTTGCCTGAACTCAATTGATCTTTTCCAATAGCTAGGTTGCCTTGAATGTCCCTGAATAAGCCTCTAGAACTCAACCTGCACAAGCTTGAAATGAAAATGGTGAGCACTGTAAATGGAGTTACAGTTGGAAATGGAGGTTTGGGATAGCTTGAGTGAGTGGAATGTAATGTGTTTGAAGCAAAAAGGGGCATAACGCACGAGCCAAATGAGCTGGAGAACTCAAGTTGCAGCACCTGCCCTGTTTTTCCAAAGAAGAGTGATTTCTGGCTATGGGAGGTTTTGAGGCCAAGTACTCGTGTTTCTTGCTTAAAGGGTTGTGTGAAATATGTTCAAAGTGTTTGTTTAAGCTAACAATGGCTGGTTTTTCAGTTGTGAGGATTTGGCAAGTTTTCTTGTTTTTGAAGCAAAGATGTGGAAGTTGAAGTAGTGAAAAACACAAGAAGGGGGGGTTGAATTGTAAAACTGAAAATCAATGCAATGAACAAGATATTTTTATCCTGGTTCGTTTGATCTCAAACTACTCCAGTCCACCCGTCAAGGTGATTTCGCCTCTCTCCAACGAGGTCTTAATCCACTATATTCAACTGAATATTACAAACTGCTTTAACAACTGCTAAAGCCTTCTTGATGCAAACCACAACCCGGTTTGTCAAGGAAATACTTTCTTACAAAGAAGATAAATCTAAGTGTGTGAATGTTTTCTACAAAACCGTATCACAACCGTGATGTATACACAACTTTAAGCTTAGAAACTAGATTGCTAAAACAAGGATTGAGTAAGAAGATATGAGGTGTTTAGCAAACTGAGAGAAGGAAGATTATGATCAGCTTTTAGGCGTGTAAGATGTTGGAGAGCATTAGCCAATTCAATCTTCATAGTCTTGTTTATATAGCACTGAGATTCTTGAACGTTGGAGCAATATTCTTGATTCAATGCTAATAACAAACTTTCCTTATTGAGCAGATCTTGTCTGGAATGAGGCCGTTGGTAATAATACGCTTTCAATGCACAGTACCGTTGCTTACTTAATGCATGTTCTGGCTTGGCTCATTCTGACTCTTCTTAGCTGCTGATGAATTGTTGTTTTCTTTATTAGAGTGTTGAGCGCAGTTCTGTTCATCAAGCTTCAGCATACACGAGAGTTGATCTTCTGATTCTGGTATTCTGATATAGCAACTTCTGATGCTGATGTCAAGAGTCAATATTCTGATGCTGATTAAGTGTGCTCTTGCTTATACTTATCATAATTTATGCAAAGTAGAACGTGATATTTTAGGTAGCAAATAGTTCATACATGAATCATATAAATAATATATCTTTTCAATTTTGTTATCATCAAAACTTAAACATAGGGTAGTAGATTCAAACATTGTTCTAACAATCTCCCCCTTTTTGATGATGACAAAAACTGGATATTAATTGAAAATAACGTGAAAAGGTATCAGAGATATGTATCAGAGTACGAGGTTATCAAAGATAAGGGATAAGAGATGAGATATAATCCCCCTGAGTTTATTGCTTCCCTTTTTTATTCCAAGAGTTCTTCAGGATCAGATCTTTTTGCCTTTCTTTGAACATCAGAGTATCAGAGTCTTTGACTATCAGAAGCTTTAGATCAGCATATCAGAGCAGAGCTTCAGATCAGCGTATCAGAGCTTTTCTTGTCAGAGCTTTGCTTTGGGTCAGAGTGTCATAGCGGATCAGAGTATCAGAGCTTTAGTCTTCAGAGTATCATGGTGCTTTCTTGTACCTGTAGACTTAAGCAAAACAGAAAACATTTTCAAGTATAACATAGTTAGAATGTTCGAGAATTTCTGTATTAGTAATCCGTTATTATTTAAAATATCATTCTTGTTCTCCCCCTTTTTGTCAGCAATCAAAAAGTGTAAGTGATGTGCTAAAAACAATTAAGATCAGAAAAACTTGTCATATTAAAAGGTTCAGAATCAAACAAAACATATTAAAACAGTACATCAGATAATCAAAGAAAACATGAAAATGACATGAATGAAAAAACTAAGGTTGGGGAGGAAAGCGTGTGAACAGGTTCTCCAGCATGGCTTTGATCTGATCAGCAGTCTCATTCTGCTTGTGCACCATGCTGACAACAGTGTCAATATTGCTATCCTGCATATCCATCCTTTCTTTCATTTTCTGGTCGTTTTCATCCATCCTCTGCTGTAGACGCATGTCATTCAGCTTCAACTCTTCCAGAGTCTGCCTGTCCAAGGCAGCTTGAGAAACATCAGAAGCAGGAAGCTTCTGAGAGCTTTCTGCAACATCTTCTGCTTGACTTGCTTCAGCTTGAATGGTCTTGTCTTCTTCTGGTTGCACCTTTGGAGCTAGCTGTTTCTCAGACCAAGGTTCACTATCCAGAGGGAGCACAGCTTCCTGAGGCAGCTGACTTTCAACTTCCTTCAGCAGCTTGCTGAAGTTCTGTTGTGCCTGCTCATAGTTGATATCCTGCAACTTGAGGGCTTCAGCATGTACCCAAATTCTGAATTGTGACCAGAGCTGGTCAGAAGCAGCTGGGTCAATTAATCCAGGACAGACTTGCTTCAAAGAAGCAATCCACTGCTGCACACCTGTTTCAAAATTCATAATACCAGAGCCAACATCTGGTTGTTTTGGTTTTGGGATGGCTATTTTGTGTTTCAGATCAGCAAGACGGTCAAGATTGGTTAAGTCTATGAAGGTCCTGCTGGGGTTTTCGGTGGTTTGCTTGGCAGCTGTTTGTTTTGGAGATGGAGTGGGAGAATCAGAAATTATGATTGGACTGTGTGGTGTTTTGGGAGTGTTTGGTGGTGTAGATTCTGGTGAGGATGGCAACTGGGCCATTGTGACTGTTGTTCCACATGGCAGCTGGATTGCCAGAGGTGATGGTTGAGGTGAATGAGGTTCAGAAGGTGGAGGAGAAGGAGTTTCAGAGTGATGAAACTCAGGTTGAGGTGATGGTGGATGAATTTCTGGTTGAGGAGAGGGAGACGGAATTGCTGGTTGAGGAGGAATTGTTGGAATTTCTGGTTGTTCAGGGATGAGAGGTTCTTCTGGAATGGATGAGAGAGGTTGTTGTTGTTCTGGTTCTTCAGCAGATTGCTGTTGTTCTGGTTGTGGAGGAGGGACAATTTGTGGTTCAGAGTTTGGATTGGAGGAGTGATCAGAAGTGTGTTGATCAATGTCAGACAGCACTTTGTCAATTGTTGATGTTATTGATATTGTTGGTTTGGGATGTTTGGTTCTGGGTCTTCTGAGTTGTAATACCTCAGAAGGGTCATCTTCTGGTTCAGTTTCATCTATTGTTGGGATGGGGATTGAGATTCTATGAGAGGTTGGAGGTGGAATAGATGCTGGAATAGTAGAAGAATTTAAAACAGAAGCAGCAGATAAATTACCTCTTTTCTTGGGTGTCTGCTGGGATGATCCTTCTGATTGTGCCTTCCTCTTCTTCGTCTTCTTCAGAGTCACTTCTGGTTGAGGTTGATGCAGATCTTTGATCCTCAGATTTGGATCTGTACCATCAGCTTTGGACGCGTCCATATATTTGAGAACTACCACTGGCTTGGATTCTATCTGAGAGAATAAAGGAGTCACTCAGTGGAACTCTTCTGCTGGTGATATCAGCAATAGGAGTAGCGTTGGGTTCCTTTTTGATATTCTCTATCAACTTCATTTTCTTCAAGTTCTTCGCATTCAGAGGCTTCCCAACTGTTGGTTCAATGGTGCTTAACTCTTGAGCTTCTATCAGATGCTCTATCAGCCTATTCTCTGTCAGAATATCTGATATCAGCCTTCCAAAGGGAATCCAATCCCTCTTTGTTCTTTCTTCTTCCCTGGTTTCCTTCACGCTTGTTCTGAGGTGGTTGAACAGAAGATGAGCCAAGTTGATTTTTACCTTCTGATTGATAAAGTAGATCAGAAACTGCTGATCCACATTTATGTAATCAGGGGAACTAGTTGGCTTCCTATGGTTAAAGCACCCCAGAATTATCTTCGCCCAAACTCTGTGATGATCCTTCAGATCTTTGATCTTGCTGCTGGGCACCCCATGGGTGAAAATCCTTTCAGCTATGAAGCCCACGTCAGCACATCTCTCAGCCATATCAATACAGCGGACGCCACCGCCACTGTAACCTATTAACTTTGCTATGTGATCCTCAGTGATCACAATCTTCTTCCCCATAATGTAGGAGGTGACTTGATGCATTGAAGCTGTCGCATGAATCCAGAACTCCTTCACTAACATAGGGAATGTTGGTCCAACCAACCTGTCAAAATACCTTTCCCATTTCTGTGCCCTAACTTCTTCAGTTAAATCAAAACCGTTTTCCTTCAAGCTTCCAAAATCGATGATCAATTCAGATAACACTTCAAGATTCTTCACAGGAGTGAGGAGTGTTCTGAATGGCACTTGATACTGTTCAAATGATGCTTTCTTCTGAGGACCTGCAGAAGCACTGCTGGAGGTTGCCATGTTCACACTAAAAGATTTTGAGAAGAAACTGAGAAAAAGAGTTTGCAAGAGATGGACACAGAAAAATGCAGAGAATGCTTGAGAACAAGTGAGAAACTGTAAAAGATTAGAATGAGAAGTTAACGAGTTTAAATAGAGTTCAGAATATTTTGAAATTGTAAACGTTTTTAAGAGAGAGAAATAAAATCATGATTACGTTTTAAAAGCATGATTACTTTTCATTTAATGCTTGCTGATTTTGGGGGATTTGAGAAAGATACTTAAAAACGGTTACCAGACATGTGTCTAAATGCACCCAATCAGCGTTTTTCCTTCTCAGAAGCGTGCACGCGTTCTGCTTCAGAGATTTGCTGATGATTGGATGACACTTGTTTGATGTAGTGATCAGCACGTCTGTCTTTGAGCTTAGACTCTCAGATCTTTAGACTTGCATCTGATACAATCTGCATGTTCTATCTTTCTGAAAAGAGATTGATCAGAAGTTCACAGAAAACAAATACATTCTGAAGATAAATATATGGAATTAAAACATTTTGACTCTGGGCAACTTTTCATGCTGAGATGTTTCAGAATGAAATTGAACCTATCTTCAGAAAGGGGTTTAATGAAGATATCAGCCCATTGATGGTCTGTATCTATAAATTTTAAATTCAAAATTCCTTTCTGAATATAGTCCCTAATGAAATGGTGTTTTATTTCTATATGCTTAGCTCTAGAATGTAAAATAGGATTCTTACTTAAGCAAATAGCAGAAGTATTATCAGAGTATAGGAATGTTACTCTCAAAAATCTGGAAGTCTTCAAGCTGACTTTTCATCCAGAGCATTTGTGTGCTACATCCTGCTGCTGCTATGTACTCAGCTTCTGCTGTTGATAGCGCAATTGTTGATTTCCTTTTGCTGGACCAAGAGATCAGATTTTCTCCCAGAAACTGGCAGCTTCCAGAAGTACTTTTACGCTCCACTCTGTCTCCAGCAAAATCAGCATCGCAGTAGCCTACTAAACTGTAATCACTAGATTTTCTATAAAACAAACCCAGATTAGTAGTACCTTTCAGATACTTGAAAATTCGCTTAACAACTGTTAAGTGAGATTCTCTAGGATCTGATTGGAATCTAGCACAAATACAAACACTGAATAATATATCAGGTCTTGAAGCAGTCAGATAGAGGAGAGAACCAATCATACCTCTGTAGACTTTCTGTTCTACATTTTTGCTTACCTCTTCTCTTTCCAGAATGCACGTGGGATGCATTGGAATCTTTGATGGCTTACATTCTGAGAGATCAAATTTCTTCAGAAGATCTCTGATGTATTTTCTCTGATGAATGTAAGTTCCCTCTGGAGTTTGATTGATCTGAATTCCTAGAAAGAATTTCAGTTCCCCCATGAGGCTCGTCTCAAATTCTGCCTGCATACACTTAGCAAATTTTCTTCCAAGAGAAGGATTAGTAGAACCAAAAATAATATCATCAACATAAATTTGACAGACTAAAATTTCATTCTTAACTGATTTACAGAATAGGGTAGTGTCCACTTTCCCTCTGGTAAATTCATTTTCTAACAGAAAGTTACCTAGCCTTTCATACCAAGCTCTGGGAGCTTGTTTCAGACCATATAGTGACTTCTTTAGTTTGAAAACATGTTCTGGATGTTTTGTATTTTCAAAACCAGGGGGTTGGTGCACATAGACCTCTTCTTCTATATAACCATTTAAGAATGCACTTTTGACATCCATCTGATACAGAGTGATGCCTCTATTAACAGCAAATGAAATTAAAAGCCTGATAGATTCTAACCTGACGACTGGGGAAAAGGTTTATGTATAGTCTATCCCCTCTTGCTGACTATAACCTTGTGCAACCAGTCGTGCCTTGTTTCTGATGACTTCACCTTGTTCATTTAGCTTGTTTCTGAACACCCATCTTGTTCCAATGACGTTGAATCCTTTTGGTCGGGGAACGAGATCCCATACGTCATTTCTGGTGAATTGATTCAGCTCTTCTTGCATTGCCAGAATCCAGTAATTATCCAGAAGTGCTTCATCAATTGAAGAAGGTTCAATCAGAGACACAAGTCCCATGAGTGTTTCTTCAGAGTTTCTGAAGCTTGCTCTTGTTCTGATTGGATCTTCCTTTCTTCCTAAGATAGTCTCTTCTGGGTGATCCAAGCTGCTTCTGGGTAATCTCTTCTGAGGTTGATCAACAGCTGTTGTAGGATTGCTAGCAGTGCTCCTTTCAGACGTTGAAGGAGTGCCTGTGTTGAGAGCTTCTGATGACTTGTCTTCAGAACCTGTAAATTCAATTTCCATACCTGCAAAAACTTCATTCTGCTTTGACTTTTCAGAGTCAAGCTTATCATCAAAACGAACACTGATTGATTCTTCCACAATCTGTGTTTCTGTATTGTATACTTTGTACCCTCTTGAGCGTTCAGAGTATCCTAACATAATACACTTCTGTGCTTTAGAGTCAAACTTGTTCAAATAATTCTTTGTATTTAACATAAAGCAAGTACATCCAAATGGATGAAAATATGAAATGTTGGGCTTTCTGTTCTTCCACAATTCATATGGAGTCTTTTCCAGAATAGGTCTTATTGAGATTCTATTCTGAATGTAGCACGCTGTGTTTATTGCTTCTGCCCAGAAGATCTTAGCAACGTTTGTCTCATTGATCATGGTTCTGGCCATTTCTTGCAATGTTCTGTTCTTTCGTTCTACAACTCCATTTTGTTGGGGAGTTCTAGGACAAGAGAAATCATGCAGAATGCCTCTGTCATTAAAGAATGACTCAAAATCTTTGTTTTCAAATTCTCCACCATGATCACTTCTGACTTTAACGATTCTAAGATCCTTTTCATTCTGAACTTGGTTACAGAAGGTAACAAACATAGAGTGTGACTCGTCCTTGTGTCTTAAGAACTTTACCCATGTGCATCTGCTATAGTCATCTACGATTACTAACCCATACTTCTTACCACTGACTGAGGCAGTTTTAACTGGTCCAAATAAGTCAATGTGCAGAAGTTCTAATGGCTTAGAGGTAGAAACAACATTTTTAGATTTAAAATAAGGTTTTGCAAACTTGCCTTTCTGACATGCTTCACACAGAGCATCTAAATTGAACTTCAAATTAGGAAGTCCTCTGACCAGATTGAGTTTGTTAATCTGAGATATTCTTCTCATACTAACATGCCCCAATCTTCTGTGCCAGATCCACTGCTCGTTGTTAACAGACAGAAGGCACTTTACATTCTGACTCTTTAATTCAGAAAGTTTGATTTTGTAAATGTTGTTTTTCCTCTTACCATTAAATAGGATAGTCCCATCTTTCTGACTAACAGCTTTACATGATTTTTGATTAAAGATTATATCATAACCGTTATCACTTAATTGACTTATGGATAACAGATTATGCATTAATCCATCTACTAGCAGAACATTATTAATAGAGGGAAGATTTCCATTACCTACAGTTCCAGAGCCAATTATCTTTCCCCTCTGATTGCCTCCAAAGCCAACATGGCCTCCAGGCTTAAGTTCCAGGCTTTGGAACATATGCCTTCTTCCCGTCATGTGTCGCGAGCAGCCAGAGTCCAGGTACCATGACTGGTGTTTTTGACTTGCTGCTAAAGATATCTGCAACATGTATTATTTTATCCTTAGGTACCCAGATTTTCTTGGGTCCTGATTTGTTAGTTTTACCAAAACTCTGGTTGAATTTTGGTTTCACAGAGTGCTTACTGCTAGTGTATTTAATATCATGTGTGTGACCATACACAAAATGTGAATTCAGAGGAGTGTGTTTAATGGTTAAGTCCATGACATTCTTTGGTGTAGGAACCTTACCTTGGTATCCTATTCCTTTCCTTCCGTTTCTGCTAACTCCATAGATCATTGAAGCCATTTTGCTTCTATCTATGCTTTTAGCGAGGAACTTCTGGAAACTGTGATCATACTCCTTGATGATCTCATCAGCGTTGCTGGGAGTTTCATAAATTGGTTCCTTCTGAGAGTTTTGTAAAGTATTTTCTAATTTTGAAATCTTATTTCTCAGCTCAGAATTCTCCAATTTGAGACTCTCAGTCTTATTAGAGTCAGATTCAAGATTCCTTTTCAGGTCTCTGAATTTAACTCTAATTTGCTGATACCTTTCCAAAATCTCATTAAGGCTTTCAGCAAGTTCAGCCTTGGTAAAATTAACAGCAAAGTTAGGAAATACCTCTTCAGTATCTGATTCTGAGTCTGATTCAGAATCTTCACTATCTTCTGAAATGTTGGCCATGAGAGCTATGTTTGCCCTCTCATCATCTGATTCTGAGTCAGCTTCAGACGAGTCAGAGTCATCCCATGTAGCCATGAGACTTTTCTTCTTCTCTCTTCCAAACTTCTTTTTGGGCTTTTCCCTCTGAAGCTTTGGGCAGTCACTCTTGTAGTGTCCTTGCTCATTACACTCATAGCAGATGATGTCCTTGATGCTTGGCTTTTTGCTACTTGAGGAGCCTTCAGATCTTCTGTATCCAGAGGAAGAATCTGTCCTTCTGTATCTGGAAGAAGACTCGTTCTGATCAGATCTTCTGGGATTCCTGAACTTCCTTTGTCTTTGCTTCCACAGTTGATTTACTCTTCTGGAGAGGAGGGAGAGTTCGTCTTCTTCTGATGAGGATCCATCAGATGTTTCTTCAACTGCCTGCAAAACTTTAGACTCAGATTTTTTGTTAGATTTTAACACTAAAGGCTTACCTTGCTTCTGAGGCTCGTCAGCTTCTAGCTCTATCTCATGATTTCTGAGGGAGCTGATAAGTTCCTCCAGAGTGATTTTGTTGAGATCTTTAGCTAGTTTCAGAGTTGTAACCATTGGTCTCCACTGCTTGGGTAAACTTCTGATGATTTTCTTGACATGGTCAGCAGTAGAGTATCCTTTGTCCAGAACCTTGAGACCAGCTACCAGAATCTGGAATCTTCAGAACATTGTTTCAATGGATTCAGATTCTTCCATTTTGAACGCCTCATACTTCTGAATGAGCGCAAGAGCTTTAGTTTCTTTGACCTGAACGTTGCCCTCATGCGTCATTCTGAGTGAGTAAAAAATGTTCTTTGTTGTGTCTCTGTTGGAGATCTTTTCATATTCAGTATAGGAGATGGCGCTGAGGAGGATGGTTCTGGCCTTGTGGTGATTCTTGAAGTCACGCTTTTGTTGGTCAGACATTGTTTTTCTATCAATCTTCTGACCGCTTGCATTCACAGGGTGCGTGTATCCATCTGTCACCATATCCCATAGATCAGCATCATGTGCCAGAAAGAAGCTTTCAATTCTGTTTTTCCAGTAATCAAAGTTTTCTCCATCAAAGACTGGAGGTTTGCCGCTGAATCTGTCTCTGTCCTCATTGTTGTCATTGCTGGTGTGAGAATAGTTTCCTGCCATTGTGTTTTTCTGACTCTGGATCTTGTACTGACACGGTTAAGTGTTTTAGCTCAGAACCAGGAGCTCTGATGCCAATTGAAGTAGTGAAAAACACAAGAAGGGGGGGTTGAATTGTAAAACTGAAAATCAATGCAATCAACAAGATATTTTTATCCTGGTTCGTTTGATCTCAAACTACTCCAGTCCACCCGTCAAGGTGATTTCGCCTCTCTCCAACAAGGTCTTAATCCACTATATTCAATTGAATGTTACAAACTGCTTTAAAAACTGCTAAAGCCTTCTTGATGCAAACCACAACCCGGTTTGTCAAGGAAATACTTTCTTACAAAGAAGATAAATCTAAGTGTGTGAATGTTTTCTACAAAACTGTATCACAAATGTGATGTATACACAACTTTAAGCTTAGAAACTAGATTGCTAAAACAAGGATTGAGTAAGAAGATATGAGGTGTTTAGCAAACTGATAGAAGGAAGATTATGATCAGCTTTTAGGCGTGTAAGATGTTGGAGAGCATTAGCCAATTCAATCTTCATAGTCTTGTTTATATAGCACTGAGATTCTTGAACGTTGGAGCAATATTCTTGATTCAATGCTAATAACAAACTTTCCTTATTGAGCAGATCTTGTCTGGAATGAGGCCGTTGGTAATAATACGCTTTCAATGCACAGTACCGTTGCTTACTTAATGCATGTTCTGGCTTGGCTCATTCTGACTCTGCTTAGCTGCTGATGAACTGTTGTTTTCTTTATCAGAGTGTTGAGCGCAATTCTGTTCATCAAGCTTCAGCATACACGAGAGTTGATCTTCTGATTCTGGTATTCTGATATAGCAACTTCTGATGCTGATGTCAAGAGTCAATATTCTGATGCTGATTAAGTGTGCTCTTGCTTATACTTATCAGAATTTCTGCAAAGTAGAACGTGATATTTTAGGTAGCAAATAGTTCATACATGAATCATATAAATAATATATCTTTTCAATTTTGTTATCATCAAAACTTAAACATAGGGTAGTAGATTCAAACATTGTTCTAACAGAAGTTGTCAATACAGGCCTGCACTAGCCATCAAATATGTTGCATACAATCCTCTTGGTTTCTGGAATTTGTGGATTTGATTTGACTTCTGAGATCTTGGCCCTATGCTTCAAAGATCATGTTTTGACATAAAGCATACCTTTTCAAAAATAGAAATGTGCCTTTTTCTACTTAGGGCTTAGTTTTGTGTACAATGCCCAAATGGCCAAAACAAATGCTTAGACTGATGGATTTGCATTTAATTAAGGAGTATGAAATGGTTTAGAGGCCTGCAAACTAGTACAAAGCATGCTGGTTTGATAATGCCACTTGAGTGAACATGAATTTGCATGGATACAAAGTGAGTTTTTGCCAACTTCAAGCATTCGATTCTCCCTAACCACAAATGTGTTTGAGGAGTTCTTGGACAATTTGGAAAACTTGAAACATGCTCTATAATACATATTTGAAATGAAACTTGATACTTTAAGTGGAACTATGTGAAAAATGGCCAAGAAGATGGGTCAAAATCCTGCCTAAACTAGGGCAAAATTTCACTAAGTTAAAAGTTTTAGGGACCCTTGTTCCAAAAATCATAACTTGAGATCCAATATTATTTTGAGAAAACTTTGTGAATAAAATTTGTATACTTTGTGGAGGACTACAACTTTCATGTTGTAAGTTTTCTTTGAATCCATTTGCATCATGGTGAAAATGTGGGACAAAGTTAGGAAAAAAATAAGAAAATTCCATAACTTAGAAAAATTCTAAGTTATGAAAATTTTCAATTTCAAACCCTAATTTGAAATTTTGGGTTTCTTGATGAACAATTTTCATTATTTGACACATCTTGATGAAAAATGACCCTTGGCACTTGATTTTGACCTAAAAGTCATAGTTTGACTTTTCAGTGTACAGTCAAATTTTGATCAGTTGACTAAAAAATTCATCTGTCAATCTCATGCATTTGAGATCTTTTGAACTTGTTGAATAAGTCAAGATGATGAAATTGAGTCCTTGAGTCCATGGTTGAGCTTGAATTGCCATTGGCTAGGTCAAAAAGTCAGAAATTGCCTTTGTACAGTCAAAACCCTAAAAATGACTATTTTGCCCTTTTGGTGATCTGATCAATTTTATTGTGGAATTAAGGTCCAAATTTGATCCAATGATTCATATGAGTTCATAATGTTGATGTGGGTCAAAATTCATGAGGTTTGACTGTAAATTAGCCACAATTGAGTTTTCCCCTAATACAACTGATTTCTAGGTCAACTGTCCAATTGACTGGGCAAAAATTTGATTCAAGGCTTGAAACTTGGTATGGACAAACTTATGAGTCCAAAAAGAAGTATGAAAGTCAATTTGAGCATTGAAGGTCCAAAAATACTTGTACAAACTCAAACCCTAGTTTAGGTCATCAGTGCAAGGAGATGTCTTGAGCAGAGCGAATCCTAGCTTGATCTTGAGTTCCAAGAGCCTTGTGATGAGAAATGTTGATAAAATGAGAGGGAAAATTTTGGGGTACAGCAGTTGCCCCTGTTCAATCTTCTTGAACCTGAGGAGTTAGATTGGCAAGTTTGCCTTTCGTGACTCGAAGGTAAAAGAAGATTGGACACTAGAGTGCCCGTAAATTTGCACTCGTAAAAAATGTAGCTGAGGGAATGGGCTTAAAGATGCCATTTGGAGATGGTAGAATCTTGCGTGAGATGGGCTTAGAGATGCCATCCAAAACTTGTTTGTTTGAAAAACAGTAGAATGAACATCAGAATGGTCTCCGTATTTGGAACGTATCTGAGTTGTATCTGGAGATTGGGTTTGTATGAGCAAAGGAATGGAGTCTGTGTCTAGAGCATATCCGAGCTGTAACTATATTTGATTCTTGAATGAATGTCAGAATGAATGCCGTGTCTGGAGCGTATCTGGATTTTATCTGAAGTTGAGATCTGTATGAGTAGCAAAATGACTTCCGTGTTTGGAGTGTATCTGAACTTGAAGTTGATAGTTGAATATGAAGGAGAAATAGAATGGATTCCGTGTCTGGAGCGTATCTAGTCTGTATCTGATTGCTGGAGTCTGAATGAGTAGTAGAATGACCACCGTGTATGGGGTGTATCTATACTGTATCTTGTCTTGAAATTTCGAATGAGTAATAGAATGACCGCCGTGTCTGGGGTGTATCTAGTCTGTATCTGATTGCTGGAGCCTGAATGAGTAGTAGAATGACCGCCGTGTCTGGGGTGTATCCATACTGTATCTTGACTTGAAATTCTGAATGAGTAATAGAATAACCGCCGTGTCTGGGGTGTATCCATACTGTATCTGAAAATCTCTGAATAATTGTTAATGATAGCTTTTTAATCTTATCCTGAAAAGGGTAAAATGTTAGCTAAAACATAAAGTTATGTTGCATGATATGTATGATGCAATAAAATGTGTTTCACCAATGTTTATGATATATGAATGTAATAGATGTGCATGTAAGCTGATTAGCCGTCTTGCTGAGGAAAATAAATCCTTGATAACTGGAGATAATGAAATCTTTGATTGCTGCCGGAGAAAGTAAATCCTCGACCGATGCTGAGGATTCCGAAAATCTTTGATTTGTTGAGAATGAGAAATCCTGGGACCGTTGCTGGGGATTGAAAATCCTTGGTGACTTGTGGGGATTAACAAGAGTTTTGACAACTTCTGCGGGGAATGAGGATTCTTCATGACCTTCCTGGGGAAATAAGGAAAAATACGACGACCTCTATTGGGGAATTAAAACCTGGGAGGCTTCAAATGGAGAAATAGGAACTAGAATCTTCGTTTTGTTGGGAAATAACTCTGTGGGGAGAGCGTTAATTCTTCCGAGGAAATCAGGAGCTTGGGTTGTATGCCAATCTACTAGAGAATTGTCCTAGTTGGGGATAAAACAAACAGTTAACTGTTATCTGGTTGATTCTCAGACTTTTTAGATAACCTGCTGAGGAAATTGGGGAAAACTGAATGGTTCCCGCTGGGAATTGATAGTTGGAAATTGACTCCGCTGGGGAAGAAGGTTTCATCTTTGCTGAGCGTATGTAGTTCAAAGTTTTTGGGATCCACTAGGGATCGGGAGTTTAGAGACTTAACTCTGATGGGAATTTTAAAATTTAACTCCGCTGGGGATATGTACCTCAAGGTTTTAGCTTTGTTGAGGATCTGAATGACATACTGCAGGGGATTTCTTCTGGAATAGCCTAAAGACGTTTTCCTACACTTCTGACCTACCAGTAATTATCCTTTCTCATTTCATTTTATTTGTAAGCAATGATTATATTCAAATGCATATGCCTATTTAACAAACCATTGGACGTTTTCAAATAAAACATAAGTGTAAAAAGAAAAGAAAGGCAAGCAAATTTCTGCACTTTGAAGTATTTTTGTATTAACTTTTGTAAGTATCTTTGTACAAAGGAGACATACATCCTACTAAGAGAATGTTGTCGAAAAATTGAGAAAAAATTTATACAAAAAGAAAGATGGCTATGTGTAACAATTCCATGGGGTTCCCATTTTGCTATAGCTTTCACAACTCTGAGTATCTTGTCCATTTGTTGCTTTGTCCACGGATGATTAGATTGATCAGAAGCTTGGAGCTTGTTGGTGAAGAGATTGTCCTTAAAGTGATCCGACGAGACATAGTCATACGCTTCAATTCCCTAACTTTTGCCTGGACCGCCCTTTCGGGTTTTCAGTCCACCGGGAAACCCTTTTTTGCCCAAGTCGCCCTTTCGGGTTTTCAACTTGCCGGGTGTATAGATTTTTCATTTATCCCTAATTTTTGCCTGAACCTCCCTTTCGGGTTTTCGATTCACCGGGATGCCCATTTTTTCCCAAGTCGCCCTTTCGGGTTTTCAACTTGTCGGGTCATTTTATGCGTAATATCTTTTGACTATGTCTGCATTCGCAGGGTGAGGCAGGTCGTCACCGTCCATGGTGGTCAGAATCATTGCCTCACCAGAAAAGATGTTCTTGATCACAAATGGTTCCTCGTAAGTAGGAGTCCACTTGCCCCTGGGATCACTTTGCGGCAAGATGATCCACTTGATTACAAGATCTCCGACTTGATATACCTAACATCTGACTTTCTTGTTGAAAGCCTTGATCATCTGTTTCTGATACGTCTGACCATGACAAACAGCAGTAAGTCGCTTCTCGTCGATCAAATTAAGTTGGTCAAGTCGGGTATGAATCCAATCATCTTCACTCAAACCAGTATCCTTCATGATCCTCAAGGAAGGAATCTGAACTTCCATAGGTAAAACAGCCTCCATGCCATATACCAAATAAAAAGGGGGTTACCCCTGTTGAAGTACGTGCCGTGGTACGATATCCATGCAGAGTGAACGACAACATCTCATGCCAGTCCTTGTAAGTGACTGTCATCTTTTGAATGATCTTCTTGATATTTTTGTTCGCAGCTTCAACAACACCGTTCATCTTTGGCCGATAGGGAGATGAATTGTGATGTTGAATCTTGAACTGCTCGCACAGAGTGGTGATCACAGTATTGTTCAAATTTGTACAGTTGTCCGTGATAATCCTGTCGGGGATACCATACCGGCATATGAGATTCTGCTTGATGAAGCAGGAAACCACATTCTTTGTAACGGAGGCGTAGGAAGTTGCTTCGACCCACTTGGTAAAATAATCAATAGCCACCAGAATGAAGCGATGTCCATTGGATGTCGTAGGCTTGATCTCTCCAATCATGTCAATTCCCCACATTGCGAATGGCCAAGGAGATGTTAGGACGTTGAGAGGAAATGGAGGAATATGTACCTTGTCAGCATAAACTTGGAATTTGTGACAAGTACGAGAATATTGATGACAGTCAGCTTCCATGGTAGACCAGTTGTAGCCTGCCCTTAGAATGTTTTTAGCCATCGTATGTCCGCTTAAGTGGGTGCCAAAGGTGCCACTATGTATTTCAGTCATGATCAACTCAGCTTCAACTTTATCCAAACAACGAAGTAGAACACAATCATGGCTGCGCTTATAGAGGATACCATTGCTCAGGAAGAACTTGGCAGCAAATCTCCTTAAGAACTTTTTGTCATTGACGGAAGCTCCTTTAGGGTATTCTCGAGTCTGGAGATACCTTTTGATTTCATGAAACCAGGGTTGTTCTAATACTTCTTCGGTATTAATCTCATGACAGTGCACAGGTTATCCCATTCGCTCAATGGTGATTCGGGGAGCCTCATTATCCCAATTGAGTTTAAACATGGAAGACATTGTAGCCAGAGCATCTGCTAGCTGATTTTCTTCTCGCGGGAAGTGCTCAAAGGTAATCTGCTCGAAATGAGGCAACAATGTCAGGACATGTTCCTTGTATGGGATAAGATTAGGATGTTTAGTATCCCACTCTCCTTTGATTTGACTGATAACCAAAGCTGAGTCCCCAAATACGACCAAAGATTTGATTCCAAGGTCAATTGCAGCCTTGAGACCGAAGATACAAGCTTCGTATTCGGCCATGTTGTTGGTGCAACTGAAATAGAGTCTAGCTGTGAAAGGTGTATGGCAACCTTCTGGAGAAATAAGTATTGCACCGATACCGTTGCCAAGTGCATTTGAAGCACCATCAAAGTACAGGGTCCATCGGGATCCATTTTCAGGTCCGTCATACGGTTCGTTACCTTCAATGTTGTCCAATGTCATGATGTCCTCGTCAGGGAAGTAGAATCTCATAGATTGGTAATCTTCGACGGCTTGATGAGCTAGATGGTTAGATAGTAAACTCCCCTTTATAGCCTTTTGGGTTGTGTACTGGATATCATACTCAGTCAGGATCATTTTCCATCTAGCGATTCTTCCAGATAAAGCAGGCTTTTCGAAGATTTACTTAATCGGATCCATTTTAGAAATCAGCAAAGTGGTATGTGTCAACATATACTGCCTTAGCCGGCAAGCATCCCATACCAAAGCACATCAAGTTTTCTCGAGCAGTGAGTAGTGAGGCTCACAGTCGGTAAACTTTTTGCTAAGGTAATAAATGGAATGCTCTTTTCGGCCAGACTCGTCATGTTGGCCCAATACGCACCCCATTGAGTTATCCAAAACAGTCAGATACATGATTAACGGCCTTCCTTCGACGGGTGGCATCAAGATAGTAGGTTCTAGCAAATACTCCTCGATCTTATCAAAAGCAACTTGACAATAATTGTTCCATTCAACCACCTTATCTTTCTACAACAGCTTGAAGATTGGCTCACAAGTAGAAGTTAGGTGAGAGATGAACCTTCCAATATAGTTTAAGCATCCCAAGAATCCTCTAACCTCCTTTTCAGTGCGGGGGGAAGGCATTTCTTGTATAGCTTTGACTTTAGTAGGATAAACCTCAATGCCTTTTTTGCTGACGATAAATCCCAAAAGTTTACCAGACCTGACTCCAAAAGTGCATTTGCTAGGGTTCAGTCTGAGCTCATATTCCTTCAATATGACAAACGGCTTTTGCAGATGGTCGAGGTGTTCTTCTTCTGTCTGTGAATGGGATATCATGTCGTCTACGTAGACTTCGATCTCATGATGTATCATATCATGAAACAAAACTACCATGGCGCGTTGATAGGTTGCCCCAACATTCTTCAGTCCAAATGGCATCACTTTGTAGCAGAACGTACCCCACTGTGTAAAAAAATTAGTCTTCTCCATGTCTTCGGGGGCTATTTTGATCTGGTTGTATCCCGAGAATCCATCCATGAAGGAAAATACCTTGTGTTGAGTTGTGTTGTCAACCAAGATGTTAATGTGTGGTAGTGGAAAATCATCTTTAGGGCTAGCCCTGTTTAAGTCCCGATAGTCCACACACATTATGACTTTTCCGTCCTTCTTAGGTACAGGCACAATGTTAGCAACCCATTATGGATAGGAAGTAACAACCAGAAAGCCAGCATTGAATTGCTTCATCACCTCAGCTTTGATCTTTTCAGACATGTCGGGCTTCATCCGGCGAACTTTTTGTTTGATCGGTGGACAGTCTTCTCTTGTAGGGAGACGGTGAACCACGATATCTGCTTCTAGTCCCGGCATGTCTTCATAGGACAAGGCGAAGATTTCAACATATTCATTCAGAAGCTGAACTAGATGCTCTTTGACATTTGGCTCCAGGTTGGCACCCACCTTAACCTCTTTCTTGTCTTCCACTGTTCCCAGATTGATGGTTTCTAGCAACTCTTCATGGGGAAGAATAACCCTCTCTTCTTGTTGCAAAAGTCTGGCTAACTCTCCAGGAACTTCACAGTCTTCATCACCTCCGTACTCGGCATGATTGACCAAATCTTCAGAGTCACCGAAGGCTAAAGCAGAATAGTCACCCATGGAATCCGGAGTGGATGGGTACCTGCATTTTGTGAGTGTGGGTGTGTGTAAGGGATAGCCATCCTCAAACAAAACAAAATGTAAAAGGAAAGAAAATGAACACAACAGTTTATAGATGAAAACGTCCAATGATTCACTTAAAAATGGCATATGATAATGAAGAAATCAAGCCCTTACAAATGGACCTATATGCCCCGGGTAAGGCATAAGGTGAAAATAGTGTACGAATTGTTTAATTATTACAGACCAAAATAGGAAATTGTTCAAAGATAAATTACTGGTTGATGAAAGTGATGGGAACGAAGTCTTTCGCTTCCCAGTTGCTTAATCCTCCTTCGACGATTGGAAAGATCCAATCTTCAAAGTTGTCTTCTTCATCATCATCTTCTAAGGCATTAATTCCGTGGTGAGTGATTTTTATGGGTGGTCCTCCAGCCCGGGAGCGACGCACAGCTTTCTGGCCAGCAGCAGTAAAACCTAGTCCGAACTTGTCCGTCTTGTGAGGAAAATCAGGCAGTTGCCCCCACACTGTACTCCTTCCTTCTTTGATTACAGCCTCCGCATCTTTGAGGCACTCTATTCGAGACACAGGCTTGGAAATGATAGGCACATCAGCCATTGTCTTTGCAACTGTGACTTCAAGAGGAACCTCTTCAAAACGTTGGAAAGGCGTTTCTATGAATTCTCCATCCAACTCCACATAGCGGAAGGAGTTGAGGTGACTTATCATGTACTCTTCCTCACCGTGAACCGTTATGATCTTTCCCTGAACTGGATACTTTAGCATTTGGTGCATAGAGGAAGTGACTTCCCCAGTGTTGTGGATCCACGACCTTCCCAACTAGCATGAATATGAAGGACGGATGTCCATCACATAAAAGGGAGAGTTGAAAATTTATGTGCCCACTTTGATTGGGATGTCCACTTCTCCATGAACCATCATCTTAGAACCGTCGAAGGCTCTAACAATGATGTTACTCGGCTTTAGGGTCAATCCTTCGCAGTCCAATCTATCCAACGCCTTCTTCGGTAGCACATTTAAAGATGAACCGGTGTCAACCAGAACATGGGCAAGTGTGGTCCCTCTGCATTCTACCAAGACATGCAGCGCGTCGTTATGCTTCCTTCCCTTAGGAGTAAAATCAGCATCAGAAAAACAAAGACCATTATCAGCTGTAAGGCTAGCCACGCACTCTTGAAATTGGTCAACAGAAGTTTCTTGAGGCACGTGTGCCGTCTTTAGAAATTTGATTAAGGCCTTAGCATAAGCCTTAGAGCAGAGTAAGAGAGCCAACATGGAGATTTTGGAAGGGGTCTGCCCTAGCTTCTCCACGACATCATAGTCACTCTTCATGATTATCTTTAAGATTTCTTCCATCTATTTCTGGGTGGTCTCGGGGATTACCACAGTCTGAGCCTTCGTCCTGACAGGCGCTTCAAGTATCCCCTTACCTTTGTCGATAGCAACATCAGAGGGTCTAACTTCAGGAGCATCAAGTTCTTCAATTACCGGGCTTTGCACAGATGGCTTGACAGGCACAGAAACTCTCGAGGGTCCGAAGACTGCTCGTGGATGAGCAATCTCCAGAGAGAAGATCCTTCCGCTGCGAGTTATGTTGCTCGTTCCCGCAATATTCCCTATATCAGGGGTTTCATCATCAGAATTCTCTTGGACTGATTCAATCTGCTTGATACCATGGTAGAAGATTTCTCCTCCGTAGTTCCATAGTATCGTCTTGTTATATTTATACGTGACAAGCCCCGACATGGTGATTTTCAATGGTACAAACTTAGGATCAGGCGTGATCTTAACAGGCCTTTTGCAGGTCTTGGAAAGATCGTCGAATATGGTTATTATAGCGATGTCATTGGTTGACGCAACAAAGGTAGCAGGAGTAACAGGAGTGATAGTATCAACGAGAGTCTTTTGAAAGAGGATCTCTTGGGTATCCATCAGGCGTTGGATGCCTGATTTCAACAGTTGGCAATCAGCTTGCAAGTTTGAACAAAAGTAACAGTCTTTTCCACAGCCTGGGAATATCCCGACTTTCATCAAATTCACTTTAATCACTGGTAACAGAGTCAAAAGGTCATCAATAGTGGTAACATGAAGATCTTCCAAAATGGCATGAACATTATGACCGTGCTTCGACATTGGGGCAGAAATCACATTCAATTTTTCGGGCGCATCAAATTCTACCTCCTTGGCGTCTATCAAGTCTTGGATTTTGTTTTTAAGAGCCCAACAGTTGTTGGTATCATGCCCTACACTGTCAGAGTGGTATGCACATTTTGAATTGGAGTGATAATAAGGAGAAGAGGTATTAGGGTTTTTCGGCGCTTCCTTCAAGTTGGTAAGGTTCAGCTTGAACAGATGAGGGAGGACTTGAGCCGGTGTCATGTTGATTCGGGTGAATTTCCATTGTGGCCTTTCTACCCTTTGCTGGTTAGCTCTTGGTTGATTATTGCGAGGTTGATCGGTTGAAGAGTTTTGGATCATCACAGCCCCTATCGTTGGTCGGTGCTCTGTTCTTCCTTGGTTTCTCTGATTGTGAACAGCAGAAACCTTCTTCTTAGCTGGGAAGATCTTCTTAATAGCAGTGGAAGCGGAGGAATCTTTCTGAATCGTACCACTTTTAATGCCAGCTTTGACCCTTTCACCTGTCAGAATTAATTCGGTGAATCCTGCAGATGAAATTCCGATTAAATGATTGAAGAATGGACCTGACAGAGTCCCTAAAAACATGTTGACCAACTCTCTATCCGACAATAGTGGCTGCACCCTTCCAGCCAAATCCCGCCACTTTTGGGCATATTCCTTAAATCCCTCATTAGAGGCCATACCCATACTCTGTAGTTGAGTACGAGTAGGCGCTAAATCTGCATTGTATTGGTATTGTTGGTAGAAAGCAGTAGCTAAGTATTCCTAGTTATGGACCCAAAGATCCTTATCATAGGAGTGGGGTTGGATTTTTCTGGCGTAGGATCTCAGATGCATCTTTGGACAGGATAAACCGTCATACTTAGCAAATGTAGGTACCTTGAACTTGGGAGGAATGATGATCCCAGCGACCAACCCTAGTTCTTCGAAATCTAACCCAAGAACCCTTTGCAACTCCATGGCTGCCAACCGATCCTCAAGATTTTTATATTTATCATCCGCCGGGGGATATTGCTGTTCAGAGTAATCTTCATCCTCTTCCTCTTCCTCTTCTTCAACTTCAGATTTAGAAGGCATCGCAACTCCTTTTCCTTTACCAATCCCTTTATCATACGTTGAGGGGAACTCGAGAACTTTTCTATCCTGGTTTTCAAACCTTCTTCCCATAGTGGCCATACTGGTCCTTTTCTTCTTTTTCTCTTTATCTTTCTCCAACAGTGCTTTAAGGTCCTCTTGACCCTTTGCTAAGGTCATGAGGATTTGTTGGAATTGCGAATTCTGTGCTTGCAGATCCTTAACCGTCTGCTCCAAAACCATCTTGCTGAAATAAACAGCAGAAAGATAAGGAAACCTGGTGTGAAGACCTGTTTATGCATATGATGAATGATATGTTATTCATGTAATGCATTCAAGGATTCAGAAATTCAAATTTGTTGTAAAAAGAACACACGTCATATTAAGAAGAAATTTGTTAGTACATAAATGCCCCATGGGCAAAATATTACAAAATTCTTAATGTAAAAAGACATTGCGCATCCTCTTTGGCGAGATGTAAGTGTTGAGAGTTTCCTCCTCATGAAGTCAGCAGGTAAGCTCCAAAACTTTCTTCTCACTTGAATAGAAGCTGGCTTCAAAAGTATTCTATTCCTCTTTGAGTTGGATCCAACTCTTTTGTAATTCTTCCAATGATGTTGGCATGTCAGGATGTATGAGGGTGTATGGAACCTCTCCTTCCATAACAGGCTCTTTGATCATGGGGAGAATGTGGGGCTATGGCATCATAAGACTCTAGGCGCGGGTTCGTACCCACTTGAGATAAGGCTCAAGGGGGATGGAATTCTTGTGCCCCAATGTCTTACTATCCACTTTGTTGGGCATCCTCCAAGTTCAGATAAACTTTTGTCGAAGTCCTTGCGCATCGTTGTCGAAGTCAAAAACCAAGTCAGGAATAAGCATATCATGAGGGTCGTCCCTCCGGGCATACCCAAATTGCCTTAGAGCTAAACAGGGGTTGTAGGTGATGCCTCCCCTAATGCCAAGTAGTGGGACATTAGGGAATTCTCCACAACGATCAATGATGATGACATTTTCTCTGGGCCGAGAACACCAATGAACATCAGAATGTGTGAGGGTCATCAACCGTTGTGACCACCTTAAACCCTACTCATTCTTCAAAACTGATTGGGGAAGGTGAGAAATAAACCACCTTGCTAGAAGAGAAGTATAGCACATGAGAATACCTCTTTTCCTCATTGTTCGTGTGTAAAATGAGTGTAGGATGTCCCCAAGCAATGTAGGCATAGGATTCCGAGATATGAAGATTTTGACAGCGTTCACATCTATAAGTTGATCAGGGTTTGGGAACAAGACCAACCCATAGATAAGGAGTGCCACAATCTCTTCAAAAGCTTATAGATCTAGAGAATTCCAGCAGTCTTGTGCCTTCTGAAACAGAAACTTTGCCAAGAAACCCTTGACACCACTTTTTGTTTCCCAATGACCGATAATATCAGATGGTTGCAAGTGTAATGCTTGAGTAACATCTTCAGGCTTTGGTTCTCTTTCCGTACCGTTGTAGGGTAGTTGATGGAGAATAGGAATCCTCAGGAGTTGAGAAAATTCCTCCAAAGTAGGCACTAGTTGGTAATCAGGGAATGTGAAACAGTGGTGTAGGGGGTCAAAGAACTGGAAGAGAACTTTCACCATGTCTTCTTCAATGTTGGAGTTGACCAAGTTAAGAAGTCTACCATGTCTTTCACTGAAGAGATAATTCTATGGAATATTGGAAGTAAGCTCCTTGAGTTGAGGAGAGATTCTCACAAGGTTGACTTGAATTGTTTTCTTGCGAAGAGATTCCATGACCTACAAAACAAGAACAAAGATGAAGGTCCAAACCCTTGAAATGGTTAGTGGATGCATATGATGCTTTATGATGTTCATGATGTATGCACAAACACATGTACAAACAAGTCACACAAGTTCATAGTTTCAGGCTTGCATGAGGTTTCATAGGTAAGTACCCTCTTGAAGTTAGTTGGCTCAATCCTGTCCTATAAATAGTAACCGTGTTATAAGGAGCTCAATATCACAGGATTATTTTCTGTGTTCATTGTCTTGGTTTAGCCACTTAACTGGCGACCAAAATATTCCAAGAAAACAACCCTCAATGAGTGTAGTATCGAGTATCTACCAACTTCAGATTGCACCAAAGCCGGTCATCTCACTACCCCTAATAAGGCCAAGATGGTCAAGTAAGGTTCTAAGAGTTCATTAGTGCTTCATGACATCACTCAGCGGCCCCGTATTCTCTTTGATTAACTCAAAGGCTACCGGAACTCACAAATATGTCGCACTAATATAGCTATTGCTTCAACCATGTTGGTATACCCCGCACAGTTTCCACAACGTATTGCTATTTACCTATGAATGTTTCCCAATAATTCGGGTGGAGGATTTATGCCCAAACAAGAGAACCAAATGTAAAGCAATCAAAGCAATCAAGATAAGCATTCAAAGGTGATCTAAACCCTAAGGTTACTCCACTTTTAGAATTTTCCCCAACAGAGTCGCCAGTTCTGTGTTGCGGTGGGAGAACTGACTTGGGATTTTGCGTTTGTGTTTGAAAATGTTTCGGTTTAGCAAGAGTCGCCACTGACTTTTTATTTTATCCTAAGGAAAGGTCAAAAAGCACAGGAAAGACCTTTGAGATGTTTTCTTGGGTTCGGGGAGTAGATTATGAAAAGGGAAGGTGCAAGCACCCTTTTCATCCATGGTTATCCATGGGCTCTTAGTTACTTGTTTAGATCACTTGCTTTGCTTTTCAATTGTTTGAAGTGGTGCTTTTCAATTGTTTGAAATGGTGCTTTGTGTGTGGTTTTGAAAGATGTTTTGAAAAGAGGCCATAGTTGTGTCAACCTTTGTAATGATTCGTGTTTGAATGTATACAAAGGGGTTTTTGTCTTTTGAAAAGATTTCAATGTTTTGAAAGTTTGTTTTGGCAAATGTTTTGAAATGGTGTTGTGAAGTGTGTTTGAAAATAGCAAGTTTGCAAGCTTTTTTGATCAAGTAACTAAGAGCTATCTACCCTATTTTAATCAAAGATATTTCTTATGTTTTTAACCCTTTTGACAGTGTTGTTTCACCATTGCATTTGGTGAACAACCTTGTGTTAGGATGTTAAACGGGACAGGCGCGGGTCATCGTATAGACCATGATAGCAATTGTGTTAAGTATCTTTGGCAATTTTCTTGAGGGACTTGATCATTTTTGTTTAGGCAACCTAGATAGCGTCATCGAGGGACTATGATCTTTTGTTTTGTTTTTGTTTTGCCAAAGTACCCAACATGCATACCATGGCCCATTTTTAAAGGCAACAAGTGGATTGTAACCCTAAGGGTGCAAGTGTGCATTGTGTTTGATTTTCATGCATTTTTGTTTTTGATTATGTCAAACTATTTGTTGATTTTAATTTTGCATACAAACCCTAATTCTCTAATCATGGCATAATTGAAAGCGTAAAATGTGAGAATTAAAGTTCTAAGCTATTACAACATGATTATGGGGATGGGGGTACAATTTTGAATGGGGGTATTTGACAAGAAATATAAACCTTAATTTACTATTACATCCAAATTGAATCACAATATTTAAATGGACAATTATTTAAATAAACAAAATAAATAAATGTCAAATAAATATGAATTATGCAAAAAAGTTTTTTGTTTACCTATGTATGTAAAAGTATTTTTGATGTAAAAAAGTACAAAGAAAATAAAAAAAAGATTAATTTAATTGTTTAAGGGATGAAACCCTAATTTCTTTAACAAAATAAATACTATATATTATTTATATGCAAAAAATATATTAATATATGTAAAAATGAAGTACACTTTAAAAAGGGTATTTTTTAGTATAAATAATAATAAAAATAAAAATGTAATATTTTTGTATTTTTATTCTAAGTATTTAATAAAATAAAAGTATATATGTATATATATATATATATATATATATATATATATATATATATATATATATATATATATATATATATATATATATATATATATATATATATATATATATATATATATATATATATATATATATATATATATATATATATATATATATATATATATATATATATATATATATATATATATATATATATATATATATATATATATATATATATATATATATATATATATATATATATATATATATATATATATATATATTAAATATATTAAATATGTATAATATAAAATTAAATATGTACAAAAATAAATTATATTTTAAATAATACTTTCAGTGTGAATAAAAATAAGAAATAAAAATAAAAGTATATATTTACATATTATTTTCAAGTTTAAATAAATAATACAAAAGTATTTAAAATGTTTTCTATATTAGAAAAATTAAAATAAAATGCTAAATAAATGTAAAAAATTATGAAAATATTTTTTAAGCATTTTTTATAATTGGAAATAAATAAAGAAAATCATAAATGAAAATAGAAATGCAAAAATGTGAAAATATAAGAAATTAGGCCAGGGGGTGTGAAACTGAAAATGGGAGGTGTTAGAAGTAAGCCAGGCCAGGCCCAACCCACCACTTCATCTTCTTCCTCCAGCACATTTGAAAAACACGCGCCTGTTGTACAAACTTGGACATCCTGTTTCAGTGATCTTTTGTCAAAACTCACAACATCAAACTTGTAGAGAATTTCAATGCGATTCTAACCATATAAAGCATTAATCCTAACTCTCAAATACCAGAGAGAATTTCTCTGGCCCTAAAATTTGACCTACTTTTTTCAGCATATTCATGGATGAAATTCTCCTAGCACACTTAATATAAATGAAAGTTGAGCATATGTATGGCTTCCTAGCATTGAATACTACATTTTTCATTCACAAACCTAAGACTAAATGTTCCTAAATAGAGAGATAGAAAGTGAGAGAAAACCTGTTTCAGTTGGATTCGTGTAGGACAATGCAGTGCTTCTCAACAAGTTTTAAGGTGTCTGGTAGCTTGCTTGAACTTCAATTGATCTTTTCCAATAGCTAGCTTGCCTTGAATGTCCCTGAATCAGCCTCTAGAACTCAACCTGCACAAGCTTGAAATGAAAACGGTGAACAATGTAAATGGAGTTACAATTGGCAATGGAGGTTTGGGATAGCTTGAGTGAGTGGAATGGAATGAGTTTGAAGCAAAAAGGGGCAAAACGCACGAGCCAAATGAGCTGGAGAACTCAAGTTGCAGCACCTTCCCTGTTTTGCCAAAGAAGAGTGATTTCTGGCTATGGGAGGTTTTAAGGCTCAAGTACTCGTGTTTCTTGCTCAAAGGGTTGTTTGAAAGATGTTCAAAGTGTTTGTGTAAGCTAACAATGGCTGGTTTTTCAGTTGTGAGGATTTGGCAAGTTTTCTTGTATTTGAAGCAAATATATGGAAGTTGTCAATACATGCTTGCACTAGCCATCAAATATGCTGCATACAATCCTCTTGGTTGCTGGAATTTATGGATTTGATTTGGCTTATGAGATCTTGGCCCTATACTTCAAAGATCATGTTTTGACATAAAGCATACCTTTTCAAAAATAGAAATGTGCCTTTTTCTACTTAGGGCTTAGTTTTGTGTACAATGCCCAAATGGCCAAAACAAATGCTTAGACTGATGGATCTGCATTTAATTAAGGAGTGTGAAATGGTTTAGAGGCCTGCAAACTAGTACAAAGCATGCTAGTTTGAAAATGCCACTTGAGTGAACATGAATTTGCCATGGATACAAAGTGAGTTTTTGCCTACTTCAAGCATTCGATTCTCCCTAACCACAAATGTGTTTGAGGATTTCTTGGACAATTTGGAAAGCTTGCAACATGATATATAATCCATATTTGAAATGAAACTTGATACTCCAAGTGGAACTATGTGAAAAATAGCCAAGAAGATGGGTTAAAATCCTCCCTAAACTAGGGCAAAATTTCACTAAGTTAAAAGTTTTAGGGACCCTTGTTCCAAAAATCATGACTTGAGATCCAAGCTTCTTTTGAGAAAACTTTGTGAATCAAAGTTGTAGACTTTGTGGAGGAATACAACTGTCATGTTGTAAGTTTTCTTTGAATCCATTTGCATCATGGTGAAAATGTGGGACAAATTTAGGAAAAAGATAAGAAAATTCCATAACTTCGAAAAATTCTAAGTTATGAAAATTTTCAATTTCAAACCCTAATTTGCAATTTTGGGTTTCTTGATGAACAAGTTTCTTAATTTGACACATCTTGATGAAAAATGACCCTTGGCACTTGATTTTGACCAAAAAGTCAAAGTTTGACTTTTTAGTGTACAGTCAAATTTTGATCAGTTGACTGAAAAATTCATCTGTCAATCCCATGCATTTGAGATCTTTTGAACTTGTTGAATAAGTAACGATGATGCCATTGAGTCCTTGATTCCATGGTTGAGCTTAAATTTCCATTGGCTAGGCCAAAAAGTCAGAAATTGCCTTTGTACAGTCAAAACCCTAAAAATGACCATTTTTCCCTTTTGGTGATCTGATCAATTTTCTTGTGGAATTGTGATCCAAACTTGACCCAATGATTCATATGAGTTCATAATGTTTATGTTGGTCAAAATTCATGAGGTTTGATTGTAAATTAGCCACAGTTGACTTTTCCCCCAATACAGTTGATTTCTAGGTCAACTGTCCAATTGACTGGGCAAAAGTTTTGATTCAAGGCTTGAAACTTGGTATGGACAAACTTATGAGTCCAAAAAGAAGTATGAAAGTCAATTTGAGCATTGAAGCTCCAAAAATCCCTGTGGAAACTCAAACCCTAGTTTAGGTCATCAGTGCAAGGAGATGTCTTGAGCAGAGCAAATCCTAGCTTGATCTTGAGTTCCAAGAGCCTTGTGATGAGAAATGTTGATAAAATGAGAGGGCAAATTTTTGGGTACAACACTTGGCCACCAGATCTGGTTATCTGGCCATCTGGCACGTTGATTGGTGAGGGAGTGTGATGGTCATCAAGCCTATGCACACACCAGATTTCCTACAAGAAAACAATATTGAGAAAATGGGGGACCTGGGACTCGAACCCAGGTCCTGAAGGGATATCCACTCTATGCTTGCCACCACGCCATTTATTTTCAATTGTCAATATAATGCAAACAAATGATAATATAATAAAATAGATATTATTGGATAAATATAATTAAAAAAAACGCGCCAATATTTGAATGGACGAGTGGTAGCGTGACAACGCATCGTCCCCGTCTTTGGACCGTGGCTAAAAGTCACAACATCTATACTTACGAACAAATGTCCGCCTCTACAGACAGGGGTTCCTCCCAAATCTCCTACAGGCCATGGAAATGCATTCTAAGACCATGGTTAGATTCGTCCTCTTCTGCTGATCACAACCATGCCCATTATTAGGGCTAATTGTTCCTGAAACGAAAAACCCAAAAAACAAAAACGAAACCCTAACAATGGTGGATCTCGTTACAGGTCATGTAAATGCAATTGAATAATACCAAAAGCTTGCAAATGATTTGTAGATTCAGAATATGCTATCAATTCATGCTAACTATGCCTAAATTTAAAAATATGAAATCAAGAAAAGGGTGAGTTTGTGAGTGACTTACAGTGCTCTTGAGGGTCTGAAAATGCATGGTCTTGATTGGTTTCGCTTGTGGAGATTTCCAGGAAGAGATTGAGACCAACACCAAGCCTTGAAATTGCCTATAGACTTGATTTCTATCCCACACTTTTTTGGTGTTTTTTCAAATTTTGTTCTTGCTCTCCAACTGATCTCTAACCCTTATTTTGGTCTGCACACGACCCTTATGTAATTCACAATGTATTAGGGTTCCAACTTCTGTCCAAATCTTCCTCTTTTAATCACTTTGATATTTGATTTGATTCTCCATTAAAGCTTTCCAAAATTGGCTCATTTGCAATCTTTTTGAACCCACATGGCTTGATGCGAGTTTCATTACCATGCTAGCTGTAGTTAGAGCCTGAAACAAATCAAAAGATCCTTGGTTTTCAATATTTGTGATTTTATTTGATTTGTTTTTATTTAATTCAAATTAATTCAAATGAAAATCAAAATAATAAATAAAAATATGATATGGACACATGGGCAAGGCTAGAGCACGTGTACCGTAATTCCAACTCAAAACAAGTGAAAAGGAATGGGCCCATTTGGAAAAATTTGAAGTTTTGAGGATAGTTAAATTTTGGCAATTTTGCAAAAAAGTCCAACTTCAACAATGCATAACTTCCTCAATTTTGACTCTTTGGAGGTGTTCTTGGACTTTTTAGAAATCTTCAGATGTCCTCTAATCAACCCTTCTGGTATCATCTCATTTTGATATTCCATGCTCATGTTAGAAGCTTTTACAAAAAGGTGTTTTTGTTGACTTTTCAAAATTACCTATAATGTCCAAATTCATAACTTCTTGTGAGTGAATTTGTTGATCTTGGGAGATGAATATGGATTGTAGGGAATTGCATCCTATGCATAATGAGCTTTGGATGCGTCATTTATCATAAAGTATGAGAAAGTTATGCTTGGTCAAAGTTGGGTTGACTTTTCCTGCAAAACCCTAATTTAGCAACTTTTGAATCTTGATGAATTGTGAGCAATCCTTGATGAATCATGATAAAAACTTGATCAAATGATGTAATATACTTCAAAATGAGGATGCTCACAAAAACATCTTTAAGTTTTACTGTATGTGGGTCACAGTTGACTTTTGCTCTAGCATAGTCGATTTTTGGACCTTTGAGCAATTGACTGAGCAAACATCCTTTGGAAGGCTTGAAACTTGACATGGATAATATTGTGAACATATTAGGACATTTGGTGAGCACTTGGGATCAATTGGACTCAAGGACCTTGATGCAACATGAAACCCTAATTTGGGGTAGACTACCTTAGGAGAGAGCTTGATTGGCCAACCCTTGGACTAACTTGAGCAACTTGGAGATCTTTCTTGAAATATTTTGAGAAATATGAGAGGGAAAATTTTGGGGTACAACAGCTGCCCCTGTTCAATATTCTTAAACCTTAGGATGTAGATTGGCTTTTGTGCCTTTCGTGATCCAAAGGTGTAAGAGGATTGAACACTAAAGTGCCCAGAAATTTGCACTCGCATGAAGTGGTAGTTGCTTTGTGATGTCGGGAATGGGCTTAAAAATGCCATTTGGAGAAGTGTCGATCGCATAAGAGATTCCTTAGCGAGAGCTTACATACCTACCGTTGAGGAAGATTCCGCTGGGGAAGTCTGATCTTTGTTGAGGGAAAGGAACTCGTCCGTAATTCAACTGAGGTTTCTAGATTTAGGAACTTGGCCGTAATTCAACTGAGGGGAAACATCTTCGTCGAGATTTAATAACTCGCCCGTAATTCAACTGAGAAAACTTCTCTGCTGAGATTTAGGAACTTGTCTGTAATTCAACGGAGGAACATTTTTGTCGAGATTTAGGAACTCGCCTGTACTTCAACTGAGAAAACATCTCTGCTGAGATTTAAGAACTCGTCCGTAATTCAACTTGGGAAACATCTTCGTCGAGATTTAAGAACTCGCCCATAATTCAACTGAGAAAACTTCTTTGTTGAGATTTAGGAACTTGTCTATAATTCAACGGAGGAAAATCTATGTCGAGATTTAGGAACTCGCCTGTACTTCAACTGAGAAAACATCTTTGCTGAGATTTAAGAACTCGTCCGTAATTCAACTGGGGAAACATCTTCGTCGAGATTTAAGAACTCGCCCGTAACTCAACTGAGAAAACTTCTCTGCTGAGATTTAGAATATGTCCGTAATTCAACGGAGGAACATTTTTGTCAAGATTTAGGAACTCGCCTATACTTCAACTGAGAAAACATCTCTGCTGAGATTTAAGAACTCGTCCGTAATTCAACTGGGGAAACATCTTTGTCGAGATTTAAGAACTCTCCCGTAATTCAACGGAGAAAACTTCTTTGTTGAGATTTAGGAACTCGTCTGTAATTCAACGGAGGAAAATTTATATCGAGATTTAGGAACTCGCATGTACTTCATCTGAGAAAACATCTATGTTGAGATTTAAGAACTCGTCCGTAATTCAACTGGGGAAACATCTTCGTCGAGATTTAAGAACTCGCCCATAATTCAATTGAGAAAACTTCTCTGCTGAGATTTAGGAACTTGTCTGTAATTCAACGGAGGAAAATCTATGTCGAGATTTAGGAACTCGCCTGCACTTCAACTGAGAAAATATCACTGCTGAGATTTAAGACCTCATCCATAATTCAACTGGGGAAACATCTTTGTCGAGATTTAAGAACTCACCCGTAATTCAACTGAGAAAACTTCTCTGATGAGATTTAGGAACCTGTCTGTAATTCAACGGAGGAACACTTTTGTCGAGATTTAGGAACTCTCTTGTACTTCAACTGAGAAAACATCTCTGCTGAGATTTAAGAACTTGTCCGTAATTCAACTGGGGAAACATCTTCGTCGAGATTTAAGAACTCGCCCGTAATTCAACTGAGAAAACTTCTCTGCTGAGATTTAGGAACCTGTCTATAATTCAACGGAGGAACACTTTTGTCTAGATTTAGGAACTAGCATGTACTTCAACTGAGAAAACATATCTGTTGAGATTTAAGAACTTGTCCGTAGTTCGACTGAGGTAAAAGCTTCATAGCTTTGAATTTTGTGAGAATTTAACCGCATCCTTCCTAAAAGGTAAAGGTTAGTTATATGTAATGCGTGATATGTATCAGGCAATGATGTTCTCAAAATAAATGAGATTGTATTGTATGATGCGTATATGCATGCGTCATGATGTATGGAAATGTAATGTTTTTAGCTGGGGAAAATAAATCCCGGATAGCTCTTGGAGAAAAGAGTTGAATTCTTCTTTTCCGCTGGGGATGGCGAATAAAGATGACTGTGAGAATAAACCTGCAGGAGAGGATAACTCCGTTGGGGAATAAACTGATAAGGAGATTACTCTGTGGGGAAGAGATGCTCTGTAGAGGATTCTGCTGATAAATTCAGCTGGGGATGAATTACCATTGCTGGTGATAATGAACCTTGTTGGGGATTGAATTCCTGTTTGTGAAAAGAAAGAACTCCACTGGGAATGATTTTCTAGTTGCGACTTCACTGGGAATAACCTTTTAGACTCTATTGGGGACAATCTTCTAGAGTCCACTGGGGATATTTTTTATACTCCGCTGGGGATGATAAGACTTTTTAGTGCTGATGGTAGATAAACTCTGCTTGGGGAGAATTTTACCGACTCATTCGCGGTTGCGAGCCTTAGTTGGGGAGAGTGGCGTCCTGTTTGGGACAACTAATATCATTGTCTTTGTCTTACTCTGCGGGGAGTGAATGTTATTAGGATGCATGCTGCGGATATGACGATGACTCTACATCGAGACTTTTATGCCCCTGCATCTGCGGGAGAAGGTGCCTGCGGATGCCTTGTGGATCGAGTATTATCCCAACCTATGAGGTGCTTGGTATCCTTCAATCGAAATGACAAGTCTTCTTCTGGTAGGCAAGTGGCGAGATGACGGGACATAGTCGTACGCTTTAATCCCTAACTTTTTCCTGGACTTTCTTTTTAGATTTTCAGTCCACCTGGATACCCTTTCTTGCCCAAGCCGTCTTTTCAGGTTTTCGACTTGCCGGGTGTAATATTTTTTCATTTTTTATCCCTAATTTTTGCCCGAACCCTTTTGGTTCGCCGGGATTCCCTTATTTTTGCTAGGCCAGTCAACCTAGCGGGTCTTTATTCATGCGCAGTATTTTCTGACCATGTCCATGCTCTCAGAGCGTAGGGAGTTGTCACTGTCGGTAGTGTCGTGTTTCCATACTACCAGAAGATGTTCGTTTGATCATGCAAGATTCGTTGTGGGAATCCATATCTAATGCCCCAACTGACTCAGAGGGAGATTTTCCCCTGGCTATTTGGCATCTTTGAGAGATTCTCTGAATCTTGACTTGATTGCCCCAGATGATGGACAATGATCATGCCGTGCCCCTTGGTTGGAAGTTTTTTTCCACTTGAGGTGATCTCTTTTATTGAGAAGGTTTTTTTTTTCACTAGATATTCGTCGTGCGAATTTCTCTGTTGTTTGAACAAATAGTCATATGCAAACAATGTTATTTTAAGAATGTAAAGCTTATGTTTGTCTTGAAGTTTTTGAAAATGCATTTTTTCAGTAAGATAGGAAAATTTTGTAAAATGTGATGTCAACTCAGGATGTACAACAAGCTCTACAGGAGTAAGGATACCTTTTCTAACAGTATGCTTTCGAACTAACCCATGCTTCAGCTAGGACTTTTAAGGGTTATAATGTGGCATGGTTCACGGTTTAAGAAACAAAGGATAAAGGCTCAAAAGTTATTTGTACCCACCCGCTCTTCGTGATGTTCTTCGATCCCAAACTCAGCTAATTGTGCATTTAGATCCCGTTAGAGTCTGGAATATTGTCCTTGATGTTCCAGTGATGGTTCAGATACTGACAGTTTATTTTGAACAGGCAGTCATTTTTGTTGGGAGTTTGTAGGATCTCTTTCTTTTTGATTTTATTATCCCTGTCTTTTTTTCCTGAACTGTTTCTTTTGTGATTATGATCATCGGGATGCCCCAGTTTTTTCTTAAGTCTCCTTCATAGGTTTTGACTTAATGGGCTTTTATTTTTGAGATATAATGATTGCATGTCTTGACGATTATAGGGAACCCACACCGTCTTTTGTTTCGGAATAACGTCTTTGATGCCATTCATTGTGCACCCGAATTAACTGAGAAAACTACCCTGCCCCAGGTTGTGATTAAGGGTTTTAATATGTGCAAAAAGAAAAACTCCAACTTCTTTGGCTCAAAGGGGTTGACGAGGAATTATTTTGCTTATAACTCCACTGTTTAGGATTTAAAACAATGTATGTACATCGTCAGCGGGGTCTGTTCAAAAGCATACTGTAGAGATTTTGATATCATTTTCGTCATCCTCCCTCTAAAGGATTCGAATTTTTAAATCGAGAGTTGATCATCACAAAAATGAAAGCAATTTGAATATAGTGAATATGAATGGATTGATTCAAAGCAGACATATGCAATGCATTGATGAAGTAACAAAATTTGACATGAATAAATGTTTGAACAATCAAAATAAAATTACAAATTGAAAATTCTAATGAAAAAAAGTCTTCTCGTCTGGTCTTGTCACTTCAGAGGACGTGCCTTGGAGGGATGGTAGAAGAACTTAGCCTGAACATCTCGTGTAAACTCCAACACTCCTTTATTAACCAAGTCCTGAATTTTATTTTTCAATGCCCAACAATCACCAGTATCATGCCCCGGGCTGTTGGAATGGTATGCACACCTAGAATCAGGATTGTACCTTGGGGAGGCTATATGGGGATTTTGAGGAGGGTCCCTTAGCGTCAACAAATTCAATCTCAACAGGTGTTGTAAAGCTTAAGTCAGCGGCATGTTGAGCTCAGTGAACTGCCTTTTGGGCGTATCTGGCTTACTCTGATCAACCTGTTGTTTTTGGCGAGGTTGTTGTTGGACCCTTGAGGTAGTAGCAACCTGGAGAGGTCCATTATTCACCAAACCAAACCCTTGTCTTCTTGGAGGCTGATCGACGACTTGGTCCCCGGTCTCGACTGTTTGCTTCATACTGCTGTATCGGTCTTGATGAAACTGGATGATAATGGTTCTCAGCTCCTCTTGTTCCCGGGCTAAGCCTTGGATAAAAGCCATCTTCCCCAGAATTTGTGTTCTTATTGCATCAACCTCAGCTTGCAGTTGTTTCAGCCGCTCGTCCTTATTGTCTTCAGGATTTTTCTTGACCAAGTTCCAGACGAGGAGCGTTTTCAACTCATCCTGCCCCTTGGATAGGTTTAGGAAGATTTCCCTGAACTGAGCTTCTTGAGTTTGAAGATCTCGATTGTCTTGTTGGAGATCCATTGCTGAAATAAACAATGAGAACATCAGAGACCTGTACTGGGAGACATGTTATGCAATGATATGTATGATATATGTATGCAATGTTTTCAAGGATCTCGCGGGGTAAACAAGAAACTGTTAGAATTTGAATTTTGTAGTTTTGATTGAAGGAATCTGGTGTCGTTAAGAGTCCTTCCTCAAGAGTCAAGCTCACCATATCGAGTGGGTCATAGCCACTGACTCAAGTTATCGTATTTTGATCTCTATACGGCATTGGATAGACGAAAATAAATCCCCTTTGCCCCTTGCTAGACGTTTGATTTACCATAACTTACATCACAAACCCTTGAGATCCTTGAAATGGTTAAGGAAATGTTAAGGCATGATGTTATGATGTGTATGCTATGCGTTTAAGCAAAAGTGTGAGGTTCTGTAAGTAAACCCTGCAATAAATCCAAATTATTGGATAAGGACCATAGACAAAACCTACAAGGAACTCATGTTGTTAGATAACAAAAATGTGCAAGTAGTTCAAGTTTGAAGGCAGGCAAGTCACACAAACAGCCTTAAGTTTAGGCTTGCATGGGGTCTAGGTATTACCCTCTTGAAGTTCAGTTGGTTCAACCTATCCTAGTAATAGTAACCGGGTTCTAGAGGTTCTCAATATCACTGACCATCCTCGATCGGTCATAATTCTAGTTTAGCAACCTTTTCTTGCGGCCGGAATCATCGTGAGAGTATGGTCTCAATGAGTGTAGCATACTACTACTTTTCTATGGCCAAGTTGGTTAATTATAGGTTCTAAGGTTAGTTGATGCTTAATGACCCCTTAGCAGCCTAATATTCTCCTTGTTCCTCCACAAGGGATATCGGTACTAACTAAAGTGTCACACCAACGTAGCTACTGCTTTAACCGTATCGGTCTATGCCGTACAGTTCCCTCACAGTCTATTGCTACTTACCTAAAAGGTATCCCCAGATCCGGGTTAGGATCTATAGTAACTCCAATTCAAACCCACAAAAATAAAGCAAACAAATTAAGCAATTGAAAACAATATGAACTATTCCTAAGGTACACCCCACTTATCAACTCCCCAGCAAAGTCGCCAGTTCTGTGATACGGTGGGAAGAACTGACTGTTTTTTGGAATGCTGGTTTGTGTTTTGCGTTTGTTATTCGCAAAATGTCGCGGTAAGCAAGAGTCGCCACCAACTTTTATTTTATCCAACAAGGAAAGGAAAAAATCACAGAAAAATTCCCTTTTTGAGATTTTCTGAGTACGGGGGGTAGATTATAGAAAGGGAAGTTATTAGCACCCTTTCTATCCGTAGTTATCTGTGGGGTCTTAGGTACTTGCTCATCATTTTCAAAATTGTTTTCTTTGTGCTTGTGGGTTTGAAAAGTTTTTGTTTTAACTTAGATTTAACTCTTGCTTTTGTCCTAAAGAGTGTAATGAAGTGTTTTTGAAAACTTTGTTTGAAAAGGAGTGTAAGTGTGAAAAATTTTGTTTTGTTTTGGATGAGCAAGTATTTAAGAACTAATCTACCTACTCGAAAAAGGAATCGTTCTATGCTAATTTCCTTTAGACAATGCTATCCTACTATTAGTGAGTAGATAACACCGTCGTTGGAGTTTGAGGGTCAATTTGAATGAGGGACATACGGTCACTAAAGCAAATGTTAGGATACCTTAGTGGTAACCCTAATGTCTTAGATCATCTGTTTGAGGCAACAATATCCGAGGCAACCGTTTCGAGGCAACTATGATCTTTTAGACAAGAGGGCGACCTCTAAAACAACTTATACTTAATAACCGTTTACAAAGGCAACCAAGTGGGGTGTACCCTAAGAGTGCGCATGTGCGAGTGTGTTGATTTTAGTTATTTTTATCTTTGCACATGTTAAGGGTGATCTAATTTGATTTTAAGATTAAGCATTCATTCTTGTCATGCAAACCCTATTACCAAACATCTAATAGTTGTATAATTTGCAGACATTAAAGGTGCGGAAATTAAACTAAATTATTACAAGGCGTCGGGTATTTACATCGCCAAAAACAACCCTTTGAAAATAAAAAGCAGAAAAATAAATATCCTAATTAATTATTACAAACCGGGAGCAGATACAATAATTTGGATAAATAAAGAATAAAGCGTGCGAGGTGAAATTGAATCGAGTACGGAATTAGGGTATTTACCCTTTTTAAAATAAAATGTTTTTTTGTTGTTTTTATTTTTAAGAAAACGAATTAAAACCTAAAATTAAATGCTAAATTAAATATTAAATAAATTAATTAATGAAAAATAATTAATGACATATTTTTGGAGTTTTTGTTATTTTAGGAAAGAAAATAAAATGATTAAATTAATGATTAAAACCTATTAAATTCTAATTGATTTTAAATATTTACAAAATCAATTAAAGTTATCTAGAATTAAAGCCTAATTAATTAATTAATATTTATTAAATAAAAATAAAATTCTGAAATTTAATTGGATAAAAAGTATTTTTGTGATTTTTTGATAAAAAGAAAATTAATTTATTGGTTAGTAATTAATTAAACAAAATAAAGTAATTAAATTAAATAAAACAAGAAAAATATAAGAGAAAGAGAGAATGGGCCTGCTTTTTTTTTGGTGTGGATAGAAATTTCGTTGGCCCATTGAGATGTAGTCCATTTGACTTTTTGGGACCCCCTGCGTATACGTTGACTGTCATATGGTGTGCCTTCAAGGCTTGGCCACCAGATCTGGCCATCTGGCACGTTGATTGGTGAGGGAGTATGATGGTCATCAAGCCTATGCACACACCAGATTTCCTGCAAGAAAACAATATTGAGAAAATGGGGGACCTAGGACTCGAACCCAGGTCCTGAAGGGATATCCACGCTATGCTTGCCACCATGCAATTTGTTTTCAATTGTCAATATAATGCAAACTAATGATAATATAATAAAACATATATTATTGGATAAATATAATACGCGCCAATATTTGAATGGACGAGTGGTAGCGTGACAACGCATCGTCCCTGTCTTTGGACTGTGGCTAAAATTCATAACATCTATACCTATGGACAATTGTCCGTCTCTACAGACATGGGTTCTTCCCAAATCTCCTACAGGCCATGGAAATGCATTCTAAGACCATGGTTAGATTCGTCCTCTTCTGCTGATCACAACCATGCCCATTATTAGGGCTAATTGTTCCTGAAACGAAAAACCCCAAAAACAAAAACGAAACCCTAACAATGGTGGATCTCGTTACAGGTCATGTAAATGCAATTGAATAATACCAAAAGCTTGCAATTGATTTGTAGATTCAGAATATGCTATCAATTCATGCTAATTATGCCTAAATTTAAAAATATGAAATCAAGAAAAGGGTGAGTTCATGAGTGACTTACAGTGCTCTAGAGGGTCTGACAACATGTGGTCTTGATTGGTTTCGCTTGTGGAGATTGCCAGGAAGAGATTGAGACCAACACCAAGCCTTGAAACTGCCTCTAGACTTGATTTTGGTCCCACACTTTTTTGGTGTTTTTGCAAACTTTGTTCTTGCTCTCAAACTGATCTAACCCTTATTTTGGTCTGCACATGACCCTTATGTAATGCACAATGTATTAGGGTTCCAACTTCTGTCCAAATCTTCCTCTTTTAATCACTTTGATATTTAATTTGATTCTCCATAAAAGCTTTCCAAAATTGGCTCATTTGCAATCTTTTTGTACCCACATGGCTTGATACGAGTTTCATTACCTTGCTAGCTGTAATTAGAGCCTGAAACAAATCAAAAGATCCTTGGTTTTCAATATTTGTGATTTTATTTGATTTGTTTTGATTTAATTCAAATTAATTCAAATAAAAATCAAAATAATTAATAAAAATATGATATGGAAACATGGGCAAGGCTAGAACACGTGGAGCATAATGCCAACTCAAAACAAGTGAAAAGGAATGGGCCCATTTGACAAAATTTGAAGTTTTGGGGATAGTTGACTTTTAGCAATTTTGCAAAAAAGTCCAACTTCAACAATGCCTAACTTCCTCAATTTTGACTCTTTGGAGGTGTTCTTGTACTTTTTAGAAATCTTGAGATGTCCTTTGATCAAGCCTTTTGGTATAATCTCATTTTGATTTTCCATGCTCATGATAGAAGCTTTGACAAAAAAGGTGTTTTTGTTGACTTTTCAAAATGACCTATAATGTCCAAATTCATAACTTCTTGTGTGTACGTTTTTTGATCTTGGGAGATGAAGATGGATTGTAGGTAATTGCATCCTATTAAAAATTAGCTTTGGATGGGTCATTTCTCATAAAGTATGAGAAAGTTATGCTTGGTCAAAGTTGGGTTGACTTTTCCTGCAAAACCCTAATTTAGCAACTTTTGAATCTTGATGAATTGTGAGCAATCCTTGATGAATCATGATCAAGCCTTGATCAAATGATGAAATATACTTAAAAAGGAGGATGTTGAACAAAAAATATTTAAGTTTTACTGTATGTGGGTCACAGTTGACTTTTGCCCTAGCATAGTCGATTTTTGGACCTTTGAGCAATTGACTGAGCAAACTTCCTCTACAAGGCTTGAAACTTGACATGGATGATCTTGTGAACATATTAGGAAATTGGTGAGCACTTGGGATCACTTGGACTCAAGGACCTTGATGCAACATGAAACCCTAATTTGGGGTAGACTGCCTTAGGAGAGAGCTTGACTGGCCAACCCTTGGACTAACTTGAGCAACTTGGAGATCTTTCTTGAAATATTTTGAGAAATATGAGAGGGCAAATTTTGTGGTACAACAAAGAAATTCCCTTACAACAAAGTTTATTTATTTAAGTGGAAATTCATCAACACTTCAACTTCACAACATAAAGACTTACACTCCATATCCTCAACAGCAGTCAGGGATTTATCCTCCCCAAATCCAACAAGCAGTGCAGCAAATTAGCTCACATACGCATACATCGCAACCATATATAATAAACATTGATAACACGAATACATTATACCATGCATTTCATACAACATGACTTTGCATTTTAGCTAAACATTTTACCCTTTTCAGGATAAGGTTAACAACTACCATTAACAATGTTCAAAGTTTGCAGATATAGTTCAGATACGCTCCAGACACGGATGCCATTCTGATACTCATTCAGATTCAACTTTCAGATACAATACATATACACTCCAGACACAGATGCCATTCTAATACTCATTCAGGTTCAGCTTTCAGATACAGTTCAGATACGCTCCAGAAACGGATGCCATTCTGATACTCATTCAGACTCGGCTTTCAGATACATTTCAGATAAGCTCCAGACACGGATGCCATTCTGATACAGCTTTCAGATACGCTCCAAACACGGATGCCTTTATGATACTCATTCAACGTTCAGATACAGTTCAGATACACTCCAGACACGGACGCCATATTAATACTCATTCAAAATTAGCCTCCAGATGCGGTTCAGATACGCTCCAGACACTGACGCCATTCGGATACTCATTCTTTCAGCTTACAAATTACAATTCAATAATCACTTTCTAGATGGCATCTACAAGCCCATCTCCAACAAGTTTCTATCATCTCTCTAAATGGCATCTTTAAGCCCATTCCATCTACCATCACATCACCGAGTGCATATTTCTGGGCACTCTAGTGTCCAATCATCTTCCAACTTCGAGTCACGAATGGAAAAACTCGCCAATCTAACTCTTCAGGTTTAAGAAGATTGAACAGGGGCAGCTGTTATACCCCAAAATTTTCCCTCTCACTTATCAAGATTTTTCTCACAAGATCTCCTTGGGCTCAAGACTGCACTAGGGTTTGATCAGCTCAAAACACCTCATTATGCACTGATGACCAAAATTAGGGTTTGAGTTTGCACAAGGATTTTTGAACTTTCTATGCCCCATATGATTTTCATGGATCATTATGGACCCCCAATATTACTCAAGGCAAGTTTCAAACCTTGGATCACATTTTTGATCAGTCAATTGAGCAGTTGACCTAAAAATCAATTGTATTGGGGAAAAAGTTAACTATGGTCAATTTATAGTCAGACTTCATAATTTTTAATCCACATCAACATTTTAAACTCATATGTATAACTTGATCAAGTTTGGACCACAACTCCTCAATAAATTTGATCAAATCTCCAAAAGGGCAAAATGGTCAAAATTAGGGTTTTGATTGGGAAAGGGCAATTTCTGATTTTTGACCTAGCAAATGGTAAATTTGTTTAAGGAATGATCTCAAGAGTCGAATTGCATCATTTTGACCTAATGACATGGTTCAAAACATTGCAAGTCCATTGGATTGACAAATAAATTTTTCAGTCAACTGATCAAAAGTCAACTGTATACTGAAAAGTCAAACTTTGACTTTTTCGTCAAATTCAAGTGCCAAAGATCATAATTCATCAAAACATGTCAAAATATGAAACTTATTCATCAAGAAATAAAAAAGTCAAGATTTCATTTTAAAAAGTCAAAAAGTCTAAACTTAGAAATTTTTCTGTGTTGGAAATTTAATGTTTATTTAGAACTTTGAGCAAAATTTTCACCATGATGGAAGATGATTCAAGAGAAACATCCAACATGAAAGTTGTAGATCTCCATGAAATATACAACTTTGCTTTACACAACTACTTCCAAAAATTCTTGGATCTCAAGTTATAATTTTATGAACATGTGGTCATGAAACTAAACACTTAGTGAAATTTTGCCCTAATTTGGCCAGGATTTTGACCTACCTTCATGACACTTTTTAATATAGTTCCATGGGGAATATTCAAAATAAATTCAAAGATGGGTTGTATAGAACATTTCAAGCTTTCCAAAATGTCCAAGAACTCCCTGAGATCATTCTTAAGTAGGGAGAATCGAAGAGATGAAGTTAGGGTTTTATCACTTTAATTACAAGTCATTTTAGTGATGAACAAAATTCAAATTCAAACCATGCTGCATAAACACTACTTTGCAGGCCTCAAAATTGTTAGGCACTCCATAATTAATGTTCTACACAGCTGTTAGAGGCCTCACTTTAAGCATTCAATGCATGGACATGCTTTTTATCCATTTTTGGAAGAAAGGTTACATTGCCATTTTGATAAAGTGACTTTTTGTACAAAACTTGTTTTTGAGCCTTTCACTTTTTCTCTTCTGATCAAACAAGTCCTATAACTCATGAGAAATGTTTCAAACACTTACAATCTCCCATCCCATGCTTGTACCTCTTCTTGAAACTTGTTTCCCTCTTTTCTTCAAAATCAAGTAATTTAGCCAAAAGCTAGGAACTTGTACTTATGATTGTCCAAAGATCTCAAACACTTTTGTTTATACATACACAAACCATTTGACACAAAGACATGAATGCTCAAGCCTTGAAAGAACCTAGAACTCAGAATCACACTTCACACTTCCATTTTCACACAAACTGGCCAAAAACTTGAAACTCATAATCTACTAGTGCGTTTCTTGGCCTTTTGGTTTCTAATGTTTCTAAAAATCATATAGAAGTGATCCCACACCCTGTTACAGAACTGTAACACCATTAACACCATCCTCCATTTTCAAAAACTCATATTTTCACGCTGACTTCTCCAGACCATTTCAGCCATCCATTGTTCAATCTAATCATTGCATTAGCTTCCTGGGACCTCAAGGAAGCTAACCTGATCATCCCCATCACTTAAAACAAGCTCAAACTCAAAACACGATTTCCAGTTTTGAGGTAAGTTTTATTAACTTTGAACTCTTCATACATGCATCATCAATGATTTATTTGTGAACAAAACATGTAGATATCATTGCCCTGAAGCTAACCATGTCCATAGTTTCCATTAATTTTGCTTGAGCTTAGAGAATTTTGAAATTGAAATTTATGAGATTTTTAGGGTTCAGATTAGGGCCATTAAAATTCATGCTTATCTTTGATTTATAGTTTTAATGCTTTACATTTCTGAAACTGTGAGAAAATTTGCTACAAGTTTCATGTTTACAGTTTTCATTTTTGATGAGAAATGAGCAAGTTACAGTTGGTCTGGTTGGAGGTTGAAGATGAAGTCCTCAGGGCGCGTTTTTCCTTGTATATTTATTGATTTTCCTATGTTAACAGATGTATATCTATCACAGTGGTATAAGCGCGGGCCTGTAACCTTTGGGACTTGGGTTCGAGCCCAAGTGGTACCGTTTTTCATTTTTTTTACATGTTTTGCATTTCTGTTTTTTTTGCAGGCGCTGGGCCCTGTTGGGCTTTTTTGTCATTCTTTTTTTTTTTGTTTTTTTGCTAGTTAACTCCCTGCAGGCTATTTTCTCCCTGGCCCGGTTTATTTTATTTTCTTATTTTTTATTTTATTTTATTTTCTTAATTGTTTTCATAATACTAAAAATAATTATAAAAAATACAAAAAAATTAGATTTTCATTTTAACTTAGTTTATTTTATTTTTCTCACAAAAATATTTTTATTAAACTATACTTTATTTATTTTTTACAAATCATATTGTAAATTAAATTAAAACTAGGTTAGTATTTATTTTTTCTTTTTACACCTATTAAATATATTTATTTATATATAAAAAAGGGCCAAAAATATTTTATAATGTGATAAATATTTTCAAGATAAAAATACCAAAAAAATACTTTTCTTAAACTTATTTTCTTTTGATTAATTAATAGAACTAGGGTTTTATTTAAAATCTTTTCTTCATAAAATCAAGTTTAATTAATTATTTTCTTTATTTAATTAGGTTAAGACAATTTCACTTTCTCTTATGAAAATCAAACAAAGATCCATTTTCTTTACATTTTGCATTTTTTACACATTTATTCATTTTTATACTTTGTATTTATTTATTTCCTTGTACATTGATACCAATTCAATATGGTTGTAATAGACTAACTAGGTTTATATTCTTGCAATCCCCATTCAATTCGTACACCCCCTCCCACAAATGTTGTAATAGCGTAGTAACTTTAAATTCTGTAATTTATTGCTTTTATATACAAATGCTAGTAATTAGGGTTTGTATGGAAAGACTAAAACCAATACTTAGAAAACCCTAATTCAATACAAAAACAAGCATGAAAACAATACACTTGCACACAAGAACTCCTAGGGTTATTCCACTTGGTTTCCTTATACAAAATGACCATATTATGCATGTAAGGTATCTTAGCAAAAACAAGCAAATACAAGATCATAGTCCCTCGATGACGCTATCTAAGTTGCCTTTCAAATGATCTTAGTTCCTAAAAGAGAATGTTGAGATACCTTGCAACATTGTTAATCATTGTTATACGATGTCCCACGCCCGTCCTGTTTACATCCAAAGATAGGTTTGCTTACCAAATAAATGGTAAGACAACAATGTCATAGGAAAAGGAAATAAACAAGAAAGACTTTTGAGTAGGTAGAATGCTCCTAATTACATTCTCAATTTCAAACAAACATCCTTTCTATTTTAAATACAAACACTTACACTTTCAAACATCTTACAAACTTGAAAACATTTTCAAAAGATCAACATCTTTGTATACATTCTTACAAACAAGGATCATTACAAAGATTGCCTAAACAATGGCCTCTTTACAAAATACTTTCAAAAAACCACACCAAGCAGAATTTCAAACAAAAAGCAAGTGATCTAGCAAGTAACTAAGAGCCCATGGAAAACCATGGATGAAAAGGGTGCTAGTACCTTCCCTTATCATAATCCACCCCCCGAACTCAAGAAACAATCTCAAAGGTCTTTCCTGTGCTTTTTCACCTTTCCTTTTAGATAAAAGAAAAGTCGGTGGTGACTCTTGCTAACCACAACATTTGCGATAAAACTCAAAACCTTCAAGTCAGTTCTCCCACCGTATCACAGACACCGCTTCATCTTGGTGGCCATTGACTATTTCACGAAGTAAGTTGAGGCATCTCCTTTCGCTTCCCTTACCAAATATATTATGGCCCGTTTCATCAAACAGAATCTCATCTGTCGGTAGGGAGTCATAGAGAGAATCATCATAGACAATGGTACGAATCTCAACAATACTATGATCACCGCACTGTGCGCACAATTCAAGATCCAGCATCATAATTCTTCCCCTTACCGGCCTAAGATGAATGGTACTGTCGATACCGCAAATAAGAACATCAAGAAGATCATACAAAAAATGACAGTAACCTATAAGGACTGACATGAGATGTTACCATTCGCTCTCCAAGGTTACCGTACCACGGCGCGCACATCAACAAGGGCAACTCCCATTTCCTTGGTGTACAACATGGAAGCTGTCTTACCAATTGAAGTCTAAATACCGTCTCTAAGAATCATAAAGGATGCAGGGTTGAGTGAAGACGATTAGTGTAGCGATAAAAAATGTAGCGGGGTAAATCGGAGATCGAGCTATTAATTAACTCGTCTCACAAAAGCAAGAGTCGCCACCGCGCTTTATTATTTCCAAGGGAAAATGGAAAAGAGCGAAATAAAACCCTAAAATATGCAATGTAAAATAATACTTTAAAAGTAAAGAAAATACAAGGCGTTTTTGAAAAGTGGTCTAGAGTTCGGGGGTTGGTTATACAATGGGAAGGTATTAGAACCCAATGCATCTATAGTATTCTATAGGAACCTTTTGAAATATCTGTTTATTAAAAAAAGTTTGTTTAAAAATAAATTGTTTGGCTGAAAATGGGTATGGACGAGTTTTCGAAAATACGACGACCTAACATCGAAGTTTTGACTTAAAAGGTGTGAGTTTTGAAAAATTGAATATTTGGGAAAAATATCTTAAGTTTTTAACAAAATAATAAAAGGAAGATGAATGAGGGTATTCACGCTATGTATTTGATGACATGAAGTTGACAAAAATTAAACGATTCCCTTGGATTAAAACGGACGAGAGATATGCGGATTAACGATCGATTAATTAAAATTACAATTGAACAATTAACTAATGATATTAAATCATACTAGCATACATTTTAACAATTAAATAAATAATCAAAAGTACATGAAGATTAAAATTACGAAATCATAGATTTTAATAATTAAACACATAACAAAAATTAAATCACGAAACATGTGATTTTGAATAATTAAATAAACAACAACACAAAATAAAAATAAGAATTAAATATTATGTTGACAAAAATAAATAAAGGTGAATTTTAATTAAACGATTTTATGTATTTTTTATGCCTTCCTCTCTCTCACGCATAGAATCCTTTCCATCACCACTCAAACAAATTCGTCTTCCTCACCAAACAAATCCGTCCTCCTCTCTTTTACATATCCAAACCCTTCTTCAACTCTTTCTCTCACGCCATCAAATTCGGCTTCCTCTCCCTTCTACAGATTCGAACCCTTCTTCATCTCTCTGGTTTCCGCTTCTGACATGATAGATCTACGAAAACGAAATGGGTGCTGGAAAAAAAAAGAAACTGAAACGAAAACAATTGTCCTCTAATTATGAACTAAGGAAGAGAGACGATGAGAGAAGACGGAGGAGGTTGAGATGTTGACGGCTGGGCAGAGTTTGTAACGGCGACTTCGCGAAAAGAACAAGAGAGTGAAAACCTAAAAAAAATGGGTTTGGTTTTAAGTTTTTTTTTTGGTACAATAAGCTTTAGGCTTTTAAAGGGTTAATTGATTTTGTTTGAAGAAAAATATTATTATTGTTAAAATAAACAACAACAGGTTTAGATTTATAAAAAAATTGTCGCTGTAAAAGCATATCAACAAAAGTTTATGGATTTTTAAATTTTTGCAACAACAAAAATGGTTTTCTGGATATTTGAGATTTTAGAACAACAAAATATTTTTTTTTTGGTTTTGGATATTTGTAACAGTAAAATATTTTTTGGATATTGGATATTAGAAAAGCAAAATACTTTTAGGGTTTTGTAACAACAAATGTTTTAAGATTTCTATGACATCAAATAATTTATGGACTTTGAGATTTTTGTAAAGCAAAAAGGATAACCAAGTTTTTGGACAGCAAAATGTTTTGGACAGCAAAAATATTTTGGACAACAAAGGTGTTTTATACAACAAAATGTTTTGGACAACAAATGTTTTGGACAACAAAAATATTTTGGACAGCAAAGGTGTTTTGTATAGCAAAATGTTTTGGACAACAAATGTTTTGGACAACAAAAATATTTTGGACAGCAAAGGTGTTTTGTACAGCAAAATGTTTTGGACAGCAAAATGAATAACCAGTATTTGAGACAGCAAGCGATAAATTGGTATTATGTGACATAAGAAGTAAGCTTTTTATTACACTTGTTATTATTATCGATATTATGAATACTAATATGTTTAAAATGCTAACAATCATGCAGCAACTCAACTTAAATACAGTACAACAATGAAAAGAATGATGAGGCAAATATTGCATAGCAAAGAAAAAAAGGTACATCAAGTGATTCAAGCATGAACATATGCAACAGTAGATAGAGAGGAGAAAAAAGAATAATACCTATCGAAGCCTCTCCGATGGGGCTTCTAACAAAATGGTAAACTTCCTTGAGTTTGCTATCTTTTCTCCTTGCTGGATTTTTTTTGGAACAACACCACTTTTCTGTTTTCACTCTTGCTGAAACTTTAGAACAACACTCTATTTTTCTGGTTTTTTCTTACTTGCTGAATTTTTTCTTCTCCTTTCTTTGTGTTGACAAAGGCTCTTATTTATAGTGGAGTATGTGGGATTTGAGGGGGAAAAAGTATAAATTTGAACTGTTTTGGCAAGCTGTTTCTATGCTTTGTTCTCACAAATTACTTTAGCCATTTTGATACAAATTGCTGCTACTTTGATGCAGGCTGGAGCAGGTTTTTGGCAGCACTTGGAGCTCCTGTATGTTGCTGTTTTTTACTGTTTTGTAGCATTTTACAACATCTCTATTTGCTGTTTTTTTCCAGGCTGTTTGGAGCATTATTGACCAACAAAAATAAAACTAAATGGGCTTGAAGAAATGTTGCAAACACGGACTGCATTAGCAACTTTGCTGAATTTTTTTATGTTGAAAATACATTTGTACACACTTGTAGCTTCTTGCAACTTTGTAATAAACTCCAATAAATTGTAACATGAATAAACATGCATTCTTAAATATATTTCCACTTCCTTTGATAGTCATGAATAACCTTGAATCTTCACATAAACATGAATCTTGATATATCTTGATAAAAATTTAAGATCTTCCATTTAAATTTTGGAAATAATTGAATAACACTTGGATGAATTGTTGAATGAAGAATAAATAATAAAGCAAGTCTTGGACTTTAATCTTGCACTTTTGTAATAGAAATCCAAATAAATCACATGGATTAATTTTGCAATCAAATAAAATTCCACATGTAATAAAATATAATTCCTCACTAACTTCTTGAAATAGTGTTTCATGTATCCAAATAACCATGATGTAGATTCACATAAATAATCACAAGAATAATCTTGAATAAATATTCCATGTGATAAATGAATATTCTTGGATGAAATCTCTTGAATATATCCTCTTTAATTATCATTCGGATTCAAATAAAGAAAATTCCAAATATTCCGAATATTCCGAATAAATTCTTCTAGAACGATTTTGAATTTAATTATCCCATTTCGGCAAAATTCAACCCGCGTTGTGAGAAAATTTGCAGATGACTTTTGGTTCAAGAAATCGAAAATGACGGCATAACTTGGTTTTTCTTGTATTTTAGAACAAATGTGAAACACACATGAACCAAAGCTGGTAGAATTTTGACTGTTCTTCCTGAAAAATATTCGGAGAAAAACGGAGACCATTTGCTGGACAGAGTGTGGAAATAAACGTACAATTCTCTGAAATTCTTTGATGAACCATTCTTTTGGAAATTAACGAACGACAACATTTCTGTTCTGAGACTCGAAATCCTGATCGACGTACAACGTCTAACGCTCTTCTTTCAGACCTTTTTCTGCACATGAAAATAAAATAGCAAAACATACACTTCATGCTTGATTAGTGGTTATTCATTCATAAAATGTTCACAACACTCGGTAATTTCTACACAGTCAAAGCTCAAAAGCGAAACATTTGAAACCTACCGTATTCTGTGACCTTGATGTGTATAAAAAATAATGCACATGAAGCAGGGATCTTAGGTGAAAAATTGGGGTATGACAGCTGCCCCTATTTAAGTTTCTTCTATCCGGAGATATGAAGATTAAAATCTTCATCTCGACGAGATTGAAGGTACTTCAATACATTATGCGTAATTTTTTCCCTAAGATACCGCCATTATGTTTATGATATGGATGTAGTATTTAAATTCATGGAGAATGATAATGTATGAGACAAGATAATGCTGGAGGAAGTAAACACCAATAAACCACATGAACATAGATTATAAACTACTGGGGGAATGAGTCATCGACTTCGAATGATAGACTCTCGATGGCGAATAAAATTTGAGAAAATACGACCTCTGACCCTAACAAAGAAGACGCCTTACATAGGCCACGAAACAGATAGATTATCGACCCAAAATAACGGTGATTTCACAACCCAAGGTCAAAGATAGACAAAAGATGTATCAAATTATTGCTGATAACGGACTACCGACTTCTGAAAGCAAAGACTCACAACAAATTTTTCTGCGAAATTTTCCGGGGAGATACCAATTAATGCTGAAATAATAATATGGTTGTAGGTACAAGCTGCTCAAATAAAGAAGCTGCCACTTGCTGTCGTTCAAAGATGTCAATAACATACAAGCTTCTCAAATAAAGAAGCCGCCACTTGTTGTCTTCCAAAAATACTATAACATACAAGCTGCTCAAATAAAGAAGCTGCCACTTGCTGCCTTCCAAAAAAATACTATGACATAAAAGTTGTTCAAATAAAGAAGTTGCCACTTGCTGTCTTCCAAAAAAATACTATGACATACAAGCTGCTCAAATAAAGAAGCTGCCACTTGCTGTCTTCCAAAAATACTATGACATACAAGTTGTTTAAATAAAGAAGCTGCCACTTGTTGTCTTCCAAAAAAAATAACGCACAAGTTGCTCATGAAGAGACTGCCACTTTTCGTTTTCCAAAAATAATAACGCACAAGTTGCTCATGAAGAGACTGCCGCTTGTCGTTTTCCAAAAATATAATAACGCACAAGTTTCTCATGAAGAGACCGCCGCTTGCCGTTTTCCAAAAAATACTAATAACGCACAAGTTGCTCATGAAGAGACCGCCACTTGTCATTTTCCAAAAAATATTAATAAAGCACAAGTTGCCCATGAAGAGACCATCGCTTGTCGTTTTCCAAAAGTAATAATAACGCACAAGTTGCTCATGAAGAGACCGCCGCTTGTCATTTTTCCGAAGAAGATTTCAGAAGAAAGTTGTGATAACACTTCCAGAGAATAAAATCTTCTTCAAAGGGAAACATGAATACGTCCTTCTTGAGGAAATCAGATACTTGAATGTGCAAAATAAATGCACCATTCCTCTAGATTGCCTAGCCGGGAGAAAACCACGAGATAGCCTATGCAAGAGACAAAAACTCCCTCCAGGAATAAACCAGAGAGAAGATAGTCAAACAAGACTCCACCCAATGAGAAAATAACTCGATTGGGGATTCATCCTATCCAAAAATGGACAAGGAATGCTAAATAAAAAATTCATCCACGAGGATTAGCTCAATTGGGGAATTTAGAAAGGAAGCACATTTTCTGCCTAAGTTAACATTCTACTTGGAAAGAACATGTATGCTGTTTGAATAAACATAAACAAGGTATACAACCCAAAAATCAACGAAAAATGGGAATATGTATGGGTGATATAAGTGTAAATGAGTAAATGAATGTTATGCTGACAAAACAGGCAGATGGAATATCTTGAAGACGATAAGATATCGCGAAATAATAGATACTCGACCAATCTTAAAGAGACGGAAAATAACTGGAACTGGAACCAAAAAGCAACGTCAGAGCGTATCACGCTACAAGGTTCAAGTCTTATGGGGAGAAAAGTATTCAAATCCAATCTTCTAACCACCAATAGACCACTGACATGATACACAATTTACCACACCTCAAAGATTTGCTCAAATAAAGATAACCGAAACAAAGTTTAACCAGAATTTTTGGGGAGTCACCAAGCTTAGTACCACGAGAAACGCAAGTTTACACAACCAACACCTCATGATAATTTTGAAAGAAACACGTTCATCATGCAAGGATAAATTACTGTATTGTTTTGCATTTCATGGCTTGACCATCTTCGGAACAACTGTTAATATTCCTTTCAGTATTCAACGACATATTTAAAAAAATAGGAATGCGTTGAATAAATTTGTTTCAAATATTGTCGTAATAGTTGAAATTTTGCCCCCAAAAATATAAATGCTCAAATTTCATTAATAAGATGGTAGTTCCCTAACAACGCGACTCCAACGGTTTACAATAAGTTTGGGAAATAGTACATGAAAGAAAAAGGTTACACAAAAACAATTATCACTATTCTCCCTAACAACTTCGAATTCCGAGATGTGTTCAAATGCAATGGCCAGTCTGACCAAAAGCTTTCCTAAGCCGCCCCTTCGGGTTTTCAACTTAGCGAATTGTCAACTCAAGTCACGAATGGCAGATCCGCCAATCTAACTCTTCATGTTTAAGAAGATTGAGCAGGGGAAGCTGTTGTACCCCAAAATTTTCCCTCTCATTTATCAAATATTTTCTCACAAGATCTCCCTTGGTTCAAGACTGCACAACAATTGATCAGCTCAACACAACTCGTTAAGCACAGATGACTGAAATTAGGGTTTGAGATTGCACAAGGATAATTGAACTTTTAATTCCTCATATGACTTTCATGGATCATTATGGATCCACAAGATTACTCATGTCATGTTTCAAGCCTTGGATCACATTTTTGCTCAGTCAATTGAGCAGTTGACCTAAAGATCGGCTGTATTGGGGAAAAATTCAACTGTGGCCAATTTACAGTCAAACTTCATAATTTTTTATCCACATCAACATTATAAACTCATATGTATCATTTTATAAAGTTTGGACCATAATTCCTCAAGAAATTTGATCAGATCATCAAAAGGGAAAATGGTCAAAATTAGGGTTTTGATTGAGAAAGGGCAATTTCTGATTTTTGACCTAGAAAATGGTTATTTAGTTTGAGGCATGATCTCAAGAGTTCATTTTCATCATTTTGACTTAATGAAATGACTCAAAACATCTCTCAAAGTCATTTGATTGATAGTGGATTTCCAGTCAACTAATCAAAAGTCAAATGTACACTGAAAAGTCAAACATTGACTTTTTGGTCAAAATCAAGTGTCAAAGATCACAATTCATAAAAACATGTCAAAATATGAAACTTGTTCATCAAGAAACCAAAATTCAAGATTTCATTTTGAAAAGTCAAAGTTTTCAAACTTAGAATTTTTTCTAAGTGTTGAAAACTTCATATTTTTTCACAACTTTGAGCCAATTTTTCACCATGATGCAAGATGATTCAAAAGAAATTTTCAACATGAAAGTTGTAGATCTCCGTGAGATCTACAAAATTTATTTACATAACTTCTCCTAGAAATGCTTGGATCTCAAGTTATTAATTCATGAAGTCATGGTCTTGAAACTAAACACTTAGTGAAAAATTTTCCCTAGTTTAGGCAGGATTTTGACCTAACTTCATGGCAATTTTTCACATAGTTCCAAGAGGAATTTTCAATAGTGATTCAAAGAGGGGTTGTAGAGAACATTACAAGCTTTCTAAAATGTCCAAGAACTCCTTGAGATCATTCTTTATCAAGGAGAATCAAAGAGAGGAAGTTAGGGTTTCAAACTAAAATTATAGGTCATTTTCATGATGAACAAAATTGCAATTTCAATGTTAGGCTGCATAATCTTGATTTGTAGGCCTTCTAACTTGTCTATCTATCCATCATTAATGGATTAAACAAAATTTTGAGCTTTAATACAAGTGGTTTAAGCTTTATCCAATTCACATTTCCATTAATGGCACAAAGTGAACACTTCCATTTTGGAAAAGCAAGCTTTATGTACAAAGTCAATTCTTGAGCCTCTAACTTGTTCCCTCTGATCACACCCCATCTAGAAAGTCAGAAGCAAGTGTGTTTAAATTATAACCACTCTATCTTAGGAAGTACACAAATCTTTGAAACTTGGATTTCTAAAAAATCACATGTTATGCATAACTTGTGATTTTGAATTCTGATCAACAACAAGCTTCCAAACTTGTTGCTTATAAATAGAGGCACTATTTGTCATCTAGAACACGAGATAAAGCATCCTAAAACACAACAACACTCTCTCAAATCAGAAATTTCCCAAAAACTCCATTGTTGCACAGTTTTTGACCTTGAACACCAAACTCATATTTCCCTCGTGCGTTTCTTGGCCTTTTGGTTCCAAAAGCTTCCTTACATGAAATACTACTCATCCCCATCCTCATTCCAGAATTGTAACACCATTTACCATAACCTCCATAACCAAAAAATAGAGTCTTCACATTGACTTCTCCAAGCTATTCCAGCCATCCATTGCTCAAGCAAACCATTGCATTAGCTTCCTGGGAACTTGAGGAAGCTAACTTGATCGTTGCAGCACCTTGAATCAAGTTCATTTGCATTTCTCGATTTCCAATTTTGAGGTATTTTTCTTGAACTTCTATCTCATTACTTAGGCATTATTAGGCTTGCATTTGTGAAGTTAAAATGTAGACATCATTGCCCTGAAGCTGTACATGTCCATAGATTTTATTTATATTGATTGAGCTAGGAGAATTTTAGGATTGAACCTCTGAAAATAATTAGGTCAGGTACTTTCAAAAATTCTCATTCATCTTTGATTTATAGCTTATGATATTTATATGCTTGGATTCGTATGGAAAAATAGAGCAACTTTCATGTTTGCATTTTCCATTTTTGTTGAGAAATGATGAAGTTACAGTTGGTCTAGCTGGAGGTTGAAGATGAAGTGTTCATGACTTCTTTTACATTATATAATTATCATTTCAGTTATATTAACGGATGTATAGCCACCCCAGTGGTAAGGAATTTCCATTTTTCCACATTTTTTTTGCCATTTCCCCTTTCAGGAAGCGCTTGGACCAATAATCTCTTAGGCCAGACTTTTTTCTTAACATTACCTCCCAAATTCCATGTTAACCCCCCTGACTTTATTAATTTTATTTTTTATTTTTATTTCATCTTTTATATTATTATTATTATTATTATTATTATTTTCATTAATAAAATCCCAAAAATATTTATATTTTTATTCTTTTATATTTATTTAGTTTATTATTATTTTATTTTTCATAAAACTAAAAGAACAAAAAACATTTTCTTTAATAAATTAATTTCCCTTTTTTTAAATACTTAGATAATAAATATTAATTATTATTATATTATTTTTCTTGTGAATTAAAACAAGTTAGAATTTAGGACTTTTATTTAATTATTTTTATTTACTAGTTTAACTAAAATCACAAAAAAATCCTAAAAAAATTGTTTTCTTTAAATGAATTTATTTCATTAACTTAACCTTAATTTTCTTTCTTTAGTTAATTATTTTATTTTAATTAATTAAGTCAAGAACCCTTTTCATGAAAAAAACAAACAAAAATCACATTTTCTTCTTACATTTTATATTCTTGCATTTTTATCTTCATTTTTGTACATTTATTCAATATTCAATATGGTTGTAATAGATAATTAGATTTAATTTCTTGCAATTCCCCATTTGTAATTTGTACACCCCTCCCCTAAATGATATAATAGTGTAGTAATTTTAATTTCTGCAATTTAATTTTTTATATACAAATGCTAGTAATTAGGGTTTTGTATGAAAAGATTAAAACCAACAAATAGTAAACCCTAATCAAAGACAAATCAAGCATGTAAATCAATACACTCGCACACAAACACCCTTAGGGTAAACCCACTTTGTTGCCTTACAAAAATGGCCATATTATGCATGTGAGGTATCTTAGCAAAAACAAACAAAATACAAGATCATAGTCCCTCGATGACGCTATCAAAGTTGCCTTTCAAAAAATGATCTTAGTCCCTAAAGAAAATGCTAAGATATCTTACAACGTTGCTAATCATGGCTATACGATGACTCTTGCCCGTCCCTTTTACATCCAAAGATAGGGTTACTTACCAAATCAATGGTAAGATAATAATGTCAAAGGAAAGAGGAAATAAACATGAAAGACTTTTGAGTAGGTAGATTGTCCCTAGTTGCTTGCTCATTTTCAAAACCAAAACATCCTTTCTATTTTCAAAACAAACACAAACACTTTCAAAAACATCTTTCAAACTTGAAAACATTTTCAAAAGATCAAACACTTTGTATACATTCTTACGAACGAGAATCATTACAAAGTTTTCCTAAACGATGCCATCTTTACCAAATACTTTCAAAAACCACACAAAGCACATTTTCAAACAAAAAAGAAAGTGATCTAGCAAGTAACTAAGAGCTTATGGAAAACCATGGATGAAAAGGGTGCTAATACCTTCCCTTTTCATATCCTACTCCCCGAACTCAAGAAAGAATCTCAAAGGTCTTTCTTGTGCTTTTTCACCTTTCCGTTTGGATAAAAGAATAGTCGGCGGCGACTCTTGCTAACCACAACATTTGCAATCAAACGCAAAACAACCAAGTCAGTTCTCCCACCGTATCACAATAAGCCTACAACTTAATCAACTTATCAATCACAACATATTCAACAACAACAATGTATTCAACAACGTTTGCATAAGCCTACAACTTAATCAACTTATAAATCACAACATATTAAACAATAACAATGTATTCAACAACGTCGGCATAAGCTTACAATTTAGCACGTCACAACAACAATATCATATTAACAATTAGTAATGTGACAACCACACAATTTATTTGATAATAACTTATTCACAGCAATAACTAACAACACAATCACATATATTGGAACCATTCAACTTAATTCGACTTCACCTGTAAATCAACTTTATTCTACATGATTCTAACAAAACAAATTTAACTAAAAATACCCATACTAATATACGACTTATTCCGACAATTTCAACTAATTCCGGTTAACCAATTTTACCGCCCAAATCTACAAATTCGGCTAATCGATATTGCTTAATATACTGTTATTACTACTATTTATTTATACTTCTACTAATCAATTTATTCTACTAAATTACTCTACCTCCATTATTTAGCTTACTACTATTAATATATTACTTCTATTAAATTATTCATTTCCAATTCTGCGACTAAAAACCGTCCCTGCTATTTTAATTTTTAGGACTACGGCTAATATAATTCTGCTAATTATTAACTCTGCTACTTTATTCCACTGTTCATCTAAATTCACAACTTATTATTATTTCTGCTATTATCCTCTATCACATAAAACAACTCCACAAAAATATGCTATTTCTATTAATGTTCCTTCTGCTATAACATGCTACTGATAAGAATAGTTTACTTTGTTCCCAAATTGCTTTTCTATTATTAAACTCTATATTGATACCATATTAACAGTTATATAGCATAGTTCCACAGAAAACAGAAACTGAAACAAGTGCCATGCCTAACACTCAGTGCCAACGGCACTTTCCTTCCACCATTTCCCTAGTGCCGATCGGCACATCCTCCATTCACCCAAGGTTGCCTAACGGCAACCCCCATATACAACAACCAGCTGCCGTTCGACAACATCCAACCAACAACAAGCTGCCGTTCGAAAGCATCTAGGCACAGGCCATCAATATTTTCTTCTTCTTTCGTCCACTCGGTACCGTTTTAATGGATTTTCTACTACTGCCTACTATTCCAAATCCAATCCAGACAAGTATATAACACAGTAATACACTAATTCCTTGACAATTCTTTAATCACATCAATTATTAACAATGTTTATCACAACAACACAAACCAACACAAATCAACAGATAATAATACTCCCACATAGTAATTCCCACATACAAAATATCATATACCCCATTACAGGATAAGAAACCCCACCCTTACCTGGTTTGATTTGAAGGCACTCAAGGAAGCTTTAATGGAGTTCCTGAGATTGGCCCTAGCAACAACTTTCTTGTTCCTCTTCTCTTCTCACAAAACCCTTTTTCTTCTTTCTCTTCTTATTTTTATTTTTTTCCTGATATACCACCTCTCTTTCTCCTTACATTTCTAATAAGATACTATTATTATTCTATTACCGACTGACCCCATAAACTAACATGGGTCTTTTCAGCGTGTTTTATCGTCACTCATACACTTTCTGGGCAACTTCCTAGAAGGTCACCCATCCCAGAATTGCTCCAAGTCAAGCACGCTTAACTATGGAGTTCTTATGAATGAGCTACCAAAAAGAAGATGCATCTTGTTGGTATAGGTAGTACCTATTAATCATTATAAGCCATCCTTCAACCATGCAGTCCCATACATGCATAGCCTCGTGATCCCTCTCATTTTGATGTGGCAACCACCTTTGCCCTCTTGGGCATCGGGTGTTACATGAGGTGCAACCACTCCTCGCCCTTTTCGGCATCGAGTGTTACATGCCCACCAACTTCTGCATGGTTCGTCCTCGAACCACATCACCATTAGTAACGTCCCAGGCTGTATCTCTCAGTACGATGTGGTTCGAGGACAAACCATGCAGAAGTTGGTGGGAATGTAACACTCGATGCCGAAAAGGGTGAGGAGTGGTTGCACCGCATGTAACACCCGATGCCCAAGAGGGCAAAGGTGGCTGCCACATCGGAATGAGAGGGATCACGAGGCTATGCAGGTATGAGATTGCATGGTTGAAGGAGGACTTATAAGGATTAATAGGTACTACCTATACTAACAAGATGTATCTTATTTTCGGTAGCTCATTCACAAGAACTCCATAGTTAAGCGTGCTTGTCTTGGAGCAATTCTGGGATGGGTGACCTTCTGGGAAGTTTCCTAGAAAGCGTGTGAGTGAGGATAAAACACGCTGAAAAGACCCGTGTTGGTTTATGGGGTCAGTACGATGTGGTTCGAGGACGAACCATGCAGAAGCTGGTGGGCATGTAACACTCGAGGCCAAAAATAGCGAGGAGTGGTTGCACCGCATGTAACACCTGAGGTCGAAGAGGGAAAAGGTGGTCGCCACATTGGAATGAGAGGGATCCCGAGGCTATGCAGGTATGGAACTGCATGGTAGAAAGAAGGCTTATAAGGATTAATTGGTACTACCTATACTAATAAGATGCATCTTCTTTTCGGTAGGTCATTCATAAGAACTCCACAGTTAAGCGTGCTTGATTTCGAGCAATTCTGGGATGGGTGACCTTCTGGGAAATTTCCCGGAAAGCATGTGAGTGAGGCTAAATCATGTTGAAAAGACATGGGTTGGTTTGCGGGGTCAGTCTATAATCCTAAATGCAGCCTGGGACGTTACACTGGGCGCTTGCTTCAGTCCATACAGAGCTTTATTCAACTCATATACCATCCCTTCCTGATTCTTTTTCACAAATCCAGGAGGTTATGACATGTAAACTTCTTCTTGTAATGGACCGTTCAGAAATGAAAACTTCACATTCAGATGCATCAAAGGCCAATTTCTATTTGCAGCTAAAGCAATCACCAGTCTGATTGTTTAATTCCTAGCTACAGGCGCAAACACCTCAAAGTAATCTAGCCCAGGTTTCTGAAGAAAACCTCTAGCTACTAGTTTATCTTTGTGCTTGCCAATTGAACCATCTAGCTTAAGCTTCAACTTAAAAACCCATCTGACACTGATGGCTTTTTTATAATCTGGAAGCTTAGTAAATTTCCATGTTTTGTTCCTTTCTATTGCCTCAATTTCTTCTTTCATGGAATTCAACCATTGTTTCTTCTTGAGAGTTTCTTCAATGCCCACTGGTTCAAAATCTACTAACATGGCACACTAAACGACTTCTCCTTCAGAATCAACTTCATTATCCTGCAACATGTCGAAATCTGCAAACCTTCTTCTTTTTTGCCTGATTCTCTGTGGTCTTTACGATTGTTCTGAAACTGCACCAGAACTACTACCTTCAGATTTACTACCTTCAGAGTTTTCCATTCCAGAACTATGATCACCACTAGATTCTAGATCAGAATCAGATCCACTGTCAGAAGCTCCGTCTGACTCATCTTCAAAATTTTCTAAAACATCTTCAGAAGCTAACTCTAGTGTTGGCACTACACTAGAATCTGATTGAGACTTGTTCCAATCCCATGCTTCAGAATCTTTCACCACAACGTCTCTGCTGACTCCAACTTTATTAGTTTCTGGACAATAAAGCTTATATGCACCTGTACTGTGATACCACACCAGCAACATTACTTTGCTTCTATCATCCAGTTTTTGTCTTCTAGCTTCTGGAACGTATTTGTAATAGACAGAGCCAAATACCTTCAGATGACTGACACTCTGCTTATCTCCAGTCCATTTTTATAAAGGAACAACTTCCTTCATCTTCTTTGTTGGACACCTGTTCAGAATATATGTTGATGTGGCAACAACTTCTCCCCATAACACGTGAGGTAGCTTTTTTTCTTTCAGCATGCTTCTGGTCATATCAAGCAAAGTTTTGTTTCTTCTTTCAGCAAGACCGTTGTGCCGAGGAGTATATGGAGAAGTAACCTCATGTTCTATTCCGTTCTCCTTACATAACTTTTAGAACTCTGTAGATTTATACTCACCTCCACCATTCGCTCTCTGAATCTTCAACTTCTGACCACTCTGCTTCTCAGCCTTCACTTTGAACTTCTGGAACTCAGTAAACACTTCATGCTTGAACTTGATGAGTGTTACCCATGTCATTCTTGTGAACTAATCCACAAAAGACATAAAATATTTGTTTCCTCCAAGTGAAGGTACTGGAAATGGTCCACACACATCAGACTGTACTACTCCCAGAGCATGCTTCGCTCTAGGGGCTACTTCTAATGCAAATGGAAATCTGGGTTGCTTGCCTTTCATGCATGTCTCACATGACTTCTCAGGCTTCACAATCTTTGAAATACTATGTACAAGCTTCTTAGAACATAGATGCCTAAGCTTCTATTGTTCAAATGCCCCAATATCTTATGCCATAGCTTACTGTTACTTTCATCTCCTTTTGCACTAAGACACATTGCTTCACCTGTTTCTACATTCACCTTGAATTTTCTGTTGCTTCCTTGTTCAGACTTCATAATCAACTTCTGATTGGAATCATACAACGTCAAGAGATTGTTTTTCATAACAACTGAGAAACCTTTCTCAATCAGCTGACCCACGCTCATAAGATTGCTTCTAATACCAGGAACATACCAAACGTCTTTGATAAGAATGCCTTTCCCATTCTTCACTCTTACTCTGACATCTCCCATACCTTCTACATTAAGATACTTATCGTCAACACATATGACCTTTGTTCTCCTTTTGGAGTCAAAGTCTTTCAGCCATTGTTTGTTTCCAGTTAAGTGATTTGAACAGCCAGTGTCCATATACCACCAATCTTTTGAGCATTTTCCATCAGAATCAGAAGCCATTAGTAGAAGAGGTTCATCATCAGAGTTTACATTAGCCATATACGCTTCTTCTAATTTCCTTTCCTTGTTTGACTTACAATCTCTGGAAAAATGGCCAAATTGTTTACAAGAGTAACATTGAACCTTCTTTTTGTCATACCTCTCCTTTCCTTTATGATATCTCTTATCATCAGAAGTTGAGGTTTCTGACTTCTGAAATCTATCACCATGTTTATTCTGCTTCTAGTCTTTCTTGACAAAAGAAGCCTTCAGAGCTTCCTCAGCTTCCCTCTTAAAAGTTCTCTCAGTCAGACGTAACTCCTGTGCTTCTAAGCTGCTTTGCAATTCTTCTATTCTCATGGTTTCCAGATTTTTAGAATGTACAATAGAAACAACAATGTAATCAAACTTAGGAGTAAGCAACCTCATAATCGTCTCTATGTTTACCTATTTAGACAAAGTTTCTCCACACGCCTTCATCTCGTTAGTGATCAGGATCACTCTGGAGATATATTCAGAAACATTCTCATTGTTCTTCATGTTAAAGTTCTCATATTGCTTTCGCGGGGATTGAAGCTTCACCTTCTTTACTGATGCGTCACCACCGTAACATCTCACCAGTAAATCCCACGCCCCTTTTGACGTTGTCGAATCAACAATCTTCTCGAACACACTTTCATCCACACACTGATGGATATAGAACAAAGCTTTCAGGTCCCTCTTCCTCATAACCTTCTCAGAAGTTTTCTGTTCTTCAATTGAATCTTCTACAGTTGGTACATAACCATCTGTAACCAGATCCAGAACATCTTGCGCACCAAACAAGACACACATTTGTATCATCCATCTGTTCCATTTTTTTCCATTAAAAACTGGGAGTTTGGTGTTCAAACTACTTCCTCCACTAATCTTTAACCTTGCACAGATTTTCAGATCTTCAAACACACAGTTTCCCAACCCATAGAATCAGATTTTGTTCAGATTTGTTCAAGATTTCAACAAAAAGCCAATGAACTAAAATCAAACACACAGCTCATAATCACTCGTGTTTCGTAGGAAAAAACAGAACCAAGTGCTCTAGATACCAATTTGTTGGTGCAAGGTAATGAATTGGGAGAAGAAGAATGAACAAAGAATGATAACAAGAAAAGCTACTATTGTATATCAAAAGAGAGAAGATAAAGTAGGGTACAATATTGATAGCCTAGTGTGATACGGTGGCAGAACCAACTGTTTAATACTGGTTTGAATTTTGTATTCGCAAATGTCGCGGTAAGCAAGAGTCACCATCGACTTTTCTTTTATCCAACAAAGGAAAGGGTGAAAAGAACATAAAAAGACCTTTTTCGAAATTTTTCGAGTAAGGGGGGTAGATTATGGAAAGGGAAAGTGTTAGCACCCTTTCCATCTGTGGCTTTCCACGGGTTCTTATGTACTTTATCATTTTGAAAACTGTTTTCGTGTTTGTGTTTTGAAACATTCTGTTTGCTTTATGATAACTCTTGTATCAGTCCTCAAGAGTGTGATAAAGCGTTTTTGAAAAAAGTTTTGAAAGTGTGGTGTGAAAATGAATTAGGTTTGAGCAAGTACTTAACAACTATCTACCTACTCGAAAAAGGAGTTATTTTCCTCCTTTCCTTTAGATCGTGCTATCCAACTATTAGTGAGTAGGTAGCCTTATGTTTGGATGTTGAGCGACTATCGAAACGGATGTTTATGGTTATTGAAGGCAACATGTAGAGATACCTCTTGTACCCCAAAATTTTCCCTCACATTTTCTTTCAAAATTTTCTTTACATGGGTGGTTGCAAACATCTGCTTGAGGAAAGTAAGATTTGAAGATGAATGAAATGTTCCTTCGATTGGAACATCATAGCTTTCTTCGATTGGAGAATCATAGCTTCCTTCGATTGGAGCATCATAGCTTCCTTCGATTGGAGCATCAGAGCTTCCTTTGATTGGAGCATCAGAGCTATCTTCGATTGGAGCATCAGAGCTTCCTTCAATTGGATCATCAGAGCTTCCTTCGATTGGAGCATCAGAGCTTCCTTCTATTGGAGCATCAGAGCTTCCTTCGATTGGAGCATCATAGCTTCCTTTGATTGGGGCATCAGAGCTTCCTTCTATTGGAGCATCATAGCTTCCTTCGATTGGAGCATCAGAGCTTCCTTTGATTGGAGCATCAGAGCTTCCTCCGATTGGAGCATCAGAACTTCCTTCGATTGGAGCATCATAGCTTCCTTCGATTGGAGCATCAGAGCTTCCTTCGATTGGAGCATCATAGCTTCCTTTGATTGGAGCACCAGAGCTTCCTTTGATTGGAATATCAGAGTGTTCTTCGATTGGAACATCAGAACAAAGTGTCCTTCGATTGGCATATCAGGACAAAAATCATCACAGGAACAAGGGCTGGTCAAAGGGGCTTTGGAGAGGGAGATTTTGAATATTTCAAATTCGAACAAGGAGCCAAGTTGACTTGTCCAGGTTCATCCAAGATTTCAAAAGGGGCATGAATATTTCAAAAAGGAAATATTTTAATATGTCTTATTGTAGTCTCATAGCCTTAAAAGCCTAGTTAAATGGTTGTCTCTTGTCGTAACTATGCACCATCACACTCATATAAGTACAAGGCCAAGGACACAGTGCCAGGGGGAGAGAAACAAGATTCACACGTAGAGAGACATTTTACACACGAAGAGATTACACACACACATCAAAATTCTCATAAGTAATCCCAATCGAAGGAACTTTCAGCAACATTCATATTCACTCCCTGAAGTCTGCAGGGAGCGTTCCCAAATACTAGCCAACAAACGCCCATAAGTGCCAAATCGAAGCCTCCCATAGTTGGTAAACTTACAAATTCATGTTTATGATTTCATAATGTATTAATATTTGTTCATTATTTGATTCACGCTCAGGATATCATTTAACTCTATTTGATTCGTATTCAGAGCTAAGGGCCTGGGTTCAACTCCAGGTCCACATGTTGTTTTCTTTTTCCTCCCACACCCATACTGTAGATTTGGCCTAAATAAACCAATGCACGCAGGATCGAAGGACATGGGTTCGACACCCAGGTCATTTTTTTACTAATATTTGTCTTGCAGGTCTAGATTGAGAATTCCTTCCTTCCCCAGATTGAAAGGAATAACTTCTCCCCTAGATTGAAGAAGACATCGTCCTTCCCTAGGTCGAAAGACAATTATCTCTCCCTGGGTCGAAGGACAAACATTCTCCCTTGGGTCGAAGACAAACTTTTTATCTGAATCGAAGCCATGATTCTCCTTGGATCGAAGGATCCCTTCACTCCTTCATATTTTATTTTTGTTCTTTTTTGGTATTTCTTTATTGATCCTTTTTTTTACTTTGACATTAAATAAAAAAATCACAAAAAAATTAGGCTTAGACATTTTAATTAAATAAATAATTTCTTAATTAATGATTAATTAAATTTTAAACCATTTTTGTAAACTTAAAACAAATTAGAATCTAGGACTTAATTTAAAATTTAATTTTCTTTTCATGATAAAAACAAAACAAAAAGATTTTTATTTCTTAGGACATTTTTAGACGTTATTTCCAATTTCACGCGCGTTTATTTAATTTTACATTTTTATTGTTAATGTACCTGATTACTGGATGTAATAGATTAAATTAGGATATTTACTGCTTTATCCCCCTCATATTGTACAATGTAAATCCCCTCCCCAAAATATTGTAATAGCATAGATTTAAATTCCTGATTCTGCAATATATATTAACTGCTAGTAATTAGGCGTGTATGGAAAGACTGCAAATTAAAACGTTAGCTAACCTAATAAAAAGACAAAAATAACTGAATCTCAACACATATGCACATATTCACCTCTAGGGTATCCCCATTTCGGTTGCCTTCAGTAAAAAAAGTCATGTCCCTCGAGAATGGGGACGCTTTAGCAAAGACCCATAAAAATCAAAATATCACAGTCCCTCGATGACCCTAAGGTGTTGCCTTTCGGTAAAATGATCTCATCCCTTAAACAAAATTGCTAAAGCGTCTCCATATGTTTCCTTTATGACTGTAAAACGTCCCTTTGAAAGTCCCTCAACATCCAACGATAAGGCTATCTACTCATTATATAGTAGGATAACATTGTCTAAAGGAAAAGAGGAAAAGAACGATCCTTTTCAAGTAATAAAGTAGATAGCTATTAGAAGTTTTCTCAAACATCTTACACTTACAGAAAAACTACTTTTCAAAAACAATTTCAAAACACTTTGTATACTTTCTCCACTATCCCAAGAAACATTAAAAAGTTCGCCGTACTAAGGTGTTTTTCAAAACATTTTCAAACATACAAAGCACAAAAGTATTTCAAAATGAGCAAATCTCTAAGAGCCCGTGGAAAACCACAGATGGAAAGGGTGTTAACACCTTCCCTTTCCATAATCTACCCCCTTACTCAGAAAACATCTCGAAAAGGTCTTTTTCTGTTCTTTTCACTCTTTCCTTTGTTGGATAAAAGAAGAGTCATTGGAGACTCTTTCTTACCGCAAAATTTGCAAATACAAAATGCAAACCATTATTAACAGACGGTTCTGCCACCGTATCACAGAACTGGCAACTCTGCTGGGGAATACAACAAGTGGGGTTACCTTAGAGTTAGTTCATTATTTACCTGCTTTGTGTGCTTTGATTTCTTTACTTTTGAGGGCTTTGTTTGGGTTGCTATAGATCCTACACCCGGATCTGGGGCACCTTTTAGGTAAGTAGCAATAGATAGTGGAAACTGTGCGGGGTATACTGACACGGTTGAAGCGATAGCTATGTTGATGTGACACTTTGGTTGGTACCAGTAGCCCTTGAGTAATCAAGGAGAATACGGGGCCGCTGCGTGGTGTCATCAAGCATTAACTAACCTTAGAACCTTTAATTGACAAACTTGGCGGTTAGGAAGTAGTGAGATAGCTGTCTTTGGTGTAGTCCTAAGTCGGTTGATACTCAATACTACACTCATTGATATTTGACTCCCGAGTTTTGTTTGGTGTCAAGCCAGTTGTCGATTGAAATGAAACTTTTGGGAAAGATCAGTAATATTGAGATCCCTTAGAACCCGATTACTATTACTAGGACAGGTTGAGCTAACTAAATTTCAAGAGGGTACTTACTTACAGACCCCGGGCAAGCCTAAACCTATGGTTTCTTGTGTGATTTGTTTGCTTTCAACTTGAGCTACTTGCAGGGTTTTATCTAACAACATGATCTCCTTGCAGTATTTGTTTACAATCGTTATCCAGTAACCTGCACTTCTTAGACTCACTTGTCTTCATCACCTTACACTTTTTCTTAACGCATAGCATACACATCATTACATCAGTACACAACATTTCCTTAACCATTTCAAGGATCTCAAGTGTTTGTGATATAGTTTATCATAAAGCAGACGTCTAGCAAGGGGCAAGGGGATTTATTTTCCTCTAGTCAATGTCGTCAATAGACCAAAACACGACAACTTGAGTCAGGGGCTATGACCCACTTGATATGGTGAGCTTGACTCTCGTAGAAGGACCTTCAATGATACGAAGTTCTTGAATCAATGCTGTAAAGTTCAACCCTGCAATTGGATTCTAACATTTTCTTGTTTACCCTACGAGATCCTTTAAAACATTGCACACATGTCATTTTCATAACAGGTCTTCCAGTACAGGTCTCTCATTTTCTCGCTGTTTATTTCAGCAAGGAAAATGGCTCTCCAACAAGACAACAGAGATCTTCAAACTCAAGAGGCTCAATTCATGGAAATTTTATTAAACCTACCCAAGAGGCAGGAAGAGTTGAAAGCACTCCTCGCTGGGAACCTGGCCAAGAAAAGTCCTGAAGATAATAAGGACAAACGGTTGGAACAACTGCAAGTGAGGTAGAATAAATGAGAACCCATATGTTGGGGCAGATGTCTCTTATCCAAGGCCTAGCCCGAGGACAAGAAGAGCTGAGAGCCATTATCAACAAACTTCATCAAGACGGATGAAACCATATGAAGAAAACAGTCGAGGATGGGGACTAAGTCATTGACCAACCTCCGAGAAGACAACAGGTTGGTTTGGGGAAGAGTGGACCTTTCCAAATTTATGCTACGTCGAAAGCCCAACCACAACTTCTCCAACAACCACAGGGTAATTGGCGTAAGCAAGATTCATTCACTAGGAAATATGCCAATCTCGGAATACCAATGTCGCAAGTCTTGTGACACGTGTTAAAGTTGAATTTGGTAACGTTGAGGGATCCTCCTACAAATCCAAATACTGCCTCTCCAATGTACAATCCAAATGAAAGGTTTGCATATCACTCCAACAGTCCAGGGCATGATACTGACAGCTGTCTGACATTAAAATATAAAATTCAAGACCTGATCAATGAGGGAGCATTGGAATTCACACAAGATGATCAACTGGAATTCTTCTGTCATCCCTCCAGTGCACACCATCTGAAGTGACAAGATCGGACAAAGAGGCTTTTGTTCATTAGAATTTTCAATTTGTAATTTTCTTTTGATTGTTTGAACATTTATTCATATCAAACCTTGTTATTTCATCAAAGCGTTGCACATGTTTGTCTTGAATTAATTTGTTTTCATTATGCTTAAACTGCTTTCTTACTTCCTTTTTGTGATATTCAACTCTTGATTAAAAGCTCTAAGCCTTTAGAGGGAGCATGACGAGAAGAATACCATAATCCCTATAATATGCTTTTGAATAGACCCAGATGATGATGTACAAGCGTTGTTTCAAATCCTAAATAGTGGAGTTATAAGGAAGATAATCCCTAATCAACACCTCTGAGCCTAAGAAGTAGGAGTTTTTATTTTCATACAAATTAAAACCCTTAATCATAATCCGAGGCAGGGTAGCTTTCTCAGTTAATTCAGAGGAACATTCAGTCGCAAGCTCATTCTTCACACACGAAAAATAGTGTAGAATATACCTTCCAAAGATGGTGATGGTTCCGCATAATCATCAAAGCAGGTATTCATTTTTTTTCAAAAGAAAAGTCAAAACCTATGAAGGAGACTTAAGAAAAAAAAACGGGGGTATCCCGCTGGCTGTAATCACAAAAGAAACAGTTCAGGAAAAAGACATGGATAGCAAAATAAAAAAAAGAGGTCCTACAAATCTTTAACAAAAAATAAAGGTTGCAAAAATGACTACCTTCCAAAAATAAACATTCAATTTCCGAACCATCACTAGAATATCAGAGCAAAAACTCAAGTGGGAGTTAAACATACAATTAACTAAGCATAGGACTGAAGAACATCACGAAGAACAGGTTGGGTACAAATAAATTTTGAGCCTTTATCCTTTGTTTCTTAAACCGTGAACCAGGCCATGTTACAAACCTTAAAGTCCTAGCTGAAGCACAGGTTAGTTCGAAAGTATACTGTTACAAAAGGTATCCTGACTCCTGTAGGACTTACTATAAATCCTTAGTTGATATCACCCTCTTGCAAAATTTTGTTTTACTAAAAAATGAATTTTCAAATTTCAAGACAAGCATAAACTTTGCATTATTTGAATATCATTGTTTTCATATAGTTATCTATTCGACAACATAGAATTTCACATGACGAATATCTAGTGAACAAAAACTTTCTCAATAAAAAGTTTCACCTCAAGTGGAAAAACACCTCCAACCAAGGAGCACAACATGATCATTGTCCATCATCTGGAGAAGTCAAGTCAAGATTCAAGGAATCTCTCAAAAATGCCAAACAACTAGGGGCAGATCTCCATCTGAATCACTTGGGGCATTAGATATGAATTCCAACAACGAATCACGTACAATCAAGCAAAATAAATGTTCCTCAACGTATTTCTTCTCAAAAAAACAAAATAAGAATTCCCAGTGAAAACATTCTAAATAAAGAAGACTTTCTTATGGAAACAGTTTAGGTACGATCCATAAACGAATGTAATCCTGACACTTATTCAAGAGTCTCCTCTAGAAACAGTACAGATACAATCCAAAGACGGATGCCATTCTGGAGCTTATTTCAACACATCATCTAGAGACGACGCAAATACGATCCAGAGACGAATGTCGTTCTAACACTATTTCAACATATGACTCAATTACAGTGCAGATACGATCCAGAGACGGATGTCATTCTGACAGTCATTCAACACATGTTGCAAATATAGTTCAGATAGGATCCAGAGATGGATGTCATTCTGACACTAATTCAACACATGTTTCAAGTACAGTGCAGATATGATCCAAAGACGGATATAATTCTGACACTCATTCAACACATTTTTCAAGTACGGTTCAGGTACGATCCAGAGACAGATATCATCCTAATACTTATTCCAGACTATCTTCTAGCAACAATTCAGTTCACAAACTTTCCTTCCACAACAGAGTTTATTTCTATAACTGCGAAAGTTTATCCCCCCAAACATAGTTTATTTCTCTATGTCGGTAAAACCTTTCGATAGAGCATCCTTCCCCTACAGAGTCATTCTCAAGCAGGAGTTAAAGATCCCCGGTAGAATATCCTCGAGCGAAAAGGGAAAATCCCCAGAAAATCATCTCCATTCATCATCCCCAGCAGAAACGATGGATTCAGCTTCCTAATACTCTCCAGCAGCAGTCATGGATTTATTTTTCCAGACTAGGAAATATCGCAACAACACCCCATATTCATATATCATGGCATGCGCATACACATCGCATACAACATAATCTAATTTATTTTGAGAATATCATCACAATGCACTTCATACATCATAGCATTTCATATGACTAACTCTTTACCTTTTTCAGGAAAGATCAAATCAACAAACACCGTTGACTACTTGCATGACCTGTTAAAGAAACTGCAAAGTTTGGATTTCGACCAGATAATATTTTAAGTTGCTATGAAGCCTGAATACAAATAGAGAGTAGTTCACTTCTTCAATTACTGTGAAGCCTGAATTTCGACCAAATTATAGTTTAAGTTGTTGTGAAGCCTAAAATCTGACCAGATAGAAGTTCACTATACTCTGAAGCCTTGGCCCGACCAGATAACAGTTAACATCATTGCTGAAGCCCGGAATTTGACCGGATAATAGTCAATCAACAATTCAAGACATTGTGAAGCCTGGAATCCGACCAGATAACAGTATAAGATGTTGCAAAGCTTGGAATCCGACCAGATAGCAGTTTACTCTGTCAATTACTATGAAGCATGGACTTGACCAGATAATAGTACACCTCAGATTCAAGTTGAAGCCTGGACCCGACCAGATAACAACTTAATTTCTTCAAATCACCAAAGCCTGGATACGACCAGATAATGGTACACCTCAGATTTAAGTTGAAGCTTGGACCCGATCGGATAACAACTTAATTTCTTCAAATCACCAAAGCCTGGATACGACTAGATAACGGTACACCTCAGATTCAAGTTGAAGCCTAGACCCGACCAGATAACGTCTTTATTTCTTAAAATCACCGAAGCCTGGATACGACCAGATAATGGTACACCTCAGATTCAAGTTGAATCTTGGACCCGACCAGATAACAGCTTAATTTCTTCAAATCACCGAAGCCTGGATACGACCAGATAACTGTACACCTCAGATTCAAGTTGAAGCCTGGACCCGACAAAATAACAACTTAATTTCTTCAAATCACCAAAGCCTGGATACAACCAGATAATAGTACACCTCAGATTCAAGTTGAAGCCTGGACCCGACCAGATAACAGCTTAATTTCTTCAAATCACCGAAGCCTGGATACGACCAGATAATGATATACCTCAGATTCAAGTTGAAGCTTGGACCCAACCAGATGACAGCTTAATTTCTTCAAATCACCGAAGCCTGGATACGACCAGATAACAATTCAATGTTTACAATTACTGTGAAGCCTGGAACTGACCAGATAGCAGTTAATTTCTTATTCCTCAATAAGTCGCTGTGAAGCCTGGGATACGACCAGATAACAATAAACTTTTGTTATCCTTAGCAAGTTACTGTGAAGCCTGGATTTCAACTAGAAAACAATAAACTTTCATCTCTCCATTTCAAGAGATAGCTTCCCCAGTAGAATAATGGACAGCTAAAGTTCCTAGACTCTATTCCCCAGAGAGTTTACCTTAAATAGGAAAATAATAGAAATCAACATCCCCCAGTGGACTCCTCCTCAGACAACAGGAACATGAATCTCCAGAAAGAGACCTCTTATGAAGTTAACTTTGTTCTGGATGGCATCTTTAGGCTCATCTCCGATGATCTTCTATCATATTTTCCAAATGGCATCTATAAACCCATTCCCAATACTATCTACACAGTCAAGTATCATCTAAGACGAGTGCAAATTTCTGGGCACTCTAGTGTTCAATCATCTTCCACCTTCTAATCACAAAAGGCATACAAGCCAATCTACATCCTTAGGTCTAAGAAGATTGAACAGGGGAAGCTGTTGTACCCCAAAATTTGCCCTCTCATTTTCTTTCAAAATTTTCTTTGAATGGGTGGTTGCAAACATCTTTTTGAGGAAAGTAAAATTTGAAGATGAACGAAATGTTCCTTTGATTGGAACATCATAGCTTCCTTCGATTGGAGCATCAGAGCCTCCTTCGATTGGTGCATCATAACTTACTTCGATTGAAGCATCAGATCTTCCTTCGATTGGAGCATCAGAGCTTCCTTCGATTGGAACATCATAGCTTCTTTCGATTGGAGCATCAAAGCTTCCTTCGATAGGAGCATCAGAGCTTCCTTCGATTGGAGCATCAGAGCTTCCTTCGATTGGAGCATCATAGCTTCCTTCGATTGGGGCATCAGAGCTTCCTTTGATTGGAGCATCAGAGCTTCCTTCAATTGGAGTATCAGAGCTTCCTTCGATTGGAGCATCAGAGCTTCCTTCGATTGGAGCATCAGAATTTCTTTCGATTAGAGCATTAGAGCTTTCTTCGATTGGAGTATCAGAGCTTCCTTCGATTCGAGCATCATAGCTTCCTTCGATTGGAGCACCCGAGCTTCCTTCGATTGGAAGATCAGAGTGTTATTCAATTGGAACATCAGAATGAAGTATCCTTCGATTGGCATATCCGGGCAAAAATCATCACAGGAACAAGGGCTGGTCGAAGGGGCTTTGGAGAGGGATATTTTGAATATTTTAAAATTCGAATAAGGCGCCAAGTTGACTTGTCCAGGTTCATCCAAGATTTCAAAAGGGGCATGAATATTTCAAAAAGGAAATATTTTAATATGTCTGATTCTTGTCTCATAGCGTTAAAAGCCTAGTTAAATGGTTGTCGCTTGCCGTGACTTTGCACCATCACACTCATATAAATACAAGGCCAAGGACACAGTTCCAGGGGAGAGAAAGAAGATTCACACGTAGAGAGACATTTTGCACACGAATAGATTACACACACACATCCAAATTCTCATAAGAAATCCCAATCGAAGGAACTTTCAGCAACATTCCCAACCAATCCCTGAAGTCTGTGGGGAGCATTCCCAAACACTAGACAACAAAAGCCCAGAAGTGCCAAATCGAAGCCTCCCATCATTGGTAAACTTACAAATTCATGTTAATGATTTCATAATGTATTAATGTTTGTTCACTATTTGATTCATGCTCAGGATATCATGTAACTTTGTTCGATTCGTGTTCAGAGCTATGGGCCTGGGTTCAACTCCTAGTCCACATGTTGTTTTCATTTTCCTCCCACACCCATACTGCAGATCTGGCCAAAATAAACCAATGCACGCAGGATCAAAGGACCTGGGTTTGACAGCTAGGTCATTTTTTTGCTAATATTTGTCTTGCAGGTCTAGATTGAGAATCCCTTTCTTCCCCAGATCGAAAGGAATAACTTCCTCCCCTGGATCGAAGAAGACATCTTCCTCCCCTGGGTCGAAGGACAATTATCTCTCCCCGGGTCGAAGGACAAGCATTCTCCCTTGGATTGAAGATAACCTTTTTATCTTAATCGAAGCCATGATTCATTGAAGGATACCTTCACTCCTTCATATTTTATTTTTGTTCTTTTTTTTGTTATTTCTTTATTGATCCTTTTTTTACTTTGACATTAAATAAAAAAATTACAAAAAAATTCGGCTTAGACATTTTAATTAAATAATTAATTTCTTAATTAATTGATTAATTAAATTTTAAACCATTTTTTAAACATAAAACAAATTAGAATCTAGGACTTAATTTAGATTTAATTTTCTTTTCACGATAAAAGCAAAACAAAAAGATTTTTATTTCTTACGTTATTTCCAATTTCACGCGCGTTTATTTAATTTCACAGTTTTATTATTAATGTACCTGATTACTAGATGTAATAGATTAAATTAGGATATTTACTGCTTTATCTCCCTCATTCTTGTACAATGTAAATCCCCTCCCCAAAACATTGTAATAGCGTAGATTTAAATTCCTACGCTTTATTATTCTGCAATATATATTAACTGCTAGTAATTAGGCGTGTATGGAAAGAATGCAAATTAAAATATTAGCTAACCTAATAAAAAGACAAAAATAACTGAATCTTAACACATATGCACATATGCACCTCTTAGGTATCCTCATTTTGGTTGCCTTTGGTAAAACAATTATGTCCCTCGAGAATGGGGACGCTTTAGCAAAGACCCGTAAAAATCAAAAGATCATAGTCCCTCGATGACCGTACGGTGTTGCCTTTCTGTAAAATGATCTCATCTCTTAAACAAAATTGTTAAAGCATCTCTGTATGTTGCCTTTATGACTGTAAAACGTCCCTTCGAATGTCCCTCAACATCCAACGATAAGGCTACCTACTCACTATATAGAAGGATAACATTGTCTAAAGGAAAATAGGAAAAGAATGACCATTTTCGAGTAATAAAATAGAGAGCTGTTAGAAGTTTGCTCAAACATCTTACACTTACACACAAACATATTTTCAAAAATAATTTCAAAACACTTTGTATACTTTCTCCACTATCCCAAGAAACATTACAAAGTTCGTCGTACTAAGGCATTTTTCAAAACATTTTCAAACACACAAAACACAAAAGTATTTCAAAATGAGCAAACCTATAAGAGCCCGTGGAAAACCATAGATGGAAAGGGTGCTAACACCTTCCCCTTCCATAATCTACCCCCTTACTCAGAAAACATCTCGAAAAGGTCTTTTTTTGTTCTTTTAACCATTTCCTTTGTTGGATAAAAGAAAAGTCGATGGCGACTCTTGCTTACTGCAACATTTGCAAATAAAAAATGCAAACCAGTATTAACAGTCGGTTCTGCCACCGTATCACAATACCTTAGCAGTTCAAATGGATTGTCATCATATATTCGTAGGAAACATCGAGGGACAAGATCATTTATCGTAAGCAACTCGAGGGACATTGAGGGATTATGATCCTTATGATGACTTTAACTGAGGGTCTTTGCTAAGGGTATCCCTATGTTCGAGGGACATGACCATTTCCGAAGGCAACCAAAGTGGGAGATACCCTAGGGGTGCAAGTGTGCAAAGTGTGCTAGATTCAATTATATTATCTTGAATTAGGGTTAGCTAATTATTTTTAGATCTTGACATGCAACCTATTAGTCTAAGTAGTTATAAGGGAAGCAGTAAAGGTGCAAGAAATAAAATTCTACGCTATTACAAGGCTTCGGGAATGGTGGTACAAAACCATAAAAAATGTGGATAAAGACAGTAAATAAACCCCAAACTTTAAACTATTACAAATAGTGAGCAGATACAGTAATTGGAAAAAAAAAGAGTATATGGGAAATAATAATGCGCGAAGATTGCAAAGGGAACCAGTTTGAAAACCATAATAATCTCATCATTTAATGAAATATTTTTGGTATTTATTAAAAAAAAGATTTGAAATTTTAACCTAATTCTAGTTAATTTTAATTAAGGAAATAAGTCAAAATAATTAAATTAAATTAATTCGCAAAAATTAATTTTAATTAAAAAAAACCTTAAGTCTAATTTTAATATTTTTTTGATTTTTATGATTAAAATAAAATTGGTTTTAAAAGTAATATAAAACAAATTAAATAAAATAAATTAAGTAAAGAGAAAAAGGATTGGGCCTGATGTTGTAAAGTAATTTGGGGGTGTATGCGCTAAAAATTATCCAAGCCCAAATACACAAGCCCAGACTCCTGCGTATGGTTCAGTGTTGCTGACTCCTAAGGGTCAATCATGAGCTCTCATATCTGAAGCGCTGGATCTGATGTTATGATGATCTGATGGTGATGGTGTGAGGAAACTTGGTATGCACGCTGGAGCTTGAAGCGCTGGATCTGCAATATAAATGTTAGAAAAATAAATGTGTAAGAGGCAGGGATCGAACCCATGCCCTTACACATAACAAATATTTAAGCGTGCTGCCTCTACCGTTGGGATGGTGATACTTCCATTAACCTAAATGTAATCAATTGATTAAATATTAAAACATGTCATAATCATTGACTATCAAACACGCGCACCCAAATTGGGCCCCTGGTATTTGGATAGACGAATGGGAGACAACCACGCTTCCACCAGTGAGTCTGACTACCCCTCATGGTGGTCAACTTCTTCTTCTCCGGTGATATCAAAATTGGACCCTACAAAATAATAAGAGTCAAAGCAAGAGATTAAGCCTACCCCTCTAAATCATATGCTGTGAGTTCAATGGTGGTGTCCATTTGTCCTGGAAGTCCCTGTATTGTAAGGTTCGAAGGTTTCAGTTTGTGATGCCCTAACAATGGCATCCTATGATTCAAGCATCAAAGCTTTCATGCGAAACATCCAACCTGTTCTAATGGATGTCCTGAACACAAACCAACACATCAAACATGTCAACAATGCATGAATTACTAATTTTGAATTTATCAAACCTTACCAAACTGGTGGCGCTTGGTTACGGTGATCTGGGGTGCTACGAGCTTCAAGAATGATAGGGATGGACTCCTGGGACCTTCAGGAGTTTGATGGAGTGTTTGGATCTGATGGAGAATGGATGGATCATACAATAAAAGTTTCACCTTATCTTTGAATTTTTTTGAAATTTTTTAGGGTTATTTTAGAGGCAGCTGCGCATATGTGTTAGGCCTGGAGTTGTTGTGTATATATAGTGTATCTCATTAGGTCAACAAAAAGAGTAAGGATCCATGGCATTGAGTGCAATATTTATTTCAAATATTCACTTGAAAATATTTCTTATTTTGGACATCCTTTACCATCTTGGCTTGCATGTTTTTACCTTGATATGCCAGCATATTTTGTCCATTATTTGATAAGAAAAAGATTCCAAATCAAATCTTCCATTATTTCTATTATTTATTTATTTAATTTTAAATTTTAATGAATAAAATATCAAAATAAATAGCATAAATAATACAATAATGCATGGGTGGGCCTAGAGGTCGTGGACCATGCTAGGAACAAGTTTCAAACATGAAAAGATGGGCCCGTTTGGAAAAATTCAAGTTTGGTCAATATTGGCTTCATGCACTTTTCCAAAAATTGGTCAACTTTAGCAATGCATCTCTCTCTCATTTTTAACCCTAAGAGGGTGTTTTTGGACTTTTTATAGAGCTTAGGATATCCTCTAAACAAACCTCTTGGTTTCATTTCAATTGGATCTTCCATGTTCATGTAAGGGGCTTTGACCTAAAAGATGTTTTTGTTGACTTTTTGAAAGGACCTATAATGTCTGAGCTTGTATCTTTTAACTGGGGCATTTATTGAACTTGGGGGATGAAGAGATGTTGTGGGGAATTGGATTCTATTCAAAATGAGCTTTGGTGGAAAAATTTCTGATAAAGTATGAGAAAGTTATGCCTGGTCAAAGTTTGGTTGACTTTTCCTATAGAAACCCTAATTTGCCATTTTTTTTACTTTTGATGAGTTAGGAGCATTTCTTGAGGAATCATGACTAAAACTTTATCAAATGATGGATACCAATTCAAAATATTGACGTTGACCAAAAATTTTGAGGTTTGACAGTATATAGGTCACGATTGACTTTTGACCTAATATAGTTAATTTTCAGGCATTTGAGTAGTTGACTGAGAAAACTTGTTGGGAAAGGCATGAATTTTTGCATGGATAACCTCGAGGACATATTAAGGACATGGAAAACATTTTAGACCATTGGGGCTCAACCATCTTGATGAAAATTGAAACCGTAGTTAGAGGTTTATTGCCTTAGGAGGAGAATTTGTCTTGTCAATTCTTAGTCATCCTAGGGCAAGTTGGGGACCTCAATGGACATGTCTTGAGTAAAATGAGAGGGGAAATTTTGGGGTACAACAACTTCCCCTGTTCAATCTTCTTAAACCTGAGGATGTAGATTGGCTGGTCTGCCTTTCGTGATCTGAAGGTGGAAGATGATTGAACACTAGAGTGCCCAGAAATTTGCACTGGTTTGAAGTGATACTGTTGGTGGATAGTATCGGAAATAGGCTTATAGATGCCATTTGGAAAAGATGACGAAAGATCGTCGGAGATTGGCTTAAAGATGCCATCCATAGAATATTACGGAAATTCGTTGGAGATGGGCTTAAAGATGCCATCTAGAGAACAATGTTGATTTTATGAGATATTCCTTTGCGGGGATTCCTATTCCTGTTGTTGTGGAGGACTCCACTGAGGAATGTTGTTCTTTGTCTTGGGAAATAGAGTTTAGGAGCTTCAGTTGTCCATTACTCTACTGGGGAGTCATCTCTTAATTGGAGAGACGGAAGTGAACTGCTATCTGATCAGGATCTAGGCTTCACAGCGACTTGCTAAGGATAATAAGGTTGGCTGCTATCTGGTCGTATTCCAGGTTTCACAGTGACTTACTGGGGGAACATGAAATTAACTGATATCTGGTCGGACTCTAGGCTTTGCAGTTTCTTTAACTGTATAAGAATCAGAAAAATCTTAGTATCAATTTAACCGAACCAGAGGAATGTCTTGAATCAACTTTAACTGGAATAGAAATCAGAAAAATCATAGTGGCGATTTAACTGAACTAGAGAAAGGTCTTAAATTATCTTCAACTGGAATAGAAATTAGAAAAATCTTAGTGTCGATTTAACTGAACTAAAAAAAGGTCATGAATTAACTTTGACTGGAATAGAAATCATAAAAATCTTAGTGTTGATTTAACTGAACCAGAAAAGGGTCTTGGATTATCTTCAATTGGAATAGAAATCATAAAACTCTTAGTATCAATTTAACTGAACAAGAGAAAAGGTCTTTAGTTGTCTTCAACTGGAATAGAAATCAGGAAAATCTTAGTATCGATTTAACTGAACCAGAGAAAGGTCTTGAGTTAACTTTAACTAGAATAGAAATCAGAAAAATCTTAGTGTCGATTTAAATGAACTAGAGAAAGGTCTTGAGTTGTCTTCAACTGGAATAGAAATCAGGAAAATCTTAGTATCGACTTAACTGAGCAAGAGAAGGTCATTTGAGAATAATATTTTTGAGGAAAATGCTGAAATAGCCCTTTGTCAGACGTAGCTTTTGAGAAGACTACTAGGTCCTGTAAGTAGTTAACGGTGTTTGTTGATTTGATCTTTCCTGAAAAGGTAAAGAGTTAGTCGTATGCAATGTCATGATGTATGAAATGCATTGTGTAATGATGTTCTTAGAGTAAATGAGATTATACTGTATGCAATATATATGCGCATGCCATGATGTATGAATATGGGATGCTGTTGCGATATTTCCTAGTCTGGGAAATAAATCCCTAACTGCTTATGGGGAGTACTGGGAAGCTGAACCCATGACTACTGTTTGGTAGATGAGGTAAGTGATTCTTTTATTTCTGTTGGGGATGATGAACGGATATAATATGCCGGGGATTTTTGACTCCTGTTTGAGAATGACCCTATAAGGAGAAAGATGCTCTGTCGGAAGATTTTACCGATGTAGAGAAATAAACTCTGTTGGGGGATAAACTTCCACAACTAGAGAAATAAACTCTGTTGGGGGATAAACTTCCACAACTAGAGAAATAAACTCTACCAGGGATAAGGCTTTATAAATTGTTCGAGATTATAAAAACTTAGCTGGGGAACATGGATTTCAGATCTCTGAGGGAATTTTGTTGGAGGCGGTAATTCCTGCTTGGGGAAGAAGAGATCAAAATTTTGGTTGTTTCTACTTTGTTGGGAACATGGACATCACTAGGTCGTATGCTAAGGATGTAATGGTGACTTTGTCTAAAAATGTCTCTGCCCCTGTACCTGCTTGAAAGGGTAACTATCGGGACTACAAATGGCTTGTTTAGACTTTTCCCCATTTCTTAAAGTCTTTAGCAACTGTCTTCTTGTTTCATATGCAAGTATTTGTAAACAATAATCATATTCAAATTCATATGTCAAAAATAATCACTGGACGTTTTTTCAAAACAAAATAGAAAAATAGAAAACAAACGGTTTTGTACTTTCAAAGAAATGATTTGTATTGATTTTTGAAGTTCGCCTATAATAAGCATTTTTGTACAAAGAGACTGACATTCTAATAGGAGAACACCGTCGTGAAAATGAAAACTATACAAAATAGTGTACAAAGAGAAAACAGGTATGTGTGATAATCCCATTGAGTTTCAATTCTGCTATTGCCCTTATGTCTTTGAACGTCTCATCACTTTGCTACTTGTCCAAAGCTGACTGGATTGATAGGTACCGTTTGAGCTTGCTAGTTGATACTGAAGTCTGGTTGCAAGGTGATCCAACGGGACATAGTTGTATGCTTTAAATCCTTAACTTTTGGCTGGACCGCCCTTTCGGGTTTTTAGTCCACCGGGATACCCTTTTTTGCCCAAGCTGCCCTCTCGGGATTTCAACTTGCCGGGTGTACAACTTTTCGTGTATTTATCCCTAACTTTTGCCCGAACCCTTTTGGTTCGTCAGGGTGCCCATATTTTTGCCTAGACCAGTCAACCTAGTGGGTCCTTATTCATGCGTAGTATCTTTTAACTATGTCCGCATTCATAGGGTGAGGAAAGTTGTCACCATCCATTGTGGTCAGAATCATGGCTCCACCGAAAAATATGCTTTTGATTACAAATGGCCCTTCATACGTGGGAGTCCATTTTCCCATGGGATCACCTTGTGGCAGTATGATGTACTTGATTACTAGATCACCCACTTGATATACCTGACTTCTGACCTTTTTGTTGAAAGCCTTAATCATTTGCTTTTGGTACATCCGACCGTGACAGACAGCAACAAGCCTTTTCTCATCAATCAGATTTAGTTGGTCAAGTCGAGTATGGACCCAATCATCTTCGTTCAACCCTGCATCCTTCATGATTCTCAAAGAAGGGATCTGGACCTTAATAGGTAGGATCGCCTCCATACCATACACCAGAGAGTAAGGTGTTTCCCCTGTTGACGTACGTGCTGAGGTGCGGTAACCATGAAGAGCAAATGGTAACATCTCATACTAGTCTTTGTATGTCACCATCATTTTCTGTATGATTTTCTTAATGTTCTTGTTAGCAGACTCCACAGTGCCATTCATCTTTGGCCGGTAAGGGGAAGAATCATGATGCTGGATCTTGAATTGTTTACAGAGTTCGATGATCATAGTATTATTAAGATTTGTACCATTATCTGTGATGATTCTCTCTGGCACGCCATACCGACAAATAAGGTTATGCTTGATGAACTGCGCCATAACATTCTTGGTAACAGTAGAAAAAGAGGCAGCCTCAACCCACTTCGTGAAGTAATCAATGTACACTAGGATGAAGCAATGCCCATTGGAAGTGGTAAGTATGATCTCTTCGATCATGTTAATGCCCCACATTGCGAAGGGCCAGGGAGCCGTCAAAACATTCAAGGGAACTGGAGGTACGTGTACTTTATCATCATAGATCTGACATTTGTGACAAGTTCATGAATGTTGATAACAGTCTGCTGCCATAGTGGACCAATAGTATCCTGCCTGTAGGATCTTTTTAGCCATGATGTGTCCACTAGAGTGGGTGCCAAATATACCTTCATGTAAATCTGCCATAATCCTCTCTGCCCCACTCTTGTCTACACACCGAAGTAAAGTAGAGTCATGGTTGCGCATGTAGAGGATTCCATTACTTAGGAAGAACTTTGCAGATAGCCTTCTCAGAAACTTCTTATCATTAACAAATGCTCCCTCAAGATATTCTTAAGCCTCGAGATACCTTTTCACTTCATGGAACCACAGTTTGTCTGCTACTTCTTCAGTATCAATCTCATAGCAGTATGCTGGTTCATCCAACCTCTCAATAGTGATCTGAGGAGCTTCATTGTCCCATCTGACCTTGAACATGGATGACATGGTAGCTAGCGCGTCCGCTAACTAATTCTCTTCTCGTGGAAAATGTTCAAGGGTGACCTCTTCAAAGTGTGGAAGCAGTGTCAACACATGTTCTTTGTAAGGGATGACATTAGGGTGCTTCGTGTGCCACCCTCCTTTGATTTGACTTATTACGAAGGCCGAATCTTCGAAAACACTCAAGAACTTGATCCTCAGGTCAATAGAACTTTGAGACCCATGATGCATGCTTCATACTCTGCCATATTGTTGGTACATTTGAAACATAATCTGGTGGTGAAAGGAGTATGACAACCCTCGAGAGATATGATTACAGCACCGATGCCATTGCCGAGTGCGTTGGAGGCTCCATCAAAAACCATAGTCGATCGGGATCCTTCCTTGGGTCCTTCATCCGGTCCAGGTTCTTCATAGTCAGTCACTAACATAATATTCTCATCTGGGAATTCAAAGTTCATGGATTGGTAGTCATCCACAGCCTGATGAGCCAAATGATCAGCTAATACACTTCCCTTGATTTCTTTCTGGGTTGTGTATTGGATGTAGTATTCAGTAAGGATCATTTTCCATCTCACTATTCTTCCGGAGAGAGAGCGGGCTTCTCGAAGATGTACTTGATCAGATCCATCTTAGATATCAACAAAGTAGTGTGGGTCAACATATACTATCTCAGTTGGCGAGCAGCCCATGCCAAAGCACAACAAGTTTTCTCGAGCAGTGAGTATCTTCTTTTACAGTCGGTAAACATTTTGCTAAGGTAGTATATTGCATGCTCTTTTCGACCATACTCGTCATGCTGCCCCAGCACGCACCCCGTTAAATTATCTAACACTATTAAGTACATTATCAAAGGTCTTCCTTCAATCATAGGCATCCGAATTGGAGGCTCTTGAAGGTATCCCTTGATTCTATTGAAGGTAGTCTCGAATTCGTCATTCCACTTTACCACTTGATCTTTCTTCAGGAGATTGAAGATTGGATCACAAGTTGCAGTTAGATGGGAAATGAACCTGGCAATGTAATTTAGGCATCCCAAGAAACCTCTAACCTCCTTCTCAGTGCGAGGAGCCAACATCTCTTGTATAGCCTTCACCTTTTCAGGGTCTACCTGAATTCCCTTGTCACTAACAATGAAACCTAGGAGTTTAGCAGACCTATCCCGAAGGTGCACTTGTTTGGATTTAACCTCAGCTTGTACGTCTTCAACATATAAAACAACTTTTGTAGATGATCAAGGTGCTCTTCCTCAGTTTTAGACCTGGATATCATATCATAAATATAGACCTCTATCTCATGGTGAATCATGTCATGGAGAAAATCTACCATGGCTCACTGATAGGTTTCCCCAACGTTCTTCAATCCAAATGGCATCACTTTGTTACAGAAAGTGCCCTATTGTGTGACAAAGGTTTTCTTCTCCATGTCCTCAGGTTCCATCTTGATCTGATTGTAACTAGAGATACCGTCCATGAAGGAAACGATCTTATGCTATGCGGTGTTGTCAACCAGAACGTCGATGTGGGGAAGCGGGAAGTCATCCTTGGGGCTTGCCCTGTTCAAATATCTGTATTCCACACACATCCGTACCTTGATGTCCTTCTTAGGCACCAGGACTACGTTAGCAACCCATTGAGGATAGGAGGTGAAAGCTAAGAATGCAGCATTGAACTGTTTTATCACTTCTTCTTTGATCTTCTCTGACATTCAGGGCATATACGACGAACCATTTGCTTCACTAGAGGGAACTCTTATTTAGTTGGCAGACGATGAACCACAATATCCATGTCTAGCCCTGGCATGTCTTCAAATGACCAGGAAAAGATCTTGACATAATCATGCAACATCTGTATCAACCGTTGTTTGACACCAAGCTCAAAATTTGCACCTATCTTGACTTCTTCTTTGTTCTCTTCTGTGCCCAAATTCATTGTCTCAACTGGCTCTTCATGAGGCTGTATAACCCTTTCTTCCTGCTGTAACAGTCTGGAAAGTTCTCCGGGTACCTCACAATCTTCCTCACCTTCGTCCTCGGCTTGGTTGATCGGATTTTCAAAGTCATAACTAGCAATAGCAGAACCGTTATCAATGGGATCCAGAGTGGATATGGATCTGCAGTTTGATACATGAGTGTGTGTAAGAGCATAACTGTATTGACAAAGTAAAAAGTAGAAAAGAAAGACATGGAGCACAAAATTTGTATGCAAAACGTCCAATGCTTTATTAATGACATATGAGATTTAAACATGATAACCCTCACAAATAAACCATTGTTCCCCGGGTAAAACACATGGCCATAGAGTTTATATTTTTTATTTATTACATATCCTAAAACAAGAAAGACAATTACTTCTGATCAAAAGTAATCGGTATAAAGTCTTTAGTCGTCCAATTACTGGGTCCACCGTTGGTAGTAGGGAAGATCTATCTATCCATGTCATAGTCACCATCACTTTCTTCTAAAGCATTAACCCTAAGATTGATGATGCGTAGGGGATATCCTCCAGCACGAGCACGACAAACAATCCTTTGAGCCCCTGAAGAGAAACCCAAACCAATCTTATCAGATTTGTATAGAATGTCAGGGAGTTGGCACCAAATGGTACACCCACCTTCTTCAATAACTGCTTTGGCGTCCTTGAGAGAAGTCATTTTCAAGGGAGGTCTGGTGATCTTCGGCATATTGGTAATAATCTCGGTTGTAGCTATGGTCTGAGGCACCTCTTCGAAGTTCTGACACGAAGAATCGATGAACTCACCATCCATTTCCACATACCCAAAAGAGTTCAGGTGACTTACCATGTATTCTTCTTAACCATATACCGTGACTATCTTTCCTTTCATCGGGTACTTCATCATCTGATGCAGAGTAGACGTGACAGCTCCCACCCCATGGATCCAAGGGCAACCCAACAAACAAGAATAAGATGGTTTGGTATCCATCATATAGAAGGTGAAGTCAAAGGTCTGAGAACCAACTTTGATCGGGATGTCCACCTCCCCGTGCACCATTATTTTCGAACTATCGAATGCCCTACTACAATGTTGCTGGGCTTCAGGGCCAAACCTTTGCAGTATAATCTGTCCAGATCCTTCTTGGGTAGCACGTTAAATGATGAACCAGTATATACTTGAACATGGGCCAAAGTAGTGCCCCTGCATTCGATGGAGACATGCAACACATCATTGTGTTTTCTTCCTATGGGTGTCAGATCAGCATCAGAAAAACCCAAATCGTTATCATCCATTAAACTGGCCACACAATATTCAAATTGGTCAGCGGAAGTTTCTTGTGGCACATGGGAAGTCTTAAGGAATTTCACCAAAGCTTTTGCATGAGCTTCGGAGCACAATAGTAGGGCTAACATGGAAATCTTAGAAGGGGTCCTCCCCAGCTGCTCAACCACATTGTAGTCGCTCTTTTTAATTATCTTTAGGATTTCTTCCATTTCCTTCTTGGAAGCCTCGGGAATAGATTCTGAATGTGCCTTCGTATGGACAGGCTCGATCAATATGTCTTTGCCCCATGTCTCAACTGACTCGGTGATAGGGGTGGCAACAGGGGTAATCACATGAATTACAAGGGTAGTATCAGTAGGAACAACAGTAGGAACGATTGCATGAATAGTAACGGGTTTTGGAGGAGAAATTTCAGGGGAGAACACTCTTCCACTTCTTGTTATTTTGCTGGTCCCAACGATGTTGCCAATATCGGGATCAGTATTTCCAGAAGCTTGGTCTTCAGCAACCAACAGGTCTTGCTTGACGCCATGCTAATAGACGTCAGCCCCATAGTTCCAGGGAATAGCCTTTTCTGAGGAGTATGGGATTGGCCTTGGCATAGTGATGATCAGGGGGGCCAACTTCAGAGCAGATGTAATCCTGACGGGTCTTTTGGTGGAGACCCTGGGAGAATTAGGCGAAATGGTTATGATTGAAACATCCTTACAAGAAACAGTTCTGACAGGAGTCCTCTCAAATAGGATCTCTTTATCATCCATCAGGCGTTGAACACATGCTTTCAACAAATAAAAACCAGTCGGTAGAGATAAACATAAATGGAAATCTTCACCACGGCCCGAAAATAAATCGGCTTGCAACAGATTCCACTTAACACTCATGAGAGGAGTAACAAGTTCCTCGACAGAAGTAACAAACATATCATTGTCAACAACATTAACACCATAGTTGTGCTTGGGCATGGGAGCAGTTATAACATTGGGAATCTCAGGAGCGTCAAATTCAATTTCCTTCGCCTCAATAAGGTCTTGCACCTTGTTTTTCAAAGCCCAACTCTCGTTTGTATCATGGCATGGACTTTCTGAATGGTAAGCACAGCGAGCATTTAGGTTATAGCAAGGAGATGCGGTGTTGGGATTCTTGGGAGCTTCCCTCAAGGTAACCAAATTAGATTTCAGCAAGTGAGGCAAAACTTGAGACAAATTCATATTTATCCGGGTGAATTACCTTACAGGTCTTTATGCTCTAGGCTGATTATTTCGTTGTTGAGTAGATGTAGGCTTGGATATCATAACGGGCCCTACCGTTGGACGACGCTCTGTTCTGCCCTGATTTCGTTGATTGTAAACAACACTTACCTCTTTTTTTCCTATGAAAGGTCTCTTTCCCACACATAAAGAGGCATCCTTTTGAATATTGCCACTTCTAATCCCAACTTCCATTCTTTCTCCGGTAAAAATCAACTCAGTAAAGCCGACTGAGGAGCTTCCAATCAGATGATTGAAAAACGGACCAGATAGGGTACCCAAAAACATATCCACTAACTCCCTATCAGACAGGGGGGTTGGACTCTTCCTGCTAAGTACCTCAAATTTTGAGCATAGTCTTTAAAACCCTCTCTCGAACCCATATACATGCTTTGGAGTTATGTACGAGTGAGTGCAAGGTCTGCATTATACTGATACTGCTTGTAGAAAGTAGTAGCCAGGTCTCTCCAGTTACGAATATTGGTCCCCTCTAGCTGGTAGAACCACTCTAGTTGAGTCCCAGATAAACTGTCTTGAAAGAAGTGGACCCATAAGTCCTTATCAGCAGTGTGAGGCTGAATCTTCCTCACATAAGATCGGAGATGCATCTTGGGACATGAGACCTCATCATATTTAGCGAACACCGGAGCCTTGAACTTCTGCGGGATAACAACCCCTGGAAGAAAACCCAGCTTTTCAAAATCCAGCCCCAATACCTTCTTGATTCCCATTGCATTCAGATGTTCCTCTAGCTATTTGTATTTTTTCATCAGCCAGAGGATACTGTTCCTCATTATAATCAGTCTCATTATCAGATTCCCTTGGACTGGGGTCTTCCTCTATTGTTCCCCTTCTTGATTGTATCCTTCTTTTTACGAAGATGCTAGTGCTACAACCTGCCTTAACGGTCCTCTGAACCTCCTTCCCAAATTCACCGCACCAACTGGCTTCTTTAGCTTCTTGTTTATGCAATGATATGTATGATTTATGTATGCAATGTTTTCAAGGATTTCTAAGACTTAAATTTTCTTAAACAAAAATATAACAAACTTTAATTGCATTAAGAAGTTTTATCAGTCACCATGGTGCCTACTGGGCTTACAAAGGAAGTAACAAAGCAAAAATAAACTCTCTAAGAAAAGAAAGACTCAACCTTCCCACAGGCGCATCCTCTTTGGTGCAATGTAAGAATTTATACTCTTATCTTCATGAAGTAACATGGTGAGCTCTAAAACCTTGTTCTCGCTGACGTAGAATTTGGTTTCAAAGGTATCTCGTTCTTCTTTGAGTTGGACCCAGGATTTCTGTAGCTCCTCGAAATCAGTTGGCATGTCAGGATGAAGAGCAATGTAAGGAGTGTCTCCCTCAGCAATTGGCTCCATAATCATAGGTACGACGACGGGGTAAGGCATCATAAGACATTGAGCACGAGCCTGAACCCATTTGAGGTAAGGCTGAAGAGGGATTGAATTCTTGTGCCCCAGTGTCTTGCTATCAACTTTGTTTACCATGCCCCAAGCTCGAATGAACCTCTTACGATAACCCTGAACATCATTCTCATAGTCAAGAATGATTCCTTGGATGAGTGCATTATGAGGACCATTCCTTCTAGTATAACCAAATTGTCGCAACGCCAAACAGAGATTATAAGTGATTCCTCCCCTAATGCCTAAGAGAGGGACATTAGGGAATTCCCTACAGCGATCAATGATGGTAACATTCTCCAAGGATCGAGAACACCAATGAATATTCGAATGTGTGAGGGACAATAACCTATGAGACCATCTCATACCCTGCTTATTCTTCAAAATAGACCGAGGTAGGTGAGAAATAAACCACCTAGCCAATAGAGGAGTGCAACACAAAAAAGTCCCTCTTCTCTTTAGAGTGCGAGTATGCAGAGAGTGTAGAATATCTCTAAGTAAAGTAGGCACCGGATTATCATACATGAAACACCTTGACCGCATTCACGTCTATGAGTTGGTCTGGATTAGGAAATAGCACCATCCCATAGATCAGAAGAGCCAACACTTCTTCAAAATCTTGTAAATCCAGAGTATCCCAAAAATGGTGAGCTTTCTCAAACAGAAACTTAGCTAGAAATCTCTTGACGCCTCTTCTAGTTTCCCAATTTGCCACTACATCAGACCGTTGTAAAGTCAGAGCTTGAGTAATCTCTTCAGGCTTTGGGTCTCTTTCCATACCGTTGAATGGTAACTGATTAAGGATAGGTACCCCCAATAACTGAGAAAACTCCTCCATAGTAGGCACTGACTGGTAATCAGGAAAAGTGAAGCAGTGATGTAACGGGTCAAAGAACTGAAAGAGCACCTTTATCATTTCTTCATTAGAGTTTGAGGTGACCAAGTTGAGAAGTCGACCATGTCTTTCAGTGAAGGTATAGCTTTCAGGAATCCTTGATGTTAAATCCTTGAGTTGAGGAGGTACCCTCACAAGGTTGACTTGGATAGTGTTCCTGCGAGCGGATGTCATGTCCTACAAGACAAGACAAAGATAAGCCCTAGAAAATCCTTGAAATGGTTAGTATGACATGCCATGTTATGATGTTATGATTATGCTAAGAAATCACAGATATAGCAAGCACAAGAAAATCACACAAAAACCTTAGGTTTTAAGGCTTGCATGGGTTTTAAGGTAATACCCTCTTGAAGTTTTGATCGGTTCAACATGTCTTATAAATAGTAACTGGGTTCTAAGGGATCTCAATATCATCGATCTTTCCCGCAAGTTTCATTCTGATAGATAACTGAATTGCCACCAAACAAAACTCGGGAGTCAAATCTCAACGAGTGTAGTATCGAGTATCAACTGACTTTAGAGATACACCAAAGACGGCTATCTCACTACGTCCTAATAGCCAAGTTGTTCATTAAGGTTTTAAGGTCAATTGATGCTTCATGACACCACACAGCGGCCCTGTATTCTTCTTGATTAACTCAAGGGCTACCGGTACCCACCAAAGTGTCACATAAACGTAGCTATTGCTTCAACCGTGTCGGTATACCCCGCACAGTTTCCACGATCTATTTCTACTTACCTAAAAGGTTTCCCTAGATCTGGGTGTAGGATCTATAGTAACCCAAACAATACCCTTAAAAGTAAAGTAAACAAAAACAAACAGATTAAAAATGATTTAGACCCTAAGGTAAACCCCACTTTAATTATTCTCCCCAACAGAGTCGCCAGTTTTGTGATATCATGGAAGAACCGACTGTTTAATACTGGTTTGCATTTTGTATTCGCAAATGTAGCGGTAAGCAAGAGTCTTTACCGACTTTTCTTTTATCCAACAAAGGAAAGGGTGAAAAGAACAGAAAAAGACCTTTTTCGAGATTTTCTAAGTAAGGGGGTAGATTATGGAAAGGGAAGGTGTTAGCACCCTTTCCATACGTGGTTTTCCACGGGCTCTTAGGTACATGCTCATTTTGAAAATTGTTTTCGTGTTTGTGTGTTTTGAAAAGTTTTGTTTGCTTTATGATAACTCTTGTATAAATCCTCAAGAGTGTGATAAAGCGTTTTTGAAAAGAGTTTTGAAAGTGTGGTGTGAAAGTGAATTAGATTTGAGCAAGTACTTAACAGTTATCTACCTACTAAAAAATGTGTTCTTTTCCTCCTTTCCTTTAGATAGTGTTATCCTACTATTAGTGAGTAGGTAGCCCTATTATTGGATGTTGAGGGACTATCGAAAGGGACGTTTATGGCCATTGAAGGCAACATGTAGAGATACCTTAGCAGTTCGAAGGGACTGTCATCATATATTCATAGGCAACATTGAGGGACAAGATCATTTCTTGTAGGCAACTCGAGGGGAATTGAGGGACTATGATCTTGATGATGACTTGAACTGAGGATCTTTACTAAGGGTATCCCTATGTTCGAGGGACATGACAATTTCCGAAGGCAACCAAAATGGGAGATACCCTAGGGGTGCAAGTGTACAAAGTATTCTTGATTCAATTATATTATCTTGAATTAGGGTTAGCTAATTATTTTTTAGATCTTGCCATGCAATCCTATTAGTCTAAGCAGTTATAAGGAAAGAAGTAAAGGTGCAGGAAATAAAATTCTACGCTATTACAGAGCTTCGGGAATAGGGGTACAAAAGCATAACAAATGTGGATAGAGACAGTAAATAAAACCCTAATTTTAAACTATTACAAACATTGAGTAGATACAGTAATTGAAAAAAATGAGAATACGGAAAATAATAACGCGCGAAGATGGCAAAGGGAACCAGTTTGAAAACCATAATAATCTAATCATTTAATGAAATATTTTTGGTATTTATTAAAAAAAAAGATTTGAAATTTTAACTTAATTTCAGTTAATTTTAATTAAGGAAATAAGTAAAAATAATTAAATTAAATTAATTTGCAAAAATTACTTTTAATTAAAAAAAAGATTAAGTCCTTTTTTATTATTTTTTTGATTTTTATGATTAAAATAAAATTGGTTTTAAAAGTAATATAAAACAAATTAAATAAAATAAATTAAGTAAAGAGAAAAAGGATTGGGCCTAATGTTGTAAATTAATTTGGGTGTATGCGATGAAATTTATCCAGGCCCAAATACACAAGGCTAGACTCCTGCGTATGGTTCAGTGTTACTGACTCCTGAGGGTCAATCATGAGCTCTCAGATCTGAAGCCCTGGATCTGATGTTATGATGATATGATGGTGATGGTGTGAGGATACATGGTATGCACGCTGGAGCTTGAAGCGTTGGATCTGTAATATAAATATTAGAAAAATAAATGTGCAAGAGGCATGGATTGAACCCCTGCGCTTACACATAACAAATCCTTAAGCGTGATGCCTCTACCATTGGGGCGTTGATACTTCCATTAATCTAAACGAAATCAATTGATTAAATATTGAAACATGTCATAATCACTCACTATCAAACACGAGTGCCCAAAGTGGGCCCCTAGTATTTGGATAGACGAATGGGAGACAGCCACGCTTGCACCTGTGAGTCTGACTCCCCCTCACGGTGGTCAACTCCTTCTTCTCCAATGATATCAAAATTGGACACTACAAAATAACAAGAATCAAAGCAAGAGATTAAGCCTACCCCCCTAAATCATATGCTGTGAGTTCAATGGCGGTGTCCATTTTGCCTAAAAGTCCCGGTATTATAAGGTTCGAAGGTTTTAGTTTGTGATGCCCTAAAAATGGCATCCTGTGATTCAAGCATCAAAGCTTTCATGCGAAACGTCCAACCTGTTCTAATGGATGTACTGAACACAAACCACCATATAAAACATGTCAACAATGCATAAATTATAAATTTTGAATTTATCAAACCTTACCAAACCGGTGGCGCTTGGTTACAGGGATCTGGGGTGCTACGAGCTTCAAGAATGATAGGGATGGACTCCTGGGACCTTCAAGAGTGTGATGGAGTTCTTGGATCTGATGGAGAATGGTTGGATCGTATAATACAAGTTTCACCTTCTATTTGTATTTTTTTGAAATTTTTTAGGTTTATTTTAGAGGCAGCTGCGCATATGTGTTAGGTATGGAGTTGTTGTGCGTATATAGTGTATCTCATTAGGTCAACAAAAAGAGTAAGGATCAATGGCATTGAGTGCAAGATTTGTTTCAAATATTCACTTGAAAATCTTTCTTATTTTAGACATCCTTTCCCATCTTGGCTTGATCATTTTTACCTTGATATGCCAGTATATTTTGTCCATTATTTGATAAGAAAAAGATTCTAAATCAAATCTTCCATTATTTCTATTATTTATTTATTTAAGTTTGCATTTTAATGAATTAAATATAAAAATAAATAGCATAAATCATATAATAATACATGGGTGGTCCTAGAGGTCGTGAACCATGCCAGGAACAAGTTTCAAACATGAAAACATGGGCCCATTTGGAAAAAATTCAAGTTTGGTCAACATTGGCTTCATGCACTTTTTCTAAAACTTGGTCAACTTTAGCAACACATATATCTCTCATTTTTAATCCTAAGAAGGTGTTCTTTGACTTTTTAGAGAGCTTAGGATGTCCTCTAAACAACCCTTTTGGTTTCATTTCAATTGGATCTTCCATGTTCATGTAAAGAGCTTTGACCCAAAAGGTGTTTTT